>OW386561.1:5153171-10153171 GCA_936435175.1 Glyphotaelius pellucidus
AATTGACTGAGTTGTTGAATTCAATAACGATTCATAGAAATGATCCGTTCTCACGATGTAATTAAGATTTCAACCGTTTAAAAATAATGTTGGCACGCATTTGGCGTGTTTCCCGGGGTGACCGGACCACTCAAGAATGTGCAACTTTGTCACTCCTTTGAAAAGTCATTAAAAGTGATGAAATAAAACCTTGGTTAAATAGGTTACTTTAGGTTAAATTATTATTTTTTTTTATATGAATACCGCACAAGAGTCCCAACTGCTCCCGCTTGGAGCCTATGGCACTGGCATCCCCAATTGAGGTATGTTGTGAGGCTGAAGGCAGTGGGGCGGGGAAGGAGGTGGAGGAAAGGAAGGTGAGGAAATACCTGGATATTCAGATCTGGTCACCAAACACGGCTAAAGCCGTTTCAAGCAACGTTTCATTTCTGAATGGTCTGAATTTCTTACACCAGGGCGATACTGAAAGTATCTTTCACTCTGAAACGTGCCGCAAATATACTTTACATTAATTTAAATGAATTAATTGTGAAACAACACAAATTCATCAAATAATTGCCACGTCGGGATTCGATCCCGTGACCTTTGGTCTGCGAGTCAAGAGCCTTACCGCTAGACCACGCCGGCCGTCAGTTATGGGATATTTGAAAAAAAAAACATCACTTTTAACGATTTTTAAAACGGTGTTGCCACAAAAATGCCACCTTGTTGAGTTGTCATGGAGCATTCTCCGTCTATTAATGTCTAAGTACCTACATCTGATTTCAAAAAACTCTGCACAAACCCTATAACGCCGGGACTAGAATTGAAGATAGACTGAATGAGCTTAAAAGCTTTAAACTTGATGATGGTAATAACTCCTCCATGGTCGAGGGGTGAGGCTCTCGACTAGTAATCCGGAGGTTACGGGTTCAAATCCCGGCGTTCGCAAATACATTAATATATGTAATTTCACGATTTTTTAATTTATAAGAATATGTAGTATTTTTGCAGCACGTTCCAGGGAGGAAGTACTCTCAGTATCGCCCTTGTGTAAGACCACCATTCAGAATTGAAACGCTGCTGGAAATGTCTTTAGCCATGTTTGGTGACCAGATTACAGCCATGTATTCTTCGTGTAGCCTTCTTCCCCAACTCCTTTCCCTACCCACTAGCTTCAGGCTTAACAACATATCTACTCCAATTGGGGATTACAACATACTGTACCCCAATAGTCCCCCTGGTTCCAAATGGGAGCAGTTAGGACTCATGTGCGGTATTCAACAAAACAAAAACTACACAATTTCTGTTTTAAAAAAAAAACTTCCATTGATATGCTTCGTGAATCCCTAAGTGACCAGCTCAGGTACGGGGACTCCATCGAAGCCAGAGTTAAGTTAGCCTCTCAGAAGCTGGGTGTACTGTACATGGCCTGAAGATACTTTAATAGTACAGAACTGTTGACAGTGTACAAATCGCAAGCGGGCTTCGGCTCCACTGTTGAGTTTGGCTGCACCTCTGGTCTGGAACCCCAAAATATCTGAAAAACTCTTGACTCTATGCAGAAACGGGCGGTGCGTTTGATAGATTTCCCTACCTTCATAAGCGGATTACAATCTTTAGAGCACAAGGTAGGTATGCTGTCCTTGTTCTATCGGTATTATAATGGAAGATGCTCAGAGGAACTAGCGTCAATGTTCCTTTCGGTACCGGTACATAGTTGGGAAACACGCGAAACGTGCGCCCAACGTGTGTACACGGTCCACATTTGTCATATAAGAACGACTCCTCCCTCATGCAAAACGGGTCTCCAAATCCATGTTCCTTCCTCTCCTCAAAAAGACCTTCCACACAGCATCTTCAATGATAACATAGGCCCTGAGGCATATGTGTAAATTTAATTTTTTTCAGGGCCTCCTGTGTGGAATTAATCTTTAAAAAAATGGCTTTAGCCATGTTTAGTGACCAGATATGAATAGCCAGGCACTTCCCACCTTCTTTCTCCTCGTCTCCTTTTCCTTCACGCTATCTTCAGCCTCATAACATACCCCGATTGGGGATGCGATAGTCCCACTGGCTCCAGACGGCAGCACTTGGGACTCTAAGTGGTATTCACATAAAAAAGTTAGTGTGCTGAAGTAAACATTTTTGTCGATAGTTTATATGGATTCGGGATACTACCCGATTCCTTCTTTCCCCTGTTTCACATGAGGACGCAAAATATGTTATGGAAATTTATCTACAAACCACTAATGTCTACATTGCTTGTTCGTTGGTCTGCATTTGTTGATATGTACGCAATTCGCTAATTTGGTCGGTTTCACCCTTATCCCGGACGGTATCATCAGACGGCTGTCTGCTGCGGCAGCTAATTACGAACAGGCCGCATTTGCCTGATTTGTGGTTTTGCCTAAAATGGGTGGCCCTTGTATGCGGCGCTCGCTGCTTGTAAATGGGCCTTCTCGTGTCGTTAGTCCAGCGGCGAAATTCTCTGCAAACACTGGATAAGATAGAAATAAATATTCAGCAATACTTTATCCAAAGAAATTGCAAGATATCTGCAGGATACGAACGAGCTAAAGTCAGTTACAGCGACTATAACGTCGAATGGACACTTACAAATCAAACAAATTACAAATTAACTTCTCAATACAATCCACATTTTCCTTAAAAAAAACTTGTCAATCAATTACAGAATACGGAATAATTGCTTGGGGAGGAGCAACAAACTCAGCTACCGATTGTATGGAAATCGCACCGAAAACCATCTTAGGTCCAAGTTTAGACTTACGGAATTAAACACTTCGGAAAAACTATGAACCATACTAAAAAAAAACGTAGAGTGAATGATATATAGACCATATTATACAAAACCATACCATACTGGTATACAAAAAGATCTATGCCAAAAATATTCAGGTTCACCACCTCAAAAAGACAAATGGTCTCTGTGTCCTTTTTGAGGCCTCAGTTCTTATTTTTCCAACAGACCATTTTAGTTTTTGTTCAATTTCCACTTTAAAATTAAAATTATTGAAAAAAAAAGATAATTTATTGTTTAAACTAATTATTTTACCTTTACGAAAAAAGCTTTATCTTAAACACCTATCATAATGTTTTATTGAAATAATGAAAGAATACCTTCTCCTCCTGTAAAATTTTCTAATGGTCTGTTGGACAAAAACGAACTAAGACGACGATAACACCCGTCTCTAGTAGTCCGGTCAAAATAGACATTTAAGGTTACAATAATTCGCATTGAGCTGAAAATTGAAACGAACGTTGAAAACACTACTATAATTGAAATGTGAAAAGTCCTTTTCGATCCCTTTTTTGCAAAAAATTTTATTATATTAATATTGTAAATTCATGCCAGCAGATGCCAAAATGCTGCTTAACTGATGCTTAATAGCGAGATAATCTGCCTCATTTTCGTCGCCAGTTATCAAATCATCCATATAAAAGTTGTATTTTAGGATTCGACTGACCTATCTGTATGCTTCCTGATTTTCCGTTCCTAACTGCTCCAAGCATCTGGTAGCCAGAAAGGATGATGGTCCCAAACCGTAGGTGACAGTATTGAGTTGATAGTGTCGGATTTCTTCTTCCGGAGAGTCCCTCCAGACTATGCGCTGCAAATCTCTATCCTCAGGTTGCATCAATATTTAACGATACATCTTCTCGATGTCGGCGGTTAATGCATACTGGTGCTTTCTGAAAAATAACAGTTGTGCACATAAATCCTTTTTCATTATTTAAAATTGTAGATTACAGTTGCAGCAACAGCAGCAGCAAGAAATTGGTTTCAAGGAGGAGCAAAAGGTGGGGGAGGTTATCTCTACAAGTGAGTTGAAGGAGATCTTGGGAATGTGGGAGAGAGTTTCACAGTTCGTGGAAAAGAAACACCCCGAAAAAGTTGCAACTTGCCGTGCATCGGAGATATTACCTAACTCATTTCCGCAATATTCTGAAAGGGAGGAAGAAACAAACCTTCTTGGACAGGTTTTTTTTAATCCGGCGAAAAGGCAAAGACCAGTGAAAAGAAAAGCAGTGACTAAAATTAAGCATACAATAAGTTGTGTGTAAGTTGCATTTGAATGACTAAAATACAAAAACACTTTATAAAACCAGTTTATTTCTTTATATTCTCTTTTATTACGTTTTTATTCAATATTTGTCATTTATAATCTTTTTTCTTATTCAAAAACACTCAACAAGAAAAACGGGGATGGCATTTTGGGGGCTGGAACGGATTAATGGCATTTCAATTAATTTCAATGGGGAAACTTGCTTTGAGATACAAGCAAATTGATATATGAGCAAGGTTGTGGTACGAATAGTATCTCGAGGTACCACTGTATGTACATTTATAGTATTTTAATTTAAGTTGGAATTCTCAGTTTGGTGAGCGACTTGTCCAAAGTATCATAAAATATTTTGACATAAATAAAATAAAACAAAGAAAAATAAAATGTAAAGAGAACAGAATTTTTACCTTTTCCTCCCCCATTTCTACAGCCTCACAAAATCAATTTGGGAGGCGGGTATGGGTACCGCCGCCCCTGGAGTCATTTATTGGATAATCAATACCTCTGCCATAGGTCGCCCCAAGTGGTTAGCTACTTTAGGTGCCCGGGTTAATGGGATGAGGTTTGTCTAGTTCTTGGCGGCTGATGCGTGGTGGGCCGTATCGGAAGAGACTGGTTGAAGGAGACCTCCAGCCGGACTTTCTCGAACCGTCGCCTTACACCACTGGGAGAGGGACGGATTCACTGGATGGACGTCACTCCTGGAAATATTGACCCCCAGATTCCGATTCGTCCCCCAATATCTTTTTCCTTCCAGAACTTCCTCTTCTTTCTAACCATAAAAAGACGCTCCACACAGCATCCTCAAAGATGAAGATTTTATCCTCAGGGCTTTCTGTGTGGAGCTAATATACAAAAAAAAAATCACAGATTGAGGGAGATACAATTCCACTAAATCCAGCCAGTTTAGGAAAATTGTGCGGTGTTATATGTAAAAAATGCATAAAAATAAAACATAACATAATTAAAACAAGAAATTTTTAATAGGAACTTTCCACGTTTGGTATCAAAATCATTTCTTGCATAAATTCCTCGCGAAATGCATTCGAATACCGTGTTTTCTCGGCCTTTCAAAGAGCTGCCAATAGCCACAGCCTCTGCCGATAGCCAATAGCCCCGGCTGGGTCCTGTCTGGTCTCTGCGCGGACTCGGGGACCCGCAATACGTATTATCTGCTGTCTCCTTAAGGTCTACAAAGCGCATATATTTACGCTGTCACCGGACCTCGAACAGGGCCCGAATAGCGAAGTGAAAGCTGAATTAACTAAACATTTCTCTTTATGAATGATTGAAAATTGTGAACTAGGGTACAAAAACAACAGAAGGATGATATATATATAAAAATGAATGTTTCTTTGCTTGCTTGCTTGCATGTATGTATGTATGTATGTATGTATGTATGTATGTATGTTTGTTCCTTATGCGTTGCTAAACCATTCATCCGATTGCTATGAAAATTTGGGGATTTGTTGTGAGCACGCCCGCGAAGGCTTCGAGTGACGAGGGAGGGGGAAGGCGGGGAAGATGGCAAGGGAACGCGGACGAACGGGCACGTGCAGGGAGCATTCATTTATTTCTTTGAAAGGCATTGCAAGGCTTGCCGAGTACCAGTTATTGGTACATAAAAATTTAATTCGGGTATTTTTTAAATAATGGCAAACTTGTATTAAATACTGAGGTGAATTTGTTTCCCAGTCTGTGAAGTTGAAGAATAGGTGCATGTATGTGGTAGTTGGATCCAGAATTATTGTTGCAGAATAATATATGTTGCAAAATATTGTAACTTAAGAGGGTCGTTCTTCTTTTTAACACACATAATGTCTCCACCAATGGAGAAAAATTCAACAGAGCAATTCTAGTGTATTTCGATATGACGATGTAAAATTAAAAAAAAACTATTTTTAATCTCCAAAGGTATAAATTATCAAGTAACAGCCATTATTATTTTTAATGGTGTTTAATAAAATATTTTTAAAAATCCCAAAAACTTGTCTCCTACAATTTTTATGTCGTACGACAATTCTGTCACGTGGGTTGTCATACGAAATAGGTATACATGCAGCTCGTGTTTGTCACCCCCAATAGGCATTTTAGGCCTCCTTCCCCCCTTGCTACAATTTCCCCTCTGAGATCCAGAGAGATTCATTTATAGTAAAAACAAAATGTGACAGAGTGGTGGAAATGTGACAGAGTGGTAAAAGTTATGTAGGTAGAAAAGAAGAACAACCGTTCGTAACTCAAGATCGATAAATAAATAAGTGGCAATATTCGAGCCCGGAGTTTGGCCGCCCGTAATTTAGTGGTGGCGGTAGCCGCGTACCTGCTTGTCCCTCTGTGTCCTGTGTCCCCCGTGTCCCCCATGTGCCCCATGTCCCCGGGTCCCCCGTGAACCCCATGTCCCCTGTCCGCGGTAAGGCTCTACTTCACTACCTCTTTACTTACCTTATGAACATACCTATTTAACTACGATGAGGAAGGTTTGCTATGATTGTGCGTTAGTGATTTGAAAGTGTCAAATTTTAAGACCGGCCGTTGTCGTTGATCAAAAATCGTTGCAACAGGCGAGTTTAAGGTCACACAAGTGACATGCCCTCCCAGTTTGTTAAATGAAAAAAAAGTTGAATTTGGCCCTATTCCTCAAACCTTCATCTACATCAGTGATTCCCAAAGTGGTCCACGTTTTTTTTTTTTTTTTTACATAAGCTCCACACAGGAGGCCCTGAGGAAGATAAATTCCCTCAGGGCCTATGTCATCTTTGGGGATGCTGTGTGGAGGGTATTTTTAAGGAAAGGAAGGAGAGGAGAGTACTGGGAAGGAAAAGGGTTTAAGGGGTGGGTAGGAATCTGAGGTTCAGTGTGTCCTGGTCGTACGCGTCCAGGACCTAGACAAACCTCACCTTGTGAACCCGGGCACCCCTGCTAAATCACCAAACGTAGTGAACCACTTGGAGTGACCTATGGCAGAGGTGTTAGTTATCCAATAAAGGTTAAGTAGGCGTGATAAAAAAATGGGGGTCCACAAGTTGTAAGTGGGGGTCCACGAAAATTTTTCTGGTTTCGATAGTAAAGAACAAAAATGTTGGCTTAACTTTACCTGTCAAAGAAGGCAGATAGTACACTAGTATTTCGGTGGAAAATTGTCATATTGAAACCCATCACATGCCCATATCACATTAACCCTCCCCCCCACGTTATGACAGACCACAACTCCAGCGTTATATTTAATATTCAGTACAACGCGTGTCGAGTTTTGGGAATATGGTAAAAATGTTGCAGCAGGGGGTCCACCGAAACCAGTAAAATTTTGAAAGTGGTCCACGAAAAAAAAAAGTTTGGGAACCTCTGGTCTAAATTGTAAATTAAGGTTTGAGGAATATGAAGGTTGTAGATTCTTCAACCTTCTGCAATAGTAACTTTCTGCGTCAACAGGTGGCAGCACTGCAGTCGCTTGAAAATGGCCGATATCATTGTTCGTATTAGTCAGAGTTTTCTAATTAAATTCTTGAATGCAGAAGGTGAAACGCCTATTCGCATACACAAAAGACTGAAAAATGTGTACGATGATGCAACTGCACAAAAATTGTGACGGAAGACGAAACATGGGTTTCTTGGAACCTGAACCGAAGAAGCAGTCAATGGAATGGCATCACACAAACTCACCGAGGACGAAAAAATTCAAAACTGTGCGATCGGCAGGGAAAGTTATGGCGACAGTATTCAGAGATACAGAGGGTTTGATAATGGTTGATTTTTCGAAGCAGGGATGCACAATAAATTGTGTCCGATACGTCACAACCCTTAAAAAGCTTAAAGCACGTCCTTCGCCCAACAAAAACTATGGTGGATGGCCTTAAGAAGCAGGACCCTTCTTTTTCCCACTCTGGGATACATGCCATTGTTAAAAGATGGACCAAATCTTTGGAAATGAACGGAGATTATATTAAAAAGTGACAAACTAATCGTCAATAGTGTGGTTTTTGACCTATTTAATTGCATTTTTAATTTCTTGACAATAAGGAGAAAAAAAATAGGAAGCATTACTTTTTGACTGACCATCGTACTAAAAAAGAGTATTTTTTTCATTAGAAATGTATGAACGCAAATAGAAAATAGCATTTTAAAAATATAATTTTATGGCGAAAATTACCTGTGACAGTTTCCCTTGATCAACTTTTTTCTTTGTTATAAAATTATTCACAAAATAATGACTGACCACTTTTGCGCTTAAAATCGTCACCTCTAGATTTCGTTTGTCAAGTGATTTTTTGGCCTATTACCTATATTCCTGACGATATAAGGCACACAAAGAATACATACATTTGTGCCTTGTGGCTTTATTTTAACACTGTACAAGCTACTTGCAACTATTAATTTGCAGTAATCAGCAACACCTCTGCCATAGGTTGCCCCAAGTGGTTCGCTACATTTGGTGACTCAGCAGAGGTGCTCGGGATCATGGGGTGAGGTTTGTCAAGGTCTTGACGGATGTGTCTGCCCACCTACTGCGTGGCGGGCCGGATCGAGAGAGACTGATCGAGAAGTTCTTTTGACCTCTCCTACCAGAACCCCTCGACCATCGCCTTGCACTGCAGTTGAAGGGATGGATTCATTCTGTCACTCGTGGACACACTGACCCCCAGATTCCTACCCACACTTCATACCTATTTCCTTCCCAGAACTTACTTTTCTTCCTATCCTTAAAAAAACTTTCCACGCAGCATCCTCAACCTAAGATTTACCAATTTGCGGGCTTCTATAGTAACATATTGATGATAATCAGGCTTAATAAATCAGAGCTTTCTATACTACGATTAAAAATTTTAATAATAAAGCTCTAGTTGGAAATAAATCTTCTATCTAAGAGTTTTGATATCTTTAAATGTTTCATCGAGTGGCTGTAATTCATTGTTTCTATAGGTAGACCGAGTTGATAGTTAATATATCTTACGAATTTGTGCAGATTTTTTCAATGGAATCAAACCAGATATTAAAATGAGGAGACGGAAAGCCGAAGGTCCTGGGTTCGAGTCCCAGAGCTGCCAAATTTTTTTTCTGATTTTTCGGTTTCCAGATTTTCGATTGAAGTTTCGCTAATATTGTCTTCATTTAATTAAATATAACTTATCAACTCTGGTACACTCATTCAAATTTCTGAAATGAATGAAAAATCTGCAAAGTTTCTTCTACCAATTTTAAATTAGAATAAGCTTGAATTTCTACTTGGGTTCAAAATAATTTTCAGAATGATAATGTTTCTTCCAATAATTTGAAATTAGAACAAGCTTGAATCAGTTGCACACTTTTGTTAATTTCGAATGTTTCTTCCAGTAATTTGAAATTAGAATAAGCTTGAGTCACTAGCATTACGTATTTTTTCGGATTAGAAATGTTTCTTCCAATAATTTGAAAATAGAACGAGCTTGAGACTGTTGCACGCATTTTGAATATCGAATCTGGAATGTTTCTTCCAATAATTTAGAACATGCTTGAGTTTCAACTGTGGCATATATTTTTAAAAGTTTAACGTAGAACAGCGCATCTTTGCAAAACGCACCGGCTTGCATCGGCAGCTAGCAGCAGTAGGTAGTGGGCATATTTGCGGTCAGTTTTCAGTTCTCGACTCTCAGTTAGGGGATGTCGGTTCGATTCCTACCATTTACCATGGGCTGGTTGATATATGGCCGCGCGCAGCACTCCAAGCAGCGGTCAATTCTTGCAGTCTATATAGCCATACGTTTAATATAAATGCAGTGACCAACATTTATTAGCAGATATTCTGATTTTGGAGAAAATTCATCGGAATCCATATTTTTTTTTTAAAAGAAAGACAAACATTCTCGGGTTACGAATAACCCAACAATTTTTTGAAAATCTCCTACTACCACCACAGAAAGCCGAAAATATTGCTTGTGTTGTGATGGAGGACTTAGCCAGCCGAGGAATCGAACACGGGACGCCCGGGTGGGATCCAAACGCAATGCCCACTCAACCACTGACCGGTCAATTTTATTTTATATTTTCAATTTTATATTTACAATTTTATATTATATTTTCATTACTTCAACTTTTTATTTATTTTTTACACATTAACTCCACGAACCTCTAGGCAGGAGTGTTAGTTATCCAATAAATGATTTCCGGACCGGCGGTGCCCATACCCGCCTCCCAAGTTATGCCATCCTGATAGTACTCTTAAAATGTATGTTTTTTATTTTAATTTATTTAAATTGCAATATTGTCAATTATAAAAATAAGTTACAAAAATTGCCATCGAAAATGACGCGCGTCCTAATCTTTTATTTATGATACTTTTGAAATAATGAACGAAGTATACTTATGATATTGAGAATTACTTTTAATGCTTATAGTCGATTGTAGACAATTTAAATAGAGTTGCCGACTTCCAAGGATTGCAATATTGGAAACTCTCGGGGAAGGCGTATGTCCAAAGCTGTACGTTAGAAAACTTATAGAGGAAAATGTCTAGAAAGAAGGATATTATAATAAAAAAATGGCTTAGAAGGAAAATATATTAAATGCACAGTCACAGGAAGATGGCTAGGAGTGAAAAAATATTAAATGCAGTCACAGGAAAATGGCTTGGAAGGAAAAGATTTTAATTGCACAGTCACAGGAAAATGGCTAGGAAGGAAAAGATATTAAATGCACAGTCACAGGAAGATGGCTAGGAGTGAAAAAATATTAAATGCAGTCACAGGAAAATGGCTAGGAAGGAAAAGATATTAAATGCACAGTCACAGGAAGATGGCTAGGAGTGAAAAAATATTAAATGCAGTCACAGGAAAATGGCTTGGAAGGAAAAGATTTTAATTGCACAGTCACAGGAAAATGGCTAGGAAGGAAAATATATTAAATGCACAGTCACAGGAAGATGGCTAGGAGTGAAAAAATATTAAATGCAGTCACAGGAAAATGGCTTCGAAGGAAAAGATTTTAAATGCAGAGTCACAGGAAAATGACTATGTAGGAAAAGATATTAAATGCACAGTAGCCAACGATTTCTATTTGGCGCAGTAGTAAAGTGTAGCGACTGGTGGTCACCGTGCTGAGCGTCCTGCAGCCGAGGGTGGAGCGCCCGCGGTGGGGGCGTATGCTAATGAGACGGGACAAAGCAGCCGCCGCTGGACAGCTACTGCAGATCTGGACCAGGCTACCACTTCAATTATTGGCCATTTATTTATATAAGTTATTTAATTTGGGAGGTGGGTACGGGTACCGCCGCCCCAAGAACCATTTATTAGACAACCAATAACGCTGTCAGAGCTTACCCCAAATAATTAGCTACGTTTGGTGATTTAGTAGGGGTGCTCGGGTTCACCTAGCCATGCGGTGAGGTTTATCCAGGTCTTCGCAAAACAGAGAAACGAGACGTTGCCTAAAATAGCTTTGGCCGTGTTTGATGACCAGATTTAAATAGTCCAATATGTTTCACAAACTTTTTTCCTGTGGATTACAGATTAACGTAATCCTATTACAATGCACATAAGACATTCATAAATTTCAACGAAATAAATTATAATAATACATATTTTAGAGTTGTTGCCTAAAATTACTCTTGAAACCTTCAAGGCCAATGTTGAAAATTTCAAGGGACCTAAAGATATCATTTAGCAGCACCATACCTCTTGTCATGTTGTGCTTGGCAAGAACGTCTGCCGTGTGGGATACAGAGCGAGTCGTGGTGATGACCCTGGCATTAGTTGTTTGGTACAATAAGAGGTATGGGCTATCAATGTAATAGTTTATAATTTTATAAGCTGTTTCTGTAAGGGTACCATTCCTTCTAGATTGGAGACTTTCATAGCGCGTTTCAGATAGCAAATCCGGATGATGCATAAATCGCGGGTATTCAGCATGCATTCTCATATAAAGATACCTTAGAAACTCTTTTTGGATTTGTTCCAATAAATCTATGTATTTTTGTTGGTATGGGGCCCAAACAGCAGAAGCGTACTCTAATTTTGATCGTATAATGCAGTTGAGCATCGATGTCATTGCTTCGGGCTTGGAAAATTGTTTACCTATTCTTATCACAAATCCAAGAAGTTTGTAACACGGTGATGTCAACTCCACTATATGATCTGAAAATGTATGTTTGGGATCAAATGTAACCCTGAGGTCCCTGATGGATTTCACTGATGACAGTATTTAATTATTTGGTTTATAATCTAATTTAACTTCCCCATACCATTCCACTCCCCTCTTCGCTCAGTCTCATAACATACCTAATTGAGAATGCCAACCAGCAGGGATCTGTATGCGGTGTTCACAAAAAAACCTTGATCTATGGTATATATATCTGATCTATGGTTACTCTCCTTTCTTCATATTATTCATTACACACCTCAGACTTGCATCTTTGTGGATTTCTACATTTTTCATAATAACGCTACAGGGATCTTATTTCTACAGCTTTCAGTCTACTTTCATCCTTCCTCTACCAGTTCCACGCCTCACTGCCATACATCAGGGATGGAACCAGCACTCCTCTATGGTCTGCTAGCTTCACCTCTGTGGATAATTTCTCGTCAGCACCACACCACCAAATCATCCCATCAAAATGTAATTTCCTGCATTTACCATAAAGAAATATGGTTTGTTCCAATTCGCCACTGCCTTTGACCAGTGTCCAAATGTCAACCGCGGTGCGTACCGCTCTTGGAAGGTTGAACCCACCTCCTCCGTATACCCCGGCATGTATACTACGGACAGTACGCTATATACCAGAAGTACATACGTTCAACAGCCTTCCTAACTTATACCGAGCCTCCTTACTCCGTGTCTGGCCTTCTGTCCGTCCCCTGGTATTTATCCAAAGCTTTGGTCATCTTTGATTTTGCCGTAAAAAAACATATCATAATGTTGGTGGACTCTAACTGATTTATAGTTAGGGTCTAATAAGATATGAATGTGTTTGGATATCAAAATATCCCTTTATTATCTATGGAGAGAAATTTATTTTGCGGATTGGTATTTTTTGTGCTGCAAGAAAAAAAAGCCCTCAACACCAAGAACGATTTGATAGAGTACTATTTGCCGTATCTACCTTTTATGTAAGTATCAATTTTTCCATTTAGAAATTTTGCTTCGGCATTAAAGGGATCCACTAGTCCTGAAAAAATTCGACAACGAAATCCTCGCCTCTTTTTGGGAGAGATTTAAAAATACTAAAAAAAAGTTTTTGGAAAGGTTGCAGAAAGTATTTGAGAGTTGTTTTTCATAGTTGATTTCGTAAAGGCTTGTAAAAAATATTAACTCATTTTTTAAGCATTGTTTATTATAATAACAGGGAAATTAAAAGTCGATGGCACGTAACAAAGCGATGCAGAGTCTGGAGACGTCCACACACTCCCGAATCTGGGAGGAGACTGTCCGACACATCGACGTGCTATCAGCCCTTCTAATATTAAAATTTTTCCGATTATTTTGTAAAGAACTTAATTTTCCACATTATAAAATGGAACTTTATCCAAAAATGGATTCATTAGTAGGGGATTTTGGCATTTTTAAAGGTATTTTTAATAGGCCATACTTTATTTTTTTCCAGACTTATAAAGTAACTACTCGATATTTTCCAAGACCAAGGTGTGTTTTACTCAAAGTATTTCATTGAAGCATCTTTACTATACCTAAAAGATCAAAATTTTCAAACCAAAATCACATTGTATGATTTTGCATTATTTCGCATGGCTTCATCTTAAGGTATTCAGTTTTGTTCTACAGTATATATCTCTTGTTTTAGAAAGATTATGATGGAAATGAGCACTTGGGCAGATATGTAGATTCTGGTGAAGTGTGTGTTTAAGTGTAAAGAATGCAGAGGTGATTTAGCATAATAATTAATGTAGATTTCGTCGTTTAGTTTTGATATAGCCAATCACAATTTGGGAACCATTCATTGAATAACCAACACCTGTGTGTGTCACCCCAAATGGTTTCTCTACTAACTTAGCAAGGGTGCCTAGGTCTATTGTCTAGGTCTTGGCGGCAGATGCGTCTGCCTACCTGCTATGTGGCGGGCCGGATATTTATTTAATATAAACGGTATACATATACCATAAACACGGATTACCACCTATCACTAAATCATAGTTAAATAAGAAAGAATAAAAAAGAGTACATCAGTTAATTGTGGCTTTTGATTAAGAAATGACAACAGAGATACAATTACATATAAAATTCTATAGTGCAAATAAAGTTAATACTGATTGAAAATATTTGAAAGTATATATATATAGCCTTCTTGTACCTAACTTCCGTGCAGTAAAATAGATCCGCCACATCAGCATATCTATTAGTAACTTCATGTTATTTAGGTTTATTTATTTATTTATTTATTAAAAGAAGTTTATACAATGAACAACAAATTGTGTTAATTCATCCGCCATGCTAGGGATGTCCCTGTGTTATGGCGGATGAAGTTTACAGATTGTGTAGGTACAGTGTACAGCTATTAACTTATGCAATTCATTTAAGTAGTTTAAGTAACATATTTAGTAACAAATTAAGTTAGTAATTTAATTAACACATTAAATTAATTTATGTTACAAGTTGTATCAATTATATTACAATTCAATTAAAATAGCAAATTTTTACTCATCATCGTTACTGAATGTAAGGATCCATTTTGATAATTTTTTTTTAAAGATATGGGGTTGGGTTTCGGATTTTAGGTTCTCGGGAAACATTTTAGGAGCTAGGTACATGAAATGTCTTTGAGCTGATGTGGTGCGTAGTGTAGGAACATTGTAGTGTCGTTTGGTTATGTTCTGGTGGTGTAACTGTGGTGTAACAAGCGAGTGTTTCGTATACTCATTCCGGTTATTGTAGCATTTAAACAGGATTTTAAAACGAGGTGCTCTCATGGGTACATGAAATTCAATGAGCTTAGTTAAATCAGAACTGTCTATTCTACCATATGGAGAGACTAGTTGAGGGAGAGCTTTTTACCCCTCCAGGAGGACCGTTTAGACCCATCGCCTTGCACCGCAGTGTGAGGGATGGATTCATAGATCCGTCACTCTTGGACACTTTGACTACCAGATTCCTACCCCCATGATACCTTTTTACTTCCTAGGTCTTTGACAATTGCCAATTTGTCCGGATGACCGAGTTTACACGCGTGCCAAACTTCCGAAACTTTGACTAAAGAAAGAGGAAGGACAACTCGGCAATTAACCTAAAAATAAATGATTATAATATAATCGGTCAACTTAAGTCAATAGTCAAGGTCACTTCGAAGGCGTTTATGACCAATGCATTTAAAGAATTCATCAAAATGCGGGGGTTACAATCCTCCACTTATAACAAGCGACAAAAAAAGGGGAGATCTAAACGGGTGGATAAACAATGTGAATGCACATTTTCCGCTGAATTTGATGGTTTTAGAAAGAAATCGACAGTTCTTACTGGCTCAGCACTGGAGCAACCACGCGAAAGAAATAAATTTCCCTCGATTGCTCGAGATTTACAGAAGATAATTTTAATTTTTTTTTGTCAACATTTAAAAAAATCATACCTTCGAATTTTAAAATGGATACATAAAAAACTTATTACAATGCTGTATAGCCAATGAATTAACCTGTAATTTACCGTTTATCTCATATTTGTAGGATTTATAAATAAAATATAAAAAAATCGTAAAATTTATTAAGCGAATCTTGTGTGTTTGTTACTTTGAAACTCCGTCAGAGGTACTTATTCGAGTCAACATAGAATATTTTCGATTTCTGTATGTTGTCTGTGGTATACTTGATAATGAAAGGTGCATATCTATGGAAAAATGACTTAATTTTAACCGTAAACAGCTGATCAGAAATTCTGCGTGAAAAAATATTTTAAATATTTATTTTTAGCATCATTCTAAAGTAGATTACGAAGTTTGGATTTGCGACATCTATGGTCATAATAGATAAAGCATTTCGATAGCTTCGTTTTAAAATAAATAGCTGGCCATGGAAATGTTTAACGTAATTACAATAAATGTTTTACGAATGGTAGGAAAATGTGGTCCAATTTTTTATAGTCCATAAAAGCTCCAGTGGTTCAGTTCTATGTTCACTTTACCTTGTTCTGAGATACCAAGTGTGAAAGTTTGCAAAGATTTCATTTTCTACGTAATCTACTTACCGATTTCTGATTTTTAGGTATGCAAAGTATTTTGATTAAACATATTTTAAAGGAAATATTTAAATATGACGTATATTTATCATTTCAGAATATACCCAAGCGTGCTATATATAAGATAGAATCGTGTGCAACCAGCCAGGTCATAATCGTAATTTATCATTCGATACAAATAGAATACACATCGTCACTCAATAATGGAAATAATGTTCGTTTGTTGAAGGTTGCCACTGCACTGATTTACATGTGTAGGTAGAGGGAGGTAGGTAGGAATTAAATGACAGATATATCCCAAACACCTTCCTCTCCCCACTACCAATAGCCTCACAACATATCCCAATTAGAGATGGCTCTGGCTCCAGACGGGAGCAATTGGGACTCTTGAGTGGTATTCACAAAACGAAAAATAAAAAACCTTCATAACTGACATCTATTGAGACATCTTAAAACTACACATTAACGACATCTGTTGAAGGATACTGAAACCACTCCCCCGAACACGCAGCGAAAGGGATTAAAAGGCCTGAATAAAATAATCAAAATCCACGTTGTGTTTTTCCCATGTTCCTTCTCCAAAAGTGGACCAATTTTTAAATTTTTTTTACTAACAGTATTCAAATAAAATTTTCTATGTATCGACGTTTTTTTTTTTTTTTAATACATTGTCTTGTTTGTATACTGAACGTTTGTTGTCGGCGTTAAAACTAGTCAATTTTAACGATTTTGGAGGGTTCTAACTCCTACAAGAAGTAACTTATCAAAAAAATAAAAACGTACCGACAAGCTAATAGTTGATATCTATATTAAATTAAAACATATTAGCAGTAGCGTCAAAATTCAGAGAGGAAATCGGGGAAAACGTTTGATCAGACAAAACGCCACCGGATTCCTTTTAAGATGTAAAATCCCCACTTAGATACTATTTAGATTCATCTTTACAACGAATCGGTTTACATTATGAACATAAAAAAATATGCTACAGATAAATTTAAGTTTTTAATAGCTTTTTTATCTATTAGAATTACATTAAAATTATTATTTACATAACAAAAAATATAAGCGTAAACCACTATAAAAAATGTCTTTGCATGACTTAAATGTGAAGTAACATACGAAGCATTTTTTAAACACCCCTCTATAGTTAAGACAATTTTCGAGGTTTTGCATGTTCTAACTTTTTTTCATTCTTATAAAATTATGCGAAAAATAAACAAAAACCACCTTTTCGCTTACTTGCCTCGTGCAAATAAGACGCCCAATTTTAAATTTTGAAGGCATGAGAATGTCGCCAAATGTCGTTTATCTTAGAAACGCTATAAACATTATGTTCAAACTAACATTATAATAACTAACTAGTTAGGGCAGCAAACGTTGGCAATAACATAGCACACAGCGTAGGGCAGGGCAATGCAAGGTTAGCATCAAGCACAGCCTGCTCTATTGTCAATTAGCCGAGTTGGTTGGTAGATTTGGTTAGTTTGGTTTGGTCGGAGTTAAGTAAGGCGGTCGCGGTGGCACGACAGCTCCTTGTAGGGGAGTTTGAGGACGAAATTTAAGAAGAAAATGGCTAAATAAGTATATTGGAACACCTGCTATATTCACTGATTGTCAAACTTCAAGTTTTTATTGCAAATATACCAGAAAAGAAAATAGCCAAAATGTGTGTTATATCTGCAATGTCTACACGTCTTGAGAACAATTTTGTCTTTGTTCTGGTAAAAATCAATTTGTCAAACATTTTCAAATGTCTAATTTCTTTTGTGAACAAAAACCAATTTCAAATGCCTATCTGAGGTCTGGAATTCGAAAAGTCTTTTATATATATAAATAAGGTTTTTAACAATTATAAGTTTTTTTTATTTCAACTCAATTATTATATTCAATTCTCGAGACACCATTTATTGGATAACCAACATCTCTGCCGTAGGTCACCCCAAGAGGTTCGCTACTTTTGGTGACTTAGCAGGGGTTCCCAGGTTCATCGAGTGAGGTGTGTTCAGGTTTTGGCGGTGAAGGCGCCTGCACACCTGCTGCGTCGTGCAGAAGAAGTAGGTTTAGGGAGACCCTTTGACCACTCCAGCAGCTCTATCTCAACCCATTGCATTGCATATCAGTGGAGGGATGGATTCATACGTCCGTCACTGCTAAACACACTGGCTACAGATTCGTACCCATCCCTGAAATCTTTTTCTTTCCACTTTCTCTCCTATCTTTCCTTAAAACATTCCCTAAGATGATACAGGCCTTAAGGAAAATTGTTTTTCTCAGGTAAAATCTGCATGTGAGCAATCCAAAACACTCTGTATTAAAGACATATAATACCTAGGTATGTTTACAATAACTAAAAAATTCAATTTCCAAATTATTAAACATCACAGATAGCCTTGCACTGTTATTCTTTTACAATGATTATGGACATTGTTCGATACTTTGGCTCTGGAAAAAAATGCAATCATGTTAAATCACATCTCATGTTAATTTTGGAATGTCTCATGGTCTCCCGATCGAGTTTGTTGTGTTTTAAATCCATGAAAAGTACTTCTATTTTACAAATCAACATTTTCTATCAATGTTTCTTTTCTAAATATGTTGGAAAATTGATTATACTTAGCCATGGAATTTCTGATTAAAATAATTTTGTTTGATACATGAAATTATGGAGGGGAAACGAATGGATGAGAATTTACTGGATGTTAAAATATGGTCTTAAAGATAGTTGAAACCAGTAGGTTTGTAAGGTTTGAGAGACTGTGATCTATCTGGTCGCAGTCCGGAATTTATTGGCCGATATGCAAATGTTTAGCGGCAGTGCGCGTGCTTCCAAACACTACCACCACCGGGCTGGAGTGGCTGCCAAACTGCTCCGTGAATGTTGCTGCTCCTTATACTCTGCCTATCCCAGGAGAGACAGAAGCTTAGGTTGAAGCTAGAGTTTTAATTAATAAATAATAAAAAGGAGAGTTCAAGTGGACTGTGGCATCCCAATTTGAAGAGAGTTGTGGAACTGGAGAAAGCGAGGATGTTAGAACTAAGGACTGACGAATGGACGGTTACCTCGAGAATGTTTTCTCTTGGGGTAAGAATAACCTCGTCGAATTCAATGTTTCAAATACTCAATCATGTCTGATTACGTCTAAAAGTGATCGAAATGAAAATCTAGTCTCCTTCAACGGAAGCAATCTTCCGAGCAGACCCTCCATTATTATGCTTGGTGTAACTATAAGTGACCAGCTCAGGTATGGGGGCTCCGTCGAAGCCAGAGTAAAGTTAGTCTCTCAAAAACTGGGCGTACTGTACAGGGCCCGCAGATACTTTAATAGTACACAACTGCTAACCCTGTACAAATCGCAAGTGCGTCCCACGGTTGAATTTGGCAGCCACTTCTGGTGCGGAGCTCCTTGGAAAACTTGAAAAATACCCTCGACTCTATGCAGAAATGGGCGGTCCGTTTGGTAGATTCTCCCACCTTAACGAACGGATTGCAATCTATAGAGCACAGGCGTCGGGTGGGAATGCTATCCATATTCTACCGGTATTTCAATGGAAGATGCTCTGAGAAACTAGCGTCATTGATCCCGTCGGCACTGGTGCATAGTCGGGAGACACGCCAAACGCGCGCCCTACATATGTATACGGTTGACAATTGTAACATGAGAACGGGTCGTTTTTTCGACTCGTTCTCGAGTTCAACAACTCGGTTATGGAACGATTTGCCGGCTTCTGTGTTTCCTCCCTCCTACAACATTGGTCTCTTCAAGACCAATGTTCATTCCTTCCTCTCCTCAAAAAGACCCTCCACATAGCATCCCAGATGACATAGGCCCTGAGTAAATATGAGAAGTAGGACTCCTCAGCTTTTGACTTTTGATAAACTGACGTACTCTGGGCCAAAAAGGCTTGTTTCCTTTTGACTTTTGATAAACTGACGTACTCTGGGCCAAAAAGGCTTGTTTCCTTTTCATCATCAGTTTAGAATATATTTATGGTTGTTGAAAAATGGTTTATTTTGTAGTTTTTTAAAAATTATTTGCAAGGGGCCTTGGCTGCAATGTGGGAGCTCCGGAGCCATTGATAGAGTTCCCCCTGTGTCTTTTTTCCCACTGTATGTCATTTTTCCAATAGTTAATTTAAATGAATATCCACTTAAGAGGAACGCATGCGCGGCCCATTTCGGCCCGTTTCATACAAATCATAATTCTGGATTTGAGATCGAAATACCCAATCAAACTGAAAAATTATTTTTGTAATCAAAAGGTATATCAAATATCAATTGTAGTTTGACATTTTTAATCCATGCTCCTTTCTTTTGTAAATCTTTACACACAAAACTGTTTTATATGCCCATCTATAATGAGTTAATATCCTCTTCAAAAATGGATAGTGTCCCGCCTGTCAAATAGCTTAGTTATACCAAGTCCATCGCGCTTGATGCTGGCTAGCGACCGGCGAAACGCTCAAAGGGCCTTCCAGCTGGTAGCTGGTACCAGCTTATATCTGGTACCTTATACCTTATAGTTGGTACCTTATACTTTATAGCTGATACCTTATAGCCGCTACCTTAAAAGGGTGGCGCTAAATGATCTTTAAATTCGTTTTAAATTAAGTTCGTCGTAACTTTTTCATTTCAAGTATTCTTTGTTTATCATGATTTGGTAATCAGAATGTGAATGAAGACAGAATTTAATATGAACTGATACATTTAAACAGCCAACAAAAATCATTTAATTTGGTAATAAGCGATGAAACCCATTTCCGATTTTCGCTTCGTTATAAAGCAAAAAATGCAGGACATGGACTATGGTGAATCCAAGAGCCTGATCATTCAATTCAATTCAATTCAATTTATTCACTTTAAAAACCTAACAAAATTAAAAATTCTAATCGTTTTTAAAGTAGAGAAGAAAGATTCAAGCATATTTATGCAATTCAAATAATTTAAACAAATTAAACAATTTAAACATCAATGAAGCACAATCAGAACAACAATAAAGCTTGCTGTCTAAATTGTGTTTCATTGATGTTAAACATATCGATATTCAAAGTGATTCTATTGAACAACAAGACTGCTCTCCCGACTGGCATAACCATTGATAAGTTAGTTCTACAAGCCGGGAGATAGGACAGGGAGATAACCATCGGGAACATAGAAACTAATGCTCTCCATGATAGCAGAGTTTTCGAACCGTCCACGAATCATTCTGAAGAAACGTGTTATAATGAGCACATCCCTTCTGACTCGTAGACGGTTCATACCGAGCATGCCCAAGAGAAATTTGGTAGGGTAGAGCCACAGGTAGTAGCCGTACTCCCTCCGGTAAAGAAATCTCAGAAATTTCTTCTGAACCTTCTTCAAAATGAGGGAATACTTCACTTGGTGTTGGCTCCAAATTACCGAACTACTTTCAAGCCTACTTCTAACCAAAGCATTGTATAGTACTGTGAGAACCCGGGTGTCTCTGAAATTTCTCAGCGACGATGCCCTGCTTGATGAGGTGTGTCGTCCGATTTGATTGATTGATTGATTCCTTTTGAAATCCAATGGTTTTGAAATGAGAATATGCGTAGTTCCTACTGGGTTATTTATCCACTACCTGCCTCTCTCCAACCATATCACCTTGCTAGAAAAACATTTGGAACAATGACGAGAGAAAAATACCAAATTCCAGTGAATTTGTTTTTTTTTCAGATGAAGAACTGGGACTACCTTGGAAGCAAGTTGTTGGTGTTTTAATTGCGTTTTTGAATTAAAAGAAACGTTTTTGACCATAAAACATCGTAAACAACATCGTTTTATAGTAATTTGTGTTGTTGTGGCAATAATTACCTCGAAGTATCGTGGTAGAACGATATAAACTATATTGTGATTGTGTTGCTTGCAATTTCGCAGAGGTACAGAGGTAAGTGATTGGTTATCCTTCTTCCTTGCATCCCCAGTTTTTTCTACACATATTACTACCCAATTCTAGCAAACACCATTTCATTTCGTTTCAATTTTAATATTTACAGTCCGTTTTCAAGTGCATCTGAAGCTGTAATTTGTAAGCAGTTTCGAATGGAACACAATGAAACCCGTACCATAACATATGATAATAGAATATAATTCCACGGTTTGGTCCCCAAATTATGAGGTTCATTCATATGCGATTGAAAGAATCCAAAATACATTTTTAAGATATGTAAATTTTAAAATCGGCATTCCTAGAGAATGCCTAAATTACGATAACGTACTTTGTTCATTAAATTTAATAAAATTATCTGATCGTAGAATCATTTCCGATTTAACCTGTTTATATAAAATCGTATATTCAATGTTTGATACCTCTGATTTATTGTATGTGATCTCTTTTCATACTCCAGGCAGGTCAGTTACAAGACAGTACCTACCTTATTAGAATGACAATTCTACTTCAACATAGCAATGTTACACTCCTATGCGACGGATTCAACAGCTAAGAAACAAATACTCTGATGTTGTTGATATATTTAGTAAATCAATTTTAATATATAAGCATACCTTATTGAAGTTTTTTTATCAAGTAGGGGAACATTTTGATAAAGCTTTTAAATTGTATTTTGTCTGCTGAAAGAAAAAGCTATTTTGGATTTTTATATTTTAAATATTTTTTTAATATTTTGTACCTACATACTGTGTGGATCTATTCAATAATGTTTTTACTTTATTATTATTTTTGTGCAAGTGTCTTAAACAGTTGTTTTCTGCACTTTTTACACGTATTATTTCATAAAAGGTAAAAGCCTAAATAGGCGTAAATAAATATGAAATTTTGTGAAAGGTAACGAAAAATGTGTTGGAAATAGTAAGATTTTTGCAAAACAAAAAATGATCAACACTTGCGAGACGTAGTCTTTCCCGTTTTTGTCAAAAATTAATTATAATGATAATGTGAAAAATCATAAGGTTAATTTTGCGCCAATCTGTATGTAGCCTTAGTTGGTACTTAGTGCCGCGGAGTTACTACTGTTTTCATATAAAATAATGCTACCGCTAGCGCAGACTTAACTCCCTTTTGCGTGTTTGCAAAATCACTCATCATTAATGAAGGGAATAAGAATTCCTACGCGTTTCTCAAATTGATGACCAAATAACGAATTTAAATCTTGCAATACTCCTTCCAGGAGGTCTGCCTAGCGCTAACGATTGATAAAATCGTGTATTGTCTAAATCTGTCATCTTTGGTCAGTTATCAATATTTGCGAGCACGGTCAACAATTGATAAGAGATATTTCGACGGACGATTGATAAATTTTCGAAAAATTTTGAATATTGTAATTCGGTATACAATCTATACTTCTATACTAATATTATAAATGCGAAATTGCGTGTGTTTGTTTGTTACGCTTTCACGCCTACCACTAAACCGATTTTAAAAAGTCTTTCACTAATAGAAAGCTACATTATATGCGAGTAATATAGACTATATATAATGGTAACTCTGGCGTTGAGATTATAAATATTATATTTATTATACGTTTATTGTCCCTTACAAAAGCGAGTTATTGATAACGTCAGACGAAAAGCAAAACAAATGGATTGGTAACTAAGGGTAACTGGTCTTGGTAACTAAGTGGATTTATTTGCGGCAAATTTTATTTCAGGCGTCGTAGTTAATATCTATCTATTTAAATAAAAATGAATCTCCGAAATGTTTGTACGCGCATAGCTTCCGAACGACTGCACCAAATTGGATAATTCTTTTTTTACTACTGGTGAGCTCTGGTATTATGAAATTTGTATAAAAAAAATGCAATGTGAATGAATGAATGTACCGGGAATGAACGTATGGAATACGGGAGGGGGGGAACCCGGGAGGGGGGTTCGCGGGATGAGTGAAGGGGAGGAGTGGGGAGAGGGAAGGTGGAGGAGGCGAAGTGGGAACGAGAGAGGGGAATGAGACGATTGGGAAAGGACACGCAGGGAGACACAATTTCTTTATAAAATGGCATAGCAACGCATGCCGGGCCGCATAGTAATAATAATAAATAACTGACTTAACAATGAATTTGGCTTATCGTTTAAAATTTTCGCTTGTGCTTGGCGCGCTTCGCCCCTAACTATATTTGTAGGTCAAATTTGATGCTTTAACTTTGGGAATGTTTTCTCCACATGTACAGGAAGATTTTTTGGATTAGTTGGACCAGACTCCCTCCTTAAGCCGCCGCTATCCGAATTTCTACCGATTTCTTACATATCTCCCGTAAATATTTGAAGTTTTTAAGCTCTTAAAAAAATATGTTATTTTTGAAGATACCTAGACGCGTTCCACGCCGAAATGCAAATTATATGAATTTCCTATCCTTCGATAGGAAAAAAATCGCAAAGTATGCTCCGAAAATTTTTATTTTCAAGCCTGTCTCTATTATTTAACAAGTTATATTAAGTTAGTGCAGAAATTCTGGGACTAACTACCATATGTATTCCTCTTTGTCCAGAATACTAATGGAGGGAAACAATTATACCAAGTCAGTGGACATCTTCAATTTATCTTTGAATAAATATAAAATATTGTTATTGAGGCAGTTCAGTTTTGTACAATAAAATGTTTTTTCTATGCTATATATGTAAAAGCCCCGAAAAAGGGCGTTTATTTATAAATAAATAAATATGTATGAAAAAATTCACAGTGTTTCTTTGAACGTTCTTTTAGACAACCCCCACGAGATTTTTGTTCTTATCTAAACGAGTCGTGTTTTATTAAACATTTTCACAATTTTCGCTTCTGTTTTATCGTTTGAAATATTAGCGCACCCTCTCCAACATTCGTAATTACACATCTCTCCATCTTCTTCTTTTCGTGCTCGGATACGGGGCCTTAACTATATTTGTAGGTCGAATTTGATGCTATAACTTTGGAAATGTATTCTCCACATGTACAGGAAGATTTTTGGACTGGTTGGACCACTTCTTAATATACAATCAATTTATTCTTCACTCCGAGTGCGGTCTGATGAAATAAATGTTAATGAGATAATTAATTTGAATCGGCACAATCAAAAGCCGTCAGTAGTTTCTTTCCTTTGTTGTCTACTTTCCTCGTATATTCCGATATGACAAACTGCATGGATTAAATGCAAATTCGCGGAGTAGCAAATTCACAAATGAGGAATGTGTGCCGGAATTTTGCCTTGTGGACTTGCGGTAGAGATTTCTCCAGCCATCCTTGTGACTTGATCAGCGCTTCTCTCGTTAAATTTGAGGTTTTGTTCTTCTGCGGTCGCGACACCGTTGGAAATAAAGGCATGCATTTTACTAGGTGGAACTTTGTGATTTCATCAACCAAACTGAGGGATGAATTATTTAAAGTTTAAATTCAAAGTTTAGAATTAGAAGTTTAGGGAAGACTTCTAGAATTTTTTTTAACTTTAGAGTTAAGGGGATCCAATAGTCCAGGGAAAAATCGAAGTCGGAATTCACGCCCATTGTGGGAGGAGTTTAAAAATATTTGAGAAAAAGCTTTTGGAACGGTTGAAAAAGGTATTTGAGATTTTTTTTTTACAGGTTGATTTCGTAAAGACCTAAAAAAAACATTAACTCCTTTTTTACACATTGTTTATTGTAACAACAAGGAAATTTAAAATTAATTTCACGGAACCGAGCGACGTGGAGTCACACGTCTGTTCCCTCCTCCGGCCAGGGCGTTTCTGAATGGAAGTGGGGTGTGGCAAGCCAGTAGTCCTTCGGTGAACGACATAAAGGTCACTTTGAAAATCCACATTCGTATTGTGAAATAACAACGCAAATATGCATATTTTATTTTATTTTGTGAATATCGGGAGTAAGTATCAATTTTTTTTGCGATTATCATAAAAGAAACTAAATTTGCTACAATAAGCAATAAAATCATATCCGAAAAGATGTTCATAAGTAGGAGAGTTTGCACTTAAAAGTGTTTTTTTAAAGACCTGTTACTTTATTTTTTTCTAGGCTTATTAAGAGACTTATAAAAAAATAACCGATATTTTTAAGGGCCAAGATATGTTCTACACGCATTATTTAATTGAAGCATCTATAATATTTCTAAGCGATCAAATTTTCAAAACAAAAACGCATGATTTTGTGTGATTTTGCATTATTTACTATGGCTTCATCTTAAGGAACATCTAAGATGTATAAATAATAATTATTATTCAGAATTTGACAACCACATTTTAGAAGCAAGTCATTCTTTTGATATTAATAAAGGTTTAAAAATTTTACACACTAACACAACGGGTATACAATTAGATAATTTAGAAAATTTAGAAATTAGGAAAAGTGTTAATAGTAAATTAAATATTATAAATAACCAAACGTTTTTTAAAAATAGTCATCTTTTAAATTTATGTTCGTATTCATACTTATATTTTTAATAATTTATTTTGTTATTTAGACTTCCTTTTTTTGTTTTAAAAGATTTTTTATTATGTAAATGTAACTTTTTACCCATCCTAAAGTAATTTTTATATTTTATTTTATAAAATTGTTTTTTATGATATTTTAAGTAATTAATCACCTCTCCTTATATTTTGTCTATGTTCTTATTTGTCTATACTTGTTTGTCTTTTGTTATTTTTTATAAACTTATTATCCTGACGAAGAAAACATTGTTTTTGAAACATGTCGATATTGTTAATTAAATAGTGGTTTACACAAAGTTATTTGTTTCATTAAATTTAGAATTAAAATTTAGTCGAACGACGATCTTGCGATCGTACCCTTGAAACGGTACAGGGCGGTTCCAAAGAGAAAGATTAATTATTCTTCATACCAGAATTTTAACACAATGACTCAATATCGATTTTATTTCATTCCAAATTTGCTTTGAGACTACATTCAAAAATGCTCAAACTCAATTTGGTGATAAATGGTGATAAATCAATTAAAATTATGTACTTTATGTAAATATTCATATACCATCCTTTAATTTAATTTACAATTTTTTAAATTTCATGTCATATTATTGTAAATTCATGGATAGTCCGTTAATCTCAGTACATAAAAATTAATTTTTCTTTGGTTGTCCTTTAGGCTGTTCTAAACCATTCATACGATTGCAATGAAACTTTGGTGATTTGTTGTGCACACGCTTGTGAAGGTTTCTATATATAATGGTGAACTCTGGTGTTATGAAATATATAAAAAAAATTATAATAGGTGTTTGGGAATATGTGTATTTCATGTAGTTTAATGGCAGGGAGGGAAGGCAGGAGAGGGAGACAAATCCGGGAGGGAAGAAAGCGGGGAACGTGGAAGGGGAATGCAACACGGTTGAATTTGGCAACCACCTCTGGTCTGGAGCCCCAAAATACCTAAAAAAATACCTCGACTCTGTGCAGAAACGGGCGGTCCGTTTGATAGATTCTCCTAACTTAACAAACGGATTGCAATCGTTAGAGCACAGGCGTTAGGTGGAAATGCTGTCCTTGTTCTACCTGTATTACAATGGAAGATGCTCAGAGGAACTAGCGTCATTGATCCCCTCCGCACCGGTGCACAGTTGGGAAATACGCCAAACACGCGCTTAACATTTGTACACGGTTGAAATTAGTCACATGAGAACGGGTCGTTTCTACGACTTGTTCTTGAGTTCAATTGTTCTTTAGCTCGGCTGTGGAGCGATTTGCCGGCCTCTGTGTTTCCTCCCTCCTACAGCATAGGTCTCTTCAAGACACATGTTCACTCCTTCCTCTCCTCAAAAACACCCTCCACACAGCATCTAAGATGACATAGGCCCTGAAGGAAATTATTTTCTTCAGGGCCTCCTGTGAGGAGTTAATGTAAAAAAAAAAGGATGAGGGGAGAGTGAAAGAAGGTGAAGGGGGAACGCGGAAGGGGAAGGTGGACGAATGGGAAAGGGAGAAAAAATTCTTTATTTAAGTTTCATGTCCGGAACTCGCTAGTAAATAAATATATTATCGGTATCGCCAAGGCATATCTTGTATAATCCGTTTCATTGGTCGATGGGTCCTTATGGGGCCGTGTTTTCAGTTGTCATAATGCCAAAAGTGTTGGAAGCGTGGCACTGAAATGAACAGTAACCGGCCTGACTGCTGCTGACTGCTGACTGTTGACTGTTTGGTGAATGTGTCATGGCTATCTTGTGTTCTTTCAGCAATATCCTGTCGGTACGGAATTCCGACAAAATCACTGATGATCAGCGGGAAATGTCTCACTTCTGTATGGCGGAAGGAAATAGGGTTAAGGAAGGATGTAGAAATTATAATAATTGGCTGGCGTTTTGCCAAAAATTCGTAAATAGGAACGCTTTGTAGAAATTGATTATTTTATAACCAAAAGTCTTCGTGGTTGACTGGTTGAGATTGTTGGCTTCGAATGTACATAAGTCAGCAGGTCATGGTTTCACATCCTGGATGCGCCAGTAAATTTTATATTTGTTGTTTAAAAATTTTATGCATTTATTATGTAATGTAGCATATTTCCGAACGTTCCAGAGCGGTAGATTTCCCCAACTATTTTCTTGGGAAAATATATATTTTTTTATTGAATTTTATGGATTTCAGATAGGATTAAAATAACGTTTTTTTATATATTTATTTTTTGTTCTTTAAAAGTATTATCCACGCGGGCATGGGTAGGGGAGATAGGGGAGGGATGGGCACCTTTTCACATAATAATTAATAAAAAAACACATTTTTCATATAACCAACATTTATTGCCAATTTTAATTGCATCATACATTTGGCTACCAACACCTCTGCCATAAGTCACCCCAAGTATTCGCTACGTTTGGTGACTTAGCAGGGGTGCCCGAGTTCATGGGGTGAGGTTTATCAAGGTTTAAGCGGCCGATGTGTCGGGTCGGATCGAGAAAGACTGCTTATCTTGAGGATATCTTTTGACCTCTCAAAGCAGAATCCTCGACTCATCGTCCTTCACCGCAGTTGAAAGGATGGATTCATACATCCGTCACTCCTGGACACACACCCCTCACACCTACTTCCTTCTTAGAACTTCCACTTCTTCCTCTCCTTAAAAACACCCTCCACGCAAAATCCTCTAAGATAACAAACTTTAATTTAAACCTTTTAAGTAAACCCTGAAGAAGTAATGATAGCTAACGAAACATGTTGGTTTTGTAAACAATAAAAGTGGTAAAAACTAAGCACTGTATTAATTTTGAATTAAAATGGTGCCACAAAATAAGTTTGCTGTGTTTGAAAAAGGACATTAACATTTTTTTATATGTATCATCAACTCATAAATATTCTCAAAAATTGATTTGCAATTCTCTGATTTCTCTAATGGCCTATTATAATTTAAAGACAAATAAATAAAGTAGCAACGTCCAAACTAGATATTTGCCATTTTGATAAAAAAAATAATTATTGAATTTTGTTGGATATTTTGTCCTCTAATTCAAAATAAGTTTTGTATGAAAAAGGCCAAATGGCTAAAGGCTCTTAACATGGCTAAAATGTTTTGGGACCCCTTGGTTTCTAAGAGTAAATTTCTAACTAAACACTTATGTAAGGTTTAGTAAGTAACTCATAAACACTTTAGTAAGGTTTAGTATGTAATTCTTAAGCCGCCACTACCCGAATTACTACCGATTTCTTACATATCTCCCTTAAACATTTGATGTTTGTAAGCTTTTAAAAAAATAAAATATCTTATTTTTGAAGATAATATCTAGATACGTACCACGCCGAAACACAAATTATATGAAATTCCCTCGATAGAAAAAAATCGCAAAGTATGCTCCGAAAATTATTTAAAACAAGTCTATTTCTATCATTTTACAAGTTATATTTGTGAAAAAATTCACGATGTTTCTTTAAATAATACTTGATACCTTCTACGAGATTTTTGCTCTATTTTAAACGAGTCGTGTTTTATCAAGCATTTTCACAATTTTCGCTTCAATTTTATCATTGAAAATATTAGCGCGCTCTGTCCAACATTCGTAATTACATATCTCTCCATCTTCTTCTTTTTGAGCCGGGAAGCGTCGCCTTAAACACCTTAGTTAGTAAGTAACTCTTAAACACTTTAGTAAGGTTTAGTAAATAACTCTTAAATACTTTAGTAAGGTTTAGTAAATAACTCTTAAATACTTTAGTAAGGTTTTTAAATTTTTTTAAGACCCCTTTTTATTTTATTTTTGTTTCCAAGAGCACATAAGTTATCAACACATAACATTTCATACATCCTGCCGGACAACTCAGAACCTCCTTTGAAAAGCCATTAAAAGTGTTTAAATAAGACGTTAGGTTAAGGTTATGGGCTATTTTAATTTTTTTTTTTTATAGCTTTTAATTGAACTTTTCGAAAAGGTGTTGAGTTGACTTGATTCTGAGTTGGCATGGAACCCAAAATACAGGTAAATTGAATGTTTCCGCTTGACTTGACACGTTTGCCAAATAAATATACAATTAGGTAACTTTCTGATAAAACAGTTAGGTGAAATCATTTTGAAAGCATCCATGACAGCATCGCCTCGGTATGACATCCTCCAATCAAAGAAATCACAACACCTCCAATAATAATAATAATAATAACGCCGCAGCCGGAGACGATAATTCAAGTGACAAAGACGGTGGGTTATTACAAAAATGAGCTCTGGCTGGTGCCCAAAAGGTGCGAGCCAACCCGCCATACATAATATAACTCCACCACACAGACCAAAGTACTTACTATTGTAATGCGCGCCCGAGGTACGTGATGGGAATGCAGCATTAAACGTACGGGCAGACTCAATGATCGCTGAACGTTATAGTGTTCTGAGTCTAGCACAAATCGACAATTAGGTAGAATGGAGACGACAAACTAAACGACAAAGGAGAAGTATCCGCAAACTGTCTAATGTGATAGCCAAAAGATTCTTCCAAAGCAGCGTTAATGCAAAATACAATGTTTAAGGGGGGGGGGGGGGGGGGGTGAACATTATAACTCGTTAACAAATAATTTTAAACAAAAAAATCAAAATATTTTGAAAAGGTGATATGTTTTTCTAGGTAAATACGTTATTATAAAATGTAAAAAAAAAATAGTAAATAAAAAAAACTCTTCGTCACTACCTGTTGATTTATGTAATAAAATAGTTTACAAAATTTCAAAAGGATCGGTCAAGTAAATTTTGAGTTATAATGTTCACAAACTTTTTAAAAAATTTGCGAGAAAATCGATTTAAAGTTTTTTTATACTCGAAATATACTTGAATTGAGCAAGAGGACCGGTCGCTTGAAACGCTGTATCTCCGTTAGTTTTGCTCCGATTAACTTGAAATTTTGACACAATACTCTCGATATGTTATACACTTAGAAAAAAAATAATGTTAAAAATGGCTTTTAAAACTCTACCCCCCCTTAATGCATGTTCTACGTATGAAACGTGGTGTCACTACTGAATCAGCTCGATGGAATGACTCTGGATCCAATATAATAACACCTGCAGAATTATATTTGGATACAGAAGGTACAGCAGACGACAATTTTTACGGGACTATGACTTTTTTTGGAGGTTATCTACCACTTACCCGCCCTGGTATAATTAACACAGATAGATTTTTTTGTTAAACGAAGCTACATTTATTTATTTTGAACGATTCTAGACCTAGACCTCCAGAGTTCCTGCATACGTTGTTAGTAAACAGTATGCAAGTGCTTAGCAGGAAATACAAGATGCAACAAGTGTTAGTATGACTAAGTAAAGACAAGACAATGGGACTAGGACTGAATGGATTCGCCAGCCTGATGCGACACCGGGTCACTGGACCAGGATGTCCTTCGCGAACATGGTGGTGACCGCAGACTTCCATCACCAAGCGCCGCTTCTGAGTGAGAACTGGCCCCGAGCTCACTCAAGACCACGCCCTACATAATTTTACCCTTTTACTTCAATAACACCAGGACACTAATTAATCAAAATTCTCCGATTCCGAGACTTCACAGTTACGGAAATAAATATTCTGATCTGGGTGATATATTTCATCTTAAAACTAATCAGTATTTGTATATTCTATCACTTTATTATTCTGGACACAAATAGACCTATGTACCTACTTAACTTCCACGTTTCTACTATATTGTTTTGTAGAATCTTTTAAAATTCAATTGTATGCGTGAGGATTCTTAGTTTTTGTTTATATTTTGAACTGTGTATTTGTTTTGTGTTTTGTTGCAACCTCATTTATGTCATTATCATGTTTTAATTGTTAAGTATTTCCTTTCAAACAAATAGCTTGTAAAATTTTATAAGAAAAGCCCACCAGGGCGTGTGATAAAAAAAGCAATTAAGGCTCACTAAGAATAAGTACATTTTTGTGGCTTCTTCTTAAGATGATCCGCTCGTCTTTGAAAAATTCGACATCGGAATCCCCGCCTCTTTTTGAGAAGACATTTTTGGAAAGGTTGGAGAAGGTATTTGAGAGTTGTTTTTCACAGTTTGGTTTCGTAAAAGCCTTTAAAAAACATTAACTCCTATCTTATTCATTGATTTTTTTAATAACAAGGAAATTTAAAATCGATTTTACGGAACCAAGTGGCGCACAGTCTAGGGACGTCCATTTGCCACCGCAGGTGGGGCGTAACTAATGCACGTAGTATTTACACGGACACCATTAGGTTTAATTCTCAATTCGAAATTCGTTAAACGCCCCTCTTTTTGATTCAATAAAACAAACAAACAAAACAGTGCGAAATCGCACTGTTTTGTTTTATTTTGTGAAATTCAGGCGCAAATATTAAAATGTTTTCCAATTATTTTCTAAAGAACTTAATTTGCCACATTATATAATGAAACTTTATCTGAAAATGGATTTATTAGAAGGAGCTTTTGGCACATGAAAGTATTTTTTATAGATAGATAGAAGATTTAAGGATGTCCAAATTTGGATATTTATCCTTTTTTTTATAATTAAGAATGATTCTCAGTTTGGACAGCAATCTTAGTGTTCGTCCTGTAATGAAGCTGCCTGTAGTGTCATCGAAGTATGAATAACCCAACCACATCCCGAGGTACTGTGACTAGTGCTGGCTGGCTGGGTGGCTCAATTGTGCATTTATAGGCCGAGCATCCTTCAACTTACATTCATAACATGCTAAGGTCCCATTTCATACATTTAGCCGAATTGAAGAAGATTCTAGTGAAAGTGGTGACGATATTAAGTACTTACTTTGCAAAATGTTTTGATAAAAAGTATTACATATTTATTTGGCAGTCCTTAGTCCTTACCATCCAAAATGACGGCTTCCGTGGTCCAGGGGTAAGACTCTCGACCAGTATCCGAAGATCGCGGTCCAAATCCCGCGGCGTGCGCAGGAAAATTTTAATTGCTTAACCTGTGTAATTTAATAATTTTATTAGTTTAAAATAATATATGTAAGGTAGGGTATCTTCCACTCTGGAATGTCCTGAGTGGAATTTCACAACAATCCAGAGTGGAAGATCTCTCTCAGATCGAAAGCTTTTAGTTATCTCACGGTTAGTCGACCTAACTAGGAGCTGGCTATAATTGATCTGGTTCCCCAATGTTTTTGTGGGAATCGCTAACTTTGGCCCTCGGCCCTCTGGAGAACTAACTGGGAACCAATCCTGCCGCCAACTTGCGGACTTTCAGGAAAGCTCTTATCCCTGCCATCTATATGAGAAGCACGGAAGCTTTTAGTTATCTCACAATAAGGGTGGTTCTTATACCTGTACGTATACAAATAAATGTTTTTATAATGACCGAAGGACTGTCTTTTTTTAAGTTTGTGTATAAAATTTGATTATGACTCAGAATCAATTAAATTAAAAATGCAACCATCTTTTTGGAACAGGAAAAACGCATGCTTTTATAAGTTTCTCGGTAAACTGAAGTAACCTGAGCGTTTTTTTACTGAGAATGTCGCCGGCTGCCCAAAAATGATTCTAGCCTTGATTTTTCTGGTGACGTATCTGCTCATTGCGATTCTGTAGCAGTTTCACGACTCTAATTAAAAGGCGATGAAGACGCGGTGATTATCGACTCTTGTAGGCTAGATAAGAATCATGGGGAAATTTACAATCAACAACAGAACATGCTATTTAAACATTTCAATCAGTAAAAACAACGAATAAGTAGGGTTTACAGATTGCTCAAATTTAATTTTGATTTTATTTTATGTATATCTCTTGAAAGTCAAAACTGCTCCCAATCGTCCTTTTTTACAATCACTCGCCCACAGCAGGCTCTAAGTAAAAGCCATCTTAGGGGATCGTATTTTTAAGGAAAGGCAGTTCTAAGAAGGAAAAAGGTATGAGGGGTGGAAAGAAATCTTGGAGTCATTGTGTCCAGGAGTGACGGACGTATGAATCCATCCCTGATGTGCAAAGGTGGAGAATGTCTGGTTGGAGAGGCCAAAAAGTCCCCCTCAAAAAGTCTCTCCCGATCCGGGATAGACTTGTTGAGGGAGGGTCACGTAGTAAGTGGGACGATGAATCCTACGCCAAGACCTAGGCAAACCTCATCTCATAAACTCGTGAACTCCTGATAAATGTCCAACCACAGTTAACCGCTTGGGAAGACCGATGGAAGAGGTATTATCCATAAATATTTCGGCGGTACCCATGTGCACCTCCCAAATTGAGCCAGTAAGTCTTCGGCATCGCTAATCATTGGGGTATGTCATGATGCTGAAGTTAGTAAGGAAATGAAGGAGATAGAGTGAGGAAGGTGGTGAAGTATCTGGCTATTTAGATCTGATATCTGATGGCCAAACAAGGCAAAAGCCGTTTGAAGCAACGTTTTGATTCTAAATGGTGGTCTTTTACCAAGCAGACAAATCTCTAAAAAAAGTTAGTATAAAAATAGGCAGACATATCGCCAAAACAACTGGTGTAAAAGTAGGCAGACATATCGCCAAAACAAGCTGGTGTAAAAATAGGCAGACATATCGCCAAAACAAGCAAAAATTGGTGTAAAAAAAGCAGACTTATTTCTAGAACAAGTTTGTGTAAAAATAGGCAGACTTACCTTTGAAAAATAAGCTAGTATAAAAAAGGCAGATAGACAAAGACCGGTTAGGGGCTGAGTTAGCGTCGTGTTTGAGTTCCACCCGGGCGTCGCGTGTACGATTTTTTGGCTGGCTAAGTCCTCCATCACGATACAAGCTCCGCCACGATTCCGCTTACTGTGGTCGTAGTAGAAGATTTTCAAACATTGTTGGATTATACGTAACCCGTAACACGTAATGTTTGTCTTTCTTTAAAAAAATAAAAATATCTCTAAAACAAGCGAGTATAAAAATATGCAGACAAGTCGGAAAAACAAGCTAGCGGAAAAAGGCAATATATCAAAACAAGAAAATTGAAAAGTAAAAAATTCAAAAATATCTCTATTATAAGCTAATGTAAAAAATGCAGACATATCTCTAAAACAAGCTAATTTAAAAAAGGCATACATATCTCTAAAACAAGCTAGCTTAAAAAATGCAGACATATCTCTAAAACAAGCTAGTTTAAAAAAGGCATACATATCTCTAAAACAAGCTAATTTAAAAAATGCATACATATCTCTAAAACAAGCTAGCTTAAAAAATGCAGACATATCTCTAAAACAAGCTAGTTTAAAAAAGGCAGACATGTCTCTAAAACAAGCTTGTGTAAAAAATGCAGACTTATCTCTAAAACAAGCTAGTGTAAAAAAGGCAGACATGTCTCTAAAACAAGCTAGTGTAAAAAAGGCAGACATGTCTCTAAAACAAGCTGATGTAAAAATTGGCATACATATCGCCAAAACAAGCCAGTGTAAAAAAGGCAAATATATCTCTTTACGGCGAGTAAAGTTTCTCTTATTTTTCTTTACAAAATACTGTGCAATAAATAAAAATAATTTGTTTATGTATTGCACGTAATGCATATACATATATGTATATAAAAAAATACAATATATCAGACTTTCGCTAAAATAATCTAGGAAAAGCTAGTAAAAATTGGATGCATATTCTAATAAAATTGGAGGGCTTCCGAATGTCGATTTTTTTTTTACTGTTCCTTCATAATTAACATAATGGCATGTAAAATATTAAACCGTGACAAAGCGGCAAGTGAAAACCCCAAATACCAATATTTCTCAGAAACCGAATGTCACTTTCGGCTTCTTAGAAATAAATAATGGTCTACGAGTACAGCACTAACTTGTCGGATTATTTTATTAGCCGCTACCAGACCTGCCTTTCTAGACTCGGCGCTCGTCTGACTGGAATACCATATTAATTATAGTGTATTTCAAGTCACAGGACATCAATATGTATTTATGATGTTTATAGGACGTCTAGCGAAAATGAGCTAGAGGTTTAGCATGAACGATCGATAAAACACTATATCAATACGATATTGACCAAATCCGTCATCTATGGTCAGTTATCAATATTTGCGAGCATGGTCAACAATGAGTAAGAGATATTCCGACCAACGGTTGATAAATTTTATCCCGGATTCCATAGTATCAGATAAGTTTTGGTTAAGGCGATCCAATAGTTCAGGAAAAAATTGAAATCGGAATTCACTCCCTTTTATGGGAGGAGTTTAAAATTACTTGAGAAAAAGCTTTTGGAAAGGTTGGAAAAGGTATTTGAGAATTTTTAATTACAGGTTGATTTCGTAAAGGCCTGAAAAAAATATTAACTCCTTTTTTACGAGTTGTTTATTGTAATAAAATGGAAATTTAAATTTGATTTCACGGAACCATGCGACGCAGGCCTACACGTCTATTCCTCGCTCCGGTCGAGGGAGGTCTAACAAAAAATGGGTGGAGTTAGTCAGTAGTTCTTCGGTGGACGGCATAGAGATCACTTTGAAAATCCTAATTCGTCGACTGCCGGCCATATTGTGAAATAACAACGTGAAAATGTATATTTTATTTTATTTTGTAAAGTTCTGGCGTAAATATACATTTTTTTTACGATTATCATGAAAGCAACTGAATTTGCCACATTATACAATAAAACTATATCCGAAAAGGGGTTTATAAGTATGAGAGTTTGCACTTGAAAGTATTTTTTATAGACCTAATACTTTATTTTTTTCTAGGCTTATTAAAAGACTTATAAAAAAATGACCGATATTTTTAAGGGCCAAGATTTGTTCTACACGCTGTATTTAATTGATGCATCTATATACTTCTAAGCGATCAAATTTTCAAAACAAAAACATATGATTTTGCATTATTTAATATGTCTTCATCTTAACTGTCAAAAACCCATTTATTTTGGATATTGTCGTTCGTTAAGCAAAATTGCTGGCTTTTAATTGTCGGAGATCATATATCAATGGTGCTAGCGGTTCCGTGACAGTTACTTATATAATATGCAGTCGATTTAGGGAAAATACGGTTTACCTAATAACATAAAATAAAACTAAGTGACCCCAAAGGGATGTGCAGAGAATGTACCACCGAACAACAAAGTATAAAACCTATTTTGGTTCAAATGCATCAAGGAAAAATCTGCTTGTATACAAATTAGTTTGATATTCATACAAACTTATTATTAAGGATATTTTTTAAGTCAATTTTACGTTTGAAATTGGTAAGTAATTCGTTGATGGGTTCATGGGGTTAGTTTTGTCCGGGTCTTGGCGGCGGATGCCGCAGCTGCGCGGATGCCGCAGCATGCGCCAGCTGCATGGCAGGCCGGATCGGGAGAGAGTGGTTGAGGGAGTCTATTTGACTTCCCCAACCACACTCTCTCGGAACATTACCTTGCACAGCAGTGGGAGGGATGGATTCATACGTCTGTCACTCCTGGACACACTGACTTCCGGATTCCCACCCCTAATACCCCTTTCCTTCCCAGAACTTCCTCTCCTTCCTTTCCTAAAAAGACCCTCCACAGCATCTCCAAAGATGACATAGGCCCTGAGGGGATTTTTATTCCTCAGGGTCTCCTGTGTGGAGCTAATGTAAAAAAAAATGCGTAAAATTAACATTTTTATTTTTATTTTAACTTTATGAGTAAAACCTCAAATTGTAATATTAAATTAAATGAAGATACAATGAACGAAACTCAATCGAAAATCTGGAAACAGAAAAATCAGAAAAAGATATTTACACCTCTGGGACTCGAACCCACAACTACCACAATTCCATAATTAAGTTTTCTATAAAAAAAGTCACGCAACCATTCCTCGTGATCCCGAAAATGTAAGGATGGGTTGTTTCAAAAAATTTGACGAATTCGTCAAATATTTGACTTTAATTTTCACGTTCTGTGTATGTTCTATTCAAGTTCTGTGATGATTTCAGTTTTGTGAAGCTGCTGGCCTATGATGATAAAAAAACAAAACTCGAAAAGAACTTACACAGAACCTGAAAATTAACTTCAAAATATTTGATGAACTCATCAAACTTTTTGAAACAACCCGTCCTAAGTAAAGCAATTTAAGGCGACGCTTCCCGGCTCAAAAAGAAGAAGATGGAGAGATATGTAATTACGAATGTTGGACAGATCGCGCTCATATTTTCAATGATAAAATTGAAGCGAAAACTATTAAAATGCTTAATAAAACAAGACTCGTTTAAAATAGAGCAAAAATCTCGTGGAAGGTATCTTAAGTATCATTTAAAGAAACATAGTGAATTTTTTCACAAATATAACATGTAAAATAATAAAAGGCTTGTTTTTAATAATTTTCGGAGCATACTTTGCGATTTTTTTTTTTCTATCGAGGGAATTTCGTATAATTTGCGTTTAAAGTTTATTAAAGTCTATTTCTATTATTTTACAAGTTATATTTGTGAAAAAAATCATAATGTTTCTTTAAATGATAAGATACGATCCAAGAGATTTTTGCTCTTATTTAAACGAGTCATGTTTTATTGAGCTTTTTTGTATTTTTCGTTTCAATTTTATCACTTAAAATATTAGCGCGCTCTGTCCAACATTCGTAATTAAATATCTCTCCATCTTCTTCGAAGCGCCGTCTTAAGGGTCTACTATTCGTATTTCGACCGATTTCTTACATATCTCCCTTAAACATTTGAAGTTTTTAAGCTCTTAAAAAAATATATGTTATTTTTGAAGATAATATCTAGATACGTTCCACGCCGAAACGCAAATTATATGAAATTCCCTCGATTGAAAAAAATCGCAAAGTATGCTCCGAAAATTATTTTAAACAAGTCTATTTCTTTTATTTTACAAGTTATATTTGTGAAAAAATTCACAATGTTTCTTTAAATGATACTTAAGATACGTTCCACGAGTTTTTTGCTCTATTTTAAACGAGTCATGTTTTATTAAGCTTTTTCGCAATTTTTGCTGCTATTTTACGACTAAACATATTAGTGCGCTCTGTCCAACACTCGTAATTACATATCTGTCCATCTTCATCTTTTTCAGCGCTGTGCGTTTCAAGAGTGCGGTCTTAAGGGAGATATGTAAGTAATCGGTAGAAATTCGGATAGCAGCCGATATTTTAGTTCAAAATGTTAGGAAGCATTTATCTCGTGTCGTCCTGCGTCACATGACATCCTTAGAATCATCATGATATCCTTCTAAATTCAAATAGGGGAAGATCACAGATAGCCGACATCCGACTAGCTGTCGTAATTACATATAACGTCATTTCCTGTGTCGGCTGCATCTCTTCTTACTGTCATGTCACCTTCATAGAAATGCAATCATTACTTTTCTGAGAAACAAATTTATACATGATTATGTCGTTATCATAATATATGTAGGCTGTGCAGGCGCTTGAGTCCTCAGACTAATTTGTTCGGTTTTCGGAACAACTCGTATAGGTCTCATAGAAATCGTTGTGTCATGGTTAGAAATACGATTTTTTATATGTATACCACACAAGAGTCCCAACTGCTCCCGTCCGGAGCTGTGAGACTGGTATTCCCAATTGGGGTATGTTGTGAAGCTTAAGGTGGGGGGAGGGGTATAAGATGGGGAAGAGGAAGGTGGCAAATACCTGGCTATTCAAATCTGGTCAACAAATACGGCGAAAGCCATTTCAAGCAACGTTTCAATTCTGAATGGTGGTCTTACACCAGGGCGATGCTGAGAGTATCTGCCACTCTGGAACGTGCCGCAAATATACTATGTATTATGTTAAATGAATTAATTGTGAAAAACACAAATTAATCAAATAAAATTTATTTTCCACGCCTGAATTCGATCCCGCGACCTTCGTATTGCGAGTCAAAAGCCTTACCGCTACACCAAGCCGTGTAAACGGTGTTAGAAAGAAAAAATACCACGCTTTATATTCAAATCTAAAAATTAACCCCAAAATTATTAAAATGTACGCCTTTTTTTTTTTTTTTACATGACCACCACACAGGAGGCCCTGAGGAAAATAATTTCCCACAGGGCCTATGTCATCTTTGGGGATGCTGTGTGGAGGGTTTTTTTAAGGAAGTTTAAGGGTTTTAAGGTTTAAGGAAAGGAGTTTAAGGGGTGGGTAGGAAGGAAAGGGGTTTAAGGGGTGGGTAGGAAGGAAAGGGGTTTAAGGGGTGGGTAGGAATCTGGGGTTCAGTGTGTCCTGGTCATCCACCTTCGAGACCTAGACAAACTTCACCCCATGAACCCGGGCACCCCTGCTAAATCACCAAACGTAGTGAACCACTTGGGGTGACCTATGGCAGAGGTGTTGGTTATCCAATAAAGGTTCCCGGGGCGGCGGTACCCATTCCCGCCTCCCAAATTGAACGCCTAACGCAATTTGAAAAAAAATTATGAAACTTTGGGAAGTTTAAAAATGAAACGACAAAAATGAGAGTTGATGATAACGTTTGAAATACAGTTGTCAGATAAAATACTTGTATAGTGTAATACGGTTCTAGAAAATGGATTTTGGCGCAGACGTTACAACAATGAGCTATATGCTCTGTTTAAGGAGCTAAACGTCACAAAATTCATAAAGCTGAGAAGACTTCGGTGGCTGGGTCATGTGGAGAGAATGACCGAGCATCAAGCACCAAAGTCCCTGCTGAACTCAAGACCGATAGGGCGAAGGAGCCTGGGAAAGCCAAGATTAAGATGGAGCAACAACGTCCTCAAAGATATATCTACCTTGGAGCTTCTAAATTGGAGAGAACTGGCACAAAACCGAGATGGGTGAAGGAAGACTCTTGAGGAGGCCAAGACGCACCAGGGGTTGTAATAATAATAATAATTGGACAATTTGTAGAGCGCCGTTTTTGTGAAAAATCACCTCAAGGGCGCTTGTAGAGCCAAGAGTGTTGATGATGATTGTATAATATGTTTATTTCAATTATAAAATTTGACAGCGTATTTCAACATTCTTAAAAACATTTTGTAGTTTTCTGATGCGTTTAGAAATGTTACATTTATTTGGATTTTGTTGCAAAGCGGAAATCTTGACCTTCCGACAAAAGAGGCTCGAGGCCTGAGTTGTTTGAATATGCACGATTGGTGATTTATGCATGCTCCACGTACTTACTCAAAGGTACTATGTGATTCAGAAAATTGATTTTCATAATGTTTATGACCCATCCTATATTTATCAAAATCAAAAATATGTTTCTAATGAGATATAATTTAAATAGCTGTAATATATCTTTAATTTTTATTTATATTTTTCTCATTTACAAGATTAAACTAACTTTTCTTTTAAAAATCTTCTCTTGATCCGCGATCCGCGATCTTTCGATCCACCAAGCAATAGGAGGGCATACGCATCCGCCGCCAAGACCTAAACAAACCTCATCCCATCAACCCGGGCACCCTTGTTCAGTTACCAATCAAAGCAAATCATTTGGGATGTGAAATTATAAATTAATATTAAACTATCATAAATTTTGATAAGCTTCAAGTATACTATTTTGGTTAGAATAAATTCATTAATTTAATCATTTTCGAAAATTGAATTTTAATTTAACATTCGATGGTTTGCAAAAAGTCATTCTCAAATTGAAACAGTTTTGTAATAGTTTTTGTAATGATTAAAAAAACTTTCGATATATTCTCATGAGATTGTCTTAATCCAGAATTCTTCCCAAGGACGGAAATCATTCACATCAAATCCCCAAAGTTTCGTCGCAATCGGATGAATGTCGGAATCGGATGAATTATTTTTTATGTTCTGCTATTTCTAAATATCTCAGAATTGATTGTTAGTACGGTGTTTCACACAGCTCCAATATTTACGAATAAATAATAAACCAAAATAAGCACATATCATTATAGAATTTACATAATAAAAGTCCCACAACATTTTCGAGATCCAATTACGATATGGGCGGGTGGCGGGTGTCGGGTGTCGGGTAGGCCATAGTAAAATATTTCAAAATTATTCAAAACCTGACAAAGACGAGATTTCTTGTAATGGAACCACCGGACTCAGAGGCTCTATAGCTGAATGGTAAATGCATATATTGTTCAATTAAGGCTTGAAGTGACAGAAATTGGCTAAATATGTACTTTGTACTTACAAAATAAAAAGCAGTCTGCTCTTAGGTTGTTAGCACAGAATGATACTCTCCCGATGAAGATCAGTATATAAAGTGGTTAGAGCTAAGTGACTTTTCACTTAAAATAGTGCATATCGGCAACTGTTCCGCCTACCGAGATACTGCAGCGCTACGGAAATGTTCCTCAAGAGATGAGTGCACTCTTTCAGAGCACTTCTTCGCCACTTCATTGCTTGCACTGCTTAACGCGGGCGTGTGCCCAGCACGGTAGTCGAAAAATTCTCAAATTATGTAACCATCAAAGCAATGAATGAAGAAAAAAAATTGCATTTTTTTATATTAGCTGCACGCAGGAGGCCCTGAGAAAAAATGTCGTATTTGGGGATGGCGTGGGGATTTTTTTAGGGAAAGGAAGGAGAGGAGTTCTGGGAATGAAAAAGGAACGAGGGGTGGGTAGGAATTTGAGGGTCAATGTGCCCAGGAGTGACGGACGTATGTATCCATCCCTCCCGCTGCGGTGCAAGCCGAGAGTTAGAGAGTCTAGGCTAGAGAGTCTAGGTTACATCTCCCTCAACTAGCATCTTCCGATCCAGCCCGCCACGCAATAAGTAACGCTAACTCATTCGCCGCTAAGATCTAGACTAATCTCACCACATGAACCCGGGCACCATCGCGACCATCTGGAGTGACCTATGGCAGGGGTGTTGGTTATACGCACAAGAGTCCCAACTGCTCCCGCCTGGAGCCAGTGAGACTAAGGCATACCCAAATATATAATCTCGGTTATTTAGTTAGTAATCAAACCTATGAGGGCAGAAATCTACTAGGAGTAGAAGCTCCACCGCGAACGGCTGCCACGCTGAGACTAAGCGTCGCAGAGAGTGCAAAGGAACCGGGCTACACGCCAGTGTTTTTAGATTGCAGGCAAAATCGTTCCTCGCGAATGCAGCTCATTGGAGATCTTATTTTATGAGGAGCCCTCGTATATTAGATTATTCGTATGAAATAAATACGTTCTAAACTTGGCTATTTCTACTTCTGTCTAAGTCAGTTCAAACACAGAGCACTTAGTTGGATTTCGCAGCATCTTGTATGAGTGGGTCAACCGTTTATCCCTTCGGAGAGACGGGCGCGGTGAACCGGCCACTCGGAGCTGCGCCGCGGCCCGTGAAGATGCTATCGGGAGATGTACCGAAACGCTTTTCTCAAAGGCATATTCGGTCAAGGAGTAAATCATATTTGTACAGGGGGAGGGAGGGATGCAAACGGGTACTGAACTATATCGATATTTTATTTTTTTGATTTTGTAATTTTTTCAACCTAAATGTATCCCGTGATATAACTACAGCGTACCGTTCATTATTTGGTCTGCGATTTTTTTTTAATTCAAAATATCTCCGACTGCGTATTATTTGCTGAGGAAAAAAACCATAATTTTTTTAACATATATTAATACACGCCTTTTTGAAGTAAAACTTCTTTACGCACGCTTGACTTGGGGAGTAAGCTGGTGAATGCGTGACGAGAGCGTTACGAAAACTGTGATCGGGCGAAGCATAAAGAAGTTTTACTTCAGTCGTGTGGTCTAAAGTACACTCGTTTTTTAATATGAATACCGCACAAGAGTCCCAACTGCTCCCGTCTGGAGCCAGTGAGACTCTGGCATCCCCAATTGGGGTATGTTGTGAGGCTGAAGGTAGTGAGGGGGGGAAGGAGATGGGGAAGAAGAAGGTGGGGAAGTACCTGGCTATTCTCTACCGTCTGGAGCCAGTGAGATTATGGCATCCCCAATTGGGGTATATTGTGAGGCTGAAGGTAGAGAGGAGGGGAAGGAGACGGGGAAGAAGAAGGTGGGGAAGTACCTGGCTATTCTCTACCGTCTGGAGCCAGTGAGACTATGGCATCCCCAATTGGGGTATGTTGTGAGGCTGAAGGTAGTGAGGAGGGGAAGGAGATGGGGAAGAAGAAGGTGGGGAAGTACCTGGCTATTCTCTACCGTCTGGAGCCAGTGAGACTATGGCATCCCCAATTGGAGTATATTGTGAGGCTGAAGGTAGTGAGGAGGGGATGGATATGGGGAAGAAAAAGGTGGGGAAGTACCTGGCTATTCACTGCTATTCCATTGCGGTAAGGCGATGTTGAAAGAGTCCTGCTGGAGAGATTAAAATGTCTCCCTCAATCAGTCTCTCCCGATCCGGCCTATCACACAATTGGTTGACAAACGCATCCACCGCTAAGATCTGGACAAACCTCACCCCATGAACCCGGGCACCTCTGCTAAGTCATCAAACGTAGCGAACCACTTGGGTTGACCTATGGCAAAATTGAGATATATTAAATAATTATTTTTATTCTCCGGTAAACCCTCTCTTCCCCGTTGCTCTGCATGCAAATGATTCTGGTCCCGATGAGATCCGTATCTGCTCCCATTGCAATACTCATCTGAGCGTCCAACTCTTCCACCTTCCACTTCTCCCTGAGCCGCAGCCCACAGCCCAATGTGCCGACCCGCACGGTTCAAGGGACACGAAGAGTTGCCCCCCATTTGTGTCTAACGGACCACGGCTATAACTGCGGTTATAACTGACTTAATATTCCTATAAGAGTATAAAATGTGAATTATATCGGACTTGTATGTGGAACGAAGTTGGGAAATTTTGACCCCGTAAATCAATGGGTACTTCACAGTGTACTCGAATAACCTCTGCCTCATTAAATATTGCAGTTTTACCACCATACACTGATGTTATATATATTTTACGACCTCTTTTGCTGAGCTGTAGGATCTTTGGCTCTGAACCCAATGGTTTTTCCTCATGTTTCCGGCTTCCTTCAAGGGAGTTTAAGGTCATCATCATCTTCATCCCCTTATTCTATTCGGGTCGGAGACCCATTGCATCGACAAGGCTCCTCCATACGTCCCTGTCTTGTGCTGACTGTTCGGCCTCCGTCCATGGCAGTCCCATCCTCTCCTCACATAGTTTCTGGAGTTGCCTCGCCCAGCTGTGTCTGGGCCGGCCCACTTGACGTCTACCCTCTGTATTTTCCTCGGAATTCGGTCATCAGGCATTCTTAGTACATGCTCAAGCCACCTCAGTTGCGATTTTTCTTTTTTTTGCAAAAAAACGGGTTTTTAACTGCTAGTTTTTATGTATTATTTTAACTCTGAATAGTGCACGAGAGTCCCAACTACTCCCAACCTCCTGGAGCCAGAGAAATTGTGATACTGAGTGGGGAGGCGAAGGAGAAGAGGAAGAGGAAGTTGGGAAAGTATCTGGCTATTCAGATCTAGTCACCAAAGCTTTTTCATGCAATGTTTCAATTCTGAATGGCAGTCTTACACCAGGGTGATACTGAGAGTATCTTCTACTCTAGTATCCCACAAATCAGTTATTTCAGGAAACTGAAATTATAGAACTAAGACGGATCTACTTAAATCTTAAATTTATATTTACTCGTCCTAACAATTTCACCAAAAACACTAACCGCTCTAGCCAGAGACATACCACGTGCATGTACACAGTGCCTCACTGCAAAACCAGGTTGGCCCAAAGGAAAATTAACTGTATTGCCCCAAAATTGTTCAATTCCCCACCCAATTCCATCAACACGAGTCAAAATCTGAACGTATATAAAAAAAATGTTAAAAGCTGGGTAAAAAATAATTTGGAAGTGAGTAAATTTTTTCTATAATTTTTACTAACTGTTTCTAATTTCCTAAAATATTCCTTGTCATCCTGCATTTATATTTGAAACGAGGTAATATATATATATATACATGTATATATGAACAATTGTATGTACTTATATGGGTGTATACATATACGTTTATATATATACTTCTAGATCACTCAATTTCGCGCCCAATCCCATATCTTTCAACTCTTGCATACAATTATCCATGTACAGATTGAATAACCACGGTGACATTACGCGAAATTGAGTGATCTAGAAGTATGTTGCCTGTTGTATGCTGATGATGCGGTGCTGATTTCTAACAGTATGGAAGATCTACAGTCGCTCGTGTCTAGGATGAACGAAGTATGTATGAAGAATGAGTTAATGATGAATGTAAGTAAGTCTAAAGTAATGGTATTTGAAAGAGAGAGTACGAAAACAATGTGCAACATAGTTGTGAACGACGAATACTTGGGGCAGGTGGATGAGTTTGTGTATTTGGGAAGTATGTTTACGAGAGATGGGAAGACTGATAGAGATATCGAAAGAAGGGTAAATGCCGGTAACTCCATTAATGGAGGTCTGAACGCCGTTGGCAGCAACAAAAAATTGTCAAAAGAAGCGAAGCTAGCCGTCCATAATGGAGTGCTGGTACCTACCCTGATGTATGGCAGTGAGGCATGGAACTGGCAGAGAAAGGATGAAAGTAGACTGAATGCTGTAGAAATGAGATCCCTGAGACGTATGTGTGGTAAAACCATGTATGATCGTGTGAGAAATGTGGAGATCCGCAAAGAATGCAAGGCTGATGTAAGCGTAATGAATAAGATTAAGAAAGGGACGCTCAGATGGTTTGGGCATGTAGAGCGAATGAATGAGGAAAGGAGTGTAAGGAGAATATATGACGCAAATGTGAATGGTAGACGAAGTCGGGGACGCCCGAGGAAGACATGGCACGACCAAGTGAATCAGATACTTGAGTCGGGCGATGTCAAGAGTCAGAATAACAGAAGAGCATGTATGAGACGATGTATGAATGTGAACGAAGCAAGGAGTGTGTGCCAAGATCGAGTTGTTTGGCGGTCCGTCCTCTCTGCCTACCCCTGCGGGGAAACGGCGTGATGGTTAGTTAGTTAGTTAGTTAGTTAGTTATATACTTCTAATTTTAAGAAAATTCTCAGTAACTCCTGTAAAATGTAGAATCCTGTAATTCGGTTAAATCATCTCAAATTCTGTTAAATCATCTTGATCTTTATATTTATTTATTTATTTATTTCAAAAAAATACGGCACAACATGTGCCATTAACATAAATTATATTATATATGTATTATAAAACAATAACAAAGCGAAAGTAACAACATAAATTGAAGTTAAATATAAAAACAAAAGGTATAAAAAGAGTTGAGGTAGTAAGCAGTAAGTAAAAAGTAAGATAGATAAATGAAAGTATAAAGTAAAAGCATAAAATTATAAAATATAAAGTATAATGAAAAGTTACAGATTGAGATAGAAAGTTAAAAGGTAGGAAATAAAAAGTGTAAAGTTATAAATATTAAAAAAAAGTGTAACAAGTAAAGAGTAAGAAATGCTCTTAGGAGCCAAAAATTGAAGATAATATAAATTAAATTTACCAAATATAAAAGGTATCACTGATTATGATATGTTTCTAGTCATAGATATTGGGAACGCTCATACAATTGCGTATACATACATCTGTTTACAAAGTTAATAATAGCGAGTGCGTACTGGTAGGACTTGATTAATGATTATATTATAATTACGTCGTAGTAATAGCAGACAAATTCTGTTTTATGCATCTTTTGTATGATGACAGACTTCCGGCATTATCGATATGAGCAAATTCATTACCTAAAGAGTGTAGACGATGTATTATTGAATTTTGTTCAGCATTACTGAGAGTATTGTTGCAATAATAAGGTGTTTTGAGTCGAGTTATTCTACTAGGTACGTGATAATTCACCAGCGAAACTAGTTCAGGGGAGTCAAACCAGTTATTATTTATTTGGGATGGTCCGATGCTCTGTAGGAAACCCGCCTGCACAGCGCGGGTATAAACTGTGCGCCCTAAAGTTTAAGTTTAGACTTACGGAATTCAATACTTCGTTTGTGTGAAAGCACTATGAAACAATACATATTTACTATGTACAGATATTTTAAAATTCTATTTTAACTGCCACTGTCTAATATAAACAGAATATAATACCCACGCACAGGCTTCGCCTTTGTGGGATCTTTTTTTGCTACTTTTTTATATTTTATGTTAATATATATGTACCTATTCCGATGTATCAAAAAAATTTCCCTAATAAAAAAAAAAAAAAAGAATGTGCCGCAAATATATCTTCTATTATTTTTGTTCTATGGCAACTCAGAATCAACACAACCCAACACCTCTTTCAACAAGTCATTAAACGCCATGAAAAAAAGGCAATTACCTAACCTATTTAACCAATTTTTTATATTTAATTAAATGAAGACACTATGAATGAGACTCAATCGAAAATCTGGAAACAGAAAAATCAAAAAAATATATTGGCACCTCTGGGACTCGAACCCGGGACCTCTCTCTTTCCGGGGGAGCGCGCTGACCACTGCGCCAAGGTGTCAAGGGCCAATATCTTTTTCTGATTTTTCTGTTTCCAGATTTTCGATTGAGTTTCGTTCATAGTGTCTCCATTTAATAAAATATTACAATTTAGGTTTTTATTCATAAAAGTTAAAATAAAAAAAATGTTAATTTTTTATATATTTTTTCATCACTTTTTAAAAGAGGTGTTGTGTTGAATTTATTCCGAGTTGTCCGGTCACCATTATTTTAAATGACTAAATTGAGAAACTTACTTGCGCACTCCGGGATGTGAACTCACGACAGCTTGTCGAGGCATATTACAAATAAATAACTCTGTAAAAATAAAATTAGTTCAAGACTAAAAGTGCTCGCGCTCCAAACGCTGGGATCTTTGCCTTTTACGTTGCTGACAAAAGATTGGAAAGGAATGGTGACCCACCTTTGTACCCCCGACACTTGGCCCCCAGAAATTATAATTATTATAAAATGAAAAATTTTAATTCAGTTTTTACCAATGTCTAAAATCGACTTCAAAAACACCTTTAATAATAAGTTGGTATGGATATCAAATTAATTTATTTAGTGTCGATTTTTTGTAATTATACGTTGGCAAATAGACAAGTAGTTTTTTAATTATATAAAATCCTCCCATTATAAAATGTGTAAAGGAAAAAATAACAAAGAATATCAATTATTTTACAAACTAATGAGAAATGGAAACAAATTTATTACACCTTAATTTAAAACAACCTAAATGCAAAATCATTGTATTTGCTAAGCCATAAAAAAAACTATAATAACCTCCCTTCTGAATTGTGCTGTATCATCAACCAATCAGAACAAATAAATAAAATTAAGCAATTTTTCAAAAAAACTTGCAGTAAAAAGTAAATATTTTATACAAATTATATTAACTCATACAACCTCAGTAAGAATTGTGGCTTCCTTAACAGGCACAAGAGCTCTTCTTTTCTGATAAACATGACCAATGATGACCTTAAATACAATATTTTGTGAAATATATATGTCTAAATGTGACTCAGATTTTTTATATTTTTTAAAAGAAAAGCTCTCTTTTTATAACTTTTGAAGGTTATTCCTATCAAAGTAATATATCATTGAAGAAGATAACACTAATAATCTAAACAAAAATATGAAAGAGAACAAGACACAGAAAAATACAATAACACAATGGTCGCAACTGGGATTCGAACCCAGACCTCTCGTCTAACCGGGACGTACGCGTTAACCAATTTCGCTATTGAATTCTGTGAATTCATCACCATCTTCACCAAATTCGGATATATTTATCCGAGACGCTATTTAAGTTACAAACCAATTCTTAAAATGATTGTTTCCAATAAAAAGAGTAGATGCCCATAATATGGAAAACAATAATTAGTTGAATTTAATATTGTTAATTCTAAAATTTTAAATATGAGATTGACTAATACGACGGTTTGACAGAAGGTGGCTTTGCCCAGTGCACAGCGCGCTCACCCGGAAAGAGAGAGGTCCTGGGTTCGAGCCCCAGAGGTGCCAATATCTTTTTCTGATTTTTCTATTTCCAGTTTTTCAATTGAGTTTCGCTCATAGTGTCTTCATTTAATTAGTGATTTTTAATTTTTGGTTATGCTGTCACCTGAATCCACTGATAACGCCAAGCACACCTGATGGAGCGACACCTCTAGGGCTTAGAGATGCTGCGACCTGCGACCTGTTAGAAGAAGAAGAGGTCCAGGGTGAGGGAGGTGTGGGAGGCAGGGTGGGGGAGGCGCGCGCACGCAGAACACCTGACCGGCAATAAATTAAGCTGTTACTCTTGTAGGTGTAACTAGAAACGCCATTGCCAGGGGTATTTAAACTTGAAACAACAACAAAAAAAAACATTTTTCATCTTTTTTAAATTTCGCATGGGTTGAGTTTACTTCAGATATAAGTAGAATTTTTAATTAAATAAAAAGAAAATACTTGATTTTAAGTAACTTTTTTGATATTATATTTTCACTGACAACCGGTTTCGGCACCTCCGCACCATCATCAGGACTGTTATAAAAATAATGCTCTCAAATACAGAAGTACACATTTATATAAGCATTGTCAAGAAAGAAAGGGACAGTAATCTAGAGTGGAACAGTGCGTCAGTTGTGGGAGAGAGTGTAGGATAAGTGAAGTAACGGGGAACATACTTAAAATAGGGCTCAGGGTTAAGGGAGGAAATAGGTGAAAAGTCTTCAAAAAATCTTCTTTTTTTCTTTCACAAATCGATAGTAGCACTATTCAAAAACATATTATGACGGCCTCCGTGGTCCCGAGGCAAGACTCTCGACTCACAATCCGAAAGTCGCGGGTTCGAACCCGGCGTGCGCAAATAAATTTTATTTGATTAGTTTGTGTTATTTCACAATTTATTCATTTAAAATAATATATTATATGTTTGCGGCACGTTCCAGAGTGGAAGATACTAATAGTATCGCCCTGGTGTAAGACCACCATTCAGAATTGAAACGTTGCTTGAAATGGCTTTAGCCGTGTTTAGTGACCAGATATGAATAGCCAGGTACTTCCCCACCTACCTCTTCCCTATCTCCTCCCCCCCCCTCACTACCTTCAGCCTCACAACATACCCCAATTGGGGATGCCATAGTCTCACTGGCTCCAGACGGGAGCAGTTGGGACTCTTGTGCGGTATTTCATGTAAAAAAAAAAATATATATATATTCTGAAGATCTCAGGTCAAAATACTACGCCGTTTAAAAGTTATAAGCGTTTGAGTGAGTGTCCCTCGGTCGAACTACTACTATTCTACTGCCACTCTTTTTTCAAACGCGTTTTTCTCAAAACCACTTTTTTAGAGTTTTGTGTAACTTCTAGCTCCTACAGTTTTTGATCAATCGTTACCAAACTCAGCACATAGTTTCTTTATATAAATGCGCTCTATTTGAACCTTAATTTTCAACGGCATAAATATTTTAACTAATTTTTTTGCAAAAAAACGTACAAAATAATGTTAAAAAATCGTTTTTTTGTATTTTTTGGGCATTAAGGCCGCACTCTTGAAACGCACAGCGCTGAAAAAGAAGAAGATGAAGAGATATGTAATTACGAGTGTTGGACAGAGCGCGCTAATATGTTTAGTCGTAGAATAGCAGCAAAAATTGCGAAAAAGCTTAATAAAACATGGCTCGTTTAAAATAGAGCAAAAATCTCGTGGAACGTATCTTAAGTATCATTTAAAGAAACATTGTGAATTTTTTCACAAATATAACTTGTAAAATAAAAGAAATAGACTAGTTTAAAATAATTTTCGGAGCATACTTTGCGATTTTTTTCTATCAAGGGAATTTCATATAATTTGCGTTTCGGCGTGGAACGTATCTAGATATTATCTTAAAAAATAACATATATTTTTTTAAGAGCTTAAAAACTTCAAATGTTTAAGGGATATATGTAAGAAATCGGTTGAAATACGAATAGTAGACCCTTAACTATGTGACAATTTCTAGACATTTTGTTTTTTGAAGAGTTTTATTAAATGTACATTTGTTACTTAAATTTATTTTTTCCGCGACCGGTTTCGATACAACCGTATCATTCACGAGCAAAATTAAATGCAAGTACCAAAGATTAATTAGGTGGGAGTAGTGGGAGGGATGATTTTGGGGGAGGGGGAAAGCGGTGGGAGGAGTCAATACTATAAACATGGTTAGTAAAGGAGATTTGCAAGGCGCTATTATTTTATTCACTAAATTAATTTTAGATTTAATTTTTTTGTTTATTTCGAGCGTTTCTAAAGCGCACAGATTAAAGTATGAATTTATGTTGCAATGTTTAAACTTTGTTTTTTCTTTATTGAAGCTATGGCCTGACTCTATTTATCATTGTTAAATCTTAGACCTATTTCATTTTTGTTCAGGGCTTTAATTCCTGTATCACGTTTTAACCAGTAAATTCAAAGGTTGAAATGCTTAGTAATAAATGAAGTTAAATTTTAAACTTAGGACAACACAATACTCAACAATTGGATTCACTGTTTTTCATAAAAATAAATAAATAATAAAATGAATTTATTCTCAACCGAAACGTCTTAAAAATGATTTCTTCTTGGCGAATAGACATATTATAATAAAGTTATTCCATTTCCAGATATCAATGTAAATTAAATTCGAATAAGTTCCAAATATTTGGGCTGTGTGTGTACGAGTATCGGCAGGGTTGTTTGGCCGGCTTGAGCCGCCCTGGCCCCGCCCGCCCCCGGCCCGTGGCGGCCAGATGCCGCCCTTGCAGATAGCGCTGGGCCCGCCCTGGCTCGGGGCAAGGCGGACCCGGATTTATTATTGTTACCACCACTGGCAGGCTCACTAGCACTCAAACTGTTCTTCAGCACTCAAAGCTTCTTCCCATAGTTGAAACAAATTTCCAAAATAAGTGTTGATTATCAATTCCAATTTTTTTTGAAATTTCCTAACTTGTTTGAACGAAAAATAAACGTTACTCCGGTTCTTTTCTGTAATTTATTTATTTATTGTTTGAAACATTTACAGAGTAATAACAGAATTGCCGTTGGGATGTACATATATATTAACACTCCAATTAGAAATGTTCACAGCATGTTTAGTTTTTACTAGACGGAAATGCTTGTAGTGTTAACAGAAATAATGATAATCAAAATGAAATATAAAACATAGTAGTGTCAAATATAATACCGTGCCGAAAAAGAGAAAAAAGAATGAAAGAAAGGGTCTGACAATAAAGCAGCTACATAACTGTTCTCCCCGAAGTGTCACGGTGGGAGTTTGATAATTTGTTTTTTGAAATATGTGAGATTGTTTGCTATTTGTTTTGTATTTTACAGACAACACATTCGAGACAGTGGATTGAAGTATGCAATATTGTTATTAACTAATTCAAAATGGAATATTTTATAACTCCAAATTACGTCTATTCAGAACTTTAATATGAATATTGCTTAATTATAATGTCTCTTATGTCTGAAATCGACTTCAATATTCCATATAATTCTTAAATTTGTCATTTATTAGATGCATCTTCCCACCATTAAAAAATTTACATTTTCTAATTGTGAACGCCATCTTCAATAGTAATAAATTATTTTCCAATTTAAATTGTCTCAATTTAGGAGGTGGGTATGGGTATCACCGCCCCGGGAACCATTTATTGGATAACCAACACCTCCGCCACAGGTTACTCCAATTGGTTTGCTAAGTTTGTTGACTTAGCAGCGGTGCACAAGCTCATGGTATGAGATTTGTTTGGGTCTTGGTGGCGAATTCGTATGTTCAATTACTGCGTAGTGGGCCGGATCGGTTGAAGGAGATCTAGAACCTAGATCTCTCCAGACAGACTCTCTCGATCCATCGGCTTGCACCGCAGTGGGAGGGACGTCCGTCACTCTTGGACTTTTTGACCCCAGATTATTTCCCTACACAGCCTTCATATATTTTTCCAACCTCTTCTTCCTTTCCCTAAAAAGTTCTTCCACACAACATCCCCACATATGACGTAATTTTTTAAAATTATAAATTAATCTAATTGATTAATATAAAAAAAGATTATTATTAACTTTGTGATCGATTGATGATGAAAAAAGGTCGCAGTCAAAAATATGAGAAAAAAAACGTCGTAGATTATATTGGTAATTCTGAATTGATCAACAAAAAAGATTTAAAGGGATCCACTATCCTGGAGAAATTCGACAACGGAATCCACGTTCTCTTTTTGGGAGGGATTTAAAAATTCTTGAGAACAATTTTTTGGAAAGATTGGAGAAGGCAATTGAGAGTTGTTTTTCATAGATTGATTTCGGAAAGGCTTGTAAAAAATATCAACTCCTTTTTTAAGCATTATTTATTATAATAACAAGAAAATTTAAAGTCGATTGTGCGGAACAAAGCGACACGGATTTTTTAAATTTTTTTTATATGAAATTCCGCACAAGAGTCCCAACTGCTCCCACCGAGCCAGCGAGACTATGGCATCCCCAATTGGGTTATGCTGTGAGGCTGAAGGTAGTAGGGAGGGGAAGTAGATAGGGAAGAGGAAGGGGGGGAAGTACCTGGCTATTCAAATCTGGTCACTAAACACGGCTAAGGCCATTTCAAGCAACGTTTCAATTCTGAAGATGGAGTCTAGAGATGTCTCCCGAATCTGGGAGGAGACTAAGTACAACTTATCGACGCGCTATCGGCCCTTCTGCAGATGGCATAAGGATGAAATTCGCAGTTGGGTATCGTCTCTTTTAATTCGCTGGAAAAAATATCGCCAAAATTCATGTTTTATTTTATTTTGTGAAATCAAAGCACACATATTAAAACGTTTTCCGATTATTTTGTAAAAAACTTAAATTGCCAGATTATTTAATGAAACTTTATCCAAAATGGATTCACAAGTAGGAGATTTTGGCACTTAAAAGTATATTTAATAGGCCTGATATGACTTTATTTTTTTCATACTTACAAAAGGACTTATTAAAAAAATATTAGATATTTTCAATCTATAATGTATCTAAGCGATCAAATTTTCAAACCAAAAACACATGATTTTGTATGATTTTGCATTATTTCGCATGACTTCATCATAAAAATAAGATGTTCCAACCACCGAGTTGGTTAAGGCGTTTGTCCCGTTAAGACAGGAGATCCTGAGTTCGAGTCCCAGTTGCAAACGTTACCAACTTTTTATTTTTCTGTGTCTTGTTTTTTTTTATATTTACGTTTAGATTCATTGGTCACCTTCTTCAATATATCTTCGTGGTCGTGAGCCAAGAATCCTTTAAAAATATTACAATATGTTTTAAATTTTTTTTTTAATTTCTCGCGCCACAATTTGAGAAATATTCTAGCAGCAAATAAAAGTCATTAGACTCGCGCTTTGAAAATAATATTCCTTCTTTTACATACATACCTTTATTATCTATAGCCATTTCTGCGACTGTGATACGAGTTACATTAATTCCGTTCAAAAACAATCTAGTCGAGTAAGCACTGTACTTAGTGCTCCATAATATATTATAAATTATTAATTCAAATGACAGGATATAAGTGATTTATTCACTATTCCAAATTTATTGTATAATATGTTATCTAGGAATTGTTTCACTGCCTATCCCTAAGGCGATATGGAGTAATATTGCTATTTGCATTTATGTATTTTTTAAAGTGAAAATTTCTTTAGCACCGTTGTGATTTGATGAAGTGAGCGACATTAAAAAGAGAGGATTTAACCTGCGAGAGAATGAGATAGCAAAAAAATATTTATTTATTTCATGAGTACTCGGTTCTAATATAATAGAATAAATCCACGTTCCCACGCAAGCCTCTTTTAGAGTGATATAAGTGAACCTTAGCGGCCAAATTTTCAGCGGACCAAGTTTGTTATTAAAATTTTATGATTTAGAAATATCATTGTCTTTTTCAAATACAAAGATCTGAAAGATAATTTTATCTAGTTTCTAAAATGATATTTATTTTTACGACAACTTTAAAGAAAAAAATATCTAACGCAATTAAAATACCTGGGAAGCATTTCGAAATGATATGGATATTTCACCAGTGCCTCGTTTGAAATTGTAGGTAAAAATATTTAAAAGCCTGAAGAAAGGAAGGAAACGAGAGAAAACAGTTAAGAAATTTATGGAAACACGAAAAAATTAAAGAAGTTAAAGGAAGAAAATGAAAAAAAAAGTGAAATAAAGGTAGTTGAAATAAATGAAAAGATTGATGGGTCGTTCTTATTTACTCACACAAAGTTGTCTCCACCAGTTAGTGGAGAAAAATTCAACAGAATTACCAATATTATTGTTTTACAATTACTTTAAAATCTACTGTACTAAAGACGTAACGACTGTGTGCGTTTTAAAAAAATATGTGTTTATATTTTTGTAGTAAAAATTACGTGACAGAGTTGTAACTCCTCGTGATAGAAGTGTATTTCATAACATTCACAGCTGTCTTCTGCCACCTCGACTTGCGTGTATTGTATAATGTTACAAAAAATGATATGACGGTATAAAATATAAAACTATTTTACTCCAATAGGTATAACCTATCAAGTAACAGTGTTTATTATTTTAAATGATGTTTAATAAAATATTTAAAAAAATCTCAAACACTTGTCTCCTACAATTTTTATGTCGTACGACACTTCTGTCACGTGGGTTTTCATTGGAAATAGGTATACACGCAGCTCGTGTGTGTCACCCCCAATAGGCATTTTAGGCCTCCTTCACCCTTTGATACAATTTCCCATCTGAGAACCAGAGAGATTCATTTATAGTAAAAACAAAATGTGACGAATTGGTGGAAATGTAACTGAGTGGTAAAAGTTATGTAGGTTAAAAAGAAGAACAACCCTGGTAACAAATAAATTCGTTAAAGAAATTTGTAATCATTAAAAAAAAGGCTGCCAAAAATACGGGGAAAGTTAGTTGAGAAAACTATTGTTGTTTCTGAAATATAAAATTAAAAGTTTTAAGTAACGCCCGACACAAGAAAAAACCCTAAAAAGAGCTGATAACCTTGAAACGCCTGAGCAGATTTTCGTGAATTGTGGCTAAGAACCATCTTGATCACGTCAGCTTTAAAACAAACAAAAAAACCACTTCATAATCGGTCCATTTTTTTAGGAGCTACGATGCCACAGACAGACACACAGTCACACAGACGCGTCAAACTTATAACACCCCTCTTTTTGAGTCGGGGGTTAATTATATGACTACGTAATTCAGAAATAATAAATGAGACATGACAGAAAAAATATAGGTCCCAATGGCCGAGATGGTTTGGGAGCTGTGTCCAGGGAAAACAAGACATTGATTATTTGGGAGGCGGGTATGGGTACCACCGCCCCGGGAATCATTTATCGGATAACCAACATCCCTGCCATAGGTCACTGCGTGTTTCACTACGTTTGGTGACTTAGCTTAGGTGCCTTTGCGCGACTACCGCGTTGGGGACCGGATCGGGAGAGACTCTTCCTAAAAAGACCCTCCTCACAGCATCCCCAAAGATACACATTTTTGGATTTTTTTTTTCATTATCTCCACACAGAAGGCCCTGAGGAAAAAAAATCCCATCAGGGTCTATGTCATCTTAGCAGATCCTCTGTAGAGGTTTTTTTTTTAAAGGAAATGAAGGAGAGAAAGTTCTGGCAAGGAAATAGGTATGAGGGGTAGGTGGGAATCTTGGGGTCAGTGTGTCCAGGAGTGACGGACGTATGAATCCATCCCTCCAACCGCGGTGCGAGGCAATGGGTCGAGAGATTCCAGCTGGAGAGGATAAAATACCTTCCTGAACCATTCTCTCGCGATCCTGCCCACCACGCGGCACGCGGGCAGACGCATCGGCCGCCAAGATCGGGACAATTCTAACCCCATAAACCCGGGCACCCCTGCTAAGTTACCAAACGTAGCGAACCACTTGGGTTGACCTATGGCAAAGATGGCAATATGGCAAGTTTACATGTACTTAAATATTTAAACATCCACAAATAAAAAAATTAAAAAATGTTGGTTATCCAATAGATGGTTCTGTGGGCGGCGGTACCCATACCCGCCTCCCAAACTGTTAATGGATTGCTTGTCTCTATGCAGGTTGATTTTTATAAATCGTACAGTTCCTTCCATCCTTATAACGTGTGCCGAGGAGCGCCAGCCTTTCTTGTTGCCGCAACGGTGGGGGAAGTGTTCGCCCTGCCCCGTGCCCGCGTGCCCCGCGTGCCGGCGTGCCCGCGTGCCCGGTGTGCTCACCGTAGCGGGCACATCTCCCCTGTCCATACATCACACCTGACATAATGGGGCTCCTCCCAGTCTGCATCATTCCAATGCTACGAATCATTTTCTTAATACGTTATTTTAAATCATTGATTTGCTTACGATTTTTTTTAAAAACGGTGAATTTTTTAAGTGAAGGCCACACAGGAGAAAAATAATAACCTGTTTAAGCCGCCGCTATCCGAATTTCGACCGATTTCTTACATATCTCCCTTAAACATTTGAAGTTTTTAAGCTCTTAAAAAAATATATGTTATTTTTGAAGATAATATCTAGATACGTTCCACGCCGAAACGCAAATTATATGAAATTCCCTCGATAGAAAAAAATTGCAAAGTATGCTCCGAAAATTATTTAAAAAAGGTCTATTTCTTTTTGTTGCGTTTTATTAAATTATTTCTTTGAGTTTTATTAAATGTACATTTGTTACATAAATTTAATTATTCCGCGACCGGTTTCGATACAACCGTATCATTCACGAGCAGAATTAAAACTAACTTAAAAATTAAATGCAAGTACCAAAGATTAATTAGGTGGGAGTAGTGGGAGGGATGATTTTGGGGGAGGGGGAAAGCGGTGGGAGGAGTCAATACTATAAACATGGTTAGTAATGGAGATTTGCAAGGCGCTATTATTTTATTCACTAAATTAATTTTAGATTTAATTTTTTTGTTTATTTCGAGCGTTTCTAAAGCGCACAGATTAAAGTATGAATTTATATTGCAATGTTTAAACTTTGTTTTTTCTTTATTGAAGCTATGGCCTGACTCTATTAAATTATTCGCAAATTCGGAGTAATTATTATTTCGTAAACAAAGTTCATGTTCCCTGATTCTAGTTTTGCAATTTCTAGTAGTTAATGCCCAAGAAATACAAAAAAGTCTATTTCTATTATTTTACAAGTTATATTTGTGAAAAAAATCACAATGTTTCTTTAAATGATACTTAAGATAAGTTCCACGAGATTTTTGCTCTATTTTAAACGAGTCATGTTTTATTAAGCATTTTCATAATTTTCGCTTCAATTTTATCATTGAAAATATTAGCGCGCTCTGTCCAACTTTCGTAATTACATATCTCTCCATCTTCTTCTTTTTGCGCCGGGAAGCGGGGCCTTAAGGGGGGAAACAGAAACAAAATACAGTTGGTAAAAAAATCTTAGAAATCGTTCCAATTTTTGTAGAAGAAAAATGGGGAGTACAAAATTTCGAATTTGACGATGCGTTGCAATGCCATTCAAAGAAATAAATTGATTCTCCCTGCATGTTCTTCCACCTTCCCCGCCTTCCCCCTCCCTCGTCTCTTCACTCTCCGCGAACCCCGCCTTCCCCTGCCTTTCATGCACACAAATCTCATAATGCCAGAGCTTACCATTATATACGGCCTATGCTACTCGCTGATAATGTAGCTTTCTATTGGTTGAAGAATTTTTAAAATCGATTTAGTGATTTTTATTTAAAATCAATTTGGGAGGCGGAAATGGGTACCGCCGCCCCGGGAACCTTTATTGGATAACCAACACCTCTGCCATAGGTCACCCCAAATGGTTCGCCATGTTTGGTGATTTAGCAGGGGTGAACGGGTTTATGCGGTGAGGTTTGTCTAGGTCTTGGAGGCGGATGACCAGGACATACTGAACCCCAGATTCCTATCCACTCCTTATACCTTTTCCTTCCCAAAACTCTCCTCTCCTTCCTTTCCTTAAAAAAACCTTCCACACAGCATCCTCAAAGATGACATAGGTCCTGAGGGAAATTATTTTCCTCGGGACCTTCGGTGCGGAGCTCATGTAAAAAAAGGTGCAGAGGTGTTGGTTATCCAATTACGATTCCCGGGGCGGCGGTACCCATTCCCGCCTCCCAAATTGGAATATAATGTTATAATCAACAAAAGATAGGTGAATTCATTGGATATATAGAACTAAAATCAGTTTGAATGTCTCCATATTAAAATTCGGGGGTATGATTTTTTTTAATGTGGGCGGAAAATGTTCAAAATGATTATAATAATCACACTTATTTTTTTGTTGTGTATTGGTTTATCATTTGTTGAATTTAGATTTATATTATTATTATTTTTTTTAAATTGCTGCTTAGTTCTGTTTTTTTTTCTTTTTTCTTAAATATTCTAGTTTACATTCAATTAGTCTTGTTTCTAAATACCTATCTGTGAACATTAATAATTGGTCTGTTTTTTATCATCTTCTTATGTATATTATGACTAAGACTGTTAATGTTCCTTAAATAAATAAATTACCAAAAAAATCTCGGGCAATCGGAGAAAAAAGTTTTAAATTGCGCTGTCGCTCCAGTGGACATGTACCATCAAAACAAAACAATATTAAAAGCTGGTTCACACTTAGCTATCAAATATAAAAGATCATAGCGCGCTAAATAACGCTCTCCATACAATCCCTTCAGACCGTTCACACCTAAGCGTTTTTAAGCGCAGATCAATCATAGACAATACACATCTCAGACGAAACCGCTCCAGACGCGATATCCCAGAAGATAGCTCTCCCCTTCTCCGACTAAAACAGGAGAGGGGGTCATTGTAATTACGGAGCTGCCTAGACCCGTGGATGACAGATGTCAAGTTGACAGATTTCAGTACAGATTTCAGCGTTCCGTTGCCGCTCCCTAATTCGACTGACCCCCTCTCCTACCACAGGAAGAAATATTTGATAGCCTCGTGTGAAAGGACAAATGATAAGCGCTCGCGAATCAACAGATATCTGCTCGCAGATATATAGCTAAGTGTGAACTAAGCATTATACTTTTCTTTAAGGGTTAATACAGAAATAAAAAAAAATTGACTTCATAGGTTCAAAACATTTTATTTTTTTAATAATTATAAAAATTTATGAGTACATGTTTTATATAAAATAGGACGTTATTATGTATAAACAATTTTAGAAAATAGATTTTTTTTATTATCTTCACACAGTGTATTGCATAAATATTCTAATATATATTTATTTATTTATTTCAATATTGTCACAATTTATTGTTCAACATATTTATGTAAATGTTTAATTGGTTGACGCTTCCAAATAATCACAAGACTCGTTATCGGGAGAAATTTGTCCGATAAAGCTCGCTGCACGTTACTTGGACTAAATGGTCACCAATCAATTATTAACAATCAGTTATCAATTATAAGGACTTTTATTTTAACATTTATTAAGTTGCAGGAGTTTTTCAAGAATCATTTATTATCAGGACTTTCAACAATCATTTATCAATTATCAAGACTTTTTTAACAATCATTTATAAATTATCAAGAATTTTCCATCAATCATTCACCAATTATCAGGACTTTTCCAACAATCACGTATCAATTATCAGGACTTTTTCAAAAATCATTTATCAATTATTTTCATAAGTCAAGGTTTTGCCAGCAATATTAAAATCAATTAACAATTTTAAAATATCAATTGAATAGTAAAATATTATTAAATATAACATATTTAACAACATAAATTGTTCTAATGTGTAACTCTAAAATAACTAACATGATTTTTAATATCGGGAATATTTGGAATAAAAAATCTTTAATAATATGATAAACTAAAATTAACATTTTACTTAATTTTAAATAAATAACTCTATTTTATAAACATAAAATTTAAATCTTAAATTATATTTTACAAAAATGGAAGCATAAAAGATAAAACATAAAAATATATGCAATATTTATATAATTGTATAAACTTTGATATTTTTAATTAAAATTAAGTTTTTGAAACAAAAATTTGTAAATCCAAACGGTAAGTACACATGATATGATTTTAGATTTGGGGTGTTGTGCCGTATTGCGCGTCTCCTTCTTTAGCTAACATTTCGAACAATGCAGCAGTATCAAACATCTGTCCTGATGATGAACACTGTAACGTAACACGGCATAACACACCAAAAATAAATAATTTATTTTAATCGAATGAAACTGTAAGACTAATAAAATGTACCTCTAAATATGAATAATAATTACATATTAACAATAAATTTATCTAAATACAATATTTACATTTTTAATTTAAGAAATAATTATTAAAATATTGTTCTGTTGGTATAAAGTTTAAAATCCTTTAAAATCAATTCTTAAAAAGTAACAAAATATTTATGTTAAAAATTATTTTATAATCAAAAAATTGCAAAGAAAAAATATAACGTTATATTAAGGATAATATAAACATTAAACGTAGGTATTATTAAAATATTTTTAAAGAACCTATTAAATATAATTTATTTTATTTAACAGCTAAAATAATTGGTCGTTTTTAAAGTCTTCGTTAAATTGGAAATAAATACATTTGTATATTTCTTTGAGGCACAAAATATTAATATCATTTCAATACGAACACATTTTTTTCATAGCACCCAAAATATCGACATTAAATATATATTTTTAATACAATTTATACAGATATTTACACAAAAAACTATGCTTAACCAAATACTAAAGTCCATTATTAAGACCTCAGTTAATATTTTCACATTATTTGGATTTTCAAAATCTTATCGAAAATCTTTCCCAGTACAAAAAGCTCTAATGCCAAATTGTTTCACAGAAGTGCAAATGTAAAGTTGCCATCAAATGGCCATTCAGTGCCATTTTGTTATTGAAGAAGAAGATAACACTTATAATCTAAATGAAAATATGAAAGAGAACAAGACACAGAAAAATAGAAAAAGACAATGGTCGCAACTGGGACTCGAACCCAGACCTCTCGTCTAACCGGGACGTGCGCGTTATCCAATTTCGCTATTGCCACCTTCTGTCAAACCGTCATATTTGTCAATCTCATATTTCAAATATTTAGAATCAACAATATTATCTTCAACTAGTTCTTTTTTCCATTTTGTTATTTTTTTTTCATTTGAAGGCGCGATGTACCCACTCAAAAGAAAAAAAAATGGAGAGGTGTGTAAATACGAATGTTAAAGAGAGCGCGCTAATATTTAAGCGAAAATTGTGAAAATGTTTAATAAAACACGACTCGTTTAACATAGAGCAAAAATCTCACAGGGGTTGTCTTAAACAGCAATTAAAGAAATATTGTGATTTTTTTCATACATATAACTTGTAAAATAACTGAAACAAACGTGCTAATAATAATTTTCGGAACATGATTTGCGATTTTTTCCTATTGAGGGAATTTCATATAATTTCAGTTTCGGCATGGGGATATATAGATAGATATAGATACTATATAGATACTATCTTCAAGAATAACATGTATTTTTTTAAATCTTTAAAACTTACAGTATTTAAGGAAAATAATATGAAATGAATCGGTAGAAATAATTCTAAGTCCATTTCGGCGTTTGAAAATTGTGATCAGTAGAATTGTTGGTGAATTTTATATTGTTAAGCTTGTCAGTTTATAACAATTCGATAAAAAGCAGAAACACACCTAGCATCGGCCTGGAGACTATACAATTGTAAAAAAAAAAACAAAATGGCGCTGATTGGCCTTTTGATGACAATGTTACATTTGATTTTCTGTAAAATAACTGGCTGTTAGTTTTCAATAGCAAAAATATGAATATTGTGATTTCTTTATTTAAAATAATGATGATATTATAAAATGTATCTGCTAGGATAGGATAGAATCAACTAATTGAAAAATTCTAACTCTTTAATTCGTAATAAGTTGAAATTTTTTTTAAAAACTTGTGACGACGTTTTAATATTGTCCGAAACGTCGACTTTTTTTCTATGTTAGCTCCACACAGGAGGCCCTGAGAGCCAATGTCGTCTTTGAGGATGCTGTGTTGAGGGTCTTTTTAGAAAAAGGAAGAAGAGGAAGTTCTGGGAAGGATAAAGGTATAAGGGCTGGCTTTGAATCTGGGGGTCAATGTGTCCAGGAGAGACGAACGTATGAATCCATCAATCTAACGGCGTAACGCGACGGGTCGAGAGAGTCAATATAGGTTAGATCTCCCTCAACCAGTCTGTCCCGATGCGGCTGGCCATGCAGTAGCAATGCCACGCATTCGCCGCCAACACCTGGAAAAACCTCACCCCATGAATCTGGGCACTTCTTCTAAGTAACCAACAGTAGCGAACCACTTGAGGTGAACTTTGGCAGGGGTAATGATTATATGTCGGCGGTACCTGTACACGCCTCTTAAGTTGTTAAATCTATTGAAACCGTATTATTTTGTGAAATTCATACAGTGAAACACTTTATTGTATTGGCTCCTGTGCAACATTTGAAGATGACCGGAGCAGAGAGAGATCCATCAAAATATCACCGAATCTTCTTCCTCTAGTCAATTGCTGTAACACGTCTGTCTGACGCCAGCCAGGATGACGCTGAAGTCATCTTCTGGTCTAAGAACTGGAGCTACAGGAGTTTCTGGAACTATGGGAGAACCTGCCGCAATTACCTGAGCACCTACTTCAGCAGCCTTTCCCTGAAAGATCTGCGTGTTCTGCAGAATAACAGAAGTGTGACCTAGAGGAGGGACGAATCCATAAGTCCTATCCGTTGCGTACATCTCTCCAGTTCTAGGATTCTGGTATTCCTGTTGTCCAGTATTATAATCCATGCTATTGTGGTATTGGTCTCTCGAGTAAATATCGTGGGGACTTTGGTACTCATGCACGCTTCTATTATCTTGGTAATTGTGGTTTGTGTCCATTCCTGATGAACCACCATCGCGAGGATCCGAAACCTGGTCTCCAGAAGACCTGTGCGACAAAGGACTGTTTGCTGTAACACTGTCAGTGTTTGAATACTTTAAGTACTTGTCGAATTCTCCTGTATCTACGTCAGATACTGGAGATCCGTTGTGGATCTGCCTGGCTTGGTTTTGATCCTGCATGTAGCTGGCGTGCTCTCCTCCTAATGGACTATTCATGTAAGCGTAATGATTCGACTTATCGTACTGTAGACTTTGGTATTCTTTAGCCTCGGTTTTGTAAGGCAGCTGAGAGTAGACGTCACTCTTGTAGATTGGATTGTACGTGTTGTACCCAGGGTATGATAGAGTATTGGTTGAGTAACTCATGGTCGTGGTGTCCAAGCAAGAAACAGAACTTTGTTGAAGCCCTATTGAATGTCCCGAAGACATGCTTCCTGCAAGCGTTCCAATAGCCGGCGATGCCCCGAGTGTTTGATGATCTTGGGACGTGGCAACAGGGGGAAAGAATGTTCCTGTCACGATGTGTCCTTGATCCAGGATACCTCTCTGAGTACACATGACGTACATCCCATTGCCCATACCCATAGCTGTGATGGGTGCTGTATGATTAGGGTAAGCTAATGTCGGTGCTTGTCTGTAAGCCACCGACATAGATTGAGGCATCTTGTGCTGATAGGAATTCTGTACAGAAGGAGACCCTGAAGTAGGAGGATGCAGAGAGCTTGAAGACAAAGGGACATTTGAAAGAGTCGCCAGATTGAGATTGTTGTTTTGATTATTTGCCAAAAGCGTTGCGTTGAGAGCTGCTTGTCTCTTCTCATCGCTATATTGGAAGTTCTCCTTTTCGTGTTCCATGGGAGACATCTCTGGTGTTGGGAGTGCGGCAGTATCATCAGAAGCAGACCTAGACTTGTCAGACCCTTTAGGACTGGAAGAAGACTTTCTTTTAGAATCCGGTTCGATCTTAACAGCCTTATTTCCTTCTGGTTCAGGAGACTGCGTGGGAGAAGACTCTGGAGTATGCATGATGTGAATACTAGAAGAAAACTGAGGTGTTTTCGGCTCATTTGAGTAATTATCATAGCTGTTGTTTGCTAATGGAGAATTCTGGTACAGAGTAAACCCAGAGTTGGAGTATGCGTTGTTTTCTTGCATCTTCTGGTAGACATCGGGACTTCCGAGTGGAACTGATGCGGAAGACGAGTAATGCGCTAGAGGACTACTGATGTTCATCATTTTCTGATGCCTGTCCATGTTCTGCGAGGGAGAGTGTGCTAGGTAGTCTGAGTTCTGTCCATAATCAACGCGGTGCGGAGATCCGAAGTTGCTATGAGCAAGACTGGGAGACAGGGATGATGAATTGGGAATGTAGGCTGATGAAGGAGACATCCTGGGCGGCTGGTAGCGGCTGTGGTCGATCTCCTGGGGTGGCGGAGGGGGCGGGGGTGCGGGGCCCTGAGCGGGGGCCCTGGCCTTGTTCTGCTTGCGCCTGCGCGGCCGGTACTTGTAGTTGGGGTGCTCTGTCATGTGAATGACGCGCAGCCGCTCGGCCTCTTCCACGTAGGGGCGACGGTCCTGAGGAGTCAGCGAGCGCCATTTCTTTCCTGAAACGAAAGAGAAAAATCACATTAGTTTATACTACATAAAATGTTGAAAGGCAAAGTCATCAGAGTTTTCGTTATACAATCCAATCGAATAAAATTTGATTCAGTGAATCGGAATATAACACAAATTTTGAAAGCTCTTGTCAACAATCATCAAAAAACTCAATTCAAATTGAAAGTTTATTTAATTTGATCTTTGAGTTTTTTAGAAATCAAATGAGGACAATAATTTTCCTTTTTTTTTTTTCAATGTTTGAATACCTCACAAGAGTCTCAAATGCTCCCGTCTGGAGCCAGTGAGACTACGGCATCCTCAATTGGATTATGTTGTCAGGCTGAAGATAAGTAGGGAGGGGAAAGAGACGGGGGAGGGCAAGGTGGAGCAGTACCCGGCTATTCAGATCTAGTCACCAAACACAACTAAAGCCATTTAAAGCAAAATTTAAATTCTGAACGGTGGTCTTATATCAGGGCGATACTGAGATTATCTTCCACTCTGGAACGTGTCGAAAATACCCATACCTTATTAAATTGTGAAAACACAAATGTGTGACAAACACGGAAGCCTAGCCTCAAACGTCGAGTTCTTTTAAACAGTCAAGTGTGCAAAATTTCATCAAAACATCGAGGAGCAAGATTCTCAAACGTCAAGTTCTATTAAACTGTCAAGTATGCCAAATTTCATCAAAACATTGAGGAGCAAGAGTCTCAAACGTCAAGTTCTTTTAAACATTCAAGTGTGCAAAATTTCATCAAAACATAAAAGTTAGCTAAAACTGGTTGGAAAAGAGGATTGGAGTAGTTTTTTCAATATCCCGTAGAAAGTCATCTTCTTCGTTTAAAAGTTCAAGTGTTCATCAATCTATATAATATATATGTTACAATTTTTAAGGATAAAATTCTACCTTCTAGTTGATGAATTGAATTTCAGATTTATGTTGCAAAATATTTTAAATCACTCCCCATTAATTAACTCTCCAATTCACATACAAATTATTTTCACATAATTTTGTTAAAATCTACAAAAGACCCCACTTGTTCATGTCTTTATCTGCTCCATTAACTCTCGGGGGTGACTAACTGCAGGTGTCACAAGAGGGATACAGGCAATCAATCTGTGGTTTGGGGTCTCAGGTACCCCGTAGATCATTTTAAGATTTGATGCAAGTTGACTTTGATGAGATTGGAACAGATTTGAGAGAACGAATTTTTAAAGAAATATCTGAACAATTTAAGATTGCATTATTTTTAACCTGACAATTTTTGAAAATCTCTTACTACCACCACAGTAAGCGGAAAATGTTCCTTGTGCCGTGATGGAGGACTTAGGTAGCCGAGCAATCGAAAATGCAACGCTTGCGTGGGACAACGCGATGACAACGCAGCAACTGACCAACTGGTATATTGTAATCAAATCACTTTTTAGCTCCACACAGGAGGCCTTGAGGAAAAAAAAAACTTGAGAACCTCTTTGGGGATGCTGTGTTGGGAGTCTTTTTAAGGAAAGGAAGGAGAGGAAGTTCTGGGAACGAAAAATGTTTGAAGATTGGATAGAAATCTAGGGTCAATGTTTATACGAGTGTTGGACGTATGAATCCATTCCTCTCACTGCGGTGCAAGGCGATGGGTCGAGAGTCTGGCTGGAGAGGTCGAAAAGCCTCCTTCACAGTCTCTCTCGATCCGGCCCTGTGGGCATGCGCATCTGCCACCAAGACCCGGACCAACCTCACCCCATGAACCTGAGCACTCCCACTAAGTCACTAATTAGCGAACCACTAGGGGTGACCTATGGCAGCAGTGTTGGTTATCAAATAAATGGTTCCCGGGGCAGCGGTACCCACATCTGCCTCCCAAATTGGTAATCGTTTATTAATTCATTTATTTTTTTATTCTATCAACGATGCGCTTTTACGACAAAATTATCTTTATACATATATATATAAAAATCTCGCGTCACTGTTTGTTTGAGATAAACTCCAAAACTACTTCACCGATTTTGATAAAAATTTGGCTTACTGTGTGTAATTTGGTCCAACTTAAGAGAAAGGATAGTTTTAATCTCGATTTTTGACCTCAATATTTATTAATGCGAATTAAATGTTCATTAAATGTTTGTTAAAGGACAATGCTTTGTAATTATTTGTAAGTTCCGTAAGTTTCTAGCAGATGGCGGTGTGAGTTAATTTAGCGACACTTGGTTATCTAGTTTGGGAAACCATACAGTAGATGGTGTTGTGTTTCGTTAGCCACAGCAACGCGTGGCCGGGTCAGCTAGTTTCATTATATATAATGTGTCGTCTATATAACACCATTGAATGTGACCATATAGATATATACGCAAACAATCTCACATATTTCAAAAAACAAATTATCAAACTCTTACCGTGACACTTAGTGGAGAACAGTTATGTAGCTGCTTTATTGTCATACCCTTTCTTTCTTTCTCTGCAGGGTATTATATTTGACACTACTATGTTTTATATTTCATTTTGATAGTAACAATTTAACATTGATTACTCATGCTGTGAACATTTCTAATTGGAGCGTTAATATCTATGTAATATACCAACGGCAATTCTATTATTGTAATAATTGTCAACACTCTGTAAATGTTTCAAACAATAAATACATAAATAATGTATTAATTTTTGATATGAATAATATATGCATTTTTTGTAATTGATAATTGATTTACGATGTATTTAAGAGCAATAAAATCGTATTTATTTTATAAATACAATAAAATCCATCATTATGATAAAATTTTTATAAAAAAGCATCAAAAGTACACGACCGAACAAAAAATTGTTAACATTTCTGCTTTTAGATCACAAAACATCAAACAATGTCACTTTTCCGTGCCTCACTTCTCATTTTGTCTCCAACCGTTCTCTTGTCCCATCTGATCATCATAAAAACCTGTGGCGATATCCTCACAATAAGAAATACAATCAAATATCCACTCCGAAGCTTCCACCATGCGCATCACCCCCCAGAGAGCAGGAATCATGACTGATTGACGAGAATTAGTCGGATTGATGACTTGTCATTATGGTAACGTCAACTCAGGGTCCGAACCCGAACTTAACAGATCAAAAAGGTAGTTTTTTTCACTCAAACCTCTCGAATGTAACTAATGCGTTTATTTTAGAAGAAAAAAATATCTAAAAATTGCAATTTTGAGACTGATTTCGTAGAAATGGGTTGTTATTCTTTTTAAATATCAATGGAGGATTCTACAAAAAGTTGTCTCCACCAGTAGGTTAGTGGAGAATAATAATTCAACAGAATAACCAATATTATTATTTTATAATTACTTTTTAAATCTACTGCGATAAAGATGTTACGACTGTGTGCGTTTTAAAAAACTATGTGTTTATATTTTTGTAGTAAAAATTACGTTACAGAGTTGTAAATCCTCGTGACAGAAGTCTACAACCTATCAAGTATCAGCGATTATTTTTTTTATGATGTTTAATAAAATATTTTTAAAAATCTCCAAAACTAGTCTCTTAAAACTGATGTTTATTACGTTAATTCTGTCAAGTGGGTTGTCATTCGAAGTAGGTATACACGCAGCTCGTGTTTGATAGGCGTTTCAGGCCTCCTTCCCCCCTTGCTACTATTTCCCCTCTGAGATCCAGAGAGAATTCCTTTATGGTAAAAAAAAATCCTCACTTTAAGTGTAAATGTGACAGAGTGGTATTAGTTATGTAGATTAAAAAGAAGAAGAACCAAACACGTTTACATGATGTGTTTGTGATGCAAAATAAGTATTTTTTATGTGACTAATACACAATGCTCCCTTCTGGAGAAAGGAAGCAGATGGGAGCAAGATGCAGATGGGAGCAACGGGACATGAGCATCCCTAAATGGGGTATTTTGTGAGACTGTAGACTGTAGAAGGGGACGGAGGTAGGAAATAGGATGGCGGCAAAGTATCTGGCAATTCAGATCTGATCACCAAACACGGCTAAAGCCATTACAAGCAACGCTTCAATTCTGAATGGTGGTCTTACATCAGGGCGATACTGAGAACACTTTCACTCTGGAACGTTCCGCAAATATGCTACATATTAGTTTTAATTCATGAATGGTGAAATAACACAAATTAATCAATTAATAATAATAATAATAATTGGACAATTTGTAGAGCGCCGTTTTTGTGAAAAATCACCTCAAGGGCGCTTAAAACTTATTTGCGCAAAAATAAAATATATGGATCATGAAACATTAAAATCTTTAATGGCCTTTATCTTATAATTTAAAGCAAAAATAAACAAAGTAGCTCACATCCGTACTAGATACTTGATAAACCTTTTGATAACAAAAATAATTTTTCAGTTTGGTTGGGTATTTTGATCTCAAATCCAAATTTAAGATTTGTATGAAACTGGCCAAAAAGGGCCGCGCAAACGTTTCACTTAAATGTGTAATATAGTCCATGTTACATGCCTTCCAGATAATTACAGAAGTAAGCAAGTCGCAATAATTCCATTTTAATATCCATAACTTATCTCGGACGCGACTTGCTTCAAATGTAACCATAGCATTAAATCCTTTCAAAGTAGCTCTTGTATTAAAACCTGGCTGTTTTTTACATTTTATTATTTGAGTCTTGCCAATATTACTGCTCCAAACCGAATGTCATTTAAAACTGACATATTTATTTGCGAGCGTTTAAAATTTACGTCAAGTTTAACGACCAGGTTTCACGCTGACTCGAGTCCGGAGACTTAACAGCATATTGGTTCTCTTCCCATCAGGGGCGACTATTACAGACATATTTACTTACAAAGTTGTGAACACATCTCTTAATACATTTCCAATATTTCAAGACCTCACTTTTTGTACGTAAGTTTGGCTGAAAACGAATAAATCACCTGAAAAGTGCATTAAAAGCAACAAATGATTCTTTGGGGTACTTGAATTACGATGAAGCCATCCATACTATACTAATATTATAAATGCGAAACTGCTCGAGTTTGTTTATGACCTTTTCACGCATAACACAATATAAAGACTTTAAAAATTCATTCACTAATAGAAAGCTAAATTATATGCGCAGACTATATTTTGTATATGATGGTAAGCTCTGGCGTAATGAAATTATAAATATTAATATATTATATTTGTTATACGTTTTCTGTCGCTAACTAAAGCAAATTTTTGCTAACGTCAGAAAAAAATCGTTTCCATGGAAACGATTGCTACTGCTTCAGAAAATTCAAATATTAGAATATGTTTTATTTTTTTGGACAAGCTTCTGTTTTGGAATAAATGTCAGTTCCTACTGTAAAAATATAATTCGTAACGATTATAAAGACTGAATAAATACTGTAATTTTTTATTATATTCACAAACTTTCAAATATTTAATTAAAAATAAACATCCGAAATGTTTGTAAGCGCATAAATTCCGAACGAATGAACAAAATTGAATAATTCTTTTTTTCTTTGAGCTATGGCTTTATGAAATTTAGGTGGCAGGCGAGATGTTTGAAAACTGAATGTAAAGGAATGAATGTATGGAATTCGGGAGGGGGTGGGGGTGGTGAGGAGGGGGTATAATTGATAAGTTCAACCGCTACAGTAATTTCCCGTAATACCATGCGAGCGAAGCCGCGGGGAAAAGCTAGTGCAAAATAATGCAAAATCATGTGTTTTTGGTTTGAAAATTTGATCGCTTAGATATGTTATAAAAGTTTCAATTAAATACTGCGAATAGAACACACTTTGACCTGGAAAGTATTAGGCCTATTAAAAATACTTTTCAGTGCCAAAATTTTCTACTAATGAATCCATTTTTGGATAAAGTTTCATCATATAATGTGGCAAATTTAGTTCTTTATAAAATGATTCGAAATTTTTTTAACATTTGCGCTTGAAGTTCGCAAAATAAAATCAAACATGAATTTTGGCGATATTTTTTGCCAGTGCATAAAAAGAGGCGTTACCCAACTGCGAATTTCATTCTTATGCCATCTGCAGAAGGGCCAATAGCGCGTCGAGAAGTCTTACTTAGTTTTCTCTCAGATTTGAGGGTGTGTGGATATCTCTAGACTCCGCGTCGCTTTGTTCTGTGCAATCGAATTTATTTGTTATTTTAATAAACAATGCTTAAAAAAGGAGTTAACACTTTTTACAAGCTTTCACGACATCAACCTATGAAAAACAACTTTAAAATACCTTCTCCAACCTTTTCAAAAACTTTTTCTCAAGTATTTTTAAATTCCTTTCAAAAAGAGTCGTGAATTCGGTTATCGAATTTCACCAGGACTAGTGAATCACCTTAAATGTAAAAAACAAAATAAAAAAAAGAAATGTCATCATTGAAGACAATATTAGTGACTCTCACACGAAAATTTCGAACAGAAAAAAACAGAAGCCTTAAATTAATCTAGGAAAATCAACTCTCAGACACCTTCTCCAACCTTTCCAAAAACTTTTTCTCAAGTATTTTGAAATCTCTCCCAAAAAGAGGCGTGGATTTCGTTGTCGAATTTCTCCAGGACTAGTGGATCCCCGTAGTTCTTACTCGAAGTGCGATACCGTTAAATACGAACGTAGGGGATAGGATCAAATTGGCTCAATAATAGAGCAAAGCCCCGGCAAGACTGAGGTCCTGGATTCAATTTTTAGATGTGACCAATTCTTTATATGATTTGACCAACTAGAAATACGTGACTTGCAATTAGAAAGCTAAATGCGTATTTCTTCAAGAGTATAATTTTAATTAATTTATTTAAGCGTGGGGTTCGGATCTCCGGTCCAGCGTGGGTGTACGTACATAACACAGACACGGACAGACACACACACTTATAGTATGCTACACGATCCAGGCGGGTAGGTACTAATGGAGGGCGGATTGGTACCGCCCAGCAAATGACAGATACCCGATCCGACGGTATTAGCCTTCCTACCTCCATCTGCCACAGTACGAGGTGCGTACACACATAAAAAACTAGAATAACTCACGGGCGTGCGGTTTATCACATCGGCGAGTTCAACAAACTGATAGTTTTATTAATATGTTGCTCATTACAGGTTAGAGATATGCACAAGTTATTAAAAAAAGATAAAAATAATGCATTGTTTTGCGATATAAAATATTTCCGCTTTGCAATGGAATTCGAAAAAATAAAATATTTCTAAGCGTAACCGAACACTAAAAACTGTTTTTAAAACTTTACGCTTTCAAATGTCATAAATCGAAATAAACATATAACTTAGAAGGCGGGTATGGGTACCGCTGCCCATGAAACCATTTATTGAATAACCAACACCCCTGGCACAATTCGCCCCAAGTAATACGCTACGATTGGTGACTTAGTAGGGGTGCCCGGTTTAAGTCTTGGTGGCGGATGCGTTTGCTCACTTATTGCGTGGCGGGCCGGGTTGGAAGAGACTGGTTGAGGGAGATTATTTACCGTCATTCCTAGATTACTACCCACCTTTTCCTTCCCAGAGTTTTCTTTCCTTCCTTTACATAAAAAGACACTCCACACAGCATCTCCAAAGATGACGAAAATCCCCCAGGACCTCTTGTGTGGAGCTAGTGTAATAAAAAAATAAATAAATTTTAAATTTTAAAAATGGCTCACCTTACGTTTTTTCTGATGAAAAAAATAAAAATACATACATGTTTTACTATAATAACGTTCATAATTGTCACCTTAATTATTTTTACATAATTAATAAAAAATTCCCAAAGTTTCTTGATTTTTTTTCAAATTGCTATCTGAAATTTTGGTTTCATGAAGGTGTACATTTTACTTCTTTTGTAGTTAATTTTTAGATTTTAATATAAAACTTGTTGTTTTCTTTCTGATGCCCTTTATTTTATATTTTTCGCTATGAGTAAGAGAGACACGATGATTTCTTAGATAACTAAATGAGTTGTTATTATGAAAAGGAATAAATTTGCCCGAGAGGTTAAGACGATGTGCGCCACTGCCTTAATACAAAGGCGTCTAAATATCATATCGTCATTCCAACAAATATTATATAAGTATGCGCCCTTAAAATAATAGGTTACGGAATCATACGTTTTGGAGAACTTAGCCTCCAATTATTTATATTGTTGAATTCAATTACCGAACTATTATTACACGTCGAGTCTTCTCCTTTATTCTTGTCATTGATGCCCGAACCCAGACCGCTTTCTGGGAATACAAAATTATAAGACCCACGCCCTTACAGATCTGTACAACTTTTGAATAAATCATTTTGTAATTTTTTTTACAATATTAAGGCCTACGTTTTGTTTGGACCGAACCAAACGCTTCGATCTACGTTGATTTCTGATTATGTTATTTATGTTATTTTTGTTATTTATGTTATTTTTAAAATTAATGTTACTGATGTTATTTATGTAATTAATGTTATTTATGTATTTATGTTATATAAGTTACTTCGTCGCCTTAGTTCTAAATTGTTCAAACGACCATTTTAGTTTGTGATCAGTCTCCACTTTAAAATGAAAATTAAAGTATAAAAAATGATAGTTAATCACTTAACTATGAATTATTTACACTAAACAGACCTTTAACTTTACGAAAATAGCTTTATCTTAAACACCTTTCAAAATATTTCATAGAAATAATGAAAGGATACCTTGTCCTCCTGTAAATTTTTCTAATGGTCGTTTGGACAATTAAGAACTGATGCGACGATTTATATTATTTATATTGTTTATGTTACTTATGTTACTTGTTATTTATGTTATTTACGTTTTTAATGTTATTTATGTTTGTTATATTTATGTCGATTATGTTATTAATGTTATTTAATATATTTATTTGTTTATGTCGAGGGGCAAAGTTCTCGACTAGCGATTCCGATGTCACGGGTTCACATCCCGGCGTGCGCAAGCAAATTTTGTTATGATCGATTTTTGTTTTTACAATTTAATTATTTAAAATAACTAAGGCATACTGTGGCACGCTCCAGAGTGAAAAATACTCTAAGTATCATCTTGGTGTAAGACCACCATTCAGATTTGATACGTTGCTGTAGCCATGTTTAGTGACCAAATCTGAAAAGCCAGATATTCCTAACTTTCTCTTCACTATCTTTTTCCCCTCCCCACTTCTCAGTCTCACAACATACCCCGATTGGGGATGCCACATTCTCACTGGCTCCAAACGCTACTTTAAATGTATAATTTGTGAAATATCACAACTTTTTTACTTCTACCATCATGTGGAACCACCCCCCGAAGTTTATATACTATACCCCGAGCATCTGTTGGGTAAAGGTGTCCCCTCTATCTGGTACAATACTCAAATAACTCATAAACACCACCAAATCAATTATAATTCAGAAATGTAGTGAATTAAACAAATTGTTGATGTTTTCTGGGCAAATAGTGAAATATTTCAAAATGTCATACTAACCCGACAGTTATGCCTCCCGGTGTTATTTTATAGCATATTTAATATGTAAAAATCATATGTAATCGTATTTCATGTAAGCATTCCTCATTATATCAAAATTTAGTATTTGTAGATGTCTGACTAATCAATTGGACGTTCGATATATTTCCGTAAAAACTTCTTCGCCGGTTGAAGATTGATTCTTAAACTTTAAGGTTAAGCCACTTACAATCAACTTGATCATACGAATTCAAATAAAATACTAGTTAGCACTGATCTAAAACAACAACAAAGTACACAAATTATAATTAAATATTAAATTTTTGACGGGATACTATTTTCCATACAAGAGATCACAACGAGCGGACAAGACAAAAAACCTGAGAAATTAACATCTTCGACTTTGTAACCCGACAGTTGACCCGACGACAGTTGGCTTTCCAAAAATGATATTTACTATAAATATTAAGTTATAATTTTTGTGCGTTATTTACCGATTTCAAGTGTAAAATCAACTTTAAAAATACCCTTAATAATTAGTTGGTATAAATATCAAATGAATTTATACAGAGAGTCAATTTTTTTGTATTTATGCGCTGGTATACACAGTATATAGAGAAGCAGATTTTTTCTTTATGCATTTGAATGAAAATATGTTTCATACTTATTTTATTCGGTTGTACATCCTCTCTAAATATCCCTTCGGGGTCACTTAGTCATATTTTATGTAATATTTTCCCTAAATCGACTGTACGCCGGAGGGCCAATTGTCGGCGGATCAACAATAATGGAACCCTTTTTTTTTTTTTTTACAGTTAATACCGCACAAGAGTCCCAACTGCTCCCGTCTGGAGCCAGCGAGACTATGGCATCCCCAATCGAGGTATGTTGTGAGGCTGAAGGTAGTTGGGAGAGGAAGGAGATAGGGAAGGGGAAGGTTGGGAAGTACCTGGCTATTCAGATCTGGTCACTAAACACGGCTAAAGCCATTTCAAGCAACGTTTCAATTCTGAATGGTGGTCTTACACCAGGGCGATACTGATAGTATCTTCCACTCTGGAACGTGCCGCAAATATACTACATATTATTTTAAATGAATAAATTGTGAAATAACACAAGTTAATCAAATAAAATTTATTTGCGCACGCCGGGTTCGAACCAGCGACCTTCGGATTGTGAGTCGAGAGTCTTGCCTCGGGACCACGGAGGCCGTCAAACCGCCTTTGACTTCAAATACAAAACATATTTTTGTATGCATAACTGCAGTTGTTTTAAATAGTAAGTGCACGACTAAAATATGCATAATATTATAATAAAATTATAAACAATGGACCAAATCGTGTCTTAAGACCATTATTGTTAATATTTTAAAAAACACATTTGAAAGACAAGAGCTAATTTCGAATAAAACAACCACAGTGTTGTTAGTTGTACGTGATGCTAGAAAACCTAGAGAGATGTTGCAATAAGACAAAAGAACTGTGATGTTTTTTGTTTGTTGCGCGGCCGGAAGTGGTATCCTGAAAACAGGAATAACGTGGTCACGTGTGCCGGAAGGATGTGGGATAATGCAAGCCTGCCAAAGGAACAACAGGGATAAAGGAAAGGGTTACCTTTAGCCATATCCGTTTTTTAAACATCGTTTCTTACATGTTTTTACAGAAACTGGTAGAATTTTAATTATTAGAAAAAATTACGTGCGAAGAGAGCTGTCAACTATCCGCAGAGACGCAGAGAATGATGAACAGGATTATTTTTCGAACTATTTTATGCACATAAAACTCACAACACGCAAAGAAGCGAAGCTAGTGGTCCATAATGGAGTGCTGGTACCCGTCCCATACGACAATGAAGCATGGAACTGGCAGACAAAGGATGAAAATAGACTGAATGCTGTAGAAATGTAGGCTCAAAACTGAGGAGTATGTGTGTTAAAACCATGTATTATATCATTTAACAGAGTGTTATAGTTCAACATAATTGCTGGGATACCCATTTGAAAATTTAGAAAACGTAAGAATTTGTTTTGTATTCTTTCAACAGCTTGTACATGAGTATTATAATGTGGATTCCAGACGGGAGAATTGTACTTCAGCTGACTTCTAACACAAGCAAAATATAAGATTTTAATACACTTTATATTGTTAAAATTTCTGGTTAGCCTAGTTATAAATCACAACATTTTAAAGCTAATATACAGATTTCTGTTATGTGGTTAACAAATGAATTTAGAACTGATAACAATATAATTTTGGTACGTACAAAAGAATTGAAAGAATTATATAAATGTTAATGTCACCATTAAAGTATTCATCGCTAGTCTACGATGTGTTATTTAACTGAAGTAATTATCGGCTCCCGGCGGCCTGACATCAGAAGCGCGCCCCGTTATATCGCACGCGCCGGACGCCCGACCCGACCGCCGCCCGTCGTCCGTGCCTGGACTGCCAAAGACCAAAAGCTGCCGCTGGTTACCAACTACTGACTAGTATCCATTGCCGCCGAGGAGACATCGTGTAATAGTGCTCATAGGCAAATGAAGGCGGCTGCGCGTAGCTCGTATGGGCATGTCGTTAATGGGAATTGCCGCGCGCGGAAGACCACCTTGGGGGATTGAGTCGTCACCGATGCTTCTTTCCAAGATTTACTCTCTTTTGATAGAATGATACAGGGGAGATCCATCCGATTTATTTTCTCAAGCATCTGCCGTAGCAATTCGACTTTTTGGATCATATCATCTTTGGGAATATCTTGAAGAGACCCATTTTATAGGAGGGAGGAAGCAGAGAGGCCGGTAGATGGTTTCAGCGCCGAGTTGTTGACCTGAGGAACCAGTCGTAGTCGTGTGACAAATGTCAACTGTCTTTTGGCGTATTTTCCGACCATGCACCGTTTAAATCTTTACCTTTTTAACATTAGCTCCACACCGAGGAAAATAATTTATCTCAGGGCCAATGTCATCTTAAGGCGACGTTTCCCGGCTCAAAAAGAAGAAGATGGAGAGATATGCAATTAAGAATGTTGGACAGAGCGCGCTAATATTTTCAATGATAAAATTGAAGCGAAAATTGTGAAAATGCTTATTAAAACATGCCTCGTTTAAAATAGAGCAAAAATCTCGTGGAAGGTATCTAAAATATCATTTAAAGAAACATTGTGAATTTTTACACAAATATAACTTGTAAAATAATAGAAATAGACGTTTTAAATAATTTTTGGAGCATTCTTTGCGATTTTTTTCTATAGAGGGAATTTCATATAATTTGCATTTCGGAGTGGAACGTTTCTAGATATTATCTTTAAAAATAACATCTTTTTTTTAAGAGCTTAAAAATTTCAAATGTTTAAGGAAGATATGTGAGAAATCGGTAGAAATTCGGGAAGCGGCGGCTTAAGGAATGGTGTGTGAAGATTTTTTTTAAAGGAAACAAAGAAGAAGAAGAAGTTTTGGGAAGAAAAGAGGTATAAGGGGTGGCAATCTGAGGGTCAGTACAGGAGTACAGTATACAGGAGTGATGGACGCATGATCCATCCCCTCAACTGCGGTGCAAGGTCGAGGGATTCTGGCTGGAGAGGTCAAAAGACCTATTCAACCAGTCTCTCTCGATCCGGCCCGCTACGCAGCAGGTGGGTAGACACATCGGCCGCTAAAGTGACCACTAAGTCACCACTTGAAGTGACCTATGTCGGAGGTATTGGTTATCCAATAAATGGTTCCAGGGGCGGCGATGCCTATACCCGCCTCCCAAAATGTCATTTTGTTATATGAAGCAACAAATTCGCTTTGGTAACGCCTAATTGCCTATCCATGATACTTTCTACTAAATTACGGTAAAATCCTTTTGTGAAAAATAAAATAAAAACAGGGTACAATTGTTCCACTAATAGCCAACTTTCAACAAGAGAGCCTACAAGAAAAAAATTATGTATAAAAAAAAGAAATGGAACATTGATAAATCGAATGACAAAAAGAAAACCTCCAAACTGCACCTCGGAACAATTGTACGTCTACTAAACAAATTACGATTAGAAACCATAAGGTGCAAACCTCTTCATCCAAAATGTCTAAACTTTTCGTTAAAATATCTTTTGTGCCAAATTAAATATAACATGTTTTAAGTAGGCTTTTTTGTATCCATCAACTGGAAATTTACAGTTAGCATAGTTTATCTTTAAGCAGTCAAAGCATAACTGTTTAAGACAAACACAATAGTCAATTTAATAGTTTTTTTGCTTCTCTGCAGATTTTGAGCAACCAATCTCCACTAAAATCAAAACACACCTTACTAGAAAATATTGGCTTGCGGTCGACAGGATGGAAGCTTTCCAAAAAGTTTATTTTCGGATAGATTTCGAAGAAGTAGAAGCAGACGTTTATAAAAAAAATAGTGCATTCAGTATCGCCATGTCGCCGCGGCCACAGGAAACCTAAACTCGTAAATTATTTCGGGACTCTACGTCGTGAATTCAAATAGTCCTTAATGACCTACGGTAGATGTGTGACAAGTATTTTTGAAAAACGGACGGAATATTGAATAGGTCAAATTTAATACTAAGTGCCGGTGACATAAAAAATCTAGATAGATCTTGAACTGGAATTGACCAAATATTTTATTAAATGCCCCTTTTCCCAGTTTTGGAATGGGAAAAAATTGTCAAATTATGAATTCTTTTATTTGGCTTGAAATTTGGTGGAAATAAGGTCAAAAACGAATATAAGAAAACCGGTATTAATGACTTTTAAAGGTATTATATTTTCCACGAATCGTTCATAAATTATTCTTTGATTTTCTAGTTGATGACTTGTTGACTTTGGTATTTTTTTCTGCGAAAGAAAACGAGGGATTAAGACAACATAATCAAAAGACATAAAAATAACTAATTTTTTTCTGGTCAACTTTACCGTAATTAAAAAAAAAAGTGTAATTAGAAAGTAACAACATGAGACAGATGATGACTTTAATTTGCTTTACACAAGAGATTTATCTACCATAATACGATGAGGGTATTTTTTTGAGGTCACAAAGGTGTTTTTTTTACATTAGCTCCACCCAAAGGTCCCTGAGGAAAACAATAGCCCTCGGGGCCTACGCCATCTTTAGGGTCTTTTTTGAGAAAAAAAGTAGGGGAAGTTTTGGGAAGGAAAAACAAATGAGGAATGGGTAGGAATCTGGAGATAAGGGTTTCCAGAAGAGACGAACTTATGAATTCATTTCTCTCCCTTTTTTGCAACTGCTGCCGTCTGGAGCCAGTGAGACTATGGCATCCCCAAATTGGGGTATGTTGTGGGGCTGAAGGTAGTAAGGAGGGGAAGGAGATGGAGAAGAGAAAGGTGGGAAGTACCTAGCTATTCACATCTGGTCACTAAATACTGCTAAAACCATTTCAAGCAACGTTTCAATTCTAAACGGTAGTAGTCTTACACCAGGGCAATATTGAGAGTATTTTCCACTCTGGAACATGCCGCAAATGTACTATATATTATTTTAAATTAAAACATTGTGAAATAACACAAATTCTTCAAACAAAATTTATTTGTCACGCCGGAATTCGATCCCGCGACCTTCAATATGCGAGTCAAGAGCCTTACAGCTGGACTTTGCCGGCCGTCACGTGCAAAGCCCTGATCGAGAGAGGTTCGAGAGAGTCCAGCTGGAGAGATCAAAAAGTATCGCTCAACCAGTCTCTCCCGATTTGAAACCGTAGGTGAGCAAACGCTTCCACCATCAAGACTTAGACAAACTCATCCATTAACCCGGGCACCCCTGCTAATCAATTGGGGTGGTCTGTGGCTGTGGTTATCCAATAAATGGTAATATTTATCGATTGTTGTCAATTTTCGTACCCCAAAATCCAATCTAGCATATTTTACAACAGCGCTTAGCTCCGAAATACTTTTAGCGTTGGCATTATGCAAGACGGAGCCTGAATGCTGAGCGCACTGTTCACTGCGCACTGTGCACTGCGCACTGATGATGGGGAATCGGTCGTGATGATATGCCACGCGTATGCCAGGATCAATAATTTTCTTATTTATTATGTAAAAACGGTAAAGTATTCTCTGCAGTGAGCTGTTACGTGATTTGCACGTCTTTCCAACAAACCTGTACAAAGTACGTGCGAATTACTTTGCATTTGAATTCAAGACGATTGATGGAGCGAATGCGGTTTCCGCTCTGCTAATACTCGAATTTGCAAATTGTGATGTATTTAAACTGTTTGTTAAAATTTTTCGTTAGAAAAATTTTTGAATATAATTCGACAATGTGGTCACCAGTCTTTAAGAAACACATTAATATCATTGAAAAAATTATCAAAAGTTTGAGATGTATCACTTCTACATATATAAACACACACTTCTGCCATATCGATGGACACTACAAGGTTGTACGAAATGTTGTCTTAAAATTAGATAGCACAACACCGCATAATAACTCAAAGATTGACCGAAATCTCAAATATATCATCGCGTACCATAGAACCAGATTGTATCATAAATAACGTCTTGACGCCAATAGAGAAATTGTCTGTTTTCCTAGAATATTCAGATAAAAAGTTAAACTTAGTGGTAAAATACGTTAAACTTACTGTTAAAATACGAATTGCAGTAAGGTTCGAGAGGTTTTACATATTCAGATGAAAAAAAATTGTCTAAATATTTGTGGTCGAGGGGCAAGGCTTTCGACCAGACTAGCAATCCGAGGTCATGGGTTCAAATCCCGGCGTGCGCAAGTAAATTGGATTAAATTTTTTATACTTTAAAATTTAAAATAATGTAAAGTACATTTGTAGCACGTTTCAGAGTGGAAGATACTTTCAGTATAGCCCACAATTCAGAATTGAAACGTTGCGTGAAATGGCTTTAGACGTGTTTGGTGACTAGATCTGAATAGCCAGAAACTTCTTATTTTTATGTCTTTCACCTCCCCACATACCTTTTTTTTTTTTATATGAAATACCGCACAAGAGTCCCAACTGCTCCCGTCTGGAGCCAGTGAGACTATGGCACCCCCAATTGGGGTATGTTGTGAGGCTGAAGGTAGTGGGGAGGGGAAGGAGATAGGGAAGAGGAAGGTGGGGAAGTACCTGGCTATTCAGATCTGGTCACTAAATACGACTAAAGCCATTTCAAGCAACGTTTCAATTCTGAATGGTGGTCTTACACCAGGGCGATACTGATAGTATCTTCCACCCTGGAACGTGCCGCAAATAAACTATATATTATTTTAAATGAATAAATTGTGATATATTACAAATTAATCAAATGAAATTTATTTGCGCACGCCGGGTTCGAAACCGCGACCTTCGGATTGTGAGTCGAGAGTCTTGCCTCGGGACCACGGAGGCCGTCAGATACCTTCAGACGACATCCCCCCAATTGGAGACGTCATAGTCTCACTGGCGCCAGGTGGTTGAGGGCAGTTGAGAGTCTTGCGCGGTATTCACATAAAAAAGGATCTTCCTAACAGCTTAAGAGAAATATATACCCTAGAAATATTTCGATTCTCATGCCATACAAAATTTAAAATCGCGCGTCGTATTTGCACGAGGCAAGTAAGCGAAAAGGTGGTCTTTTATTTATTTTGTGCATAATTTTATAGGAATGAAAAAAAGTTAGAACATATAAAACCTCAAAAAGAGTCTTAGTTATAAATGGCTATTTTTTAAAAAAATTTCTTATATTACTTCATAGTTAAGTCTTAAAAAAACATTTTTTTTGTGGTTTACGTTTACATTTTTTGTTATGTAAATAATAATTTTATTGTAATTCCAATACATAGAAAAGCTAGTAAAAGCTTCAATTTATCCGTTGCATATTTTTTGATGTTCATAATGTAAGCCGATTCGTCGTAAAGATGAATCTAAATAGTATTTAAATAGGATTTCACGTATAGCTTCATCTTAAGCAATTCCCGGACATCAAAAAATGAACAACGGTTTTAATGGAACTCATGTGAGGCATTGTTAAAAGCCTTATTAGTTAAAACCAAGTTCTTTTATAAAGTTAGAGATGCGTGTAACTAGAATCGAGAACTCTAGACGAACCATATTCACGTCATAACAAACCCAATCCGCCGCTCAATAAACGGACATAAATTATGTCAGAATTAAAATAAATAATAACCAACTCATTTGAAATTCCAAACCGCACGCCTTAAACGTTGCAACGGGCGCTTCATTTTAGGATATGCTCGTCTTCAGAGCAAACACACATCCGGTGCAGTGTGATTTATTGTTTGTCTATGCCGAAGCGGCGGGACTTCTGTCGTGTAACCCCTAAATGTACATTACCGTATAACGATCGTGTTTAATCTACTCTAAGGCCCTTGTCTAGCAATCCGAAGGTCGCGGGGTCAAATCCCAGGGCTCGAAAAAAATAATTCGATTGATTTGTGTTATTTTGCAATTAATTAATTTTAAAAATATGCATTGAATATTTGCGGCACTTTCCAGAGTGGTAAATACTCAAGATATCGCCATAGAGTAAGCTCACCATTCAGAATTGAAACGTTGCTTTAGCCGTGTTTGGTGACCAGATCTGAATAGCCAGGTACTTTTCCACCTTCCTCTTCCTCATCTACTTTCTCTCCCAGCCTAACATACCCCAATTGGGAATGTGAAGACGTGGTCTCACTGGCTTCAGACGGAAGCAGTGTTTTTTTTTACAATAGCTCCGAGAGAAAAAATCCCTCAGGTCCTATGTTAACTTTTGAGGATGCTGAATGGACGGTATTTTTAAGGAAAGGAAGGAGAGGAAGTTCTGAGAAGGAAAAGGGTATGAGGGATGGTTATGAATTTGAGGGTGTCCAGGAGCGAGAGACGTGTGAATCTCCCCCTGCTGGAGAGGTAAAAAGGTCTCCCTCAAACAATCTCTCCCGCAGCTGGCGGACAGATACATTTACCACCAAGATCCAAACCAACCTCACTCCATGAACATTGCTAAATCACCAAACGTAGCGAACTATTTGGGATGACCTATGGTAGATTGTTGGTTGTCCAATAAATGGTTCCCAGAATGACAGTACCCCTATTAACCCCTAGATAAAGGAGAATCGAATAATGAAATTGAACATGAAGATACCCATTTTGTAAGAGGGAGGAAATACAGAGACCGAGGTGCAGCCTGGGTGAGTTTATTCTGGTAGAAAACCTCTAAGCACAGAAAGATAATTTCACAAATGTTTCTAAGGAACTGAATATCCGCAAAAATCTGGCAGTATTAATACCATAGCGACTGTACAGTTGAAATTTAAGAAACCGACTCCGAGAACAACTCTGACGCCGCGCCATTTGGAAACCACCTGTGAACCTGAAGTTTGTAACTTAAGCTTCTGTCATAATAGAACCAAATAAAAGCATGTCGCTAATATTACCAAAAGATGGCACAAGTTATCAGATAACATGAGGAACGTCGTCGGCTGGCAGGCATAAGTACTCTCCAGTCTGGATACGAATGATAATTTGTGTCTAAGCTACTATCGTGTAGCACGCAGCCCGAAAGGCCTAGCAGCAAAACTGCTGGTCACAATGAATATGGTATCGCACGTACTCGTGATAGTGCAACGAACCCAGTCAATTCAAGAAAAATCTCAACAATGGCAATAGTAATAACATAATTAAACTAATAGTGTTACAATAAGTGACGTAAGAGTTCCCAGGGAGGTTACAGCCTGTAAATGCAGTAAGTCGCTACCTTATCACAAAGACATCCACGACACAAATATATAGTTAGGCATAGACAATAATAACACAGCCATAGACAATGGAGACAATACAAAGCAGGTATCTGGTACCTGGTATCTGGCTGGCAGGTCTAGACCTACTCGTATGCTAATCAACCAATATTGTTTGTGATAGAATAATTAAATATTTAAATCAATTTTTAATAGGTTGAGTACCTCAATTATTGTAAGCCAATATGCCACACAACGAGCCTAGTTTATTGGGCTGGTATAATGCTGAGCTTTCAAAGCAGGACGAAAGTTTTGATGTCGTTTTTTATTTTTATTATTGGCTACATTAGCTCCACACTAGAAGTCTTGGGGAAAAACATTTCCCTAAGGGCCTATTCCATCTTCGGTGATGCTGTGTGGAGGTTTTTTTTAAAGGAAATAACGAAGAGGAAGTTCTGGGAAGAAAATAGGTATGAGGGGTGTGTAGGAATCTGGTACGGTACGTCCAGGAGTGGCGGATGTATGAATCCATCCCTTCAACGGCAGTGCAAGGCGATGGGTTTAGAGATTCTGGATTCTGCTGGAGAGATCAAAAGACCTCCTCAACCAGTCTCTCCCTTATTATTTTTTTTCTTTGTGTCTCGTTCTCTTTCATGATTCCTTACTGGGGTACGCCGTTTTAAGGTCACATTGTACATGTTTTTGTGTTTGAATTATAAGCTAATACCTATTTTTTAATATTACAAGAGGAACATCATAAATTTTTATCTAAAAGAAAGCACAATACAAGCATTAATATTTATTTGATTGCAAAATTGTATCTATGTTCTTCCTTCTCATGTTCATAATCCATGTCTTAATTCTTTTTTTGAAGTCGTTTATTTTTTTAACGGTTTTTATTGCAAGAGGGAGTAAATTAAATAATTTTTGCATATTTTTTTGTCAAAAAGTCGTTTTAGTTGTTGGTTGGTGGAATACATGTTGTAATAAAAGTATAAAAATGTATTAAAGTCTTGGATAAATACCGTCGACACAAACATTTACTTGCTGTAACATCTGACCTATGCTGTAACTTAACCAAATTTTTATTATTCTTTATAAACGTCTTTTGAATGTATTTCAGTAAACACTAAATCTATTCTTTATATATTTAATTTAATTTTTTTTTTTAAACTTCTACAATATATTGTATGTTTATGAGTAATTATCTGTCTTAAAATCACTCAAGTATACCCACGAACTGCCTATGTGGGATTTTTTTGGTTAATCTAATCTATTTATGTTATTCTCTACTTTTTTAAAACTGTTTATATAAAAAGTTTGTATCACAAAATGTTACCAACTGTACCAAAAAAATTGTTAATAAATAAAAAAAAAAAAAAAAAAAAAAATGTGGATCTTGTGAATCGGCCCGAGTTTGTCTGTGTAAAGTTATCCTGATTTTTGAATGCGTATATTAGAATATCTTTTGCATATAATTGTTCCAGTGACATTAAATTCAGTGCCTTAAAAACGTAGTCTGTAGGAGTTGAGGACTCTTAAGTATAATTTTCAAAATTGCCCTTAGTGCTATGAGGACTGGTTTTACAGTGGAATCGCACGAGTTTCCCCATCCGGTAATACCAGTTGTAGATGAGATTGGGCTAGTAATTTTAATTAGTATTTTTCAATCACAATATTATTATTAATTATCATATTTTTTGGTGCCTACTTTTGTTGTTTGCCAGGGAATCGTATTAACACTGTTTGTATTTAAATATAAAACTTGATATTTTTTCTTTCTTTTACCGTTTATATCATATTTCTCACAATGATAGAAAGGGAGATACAACCATTTCTATAAGACCTATAGGTTGTCCTTTAAAATGGAAAAATAGACTCAACTAGGGTTAATTTAATTCATCTTCAAATTAAAAATTATTCTGTCAAAAAATGCTCCAGAGGCGGAATAGCTCGGATTTTCAATCCGGATATGACGTATAACAAAAAGGCTAATAAAGTATGAATCAATAAGTGTTTTTAGGGGGTATTACCACGGGGGTCATTATGTTGTTCGTCGCGACATCGTCATTACTGACGCCTTCGGATTCGAGGATCGATCGGCCGCAGTGACATTATAAACATTTATATATTCACGGGACGATCGCATAATTACCCACCATTCTGACTGCAATCATTCTCAGATAAAAACACTCGAAGATATGTAATTTGTCGAAATCTATCAGTGTGACTTGGTACAGGTTAGTTGAAAAGTTTGGCGATCGTCGATTCTTTTGTTAAATGTTTGAAAGAAATGTAAAATGTATATGGAAAGTGACGAATATTTAAGTACAATAACAGAATAGAAACGAACAGGGATAAAGGAAATGTAATTGAAATTCTTAACAGAGCTACAAGGATGAATAGTGATTAGAAAATTCGTTGATTCCCTGAAAATAAAATGTATTAAACAGAGGAAGGAAGAGAAAATATTGAAGACGATTTGAAAGGTTTGACTCTACATTATACTAATTTTGTAAATGTTACGCTTTCACGCATAAACTAGTAAAATGATTTTAAAAATTCTTTCACCAATAGAAAGCTACATTATATGCGAGTAATATAGGCTGTATATAATGGTAAGCTCTAGCGTTATGAAATTGTAAATATTAATATATTATATTTTTTATACGTTTTCTGTCCCTAACAAAAGCGAGTTATTGCTAAGCAAAACAAATCGTTGCCGTGGAAACGAAATTGACATATTTGCGGGAAATTTTATTTCAGGAGTCGTAGTTAATATATCGCCGAAATGTTCGTACGCGTATAACTTCCAAACGACTGCACCAAATCGGATAATTCTTTTTTTTTTGTGTTCGTTATTTTGTGTGAAACTACTGTGAGCCTTGGCATTATGAAATTTGCAATACGTGGCACGCGAGCTGTTTGAAAACTTGAAGGGAAGGAGGCGGAAAGGGGACAGGACGAATGGGAAAGGATACGCAGGGAGAAACAATTTCTTTATTAAATGGCATAGCAACGCATGCCGGGTACCATCTAGTCTTTCATAATTTGCGAAAATGCTGTCCGATAAAATGGGTCAAGGAAGAAGACAAAATATTATTGGTATACAATAATACAAAAGGCGTGTTTTTCAAAAAAAAAAACGTAAACATTGCCAAATTGTTCAAATTTCAGTTTCCGAATTTTACCACTTTAGACAAACAAACGGATTTATGCTATATTGTTAATGTAAGCATAGGAAATGAGGCCATAATGTAAAAAATTAAACAAATTCTAATAGCCAGTACACTTTCTGTTTAAGTTCATCATATATTTTAATTTTGGCAGCTGTATTTTGTGTTGTTTAATATCGCAAATAGACGGAAATTGATTTAAGATAGTGTCATTCGGAGACCACCCTATAAATAGTCGAAAGATTTGATTTGTAAGTACTATTAGCCATTAGCAGCATTCCGGCCCAACGATTGACCCCTGTGGTACCCCCTAACCCGCACTTAGCCATTTTAAACCCAAATTCACTCCGCAATTACCTCCCATACCCGCCATTGACGCGTCTTCACGTACCAAGAACCGGCCACAGTGTGTCATCATCATTACGTCTCTCTTCGACGTTTGTCAATGAAATCCAACCATCTTCATCGTCCCAGGCGTTAGGATGTGACCGGGAAAGATGGATTAATACGTTTGATGTCTCCTCTGTTTCATCCAAGAATTTATTGACGGTGTTGAAGGATTGTAATTTACCTGTTTATATTATGAATGAACGATCATTTTGATAGAAATTTCAAAAGAACTGTGAAAGTCAGAGATTTTATTTTATTTATTTATTTATACTGGGTTTTATAGATGTTCGCACTTACGTGAGAGCAATTCAGTTATAAAAACTCAGTTATTACACATTTACAAAAATCTACAATTACATTCAATTAAATACAGTACAATTAGAAAAACAAAAACATCACAAGTAAAAATAAAGAATTATATACAAGCTCACTCAAGTAACACATTACAATGAATGGCAAGAGACAAAAGAAATACGCGAGTCATGCACAGAGAGACAATTGACACAATATAATTAGTTAGTATTTTTTAACAGCGCCAGAATTTGTTTTTATCCGTACAAATTATCGACGAAAATATCTACTTCAGCACACTCTATCTTGTTTTATAGTCGACACATCTGCGTCAGAGGGCTAAAGTAGGCGATATTATTTTTTAATGTGAAAAATGTTATGTTAACAATGAGAATTTCCAGAACTTGCTCTCCTTCCATTTCTTAAAAAATTCTTCACACAGCATCCCCAAAGATGACAAAGGCCCTAAGGGTAATGATTTTCCTCAGGGCCTCCTGTGTGGAACTAGTAACTAGTGGAACTAGTGACCCAAAAAACATAAACATTTTGCGTAATTCACATAAAGTTTTTCTGCATTATAATTGTTTTGGTGGTGTTTGTGAGTATTCTGAGTATTTTACCAGATAGAGGGTTCACTTTTACACACAATTGCATAATAAACTCGATCTTTATTGATGCAAGTTTACATTTGATGCAAGTAAACGTTATAAAAAAATGAACATAAGATAGGACCTATTTCAGAACCTTGGGGAAACCTTCATCATTTTATAGGTACTCCGAGGTTACTAAAGCAGATGACGGTATCGACGCATTTTCAACACGGTCATCGATGTACATTTCATCGAATGCCCTCCCGTTTAGGAATGCAATAACCAGCAATGACTAACATCTGATGGTATATAGGCAATCAGTTCCCCCTTATACGAATGTGCCTTGGCTCGTCGGCAATGTTAAAACCAGAGAATTAATATTCACGGCGGTGTGGAGGCCTCAACGGATCCCAGAGTCGGTTCTGTGATGTCATCGCCTGGGCCTTGGAGACTAAAATTGAAAAGTATTGCTCCGAGAGTCAAAGAACCAATTATTATTAATATTTTGATGGAAATGCTCGCACAAATATAGTAAAGTTAGCCACTCAAAAACTGGGCGTACTGTACAGGGACCGCAGATACATACAGGCATTTTCCTGTACCTTTTTTTGGTCATTTACTCAATACATCATCTGATTTTTTTTAAAGAACGAGGTTTTGGAGGAATTAGCGAAATTGATCAGTTGCACACGAGTGAAACTTTTACTTTCAGTTGATGTATGTAGCATATTACTGGGACTTTTCTGTACATGTTATGAGCTACTAGTAACCGTCTTCCTTCCTCATCTTACCGGGTCTCTCGCATTAAGGAATCCTTTCTTATACCCCCTAATTTAACTCCCTTTAAAACGTCGCCAAATCGAGTGTAGTTTTAGATACTTCGTATTGCGCATTGAAAGCTGTTGTGAGGTGCAAATTAAATAAATAAAATACACAAATAGTACACAACTGCTAACCCTGTACAAATTGAAAGTGCGCCCCACGGTTGAATTTGGTAGCCACCTCTGGTCTGGAGTTCCAAAATACTTGAAAAATACCCTCGACTCTGTGCAGAAAAGGGCGGTCCGTTTGATAGATTCTCCCACCTTAGCGAACGGATTGCAATCTTTAGAGCACAGGCGTTGGGTAGGAATGCTATTCATGTTCTACCGGTATTTCAATGGAAGATGCTCTGCGGAACTAGCGTCATTGATGCCTTCGGCGCCGGTGCAGAGCCGGGAAACACGCCAAACGCGCGCCCAACATATTATGTACACGGTTGACATTTGTCACATGAGAACGGGTCGTTTTTTCGACTCGTTCTTGAGTTCAAAAGCTCGGCTATGGAATGATTTGCCGGCTTCTGTGTTTCCTCCTTCCTACAACATGGGTCTCTTCAAGACTAATGTTCATTCCTTCCTCTCCTCAAAAAAACCCCCCACACAGCATCCCAGATGACATAGGCCCTGAGGGAAAAAAAATATTTTCCTCAAGGCCTCCTGTGTGGAATGTAAAAGTTATTATTATTATATATTAAAGTTATTAAAAAATTTGAAAATACAGTCTTATTCAGTTCTTTCATTTCCAAAACAAATTTTGAAAAAGTTGCTCAAATATAAATTTCAATTACACGGGTAAAGCAATTTTTTAACATTTGGGTTACTTGTGGCTTTTGATTTTTACGGTTTATCCGAGTATGATCTCAATTAAACTAATAATCATTTATTTAATTAGATTGCATTTTGTGAAGCGGAATCGCCACCCCAGAAACCATCTAACCATGGGAGCGACAGCGAAATTTATAACTTTTTTCTTCGATTGCTCGACATAATTTGGTGATCATTTTGAATATTTTCCGCCCAAATTAAAAAAAAACATACGTCCGAATTTAAATATGGAGACATACAAACTGATTATAGTTATATATAGCCAATAAATTCACCTATCTTTTGTCGATTACCACATATTCGTAGGATTTATAAAAATAATATTATAAAATCGTAAACTTCTACTTAATAACTTACAAATAAGGGAAAATTTGCCAAAATTGGCAACAAAGCAATCCGAGGTATTTTAAATAGTGCCATATTGTGGCAAAAAGCGCTCCAGTGGTTATTGGATAACCAACACCTCTGTCACAGGTCACCCTAAGTGGTTCGCTACGTTTGGTGACTAAGTAGGGTGTAGGGATAGCTGATTCCGATTCCAATTTTAACAATTCTTCTTCTACTAGAGGTTGGTCCTTCACATATAACATTACAAAATGTAAGAATTTAACTAACAAGCTAATTCCAACGGTTACTCCAGTCTTTATAATTTCAAAAATCCAACAATATTGGCAGTTGAACGAAACAAAATCAAATTTTTTAAATCCATAAATTTTATAAACTTCTCTGAGTCAGTAATATGTGTTGTATAGCTGCAGAACCGGGTGGCTCAATTAGCAGATTAGTATCTGAGAGAGAAAGGTCGCCCGTTCGAGCCCGAGGTGGGATCATTACAAGTTTTTTAGCTGAGTATTTGTGCCAAGACTTTACTGATCACTGTATGATATTTCTCTAGAATCGATGCTTGGATTACATAAAGATTGGAAGCAGAAATAGATTGAAATGGACCATAAGTCAAACAAATGTTTATTTTGCGGAATGATTAAGGCATGCCTTGTGCTGATACTGAAAAGAATTCTTAATCTGCTCTTTCATAGATTCTCTCTCATTGCTCTCTCATTCCCAACCAAACGTAACAAAACTATAAAAAGTATAAAATTAAATAAACCTAAAAATTAAGTAGTTTTTCAAGTATCCAACAACTATACATACACTTACAATTTATATATGTGTGTACATATATGTATGTGTATGTGAATGTGTATGCGTATGTATACGTATGTATATATATATTTATATGCATGTGTGCAGGTACATGTATTTATATGGATGTGTATGTATGTGTATGTTTATATATATATATACTTATATATTTTTTATATTCCTCTAATATATTTAAAAACTTTTTTTTGCTCTTCTAAATAACCAATGTACAATAAATATTAAAATTTGAAAAAAAAAAATTCACATAAAACTTTCTATTACAACACATAAATACTTGTCATACATAAACATAAATATACACGTAAACACCTCAGCACAGGTTCTCCTAGTGAGGTGTTCACGAAACATACAACAATACCTATCCACAGTTTCACCTTCACAAACCTACCTTACACCCAACAATAAAATTACAAAATATATTATGTAAAAATGTTTTCGAAATTGATCTATAGGTAAATACTGTAATATATAGAAATAAATAAATAAAAATAAAAATAAAATATCTTGCGATTGTACCCTTGTAACGGTGCAGGGCGGTTCCGATGAGAAAGATTAATTATTCTCCATACCAGCATTTTAACATAATGACTCAATATCGATTTTATTTCATTCCAAATTTGCTTTGATAAATACCCACATTCAAAAATTCTCAAACTCGTGATGATAAAACAATTAAAATTATGTACTTTATGTAATTATTGTTCGATCATAAGTATTTATAATTTTTCAATAATGTCTAAATAATAATGCAATTTTTTTTAAATGTATTAGTTTGCAAGACCGTAAACAAATAGACAAACTGAAGTAATTTCGTCACAAAACAGTAATCATGGTTTGGTGATTGGTGCCCGGGTTCATGGGGTGAGGTTTGTCTAGGTCTTGGAGGCGGATGACCAGGACACACTGAACCCCGGATTCCTACCCACCCCTTAAACCCTTTTCCCTTCCATAACTCCTCTCTCCTTCCTTTTCTTAAAAAAACACCACACAGCATCCCCAAAGATGACAGAGAACCTGAGGGTTTCCTCAGTACCTCCTGTGTAGAGCTCATGTAAAAAAAACATTAAGTTAAATTTGTCATTTAAAATATGTAGAACTCATGCAGAAGAATAAAGCATTATGCTAACATTGATAATTATTATCGAGGTATGTTATTATAGCCTTCTATAACTACGTTTTTTCACACACGGGAAGGGCAGACGAAATAACAAAAATAGCTGCCCCCTGCCGGCCGCAAATAGCTCAAGAGAGAGATAAATTGAGTTCTTTAGAGGAGGCCTTCACCTTCGCCTTAGAGAGGGGTTCTTGCAAACGAATAATTTAATATCCCATATTACATTTTTCAACAAGATTGCATAGAGCATTAATTATACTTTTTTATAACTCTGTAAGATACCCATTTGCAAGAAATAAAAGCCTTATTATTATTATAACTACGTTTTTTCAAGCAAAGATACAGTTTCCATGCGGGGAAAAAAGCACCTTGTAATAAGTTTTTTAGGTACACCAAAGACGGAACATTTTGTACGCCAAAAAGTAACATTGCCTCTACAACTGATTGAATACAGGTTTTACTTGACTTGGGCTTGAGCTCAAATTCGATCAAGACACGTGCCCATTTTTTGCCTTGATATAATGTTTAAATTTTTATTATTGTAGTTTTTCGATTCGTGTGATTTGTCATCGTGGACGAACTGGTTCTCTTACAACAGACCTCTCGCTGGGAGGGACGGCGATCATAAAATGTACATAATGCTTTATTGTAATGCAAATAAAAATGATTTACAGGATAATTAGATTTTTTCATTACTGAAATAGTTTAGTATTGGATAACAATTATTGTATTCACAAGATCTGGGATTTACTACGAAGTAATGCAAATAAAAATGATTTACAGGATAATTAGATTTTTTCATTACTGAAATAGTTTAGTATTGGATAACAATTATTGTATTCACAAGATCTGGGATTTACTACGAAGTAATACCTCCACTTGGGAGGCGGGAATGGGTACCGCCGCCCCAGGAACCTTTATTGGATAACCAACGCCTCTGCCATAGGTCACCCCAAGTGATTCGCTACGTTTGGTGATTTAGCAGGGGTACCCGGGTTCATGGGTGAAGTCTGTCTAGGTCTTGGAGGCGGATGACCAGGACACACTGAACCCCAGATTTCTACCCACCCTTTAAACCCTTTTCCTTCCCAGAATTCTCCTCCATTTCCTTTCCTAAAAAAATAAACCTCCACACAGCATCCCCAAAGATGACATAGGCCCTGAGGAAGATTATTTTCCTCAGGGCCTCCCGTGTGGAGCTCATGTAAAAAAAAAGAAATGCTCTTATTTGTTTCCTAATTGCTTCGTCTCTTCTTTATTCATTTGATCTACCTGCTCAAATCATCTGAACATCCCTTTCTTAATCTTACTCATTACGCTATGGTTGAACAACCTTAAAACACTACTAAAGTTAAATTTTACCGACTGGTATCCCTGAGAGTCGCTCTCCGGTTCAGTGCATGATATTGCAAATTCATTCCGGTTCCCGCGTCCGCTAAGTTCGGCTGTTTTACATTCCCTCTCGTGTCACCTTCTAGTTGTTACGATTTTAATTTTGTATTAAATTTATTATAAAATAAAACGTTATTAGTAAATATATTTGACCCGCATTATTAAGAGTTCTTATTGGCAAATTTCCCCTACACACGCATCTCAGTTTACAGTGTTCGGAAAGGCTATAAGCTGCAAATCCAAATCAGGATGAAAATACATAATTCACAACCTTTCAAAAACGCTTACATCAGTCTTGCATCCTTCGTGGACAGCGTTCAGTCTGTTTACATCCACCTTCTGACAGTTCAACGTTTCATAGCCGTACATTAGTGTAAGTACCAGCACTCCATTGTAGACTTCTAGTCTCGACTCAATTGACGTTATTTCACTTTCGGAGGCGAGAATGGGTACCGCCGCCCCCGGAACCATTTAGTGGATAACCAACCCTCTGCCATAGGTCACCCAAAACGGTTCGCTACGTTTGGTGACTTAGCAGGGGTGACCGAGTTCATAGGATGGCGGCGGATGCGTCGGATGCGACTGCATGGTAGGCCCAATCTGGTTGAGGGAGACATTTTAATCTCCCTAGCAGGACTCTCTCGGAACATCGTTTTACCCCAGTGGGAGGGATGGATTCATATGTCCGTCACTCCTGGACATACCAGGTACCTACCCACTCCTTCCAAGAACTTCCTCTTTTTCCTTTCCCTACAAAGACCCTCCACACAGCATCTCGCTTTTTACAAACATACTGCACACGGTTTTCGTGCTCTCTCTTTCAAACACTTTGACTTTAGACTTACTTACATTCATCATTTACTCATTCTTCTAAATGTTTAGTTCATCCTTCCATAGGATTAGAAATCAGCATACAAGAGGCAACATATTTTCAGATTACTCAATTTTGCGCCCAATCCCATCGCACTTTCAATACTTGGACTAAAAATCAAAAATTAATAAAAAATACTTACTTCTCCAAGAAGGTCGCACGCCAAGATATATTAATTCACATTCCACGTTTGTTTTCAATCACACCATACCTTAAAAAACGAGCACCTCCCTTCACATTACATTTTCTTGAGACGTGGGGGCGTTTATCATACTACTCTCTAGTATGTACCAAGAGTCAGGTATTCAGTACCTACTGCAGTGTCACTGCCGATCCGGTAGAGGGTAGAATGCCTTGTGACTGTGACTGAGGGTGTCTGTCTGTCTGTGTGTGCCGTGGAGGTGTGTGTAGCGGCGAGGAATATTATTTTGTATCACACCGACTTGTGAATTATGATTTGAATCACACGAGAGGTGTCGTAAGAAAGGTGCTCAAACTTTGGTGAACGTTCGAATATTATTTAAATTATTATTATCAGTTATATAAAAGACGTTCTCTGTGGTAGAGGGAAAAACTGCTCGAATTGCAATCTGGAGGTCAAGGGTTTAAATTTCGGCGTTCGCAAATTTTATTTTTATTTGTGTTGTTTCCCAATGACCAATAAAATACACTTATTTTTATTTTTATATCAATACCGCTTAAGAGTCCCAACTGCTCCCGTCTGGAGGCAGTGAGACTACGGTCTAATGGTCCTAGTTTGAATACGGAATTTAGTTGATTTTTTTAAGGTGTGCAGTAGTATTGGTTAACAATATAGTTTGAATACGGAAAGAATTTATTCATTTAGTTGATTTTTTTTAACATTTAAGAATATCGTATTGATTAACAATATCGGCGACACCAGGAAGCACAGTCCCACCCAGTAATAACTGCCAATAGTACGTCTCTTATATTTAAATATCTTTGATCCCAATATATCCCAGGAGCCAATAAGACAATGGCATTCCCTATTGGGGTATGTTATGAGGCTGACGTTAGTAGGGATGGGAAGGAGATGGGGAAGAGGAAGATGGGGAGGTACCTGGCTATTCAGATCTGGTCACCAAACACGGCTAAGGCCATTTCAAGCAACGTTTCAATTCTGAAGGGTGGTTTTACACCAGGGTGATACCGAGAGTATCTTCCACTCTGGAACGTGCCGCGTTATGGCAATAATATTATTTTAAATGCTCTATTTTATTTTAAATGATTAACTGTGAAATAACACAAATTATTCAAATAAAATTTATTTGTCAACGCCGGGATTCCGACGGGCAATGACGTCATATGTAATATATATAGCTGCTTGTATTACCAACTGAGTATTGTCGTCAATCTTTACATAGAGATACTCCAGATTCACAAATTCGTAAAACTTATACCTACGGAGGGGGGGGGGGGGGGAGGCACGTCCCTACGCCGACGGAAGTGGTGACATTTTGTGACGATTTCTTGAATTCAAAACCGAATTACAACGGTAGCTTTGTTTGAAATTTCACGTAAACAGATGATATTTGTGACGCGGCGCGTACGGCGTGGCGTTCAGACGACACTCGAATCTGGGTTCTGAAATTCAACCACGCAGACGCAAGCGTAATATTATTCGATATTTTTTTAAGATCCTGAAAACTTTTTATTATTGTGAAAATCAATCACATTGTGGTTTAACGCATAACACTTATATTGTGTAAAACCACGAGTTTTAATTAATATGTTTACCTACTGGTTTCGCTTTGCTCAAGCATCATCACAAATTAATTCTGATTATTAATTAATTGACAAGTATTAATTTGCACCCTGATGGCGCTTGAGCAAAGTAAAACCGGTCGGTAAATAAATTAATTGAAGCCTTTGGTTTTACACAAAATAAGTGTTACTTTTAATAAAAACTTTAAGAGTAGGTACATATATTCAACTCTGGAACGATCCGCTAATATATCAAACATTTCATTTACATAGACGGCCGGCGGGGTCCAGCGGTAAGGCTCACGACTCGCAATCTATTGGATTTATAAAAACGTCACCAACACTAACTGGGCGAAGCTGAACTAAAAGCCGTCCGCAGGGCCTAGCAGTAAAAACCTGCGGAGCGGGTTTTTAATTGCTAGTATGAATATGTCATGTGAAAAATTAATATAAAAAAGTATTTTATTTTTACTGTACAAAAATTTGTGCAATAAAAATATTGAAAATAAATCAATTAATTTGAGAAGAAAGTTTGAGAAGCTTTGTGGGCGTAACGTCGGCACCTCCCTAATGAGAGGGCCCGCAGAAAGAGTTATTAGCATTAAATAATAATAATATATTTATAAAAAAGGTACCGGCAGTACTTTGGTGTTATAGTGTATAGCGTAGTGCTCAATGGACCCCCGCGGCCCCCCTGCTGGACCCCCCTCCACCCCCACTTCAACACTGGACTGGTCCCGGGGCGCGCACCACGCCTAATGACCGCTGAATTATACTTGCATAGCTTTGTCGTATTTGTGGCGGAATTTGGAGTAAGCAGATATTTATTTATTTAATATCACGGTATAAATATACCAAAAGCACACATATCGCAAAATCATAGGAAATATATTAGAAACAGTAAATAAAGATTTTAACAGATAATTGTGGCGTTTGAAAGAGAAATGACACCAGAGGTGCAAAGCCATCAAGCCAAGCTAACTTGCCTACCGCGAGTACACTTTTTTTAGGGGTCTCCAGAAACCAGGCCCCACCGGCTGAATTTTAATTTTTTGAATGAATTTTTTTTTCAATATTGCTGAGAAGTTTTCTTTTATGTGTTCAACACTTTGAATAAAATAATTGAGTCCTTCAATTTTTAAATAATCGAGAAAATATGCCTTTTTTCGTGACTCCAAACTCATGTAACCCCTTAACTCTCCGAAGCACTCCCAGTATCGCCCAGGGTAGCTATTCCCGAACAACGATCAATTGTTACTCGCTATGCGCCAGCTACGACTGGTCTACCCCACTCGTTGTTGTGTCGAATGACTTTTGACTTTTGGCGTTTGGCGTCTAAGAATGTTCCGGTCGACCAGGCTCAAGAATAACCACGTCGACCAATGTTCGTACTTTCGACGGCGATTGCGAGCGACGAGGGCTTGGATAATAGCTACCCAGGTGAAAGATCACTATTCAGAATTTAAACGATGCTTGAATTGGACGAAACCGTATTTGGTGACCAGATCTAAATAGCTAAATGTTTTCCAACTTCTTTTCCTCTTTCCCACTACCTTCAGCCTTACAACATACCCCTATCGCGGATGCCATAGTCTCACTGGCATAGATCAAGAAAATCGTTCTTAAGTTTTTCTTAAAATTCTGAAATAATTCAGAAATGCCGAGAAACAAGTGGATGTCTGTTGCAATTCACTTCCCGGGCCTTGAGCCGTGTTGAGTTGAGTTGCCATCCGTCTCTCTATCCGCTTCCATTCCCCAGACCCATTGTCTAGATTCTAGACACTTCTCCGCCGTTTACCCGATTCAGATTTCACAAAACGCGAGATAAAAAAACACCTTACGGAGCGCGGTGTTACCAAACAGATACTATACAGCTGGTGATGTGATACTGTGATACCATGGTAGTGTGGTACTGCAGTATGTACGCCCATTGTTTAAACGGTGACCCAATGATCTAGTTAACACAATTAACAGAGAATCGGATCAATGGAACATATTGCAATATGTGCTGATATCAAATCAGTGCTCCTTAACCTCCCGATTGCGAGTGTTCCGTCATATTACCATTGGCGGAACATTACCGTCCTTAAGTATTTTAATGATCTAGTATCTAGTTAATACAATTAACAGAGAATCGGATCAATGGAACATATTGCAATATGTGCTGATATCAAATCAGTGCTCCTTAACCTCCCGATTGCGAGTGTTCCGTCATATTATCATTGGCGGAACATTACTGTCCTAAGTATTTTAATGATTTAGTATCTAGTTAATACAATCAACTGGAAACAATTTAAAAAGTGATTCTGTTGAGAAGGTAGATTTTTTTTTCTTCTTAATATTACTTTAATGATGATTCTTTGCGAAACTTTTACTGAGTTTAGATTGTTTTTGTAAGATCCTCCCCAACCTATAATTCCGTAGATAAGTAAAGAATGAACAAGTGCATAGTACACATTTTTGATTATTTTTACATTTAAAATATTTCTTCACTAGCTCTGAAATGTGACTATTCCACTTCAGGTTTTAATCAATGATCACAACGAGATATTTAATTTCGGAATAAGAGTTAATTACAGTACAATTAGTATTATGTTCTTTACAGTGTACATTATCACATTTTTTTAAGATATTAATATCTTCATTTGTCAATTTGTTAACTAGTTTATTATGTATTACAAATTTTCTATTTAAGTTTTTTAAGTTATGTATAAAAATACTTACTTTGTTTTTCATGTATTTGTGTATATGCAAATGTGATCACTGCAGACACATTATTCTAGGGATATTTATATTTTAATTTGTTTTACATTAGCCAAAATAATGTTCTATAAATATCCTGTTTGTGTCTCAAATAAACAAATAAACGGAGAATCGGATCAATGGAACTTATTATACATTTGACGGCCTCCGTGGTCCTGAGGCAAGACTCTCGACTCACGATCCGAAGGTCGCGGGTTCGAACCCGGCGTGCGCAAATAAATTTTATTTGATTAATCTGTGTTATTTCACAATTTATTCATTCAAAATAATAGATAGTATATTTGCGGCACGTTCCAGAGTGGAAGATACTATCAGTATCGCCCTGGTGTAAGACCACCATTCAGAATTGAAACGTTGCTTGAAATGGCTTTAGCCGTGTTTAGTGAACAGATCTGAATAGCCAGGTACTTCCCCACCTTCCTCCTCCCTATCTCTTTCCCCTCCCCACTACCTTCAGCCTCACAACATACCCCGATTGGGGATGCCATAGTCTCACTGGTTCCAGACGGGAGCAGTTGGGACTCTTGTGCGGTATTAACTGTAAAAAAAATATATATATTGCAATATGCGCCGATATCAAATAAGTGCTCCTCAACCTCTTGATTAGGAATGTTCCTTCATATCATTTGCGGGACATTTTTGTCCTTAAGATGAAGGTATTCATGAAATACTATTGAGATACTATTTAGATTCATCTTTACGACAAATCGGTTTACATTATGAACATCAAAAGATCTGCTACGGATAAATTGAAGCTTTCACTAGCTTTTCTATGTATTGGAATTATAATAAAATTAATATTTACACAATGAAAAATATAAGCATAAACAGCTAAAAAAAATATTTTTTCATGACTCAACTATGAAATAAAATAAGAAACAATTTGTAAAATTTGATGTATTTACAACATTTGAGGCATATGATGAGACCGACGGCAACCGGGTACAGAAAAAATAAGAACACAAGAGATTAAAGTAATGTGGGCGTGATTCGTGATCTAAAATTAAATTAATCTTAAATTTTAAATACAGAACTGTGTTTCATCATCATTATGAACTTTTCATTTCGATCAACGATGGCAATATACGATGTCAATAAAGTGTAAGAGAGATGCATGCTAAATGGGTTAGAATCAAAGTGTACCAAGTTAATGACGACATTGGTTTCCAACCAAGAGTCCCAAACAAATATATTAAAATACAAGAGATATGCTATGATGGCCGCCCGACTGTCGGCGGACTACGGTCTAATGGTCCTAGTTTGAATACGGAATTTAGTTGATTTTATTAAGGTGTGCAGTAATATTGGTTAACAATATAGTTTGAATATGGAAAGAATTCATTAATTTAATTGATTTTTTTAAGGTGTGCAGTAGTATTGATTAACAATATCGGCGACACCAGGAAGCACAGTCCCACCCAGTAATAACTGCCAATAGCACGTATCTTATATTTAAATATCTTTGATCCCAACTTATTCAGAAAACACCTTATTATGTCACACATCATTTACTAACATAAGTGGAAGTTTATAATTGGCATAATGAACTATTTTCTTATTGTATTATTTTGTAATTTATGATTTGCTGTTAACTTTCCTAAATAAATAAAATAAAATAAAATAAAATATCCCAGGAGCCAATAAGACAATGGCATTCCCAATTGGGGTATGTTGTAAGGCTGAAGGTAGTTGGGAGAAAAAGGAGATGGGGGAGGAAGGTAAGTAAGTATATGGCTATTCAGATCTGGTCACCAAACACGGCTAAAGCCATTTCAAGCAACGTTTCAATTTTGAATGATGGTCTTACTCCAGGGCGATACTGAGAGTAACTTCCACTGGAACGTGCCGCAAATATACTGTATATTATGTCAAATTAAAATAAATATGAAATAACACTAATTAATCAATACAAAATTTGAGATTTGTGACTAGCATCCGGAATGCTAGTCGAGAGCCTTGCCCCTCGATTACGAAGGCAGAACAGTAGGTACAAGATTATTTCTTGTTTTAACAATCTTAACTTTTAAGTACAAACAAGTTGGAGACAAAATCAAATATAACAATTGTTTTAGAAATTTCATTCAATAGCACTATTCGTTTTGTCATGCATTGCTGTGCTAGAACATCTGTTCTGCCGGGCGGTATCTTTACAGCATGTTTTCAGTGACACTGTGAAACGGAGATGAAAGTTGGAAAGAACTTGGCCAGCTTGGAAGCCATTTCAAGCAACGTTTCGATTTTAAATCGTACTTCTTTACCAAGGCGATACTGAGTGAATCTAGCACTCTGGAAAACTAGAATCTTTCAAATGAACTACCCGTTTCTAAAGAGAATCTCTTACAGCTTTTTCAGAAGCCTTTGATTTGAGGTTCGTAACAAAACTCAAAAACAGCCTTTAAAAATTAGTCGGAATATTTTTAACACAAGGGTCAATCTCGTAGATTCGATACGAGGTCCTTTACAAGGTTTTAACAAGCGAGACAGATGCTACTTTATTCTTCCATAAATCAAAAAAATTATTTTATTTCTTTCACAACATTAAATCCCAAATTACGCTAAGACGATATAAATCTTTGACATTTGAAAAAAAGAGTTCTTCACAACAATATATTACGTATTATTAGTGAAAAGGTTTGTAAGGGAATGGGTGTAAATATAAAAGTATAAATAACAGTATGTAACAGGAGAACAGAGGTGCGCAGAGGTGCTTTGAAGGCTCTACTAAATAATATTACAGTCGAAGTCACAACACAACCCGCCCTCCGGTTTGGGAGGTTCATTATTCAACCATAAATCACGGGACTCCCCTTTCATACCTTATTATATTCTTTATATCATTGCGGTGGTAATATAAATAATATATTTTTATTTTTTAAGGCGCCCTCTGTGGTTTCGACGCAGAATGCTTCGTTGATAAAATAATGATAATAAAATTTGTGATAATATAAAATTACTAATTTTGGCTATGTCCTGCGTAACTCTGATTAAATGAACTGCAGAAGCCGGAGTAGCTTTAATTTTTTTTACATATTTGTAAAAAGCATTAACTTTGTGGCTCGCCACAATTTACAATAAAAAAACACATAAATTTATTGTAGACCACTTTTATTTTATTAACACTACCGGTTTCGGAAGTACTCTTCCTTCGTCAGGAGAATACTGTAACTAATCTACGACATAGAATATTGTCAGACATACAAATTTTAGGTGTGTGAGTGAGAGGTAAGCAAGTAGGGGTAATTGCGGGATTTCCGGGAAGAACAGAGCGGTTCACTGAAAATATGTTTAAAATGGGACTAAAAGATCAATTAATTTGATTATTCAAAATACTAGAATAATTATTTAAGGATTTTCTAATTTCAAGTGCTTCTAAAATATTTAGAGTGTTAGTAAAATAAAAGTGGTCTACAACAAAATTTATGTGTTTTTTTAAAATTTATCGCCAGCCCGAGAACCATTTATTGGATCAAATTTTGTGATAAAGGATGCCCGGGTTCATGGAGTGAGGTTTGTCTAGGCCTTGGTGGCAGATGTGTTTGCTTACCCACTGCATGGCAGGCCGGATTGGTTAAGGGAAATCTTTTGACCTCTCCAGCCACACTTGCGAGGAATGGATTCATGCGTCCGTCACTCTTAGACGCACTGACCCCCAGATTTCTACCCATCCCTCAAACCTTACCTCCCCAGAACTTCCTCTCCTTCTATTAGCCTGTTTGGTTTTAAAATGAGAGAATGAATAATTCCTACCGGAATGTCATTTATCTAGTTCCTACCTGTTCCTAATCACATCACCTTGCTGGAAAAGCATATGAAATTTGGAACAATGACAAGAAAAAGAGCAATTTCGAGTGCATTGTTTTTGAAACAGTAGATGAATTGGGACTACCTTGGAAGCAAGTTGTTGGTTTTTTTCATGTAAGTACATAATGTCGTTTTTGAAACAAAAATAATGTATTTGACCATCTCGAATGTTTTGTTGTGGCGATATTACCTCGTGGTATCGCGGTAGAACTATGTTACTCTATTGTAATTGTGTTGTGTGCTCCTTCGCAGAGGTAAATTGGTAAGTGATTGGTTATCCTTTTTCCTTGCATCCCTAGTTTTTCCTACACATATTATCACCCAATTATAGCAAACATTTTCACTTTTCGTTTCATTTTTAATACCAACAGTCCATTTCCAAGTGCATCTGAAGCTGTAATTTGAATGCAATTTCAGATGCAACATCTTCCTTTCCCTAAAAAGACTGAGGGATTTTTTTCCTCAGATTCTCTTCTACGCTAATGTAAAAAAAACATATTTATTTATTTATTTATTTATTCATACACGCCTTGAGGGCTTTTACAGAATCACATTATTAAAGTTACACATGTTATTCAGGAGTATAATTGTAAGCAAGTATATAACATTATAAACTGTAATTTAAGGATACAAACAGGTATAATATGAACATAGGTATGTAGTTTCGTTATCATTAAAATTGTACAAAGGAGTTAAAAAGTTACATAGTGTAATAATGGTAAAACAGAAGAGTGCTTAAGATACTTTAAAAGTAGTTATTGAGGAACGTGTAGGTATTTACTATGTTGATTTTATTATTAACTTGATCATGAATAAATTGTTCGAAAGCAAGTTTTTCAAGAATTCAGCAAAATTAACGCAGCGATAAATAGTACCTACACATAGAAAAAAATAGTGCAGTTTGTCAAATAAGAGTAGAAAACATAGGAGGGTGCCACTGTTGTTCAAATGGCAATACTAAACATATAACTCGCTGTGTTAATGTAAAGCTGTGTAACCTACATTTTTATTTAAATAAATAGATTAAAAAGGCATTAAAATTGAAAAAAAAAAATTTTCATTGCAATAAACTGATCTTAAAATTAGAATTGCATATAGGTATATTATAATTATATCTTCACGCTTTTGTGTTAACACTATGAACAATAACGATATTGTAATAAAATATAAAACATACATTTACTTAATATTAGCTAAATTAGGTACCTAGCGTTGCCTGGGCTTTAGATCGTGACTCTAATTTTATATATGAATGTATTTAACTCATTCAGATCTAAAAGTAGTGTAACTAAACTCACCATTAGTGATTCTTACTTTCTATCTACTGTTAAATTCAAATTTATGTTAAATTAAATGAGAGCAAATCACTTTGTAAATCAACGTTTAATCAAATTTACGATATTAAGTATGTACCTCAACAACAGTGCTTCTTCGATTTTAATTTTTTTTTCTTTAAGAACAAAAAATGTTTTTTAAAATGTGTTTTACTGTGCTCTATATGTCAGTATCATTGCACTTTAAAATAATATTAGACAGTTAATTTGGTGTTGTTAGCCTACAAATTTTGTAGTTCCATTTACAAAATTTTCTACTCTTATTTGACAGACAATTAATAGGTAACGCAACGTTTCGATTCTAAATGGTAATCTCATTGAGATCATCTACCACTAATATATTCGTATGTTTGCTATTCTTTTTTTATATTAATTAACAATCTTTACACTAAAAACTCTGCAAATCAAACGCCGTGTAATAGCAGCATAAATTATAATATCTCCAACTCAATCTGGTCTAGAATTAACAACGAATTAATTTTCCGCACTTTAAACGCCATTACACAATCATTCGTTATTTTCCACTCACAGCGACTACTAGGTCTATTGCAAGTAGCGTCCAGTACCTGTGGGTACCTTATCTGTGGGATATGGTTCACGAGCTACCAGATATTAAACTGATGTATTGTTGAATTAATTATTATATTGTTAACTAAACGCTTATGATAACTGGATGTTTCACGCTGGGTGCTTTTAACGTGCTAGACTGGAGGATGAATTAATTAATAAGGGAATGCTGAAAGAAGAGTAAGGTTTCATAATTGTGATGTTATTTTAATTAAGAGGAATACGTATGTCAAAATCTAGGATTCAGCGTGTCAAGGAGTGACGGACGTATGAATCCATTCCTCCCACTGCGGTGCAAGGCGATGCTTTGAGAGAGAGAGCAGCTGGAGAGATCAAAGGTAATGCGCGTTTTCATCTCACGACAAAATATCCCCAACAAAATATCCTCCGTAAATATCCTATGGACAAAACATTCCCCAACAAAATATCTACTAAGACTTAACTTAACCTAACCTAATCTAACCTAACAAAAAAAATGGATAAAAATTATACAGACATCCTGTAAAGACAATAAATTAATGTTTTTTAGTCCCATTTTGCTATTATTGTTAGCTGTATTATTTTTGTCCCATTTTACTTTTATTGTTTTTGTATTATTTTTGTCCCAATAAACCATTATTGTTATTGTATTATTTTTTTTCCCATTTTAGTTTATAGTTATCTATATTAGTTTTGTCCCATTTTACTATTATTGTTATTGAATTATTTTTTTCCCATTTTACCGTTATTATTATATGTATTATTTTTGTCCCATTTTACTTTAATTGTTGTCTGTATTATTTTTGTCCCATTTTTCTATTATTGTTATTGTATTATTTTTGTCCCATTTTACTATTATTGCTATCTGTATTATTTTTATCCCATTTTTCTATTATTGTTATTGTTTTATTTTTGTCCCATTTTACTATTATTGCTATCTGTATTATTTTTGTCCCATTTTTCTATTATTGTTATTGTTTTATTTTTGTCCCATTTTACTATTATTGTTATCTGTATTATTTTTGTCCCATTTTACTATTATTGTTATCTGTATTATTTTTGTCCCATTTAACTATTATTGCTATCTGTATTATTTTTGTCCCATTTTACTATTATTGTTATCTGTATTATTTTTGTCCCATTTTACTATTATTGTTATCTGTATTATTTTTGTCCCATTTTACTATTATTGTTATCTGTATTATTTTTGTCCCATTTTACTATTATTGTTATCTGTATTATTTTTGTCCCATTTTACTATTATTGTTATCTGTATTATTTTTGTCCCATTTTACTATTATTGTTATCTGTATTATTTTTGTCCCATTTTACTATTATTGTTATCTGTATTATTTTTGTCCCATTTTACTATTATTGTTATCTGTATTATTTTTGTCCCATTTTACTATTATTGTTATCTGTATTATTTTTGTCCCATTTTACTATTATTGTTATCTGTATTATTTTTGTCCCATTTTACTATTATTGTTATCTGTATTATTTTTGTCCCATTTTACTATTATTGTTATCTGTATTATTTTTGTCCCATTTTACTATTATTGTTATCTGTATTATTTTTGTCCCATTTTACTATTATTGCTATCTGTATTATTTTTGTTCCATTTTACTATTTTTACAATAATTTATTGTCTTTACAGGATGTCTGTATTATTTTTGTCCCATTTTTTGTTAGTTTAGGTTTTAATAGATATTTTGTTGGGGTATGTTTTTTCCGTATAGGATATTTTGTCGGATGATATTTTGTCGAGGATATTTTATTTTATTGCATAATCGGTCTCCTCTTTGTGCGGTGCTTTGTAGCCTTTCGGTCTCCTCTTTGTCCGATGCGTGGTAGCCTTGCCACACGTCTGAAGGTTTCACTTCTACAGCGTGTGAATTGCAAACTCTGATTAATTTATTTCGTTAATATATTCAATAAAATTATGAATTAATTTAAAAAAAAACAGTTAATTTATAAACTAGTTCTGCTATGTAATTATTATAACGCGTGACAGCTGTTTCGCCTTCGGTTGTCCTTGCTTATACATTTTTTTAAAGTTTTTTTTTTAAGTTTTCTTTATTCATTAAATTATTTGGTACAAGAATTGTAGGATTTTTCGAATTATAAATAAACTGTTTAAAAAATTTAAAAAATAATATTATTGAATATATAAAAGAAATAAAAATAAAAATAGAGTTGAACATTAAAAATGCAGGGGTGTTGGTTATCCAATAAACTGTTCCCGGAACGGCGGTACCCATAACCGCCTTCCATATTGAAAAAAAATATTGCACAGTAAGCGAATGAACAAATGAAAAAAAACAAACCAAAACGTTATTTTAATCTTTTTCAATCTTCGATATTCAAAAACTAAATTTTAAAGATAATATTTTCGGTGTTTGTTCATTTTCAAAGATGCCTCCAGAATTGAGTTCGATTTGGTATAATTTAGTTTGGTAAAAAGGACTCCTTACGCGCCGCAGGATTTTTTCTACATTAACGTCGACTGAATAATGCATGCGAGCGACAGAATCAAGTATAAAAGATTGAGACACTGGGCAGATAAAATCTCCTCTGTAAATCTGATTAAACTGCGAAAAGTCTCCAACTCCTTTATTTGGCATCGTGAATTTTGAACAGATGAAATTCGTGGTAAAGTAGCATTTAGCTAGCATTGTAATTCCGGAAAAAGCTATGGTGCTTAAAAATAATAATTTTATTTTCTCAATAAGGGATGAAGGTACCTATCTGGTTCACAGTCAATCCCCGAGAGGCCCACGGCATATTTGTGTACAATATGCGGTCGGCATTAAGTGGAACGTTTGCGCGGCTCGTTTCGGCCCGTTTCATACAAATCATAAATTTGGATTTGAGATCCAAATACCCAACCAAACTGAAAAATTGTTTTGTAACCAAAAGGTAAATCAAATACCTAGTACTGATGTGAGCTTTTTTAATTATGTTTGCTTGCTTTATTTATAAGATGTAGGCCAATTAAGATTTAGGCCCTCCGTTCATGGAGATACTTACAAACTACGTGATTGTGACACAACCACAAGTACCCTGCAGATGTACTACTTTTTAAAGCTGGTTTCCGTACACGGCGCTACCCGAATTATATTGAACTTGATCATTTTTCACGTGCAGTCGTGGAGTTAACACGATGTCGAACGATGTGAAATGACTTTTTTCCAACATTAATCTATGCCTTCTTCACTAAATCCTTTCTTGCGTATTCTGGTAATGTAAAGTTATGTAAACACGCATTTTTTTCACTTCCAGAACAAATCTAACATTACTTTCATGTTCAGACGCCATTTCTGTCAAACGTCAAACGAAAGTAGTAGACACGACTGCAACGCGTAGCGCGCTACCAGCACCGTCGTTAGCGCGCTACCGACTTCAACCTGACAACCGTCGCGTAGCGCCGTGTACGAACACCAGCAAAATTGTATGGCGGGTACCCACGAGCAGTGTGCGTGCTACGCGCATCAGGCTCGAATAGCTTGTAAGTAGCTCCATGTACGGAGGCGCTTAGTATATCATGATATTAGAGGCAACTTAGGCAATTATTTGTGAGTAAATGAAAAAAAATTTTAAAAAATTTACAAAATTTATTTAAAAAAAAAGATAAAAAATAAAATAAAACAGAGTGAAAAATGAAAATTATATTTTAAAATTATTGGTAGTAATTTTAAAATATAAAGGAAAAACTTTTTTCGGCCGTAAATAGGTATTTTTTATTTACACCCGTCAAAACGATTTTTTTGTAAATTTTTATGTTTTATTTTATATTTCATTATATTTCTGTAATAAATATAGGAAAATTATATTTTTATTGTTTTTCATTTAATCACAAATAATTGCCTCTAGATTCACGAAACATTAAAATCTTGAATGGCCTGTATATAATTTAAAGCAAAAATTAATAAATCACATCTGTACTTGATATTTGACATACCTTTTGATTACAAAATAATTTTTCAGTTTGGTTGGGTATTTTGATATCAAATCCAGAATTAAGATTTGTATGAAACTGGCCGAAATGGGCCGCGCATTACTCTTAAGGGATATACGTATTGGGGAATATATGTCGTATTTAATGAATCTACTTACCTACACAAAACACAACTAAGTGTCCCAGAAGGGAGTGCAGAGAGGAAATACCGCCGAATAACAAAGGAATAAAATATTTTTTTCATTCATAGGCATCAAGATAAAATAAAATCGATAAAACTACTTGTCTATATACTGTATATATCAGCGTATTTACCTGCTGACAAAATTTAAAAAATTACATCGTCCTACTATAAGTATTTGTTGGAATATAACATAAACGCATGCAGTTGTTATAAACATAAAAAAATGTGAAGTAGACATTTAGTGCGGACCCTGGTTCAACACCCGATGACGAAACGTCTGTAAGTTGTGGGAAAATCAGGCAGTTTGCTGTCGCGTGTTCTGTATAATGACTTAGACCAGCGTTACCTGCTACTGCTGCTGTCACATGACAACGGGTCAAGTTGGCAATAAACTAATCATATAGTGGCCATTTGTATTTTCGCAGTGACATTAATGACCTCACAACATAACGAAATGTTATTACAGACCGTAGACAATAAAATATGGAAGTGGCGTGCAGTGGTATTTTTTTGCAGAATTTTCTGATAGAAAACAAAAAAAAAGAAGAGAATTCAAAAAATGTTTTTACTTAGGTTTTAAAGACATTAAAAATTGGTGGGGTCCTTTCTTCAATATTTACACCTTTAAGATTAACATGACTGATGCTTTAAGGGGGTATTCTAGTTTAGATTTTTTTTCATATTTCAATAGCTTAGATATTCAAGAATATTTACTTAAAAGGATTTTTCGAAATTCGAATTATTTTAAAAGTTATAGCCATTTTAGTGTGGTGGCAAATCGTGTTTTATACGGAATTTAGCTAGAATCTAAATAAAAAAACGCGTTTTTATTGAAACGTTAGTTTTTTTTTTTACATGAGCTCCACACAGGAGCCCCTGAGGAAAATAATTTTCCTCAGGGCCTATGTCATCTTTGGGGATGCTGTGTGGAGGGTTTTTTTTTTAGGAAAGGAAGGAGAGGAGAGTTCTGGGAAGTAAAAGGGCTTAAGGAGTGGGTAGGAATCTGGGGTTCAATGTGTCCTGGTCATCCGCCAGGACTAACCTCACCCCATGAACCCGGACACCCCTGCTAAATCACTGCTAAGTTACGAAAACTTAAGTTCGAATTGTACGATTTATTGAAATTTGGAATGAATGTTTTTTTTAATATACCTCTACGGTAGGAACTAACAAAAATTAAAAAACAATTAAATTAAAATAAATGAAAAAATAATTTTTTTTCTTCATTTTTCTTGGTTCCTATCATTATGACATTTGTTCTGATGAAGAATCTACATTTTTTATTTATTTTTCAGATGACCAGAAGGGTTGAAATCGTGAAAAGATGGATACGCACATTTTTCCCCCCTCTACTTCAACAGCATAACTTCGTGAAATATGTATATTTATTTTTAAAATTTTGTTTGTGAATTCTTAAAATATAAATTATTAAAAAAATATATTGTTAAAACATTTTTTTATCGACTGTCAAAAAACGTTTGAAATTCGGACTTCTAGACTAGAATACCCCCTTAAAATTGGGGTGCGCTGTGATGTTGAAGATAGTGTGGAGGGGTTGGAGATGAGGAGGAGGAAGGTGGGGATGTATTTGGCTATTCAGATCTGGTCACCAAACACGACTGACTCAATTTCAATCAACGTTTCAATTCATAATGGTGGTCGTACACCAGGGCGATACTGAGAGTATCTTAAACTCTGGAACGTGTCGCGAATATACATTATATTATTTTAGAAGAATAAATTTGTGAAACAACACAAAATAATCAAAATAAAATTGATTATCTTCCTCTTCCTCCTTCCTCTCCCCACTTCCTTCAGCCTCACAACATACCCCAATTGGGGATGCCGTAGTCTCACCAGGTCTAGACGGGAGCAGCTGAGACTCTTGTGAGGTCATCACAAAAGAAATTTAAAAAATCTGAAGGCGGCCTTAACAGACTGAAACCCGTTGCGGTCACAAATAAATTAAGTAGAAAAAAATTTTACATTATTAAAATAGAATTCCACCGTGAATTGTCAACAGTATCAAAAAAAAATTGATTAAAATCAAGCTCAAAGATTTAACTTTAGTTTGTAAGAAATGGTGACATTTGATTCGCTAAAAATATCAGTAGGTTGAACTAAGCTAAAAACAATAATGTACTCGTGCAAGCCTTAATCTATGGCCAATCCTAGAGCCTAGAATTAAGTCAATATATTGTATGTATACATATGTAACTCGTGATCGCCATTTGTTATTCTTTATGTAATCTTAAATTTAATTTCACGCTGAACGCCTCTGGAAAAATAATGATAACAAAACTTCGATATTGTTATGCTAAGTAAAAAGTTTTACTGAAATCTAGTAAATTTGTTACCAGGTTAGCAGAAACGATAAGGAGTACAAATCGCTTTGGAAAAATGTTATTAAATTGGAAGATTGGCTTGTTCTGGACAATGCTTAACTAACGTCTGGAGTATTGTGTTGGAAATTTGGAATTTTATCAATAATTTTTATTTATTTATGCTACAACCAACTACCTAACCATCACGCCGTTTTCTCATTGGGGTAGGCACTAGACAGAGGCACCACGTTGGGCGCCAATGTAATGTATAATTATAAAATGATTAAATAACTATTATATTTAATTTTCAAGTAATAAATTCTCAAATAAAACAAATTAATCAAATAAAATTTACTTGCACACGCTGGAATTTGAACCCGCAGCGAATTTGAGGCCTACGAAATTTGACGTATTTTTCAGATGGTAAAAATATTTTCGCTTTACAATAAAATGCAAATAAATGGAATATTTCTGAACATATCCCGAAATTAAAAACTGTTTTTGTAAGGTGATATAATTAGCTTTCAAATTTTATAATTCAAAATAAATATATAATTTTTGAAATTTAAAAATTGGGCTGCAAACATAATTTTTTTTTAAAATGGCTCTCCTAAAGTTATTTCTAACTAAAATTACTGATAACAAAAAATAAATAAAACGCAATATACATATTTTACTAAACAAATTTATTATTAATGTAATTGTCATGTCACTTTTATATCTTTTTGTAAGAAAATATTCTCAAAGTTTCAATTTTATTTTTTCAAATTGCGATTCAAAACTTTGGTTTCATAAAGGGGTACATTTTACTTTTTTGATAGTTATTTTTTAGATTAGAATATTAAGCGCGGTGTTTTGTTCTTTTAACACCGTTTAAAACATATTTCTCATTCTGATAGTAAGGGAGTTACAGCCATTTATATGAGACGTATAGACCGACAAAAATATCGCCAAAATTCATGTTTCATTTTATTTTGTGAAATTCAGGCACAAATATTAATAAGTTTTCCAATTATTTTGTAAATAACTTAATTTGCCACATTATATAATGGATTCATTAGTAGAAGATTTTGGCACTTAAAAGTATTTTTATTAGGCCTGATACTATTATTTTTTTCAGACTTATAAAAGGATTTATAGAAGGAATTACTCAATATTTTCCAAGGCCAAAGTATGTTTTACCCGCAGTATTTATTTGAAGCATCTATAATATATCTTAGCTATCAAATTTTCAAACCAAAGACACAATATTTTGCATTATTTCGTATGGCTTCATCATAACTTGGTGTTATTAACAATCTGAAAATAGCCTTGGTATCATAATTCCGATTAACTTTGAACTGTTTCAGTAATTACTGGCTAATCAGCAGGGTACAGCGTGTAGGAGAATGTAGAAGGTAAAGTGATGTGGTGTGAAGGTATGGAGTAGTTGAGTGACCTGACCTGCTCAGTAGAGCAGAGCGGAGGTTATGAAGAGGAGGCGGTGATGAGGGTGGGTGGAGAGGCGGCCGGTGGAGGGAGTAGATGGTGTGTGGAGAGGTGAAAAAATGGAAAAGCGAGTAGGTTCAAGCGTGGCGAACCCGTTTCAAGTTGAATGTACACGGTAGGTGCGAAATTCGTTTGCTTTTCATAATTTTTAGTTGTTGAATTTTTATTAAGACGGCAATATACCCAAAAATATTGATATTCAAAATCTTAAGACGTAAGTAAAGAAGCCGTGTATTGGACAAAAATTGCGACTCGCGACCCGTGTATGGACGGACCTACTGGCGAATTTGCCCTATCAAAGAAAAGAAGAAGAAGACAAATAATGTGAGAATCTTAACGACGCGGAACGGCGCTTTGGACGAAGGTACGGGCAAGTACGCCCTAGCGGGCCTGGAGATTCGACCTTTCCGCCGCGTTCATTTTAAATAATTCTGAAGAACGTGTTACAAATATTTAAGATGTTTCTAAATGAATATCTTCCGAATTTATTAATTTATCGTCAAGAAAAATAAAATCTGGTGCTTACCGCTAACTTTATAGTTGAAAAAACGGGTTATAAAATTTTTAAAAAGTTGTACGTAAAATATATTAATGGTGAGGTATTATTTTTATTGATCATAAATATAAAGAGCTTACATCCCCAGGGGTCTGTTGGAATAAAAAGTTATCAATTATAATGCAGAAAATCTTATAGTGGTAACTAGTAGAACATTTCAAAATGTCATACTAATGTACCGGACCGTTATACCTTCCAGCATTATTTAAAAGTTAAATAGTAAAATACAGACACGTGTAAATAATATTTGATTTATGGTGAGCAATCGAATATTGCTTTACTTTGTATCTCTAAGCTTAGTGTTTAGAGTTGTCTGACTAATCAACCGGACGATTGATTTATAAATTCTCTTTCCAATCCTCCCATTCATACAACTGTATGTAATTTTCACAAAATTGGGGATATCAGGGTAACATGGGGTATCTCGGGTAATTGAAACTTTTAGAAATATAGTTTTAGTAATATATAGTTTTGTAAGTTTATAGGCACCCAGTAGCCGCGTGCCTTACTCGGGTAAAAACAGACTAGAAACTGCAAGAAAACGCTCCTAGTATGATCATAATTATAATGGGAAAAAAATCGTGGGAATATTGCCGCAATATTCCCACGACTATCAACAATAGCTGCTGAACACACACACGTACACACATACACATACACACACACACAAACACACGAACACACGTCTTGCTTTGTCTATGCTACTAATATGGAATGGAGATAGGCTCAGGCCATAATGTACTTAAGAATGTACGTTTCGTTCCGTTCAAAAGGTACCAGAAATCAGAAAGAGAAACCTGATTGTAAGTTTTGTAGGTGTACTATTGTAAGTTCCGTCATTATTGCCAAACCTAAGAAACTAAATTAATAAAAAACCTAATTAAACCTTACTTAAAAATACACATTTGAATTGCTTACAACAACACAACGCATAACTAGAATATTCACTCAAACTCTATTGAAAATATGCAGCAAATTTTTAAGAAATAAATAATTATAAATTTGGTAGGTAGGTACTCCTATTAAAAATACATAAACAATAACTGTTTAATCAAAAATCTAAAATTAATAAAGCTATACAATAGATGATTGTTATTGAAAGTCACTTTTCTTTTTAAAAACATTAAGGTGAGCCAATAGTACAGGAAAAAATCTAAATCGGAATCCACGCGTATTTCTGGGCGAGATTTAAAAATACTTGAGAAAAAGCTTTTGAAAAGGTTGGAAAAGGTATTCGATGGTTGTTTTTACAGGTTGATTTCGTAACTTTTTTCGTTAGCTCCTTTCTTACGCATTGTTTATTGTAATAACAAGGAAATTTAAAATTTATTTCACGGAACCAAGCGACCTTGAGTCTAGGGACGTCTATTCCCCATCTCAGGCGGGGCGGAACTGAAACAAAATGGGTGTGACAAATGATAGTTCTTACGTCGATGGCATAAGGTTCACTTCAATTCGTCGAATACCGGCCATCTTGATTTATGTCAAAATAGCAACGCAAAAATGAATATTTATTTTATTTTGTGAAGTTCAGGCATAAATATTTTTTTTTGCGATTATTATAAATAAAACTGAATTTGCCACATTATACAATAAAACCGTATCCGAAAAGGCGTTTATGAGTAAAAGAGTTTACACTGGAAAGTGTTTTTTTATAGACCTAATAGTTTATTTTTTTCTAGGCCTATTAAAAGATTTAAAAAAAAAATGACCGATATTTCTAAGGGCCAAGATTAGTAGTATTTAATTGAAGCATCTGTAATACTTCTAAGCCATCAAATTTTTAAAACAGAAATACATGATTTTGGATGATTTTGCATTATTTAGCATGGCTTCGTCTAAAAAATAAAAGGTCTCAATAGCTGATTTGGTTGCGATGCTTGTCCCGGTAATAAGACGAGGCATGCTGAGTTTGTGTCCCAGTTGTGACCGTTAACTTTTTATTTTTTGTATCTTGTTCTTTTTCGTATTTTCGTTAAGATTTATTAGTATTATCTTCTTCTTCAATGTTCTTAATTTATTCGACTTGAACTGTCGTTTATAAGTTAGCCAACTGCGATTGTTGACAAGTTATCGACATTATCGATAAATCCTTTATGCTAGATAACCTGGAAAAACATGGAATAATAATAATAATATTTGGATGACTTGTATAGCGCCTCTTTTGTGAAAAGTCACCTTGCACAAACTTATAATACATTTCTACAATCTTCCAACTACAAACTAGACAAACCACTATAGCAACTTATGGCTAAAAATTGCATCCACCGGTGATCGATCACCGATACGAAACTATCTGCATAATGATTTGACCAATAAACGCGATGCTGCTGTAAAAATGTACTGTACAGATAGAAAATATATACAGAACCATACTTACCTGAGAGGTCACTAGAGATTACCACTGCTATTGTTTATTTACAATGAATTGACTTTCTTATGAGCTTTCATAATATTATTGTGACATATTTGCAAAGCGATTTTGATACTAAACGACGCTGCATGCAAAAATAATAAATAACATAAGTCAAGATCACAAGTTTGCATGCTGAAAATGAAATTGCTACGTCACAATGGTGTATTTGGTCTCCTACCTCAACCGTTCCTCCCATTCATCCAAAGGCCATCTTCAATTGTTCGCTATTCACAACAACAAACAACAGATGAGATGTCGTGTATTCACCCAGACCTACCTCCTCCTCCTTCCTTTACCTGTAACTGTAGATGTACCTAGACTACATGTGCTTGTCTTCGAACAATACACTTTGGAGATGAATGGAGAAGCCACTATGATGAATTCGTTACTACATAGACAAAAAGCTTTGTGAATGGACTCGATTTAACCTTCAATATTTGCTCTATTCTTCTAAGAAAAAGTTCCATCGACTGACAGTGAAATTGTTACATTGGGTTAAATTTTGTTGAAAAACAACAATAAAAGTTTGAAAATTGAGAGGTAGATGGAAAAGATACCTTCTGATTGCTGTAGAAACGCGATTTCTGTCTGATAAAACCGTGCGCAACTGTTTAACAAATGTGTGAAAGCGTAATGCGTATGACGAAGAAAGAGACTTTTGATTTGGAAGCTTAGAATTAAAAAAGTATACACAACATTTTGAGAAGAACCAAATGGTTAAATCTTAAAGAAAATGTCAGTACATAAGAATAATTGTTATAGTCTTTAGCAGCTCGGCTGTAAAATGAATTTCAGCATTTTATGTTTTCTCTCTTCTTAAAATGAAATCACTACGTCCTCTTTCTTTAAAAATACCCTTCAATCAGCGTCCCCAAAGACGATGTTGCAAATTTTCCAAGGGTTTCCGAACGTAACGGCTGAAAACTGTTTTTATTTATCTAAAGCCTCTATGACATTGTGCAAGTTTACAAGCTACTATCTGGAAAATTCACCATCTGTTAGTAAACTCGCTCAGTGTCGTCGTATTACTTGCTAACTAGCAGATTGTGGACAATCTACGAAAAAAGTTGAAAGGTGGTCAACTTTACTCGCTACTCGCTCAAAATGGCGGCCTACCAACAGCTGATTTCGTAACTGTCAGAATTAGTTTGCTTAGTTAGAATTAGTTAGCTAGCGTGTGGCGCTAGCTGCGAGCTCAAGTTTTTTTACAAAATGTCGACCGAATTCGTTATTTTTGCTGCTACTGTCGCTACTGAGCGAGTAGACAGTTTTTTATGTCATCATGACAATCTCACTCGCCAATTTACCCGCTTTTAAACTTATCGGCTAGTAGCTCGCCAAATGTAATCGAGGCTTAAAGGGAAAGTTAATCAGTCTCAAATAATACATACATACAAAAATAAAATGGTTAATTATGCCAACTAGCCAGATGCACAAATGTGTCCTTCCTGGAAGAGCTAGACATCCACAATAGGCTTTCAACAATCTGCCTATAACGTATCTTAAGATACTTTGATCACGTCGCTCACCCAACTGAGGATTCCAATTTGGAGAAACTCGTAATCAAAGTGTTTGGCAGAAGAAGAAGAGAAGGTCCTACGCTCTTCACGCAGCGCAGAACCGTGAGGAGTGGAGGAGCCTTGTCCACTATTGGAAATTGAAGTTGGAGTCAAGATCCTCAGCAATGAGGAACCGATTTAAGACCTGTCTAACTGATGGGTAGGGAAAGGTCTTTATTTATTTGCAAACTCCTTTGAATTGTGTTTTTTATGTTGAGTATGTATTCAGATTTATGTAGAAATAATAAAATCAGTTTATATTTGTGTGATTACATTTTTTGACAAATATTTCCAAAATAGGAGATTTTTAAATATTTTTTTTTGTTAGTTGGCTATTCTGGAAAAACCTTTTACGAAATTATCACGTAATATACACGAATAATAAGATATATTATTTGGTAAACAGAAAACAATCGCAAAAAAAACAATTCCTATGTTTTTATATGGATATTTGACCAGAAAGCAACAAGGTAAAATTCGCGCGGTTTTTCAAAACACGCCCGGTATTCAACAGTCAAGAATGGTAATTATGGGTTTTCTACTGTGATGATAGTGAAAGATAAAAGTATGACAGTACAAGTGTGTTTTTTGTTGTTGTTAATTTATTGTTTAGTTACAATATGTGAGGGGGTGGAGAGGAGGAACATAGGATTAGGATTAAGAGATGAAAGTCTAATATTGTGCTTCATTGATGTATTGCTTAAATCTGCTTTACTATTAATATTTTTCTCCTTAATCTTAATTTTGTAAAGGTTTTAAAATTAATAAATGAGTCATGTTGTTTAATGAGTTTTCGTTTTATGTCCCGTAAAGTCAAGTTAAAAATGTCAAAGTGCAATATTTAAAGATAAATACGCTCTGTTTAGGCCTTCAGGTCTTCAGGTCTTGCAAAGAGCGAGGTGAAAAGTAAGCGACTGTCAGCTATTGCATTTTATATGTGCATTCGTGCTTTTTGAGATAAGCATACATTCGAGAGTATAGAATAACAATCATTGGTCAAAATGCAAGTATTGTTAACCTACATAATTAATCTAGAACCTGCGTAGGTAATACCATCAAAGCCTTTGAAGAAATCTAGAAAATCCAGGGAAGAATAAATTGAACCGTAACAGACCTTCATGTCAGTAAACGTAGCAAGGAAGCTACCATCACCTGATTGCATCCAGTTCAATGTTCAATCCACTACGCTTTCGCATTAGTAATCAGTGTAATTACCACACGCGTTACACATTGTGCGGCTCGAATCATCGCCATCTCTCGCTACCCATTAATAATTTAACAGTTAATCTCGGTAATTTTATATCTCTTAAATGCCTCGTGGGGCCCCCCGAGGCTCTGCCCCTCCATGGGACTTTCATGTGGGAACTTCCCACGAACAGACAATGTGGAAATAAGTACTCGTGTTCGATTGTTTCCCCCAGCCGGCGAATGGCCGTAGTCATGAGGAGGAAGTAGAGGCAGCTGGTAACTGTAAAGTGAAGATTTTCATTACGGTGAACCGTTAGCGTTTCTGATGCCCTGTTACATTTTTTTTTCATTTGACTGTAGTTATTTCATCTTTAAAATGCTAATTGCTTGGGGTCATTTGATATAACTGTTTTTATTTTATTTACGCAACACATAACAAGGTTTCCTCAAGGCTTGAAGGTATACCTTTCTTATTTCTGTGAGCTCCCTTAATCACTCTGCAGGTTACAGTCATTTGATATAACTGTTTTTTTATTTGCTGAAAACATTACAACGTTTTGAGGTTTCCGCAAGGCTTGAAGGTCATACCTTTCTTATTTTTGTTACCTTCCTTTTGTACTTTTATTATCTCTTCACCCTGTGGGTTACAGTCCGGAAAAAAACTCATAAGTCACGTTGATTTCGAAGCCAAGAAATATTCAATAGATTATCTGATTTTTTTTAAAGAACAAGGTTTTGGAGGAATTAGCAAAATTGATCAGTTGCACACAAGTGAAACCTTTGCTTATAGTTGATGTATGTAGCATATTAATGGGTCTTTTCTCAGACATGATCTCATATTAAAAAGCACGTTTGTACACATGTTATGAGCTACTAGTAACTGTCTTCCTTCCTCAGCTTACCGGGTCTCTCGCAGTAAAAAATCTTTTCTTACATCCCCTAATTGAACCCCCTTTAAAACGTCACCAAACCGAGTGTAGATTTAGATCCCTCGTATTGCGCGTTGAGAGCTGTTGTGAGGTGCAAAATAAATAAATAAAATACTGTTAACGAACATATTTTTATAGAAACAAAAGGAATTAGTACACAACTGCTAACCCTGTACAAATCACAGGTGCGCCTTATGGTTGAATTTGGCAGCCACCTCTGGTCTGGAGCCCCAAAATACATGGAAAAAAAACCCTGACTCTGTGCAGAAACGGGCGGTCCGTTTAATAGACTCTCCTAACTTAACAAACGGATTGCAATCTTTAGAGCACAGGCGTCGGGTGGGAATGCTATCCTTGTTCTACCGGTGTTACAATGGAAGATGCTCCGAGCAACTAGCGTCATTGATACCTTCGGCACCGGTGCATAGTCGGGAAACACGCCAAACGCGTGCTCAACATATGTACACGGTTGACATTTGTCACATGGTCGCTTCTTCGACTCGTTCTTGTATTCAACAGCTCGGCTGTGGAACGATTTGCCGGCCTTTGTGTTTCCCCCTTCCTACAACATGGGTCTCTTCAAGACCAATGTTCATTCCTTCATATCCTCAAAAAGACTCTCCACACAGCATCTCAGATGACATAGGCCCTGAAGGAAATTATTTTCATGAGGGCCTCCTGTGTGAAGCTCATATAAAAAAAAAAATCACATAATTTAAGATAATTTGAAGAAAATACAGATTTGTAAAAAGTTGAATTTACGTTGAGAAAGGAGTGTTTTCATAGCATAACAAAGTGTCGGACAAAATTCCGTACTCAGTTGTCACATAACTGGTTTCATTTATTCACGTTAAAGCAATTCGTTTTCTCATGAACTAGAAAATCCAGAAAAAGCCTTAAAAGCGGGTAAAGCGACGGCGACACGCTTTAGACCTGTCATTGGCCGTTTCCTCAGAGAGGCGAGCCGCTTGATTGGTCCGGCGATCAGCCAATCATGTCTCTTGGGAGATATGGTTGGACGCCCCACGATATCCGCTTGGAAAATACAGGCGTTTTTCTTTAACGTTTTGAAGTTTTCTTATTTGTAATGGTATTAGATACGGTATTGCGCAAAACCGTAACGTTTTATATCAGTTTAACCCCAGTGCGACTATCAATCGATCGTCCGGTTGATTAGTAAGACATCTCCGAAAAATCGAAATTTAAGTTGGGTATGATCAATGTAAAAATATGCAGTAATTTGTAAAAGGGTACCTTCTATCTGGTACAATTCTCAAATAACTCGTAAAATCAACCAAATTAATTGTAATTTAGAAAATAATTTTTTTTGTTAATTAAACAAATATTGATGTTGTTTGGGTCATTAGTAGGATATTTCAAAACGTTATACAAATGTACCGGACTGTTACGTATTTCGGTGTTATTTTATGGTATATTTAATACTAGCAGACCTGGCCACACGTTGCTGTGGCTAACAAAACACAGCGCCATTACCCAACCTTTATAACCAACGCCAAAGCAATTTGGGAGGCGGGAATGGGTTCCACCGCCCGGGAACCTTTATTGGATAACCAACACATCTGCCACAAGTCACTCCAGTGGTTCGCTACGTTTGGTGATTAGCAGGGGTGCCCGGGTTCATGGGGTGAAGTCTGCCTAGATCTTGGAGGCAGATGACCAGGACACACTGAATCCCAGATTGATTTCTACCCACCCTTTGAACCCTTTTCCTTCCCAGAACTCTCCTCCCCTTCTTTTTTTCATTTTATAATAACAAACTCACCGAAAATTTTAGAAAAAACATGCTGCAAAAAAAAAATAGAAAAAAATGCTTTGTGACTACCTGGTAAGACATATCACATTTTAAACGCATTTCGACTTTTTTTGTTTCAAATGATCCGTTAACGAATTGTGATGTTCACCGCATAACAACTTTTTTCTAGACGCCTCCGGAGATTCGCTCACACGGACTTATTTATTGATATTTTTAATTAAAAAAAATTTCAAATAGACTTTAGATGTCGTACTACAACGTGTACATAAAATAAATAAATCAACATTATTCATATCTAAAAAAAAATTAATTAAATGATGCCTTTTTTTCGCCTTTAAAACCTCCCCCACCCCCTCCCCTTTAACGAAATATAATTTTAACTTGAACTGAATGTTCTCAAATACTAGTTTTAATGTACAAATTACTTGTAGAAATAACTTGGGAGGCATTAATCCAAAATTGTGTTCCAATCTCAAAAACATCGTTGATTACAAAATCCTGTATTAATTACTCACACCACAGTTTATAACGACCTCTATCTAATTAGTAATTAGTTTCAAATCTCCATCAGTTTAATAGCCAGGTGATTGCAAATAGTACGGTGTACGTTACAAGTCTTATCTGAGATCGGTTGACCTCATCGTGAATGCGAAAAGCGCTCATTAAATTTAAAAATACAACACCAAAGAATCAACAAGGTTTTTATATTTTATTTCTTCAACATCTGTAATAGATTTAAAAGTTTGACTACATGATAAAACATCTAGACTATTCTAGACGATGCGTATTCGACTTTACAGAAATCGTTCTTTTTTTAAACATTTTTTTTTTATTATTTTTTTTTTTTTGGTGGAAAGCATTAACTTTGTGTTTTGACAATTATTAATTGAAATTACATAATAAAATTATTTGTTACCACGATTTATTTATTTATTTTTTTACTACCGACCTGTTTCGCTTCACACAAGCATCTTCAGAGTATAAAAATTAAACACTTAAATTTAACAGTTTAATTTTTATACCCTGAAGATGCTTGTGTTAAGCGAAACCGGTCGGTAGTGAAAAATTAAATAAATAAATCGTGGTCACAAACAAAGCTATTGTTTTATTTCAATTAAAAATTATCTCATTTGTTTGGGGCGACAGTGCAATTTAAAACTTTTTCCTCTGATTGCTCGAGATGATCATTTTGAATATTTTCCGCCCACATTAAAAAATCATACCTCCGAATTTTAATATGGAGACATACAAACTGATTATAATTCCACACAGCCAATGAATTCTCCTTTCGTTTGTTGATTATCACATATTCGTGGGACTTATAAAAAAAATATTATAAAATCGTAAACTTCTACGTAATTACTTACAAATAAGGGAAAAAAATGCCAAATTTGGCAGCAAAGAAATCCGAGATATTTTAAATAGTGCCATATTGTGAAAAAAAGCACTCCAGTGGTTAAAATTATCAATTGCATTATTGATTCACCTAAATAATACAATTCATTTTTAAGTTTATTATAGTTAAGCGCACTTGAAGTGAATCGACACGAAACTGCGCTATACAAATATAACGTTATTATTATTATAAACCAACTAGCTGGTTCCCGGCATGCGTTGCAATTCCATGGTCAAAGAAATGAATTTTCTCCCTTCATGAAATTTCACGTTCATCCCAGTTCCCGTGTTCCCTTTCCACCTTCCTCATCTTCCCTCTCCCCTCTCCCCTCTCCCGCCAACCCCCATCCCGCGTTCCATTTATTCAGTCCTAGCACATTCATTTTTCAAACAGCTCGCGTACCACCAATTACAATTTTTTTTATTAAAATAATAATTTTTTTATATAATATAAGAAAAATCAATCAAATTTGGTACCTAACGTAGGAACCTATTTAAAATATCTATAATTGTTGATTCGTTTCAAAGTATTAAGTGAGTACTTTAAATAAATTCATAAATTTAAAGAGTTTTGAAAATTGAATTTTGATTTAACAATCATTGTTTTGTAAAATATCATTCTCAAATTTTGACATTTTTGCAAGAGTTTTTGTAATGATTAAAAAACTTTTTAGATAGAGGTGTTAATATAAATAGTCAAGTGTTGATTGAGGGAAAACAGTTCATTATTGCTAATTATACTGGACAGGTTATTGAAAGGAATGAGTTTTAATAAAAGGTCGATCAAATAATTCAAATTCATAATTTTGAAGAAACAAATGATATCAATTTTTTCCTGCGGCCTTCTAAACGAGAAAGATCTAATATTTAGAGTTAGTTCAATTTCATAATTTAGTGTAATTTCTGCTGAGTGGCCAATCTAGCGTATTCCGTTTAATTATCCGCCAGATCTAATTGATAAAATGCAATGGCTGAGATGAGGCTAGATGGTGTGACCTCGGCGGGATGCGATTGGCAAACTCTCGTTTCGCCACCGCTGGTGTTAATCAGCGGGCTAATGGTCCACAGGCCGGATGTTGCGAGCGAACAAGCGGATGTGCACAGTTTGGCCAACACCGACTATCTCTACCATCAACCGACCTCATCGTCTCTAGTCTGTAGTGAGATCATGCTGATCCAAGAGGTCAGAATCGGAAAGCAGAACAACTTAATTGTGAAATTATTAGATTGAATAAATTTACAACATTATTTAAAATACTAATTTCGGTTGTGTTACTTTTTTGTGTGCTTTGAATTTAGAGGACATTTTCAAAATTGGTGGTGTTCGCTTGGCGAATTCAGATAAAGTAACAAACAATATAATGTTTTTAACAGAAAAATTATTTTAATTGCCAATAAAAAAAATTTAACTGATTGTCAAGAAATCAGACAATTCAGAGTGGAAGATACTCTCATCTGGATATCCAAAAACTTCCCGGCCTTCCGCTACCCCATATACTTCTCTTCTGCACTACGTTCAGCATTGCAACATACTCCAATTGGGAATTACACAGTCTCACAGTCTCACCGGCTCCAGGCAGTTGAAAGCAATTGGGACTCTTGTGCGGTATTCGCATAAAAAAAAATAATCCGTGATTTTTCAGTGGTCTGCACTAGATGATGTAGGTATATTAAAAAAGACAGACAGACAAGATAGACAATCCGTGATTTTTCGGGTCTGATTTAGATGTAGGTATATGCTTACGGCTTTAGCCGTGTTTGGTGACCAGATCTGAATAACCAGGTACTTCCCACCTTCCTCTTCCCCATCTCTTTCCCATCCCCACTACCTTCAGCCTCCCAACATACCCCAATGGGGATGACATAGTCTCACTAACTCCAGACGGGAGCAGTTGGAACTCTTGTGCGGTATTCATATAAAAAAAATTAAATGTCAGAATTTTTTTTACATTAACTTCATTCAGGAGGCCTAAGGTAAATAATTTCCTTCACGGCCTATGTCATTGCAAATGCTGTGTGGAGAGTGTTTTTGAGGAGAGGAAGGAGTGGACATGGGTCTTGAAAAGTTGTGGAAGGAACAGCCGAGCTGGTGAACTCAAGAACGAGTCATAGAAACGACCCGTTCTCATGTGACTAAAGTCAACCGTGTACGAATGTTGGGCGCGTGTTTGGCGTGTTTCCCAACTGTGCACCGGTGCCGAGAGGATCAATGACGCTAGTTCCTCGGAGCATCTTCCATTGTAATACCGGTAGAACAAGGACAGCATTCCCACCCAACGCCTGTGCTCTAAAGATTGCAATCCGTTTATTAAGTTAAAATACCAGGAACACACAAATATCGTAAGGTTATTTGTGTTAATTACCGCAGTGGCGCTAATGCAAAATAAATAATAAATGTTAAAACGTGAATCTGCCTACAAAAACAAAATACTAGGAGCACATAAATGTCATAAGATAAATTGTGTTAATTTCTGCAGTGACGCTAATGTCATTATACAAAAAATATACAAAATAAATGTCGAAACGTACACCTGCCAATAACAACAAAATACCAGGAGCACAGAAATGCAATTGGGTATTTCCATTTGGTTACTATAATGAACATTTAATATTGAGTGACAGAAGTTGTTAAAAATCACATAACAAGGAAAACATTTATATTTTTAATGTATTTATTTATCGAGTAATCGTAATATATAATTCATATACTTTATTGCCAATTAGAATAACAATTTCTTAAAAACACGAGACGAAGGGTAAATTATATATTTATTATTATAAATATTCATATTAAAGTTCCTAATAAACGTAATTTAAGGAGTCATTAAATATTCCATCTTGAATTATTTAATAACAATATTGCATTCTTCAATACTCTGTCTCGAATGTGTCGTCTATATAATACCATTGAATGTGACCGTATAGATATCTACGCAAATGATCTCACATATTTCAAAAAACAAATCAGGTCGCCCCAAGTGTTTCGCTACGTTTGCTGATTTAACAGGAGTTCCCAGGTTCACGGGGTTTGTCCGTATCTTAGCGGCGGATGCGTTCGCCCACTGTGTGGATCGATAGAGGTCGGTTGAGGGAGACCCATTGACCTCTTCAACAGGGCTCTCCAACTAATTGCCTCGCACCTGCCTCCAGCAACTCGACGCTTTAGTCTTTAGGGTCTTTGGGCATTTTGCCCCTATTTCCCAGTTACTTTCTTCAAGGCACAACCGAGGAACTTGCTAAGGGGCGCGGAAGCCCTGTCTCGTTAAGGTTTGACCGACCGCCACAAACATTCTTGCTGGTACTGCCAGACGACGAGAGAGGGAACCCTTTCAGACTGCAGAGCCATTTTTTTTCTATCTAAACATGTTTGTCTCTTCCCTTTCTTGTAGGTGCTTGCAGCATACGCAAGATACAATCCCCCGCGAGCTGCTGTCCTTCGACTTGTTTTCTATTATCTTTCCATGCCCTCATTTATGTTTTACTAACACCGTTGTATCAAGTTTATTATGTAAGCACTTGCATACTGCTTACTAACACTGTATGCAGGGACATTGGATGTCTAAATTCGTTCTAAGCTAAATGTAGCTTCGTTCTTTCAAAAAAATTGGAGTCCTTGCGAGAGCCTTGAAGAAGTAACCATCTGTTACTTATACCAGTGCGGGTAACCAGTAGTGGATAATCCAATGTCTCGCACCGCAGGGGGAGGGATGAATTCATGCTTTGGACACTCCTGGACACACTGAACCCCAGATTTACCACTCACCCTTAATACTTTCTTCTTTCCCAGAACTTTCTCTCCTTCCTTTCCTTTAAAACACCCTCTACACGGCATCCCTAAAGATGACATAGGCTCTGAGGGGGATTAATTTCCTGTGTGGAGCTAATATAGAAAAGCCTCACAAAATAATAAATATTATTGATAAGAAAAACTAAGCAAAAAAGCGATATTTATTTCAATCGGTAACACTGGCAACTTTAGTAGTTGCGAGGAAAATCTTAATCATCCGTTTCCGTTCCATTTTCTGCGGCTGCGCGCGCTCCATTGAAGCGAAAATGACGTACAAGATGGCCGCACATCCGGCGAACTCCATCTTGGAAAAGTCTGGCTGAAAAACTGTTTTTCTATCTTTGCGAATGCAATTTACAGAAAAAAAAACGAGTGAATATAAGAAATTATATAAAAGTAAAATAAATGAAATCGAATGGTACGATTTACTTCGAGATAAAATCATTAATTAATTAATATTGTAATCTGACCTGGCTACGGATTTGCCGTAAATTTTGAAAACACTTCAAATTTACAATTAGGCAAATAAATCGTATTTGTTTAAATATTTTCCCACGTTTTATTATTGTTTTTTAATTAATCTTAATTTGGCTTATGTTTGAGAAGATTTCATTCGAAGGCCGGCATTTTGAAATAATTCAATTGAAACGCAATAATATTTTTCTCATAATATAAATTTGTAGCAAAACCGATTTCTTAAGGCCCTAATTAACGAGCGGCCTAGAATTCAAATTTTGCCGAAAGATGAACTTGCAACTGTACAGGGCGGTTCCGAGGACAAAGATTGATTATTCTCCCTATTAGCATTTCTAACTAAAATATTTTTTTTTACATCAACTGCACACAGGAGGCCCTGAGGAAAATAATTGAAATCCATAAAAACCCCATCAATATTAACAGAGACGACGGAGCTAAGCTCAATAGTTCTTAGTATCCAGTAATTGACGGCTACACCAAAGCTAAACGCAAAAAACCATGCTGATTTTTTTCTAACACCAGCTCGTAGAGAAATGGAGCTGGCAGCACGGTATCGCTTCGACACACATAAGTAAACACTCTCACCAATATCATTTGGTCATCTGCCCTGATGATGGACACTGTAACGCTGTCCGAAACGTTGGCTAAAGAAGGAGGTAGCGAAACACGGCATAACACCCCAAAAACAATAACAAAAATACTTTTTGGCCGTGAAAACCTTAAAACATACCATTCTGAAAAGAAGCTTTCCAAGATAATTTATTGATTTATTTTACTGCATGATTATATGATTTGAAATGTATGTTGTATGTAACAAAATTTTGTTTGAAAATTTAACAAATTTGCCAAAGACATACGATAAAACCTTATAAATAAATGTGCTTTCTCAAAATTTTAAAAATAGCTTCACTAGATAAAAGAACAGTCTTTCGAAACCAATTTATAATTTTTTGTGGAAAACAGTCAATACGTCTAAAAGTTTATTCAAAAATGATGTATTTCCGGTTTTGTCTGGTCGTTCCCTCTTAATTAAATAAATATTTTATTGCCATCTCATTCTCTCACAGGCTAAATTCTATAGATGTATGTGTTTGTCTCTTTTTAGTATCACTCGTTTGCGTTTCATCGAGTTTCATATCACAACGGTACTGAAGACATTTTCACTTCAAAAAATTAACAATTTTAGCAATTCAAAAATGGAAGTATGATATTGATTAAAACGGCGGAAAAATCTCTGAAATGAATTTGAACCAGCAGCCCACAAAATGGAGGTCGTAATCGTCACTGTAACCTACATTATCAATTCTTTCGTGAAGAAATTGTTCATTAAAATCACCCATTAAAATTTCAGTAAAGCCAAAACAATTTACTAACCTACTGAAAAATTCTTAACGTGTCAAGATAAATCTTTCAAAATCAAATCAGGGGCATGAGAAAAGTAACTGCAAAAAACACTACAAAATAAATTGTTTCTAGTCGGCCCGTTTCCCATTGTTTAAGCGTTTTCACTGCTATAACACCTTGAAGTTGGTTTTGTAAGCGAGATAAATTAGGAACACATTTACAGGCAAATCGGTGGTACAGTTGAAATGTGAGGTTAGGAAATGTGATGGTGAGCAACGGAGACGGGTGACAGGTTTACGCATGCGCGGATGGGTTCAAAATGGCGACTGGACTGTCAGTTCATTTGATTAGAACTTCTGTTGTGAAAATTATCACTTATCACGCATTTACTAGAGGAGAAGTGTACTTTTAATGTAACCAGTATGATCGTGTGGCAAATGTGGAGATCCGCAAATAATGCAAGGCTGATGTAAGCGTAATGAATAAGATGAAGAGAGGGACGCTCAGATGGTTTGGGCATGTAGAGCGAATGAATGAGGAAAGGAGTGTAGGGAGAATATATGACGCAAATTTGAATGGTAGACGAAGTCGGGGACGCCCGAGAAAATCATGGCACGACCAAGTGAACCAGATTCTTGAGTCGGGCGATGTCAAGAGTCAGAATAATAGAAAAGCATGTATGAGACGATGTATGAATGTGAACGAAGCAAGGAGTGTGTGCCAAGATCGAGTTGTTTGGCGGTCCGTCTTCTCTAGTAGTGACGGTTGTAGGATCAAATCTGACATGTAAATACATTATTTAATACTGGCGCAGACCTATAAAAATCACGGGATAGTCTGAATTTCTGTTCCATTGGGGATACCATAGTCTCACTTTTTTAATATGAATACCGCTCAAGAGTCCTAATTGCTCGCGTCTGCAGCCAGTGACACTATGGCATCCCCAATTGGGGCATGTTGTGAGGTTGAAGGTAGTGGGGAGGGGAAGGAGATGGGGAAAAGGAAGGTGGGGAAGTACCTGGCTATTCAGATCTGGTCACCAATCACCGGTAAAGCCATTTCAAGTAAGTGAATGGTGGTCTCACACCAGGGCGATACTGAGAGTATCTTCCACTCTGGAACGTGCCGCAAATACACTATACGTTATTTTAATTGATTTAATTGTGAAATAGCACAAATAATTCAAATTAAATTCATTTGCCACGCCGGGATTCGATCCCGCGACCTTCGGATTGCGAGTTAAGAGCCTTACCACTAGACCACGCCGCCGCCGGCCTCACTTGGGACGTATTTGGGACTCTTGTACGGTATTCACAATAAAAAATAATTATAGACATTCACTTTACCGCTTATCTGAATTCTTAACAACCAGTTCCAATTTTGAAAATGATACTTAAATTCAAAGCAAATTTGAGTACATTGAACCGGATTCGAATTTGCCTTACATCAGGGTAGGTACCAGCACTCTTTATGGACTGCCTTCGCTTCTTTTGACAGTTAATAAGCGCCAAAGGCGTTCAGTCCTCCATTAATGGAGTTACCTGCATCTACCCTTCTTTCAATCTCGCTAACGTAAAAAATAATTTTATGATGTCAATCAGCTATGTTACTTGAGAAAAATGCAGTTAACTTTAATAACGGCTTCAATAGTGTTATTTTACGTTAAAAAATTGCTTGCTAAGCTTTCCTAGTAGCCTTTATAACATATTTTCTAATATTATTAGGTCCGCTGTGTCTATGTTTGCAGTACCTAACTATACATTCTAAGTGTTTTAGTATGATTTTCCACCGCTAGATGGTGACCATGCTAATGTGAAGTTACGCAACATGGTGTGCTTGTTAGGAAACTCAGAGGAAAATTCATACAAGTGTCTTGTTCACAGCTTGTCATGGATCTGATAGAATAAATGTTTTTTTTATTACGATGTAGGAATTTCATAACAGTTGGTACATAAAGAATATTTACATTCTTAGGATGACACACAGTAGGTAGACATAGCCCTTGTGAATTGATGCATTGATTGAAATGGCTTTGGCCGTGATAAGTGAGCTGGTGTGAAAAGCCAGTAAATTCCCAACCTTTCTCTTTCCTATCTCTCTACCCTACCCACTCCCTTCAGACAGGCATCATACACGTATTATGTGAGGAATTCACATAAATTATCATAATTTCACAAAAAAATTACAGTTTTCGTGGTTCAGTGCTTTGACTGCCGGCGTGGTCTAGTGGTAAGGCTTTTGACTCGCAATCCGAAGGTCGCGGGATAAAATCCCGGCGTGGCAAATAAATTTTATTTGATTAATTTGTGATATTTCACAATTAATTCATTAAAAATAATATACAGTATATTTGCGGCACGTTCGAGATTGAAAGATACTCTCAGTATCGCCCTGGTGTAAGACCACCATTGAGAATTGAAAAGTTGCTTGAAATAGCTTTAACCGTGTTTGGTGACCAGATCTGAATAGCCAGGCACTTCCCCACCTTCCTCTCACCATCTCCTTCCCCTCTCCACTATCTTCAGCCTTACAACATACCCAATTGGAAATGCCGTGCCCCAGACGGGAGCAGTTGGAACTCTTGTGCGGTATTCATATATAAATATATATATATATATGTATTAAAAAATATTTGAACCAGTCTGAAGATGGCTTTAACAGGCTGAAACTGGTTACAGTCGCACACATATCAACCAACATAAAGAAGTGACCTCTTGAATAATGACATTCTTAATACTTGAACCGTGACCAAATCTTCCATATCCGCTTGTTTTATGTTTTACGTCCCAGTTTCATAATAAAACAACGCTCCGTGGACGTAGCAAATGTTCTCAGCTCTTAAAACCTCCGTGACAATACCGTGGTGCCTACTGCCTACTATCAACTAAACAATTTACTTTACAAAAGACTGATTGAAGCGGTGACCGGACAACTCGGAATGAAACCAACTCAGAACCATCTCAGATAAGTCTTTTAGAGTGATAAAAAAAATATATAAAAGATTGATTAAATATGTTACGTTAGGCTAGGGTTATCGAATAATTTAAAAATATATTTTTCATAGCTTTTAAGGACTTTTCAAGGAGTTATTGAGTTGACTTTATTCTCAGTTGGCATGGAACCGATTGAAGCCGCCGCTACCCGAATTTCTACCGATTTCTTACATATCTTCCTCAAAGTTTTTAAGCTCTCAAAAAAATATATGTTATTTTTTAAGATAATATACGCGTTTCACGCCAAAACGTAAATTATATGAAATTCCCTGTATAGAAAAAAATCGCAAAATATGCTCCGAAAATTATAAAAAACACGTCTGTTTCTATTATTTTACAAGTTATAGTTGTGAAAAAATTCACAATATTTCTTTAAATGATACTTAAGACGCTTTCCACGAGATTTTTGCTCTATTTTAAACGTGTCGTGTTTTATTAAGCATTTTCACAATTTTATCATTTAAAATATTAGCGCGCTCTGTCCAACATTCGTAATTACATCTCTCCATCTTCTTCTTTTTGGGCGGAGAAGCAGCGCCTGAAGGAGACATATTTACCTCTCCAGCAAGACTCTATCGACCTGTACCGCAGTGGGAGGGATGGGTTGATGCATTTGTTACTCCTGGACTGACCCGCGGATTCCTACCCTGATACCATTTTCCTTCCCAGATCTTCCACTTCTCTCTTTCCTTAAAAATAAGACTTCCACATAGCATCCCCAAAGATGGCTCCCCTGAGGGATATTATTTTCCTAAGGACTTTCTGTGTTTCTTTTTACATCAGCTTCGCACAGAAGGCCCCGAGAAAAATAATTCCCCTCAAGGCCTACGTCATCTTTGGAGATGCTGCGTTGAGGGTCTTTTTAGGGAAAGGAAGGAGAGGAAGTTCTGGGAAGGAAAAATATATGAGGGGTGGTTGGGTATCTGGGGATCAGTGTGTCTAGGAGTGACGGACGTATGTATTTATCCCTCCCACTGCAGTGCAAGGCAATGTTCCGAGAGAGTCCTGCTGGAAAGGTCAAAAGATCTACCTCAACCAGTCTCTCCCGATCGGGCTTACCACGCAGTTGGTGGGCAGACGCATCCGCCGCCAAGATCTTGACAAACCTAACCCCATGAACCCGGGCCCCTCTGCTAAGTCACCAATTGTAGCGAATCACTTGGGGTTACCTGTGGCAGAGGTGTTGGTTATCCAATAAATGGTTCCCGGGGCGGCGGTACTCATACGCGCCTCCCAAATTGAGTAGAGTTAACGTAAAAAAATATATGAATACTTATGTTCTTCTATATATTTATAGGTAAATAATCCAATTATAATGTAGTGCAATCAATTGTATATTTTATATACAGCGCGTTAAAGGAATTACTTGACTTTCAAGCGATTTCTGATATTATTTGTGGTAAAAAATGTAAATGAAGTTTTGGTCTTAGTTGTAATTTTAGTGTTTTTTTTAAAATTTAAAATGGGATAATAGTCTCACAGCAGCAAACGGTTGAGAGCAGTTGGGACTCTTGAGCGGTACTTACTTTAAAAAATAATAATTATTATCTTGGCACCGAAGGATCAAATAAATTATTGCAAACAAATAAATTTTAAACAAAAATATGAAAGATAACAAGACACAGAAAAATAGAAAAAGACAATGGTCGCAACTAGGACTCGAACCCAGACCTCTCGTCTAACCGGGACGTGCGCGTTAACCAATTTCGCTATTGCCACCTTCTGTCAAACCGTCATATTTGTCAATCTCATATTTAAAATTTAAGAATTAACAATATTATCTTCAATTAATTCTTTTTTCCGTATTATGGGCAACTACCCTTTTTATTGGAAACACATCATTCTAAGAATTGGTTTGTGACCTGGATAGCGTCTCGGATAAATACATCTGAATTTTTTCATATGGAACTTTATAAAAGTCAAAATGAAAATTAATTTTTTTACAAGAAAAACTCTCGTTTTATAATTTTTGAAGGTTATTCTAATAAAATAAATTATTATTTTAATAAAATAAATAATGCCATCACAAAGTAAAAACCTTATAGAAGAAGTTTTCTTCGAAAAATTATAAAAAGAGGGTTTTTCTTAAAAAAAAATTTTTTGTATCATAATTTTTTAACGTTGAATTTCCAGTTGAATCATCTGCCATAAGTACATCCACGAGGTTTTGGGTGGAAGAGGCGACAGTAGAAGAAGAAGACGATGAAGAAGAGGGGAGGGGAAGGAGAGAGGAAAAGCGGGGGCCGTCGCGGGTCGACGCTTGCCACGGGTGACCGAGCCGCCTAATGTACTAACGTACTAATGTACACACTAATACACAAACTAACAACTAGGAATAATGCTCAAGCAAAGAGACCAATGGACTTACGCATGCATGGACTTCTGAGGATTGCAGCAAGATTTATCAAAAATAAAATCAAAAACATTACAAAATTAGACTATTCGTAGACTGCTAATTTGTTTCGCACCAAAGATTCAATAAAGAAAATAAACGAAGACTTACAAAATATATCAATTTATAATTTGGGAGGCTGGTGTGGGTACCGCCATTAAATTGAAAAACCATTTATTGGAAAACCAACACCTCTGCCATAGGCCACTCCAAATGATTTGCTACGTTTGGTAACTTACCAGGGATGCCTGGATTCATGGGGTGAGGATGCGTCTGCCCACAAACTGCGTGGCAGGCAAAAATCATTTTAAATACATGTAGGATTACGAAAGATTTTTTAAATATTTATATTGAGGGGTCAGTAGGATTTAACGGTCCAGTTAGGAGTTCTATCGAGCCGAACGCTCTGATATGAAAATATCTGGAGTCGGTGAATTATTTTCCCATTTGGTCTCTGGTTGGTTGACATGTTGTTCTTGTATTGTTTTGTATTTATTATACTTATATATAGAAATTGAATTGATTAGATGATCATTTGTGGAAAAATGTGTGGAAGGGTTTAGTTTTTCCTGTGGGGAAGATTTAACCCGGACATAAAGTCATAAAATAAAACTAGGTTAAGAAGTAAAGAATTTTGTCAAGGCTCTGGTAAACGAGCAAGTTTCCAGAGTTTTTTCGTGCCAGCAACGATTGCCGTCGAAATCTTCAAGATTGATGCTAGTGCAGTTCAGTCTGCAGTATAAAATTGCCTTGATGTTAGTAAACCTCTGATGTGACGAAGGCACCGAAAGAAAGAGAAACATTCAATGCGCAAGTTTCAGTGAATAAAAGCACCCGTGACTTTTCACGGGTAAGTCAATATACCACTTTATAGCAATAAAAATAATAATTATGAACGCCGTTCGTAATGCGCGCTGCAACATGAAACTTAAACATTCATAAAACAAATAAACACACTGAAAAAACACTTCTCAGCGCTGGGGACAAGTTTTGCAATGTGCTTCCTCTTATTTTTTTACATTAAGTTGGTTGCTTGTTCAAGGGTGTACGAAATTTTTTTAAACTTTATTCTTTGTGTTCTGTTTTTTTTTTTGTATTGGTGGTAAGGATGTTTGTTTGTTGCTATTATTTTTATTACGGTCACTTTTTTGTAACATATATTCAAGCTTTTAGCCAACACAAGCACACATTATTAGATTATTAAAATATCTTAGTTTTCTAGTTGTAGTAGTGGTTCTAATATTGATCCCTGGGGAACTCCATGGTTCTGTTATTTGTTTATTAGCTATCAGATTTCATTAGGTCATTTCTAGTAGCGTATATCCAAGTTTGTACCCCAGTAAGAAATTGCATAAATTATTAGATGGTCAAACTATCTTAGTTTTCAAGTTGTAGTAGTGGTCGTAACATTGATCCCTGAGGAACTCCATAATTAGGATGTTTGTTAGCTATCAGATTTAACCCTTTCTAGTAGTGTATATCCAAATTTTTACCCCAGTAGGAAATTGTATAAATTATTAGATGGTCAAACTATCTTAGTTTTCAAGTTGTAGTAGTGGTCGTAACATTGATCCCTGAGGAACTCCATAATTAGGATGTTTGTTAGCTATCAGATTTAACCCTTTCTAGTAGTGTATATCCAAATTTTTACCCCAGTAGGAAATTGTATAAATTATTAGATGGTCAAACTATCTTAGTTTTCAAGTTGTAGTAGTGGTCGTAACATTGATCCCTGAGGAACTCCATAATTAGGATGTTTGTTAGCTATCAGATTTAACCCTTTCTAGTAGTGTATATCCAAATTTTTACCCCAGTAGGAAATTGTATAAATTATTAGATGGTCAAAATATCTTAGTTTTCAAGTTGTAGTAGTGGTCGTAACATTGATCCCTGAGGAACTCCATAATTAGGATGTTTGTTTGCAGCTTTTAGATTGATTTAAGTCATTTTTAGTGGCATTTATCCAAGTTTTTACCCAGGTAGGAAAATGCATCAATTATTAGATGATTAAAACAACATAGTTTTCAATATTTCTATTTTTTAAGCTGACAATTCGTGTTGGAATTCCATAATAATAATATAATAAAACACCATTAAAATTATTTCCACATGTTAAAGACATCTTCACACTGGTGTTGATGACCAATCTGAAGATGGCTCTAACCCGCTGAAACCGGTTACGGTCACAAATAGAGTAAGTGGAAATGAGTTCTATGTGAGTTTTATTACATTACTATTAACATAGTTTTCAAGTCGTAGTAATAGTGGTCCTAAAATTGATCCCTGAGGGTTTCCAGAGTTTACAGGAAGGTAACTGATTCAAATCTTCTATGGCCACTACGCCAAACAAATTACTTTCCATTGTTAAGATATAATTATTTACTTGAGATTATTGAGAAGGATAACATGGTTCATAGATTAGAGTATCACTAGATTAGATAAAACTTAATTTAATGGATCTCTTTTATAAAGAATTTAGTCTACTTTCATACTTCCACTGCCAGTTTTCTTGAATTTTCGATGTTCTAGTAGTGTTCAAATCAGATTAAGATAGCTTAATACTCAAAAAATATCTTACGAAAAGATAATGATAGAATAATTAATAAATAAAAACTGTATAGAAATTGCAATAGAAAATCCACGCCTTCCATTATGCAAACATACATAACTAAAAGACCATTCGCTCATACGCGTCTCTTATCGCATAACATTCGGACCGATGCAGTTTACGACCGTTAACAAACAGTACAGGACGTATTGGTAATATGGGTAATACCTTTGCTGTTCCCAAGTTCCATGTTTATATTATTAACGCAGAGCACAACCCGTGCGATATTGTGTACGCTCGCTGCCTTTCACATAGGTAAAAGTGCGAGCGTACCCTATTGCTTGAAACACGAGGAAAGTTGGTACTTAAGAAATGTGAAATAATATTACCTATAATGTTTTATGTCTTTGTATGAGGGAGTGGTTGTCGTTGATGGCTTTCTATTTTCATAGTTTCTGGTTGTTTTGTGTTATTGTTACAGGTGGCTGAACCAAAAAAGAATAGTTTTACTTGTGAAACCAAAATATTGAATAATAGAATTGGAATTCCATGGGACACTCGTGTCAGGGACATCTATTCAGTTTCCGATATCCTTCCAGTCACAATATTTCCTAAACATGAAATCACAAGCACCATCCTACAAATTACTCACACTAACGTCAAGCCACTTTGCAATCAAGACATCCACAACCACAATTCTCGGAATAACACTAAAATCCACATTCTTCAAAAATATGCTTCAAAATATGCGATAAAATTTCTGAAGTATATTGCCTTCATACTATATAATTTACTTCCTGATATGTATAAAAACATATCAGGAAGTAACTAACTAACTAACCTAACCTAACCTAACCTAACCATCCAGCGTAATAAAAATTTTCAAAGTAATGCTTTAAAACAATATTTTTTAAATATATTTAAACGATTAAGTATTTTGAATGAAAAAATTTCGTATCGTTTTTGTTTTGTCCTAAATCCTTTTCTCTCCTTTTCTTTTCCCTTTATTTGTAATCATCATTTTTATATCCTCGTTTTTTTTCTTTACTTGTTTTCTCTTTTTGTTTGTTCTACTTAACCTTACTTTTATTTTTATGCTGTGCTGTATGTTTATTTTCCTATTATCCTGTATGATAATTGTTCCTCTTATCGCATACCCATGAATTGTAATTTTTCTGCCGTCCTAAAATGAGTTTTTTTAACTCATCAGGATTGCTCTAGCAAGAAATAATAACAATTGTCGTAAATATCCATCAATTGATAAGTGCTTGGAGACGGTCTAAGCACAAACGACTCAGCTATTATGAAGAGAGCGAGAGACACGTGCTGCTGTTGAGAATGCACCAACAGTTGTTGGAAATGTGAAAAGGACGTAGAAATATTCAATCATTCATGGTGTTAATGTCCCGCCTTGATGGGAAGAAGTCTTAGATACTCTCTTCTAAGTCTGGGAGTTGAAAGATGTGAAACCAGGAGAAATCACAAGGTTATCAATGACTGTGAACTTTATTTATGGATTAGGTACAACTATATACGTAGGTAGGGCTTACAAATATTTTTTAAGTGGGTCTGGCTGTTTTATGGGGATATCCTGTGTAGAGATAGGCTGGTTTATATTCAGGTGATCAGGTAAAATTTTTGATATGTTGGACGTCAAAGTATTGGCCACAATTGAATTATATTGTTGTTGGTATTGATACCATTAAGAGGATTGGAGAACTTTTAATTTAGATTTAGGATGAGTCGATGATCCAATGTTTAGTCAAGCAGTGTTTATTTGCAAGCTTGTGCCATCATATTGTTTGGTGTAACTTGTGACAAATTGTGAGTGTGGCGATTACACATACTTATATTGCCAGCGCCAAAAATTAAATTATGAATAGTCCCTACAGATTTAATTACTTGTCTAATAAAATGTGTGTTTTTTTAATTTCATTGTCAGTAATTTGAGTGGGAAAAAACGTAAGATGAGCCATTTTTTAAACTTCTTAGCATTAGAAACGTCTTTATTAAAAAAATTGTAAGTTTATTTCTAAAAATAAAATTTGAAAGCGTATTTCATCAACTTTCAATCATGATTTTGGAAACAATCATAAATTTTGCATTTATTTGGATTTTAAAGACTAAGATGGGACATGTGCACCGAATGCTAAGCGTAGGAGCACCGAAGAAGGTTCTAACAGAAAAACCGGGAGGTTAACGAAAGGCGGGCAGACCTAGGCTTAGATGGGAGGATGATGTCAGGAAGGATGCAAGGGGACTACTCCATGTTGCAGATGGGAAGACGACGGCAGAAGACAGAGGGTGGTGGAGGCTTATCTTGAAGGAGGCCAAGGTAACGCCATTGAAGAAAAAGAAGAATTTGGATTTTATTGCAAAACAGATGTGTTCTGACCCTCTCACAGAATATGACCGATATTTATTTATTTATTTACGGACAAAAAATAGTCCATTAATAACATAACAATAACACGAATAAAAAAAAAGAGACGACAATGAAAGGAAAGTACATATAAATGAAGAGCATTAACAAATGATAATATAAATAACATAAAGAAGACTACAAGTCAAAGCTTGAAGATGGATTAAAAAGACTTAAAAATTACACATTTTGCATCGACTGCCGAAAGTTATTTAGGCTAACACCAAAATTTTCAATGCTTTGACTTGCGTTAAAGTCTCGACATTCTGGATAAAGGAGAATGATATCCATAATTAGTAGAATGTTGATTGAGGAACAGCAATTCATTATTTCGGAGTCTACGGGAAGGGATGTTAAACTGGATGAGTTGTAACAAAGCAGGTGTGTCAGTAATATTGTTGATAATTTTGAATAATATCTGGAGGGTTCACTATTGATAAACTCGTTTCACTGTTTTTAAAAAAGTTTAATACCTTTAATTTTTTTACCAGCATTAGGAAAAGTTGTTAGCGTCTTCTCAAATATCCAAATTCTGTCACTTTAAGTCAAATGTTTTTTAACTTCCGGATGTTAAAAGTGTCGTTCATTTTGAAACCCCCGTGCCCTGTGTGAAAATAAAACAGTGTTTGCTCGGCGTATGTTCCAAGTGCGATTAATTTGAACGCCTTGCTTATCGACTTGCAAAAGGCGATACAACATTAAAATTCAGACCACCAACGTACTGGTTTAATAATAACGCATTACATACAGGTATTATATTTTATAACCGCACAGACTTGGAAAAACTTTAAAGAGAGGAGTCGGAAATCTTTTACTAAAGAAAACATGTTACTTCCTGATACATCATGCTGTTTGGAAAGTAACTGTGATATATCGGAATATTGTTGTTATGTTGTTTATGCTATGCTCGCTGTCGGTTACGATGAAGATAGCCGATCAAGTCACTTTAATTACGAGAGCTCACCAGACATAGCTTAGCTATCGAGTTATAAGGACGCGCGTCTTCTTAAAACATATTTGTATTGTGCGTATTGATAATAGAGACTTACTGTGATTTCAAGAAAACAAAGTGTTTTAATCGAATAACATAGTGCTGAGAAAAAGTCCGCTGCTAATAAATAAAGACAAATATCTTTGTAAAGGATTACAGAGAGAGAGAGACATTACAGTAACCATCGCGCCGTTTGGCTTTAAATTGGGATGTGGGTATCGGTAACGCCCCAGGGAACCATGTATTGAATAACCGATACCTCTGTCATAGGTCACCCCAAGTGGTTCGCTACGTTTGGTAACTTAACAGGGGAGCCCGGGTTTACGGGGTGAGGATTTGTCTAATGTCTTGGTGGCGAATACGTTTGCCCACCTACTGAGAGACTTTTTGAGGGAGATCTAACCTAGACCTCTACGGCCGGACTCATCGTCTTGCATCTCAGTGGGAAGGATGAATTCATACGCCCGTCATTCCTGGATACATTGACTCCCATACCCAACTTTCAGACATCTTTCCTTCCCAGAGCTTCCTCTCCTTTGTTGCCCTAAAAACACCCTCCACAAAGATTTTTCATCATCATCTTCATCCCCTTATCCTTTTCGGGTCGGGGACCCATTGCATCGACAAGGTTCCTCCATACGTCCTTGTCTTGTGCTGACTGTTCGGCCTCCGTCCATGGCAGACCCATCCTTTCGTTACACAGTTTCTGGAGGTGCCTCGCCCAGCTGTGTCTGGGGCGGCCCACTGTACGTCTACCCTCTGGAATCGCACTTAGTATCTTCCTCGGAATTCGGTCATCAGGCATTCTTAGTCAAGCCCAAGCCACCTCTGTTGCGATTTTTCTATGAAGAGTAACAGTCTCGGATCGTCGAGTTTCTTATATGATCCCATTTCGTAACAAAGATTTTTATGTTTCAAAATACAATAAAACCTGGGAAAGTCCGGTGAACTAGTAGCGAATCCTCGGTGAATTTACCGGCACCTTTTGACGTAGGTACAAACGTAGGTAGAAATTTAGATGATGATGAAGTAAAAATACGAAATGTTACCTTTTTCAACTAAACAATTTATTTAATGATACATAATAACTCCGATGGTTTACGATCGCTGTTTGAAGGCAATATCGACCAGGACCAGGCTGTAATCGGGAGGTTATTACCCGAGTTAAGGCTGTTTAGAAAACAATAAACCTTTTCAGCGGAATGTTATTGTTACGCGTTCTTTTGGGGTTTTATGCAACCGCCACCACGTCACGTTATTGTGACGACGAATCGAATCAAATACTTGCATGTTATTTGCAAATTTTATGATGAATAATAAAAGGAGTTTGGTAAATGCAAAAAGTATGGTCTTGTCGAAAAAATCATAATATTAAATCGTTTGGTTCACTGTCCTCTGAAGTGTATTTATATGAGAAAAAATAAACTTTTTAGCAAGATGTACAAATGAAAAAAGTTCTTTGTTTAAAAGCACGTTATTTGATTGATACATGTCGAGTGGTTTCGGTTGATCTCAATCTTCATCAGGACAATAAATATATAAACTAAATTACAGTACAGTGGTGGCTGGATCATGTGGAGAGAATGATCGAGCATCAAGGACCAAAGTCTCTGCTTAACTTTATACCGATAGGGCGAAGGAGCCTGGGAAGGCCAAGATTAAGATGGAGCAACAACGTTCTCAAAGACATTGAACTTCTAAACTGGAGAGAGCTGGCACAAAACCGAGATGAGTGGAGGAGGCCCAACAGGGGTTATAGAGCCAAGAGTGACGATGATGATGATGACAATACAGAGGAAAATTATAAGATAAACAAAAGAGAAAGCATATAAGAGAGGGAGAGACCATCAGAGACAGGCTAGTAGAGGGCAGGTGTAGGAATAGGGGCGCGGTAGAGGTTACGTAGGAAGATCTCATTTTTAGAGATTAAATGTCCCTGTGTAACCTCAGTGGTAGTATGTATAATGTGTAGGATAGAACAAGGGAGGAAAAAGGATGATCATTTATTTAACACTGTCAAATCTCTGCAAAGGAGCACTCAATGGCAATACAATCACAATATAATAATGAACAATCTCAATGATAAACTAAAGATAAAGGGAAAGCTTACAAGAAAGGGAGAGACCATCAGAAACAGCCTGGTAGAGGGGTAGGGGAGGTCACGTAGGGAGATCTCATTTTTAGAAAGATTACATCTTTACCGACCAGCATACTGATTCTGTAACCATCAAAACACTGAATAAAGAAAATTTAAAAAAAAAAATCCTCTCATGTTACAAAGGCCATAGTTTGTGTAAAGTGTAGGATAGAACAAGGCATGGGAGGAAAAGGGATGACAATTCACTTAGAACTGTCACATCTCTGCAAAGGAGCGCACAATGTCAACACAATCACAACATAGTTAATTCCACCGCGATACCCTAAAATATTATCGCCGACTTTATTCAACGTGTATCTAAAACACCGTTTGACGGTTGGGAAGTATTTTTTATTAATAGGGGTGATGGAGTGAAGTACACTTGAGTTGAAATGTAAATCATTTAAGCTTTAAAAATTTTATTTTATTATTTACCATAAGTACTTGTGTGGAAATTTTCGTGCCAAAACCTCTTCGTTTAATCTGTAATATCGTATACAAAATTAACATATTTTGAAATAATGGATTCTAAGTAGTTAATCTAACAAGTTGTTATTCAAATTAAACACGTAGGTTTAATGTTGTTTGTAACAATTAACCGCGGCACTTTACCGGCGTTTTAGCCAAATCAAGATCCGCTGACCGTAAATCAGCGTCTAAGCACTTACTCAGGTAGTTATGTAAGTAAGTAATGAGACATCTAATTGCTCTGCGCTCGCTTACTGGACCTTCAAGGCCATCATTCATTGGAACTATTGCCAATAAAATTTCTTAGGTGATTTTTAAAACCTAACCTAGTCTTAAATGGTGAGCTCAGCACAGGAAAGCCACGTAGTGAGATCCAATGATCAAATAATAATATTTAAAATAAAATTATAGTACCTGCTGCCCTTCATAGAAAAATCGCAACTGAGGTGGATTGGGCATGTACTAAGAATGCCTGATGATCGAATTCCGGGGAAGTATTAAGTGCGATTCCAGAGCGTAGACGTCCAGTGGGCCGCCCCAGACACAGCTGGGCGAGGCAAACTCCAGAAACTATGTGAGGAGAGGATGGGACTGCCATGGACGGAGGCCGAACAGTCAGCACAAGACAGGGACGTATGGAGGAGCCTTGTCAATGCAATGGGTCCCCGGCCCAAATAGGATAAGGGGATGAAGATGATGATGATGAAATTATTGTACCAAATAAAAAAAATGATAAACTAATCTAATCTAACTTAACCGAATCTAACCCAACTTATCCCAGCCTAACCCAACCTAACCTAACCTAATCTAACCCAATATAACCCAACCTAACCAAATCTAAATCAACCTAATCCAAACTGACCTGACCTAAAGTTAAACATTTAGAGAAAATCTTTTAGCTTATTAATGCTGCTTATTTTTGTGCTCATGTTCATGTGAGCACCGCGCAAGAGTCCCAACTGTTCCTTACTAGTCGGAGCCAGTGAGACCGCTCCATCCTCAATTTGGATATGTTGAATGGTATGGGGAGAGGGAGAGATGAAACTGAAAGAAGGTGGAGAAGTTCCTGGCTGTTTAGATCTGGTCACTCATCGCGGCTGCGGCCATTTCAAGAAACGTTTCAATCCTGAATGGTTGTCATTTACCAGGATGATACTGAAGGTATCTACCACTCTAGAACTCTTTATCCACTGGAGCGATTATGGTCGAAAAATGGACCACTTTTATTTTTCTGCGATTGTTAAGTGGTCAAAAATTGGACCACATTTTCCTACCATTCGTAAAACATTTATTTTAAATTTTTAAAACATTTCCAAGGCCAGCCATTTATTTTAAAACGAAGCTATTGAAATGCTTTATCTATTATGATCATAGATGTCGCAAATCCGAACTTCGTAGACTAATTTAGAACGATGAAAAAAATAAATGTTTAAATTTCTTTTTTCACGCAGTATTCTTGATGAGCTGTTTACGGTTTAAATTAAGTCCTTTTTCCATAGATATGCGCCTTTCATTATCAAGTATACCACAGACAACGTACAGAAATCGAAAATATTCTATTCTTCCTCGAATAAATACCTCTCACGGAGTTTCAAAGTAATAAAACATGCAGGATTCGCGCGGTTATAAACTTCAACATTTTTTAATATTTTTTTTTTATAAATCTCACAAATATGAGATAAACGGTAAAATACAGGTTTATTCATTGGCTTTATAGCACTATTATAAGTTTCGATGTATCCATGTTAAAATTCGAAGGTATGATTTTTTTAATGTTGGCGAAAAATTTTAAAAATGATCTTCTGGAAATCTCGAATACTTGAGGTAAATTTATTTATTTAGCGCGGTCGCTCCAGTGGTTGCCAAAACAATCAAGAAGAAAATGATAGTGTCGTCAAGAGTCTTTTCCCCCGACTTGTAGATGTTGACCTCCACATCACAACTACATCAACAGTAAACGGAGATTATCCAATGAACACATTACACAGGCGACCAGCGATAGAGCCAATGCCAGTGCTAGCACTAATTCTAATGACATCATCGGCGTCCGATGTTGGTGGGACCACAATATTCCGACAGATTTATATTGTGAAGGATGACTGGTTAGCAACAGAAAGGATTATTACAAAATTGCGAAGTTTTTTAATAAGAGGATTGGGGTTACTTTGAATATGTATACGAAAACTCCAATTAAGATTGGGGTTCGTACAGACTACAAGTTGCTTCATTTACGCTGTCGTAAGGTTTATAATGAATATTTAACTGAACCAGACGTACGCCGTATTGTTTACTCTAAGTAATCTCCCGAAACTGCGGGAACCCAGCTGTTTATCGTGTATCATCGGCTATTTCCGTAACCGTCCGCGCATTAGACACGAGCGACGATAGTTGATACTCTTCTAAGGTATTACTTAACTGACAACTGTTGAGATATAAATGAATTTAATTTGAACAGAAAATAAAGATAGAAAACAGTATACAGAAGAAATGCGTGCATTGTGATTACCTTATTTTTACCTTATTTATTTATTTACTGACAAAAAGTCTATTAATAACATAACAATAACACAAATAAAAAAAAAGAGATGACAATGAAAGGAAAGTACATATAAATGAAGAGCATTGACAAATTATAATATAAAGAACATATGGAAGACTTGAAGATGGATTTAAAAGACTTTAAAAATTACACATTTCGTATCGACTGCCGAAAGTCATTTAGGCTAACACCGAAAAATTCAATGCATTGACTTGCGTTAAGAAGTCTCGACATTCTGGATAAAGGAGAATGATATCCATAATTAGTAGAATGTTGATTGAGGAAAAGCAATTCATTATTTCGGAGTCTACGGGAAGGGATGTTAAACTGTATATTTACAAATAACAAGGGACTATAAGCATAGTTAATAATATAATGCTACTGAGATTTGATAACTTCACAGTAGGTATTAGATTCAACGGGTCGTTTCTGCGACCCGTTTGTGTAAATCGGCTCGTATGAGGAACAATCTACCGTAATCTGATTTGTCTTCCTTCATATAATCCGGGCCTCTTCTAGACCCGCATTAAACCCATTCTTACAGCCCCTACCTTAATCCGCCTCTCAATTCTGACCAACCAGGTAGTGATCTAGTTCCCCTGTCTTTACCCGGTACGGACAAAGATAATAAATAAACATGGCACGATCAAATTGATGGCCGGCGCAGTCTAGCGGTAAGGTTCTTGACTCGCATTCTGAAGGTCGCGGTATCGAATCCCGCTGTGGCAAATCAATTTTATTTGATTAATTTGTATTATTTCACAATTTATTCATTTAAAATAATATATAGTACATTTGCGGCCCGTTCCAGAGTGGAAGATACTCTCGGTAACGCCCTGGTGTTAGACCACCATTCAGAATTGAAACGTTGCTTGAATTGGCTTTAACCGTGTTTGGTGACCAAATTTGATTAGCCATATGGTACTTCCCACCTTCGTCTCCCCCATCTCTTTCCCCTCCCACTACCTTCAGCCTCACAACATACCCCAATTGGGGATGCCATAGCCTGACTGGCTCCGGACGGGAGCAGTTGGAACTCTTGTGCGGTATTCATATAAATAAAAATTTAAAAATAAAAGTAAATTGAATATGAGAAACATATTATATATTATTTTTAATTTTTAAATTCAGAAAAAAACACAATTCAACAAAATAAAAATCACTTGCGCACACCGAGATTTGAACCGTGACCTTTGGATTGCTTGTTGAGACACGCAGACCGTCACTGAACCCGTAACCTAGTAAAAATGCTTTCGGATTCTGTGAGTTTGGGTCATTGCCGTGAGGGAGATAGCATGATAAATATTATGCATCTGAAAGAGATAGTTAGATAAACGTAGGTTGATTTTTATATTAAATATAATTTGACTCTCAAACTCGTGAGGTACCTACTAATAAAAGCACCACTATCTTGAAATGAAAACAGAACGTACAAACGTATTTACAGAAGGATAAAATGCGAAACGATCGTTAAAATAGGACTTCGCCAAGTTCAATTAATAAAACAAATAATGTACACACAACAACAATAAACTGAAGAGAGTCAGAAAATGTTTACAAAAGAAATAATTTTCAAAACTTTTTGAGAAATAACAATTTTTGTTCGGTCTCAAAAAACCAATAAATAACCAAACATAAATTAAGGATAACAGCCGTGAAATCCGACGCGACGCACAAAATCCAATTTCAGATTACAAAGAACGACCGTAAACTGATTTTCAGTATGTTATGTTGTTGCGTTGTTTTGTGTCATGTTATTATGTTATGTTGTATGTATGCGGAGCCTGAATGACATCTCGTATCAGTCATCTGTTAGATTTGTCAAAAGGGATTTAATAAGTGTAGTTGATTGCATTCTACGCAATGAAATAAGCACGGCGTTTGGTAATTGATGTATAAATTATAAGTTTTACAAGTGGGTATTATAAGTTTTACAAGTGAGTGGGTAAAATTTTATGTATGGTCAGTCTTGCTGTATGGATATGAGACATGGACCTTGAAAGTAAATACTATGAATAGGTTAGAGGCTTTTGAAATGTGGCTTCACTGGAGAATGCTCAAGGTTCCATGGACCGACATGATCACCAACATAGAAATTCTCAGGCGGGCTAGAGCAGATAGAGAACAGCTCACATTAATAAAAGTAAGGAAAATTTCATATCTGGGTCACATACTTCGAGGGGAAAAGTATCACTTGCTCCAATTAATATTGAAAGGCAAGAGAGAAGGTCGCTGAGGGCCTGTTAGGAGACAAATGTCTTGGCTGCAAAATATACGAGAGTGGACCGGCATTAGAAGTGCGGAGGAGCTATTCCGGGCAGCACAAGATAGCGAGACATTTTCCAGAGTGATCGCCAACGTCGGGGGGACCTGATAGGGCACACGAAGAAGAAGAAGTGGGTATTGCAGCAATTTTGTTGAACTAAAACACTATTTTATGAATATGCCTAAATTGTCAGACAGAGGGATTTTCAATGACTTCGTATTTCTATATAAAATGTTAAATGATGTTGTTGATTGTCAAGAATTGCTTGCATTGATCAGCTTTCTGATTCCACTACGTAATACTAGAAATCGAGATTTATTTCAGTGCAGAAATTCCGGAACTAACTACCATATGTATTCGCTTCGCCCAGAATACTAATAGAGGGAAATATTTATACTTTTTCAGTGGACACCTTCAATTTATCATTAAACAAATAAAAAATATTGTTACTGGGGCAGTTCTGTTATGTATAATAAATACTTATAATTTTTACTTTTCATAATGTAAACGGCATAAATGAATAAATATATAAAAATTAGTAGATTCTTATGGTTAAGAAAAATATATCAAGGTAAAATGAAAGATTTTCTCATAAGTCTCGATGAAATTGAGCGAGTTTATAAGCTACTAGCCGGTGAATTCACTAGTAAGCTCGCTCAGTGTAATCGTATTACTTGTGAACAATCTACGAAAAAAGTTGAAAGGATGTCAAATTTACTCGCTACTCGCTAGCTTGTGCCACAAAATGGCGGCCTGCCAACAGCTGATTTCGTAACTATCAAACAGCTGACAGAATTAATTCGCGCGAGAGTCGTTATTCTCACTACACGCCAGCGTGTGGCGCTACCTGCGAGCTCAGTTTTCTACAAGATTTCGACAGAATTAGTTTGCGCGGGAGTCGTTATTTTAGCTCGTGTTAACAAAAAGGAGTTGAAAAGGAAATAAAAACGGATATTATTTATGTTTCACTTAATTTTAACGCTAGAACACCCAGAAAAGATAGCAAAACGCGGTTTCAACTCGCTAGCAAGTTCGCTACTGAGCGAGTGGACAGTTTTGTATGTCATCACGACAATCTCACTCGCTGATTCACCCGCTTTTAAGCTTGTCGGCTAGTAGCTTGTAAACTCGCTCAATGTAATCGAGGCTTAACAAGAACTTTATATTTGTATTTAATTTTTATTCTCTCCAACTATCTGTACACATGCACAAATAAAACAGAGTGTGGCGGCGCGGCTTTTTTGTTTTATAGATATAAATCCGATGTTTATTCCAACAAGTGGCTATTTTAAGGCTCTAAAGTTCATGATAGAAGTGAAGGTGTAATGTGGAAATCATTGCGTTGGTATAAAATTTCACAGAAAAAACTGTGAAACTTGAGCGAAGATCGTAAGGAAAGATTTTTTATTGTCATAGTGTTTAGTATTCAGTTTTCATGAATGGGCAGTTCGTTGTCTAGACACCATGTAAACAGCGGCCTCTCTAGTGAATGTGGTTTAAAATTTAAATCTAAAAATAAGTCACAAATAAACACGTACAGAATTTGTCACATCAGCAATGGCTAACAATATTATTTGGGACAGGATGGGTGCGGACCTCGGCTAACTCACCACGCGATCACAGATCAACAACACAGTTACGAATGTGGGTTAGTGGCGATACTGTAAGTACGGCAGGTAGGCATAGCGGGTAAGAGGTAGATAGTGTCTATTATAATGCTCTCCGGTAGAGTGGGGCCGCACCCCGATGGCTGAACACACCCAGACTGATTAATAACTAAATGTCAACCAAACAGAAGGTATAATAAAATAATTTATTATCGTCCTGCCACTGAGAGATCTGTTGTAAATTGTATTTCTGTTGAATTTTCTTTTATTGGATAACCAGCACCCCTGCCATAAATCGCTCCAAATAATTCGCTACGTTTGATGACTTAGCAGTGGCGCCCGGGTACACGGGGTGAGGTTTATCTAGGTCTTGGCGACGGACACGGACACCCTTCTGCTGCGTTACGGGACGGATCGGAAGAGACTCAATGGGAGACCTTTTGACATATCCAGACAGACTCTCTCGACCCATCGCCTTGCACCGCAGTGAGAGAGATGGATTCATAGTCCGTCACTCCTGGATACATTGAACCCAGGTTACAACCCGCCCCTTATACCTTTTCTTTCCCAGAATTTCCTCTCCTTCTTTTTTCTAACAAGACCCTCCACACAGCATCCCCAAAGATTTTTTTTCTAACATGAGCTCCACACAGGAGGTCCTGAGGTAAATTATTTCCCTCAGGGCCTATGTCATCTTTGGGGATGCTGTGTGGAGGGTTTTTTAAGGAAAGGAAGGGAAGGAGAGTTCTGGGAAGGAAAAGGGTTTAAGGGGTGGGTAGGAATCTGGGGTTCAGTGTGTCCTGGTCATCCACCTCCAAGACCTAGACAAACCTCACCCCATGAACCCGGGGGAGATGAAACAGGTCCTGAAGGAAATTATTTTCCTCAGGGCCTCCTCTTTGAAGCTGATGTATGATTGAAAACTTAATAAAACCCACTGTACGCATGAATCAGAATTTTTTTATTTGTTTTTTATAATGTAGGCACATATCTAAAGCTTTGTTTTACTTAGTTTTTGAAGATCAAATCAGGTAGGTGACGTCATAGGAGCACGTCGTAGGCGCGCTGGGTTGCGATCACAGAACATCCGTTCGAAAAGCAGGCCTCAACGGCAAACGCACGCTCCTCACTGTTCCAACGCATGTTGGCGACTAAACTGTGTCGAAACAAAACTTTATAGTTCCCCTGTCGAACGAGATCACTAGCGCTCCGCTACGACATCAATCGACTGAATGGCGCGCATTTTATAAAAGGAAGTTATGCTGCCGTACCATGCACAATAGCAATATTAAAAGGGTACCATCATGCTATATTATTTCAGGTGTTATAAACGTTTTGTTATAAATTAATGATTTAGTGTTTGGACGGTTCAGTAGCTCGGCTCTAATGAAGATTTTCCAAATCCGTACTTTATCATCCGCGGCGGGTCATAATGTTAATAATGATTATTATTAACTCGACCCGGAGTGGCCCGGCACGCCCTTGTTTTTTATTTGAAGCCCTCACAGTAATTTATGCACATTTTTATGTGTTTATTTCAAGTTTTCGAAGATGCCGTTCAATAATTTGAAAGTGATAAAAATCAGTATTGCATTTAAACCGGGACTTTTTCACTAAAATGAAGCCATGCGAAATAATGCAAAATCATACAAAATCATGTGTTTTTGGTTTCAAAATTTGATCGCTTAAATATATTATAGATGCTTCAAATAAATACTGCCAGTAGAACACACTTTGACCTTGGAAAATATCGAGTAATTCCTTTTACAAGTCTGAAAAAAAATAAAGTATCAAGCCTTTTAAAAATACTTTTCAGTGCCAAAATCTCCTACTAATTGATCCATTTTTGGATAGAGTTTCATTATATAATGTGGCAAATTACCTTCTTTACAAAATAATCGGAAACATTTTTAATATTTGCGCTTGAATTTCACAAAATATAATAAAACATGAATTTTTGCGATATTTTTTTCCAGCGCATAAAAAGAGGCGTTACTCAACTGCGGATTTAATCCTTATGCCATCCGCAGAAGGGCCGATCGCGCGTCGATAAGTCGTACTTGGTCTCCTCCCGGATTCGGGGGTGTAAAGACGTCTCTAGACACTGCGTCGCTTTGTTCCGTGCAATCGACTTAAAATTTCCTTGTTATTATAATAAATAATGCTTAAAAAAGGAGTTAACATTTTTTACAAGCCTTTACGAAATCAACCTATGAAAAACATCTTTAAAACACCTTCTCCAACTTTTTCTCAAGTATTTTTAAATCCCTCCTAAAAAGAGGCGTGAATTCATTTGTCGAATTTCTCCAAGACTAGTGGATCACCTTAAATGTAAAAAACAAAGAAATGTAATCATTGAAGACAATATTAACGACTCTCAAATGAAAATTTGGAACCGAAAAAAACATGAACTTAACCTTCCGGAGCTCTGCTCTAACTATTGAGCTAATTCGACCCTGTCCACTTCGTTCATTTTTAACTGTATCATTCTCCGACTGAAAACTAACAACATTTTCTTCATTTTCTTAACGCATATTTTTATTGGCTGATATCTTTGGTATGATCTCAAGATTCTAAATGCAACCTAGATAGCGTCTTGGATAAATATATCAATTTTTATTTTATTTTAAAGTGCGACATCTATTGACTTTTCTAAGGCCGGGGATGATTATTTATTTTTGGAATAACTCGATGAGTAAAACCTCAAATCATAGCAACTCTCAAACGAAAATTGGACGCAGAAATCAGAAAAAGATTCGGCCGAATATAGGAATTGGACATAGGACTTTAGCCTCGATTAGGACTTTAGCAAAGATTCGGCCGAATATAGGAATTGGACATAGGACCTTAGCCTCGATTTTGCTGTTTCAAATTTTTGTATGAGAGTCGCTTATATTGCTTTCAATGGTAATTTTTTTTATCGTTTTAAATAAAGTTGGTTATTTAAATTTTATAAAAAATGTATTGCCTATTAGCAATTGCTACAAATCTACCCACGAATTGTAGCCGCAACTGACTATAAAATCTCATATTTCTGCAAGCCAATGACGTCCTTTTTATGAAATATCGACAGTTCGTTTCGTTTTGATTGCGGCATTCCCACAAATTAAGTTTTTTTGCAAATTACGAATTTCCGTTATTCAAAATGTTGAAATATAAGGGGCCGAAGATTCGTAGGATCTCTCGCCGCACTAAGGCTGATAGACTGATCAAATTGCTGATGCTCTATAATTCTGTGTGTGTTAACCTAACCTAACTTAGCCATACCCTCAATACGAGAACTAGTAATATTTAAATCAAAATTTCATTTACATATTTTACTCCAAATAATATCAGGAATCACTGGTTAATAAAGTAAGTCAAGTACGTCCTATAACAACCTGTACTGTTGAAGGGTTTAACCCTTCGAATAATCTTCCTGTCAAGGTTTGAGCGCAAAATTCCCGGTTCTTACCTTTTAAATGTTCCTTTTAATTGGTTATTTTTTAACTCTTTTGCAAAACCAAAAATTGTTCTAAAATTGAGATGAAATAATCTTTCCGATGTGTTTATTAGAAATCAACATTTTTGTTTCTAAATATTAGAATTTTGATGTTGGAAATGTAAATTTTCTTAAAAATATATACCTGCGAACATTCGAATTAGTACTTAAAACAGAATAAACTTAAATTTTCAAATACAGATTCCTTTCCTTAGGAAAATTTGTAATATAATTGTCACTTCACTTTTTATCACAATCATACAATTTTATTTAAAAATTAAGTGTTTGTTGCATCACAAATTGGCGCAAAATAAAATCGTCACTTATGATCGGGTTAGATAAAATAAAATATCTGAACAATATAGCTCGTATATTCTTAAGGCAATAAGAAGCATTATTTCTTCGCTTTCTAACATAAAATAAATCATAAATGTAAGCATGACAGGAAGACATTCATCTAACTTTTAATAATGCACAGTCGCTCTGGGACAATCTGGGTCTCCTGTTATTATAACGGCATATGATTTTTTGGGACAATTTGGGTCTCCTGTGATTAGACGAATTAAACAATAACAGCTGATCTTTGTGATCGCATTACCTTGGTTTGGAAAGAGAAACAGAGTTAGCCTGTAGATTAGATTATTTGACGACTTGCTCATGACGTTTAAAAATAATTTTTAAAATAGCACTAAGGTTTTTAATGACATTTTGTTAGTTTAAGTAAATACAATTAACAAACACCTACGTTTATTTTATTAGCAGAAATGCGGCTTTCCTCGTTTACTGAGCTCTTAAAAACATATTTCAAACGCGGAGGCAATCACTTTAAATAACAATTAAAATGAATAGCACTAACAACGCTATATAACCGCGTCTCGCCGAGCGTTGTTTGGCAGCATGTAATTTAACGATCGAAGCGCTAAACAAATGTATTACATTGTAACTGAGTACCGCTGATAGCTCCGTTGTAACCTCTCGCTCATTCTCACTAACCGTGCATTTACCACGGAGGGAGAGAGATCACGACGGAGCTCTAGGTGGTAGGACTGTGTAGGTATCGCCTGGCGGCCGCTAGCCGAAGCTCGTAACTTGCGAATAGCAGCGGTATGATTCCGTGCTTTATGGTGGCTTCACTTCTCTGCGTGCCTTGACGGGAGACTGGAAAGGGTGATATTTATGGTGATTGGGAAAATAAACGAAATAAATCTAAATATAAATATTTAATACAAAATAAGTCAAATGTTCTGAAAATTATTTTATGATTATTTTTTTAATGTTTTTCATTTACTCGCAAATAATTGCCTTTAAAATCATGAAACACTAAAATCTTTAATGGCCTATATCTTATAATTTAAAGCAAAAATAAATAAAGTGGCTCACATCCGAGCTAGATATTTGAAATACCTTTTAATAACAAAAATAATTTTTCAATTTGGTAGAGTGTTTTGATCTCAAATCCAAATTTAAGATCTGGCCGAAATGGGCTGCGCATACGTTCTTCTTAATTACTTCGGGTTTGTAGCTTAATTTGATATTGTTTGGGGAATACCTTACAATTAATATGAATTATTAACAGCCTTATTTTATTGTTGTCATGTCTATTCTTAATTAAAATTGTTATTATATTTATGACGATGTGGAATTTGGGACACATGTTATACATTGGAGTAGAAATAATCTATGTAATGATCATTATAAGATCATTTCTATTCCAATGTAAAACATATGCCCCTTTAAAAATCAATCCATCAATCAAAAATTCCTCATAAGAATTTTTTTCATATTTGTTTTATTATATTATCTACTCGCTGGTACCTGGCATGCGTTGCTGTGCCATTTAATAAATTGTTTCTCCATGCATGTCCTTTCCCATTCGTCCCGTTCCCCTCCCGCCTCCCCTACCGAGTTTCCCACCCCCTCCCGCATTACACATTCAGTCCCGGTACATTCAGTTTTCAAATGCGTGCCACCTATTGCAAATTTCATAATGCCAGAGCTCACCAGTAGTTTTATACAAAATAACGAACACAAAAAAAAGAGTTATCCAATTTGTTGCAGTTGTTCGGAAGTTATGCGCGTACAAACATTTCGGTGATTCATTTTTAGAGATAGAAATTAATTACGACACCTGAAAACATATCAAAATCGTTTCTACTGCAACGATTTGTTTTGCTTTTCTTATGACCTTAGCATAACTCGCTTTTGTTAAAGACAGAAAACGTATAATAAATATAATATATTAATATTTATAATTTCTTAACGCCATTATATACAGCCTAAATTACTCGCATATGAGGTGTGTAGAAGCAAAGGCAGCAATCTCAACTTTCGTTTTTTGAAAAAAAGGCAAAAAAACACATTGATATCTTTGCCTCCGATACATATTTTCAAATTCTGATTTGATGGGAGAGAGCTGATTTTGTCAGCTTTCTGCTATCAAAATCAAAGTTTGAAAATATGTATCAAGGCAAAGATATCAATGTGTTTTTTGCCTTAAAAAAAAAACGAAAGTGGAGATGGCTGCCTTTGCTTCTACACACCTCATATAATGTAGCTTTCTATTGGTGAAAGAATTTTTAAAAGCGTAACAAACAAACACTCAAGTATTAGATTTTGTAAATAAACAAGACTTGTAATCTCAACGAACCGAGAGTGTTATTGAAGATAATCAAACATACATCAAGTAATCTCAATCACTGGTATTGAAGAACTTTATAGGTAATTACAGACATAAGCTCTACACTTCACTACCGATAAATTTATCTGAATATTAGAATAACATGCGTTACATAATATCGGGATAACTTTACAAGTAATAAGTTATAGTATATATGTTAAAAGCGACACTATAGCAGACTTCTTGGTCTGACAATGGTTACGCCAAAAGGCCGACCCTCGAATGGTTTTTGCGGTCACACTTTACGAGGCGAGGCTCACACTTTGGTGAAGCCATTGGTAACAGCTATTACGTTTCCACCTTGAGTTAACTTTATGTCCTTATGGTGGGTACAGTCGACAGTGCTTCGAGGCACAGGGATGCGATGGAACTTCGTCAGAATGAGGTGTTAAATACTCCATATATTGTGGTGTTCATGGGAATGATCGACGAGGTTATGTAGGACTCTCACCCTGTTAGAATGAGAAATTGACCTTTGAGGTGTAGCAAAGATCCGTGGCTCAAACACTGAAATGATGTGTTCGAATTCTGATAAATACAAATTGTGTTATGATGTATTTATTATTATAAAAATTTCAATGGAGACAAGGAAGTAAATTTTATAACCGCGCGAATCCTGCGTGTTTGTTATTTTGAAACTCCGTGAGAGGTACTTATTCGCGTCAACATAGAATATTTTTGATTTTTGTATGTTGTCTGTGGTATACTTGATAATGAAAGGAGCATATCTGTGGAAAAGGACTTAATTTTAACCGTAAACAGCTGATCAGAAATTCTGCGTGAAAAAATATTTAAAAAATTTATTTTTAACATCTTTCTAAAATAGTCTACGAAGTTCAGATTTGCAACATCTATGGTCATAATAGATAAAGCATTTCAATAGCTTCATTTTAAAATAAATGACTAGCCATGGAAATGTTTTGAATAATTACAATAAATGTTTTACGAATGGTAGGAAAATGTAGTCCAATTTTTGATAGCTATCAATCGCAGAAAAATAAAAGTGGTCCATTTTTCGACCATAATGGCTCCAGTGGCTAGAGAAATATTATAAAGGTATTCCCCAATTTCCTCCTGAATTTCGACATTAGTACAACTGAGGAGCTCAGTATCAAAGTTGGACATTCGCCACTTTTTCTAAAATTCATATTTTGATTGATTATGGTGGTATGTCTGATTCTCTTACTGAATAACCGAGAAAATCTATCGAAAACAGACAATTCATACGAGAAATCTTCAACATAACATTTGTTTTACCATTTGTACATTTTTTAAATTTCGGCAGGTAACATATTTAAGCAATTAGGTGGTATGTAATCCAGCGTTCTGTGTCCATTTTGTTTAAATTCTTAGGTACGATTGGCCCTTCATTTAACGTAAAACGAGTATTGTAAGTGTGGTCCAGTTTATTTATGTATATAGGGCTATTCATGTGCTGAAATATAATTTTATATCACAGAATTGCTCTTACTGAGAGAATTTTGAGATTCTGGTAAAAGTACGGAACATTATGTCTTTGTTAGTATAAACTTTTATGAGCTAAAAATTTAACTAATGAATTTTGAACTGATCGAACATGTTTTTCACTTGTTTTACAGGAAAGTCCCCAAGCTGTAATTCCATACCTTATAACAGATTAAGCTAATGATAAACAAATTACTCGAAGTGGAACATAAAATTTTAATTTTTATAATCTGCTAACAGATCAAATTAGTCAAATTTCTTGCCGACCGTGTTTCTTCTTTATATGACGACTTGTGATAAATGAAAACAAATTAAATGTATTTGGGGGTAAGTTATTCACTTGAAATTAATTCTCAGATGTGAAATAATGTGAAAAACCTAACAAAGTATTCAATATTCTTACAATAGTCCTAAAGTTTGCTTTCCACATTTCCAATGTTGTAAGAGGCGTTTTGAATGTGGTACAAACCGTAAATTTGCATTAATGCCCGAGAAGTCGTAAGTTAGTTGAATATGTGTTTATTTTAATTATTTATTTTATCAGGGAACCTTTTCTGCAATCAGACTATTTCTGTGACGAGTAAAAACGACATAAAAACTATTAATAAGTCCTTTTTATGTGAATACAACACAAGAGTCCCAAGTGCTCCTAGCCGCCTGAAGCCAGAGAAACTATGATGTACTCGTTGGGGTATGTTATGAGGCTGAAGGTATTTGGGATGGGAAGGAGATTGGGATAGGAAGGTGGGGAAGTACTTGGCTATTCGGATCTGGTCACCAAATACGGCTTAAGCCTTTTCAAGCAATTTTTCAGTTCCTACCATCATACATTTTGCTTTCCCAGAACCACTTCTTATTCCTTTCCTTAAAATAACCCTCCACACAGCATTCCCAAAGACGAATAAAGCCATAAAGGAAATTATTTACTGCAGGATCTTTTGTGTGCAGCTAATATAAAAAAGCATTGAATTTTCATAAGATATTTGATCTGTAGTTTACCTCAACTAGCACTGTCATGACTTGTCAGCTCTATGTCCACCTAGAATACATTTTCTTCTCTGGTTTCCAGATCTACATCCACCCTAAAAACACTTCACTTTACTAGTTTCCAGATCTAAATCCACCCTAAAAACACTTAAATGGTTTTCAGGTCTAATTCCACAATAAAAACACTTCACTTTACTGGTTTCCAGGTCTAAATACACCCTTAAAAACATTACGCCTTACTGATTTCCAGGTCTAATCTTAAAAAAACACTTTACTTTACTGGTTTTCAGGTCTAAAAAACACTCAACAATACTGATTTCCAGGTCTAATCTTAAAAAAAACACTTCACATTACTGGTTTAAAGGTTTAAATCTAACCTAAAAACACTTCACTTTCTTGGTTTTCAGTTCTAAAAAACACTCAACAATACTGATTTCCAGGTCTAATCTTTAAAAAACACTTCACTTTCTGGTTTAAAGGTTTAAATCTACCCTAAAAACACTTCACTATACTGGTTTCCAGGTTTAAATCCACCCTTAAACACCCCGTTTTACTGATTTCCAGGTCTAAATCCACCATATAAACACTCCATTTTTCTTGTTTCCAGATCTAAATACACCCTAAAACAATTTTCTTTACTGGTTTCCAGGTCTAATTCCACCCTAAAAACACTTCACTTTACTGATTTACAGGTCTAAATCCACCCTAAAAACACTTCACTTTACTAGTTTCCAGGTATAAATCCACCTTCAGTTACTTTACTAATTTCCAGGTATAAAAACACTTCACTTTACTGGTTTCCAGACCTAAATCCACTCAAAAACTGGCTTCCAGGTCTAAATCCACCCTTAAACACTTCGCTTTACTAATTTCCAGGTGTACGCCAGCCTGACACAACAAGGTTCAGTTTTCCAGTGTTTATTTACTCCATGTATGTTGTACAGAAATGTACTGCAATTTGCATAAGTTCTCTGAGTAGTTTTCTTTGCATATTTATTACCGAAGTGACCCCTCGGTGACCTGCAGTGGTGACTGGTGACGCTATTCGTGCGTGTACAGTTTACAAGAGAAGCCAACAGTCAGCACTAATGGACTGCTTTTGAAACAAATAAATGTCTACAAAAGTTTCATGTTTCGAAACCCTTTCAGAAATGTCATCAGCATATAAAATGATGATTATTTTTGAAGGTAGGTGATGCCTGCCCTCTATGCTTAGAAAAAAATTAAGAAAAAAGAGTTTAAAAAGCATTACAGTCAATTCTAAACCTTTGCCATAGATCACTAGAAATATTTCGCTACATTTTGTGACTTAGCACGGATGTCCGAGTTCATGGGGTTAGGTTTTTCCAGATCTTGGCGACGGATGCGTCTGCCCGCCAACTTTGTGGCGGGCCGGATTTGAAGAGACTGTTTGAGGCTCCTCATCCCTCCTTCCTTTCCTTAATTTTCTAAAAAAACACCCTCCACACAGCACCCAAAATATAACATAAAACCTGAGCAAAATTATTTAGCGCCTCTTATGTGGAGCTAATGTAAATAAATCCATAAGAACGCCATCGATAGAAATTTTCTAAAGTATAAAAAAAAAACACAAAAAATGTGTCCAAAAACTTGACTCTGTGCGGAATTCGATGGTCCATTTGATAGATTTCGGATATCAATATTTTGATCACAGGCGTCAGATGAGAATTTTATCATTATTCTACTGGTATTTCAATGGAAGATGCTACGAGGAACTAGCGTCAATGATCCCTTCGGAACGTTTACATAGTTGGGAAACACGCCAAAAGACGACATTTTGTCATAAAATAAAGGGATCTCAAACAGCTCTGTTTGGAACGATTTGCTGGCCTCTGTGTTTCCACCCTCCTTTCTCACTTTTTTTTTTGCCTCTTTCAAGACCCATATTGTAAACCCGACTTAGATCCTGAGAGAAATTATTTTTCTCAAGATCTAACCGAGAAGTAAACATGTTTTTTAACATTACCTCCCCACACGAGGCCCTCAGAAAAAAATCATCAAGGTTGTCATCTTTGGGGATGCTGTGTGAGGGGTCTTTTCAGGGAAAGGAAAGAAAGAGGTATGAGTAGTGGTTAGGAATCTGGGGGTTAGTGTGTCCAGGAGTGACGGACGTATGAACGTATCCCTGCAATTGAGGTGCAAGGCTTAATCAGTCTCTCCTGATCCGGCCCGCCACGCAGTAGATGGGCTAACGCATGTGCCACCAAGACCTAGACAAACCTAACGCCCATGAACTCGGGCACCCCTGCTAATTTAACAAAAGTAGCAAACCACTCGGAGTATAAAACCTATGGCAGAGGTTTGGTCATCCAATAAATAGTTCTCGGGGCGATGATACCCAAACCCGTCTCACAAATTGAACGAAAATTGATTGAGGAATGATTTTCAACTAGATAAATATTTTGAAACCTTAGTAAAGTGACGATTTTTCATGTTTTTTCCTAGATATATATTTTATGATGCCAGAGCACACGGTATGCGATTTTTTATTGAGACGCAAATTATAATATATCAAGTGAACGACGGAGTAAACCAGTATTGTAGAATTGGATTGACTCAACCGATATCTGTCATATTGACATGCAAATATAACCTTCAATTTATCTTCCATGTCATTAATCATGGCAATCATTATCATTACAAAATATATAATTTATCGTCTTCAGAACTCGACACCCTGATGCCCATTTAACTATAAATCATACCAGTTTGTCACTATAACTCTTACATTCTGTTTTTTTTTGTTATTAAGTTACGTGAATACTGCACTAAGAGTCCTAAGTGCTTCGAAATGTTCGTAGTCAGTTGTAATATGGAATGATTGTGATAGTCAGGAACTTAGCACAAATTATATTGTAGTGTAAAGAATATGAGTTACATTTATACATATACTAGCTTTCACCAGCGGTTTCGCTCGCATGGTATTAGGGGGAAATCACTGTAGCGCTTGCTACAGTAATACAAGAAACGAAAGAGACAATAATCCATACTAATATTATAAATGCGAAACTGCTCGAGTTTGTTTGTTGCGATTTCACGCATAAAAAATAAAACGATTTTAAAAATTCTTTCACCTATAGAAAGCTAAATTATATGCAAGGACTATAGGCTGTATATAATGGGAAGCTCTGGCGTTATGAAATTTAAAAAAAAATTAATATATTATATTTGTTATACGTTTTCCGGCGCTAACAAAAGCGAGTTATTGCTAACGTCAGAAAACTAATCGTTGCCATGGAAACGATGTTGATATATTTATTGACTCTACACTGGTAAGTACTCGGCCTCCTACCTACTGGTCGGCTGCTGCTCCAGAAAATTCAAATATTAGAATATGTTTTGTTTTTTTTTGGACAAGCTTATGTTTTGGAATAAATGTCAGATGAGAGTTCCTACAAAAATATGATTCGTAACGATTATAAAGACTGAATAATGAATAGTGTAATTTTTCATTATATTTACCAACTTCCAAATATTTAAATAAAAATAAACATCCGAAATGTTTCCAAGCGCATAAATTCCAAACGAATGAACAAAATTGGATAATTCTTTTTTTCTTTGAACTAAATAAAGCATTATGAAATTTAGGTGGCAGGCGAGATGTTTGAAAACTGAATATAAGGGAATGGATGTATGGAATGCGGGAGGGGGTGGCAGGGAGGGAGGAGGGAGGATAAATGATAAGTGCAAGCGCTACAGTAATTTCCCGTAATACCATGCGAGCGAAGCCGCGGGGAAAAGCTAGTAGATCAATAAGTATGTTTTTAATTTATATTTTACTATTCGTTCGTGATTTCATTGAAGAAATAGTTTTTGTAGACGACAAAGAATTTCGATATTAGGACATTCTTAAAAATTGCTCGGTAGTCAAGTGAAGAGATTAATTATTATTTTTTTATTAATATATTAGCAAAATGTATGAATATCTTTACACCGCGATGAATTTTAGTGAAAAATATTGAATTAAAAAGAAATTAATTAATAAAACAAAAAACAAATTGTTGTTTGTTTTACGCGGTTATGCAATTGAAAAAACCAATTTTGAAAAATGATTAAAGAAAACAACAGATCTAAACGCTCCGGTTTACTCATGATGTAATTTGATTCTGTAAAGAATTTGACGTCACTCGAACCCGATTTTTCGACCCATTTTTACGAGCTTTTTTTAATTTCAAAAATTTCTGGACACTTTCTTGCTTTAGGCCATTTTTACCATAAATTATTTGATATTTTCACGACCAAAAAAGCTTTATCATGATTAATTTTTGGGTTATTATGCCGTATTGTGCTTTCTCCTTCTTAATGTTTCGGACAGCGTCCATCATCAGGGCAGATGTGTGATTGTGATGATGTGTGTGTTTATATATGTAGAGGAAGTACCGCTTCATACACATATAAATAAGAGCGGGGTCCCTCTTAGGGTCGCTTTTCGGGTAAGATAATTATCAAAAATATTGTGGTATTCGGCGTTTAATTTTGCTGTAGCCGTGAAGTACCGGATACCGATAACTATTAAGCTAGTACACGGCCATAATTTACACCATAAAACACAATATTACATATTAGCAATTACCCGGTATGCGTTGCAACGCCACTTAATGAAAGAATTTGTTTCTCCCTGCGTGTCCTTTCCCGTACGTCCCCATTCCCGTTCTCTTCCCATGTTCCCCTTCCACGTACACTGCCTTCCCCCTACCTCGTCCCTCATCTCGCGAACCACCCTCTTCTGATTCCCCTCTCCCTCCCGTCATCCCTCCATCCCGCTAAACTATATGAAATACACACATTTTTCAAACCTCTTCTTTGTTCTCCTCCACCCTCCCGGATTCGTCTCTCCCTCCCGTCGTCTCTCCCTCCCGCTAAACTATATGAAATACACACATTTTTCAAACAACTCGCGTGCCACCTATTGTAAAATATTTATTATCATCATATACAGAAATATTTGCTGGCGTGCGCACAACAAATCACCAAAATTTCATCGCAATCCGATGAATGGTATATGAAATATTATGGGACAAACATAGAGACATTATTTTTTTTATATATATAAGATTGAAAAATAGGCTTTAGTTTATTGAGTAGTGATGGATGGACAGATTCTCCAGGCGAATCAAAGCCTCCAACTATCAATAACTGACCGTCTTAAGTTCTTGGTTCATTCGATATCGCTTTCAAATTCCAAACAGTCAATCAACTCCCGGTTGGTCCACCGTCATTGGGGCCCATCCAACCCTCAATTCCTAGGAAATATATTCGACGAAGTCGCTAGGAATGGGACATTTCAAATTTTCATTCCGGGCTCTTGATATGCAAGATTGGATAGTTGCACAGTCCAATCGATGGTCAGGCGACGCGAAGTGTGAATATGTAGGTTGGAATGGGATTTATTTTTTTAAATATTTTTAATAGCGTACCTAGTTATGAGACTGAATTTTATTGTTATCCAGAACTGAATTGTGAAAGTTAGAAAATTATTATTTAAAAAAAATAAACAAAAATTACTTCGTTTAAAACGACAATATTTTTTTAAAAATTAACGCCAACCGGTTTCGGAACAACTGTTCCTTTCTCTGAACAAAATATACATTAATAATACAAAAATTATTATGGGGTAACGTATGGTATTCAAATGGGGGTTGAGGCGTGGTTAGTAATTAACGAAGAGTCAGGAGGAGGAGGTTTGTTATTGTTTAATTTAATTATAATGTTTGACGGCCTCCGTGATCGAGGTAAGGCTCTAGCAATTCGAAGATCGCGGGTTTGAATCCCAACGTGCGCAAGTAAATTTTATTTGAATAATCCGATTTATTTCACAATTAATTAAATGAAAATAATGTTTAGTATATTTGCGGTATGTTCCAGAGTGGAAGATACTCTCAGTTTCGCCCTGGAGTGAGACCACCATCCAGAGTTTAAAACTTTCTTGAAATGGATTTACCCTGGTTTGGTGACCAGATTTGAATAGCCAGGTACTTCCCCACCTTCCTCTTCCCATCTCCTTCCCTTTGTTACTACCATCAGCCTCTCAACACACCTCGATAGGGAATGTCATAGTCTCACTGGCTCCAGACGGGAGCGGTTGGAACTCTTGTGCGGTATTTACAAAAGCATTAAAAATGATATAAACTGCTCAATGAGCTTAAGATCACCACTTCTTATACTTACAAACGCAATCACATATATATACACGCTTATGCCCTTACTAATAATCGTGTTTTAATTTTCTCTGAAAAACAACGAATTATGTGTGGTAAAGAGTTGTTTATCCGTTGTTTAAAATTTAAAACACGTTTATTAGTACGACCTTTATTCACTAAGGACGTCACCCGGTAATTTCTAAATACAATAAATACCTATCACAAATAAGACATTACAAACACACATATAGCCTCCGCTGTGGGTCACCCCGAGTGGTTCGCTATGTTTGGTGATTTAGCAGGGGTGCCCGGGTTCATGGGGTGAGGTCTGTCTAGGTCTTGAACCCCAGATTCCTACCCACCCCCTAAACCCTTTTCCTTCCCAGAACTCTCCTCTCCTTCCTTTCCTTAAAAAAAGTCTCCACACAGCATCCCCAAAGATGACATAGGCCCTGAGGGAAATTATTTTCTTCAGGGCCTCCTGTGTGGAGCTCAGGAAAAAAAACATATTTTAGGTACCATCTATGAAATATGTATTTAATATCTAGGTATTAAATGTACTAAGGTGCTATTTTGTTTCTATTTGTAAACAAAAAATATTTCCAATTTTATGGTTTATTTCTCGAGCCGGCCCTGTCAAAGATTATAAATATAAAATTCGCCGTGTCACTCCCGCGCCACGGATCGATAATTTATCATTAGAGGATTACATCGGGATCAGAGATAGCCGTTACCCCCTACCGGCAAACAGTCAGCCGGCCAGTCTACCGACCAACCAACCTGGCAACCCAATCGTCCAACATACATATAATTCTACAATAAATAACTATAACATCAAATACACCACCAGTTTCAGAGAAAAGCAAGCCATCTTTAGGGCAGATACTGTACAAATGACACGTACGTGACTAACTCCAACACAACAATCCAACAATCCAACAATCAACAAACATGAAGAGAGGAAGTCAACATATATTAAGATGAGGTCTACGAAAATGAAAAACGGCAAACCACTACGGCCAGTCTACCGACCAGCCAACCTAACACCCCAATAGTTCAACATACATCCAATTATATAATAAATAAATATAACATCATACACACCACTTTACGATGGGATGACATCTACCAGATTCAGAGAAAAGCAAATCTTCATCAAAACAGATACTTTACAAACGACACATCAACAATAACATCAATAAAACAACCTACAGTTATAAGGATGAGGAAATCAACACACATTAAGATATGGTCTATAAACATTAGGATGAGGAATCCAACAGATATCAAGGTACGTTCTACAGATATGAAAATGAGAAAATCAACATCCTTTAAGATCTATAAACAATAAAATGAAGAATTCAACAGATATTAAGATACGTTTTACAGACATGAAGATGAGTAAATCAAGATACATAAAGATGTGGTCTATAAATATTAAGATGAGGAATTCAACAGATATTAAGACACGGTCTGAGGAAATCAACAAATTTGAGACCAGGTCTACAAACACAAAGATGATGAATTCAACAGACTTTAAAATAAGGTCTATAGACATGGAGATGAGGAAATCAACCATCATTAAGATGACATCTATAAACACGAATATGATGAAATAAAATAAAAAAAACTTAGATAATGTCTACGAACGTGAATATGAGAAAATCAATAAACATCAGGGTGGAAAATAAAAAAAAAACACCCATTGATGGACATTGTAATTCTATCCGAAACGTTGGCTAAAGATGGAGGTAGCACAACACGACATATACCCCACAAATAAATCACTATTTTATGAATTATTATTCCTGTAAATAAATACAGTATATGATTTTAGAAAATTTTAATTATGATGAAAGACAACATAGAATAGTATTAAGATGCACTATTCAATAAAAGCATTTTTAAGGGTCAAAATAGCATTAAATCGAGGCGAGTGCTGTAAGCTACTAGCAAATCCATGGCGGAGTCTTGGCACACTAGGGTTTAAGAGAGGCGGAAATAGATTTGTAAATTAGATGAGAACATGCCAACAACCTAAAAGCAAGAGACACTTTTTTAAAAAGGGGAAGAAGTAGATGCCAAAAAATTACCAGATCAGAAAAACCGTTGGACATACTTCATGACTGTTTATTCAGTTTTATCTCATGGACTTAATGAGCAACTTGTTAACGCTTCCGCCTATCAACTATTCATCATCGTCATCCACCAGATGTGAGATGCAATCAGCGAGATACGATCTCCAGTTGTAAGACGATCCATCTCCTGGTCTTGAGGACACCGCAGCCACACACAGCCGACAGCTGGCCAATAGGAGACATTCCAAGAGAGTTTCGGCGCGTCTCAAATCATCATCAAGCAATGATCGTATCTTTGTCTTACGAGCTTTGTCGGCATATCGGAGATGGTGGGCGGAAGATAAGAAACGCCTGGTGACTGCTGAGGCGACAAGGTGAACAGTTCGGTTGTGGTTAGTGATATGGAGACTGGTTAACACTTCTTAGAAAGTGGTTCGCGATTTAACTTTCTACTATGAACCAATATACAAGCGCAAGGATGGAGCATTCTGTAACCGAGTCGATGTTGTCGAATGTTTTAATTGGCTTGTCCATTGTACAGATTTGTTAAGTGAGCCTCAGAATTTCTTGTTTGAATTATATGAATTTTAGAGTAGGTAATCTTCCCAACATGCCTCCAATTGATATGCTTGATGTAACTCTAAATGATCAGCTGATGCACGGGAGCTATCGAAACCAGAGTCATGTTAGCTTCTCCGAAGGTGGGCGTATTGTGCAAGCCACACATTGTGCAAATACTGCAGATAGTACATAGATAATAGTTCACCTGTTGTCCTGTACAAGTCGCAAGTGAATTTAATCACTGTTGATATTGAAAGCCACTCAGGTCTGAAATGTGAAAATACTAGAAAAAACCCCCGACTCTGTGTAGAAATCGAAAAACCTTAAGAGCCATTAACCAGCGGCCAAGAATTTAAATTTCGTCAAACGATAATCTTACGATTATACCCTTGAAACGGTACATGTCGGTTCCGATGAGAAAGATTAATTATTCTCCACTAGATAAAAGAACAGTCTTTCGAAATCAATTTATATTTTTCTGTGGAAATGAGTCAATACGTCTAAAAGTTGATTTAAAAATGACAAATTTCCGATTTTGTCTGGTTATTCCCCCTTAAGATGATGTCTATAAATATGAGGATGAGAAAATCAATATACATCAGGATGGAAAATCAAAAAGACCTGATGACGGTGTCCGTCATCAGGTGTTTTTGATTTTGTTGGCTAAAGTTTTGATAGATTGATAGTTGTTGGTCCGCTTGATAGATTCCAATATTTCAATCAAACATATTGCAAAATTTGGAGCACAGGCATTAGATAAGAATTATGCTTCGAGGAACTAGCGTCCATGGTTCCCTTGGAAAAAGAGAACAGACGGAAAATACTCGCCCAACATTTAAATATGGTTAACCTTTATCACATGAGAACGGGTCGTTTCTACGTCTCATACATGAGTTTAACAACTCGGCTTGAAACGATTTGCTGGCGTTTGTGATTTCTTCCCCTTACAACATGAATCTCTTACAAGACTCATGTTCAGTGTTCAGTAATTCCTCTCCTCAAAAAATTCAAAAACAGCATCCCTACAGTTGACTTAGTTTGGGGGAAATTGTTTTCAACAGGAATATCTCACAGGAGTCTCATTTTCTCTCGTCTGGATTCGGTGAGACTTTGACATCACAAATTGGGGTATGCTGTAAAGCTGAAGGTAGTGGGAATGTGGAAAGTGGGGAAGAACCTGGCTATTCAGATCACCAAACACGGCTAAAGCCATTCAAAGCAACGTTTCAATTCTGAATAGTGGTCTTATACCAGGGTGATTCAGAAATTATCTTCCACTCTGGAACGTGCCGCAAATATGCTATACATTATTTTTAATTGACAAAAAGATTAAATAAATTTTATTTGCAAGGCCGTCAAGTTAATATTAATAGTTAATATTGCACTCACTCCTCCTTTTCCTGCCAACTTTTTGTTGGACACCCATGCAGTCACCATCATCAGGACAGATGTTAGAAGGTTTCCAGTTTGTCAAGGCATTTACCTAAAACCTCAAAAGGCAAACAACAAGAACTATAAAAGCTCCTAATATCGAAGACATTACATTCTAGATATTTGGTCAATGAATATAGATAAATAACTAACTTCAAACCTACCACTACTTTCTTGTACACAAACGGGGCACGGAATCTTTGATTGATGTTCCAATAAAGGTGCAGGGATGATAAGAATGAACTTGCAGAATTATATATCCATACTAATATTATAAATGCGAAACTGCTCGAGTTTGTTTGCTACGCTTTCACGCATTAACCAGTAAAAAGACTTTAAAAATTCTTTCACCAATAGAAAGCTGAATTTTGTGCAAAGACTATAGGCTGTATATGATGGTAAGCTCTGGCATTATGAAATTATAAATATTAACATATTATATTTGTTATACGTTTTCTGTCGCTAACAAAAGCGAGTTTTTGCTAACTTCAGAAAAAAAATCGTTTTCATGGAAACGATGTTGATATATTTGTGGGCTCTATGCTGGTAGGTACTCAGCCCTCTACCTACTGGTCGGCTTCTGCTCCAGAAAATTCATATATTAGAATACGTTTTGTTTTTTTTGGACAAGCTTATGTTTTGGAATAAATGTCAGATAAGAGTTCCTACAAAAATATAATTCGTAACGATTATAAAGACTGAATAATAAATAGTGTAATTTTTCATTATATTTACCAACTTCCAAATATTTAAATAAAAATAAACATCCGAAATGTTTCCAAGCGCATAAATTCCAAACGAATGAACAAAATTGGATAATTCTTTTTTTCTTCGACCTAAATAAAGCATTATGAAATTTAGGTGGCAGGCGAGATGTTTGAAAACTGAATATAAGGGAATGAATGTATGGAATGCGGGAGGGGGTGACAGGGAGGAGGATAAATGATAAGTGCAAGCGCTACAGTAATTTCCCGTAATACCATGCGAGCGAAGCCGCGGGGAAAAGCTAGTCTAAAATAAAAACGCCTAGCCTGGTGTCAATGTATCTACAATCTATTTATGCGAATCAACGCAAAACAATTGACATTATCAGAGCCTATTATCATCCTTCCAACCAAATCAAAACAAAACCAGTCCAAACAATGCAACACGTGCTCCCATTACGTGACGTAGACAAACGTCACCGCTCTATCTATCTCGCTCTATTTTCGATCTCATCACGTGGTCGTCCGTCAGCCCATTGTGTTGTTGTTAGTATTGTTGTAGCCCCTTCCCCACCCCTCCTCTCGCCACCCTACCATTGTCTCTATACAACAATGGTGACCTATATTCCCGAGGAACAATGCCATGCGGAAGATGACCCGTGTGCCAAAAGCGTTCCCACGTGTCCTGGAAACTGTTCAATGAACACACGTGGCGTGAAGTGTAATAATAAGATTGCGATCTGAGGGATTCCCCGGAATCCCACGAAAGGATTTTCCCGAGCAATATTGGAGTGTTGATTCAACGGAAGTCGACGTAACGACCACATGGGAAATTGTATCAAATTGGATGCGTCGAATTGGATGGCCTGTGTGGTCGAGGGGTAAGGCTCCCGATTAGCAATCCGAAAGAAACGGGTTCAAAACCCGGCGGTTTTTTTTTACATGAGCTCCACACAGGAGGTCCTGATGAAAATAATTTTCCTCAGGGCCTATGTTATCTTTGAGGATGCTGTGTGGATGGTGTTTTAAGGAATAGGAGGGGAGGAGAGTTCTGGGAAGGAAAAGGGTTTGGTAGGAATTGGGAAAGAGTGGGTAGGAATCTGAAGTTCAGTGTGTCCTGGTCATGCGCCTCCAAGACCTAGATAAACCTCACCCCATGAACCCGGGCACCCCTGCTAAATCATCAAACGTAGCGAACCACTTGGGGTGACCTATGGCAGGGGTGTTGGTTATCCAATAAAGGTTCCCGGGGCGGCGGTTTTATTTGTGTTATTTCATAATTTAATAATTAAAAATAATATACAGTATTTTTGCGATACGTTTCAGAATGAAAGATACTCTCAGTATCACCTTGGTGTAAGACCACCATTCAGAATTGAAACGTTGCTTGAAATGGCTTCAGCCGCGTTTAGTGACCAGATCTGAATAGCCAGGAATTTCTCCACCTTCCTCTTCCCATTCCTGCTCTTCCCACTAACTTCAGCCTCACAACATACCCCAATTGGGGATGCCATAGTTTCACTGGATCCAGACGGGAGCAGTTGGGACTCTCCAAATATACCATTCCGCAAATATACCATTAATTATTTTAAATTATTAATTTGTGAAAACACAAATCGGATTTGAAAAAGCGACCTCCGCTTCCACGGAGGCCGTCAACTACCTTGGCGAAAAACCTATCACTTGAAAAAATTGTAGAGCATTATTTTCATTATCAAAACGTCATTTAAACAAAACTTTTACTATTGTAAGTAAGGTGTCAAAAACTTTTGAAAAGATCAAAAATATTACCATTTTTAATCGATGGACTTTCCTATGTGAATTCATCATTTTCATCACGCGAATTGCAACAATTCAAATTAATTTCAAAGAATAATTGTTAATTATATATCTGAGTTAAGAATAACACAGTCACATTGACACTCGGTTGATACCCACCAGAAGACTTTTGCGCGGTTTGCCTATTATTTAGTTGGTGGTTTTTGTCCTGACCGCGCGTCGAGCTTTGTACGAAGACGAGAAGTGATAACTTGAAGTTTGCAACGGACCGAGCGAGTCTTGTAAATAGTGCCTACCTAAAGATGTATTTAATGCAAGGATACTTTGCCCATGCGAAAAATGTTGTCGCAACTGGAACAACGATAATAACATCTTATTATTTGTCTGTGTTTTGTTCTCTTTCATATTTTCGTTTAGATTATTAGTGTTAACTTCTTCTTCAACGATCGGAAAACCTTCAAAAGTTGTAAAAGGAGAGAGGTTCTAATAAACATTTTATATTCATTTAGACTTTTACAATAGGTGTTCCATATAAATCTGTAGTCATTACATCTACAATCAATACATCCAAAGTCATTTTAGTCGACAACCGCAACGTTTCGATTTTGAATGCTATGAGCGATACTGATATTAAATTGAAGTTTGTTTTTGGTAGTCTCTAGTTATTCCCTAGTTATTGGAAGAAGGGTAAATGCAGGATACTCCATCAATGGAGGACTGAACGTTGTTGGTGCTCACAAAAAATTGTACAAAGAAGCTATGCAGCAATCCACAATGGAGTGCTGGTATTTACCCTGATGTATGGCAGTAAAGCATGGAACTGGCAAAGAAAGGATGAAAGTAGCCGGAATGCTGTAAAAACTTCTGAGGCGTATGTGTGTTTAAACCATGTATTATCGTGCGGTAAATGCGAAGATCCGCCAAGAATGTAGAAGAAGTAGGAAACGCCCGACAAAGATATGTTATGATCAAGTGAAACAGATACTTGAGTCGGGCCATGTCAAGAATCAGAATAATAGAAGAGAATGTATGAGACGTAGAATGAATAAAACCGAGTTGTTTGGTGGTCCGTTCTCTCTGCCCACCCCTGCGGGGAAAACATAATCCAATAAATGGTACCCGGGACGGTGGTACCCATATCCTCTCAAATTAAACACAATAATTCATGTATGAAGAAAACAAACTAGGTACCAAAATAGAGACTTGTGGTATTCTTTTGAAGGTTATTCGTTTGTGAAGAAGGCTGATGGGTAGTTAGTTAGTTATTCTCCTTCATAGAGTTTGCACGTCTGCTGATGGCATACTTTTTATATTTTTATCGATTCAAAATCATTTAATATTCAATTTGCACTTTATCTTTCCATCACAGCAATCAAAGTTTAATAACAATGATGATCCCGCAGTCTGCTGCACAAACGAGACAGCGATACACCTGTAATATCGGGTTACGATGGAGGGAGAAGGACGGACACAGACAATGGCAGCCGGCGCGTGCGCAGCGCATTGTTATACCAGATACCTTCTCGTACTTCTTTGCTCCGGGTAGATAAAGAGGATAAAACATGTATTAAACTCGATCCCTCTCCACCTTCCTTCCCCTCTAGACGGCGGAGGACGCGTGCCAATATGGACACAATACCATTGTTATGTTTTATGACGACCAGATGGGATAAATCTGTTAAAAATGGAAGGTGTTTATTTTATATGCCCTGGCGAAGATTAAAACAGTTTTCCTCGCTTATTTAGATTTTTTTTCTTTGCGCATTCGAGTAACTTATTTAAAACAGAATTTTACAATATCTGCTGTTGTAGATCAATATATGCATTAAAAAATAAAGGATATATATGAAGAAAACAAATCAGGTACCAAAATGGAGACTTGTGGGATTCTTTTGGAGAATATTATTTTTTTACAGTAGCTCCACACAAGAGGCCAAGAGGAAAATAACTCCCATCAGGGCCTTTGTCATCTTTAGGGATGCTGTGTGGAGGGTCTTTTAAATTAAACGAAGGAGAGAAAGTATTGGGAAGAAAAAAGGTGTGAGGGATGGATAGGAATCTGGGGGTCAGTGGGTCCAAGAATGATGGACGTATGAATCTATCCCTTCCACTGCGGTTCCACAAGTCGACAGATCTTCCTCAATCAGTCTCTCCCAATCCGCCCGCCACGCAGTAGGCGGGCAATCATCCGTCACCGAGACCTAGACAAACCTCACCCCCATAAGCCCGGGCACCCCTGTAAAGTCACCAAACGTTGCGAACCATTTAGAGCAACCTAGACGGGGTGTTGGTTCTCCAATAAATAATTTCCGGGGCGGTGCGGTAGTTCCCAAACCCAAATTGGAATTTCAGCATGTATCAAAACATGCAAAAGAAAACAAATCAGGTACCAAAATAGAGACTTGAGGTATTCTTTTGAAGGTTATTAATTTGCAAATTAATACACATAAATGTTACATTAAAGTTTGTCTCAGAATCACCCTGCTCACATAGCTGAAAGAATGAAAATATTACTAAGAATTATAGTCAATGTCACTTAGTTTTTTGTTATTTGTTACTAGTGTCTATTCAAACTAAGTTTGAACACGATAATAACTTAGGTGGTAATTATAGTAAGTTATATATTTTATTGTTTAAAGCATATTATTAATTAATATGATGTGCATGTAATAATAATGTCACAGTTTTCACAGTCCTACTCACTAAGATTTCCGGTACTAAAGTGGCCTGTTTTAATATTATTATTGTATTGATTAGCTAGATAGGACATCTTTAAATTGTCTTTATAATGTTTTCAAGTTTATTATCACTCAGTTCTCTTAGCAACGTATTTAATTCAGTTTTAAAAATGCTAGTTTCTTTGATGCATGACCTGGGGAAACTGAAATTATCATTCTGTTCTCTCAGACGTGTTTCGACTTTTGTTTTAAAAATACAAGTTTCTTTTTAGGGATTTTCCTGTAAAACAAATATCGACCATATTAAATTAGTGCTAAATTATTAGCTAAAAAAAATTATACAAAGAAAGGCATAATATTCCATACTTTTATCAGAGTCTCAAAATTCTTTCACTGAGATCAAGTCTGTGGTACAAAATTATATTTCAACACATAAATAACCCTTATATATAAACAGGCTGGAACACAACCATAATACTCGCTTTTAATAAAGGACTAATTGTACCTAAGTATACAAATAAATATGGACAAAGAACGTTAAATTACATGATTCCCAGTTGTTTAAATATGTTACCTGCTGAAATTAAAAACTGTGCCCAAAACAAACAATTGGTGAATTTACTGAAGACTTAGCTTACTGAAAGAATTAATTTGTATTAGCTTACAATGAAATAATTTTCTAAAAACTTTAAAATTGTTGTTTATCTTTCATAATTTTTCTTTTCTCTATATTTCTGTAAAATTTTTAATTTTTACTTTATAAAATTGTAAAAATGTAACTTTTAACTCACCGTAATAAGATTTTTAAAAGTAAAGAACCCGTTAGACAAACTGCTAAAAAGCAGTTTATCGGGACCTTTTGTCTTATATTTTTAATAAAAATAAAAATAAATAAATAAAGTATACATACTTGGGGAATCTGAAAATAAATGCTGAATGCCAGTAAACAGAAAGAATCCATTGAAGAAAAAATCCAATTTATCGACTTAATTTTGAAGGAATAAAATTGTCGAAATTGACGATATTATTGATAATACTTATTTAAGACATTTTTTTCTGTAAACCCAAAAGAATTTTGTACAGTATATACAAATATGTACACGAAACAACCAAAAAAAACCACTGAATGCCAGAAATCAATGACTCACAATCTCCCAGACAAACGCAATAAATGCACGTAAAATGCGGTTAAGTTAGGTACGAAAGCCTGACAAACCTCAAGAGTCAACTCCCAACCACGGCGTACGTTAATTTATTAGTGGGTACATGGAGTAGTACATAATAACATGAATATTATGTACATTACTGTACGTTTGGAATTTTGGCCGCTTGGCGCGATCAAGTCAATACGTGAAGGTTTAACGAAATACGTGGAGGCACGTGCCCAGCGAGGAATGTACATTTGTACAATGTCTTGTACATTATTTAAATGCTCATCGGTGCTCAAATGATAGTATAAAAAACAATCATATTTGTTTAATTTTTAACATGTCTCAAAAGTAATTGTTTAGTTTGTGTGGGGTTAAGTCTTGTGTGACCTACAGAAAAAAATGAATGTCGAAAAAGTCAGACGCTACGCTGAGTATGAAAGTCATTAAAAAAATATTTAACTGCATACTAATACCACCGGTTGGAGACATGGTTATATTTCGTGACTTATTCCATTGCTGACTTTTGTGGGCGAAAAGATTTAGGCTGTACCAAGACTTTAAAAGCTATTTTTTTTTAAGTGAAAGACCGTGTTTTATTAAAGGAATACTATTATTATACGGAAAGCCATCAATGATCCTAAAAAGACATTTTAAAGATCTTATAGAAAAAAGTAGTTTATAGAAAATGTATAGTTATTATTAGTTAGATCTAAAATTCAATCGTTGGTTATGCATCTTAAAGTTTGTCATGGTAGGCATTGTACTTACCTACTTCGAATTAAATCTGGAAAAACATTCATAGTAGGAAATTCAGTAAAATCCGGAACGAAATTACAGAAAATATATTGAAGATTATGACACGTTATTTTTTTTACATGAGCTCCACACAGGAGGCCCTGAGGAAAATAATTTCCTTCAGAGCCTGTGTCATCTTTGGGATGCTGTGTGGAGGGTTTTTTTAAATTAAAGGAAGGGGAGGAGAGCTCTGGGAAGGAAAGGGGTGTGTAGGAATCTGGGGTTCAGTGTGTCCTGTCATCCGCCTTCACGACCTTGATAAACCTCACCCCATGAACCCGGGCATCTCTGCTAAATCATCAAACGTAGCGAACCACTTGGGATGACCTATGACAGAGGTGTTAGTTATCCAATAAAGGTTCCCGGGGCGACGGTACACATTCCCGCCTACCAAATTGAAATATGGCTATGTTATGGTTCGAGAACACCTGCAATATCTAGGGAGTATCCTGGAAGGGCAAAAGAAAACAGGGACCAACGGGAGACCTTGAGGTACACCATTTCCAAGTGCTTTATGATGCATTAACATAATAATACATTTTTTGGTACAAGATTGAACATTTTAGATACATCTGAATCTCTTTGAGACACTAAGAACAGCCGATAACTTCGTGCAAAACATTTATTTGGCAAAAAACTCAAATTGAAAATCGGTTCAGTTCATTCCAAAAGACACGATAAACGGTGTAAAAGAAAAACGTACATCAATGACGTTTATCTTTTGATAACCAGATAACTCTCCCTAAACCGTACTCGTAAATTCGCACAAAAAAATACTTTTTTAAAGTTAACTTGTTAACTGTTGTTTTGACATCAAGTGTTGTGTTAAAGATACCTTGGACAATTGCAGAAGCGGCCCGTGCCATCGACTTGGGGCAGCCTAGGCAGGCCCGGCTAATGTAGCGGTGACAATACAGTTTATGACACAGACGATCCGAATAGCAGATATGTTAAACGCCGAATCATGAATACCAATGGCCAACTGGGTGGAGTTCTAACCTTCTAGGAGTATAGCAGTGTTTACTGGTTAATTTAGATAGTAATTGAGAATAACAATCTATTTAAATTATTAGTTTTTGATTTGTGATTTGAGAATCAAACTTGTAAAATTTATGGATATTCTATTAACTGTTAACTGTTTAATAGTCAGTCACGTCGTTCAGGTTAGAAGGTAGATGTTTGTATTGGATATTGAACTGGATTTAAAAAACTTTCATCGTATTGTGTATTATCCAAAATCTATTTCGATAGGCACCATTTTTGCAAATTTTCATCATCATTTATTAGAAAAAAGCGCTGAGAGTTTATACACTTCAAATGTGAACGAAAATCACACATAGCAAACTCAAATGTACCTAAGAAGAGAGAAGCTAAAAGGTAAAAAAACCCAAGCTCATTGAATATTTAAATGATTTGGAAACGCAAAGAGATCTGCTGAGGATGTTGGCTAATTCTGAATGAACCCACTGAAAAATTGAAATCTGGAAAACTTAGGTTAGGCAGTCATTGCCAGATTGAACATATTGCAAAATAGGTGGCATGCATAAATTTGTCCGGACACGTTGTGTGAAATTCTTGATGACAGAGACAAATTTATTGATTTATAAAAATAGATATTTACTATATAATCAAGATCTAATGTGGTTGAATTATTGAAGTTAAAGCTAAAAAAATTTTAAAATTAAACTTAATATTTTTTGAAACATATTTGTTTAAAAATGATATCCTTCTTGATTGAACAGAGTACAAAAATAGCATTATCAACGAACAGATTTTTGAAAACTGTGCTCCCGGAGCGCAGAAGTCACCGGAGGGTTTAAATGCACGCCACAGTACAGCGCGTGCTTGAAGATACGTGCTGTGTTTGCCAACGGTTCGCATCGCCCAAAGCAATCCAGAGACACAACGACAGGGACAGGTAAACCACCAAAATTCTACATTGACGAATAAACAATTAAATTCATTACGATTCGGGGCTTGACGCTGGGTTTCGTGGAGTGGGGACAGCGCACTGTTTCGATCGTCTGCATTGATTAGTCGATGAATCATACAATGTAGAATCGGTAGGAATTTGGCACACGCATGGTATCGGCTGTTCCAGAACGTTTTGCGGTTGTTTTGTATATTTTTTTCTAAGAACTGTAAATGTTTTGCTTTGTTAGTTTACCGGTGAGCTTCGATGGTTGTGATGATAGCTCAGTAAAGAGTAGCGAAAATATCTGCGTTCAATTCGGTCACCACAAAAATCATCGTTCTTTTGTGTTTTCACCAGGGTTCTGGTTTACAGTAGAAATTATTTTATCTTTGAGTGATCATTTAGGTTTATATTGCAGGCATTTTTTTGCAGTAATTTTGGCTAAGGATAGAACTATTAATTTAACACGAGTATAATATATGTTACTGTTAAACACTTTGCGCAAGTCGGACGAAATAACAGCAGAGTGAAATTTTTAATTTTTTACAAATATCCAAACAAAATTATTATTATCATTTTAATAACGGTAGTATGCCATGCATACACAAATGGACTATATGTTTAAACCCTTTTTATTTCAAGAACCTATACATATAAACCTTTTTTTAAAGTAATTTGTTAATAATTTTTAACTTTCAAATTTTATTCTTTTTGTTTTTTTCATTTCCTCAATTTTCCCTCTTTTTTGTATAAATCATGGTCCATATATATTCACACTTCTCCTAGTTTGACTGTCCGTCAAAACATTTCATAAATAATTTACATAAATGTGTAAATATTTTACTAAATAAAAATGAAATAAATAAAAAAGGAAACAATATATTAAACAGCCGTCCAAGGTGTAAACCTACACATTTACAATAAGTACGTATATTAAAAAAAAAAACGTTAGAGCATATATTATTTTATAGATAACGGTAAGGTGAGTATCTAATTGTCGAAATTTCTATCAATTGTCTTGTCCAATTGTATCAATTGCATTATACAGTCAAGTGATCACAAAAAACATCTTCTTTTAGTTTTGGTTTTCAACTCATGTTGGTGTCTGTTCCAATTATATGATGGCCAATTTAAATTTTTGATTTTAATGTACCGATAATTTTTGCCACATTTCAAATTTGCTTGTAATTTTTTTAAATATATTTATTTTACAGTTTTTTTTGCTTCAGGGCTGGATAATAATAGTACCTAAACAGCTTCAAATATAATTATTAATATTATTATAAAATATACAGTTGAATATCTCCATTGCATTTGTCCGCGCCACCTTGTTCCTTCAACTCTTCAAATCAGACCATTAGGACCATGCAGCACGTACGCGCCGACCGCTGCGGACTATTGGCGTCTCGGATTAACACCTGAATCATCACGACACCCGACACCCGGCATAACCCCCGCCCAAATCACACCACACGATTCTTCCACACCTCTTGATGGTTTTCCAATACTCCGGGTGGTCCCCGACTCGGTTGGAGGTACCTTAACTTAACATAACTTCCTTCCTGGGTGCGAAAGCCGTCTTAATTGGGGGCCCCGGTTCGATGACCCGAAAGTAAACAAAGGTATTGAAATGATTTTTTTATTAATAAGCGCAAGTGATTTTAAAACGGTACATTATTTTGATTTTTTTGATCTGTTGAACTTGTTGATGTTTTGAACTTGTTGATGTTGATTTTTTTGATCTGTTGATGTTTTTTGATCTGGGTCATGAACAATGCAGGATCTACTTGTGTACCTTGTGGAGCACCAGCCTTCCTTGAAATGGCTTTTAGTCGTAGTTAGTTATCCAGGTAAATTACCAACTGTCCTTTTTCCCATCTCTTTCTCTTCTTACCCACTACAGTCAGACTCACAATATACCTCAAATTGGGAAAAACAGTTGGGTCGTTCATGCGGTAATGTCATAAAAAATTAAGATGAGACGAATATTTTGATTTTTTGGTCTGTTGAAGTCTGGGTCATGAACAACGCAGGGTCTAATTGTATACCTTGCGGAACACCATAATTCAGAATTAAACGTTCCTTGAAACGGTTTTAGTCATGTTTAGTTATCTAGATAAAATACCAACTGTCCTTTTCCCCATATCTTTCTCTTACCTCCGTCAGACTCACATTATACTTCAAATTGGGAAACGCATTTGGAAAAACAGTCAGGTCGTTTGTGCGGTAATGATATAAATAATGAAGATGGGACGGGTTACAATTAACTTTTTCTTCTTGTACCATTTTCTGTAAAGGGTAGGATATCATTGGGGAAAGTGCTTGTGGAAATCACTAACATTTTTAAGTTAGCTCCGAAATGAATAAAATATCTATGCTTATTATTGCCATCTATCTATCAAAACCAATATTAAATTTTTGGTTCAATGAAGTCAATATTTGCGAAACTCGAACAAAAATCTGAAAACAAAAAATTATAAAGAGATAAAGTGATTTCTGGGACTCAAAGGACCTTCGCCTTGTCGGGGTGCAACCCTACCAACTGAGCTAATGTGTCCCTATCCGATTCGGTCATACATAACTGTATCTTACTTCGACTAAGAACTACCAATATTATCTTCATTTTCTTAACGCATATTTTTATTGGCTGCGAAATTTATGTGTGATTGCAAATTTCAAACCCGAACTCAATGCTATCTAGATAGTTTCTTGGATAAATTTTTATTTTTAATATGCGACATCTATTGATCTATTTAGATTTAGTTTTGGGGTTGGGTTTGGGTTTCGGGTTTGATTCTTGCAATCGTACATAAAGATAGCTGCCAATAAAATATGCGTTAAGAAAATGAAGATAATGTTGGTAGTTCTTAGACGAAGAAATTACAGTTAAATACGACCGAATCGGATAGGTACACGTTAGCTCAATTGGTAGAGTTGCGCCCTGCAAGGCGAAGGTCCTGAGTTCAAGTCCCAAATGTGACCGTATATTTTTCTGATTTTTCTATATTTCAGATTTCGTTTTATTGTATTTCGCCAATATTGTCTTCATTTAATTAAATGGTACAATTTGAGGTTTTACTCATTAAGTAAAAAAAAAAACCTTATATTTAACTTCAGAATTCGTAACATTACCAAAGTAACATATGTGATGCAAAATTATCAGTTACTATTAAACATAAATAGTATTTCCGTAAATCTTTCCATAACCGTAGAGATACTCAAATTAACAAATTCGTAGTACTTATACTTGCCAGGGGCACCTCCCCATGCGACTTGTTAACGGAAGTGTTGAATTCGGAACAGAATTATAATGGTAGCTTTGTTTGAAATTTCACGTACACAGATGTTATTTGTGGCGCGGCGCGTAGTCGCAAGTCTATTAATAACTTCGATATAACAACAAAATTCATTACGCACTGCTGGTTTACTTATGAAGACATTTTAACAAGTTTCCAGATATTTAATTGACATATGTTTTCCAGAAACGCGTTGGATGACATTAATGGATAGACCGGCTTGTCTATTCGTCAAAACGAAGAACAATTTCTTAGTTTCTGGAACGATTTTCACATGTCGTTTTTCCCAGTACTGTTCGTAAAATTTCGTGTCTCTTCGAATTAATATGCATTTGGTATTCTGATGGCTTGCATATTTACTACATGGAAGATTATCTAAGAGCGGAAAAACCGGCGGCAAATGCATCGTTGCATTGGAATTCATACTAGAGAATGTTTGTCCTCCTGTGTTAATTCATGGTAAAATAGTACCTAAGAATTCATTTATTCGTTTGCTGTACCAAGAGCCAGGTCAAGCATACGTCTTAAAAATGATGTTACAATGATATAGTTCACGGTCTCTCTGTAATCATTCTGCGATTTCAATCATTGCAGACAACGATTATCGATTCATTTTAACCATTTATTTATAAAGAAAAAAGAAAGGACAAATTATAAGATTGTGTAAATAAAAAAATTAAAAAAATCGAGTGCAGTTCACACGCGGTAGAAATTTAACATTCACCCAAACAATCTCGATCAATAGGAGCCTTAAAAAATGAGCTCTTAATCAAAGCGGCCAATGCGCGTAATTTGACAGAGCGCGATGCTTCGTCGATACTGTACGTAGGTAAGTCCTTACAGCCGGCTTAGCCCAGCGGTAAGGCTCTTGACTCGCATTTCGAAGGTCGCGGGATCGAATCCCGGCGTTGCAAATAAATTTTATTTTATTAATTTGTGTTATTTCACAATTTATTCATTTAAAATTATATATAGTATTGTTGCGGCATGTTCCAGAGTGGAAGATACTATCAGTATCGCTCTGGTGTAAGACCGCCATTCAGAATTGAAACGTTGCTTGAAATGGCTTTAGCCGTGTTTGGTGACCAGATCTTAAGAGCCAGGTACTTCCTCACCATCCGCTTCCCCATTAAAGAAGTTCCACTTCAAAAATCAAGTGCAGTTCACACGCGGTAGAAGCGAAACTTCACGAAAACAATCTCAACCAATAGGAGCCTTGAAAAGTGATGTCATCATCAAAATTGCCAATTCGTAGGTAAAGTTTCATTCTACCTCATTCTCACGCAGGCTAAATCCTATAGATTTATGTGTTTGTCTCTTTTTAGTTTAGCTCGTTACCGTTTCATCCAGTTTCAAATCACACCGCTGTAAAAGAAGTTCCACTTCAAAAGAAAAGAAAAAATTATGTATGTTAGTACAAATTTAGTAGAAACAAAAACAAAGTAAAAAATTGTTATGCAATGACCTCTTTAAAATATGCACTGCAGAAGTGTTTAATTAGTACCGCTTTATAATTCAATAGAGGCGTATTAAAAATATCAATTACATTAGCATAAAAGTTACCAATGATGTGTAATCTCTTTATAACAGAATTGTAGCCTGAGACCGACGTGTAGTTGTCACAATAATGCATTCTATGGAACCTTGATCTAATGGTACGAACATGAAAGTGAATCAACATTAATATAAGTTTTTAATTTAAAATATTTGTCTATAAAAATACTGTAATTCAATTATCCGTTCTTGATATCTGTTTTTCCCACATTAAATAATAATATTTTCTTAATGAATTAATAATGACGAGACTGCTATTGACTTATTTAAATGTTTTATGTTTTTTACGTATTGTGAACACTGAGAAATGGGACATAAATAATTTTCCTTACTTTATTAATTAATGTTATATTAGTATCAATCGTTTGTTTATTGATTTCAAATTTTTTAAGTAAATTTAATCTAAGACCGTTTCTTCCTAATTTAAGGGGTTATATACAATAAAAATTTTCAAAAAATCTTTTTTTTTATCTTGTGTTCGTAATGTACATGCATTTAAATACACACACAGAAAATTTCAAGTCAATCCGGCGATTATTTTCGAAGTTACACGCATATTTGTTTAAATTTTTTTGCTCTATGTAAAGTGGTTTTGAAACTTCAAACGCGTTTTTCTCAAAATTGTGTTTTTAAAGACAGTTTTTTGCATTTTTCAGCCAAACGGTAAGTTTTATCATAAAACAGGACCAACAAAAATTATAGGTCATGCAGTTATCTATAAAAATTGATATAACATTTTTTTTTCTAAGAGTCACAATTTCTGAGATATATCGATTCAAAAAGTTGTGTTTTTCATTATACGCACACGCACACTTGTCCACGCCACCTGTGAGGTAGTGTACTTGGCGTTTTTTTTTAACGTGGTTTCCCCGGTCGGGCAATTCCACGATCTATTGTGGTCATGTTAAATTAAATAATATAGGATAAAATGTATATAATAATCGTAAGCAGAGATTCCACCCAAACCTAACTGTAAACAGAAGGATTCTCTGACAAAATTTTTTATTTTGTGTATTATTTATAATTTATAGGAAGTTACAGGTGGGCGCGTGCTTTTGACAATACGCATTGTTCAAATCATTGTTTCTCCTAATTTAATGTATGCAACTACTGTTAAAACAATACACAATAAGGTAGGTAACCTAGGTAGGACAGGGGGGAGAGGGGCAGGAGGTGCACCGGGTAAGTTGGTACAAACATCTCGCTAGGACTCTCTTCTTGAATATTAAACATTCTCCACTCTCACTTTCAGCACCAAGTGACTTGCCTTTGCAGTTCGATGTGCCTAATTCATACGACATACCATTATTTGACAGTTGTCAATTCGATAATGATTATAATCGCCTATTGTGATCTTCAATGCGATGCTAGATGTTTTTATCAGTGAAAATGAAAGTAAACATATTTATTAATCAAATTTAGATTGCATAAATACATGATGATGCGTATTTTAACAAAATGTATAAAAATCATTGATAAGAAAATAATATTAATAAATGAGTCCCATAATTTCAATACCCGCTATATCCGATTTTTTGTCAAATTGACATGAGTATGATGACATATTGTTCACATTTTTGCAAGGAACAAGATGAACCTAAAATTGAATATCAAAAGTTCTCTTATCACGATCAAAAACCATGTTAAAACTGCGAGTGAGAAACAAAACCCGCTATATCATTCAAAACCCGCTATATCGGAATTCAACCAATCACGAGCAGTTATTTTGCTAAGATGGTGGGTTTAGAAACTGCCGCGTCAGGTCAGTTCAGTTTCAAAAGCCTCTATATCGTGAGTAAATCACTAAGTGAATATCAAAATCCGCTATCTCCATTTAACTTATCGAAATTACTTAAACATTGCTAGATATACAATGAAAAATGAGCACTTTTCGAATTTATTTTACTCCAATTCCTTACATAAAAATGCAATTATTTAAAGCTAGAGATGTGACAGTTTTTTTGCGGTTTTCTCCGAATCAGTGAAAGTTGATATAGCGGATTAAGAAATTAAACGACTCAAATCTAAACGATACAGAACAGAAAATAATGCGGCGACGGTCACACCAGGGGATCTAACCCAGAATCCCTGTCTTTCCGGGACAACGATCTACCAATGAACCACTGAGATCTGATTATTTTCCGTGATTACTGTCGATCTCATATTTCAATTTAAGAATTACCAATATATCCTCAATTAATTCCCTTTTTTAGCTGCTATGATTTACTTTAATGTGTTTTGTATCCAGGATAGTGCCTCGAATATACTTATCCGATGTTTTGTGTTTTTTGTTTCATGTTTCGTTCAGATTTGTTAAGATTATTTTATTCTTCAAGCATTAAAAATTACATTGATATTTATAACTCGGGTTGCAATTTTTGCAAATCCAGTCTGCCATTTCTTACCAGACCTGACGGCTCTCAGCAAATACTTACTTATTAGGAAAAATATTCGCGGAAAACTCGACCCTCGATAATTAAGGTTTTATCCCGCCATCGCGTCGGTTCCTCATTATACGAAAAAACTGAGGATCCGGCATCTCCACTTTCCTCGCCTTCTTTTTCCCTCTGCCGCTTCCCCCGTCCCGAGAACCCTCTCCTAATTTTCCCTCGCCGCTCCCGCGTTCCATAAATTCAATTTTTTTCTTATAAGTTTAAACAAAGCCATTAATTATAAGTATCATACGACATTATTTAGAGTAGAAATATGTTATTGTGTGCTATATCTTTTTTTGTATTTTAATTGCACTTGTAACATTAATTCTTATAAAACATTCACAAATGCAATAATAATAGTGCAGACTCTTATTATGTTATAGTTTTTAATTGTATTTTTTCAGTTACTCTTTTAAATCCCTAATTTATTTAAGCTTAAAATCTTCACTTTAACCATAGTAATAAAAAAAAAATTTTACCCACGCACGGGCATTGCCTTTGTGGGATTTTTTTGTTCGTATATTTATTGTATTAAGCTTTTTTATATACTTTTCATTATTTTATGTATCTATTATATGTATTGTATCAAAGGATTTCAATAAAAAAAAAAAATATATAAAAAAAATTAAAAAAATTTTAAAAAAATTAAATAAAAAAAAAAAATACCGGCCCATTCAGTTTTCCAACAGCTCGCGTGCCACATATTCAGGGGCGTAGATAGCGCCGTATCAGCCGTATCAATGATACAGGGCCCCCGGGATTTGTTTCTTTTGTGAGAAATCTTTACCCTTCATTTGGGCCTCCCAACAAATTTCGATACAAGGCCCTTCCAAGGTACGCTACGCCACTGCACATATAGCATTTTTTATGTAATAATGCCAAAGCTCACCAGTATATATAGAAACCTTCAAGAGAACAACAACTCACCAAAGTTTTAACGCAAGCGTATGGATAGCATGGTTCCATGCCAACGGAGATTAACCGATAACCCTAACCTAACCTAACCTATTTAACCAATTTTTATGTATGTATTTTTAACACTCTAAATGACTTATCTGAGATGATTCTGAGTTGGTTTCATTCCTAGTTGTCCGGTAAACCGGATAGCATAGGAAATAATTTATATTTATTTAACCCTAGATTCATAAACATACGTCTCTCATACACCCTGATGTAGTAACACGCTCACAGAATGCAGCGCGAAGGAGATAGCAATACGTGCGTCTCAGTACCCTCCCGACACGGTTAGAGCTCAGTGTGTCGCCAGGGATCTTGGCGCGTAAACGTGTAGTTGCGCAAACACGCCTAAGGTGTCTGAGGTACGTGTGTTTATGAATAGTGTAACAATTTTATTAAGATATGCCTTGCTACTTTTATGGTATGTTGAATACGTCCACAATCAATTCGTTTGTCATCCACGTCCAAAATAATAGTCGCAATTAAAACAAACCACTGATAAGGAGAGCTTTTGTTAAAGAAATATCAAATAAGTTGATCGAGCCTTGATTACGGGGTCGTCGTGAAACACCAACTTTGAGGCGATGCCTAAAACGGAACATCGATGCGATTTAGGCGATACTTTGCCTGATGTACCAGCCGATCCTGGAATACAAACCAGGAAGCTATGCAACTTCTGTTGTTACAAAAAAAAACGTGTGACTAGATTTATCTCCACTTCTTGCAAACGTCTCATGTGTTTGTGCTTAGAATGCTCTGATTGAAATTCTTTTTTAATGTGTTGATCTCAAATAAACCTTCGTAATGTTAATATAATGAAGTTTTATTTATTATTATGCTTATAGTTTAAGAATTTGGTGCACTTAAAAATAGGGTGTATCACAGACGTATGTTTATGAACATTGTAGCAGTAAATGAATGAAATGTTTATGAATCTAGGGTTAAGTATCCGAAATTTTGCTTCTGGCACCAATCTGAGCTAATATAAGATTGTCTATTATTATCAATGAGACGATAAATGATATTTAGAAAATGTATTACCAGATAGAAACTAGAGACCAGAGAATCAGTCTGTTAATGTGTACCTGCTGATTGGTACATCATTATCCGAAGCCGTATGGCTAATAACTCACAGGTACTAGAGAGAAGGTTGGTACTGAATCTGTGAAATTTAATAGAACAATGCAGAATTATTATTATTATTCTTCCACACGGTTTATGAAGGAACGCTGTATTCAATATGCTAATCCGATAACCTCCTCGCTTACTTCTCGTTAGAGGAGATCGGGGGTGTGTGAAGCATCAGGTAATTTGATATTACGGGGTTTTTGTTTAAAAAACAAACAAATTGAATCTATAAAAAAATCTAACCTAACCGAACGCAGCGCAACCTAATTTAACACAATAAAAACTAACCTTTACTAACCCAACTTAACTTAATTTATTATTTTATCATATTGGTTTATTTTTGGGGTATTATGCCGTGTTTCGCTATCTCCTTCTTCATCAGTGTTTCGGACACATCATCATTAATCTAGAAGGAATGGAACCCTTACAGTAACAGCTTATAAAATTATAAACTATCACATTGATAGCCCATACCTCTTAGAATGCTACAAATTGTTCGTACCAAACAACTACTGCCAGGATCGTCACCACGACTTGCTCTGTATCCCACACGGCAGAACAGACGTTCTAGCCAAGCACAGCATGACAAGAGGTATGGTGCTGCTCAATGAAATCTCTAGGTCCCTTGACATTTTCAGCGTTGGCCTTGAAGGTTTCAAGAGTAATTTTAGGCAACAACTCTAAAATATGTATTATTGTAATTTTTTTTCGTTGAAAATTATGAATATTTTATGTATTGTAATAGTAATGCACATAAAAACAAAAATTACAATGTCTATCATATAATGCTGTCCCAAATGTTAGCTAAGGAAGGAGGTAGCACAACACGACATAAAACCCCAAAAATAAATCACGATAATATTTTTGGCCGTGAAAACCTCAAATTTGAATTTGATTTATTGTAGAGATTGATTAACTTTGATTACCATATAAAATGGTTGTTTATCAATTGTGTATCATTTAAAACACGTTTATTGGTAAGGGAATCCTATTGAATTATTAAGAAAATAACATAGAATAAAAGGAAGAAATGGATGTCTGCTTTGCGATAATTTTTAAATAGAGCATTCAGTAAATGGTTTGCATTTTGAAAAGGGAAATCCACGTCCCTTTGCTTTTTAAGTATAATTTTTTTATAAAAAGAAATAGCGGAACTGCACTCGTACATCTTAATATACACGGCTATTTCAAGCAACTTTCAATTTAAAACGGTGGTCTTATAATAGGGTGAAACTGAGGGTTTATTCCACGCTAAAACATGTCGCCAATGTAATATATATTATTTTTAATTAATGAATTGTGAAATAACACAAAAAATCAAATAAAATTTATTTACACACACCGGGATTTGAACGCGCGATCTTCGGATAACTAGTCGAGAGCCTTACCCGTCGACCACGGAGGCCATAATATACCATCATACCGTAGTCACTCTGGCTTTTATATTATACATTTTGAAATATTGCAATTTACCATCGTACAATGTTGTCCTTATCTCCCCAGCCAAGGGGCGTTCCTTCATATTAACGAATCGATCATTCTGCTATAACATTCTCTGTTACTTCTATTCTTGAATGTTCCAGTGGGATTTTTACACCCAATCGAGTTAAATCAGTCAGTCAGTGGTAGATAATACTAAATAACAACTTTGTACAGTTGTTCCTTATAATGGCCCCTATCTACATAGTATCTGTTAAACGTCGGAGGAGGTAAGTAACTTATAAGACAATGGGTATCCGTTTCAAATTATTATTACCACGAAAAGTAAAAGCATTATTATAGGAAGGACGATACATTTAAAACAATGACCTTTAGGTAACCTATAATATTGTAATTTAATAATATTATAATTAAATGGGAAGGAACTTTTTATATCTATTAAATTCCTTCCTTCCTTTTATTGTGAAGGATTTTTTTAACACCATTTTTGATTTATTTACAAAACGTGTGTTTGCTGCCGATTATTTGCCATTGTTTTGATTAATTTATAACTTAAAATTATCTATTATAATTTATTTATTTATTTATTACAAGCCCTAAGGGGCCATCCATAAATTACGTCACACCTTAAGGGGGGGGGAGTAGAGAAGTGTGACAAGGGGTATGGGGGGGTCAAAAAATCATGAAATTCTAGGGGGGAGGGGGTCTCACAAATGTGACGGGGGGGGGTCAAAAAGTCATGAAATTCATGTGACGTAATTTATGGATGGCCCCTAATGGGCTTTTACATTCATTCATTGTTTATAAGTTAGGTATCACACTACTTTTAAATACTTTAAAACTAATACAAAAAAGAAAATATAATATAATGAATAAAAAAGTAACAATATCATATAATACAAAATAAAATACTTTGGTAAAAACGATAAGAAGTCACACATAAAAAGATTTTCAATGTAAACAAAAATTGCAGAAATTATCCATGACTATTTGTATCTAGATTTATAAAAGAATTGGAATAAACAATGTTTATACTATTGAAGAAGAAGATAACACTTATAATCTAAATGAAAATATGAAAGAAAACAAGACACAGAAAACAGAAAAAAACAATGGTCGCAACTGGGACTCGAACCCAGACCTCTCGTCTAACCGGGACGTGCGCGTTTTCCAATTTCGCTATTGCCACCTTCTGTCAAACCGTCATATTTGTCAATCTCATATTTCAAATATTTAGAATCATTAATATTATCTTCAACTAGTTATTTTTTCCATATTATAGGCAACTACTATTTTTATTTGATACAATCATTCTAAGAATTGGTTTGTAACCTGAATAGCGTCTCGGATAAATGTATCATTGGAAAACGCGCACGTCCCGGTTAGACGAGAGGTCTGGGTTCGAGTCCCAGTTGCGACCATTGTTTTTTTTCTGTTTTCTGTGTCTTGTTTTCTTTCATATTTTCATTTAGATTATAAGTGTTATCTTCTTCTTCAATAATATATTACGTTGATGGGAATAACCTTCAAAAGTTATAAAAAGAGAGTTTTTCTCATAAAAAATTGAATGTTTATACTGGTTATTCTTAAGGTGAAATATATCACCTAGATCAGAATATTTATTTCCGAGATTGTAAGTCTCGGAATCGGAGAATTTTGGTAAGAGAGTGTCCTGGTGTTGTTAAAGTAAAAGGGTAGTTATTGTCGTCAAGATCTTTTGGGAATGTGGATGTTGATTAATTGAAGTAATTCAGGACAGTCAATTTCGTAATGCAGTATTTTATGTAATAATAATGTATAATTTAAATTAGCTAGGGCTCACACCTCTCCAGACATTTCGATTTGTTGGTTTGTGTAAAGTTAATTAATTAACAAAAGAAATTATCAATAGATGTCAGGAGACGCAAACTCCCTTCAGACAAGACCGCTATAAAAGACCTAGGTTTAGGTTTTATCTCTCTCTTCTCTTCTCAACAGCCAGCCTTCTTAAATAAGTAAAAGTAAAATCCTTGGTCTGTCTTGGGTAGTTTGGGTCTCCGAAATTATTCACAATGTAATTGGGAATAAAGCAAAATAAAATGTCACGAGTCCTTTGAAAGTTTCCTGAAGCTGCCTTATTATTTTACGAAGTTCCTTCTTCCAAAACAAAACAAATAATATTAAAATTCTTCTTTCTGAAAGTTTTAATAGGGACATTTTATCCAGTAGGTAATTATAATCAATATTTTGTACAGGAATATGCAATTTATAGTTTATAAACCTCAGGAACTTATGTTGAATCTTTTCAATGCTGTCTTTGGAATGAATATTGTAAAACGGAGACCATAACGTAGAGTTAAACTCCTGTTGGCATCTGACGAGGGTATTATATATTATAATGATTTTATTATATTAGGTAAGTATTTCACCATTATCTAGAAAGCTTTTGAATAAGGCAACGTTTTTACGTTATTTCGAACCTATTAGTAATAGCGATTCGTTGAATAAATTAGCCGAGTTTTCTACCTATTGTACCCCTGCCGTAGGTCGCCTAAAATGAATTCACTGTGGTGTCCGGGTTCATGGGTGAGGTTTGTCTAGGTCTTGGCGGAGGATGAATTTGCCCATCTAATGCTTTGCGGATCGGATAGGGAAAGACTGGTTGATCGGACAGATGAAAGTCGGACTCTCTCAACCAATCCGCCTTGTACACAGTCGGAGGGATGGTTCATACGTCCGTCACTCCTAAACTCATTGATCGCCAGATTTCCCTAAAAAACCCTCCGCACAGCATCCTCAAAGCGATGGCGGATTTATACATTTCACAAGTATAGGCAAGACGGCCGGCGTAATCCAGCGGTAAGGCTCTTGACTCGCATTCCGAAGGTCGCGGGATCGAATCCCGGCGTGGCAAATAAATTTTATTTGATTAATTTGTGTTATTTCACAATTAATTCATTTAAAATAATATATAGTTCCAGAGTGGAAGATACTCTCAGTTTCGCCCTAATATAAGTAAGACCACCGTTCAAAATTGAAACGTTGCTTGAAATGGCTTTAGCCGTGATTGGTGACCAGATCTGAATAGCCAGGTTCTTCCCACTTTTCTCTTCCCCATCTCCTTTCCCTCCCTGCTATTCAGCTTCACAACATACCCCAATTGGGGATGCCATAGTCTCACTGGCTCCAGACGGGAGCAGTTGGAATTCTTGTGCGGTATTCATTTAAAAAAAGGCCACTTCATTTGCGCCGCCCCTTCCTCCATCTTAGAAGTTGTCACACCTACCATAAGGCTTGACGACGCACCCTGCAACCTCTGCTCCTAGGCTGCGGCCTGTACGGCCCATTAACAAATCCAGGACTGCCGCAAAGATGAAATAGGCTGTGGAAGAAAATTATTTTCCTCAGGGCCTCTTTGTGGAGCAAATGTAAACAAAATTTAAAGAATGTATATATATTTTCAGTAAGTAATCCTTTTCAGATATACTTCGACCATTTTAATAATGCTATTAAATGTAATATTACTGAGATTCATTGTAATAATATTTTTCTGACTATGCCTACATTAAATAAATTAATTTGACATATTAATAAAATGAGTGGTTGCGCGCGCATGTGGATACTATTGCGGGATCTAATTAAGAATGATAAATGTGCGAATCACGTTTGATGACGTCATAATCCTTTCCGCATATTTTTCAAATTAGGAACTTCCAGTTAGTAATTTAATGTGACACATCGTATTAAAACTTCAATACCCGGCTTCGCACGACAAAAAATTAAAAAAAAAAAAAAAAAGTTTGGTGGCTAGTTTTCTGTTGTTCTATAAATGCTTCTTAGCTCATGATTTAAATGATGCTGTGAGAGAAAATTAGTTAACTTTAACTATTTCGAACCTATTTGAACAAATATCTATGAGAATTTAATATGTTATTTTGTAGTTTTTTAAGTGGTTTGCTACGTTTGGTGGCTTAGCAGGGTTCCCCGGGTTTTTGGGGTGAGGTTTGTCTATGTTTTGGCGGCGGACGACCTGGAAACCTGAATCCCAGATTCCTACCCACTCTCACATCCTTGTCCTTCCCAGAACGCATTTTTCTTAAAAAGACCCTCCACATAGCATCCACAAAGATGACGTAAGCCCTGAGGATAATTATTTTTCTCATGGCCTCCAGTTGTTCGCTACGTTTGGTGACTTAGAAAGGTTTCCCAGGTTCTTGGGGTGAGGTTTGTCTATGTATTGGGGGCGGATGACCTAGACACGCTAAACTCTAGATTCCTACCCACTCCTCATATCTTTTTCCTTCCCAAAACTTCATTTCCTTAAAAAGACCCTCCACACAGCATCCTCTAAAATGACAAAGGCCCTGAGGGTAATTATATTCATCAGAGCCTCCTCTGGTTCACTTTTTTTTTTTACATTAACTCCACACAGGAGGCCTTGAGGAAAATAATTCTCCTCAGGGCCTATGTCATCTGGGATGCTGTGTGGAGGGTCTTTTTGAGGAGAGGAAGGAATGAACATTGGTCTTGAAGAGACCCATGTTGTAGGAGGGAGGAAACACAGATGCCGGCAAATCGTTCCATAGCCGAGCTGTTGAACTCAAGAACGAGTCGAAAAAACGACCCGTTCTCATGTGACAAATGTCAACCATGAACACATGTTGGGCGCGCGTTTGGCGTGTCTCCCGACTATGCACCGGTGCCGAAGGGATCAATGACGCTAGTTCCTCAGAGCATCTTCCATTGAAATACCGGTAGAACATGGATAGCATTCCCACCCGACGCCTGTGCTCTAAATATTGCAACCCGTTCGTTAAGATGGGAGAATCTATCAAACGGACCGCCCGTTTCTGCACATTACTTTTATGTTTACGTTTGTTGACTTAGCAGTGGTGCTCGGGTTCTTGGGTGAGGTTTGTCCAGGTTTTGAAGGCGGATGATCTGAACACACTGAATCCCAGATTCCTACACATTCCTCATACTTTTTTCCTTTCCTTTCTTCTTTAAAAAGAACCACCCCATATCCTTGAAGGTAATTATTTTCCCCAGGGCCACCTGTGTGGAGCTAATGTAAAAAATAAAATAAAATAAATAAGTTAATGACTGTTTCCCGTATGTATTAAAAATCAAAAAAAGAGTTCATACTTACGATGAAGTTATACGTGAAATCCTTAGATACTATTTAGATTCATCTTTACGACGAATCGGTTTACAGTATGAACATCAAAAAATATGCTACGGATAAATTGACGCTTTTTCTAGCTTTTCTATGTATTGGAATTACAATAAAATTATTATTTACATAACAAAAAATATAAGCGTAAACCACAAAAAAAAAATTTCTCATGACTTAATTAAGAAACAATTTTTTTTTAAATATCCCTTCATGACTAAATTTATTTTTTAAGGTTTTGTATGTTCTAACTTTTTTCATTCTTATAAAATTATGCGCGAAATAAATCAAAACCACTTTTTCGCTTACTTGCCTCGTGCAAATAAGACGGGCGATTTTAAATTTTGTAGGCATGAGAATCGAAATATTTCTAGCGTTTATATTCCTCTTAAAGAATTTTTTTATGCCTAGTATAGAAAACTATTAAAATAACTAATATAAATTGCTTCAGTATTATGCACTTATTTCCAAGGTCCTATAAAGCGACCACAATTTTACCTCGTCCGTAAGATAAATCATCGATACATGGTCACAACAAGCTGATGAATATTCAATTTCAACATAAATTAATACTTTGATTTTTATGACTTGCGTCACTTTTCCAACCCATTTTGGTTTTACTTTTGAATGACGAATTTATTCAGACTTGGTCGCCGATGACAAAGCTGTTTGGTTACATTTTATCAGAGTACCATGTACTTACTGTGGGTAGGTACACCGTGACATTGATAAAAACTTATTAACACCATTAAAAACTTTGAATCGTTACAAATCATTAAACTATTGTACACATCCCTTGTTAGAAGCCTAATAGAACATAACTCCATAGTCTGGTCGCCATTCTACAAAATTCATATTCATAATGTTGAAAGAATTCAAAGAAAATTTCTACGTTTCGTAAAGTTTAAACATAACATCCCTTTAAAGCGTACAAATTACCCGTTCTTAATGAATATTTTAAATATTCCAACTCTAGAAAACAGACGAAAAATAAACGACCTAACCTTTTTTTTAAATTATCAAACTCTAAACGACTAGACAAATATTAACATTTTATATACATACATCTCATTCCAACTATAGTTTGCATTCTCCAATACAGCCTTTACATAGTATTGATAACAAATATTTAAGCAATATGGATGTATCTGTTAATAAATTAAATTTGTTAAACTTCAAAGGACGTATTTGCCAACTATTTCTTCCTACTTCATAAACTATCGTTATCTCTATTTTTCTTAATTTATATTACATACTTTGTGTCAACTCTTATATTTTATATGACCTATAATTTGTTTCTTATATTTTATGTTATTTCCTGTGTTTTGTCAAAAACATGTACTGCACTATGTGTAAAAACCCTACGGGCGTTTAAATAAATAACGCAATCGTTTTTTATTGCATTTCATGATATTATTTCCCACGAGTTACCAGCCGTCCTCTACTACATATTATATGTGCGTCTGTACGCAGATGTCTATAATTTAATGCGGTAATAAAAACAGGATTGGATTTGGTACTCGAATGAGCGAATTGTAAATACAATTTAATATGCAAATGAAACGCCTTTAGTCATCTTGACCTGCTTAGTACCTACTCTGGCGCGTACGAATATTTATATAGGTAGCATCATCTAGTTAGTACTCCCTGCTTATGTTCTAACCCCTCAGACCACGACAGAATGTTTCCACCATGCATTAAAATTCAAATAAATGTAAAATTTTCGAAAGTATTCAAAAACTGAAAAACTGTTCGGAAAGGTAATGATATGATTTTAGATTTTCACGGCCAAATGTATTTTCGTTTTTTTTTTTTATTTTTGAGGTGTTATGCCGTGCTGCACTACCTCCTTCTTTAGCCAACGTTTCGGACGGCGATACAGTGTCCATCATCGCATCTGCCCTGATAATGGACACTGGAACGCCGTCCGAAACGTTGGCTAAAGAAGGAGGTAGCGCAACGCGGCAAACACTCCATAAATAAATAACGAAAAAAAATGTGCAATGTTTTTTGTTTTAGCTCCACACAGGAGGTCCTGAGGAAAATGATTCTCAGGGCGTATATCATCTTTGGGGATGCTGTGTGGAGGGTTTTTTTAGGAAAGGAAGGGAAAGGGTATTAGGGGAGGGTAGGAATTTGGGAGTCAGTGTGTCCAGGAGTGACGGACCATCCCTTCCACTGCGGTGCAAGGCAATGTTCCGAGAGCGGATAAGTCAAAGGGACTCGCTTAACCATTCTCTCCCGATCCGGCCTACCACGCAGCTGGTGGACAGACGCATCCGCCGCCAAGTCTCGGACAAACCTCACCCCATAAACTCCGGCACCCCTGCTAAGTCGCCAAACGTAACTTGGGGTGACCTACACAGAGGTTTTACCCGCCTCCCAAAACGTAATGTACACCATTTTAACATATTTTAATGGAAAATATTTAATTTAAAAGTTGCATTGAATAATCACGCTCTAGCTGGTTGCAAATGGTTTAAGAACGTTCTTAAGATGAAGCTGTAGGTGAAATCCTATTTAGATTAATCTTTACGACGAATCTGTTTACATTATGAACATCAAAAAATATGCTACGGATAAATTGAAGCTTTTACTAGCTTTTCTATATATTGGAATTACAATAAAATTATTATTAACCTTACAAAAAATATAAGCGTAAACCACTAAACAAAATGTTTTTGCATAACTCAACTATGAAGTAATTATAAGAAACATTTTTTTTTAAATACCCCTTTATGGCTAAGACTATTTTTGAGGTTTTGTATGTTCTAACTTTTTTCATTCTTATAAAATTATGCACAAAATTTTCGCTTTTTCGCTTACTTGCCTCGTGCAAATAAGACGCTCGATTTTAAATTTTGAAGGCATGTGAATCAAAATATTTCTAACATTTATATTGCTCTTAAATGGTTAGAACATGTCCTTTTTAAACATTTTCCTTTCAATAGATTTAACTAAAATACTTTACATTGGATTGAACCGCAAAGTCAAAAATTGGCCCCAAAACGTACACCAATTGGAGATGACAAAATCCCACTGGCTTTGAACAGGACTTTAAAAGTCTTATTATTAATTAATGTTTTCAGAAATAAAAGTGAATATACACCTACCTACCAGTTGCAAATGTTTTGAATTGATAAATTGAGAGAGTTGGATATAATATATTTTATTAGCTTTTTTACCCGCGGCTTCGCTCGCTTGGTATTAGGGGGAAATTACTGTAACGCATGTACTTATCAATTATCTCCCCCCCCCTCCCCTACCCCCTCCCGCATTCCATACACTCATTCCCGTTATATTCAGTTTTCAAACATCTCGCGTGCCACCTAAATTTCATAATGCTTATAGCTGAAAGAAAAAAAGGATTATCCAATTTTGTTCACTCGTTCGGAATGTGTGCGCTTATAAACATTTCGGATATTTATTTTTATTTAAATATTTGGAAGTTTGCTAATATAATAAAAAATAGCACTATTTATTATACAGTCTTTATAATCGTTACGAATTATATTTTTAATGTAGGAACTCTCATCTGACATTTATTCCAAAACATAAGCTTGTCCAAAAAAAACAAAAGATATTCTAATATTTGAATTTTCTGGAGCAGCAGCCGACCAGTAGGTAGGGGGCTGAGTACCTACCAGCATAGAGCCCACAAATATATCAACATCGTTTCAATGGCAACGATTTTTTCTGACGTTAGCAATAACTCGCTTTTGTTAGCGACAGAAAACGTATAACAAATATAATATATTAATATTTATAATTTCATAATGCCAGAGTTTACCATTATATACAACCTATATTCTTAGCATATGTTTTAGCTTTCTATTTATGAAATAATTTTTAAAATGTTTTTTGCTTGCAAGCGTAACAAGCAAACTCGAGCAGTTTCGCATTTATAATATTAGTGTGGATAGGTAGGTAATAAAATCAATTCGAATAATTTATCCAAAAACCGGTCTTATTCTCAAAGCAAAAGTCCACCACTTAGCTCTTTTACGGCCGATACAAACTTACTAACCAAATTAAGTGCGTTGTAGTGTTGTTTATAGTGTTAATTCCGGCACTTCCAGGGATCCAATTACAGATGAGACGCGCTGCGATTGGTCGCCCAGCATCCCGGCTGGACCAATCGCAGGCCGCAAGAGGAGATCTTGCGAGGAAAAGCAGTAATGGACCTTTTTTTCATCTCGAGTGTCATCTGATGCGAGTTGTTAGGTACGCGGTGAGGTACTCTACCAATTGCTTGGTGCTGTGTTGAGATTTGTGAGGGTTTTTTTTTAGTATTTGTTTTATTTTTTATTAGAATAACTCTCTTGTTATAATAACTTTTGAAAGCTATTCTCATTAATGTGTTATATCATTAAAAAATAAGAAAAAACTCTCACGTCTAAACGAAAATATGAAAAAGAACAATTGGATCGTCTCAAACCATAGTGAACTAACTCACTTTTCAATTTTTGAGTTAGAGCTTGAAAAGAGGGCTCCAAATCATAATCTAGCTCCGTCAGAAAGAAGAACCAATCAGAGGAAAACTATCTACGATTGACCAAGATAGTATTTCTCTGATTGGTTCTCTCTGGCGGAACTAGATTATGATTTGGAGCCCACATTTCAAGCCCTAACTCAGAAACTGCAAAAAGTGAGTTAGTTCACTATGGTTTAAGACGATCCAATTGGTCGAAGATAATCTCTATTCTCTGTATATTAATACGTGAAGCAAAAACTTTGTACCCCTTTTTACGAAAATTGTGCGGATGGAGGAGTACGAAATTTTGCACACTTATAGTTTATATGGAGAAGGGGTGCAGAATGCTAATATATTTTTTTAAATTATGCATAAAAAATACAGTAAATTAAAATAAATTATGGTCGAATATCGACCATTGGGCGACCACTCGTATTGTTAATTCTGAATTTGAAATATGAGATTGATCGAAATGACTTAAAAATAAGAGTCTCAGTGGCCGAATTAGTTAAGGCGCTTGTTCACCAAATGATTGTACACAAAAAAGGCGCTATATAAATAAGCCTGGATGTGGTGCTGAAGAAAAGTGCTCAGGATTCCATGGACAGCCAGATGCACAAATATGTCCATCTTGGAAGAACTAGGAATCCACAATAGGCTTTCAACAATCTGCCTAAAATGTATTTTAAGATACTTTGGATACGCTGATTGCCAAACTTGGAGAAATTAATAGTCACTGGAATGGCAAAGTGGTTGGTAGAAGAAGCAGAGAAGGTCACCAATGCGCTGGATTGACCAAATATCACTGGCGTCTGGTACTAGGGTATCCTTGACTCTCCATGCAGCGCAGAATCGCGAGGAGTGGAGGATCCTTGTCCATGGAAATTGGAGTAGGAGTCACGATCCTCAGCAATAAGGAACTTACTTCAGAAGAAAAAATCAGCCAAACATCATCGAACAGTATTAATAGGGTTTTATTTTTATTTTATTTATTAAGTTAAAGAAATATAATATTTCGCTTTCTTAACTTAGGGTAGTGTCTGCGTGGTTGAATTTCAGAACTCAGCTTCGAGTGCATATCTGACGCCACGCCTTACGCTCCGCGCCACAAATAACATCTGTGTGTGTGGAATTTTAAACAAAGCTGGCGTTGTAATTCAGTTTTAAATTCAAGAATTCGTCAGAAGATGTTTGCCACTTCTTAGTTAGCAGGTCGTATGAGGACGTGCCCCAGGCAGGTATAAGTGAAAGATTGACGGTTATACTTAGTTGTGAATAATAGTATCAAGCGACTATATATTACATATGACGTCATTGCTTGTCCCGGTGACTAGCTATCACTGGATGACAGTGAATTTGAGGAACGGGCTATTTTTGGAACCAGTTCCTATTGGATTTATAAAAAGTGGGCAAAGACAAAACAAAAGCCGACCGCAGGGCCTAGCGGAGCGGGTTTTTAACTGCTAGTTATTATTATTATACCTTTTTTTTTTTTTGGTTTAAGGCAATTCACCCTGGAGAGAGTGCTTTGTGCCGGTAATATTTAAAATGGATAAGAAATTTCGGTTAATCTAATGGGAAAATAATAAAACAAATTAAATATTGGACTCATTTAGATCACTAAAACAAATTAAATATTGAATTCATTCAGGTTAATAAACTTACATAAAGCTGTATGAACACGAGAATTGTTAAGAGATAAAAGGTATGAAATGTTAAGGGGGGACTGGTGTGTGATTTTAATAAGCCGGCGGTATATGTTCTTGAAAGATGAATGGTTTTTACAGTTAAAGAAAACGTGGTCGAGGGTTTCCTCTTCCACACCGCACTGGCAGAACGGATCATCTAAAACTCTAATTCTAGACAAGTGAGATGCAATTGAACAGTGGCCAATTCTCATTCTCGAGATACATGAAATGAATCGTTTTGAAAGTTTTTTACCGTGGAACCATGGCTTAGCAGGGATATGGTTTTGAATTCCCGCATAGAAAGATTATTATACCTTAATTTCCATGTAAAAAAAAATGCTAATGATGTTCTCCAATCAGAGTAACTGCCTTTAGTCTGCAAAGCACAGTAGGTAAGTAGGTCCCACAGCTTTTATATATATATATTTTTGTTTATGTCTAGAGTGGATAGTATCTACCTACCTACATCTTGCATTATGGTAATATTTTAATGATGGCCGCCGGTAAACGAGGCGGTCTTTTGTCTTGAATTAATCCTTCCGCCTTAAAAAAGACACCCACGTTCCAGACGAATTTCTTTCTCTTCCTAAACATATTAATATGCATGTATTTTGTACGTGGCAACACTGACATAAAAGATGCATACACGTATCAACTAGCGCCAGCAAACACGTGCGGACGATTTCATAACTTGTTACACCCTCAATAATAAATTATTTATTCTCCTAAATCGAGCTTTATACGCTGACGCTAGTTAGTTAGGACATGGGCAGGTAAATAAAAGAGTGTCAGGAAAAAAAAATATATGATGCACAAGTAAATGAAAGAAAAAGCTCTGAACTCCCTGAAGGTCTAGCATGGAAGATCGATAAAACCCTATATCAATACGATATTGACTAAATCCGTCATCTATGGTCAGTAATCAATATTTGCGAGCATGGTCAACGATTGATAACAATCATTCCGACCGACGATTGATAAACTTTAGCCCGGCCTCCATATCATCTGATACGTTTCGGTTAACTGTCAATAAACACATTTATTTAGATAATGTCGTTCGTTCTGCAAAATACTGGCATATTAATGAACGGAGTTGAACTGAAGAAGCTTTTAGAATTGAAAGAAGTCGTACACGCCATCCGATATATATAAACTTAAATAATGCAACTAGAAGCGACAAATTTATTCCATCCGATCTTTGAGAATCGAAAGTTGGTGAAATGTGACTTAAGACCTCATTAACTAATTAACTCCCGTTAAGTGTCAAAAATCAAATGCGGATTGCTAAAGCATACATAGCTAGCTTAGTATTTCAATTCAAAATTGCCAATTTTTTAATATTTTTTCGTAATTATTTAGCGTTTGACATTTCGGAGTGTCAATTCATAGAAAATACCTCCAGTGTTACCAGCGTTTTCGATCTCTTATTTATTCCATGAAAAACGCAACAGTTGATCCCCTGACAATTGATCCCCCGAAATATGTACTATAAAATTATAATTTTTTGTGCATTACTTATCAATGTAAAATGTAAAAGATATTCAGTTCGACTTCAAAAATACCAATAAGTTGGTATGAATATCAAAGGAATTTTCTATCATAATCGTTTTTTTTGTACTTATGCGCTGGTATATACAGTAAATAGAGAAGCAGATTTAACCTTGATGCATTTGAATGAAAATATATTTTATTCTTTTGTTATTTGGCGGTACATCCTCTCTGCACGTCTCTACGGGGTCACTTGATTACATTTTGTGTAATTAGGTGTAGCGTATTTTTCCTAAAGCGACTGCACACTATATATAAGTACGCCGGGGGACCAATTGTCGGTGGATCAACTGCCATGGAATCTTTCCACATAATTTTGATACACAAAACAATGACAGATGCCACGTGTCAAATAATATCCGCCATCTTAAACTGTATGAAAATCGGTATCAAAATAGAACAAGTACTTTTTTAATCCAGAAACTACGAAAAGTATGAAAAGAAGTCCCATCGATATAGAAACTAATAGATAAAAAGATTGGAACAAAACGTCTATTAAAGCCTTGATTACATTGAGCGAGTTTACAAGCTACTAGCCGGCAAATTCACAATCTGCTAGTAAACTCGCTCAGTGTAATCGTATTACTAGTTAACTAGCAGATTGTGAACAATCTACGAAAACAGTTGAAAGGTTTTTTTTTTGTTGAAAGGTTGTCAACTTTACTCGCTACTCGCTCAAGATGGCGGCCTACCAATAGCTGATTTCGTGACTGTCAGAATTATTTCACTCGGGAGCCGCAATTCTCGCTGCTGGCCAGGGTATGGCGTTAGCTGCGAGCTCAAGTTTTCTACAGAATGTCTACCGAATTGTTTCGCGCGAGAGTCGTTATTTTTGCTGCTACTGTCGCTACTGAGCGAGTAGACAGTTTTGTGTGTCATCATGACAATCGCACTCGCCGATTCACCCGCTTTTAAACTTACCGGCTAGTAAATAAGTTTTTAGATTTTCACGGCCAAAAGTATTTTCGTTATTTGTTTTTGGGGTGTTATGCCGTGTTGCGCTACCTTCTTCTTGACACAATTACACATCTGCCCTGATGATGGACACTGTAACGCTGTCCGAAACGTTGGCTAAAGAAGAAGGTAGCGCAACACGGCATAACACCCCAAAAACAAATAACGAAATTTACCGGCTAGTAGCCTGTAAACTCGCTCAATGTAATCGAGGCTTAAGAGAAGTTTTAAAGTCATAGTTGTTATGGTGGAACGATGGAACTTCAATTTGGAGTATGTTATATTGAATAAATTAAGCGTGGCTCTTAAAGCAAGCGACGTTTCGGTACAGTTAACATCCATCGTCTTCCGTAGTATTTGGGTGTGACCAGACAGCAAGATGGCGGCCACCCACGGCAATTTGACATATATTATTTTTCTTACGAGTCATTTCGGGTCGAGAATGAATGCATTAAATGGGACAAGGTATATATTAATCTCAACAGGTAAAGTAGTCACAGAGAGAGGTCATATGTAATCATTGAAAAATATTCCATCTCACACGTCTTTTATACGAAAATTACAAACAGAAAATTGAGTGTTCAGTGTGAACTTCTGATGGAAGAGTCAAGATTTTTAGGTTATTGTGCCGTGTTGGGCTCCCTCCTTAAGCCAGCGTACGGTGATTTAAATTGCCTTCTTAATTAGGCGTGCTCGATGCATGCGATCTATTTTAAGTTTATCTAGCTTTTTATTTAGTTTTTTTTTTTTTTATTTATTTTAAGCATTCGCATTTTTAATTTATTTTAAGCATTCGCTTAAAATAAATCAAAAATCTCGTGGGAAATGTCTGAAGTGGGTATAACCAAACAAAACCGGATATATATGTCATTTTTCAACTTTTAGACGCATTGACTCTTTTCCACAACAAAATTATAAATTGATTTCGAAAGACTGTTCCTCTATCAAGTGAAACTATTTATTAAATTTTGAGAAAATATGTTTATTTTACAATAAGGTTTATTTTTACAATAAGGTTTTACCGTAGGTCGTTGGCAGATTTGTTAAATATTCAAACAAAATTTTGTAATGTAAAACATACATTTCAAATCATATAATCATGCAGTTAAATGAATCAATAAATTATTTGGGAAACCTATTTTACAGAATTTTAATTTTAGTTCAAATTAAATCATAAAAAAAGATCCGCGCCTTTGTTTTGTGACGAAAATACTTCAGTTTGTCTATTTATTTACGGTCTTACAAACCCATATATTAAAAAAATAAATTACATCATTATTTTGCTTAGACGTTATTGAAAAATTATAAATACTTATGATCAAACAATAATTACATAAAGTACATAATTTTAATTGTTTTATCATCACGATTTTGAGCATTTTTGTACGTGGGTATTTACAAAGCAAATTTGTAATGAAATAAAATCTATATTGAGTGATTATGTTTAAATGCTGGTATGGAGAATAATTAATCTTTCTAATCGGAACCGTCCTGAACCGTTGCAAGGATACAATCGCAAGATCAACGTTCGACGAAATTTAAATTCTCAGCCACTGGTTAATGGCTCTTAAGGGTCCACTATTCGAATTTCGACCGATTTCTTACATATCTCCCTTAAACATTTGAAGTTTTTAAGCTCTAAAAAAATATATGTTATTTTTTATGATAATATTTAGATACGTTCCACGCCGAGAGGCAAATTATATGAAATTCCCTCGATAGAAAAAAATCGCAAAGTGTGCTCCAAAAATTATTTAAAACAAGTCTATTTCTATTATTTTACAAGTTGTATTTGGGAAAAAAGTCACAATGTTTCTTTAAATGATACTTAAGATTCCTTCCACGAGATTCTTGCTCTATTTTAAACGAGTCATGTTTTATTAAGCTTTTTTGCCGCGATTTCATCACCTTTTCGCTGCGATTTCATCACTTAAAATATTAGCGCGCTCTGTCCAACATTCGTAATTACACATCTCTCCATCTTCTTCTTTTTCAGCAGAATAGCGCCGCCTTATGGTGTTCAAGGAAAGTATGTTATAAATTGGCGAAAATTTGGGGTGGTGAGTCTTAACGAGATCTTTTCAACTGCCAAAAAAAATGGCGCTGAATTACCATTATATGACAATATTACATAATTTCTGTGAAACAACTCGTCCTAATTGAAGTAGGTTGACTTAACGAACCAGGAATTATCACGGTTGATCGACGGTCCTAATTTTTTATTATTGTTGTAATCATTTTAAACGTTTAATTTTGATACAAGCTGCCACGGGACACCAACGTTCGATATTCAAAAATTCAAAAAAACGGTGACTCGGCAAAACGGGGCAACTTTTTCATCGTCATATAACTAATATCATAGATTTGGGTAGCGGATGATAACTTTGGCCAAGGTTGGGTAACTTTGACAAATTATGCCATTTTAATAAATAAAATAAAATGATACGAATGACGTGCTAATGATCTCTACTTAAGAGGAATATAAACGCTAGAAATATTTCGATTCTCACGCCTTCAAAATATAAAATCGTGCGTCTTATTTGCACGAGGCAAGTAAGCGAAAAAGTGGTTTTTATTTATTTTATGCATAATTTTGTAAGAGTGAAAAAAAAGTTAGCACATACAAAACCTCAAAAATAGTCTTGTTCATAAAGGGGTATTTTTAAAAAATTGTTTCTTAAATTACTTCATGTCATGCAAAAACATTTATTTTAGTGGTTTACGCTTATATTTTTTGTTATGTAAACAATAATTTTATTGCAATTCCAATACACAGAAAAGCTAGTAAAAGATTCAATTTATCCGTAGCATATTTTTTTAATGTAAACCGATTCGTCGTAAAGATTAATCTAAATAGGATTTCTGGTATAGTTTCACCTTAAAACGTTTATTAAAAATTGAACTTTTTATAATTATTTTGGTTTCGAGTCGATTTAGTAAAAAATAAAAATAATCAATTTGTGCGCATAACATTTAATTCCAGGACTTTGAAAAAACTTTTAATGAACACATTGATAACAGAATGCATAACAGATTTTGCCTAAAATAAACATCCACGGGATTTTAGAACGCAGTATCATGTTCTGATCCTGATCAGATGACGATATTTTGGTATCGCAGCGGTATGATACCAGAAAAACCTTTTGATATACACTTTTTTATTGTCTTGAATTTCTATATCAACATCACAATTTTCAGTCAACTTTACACGACAGCCTTTTAAGGAATTGTAATATTATTTTACAAAATAATACCAATTATAAAAAAAAAAAACATGTTGCCACACCTCTTACGTTATTATCTGTTAAAATTAAAATGCAAAGTAAAGGAAAATCATGGGTTTTTATTTGATAATTTGATCGCCTAGAAAAATTTTAGATGCTGTCTTACCTTCAGCCTCACAACATACCCCAATCGGGGATGCCATAGTTTCACTGGCTCCAGACAGGAGCAGTTGGGACTCTTGAGCGGTATTCATAAAAAAAAATCTAACAGATGGCGGTGTGAGTTAATTTATCGACAACACTTGGTTACAACCGTTGCTGTTTCAGAGTGCAAAAATTTTACCTGTGAAGGCAATACTATGGTATAAAATTATAATTCAGCATATATTTACCCCGCAGCATAAAGAGAAACTAGATCATAAATATAGCACTAGATTCACGCGTAACGACGGGTTAATAGTTCCGAAATTCAATAATAAGTACGGACAGAGAACGTTTGAATACAACATACCGAAGATATTTAATTTATTACCTGACAATATAAAGCAACATAATTCTATGAATAAGGTTAAATATATGGTGAAAAATTGGTTATTGGAAAAAGAATATTTATTTTGATACTTGATACTTGATAAAATTTATGAAAAAATGTTTAACTGTAGATAAAAGATGTAAATTATAACTTTAAATATATTTCTAAGGAATTATAAGCACCTGCTGTCAAGCCAATTGCAATTGGCTTAGCGGGACTGGATTGTTGATTTATAAAATAAATAAATAAATTTAAAAAAAAAAAAAAAAAAAAAAATCTAGGTTGGGTAACAATCCAGCAGATTGTGTTTCGATTTCATGTCACAGCAACGAGTGGCCGGGTAAGCTAGTTATATATATTTTTTGCAATCTCACCTCCCTAGCCGCAAAGTAACCCCTTTTACAAAATGCCTAATTTCCAATAGTCATCTCGCCGCGTGAGCTTATAGACCAGTATTGGGTATCAGGTCCAAACGGATCATTCCTATTATTATTACTCGAATATTATTGGACGGTTTTATATTTTATTTTGTGTAGGCATTATATGGCATTATACAGCGACGTAATGTTATATCAAAAATCAGATGGATACGTAGGAGAACCAGGAAATAAGCAAAACAATCTTGTGTAGGCATTATATGGCATTATACAGCGACGTAATGTTATATCAAAAATCAGATGGATACGTAGGAGAACCAGGAAATAAGCAAAACAATCTTGTGTAGGCATTATATGGCATTATACAGCGACGTAATGTTATATCAAAAATCAGATGGATACGTAGGAGAACCAGGAAATAAGCAAAACAATCTTGTGTAGGCATTATATGGCATTATACAGCGACGTAATGTTATATCAAAAATCAGATGGATACGTAGGAGAACCAGGAAATAAGCAAAACAATCTTGTGTAGGCATTATATGGCATTATACAGCGACGTAATGTTATATCAAAAATCAGATGGATACGTAGGAGAACCAGGAAATAAGCAAAACAATCTTGTGTAGGCATTATATGGCATTATACAGCGACGTAATGTTATATCAAAAATCAGATGGATACGTAGGAGAACCAGGAAATAAGCAAAACAATCTTGTGTAGGCATTATATGGCATTATACAGCGACGTAATGTTATATCAAAAATCAGATGGATACGTAGGAGAACCAGGAAATAAGCAAAACAATCTTGTGTAGGCATTATATGGCATTATACAGCGACGTAATGTTATATCAAAAATCAGATGGATACGTAGGAGAACCAGGAAATAAGCAAAACAATCTTGTGTAGGCATTATATGGCATTATACAGCGACGTAATGTTATATCAAAAATCAGATGGATACGTAGGAGAACCAGGAAATAAGCAAAACAATCTTGTGTAGGCATTATATGGCATTATACAGCGACGTAATGTTATATCAAAAATCAGATGGATACGTAGGAGAACCAGGAAATAAGCAAAACAATCTTGTGTAGGCATTATATGGCATTATACAGCGACGTAATGTTATATCAAAAATCAGATGGATACGTAGGAGAACTAGGAAATAAGCAAAACAATCTTGTGTAGGCATTATATGGCATTATACAGCGACGTAATGTTATATCAAAAATCAGATGGATACGTAGGAGAACCAGGAAATAAGCAAAACAATCTTGTGTAGGCATTATATGGCATTATACAGCGACGTAATGTTATATCAAAAATCAGATGGATACGTAGGAGAACCAGGAAATAAGCAAAACAATCTTGTGTAGGCATTATATGGCATTATACAGCGACGTAATGTTATATCAAAAATCAGATGGATACGTAGGAGAACCAGGAAATAAGCAAAACAATCTTGTGTAGGCATTATATGGCATTATACAGCGACGTAATGTTATATCAAAAATCAGATGGATACGTAGGAGAACCAGGAAATAAGCAAAACAATCTTGTGTAGGCATTATATGGCATTATACAGCGACGTAATGTTATATCAAAAATCAGATGGATACGTAGGAGAACCAGGAAATAAGCAAAACAATCTTGTGTAGGCATTATATGGCATTATACAGCGACGTAATGTTATATCAAAAATCAGATGGATACGTAGGAGAACCAGGAAATAAGCAAAACAATCTTGTGTAGGCATTATATGGCATTATACAGCGACGTAATGTTATATCAAAAATCAGATGGATACGTAGGAGAACCAGGAAATAAGCAAAACAATCTTGTGTAGGCATTATATGGCATTATACAGCGACGTAATGTTATATCAAAAATCAGATGGATACGTAGGAGAACCAGGAAATAAGCAAAACAATCTTGTGTAGGCATTATATGGCATTATACAGCGACGTAATGTTATATCCAAAAACAGATGGATACGTAGGAGAACCAGGAAATAAGCAAAACAATCTTGTGTAGGCATTATATGGCATTATACAGCGACGTAATGTTATATCCAAAAACAGATGGATACGTAGGAGAACCAGGAAATAAGCAAAACAATCTTGCCAAAGTTTTCTCTAGGGGAAAAGTGCATTATATTTAATTAAAACCGTCAGACTAATTTTTTCGCTTTCCCAAATAACTCATATACTTAGATCTCATAGAAATCGTTGTGGCTCCCTTATTATCATGGTTAGAAAACTGATTTAAACGATGCGAGAAAGAAAAAACACCACGCTTTATTAATTGTTTTGTGTTTAATTCGTAGAATAGCATTTAATTTTGTATACTTAATGAAAATTAAATTTGATAGTTTTATTACCAAGTTTTGCAAATATTTTAGTATGTATTTTTGTTACAGCTGTTTCGGTTTACAATACCATTTTCAAACTGTGGTTAAATCCACTGTTAGGCGACTTATTTATAATGTTGATGTTATTATTGATTTATTACCGGTTAAAACAATTTGCTGATACACTAATTGAGAGTGTTTTATGTGGGGTTCGGAATCTGTTTCCCCAACTAAGTCTTACAAGAATACATACTAAAATACTTGCAGAACTTGATAATAAAACAATCAAGTTTAATTTTAATTAAATATAAAAAAACACGCTTTATATTCAAATATAAAAGTTAACCACAAAATAATTAAAACGTACAACTTTTTTTAAATAAATTTCCAACCACAATTTAAAAAAGATTTATGAAACTTCGGGAATTTTTTATTCATATTTTTTTCATGAAACGACAAAAAAGTGAGCTGACAATGACGTTTATAATGCATAGGGTATTCTATCAAACAGGAAAGGGTATTCTATCAAATGGGATAGGGAAGGCTATCAAACGGGATAGGGAAATATATCAAACTGGAGAGGGAAATCTATCAAATAGGATAGGGAAGTCCTTCAAAAGGGAAAAGGTATTCTACCAAACGGGACAGGTAAATCTATTAAACAGGATAGTGAATATATATCAAACGGGATAGGTAAATCTATCAAACGGGATAGGAAATTTTATCTAATGGGTTAGGGAAATCTATGAAAGGGGATAGGGTATTCTATCAAATGGAAAAGAGAAGGCTATCAAACGGGATAGGGAAATCTAGCAAACGGGATACGGTATTTTATCAAACGGGATAGGAAAATCTTTCAAACGGGATAGGGTATTTTATCAAACGGGATAGGGAAATCTATCAAACGGGATAGATAAATCTATCAAACGTACCGCCCATTTCTGCACAGAGTCAATGGTTTTTTCAAGTATTTTAGGGCTCCAGACCAGTGATGGTGCAAAATTTATCAGTGGAGCGCAATTGCAATTTGTTCAGGGTCAGCAGTTGTGTAGTATTTACTATCTGCAAGTTCTGTAGAGTACTCCAAGTTTCGGAGAGGCTTACTTGACTGACTTCGATGTATAAATTAAAACAAATAACTAAAATAAAATTTAAATTACCTTCAACTAATAAAGATGTTTTGACTACGTTCCATTTTTGGTCATTTTGAATAATGTCAAATCAGAGAAACATCGTAAAGTACCCAAGGAAAACGCAAGGTAAGATATTATTGCTGTTGTGTTAATTTCGCAAACAAAATACTTAAACACAGTAATAAGATAAGTAATAACTTACTTATTAAGCTTTATACGTAACCTACAATTTATTTACTCGTATGCTAGAACTAGGACCTTATTTATGCGTTATTGCGGCAGCTTAGACTACTGGGAGTATGTTATGAATCAAATAAATAACAAATAAACACAGTTTAAAATCAATAAACACAGATTTAAATCGATAAATAACGAATGGCCGCAGCTCAAATCAAATAATTACTTTTAATATTCTTGTTTAACATTGATTTTCACAGCGTTTACTGCAGAAACTGTTTGAGTATTAGATTAATGAATACGATCCGGTGAATGTATAAATCGTTCTGGCCGCCGTTAACGTTTTTCATCGTCGGACATTAACGCTGTTTATGGCGGGAGATATTTATTGATTGAAACATTAAAGATGGCCGCCTCTGGCAGAAAAACTTGGGAAAAACTCGTATTTCCTTGGATATAAAACCAGTATGGTATTGCCAGGTCTGTTTGATACTGTATGAGGACGACTTAATTAATAATTACTGATAGGGATTCGGTAAATCGAGGTGAATTCGTACCTACTTAAAATACTTTTGGAACCTGCTGAAAATACGCGAATTCCAATACATATACAGTAAAATTTCAGAGTTACACTTTGAAAATAATTATTTCTGTTCCGGTTTGGATTCATTTATTTATTAAAGCCCTTTTTAGTGGCTTTAAAATATTGATAGTAAAAATTAAACAGTATTAAATAATGAATGAGAAATCATTTTATTTCATATCGATTTTCTTTTGTTTGTTTTTATTCTTGACGGCCTCCGTGGTCCCGAGGCAAGACTCTCGACTCACAATCCGAAGGTCGCGGGTTCGAACCCGACGTGCGCAAATAAATTTTATTTGATTAATTTGTGTTATTTCACAATTTATTCATTTAAAATAATATATAGTATATTTGCGGCACGTTCCAGAGTGGAAGATACTCTCAGTATCGCCCTGGTGTAAGACCACCATTCAGAATTGAAACGTTGCTTGAAATGGCTTTAGCCGTGTTTAGTGACCAGATCTGAATAGCCAGGTACTTCCCCACCTTCCTCTTCCCTATCTCCTTCCCCTCCCCACTACCTTCAGCCTCACAACATACCCCAATTGGGGTTGCCATAGTCTCACTGGCTCCAGACGGGAGTAGTTGGGACTCTTGTGCGGTATTTCACATAAAAAAATAAAAAAAAACGAGTAATTAAATAAAAATTAGATTTTTTTTAAATGTTTTTGTTGCTCGTAGGTACATGAATTGTACCTACCTAGATGTAGCATTAGTTATATTCTTATGTATCATATTGAGTTGATGCTTTATTTATATATTTTGTAATCTTTTTTATTTATGTTATATTGCTGTTATAAATGAAATTTGTATTTGATTTTTAAAAACCCAAAAGGCATCAATAAATAAATAAATAAATTATCTATTGTACATAACGCCCTTGAGGTGATTTTTCACAAAAACGGCGCTCTACGAATTATCCAATTATTATTATTATTATTATAACAGGACTGCTTCAGTAACAATATTTTGCATTTGTTTGGTGACAAATTGAAAACGTCTACTGACTTGGTATAATTATTTCCCTCCATTAGTATTCTGGGCAATGAGGAATACATATCGTAGTTAGCCACAGAATTTCTGCACTGAAATACATCACAACTTTTAGTATTACGTAGTGGAATCCGAAAACTTATCAATGCAAGCATTTTCGGACTATCAACTACATCATTTAAAATTTTTGTATAAATGTCAAGTCAATGAAAATAATTAATCTGACAATTTAAGCAGATTCATGTATTATCATTTAAAATAGCGTCGTGTACAACATAATTGCTAGAATACCCATTTTAAAATAAAGTAAACGAAAGAATTTATTTTGTACTCTTTCAATAGCTTGTACATAAATATTATAATGTGGGTTCCAGGCGGGAGAATTGTATTCAAGTTGACTTCTGACAAAGGCAAAATATTACAGTTTAATTAATGGGACGGGAATGGGAATGGGTTTTGAAATGATCGGCATCCAACTTTTGTTAATTCTTATAGAAATATTCTTGTTTAGGTAGGTACCTACTTTGGAAAATTGGTCAAGATGTCGGCAGAAAAACTACAAAACTATATTCTGTCTTTTATTCCAAAGAGAAAACATGTAGTTGGTGACCCCAAACAAAGTTAGTGAAGATTTTTTTAAACTTTCTTTTGTCTTTGTAAACTCAAATAAATAACCCAATATCCTTAAAAATTATATTTTAAATAGACAATTTTTCAATTTGGGAGGCGGGTTTCGGTATTGGATAACCGACCCCTGCCATTGGTCAACCCAAAATGTGGTTCGCTTCATTGGTGACTTAGCAAGGGTTCCCGGGTTCAGGAGATTTGTCTAAGTCTTAGCGGCATATACGTTTGCCCACTTACTGCATGGCGGGCCGAATCGGGAGAGACTGGTTTATAAAAACCTAACCTAGACCTCTTCAGCCGGATTCTCTGGACCCAAAAAATTCGATTCTTTCTCGATTCAAACATCCGTCATTCCTAGACTATTGTCCCCCAGATTCCTACCCATCCCTCACACCTTCCTCTCCTTCCTTTCCCTAAAAATACCCTCCACGTAGCAATGTCATAAGCCCTGAATGAAATTATTTCCCTAGGGGTTTCCTGTATGGGGCTAACGTAAAACAAATAAAAAATGGATAACTCGACAAAAAGTCGACAGAATAACTGCAAATATTCTGACTATAAAATAGTAAACTTTGTTCTATAAAACTGTTAATTCAGAGGCAAATCATCAATGTGATTTATTTATTTATTGTTGTTATACGCCCTTAGGGGCTTTTACATAGATTATAAAATAATATTTAAGATATCGAGGATTATACATAAATAGAATTTATATCGAAAGTTATAAAAATGAAAACATTTTAAAAATATACAGGTAGTTTTTGAAAAATATAGCGTAAAACCGTGAAATATTTGAAACAATATAACATTTGACAATAACATAGAATAAAATATAATATAAAACATTACAATAACACATCAAATCGTTAAATATATTATACCCACGTTACAATAATTTGTAGGATTCCACAAAGTGTTGGTTTAAATTGCATTTTAGATTATAAAGGGAATCAGCGAATATATCTACAATATCACCAAACTTGTTGCCTAAATCATGCATCCTATTGGTAAGTGAGTGTGATTGATAGTTGGTTGTGTATGTGTTGCAAAAGAATGTAATATTTTGTCTAGTATTCCTTGTCGGTACATGGAGTTTAATAGTAGTAACAATGGCAGGGCTGTCAGGTGGTTCATGACTCTGTATAATAAAATTAGGTCTGAAATTATTCTTCTGTCAGATAGCGTAATTAAATTATGTCGAATCATCAAACTTAAATAATTAATGTTTTCTATTGGGATTTGGGAGCTTGAAATTTAAGTACTTAAAAAATTTGTGTTGAACCCGTTCTTTTTTGTTAGAGTGTACTTTATAGAAAGGGGACCAAATAGGTGAATTATATTCCACTTGATTTCTAACTAATGAAATATAGAGTGTTATCATGCAATCCAAGGACTTAAAATCATTTAAGGTTCTACAAAGGAAGCCAAGCATCTTTAAAGCCTTATTAGTTATTTCATCTATATGAAATAACTAATAAGGCTTTAAATGTGATGTGATGACCCCAAACGAAGTTTGTGAAGATATTTTTTTATTTAACTTTCTTTTTACACTCTTTACTTGCCTTTGTAAAACTCACATAAATCACCCTACATCTTTAAAAATAACGTTCAAAATTCATATTTTTTTAAATCTAGCCATACTTCCCAAATACTCGCGGCGTCACGTGGTATCTGATATTCGCTACAGCGTGTTCCCGACCGCGGAATAAAATTAATTCCTCGAAAGAAGTTAATTACTTTTTCTCCATATATGCGTTGGCATAATGTGCATTTCGCATCGTAAATTATTTTAATATTCGTCCGATATGGAGCTAGAGCCAGTCCTCGTCTCTATCTCCAACGCGGCAGTTGGGTAAATCAATACCCAATGGAATAACATATTAATATTAATATTTATATTGATAGCAACGTCTCTTAATATAGATTAAATAGCGTTAATGGCGCCATATCTATTAGTCGTCAGAGCCTGTCATCTGTTTGGAGGTTTTAAAGATGACGCGACGATGAAAAAACAACTAAATAGGTACCTAAACATAATATTTTTATGTGTCATTCGTCAATTTCAAAACTAAAATCGACTTCAAGCGACAAGTGGTGTGTTGCGTTCTCTCTACAGCTCAGTGATAAGGAAATCCGAGCTCATTATCAACACAAAGATGGCAGTGTTCAAAACGGTATACCGCCCGACGCTCACTTACGGCCACCAATAAAATTGTAAATGGTAGAATAGACAGTCCTGATTTAACTGAGCTCATTGAATTTCATATACCCACGAGAGCCACTCGTTATAAAATGCAGTTTAAATGCTACAATAACCGGACTAAGTATACGAAACACTCGCTTGTACCTAGATTACATGAAGTTACTAATGCAGAAGTGGCAGATCTATTTAAGTGCACGGAAGCTAGGTACAAGAAGGCTATACTATCAAATATTTTCAATCAGTATTAACTTTATTTGCACTATAGAATTTTATATGTAATTGTATCTCTGTTGACATTTCTTAATCAAAAGCCACAATTAACTGTTGTACTTTTTTTTATTATTTCTTATTTAACTATGATTTTGTGATAGATATTCCGTGTTTATGGTATATGTATACCGTTTATATTAAATAAATATGGATGCTTTATGAGTCCTAGCTGTCGAAATGAGGTACTTGAGAGTTTGAGGGGAGTGGCAGGGGTTAAGAAATGGGAACATATAAGAAACTCGACGATCCGAGACGATCTAAACATTGGACCACTGCTACTCTTCATAGAAAAATCGCAACTGAGGTGGTTTGGGCATGTACTAAGAATGTCTGATTACCGAATTTCTAGGAAAATACTAAGTACGGTTCTAGAGGGTAGACGTCCAGTGGGCCACCCCAGACACAGCTAGGCGAGACAACTCCAGAAACTGTGTGAGGATAAGATGGGACTGCCATGGACGGAGGCCGAACAATCAGCATAAGACAGGGACGTATGGAGGAGCCTTGTCGATGAAATGGGTCCCCGACCGGAATAGCATAAGGGGATGAAGATGATCATGATGACAATCGGTGTCAAAAATATAACCTTTATCCCTCAGGTCTCAAGCGGAAGTATTTTGACGGAAGGTCAAAATATTCGCGCTTTGCAATCAAATCCAAATAAATGGAGTATTTTTTAATGCATTCAAAAAGTAAAACCTGTTTTTGAAAGATGATGAAATACGCGTTAATATTTTATAGTTACAAATAAACATATATTTTTTGAAATACAAAAATATTAAATGCAAAATTAAAAAAGTTTTAAAAAAAGCTCCCTTACGCTTTTCTGAAAAAAAATACTGATAACACACTAACATATATTATTAAACAAATGTATTGTGAACGTTATCGTCAATTCAGTTTTTCTCAGTCAGTAGACAGTAGACAGCGAATGGATGTAGAAAAGAGGGTAAGGAAAATATATGACTCAGATGTGAATGGTAGATCGGGGACATCCGAGGAAGACATGGCATGATCAAGTGATGGTCAAACATATATTAAAAAAAGTTTTGTAAATATTTTATAATCATAAGAAAATTAAGTAGTAATGTGATCTCATCAATGCACTGCCCTGATAATGAAAAATGATAATTTATTAATATTACAAAACGTCTCCGAATCCATAAAAACTAGCGTCTGTTTTTCCATATCCTATTTAGACGTTTGACTGCACATAACTACTAGTTGTATGATAAATAGATTATAAATAAGTCAGCATCCATTTCTCGGCATAATAAAATAGTTTTCTACCTTCGGCGACACGTATCTACCAGTCTATCCACTTTTCAAATATCCCATTTACGCTGAGATTAACACGTTTGGTAGCGCTATGCGAGCACTGATTACCATAATTGATTGAGCAATAAAACCATTTATATTTCAGATAATTAATATAAGGACATTTTAATGGCGATCGTGGTACATTCCTACGATTCTTTCTTACTTCGTCTCAAGTAAATGGGCAGCTTTATATGGCGTTTGGAGCGATATTCTTTGTATTTTATGTCGTGCACTGGTTTGCAGTGTGAATTGATTTTTTTAATTAGTAAATAGTTATACCTGTGGATATTACACGTGATAAGTCATGATTTGTAGAGTTTCGTAAATGGTATCACTTTAAAAACTGCTAATTGATCCGGAATAAAGAAAACTCGTTAAAAATAAATCTGTAAGAACCGATTTGAAAGAAACCTGCAGTTTTAATAAGGCCTTTCAATTACTAGAAAAGGCCATGGGTTAGTCAAAAGGTATGGGTCACACCAAGTGGTTCGCTACGTTTGATGACAACATGGTGTGCCTGTGTTCACGGGGTGAGATTTGTCTAGGGCAGGGGTCAGCAGTTTGCCAAGCGAGACGAGCCAATTGGTCAAATAAACAGGATAACAATATATCAGAGAGCCATACTATAACGGGAGGGGGGGAGGGTTGTAATCGTTCTGTGGTGGAACGATAAATACGATCTGATTTCTACATTCTTACTGTAATATCACACTTCTGCCTATATAAATGTTTCTATAAACAGACTCGCGCATGGGTTCCTTATTAAATCAAAACCAGTTTTGTGTTCAGAATGCAAAAAAAAAATCGTTCGGCGACTCTATCTCATAAGGCTGGTTGAAAGAAGTGAAATTGATATTTTAAGAGCTGGAGAGCCGCAGACGCCTATGCAAAGAGCCGCAAATTCCGACCCCTGGTCTAGGGCGTCGCGGCGAATGCGTTTGCCCACCGTTGCGTGGCGAGCTAGTTCACTAGTAGGTAGTTGAAGAAGACCTTTTGACCTCTCCAGCCGAACTCTCTCGAGCCATTACCTTGCACCACAGTGGGAGGGATGGATTCATACGTCCGTCACTCCTGATACATTGATCGACCCCTCGTACTTTATTATCCAGAACTTTCTTATCTTCCTTTCCCTTAAAAATCCCTACACACGGCATTCCCAAAGTTGACATAGGCCCTGAGGCGATTTTGAGAGCCTCCTCTGCGTAAAAAAAAAATTTCGACATTCGAAAATTTTCATAATTTTTACCAAAGTAAGGAAAATTTGTGGTTACTTAAATACACGGACACGCCCACAACAAAATTCTGTCGGTTTATCTTTTTTTATCAACAAATTAAATGTCATAGTTAAAGGTACTGGAATAGCGATAAACTTGAGCAACGACAGCATTCACCATCTATGATGCGCAGACGAAATTAAGGCGTACGCAGTCTGTTTTACAAGTATTAAAACTTAGCCTGCTTAATCCATTGCGCGAGATACTTGGTGGAGAAGAACGGTTCTTCCATTAGTCATTTTGTTCGTCTTAAAATTGCATTTTTATCTTTTAAGCAATGGCATTTTACATGATTTCTATTTCTGTCGGAAAATGACATTTGATTAATCTTATAAAACAAAAAGAGTGCTTGCATTTATAGTAGATATAAAATATGACGCATAAGATTAACTTGTTGTATATTATCTAACTTAACTACACGAATTAAGAAAAAACGACATTAAACGTAATCCCCTTCATATAAATATATACAATTACATAGTAATTTCATATTTATCTCTTCTACGTCATGTTTGGTAAAAACCTACAAACATAAAAGATAGTATCTGTAAATTACAAGACTTTTATCAGGAACTTTGATTTACGAAAATTAATATTTGTTATAATAAACGTAGGTTTCTAAATTAAAAGTGAAGAAAATAACAATAAAGACTATTTCCTATCCAGAATTTGGAATCCCACAAGGAACAGTCCTGGGTCCAATATTATTTACCTTTCACGTGAACGAAACCATTATAGCAAGTGATAGATAGTAAATACTAACATATGCGTGAAATGCTTACGATTCTGGAAATTGGAAAGATTACTTCTTTCGCCGATGACACAGTCTTAATAACATAATTTTATTAACAGACACTTGTGGAAAATAAAATTGAAACTCACCCAACATCTTGCTGAGGTCTGCATTATGCAGGTCTGGATTCTCATCAGCTAGCTTCTTCCTCTCCACTTTGGCCCACACCATAAAGGCGTTCATCGGCCTCCTGATCCTGGCTTCCTTTAAAGCTTTTGCTTGTCCAATTTTTCCCCCAAAAGCCGCCCTGGGATATGGAGACCCTTGGTACTCCCTCACCCCTTCAAACTGTATCCTGTAATCTGCCATGCTCAATCTGGTAGGATCGTAATGGGACCTTGCACCGTAATCCAGATTGTAAGTCATACCGTGATGTCCCAAAGTAGACCATTGCATCTCTTCGTTTGATTTGATCGAGTTTAATAGATGGGGAGATTGTAAATGACTCTGTTGTTGCATGTTCAGATCTGATATGGTCTGTTGGTTGTGCATCATTTGTTGTTGTTGTTGTTGTTGGGATGTTGACAGGATGGAATCGTGCTGTTGTTGCATGGTCTGCTGTTGGGACTGGCTCTGGTGGCTCTGGTCGGGATTGGGGGGATGCAGACTGGACGGGCTGGAAGTGCCCTGATGGACGTACTGCTCGTAAGAGCGGTGGTAGGAGGGTGGAGACTGCCGCTGGCGACCGGATGGAGAGCTGCCGGTGTCTAACATCCTGGAAATAGAAAAATGTAACAAATTATTAGAAAATTATAATAAGCAAACTTTGTGGAGTGTCAGAGGGGGCATCTAAATTTGCGAGCCAGTCTAGGGCCTCAGGCATCATCCTGTAAACCACATCAATTTTTAAGGTTAGTGAAAAGAGCGTGCATTCATTGAGCACAAAATGTTCGGTGGTCTGCGCCACACCGCATACACACATCGCCGACTCTTTAAGGACCCATCTATGCAACGTGTGAGCATAGAGAGCGCACCTTATCCTATTGATGGAAGACCAGAGTTTTCATGGCAGTGAGAACCTTTTTTCTGACTGTCTCTCAGTGGGGACATGAGCAAGATTAGCAATCCTCACGTCAACCGATTGCCACTCAAATTTTCATCATCTTCTGGAGTGTAGAATAAGAAGCCTAGAAGCCTCCTTAATAAAAACTAAACTAAAGAAACAAAATAAATAATTCAACGAGTGTTGACTCTGGAACTGGAAGTAGAGATAAAAAGTACGATAAAACGTAATTGCCCAAGAAATCCAAAAGATTTTGATAAGCCCTTTACTCTTGGATATTGGCTATCTTCAAAGCAGTCTTCACCCTGCAGGCTTCAGATTTCAGGACGACATAACAGTTCGAATACATTATTAAAATAGTCAGGTCGTGAGACCATGAATTCAGAAATTCAATCATTCAGTTGAATTTAAAGAAATCATGCAAAACACATTAATGCGGGAAAACACACAGTAAGTAAGATATTGAAAGAAGTAGATGATGGAAAATACACAGTAAATAAGATGATGGAAGAAGTAGATGATAGAAAGTACACAGTAAGTAAGATGATGAAAGAAGTAGATGATACAAAGTACACAGTAAGTAAGATGATGAAAGAAGTAGATGATAGAAAGCACACAGTAAGTAAGATGATGAAAGAAGTAGATGATAGAAGAGAAAATCCATTTCCAAAAACAATATCAGTTGCACAATTGCACAACCCTTTATAATACAAGTAAAGGTGGCTTTAAATATTTACCTGAAAAATTTTCAATTACAATATGTCGTGATTTTTCGCGGGTCTGGGCTAGTAAATAGTAATTATAAAATAACTACCTGCAGAAATAAAAGCTCAACGAGTAAGATCAATGTACGCTGCACCAAGTCACTTTACCAAATGATCGCTCCCAAATTAAAACCATTCGAAATGATCTTCATAATCACAGCTACCTGTCCAGCAAATTGATTATTGTGAAATACCTGACCCAAATTAATTAAAATCATCACATCTTGTACTACCTACAAGTAAAAATCTCAAATCGGGGAAATAAAAACAAAAATTCAGCAAATAAAATATTATTGTTTTTGATTTTCTCGATCGAGCTCTTGCGAAAGGTTGTGTATTTTGAGTTTTTTTGCACAACACCATTGTCTTCTTGTGATGTTGATTGTTCCTCGGTATGTGCACATCTTCGGGGAAACGGTGATCGACTTAAAACACGTACCCAGAAGCGGTAGGCATGGATTCTGTGAAATTGCCAAGTAATCTTTTCTGGAACCGATGGAGATTGTTTGGTAAACTAACTGATCTGAATGATTCTGAAAACTGGCAACGTTGCATTTTTCCGAGTGTTGGAATTTTTACTGTTACCATGCACAGTTTCTGTATAATTTATATTTTTAATTAGTTGGGCTCCTATCATTTTATTCGAAGAGGATCATTTCATCTCATTTCCTTTTGGGATGCGGATAGCGGGCATGTGTTCCGCCGCCTTGGGAGTCATTCATTGGATAGCCAATCCCTCTGCTATAGGTCACCTCAAGTAGAGCGCTGATATTAGTGATTTAGCAGGAGGGCCCAGATTCATGGGGTGAGGTGATCCAGGTCTTGGTGGCGGTTACGAGACAGCTCTCATACAAACAACTTGCACAGCTGTAATTCATACCACAGTCACTATTAGACTCCCTGACCCCCAGATTCCAAACCACCAGTTAAACCATTTTCCTTCACAGAATATATTCTCCTTCATTTCCTTAAAATACCCTTCATACAGCATCCCCAAAGATGACAAATGCCCCGAGGAAACAACACAGAAAACAATTCACGAGTTTCAAAACCGAGGCTATGCCGAGCTTTCTACAAATGTGTAAATCTACACACTAACAACAAGGGTAATTTTTTTGTTCATGGCAGTCTTTTGTATAGGTCTAGTTATGTCACCTAAGCAACATTTTTGATTAATCTTGGGACCAGTTGTTTCACAGAATTTTAACAATTCATCACGTTTCAAAGTTGATTTTAAAGTTCTGTAAAGATTCTAGTCAAGTTATGTAATTGTATCAATATTGACCAACTTTTCACAAAACTGAAATAATAACAGATCATTTACAGAATTTGAGAAATAACTTGAAATTTGATGAAGTGTTAACATTCTGTGAAACAGCCGGCCATAGTCTACTAATTTTGTGTGCCTTTGTGTGTGTGTACGCCTATGATTATGTTGCATGTATTATATATATATCTGTCTGTGTATTTTTATGCCTTTGTATTATAGACACTTGAAATGTTTTTCTTCTTCGTCTATTTTCTGTATTGCGGTTTCTCATTATGTGTGTTTTAGTGTTATAATTAGACATCGGATTATATGCACTAACAAAGTGCCAAAATATGCATGCAAATATGCATTGAAAAGGCCGAAATATGCACTAAAAAGCCGCAAAATGCCCAAAATATGCACAATGAAAAATCAAAAAACCATTTTTATTTTCATATATTTTAATTAAAGACGGCACAAAAACAGCGAAATATTCTTAAAATTATGCATAGTGTTGGTGATAATATACAATTAATTATTTTTCCAAATTTTCGAGCGCAACTTTGTGACGTTTGTCGCCCATTACATCAATTTGTACGCCGAAAACGACCTCTCTACGTCAACTGACGTCATTGGACAAAATTTAAAATTTGGCGCCATTTTGGAGATACCTATTTATGCCGTTGATGTAGGCATTATGTTCTGCATATCTTCAAGAATCGAGTTCTTAAAATAATAATTTAAAATGGCGTCTATTTACGAATATTTTCTGATATTGGATTAAGATGGCGAGTTCGGTCATTGTTTCCAGTATTTCTATTGATTTAAATAGAGGAAGATTTTTTGTTTCCAATTTTTTCTATGGCATGTGGTAACTTGTGGAAAGGCTTGAGATTGGCAATATTCTGTTTAATGGATGCGTCTTCAAATACTAGCTTGCTTGACTGAATTGCAATGGCCCCAGAACTATCAAATCGACCAACTACTTGTTTTACAGCCTCAAAATTTTCAGCATAGAATAACATCGCCTTTAGTCAAGTACCCCATCAAGTTATTGTAGGTTCTGGCGGCAATGCTAGATTTGGCAATAGCTCTTCTTTGTAAGACTGCACACGCGACGGTGCTTTTAAAAACACTTTTTTGTAGAGGAAATCAATTTGCCAACATTTCCATACTTTTGCCTTATCTCTTCTGCAAGGCGATGAAGCCGATGAGCTAAGCAGGTAATGTGCCGTAAATTTGGAAAAAAGTTTGCAGGGCTTGACCAGCTTTCACTATGTATGGCGCAGCATCACGAAATATGCACGATTGGGGAAAAGGGCTAAAATATGCAATAACGCCGTAATTACAGAGATATATGCATTTGCATATGCACATATGCAAATGCATAAAATCCGATGTCTAGTTATAATCAACATTGTGAAATTGACCTGCTGACAAACTACTTTGGCAATTATGCGGGTGCTTTTTATGAAGATTAAAAATAAAAAAATCTTAACTGAACCATTAAAACAACACCATCAAACTTACAAAAAATATCAAATTATCAAAAATGTTACAATGTCATCGGCTAACTTTGTCCAATACATTTGAGTTAAGATTAACAAAAAGCCCCATGGAGTAGTGGTGAAGTAACCGCAGACGGTTCCGCTGTTTTAAGGTTAATTGCCAGACCAACGCTTCAACAGCAAACGATTTTCAATTAATCTTGTAAGAAAGCGTTCTGCAGTAGAGTTGCATTTGGCGTGACGGGTGAGTCTGCGGGGTCACCATACGCCAAGGGAATTTCTTCAAACTTTGTGGGGAGACGCTTTGCAATTTTGTCGCTTTTGGCGTGCACCGCAAACACAATGGGCAGTATTTTATTGGAGTTTGTGGGAATAACGGAACAAGTTTAGTGTAAGTAGTTTTAAAACAAGTCGTTTTTACTTTGACAAGAACTTATTATTGTATCTACTTTATTACGATTTGGACTACTTGTATGAATTATTGAGGTAAGATATAAAATAATTAAAAAGAGACGTCCTTCAAGCCTCGGAAGGACATTACTAGCCTCAAACCAGCATATGTCGTTAGAGCCTTAGGAACAGATCCGACCGGTGCGTCCATTTATTGTAAAAGCATTTTTTTCTTTTTTTGTTAGAAAGAGAAAAAAATATAAATTTCTGTTGGTCTGAAATGGTGACTCTTTTTTTTTATACGAATACCGCACAAGAGTCCCAACTGCTCCCGTCTGGAGCCAGTGGGACTATGGAATCCCCAATCGGGGTATGTTGTGAGGCTGAAGGTAGTGGGGGAGGGGAAGGAGATGGGGAAGAGGAAGGTGGGGAAGTACCTGGCTTTTCAGATCTGGTCACTAAACAAGGCTAAAGCCATTTCATGCGACGTTATAATTCTGAATGGTGGTCTTACACCAGGGCGATACTAATAGTATCTTCCACTCTGGAACGTGCCGCAAATAAACTATATATTATTTTAAATGAATAAATTGTGAAATTACACAAATTTATCAAATTAAATTTATTTGCCACGCCAGGATTCGATCCCGCGACCTTCGGAATGCTAGTCAAGAGCCTTACCGCTGGACTACGCCGGCCGTCGTTAGACTCGATAGTTGATTCCTTGATATTTGGCCTCCCGAAATGATATCTATACCTATATATAAAATTGAATGTACGTTTGTTTGTGCGGTCCCTAAATTCATCCGATTGCGAAGACACTTTGGTGAGTTGTTGTGCGCACGCCCGCGATGATTTCTGTATATAGTGATGAGCTCTGGAGTTATGAAATTTTATAAAAAAAATTGCAATGGTTGGCATGCGAGCCGTTTGAAAACTGAATGTACCCGGACTGATTTTTTTTCAAATTCAAAGGTTTATAATTTATTACCAAAATGGCTTTTAATATAGTCTGTTAATTAAGAGCAGAAAATATGATAAATGAAACTACAAAATTTGAAAGCTGTCAACACCAAATTAACCGTCAAATTTTCTTTTAAGGTGCAATGACGGTGAATGTATAGAAAATAGTAAACCACATTAAAAAAAATAATTTGTTCTTAAAGAAAAAAAAATTAAATCGAAGAAGCACTGTTTTTAAGGTACCTAGGTACATAATGACATAAATTTGATTAATTAATTAATTTTTACAAAATGATTTGTTTTCATTTAATTTAACATAAATTTGAATTTAACAGTAGATAAAAAGGAAGAATCACTAATGGTGAGTTTAGTTACACTACTTTTAGATCTGAATGAGTTAAATATATTCAGATCTAAAATTAGACACATGATCTTAAGCCCGGGCAACGCTAGATACTTAAGCTAGTATTAAATAAATGTGAGCAATTTCTAAACTATGCTTTATATTTTATTACAATATCGTTATTTTTCATTAAATTGCAAAGGTATAATATACCTATATGCAATTTTAATTTTGAGATCGGTGGGTATCTTTATTGCAATGAAAAAATATTTTTTTCACTTCTATGACTTTTTAATTTTTTATAAAAATGTAGGTTACACAGCTTTATATTAATACCATGAGTTATTTTTTTAATATTGCCATTTGAACAAAAGTAGGGCCCTCCTAAGTTTTCTACTCTTATTTGAGAAACTGTATACTGATAAACACAATACCTATGACAAATGCTAGGTAGGCACTTCTAAAAATAAAACAGTGAAATTTTCAAAATTGACTTTTAATAAATGCTTTCTGTCCAGTTTTTGGACTTTACACCAAAAAATAATCATGTAATTAAAACGTTGTCTGATTTTATCAAAAATCAAAACAGCAATTAATATTGAATCAATCAAAAGAGAAAAATACATGATTGATAAATAAAACGGTGTTGTAAATATTGTCGTTTTTGTAAACAAATTCCAAGGTAATGAAGTAACAATATCGTTAAAAATACCTCTCGATCGATAATATCATTCTAGTAGTTACTAGCCAATTTTACCCGAGTGCCAATATTCTTAAAAATATCTTTCTTTGGTCCAGTTGTTTCGCAGAAATTTACGTGTGATGAAGTCATCGTATATTGGATCGTACATCGGATTTTATTGTAAAGTGGAAATGTTTTGACCTTCTGGTAATCAAAACAAGAATTTAAAATTCATAACTTTTTTCTACTGCATGGTCTAACGCAATCACAATCAGCACTTTTAATCTGGTTTGTGATATTGATTTTAAAATTTGATTGATAGGACTGCATCTGTCGTAATAAAACTAATTAAAAATGATCTCGCTCTATTTAAACAAACAGTCTAACAAATCATGAATGGTCTCAGAGACAAGGTCCCTCGCACGAGTCAGGTCTGTTTGACTATAGAGAGAGAATAGTGCTGCCTTGCATTGTTTTAGCGAGATCCCATTGTTTGCAGAGTTCACAGTTACCAGTAGCATACTGTTATAATTTCCATAATATCGATATGGCAAAAACCCCTTTTTTGTTTTTGCCAGTGAAAAGTGGGGTTAGAATTTGTCGAAAAATGTCTCCAAACAAAATCTATTTTAACACTTTTACAAAGGAAAAAAGGGCCAAATGTTTTTTGATTTTACGAATGCTTTCCGTGAGCACTCAGGGCACACCCTTACATCTCCCATTCAATTGACAATAGTAACTCGGACCCTTTGATAATGTTCATCAGGGTTTTCAAGAGCGTATACAGGCTGTTAAGGGATACACTTGACTTAGTTTAACTTTTAAGTGATTCCAGACATTATTTGGAGTAAAAATAGCAAATGGATCAAAACTTTGTATATTGATACTGTTTGTAATCTTATGTATAAATATGACTATCAGTTATTTGCCTGTGCTATACATGCCTGTCTGTATATTTTATGCCTTTGTATTGTAGTTACTTAAAAGTCATTCTTCTGTATCTATTTTGCATATGTGGTTTCTTGTTATATTTGTGCTTTGGTGTTATATTAATATTGTTAAATTCACGAATTAAAAAATACTTAGTTTGCTTAGATATCCATTGAAAATCGTGGAAAATCACACAAATTTGAGAGCCGATTCCTTATGGAATCTTTTCAGTACCTATCCACAAAAGATACAAAATGCTCAGCAGGTGTGATAAAATTACATTACACTTAAATTACATTTTAAACATTTATGTAAAGATTTTTGGCGGTGAATAGATTGTTAGAGGTTAATCATTTGAACCCACTAGATAAAAATAAACGATTTGACAGTTCGTTAGAATGAGACAGAAGCGTCAGACGAAACAAAACACAAACAGCTGACACAAACAATGGAGCGACGACTATTGTTTATCCATTGTTAAAAATAAAATACCTACAGGGTATAACACACAGCAAAGTTTATTCCATTCATCTCTTCGCTTCAGTTGGACAAGGTTCTGATTGATATTTTTTTCAAAAATGACCTTTGAATGCAAAACCATATCTTTTGCTTTTTCTATAGCCGAAACAATTTTCAGAACCGTTTGCGATGTATTTCCCTATGAAGAAATTCTCAAATCAAGCTCCAGTTATTTTACAAGGTTTATAACCACTGCAGCGATTGGGGTCGAAAAACGGACCACTTTTATTTTTCTGTGATTGAAAGCGGTCCAAAATTGGACCACTTTTTCCTACCATTAGTAAAATATTTTTTGTAATTACTTAAAACTTTTCCATGGCCACCCATTTATTTTAAAACGAATCTATTGAAATGCTTTATCTATTATGAAAATAGATGTCGCAAATCCGAACTTCATAGACTATTTTAGAACGATGTTAAAAATAATTTATTTTTTTCAGGCAGAATTTCTGCCTGAAAAAAGCTGTTTATGGTTAAAATGAAGTCTTTTTTCCATACAAATGCACCTTTCATTATCAAGTATACCACACACAACATACAGAAATCGAAAATATTCTTATGTTGACTCGAATAAGTACCTCTCACGGAGTTTCCAAGTAACAAACACGCAGGATTCGCGCGGTTATAAACTTTACGATTTTTATTTTTTTTTATAAATACTACAAATATGAGATAAACAATAAAATACAGGTTTATTCATTTGCTATATAGCACTATAATAAGTGTTTATGTCTCGATGTTACAATTCGGCGAAAAATTTTAAAATGATCTTCTGGAAATCTCGAGCAATCGAGGCACATTTATTTATTTCACGTGGTGGAAGTGGCCTGCCAGGTTAGTATGATTTCTGAATTTATTTGTAAATAATAAAATTAGATAGTGTCTAAAAATTCATAATAAATTGTGGAGCGTCCTTGAGGATTGGTTGATTTTTCACAAGAACGGCGCTATACCAATTATCCAATTATTATTATTAAGCTAGAACCCTATCCAAAAGAAGCTACGAATCTGGTGACAATGGACCAAGGATACTGTTGGGATCAACGTAGATGAGTTTTAGCTATGCATGTTGAATTGGCCTTTGAGATTGCATGTCACGCGGGATGCTACCTAACGTGACTAATTTGTTACTACGTCGAACATAGATACGTAATTCTTATTACATGATTTGTTGTTGAAATAAGGTAATAAGTAAAAAATATTATGAACTTTTATCAGATAGAACAACAGCTAAAGATTCTAAATTTTTATCTAGGTTTTGTTGTGTGGTTATTTGTCCAATAAATAAATCGTAAAACTCGAACAGATGTAAATGCTCCTGACGTAATTTGACACCGATCATAGCGCCATTGTGAAGCATTGTGGAGAGATTGACAACTATAGTGACGTCATTTGATGTAAAACCGTTTGAAGCTCTTCACGAATCGAAATAATAAAATCTAACTTACTGAAAAACGTCTGGAAAATTTTATTCCATTGATGAACGACAGTTTACGTGAAAATTTTACTAGTAAACAGCAAAAAATTGTTCATTGAAAGATACATAAATTGCTTATACAGCCAAATAGGGTAGTTTATCTGTTGTATTTACTTGTTTTAGATTTCGTAAAAACAAAAACCATTTTAGCAACTAGATAAAATTACCTTTTAGATTTTTTTATATTATGTATACTTTAGTATTTAAAAAGAAATGAACGAAAAGCTTACCCCAAACACTTTTATTAAGACGTCTAAAAATTTCGGAAAATTCAATATTAAAAAAACACGGCGGATCTGCGCATGCGTAGATCTACCGGAGTTCGATGTTGCCAACATAATAATGATTTATTTTTTTTTGTAACGTTCCAAAAAAAATTTGACAGTCTTTATATACTGTGTAACAAAACAGCGTTTAACGGTCGTGAAGTGTTTTTTTTTATAAGTAAGGCTGTATAATTTTTAAGTTTTTTTTTTTACGTTTCCATGGGCAGTATGACGTGTTACGTTGTTGATTATTTCCATTTACGTGGTGGCAATTATATCCCGTTTATTGCCAATGTTGATAAGACTTTCTCAATCTTGAATAAATATTTATTATTAATTGCGAGCAATTATTCACATTTTACGTTGTGGACAGAGTTCAATATGACTCAAACGCGAGCAGTGTAAGAAACAAGAAATGTGGCATCATTGCTGTGGTTTACGTTCATAACAAAAGGGTTCTAAGATGATCATTTGTCCTTTGAAAATAATGCGAAATAAAAATAAACTTGGTCAATTAAAGCAAGAGAAAGGATTGTGAATTCAGGATTCAGGATATACTGCAAAACAGAGTCATAGTCACTGGAACATAGATGTAACCTAATTAATTTTTGTCAATTGATATTCATTAACTAAACATATTTAAACCCACATTAACCAAATCTTCATATTCAGTAGTGGGATTTTATCATTTGACATTGAGAGAATGTTCTAGTTTGCTTAGTAAACTGAAGATAATCAATTTTTTCAACGACTAAAAAAAAAAGAATTATCAATTGTAATCTAAATCTGTTTTATCATCAACTTTGTGTGATTTGTTTCCATCAAATCGAAACAGCAAGAATTACGAAAGTATATTTTTATCCCATTTTTGCACATAACGATGATGCGATAAATTATCAAAGTACTAATTTTTATCTACAAATATATCACGAAATGTCTGGCGGTGACGACAAGTCACTTTTGTTTCGAATTTGCACTTGAAAGGCCAAAAAATAGCAACAAAGTTGCACAATCTTTCACGAATCAGAAAAACCAAAATTTTAGAATTGACAAATCTGCTAGTGTTGGACAGAGTAATGATTGATGATGATTTTTGGTTATTACCTATTGAATTGCATGAAGGTAATAGAAGCAGGCAGTACCCACTGAAACTTCACTATAACACTGAAAAAATTACACTCAAAACAGGACGACACAGTCAACACAACACTGTAAAACTGCTTAAAGAAATTCGAACTTCATTTGAAAATTTTGAAAAAAAAGGACAAAGCACCGGACACCCTTAGTCCATTTGTGACATTGATGACTACGTAACGCATAAGATTTTGCCATCGCGTATCTCATATCTTAATTAATTTAGTATCATTAGCCGATAGCCAAGACTACGTTTTGCGATAAGAGCACTTTATGATAAGGTACCACAGAGATTATCTCTTTTTTTTGCTTCTCCTAGAAATAGCTTCTTTTGAGAAGGTCAGAGTCGAAGATACGGAATGATTAATTGATTTTAAGGTTGAGATACGTACAAGGACACGTATTGATGATAACTTCTTCAAAATTACCGGTCGTTACCCGTGCAACGCATCAGAGATCCAACTGGAGTGGTCACTTGTCATACATTGACTTGGAGATTGATTAAAACTCATTCGAAAACGTTATAGGATCGCCAATTTATCTTGACTTGTAGCCACAATTTGCATGTTTCCCTGGTCTATATCATTCGGTATCTGATCGCAGAATCAGAAAGTAAGAAGGTTAACATCAATTATTGATAAAGTAGACGACAAAACATTTGGGTCTTAAAATGAAATTTCTCCGTCGTGTGCAAAAATGGATGACTTGAAACCAATACCTTCAACACAATTTTTCTAACTGTTGTTATATACCTGACTTCATACTTTAACACTATTCTTATTTAAAACAAATAAAAACAAAATTTTAGAAATGAAGACCATGAATAAAATGCTACAATGTTGACAACAAAACGATTTATTTATTTATTGCGCTCTTTTTGGGGCTTTAACATGTGGTCAGTAAAAATTATACAGTATTTATTACACGTAACTGATCAGCCTCAGTAACAACATTTTGTATTTGTTTAGTGACAAATTGAAGATGTCCACTGACTTGGTACAATTATTTCCCTCCATTAATGTTCTGGACTATGAGGAAAGCATACAAGTAGTCAGTCAGAATTTCTGCACTGTTTTTCCATCTTTTTGACTGAATTCTTGTTTACGTCTTTCCCTATCTTCTTCACTCGTGTAGGTTGTTGTTCTACGATCTATCTATATGTTAAATGGAGACTTCTTTCCCTCTCATGCCTAGTCTGACAATTTTGTAGTTCAACATTTGTTTTCTTCATTTTGTTTCAATTTGTTTGCTTTTACATGAATATTATAATGCGGGTTCCAAATGCAAGAATTGTATTCAAGTTGATATTTTGCTTCATCAATATCAAAAAAACCATAGGGTTCAAATGGAAAAACCTTGCCAAAAACAGAGAATGAATTTGAATAGTTAGAAGGAAGAGATGTACCAAAAAACCCAAGGGACAGGAGAATAATGAGTCACTCAGAAGTGAATATGATTCGGGTGAAAATGGCCAATTAATTTTAAATAAGAAGTCAATATGAAATACCTTTTTATAACTGGTTTCCCCCTAATTAGTTATCAAAAATTCCTTAGTGACACAATCACCGATAGCCTTATCAACCAACAATCTCCACAATTTTGCTTTTATCTATGACTTTTAGTTAACATGTGACCAGATTGTGAAAGATAATAACAAACCGTACAACGTAACAACTTAAAAAACCAATACATCTTGTTTGTCGAAAGCGAGCTGTCAAAACCAAAATAATAAAAACTGAAAAAACTTGATAATAAACATCTGCTGTATGACATAAGCGATGGATATCCTGGCACAAAAACCAGTAGGTAATACTGGTTTCATCTATTTAATATAACGCATAAATAAATACACAATCAAAAAACACTTTATATTTAAATCATCACCACGCGCAATAACCTATGTTTCAATTACTGCAGGTATCACTTCAGTTCCTTGGGTTACTCCGATGTCACTCGAAATCTTTTTAAATCTAGACATCATTTCTTGCATGATAATTCGTATTTTAATCTAAATATTTGGTATATGGCATCAGATATATTTATAACATTTATAAATACGAAAAATATCAACCACTTGCATCTCGTAGTTGGCTCTTAAGTAATTTTTATTTTATTTTTTTGCAAGTGAAAAAATTAGGCTACAATATATCTAATCACTTTAAAGAACTATCATGTTTAATTTTGGGATTATTATTTCACGTTACGCTTCCTCCATCTTTAGCCAAAGTTTTGAACATCGTTACAGTGTTCATCATCAGGGCAGATGTGCAGATTATGGTGGAAGTGTATGTTGCGCAAAAAACGCATAACAGTATTTAAGACTTTAACTGAAACATAACTATCATCACATTCTACACATCTACCCCGATGACGGACACAGTAACGTTGGCTAAAAAAGGATGAAGCGTAATATGGCGTATTAACCTAAAAATGAATCACGGTAGAACTAAAGTTACTAGTGGCAAGATTGGCGTGTCAGGCGGAACACGTGGAAGTACAAAGTAATGGAACTAGAAGAATGCGGGCAGCTTTAGATGCCAATGACTGAAGATGGATGATGGTGATAGATACAAAGGAATATAATAGGCATGAGAGGAAAGAAGTATCCATTTAACATATAGATACATCGTAGAACCTCATTGATCTGACAACCTACACGAGTGAAGAAGATAGGGAAAGACGTAAACAAGAATTCAGTCAAAAAGATGGAAAACTTAGTAATGTTAGGTTAGGTAATGGTATCGCAGTGAAGGTCGCTGGTGGTATTATTTACTGCTATATAGATAATGAACACACAGCCGATTCAATGTTTTAAAAAAAATATTATTATTTAAGACGGAAAAACCCGAAACACTTGAGTCATGCGATAACGACCGTGTCAACACACGATCTGATTAAAAAAAACTTGTGATTAAATTTATCAAACCCGACTTCCACTTCAGAATCACTTATAAAGTCAGACGCGTAATTTTGAACATGTTGTCACCTGTTTCGTATCATCAGCACGTTGTTTGTGTCTTTCTCCTGTAGAAAGAAGGCTTTGTTCCATATTTCATTCCAGGTTTCCATTTCCATAATTCCATGGCTTGCTTCTAGAAGAGCCAATATATTTTAAAATTTCATGAGGACAATGAAGAAATCTCTCTTTTTAGCATAGACATGAATACTAGTACACCTGCCCTAAGTGATAAAAGCGTACTATTTCCCCCTACCCATACCGGTTCCATTTGGAGCCGGCTGGGCTTGCGGATGGCCTCGCGTGAATCTAGAAAATGTGACGTCATCTTTCTTGTGTGAACCAGCGTCGAGCTCTCATCGGTACATTTTACGAAATAACACGGCAAAAATGGTGGCTTGTGCTATGAAAACGTGTAAAAATAGAATTGAAAAATAGAATAAACCCAATTTTCGTATAACATTCCATAGGTTAGCATTATTTTATATTATTTTAAGCTTATTCAGATCATATAATATGATCAGTTTTAGTAACATATACTAACTATGAGTCGGTTTTTCTAAGAGTGACGGACGCATGAATCCACTCCTTCCGTGACGGTGCGAGGCGAGAAGAGTCCTTCTTGAAAGTTAAAAAGGTCTCCCTCAACCACTCTACAAATTCAGCCCGCCGCACAAGTCAATCCTCACCCCATGAACCCGGACACTCCTCCTTAGTCACTTGGGATGACCTATGCAGAGTTGTTGTTATCCAATAAACAGTTCCCAAGGAGGCGGTACTCATAAATAATTTATTGGAAATATAAGTCAAGAAGAACAAATTGAAGCCACTCTTTTATTTGTTATACAACATTATCACAATGCAATTAAGACGTAGATCAGGATTATAGTATATTGTTATACCTGTCTAGTTAAAAAAAATAAACAGCTGTGTTTAAATAATACTCACATAAGGCAATGTGTATAATTAGAGGGGTTTTTATCTTTTAGATAACGTATGACGTCAGGGAATGACACGTTTTCTGAGAAACCATATTACATAGTGACACGATGAATAGGGTTACATTCACACCAAAAGTGATCATGGCTTGGAAGATGAACGAATTTGGAGAAATCAAATTGAATTTTTTTTTCAAAAAATTGATTGTTTTTTACTTGGTGCAAGTAATACATAAACGTAGAAAGTATCATTCGAAACTTCTTACGAATAAGTAGACTGGATTGTAAATAGTTTAAAGGAAACGAAACAAAATGGTGTTTGCTCGAATTTGGTGATAATATGTGTAGGAAAAACAAGGTATGTAAGGAAAATGGATGACGAAACTGCTTACGAATCAAAGCTGCACTTGTAGTGGACTGTAAATAGTTTAAGCGAAACGAGACAATATGATATTTGCTGGAATTGGGAGATAATTTGAGTAGGAAAAACAAGATATGCAAGGAAAATGGAAGACCAACCGACTTACCTCTGTACTTCTGCAAAGGAGCCCATAACACACTCAAAATAGAGTAAGTTTTATAGTTCTACCGCGGTACCTCGTGGTAATTATCGCCACAACAATACGAATGAGTACAAAATGATATTGTGAACTTCCGAAATGGTCAAATTCCTTCTATAAAAACGAGATTGTGCACTCAAAAAATACCAACAACTGGCTTCCAAGTTAGTTGCAAAATTGAATCAGTAAGACATTTAAATACTACCACTTGCCACTTACGTGAATTTAGTCTTCGCCAATAAGTCCTGAGATATTTTAGAGTCCGAGGGTTCATAAAAATTCAACGAGAAAGAATTTTATCTATTTTACGTATCATTCTAAAACAATACAATAATTGCTAGTCAAAGTAATTTTTCAAAACTATAAAGGTATTAGATATTTTACGATCTGTGATAATAATATTTATAATAAATATTTACGATAATAAACACTTTATGTTATCTTAACAGTTGTGTTCTGAAAAAAAAACCTTTTTTTAATGTTTCATTATATTTTTTTCTTGTTATCAGTCAGTAATTTGCGTTTAAAGGGATTATCAATGATGTAAGTGTCCAGCTAGATGTTATTAAAAAAATAATAAAATAAAACATTTCTCAGTAAAGATTGCGATTAATGATAAAACTATGGATAAGGAAAGACACAAACGTCGCCAATGCAAACAGACAAAAGGAAAACTGCTTTGTTGATAACAGCACATAACCTGGGGGTCAAAAACAGAGAAATCGATAACTTTACAATATTGAATCGACAAGCGTAATGTCAGACGATTTTTTATCGATATACCGAGCATGGTTTCACTGTTGACAGCCGAACCGATATTGGCAGGGAATTAATAAGAAATCGATATACGCTGGAAACAATAGCGGAAATGTCTACCGATTCACCTCTCGAAACGTCAAATGCCAATCAATTACGTAAAAATATTAACAAATTTGCAACTTTGAATTGAAATAAAAACCTAATTATGCTTTGGTAGTCCGCATTAAATTTTTGATATTAAACGGGAGTTAATTAGTTAAAGAGGTCTTTAAACATAATTCAACCACTTTCGTTTCTCAAAAATCGAACGGAATAAATTGTTTTTATTTTTTTATTTTTTATGTGAATACCGCACAAGAGTCCTCTGCTCCCGTCTGGAGCCAGTAAGACTATGGCATCCCCAATTGGGGTATGTTGTGAGGCTGAAGGTAAGGAGATGGGAAAGAGGAAGGTGGAAGTAACTGGCTATTCAGATCTGTTCACCAATCACGACTAAAGCCACTTCAAGCAACGTTTCAATTCTGAATGGTGGTCTTACACCAGGGCGATACTGAGAGTATCTTCCACTCTGAAACCTGCCGCAAATATATTATTTTAAATGAATAAATTGTGAAACATCACAAATTAATGAAATTTTTTTTTTTGCCACGCCGGGATTCGATCCCGTGACCTTCGGAATGCAAGTCAAGAGCCCTACCGCTAGACTACGCCGGCGGTAAGGCTCTTAAGAATCGCGTATACGACTTATTTCATTTCTAAGAGCTTCATTAGTTCAATCCGATCATTAAACAAGCCAGCAATTTTGCATAAAGGAAAATTTGTCAATCGTCGCGCCTCTGTCGGAATATCTGTTGACGAACGATCGAATGAACGATCATTGACGGTGCTCGCAAATATTGATAACTGACCATAGATGACGGATTTAGTCAATATCGTATTGATATAGGTTTTTATCGATCGTCCATGTTAGACCTCCTGGGCATTTGTGATGACCCCAAACTAAAACACAATAACAGCGGTAAATTGTCTCCACGCAGAGCTACATCGTGTGTGATGTATTCCAGTCCATTGGAACGCGGGTCGGAAGGAGATGAGGAGGGCGAAGGGTAGGGGAAGAGGAAGCGCTCGGCAGCGGCGCGTGACCGTCGCGGTTGGTCGGTGGGGTTATAGGTTGGCCGGGGCGAGAGGTTCCCACGCGTCGCGCGCCAATGCGCAACTCAAAGTACCTACTGCACACTTGGGTGGAAGATTGCTGTTGTTTGTCTTTCAAACTCTATTGCGACAGCTGTGTCTTATAGCTATCCATATAAAAACACATCTTCTATCATGACGTGTGAGGAGGAAAAGGATGAACATCGATGATGTTCATATGAGCTCTCGTTTGAACTAGAAAGAAGCATTAGCCAGTAGAACTTCACTTGAATTAGTCATGTGGGTTGTTCTTCTTTTTAACCTACATAACTTTTACCACTCTGTCACATTTTGTTTTTACTATAAATGAATCTCTCTGTATCTCAGAGGGGAAATTGTAGCAGGGGGGGAAGGAAACAAGTTTTTGATATTTTTTTTAAATATCTTATTAAGAAGCATCATTAAAAATAATAATCACTGTTAAACCTTTTGGAGTTTAAAAACAGTTTTATATTTTATGTCGCCATATCATTTTTTTGTAACATGAGGTGGCAGAAGACAGCTGTGATTTGTATGAAATGCACTTCTATCAAGAGGAGTTACAACTCTGTAACGTAATTTTTACTACAAAAATATAAACTAATATTTTTTTAAACGCACACAGTCGTTACATCTTTAGTACAGTAGATTTTAAAATAATTATAAAATAATAATATTGGTAATTCTGATGAATTTTTCTCCACTAACTGGTGGAGGCATCTTTATGTAAAAAAGAAGAACGACCTATCTACGTTTTTTTACATAAGCTCCATACAGGAGGTCGTACGGAAAATCATTTCTCTCAGGACTTGTGTTATCTTTCGTAATGATGTGGAGAGGGTCGATTTTAGGAAAGGAAGGAGTTAGTTCTGGGAAGGAAAAAGGTATGAGTGGCAGGTAGGATTGTGGGTATCAGTGTGTCCAGCAGTGACAGGCGTATGAATCTATCTCTCCCACTAAAGTGCAAGGCGATGTCACGAGAGAGCCCTGCTGGAGAGGTCAAAAGGCCTCTCTCAACCAATCTCTACTGATTCGTAGTAAGTGGATAAAAGACCCAGGCAAACCTCACCCAATGAAACCGACTAAGCCTAAGCTAAGCCTCCAAATGCAGTGAATCACTTGGGATGATGTATGGTAGAGGTTTTGGCTATCAAACACTAGCCGCCTCCCAAATTGAGTTGCGAAAAATTGGCTAGAAATTGGCTAGAAATTGGTTATTGGTTAAATGGTTAGAAATTGGTTACATTTATTAATGGTTAGAAATTGGTTCGTTATTTCATTTACTGGACACCAACACTCTTGCCATAGGTCCCCCAATTGGTTTTGCTACGTCTGGTGACTTATCAAGGGTGCCCGGGTATGGAGTGTGGTTGTCCAGGTCATGGTGACGGTTGCGTTTGCCCACCGACTGTGGCTGGCTGGATGGGGAGAGGTCAAATGGTATCATACATCCGTCACTCCTGGACACACTGATTCCCAGATTCCTGCACACCCCTCGTACCTTTTTCTATCCCTGAATTTCCGCCCAAAAAAAATTAGGGATGCTGTGTTGAAGGTAATTGTATTTGAAGAGAGTAAGTTGTGAACATGGGTCTTGAAGAGATTCGTGTTGTAGTGGAGAGGAAACACAGTGAGTCGTGGAGACGACATGTTGTCACGTGACAAATAATGTTAACCGTGTAAAAATGTTTTGCGCGCGTATGGCGTATTTCCCGACTATGCACCGATGCATCAATGACGCTAGTTGCTCGGAACACCTTCCATCGAAATACAGGTAGAACAAAGACAGCATTCCCTCTTATCTCAAGATTGCAGTCCGTTTGTTAAGTGGAACGTTTGCGTTGCCCTTTTCGGCCCTTTTCATACAAATATTAAATTTGGATTTGAGATCAAAATACCCAACCAAACTGAAAAATTATTTTTGTAATCGAAAGGTATATCAAATATATAGTACGGATGTGAGCTACTTTGTTTATTTTTGCTTTGTGGATAACAATAAAAAATAAAAAAACAGTTTTACTATATATGTTTTATAAAAATAAAATGACATATAAAATAAATAAAAAAATTATCATTTTGATAGGAATAAATTTAAAATACAAATTACCTATTTACGGCGGAACAAAAATTTGTCGTTTATACATTAAAATTACTAATCAAAAAATGCGTTTTAACAATGTTTTATTGTTCATAGTATTTGTAAAATAAACACAGTAAATTTATTTTTTTAATGTTTTTAATTTACTCACAAATAATTGCCCAAGTTGCCTCTGAAATCATGAAACACTAAAATCTGTAATGGCCTATATCTTATTAAATAAAGTAGCTCACATCCGTACTAGACATTTGATATACCTTTTGATTTCAAAAATATTTTTTCAGTTTGGTAGGGTATTATGATCTCAAATCCGAATTTAAGATTTGTATGAAGCTGGCCGAAATGGGCCGCATATACGTTCATCTTAAGATGGGGAAATCTTTCAAACAGTCCGCGCACATTTCTTCACTGAGTCAAGGGTATTTTCCAAGTTTTTTCAGACCTGAATTGGCTGCCAAATTCAAGAACGGGGCGCACTTGCGATTTGAACAGGATCAGCACCCCTCGTCCACGGCCCAGTGATCGAGGGGTAAGGCTTTTGACGGCAGAAGAGAGAAATTGGGACTCTAATGCGATATCAAAACAAAAGGGTTGTGAACAATTATCGTTTAAGTACTATATCCCACATATCACGAATGTCCATTCGTCGAGGTCTCCGAGTGGTGTGTCTGTCAGAGTGTCTCTGAGGGGGTGAAAGTGGGGGTGGGGTCGGGTGGTGGCGACGGGTCACCGCGCACGCGCATAAATCCAGTCGACAAGCCGCGGGCTTCTTGTGCGCAACCAACAGTGTGTGTATAGCTATAGCTATAGCTATAGCTATAGATATAGCATGGTAGCTAACCAGCCAGCCCGTAACATTCCTATGTCAATGGATGCTGCAGGGTTATAGTGGCACAACTAACTAAAATATTTAAAATAAAATAAAAACTTAACTAACCAATTCACTTGATCATGCCATTCATTTGACGGCCGGCGTGGTCTAGCGGTAAGGCTCTTGACTCGCAATCCGAAGGTCGCGGGATCGAATCCCGGCGTGACAAATAAATTTTAATTGATTAATTTGTGTTATTTCCCAATTAATTCATATAAAATAATATTTAGTATATTTGCGGCACGTTCCAAAGTGGAAGAAACTCTCAGTATCGCCCTGGTGTAAGACCACCATTCAGAATTGAAACGTTGCTTGAAATGGCTTTAGCCGTGTTTGGTGACCAAATCTGAATAGCCAGTTACTTCCCCACCTTCCTCTTCCCCATCTCCTCCCCCTCCCCACTACCCTCAACCTCACAACACACCCCGATTTGAGACGCCATAGCATAACTGGTTCCAGACGGGAGCAGTTGGGACTCTTGTGCGGTATTAATATTTTTAAAAATGTTACTCGTACATTCACTTCATACATTTATCATTACAATTTGGGAGGTGGGTATGGGTACCACCTTTTATCGGATCACCCCTGTCACTCCAGGTAACCCCAAGTGGTTTGCTACATTTGGTGACTTAGCAGGGGTTCCCAAGTTCATGGAGTTAGGTTTGACTAGGTCTTTATGGCCAACGCATTTGCTCGCCTACTGCGTAGCGGGCCGGATCGGAAAGATCATAGGGAACTGATTTGTCGAGAATTCAGACTATGGGTTATTTTTCATGGGTCTTCTCTAGTGACTAAAAATGCTGGGTTATCAAAGTCATATCAAACAAAAGAGACGCTGAATTGGACGTAATTTATTGATGTTATCAAAAATTTGTAATTTTTGCACTTACCACCATTTTTGCAACCATATAATTTTGACCTTATATACAATAATTTATCTCACATAATTTCAAGGCCACAGATAAGAAATCAACAGAAGTGAAATCGCTTCATTATCATCGTTTTTATCATCAGCGTCTGTCTATACCATAGAGAAAATTAAAGAAATGCATTTTCCTTATCTAATAAAATAAAATATAATGTTTGTGGTGGGCAGGCGGTCGCAGGGCGAACTTGATTTGATTTGATTTTTGTACAAATCTACAGTTTTATTCCAATGTTGATGAAATTTTGCACACTTGGCCTTCAAAATAAGAGGATGTCTTCATCTGATATATTACAACTCTGTATGAAGCCGTAATAAATTTCAATTACTGAAAATTTTGCGCTTGCAATAACGCAATTTTTTATCGAAATACGACATTTTTATGCGAAATTCGTAAATTTAGTTTGCAGTTTTTTAAGTAAAGTGATTCCTCTCAGGGCCTATGTCGTCTTTGGGGAAGGAGATAATGTTCTGTGAAGGAAAGTGGTATGAGTGGTGGTTATAAATCTGGGGGTCAGTGTCTCAGGAGTGACGGACGCATGGATCCACCCCGCCCACTGCGGTGCAAAGCGAAGAAGCGACCTGCTGGAGAAGTCAAAAAATCTCCGTCAACCACTCTCTCCTGATCCGCCGTAGCTCTCTCAAGCCGTACTCTCTCGGAACTTAGTTCTGCACAGCAAAGGGAGGAACGAACCGCACATTCCTACCCACCCGTCATACCGTTTTCCTTCCCAGAACTTTTTCTCTTTCTTTCTCTAAAAAGACCCTCCACACAGCATCCCCAAAGATGAAATAGGCCATGAGAATTATCCCTGGGGAATTATCTTCCTCAGGACCTCTTGCATGGAGCTAATGTAAAAAAAACCCTGCTAAGTCACTAAACTCACTTACTCGTGTTGGTAAATATTAGGTCCAACTAAGTATTATTATTTACTAGCTGGGTTACCCGGCTTCGCTCAGGACAACGTTCGAGAGTGTTCTGGAATGTTCCACGAAGATGTTCCCGATTCCCTATTCCCGAACATTCCACGACGTACCCCACCACTCCTTCCAGAATTTTCTAGAGCTCTATCGAATCTTCTAGATCTTTCCGGAAGTTTGTTCTAGAAATTTCAAAATGGCAAAACTTCCAGCCCTTATATCTTCAAAAGCACGCCCTTTAGGTTAAAAACGGGAGCCGTCATCCTGGAGGTGTGGTAGAGACCTACCACACCATATAACTCCCTTAATCGTACCGGGATTCGTTTTTGCGAGCCACACGTTTTTTTGGACTTTCTTTTATAAATATATTGATTACTAGGGATTTTTTTGCAACAAAAGCTGCGTTATTTTCTAATAAAAGGTGATATCATGTAAACCTTTTGGTATTTTGTGGCAAAAAGTGTCAAAACGTTCTTATTTTTTTTTTTCCTTATAATTATAATTTGAAATTAAAACACTTTTGCACTTTTTTCCACTAATTTATTTACACTAGGACCGGTTTCATCCTACTACGGACATTTTCAGACTGGTTTCCTTATAACCTTAATTTATGCAAATAAAACTTAACCCGTTATATTCACAAACTATCGGATGTCGAACGAACCGCGAAAAAAAATTCGCAGAAGTCGGTATGTATAATAAATCGCATATCCAAATGGCAAACAAACCTTCAGTCGTCGAGTGCCGAAATGGACTTTGCATTTTTCTACGATGTTCTTCTTGCCTTTCCTCTTTTTGTCTTTTTTTTCAGCTGACCAAGAAGAACAGTTAGGAAGAAGTTATGGTCCAACCAGGAAATAAATCCTGACCCTCCGTTTGGAAGGTGGGTCGTTTATTAAAAGCCTTTTTTGCTTGATTTAAAAGGGATTTCGATCTTCGCTTCGACGCGCGCTTCGGCAGGCTTTTAAGTTGTTTTTGGTGACATCATTTCAACAGTAGCTGATTTATAGGCTTCAATTCGCTTGACTTTTCGGAATGATGGTTGGATCGCTTCGTCAAGGCACCTTCAGTAATAGTAACTAACATCATACCCATTCTTGTAGACGCAATCAATTCTACCAATAATGGATACGATTTTCTTTTGACAGATCTCTCTCGAGACGTGTCAACTCAAATCAAGGCCTTGATTCATTTGGTTCAAATATAAATTTTTGTTTACAGATTTTCTTAATTTTATTGTTTCATTCGAAATGAGGTTTGTTTCCTAACTTGTAATATATCTGACTTATTATTTACCTACCATTAAAATTTTTCAACGTACCTATTAAGTTATTTGCATATATATCATATTTAAATATATTTTTTCGTTGTTGCAATATTGTAATATTTAAATACACAAGCTCATTTCAGCTTTTTTCATGTTGTTGCTATACCTTATCTATCTTATTATGTAAAAACCGAAAGGCGTTAATTTTATGAATAAATAAATAAATTATTTTTGTCAGTCGTTATTCTGTGGCATTCCGAATTTCTACCGTTTTATAACATACTAGCGAGATCCCGACATGCGTTCCTATGCCACTTAATAAAGAAATTGTTTCTCCCTGCGCGTCCTTTCCCATTCGTCCCGTTCCCCATCCGCCTCCCCTTTCTCTCCCGCGTCCCCTTTCCCTCTCGCGTTCCCGCTCCGCCTTCATTCCCGGTATATTCAGTTTTCAAACAGCTTGCGTGCTACCTATTGCATTTTTTTTAATACAAATTCCATAATGCCAGAGCTCACCAGTGTATTTAGAAACCATTGGTTTCTAGTTTCTACTATTTTATAACATACTGGCGAGTTCCCGGCATGCGTTGCTAGAAGTGTTTGCTAAAGAAAGTGTTTCTTCCTGCGTGTCCTTTCTCAATCGTCCTGTTCCCCTTCCGCCTCCCCTTCCTCTTCCACTAGCACTTCCTCTCCACTTCCTCTTCCCCCCTAGCATTTCCACTCTACCTTCCCTCCCCCCACTCCCCTTCCCCTCTTCCCACTTTCCGCAAACCCCCCTCCTGAGTTCCCCTTCCCCCTCCCGCATTCTATACATTAATTCCCGGTGGTTCACTAAATGTTACTTATCAGGGGTGTCCGGGTTCACAGGGTGATGTTTACGTCCACCCACCAACACACACACCCAGATTCCAACCCACCCCCCTCATACTTTTTAACTTCCACTCTCCTTCATCACCTAAAATATCCTCCGCACAGCATTCCAAAGTTATATATAACATAGGCCCTGAATGAAACAATTTTTCTCGGGGCTTCCTGTGTGAAGCCAATGCTGTAAAAGAAAGCGCTTTCTCAAATTCTCATTGAAATTAAGTGCCTCAACGGTTACTAATATTGACAAGACTCTTCCATTAAATACACTCAAGTAACTACCTGTTAACTTTTAACTTATTTTATATGTCAGCTAGCTTACATTTCCGCTAACAGAAAAATACACAAGGGGAACTTTAAGGGAGTTAGTGAGGTGCCTTTCGTATTCTAAAGATTTTTAACTGAATCAAATTACAAAACGATGTTAGTTTTCTTGGTTTTGGGGTGGTTCTAACACACGATATTGGCGTTATGCTTTACCTACAGCTGATGACGATTAAATCAAAGGCTAAAACCGACCAAATGTCAAATAACCGAAATGGATCTGATCGTCAACTTGATTGTCATCAAATACGACGATAGTTGAAGCACTCAAAGTCCCCGGCGTTGCCCGGACTTTAGGTAGAGTATTTCGAAATTAGTCATGAACAGTGACCATCCTCCTGTTCTGAAGGTCAAGCATGAAAAATTTCATCAATCTTGGTTTAAAACTGATTTTTTTTATAATTTTCATACTACGCCGCCCGCCACAGACACTTCTCTTGATACATATAGATTTTCTTTTAATTGGTACAAAAGTTTGTTTTTGATTATTATGAAATTTCAATGTTTTAAAGTGTTGATGTTGACCTAAATAGGAACTTAAACTGTATACTTATCATAACAAGATTATGAAAGAAAAGTCAATAGATGCCGCACATTGAAATAAAAATGGATATATTTATCCATTTTTATTGGATTTATTTGGAGGGTCATTTTGAGGAGAGGAAGGAGTGAACAGGATCTTGAAGAGACTCTCGAACTAAATGCTACCTAGAAAGTGTCTTGGATAAATTTATATATTTTTATTAAAAATACGACACCTAATAAGTTTTTAGATTTTTCACGACCAAAAGTATTTTTGTTTTTTTTTTTGTTTACATGAACTCCACACAGGAGGCCCTGAGGAAAATAATTTCCCTCAGGGCCTTTGTCATCTTTGGGGATGCTGTGGTGTGGAGTTAATGTAAAAAAAAAATATTGTTGAAGCAAATATTTTAGATGATCCACAAAACTCGCCAAGTTGATTTTAATATGTCAACATCACCCAAGTACTGATTTCCCTTGGTGTGAAGTCGTTGTGTCGGAGAGTCGGCAATGTTGTTATGCTTATGAGTGCTGCTGTAGAAAATTATATTTTGTCGTGTTGTTACTGTGGGTGTTTGTAAATTAATGAGTTGTTCACATTTCTCATTTCGAAAAAGATTGTCAAACTTTAATGGTGGTAGTGATTACTCTACTATAATTTTATAATACTTTATCTATAGCCGGCATTAACTCCGTACAATCAGTCATTCTAGCATTAGGTAAAATTTACCTATACTTTTGTTTTGTAATTCATTCCAAACCCTAATGTTAATTTAAGTAAGGGATGTACGCACTTCCCGGAAGGGGGGCTAATATTTAATGTAAATTAGTTTTTTATAACGCCTTGAAGAAGGGTTTCAATTGATTGAGGAAACGTTTTTATGAACGACCCTTTAGAATATTTAGCACGATATTTTAACGGTGTGGTCACACCTCAAAACGATTATTTTTTTTAAATGTATTTATTTATAAAATCCGGTTAAACTACTGGTATTATTTGTAGGATAGCAGCAAGATCATAATATTGACAACATTTTATAAATAGTGTAATACCACGCAAGAGCCCCAATTGCTTCCATCGTCTGGAGCCAGTGAGACTACGGCATCCCGAATCTGTGCGTGTTGTGAGACTGAAGATGCTGGGGAGGGGAAGGAGATGGGGAAGAGGAAAATGGAGAAGTACCTGTCTATTCCAATCTGGTCACCAAACATGATTAAAGCCATTTCAAGCAACATTTCATTTCTAAATGGTGGTCTATCACTAGGGTGATACCGAGAGTAGATATCTACTTCTACCACTATGGAATGCGCCGTGAGTATACCATAACGTATTATTTTACATTAATAAAATGTGAAGTACAGTTTAATACAATAATTTAAACAATTTTATACAATAAAATAATAATTTTCCGATTTCGCAACAATATTACTGCAAATAATCAAAGTTAAAAAAAATACAGGGATATAATTCAAAGAAAACGCTTAGATAACTTAGAAGCCCTAAAATTGTGAAAAAATTAAATTTACGGATTAAAATTATCGGTACTTTTGTGCAAACGACATTTTTGTGTTGTCGTTTGCACAAAAGTCTTGATTCTAGATCAAGGTTCCCTAGTTTGTTTTATTGTGACAACTACATGTCGGTATCAGGCTCCAATTCAGTTGTAAATAGATTACACACCATTGGAAATTTTTATGCCAATGTGGCTGATATTTTTAATATTTCCATACTGAAATATAAGGTTGTACTGATCGAACATTTCAGCCAATTATACGTTAACGAGGTCACTACATAATGAGTTTTTGATATTATTGTTTATTTTTAATGCCTGTATAATGTACTACGACTGTAATTAAATATACACAAGCTTGTAAATGGCACTTTGTGCCGTAAATTTTAAATAAATAAATAAAATAATTAGTGTCCCATCTTAGACATTTTCCCTTTCACCGTCTGTTCTATCTCCTCCTTCACTAACCACATGTTTTAAATTCACCCATTGTTTTTTAATGTCAAGTTAGCATATTTTGTCATGAGGAAGCAACGGTTGTTCCGAAACCGGTCGGCGTAAAAAAAAAATAAAGTGGTTCAAACAAAGAAATATGATTTAATTTATTTACAATGAATAGCCACAAACTTATAGCTACATTAAAAACTATAAATAAAATGTATTTGTGCACGCTGGGATTTGACATCGCGACCTACAGTTTCGTAGTCAAGAGCCTTACCCCTCGACCACGGAGACTATTACAAAAATATTTTCACCCAGGAAACTTGAACGCTTGTACCTGTCTATCTATCTAAGAACATATCGATAAGAAACAAACAACGAAGCAAAACAATAATTTTAGTTGGAGTTCATAATTCTGTTTCGATCTTTAAAATATCTATTTATTATTACGTATCAACTTAATCACAGTATTTTTTTTTTAAATATACACAAACCATTAACAAAATGATAAGATTAAAAATGTAGTTGGAAGATAAAGAGATATGGTATCTCACAAGGTTTCACTTGCCTGCTGTATTGTGATTAGTGTTTATCATATTTAGAGGTAGGTATTTCAAAAAAAATAATTTTGAGAAAGAGGGAGAAAAATGGAACCTTCCAATGGTTTCTCCTGGCACAAATTACTTATGACTTCAATCGTCCATTTAAACAAACATAAATATCAACCCAATTATCCAATTATTAACCCAACTTTCCAATTTTGTGTTTTATTCTTTCTCTTCTTTTCATTTCTTCAATTTTCCCTCTTTTTGTATAAATCATGGTCCATATATATTCACACTTATCCTAATTTGACTGTCCTAAAACGGGAATCATCCTAGTTGGACAGTCAAAACATTTTATAAATAATGTACATAAATGTGTAAATATTTTACTAAATAAAAATGAAATAAATAAATAAAATTCCACTCAGGGCCTATGTCATCTTTGGCAATGCTGTAATATACCCATAACCGCCTCCCAAATGTCAATGTTAAATCAATTCGAGAGATTCCGCCACCTAGGGAAACATTTATTGGATAGCCAACACCTCTGCCATAAGTAACCCAAGTGGTTCGCCACGTTTGGCGACTTAGCAGTGATGCCCAGATTCACAGGGTGAGGTTTGTCGGCGGATGCGTCTGCCCACCTACTGCGTGTCGGGGTGAGCGAGATTTTGACCTCTCTAGCCGGACTTTTTCGACCCATCGCACCACAGTGGGAGGGATGGATTCATACATCCGTCACTCCAAAATAAATTGACTCCCAGATTCCTACGCACCCCTCACATTTATTTCCTACCCAGAACTTCATCTCTTTCTTTTAACTAAAAAGACCCTCCACACATCATCTCTAAAGATGACAATGGCCCTGAGATTTTTTTTCCTCGGGGCCTCTGTGAGGGGCGAATGTAAAAAAAAATTGAGACTTGTAATTAAGACAATGTCAAAAAAAATAAAAATAATTTCTGCAAAATATTTTCTGCAATAATTTCTGCAAGGTGCACTAACACATTACTCCAAATATTATCACAATTCGCGTAAATTATTCAGAAAATCATGTTTTAATGTAAAATGAACTGTGGCCGGTATCAAGAAATCAGAAGTCATTTAAATTACATTAATATTCCTCGAAGTCAGTGACTTTTTGCAGTCGAGCGGCGACTTTGAAAAATAAATATGCCTTGAGGAATTTGTGGAATTTTTGCTACCCGTATTTCCGGGAAACTTGGAAATGTTTAATACACTCTCAGATCGAAATGCGATTGAAAATGACTAACTGACATTTTTAAACTAACATAATCAGAAAAATTTGCTTTTCCAATGATGAAAAACAAGTAGCAGAGGACATGGAACGCGACATCAAGTGAAAATCCGTGGCTTTGGACAGCTCGACCAACAAAGAAGTCAAAATGATTGCATGTTCTGTAAATTCGCAATCTTTGATATAACAGGCGATTTTTTGAGTGATTGTTGCATCGTGTATATTTCAAATGGTTAGTGTTTTTTTATAATATTTTTTCATGCTCTTTTCTTTTTATTCTCTTTAAATGCTTTTTTAACTTTTTGAAAAATTTGCATATAGAGTTTGTTTGTTTTCTCTTAAATGCATATCTATATCTGTACTCAAGTTGGTTTATATTATTACGGTCATTGTCATTACGGTCACTAACAGTCCGAAGGTCGCGGATTCGAATCCCGGCGTACGCTAATAAATTTGGTTTGATTAATTTGTGTTATTTCATTTAAAATAATATATAGTATACTAGCTGACCCGGCAACGCGTTGTTGTGACGTGAAATTGAAACACAACGCCATCCACTGGATGGTTACCCTACCTGGATAGCCAAGTGTTGTGTCGATAAGTTAACTCACACTGCCATCTGTTAGAAACTTGTGTAACTTACAAATAATTACAAATCGTTGTCCTATAACAAACATTTAATGAACATTTAATTCGCAATGATAAATATTGAGGTCAATAATCGAAATAAAAACTATCCTATCTTTTAAGTTGGATCAAATTACACACAGAAAGCAAAATTTCATCAAAATTGGTTTAGTGGTTTCGGAGTTTATCTCGAACAAACACCGTGATGCGAGATTTTTATATATAAAGATTTGCGACACGTTACGGAGTGGAAGATACTCTCAGTATCACCCTGGAGCCCTATAAATGGCTTTAGCCGCGTTTGGTGACTAGATCTGAATAGCAGGTACATCCTCGCCTTCCTTTTTTCCACATCTCCTTCCCCTACCCACTACCTTCATCCCCACAACATACCCCAACCCCAATTGGGAAAGCCGTAGCCTCGCTGGCTCCAGACGGGAGCCGTTGCGACTCTTGTAAACTTGTAAACTGTCGATTTCCCGAAAATGAATGAATAAAGAATTTAAAGATATTATTATTTAGTCAGATCTCCCTCATACCTCACACATATGTCTGGTAATGTTACATTATAGTGAAAACAAACTTAAGGTTGAGATCTGGTCTATAAAGTAATCTAACACTATGTCGATGTATACTTTTCCGTCATCACATCTAGGGGTATATTATACAGTCGCCAATCCGCGAGAGTCTGTCTGCGGGGTACCTACCTGTCCCGCTCCAGTCTTGATTGAGTGTTGGGCGGACAATCGATATTCAAGACACGGCCCGAGTCCCAGAGGCGGCGGGCGCTTTTTGTCGCGCGGTCGCTTAGCCAGGGCAGGTCAACCGTGACGATGCAGGGCCGACAAAATACTATTCAATTAATTTAATTAAACGAAGACAATATAAGTAAAAATCAATTTGAAAACAGAAAAAGATATGGTCACATCTGGGACTCGAACCCAGGACATAAGCCTTGGCGAAGCGGAGCTCTACAAACTGAGCTAATGTATCCCTATCCGATCGGTCATATCGGTGAAATCAATTTTAAATTTGCGTTTTATAAGAATAAACAATGCGTAAAAAGGGAGTTAATGTTTTTTACCGGCCTTTACGAAATCAACCTGTAAAAAATTCTCAAATACCTTTTCCAACGTTTCCAAAAGCTTTTCCTCGAGTATTTTTAAACTCCTCCCACAAAGGGGCGTGAATTCCGATTTCCAATTTTCCCTGGACTATTGGATCACCTTAAAAGGTATGTACGCGCGCCCATTTTGGCCAGTGTCATACAAATCTTAAATTTGGATTTGAAATCGAAATATCCTACCAAACTGAAAAATAATTTTTGTAATCTAAAGGTATATCAAATATCTAGTATGGATGTGAGCTACTTTATTTATTTTTGAATGAAAATATTGCAAATAAAATTATCTGTTATTTTTATTTTTATTTTATTCTTTTTATTGAGGAAACAAACAGTCATACAGAAAAATGATTATAACAATAAAATTCATATGTTATAGACCAATTAAGTTCCATTATGTTAAATAATATTGGTTTAGTATTTTTACCTACTCAACTTATTAAATGACAAAGAAAAAAAAAACATATAAACATAACAAAAGAAAAAAAACATAAAAAAGAAGAACATAAAACATAATAAAGAAAAACGTAAAATTATTAACAAACATGGTTATACTATTTACTATGGTTGATAATAATATAATTTTCACAAAAAAGAGAAAAAAAAAAGTATTTTAAGTTATTAATTTATTAAGCTGCATTTTATATGAATTCAAGTCATGGTTGAAAATGTCTACATCTCGTAAAGCATTGTAAGTTTCACAGATACGTACTATTACAGAGTTTTGCGCATATTTAGATTTACTGTGTGGTATTCTAAATAAGTCGTTTGATCTGGTGTTTTGTTTGGGGCAACGAAATGCAATATTTTCTAACAGATATGATGAATCAACAAGGCAGTTCACGATTTTGTATAAGAATAATGCATCAGAGATTTTTCTGCGTTTATATAAAGCGATAGGGTCAAATCGATGATCACTAAAACGATAGGATAGGTGTTTTATGAATTTGTTCTGGATATTTTCAATGCGATGAATATATGTTTTGAGGATTCCAAATTACTGAGGCGAACTCGAGTTGTGAACATACATATGACATTATAACAGAATTATATATAATATATATAATTTAATTATAAATATATATATATATAATTTCATAAGAAACGGAAGTCTTTGAAAGGTGAAATGGGTACTGTTGGAAGTGAACAAATTTAAATAAACATAAACCAATAGAAATGTTTTGTCTTTGTCGTGTTTGGGGGTCTAGCACAGAGAAATCGTGAAATTTACAGTATCAGATCGATAGACGTTATTTCCGATGATTTTATAGCGGTAACCAGAGCACGGTTTCGCTGTTGACAGCCGAACCGATATTGACAAGGAATAAATAAGAAATCGATATACGCTGGCAACCATTGATGTGTTTTCCATGATTTGACACTCCGAGACGTCAAATGCCAAATAATTACGTAAAAATATTAATAAATTGGCAACGATAAAATATTATTAAAGACGATTGTTGGAGGGAGCGTGCAAATATGAAAAACGATAATATTTAAGCAAAAATTGTGAAAATGTTCAATAAAACAAAACTCGTTTAAAATACAGCAAAAAACTTGAGGGATATGTCTTAAATAGCATTTAAAGAAACACTGGACATTTTTTCATACAACTTGCAAAATAACAAAAAAAACGTATTTAAAATAATTTTGAAATTTAAAGTACGTATTCAAGAGACATCATGTATATAAAAATCAAATTTGTTTGTTTGTTTATTGCGCTGCCATACCGTTCACCCGATTGCGATGAAACATTGGTGATTTGTTGTGCGCACGCCCGAGAAGGTTTCTATATATAATGGTACGCCCTGGCGTTATGAAACGTGTTTTTCGTATATTTTAGCGGAAGGGATAGAGGGAAGGAAGGGGTGAATAACGAAGGAGGTGAGGTTCGTGGGAGGGGTGATGAAGGTAGGAATCATTGTTCCTTGGAAGAAACCTTGTTCTACTGTTATTTCAATGGAAGATGCTTTCGTCATTGATCATTTACGCGACGGTGCATAGTTTGGAAACAACATTTGTACAGTAACTAATTAACTAACTATCACACAGTTTCTCCGCAGGGGTAGGCAGAGAGGATGGACCGCCAAACAACTCGGTCTTACTCACCCACTCTTTGCCTCATTCATATTCATACATACCCTTATATTATGCTGATTCTTGACAAGATCCGACTCATCTTTAGAAGATGGAAGAAATATCTTTGACCAGAAATTTTTATTAAAAATCATCAACAACTATCTTCTAAAAACATTAATTTCCACCTTTCACTACGAAATACGAGGACAAACCAATTATTCCACATCCCACACTCAAAAACAAATTACACATTACATTAATTTCTCAGAAAGACTTGCACAAAATACAATAACATCTTTTCAGATGCTGATATTTTCCATTTGTCCTCAGGCCAATTTAACAAATGCATAATAGAAAAAATTAAAACAAATTGTTAATTACGAACCCTCCACCCCTGCTGTGTGTTATTTTCTCTATCTCACGTTATTTTTCCTTCTTTTCATAATAATATTGGGAAGATTTATGGAGCGCCGTTTTTTTGTTGTGAAAAATCACCTCAAGGGCGCTTGCAAATGACTTTTTTTTACATGAACTCCACACAGGAGGCCCTGAGGAAAATAATTTCCCTCAGGGCCTATGTCATCTTTGCGGATGCTGTGTGAAGGATTTTTTCAAGGAAAGGAAAGAGAGGAGACTTCTGGGAAGGAAAAGGGTTTAGGGGTGGGTAGGACTCTGGGGTTCAGTGTGTCCTGGTCATCCGCCTCCAAGACCCAGACAAACCTCACCCCAAGAACTCGGATAATCATGTTTATTTTTGTAAATGAAAAATAAAATTGAAAATGTATTATTTTTGTATAGATTCAGAGTTTAATTTCATCTTATCTATCCACCATGCTTTAATCTGTGTTTTTTATTTGTCTTTTATATTATTTTCTTCTTTTTCTACCATTTTTGTTTTCTTTAATGTTTTAATCTATGTTTTTTTTATATATATACCACACATTTTTGCGGAAACTTCGCTGGTTTGTGCTATCATGTAATATGTAATTACATTAATAAAATATGTATAACTGGTTGTTTCCCTAATAAACTAAAATAAAAAATTAAATAAATAAATAAAATCATTGTATTGATCGTGCCATACCTTCCTCGAGCTACCCCGAATTCAAAATTTCTCCTCACACACCTTTCTTTGTTCATTCGCTCTTCATTCCCAAACCATCTGAGGGTCCCGTACACGGATGACATTTATCACATGAGAATGGGTCGTTTCTACAGTTCATTCTTGAGTTCAACAGCTCGGCTCTGGAACGGTTTGCCGGCCTCTGTGTTTCCTCCCTCTTTTTTTTTTTTTTTTTTTATATTAACTCCACACAGGAGGCCCTGAGGGAAATAATTTCCCTCAGGGCCTATGTCATCTTTGGAGATGCTGTGTGGAGGGTGCTGTTGAGGAGAGGAAGGAGTGAACATGGGTCTTGAAGAGACCCATATTGTAGGAGGGAGGAAACACAGAAGCCGGCAAATCGTTCCACAGCCGGGCTGTTGAACTCAAGAACGAGTCGTAGAAACGACCCGTTCTCATGTGACTAATGTCAACCGTGTACAAATGTTGAGCGCGTGTTTGGCGTGTTTCCCGACTATGCACCGGTGCCGGGGGGATCAGTGACGCTAGTTCCTCGGAGCATCTTCCATTGTAATACCGGTAGAACAAGGACAGCATTCCCACCTGACGCCTGTGCTCTAAAGATTGCAGTCCATTTGTTAAGTTAGGAGAATCTATCAAACGGACCGCCCGTTTCTGCACAGAGTCGAGGGTTTTTTTCAGGTATTTTGGGATTCCAGACCAGAGGTGGCTGCCAAATTCAACCGTGGGGCGCACTTGCGTTTTGTACAGGGTTAGCAGTTGTGTACTATTAAAGTATCTGCGGGCCCTGTACAGTACGCTCAGTTTCTGAGAGGCTAACTTAACTCTGGCCTCGATGGAGCCCCCGTACCTGAGCTGGTCACTTAGAGTTACACCAAGCATATCAATGGAAGGCCTGTTCGGGAGATTGCTTCCGTTGAAGGAGACTAGATTATCATTCCGATCCCTTTTAGACGTAATCAGACATGATTGGGTCTTTGAAACATTAAATTCGACGAGGTTATTCTTACCCCAAGAGAAAACACTCTCGAGGTAACCGTCCATTCTTTGTTTCAAAGCCCTCCGAGCCATTGGGATTTGTGAGCCCTTTGGGGGCTTGTCAAACAAAAAGCTATCATGGACTGTACTGTCATCCGCGTAACAATGAATCGGTGCACATGTCAAGAGGTCATTGATGTGCAACAGAAACAAAGTCGGAGACAGAACCGATCCCTGTGGGACGCCAGCATTTATCGAATGCGAGGAAGAGGTGAAACCATCAGCAACCGCCTGAATCGACCTCTCCCTCAAAAAGTCGGCAATCCACGTACACAAGGAAGCGGGAAGTCCGTAAGAAGGCAGTTTGTTGACAAGCCCTCGGTGCCAAACCCGGTCAAAGGCCTTGGAAATATCCAGTGCAACGGTTTGGGTCTCACCAAAGCGTTCCAGGCACCGCCCCCAAACATGTGTCACATACGCGAGAAGATCACCGCACGAGCGGTTCCGCCTCTCTTACAACATAGGTCTCTTCAACCGTGTTCACTCTCTCGCTCTTACAACATAGGTCTCTTCAACCGTGTTCACTCCCCGCTCTCCTCAAAACGATTGAAATTTCAGTAGAAAAAATGTTGACAATAATTGGTTGCCCCTGTCTACCCCTCGGAATTAGCATTCCTGTGGCGACACTAGCGCCGCCTTGCGGCCGACTGCCAAACTGCTGAAGGTCGTCAAGCTCACTGCAGCGCCTCCTCAGTCCTCACAACCACCGGACAGGCCACAAGCCGATCTGGAAAATCGTCTAACCAATCAACAAGTCAACAAACATACTTATATTTCCAAAATTTGAGCAAATTTTTTGTACCATACCATAGTTCTATTGGGGACCGGACAACTCAGAATGAAACCAACTCAGATTCACCTCAGAAAAGTCATTAGGGGGCATTCATTAATTACATGTGCTGATTTTTTTTCAATTTAAACCCCCCCCCCCACCCCAAAATGATTGCATGTTCTGTAAATTCGCAATCTTTGATATAACAGGCGATTTTTTGAGTGATTGTTGCATCGTGTATATTTCAAATGGTTAGTGTTTTTTTTATAATATTTTTTCACGCTCTTTTCTTTTTATTCTCTTTAAATGCTTTTTTAACTTTTTGAAATATTTGCATATAGAGTTTGTTTGTTTTCTCTTAAATGCATATCTATATCTGTACTCAAGTTGGTTTGTATTATTGCGGTCATTGTCATTACGGTCACTAACAATCCGAAGGTCGCGGATTCGAATCCCGGCGTACGCTAATAAATTTGGTTTGATTAATTTGTGTTATTTCATTTAAAATAATATATAGTATACTAGCTGACCCGGCCACGCGTTTTTGTGACGTGAAATTGAAACACAACGCCAATTTGAAACACAACGCCATCCACTGGATGGTTACCCTACCTAGATAACCAAGTGTTGTGTCGATAAATTAACTCACATCTCCATCTGTTAGAAACTTATGTAACTTACAAATAATTACAAATCGTTGTCCTATAACAAACATATAATGAACATTTAATTCGCAATAATAAATATTGAGGTCAATAATCGAGATAAAAACTATCCTATCTTTTAAGTTGGATCAAATTACACACAGAAAGCAAAATTTCAAAAATTGGTTTAGTAGTTTCGGAGTTTATCTCGAACAAACACCGTGACGCGAGATTTTTATATGTAAAGATTTGCGACACGTTACGGAGTGGAAGATACTCTCATTTAAGATACTATTTCCCTCAGGGCCTCCTGTGTGGAGTTAACATAAAAAAAAAAAAAAAGTATCACCCTGGAGCCCTAGAAATGGCTTTAGCCGCGTTTGGTGACTAGACCCCCCCCCCCCTTTGGTGAGATTAAGTGATATTTGGTGGGACCCTCCCACCCCTCATCTGAGACTTTCACTACACTTATTAAATTACTACATTTATTTTCAAAAAGATCAGATTGTTTTAGCCGGCAAAATGGGACACTTCAAAAGAAGTGAAACAATTTAATTTTTGATTGGTGAGATTTTACTGGACCCCCCCCCCCCCATTTTGATCTCACGTAATTAATGGATGATCCATTAAAAGTGATTAAAAAAGTATATAAAAAATTGGCTAAATAGGTTACGTTAGGTTAGGGTTATGGGCTATTTTAAAATTATATTTTTCATAGCTTTTAATGACTTTTCAGAGAGGTGTTGAGTTGACTTTATTTTCAGTTGGCTTGGAACTAGCTAACTTCATTTCTATTCAGCCTCTGAGCACGTGGGCACATGACGATATACCGGCTATACCAAAATTAAACGCCGAAAACCACATTAACCTAACTAATCAATACCTATACCTGCCCTGCAAGAATTAACGCGTGCAAGCAACATGGTATCATTTTTACATATAAACGTTTTGACGGCCTCCACGGTCGGGGGTAAGGCCCTTTACTATCAATCCGAAGGTTGCGAGTTCGAATCCCGGCGTGCGCAGACATTTTTATTTTGATTGATTTGTGTTATTTTATATTTATTTTTATTTTAAAATAAAATAAAATATATTTGCCCTGGTGTAAGACCACCTTTTAAAATTGAAACGTTGTTTGAAATGTATTAAGCGATAATATTATTTTTATCCTTGATGCATTTGAATGACAATATGTGGCTATACTTTTGTAATTTGTCGTATGCATTGTATTTATTATTAATTATTTTATTACTATTTATTATTTTATTATTTATTGTATTTATTGTATGCATTTGTCGTATGTATTTTTTGTAATGCAGAACATCCTCTCTGCACTTTTTCTGGGACACTTAGTTTTATTTTGTGTAATTATTTAGGTTTACCTATTTTCCCTAAACTTGCTGAATATTGTATATTCTAAGTATGCCGGGAAGTCAACAGTCGGGGGATCAACTGTCATCGAATCGTTTTTATCACCCTGTCACATTAGCTAAACATTTCAAAAAATTATTCACTAGCCGAGGACACCCAGAATTTATGCTTGGTATCGACCTACACATGATCAATTTGATCACCTATTGAAAGCCAATCTCGTGCAGTCCATATCGATGATCAAATTTGATAAGGTCGTCACTTCAAGACAGTTGCGTCTGCTACAGAAATACAGTATGATTTTATGACTGCATTACGATCAAAAGGTACGTAATGTTTTTTCATATAAACATATTCCCCCATTTTCCTCTCTGGATTTTGACACTAGTGCAAATATTTTTTTAATATAATATAGATATCGACCAATAGCTTGTAGGTACATTATGCTTTTTTAAATACTTTTTACAGATGCTAAAATCGTTAAAATCGCCTAGTTCGGGCGCCATCAGAAGTTCAGTACTAACAAGTTATTTAAAAAAAAATTGGCCTTCTATCTATATATATAAAAATCGAAATTGTTTGCTTCTGTCTATGTACATGAGATGTTATGCGTGCTAAACCATTCATCCGATTGCAATGAAACTTTGGTGATTCTATATACCTATGTATAGAATGATCTGTCATAATGAAATTGTGCGTTACTAACCGTTCATCCGATTGCAATGAAACTTCAAAGATTTGAAGTTCGCATGCCCGCGATGGTTTCTATATACCTATATATAGTGAGTTCTAGCAACATGAAATTATGGGTTGCTAACCGTTCATCCGATCGCATTGAAACTTCAAAGATTTGAAGTTCGCATGCCCGCAACGGTTTCTATATACCTATATATAGTGAGTTCTAGCAACATGAAATTATGCTTTGCTAACCGTTCATCCGATTGCGATGAAACTTTTGGGATTTGATATGTGCATTTTTTTTTTTTTTTTTTATAGGAAATACCGCACAAGAGTCCCAACTGCTCCCCTCTGGAGCCAGTGAGACTATGGCATCCCCAATTGGGGTATGTTGTGTGGTTGAAGGTAGTGGGGAGGGGAAGGAGACAGGGAAGAGGAAGGTGGGGAAGTACCTGGCTATTCAGATCTGGTTACTAAACACGGCATGCCCGCGATGGTTTTTAAATACATTAGTTCCGGCATCATGAAATTATCTATGCATTGCTAACCGTTCATCCGATTGCGATGAAACTTTGAGGATTTGATGTACGCATGCCCGCGATGGTTTTTATATACATAGTAAGTTCTGGCATCATGAAATTATGCATTTCTAACCGTTCATCTGATTGCGATGAAACTTTGGGGATTTGATATATGCATGCCGTCATGAAAATGCGTTGTATAAATGGACTATTTTAATAAGAAGAGTCCCATTGATTGTAGTAGAGAATCACCCTGTTTTAAAAATGTACTTACTATATTAGTAGATAATATAAAGTAGGTACTGCATAAGTGTAAATATAAAAGTAAGTATGCATGGCAGTGTGCAGACTGCAGGATGCAACCATTGCAGATGCAATTCAATGGCCTCTATGCGTTTTATAGCTCAAACACTGTCAAAATATTAAACATGCACAAATGCATTTATGTCAACTGCGGCATATATATTGTCTTCTGGTCTTGGAGTTGGGACGTCGAGTGCCTTTCTTGGACCGGGAAATTATTTTTATAGCTGATTTCGCGTTGTATGCCCATTCAAATGTTGGCGGGTCGATGACTGGGGATGGATTGAGGATTGCCCGTCTGGAAACTGTCTAGCATCGGTAAAAATAAATAATCAAAGGCTTATTTAAATTTCTTACAAGTTCGATCGTTCGATTGATTAGTCAGGCATCTTCAAATACGTTTTGAGATATTGACGAAAGCAATCAAATATTATTTACAAGTGTCTGTGTTATACATATTAAATCTATATATATAAAAATGAAAATATGTTTGCTTCTTTCTATGTATGTACGTGTGCTATGCGTTGCTAAACCATTCATCCGATTGCGATGAAACTTTGGGGATTTGATGTGCGCATGTCAGCGATGATTTCTATATACAATAGTGTCATGAAATTACGCATTGTTACGAGTTCATCTTTGGGGATTTGATGTGTGCACGCCAGCGGTGGTCTCTATTTATACTGATGAGCTCTGGCATTATGAAATTTGTATAAAAAAATTGTAATTGGTGGCACGCAAGCTGTTTGAAAACTGAATGTACTGTAACCTAACCTAACTTACATAACCTAACCGAATCCTTTAAGTTTTTCTCTCTTTATATAGGAACTTATCTAAAGAGAGAAAAACTTAATAATATAAAAAATATATGTTGATTTGGGTTGGGTTAGATTAGAGTAGACTAGATTTGTTGGTCTACGTGGTCAAGAGGCAAGGTTTTCGACTAGCAATCCGTAGGTCACAGTACGAAATCCGAAATTAATTTTATTTGATTCAATTGTGTTATATCACAATTTAATCATTTAAAATAATATAAGATTATTTGCGGCACGAACAAGAGTGGGAGATACTCTCAGTATCGCCATAGTGTAACACCACCATCAGAACCGAAACCGTGATTTGTTAACAAACCTGAATAGTCAGCTACTTCGCCACCTTCCTCTTCCCAATTTCCTTCTCTCCGCTACCTTCAGCCTTACAACATACCCCAATTAGGGATGATCTCACAGGCCCCAGGCCCTCAGGAAAGTAATTTCCCTAAAATAACTGCCTTTATGCAAGGGACGTACTTGACTTACTTTAACCAGTGATTCCTGTCATTATTTGGAGTAAAAAATATAAATGAAATTTTGTTTTTTTTTTACAAAAACCTAAAAAAATTGTAGGTGTTGGACTGAAATTGGTAGTTGGAGGCAGGGTAAGGGGTTAGTCGGTTACTCGGCTGAACGACCAGTGACAACATGTGGAAGAATTTTTTTTTGTTTGATCTTGAAGAAAAAAAAGTCATCGCAGACCAAAATTTCATTGACATGGTTTACTCCAAATAATGTCAGGAATCACTGATTTAAGCAAATCAAGTACGCCCCTTAACATCCCGTATATTATTTAGTAATTTTTGTACTAACATTTATAATATTCAATTTTTTTTATACTTTATACTTGTAACTTTAGACTTATGTTATACAATATGTGGCGTACCTATGTTTTAAAATAAATAATTAGTTTCACATCAGACAAAAGAATTTTCACTGACTTGGTATTTTTATATAAAATTCTAAATGATTTAATTGATAGTCCGGTATTGCGTGAGTTGATAAGCTTCCGGATATCACAACGTGATACCAGAAGTCAGGATTTATTTCATTACAGAATTTTAGGAAATAACTGCTATATGTATTCCTCTTTGCCCAGAATACTAATGGAGGGAAACAATTATACCAAGTCAGTGGACATCTTCAATGTATCTTTAAACAAATATTAAATATTGTTACTGAGCAATTCAATTATGTACAATAAATACTCTATTTATCTTATTATTCATGTGTAAAAGCCCCCAAAATGGGCGTTAATAAATAAATAAATAAATCTTTTAAAATACGGTGACAAACAAATAGGTAAACATATCTAATATATTTATGGGTGATTTAGACTAGTAGGTACATTAAACATTAGTAATGGAGGCATTACCCCGCTATCTGACAATTCGACGTTTATCACCAATTTAATTTATTCGCTCGGGTTTTCACGATCATCAAATTCGGGAAACAGAAAGAGTTCGCAAAATCAGATTAAGTGTTTTGCAAAAAAATCGGTTCAAGTTACAAGCGGAGTTCTTCAAGGAATTGCTGTAGACTCAATATCACTTGATGAAATTCGTACAATTACTAGTAAACATGGGAACATCGAATTGGTACCAGAAAAACGTTCGATATTATTTTATAATTTTTATTTTATTTTATTGCCGGCAACCCAGGCGTTTAATCAGATAAAACATTCTTATAAAGCGTGTAAGTTACCAGCCTCACTAGACATATATTTTCTGAAACGATAAAAATACAAAAAAATATATTATTAAGAAAAAAGGGCTCATCTGCCCTGATGATGGACACTGTAACGCTGTCCGAAACGATAGCTAAAGAAGGGGGAAGCGCAACACGGCATAACACCTCAAAAATAAATAACAAAAATACTTTTGGCCATGAAAACCTAACATCATACCCGAAAGATAAGGGAGTACATAAAATTTACACAAAATGAATATGAAAATACAAATTGTGTGAATCTAGATTGAAAAAAAAGGCAAAAGTATAAAAAATATCTCCTTAAGCTTCGATTAAATTGAGCGAGTTTACAAGCTACAAGCCGGCGAATTCACTATCTGCTAGCAAACTCGCTCAGTGTAATCATATAAACTAGCTAATTAGCAGATTTTGCACTGAACAAGTTTACTAGCAGATAGTGAATTCGCCGGCTGGTAGTTTGTAAACTCGCTTAATGTAATCGAGGCTTTAAAGAATAGACGTGTTAAAAAAGACGTAGTTAAAAAAGAATTAATATAATTGTTAAATGGTTAAAAAAATCAAGGTAAAAACAAAATTTTCGGTTAGTAAGATATATATAGAAATGCTAGCAGCCAGCTTTTAAAATATCAACAACATAATCAAAATAAATTTATAACTTACATAAAAAACATTAAAGTAGGTATTAAAAAGAAAGAAAAAAATCTCTGTATATGTAAATAAAAGATAAATAGAATGTAAGAGACGAGGAAATATATTAAGATTTGTTGAGATTTAGCGATTAGAAAGAGATTATCAGTCACTTGGTGATGAGTGTCTTTTTTTGGGTTTCTATTTATTGAATTTTTTCATATTACCATTTAGGTTTTTTTTAGTAATTTCATAATTTGTTTCTTTTAAAAAATTGTTGAAAATGAGAGGTGCGGGGTAGGTTCGTGTTTTTGACAAAATTATAATAACGCCTCTAATGTAACCAAAACAAAGTTAATTTTTCCAAATTCCTTCTAGATCGTTGATACGAAATGATATTAGCAATAGATCTATTATATCAAAGGCAAATCGATAGAACTGGTGTTATTCAGATTAATTCAACGTCAATTAGTTCCCATTCCAACTGCATAAGGCGACCGATAATGCGATGAGGATGGCCATAGCGGTTTTCATGGACATAGTTTTTGCCTCTATTATCTTTCAGATAGAACTACAATGTCGATGCAATCATTTTCTTCGTAAACTATAAACCCATCTTAATCTTTTGATTATTGTATTCTTGGCTTGAATCTGTGCATGTCTATAATGGTGACCGGACAACTCGGAATGAACCAACTCAGAACCATCTCAGATAAGTAATTAATATTTGTTCACATCGCTCTTAGATTAAGGAAATAGGCCGTCCAAAGGTGACACCAGTTTTAACGATTCTTCGTGGATGATTTGGCCGATTCTTGGATTCATATCTTTGCACATACTCGTGTCTGTAATACATTCATCCTTGCAAATCAATTAATGTTTGTTTTCATCGACTCATGCTGTTAGATATTTAAAATAGTCCATCCGAAAATGACTCCAGTTTTAATGATTCTTTGTGGATGTTTTGGTCGATTATTGGATTCTTGACGTAAATTTGCAAATATTCAGGATAATAATTTATAAAAAGTAATCAACAACCAAATAAGGCTAACTAAAATTCCGTTATTAGGTTCTTCTCTATTGACAAACAGCTCTCTCTTCCCAATCCTCCACCCATTCCTACCTCCTCTACATTTTTTTCAACCCATTGTGATTATAGTATTTTACACATGTCATTAAACTTAGATTATTAAATGTAGATTGAAGCAGAGCATTATAGGTACCGCCCTGAAGAAGCTACGGTTGTAGCAAAACCCGGTTGGCATTGAGAGGTACGTATGCGTGACCCATTTCGGCCAAATTCATATAAATCCTAAATTTGGATTTGAGATCAAAATACTCAATCGAACTGAAAAAATATTTTTGTAATCAAAAGGTATATCAAATATCTGGGACGGATGTGAGCCTTTATTTATTTTTGTTTAAATTATAAGATATAGTCAATTAAAAATTTTAGTGTTTCATCATTTTAGAGACAACTTGGGCAATTATTTGTGAGTAGATGAAAAACAAAAAAAATAACTTTACTATATTTATCATAAAAATATAACAAATATGAAATATAAAAATTAAAATTAAAAAAAAACCATTTTGATAGGTGTAAATTGAAAACACAAATTACCTATTTACGGCGGAATAAAAATTTGTAGTTTATATGTTGAAATAACTACCCAAAAATGCATTTTTAACAATGTTTTATTTTTTATTATTTAATATGAGTAGCATTTAAAGAAACACTATGAATTTTTTCATGTCTATAACTAGTTTAACAGAAAAGTAATGTTTTTTTTATAATTTTTGGATCACCCATTTCATTTAAAAAATAAAGAGATTATTTTAAAAAATAACATATATTTTTTAAGGGCTTATAAACTTAAATAGTTTTATGAGATTATTATATATTTATTTATTTTTCGACTTTATGTCCGGGTTAAATCTTCCCCACAGGAAAAGCTAAACCCTTCCACGCACTTTTCCACAAATGATCATCTCGTCAATCCACGCTATGCAAGTGTATTATATAAGTAAAATAAATACAAAACAGTACAAGAACAACATGTCAACCTACCAAAGACCAGAGGGAAAATAATTCACCGACCCAGATATTTTCATATCAGAGGGTTCGGCTCGGTAGAACTCCTAACTGGACCGACAAATCCTACGGATCCCTCAATATGAATATCTAAAAAATCTTTCCTAATCCTACATGTATTAAAAATGACTGATTTTTGTATTTTGATATATAAATTCTTTGACAGAATTTATTTTAAAAATTGAATTTAATTTCAATTCTTATTATTATTTTAAGAGTTTTCAAAATTTTACGCCCTTCATGTTCAAAAGAAAAGGAAAAATATTGTCCACTATTTCCAAAAACTCTATGTAAATCTGCATGATATATTGCTGTCACTGAAAATAACTCGGACTAGAGCGTGAAGTCGAAGACATTAAAGTGGTGCTGTGATTCTCGCCAAAGCAATAATTTCGTTGAACTTCAGTGACAAGACTATCAATGAGATGATGGAATACTCCGTTCTTCAAGCATCAGTCATTGCATTAATTCTTTGTGGCTTTTGCCTTAGAGGTCCTGGAACCCGAGCAACTGGCGCAGCCGTTGTGACATTGAGAGGTCATTTTTATTTGTAGGCGACTTTAATCGTTTTTTTTCATGGGCGCGTGTCTCCACTGCATCCATAGGATATTATGTTATGATTGCTGTATTAAATATTGTGAAACTGCGACGTGTTAAGTAGATTTATCTGAAGTGGAAATGGAATCCAAGCATCATCATGAGATGTTATATTTGCAGGATTTGCGAAGCTGAAAGTTTGTGTAACGAGTACATCAGAAAAAGATCTCAACTGGGACTCAAACCCGAGGCGTTATGGTCTACCTCTATATTTTAAATTCAGAATAACAATATTATCTTCGATGAATTAAAACAAATCACTTCTTAAAACACGACTTATTTATTTTTTTTACATTAGCTCCACACAGGAGGCCCTAAAGAAAATAATTCCCCTCAGAGCCTATTTGGGGATGCTGTGTGGAGGGTCTTTTTAGGGAAAGGAAGGAAAGGAAATACTGGGAAGGAAAAAGGTATGAGGGATGGGTAGGAAATTGGGGGTCAGTGTATCCAGGAGTGCATGCTTTTCACTGCGATGCAAGGCAATGTTCCGAGAGAGTCCTGCTGGAAAGGTCAAAATATTTCCCGCAACCAGTCTCTCCCGACCCGGCCTGCCACGCTGTTGGTGGCATCCGCAAACCTGACCCCATGAATCTTTGAATGGAATTGCAACGCGTGTTTGATACCAGATAGTAATTCACAAAGTAAAGGATATTAGTAGATACCACCACAATTTTTTTTCATTAGTTCCAGATGCCCCTGAGGAAAATAATTCCCCTCAGGGCCTTTTTCATCTTTGAGGATGCTGTATGGAGGATCTTTTTCACATTCTCACAGAAGAAGAAAAATAACGTATCCCCCATTTTATTCTGAAGGAAATGTTTAAAGAAAATATGGAACGCAGGTCTATAATATGTTTATGATTAACTGGAACTGAGGCAAATATTTATTTTTCTTTCGAGTAATTTTCCAAAAATCACCTTAAGCCGCCGCTATCCGAATTTCTACCGATTTCTTACATATCTCCCTTAAACATTTGAAGTTTTTAAGCTCTTAAAAAAATATATGTTATTTTTTAAGATAATATATAGATACGTTCCACGCCGAAACGCAAATTAAATGAAATTCCCTCGATAGAAAAAAACCCAAAGTATGCTCCGAAAATTATTTAAAACAAGTCTATTTCTATTATTTATGTATTTGTGAAAAAATTCACAATGTTTCTTTAAATGATACTTAAGATACCTTCCACGAGATTTTTGCTCTATTTTAAACGAGTCATGTTTTATTAAGCATTTTTGCAATTTTCGCTTCAATTTTATCATTTAAAATATTAGCGCGTTTTGTCCAATACTCGTAATTACATATCTCTCCATCTTCTTCATTTTGAGCCGGTAAGCACCGCCAAGAAGAAGTCAAATATTTGCCTTGTAAAAATGGCTGCACAGCTGATGCAAAATAAATTGAAAACTGTACTGATCGGTTGCACGCTGAATTCTCAGAAACGGATTTCTGAGAAAGTGAAAATTCATCACGTATGTACGTATACCTAGTACCCATTAGCGCGTGCAACCCGACCTTAGCGCCGCATTTAATGTTTGGTGTCGATTGACTCCAGGGATTGCAATACCGGTTTACAGATAAACGTTTACTTTTTACCGGTATTTTAGTTAAGTGCATTGCTATGAGAAAACATCGCGTATTTGTCGTGTGATTTCACAATAATTACTACATTGGAATACATTCAGAGATGGTAAGAAAATTATATATGGGTTTTATACTTAATTAATCTAATATACTATAATATTATAAATGCGAACCTGCGTGTGTTTGTTTGTTACGCTTTCACGCATAAAACAAAAAAACGTTTTTTTTTAATTCTTTCACCAATAGAAAGCTAAATTATATGCGAGTACTATAGGCTGTATATAATGGTAAGCTAAATATTAATATATTATATTTATTTTCCCTAAGAAAAGCGGGTTATTGCTAAGCAAAACAAATCGTTGCCTAGGAAAAGTTGATATATTTGCGGGAAATTTTCGCCGAATGTATGTACGCGCATAACTTCCGAACGACTGCATCAATTTTGCAATAGATGGCGCGCGAGCTGTTTGAAAACTGAATGTACCGGGAACGAATGTATGGAATGCGGGAGGGGGGGAAAGAACCAAGGAGGGGAGAGGGGAACTCGGGAGGGGTAGTTCGCGGGACTGGGGTAGGGGGGAAGTGGAGTGGAGAGGGGGAAGGTGAAGGAGGCGGAAAGAGAACGCGAGAGGGGAAGGGGACGCGGGAGAGGAAGGAGAGGCGGAAGGGGAACGGGACGAATGGGAAAGGACACGCAGGGAGAAACTAATTTCTTTATTAAATAGCATAGCAACGCATACCGGTTACCAGTTAGTAAAAAAATATTTATCAAACATTTTTCAAGCAAAAATATTTATCAAACTTTTCTCTTTTAAAACTTCAATTGAAAATGTCAAATTTTATGTTATTGCGGGTAGGGTCTTTTTATTGAAAGGAAGGATAGGAAGTTCTGATAATGAAAAAGGTAAGAGGGGTGGGTTGGAATCTGGAGTTCAGCGTGTCCAGGTCATCCACCGCTAAGAACCGAACGTAGAGAATCACTTGAAGCAACCTATGGCAGGGGTGATGGTTATTCAATAAATGGTTCCAGGGGCGCAGGTACCCACACCCGCCTCCCAAATTGAGATCTTATCAAAGAAAGGCTTGCTTGAATAATAAAGGGGATGCAGAAGATTTAAAGAAACGGAACACACATTAAAAATGACATACAGATAAAATACCAAAATGTCAAAAATTCTGACAATTTGTTTGTTAGGTTATAAAGTATTTTTGTTATTGTTTTTGGGGTGTTATGCCGTGTTTCGCTACCTCCTTCTTTAGCTTTAGGATAAACAATAACAAAAATACTTTTTGGCCGTGAAAACCTAAAAACATACCTGGTTATAAAGTACTTTAAAAAATTTACCAGAAACTATTTTTTGTTCGATTTGTTCAATTTGCAATCCTTAGTGTTTATAGTACCACCGTCTCTTGGGTATTCAAGTTATGCCGCGGGAGTGAGTTCGCTGAAAAGGGTCATATTGTTTATAATATAACATTCACCGATTAGCTCTCTTGCACTCCTGGTAGTGGCAGCTGGTACTCTGGTAGCCTCGCATGCTTATCAGGCACATTAGGCGACACGGCGAGCATTACATCTCTCCCCGGTATCAGATCTACTGCTTTTGCTGCGACCAACTTCCATTGAGGGTCACCAGGGAATTTGGACTTAGACTATAACCACTCGCGTTAATAATTGAAATGCGCGTCCAGCGTCAGGGATTTCTGTGCGTTTCGATTTGGAAATTTGCCTCCCACGTTAAGAAGATACTACCGAATTTCAATGTGGATATCTGAAAATAGGCTCAACTACTCCCGCCTGGGACCAGTGAGACTACGGCATCCCCAGTTGGAGTATGTTGTGAGGCTGAAGGTGAGTGGGGAGAGAAAGAGATGGGTAAGAGGACGGTGGGAAACGTAACAAGCAACTTTTCATTTCTGAAAGGTGGTCTTACACGAGAACGATACTGAGAGCATCTTACACTCTGGAACGTGCCGCAAATATACTTTATTTGATTTTAAATTAATTTCTGTATTTGGGAAGGATGTTTACAAGAGATGGAAAGACTGGTAGAGATATTGAAAGAAGGGTAAATGCATTATTGGAGGACTGAACGCCGCTGGCGCCAACAAAAAACTATCCAAAGAAGTGAAGATAGTCGTCCAAAATGGAGTGCTGGTACCTCATGCTGATGTATGCCAGTGAGGCATGGAACTGGCAGAGGAATGATGAAAGTAAACCGAATGCTGTAGAAATGAGTTCCCAGAGAAGTATGTGTGGTAAAACCATATACGATCGTGTGAGAAATGTGGAGATCCGCAAAGAATGCAAGGCAAGCGTAATGAGGAAGATTAAGGGATGCTCAGATGGTTTGTGCATGTAGAGAGAATGAAAGAGGAAGGTAGTGTAAGGAGAATGTATGACGCAAATGTGAATGAAGAAGTTGGGGATGCCCGAGGAAGATATGGCATGACCGAGTGAATCAGATACTTGAGTCGGGCCATGTCAAGAGTCAGAATAATAGAAGAGCATCTACGAGGTGATGTATGAAAACCTTTTTTAAAGGTTAATTCCAGTCCAAACGTTGAACATTATTTCGCCTTTCCAATACCACAGCAAAACCTCAAAGAAAAAAGGCCATCATACTAAAGGCAACGACATTACAGTAAAGTTGGGTTAGGTTAAGATTGGTTCTTTAGTTGAGACAGGCGATATGAAGTACTAAAAATCCGCCATATTAGGAAGAGAAATATCGATGAGAAGCACTAATAAAATATCGATTATTGGCTTCTGAGTCACCCTTAGATCTTTTCAAAACTATTGGAAGTCTGGCCAATAGTGGCAATCAAACCAAAGGCAAAGACATCAGTAAAGTTAGGTTAGGTTAATTTTAGTTCTTTGCTTGAGACAGGCAATAAAGAATACTAAAAAGCCGCCATATTAGAGAAAAAAATATCGATGGGAAGGACTAATAAAATATCGATTCGCTTCTGAGTCACCCTACGTCTCTCCGACACTGTTATTTCCGTGGAAGTCTGACCGATAGTGGCAATCAAACTAAAGGCAAAGACGTCAGTAAAGTAAGGTTAGGTTAAGTTTAATTCTTTGCTTGAGACAGGCAATATGGAATACTAAAAAGTCGCCATATTAGGGCAAGAAATATCGATGGGAAGGACTAATAAAATATCGATTTGTTTCCGAGTCACCCTACGTCTCTTCAACACTGTTATATTCCCGTGGAAGTCTGGCCGATAGTGGCGGCGTTAGTGCGGACATTAAAAAGATCGATATCACCGGAGTATTGCGTTTTATCATCGACATTTTTGCACAGTTTGACGGCGTTTCCTTTTGGGCACCGCGCTACCAACGCGCGCTTGTATTGCTCTCAGTGATGAAAAAGCTTCAAACACCTTTAATTTATTTTGGAGGAATGTTGATTGTACAATAATGGGTAACTTGAGAGGTGGGTATGGGTATTGCCGTATGGGAGTATGAATACTTACTATGATAACACTCTCATTTGAAGATTAATTATTTTATTAAATAAAATTACCCATGACAATTATTATCAGATTTTACGGAAGATTTCTCAAAGAAAGGCCGAAGCGACCGGTCGAAACAAAATCCCAGAATGGAATAATGAGTTCCACTGTGGCATCTACCCGTTTCATGGGTTTCGTGGGATACTCGGCGCTAAATATCAAACTTTTCTAGTGTAGAAAATAATAGGTTATTTGCAATACTTTTCCACCGCCGCCCGGGGAACCATTTATTGGATAACCAACACCCCTGCCATGGGTCACCCCAAGTAGTTCGATCAAGTAGTTAGTTGTTTACTAGAACTGCCCGGGTTCATGGGGTGAGGTTGGTTTAGGACTTGGCAGCGAATGTTTTTTCTCGGACAGCGTGGCGGGCCTGAAGAACCTAACCTTGAAGAACCTAGATATCTCCAGCCGGACTCTCTCATCGCCTTGCACTGCAGTGGAAGGGATGGATTCATACGTCCGTCACTCTTAAACACGTTGACCCCCAGATTCCAACCAACCCCTCATACCCTTTTCCTTTCCAGAACTTGCTCTTCTTCCTTTCCCTAAAAAGACCTTCCACGTGGCATCACAAAAGATGACACAGGTCCTGAAGGAATCTTTTTTCCTCAAGGTCTCCTATGTGGTGCCAATGTAAAAAAAACTTGGGTTGTTGGTAAAGTATTTAACTTGCAATGTCTGGGTGGTAACTTAACGCTTTGGGCCACTCGGCTACTGAACTATGTTTCCAGATTTCTGAATTTATACAATTTTTAATGTAAGAGAACACATCATTAAAATTGATGGAACTTACCAGTAGAATTCTACTGAGTTGTTCCAAGCTTAAGTAAGTGGGGAGAAGATAGCTCGATGCTAGACAACCTGCAATAAGAGACGAGAACACCAGAAGAAAACTGATAAAGGAACTTTGTGTACCAGAAAGGGACAACAGAAGATATTCGCGGAACTGTGGTTTTCCTCATGGCCATATCACTATTAGAAAGCGATGCAAAGGGTTTTCGTAAGGATGTACCTGGATTTGGAAAAGACCCAAGTTGTAGAAGAGAGGAAGCATAGAAGCCGTGACATCAACTGATGTCGTACTAGACCAAACGACTCCTAATATCATTTCTATTAATTTACTAGCGCAGACTCATGAAACACCAAGGGATATTGTATTAGTAAATAATGGAAAACACTTGAAAACGGAAAATAGTTCAGACCTTTAAAAAACAACAAAATCTAAGCTTTCCTGTGAAGATGCCATAATAAATTTAATAAAAGGAAAAACACATTTCAAATATAAAACAAAAATAATTTTCTACGTGCCCTATCGTTTATTTGAATTCTTGACACATCGTCATTTCCAATCTTGAAAATGACAATAGAACTGAAAATAAGTCTAAGTTCATTTATTTTATTCATTCATTTATGTAATGCCCAGAGGGCTTTTACATGATTTGTAGTGTAATTTTAATTTGTCAGATACTTTGAAACTTGGGACGGGTTGTTTCAAAAAATTTGATGGATTCATCAAATATTTGAAGTTAATTTTCACGTTTTGTGTAAGTTCTATTCAAGTTCTGTGATTATTTCAGTATTGTGAAGCAACTGTACTATAACTATATAATAACAGAACTTGAAAATAACTTACACAGAACGTGAAAATCAACTTCAAATATTTGATGAATCCATCAAATTTTTTGAAACAACCCATCCTTAGGAAATAATACAAATAAAACTATATTAGATAAAAGTCATACAAACACAGAAATAAAAACAGAAAAACACAGCTATTTTATAGGTTTACAAGATGTGTTTAGTAATAGTGCTGAAATAAATGTTTTAGATGATCCACAAAACTCGCCAAATTGATATTAAAAATGTCAACATCACCCAAGTACTTATTTCCGATGGTGTGAAGTCGTTGTATCGGAGAGTGAGCAATATAGTTACGCTTATGAGTGCCGCTGTAGAATATTGTATTTTGTCGTGTTGTTACTGTGGGTGTTCGTAAGTTAATGAGTTGCAAGAGTTCACAACATTCGAATTTAGAGCTAAGTATTTTGAATAAAAATGTTAAGTCGTTTATTTTACGTCTGTCTTCTAATGTTTGTATTTTAGAGTATTTAATAAGTAATCGTATTTGCCCAATTATACAATTGAATCAGAGTTACAATGAGGCAGACGACACACAACCGAAATGAGTGTGTTTGCTGTCAAAAACTGAAAATTTGATTGTCGAAATGTTTTGATTATTTGTCACTAAAATGCAATTTCCCATCAATGCGCTGCATCCGTGAAGTTTATTTAATCAAAGGGTTATTTAGTCTACGCCGCTTTTGGAAATCTGAGGCGATAAGCTTAAATGTTTTAGTTTAGGCTCTCGCTTTATATCTTTGGGTGCTGGGTTCGATTTACTGGCATAAAATACAACGGTAGATTGGAAACTTGGACTCTGCACAATCTGTAAACGGCTAAGATAAATGTGCCATTTAATATATTAATAAGTGGTCCACAGTCATGTGGGTTAGAACACTTGCCTGACAGAACGGTGGGACGAGTTCGAATACCGCGGAAGGTACTGAATTTTACATCCATTTCCGTACAATTTATGCCTAATAAGGTGTACCAACTGAAAAATCTGGGGTTTATTATTTCATTTAAAATAGGCATTAGATCAATTAATTAGACTATTATTAATTAAAACGCTATTTGTTTGCAATTAGGTTTTTTACTGTGAAATCTGGAATTCCACAGGGCTCCCATCTTAGACTCTTGCTGTTTATAATTTTATAACTAAGAATAATAACTAATAGAATTCTTAGCATTAGACCTGTGCCACACACGGCTATAAAAGGTAAAAGATCATATGGCTTGGCGTATTTCGGCATATCGCTCGCCGTACATTCCTAATGGGAATATATATATATATATATATTTTTTTTTACATTAACTCCACACGGAATGCCCCGAGAAAAATAATTTCCCTCGGGGCCTATGTCATCTGGGATGCTGTGTGGAGGGTCTTTTTGAGGATAGGAAAGAATGAACATTGGTCTTGAAGAGACCCATGTTGTAGGAATGAGGAAACACAGAGGCTGGAAAATCGTTCCACAGCCGAGCTGTTGAACACAAGAACGAGTCGAAGAAGCGACCCGTTCTCATGTGTCAAATTTCAACCATGTACGGTGTGTTTGGCACGCGTTTGGCGTGTTTCCTGACTTGAAGGGATCAATGACGCTAGTTCCTCGGAGCATCTTCGATTGAAATACCGGCAGAACAAGGATAGCATTCCCACCAATGCCTGTGCTCTAAAGATTGCAATAAGTTAGGAGAATCTATCAAACGGACCGCCCGTTTCTGCACAGAGTCGAGGGATTTTTTCAGGTATTTTAGGACTCCAGAGGTGGCTGCCAAATTCAACTGTGGGGCGTTCTTGTGATTTGTACAGGGTTGGCAGGTGTGCACTGTTAAAGTATCTGCGGGCCCTGTACAGTACGCCCAGTTTTTGAGAGGATAACTTAACTCTGGCTTCGATGGAGCGATGTGCTGAAATAGGCCAAGCCAAATTATATTTTATCTTTTATAGCTTTGTCTGGCACAGGCATTGACCAAGTGCCTTTATTGATTGAAGGGCACAGGTCCTAAATTCTCTAAATATCTTCTGTTTGCCAATGATCTTAAACTTTACTTTAAAATCGACCAGATAAAAGATTGCACCCTTTTCAGAAATTAATTATTATAACTTGTTAGACGAACTGATGAATTCCACCTCTGCTGAAAATGAATTAGAACCATCCTATGATGTGCATAATTTCCATAACCCAAGACCAAATATAGAAAGGGGTACTTACGCGTAATTTATGAAAGGATTTGAGATGTCGTCGTTGCAATTATCATCATTGTCTGAAGCCATTTTCTGCGTCTATCCCCCTTTAACCAGCATTAGTTGATCCTCACAAAGTTTCAAACAGTTTCACAATTTTTCAAAATCACCACTTTAAAAAAGTCAATCACTCAAAAAGCACTTAAATCAATAAATTGTTTAATAAAATCACAGGAAACTTTTCTAAAGATTCTGAATTCAAAATTACGCCACAAGTTTTTTAAGCCAAATTTGATTGTTTGTAATTTTTACTGACGATCGATTGTTGTTTTGAATCTGAAAGAAAAAAAACGTTAATGTTAGTATTGCCTTGTAATTTGATGAGATTTTATCTGTTATTTTATGTGCTTAAAAGACTAGAATAGAGTAACATCCTGTTAAGAACATCTTTGTGGTAATGTATTGTATATATATATACATAAAGAACAATACAGTTAGACAACATTTATTGACTGTTGATGGCGATTTTGCCCATTGTAGTTTAAATTAATTTTTACTTTTTTTGTTTTCATTGTTTCTGTTTTTCACCTGTCAAGGGTATTCTAGGCTTTTATTTCAGTTTATCGAGAGAAGAAAGGTGTTTCAAATTTCATAATTGGAAGAATAGAATATAGAAAGGGTCAGATATTGAACGGAAGGGTGAAGAAAATAATTTCCTTCAGGACCTTTTTTTACATTAGATCCATACCGGAGGCCCTGAGAAAAATAATTTCTCTCAGGGCCTATGTCATTTTAGTGGATTCTCTGTGGAGTTTTTTTTAAGGAAAGTTCTGGGAAAGGAATAGGTTAGAGGGGTGGGTACGAATCTAGGAGTCAGTGTGCCCAGGAGTGACGGACATATGAATCCATCCATCCAACCGCGGTGCAAGGCGATGAGTCAAAAGATTATAATATATATAGGAAGGGATAATAGACCAGTCTCTCTCTCGCCAAAACTTGCACAATCCTAACCCCAAGAAACCGGGCACCCTTGCTTAATCGTGGCACGTAATCTTTGGGGATCAGTGGGTCCAAGAGAGTCGTACGTATGAATCCATCCCTCCCAATGCGGTGCAAGGCGATGGATCGGGAGAGACCAACTGGAGAGGCCAAATGATCTCCCTAAACCAGTATCTTCTGATCCGGCCTACCACGTAAGTGAGTAAGACCAAGACAAATCTCACCCTATGAACTCGAGCACGTCTGCCAAGTCACCAAACTTAGTGAAATCTTTGGGTGACCTTTGGCAGAGGTGTTTGTTTTCCAATAGAGAAGGATGGCCAAAAATATGTAATCTAAATAAAGTTCACACTTACAAACTACAAAAAGTATAAACTGGGGAGTCAAGCAAGCGTATTTCAAAAAAGTGAGAGGCAATGCAGCAATGTCCAATAATTGGGAATTGTCATTCGAAAAAGTGAGAAAGTTTGTTTTTGGAAAATTGTGGGAATTGATTTGACATTTCTACGGCCAAAAGTATCTATTATGGTGATTAATTTTATGTTTTTTTTGCGCTTCCTCTTTCTTTAGTTAACATTTCGGACAACGTTAGTCCATCATAGGGCTCGTGGCTCTACCCTAACACCCGTGGCTCTACCCTACCGACTTTCTCTTGGGCATGCTCGGTATGAACGGCTCAGAATCAGAAAGGATGTGCTCATTATAACACATTTCTTCAGACTGATTCGTGGACGGTTCCAAAACTCGGCTATCACGGAAAGCATTGGTTTCTATGTTCCCGATGATTATCTCCGTCACCGACATCATGGACTGTTTTATCTCCCGGTTTGCAGAACTGACTTGCCAATGGTTATGCCAGTCGGGAGAGCAGTCTTGTTGTTAAATATAATCACCTAGAATATCGATATGTTTAACATCAATGAAGCACAATTTAGACAGCAAGCTTTATTGTTGTTAATCTGATTGTGCTTCATTGATGTTTAAATTATTTAAATTGCTTAAATATGCTTGAATCTTAATGTTTTCTCTACTTTAAAAACGATTTGAAATTTTAATTTTGTTATGTTTTTAAAGTGAATAAATTGAATTGAATTAATTCATTAGGGCAGATCATCAAAACACTTGTGTTGTGTCACATAAAAAATACATCCATCCAGACAACATTCAAGGATGTCCTTAATCGCCAGTGAATACAAAATGTTGACAAAATAAATATTTTGAAAATAGTAAATGATAGATTGAATTAAAATGGTGTTCAAATGTTACGATATCAAATTGATACTAACCGTATTAAAGGTGATTTAATTAAAATGTTGACCTTTCCACCGGGTGTTCGTGACGTGTTTAATGCTAATTCTGTTACTAATTTATTCAAGAGGTCAGAGGATTGTTACACGGTCTCTACACTTGTCACATATTACTTTTGAAATTGTCTGAAAAGCATGCCTCGTTGAGTGTTACCAGAAAAAAAGCAATTTAATGTTGATTTTCCTATTTAAAAGAAGTGTTTCAAGCGGCCTTGTTGAAAATACCACGAGAATAATATGGTATAGAATATTTCCATTTTTGCTTTCAGCAGTTTGAATTGAATAACATCATTTCCTCTTATAGTTATTATTCCTACGAGGAATTGCTTGGAGATTAGGACTTGAAAGAGTCGAGTACTCGTATGATGAAATTGAACAAACTTTAAAAATTTCTTCTTTAGAAAAACGTAGGAAGGACAGTGATCTAATTTGCATATTCAAAATTATCAACAGTATTACTGACACACCTGCTTTGTTACAACTCATCCAGTTTATCATCCCTTCACGTAGACTCCGAAATAATGAATTGCTGTTCCTCAATCAACATTCTACTAATTATGGATATCATTCTCCTTTATCCAGAATGTCGAGACTTGTTAACGCAAAGCATTGAATTTTTTGGTGTTAGCCTAAATGACTTTCGGCAGTCGATACGAAATGTGTAATTTTTAAGTCTTTTAAATCCATCTTCATGCTTTGACTTGTAGTCTTCTATAACATGTTCTTTAAATTATAATTTGTCAATGCTCTTCATTTATATTACTTTCCTTTCATTGTCATCTCTTTTTTTTTATTCGTGTTATTGTTATGTTATTAACGTTATGTTATTATTATTATTATTGTTATGTTATTAACTATTTGTCCATAAATAAATAAATTATTGAAATCTATTTAGAAAATACTTCCGAGAAATACTTCCATATTAGGAAGTATTTCTCGGCCATATGCTGTCAAACGGTCAAAAAATTACCGCTTTGCATTAAAATTCAAATAAATTGAATATTTTTGGACTTATCCGAAAACCAAACACTGTTTTTGAAAGGTTATGAAATACGCTTTCAAATTTTATTGTTGGAAATAAATATTAATATGTTGAACGCAATCATAAAAAGTTTAAAAAATGTCTCACCTTGCGTTTTTTCGAACTAAAAGTACTGATAAAAAAAAACAGAGTGTGCAATTCACACGCAGTAGAATCGAAATTTTCAGAAAACTAAAGTAGACAAGAAAAAGAAAAGAAAAATGAAATATTGTACAACAAGGAAATGAATGGGCGAATGCGTTTGCCTACTGCTTGAAGGACCGGATCGGCAAAGACTGTTTGAGGGAGACCTTTTGAACTCTCCAGTCGGACCACCTCGACCCATTGACTTGCACCACAGTGGGAGGAATGGATTCATGCCCGTCACTCCTGAACACAACTTCCTCTTCTTCTTTTCCCTAAAAATAGCTTCCACAGAGCATTCCCAAAGTTGACACGGGTCCCGAGGAAAATTGTTTTCGTCAGGGCCTTCTGTGTGAATTGAAAAAAAGAGTATAGATTTGGTTGACAAAGTAGAGAGACATCAGAAATTTACATTTTAAATGAACACCGTTAGTAAACAAAATTAACCGTCAAAAATTTAAACAAAAGAAATACACTTTTCAAATTTAGGATTATAATTAAGATAAAATCGTTTTCAAAAAATAATTGCTTAAATCGATACATTTATCATTTGCTGGCAATAGCTATATGAATTAAATCGATTATTTTTATACAACAGCAGTATTAATTTCTAGAGCAATTTTGATAAACCCAAAATGAGAGCTGTAAATTGAGTGATGCGTTTTATAATTCATATCAGAGGATTAGATGTTTAATGTATGGAAAATATGTTCCTAAACCTGTTTGAAAACCGGCGCCAAAATCCGATAATTTTATTTCTATATGCAAACAGAAATCGTCAGTCAATTACGATATACTTAAAGCTGATGTATCGGCAATAGAAGTACAGCTATCATAGAGAGGATACTTACAAAGTTCCCGAGTGGTTTTTTAAGTTTTTAGATTTTCACGGCCAAAAGTATTTTTGTTATTTGTTTTTAGGGTGTTATAGTGTTATGGCGTGTAGCGAAACACGGCATAACACCCCAAAAACAAATAACGAGAATACACTCTACCGGTTTCGGAAGCGCCCTTCCTTCGTTAGGAGAATATTATAATAATATATCAGTTACAATATTCTATAATAATTTATCTGTTACAATATTCTCCTGACGAAGGAAGGGCGCTTCCGAAACCGGTAGTTTAATAAAATAAAAGTGTTCTACAACAAATGTATGTGTTTTTATTGTAAATTATGGCGAGCCACAAATTTAATGCTTTTTACAAATACAAAGTGTTTCATTTTAAAAAAATTCATATCTCATGTGTTTGCTGACCTTTACTTATGAATTTTTGTTTTAAAATAACATTGAATAGATCTTTCAGAATGTTTTGTAAATTTCTTTAATAAGTATTTAATTGATTTTTAACTTCTCAAAAACAAATCCTCTCCCGCTACCATGGCGACCTGTTAACAATGCAACTGAAACGCCACTGCCGCGGCGACCAGCAGTGCTGGTTTTTCAGTTGCATTGTGAACAGGTTGCCATGGTTAGCGGCTCACAAACTGTCAGGTTTTGACAGGTCGGATCAGAAAAATATTGATTTTGTTAAGGAGGTTGATTGGAATAGCGTTGAGAACTGGTTTCTTTTCAGTTTCTCCGTTAGCTTGGACCTTTAAAATGCACGTCGTAAAAGACGCACATATTATCCTAGAAAAATATATTTCGACGAGATCCACAGAAAAAAGTGAAAAATTTAACTCATTTTTGGATTTACAATGCTTTTCAGTATTTTAAATTTCCGCTATCGATTTGTTAGCGGTTGTGGGGATATTAAAATTATTTAAACACTACAAAGAAAGACGTCGAAAAACGTTCTAAAGAGAAAAAATCATCCAAAGAAAAACAAGAGGGAGGGAGAGTTTAATTTCTTTGGGAGGGGTGGAGTGAGTGGAACCAAAAGGGTTTACAAGTATGAGATTTTGAACTTTAAAGCAGTTTTTATAGACTTAATACTTTATTTTTTCCTAGGCTCATAAAAATACTGGATTATTTCCATTTGCAGTATTTAATTAATGTTTCCTATATATTTTCTAAGCTAGCAAATTTTCAAACCAAAAACTCATGATTCTGCAATAGGTACTTGGTAGTGCTTTTCCTTAACTGTTTGCTTTAAAAAAAAAACGTAACGAAATTAAATTCCCGAAACTTTGCAAGCATCCTAAGTACCATATATAATATTTATAAATCGGCCCACGCCTCGCAAGAAAGATTATTAAAGTATCGAATGTCTTGTATAAGCGCGCTGGGCTCGTGGGCGCACTATCGCCATTACCGATACCAAATTACAGGTTTGCCAGACGACCAACACTAACAAATAATACAACATTACATATTATAACCATGCGTATTGTTACATATTATATGCCTCGTATGTACATATGCTACACACATGCGTTTATGCTTATATGTCTGTTGTGGGTCAGTTGTGAGTGAATTGTGGTTAACCCTGTAGATGGAAATTTTGGTTGCTATGCATGAAAATGCAGCTTTCTATGTGAATACCACGAAAGTCCAAAGTCAGTTTGACTATGGTGTCTACGGGTTGCAATCCCGCAATCGCGCAACTCCGCAAGTTTTTATGTGCGGAATTTGCGGTAATGTGGTATTTGTGGGATTGCGGGATTTGCGGGATTTGTGGGATTTGTGGGATTTGCGGGATTTGCGGGATTTGCGGGATTGAAGAAAAAAACGTACTTTTCACTAAAGCATGTCATTTCGATTTGCACACCATTGCGATTAGAAATATTAGCAGGAACAATATTTGATAATGAAAAAAGAACTCATCTTGATGTTAGGAAGAGAGCGTAGAGCATTGACCACATATGCTTGGTGTAACTCTTAGTGACCAGCCAGATACAGAGGCTCCATCGAAGTCAGAATCAAGTTAGCCAGTCAGAAGCGGGCGTACTGTACATGGCCCGCAGATACTTTAACAGTACACAGCATCGCAAGTGCGTCCCGCTGTTGAATTCGGCAGCCACCTCTGGTCTGAAGCCCCAAAACTCTGTGCAGAAGCTGGCGGTTCGTTTGATAGAATCCCATACCTTAGCACACGGATTTCAATCTTAAGAGCCCAGACTTCAGGTAGGTATGCTGTCCTTGCTCTACAGGTATTACAATGAAAGACGCTCAGAGGAACCAGCATCATGATACCTTCTGTAACGGTGCATGGGAGAAACAAACCAAACGCGCGCCCGACATCTGTGTACGGTTTACATTTGTCACATGAAAACGGGTCGCTTCCATGACTCGTTCGATTTGCCGACCTGTGTGTGTCCTCCCTCCTATAAACTGGACGATTGATGTATCTGCTGAATATTATTATTATTACTACCAACAACATCATCACTTATGAAGAAAGACTCTTCGATTCGTCTTTCGCCAAATCGATACTGAGAGTATCTTCCTATGTAGGTTTAATATGAAATAATATAATTCTAAGGAATATACTCGTATTAAAGTCCCTCCCATTTAACGTAGTATCAACAATTTACCGCTTAAATGGCATGTAATTACACGCTATCAGTTACCTAGTCGAAGGTAATGCCCGGCATAACCCGTGGTCGTTGGGCGTGCCCCCGTATTATAATAAATGCCTTTTAATAAGACCCCCACGCGGTTGAATGGGTAATTCGATTAATTAAATAACAGCTAGAAAATCATCAATGGATTGAAACACCCTACGGGCGGTTCCACAAACCTACATGACGTGGTGACAATTACAAATTCTAAATATAATCTACTATCTCAAGATAGAGGCAGACTAGAATTATTTATAGATTCTCTGAGAATTGCTCTGTTGAAAGACCTTAATAATTTGATCGAAACGTTGTTCCAAATATCTTTAAATACCTTTAACTAAATGCTGCTATCTAGATAGTGTCGGAAAAATGCATCCATTTTCATTTAAGAGGAATATAAACGCTAGAAATATTTCGATTATTATTAAAGTGGTTTTTATTTATTTTGTGCATAATTTTATAAGAATGAAAAAAGGTTAGAAAATACAAAACCTCAAAAATAGTCTTAGCCACAAATAAGTATTTAAAAAAATTGTTTCTTCATAGTTAAGTCGTGTAAAAAAAATTTTTTTTGTGGTTTACGCTTATATTTTTTGTCATATAAATAATAATTTTATTGTAATTCCAATACATTGAAAAGCTAGTAAAAGCTTCAATTTTTCCGGAGCATATTTTTGATGTTCATACTGTAAGCCGATTCGTCGTAAAGATGAATCTAAATAGTATCGAAATAGGATTTCACGTATAGCTTCATCTTAATAGCCATTAACCAGCGGCCGAGAATTTAAATTTCGTCAAACGATGATCTTGTGATCGCACCCTGGCAACGGTACAGGGCGGTTCTGATTAAAAGACTCCATACCAGCATTTTAACATAATAACTCAATATCGATTTTATTTCATTCCAAATTTGCTTTGATTCCCACATTCAAAAATGCTTAAACAAGTGATGATAAAAAAATTAAAATTATGTAATTATTTTTTAATCATAAGTATTTATAATTTTTCAATAATGTCTAAGCAAAATAAGAATAATTTTTTTTTAAATATGTTAGTTTGTAAGACCGTAAATAAATAGACAAACTGTAGTATTTTCGTAACAAAACAAGGGCGTAGATCTTTTTTGTATGATTTTATTTGAACTAAAATTAAAATTCTGAAAAGTAGCTTTCCCATTTGATTTATTGATTTATTTTACTGCATGATTATATGTTTTGAAAAGTTTGTTGTATAAAACGACGGCCTCCGTGGTCCCGAGGCAAGACTCTCGACTCACAATCCGAAGGTCGCGGGTTCGAACCCGGCGTGCGCAAATAAATTTTATTTGATTAATTTGTGTTATTTCACAATTTATTCATTTAAAATAATATATGATATATTTGCGGCACGTTCCAGAGTGGAAGATACTTATAGTATCGCCCTGGTGTAAGACAACCATTCAGAATTGAAACGTTGCTTGAAATGGCTTTAGCCGTGTTTAGTGACCAGATCTGAATAGCCAGGTACTTCCCCACCTACCTCTTCCCTATCTCCTTCCCCTCCCCACTACCTTCAGCCTCACAACATACCCCAATTGGGGATGCCATAGTCTCACTGGCTCCAGACGGGAGCAGTTGGGACTCTTGTGCGGTATTTCATGTAAAAAAAAAAATATAAAAAAAATAAAACAATATTTTGTTTGAAAAATTAACAAATCTGCCAACGACCTACGGTAAAACCTTATTGCGCTAAAAATAAACGTATTTTCTCAAAATTTAAAAATTAGCTTTCCTAGATAAAAAAAACAGTCTTTCGAAATCAATTTATATTTTTTTGTGGAAAAGAGTCAATACATATAAAATTTGATTTAAAAATGACATTTTAATTTTATTTAGTATTTATTTAGTATAGTATTTTTTTTTTTTTTTTTACATGAAATACCACACAAGAGTCCCAACTGCTCCCGTCTGGAGCCAGTGAGACTATGGCATCCCCAATTGGGGTATGTTGTGAGGCTGAAGGTAGTGGGGGGGGGGTGGAAGGAGATAGGGAAGAGGTAGGTGGGGAAGTACCTGGCTATTCAGATCTGGTCACTAAACACGGCTAAAGCCATTTCAAGCAACGTTTCAATTCTGAATGGTGGTCTTACACCAGGGCGATACTATTAGTATCTTCCACTCTGGAACGTGCCGCAAATATATCATATATTATTTTAAATGAATAAATTGTGAAATAACACAAATTAATCAAATAAAATTTATTTGCGCACGCCGGGTTCGAACCCGCGACCTTCGGATTGTGAGTCGAGATAATACATTTATAAACATATTTCCGGTTTTGTCTGGTTATTCCCTTTTAACAAACCTCATCCCGTTCATCCGGGCACCACTGTTAATTCACCAAACGTAGCGAACCACTTGGGATGACCTGTGGCAGAGATGTGGTTATCCAATAAATAATTCCCGGGGAGGCGACGCCCATACCCGCCTCCAAATTAATTGTGCGATATTCACTTTTTTTTTTTTAATGCGACAATCAAAACCATTTGAAGGCTCTTTAAAACAAACAATGAACGTAGCAAAGAACTTGGGATGACCTATTGCAGAAGTGTTGGTTATCCAATAAATGATTCCTGGGGAGGCGACACCCATACCCGCCTCCCAAAATAATTGTCCGATATTCACATAAAATTCTTTTTTAATACAACAATCAAGACCGTTTGAAGCTCTTTAAAACAACCGATGCACGTAGCAAACTACTTGGGATGACCTATGGCAGAGGTGTGGTTATCTAATGATTCCTGGGGAGGCGACGCACATACCCGCCTCCCAAATTAATTGTGCAATATTCACATAAAATTCTTTTTTAATGCAACAATCAAGACCGTTTGAAGCTCTTTAAAACAACCGATGCACGTAGCAAACTACTTGGGATGACCTATGGCAGAGGTGTGGTTATCTAATGATTCCTGGAGAGGCGACGCACATACCCGCCTCCCAAATTAATTGTGCAATATTCACATAAAATTATTTTTTAATGCAACAATCAAGACCGTTTGAAGCTCTTTAAAACAACCGATGAACGTAGCAAACCACTTGGGATGACCTATTGCAGAGGTGTTGGTTATCCAATAAATGATTCCTGGGGAGGCGACACCCATACCCACCTCCCAAAATAATTGTCCGATATTCACATAAAATTCTTTTTTAATACAACAATCAAGACCGTTTGAAGCTCTTTAAAACAACCGATGCACGTAGCAAACTACTTGGGATGACCTATGGCAGAGGTGTGGTTATCTAATGATTCCTGGGGAGGCGACGCACATACCCGCCTCCCAAATTAATTGTGCAATATTCACATAAAATTCTTTTTTAATGCAACAATCAAGACCGTTTGAAGCTCTTTAAAACAACCGATGCACGTAGCAAACTACTTGGGATGACCTATGGCAGAGGTGTGGTTATCTAATGATTCCTGGAGAGGCGACGCACATACCCGCCTCCCAAATTAATTGTGCAATATTCACATAAAATTATTTTTTAATGCAACAATCAAGACCGTTTGAAGCTCTTTAAAACAACCGATGAACGTAGCAAAACACTTGGGATGACCTATTGCAGAGGTGTTGGTTATCCAATAAATGATTCCTAGGGAGGCGACGCACATACCCGCCTCCCAAATTAATTGTGCGATATTCACATAATTTTTTTTTAATGCGACAATCAAGACCGTTTGCAGGTTCTTTAAAACAACCGATGAATAATGTTTGTTATTTCACATCACGTGATTAAATATTAACAATATAAAATATAATCAACGATCGATTGTTATTATTTCGACATTTTTTATATTTTTTTATCTCATCTTGTTTTATTGAATGTACGCCAGGATGTTTTGGATATTGTCGATTTAAAACAAACATGTCGATGTTATCATACAGAGATTACAATATTATTATTAAAGATTTCGTTTTAAAAATCTAATTCATTTAACAGTCACAGGGATAATTTAAACACAGAAGATTTTTTTATATAACAAACATGATGAAGCAGCAATCCTTCGACGGACTAAGAAATAAAACGAAAAAACTTACTGGTTATAAATACATACAAATAATTATAAATAAATAAATAATAATTATAAATACAGTGTGAAAGAAACGCGAACTAAAATCTGTTAAAAAATAAATAAAAAGGTTAAAACATATGTTATATGTAAGTATTCTTGTTACGAATTTTTAATATATATTAATTCTTTTTTAGGAAAAGAAATGAGACGGTAAATTAATATCTTACTTAAGGTCCGGCTTCCCGCAATTCTACCGATTTATTACATATTTTCCTTAAGGGTCCACTATTCGAATTTCGACCGATTTCTTACATCTCCCTTAAACATTTGAAGTTTTTAAGCTCTTAAAAAAATTTATGTTATTTTTGAAGATAATATCTAGATACGTTCCACGCCGAAACGCAAATCATATGAAATTTCCTCGATAGAAAAAAATCGCAAAGTATACTCCGAAAATTATTTAAAACAAGTCTATTTCTATTATTTTACAAGTTACATTTGTGAAAAAATTCACAATGTTTCTTTAAATGATACTTAAGATACCTTCCACGAGATTTTGCTCTTTTTTAAAAGAGTCATGTTTTATTAAACTTTTTCCCAATTTTCGCATCAATTCTGTCATTGAAAATATTGGCGCGCTCTGTCCAACATTCATAATTACATATCTCTCCATCTTCTTCTTTTTCACACAAAGAGCGCCGCCTTAATACTTTCCCGCATTTCTAACGATTGATTACATATTTTCCCTAAATACTTAAAGTTTTGAAGCTCTTAAAAAAATAAACGTTCTTCTCAGTGGCGGTCCATCCCTCGGGTCAATTGGTCAAAGACCTTCCAAAATTATATGATTTTTTTTTTACATGAGCTCCACACAGAAAGCCCTGAGGAAAATAATTTCCATCCGGGCCAATGTCATCTTTGGGGATACTGTATGGAGGGTTTTTTTAAGATAAATGAAGAGAGGAGAGATCTAGGAAGGAAAAGAGTTTAAGGGGTGGGTAGGAATCTGTAGTTCAGCGTGTCCTGGTCATCCGCCTCCAAGACCTAGACAAAACCTCACCCCACGAACCCGAAAGAGTTCGAAATGTCATCTTGTTTCTGTCTCTTTATACGCCATACAATAAACGAGATGGCATTACGTCGCTTAATAAAAATGTCCGGTTTCCCGCGTTTCTACTGATTTATTACATATTTTCCTTAAATACTTTAAGATTTAAAGCTCTTAAAAAAATACTTGTTTTTCTACAAGATAATACCTCTACATTCCCAACGCCGAAATGGCAATTATATGAAATTCACTCGATAGAAAAAAATGCAAAATATGCTCCGAAATTTATTATAAACACGTCTTTTTAATTTATTTTACAAGTTATACGTATGAAAATCACAGTGTTTCTTTTAGTGCTATTTTAGACTATCCCCATGAGATTTTTGCTCTATTTTAAACGAGTCGTGTTTTATTGAACATTTTAAAAAATTTCGCTTATATTATCGTTTTTAATATAAGCGCGCTCTCTCTAACATTCGTATTGACATCTCTCTCCATCTTCTTCTTTTTGAGCGGGTATACCGCGCCTCAAAAGAGTTTTTATGATATTTAGAAAAATTATTTCCCCTTTTTTCAAGACTGCAGTCGTAAAACAATGCATTTGCATTGCAAATAGCGCCCAGCCCGTGCAAAGTGCAATTAGGCAGTAATCTGGTAAGTACGGCTTATCATCAGAAATTAAGTCAACACCATAAAGATAACGTGGCTACGGCCATAAATAGGTTTCCGCGAGATAAATCATCCAATGCTTGAAGAAAAGACGGAAAATACATCACAAATACGGAGTTCAGAACTTCACAATAGAGGAAAATCGGTAATACTAAATAAGAATTAAATCAGTGGTGGGAATTTCCGGAAATCACTGTTTGAAATTGGAGTCTTCGTGAAACCCTTGATACATAATACATTTTCTATTTTAAAAATAACCGAAACCTTACTTACTGAAGTGAAAACTTCTTTAGGGCCACTGTGATTTGAAACTCGATAAAACGAACAATAGCGATACTAAAAAGAGAAAAACACATACGAGTACATCTGTAGGATTATCCTGCGAGAGAATGAGATAGTAAAATCGGTCTCCCCTGTGCGCGATGCTTCGTAGCCTCCCCACTCTTATCTTTTTTTTAACATTAGCTCCAAGAGAAAATAATTCTCCTCAGGGCCTGTGTCATCTTTGGGGATGCTGTTTGGAGGGTTTTTTTAAGAAAAGAAAAGAGCGGAAATTCTGAGAAGGAAAAGGGTTTTAGGGCTGGGTAGGAATCTGGGGTTCAGTGTGTCCAGGAGTGACGGACGTATGAATTCATCCCTCTCACTGCGGAGCAAGGCGATGTTCCGAGAGAGTACGGCTGGAGAAGTCAAAGGGACTCCCTCAACCGCTCTCTCCCAATCCGGCCTATCGTGCAGCTGGTGGGCAGAGGCTTCCGCCGCCAAGACCCGTACAAAACTCACCCCTTGGACCCGGGCACCCCTGTTAAGTTACCAAAAGTAGCGAACCACTTTGGGTGACCTACGACAGAGATGTTGGTTATCCAATAAATGGCTCCTGAGGAGGAGGTAGTACTCATACCCGCCGTGTTATATCTTCTAGTAACAATACAATGTTATTTTGACTTACTACAGCACGTAAAACGTCTTTTGACTTAAAGCGCATAAAATGTAAACCTATAATATATTAATTACAAAATATTCATAAATAACTACAAAATTGAACTAAACACCCCTTTTCCAACCACAAGCTAATGCTTCCATGGAAAATTAGTATTAAAATGTCATATTGCATATATAAAAACCCCATTTTAACCCTGATTTATATTTATCTACCGCATTTCTTAATAAAAATCGCTAGTTAGATGTGTAGTAGCCACTAGCAATTTAATTTTAAATACTGACAATACTTAAATAATGGATGTGTTCCAAAATATTGGAGAAAATGACGTATCAAAAATACAGCACTTTTTGCAATACAAACTGCAAAAGAGTATTGCTATTTCAGGGGTTTCCGGAAATCAGTGTTTAAATATCAATTTTTTATAAGAAAAACTCTCTTTCTAAGAATTGAATAAAAAGAGAGTTTTTCTCATAAAAAATTGAATATTCATTTAGACTTTCATAAAAGTCAATAGTTCCATATGAATAAATTCGGATACATTTATCCGAGACGCAATTCAGGTTACCAACCAATTCTTAAAATGATTGTTTCCAATAAAAAGAGTAGTTGCCTATAATATGGAAAAAAGAACTAGTTGAAGATAATATTAATGATTCTAAATATTTGAAATATGAGATAGACAAATATGACGGTTTGACAGAAGGTGGCAATAGCGAAATTGGATAACGCGCACGTCCCGGTTAGAAGAGAGGTCTGGGTTCGAGTCCCAGTTGCGACCATTGTCTTTTTCTATTTTTCTGTGTCTTGTTCTCTTTCATATTTTCATTTAGATTATAAGTGTTATCTTCTTCTTCAATGTTTAAATATCAATTTTCCGGAAACCTGTTTTTGAAAATGTCTCTAAAAGTTCTTTATTTATGTCCAAGTATTGTTTTTTCAGCACACAGCAATTGCTGCATAGTTAAAAGAAAAAATATGTAAATTGGCAAGATCGTTGTTACGAAAATTATGTCGTAATTATTGTTGATTTCAATCTGCCTGGAGCCAGTGAGATCTTTGCAGCTTTATTTTAAGAATTTTGTAAGGCTGAAGGATGTGTGAGAGATGATCGAGAATAGTATCGTTTGGAATGATCTGCTCATTAAACAAAGCTAAATTCATTTCACGCCATGTTTCGATTCTGAACATTGATCTCTTACCAGGGTCATACTAATAATGTCTGTAACTCTGCCAAAAGGAACAACAACACGTAAAAAAATCTGCGAAAAATCCATTATAACGTAAATTAAATGATTTTTAATGTTGATATATTTTGTCACAAGGATTTAATTTTTTACATGGCAAGAACTGAATAACCAGTAATGCAAAACTATAGGATTGGCCCTTTTTCCTTACTCTGATTTATAGGCTGAAGAAGATTTATGGTTGTAGCTAAGCCCGGTTTCGGCCCGTTTCATACAAATCTTAATTTTGGATTTGAGATCAAAATACCTAACCAAACAGAAAATGTAATCAAAAGGTATATCAAATATATAGTACGGGCGTTAGCCACTTTATTTATTTTTGCTTTAAATTATAAGATATATGCCATTAAATATTTTAGTGTTTCATAATTTGAGGCAACTTGGGCAATTATTTGTGAGTAAAAGAATAACATTAAAAAATTATTTTTTCACATTTATTTCAAAATATGATGAAAAATGAAATTAAAATTAAAACATTGTTAAAAATGCATTTTTAGGGTGGTAATTATAATATATAAACGACAAACTTTTGTTCCGACGTAAATAGGAAATTTTTATTTTAAATTTACGCGCATAAAAATTATTTATTTTATTAATTTTCATTTATTCACAAATAAGTGGCCTCTTAAACAATGAAACATTAAAATCTGTAATGGCCTATATCTTATAATTTAAAGCAAAAATAAATCGAGGAGCTCACATCTGTCCTAGATATTTAATATACCTTTTGGTTCACAAAAATAATTTTTCAGTTTAGTTGGGCATTTTGATCTCAAATCCAAAATAAAAGTTTGTATAAAACAGACCGAAATGGGCCGCGCAAACGTTCCTCAAAGTGGCTTTTACTAAGTTATTGTTTTATGTTTTTTAAATTTAAATAGTATAGATTTCTAAAATTTCGAAAGCTAATATTGTGAAATGTCAAATGGCCATTAAAAATGTACAGGAAACATAGTTTTTCAAATGATATGCAAATTAAAAACTGAGATAGATAGGTACTAGGTGCCTACCCTATCTTCACTTATTCATACAGTCTATTTAAATTTTGTTTAGTGAATATCTAATGCTTAGGTTATTTTCATTTGACAAAATATTAAACAGCACGACACACTTAACTTTACAGGCTTTCATAGTTAAAACTAACCAGGTGACCTAATCTTAATATTATATAAAAATGAATGTTTCTTTGTTTGTCCCTTATGCGGTCCCTAAACCATTCATCCGATTGCGCTGAAACTTTAACTATTGTGCGATTTTTATATATAGTGGTGAGCTCTGGCGTTATGAAATTATTTCATACACTATTCATCCGATTGCGATAAATCTTTGGTGAGTTGTTGTGCGCACGCCTGCAATACTGGTGGGCTATGAATGATTGCAAAAATTCAAACCTGAACTAAATGCTATCTAGATACATCTTTATCGATTTTATTTAATATGCCACATCCATTGACTTTTCTGCATAACGATAGCAGCCAATAAAATATGAGTTAAGAAAATGAAGATAATATGGGTGGTTCATAGTCGAAGTTACAGTTAAAAATGACCGAATCGGGTATCGACACCTTGACGTAGTGGTTAGCGCATTTGCCGGAAAGGTCCGGGGTTCGAGTCCCACAGATGCAAATTCTGATTTTTCTGTTTCCAGGTTTTCGGTTGAATATCACTAATATTATCTTCATTTAATTAAATAAATAAATAAATGTGTGTAAAAAACGTGGAATAATTCATTTATTTCCAAGCTGGATTAATTTCGTTTGTTACATATTATTTATTCTTAACATTTCAGTCCGTAAAAGGAATTTTTTTATAATGAAAATTTTAATAGATCTACTGAACTATTCAGTAAAATAAATACACGTAAATTTTGTATTTATTTACTACGCAACTTATCAAGATAATACTATAATAGAAACCGGGTGGCATTTTGTCCATACAAACGTACCTATTCCTCAATTTTCTTTCTGGATTTTGAATCTAGTGTAAATATATTTTAATATAATTCGACCATTAGCATTTCGGTAAATTTTGCTTTTTTAGATTAGTTTTTAATTTCAATGGGAGTTAGGACGCTCCAAAAATCATTTAAATTGCCTTGTTTGAATGCCTTCAAATACAAACTAAACAATATATTTTTTTAAAAAGCAAAACGTACAGACAAAGAATATTTTTTTCCAATAAATTTAATAAAGAAAACTTTAAAATCGATCGAGTTTTGGAGAAGAAAAATGGCAAAATGTAAAACCTTCGATTTTGAGAATTTTATTTAGGTTTTATTAGCCTGAGATCCTTTTCGCTCAATATTTAGGGGGGAAACAGAGATGACAGCAATAATTTGATAAAATACCTGTAATTCATACTCTTCAACCACAGAAAATTTGTTAAACAATTTAAAAATCACAATTTTTTTCTAATCTATACTAATATTATAAATGCGAAACTGCTCGAGTTTGTTTATGACCTTTTCACGCATAACACAATATAAAGGCTTTAATAATTCTTTCACCAATATAAAGCTAAATTATATGCGCAGACTACAGGTTGTATATTAAGGTAAGCTCTGGCGTTATGAAATTATAAATATTAATATATTATATTTGTTTTACGTTTTCTGTCACTAACAAAAGCGAGTTTTTGCTTACGTCAGAAAAAAATCTTTTCCATGGAAATAATGTTGATATATTTCTGGGCTCTATGCTGGTAGGTACTCAGTCTACTGGTCAGCTACTACTGCAGAAAATTCAAATATTAGAATTTGTTTTTTTTTTTTGGACGAGCTTGGAATAAATGTCAGATGAGAGTTCCTATATTAAAAATATAATTCGTAACGATTATAAAGACTGAATGATAAAGAGTATTTTTTTATTATATTAACGAACTTCCAAATATTTAAATAAAAATAAACATCCGAAATGTTTGTTAGCGCATAAATTCCGAACGAATGAACAAAATTGGATAAGTAATTCTTTTTTTCTTTGAGCTATAGCATTGAAATTTAGGTGGTAGGCGAAATGTTTGAAAACAGAATGTAAGGAAATGAATATATGGAATGCGGGAGGGGATGGGGGTGGGGTGGGTGGGGGAGATAATTGATAAGTGCAAGCGCTACAGTAATTTCCCGCAATACCATGCGAGCGAAGCCGCGGGGAAAAGCTAGTTTTAAATAATCTTGTAAAATACCTATCCAATCATTAGGAGTGATTCTTTTAGTATGAAAGTTTTTATAAAAGGAAAATTTACATAAATTGGGTTATTCATGTGGCTTTTCACGAAATTTTCGGAAGACGAAATAACTGTCGTGCGCATAACAAAAATACCTAGCAACACGTTAATGTGATTTAATAACAGAAAGTAGATACCTATCTATGTATGACTAATAATTATTAATGTATTCTACAAAATTTACATAAAAAAAAACAATAAATGAAGTTTAACAAGCTGGTAGATATATTTTAATATACCTAGGTAGGTATTTAATTCTTGGAAAACCATAATCGACGCATTTTTCAAAAAAATTACTTTAAAAACAACTTTTATTTATATGGGCGGATAGGTACCGGGTACCTATATGATATATTAGAGTTTTTGGATTATTTAAGAACACATTAGGTAATTTATTTTGAGATTCGTTTAGTGCAATATTTCACTAATAAATATATGTTTCGAGAAAATTTAAATTAAACAGTATTTTTTTATTTGCAGATACTATTTTCGGTAAAACTGTGTAAGTCCGCGTCACGGATAACGCGAAATATTAATTTTTAATTAAAATACCAAATTATAAAATAAATTCTTTTCAAAATAAAAACTAAAATACCTAATTAGAATTATTCCCGGCCCTACTGGTAGTGGGTTGAGGTTCAAGCTGCGAAAGCTGCGTATCATCATTTAGATATACATCCCAGATTTTGAATGGTTTGTATGGCAAGCAGGGTTTGTCTTATTTTAACGGATATGTGTAATTATTCTAATACCTTTCTTTACATGTTCTTCGGTTTTAATTGCAGATTCAAACTTGTCAAAAATTAATAAATTTATTTTTGGGGTGTTACGCCGTGTTGCGCTACCTCCTTTAGCCAAAGTTTCGGACAGCGTTCCATCAAAAATAAAATGAAAAACGAAAATAGTTTTGCCTGTGAAAATCTAAAATCACATCTTGTCAACAATAATGCATTCACCTCATAACATGAATAAATACTTTTTTTTTATATAGCAATAATAATTTGTCTATGATTGACTGCATTGATTCTCTATGAAATTTAATATAAATATGGCGCAGTACAGATCATAAATCGCGTAAGTGAATTAATTTTAACAAAATTAAAATGTAACTTGCATATTTTTTTGACTCCCCCGACATGAATAGGCACCCTCTTTTAATAAAATAATAAAGCTATTAATAATTTAGGCTTATTATTATTAAATTTGTCAAAGAATCTTTACATAAAAATGCAAAAATCGGTCATATTAAACACATGTAGGATTACGAAAGATTTTTTAAATATTTATATTGAGGGATCAGTAGGATTTATCGGTCCAGTTAGGAGTTCTATCGAGCCGAACCCTCTGATATGAAAATATCTGGAGTCGGTGAAGTATTTTCCTATGTGGTCTCTGGTAGGTTGACATGTTGTTCTTGTATTGTTTTGTATTTATTATACTTATATAGTGCAATTACATCGCGTGGATTGACTAGATGATCATTTGTGGAAAAGTGTGTGGAAGGGTTAAGTTCTTCCTGTGGGGAAGACTTAACCCGGACATAAAGTCTAGAGAACAATTAAAAAACTGCTTGAATAAGAAATATTCAATAAATTCTTTTAACTTACCAATCACACGAATTCTGCCACATCCATAAACAAGTTTACACAAGAAAATTATCTATAGTTTTTAATTAAAAAAATAATTTCACTAATCCCCTAATAAATTTAAATGTTTCAAATACACACAAAACCACAATAATATTCCAAATCCACTTAGAAATGACACAGTATCAATGAATTAAAATGTTTAAATTCGCACTTAAGTTTATAAAATGTCTGACACTAGAGTTATTTATTAGATTAATGGTATAAAAATTTTCAAAGTTGACAGTTCAGTTTTTGCGATGGAAACACACGAAAAACTTCAAAGTTCTTTAACGAAATTCAAATATTGTTATTCTGGATTGTTCTATTATGTTTTGAGTATGAAATTTCGCGGTTTCGGTTCGTTCTCTTCGCAATGAAAATCTTTCTACGCCGTAACGTACGCTTTTTCTTTTGTATTTTGGTATTGAAGAGGTAACCACGCGGAAGTACACCTCTCGCGGCAAGTCGCCGTTTCACACTAAATTCCGAGTTGCTAAAAAGCGGCCGAGTACGATTTGCCGAGCGGCTTCGGTAATCCTCGGCTATCTCCGGAGGACGGCGCAACAGGTAAGTTACTTCGGAGGTGTTGCTGGAGTTGGGTTGTGTCGGAAAAATAACATAGCAATGTAGGAAACAATTCTGAATTATTTTTTTTATGAATCGGTGTATAGGTCTAACAACCCAAGTTGACTTCATCGTAGTACTCAAACAAATGCATTACTTACGTACAGCATGTTTTGTTTAGACTTTAATAAAAATAAAAACAATAAATGATTATTTTTGTACAATTCAGCATAAGGTGTTAAGTCGGTTTAAAATATTTTTTTAACAAGCCGAAAATTGTTTCATTTCATTGTTATTAAAATACTGTTATCAAAATAGTTTATCTGAATATTTATTGATAAATGTGTTCAATGTGCTATCAGTCATTATCTACATCCTATATTTATTAGTAGTATACGTAGTTTAATGCGTTAATTAGATGAAATGAAGATTTAACAAATTCTGTAATAAAAACTGGCGCAAATAAAAATCTATTAATAAAGATGCGAACTTAAAAATAATGAATATATTATTACACCCACGATATCATGCTCCGATCGAACTGAAACCGATATTAATAGGACACGCTGTAAGCTTTAAAAAAATATTATTTTGTGAGCATTGTATGCACTTGTTGTCCCTCTTCCACTAGTGACATAAGAAGACGTGAACAAAACAAGATGGAACCATAATATATCTACCCGGTTGGGCAACGTTGCGAGGTGTTATAATAATTTATTTGTGGAATGCTAAAAACTCCATTTGTAGGTATAATTTTGATACATCCTCTTAGGGACGTTTGTTTGGGCGATGAAAACACATAACAAAATTACAAAACATTAATTGAATTAGTAAAAAGGTTCGTAAGAGAGCCTGGACCCCATCTGGTTGTTATCAGGTTGAGTGGGTAAATTCGGTAACGTGCAATAAAAATAACTTTGTTATTTGGAATGATCCAAAAAGTTTGAAAATTATTATTTGTAAAAAGTTATAAAAACCAGAACATGAAATTTGAAAAATATTTACGTTATGTTATGTTGTACTGAAAAATTCCTCCATGCGCATAAGTATGTGATAAATCTGTTTTTCAAAAGTGTTCATGCCCCATAAATACCGCCCCCATACAAAATACAAGGGCGTAAAAGACATCAGCGGGCGGTCAAGCCGCAAACCCTACAATATTATAAGGGATGCTTTTGGAGGTAGTAGAATTTTCAAAGCATTACAATTTAAAATGTTGAAATTTTATAATGTATTGATATCTATTTACTAAAAGAAAGGAAAATTTTCCACATACTAATAAATATCTTACTAAGATAAAAATAAAAATATTAATAAACCAGGTTTGATGTGGATAAATATTTTTTTTAAGCTGCTTTTGGGAGAATGTGGGACTAAATGTATTTACTTAATATATATTTATTTTTTTAATTACTAATAAATAGATTAGAAAATACTCGTATGAACAATTTAAAAATAAACTATTTATTTTTTCTCGACGATCCGAGACGATCTAAACAATATTGAACCACTGCTACTGTTCATAGAAAAATCCAAATGAGGTGGCTTGGGTATGTACTAAGAACGCCTGATGACCGAATTCCGAGGAAGATACTAAGTGCGATTCCAGAGGGTAGACGTCCGGTGGGCCGCCCCAGACACAGCTGGGCGAGGCAACTCCAGAAACTGTGTGAGGAGAGGATGGGACTGCCATGGACGGAGGCCGAACAGTCAGAACAAGACAGGGACGTATGGAGGAGTCTTTTCGATGCAATGGGTCCCCGACCCGAACAGGATAAGGGGATGAAGATGATGATGATTTTTTCTCTTTATGCAAATCTCTTTTCGATTGTGATTTCATCTATCATTCAACTTTTTTTTAACTTAAAGTTATTTTATTCTTTTCAAGTTAAAAAAAAACAAAGAATGTCCGAAATACCTTTATCGCTTCCTCGTGCATATTGCTTCATATGAAAAGATATCTTTATGAAAGGCTTTATCGGCGAACTCGGCGGGAGCTGTCGAGCGCAGAATCCTTTGAGCCGCACCAAACCGTGAGAAGAAACGAGATAGCCATTGCGGACTCGCCTCTCCTCTTCACACTTGATTGTGCCCGCGACAATTTATGTACTGTCCCTCTCTAGAGCCCAATTTACATACAGCAGTATTTTTTCAATTTATATACAGCAGTAGATAATATTGGAGGAATTAGAAAAAAAATCGATTAAATAAACAAGTTTACCTATTTATAATACTCTTACTGTTGTTGCACAGCACATGTATTACTGTTGTAGTATTTTCTATTTTGGTTATATAGGTAGCTTAAAAAAATTCCAAATAATCCATAATGGAGATATGAAATAATTTTTTTTAAGTGTGTTATATATAACCAGCAGTCCAAAACCCGCTACTGGGCGAAGGCGAATTAAAATCCAGCTTTTAATTTGCCTTCGCCCAGTTAGTGTTTGACCATTTTATAAATCCAATAGGATTCAAAAATAGCCTCTTCTTCGAATCCACTGTCATCGAGGGAAAGTCGCCGGTACAAAGTAACCGAGACAGGCAATGACGTCATATGTTATATATAGAGGCTTGATACAACTATGTATTACCGTCAATCTTTCTATATCCGAAGAGATGCTACATATTAACTAATTCGTAGCAGTTATACCTAGGGGGACACGTTCCATCCGACCTGCTGACGAAAGTGGCGACATCCTGTTACGAATTCTTGAATTCAAAACCAAATTACAACGGTAGCTTTGTTTGAAATTCCACGTACACAGATGTTATGTGGCGTGGCGTGTGCGGCGTGGCGCCAACATGCAGTCGAAACTGGGTTCTGAAATTCATCCACGTTCGATTGTGATTGTGGTTTATTTTTGGAATAGCATGTCATGTTGCGCTACATCCTTTTTTAGCCAATGTTTTGGACAGCATTACAATGTCCATCATCAGGGCAGATGTGTAATTGGCTTTCACAAATACACCAAACAAGACAGAAAGAAAACATCAGAAAAAAAGATTAAACACAAAAAACACAATTGTTTACTTATAAAGCCACCAAAATGTACAGCTTATTTACTAGCGAAATGAAAAATCTAGCTAATAAACATATTTGAAGAAAAAAAAATTAATTATGTTTATAATACGTATTAAAAATAAGCAAAGCTTAAGTTAAAATGTGAACAGATCTATTCTAAGTTTATTAAACAAAAAATAAGTGCCTTTTGTTTGAAAGGGTCATCTTTTCTCAATATTTTCATTGAAATATATACCTACCTAATATTTGTTTGTAAACGAGTTTTTTTTTAACCACTCAGAAAAAATAAGCTTGTTTTCACGATAATATAACATTACCAGACATATGTATAACGTATGAGGCGTACCCGACTTATTAAGTATTACCAATTGTCGTCTAGTTAAAGTTATCAAGTGGGTGGCGGGTACGGGTACCGCCGGCCCGGGAGCTATTTATTGCATCTACAGTTGTTTTGGAAAAAATCATGTCTGACAAATCGTCAAATCACAATTAAATCGTCAACCAACGCTATTTGGGTTATTTTACCTCTGCCAAAGGTCACTTCAAGTGGTTCGCTAGGTTTGGTGACTTGATGGGTGCCCCGGTTCACGAGGTATTCTACATCTTGGCAGCGGGCGCGTCTACTTATTTATTACATGGCAGGCCGGATCGGGAGAGGGACATCTTTTGGCCTCTCTGGCAGAATTCTCTCAACCAATGTTCCAATGTCGAACACACATTTTTTTGTCAACGAATGAATTAAAATGTCGGAATTATTACGATGTTTTATTTTATATTTTATTGTATTTAACGTAGTACGTCGAGAAAGTTTATTTTAAAAAATTACCGTTAACTAACAACTTATAGAAAATAGAATTGTCTACTATAATTAATACCGAAGGCTTCCGTGGTCGAGGGGCAAGGCTCTCGACTAGCAGGTCGTGATTTCAAATCCCGGTGGGCCCACATAAATTTAATTAGATTGATTTGTGTTTATTTATTTATTTATACTGGGTTTTACAGATGTTCGCACATACGTGAGAACAATCCAGTAATAAAAACTCAGTTATTACACAATTACAAAAATCTACAATTACAAACAATTAAATACAGATAGTACAATTAGAAAAACAAAAACATCACAAATAAATAAATAAATTGTTTTCACAATGTAATCATTTAAAATAAACTTAGGTTTATTTGCTGCACGTTTCAGAGTGGAAGATACTTTCAGTTTTGCCCTGCTGTTCGTCTACCATTTAGAATTGAAACAATGCTTCAAATGGCTTTAGCCATGTTTGGTGACTAGATCTTAATAGCGAGGTACTTCCTCGCCTTCCTCGTTCCCATCTCATTCCTTTCCCCACTTACCTTCAGCCTCACAACATATCCCAATTGGGGATACCAGTCTCACTGGCTCCATGCGTTTGGGAGCAGTTGGGACTCCTGTGCGGTATGCTTATTCAGATTTAAAAAATCAGCCTCACATCATACCCTAAATGGGGTATCACAATCCCACTGGCTCCGGTCAGTTACGAATCTTGTACGTATCAATAAAAAAATTGAAGTTTGGTATATATAGTTAAGTATGACCGAAGGGAGATAGGATCGAATTGGCTCCGTGGTTAGAGCAGAGCCCCTGCAAGACTAACCTGGGTTCAATTCCTAGTTGCGACCGTATTTTTACAATTTTTCTGTTTCCTATTTTCGTTTGAGAAATTTATTTTAAAAAAAGTAGATGTTCATATAAATCCGGCTTTGCCGTTAATCCTAGAAAGAGACAGAGCACAAGACAGCTTAAACTGTATCTTTACGCTTCATTGCGCGCGCACACTGAATCAATCCGTCTCGTTTTTCCCCGATAAGCCCGCCCAATTGCCCGCGAGTGCGAGGGAGACGAACTAAATCCCTGCAGAGATTTGGCCGTAGTTCTGGGCTCGGCTTGCAGTGGGACGGCCCATAATGGCGGGAAACCGCGGACGGGCAGAGTTTTGTTGTCAATGAAGTTATAAGTAATAAATTTATAAACCGGTTTCGGGAGATTAATCCGTTTTGTTAGGCGGATTATGCGAGCACACGCGACCCGCACCAACCCAGTGTACCTATCAAGCTGTGTAATACATTAGATATTCTATTATATTGTCATACAGAATCATTGTATTCGGTAGTTAGAGGAAATTTATTTTAAGATAATAATGCAAAATCATACAAAATCATGTGGTTTTGATTTGAAAATTTGTTCGCTTGGATATATTATAGATGCTTCAATTAAATACTGCAAGTAGAACACACCTTGGTCTTGAAAATATCTAGTAATTTTTTTAATAAGTCTTTTTATAAGTCTGGAAAAAAATAAAGTATCAATCTTATTAAAAATATTTTTAAGTGCGAAAATCTCCTACCAATGAATCAATTTTTGTAAAAAATTTCATTATTAATGTGGAAAATTAAGTTCTTTACAAAATAATTGGATAAAATTTTAATATTTTTGCCTGAATTTCACAAAATAAAATAAAACATGAATTTTGGCGATATTTTTTCCATTGCATTAAAAGAGGCGCTACTCTACTGCGTATTTCATCCTTATGCCATCTGCAGAAGGGGCGATAGCGCGTCGATAAGTCGTGCTTAGTCTTCCCCAGATTCGGGGGTGTGTGGACGTTTCTAGACTCCGCGTCGCTTTGTTCCGTGCAATCGACTTTAAATTTCTTTGTTATTACAATAAAAAATGCTTAAAAATGGAGTTAATATTTTTTTATAAGCCGTTACAATCAACCTATGAAAATCAACTCTCAAATACCTTCTCCAACCTTTCCAAAAACTTTTTATCAAGTATTTTTAAAAACCTCTCAAAAAGAGGCGTGGATTTCGTTTTCGAATTTCTCTAGGACTGGTGGATCGCCCCTACAGCAGAAAATGGTGACCCGACAGTTGAAAAATTATATTTTTTTGTGCATTATTTACGAATTTCAAAACCTAAAGTCAACTACAAAAATACCTTTAATAATTAGTTGGTATGGATATCAAACGATTTTTTGTAGTGTCGAGTTTTTTTACCTAGCTATACGCTGGTATATACAGTATATAGACAAGTAGTTTTTTCCTTGATGCATTTGAAAATTTGTGAAAATTTGTTTTATAACTTTGTTATTTGGCGGTGTATTCACTTGCACCTTCGGGATACTTAATGGAAGCAGGAAAATCTAGCAAGAATGGCAGGAAAAAATACCTATAAAGCTTTTCAAAACTGTGAAAAATTTAACTCGTAATGTTGTTCTCGTAGTTGTTACGAGAGATGGGAAGGCTGATGTAGAGATATTGAAATAAGGGTAAATGCAGGTAACTCCATTCCACCTGAACGCGGTTGGTGCTAACAAAAATTGTGGTAGAAGCAAAGCTAGCAGTCTACAACGGAGTGCTGATACCTATCCTGATTATGGCAGTGAGGGTGACCGGACAACTCAGCATCATGCAATATCAACACTTTCTTTAAAAAATCATTAAAAGTGATTTAAAAAATTTCTTCTATATGGTTGGTTTCGTAGGTTATGTTAAGTTAGGTTGTGGGCTTTTGTTCAATTGTTTTTTCATAACTTTTAATGACTTTCCAAAGGGGTGTTTTGCAAAATTGCTCGATTCTGAGTTGTTATGCATGGAACTAGAAGAAGAGGTAACTATAAATAACAAAACGTTTTAAAAAAATAGCCATCTTTTAAATTTATTTTCGTATTAATTTGTTATTATGTAAATGTAATTTTTTACCCATCCTAAAATAATTTTTATATTTTATTTTATATTGTTTTTGGTGATATTTTAAGTAATTTAATCACCTCTCCTTTCTAATATTTTGTCTATGTTCTTATTTGTCTATACTTGTTTGTCTTTTGTTATTTTTTATTAACTTATTATCCTGACGAAGAAAACATAGTTTTTGAAACATGTCAATATTGTTAATTAAATAGTGGTGTACTCAAAGTTATTTGTTTTCATTAAATTTAAAAAAATTTATAATTTTATAGTAAATACCATTTCGGGGGGCCAATTGTCGGTGGATCAATTGTCAGGTCACCTCCAGTGAAATTTAAAAAGTACATAGATTAAGCATTTAATTTGAAGAAATTATGTTTGTAATAAGTTTGGTAGCTACCAAATACCTGAAAAACCCTTGACTTGCAAAAACGCGTAATACCTATCTTAAAATGCTGTCCCTGTTCAACAGATATTAAAATGAGAAATGCTCCGAGGAGCCAGCGATATTGATCCCTGTGCCACCGGTGCGTAGTGGGGAAATACGCCAACGCGCGCCCAAGATAATGAAACATTTTTTAAGTTTTTTTTCTGGAAAAAGAACATTAGATTTTCACATATTTGACTATTTATATCCGAACTAAATACATTACGTTACAATACAATATTATTATGTTTCATTATTTTGTTTATTTAAAATAAAAATTAATAATTTGCTTTAAATGTACCCAGCCTTTTTCAATTTTGAATGTCGTTTAGGAGACAATTATAGTGTTTAGTTAAATGTATGTATCGTGTTGTCGTGTAAAGTGTTTGTGTTTAATGAATTCTGTGTTTGTATAGATTCATCTTATTCCTCGCAAAAATGTGAACAAAATTTCATACTCAGATCAATTTGGCAAAAAATCGGATATAGTTGGTATTGAAATTAGAGGAATCAAATAAAAAAATATTTGACCTCATTAAATAAAAATTAAAATAGATCCACTAGCTCCTAGCAATCCAACTCTATGTACACGAAACACAAACACATAGAGTTCCCTACTCAATCGAAAGTTTGATCTTGTTTAACAACGCTGTCAAGGTTTAGCGGCCACCTCCATCCCTGAACAAACCGTTGACAGATGATGATGTTGCTTTTCCTCAATTTCCCCATCTTGTGGTCCTCCGGAGCGTGCAGTGATGTCGCCGCTGAGCACTTTCACCTTCAATTTTTACTGCTGTCGTGACGGCTAATAATATCGTCTAACGGTTGACATGTCGCTCTGTGTTCATGCTTATATGTTTTAACAGTGAGATGTCTCTTGGAACTTTTACTTGGAGGTCAGCAAAGCGTGGAAATCTGATGAATATGGCACATTATAAAAGACAAACCTAAGCCAAACACCTCACGTGAACACAAAATCAGGGCAAACCAAACTGACAAGCTAAAAATAAACGTGTTTAATCTACCTTTGGACAAAGAAGATCTGAATTTATAGCTACATAGTTTTGGAACAAATTTACAATTTTTGGTTACAAAGTTTTGAAACAAACTTCTTCCCAGTATTACTGAAGCATTTTTAGCTACGAGAGATGGGAAGGCTGATAGAGATATCGAAAGAAGGGTAAATTTATTTATTTATTTTATCAGGTTCTCCATAAAACAGTTATACACCAGAATATTTTGGAGAAGATTACAAAATTTACAGAAAAAAGTGTATGACACATGTCAGAAGATAGTTACTGTACTCTCTGTGGGTGATATTGAAGATGTCGATGCTCAATATAGATTCATTTAACAATTGAATTGCTCTGTTTAATAGCGCATTCTGATAAGAAGAAGTTCTCGCTTTCGGAGCATAAAAAAGTGCGTGGGATCTCCCAAGAGTGTACGCGTTAGGGACAAATAAGTTAATCTCCTTCAACATGGGCGGATTCAGTACAATGCCGAAGATAAGTTTAAAAAAGTGTTTACCCAAAAATATTTTTCGGTTGGCTTCTAATGTATTAAGATCGAGCATCCCTGTTAAGAACAATGATGGATACAGGAAAGGGTAGTATGTATTTTCCCTCATATACAGGTAACGATTAAACCTTTTTTGAACTCTTCTATTTCTTCTCTTTATAAATGCAGGTAACTCCATTAATGGAGGATTGAACGCTGTTGGCGCCAACAAAAAACTGTCCAAAGAAACGAAGCTAGCCGTCCATAATGGAGTGCTGGTGACTACCTACCCCGATGTATGGCAGTGAGGCATGGAACTGGCAGAAGAAGGATGAAAGTAGACCTAATGCTGTAGAAACTAGATCTTTGAGGCGTGTGTGTGATAAAACCGTGTACGATCGTGTGAGAAACACGGAGATCCACAGAGAATGATGATGGAGAAGGCTGATGTGAGCGTAATGAGTAAGTTAAGAAAGGGATGCTCAGATGGTGTAGGCGTGTAGAACGAATGAACGAGGCAAGGAGTGTAAGGAGAATATATGATACAAATGTGAATGGTAGAAGAAGTCGGGGACACCGGAGGAATTCATGGCACGACCAAGTAAATCAGATACTTGATTAACAGATACAATAAATGGTTTTCAGGGCGGCGGTACCCATACCCGCTTACCAAATTATTGTTTAATTCTAAACACAAATAAATAAAGTAGCACATATCCGTAATAGATATTTTCCGCACCCTTTGATTAAAAACATCGGGTATAGTTCACACACAGTAGAAGTGACACCTGCACCCAGACAATCTCAACCAATATGAGCCTTGAAAAGTGAGCTCATAATTAAAGCGGTAAGCTTTCGTTCTGTCTCATTCTCTCGCAGGCTAAATCCTATAAATGTATGTGTTCGTCATTTTATTGTCATTTCCGTTTCATCAAATTTCAAATCACAACGGTGCTAAAGAAGATACACTTCAAAAATAATTATTAAATTTGGTTGGATATTTTCAAATCCAAAATAAAGTTTTGTTTAGAAATTCTGCCATTTCGGCCAGTTTTATACAAATCATGAATTTGGATTTGAGATCAAAATACCCAACCAAACTGAAAAATTATTTTTACAATTTATATATAAAGGTATATCAAATATCTAGTACGGATGTAAGCTACTTTATTTATTTTTACTTTAAATTATAAGATATAGGCCATTAAAGATTTTAGTGTTTCATGATTTTAGAGGCAACTTGTGAGTAAATCAAAAACAAAAACAAAAAAGTTAACTATATTTATCATAGAAATATAATAAAATAAAAATTAAGAAAAAAAAATATTTTCATAGGTGTACATTTAAAATACAAATTACCTATTTACGGCGGAACAAAAATTTGTCGTTTATACATTAAAATTACTACCCAAAAAAAGCAGTTTCAACGATTTTTATATTTTATTTTTCATTGTATTTGTAAAATAAACGTAGTAATTTTTTTATGTTTTTCCATTATACTCACAAATAATTGCCCAAGTTGCCTCCAAAATCATGAAACACTAAAATCTTTAATGGCCTATATCTTATAATTTAAAGCAAAAATAAACAAAGTAGCTTACATCCGTACTAGATAACTTTTGATTACAAAAATAATTTTTCAGTTTGGTTGGGTATTTTGATCTCAAATCCAAATTTAACATTTGTATGAAACTTGCCAAAATGGACCGCGCATACGTTCCTCTTAATATTGTTTGATTTCTTTCTGACATTTTATTAGGTCTTGTTGTTTAAAAAGTGTCTAACATAACCCTCTTTCAAATAAGACTACTCGCCTACTTGGTCATGCGTGCTTTCCCTGGTGACCCCGACTTCTTCTCGCATATCTAAGCAGGCAATCAGTAATCGGTAAAAATAACGCATTGAACGGTGAACGTTCAAATTCAACTCCGAAAGCTGTTTTTTTCTAATATATTCTCCGGAAACGATATAAAATGACCCCTCCTGATCTACACAGGAAGGGCGCTTGATACCCTAAAGCTTGAAAACCCCTACTAAATTGAGGACACTTCATAAAAATTTCATCCAAGTCAACGGTGATCAAAATGAAGTCGATGGATTTTAAAATCTGTTTTGACTCACTGTAAGTATTTGGCAAAGTGTTTAATGGTATGTCTCTGTACGGGGTTTTCGTAAACCCTTATTTCCTGTCCATTCTAAGTGCATCCTCTTGGTGATTAAAACCCGATGACCCGTGCCGAGGTACTTAGAATGGTCCGTGTAATGTCGTAATATCAAAGTGTCTCATTGCGATGTCATGACAATTTATTTTGCGGAATTGGATTTTTTGGCAGATTTTTAAATACTTTTTGGACATGCTGAACAGTATCTAAATTGAATCGTTTGGAAATAAGTGAGGTTGCAGAAATGACATTTTGAAATCATTTTTTAAATCTATTACCTACCTAATTAACGCACGTGCGCCCCACGATGATATACGGGAGTCACCTCTGGGGCTCTAGCATGGTGAAATCGATAACTTTACAATATCTGATCGTTAGGAGTAACTGCAGATGATTTTATATCGATATCCTAGCACAGTTTCACTGTTGATAACCGAACCAATATTGTTGGGGAATAAATTAGAAATTGATATACGCTGGCAACACTGGCGGATCTGTCCATAAATTCACATTCAGATACGTCAAACGCCAGTCAAATACGTAAAAATATTAATAATTTGGCAATGTTGAAATGAAATACAGGGCAGGCAGTCCGCATTTATGACACTACACGGGAGTTAATTAGTTTATCATTTCTTTAATCATATTTCCGCCACTTAAGTTTATCAATATTCGAACGGAATAATTTGGTCGCGTCTTGGTTGAATTATAAAGTCTATGGATCGTGTATATGACTTCTTTCAAACAAAAATTTTCGTTAGTTCAATACGTTCATTAAATAAGCCAGTTATATTGATTAACGAACGACATAATTCAAATTAATGCGTATATTGGCAGCTAATCGAAACTTATCTGATACAATGGAATCTGGGCTAAAATTTGTCAATCGTCGGTCGGAATTTCCTTTACCGATTGTTGACCATGATCGCAAATATTGCAAACTGACCATAGATGACGGATTTGGGCAATATCGTATTGATAAAGGGTTATATCGATTGACCATGCTAGTACCCTGGTCTGAATCTTGAAAATACCTGAAAATACCCTCGACTGTGCAGAAAAGGGCAGTCTGTTTGGTCTGGCCGGTGGCTGTGTTGATGTCGCGTTTGGGTCCAGGCGTCCCGTGTTCGATCCTCGGTTGGCTAAGTCCTAGCAACATTTTCAGCTTTCTGTGATGGTAGTAGGAGATTTTCGAATATCGTCAGGTTATTCGTAACCCGGAAATGTTTGTCTTTCTTTAATAAAAAATGTTAATAATCTTAACAAACAGATCGCAATTTTTACAGAAGAGCCGTCGGGTGGGAGTCGGGTGGGATCCGTCGGATGTTCTACAGGTATTTTAATGGAAAATGCTCCAAGGAACTAGCGTCATTGATTCCTTAGTCTCAGTGCACAGTCGGGAAACACGCCAAACGCCCAACATTTGCACATGGTTAACATTTGTCGAACGAGAACGGGTCGCTTCTGCGGCTCGTTCTTGAATTAAACAGCTCAGCTGTGGAACAATTTGCCAGCCTCTTTATTTCCTCCCTCCTATGACATTCCAGGTTCACTCCTTTCCTTCCACAAAAGACCATCCACACCGAATCCCCAAAGATGAAAAAGGTCCTGAGGGAAATTATGTTTCTCGGGGCCTCCTGTGTGGAGTTAGTGTAAAAAAAGCGCGTGCTTAATGGGCTAGAGCCAAAATGTACTAAGTTACAACATTGGTTTCCATCCAATTCTATGTGGAAAGCATCGTGTTCTTATTTATTATTTGCTTGGCACACACTTCTTGGATCATTCACGTTCATACATTGTGTCATACGTACACTAGGTGTAAATACAGAAGTCTTCTATTATTCTAACAATTGAAATGGCCCGACCCAAGTATTTGGTTCACCTAATCGCGCCATGTCGTCCTCGGGTGTCCCCGATTTCTTCTACTATTCACATTGTTATTTGCTATGCTCAAAATAATTCCACGACAGTTGATCCCCAATCATACCCCGATCCGTTTTATCACGCAAGCTTCTCAGGGATATCATTTCGCAATTTGGGAGGCAATTGGTACTGCCACCCCGGGAACCATTATTGGATAACCGACACCTCTGCCATAGTTCACCCCAAGTTTGCTATGTTTAGTGTATTAGCAGGTGTGCCCGGGTTCGTGAGATTTGTCTAGGTCTTGGAGACCTTTTGACCTCTCCCGCCGGACTCTCTCGACCGTCACCGTGATCCGCAGAGGGAGTGATGGATTCATACATTCCTAAGCACGCTGAATCCCAGATTCCTACCCACTCCTCATACCTTATTCCTTCCCAGAACTTCTCCTCTTTTTCCTTTCCATTAAAAAGATCCTCCACACAGCATCCCCAAATATGACGTAGTCTTTGAGCCTCCTGTGTGGAGCTAATGTAAAAAATAAAAAATTCTACAATCTATAGGTGTCAGAAGATATCTACCTAAATATCTATGTATGAAAACGCCTCCTTAACGAGCCTACACAGTATTTGAAAAGTGGTTTGACCCCAAACGATTCCACAAACTATAAACTAACATTCCCTTGCAGAGTTGTGAGTTGTGACGTCACGTCATGCCCGGCCGACTAACCTGGGAACCCCGGACAATTAGTCCCGAACTGATTGTGAACTCAACACAACATACCCAACCGGTTCATCAAGAGATATTCATACCTACAATACAAGATGTAGTGTTATTCTGGAGGAGGGAGGAATGCAGAAATTGCAGGAATCTCTCTGCGTGAAACTAATTAGCAGTTATTTAATTTTAATTTTCCCCGCCGGTTTTATGAACGCAGTTCGTGTACATGCTGATATAACCCTCTGGCTAATATTTGTTCGATTTATAGGTCTTTTATAGTTATTTTACTAGCTCATATAGGTCTCATAGAAGTCGTTGTGTCTCGCTTACTATTATCATGAGAAATATTTATTTATTTATTTATTACAAGCCCTAATGAGCTTTTACATTATTTGTTTTTTTTTTATAATTAATTTAATTTTAATTAATTTTTAATTTAAAAAAAAAGAAAGACAAAGATTCCCAGGTTGCGAATAACCCAACATTATTTGAAAATTTCTTACTACCACCACAGAGAGCCGAAAAATTGCTTGTGTTGTGATGGAGGGCTTAGCCAGCCGAAGAATCGAACATGGGACGCCCGGGTGGGACCCGAACGCGATGCCCACTCAACCATTGACCGGGTCAATAAGTTAAGGCGACGCTTCCCGGCCCAAAATGAAGAAGACGGAGATATATGTAATTACGAATATTGGACAGAGCGCGCCAATATTTTCAATGACAGAATTGATGCAAAAATTGGGAAAACGCTTAATAAAACATGACTCTTTTAAAATAGAGCAAAAATCTCGTGGAAAGTATATTAAGAATCATTTAAAGAAATATTGTGAATTTTTTTCACAAATATAGCTTGTAAATTAATAGAAATAGACTTGTTTTAAATAATTTTCGGAGCATACTTTGCGATTTTTTTCTACCGAGGGAATTTCATGTTATTTGCGTTTCGGCGTGGAACGTATCTAGATATTATCCTCAAAAATAACACATATTTTTTTAAGAGCTTAAAAACTACAAATTTTTAAGGGAGATATGTAAGAAATCGGTCGAAATTCGGATAGCGGCAGCCTAAGAAACACAGTCATTTTAAATATTTTAAAACTAAAACAATACAGAAAATATAATATAATGAAAAAAATGTAACAGCAATAGCATATAATATATCGAATGGCAGACTGGACGCCCTCGATTTAACATGTAAAATTAATTTGAGAGTACCCACGCGTGATACTCGTTCTAATGCACTTTACTTTGTAACCAATTCTACTAATAATTATTTTGAAAACTCTCCAATACAAAGACTTCATATACTCGGAAATAAATATACTTCAATTGACGTTTATCGACATCAATCGATTTCTAAATTTAAACTCAGTATATCAGAACATTTAAAATAAAGCTATAAATATCATGCACTATATAGCACCTTTATCGATATATTATTGTAGCTATGTTTCGATAAACACGTACCAAATATGTATAACAAAGATTGCTAATTATAAACATAAATAATGACAATCTTATCTTATTTCTATTTATAATTAAAATAACTATCTCACATTAATTTACGTGACCATATATTCTATTTTACCTGCTTTGTGTCATATCTAGTGTTATCTATATTTTGTTTCTTATATCTTATGTTATCTTTATTTTTTTTTCTTATAGTTATATTATGTTTATATTATATTTTGTTATTTCCTATACTTTACCAAAAACATGTACTGCACTTTATGTAAAAGCCCTATGGGCGTTTAAATAAATAAATAAATAAATAAAATAAAATAAATAATACAAAATAAAATACATTGGTAAAAATGATAAGAAGTCACACATAAAAGGGATATTCAATGTAAACAAAAATTGCAGAAATTATCCATGACTATTTGTGTCTAGATTATAAAAGAATTGGAATAAGCAATGTTTATACTGGTTATTTTTAAGGTGAAATATATCTCCTAGATCAGAATATTTATTTCTGAGATTGTGAAGTCTCGGAATCGGGGAATTTTGGTAAGAGAGTGTCCTGGTGTTGTTTAAGTAAAAGGGTAGTAAATGTCGGCAAGATCATTTGGGAATGTGGATGTTGATTAATTGAAGTAATTCAGGACAGTCAATTTTGTAATGCAGAATTTTATGTAATAATATTAAATCTGTGTTAATTCTTCTTTCTGAAAGTTTTAACGGGGAAATTTTATCCAGTAGGTAATTATAATCAATATTTTGTATAGGAATATGCAATTTATAGTTTATAAACCTCAGGAACTTATGTTGAATCTTTTCAATGCTGTCGGAATGAATGTTGTAAAATGGAGACCAGAACGTAGAGTTATACTCTAGTTGGCATCTGACAATGGTATTATATAATACCATAAATGTGCAAATATGATTTAAACGGTGTTAGAAAGAGAAAATACCGCGCTTTTTATTTATTAAAGCTTTTATTCCAGCAGGACTGGGAGGATAGTGCTATCCCAGTCTGCCATACATCATAAACAATTATAATATTACTAGCTTTTCCCCGCGGCTTCGCTCGCATGGTATTACGGGAAATTACTGTAGCGGTTGAACTTATCAATTATCCCCCCTTCTCCTCACCCCCACCCCCTCCCGCATTCCATACATTCATTCCCTTACATTCAGTTTTCAAACATCTCGCCTGCCACCTAAATTTCATAAAGCTATAGCTCAAAGAAAAAAAGAATTATCCAATTTTGTTAATTCGTTCGGAATTTATGCGCTTACAAACATTTCAGATGTTTATTTTTAATTAAATATTTGGAAGTTTGTTAATATAATTAAAAAATTACACTATTTATTATTCAGTCTTTATAATCGTTACGAATTATATTTTTAATGTAGGAACTCTTATCTGACATTTATTGCAAAACAGGAGCTTGTCCAAAAAAAAACGAATTCTGATATTTGAATTTTCTGCAGTAGTAGCAGACCAGTAGACTGAGTATCTACCAGCATAGAGCCCAAAAATATATCAACATTGTTTCCATAGAAAATATTTTTTCTGACGTTAGCAAAAACTCGCTTTTGTTAGCGACAGAAAACGTATAACAAATATAATATATTAATATTTATAATTTCATAACGCCAGAGCTTACCATCATATACAACCTGTAGTCTGCGCATATAATTTAGCTTTATATTGGTGAAAGAATTATTAAAGTCTTTATATTGTGTTATGCGTGAAAAGGTCATTAACGAACTCGAGCAGTTTCGCATTTATAATATTAGTATGGATAATGTAAGAGAGTAAATTAAATATCTAAAAGAAATAAAATCTGACAACATATTAGGTAGGTACCTAATTAAAACATAAAATTACATTAAAATTCGTCACGTAAATAATAAAAAAAATTAAATCAAAAAAAATAAAGCATAAAATTAAAATTGAATTAAGGGGGTATTCTAGTCTAGAAGCATGATTTGTAGGTATTTTTTCAGGTACATTAAAAAAACCAGTACTATTTTTACCAGCCATCAAAAGAATCAAACGAAAAAATTCAAAATTCAAAAAATTACAAGGTGTTGAAATGGAGGGTCTCAAAAAATGGTGCGCCTTGGTTGATATGATTGCAACCCTCCTAGTAATCAGAAAAAAAATTAATTCTTAATCCAGACAAATGCTACTATAGCCCGTACCTCGGAAAAGTTAAAAAAAATCGCAAAATGACGGCTGCCTGAAATAAAAATACATTTTTTACCAGTTTTTTAGACTTTTCCGAATTTTTAAAAAATAGTAAAAATTGAAATTTTGGTATAATTCTCGTAGGGGCAATAGAGAAATTTGTAGAGAAAGTTCACACCAAATTTCAAGCAAATTGGTTTCGTAGAACTTGAGATATCATGTCAACCGTCTCGAAAAAAAGAATTTTTGAGAAAAAAAATTGTTCTATTTAGATTCTGGTTAGATTCCGTCTAAGCCGCGACCTTAAAATGGTTATAACTAACTTTTAAAATAATGGAAATTTCGAAAAATCCTTTTAAGGAGATATTTTTGAATATTAAAACTCTAGTCTAGAAAAAAATTGTTTTTTTTTCTAGACTAGAATATTGCCTTAAACAAAAATTAACCCTTTGGGCCTCGACCGTATTATTTCGGAGAGTCAAAATAATTCCGCTTTACATTAAAATCCAATTGAATGAAACATTTTCGAACGTATTCGAAAACTAAAAACTGTTTTAAAGAGATGATAAAATACGCTTTCAAAATTTATAAATGGAAATAAATATATAATTTTTGAAATATTAAAATTTTGCACACACACCCAAAAAAAATTTAAAATGGCTCACGTTTTTTTCTGATAAAAATTACTATAAATGGTGGTCTTTCTTCAGGACGTTTTGATAGTATTTACCACTCTGCAAATATATTTACTTTCCTATGTTATTAAAGAATATGTGATTCAACACCTCTAACTAAATAAAATTCATTTGCAAAAGCCAGGATTTGAACCAGTGACCTTTGGATTAGTAGTCGTGATCCTAATACGTTCCCTTGGGGGACACCTTACTTAGATTTTTAGAACCACATTATTAAGAAATCCTCACTCAAACTAGGCAATATCACATATATAATTATCACATATTCTATGAATAATAATACTTGTAACATATAGTTAAAAATGAAGAAAGTGCCTCTTGAAGTTACAGCTTGAAAAATGTAATAATTGACAAATGTCACTCATCGCTCTCGTCTCAAGCGTCACACAACACGAGTGATAGTGACAGATCGCTATCTCGGATCTATACCGATGCGTTTCGGTACTACCGAACCCATATGTAAGTACAGAGCCGAATTAATTCTGATAATGAAATATAAAAGTAAAGAGTCAACGTCAAGAGTGTGTGTGTAAAAGTTTCCATGCCAAATGCGAATGAAGTCAACTCAACACCTCCTTGAAAATTCATTAAAAGCTATGAAAAAAATTATTTTAAATAAGCCGATAACCCTGACCTAACGTGACTTATTTAACCATTTTTTTATATATATTTTTATCACTCTAAATGACTTATCTGAAATGGTTCTGAGTTGGTTTCATTCCGAGTAGTCCGTTCACCGTGTGCCAACATAGCGCTGTTTAGCGGTACATCCTCTCAGCCTATCCCTGCGGAGTATGATGGTTAGTTAGTTAGTTGAGTTCATTTTCGCAATATTTGGTCATTTGATTTAATTGAAGAACATTTGTAAATAAGTCTTTTTCCGTGTGAATTTTAATATAACCACATTTCCCATCAAGCGACCTTGAGGTGATTTTTCACACAAACGGCAATTTACAAATCATCAAATTGCTTATTTTTTTTCAAAAGCTTGAATATTCTTTTTCCAGTAATTTTTCAGCTACAAACTTCCATTTACCGTAATTTATATAGCAGTCTGATAAAATAGGCCCTAAGGATATTTTTTTTCTTCAAGGCCTCCTGTGTGAAGCAAACATAAAAAAATCACAATAAGTCAGATATATTTCCGATTACAATGACAATAAGTCCGTTATATTTCATATTACAATGACATTAAGCCCGATATATTTCCGATTGCAATGACAATAAGTCCAATATACAAGGTGTCCGAAAACTCGTAGTACAAGCGGAAAACTGGTGAATCCACATCACATAGAGAACCCAAATAAACATAAAGATTTTTATAATTAAAATTTAAAATTTAAAAAAATTCGGCTACTTTGGGGTTAACGTGGAAATATTTTGACGTTGGAGAGAATATGCTACTCTAAAATTATTTATTTTTGCTACTATTAATCTCTTTTCGTGTCCATAGTTTATTTATTTTTATCTTACTAATTTATTATTCCACCTCTTCTAAAATTTCAATTCTTCTAAGCATTACAATATGGTTAATTAGCGTATTTACTTTGTTGTGCAGCAGCCCACTAATGTATGTATAATAATGTACTCTACTTGAAACTAATACGAACTATACTATACTCGCTACTGGACCAATTTGAACAAATCTTGTGAGATAAATTGATAGCACAGGTGGGTACCTACTTACATTATGTAACAATGTTCCGTTTCCAATCCAAAAAACACTACACTACAAAAATCCAAAACTACATCACAAAAAACACATTTTACATGTCATATATTTTGCGTTGGTATATTACACAATAATTAATCAAGCACTATTGTTTAAATAAGAAAATAACACGAAAATAATTCACAAACACACACTTTGTTTTAAAGTTTATCGAAAGGATTGTTGACAGATGTCAACGGCGAACCGGCGTGAACTAAACTGCGGTAAACCCGAATTCAGGGACTCCCGGTATCATAATATAACTATCAGCTGTGATTTAACCTTTGAGCAGCCTACTATTTTATTTTTACTTTGATTTAATGATAAAATAATGCTTTAAATCCGGATTTCTTTGTTTTTTTTTTCTTTTAAATAGTTTTTATTACTTAGGTGCTGTGATCGTCACTAATAATTTACAAGAATTTGACAAAAAAAAATCAACTTCCGACTCGATTTACTCGAAAACGGAAGTTCAAATCAATAAAAGTTATGCTACAAAATCGACTCCAAATTTGATGTAGATTCCCTAGTTTTCCGCTTGTACCACGAGTTTCCGGACACCGTGTATAGTTCGTGGAACTTGAATAATGTTACACATTACGCATAAATATATCACTTTACTTACCCGAAATATTTCACATTAGTTACCAACCTGCCCATGCACCAACAACCGTTATTAGTATCTTCAATGTTTTCTAAGGTAGGTAGGTACTAAAATAAAGAATACGATTTTGAAAAGAATTATATCTGTTACTTGAATTGCCTAAAAAAGTTTAAAAAGAATCATGAATATTTGAAATGTGTCCCTGTGTTTGTTGTCTGGGCGGGAAAGCGAAGAAGTTTCACGAGCAATTTGACGCGCGACATTCGCTAATTTTCCGCGCATGCGCCCGGGGGAAAGTGAAACAAAATGGCGGCCAGCATACACAGTACGTACATTCTCATATTCTACCTTTTCTTATGGCCTATTGCCTTATATTATCAAAGGTTATCTTCATATTACAGACTGAGGTTCGAACGTGCTCAGTAATAATAATAAACAGCCCTCAATAACAAATTTCGATGTTCTCAAAGAAAAAATTCGGATCTGCTGAAAATGGAAAATCGTTCTGTTGGCCTATTTATTGACTTTTTTGTTAATTTAAAAGACTATATTTTCGGAATTTTGATTGAAATGAAATGCCCAACATTTAACAACCCACCCTACAGTTCTTGATCTCAAAAATAAGAAAAATGTACACAAATTGTCATATTGGATGTAAATGAACTTTTTGAACTCCCAATCATTGGAAACATTATATCTTACGCGGATGATACAGTTTTTTTTACATGAGCTCCACACATGAGGCTTTGAGGAAAATAATCTCCCTCAGGGCCTATGTCATCTTTGGGGATGCTGTGTGGAGGGATTTCTTAAGGAAAGGAAATGGAGGAGAATTCTGGAAAGGAAAAGGGTTTAAGGGATGGGTAGGAATCTGGGGTTCAGTGTGTCCTGGTCACCCGCCTCCAAGACCTAGACAAACCTCACCACATGAACCCGGGCACCCCTGCTAAATCACCTGTGATAACTATTGAAGGAAATTCTTGGAATGAGGTCGAAGTATCAGCTAATAATGCAATAAGTATCGTAAAACTATGGTTTGACAAAAACTTATTATCACTAAATGTAGAAAAAATCAATTTTATACCTTACAGCCTAACAAGGAACATCTCAAATATAAATGTAAATATAAAAATTCACGAAATAAATAGTCTTCTTAGAATTGCACCCTGTAAATCAAACTGTATAAATATTAGTAGTAAAGAAAAAATAAAATATCTTGAAATAATTATAGATATTAACATTAAATGGAAAAGTCAAATAAATTCCACAGTAGACAGAATGAGAAAACTCATCTATGTCGTTGCTTGGGGGGGGGGGGGGGTGCATTTAAATCATCCCCACTTCCACTGGAGACAAATCAAAAAATATTAATATAAATCATCTTAAAAAAGCCCTATTACTACCCAAATAAATGTTTTCTAATAAGATTTCCCGGTTCCCCCACTTGAATGACAAAATTGCATTTCTACAATTACGTAAAGATTTTTTTAATAAAAATAATGTACCACAATTAAGGCCGCACTCTTGAAACGCACAGCGCTGAAAAAGAAGAAGATGGAAAGATATGTAATTACGAGTGTTGGACAGAGCGCGCTAATATGTTTAGTCGTAGAATAGCAGCGAAAATTGCGAAAAAGCTTAATAAAACATGACTCGTTTAAATTAGAGCAAAAATCTCGTGGAACGTATCTTAAGTATCATTTAAAGAAACATTGTGAATTTTTTCACAAATATAACTTGTAAAATAAAAGAAATAGACTTGTTTAAAATAATTTTCGGAGCATACTTTGCGATTTTTTTCTATCGAGGGAATTTCATATAATTTGCGTTTCGGCGTGGATCGTATCTATCTTCAAAAATAACATATATTTTTTTAAGAGCTTAAAAACTTCAAATGTTTAAGAGAGATATGTAAGAAATCGGTCGAAATACGAATAGTAGACCCTTAAATATTAGCAAAAGAATAATATCTGTTGGAGGACTTACCATACCACTAGTACGAACCACAACAGCACAGCATCACTATATATTCAATGGTCTAAAATTATTCAATAAATTACTATTCAATAAATTCGTTAAAATACTCTTAACACCTCATAAGTTTTCTTATTGTTTAGATTAATGCCATTGTTTTATTAATCCTTTGTATCATTTATTAACGAGCCTATATTTTTATTACTTTTGTCGTACTTTCTCATAAAATTTCTAATAGTTTTTGTAATAATATTTTTAATTTAAATTGATGTAAAAACATTTAGTTGTCCTCTCCTAAATACAAGCAGCTGCTTTATTAGGAGATTGATTTAAAATATTTATGTTATATATTATGTTGTAAAATTGTAACCTTAATAAATGTTTCAATTATGTTAATAAAAAAATTTTAAAAATTTAATTTAAAAAAACATTTATTTTGAGAGGCGGGAGAGGGAACACCTATGCCGTAGATCATCCTCAAGTGGTTCCCTACGTTTGGTGACTTGGCAGGAGTGCCCGGGTCATGGGGTGAGTTTTTTCCAGGTCTTGGCGGCCGATGCCCTGTCTGCCCACCTGCTGCGTGGCGGGTCGGATCGAGGGAGACTGGTTGAGGAGGTCTTTTGATCTCTCCAGCCGGAACCCGTCGAGCCATCGCCTTGGACTGCAGTTGGAGGTATGGATTCATAAGTCCGTCACTCCTGAACACACTGACCCCCAGATTCCTACGCAACCCTCATACCTATTTTCTTCACAGTACATCACCTCCTTCTTTTCCTTAAACAAATAAAAAAAACACCACACAGTTTCCCCTAAGATGACAAAATGGGAAATTATTTTCCTCAAGGCCTCATGTGTAGAGCTGATGTAAAAAAATCTAAAAAACTATTAAAAATGCAGGTTTTTTATAATGTTATAATTATAAAAAATAGCCTCCAGAATATACATAGGTAGCATTCATTGTGCAATTTTTTAGAACGTTTAAGATAGTCTCTCCGAATTATTAATTAGGACAGTGAATGAAGAATATGATGTGAAAATGGATTAGATTTAAATTTTATTATTATTTGACTCAGCTGTTGAGTTTAACGCGAGAGTTAGCCAATTTGTTTCTATTTGGGGCTCTATTGTTGCCAAAATACACTTAGGATGGTTTAACTTTAATGTAACTTGCACATATTAACAGACACGGGATTGTAACGGGGCAAGTCTAAATCGAAAGTGGAAAAAAATATGGACATCAAAAATTTTAAGAACAAAATTAAAAATTATGTGAATACCTCACAATAGTATCAATGGCCTCCTTGGTCGACGGGCAAGGCTCTCAACTAGCAATCAGAAGGATGCGGGTTCAAATCATGTCATCACCATTCATAAAATAAATTTTATTTGATTGGTTTTTGCTATTTCACAATTTTATTCATTAAAAATAATATGTAGCATATTTGCGACACACTCCAGAGTAAGAAATTTTCTCAGTATCGTCCTCATTTAAAACCACCACTCAGAATTGAAACGTTACTTGAAATGGCTTTAGCCATGTTTGGTGACCAGATCTGAATAGCCATATACTTCGTCATCTCCTTCCCTTTTCCACCACCTTCAGCCTCATAACGTATCCCGATTGGGGATGCCACGGTCTTATTGGCTCCAGACAGGAGCAATTGGGACTCTTTTGAGTTATTCACATTAAAAAAAATGATTTAAAAAACTGCTCCAAACTCTCCGGAGCCAGTGGCAACCTCAATTACGGTACGTTTCATTCCAATTGGGATATGGCGTGAAAGGAAAGGAAAGGGGTATACGGGAAAAAGGAAATCGAAGACTCGCCAAAAACAGCTACGGTCATTTTTCAACTATCCAATTTTTTCTCCTTTTTTAAGTTAACTTCACGTAGGAGGCCCTGGAAAAACAATTTCCCTTTATTTTGGTCTTAGGTTACGGCTGCAGAAGAGTTTTTTTTCCATCTAACCATCTCAATGCGAACTTTTACTTCCTGAGATGGATAAAATTTTGGGTTAACCCAAGCTACCAAGTATTTTTACATTAAGAAATATGTTTTATTATTTGCAACGTTTTTCGTTTTTTCAAACGTGTTTCCACGTTTTCGTAAAATGTGAAAACATGGTGCTCTACTTAGTAATGTGAAATCAGCGAGTTAGTTTTTGATTTGAAAATTAGGTAGACGGGGTGGAACTGATACAAAATGAGTGTGACAAATGCATAGTTCTTACGTCGATGGCATAAGGTTCACTTTGAAAATCCAAATTTGTTGAGTGCCGGCCGTCTTCATTGATGTCAAAAATAAAACGCGAAAATGCATACTTTATTTTATTTTGCAAAGTTCATGCTATATATCAATTTTTATAGTAATTATTATAAAAAAAAATTAATTTGCCACATTATACAATAAAACCATTTCCGAAAAAGGGTTTATAACTAGGAGAATTTGCACTTGAAAGTGTTTTTTTATAGACCTAATACTTAAAAAAATTTTGACTTATATAAAGAATTATAGAAAAAAATATCGATATTTTCTAAGGCTTTTTTGTGTGTCCTACTTGCAGTATTTTATTGAAGCATTTATAATACTTTTAAGGGATCAAATTTTCAAAACAACAAAAAAAACATCATTTTGTATGATTTTGCATTATTTCGCTAATTTGACTTAAGCCAGCAGCATCACGAGCCATCCTAAAACATAAACAGACAGTTTTGAGTAATTTAATAACACAATCCACGGCCATCAGCGAACAATGGCTCTTACTGCCTTCTGGCTCGGCACAGTATCTTACAGCCAACAGGAGCCGTAGAGGTAGAGCCGCAACTACTCTGCTAGTAATTACTGCAATATTTCAACACCGACTGCCAAACCTAGGGTAACCAGAATTCCCTGTCCGTTTTTCTCAAGATGAAGCCATGCGAAATAATGCAAAATCATACAAAATCTTGTATTTTTGTTTTGAAAATTTGATCGCTTAGAAGTATTACAGATGTTTCAATTAAGATGAAGCCATAGTAAATAATGCAAAATCACACAAAATCGTGTGTTTTTGTTTTGAAAATTTGATCGCTTAGAAATATTATAGATGCTTCAATTAAATAATGCGTGTAGAACATATCTTGGCCCTTAAAAATATCGGTCATTTTTTTTATAAGTCTCTTAATAAGCCTAGAAAAAAATAAAGTAACAGGTCTTTAAAAAAACACTTTCAAGTGCAAACTCTCCTACTTATGAACATCTTTTCGTATATGGTTTTATTGTTTTTTGTAGCAAATTTAGTTTCTTTTATGATAATCGCAAAAAAAAATGATATTTACGCCCGATATTCACAAAATAAAATAAAATATGCATTTTTGCCTTGTTTTTTCACAATACGGCTGGCAGCCGACGAATGTGGATTTTCAAAGTGACCCTTATGTCGTTCACCGAAGGACTACTGGCTTGCCACACCCCACTTCCTTTCAGAACCGCCCTGGCCGGAGCAGAGAACAGGCGTGTAGGCTCCACGTCGCTCGGTTCCGTGAAATCAATTTTAAATTTCCTTGTTATTACAATAAACAATGTGTAAAAAAGGAGTTAATGTTTTTTTTAATCAACCTGTAAAACAAAATTCTCAAATACCCTTTTCAACCGTTCCAAAAGCTTTTTCTCAAATATTTTTAAACTCCTCCCACAAGGGCGTGAATTCCGATTTCGATTTTTCCCTGGACTATTGGATCCCCTTAAATACTGCATGCAGAACATAGGCTTGGCCCTTAAAAATATCGGGCCATTTTTTTATAAGTCTTTTAATAATCCTAGAAAAAATAAAGTTTTAGGTCTATAAATAAACACTTTCAAGTGCAAGCTCTCCTACTTTTCATTTAAACCCCTTATCGGATATGGTTTTATTGTTTAATGTAGCGAATTCAGTTTCTTTTATAAAATTCGCAAAAAAAATTATATATACGCCCAAACTTTACAAAATAAAATTAAATATGTATTTTCGCGTTGTTATACGGCCGGCAGTCGACGAATTTAGATTTTCAAAGTGAACCTTATGGCGTCCACCCAAGGACTACTGATTTGCCACACCCATTTTGTATCAGTTCGGCCCCGGCCGGAGCGGGGAATGGACGTATAGGCTCCGCGTCGCTTGGTTTCGTGAAATCAATTTTAAATTTCCTTGTTGTTACAATAAACAATGCTTAAAAAGGAAGTTAATGTTTTTACAGGCCTTTACGAAATCAACTTGTAAAAAAAAATCTCAAATACCTTTTCCAACCTTTCCAAAAGCTTTTTCTCAAATATTTTTAAATTCCTCCTTTAACCTGCCCCTTGCCGTTCGTCCGCCGGCGTACCATCGGCGCAAGCCAAAATAATCACTAAAAAATAATTTTGTTATGCGATTTTAACCCTTATGTATAAAGAAAACGAAGAAGAAGGTCAGAATCGCTTGGGGCATTCTTGTTTATAAGGTATAAGATACCGTGAACCCACCTAGAGCAGCGATATATTTTCTTTGAAATTGTTTATGACACGGCCTGAAACTTTTTCCCGCCGCTCGGCTGTCAAAATGGCGGCTGTCAAGTCTCGCGTCGCGGTCGATGAAATGATCGTAAAACGTATAAATTCATCAAATAAACGCAAGTAATGTTTTATTTATGTATAGTTTAGTATTCAAGGAATATGTTTCAGTAAAAATTACATAAGGTAGCATAAAATTAACCTGCAAAATATTACGTTAAAGTTGACGTTTTTTCGTTTTTTCCTGGCACGGGAGGGGGTAAAGGGGCGTGAATTCCGATTTTGATTTTTTCCTGGACTATTGGATCACCTTAAATATTTGATTTAAAAAAAATTAAGGATACCCTGGTTTATTTTTTTTAATTTCTGTACATTACTCAATTTGGGAGGCGGTGTGGTTTCCGCCTCCCCGGGAACCATTTATTAGATAGTCAAATGTCTGCCAAAGTTCGGTACACTTGGTGACACAGCAGGGTTGCCCGAGTTCTTGGGGTGCGGTTTGTTCATGTCTTGACTACGGATGCGTCTGCCCACCTTCTGCGTAATGAGCCGGATCGGTAGAGGCCAGTTGAGGGAGTCACTGTGACCTCTATTTATATATTTATTGTTTGAAACATTTACAGAGTGTTAACAATTATTACACTAATAGAATTGCCGTTGGTATATTACATAGATATTAACACTCGAATTAGAAATGTTCACAGCATGAGTAATCAATGTTTTGTTGTTACTAGACGAAAATGCTTGTAGTGATTACAGAAATAATGATAATCAAAATGAAATATAAAACATAGTAGTGTCAAATATAATACCCTGCAGAGAAAGAGAAAAAGAAAGAAAAAATGGTATGACAATAAAGCAGCTACATAACTGTTCTCCACGAAGTGTCATGGTAGGAGTTTGATAATTTGTTTTTTGAAAAATGTGAGATTGTTTGCGGAATGGCCGGAATCCCTCAAACCATGCACCGCAGTGGGAGGGATGGATTCATACGTTACTCCTGGACACACCTATCCCAGATTCCTACCCACCCCTCATACCATTTTCCTTCCAAGAACTTCTTCTCGTGTCTCTCCTTAAAAAGATCCTCTACACAGCATCCACAAAGATGAAATGGTTCCCGGGATGGTGTTATCCATATCCGCCTCCCAAATTAATGACGAAAATAATAAGGGGCCATCCATAAATTACGACACACGAATATCAAGATTTTTTTACCCTCCCCCCGTCCCTGTCACACATCGTCACATTTGTGAGACCCCCTCCCCTCTAGTGTGACGTCACATATTTTGCAATTTTACATTAAAAAAAAATTTGCGTTTTAATAATTTAGATTTTTACATGTGATGTCACAGAACTGATAACCCCTCATACCCCTTGTCACACTTCTCTTCTCCCCCCCCCCCCCCTTAATGTGTTACGTAATTTATGGATGGCCCCTAAATAACAGAAAATTATTTCAATTGTCATTTTCAAAATTAAAATTGATGTGTCAAGAATTCAGACTATACCGTGATTTTTCACGGATTTGCGCTAGTTCAATAATAACATTCATACATAACATGGTCGTCTCCTTGAGGTAATTTTCTCACGAAAATGGTGCATATATTTTTATTGTAAGTAATATTTTTGTGGTCACCCTGATAGCAAAATTTAAATGCATTGTTTAGAAAAACACCGCCGACACTTGCACTATGGCGAAACATTTAACACAATAAAATAACCAAAATAAAAACATTAAACCAAGCGAATAAAAACCAGCGAATTTCACCTTTTGCGTTTGTCCTTCCCACTTCATAATAATATGTAACAACAACGCAACTTACATCAGTTAAGTGAATCAGAAAGCATAGAGAATTGTAGACGTGGGGTATTTCATTTTTGATACGTAGGTACCTGTTGCATCCAAAACTGCTAAAAATTACAGCTTTCAGAAGCACTTGTAATGAACGAACTGTAAATACTAAAATCGAAACGAGACGAAATGTTTTTTTCTGGAATTGGGTGATTAGTCTGGTCAATATACCATAACATTTCAAATAACAAAAATTTGCACAGAGTTGAAATTTAGTAAAGACCTTGGGTACACCATCCATACTAATATTATAAATGCGAAACTGCTCGAGTTTGTTTATGACCTTTTCACGCATAACACAATATAAAGACTTTAATAATTCTTTCACCAGTATAAAGCTAAATTATATGCGCAAACTTGTATATGATGGTAAGCTCTGGGGTTATGAAATTATAAATATTAATATATTATATTTGTTATACGTTTTCTGTCGCTAACAAAAGCGAGTTTTTGCTAACGTCAGAAAAAAATCGTTTCCATGGAAACCATGTTGATATATTTGTGGTCTCTAAGCTGGTAGGTACTCAGCTCCCTGGTCAGCTACTGCTCCGGGAAATTCAAATATTAGAATATTTTTTGTTTTTATTTGGACAAGTTTCTGTTTTGGAACAAATGTCAGATAGAGTTCCTACATTAAAAATATAATTCGTAACGATTGGGTATAAAGACTGAATAACAAATAGTGTAATTTTTTTATTATATTAACAAACTTTCAAATATTTAATTAAAAATAAACATCCGAAATGTTTGTAAGCGCATAAATTCCGAACGAATGAACAAAATTGGATAACTATTTTTTTTCTTTGAGCTATAGCTTAATGAAATTTAGATGGTAGGCGAGATGTTTGAAAACCGAATGTAAGGGAATGAATGTATGGAGGGGGTGGGGTGGGGAGGAGGGGGGATAATTGATAAGTTCAACCGCTACAGTAATTTCCCGTAATACCATGTGAGCGAAGAATGATTCCATGAACGCTTAAAAAGTTATGCAAAGTCAAAAGTCAACATTTTCAGTTTTTTAGATTTTCCTCAAAAACGGTAAGTTATATCAAAAAAATAAGTAGAACAAAAATTGTAGATCATAAAATTATCTACAAAAATTATTGTTGATTTTTTTTTCTTAGAATCACCCTTTCTGAAATATAGCGATTCTAAAGGTTAAAGGAGTTACATTCTATATAATATGCACATATTTCCACACCACCTGTGAGGTTTCCCCTGTAGGCACAATCCACGATCGGTTATGATGAAGTTTCATGGGATAATTATTATATTTACTGCATACTGATTATTGATTGGTTATATTGATGTTTATATTGATTGGCGATATTGATGTTGATTTCTTTTGATGATTTTTTATTTAAGATAATCTGATTGATGCTCTTCAAATTCGACTTCTTTAGTCATGTCTTTTTTGATTTCTTTTTCTTCTTTTTCTTCTCCTTCTTGCTGGATGTTTATAAGCTGTTAAAATGAAGATGAATCAGCTGTCTCTTCATTGACATCACATGAATCCTGGTCTGTTCAATATCATTATTTTCAATTCAACATTCGAGCAATACTGGCCGTTTACGAGAAAAATCCAAAAAACTGAAAATGTTGACTTTTGACCTTGAATAACTTTTTTAGCAGACATGAAATCGATGAGGACTTTTGGTGTTTTATTTCTAATGGTGTACCCAAGGTCTCTTCAAAATTTTAGCTCTGTGCAAATTTTTGTTATTTGACCATTATTTGTCTAGCTAACTTAACCGGACTAGATAATGTGTGGGAAAAAACAAGGTATGCAAGGAAAGGGGATAACCAATCACCTACCAACATATTCTCCGCCTAGGAGCACACGACATAACCACAATATGTATATTATATTTTTAAAATTTATTTTATATTTGTATTTTTTACTATAAGTATACATTTTTTATATGTTGTACAGTGAATATAGAGGAGCCTTTCCTCACATAAAGAGACAAGGCTCTTGTGTTTGTTGAGGGAATTTATACTCAATTATATGAAATCATGTTAAGTAAATAATAAAATATTGCAAATAATAACAATAAGTAAGAAAAGCTCAAGCTTTATCAATAATAGATTTCAAAATTTAAAAGAAATAATAATAATAGGTATGAATTCTTACAGGAATTTCAGGTAATTTTTCAATTTAAATTTGAATTTTTTATTGTTTCCGATAATTTTTAGACTTAGTTATACCTAGATAGATATGGCTTTTTTGAATGTGCTTGGAATGAAGTTTAGGGATTTTAATATTGTTTTGATATCTTGCTGATATATTTATATTAATATAGTTTTTTTTACATTAGTTCCACACAGGAGGCCCTGAGGAAAATAATTTCCCTCAGGGCCTATGTCATCTTTGGGGATGCTATGTGGAGGTTCTATTTAGGAAAGGAGAGGAAATTTTGAGTAGGAAAAGGGTACTAGGGATGGGTAGGAATCTGGGGTCAGTGTGTCCAGGAGTGACGGACGAATGGTTTCATCCCCCCCACTGCGGTGCAAGGCGATGGGTCGTGGGATCTGGATGGAGAGATCAAAAGACCTCCTCAACCAGTCTCTTTCGATCCGGCCCGCCATGCAGCAGGTGGACAGATACATCGGCCGCCAATACCTTGACAAACCTCATTTCCCTAATTTTATGACGTGATGTTGATTGGTTTCAATTCAAATGTATTCCTGATTTTGGTTTCAATTCAAATGTATTCCTGATTTTGGTTTCAGTTCAAATGTATTCCTGATTCCTGAACACTTAGGATGGGTTGTTTCAAAAAATTTGACGAATTCGTCAAATATTTGACGTTAATTTTCACGTTCTGTGTAAGTTCTATTCAAGTTCTGTGATGATTTCAGTTTTGTGATGCAGCTGGCCTATGATGATAAAAAAACAGAACTCGAAAAGAACTTACACAGAACCTGAAAATCAACTTCAAATATTTGATGAACTCATCAAATTTTTTGAAACAACCCGTCCTTAGTTAAGAATTTGCGAATTGTCCAAATATTTACAAATATATTCAGATCATTTAAATTGATGTTAGTAGATTGGTTTCAGTTTGTATTATTCCTGATTTTCTATTTTTGTGTTTTAAAATTGTAGTATTATTCTTCAAGAAGTTTGTCACAAATTTCACTTTCCAAACCATTTATTCTGGAGGCATTAGACAGGTTAGGTTGGGTCTTGTGACTGGAGATGGTTAGATGAAGCACCTTCTCGACAGCATTACAGTAATCGTAATAGCTGTCAGTATGGGCCGGTCCAGTGGGCACGACCAAGCCTCGGAACGGCCTCGACTGTAGAAAGTTCGTGAACGTGTGACAACTGGAGACTCATTACGGTCATTATCGTCATTTCTAACTCTGCTTCAACATGTTTTGATGATTGTGGCTGATGAGTCTTTGGTTCATTATCATGCGTGGAGATTTCTAAACTAACAGCTGCCCTCGACACTAGCGACCAAAATACAATAAAAAACTTTTTTTAAGACTCGATCAAAGACTTCTATCCGAATAATACATAAGCTCCACACGAGAGGCCCCAAGGAAAAAAATTCCCTCAGAGTTTTTTAGGGATGTCATCTTTGGGAGGCGGGTATAGGTACCGCCGCCCCGGAAATAATTTATTGGATAACCAACACCTGTGGCAGACACAGTCACCGAAAAGTGGTTCTCCACGCAGTGGCGTAGATAGAGGGGGGGCGGTGGGGCGGCCCGCCCCGGGTGCCCGACCGTGAAAAAAAAATTACGAAGGATATTGTCACAAAAATAAAATGTTATTTATATTTTCGTAGCTCTGTGGCTCCCCGTGGAGTGCCTCGAAACGGTTTTTAGCAGGCGAAAATAGCCTATATTTATGGTTTTTATTATCCCTGAAAATCTCTAGCCACCCCCCTCCCCCCTCCCCCCTCAGGATGGACCATTTTTTACACGTTTGGCTTGGTAGTAATGTTGAATTTCTCAAAGTCAACTCTAATGGGGGGGGGTGACACGTTATCTGCCCCGGGTGTCACCCATGCCAGCTACGCCACTGTCTTTACGTTTGGTGACTTAGCAGGGGTGCCCGGGTTCATGGGGTAAGGTTTGTCTTGGCTGCCGATGTGTCTGTCTACCTGCTGCGTGGCGGGCCGGATCGATAGAGACTGGTCGAGGAGATCTTTTGATCTCTTCAGCCAGAATCCCATGACCCATCGCCTTGCACCGCAGTTGAAGAGATGGATAGATACGTATGTCACTCCTGGATACACTGAATCCCAGATTCCTTCCCGCCCCTCATACCTTTATAGAAGTGTTAATCTTACCGAATTAACATTAGTGTCACGGGATTTAAATAAGAAGATGATTTTTTTTACATGAGCTCCACACAGGAGGCCACGAGGAAAATAAATTCCGTCAGGGCCATATATAATCTTTGGGGATGCTGTGTCGAGGGTTTTTTTGTAAAATAAGGGAGAGGAGAGTTCTGGGAAGGAAAATAGTTTAAGAGGGTTCAGAGAGTCCTGGTCATCCGCCTCCAAGTCCTAGATAAACCTCACCCCATGAACCCAGGCACCCCTGCTAAATCACCAAACGTAGCGAACCACTTGGGGCGACCTATGGCAGAGGTGTTGGTTATCCAATAAATGGTTCCCGGGCGGCAATACCCATACCCGCCTACCAAAGATGACATTCATAAAAAGGCCCTGAAGGAAGAAAAATGTAATATATCTGTATTATATTAAAAAATATTTATACTACGTAAGGACAAAACGCCGTTCGGTCGCCGTCCCCTTAAAAATATTTAATTATTTTTTTAGAAGGTAGGTACCTACTTTACTTTGACCCAGCTAGCCACATAAACATTCACCCATGGGTCATATTATTGCTAAAAGAAGAAGATGAAGCAAGCATAGACAAGCAGAAAGTAGAGGCCGCCATTGCTGACTAATGAATTCGAAATGAACGCAGCCAACTGAGGAAGAATTATAGGGGAAGATGTTAATCTCGTGGGAACCGGAAGTCTCCGGCTCTAAGACGATGACTTTTTTCTAACACATACGGTATAATGGCGTAATTATACATTCAAATACCTTACTCCTATGGTCTTCTTCAATGTTGAATTTTGCAGGTTAGGTTCATCATGTTTCGCGCCCAAATTACTGTCAGAACAATTTTTTTTTTTTTTTTTTATATGAATACCGCACAAGAGTCCCAACTGCTCCCGTCTGGAGCCAGTGAGACTATGGCATCCCCAATTGGGGTATGTTGTGAGGCTGAAGGTAGTTAATTTATGTTTACGGTACTTAATATGAAAAGCAAGTTAATATTTTTTTTATATGAACAAGAGTTCCAACTGCTCCCGTCTAGAGCCAGTGAGACTATGGTATACCCAATTGGGGTATGTTGTGAGGCTGAAGGTAATGGGGAGGGGAATAAGATGGGGAAGTACCTGGCTATTCAGATCTGGTCAAAAAACACGGCTTAAGCATCGTTTGAATTCTGAATAGTGGTCTTACGCCAGGCCGATACTGATAGTATCTTTCACTCTGGAAAGGGCCGCAAATATACTATTTATTATTTTAAATGATTTAATTGTGAAATAACACAAATTAATCACATAAAATTTATTTGCCACGCCGGGATTCGATCCCGCGACCTTCGGATTGCGAGTCAAGAGCCTTACCGCTAGACGACGCCGGTCGTCATGCATTATTTCACAATTAATTAATCTATATAAGTATAAAAAAAACGAAAATATGTTTGCTTCTGTCTATGTATATATATGTATGTATGCTATGCGTTGCTAAACCATTCATCCGATTGCGATGAAATTTTGTGGATTTGATGTGCGCATGCCCGCGATTCTTTCTATATACAATAGTGAGTTATAGTGAGGGAGGGAGGGGGGAGGGGGGAGGGGAACTCGGAAGGGGAGAAGGGAACTCGGGAGGGGGATTCATGGGAGGGAAGAGGGGGCAGGCGAATCCTGGAGGGGGGAGGGGAACTTGGGAAGGGGGAGAGGAACTCCTAGGTTCGAGTCCCAGAGGTGCAAATATCTTTTTCTGATTTTTCAATTTCCAGATTTTCGATTGAGTTACGCTCATAGTGTCTTCATTTAATTAAATTGTGTTTAAAATTCACAAAGCGTAGGAGTGATAACTTACTATTATTAAGATTTATTATGTAGGTAGACAAATACCCACGTCGCAAATTATTTACGTCTCGAATTTAATATGTTTTCTCGAAGGCCGCCCCGTGCCCGCTTTTGGTATAATTGGCCAATAAACAAACATGGCGGGCCTCTCTAGGAGCCGAAAAGACTTCGGAGCCGTCATCAGCTTAACGCAGACAACATCATTATCCCGATTAGGAAGAGATCGCCTTTAATTAGGCAGGACATTAAAAAGATTGATCCTGAATTATTTGATTACTTCTTCATTCCATTTAAACTAAACTGATCGACTGGACTGTGATAGAAAAATAAAGATAGGTATGACCAGGACTGGGCAAAATACATGCTTTGCTGTAATTAAAATACAAATTACAAAATACTTTTTAGCATGTATTTAAAATACGAAATACAAAATACTTAAGCCCTTATCTTAAAATAAAACACACTTTTCAGCGATGTTTTTATGCGGATAAAAGGTGCGTTTCCTTAGAAGCAAATCTGAGCAGAGTGAAACAGAGACGTGCAAAAATTTAACAATCATATTGCTCAGAAGACACATCTCATCTCCGCTACACTTGTAAAGTTTTGTGGTTTTGATGGAATTTGATCATCCATTATCAATTATCAACTAACTCACGTCTTCATGAATAAATACCGCGAAACGATGAAAACGACAATTGACAAGATACTTTTTTTGTACAGTGTTACCAACTCTAAATATTAACATATATTGTTCTGGATTCTAGCGTTTTTAGTCTATGTATTTACCATGTCAGTTTATTTCTCATTATCATTATTAAGATCGCTAAATGTATTTGAAAATGTATTTGGAAGCCATAAGTATTTTAAATACAAATTACTAAATACCTCAGCATCAGGTAATTGAAATATCAATTACAAAATACATTTTTAGGAAGTAATTGAAATACAAATACAAAATACGTCTTTGTATTTCAAATAAGTATTTCAATTACAAGTAATTCAAATACTGCCCAGCCCTGGGTATGACCGGTCAGTGGCTGAGTTCGCATCGCCTTTGGGTCCCACCCAAGCATCGTGGGTTCTATTCCTCGCCTGGCTAAGTCCTCCATCACGATACAAGCAATATTTACTACTAACTACTAACTGTGGTGGTAGTAGGAAATTTTCAAATGTTGTCAGGTTACTTGTAAGCCCGAAATTTCTTAAAAAAAATTATGTATAAAAATCATTTTGTTGTTTGTTTGTTTGTTTGTTCGTACGTTATGCGCTGCCATATCGTTCACCCGATTACGATGAAACTAAGGTGATTTGTTGTGCGCACGCCCGCGAAGGTTATAGGCTATACATAATGGTAAGCTCTGGCGTTATGAAATTTGTGTTAATGAAAATGAGTGTATTTTATATATTTTAGCGGCAGGGAGAGAAGGCATGAGGGGAAGGGTAATGAAGGAGGGGTGGTTAGCAGGAGGGTAGACGAGGGAGGGAAAGGCGTGGAGGGTGAAAGGGGAACGCGGGGGAAAGGGGACTCGGGAGGGGAACGGGGACGCATGGGAAAGGAAATGCAGGGAGAAACAATTTATTTCTTTGCATTGCAACGCATGCCAGGTACCAGTTAGTTGCTCTATAAAATGGAAAAGAGGCTGTATCGATACTAATGGTTAAATTTAATTCAATCCCATTCCTAGTTTTGACTTGTCTAGTCCGTTTAAGGGTCTACTATTCGTATTTCGACCGATTTCTTACATATCTCCCTTAAACATTTGAAGTTTTTAAGCTCTTAAAAAAATATATGTTATTTTTGAAGATAATATCTAGATACGTTCCACGCCGATACGCAAATTATATGAAATTCCCCCGATAGAAAAAAATCTCAAAGTATGCTCCGAAAATTATTTTAAACAAGTCTATTTCTTTTATTTTACAAATTATATTTGTGAAAAAATTCACAATGTTTCTTAAAATGATACTTAAAATACCTTCCACGAGATTTTTGTTCTATTTTAAACGAGTCATATTTTATTAAGCTTTTTCGCAATTTTCGCTGCTATTCTACGACTAAACATATTAGCGCGCTCTGTCCAACACTCGTAATTACATATCTCTCCATCTTCTTCTTTTTCAGCGCTGTGCATTTCAAGAGTGCGGCCTTAATCTCAGGAGCAAATTTGCCACACCTCACGTAGGTCTCATATAAGTCGCTGAATCTTCCTTACTATCATAATGAAAAACATTATCTAAACGGTGTTAGAAAGAAAAAATACCACGCTTCATATTCAAAACTAAAAAATAAGCACAAAATGTGAAATTTACACCTACATGAAGCCAAAATCTCGAATCGGAATTTTGAAAAAAAATTTTGAAACCTTAGAAAATTTTTATTGCAATCGGTACCGCGATTTGGAAGTTTGCGCCTATTGTCTCTCTATGTTTTTACACACTTGTAAGTGTTGTTATTCGATATTTCAATTAATTTCCAAAGGTGCTAACAGCTCAGACAATATTATGTTCCTTTATCTGTGGATCCGGTAGCGATATATCTAGTATGTGGCAGCGTCATAATATCAAATAGTATTAATAGGCTTGCGTCTGCGTGATTGAATTTCAGAACCCGACTTCGAGTGCATGTTTGACGTCACGCCATACACGCCGCGCCACAAATAACATCTGTGTAAGTGGAATTTCAAACAAAGCTATCGTTGTTATTCGGTTTAGAATTCAAGAATTCGTCACAAGATGTCGCCACTTCCGTCAGCAGGTCGGATGAGTTCGTGTCCCCCCTAGGTATAATATGCAGGATATCGTACACCGATATCGCTGAAGGCCGATCGGTTTCATGTTGACTGCCGGCCGAATCTTCGTGGATGAGGTTTTTCATGGTTTCCTCATTCCCGAAGGCAAATGCGGAAGAACTCCAAATAAAAGGACATGACCGCCTCCTTCCCACTCCCAACATAACACAACAGACACGTATGTATATAATATACCATATTATGGTCGTCGGCTGCTAGTCCTGATGATGAAGATTGATGTTGATGAAAATATGCAATTTTAGTAGGGCTTTCAACACACAACTTTTAGAAACTGTTAGGTGTAGGTAATTTGCTCTCAAATCTCTTCTATTCTACTGAAATATCCGTAGAAAAGACACGGAATTGTCTTAAAGTATATTATTAATGGAGATTAGATGACCTCCGTCGTATAATGCTGTTATTTCGCCAGTCGGTACCTGTCCGACTAATAATAATAAAATAATAATAAACAGTCTGTTTCTGTATAGGAAGTGGGGGCAAGGGGGCCTGGGAAACAGTCTCACGCCATAACTGTAATGCGCGTTGCTTTTATTGTTTCGAGGGAATATTTAATATGGAGCGCTGTAAGCTCTATAGTTGACGGGGGACGCAGAAAAAATATCCAAAAATGCTTTAGTTATTGGAAAAATGGGACTGCAAATGAATGGAGACCAAAAATGATGACTGCACAGGTGCCCTAATGGAAGCAGAATCGATAACTTTACAATGTCGGATCGATAGGCGTAATTTCCGACGATTTTATATCGATATATTGAGCTCGGTTTCTCTGTTGACAGCCGAAGCGAAATTGACAGGGAATAAATAAGAAATCGATTTATGTTGGCAGCACTGGCGGACTCGTCTACGAATTTACATCCCGAAACGTTAAACGCCAATAAATTAGGTACAAAAAATAATGAATTTGCAATGTTGAATTGAAATATTAACTTCAATATGTATTGGCAGTTCGCATTTACCTTTTGACACTAAACGGGAGTTAATTGGTTAAGGTACACAACCCTAATAATTTTTGTTTGCTCAAAACGCACATTTTTATCATTTCCAGTGAGTTCGTAACTATATTAACTTTTTTATTCCAACAGACCCCTGGGGATGTAAATTCTTTATAATTCTTCTTCTTTGTGCGCCCTATCAGGTTTCCTCGACGGTGGCGATCACTCTGGAAAATGTCTCTCTATCTTGAGCTGCCCGGAATAGCTCCTCCGCACTTCTAATGCCGGTCCACTCTCGTATATTCCGTAGCCAAGACATTTGTCTCCTACCAAGCCCTCGGCGACCTTCTATTTTTCCTTTCAATATTAATTGGAGCAAGTGATACTTTTCCCCTCGAAGTACGTGACCCAGATACGAAATTTTCCTGACTTTTATTGATGTGAGCAGTTCTCTATCTGCTCTAGCCCGCCTGAGAATTTCTATGTTGGTGATCATGACGGTCCATGGAACCTTGAGCATTCTCCGGTGAAGCCACATTTCAAAAGCCTCTAACCTGTTCATGGTATTTACTTTCAAGGTCCATGTCTCACATCCATACAGCAACACTGACCACACATAACACTTTAACTATGCCTTAGTTTTAAATTGAGGTTGTCATTGCAGAAGAGGGATTTCATTTTACTGAATGCAGTTCTTGCTGCCTCAATTCTGCACTTAACCTCCGCATCTAGGTCAAGAGTCTCCGTGAGAATGCTGCCGAGGTATCTAAATCTTGCCACCTTTTCGATATTGCAACCATTTAATTGTAACACTAATCCTCCCTCTTCCCTATCTCCTTCTTCTCCCTACTACCTTCAGCCTCACAAAATACCTCAATTGGAGATGCCATAGTCTCACTGGCTCCAGACGGGAGCAGTTGGGACTCTTGTGCGGTATTTCATATAAAAAAAAAAATTTTAAAATGAGTGATCTAGTCGCCCAAATGTCATCAATTTTATATTTAAAAATTAATAAAAACAATACCTTACCAATAATATATTTTACGTACAACGATTTGAAAACTTTATAACCCGTTTTTTTTTCAACTATAAAGTTAGCGGTAAGCACCAGATTTACCCTAAATTGTTTGAATAAACTTTTAAATAAAGTACAAATGCTTATTTGATTTATACACGATCATACACTTGGCCCCCATAAAGCCTCGATGACATTGAGCGAGTTTACAAGCTACTATCTGGGAAATTTTTGTTAGTAAACTCTGTTAGTAGGTAAACTTGTAGTTTCTGTTAGTAAACTCGCTCAGTATCGTCGTATTACTTGCTAACTAGCAGATTGTGGACAATCTACGAAAAAAGTAGAAAGGTGGTCAACTTTGCTCGCTACTCGCTAGTGTTTGCCTAAAGATGGCGGCCCACCAACAGCTGATTTCGTCGGTCTGTTGAAGATTGTTACAAAAAATCGACCGAATTGGTTCGCGCGAGAGTTGTTATTTTAGCTGCTAATATGGCTGCTACTGTCGCTACTGAGCGAGTAGACAGTTTTGTGTCATCATGACAATCTCACTCACCCGGTTTTAAACTTACCGGCTAGTAGCTTGTAAACTCGCTTAATGTAATTGGGGCTTATGACCCGTTTGCATTGGTCAAGTATTTTAGTCGAGTGGAGAGTATAGTAGTAACTAAACGCGTCCGAACTCCATAATTTTGGTAGAGTGGGTTAGTCAGCTCTTTAGTCGATTCAATCCATTTCGTTCTAATTTTTCGGCGAGTAGCGCTCCCCTCCACGCGTCCCTGCGCACTAACATGCGCAAACCCGCCGTTTTAGCAGAGTTCATTTGTAGACGCGCGAAAATGTCGTAGCATTGGCACGAAGATGTAACGCTAAAATTATTTATTAATGCTGCTATTAATCTCTTTTCGTGTCTATAGTTTATTTATTTTCATTTTACTAATTTATTCTTCCACCTCTTCTAAAATTTCACCTCTTCTAAGCATTACAATATGTTTAATTAGCGTATTTACTTTGCTTTATAGCAGCCCGTCAACCGCCGTCATCTTGCAACAGGCGGCGGGCAATAATGTACTTCTACTCGAAAGTAATGATTTTCGAACGATTTTCGGCAAGTCAAGGGGCGAGTTACTCGCCACTCGACTAAACTACTAGCTTAGTCTGAACAAACCTTTAAGCTTAATAATTTAGGGCTGTCTGTAAGTAGGTAATATCATTAACAATTTTTAAAATAACAGTAATCGATATACAACACATCCTCTGTACAATTCTTCAGTGAGTGAGATGTGGAAAAATCGCGCATGTTCTTGCTTGAGCCCGTTTTTCTAATCGGGGCCTCGTTAAAACGTGTCGGTAACCTTAGCTAATAACGCATTGAAATCTTAATTGCGAGTCGTTTTATCTACGGCCTAACAGTTAGTTTAAATCGGTTCGAATATTTACTACCCAACCTTCCTCTTACACATCTTCAGCCTTATAACGTACCCGAACATACTTCAAGTTGGGGATGCCCGTAGAATAAATCCCTTTATTGGTTGTCTGGGGTAGAGGTTAGGTAGAACACGTGAAATTTTGAAGTGAAAACTTAGTTCGTCACTCCTGGACGCACTGACCCCTGGGGAATCTCCGGGAGGGGAAGGAGATGGTGAAGAGGAAGGTGGGAAGTACCTGGCTATTCAGATCTGGTCACCAAACACGGCTAAAGCAATTTCAAGTAACGTTTCAATTCTGAATGGTGGTCTTACTACACCAGGGCGATACTGAGAGTATCTTCCACTCTGAAACGTGCAGCAAATATACTATATATTATTTTAAATGAATAAATTGTGAAATAACACAAATTAATCTAATAAAATTTATTTGCCACGACGGGATTCGATTCCGCGGCCTTCGGAATGCGAGTCAAGAGCCTTACCGCTGGACTACGCCGGCCATCAACCTACCTAGAACATCCTCTTCTTGCTTTCCTAAAAATACACTCCACTTATGTTATCTTTGGGGATGCCGTCATCCCCAAAGATGGGAGCCCTGAGGGGAATTATTTTGTTCAGAGCCTCCTGTGTGGAGCTATGTAAAAAAATTACATATATTAAAAAAATAATCTTGCCCTACACATACTACGTAAATCTTTATATATAAAAATCTCGCATCACAATGTTTGTTCGAGATAAACTCCGAAACTACTTAACCGATTTTGATGAAATTCGGACTTACTGTGTGTATTTGGTCCAACTTAAAAGATAGGATAGTTTATATCCCGATTATTGACCTCAATATTTATTATTGTGAATTAAATTTTTGTTATGGGACAATGTTTGTAATTATTTATAAGTTTCTAACAGATGACGGTGTGAGTTAATTTATCGATAAAACAATCTTGGTTGGGTAACCATCCAGTAGATGACGTTGTGTTTCTTTAGCTACAGCAAAGCGTGGCGGGTCAGCTAGTAGGTACCTAAACAAAATTTAAAAAATAAATCATTGTAAAAAAAACGTTTTTTGAGTCCAAATTTTAACTTTGTATGAAAAATTTGTGTTCCAATGTAAATTGGTCATTTTTAGTTTTAAATTTAAGTCCATAAGAATACTTTTCTTAATGATTATATTTTCGCAGTGGTTGCAGTAAAAATATTTTTTAAATAATCACAATACTCACAAGAAAGTTGTCATTTTTGCCTTTAAAATTCAGAAAAATTGAATCCTTTAATGTCCTGTATATTATAATTTAAATCATAAATAAAGTAGCACATATCCGTACTAGATATTTGCTATACCTTTTGATTTAAAAAATAATCATTCAGTTTGATCAAGCATTTTGGCTTCAAATCCAAATTTAAGCATTTCAACAAGCAACATTTCCAAAATACCTTTTCACAGAAAACGAAAATTTCTTACACAATGATCACAGAACATCCATTCAAAAAGTAGGCCTCAATGGCAAACGCACGCTTCTCACCGTTCCAAAGAATGATGGCGACTAAACTGTGTCGGGACAAAACTTTATAGTTCCGCCTCTCGAACGAGATCACTAGCGCTCCGCTACGACATCAACCGACTGAATAGGGCGCATTTAAAAAAAGGAAGTTATGCTGCCGCACCCTGTACAAGATGGTTTATCTACCTACCTACATGTTTAAGTTTTGAAGCCGAAATTGGATCTACTGAAAATCTAGTTATCCAGTGCATGGGCAAGGTGGGGCGTTTGCCCCACCCTGGCTGACCGATGCATGACCTCTGGGATTGTCGACCGAGTCGCGTTTTCAAATTTACAGCACTTCATAGGATGGTTTTCCTTGTACCGTTCATATTCTTTGTATCCATAGAGCCTAAAGATGAACATGTTGTAGAATCCTATTTTTTTCGGTAATTACTCTGGATTTTTATTTTTTGCCCCAACCTAAATCAAAACCCGGCTACGCCCATGATCCAATATCTCATCAGTGGTGATACCTTGGTCCGATAGTTGGCACTCTTTTGCGATAAATATTTTTGAAGTGAAACTTTTTTAGCACCGTTGTGATTTGAAACTCGATGAAACAGAAACAAGCGACACTAAAAGATCTATAAGATTTAGCTGCGAGAGAATGAGATAGGATGAAACCTTACCTGCGTACAGTACCTACTAAGCGTCGCGCTCTGTCAATCTGCACGCGTTGATTATGAGCTCATTTTTCAGGGCTCCTATCGGTTGAGATTGTGTGGGTAAAATTTTAACTTCTACCGTATGTGAACTGCATTCGATTTTTTAAGTGAAAATTCTTTAGCACCGTTGTGATTTATTTATTTATTTATTTCAAAAACATACGGCACAACATGTGCCATTAACATAAATTATATTATATATGTATTATAAAACAATAACAAAACGAAAGTAACAACACAAATTGAAGTTAAATATAAAAACAAAAGGTAAAAAAAGGAGTTGAGGTAGTAAGCAGTAAGTAAAAAGTAAGATAGATAAATGAAAGTATAAAGTAAAAGCATAAAGTTATAAAATATAAAATATAATGAAAAGTTACAGATTGATTCAGAAAGTTAAAAGGTAGGAAATAATACAGTCAAAAGTAGTATGTATAGACTATAAGATAGATATCTTAAAAATAATAAAAAGTGTAGAGTTATAAATATTAAAAAAAAGTGTAACAAGTAAAGAGTAAGAAATGCTCTTAGGAGACAAAAATTGAAGATAATATAAATTTACCAAATATAAAAGGTATCACTGATTATGATATGTTTCTAATCCATAGATATTAGGAACGCTCATACAGTTGCGTATACATACATCTGTTTACAAAGTTAATAATAGCGAGTGCGTACTGGTAGGACATGATTAATGAATATATTATGATTACGTGGTAGTAATAGCAGACAAATTCTGTTTTATGCATCTTTTGTATGATGACAGACTTCCGGCATTATCGATATGAGCAAATTCATTACCTAAAGAGTGTAGACGGTGTATTATTGAATTTTGTTCAGCATTACTGAGAGTATTGTTGCAATAATAAGGTGTTTTGAGTCGAGTTATTCTACTAGGTACGTGGTAATTCACCAGCGAAACTAGTTCAGGGGAGTCAAACCAGTTATTATTTACTTTAAATAAAAAAATTAGATCATTAAATATTCTTCTATCTTTTAACGATAACAGTCGCATTTTTCGTAGTAGAGAATCATAGTTTATTTCGTCCGCGGGAATTCCTAGTTTAAAATTTAATGATCTAAGAAATTTGCGTTGGATTCTTTCAATGGACATTTCATGACTTTTGTAAAAAGGGTTCCATAAGGGGGAATTATATTCCAAATGACTTCTAACTAGAGTCGTATAAATTATTTTAAATGTGTTGATGTTTTTGAAATCCTTAGATATTCTTATAATGAAGCCCAACATTTTCATTGCTTTACTAGTTATTTATTTTATTTTATTTTATTTATTTATTTATCAAAAGTATACAATACAGAATATAGTATATTATATAAAGCATTGTACTCCCAGGAGTTAATAAACTCATTGCGGGAATGATACGCATTACATGAAACATATAGCTGTATGTATTAAATGGACATATGATGGGGACATACACAACATTATTATTTCAGATAGTCATTAATAAGATGAAGTTAATATTAATGTGATTATTAAATGATAGTTTCGTATCAAAGATTATACCGAGGTCCCTTATTTCAGATACTGACAATAAACTCTGGTTGTTGAGTGAATAACTGTATTTTATAGGGTTTTTTATTCTAAAGAAACTCATGATTTGACATTTTTTAATATTAAGTGTAAGCTTGTTTATGGTACACCATTCTGCGAATTTTATAAAATTGGATTGTAGGGACAAGCAGTCGTACATATTTTTTATGATTTTATATATTTTCATGTCATCAGCAAATAATAATATGTTAACATCAGAAAATACGGAAGTGACATCTTTTATAAATAGAATAAACAATATTGGACCAAGGTGCGAACCCTGATTTGAAACTCAACGAAACGGAAACAACAACAAAAAGACACAAACACATATATCTATAAGATTTAGCCTGCGAGAGAATGAGATGGAATGAAACCTTACCGCATTAGCCGCCGCTTTGATTATGAGCTCACTTTTCAAGAGTCCTATTGGTTAAGATTGTTTGGGTGAAGGTTTCACTTCTATCGCGTGTGAACTGCACTCGGTTTACTTCGCCATTAGGGTAAATAATTTTAAGAGTTGGTGTCTTAAAACAAGCACAGTATTTAGCTCGTTAGCGCGATACGGAATACCGAATTGAAGAAAACTATCAAAATGTGTCATATACGGCTGATTTAACCCGCGTTACGCTGTCGCAAGTTACAGAAACACCCTATAGATCTGAATAGCCAGATACTTCCCAACCATCCTCCTTCCATCAGCCTCGCAACATACTCCAACTGGGAATGGTATAGTTCTACTGGAAAACTAAATAAATGCTACAGTGATCCGGAAGAAATCAAATATGGTGTCCCTCAAGGCAGCGTCCTGGGTCCCCTTCTATTTCTCATTCACATAAACGAATTACTGACTCTGAACAATTAGGACCCTTGTGCGGTTTTCACAATGTTTTTTTAAATCCATACTAATATTATAAATGCGAAACTGCTCGAGTTTTTTTGCTACGCTTTCACGCATTAACCAATAAAAAGACTTTAAAAATTCTTTCTCCAATAAAAAGCTAAATTATATGCGAAGACTACAGGCTGTATATGATGGTAAGATCTGGTGTTATGAAATTATAAATATTAATATATTATATTTGTTATACGTTGTCTGTCGCTAACAAAAGCGAGTTTTTGCTAAAGTCAGAAAAAAATTGCTTCCATGGAAACAATGTTGATATATTTGTGGGCTGTATGCTGGTAGGTACTCAGCCCCCTACCTACTGGTCGGCTGCTGCTCCAGAAAATTCAAATATTAGAATATGTTTTGTTTTTTTTGGACAAGGTTTTGAAATAAATGTCAGATAAGAGTTCCTACATTAAAAATATAATTCGTAACGATTATAAAGATTGAATAATAAATATTGTATTTTTTTATTATATTTACAAACTTCCAAATATTTAAATAAAAATAAACATCCGAAATGTTTGTAAGTGCATAAATTCCGAACTAATTAACAAAATTGGATAATTCTTATTTTCTTTGAGCTTATAGCATTATGAAATTTAGGTGGCAGGCGAGATGTTTGAAAACTGAATGTAAGGGAATGAATATATGGAATGCGGAAGGGGGGATAATAAGTGCAAGCGCTACAGTAATTTCCCCTAATACCATGCGAGCGAAGTCGCGGGGAAAAGCTAGTATTATATAAAAGTCAATCAAAACACACACAAATTATTTATACACCAATATATTTTCTCTTATTATAACAATTATTGTGTCTAAAGTCTAACATTGGGTACTTATTTAGAATATATTGAGGTTTGAGAGTGGGTCGGTGGTTTGGAACCCACACCAGAAGGTCTAACACGGTGGATCAATAAAACCCTATGTCAATATGATATTGACTAAATTCATCATCTATGGACTATTGGCGTTATTTGTGAGCACGGTCAACATATGATTCCGACAGTCAGTTAACAAAAGCCGCCAATTTTAGGGTTGCCTCACGAGTCTCAAATAAGCTGTCAATACACACAACATTTTTAATAATGTCATTCGTTATGTAATATATAAAAATAACTGGCTTATTTAATGAATGGAGGTGAACTAACGAGGCTCTTAGAATTGAAAAAATTCGTATACGCGATCCAGACTTAATTAATTCATCTAAGTCGCAATCAATTTATTCTGTTCGATCTTGGAGAAATGAATGTGGCTCAAATTTGACTAAAGACCTCGCTAACTAATTAACTTCTGTTTAGTGTCAATAAGTATATGCGAAGTGCCAATGTATATGAAAGTCAGTATTTCAATTCGAAATCATCAATTTATTAGTATTTTTAATTTTTCATATTGGTTTGACGTTTAGGAATGTAAATCCATGGACAGATCCACCAGTGTTGCCAGCTTATTCAGATTTCTTATTCATTCCCTGTCAATATCGATTTGGCTATAACAGTGCAACCATGCTCGGGATATTGATATAAAATAGTCAAAAGTTACACCTAACAATCTGATTCTAGACCCCCTGGAGAGGCATTCTCTCCCTACCGACTTTATCTTGGGTATGCTCAGAATGAACCATCTACGGGTCAGAAGAGATGTGCGTATTGCATCACATTTCTTCAGACTGATTCGTGGATGGTTCGAAAACTCGACTATGGAGAGCATTAGTTTCTATGTTCCCGATGGTTATCTCCATCACCGACAGCATAGACTGTTTTATCTCCCAGGCTTGCAGGACTAACTTGCCAATGGTCATGCCAGTGGGGAGAGCAATCTTGTTAAACAGAATCACTTTGGATATTGACATATTTAACATCAACATAGCAGAAATTAGATGGCAAGCTATGTTGCTATTAGAAAACTTTTATTAATTTTACAAATAACCTAAAATTAATACATACTTAGGTATAATATTTGTGGTAACAAAATTACAGCTGCTCACTATACCTGCATGGAATATAAAAAATACACAAACTGATATTAAAAAATATTACAAAATATCATATAAGAAATAATATATAATAAATGCATTATGTATCCGAAAAATTGAAGCTAGCAGTCCACAATGGAGTGTTGATACTGTTAAAATTGTTAGGATCCTTAATAAAACTCTTTTGGTTAGAATTTTCACTTGTATTTTAAAATCACAGTAACATGTTTAAAAATGTGTAAATAACGGTGATAATATTGACTACACCGGGCCAATATCTGGCAGTTGTTTTACTACTGAACTTGCGAAGGAAAAAGGGCGCTGAACTATAAAGTTCAGCCTTTTTATAAGAGTAACAAAACACACACCTTTACAAAAACAATAAACATAACCTTTAATATCTGACGTTTGTATGGAGTGGTGGTCAAAACAGAAAGCTACTTGCTAAAACCGGACAAGCCACTAGCCAAGGTTCGCACCATTTGTCCAGGTAAAAAAACCATAGGTGTTTGCTCCAGCAACCCATAGGTGCCGGTAGTATGTCAATTTTTAACAGATACCAACCCTGATGTATGGCAGTGAGGCAAGTAACTGGCAGAGGAAGGATGAAAGTAGACTGAATGCTGTAGAAATGATATCTCTGGGGCATATGTGTGGTAAAACGGTGTATTTTTTCATCTTAGGGGTGCAATGTGGAGGATCTCTTTAAATAAAGAAAGAATAGGAAGTCTGCGAGAGCAAAAGGAATCTGGGGGTCAGTGTGTCCAAGAGTGACGGACGTGGGACGTATGAATCCATCCCTCCCACTGCAGTGCTAGACGATGGGTTGAGAGAGTCCAGCTAGAGAGGTCGAAAGGCCTCCCAATCAATCTCACGCAGCAGGACAGACGCATCCGCCTTCAAGAGCCAGACAAACCTCACCACAAGAACCCAGGCAACCCTTCTTAGTCACCAAACGAATCGAACTACTTGGGAGTGCTTGATAGAAGAAGTCAGTGACTCCTGAGGAAGACATGGTAAAATTAAGTTAATCAAATTGGAACCATTCGTCCGTTAACCAACACCTCTAAGTTAAGTCACCACAAGGTTCACTGGGTGCTCGGATTCATGGGGTGAGGTTTGTCTGGACCTTGGCGGCAGATGTGTCTACCCACGAACTACGTGGCAGGCCGGTTCAGGAGAGACTGGTCGAGGAAGACCTTTCGACTTCTCGTTTCGTGCATCACTCCTGAACACACTGACCCCAAGATTCCTCCCCTCATACCTCTTTCCTTCTCAGAACTTCCTCTCCTTTTTTTCCTAAAAAGACCCTTCACACAGCATCCCCAAAGATGACATAGGCCCCGAGGAGAATTATTTTCCCTCTGCCCTAGTGTGTGGAGAAAATATGAAAATAAAACTTGAGTCACATGAGGCAATGTATGAATGTAAATGAAGCAAGGTACCAGTCCATCCTCTACGCTTAATCAGCAAGATAGTTAACTAGTTACAAGGCAGGAAATTAAGTAGGTACACTGAAGAGATAAAACAATATAACTGTGTGGTGGGTGTATTCATGTGACCGAAGTAAGATCAATTATACCCTACTTCAGATCATCACGATTCTACTTGGCGCATCCTCCCTCTTTAGGCAACATTTCGGATAGCTTAATTGTGTTCATCATCTGCGACATCTGCCCTGATGATGGCCACTGTAACGCAGTCCGAAACGCTGGCCGAAAAAGAGAAAGAAACGCAACATGGCATAATAACCCAAAAATTAACCACAATAATACTTTTGGCCGTGAAAAATAAACTAAAACCAATTACCAGATAAATTTAATTAATAAAATATATATTTTTAAGTAGATATCATATCACAATATAAACAAATACATACATGTTATTAAAAATGTTATTTCAACCATAATAAAAATGAAAAGGGTTCGTTTAATTTAATCTCTTGTAATGTAAAAGTGATAATGTGGCACTCATTCCCTTTTTCTTCTTTCTCGCAGTAAACCTGATTTACTAGTCCCAGGAAGAGATCGTATACACGTCATCGATGATAAAAGTAAAATTAACATCCTAAAAGTAATATTCGTAAAAATCTTCCTTCTCACAAGTCTTGTATGAGAAAGAAAAAGACGGAAGATACTGGAATGTCGAATGTCTTTAACCTCTCATTTGCCAGAAAATAAATTAGATTTTTTTTTAAATGCTATTTTAACCATTATGTATAAAGAAACTGTATGGAGGACAAGGTCAGAATCGCTTGCGTCAAAATCATTCTTGACGTAGCCAATGGTTTCATTCATCTAGCAACACTAGAATATTTTTAAATGAATTGTCTATGGCTTAGCAACTCGAATTTTGCATTTATCAAAAGCGAAAAAATCAATGTTTTATGTTTTCAAATGCTTATTTATTTGCAAATTTCTTTAAATTGTATTTTTTTATGTTGGGTATGTATTCAGATTAGTGTAGAAATAATAAAATCAGTTTATATTTGTGTGAATATATTTTTTTTGACATATTATTACCAAAATGGGAGTTTTTTAATCTTTTTTTTAGTTATCACACAATATACATGAATAATAAGATACCTACATTATCTGGTAAACAGAAAACAATCGCAAAAAAAAAACAATTCCTTTGTTTTATATGGATATTTGACCAAAATCCGAAAGGTAACTTATGCGCGGTTTTTCGAAATACGGCTGGCATTTGAGAGGTAAATCATATTCTCATAGACACTTCGCCAAAGTAAATAAGTAATTTCTTTCGAATTGTAGAACTATTATGGTTGGTTATAAAAACATGCAAAAAAAAATGCTTGACCTCGTGGTAATGGTAAAAATAAAATGATATTATCGTTATAAAGTTTACCGTCCACTCATTTTGGTACCGACACCCCGGAAACCATCTATTGAAATAAATTTTTAGAATGCGATTTTAAAGGTCTACTATTTGTATTTCGACCGATTTCTTACATATCTCCCTTAAACATTTGAAGTTTTAAGCTCTTAAAAAAATATGTGTTATTTTTGAAGATAATATCTAGATACGTTCCACGCCGAAACGCAAATTAAATGAAATTCCCTCGATAGAAAAAAATCGCAAAGTATGCTCCGAAAATTATTTTAAACAAGTCTATTTCTTTTATTTTACAAGTTATATTTGTGAAAAAATTCACAATGTTTCTTTAAATGATGCTTAAGATACGTTCCACGAGATTTTTGCTCTATTTTAAACGAGTCATGTTTTATTAAGCTTTTTCGCAATTTTCGCTGCTATTCTACGACTTAGCGCGTTCTGTCCAACATTCATAATTACATATCTCTCCATCTTCTTCTTTTTCAGCGCCGTGCGTTTCAAGAGTGTGGCCTTAATCCTTATGTATAAAGAAAATGTATGAAGGACAAGGTCAGAATCGCTTGGGGCATTCTTTTTCTTGACGTAACAGATATCATAAACACACCTAGCCACTCGGAATATTTTATTAAATTTATCCATGACTTCGACGCTGCATTTTTCCCGCGATTCGAGCTGTCAAACTGTGAGCGTCGTGGGTCATGAAAAGATCGATAAACCTATCAATTTGTCAAATAAACGCAAGTAATGTTGTTTTTATGCATAGTTTATTGTTCAAGGAATGTGTTTCGGTAAATATAATATACGAAGACATAAAATAAACCCACAAAATATTACGTCAAAATCACTTTGCGAAATTTACGGGTTTCCGGGCATACGACGAATTAAATGTTATTTTTATGTAGCATGATGACGCAGATACGACCTCTGCCTGGTTTGACTTTAGCTAAAAGCATTGCATAAGAATACATCTTAAAACTATTTTTCTCTGTGTTATCCGTTTTACAATCCGTATTTCACTTGTAATCTCAACAATTACAATGCAAGTAATAAATAACCTGTATAAACAATATTGTACTTTAATAAAATTAACATAAAAAATTCTTATCATTTAAAACACAATTTTTCAATAATAATAATTTATAGATAACCAAGTGTTAAGCCTGGAACAGAAATAATAATTTTATTAGGCTATAAATTAATTTATCAATTAACCAACAACCATAAATTTAGTAAAATGAATTCCGTAAAACTAACAAAATTATCATTTAATTTTTATTTTTTTCAAAAAAGGACAAATCTGTTTTTCTTTGCAACACAACAAGCAATGCAACAAAGGTTGCAACACTCGCATTTGTGGACATATTGTGCGCATCTACAGGAAACACTCTGCGCGCACCCATTCGCGCCAGTTTGCCGCGAAATGTATTCACTGCAAAACTATGAACAACTGCACACTGTAAATCTATTACATTCATCAAAAAACTGACAATCGACGGATAGCGGTGCACTACCCGTGAATGCTTCTTCAGTGCGCAGTTCGTACGCACAGCTATTTACACACTGTGGTAATTTGTTGCAACTTTTCTTGCATTGCGTGTTGTGTTGCTAAAGCCGAATGTACATTACGCAACTAGTTGTGCACAAGTTGTTTCATGACATTAGTTGCACTGCCAGTTGCATCATAAATGCGTTAGTTGTATGCCACAAAATTAGAATCACGCTAGCGCAAAATTACAGCACCCCTAAATGGTATGCAACTAATTGTGAAGCATAAAAATGTGATACAACTAGTGTCGCGAAACAATTTAAGCTGAGTGGACGTGTGTCTTCTTTGTAACTGCGTGAGTTGTGTGCAACAACATTGCGCATTGCAGAAATATATCGATATTGCCGCGGTTGCTGTAATACTGAAGGTTGCACAACACTAAATTTGTGCAATTTACAACAACTTTTTGGTGTCATGCAATTACTTGGAAATTGCACGCAACTAGTTGCGTAACGTAAATTCAGCTTGTTTTAAAATTGATCCAATAAAGAACAAGAGTTTTCCACTTAAGTCTGTTAGTTAGTTACGACTTCTGTAACAGAGCGCCAAGATCCTTGGGTCTGTAATCAGAGGTCGCAAGTTTAAAGCCTGATGTGGGAAATATTTTTGTGTACGTTAAACTATTCAATATGTACTAAATTTTTTAATGTGTTAAACTGTATATGGGTTTTTCAAACAATAATACTAAACAGTATATTTGCACCTCAATCCAAACTAGTAGGCACTCTTAGTATCGCCCTGGTGACAGACCATCACTGTTAAAACAAAGTCAAAGGTATACACAAAGATATAGCATTTCATTATCCCGTTGTACGTGGATGTCACAACAGTAGGGTTGCGGGCGGCCGAGTCCCATGTGCGGACGTCACAACTGTTGTCTTACAGCGCTATATCTAAACAGGCGTCTCTTCTCTGACAGTATGTTTTAGAGTTTATCGACTGTGGCGCAGGTGATGTATCCTTTAAGAGACAGCACCCCCCGACACCTTATATGGACTTGGAAGCGAACACACCAGTCGATGAATTCAACGTTGGCGCCCAGTATGCCACCGAGCACTTTAGACGAGATGATTTCTGCAAAAAGAGAAAAAAAAATTGTTATTAGAGATGTTGCAATTTGTACGTTGATATTTATGAGGGAGATATTTAACTCGTTGCTTGCCGAGTATGCGCCAAATTAAACTCTAAAAAATATTTTTGAAATGCGATTTTAAACTTTAATTATAAAGAAAACGTATGAAGGATAAGGTCAGAATCGCTTGGGGCATTCTTGTTCTTAAGGTATAGAATGCTTTGAACACATCTATGGAACGAGAATAATTTCTATGAATTCTTTATGGATTTCTGGGCGAGTTTTTTTGGGAGCATTTCATCTGACAGTTCGGTTGCATCATTCTCATAAAAAGATCGTAAACATACAAATTCGTCAAATAAACGCAAGTAATGTTGTTTTTAGGCATTATATTGTTCAAGGAATGTGTTTCGGTAAATATTACATAAGATAGCATAAAATAAACCCACAAAATATTACGTAAAAGTCAAAACATCGCGAAATTTACCCGTTTGCTCCGTGGCACGTCATGAGTTTTGAAGTGTTTTCTTCTTTGGAAGTTGGGTATTATCAGGGCAATATTTTCTTCTGCAGATTTTGAAGTAACCTCCTCAAACCTTTCATTAAAATTTACTTAACCCTTTACTGGTGATGGAGTGCAAGACTATTCTTAAAGAACTTGCTGCCATCAATAAAATAACCTTGATCTGGGTGCCAGGTATTAAAGGTATTGAGGGCAACGAGCGGGCTGACGAACTAGCAAGGAAAGGGGCGAAAGCATCATTTGCGAGATCCGAACCGGCCGTAGGAGTAGCAGCTTGCCACACCAAATTACATACTGAAAGGTGGGACAAATCCCAGCACTAGAAGGAAGGGGAGAGGGTACTCGGAACGAGACAATCAAAGTACTCGTAAGTGGACAAGACCATAGACGAACCAGGCAATTACTCAATGTGGAAAATATTCCTGCCAATATTTCGGACTACTAATGGGACATTGTCACTTCAGGAGACTCACGCAGCTATTGGGAGCGGCAGATACTAATGGATGCAGGAAATGTGAGGAGGATGAAGAGACTCCAATTCATCTACGGTGCCAATGTCCCGATCTATTGGGAAAAGGCTCAGATGCTTGGGAAGACACATTGTTGAACCAGAAGACATAGCCACACATCCAATGACAACCTTGTTGAACTTTATAAAATGAACCAGGTTACTGTTAACCCGCCCCTTGCCGTTCGTCCGCCGGCGTACCATCAGCGCAAGCCAAAATAATCACTAAAAAATAATTTTGCTATGCGATTTTAACCCTTATGTATAAAGAAAACGTGTGAAGAAGAAGGTCAGAATCAGTTGTTCATAAGGTATAAGATACCGTGAACCCACCTAGAGCAGCGATTTATTTTCTTTGAAATTGTTTATGACACGGCCTGGAACTTTTTCACGCCGCTCGGCTGACAAAATGGCGGCTGTCAAGTCTCGCGTCGCGGTCGACGAAATGATCGTAAAACGTATAAATTCATCGAATAAACGCAAGTAATATTGTTCTTATGCATAGTTTAGTATTCAAGGAATGTGTTTCAGTAAAGATTACATAAGATAGCATAAAATTAACCTGCAAAATATTACGTAAAAGTCAAAACAACGCGAAATTTTTTCGTTTTTTCCGTGTTATTTGAAAAGTAGTAAAAAGTATAAATTCATTGAATAAACGCAAGTAATATTGTTCTTATGTATAGTTTAGTATTCAAGGAATGTGTTTCAGTAAAAATTACATTAGATAGCATAAAATTAACCTGCAAAATATTACGTTAAAGTTGACGTTTTTTCGTTTTTTCCTGGCATTTGACGAGTTAAGAGGAACGTATGCGTGGCCCATTTCGGCCAGTTTCATACAAATCTTAGATTTGGATTTGAGATCAAAATACCCAACCAACCTGAAAAATTATTTTCGTAATCAAAAGGTATATTAAATATCTAGTACGGATGTGAGCTACTTTATTTATTTTTGCTTTAAATTATAAGATACAGGCCATTAAAGATTTTAGTGTTTCATGATTTTGGAGGCAACTTGGGCAATTATTTGTGAGTAAATGAAAAACAATAAAAAAATTATTAATTAATTTAAATGAGGCTAGGTTGGTCACCTTGCGGGTCACTGTGCGTCAGAAGCTGCACGTCATTCTCCTTGCAGAAAGCCTGCAGGCCCGGTGGAACTACGCAGCATGAGGACAGGTTGATCTGCACGATGGTCGGCTGCACGGAGCTCCAGGAGTGGAGGCTCTTGAAGCAGGCCTCTTCAATGTCTGCCACTCCTAGCTGGAGGATCCTTCCTACAAAATACACAGAAGTTCAATTTTTAGAAACATTATTGGCCTCTGAGATGTGCCAAAGGTAGAAATTACGCGGAGTAATTTTAATTCAAAAGCTCCGCAGACAAAACCTAGCTTTCTTCATCCTCTAAAGCGTAATTAAAAATTACTATACGTCAAAAACAGTCACTGTGATTCAAAGAAACTAAAACCTCAACTACACTACTCGCTTCGGCACTTCGACTAAGTACTCGAGGAAGTTAGCCGAAGTTCGAAGTGCGCGGCTACACATTCGTGCAACTTCACGAGGAACCCAGTTTCTCGGAGTCCGCGCGCTAGGCAACATGGATGTTCAAGTGGCAGCTGCCGTTGCAATGTGCACTCTCGCATTTTATAACTACGTGCAAATTCATCATACATTTTTTACCTGTACTTATTGATGTAATTTAGCACTTTTGTTCATATTACACATGCACAGGCGTGCCTTAGTGGGTTCCCATTATCTACTTTTGCCTTATACGTATATATTTACTTTTACATTATTTGTATCTGATTTTATGTTAAATATATTTAGAAATTATCTAAAAAAATTACCTTTCAAATTTATGAAGATATAATAGGAAAAAATAAAGGAAAAAAAATATATATATTTTCGTCTTGTAGCACACGAATCCAGGTAAAGAGTTATTAAGCCTCATAGTATGCTTCTGGTCTGAGACTATTGGATTAGAATTAGAGGTATTTACTGAAGAATTATTATGAGCTGGTCTATATACTTCATTACATAAAATGCGTAGCATTGAAGAGTTTCGATGTACATTAGCGTTTTAGTTTGATTCTTGGATAAAAATGTATTGATCTTCATTAGACTGATCCAGATATGATATGGGCGGTTCTGAAAATGCCTCTGATTGAAATGAATCTATGAAAAAAACCATTAGTTCCTGTGACCACCGTGTGCCAGACATTGTTTATCACGTAAAGTTACTATAGTTAGCTATGCACACACTACCACCAACGACGACGTCTTGTAGGAAACTGAAGTAACCCGAGTAGTAGTAAGACGCTTCATGTTCGAACTTAGGGACACTTTGCGTCCTTTGACTCGTGGTCATTTACCGACAATTATCGGAAGTCGGACGAGACAAAGCGAAGTTGCACGAAGCGAAGTGAAGTTCGTTCCTACACTTTCGTGTTCGATTAACTTCGATCAACTTCGCGAGTAGTGTAGTTGAGGTTTAAGTCTTTAATAAGCATCATGTAGTACTGGAGAATGCTGATACCAGTACTAACAAATACCTAATGTCTCTGGATATATTACCTTTATGTACTTCAGAGTTCACCACGTAGCTAGCATCAGACCTGAATTACTGTACAAGTGTAATCTTTCTGAGTAATAAAACACAAGTTAAAAGAATGGAAATAATTCGGGACAGAAGCATTGTGCTGTAGCAGATATGCTAGGATAAAAACCATGCAAAGTCAACACAATATCTTAAGAGGAATATAAACGCTAGAAATATATCGATTCTAATGCCTTCAAAATTTAAAATCTTGCGTCTTATTTGCACGAGGCAAGTAAGCGAAAAAGTGGTTTTTATTTATTTTGTGCATAATTTTATAAGAATGAAAAAAAGTTAGAACATTCAAAACCTCAAAAATAGTCTTAGCCATAAATGGGTATTTTTAAAATTATTTCTTATATTAATTACTTCACAGTTAAGTCATGCAAAAACTTTTTTTTTAGTGGTTTGCGCTTATTTTTTTGTTACGTAATTAATAATTTTATTGTAATTCCAATACAAAGAAAAGCTGGTAAAAGCTTCAATTTATCCGTAGCATATTTTTGATGTTCATAATGTAAACCATTTCATCATAAAGATTAATCTAAATAGTATCTAACTAGGATTTCACTTATAACTTCATCTTAAGTGTGTGGCAACGATTAGTCTACAATACACTAGTATTTATTTATAAGTTAAAAATAAAATTTTACCAGATTATATTATGTAAAATAATGTTAGAATTAATAGTACAGTTCATTGTTATCTTACGAGAAACTGCAACGATTTTAGGCTTCCTAAAGCAAATTTATCAGAAACACAAAACAATATTTATTATAAAACGTTTTAAAATGTTCAATGAACTCTCTGTAAATGTTAAGCGGCGTATCCTGCACCAGAATACACATGAACACTAGCTTGAACAGCACCCAAAACATTGAAACACAAAACATTGTGTTCAAGCTTTACCAGAGGCGACGGAAAACATTCATCTCCCGGGCGAAGGGGGAAGGCTGGCGGGGGGAAATGTGTTCATATTTTTACAAGAGCCGCGCGATGCGGTCATGTATGGAGAATCAAACCGAACAAGTTTTTGAGGTTATGCGCAATGAGCGAGCTTAATAATCACTAGTTTAAAATATTATGATACCTAAATACAATATAATAAATATATTTGATAATAAAATAATAATATAATAACGAATATTAACAATATTTAATATTAACCCGTCTAATCACAGGAGACCCTAGTTGTCCCAAAACATCATATGCCGTTATAATAACAGGAGACCCAGATTGTCCCAGAACGACCGAGCGTCATTAAAAGTTAGATATCTCTCTTCCTGTCAAGCAAAAATTTGTGATTTCTTTTATATTTGAAAGCGAAAGAAATATTGCTTCTTATTGCCTTAGAAATATAGGAGCTATATTGATTAGATATTTTACAAACCCGATCATAAGTGACGATTTTATTTTGCGCTAATGTGTGACGTAATAAACAATTAATTTAAAAATAAAATTGTATGAATGTGATAAAAAGTGAAGTGACAGTTTTATTACAAATTTTGTTAAAAAAAGGAATCTGTATTTAAAATTTTAATTTTCTTTTATTTTATGTACTTTTTTGGGGAAACCCCAGGTACGTAATTTTTAAGCTAATTCACATTTTCAATATAAAAACTTTAATATTTTAAAACAAAAATCTTAATTTTTGATAAGCACATCGGAAAGATTATTTTATCTAGATTTTAGAACAATTTTTTTTTTCAAAAAGATTAAAAAATAACCAATAAAAATGAACATTTGAAATGCATGGGAAGAACCGAGAATTTTTGCGTTCAAACTTTGACAGGCAAAAGTTCATAGATATTATTTTCTCATTATTCGAAGGGTTAATATTATTTTTGAAGTGGGCGAAGCGGGAAGCGGGAAGGCAGGCGGGGCCGGCGGGGGGGGGAAATAAGTTCATATTTTTACAGGAGCCGCACGGAGCGGTTGGTACCGGAGATAAATCGAATGACGTTTGGGGTTATGTCAACCGCACGAGCCTAATACCTAATTATGACTTAAAATTGCAAATAAATACTGTCGTAATGGATGATTATATCTTTCGTGAACTCACTTGTAAATAAAGTCTATTAATTTATAAATCGATTTCAGAGACACGGAAGAAATTGTATTAAATTAAAATAGGTATTCTATTCTTTCCCTGATAAATAAATACTTAATAAAAATCTAGTTAGGTAGGTTAGGTCTAAGTTGAAATCTGCGTGTTCTCCTTTATATTTCGTCTACAATATCATCGCTAAATTTCTTAACAGAACTCGACTTTTGACGTTTGAATTTCGAATGCGTAATTAATTACGCATTCGAAATTCAAATACTAACTTTACGTCATAATAATTGATATTAGTCGGAAATCTTTCCTGGTAAATAAACATCTATTAAAATATCTCTGTTTTCTCCCTGATGTAGCATCTCTTCTTCATCGGAACATATTTTAACATTTATTTAAACGTCAAACGTCAAGTGTTCAGTTGCGTACGCGTGGAAAGGCCACTAGCAAAATAGCCGGACCGCGCGAACTTCACACCTGTTCACACCAATCTTTCAAACCATGTTTCAAAAAACGCAGGAGACGGAAAACAAAGAACGTTTATAGTGTGGTTCAAGCTAGTGTTCATGTGTATTCTGGCGCAGGAGTTCCGCCCTTAAGGAGGCTAAAATCTTGCAGTTTTTCGTGGATTATGTCTCAATGTTGTGAAGTCCAAACTTAAAATGATATTATAGTAGTTTTAGATAATATAAGATGTCAAATTTTATAACTAAATAAAATGTACTTTTAAGAAAAACATATAAAGAAAAAATTCTCACCAGTCTTGACATATTTCTCCTCCAGGGTGCTCCAGAGAACCTTTAGTCCTGGCAGAATGCGATCGCACGTAGCTTGGGCTGCAATTAAATAAATATTATTTTTGGCTCTCATTTCTGAGCGCAGTTAAAATTTTGGCTTTTTTTTTTAATGCGCTTCTAACCCTTATGTATAAAGAAACTGTATGAAGGACAAGATCAGAATCACTTGCGCCAATAACATTCTTGACGTAGCCAATGGTTTCATTCATATAGCAACACTAGAATATTTTTTATATGGATTATCTATGACTTAGCAGCTCGACTTTTACAACACTGTCAAAAGCGAAAAAATTGATGTTTTATGTTTTTAAATGCTTGTTTATTTGCAAACTCCTTTGAATTGTATTTTTTATGTTGGGTGTGTGCATTCAGATAAGTGTAGAAATAATAAAATCAGTTTATATTTGTTTGTATATATTATTTGACATGTTATTACCAAAATGGGAGATTTTTTAATCTTTTTTTTTTAGTTAGTTAGCTATTTTGGAAAAATCTCTTACAATATTATCACGCAGTATACATGAATAATAAGATAAATTATCTGGTAAACAGAAAACAATCTTAAAAAAAACAATTCCTTTGTTTTATATGGATCTTTGACCAGAAATCAGAAAGGTAATTTCAGTGCGGTTTTTCGAAATACGGCTAGCATTGTAGTAGTATTTTGTTTTTTACTGTAACAAAGTTGTAATTTAAACAATAAAAAAAATTAATAAAAAATATATATATATATATTTGAGTTCATTGTATATTGACAATTTGCTTCTTCTACAAGAAAGTCTACCGAGCCTTGACCTATCTTAACAAATGGATTGCAATCTTTAGAACACAGGCATCCTGTGGGAATGCTGAACTTATTCTACCAGTATTTCAATGTAAGACGCTCCGAGGAATTAGCGTCATCAATTCCTTCGACACTGGTGTATACTCGGGAAATATGCCTAACGCATGTCCAACATTTGCATACGGTTGTCATTTGTCACATAGTGAATCGTTTCTATGACTCGTTCTTGAGATCAACAGATCGACTGTGGAACGATTTGCCTGTGTTTCCCCCCTCTTGAAAGACCCTCCAGCATCCCCAAAGATGACGGAAAGGAAAATATTTTCCTCGGGGCCTCATGTCTGAAGTTAGATGAAACCTTGATAAAGCGTTGACTCACCGTCGCCATTGGTTAAGTCATTGCCTACTCCTTCGGTCCTGGCGGCGGGGTTGTACGCCAGTACGAGGTTGTCGATTGCCTCGATGTCTAGAGTCTCGTAAACTGCAAAAAAAACATTAAAATGCGTTAGTGAATTTAAACCTTGGAACTGTTCTCAAAATGCAGTTTTTTCAAAACATGAGACTTATCGGAATGTAGTTTGATTATTTTTTGTGGTTTTCACACAAAGTCCCAACTGCCCAGAACCAGTGTGACTATGGCACCCTCGAATTTAGGGAATCTTATTAGTTTGAAAAAAGTTGGAAAGGGGAAGAATAAAATTACACATTGTTAATGAGTTTAGTAGCTGTGTGTTTATATATTTTTCACAGTTTTTTTTCTTAATTTGTGGCTTTTTTGCGTTCACACAGGAAACTCTGAGGAAAAAATATCCCCTTAAAGCCTGTGTCATCTTTGGAGATGCTGTGTGGAGGGTATTTTTAGGGAAAGGAAGGAGAGGAAGTTCTGGGAAGGAAAAAGGTAAGTGTGGGTAGAAATTGAATTAGGTAGTGTTTAGAATTTCCACTCCTTTTCCTCAAAAATACCCTCCACATGGCATCCCCAAAGATGACATAGACCCAGAGATAAATTATTTTGTCTGATCTCTCTAAGACCATGGTTCACTGTCCAAGGTTCTTCCTTTCCTCAAAAAGACACTCCGCACAGCGTCCCCAAAGATGACATAGGCCCCGAGAGAAATCATTTTCTCTGGTCTTTCAAGAACCAGAACTTCCTCCCCTTCCTTTCCTCAAAAAGATTCTACACACAGCATCCCCAAGGATGACATAGGCCCAGAGATAAATTATTTTTCTGGTCTCTTTTAAAACTATGGTTCACTCCTTCCTTTCCTCAAAAAGATGCTCTACACAGCATCCTCAAAGATGACATAGGCCCTGAGAGAAATTATTTTCCTCCGGCCCTCCTGCGTTACTGTAAAAAAAAAAAACCACCGACACGCCCACAGCAAATTTCCATCGATTTATTTTTTCAGTGCACCGGGGCGATACTGACAGTATCTGCCGCTCCGATGCTTAATCAAATTCTAAGACCATCAGCCTAAGGAGGTCATTGAAGTAGTACACAACAATAATGACTCGGCATTTTGCAGCGTGATGATATTTTTGCCGGTAAAAATGATATTACGTAGTCACTGTGTTTGCCTAAACACTTCAAGTGTTTGAGTACAACTTATCACACCGCGTTTCATCAGAGAGATAGCATGATGTAATCTTTAGTTAAGATAAGTCACGCCGCATAAAAGAAATAAATTTATGATATTCATGCTGGAAATTTTGCCTTACATTCAATGAACGAATTTAATGGCTGCATTTAAAATATCATAGATAAAAAATTGCTGTAAAGAAAATCAGGAAAATACTTTTAACCACTCCGGCATTTTGCAATTGTACAAGTTTTTTGTCTTAAACGAACTGTCAGATTTATAAAAAGTTTGTGTTATTTCCGCTTCGCAATTAAAGCTCAATAAATGAAACATTTCTGAACGTAGCCAAATACTAAAAACTGTTCTTGAAAGGCTATGAAATAAGCTTTCAAATTGTAATATTACAAATAAATATTAACATTTGTAAATATTAAAATTTAGAATGCAAACATAAAAAAATTGTAAAAATGACTCACATGATGTTTTTATGTGAAAACGGTACTAAAATCTAGGATCATGTAAAAAAAACACTTATTCCATTGTATAAATGTATAGTAAACAATTTCACCACCTCACTTTTTTATCATTTCATACAAGAGTATTTAATTAAAAATTAACAAAGTCTAAACGTAGGCGATTTGGCGCGTGAAAACTGTTTCTACAAAATAAATATGTTTATGTACTTCTATGGACAATTTTGAATAGAAATGTAAAGCTTGATTCAATATGGATCTATTACTTGTTGTTTTAGGGTTGTCACTAGAACAATAACAGAGTTATAACGATTTCTGTGGGAACACACACGTTAGTGTGAAAACACGCTTATTGTACTTGACTGCTATTGTTATATTGCCGTGTAAACACGCTTACGGGTCGGAGTGGTTAAATAAATTTGTATCCATTTTTATATTTTACATGTTTTAACATATTCACGGACACAACGTCTTTTGATGTCGTTTTAGAGGAGACGTGATATGACACAATGTATAAAATATTATTTACATTTGTCTGTGTTTTTCTTATTAAATCTATATATATATAAAATCTAAATATGCTTGCTTGGGTATATATAGGTACGTATATGAGTTACGAGTTGTCTATATATTGCTATATTAAGCGTAGGAAATGTTTGAAACTTTCAAAATACCTTCTTTAAACCCCCGCAAAGGTTTTTGGATTATTACAACCACATGACAATACATCTGAAAAGTTTTTTTAATCATTACAAAAACTCTTGCGAAACTGTCAAAAATGTCAAAATTTGAGAATGACATTTTGCAAAACAATGATTGTTAAATCAAAATTCAATTTTCGAAAATCTTTAAATTAATGATTTTATTTGAAGCACTCGCCTCGTGAGTTTGTGTATCTGGGTAGTATGTTTACGAGAGATGGGAAGGCTGATAGAGACATCGAAAGAAGGGTAAATGCCGGTAACTCCATTAATGGAGGACTGAATGCCGTTGGCGCTAAAAAAAACTGTCAAAAGGAGCGAAACTAGCAGTCCAGACTAATGGAGTCCTGGTACCTACCCTGATGTATGGCAGTGAGGCATGGAACTGGCATAGGAAGGATGAAAGTAAACTGAATGCTGTAGAAATGAGATCCATGAGGCGTATGTGTGGTAAAACCATGTATGATCGTGTGAGAAATGTGGAGATCCGCAAAGAATGTAAGGCTGATGTAAGCATAATGAGTAAGATTAAGAAAGGGACCGACCGAGAGAGAGCGAATGAACGAAGAAAGTAGTGTAAAAAGAATATATGACGCAAATGTGAATGGTAGAAGGAGTCGGGGACGCCCGAGGAAGACATGGCACGATCAAGTGAATCAGATACTTGAGTCGGGCCATGTCAAAATTCAGAATAATAGAAGAGTATGTATGAGACGATGTATGGATGTGAGTGAAGCAAAGAGTGTGTGCCAGGACCGAGTTGTTTGGCGGTCCTGCCAACCCCTGCGGAGAAACGGCGTGATGGTTAGTTAGTTAGTTAGTTAGTTAGTTAGTTACTTGCCCAATACTTTGGATCGAATCAAGAATTATATAGATATTTTAAATAAGTACCTATGTTAGGTACCAAAGGAGGTGGTTTGAAAGGAAGGTATGAAAATATTAATGTTAGAGGGAGCGCGCTAATATTAAAAAACGATAATAGGCAAGCGAAAATTATGAAAATATTTAATAAAACACGACTCGTTTAAAATAGAGCAAAAATCTCTCGGCAAATGTCGTAGCATTTAAAGAAGTACTGTGAATTTTTTCTTAGCCAAAACATGTAAATAAATAACAGAATAAAACGTGTTTTTATTAATTTTCATAGCTTACATGGCGATTTTTTTCTATCGAGAGAATTTCGGCTCGGCAAATGTAAAATGTTGTCTTAAAAAATAACATTATTTTTTAAGATCTTAAAAACATTAACAGCAACACTTAGCGTTAAACGGTGTTTTTGTTACATGTTGTATAAAAACTGCACATTTTATTTTTTTGTAGTCATTCATGTAAAAACAAAAAATGGAATGTAAAAAAGTAAACTTAACAAATATTATATATTGTATTCTGTTATCTAATCCAATAAGTTGCATTATTAATTCATTGTTTTGTCGAGCCTTTGTGTTATCAAGTGTTATTATCAATATAATAATTTTTTTTATTCCTTAATCAAAACCAATTGAGATTAATCTAGATTACAAACAATTTGGCAACAACAAACTACTTAGTTAACATTCTAGAATATTAATTCATTGTTGTTTGTATTAAATGAAGTTTATTAATTTATTTGTATAGTATACTAGCGGGTACCCGGCATACATTGCAATGCTCCTCAAAGAAAGAATGTTTGTGTTTTATAATTTTGTTTATTGAAGAGCTGTTGGATACACAATTTCAGTTGTTTTTCCTTCTGGTGCGTACACGAATAAATCAGAAAAATTTTCCTTCTGGTGCGTACACAAATAAATCAGATGGTTTTTCTTTCTGGTGCATACACTAATAAATCAGAAGGTTTTTCCTTCTGGTGCGTACACGAGATATCAGAAGGTTTTCCTTCTGGTGCGTACATGAGAAATTAGAAGGTTTTCCTTCTGGTACATACATAAATATTTAGAAGGTTTTTCCTTCTGGTGCGTAAACAAATAAATCAGAAGATTTTTTGACGCGTGAGAAAGTCACATACATCTGTCCGTGTGAGAAGCATGGATTTTACAAATTTACCCCCTAATATCCCCTACAGCTATTATGTCTCCTTTGCAATCATTCCCTCTGCCCATACCTCGTCCCCTACCTCTCCCCTGCGTGTCCTTTCCCATGCGTCCCTGTTCCCCTCCCACGTCCCGTTTCCCTCCCGCGTTCCCCTTCCACCTTCCCCGCCGTCCTACTTCCGGGATACCCCTCCTCCCGCCTTCCTTCCCTTCCACTAAACTATATAAAATACAAGTTTTTCAAGCAACTCGCACACCACCATTTAAATTTTATACAAATTTCATAATGCCAGAGCTCACCGTTAAATATAGGAACCTTCGCAGGCTGTGCATAACAAATCACTAAAGTTCATCGCAATCAGATAAATGATTTAAGAACCGCCCCGGGAACCATAACACCTCTGCATAGGTCACCCCAAACGATTCACTACGTTTGGTGACTTAGCAGGGGTGCCCGGGTACATGGGGTGAGGTTTGTCCGGGTCTTGGTGACCGATGCGTCTGTCCACCTGCTGACTCTCAGATTCCTACCCACACCTCATACTTATTTCCTTCATCCTTCATATAGAAACCTCCAATATGACGTGGGCCCTGAGGGAATTTGTTTTCCCGGGGCCTCCTGTGTGGAGCTAATGAAAAAAAATAAAAAATGGACGATCGATGTTTAAAAAAAAAAAATAAACCTATGTATATAATCAGACAGAACCTTCGAAGTTACATTTAGTTGCAACGCATCACTCTTGAGGTGATTTTTCACAAAAAGGGTGCCATACAAATTTTTCAATTATTATTAACATTACGACCATGCTAGGCACCCTGCCCTATGTTGATGAACTCACCATTTTCAAGGCAGTCCACAAGCGAGGCGATGCTGTCATCCTCCACGAAGACCTTGACACCAATCTTCAGATCCTTGCGGTCGTCTTCGGCCATCTTGGCGCGCAGGTCGTCCTGCCGCCGTGACATAACAACCCGACCAGCCCCCGCTTTCACCCCCTCTCCGCCCGTCCCGTTCTGGATCACCGGGACCCCCGCGGCCTTGTTCTTCTCCCAGTCGGCCACGGTGATCTGCAGACTCTCTGTAAGCTGAAAGTTAAAAAAATATTTCATTATATTTATCGCTGTTTAAAATAATCAAGATCAATATCAATGACATTATAAGAAAAAAAGACATGTTATATTATCTAATAGTACTAATCGAACAAGAAATGGGTAAATACACAGAAAACAGGGACATGCTTGTAATGCTCTCGATTATAAATTAAAACTAGTTATATCACAAAATGGTTGTTAGGCCGTCTCTATGTGCTTTCAGGGATACTAAAATGTATTGTGCCCGTTTGACAGACCGCAGATGTCGCTGAAGTGTCTTTTTGGATACAAAATTTAATTTATTGAAATGTTATTGCAGCATGACAAAACGCAAGCTGCCTAATCATTGTAATTAACCTAACCTAAAACCTAACCTAACCATCAGCCGTTTCTCCACAGAGTAGGCAGAGAGGATGGACCGCCAAACAACTCTATCTTGGCACACATTTCTTGCCTCATTCACATTCATACATCGCCTCATACATACTCTTCTATTATTCTGACTCTCGACATGGCCCGACTCAAGTATCTGATTCACTTGGTCGTGCATGTCTTCCTCGGGCGTCCCCGACTTCTTCTACCATTCACATTTGCGTCATATATTCTCCTTACACTCCTTTCCTCGTTCATTCGCTTTATATGCTCAAAGCATCTGAGTGTCTCTTTCTTAATTTTACTCATTACGCTTACATCAGCCTTGCATTTTTTTCGGATCTCCACGTTTCTCACACAATCGTACATGGTTTTTCATTCAGTCTACTTTCATCCTTCCTCTGCCGGTTCCATGCCTCATTGCCATACATCAGGGTAGGTACCAGCACTCCATTATGGACGCCTAGCTTCGCTTCTTTGGACAGTTTTTTGTTGGTGCCAACGGGTTGGTGTGCATGTTCAGTCCTCCATTAATGGAGTTACGTGCATTTACCCTTCTTTCAATATCTCTATCAGCCTTCCTATCTCTCGTAGACACACTTCCCAAGAACAGAAACTCATCCACCTGCTCCAAGTATTCATCATTCACAACTATGTTGCACATTGTTTTCGTACTCTCTCTTTCAAATACCATGACTCCTAAGATGAATACTCCATGGGTCCTCCTAACTCCTATAAGAAGTAACTTATCAAAAAAAAGTGTGAAAATTCAGAGAGGAAGTTGGGGAATACGTTTGTATGGTATGCCACCCGGTTTCAATTTAATTTACACATAAAAAAAAAAAATTGTCATATATAGTTAGATAACAATGAAAAATAAGTATTCAGTTTCTGGAAATGGAAAACAATGCATTTTAAATTGTACATTAATGATTTATATTATTTCGTTAAAATTAAAATCGATTGTTCACTTGGCGGCTATTGTTTTTGATGTGGCCTCCGTGGTCGATCTAGGGATCCGGAGATCGCGGGTTCAAATCCCAGCATGTGCAGATAAATTTTATTTGATTGATTAGTGTTTTCACAATTTAATCATTTAAAATAATATAAGGTATATTTCGGAACGTTCCAGGTGGAAAATACTCTCAGTATCTCCCTGGTGTATGATCGCCATTCAGAATTGAAACGTTGCTTGAAATGGCTTTAGTTGTGTTTGGGTCTCCTTCCCCTCCCCACTTACCTTCAGCAGCTCAACATACCCCAATTAGGGATGCCATAGTCTCACTGGCTCCAGTCGGGAGCAGTTGGGACTCATAAAAAAAGTGATGTGGAAGTTTTAAGGTTAGGTTTTTACTTCTCTTATTTAACCCAAAATATGATCGTAAAATATGTTCTTAGGTTCTTAGTTTGGGTTTAATTAAAAAAATAAACAAAACAAATAGCCTCAAAAAAGCAATTTTTAATATATCAAAACATAGCATGAAGAAAATATGCCAAATTGTCCATTTTAACTTCTAAAATGACATGCATTATCTCCGTAACGAACCTTCCTCTATCGACTCACATCCAGGACTGAAGGCAGAACACTGCTTCTATCACGACACTCCAAACTCAGTGGCAGACTTCGTGAGAAAGAATAGCATTGTTGCAGTCCCATCCATTAAACTGGCAGTTTTCTCTTTCCCTCGGAAGACTTGGACACCCTAAACCATTGCATCCGGTGCAGGTCACAGCCAATGTGCATATATGATGCTTAAATAGAGCCTGAAGAACTCCCCGAACCCAGAATTCCAGAATTTCGACACCTGAAAACATTAGATCATTCTCATACTGTGTGAAGTAAGAGAAGATGCTTTGAGAATGGTGACCCGACAACTAATCCCCCGACAGTTGATCCACCGACAGTTGATCCACCGACAGTTGATCCACCGACAGTTGATCCACCGACAGTTGATCTACCAACAGTTGACCCACCGACAGTTGACCCACCGACAGTAGATCCACCGACAGTTGATCCACCGACAGTTGATCCACCGACAGTTGATCCACCGACAGTTGATCCACCAACAGTTGATCCACCAACAGTTGATCCACCGACAGTTGATCCACCAACAGTTGATCCACCGACAGTTGATCCACCGACAGTTGATACACCGACAGTTGATCTACCGACAGTTGGCCTCTCGAAATGATATCTTAATATGTAAAAAAGATTTGTTTTTGTTTGTCTTTTATGCGTTCTTAAACCATTCATCCAATTGTGATGAAACTTTGGAGATTAGATGTGCGCATTCCCGCGATGGTTTCTATGTTTAACTAGCTGACCTGGCCATGTGTTGCTGTGACGTGAAATCGAAACACAACGCCATCTACAGGATTGTTACCCAATCTATATAACCACGTGTAGTGTCTATAAATTAACTCACACCGCCATCTGTTAGAAACTTATGGAACTTACAAATAATTACACTGTCCTATAACAAACATTTAGTGAACATTTAATTCGCAATAATAAATAGTGAGGTCAATAATCGAGATAAAAACTATCCTATCTTTTAAGTTGGACCAAATTTCACACAGTAAGCCAAATTTCATCAAAATCGGTTAAGTAGTTTCGGAGTTTATCTCGAACAAACATCGCGACGCGAGATTTTTATATATAAAGATAGTGCTCTCTGGCATTTGAAATTATTTCCTAAACTATTCATCCGATTGTGATGAAACTTTGTTGAGTTGTGCGCACGCCCGCAAAGGTTTCTATATATACTGGTGAGCTCTGGAATGAGATTTGAAATTGAAATTAAATGAGATTGAATATGAAATTTGTAAAAAAAATTTGCTATATTTTTTCCAGGAACTTTTGTTACAACTTTTTGCTAGGAACTCTTATTATAACTTATTGCAAGGAACTTTTGTTATAGATTTTTGCCAGGAACTCTTATTATACCAATCAGAAAAGCTATTCCCTGAAATTTGTGATAAGAGATCGTTCTCCCGCGAGAGTGCTGTCAGATTTGTGTGATTTTCGACGGCTATTATTTGCTTTTTCTATCGACCGATGTCAAAATTTCATCTGTGAGCTGTCACGTATTTCAGTTTGGGTCGTTTTAAGCACAAATTCCTGCAAGTATGCATGAAAATTTATTTTAACAGCTGTAGAAAATCACACAAATCTGACAGGACATCTCGCGCGAGAACGATCTCTTAGAGAATAGCTCTTCAGAACAATAAATAAAATTAAACAATTTTTCAAAATAACTTACCGTAAAAAGTAAATACACAAAACATATTATAACTTACAACATAAGTAAGAATTGTGGCTTCCTTATCAGGCACAAGAGCTCCTCTTTTCTGATAAGGTATAAATAATCAAAGACGACCTTTAATATAATATTTTGTAAAATGTATATGTATATATGTAACCCATATTTTTTAAATTACAATTGGGCATACTGTACAGGGCACGCAGATACTTTAATAGTACACAACTGCTAGCCCTGTACAAATCGCAAGTGCGCCCCACGGTTGAATTTGGCAGCCACCTCTGGTCTCGAGCCCCAAAATACCTGAAAAAAACCCTTGACTCTGTGCAGAAACGGGCGGTCCGTTTGATAGATTCTCCTAATTTAACTAACGGATTGCAATCTTTAGAGCACAGGCGCCAGGTGGGAATGCTGTCCTTGTTCTACCGGTATTACAATGGAAGATGCTCCGAGGAACTAGCGTCATTGATCCCCTCGGCACCGGTGCATAGTCGGGAAACACGCCAAACGCGCGCTCAACATTTGTACACGGTTGACATTAGTCACATGAGAACGGGTCGTTTCTACGACTCGTTCTTGAGTTCAACAGCTCGGCTGTGGAACGATTTGCCGGCCTCTGTGTTTCCTCCCTCCTACAATATGGGTCTCTTCAAGACCCATGTTCACTCCTTCCTCTCCTCAAAAACACCCTCCACACAGCATCCTCAAAGATGACATAGGCCCTGAGGGAAATTATTTTTTCCTCAAGGCCTCCTGTGTGGAGTTAATGTAAAAAAATAAAATAAAAAAAAAAAATAAAAAAAAACAAAACTTTTAGGCAGGAACTCTTATTATAACTTTTCGTGTATTATTTACGAATTTCAAAACTAAAATCGACTTAAAAAATATGTTTAATGATAAGTTGGTATGCATATCAAACGAATCTATTTACAGCATCGATTTTTTTCTACTTATACTCTGGTATACACAGTATATAGACAAGTAGTTTTTTCCTCAACCCCTATATCAGGCCAGAGCCCTGCATTAGCAGTGTTGAAGAATCGTGCTTATGAACGGTGCAAAGCTCTGCTATTGCAGTGTCGACCTTATATTTTCATTTTGTGGCTCTACCTTAGCGACTTTCTCTTGGGCATGTTCGGTATAAACCTTCTTAGGGTCAGAAGGTATGTGCTCATTGTAATTCATTTCTTCAGACTGATTCGTAGACAGTTCGAAAACTCGACTATCATGGAGAGCACTAGTTTTTATTATTTTATTTTTTTTATTTTAACTTTTTATGAGTAAAACCTCAAACTGTAATATTTAATTAAATGAAGACATTATGAGCGAAACTCAATCGAAAAGGAAACAGAAAAATCAGAAAAAGATATTTACACCTCTGGGACTCGAACCCAGGACCTCACTACTTTCCGGGTTGGGCGCTCTTATCCACTGAGCTAAGGTGTCGATATCCAATTCGGTCACTTTTAACTGTACCATACTTCGACTAAGAACCACACATATTATCTTCATTTTTCTTAAAGCATATTTTTATTGGCTGCCATCTTTGGAAAGTAGGGAGGTCCTGGGTTCGAGTCCCAGAGGTGTAAATATCTTTTTCTGATTTTTCTGTTTCCAGATTTTCGATTGAGTTTCGCTCATAATGTCTTCATTTAATTAAATACTAGTTTTTATGTTGATGGTTATCTCCGTCACTGACAGCACAGACTGTTTTATCTCTCGGCTTGCAGAACTAACTTGCCAATGGTCATGCCAGTCGGGTGAGCTGACTTGTTGTTAAATAGAATCACTTCGAATATCGTTATGTTTAACATCAATGAAGCACAATTTAGACGGCAAGCTTCGTTGCCGTTGGTTTGATTGTGCTTCATTGATGTTTAAATCTGCTTACCTAATCTTAATGTTTTCTCTCTTTATTAAAAACGCTTTGAAATTTAAATTTTAAAATGTTTTTAAAATAAATAAATTGAAATGAAATTTGTCTTCAGTTATTATTTCTACTAGGTTCATTAATGTCACTTTATTAAGAATGATGTTGTCTAAAAGTTGGCTTTAACAAAAAAAAATGTTTTTATTTATTTATTTTATTTATTTACGCCTATTTAGGCTTTTACATAAACATAACAATATTTGCAAAATTATACTCGTAAATAGTGCAGGAAACGACTGTTTAAAACACTTACACAAAAATAAATATAAAGTAAGAATATTATTTAATTTGATCAACACAATATGTAGGTATAAAATATAAAAAAATTCAAAATAGTTTTTTGTTTTTCTTTCAGCCGACAAAATACTGTTTGTGTTAGTCAATTTAAATAGCTTTATCAAAATATTCCCATACTTGATGAAAAAAACTTCAATAAGGTATGCTTATATATTAAAATTGATGTACTAAATATATCGACAACATCAGAGTATTTGTTTCCTAGCTGTTGAATCCGTCGCATAGGAGTGTAATATTGGGAAGTTGATGAAGAATTGTTACAATAATATGGTAGGTACTGTCTTGTAACTGACCTGCCCGGAGTATGAAAAGAGATTACATATGATAAATCAGGGGTGTCAAACATTGAATTTACGATTTTATACAAACAGGTTAAATCGGAAATGATTCTACGATCAGATAATTTTATTAAATTTAATGAACAAAGTACGTTATTGTAATTTAGGCATTCTCTAGGAATGCCCATTTTTAAATTTACATAATATGTAAATTTTAAGATATTATCTTAAAAATTTATTTTGGATTCTTTCAATTGCATGTGAATGAACATATCGTTACATTTCATTTAAAAACACTTTTATATTTTTTGTTAAGAGAGTATACCGTATTTTCTCTAAACCGCATTTTGTATATAAGTATGCCGGGGAGCCAACTGTCAGGGATCAACTGTCATGGAACCGTGAAAACATTGCTTTACAAATTGATTACAACAGAGATAAGCAACGAGGATAGAATGCAACAAGAATGTAATATTTCTTTCATTATATTCAATTTGTCTTCTTATTTTGGTAAATAAGAACTAAGGAAAATAATCGCTGCACTTTTATTAGGCACTAAATCACTTTAAACATAAAAATTTGGCTGTCTGTAAAGTCGGTTTACGGACGATAATTTTACGTGATAACGTCATAAGAAAACTTTTACATAGAATTTTACAGTCACAAGCCGAACGCTTAGGCCGATCGTGGCTCTCTATAGCTTATTCCGCAATCTCGTTTGCACGCTCGGCTCAGGCGGAACATGACAACGAGTCATACTGTTTCGTGGGTGCTGCCGGCGTTCATCGATTTATAAGACGTTATCACGTCAGTAAGAATTAATAAGGAAATTACATTACTTTCAACTTAATAAGAATTAATAAGGAAATTAAATCACTTTCAACTTAATAAGAATTAATAAGGAAATTACACTAGTTTCAACTTAATAAGAATTAATAAGGAAATTACACTAGTTTCAACTTAATAAGAATTAATAAGGAAATTACACCACTTTCAACTTTAAGAATTAACAAGGAAATTACACTACTTTCAACTTTCAACTTAATAAGAAAGAACTAATTACGTTTGTATAGATGGCAAAAGCTGCTTTAAAACTGCTTATTCAAAGTTCAAAATTTACTGTATAAAAATTCTGCTAAATTTTGTTTGTATTTTTGATGCAGTATTTTCCATCGCCCAAATGCCTTATAATGTAATTAGGGTGAATGAAAAGGATTTTTTTCTAAAAAATATTCGTATAGTGTCGAGTCATCCAGCAAGTTTACCAAAGTTAACAGAAAACATGATACAGCAGTTATTGTAAAAAATTCTGCTAAATGAAATTTACAGAACAAATTACTTGTCATTAGTAATAACTAATAAAAATTATATTTTTACTGACCTCTTCCGTGACATTCTGTCCGGCTTTTTGTTTTATTTCAATCAAATTCAACACGTTGCCTGTATTGACAACAATCTTCGAAGAAGCAGACATTTTCACAATAAAAAATAACTATTTCACAATAATTTAGCACGAAACTGAAGAAATGCAAAAACCAAGAACTGAACCTTATCCGGCGAGTAAACTTAGTAAAGTGATGCGTAAGATAGGCCGGCGATTAAATAAAAAGCAAATTGCAAGCGAAATATGAATTATATTCTAGAAAGTTCTAGATTATATTTTCATTCCGGTTTGTGTACTCTCAAAACAAGACTCGTAAAAACACTAGTCGCACCGAAGTCCTTATTTTCAAGGTTACGTTCTGCATTCTAACCACAAAAGCAGAATGTCTGTTCCGCTGTCAGATGTCAGTTGTCAGCAGGGTTGCCAATGCTTATGTTCTAAAATACCCGCAATAAATGTTCAAAATCCCCAAATTGGGGAGAGCAAAATATCAAATTCCCCGCAAATTCTCCACAAGTTTCTTCATAATTTTGCCTCAAGAATAAAACAAAATTTTATTGAAAATGGCATTTTTTACGTATCAAAATTTATTAAAACGTATCAGTACATACGTAATATAAGATTTAAAATAGGTTGCAATCCAATAACTAATATTGAAGCAAAAATAATGACATATAAAAAAAATTTAATGCCGATAATTTTGTAGCAGTAGAAAAAAAGGAAACATAAAAATAAATACATAACATTCAGTGTGCCAGGTATGGCTAGGAGAAAATAATTAACTGAAAAAGACAAGTAATTTAAATGAGACAAAATAGAGTTAGTCGAAGAAAGAAAGATGAAATAGTAAATACTATTAATGTTTCCATAATTTTAATCCATTTTAAAAAAATATTTTGTTAATTGATATTGAAATCAATAATTTTAAGCATTGAAGTTAAGTTAATCAGTAAGCAATTTACATCATTATAAGACTTATTAACAACGAATAAAAAGGATTATTAACGAAATAAGCGTACATACAGGTAATGTAAAATAATTATCTACTTTCATCAATCACTGCAACATGCTTTTTTTGGAACATTTTGTTTGAAGCATTAAATTTCCTCCTTCTTTTTTAATCCCTTCTCGAGTAATGCTACCACAGTATCTGTATGAAGGCGATTTCTATTTTCTGTTTTCAATTTTTTAAGAGCACTGAATTTCCTCTCAATGAAAGTTTTGGAAAACGGCAACACGAACAAAAGTACCCTTTACACACAGAGTTCGGAGCGGGACGTGCCCCGCGCCACTTCAGGCCGCCGCGCAGAAAAGTAAAGACCGAAAGTAATATAACGGTTTTCAGCGCAGTTCACTGTGAGACTTTTCTGCGCGGCGGCCTGAAGTGGCGCGAGGCACGTCCCGCTCCGAACTCTGTGTGTAAAGGGTACTAATAAACTTATTACATTTTTTAAATTTGGGAAACAAGTATCCACCGGTATTTAGCCCAGTAACTTTCATCATCGTCATCTACATTCAGACCATGTAGGGAGAAATCCAGAATAGCGGGATACTCCTATCGTAGAAGTTCTATGACTAGTAAATTCATGTTGGGTCTTCGATTTAGGGTCCCAAACTTCAGGAATCCTCCGACTATTATTGTTTAGAAATAAATGTTACAATGCTGCCATAAAACAAGCCACGAAGTCTTCCACTGAATATACACAATATTTCAAAAAGGTTGGATAATCAAAAAATGCCCAGAATCCCCGCATTTTCCCAGCAAAACGGTGTTTCCCGCAAAATACCCAATTCTCGAAAAATCTTAAAAATTCCCCGCAATTTGGGGAATTTCCCACAAATCGGCAACCTGTCAGTAGAGATGGTCGATATTCCGTTTACTTTAGTACCCTTTACACACAGAGTTCGGAGCTGGACGTGCCCCGCGCCACTTCAGGCCGCCGCGCAGAAAAGTCTCAAAGTGAACTGCGCTGAAAACCGTTATATTACTTTCGGTATTTACTTTTCTGCGCGGCGGCCTGAAGTGGCGCGGGGCACGTCCCGCTCCGAACTCTGTGTGTAAAGGGTACTTTTGTCCTGGTGACTTTCTGTCACTGGAACACCGGAGATGTTATATTTCGGAACCAATCAAAGCATCTGCAAAAAGCAGGATGTGGGGGTGTTCCAAAACATTTTTTATTGGCGTTATGTTTGGGGTCGAAATTTAAAAGTCGTTTTCCAGGCCCTATGCCTCTGATCCAACTGAAATTTTGGATTCTAACTCAAAACTATGATCTTCGCAAGAATAAGTCGAAATATCTGAAAAAAGCATGTGTGGAAAAATCATAATTTTCATGGGCAAATTGTAAGGCTTGGGTCGAACTTTAAATAACGTTTTCTCAGTCCCTATGCCACCGAACCGACGGAAATTTTAGATTATTACTAAGTAACAATGCTCTCTTCTTCTTCGTGTGCCATTTCAGGTCCCTCGATGTTGGCGATCACTCTGAAAAATGTCTCTCTATCTTGCGCCGCCCGGAATAGCTCCTCCACACCTCTAATACCGATCCACTCTTGTTCATTTCGCAGCCGAGACATTTGTCTCCTAACAGGCCCTCGGCGACCATCTATCTTGCCCACTTGCCTTTCAATATTAATTGGAGCAAGTGACACTTCTCCCCTCGAAGTATGTGATCCAGATATGAAATTTTCCTGACTTTTATTAATGTCAGCGGTTCTTTATCTGCTATAGCCCGCCTGACAATTTCTGTGTTGGTGATCATGTCGGTCCATGGGACCTTGAGCATTCTCCGGTGAAGTCACATTTCAAAAGCCTTTAATCTGTTCAAGTGTTCATGCTCTCTAAAGAAACTATTCAAAAAATCTGCAAAAAGAAGCATTTTTTGAAAAATCATAATTTTTATTGACATTGTGAGGCTTTAGGTCGAACTTTATTAGTTTCTCAGGCCCTATTACTCCGAACTGACTGAAATTAAGGATTCTTACTAAAAACTATGGTATTTGTGTGAATCAATAAAATAATCTGCAAAAAGTAATATTAAAATTTGTCGAAAAATTATTATCCTCTTAATCCTCTTATTGTCGAACTTAAAATATAATAATGTTGGTTTGTTCTGCGTCCACAAAGATGGAAGATAGTGTGGCATTTTGTGGATATACAACAAAGAAAGTACGCAATAAAATCAAAATATGTATCATATGTACATAATATATGTATTTATAATAATGTGATACTGTAAAAGCCTTCAAGGCGTGTATAAATTAAAAAATAAATAAATAAAACGGCATATAGATGCCATGTTAAATTAGTTGATAAATATTTACAAAATGGCCGGGCGCATACATGATTTCGTTTTCCGATTGTCTGATCAGACAATCGGATCGGATAAACACCGCACACATCCGATTCGAAAATCGGATAGGTAATACAACCAGGGCCACGCCCCTTTTCGGACTGGATTGGACGGCCAGCGCGGAAGGGCGTTATTTTTATTACCGATCCGGTTTTTGAATCGGATGTGTGCGGGCCTTTGTGAGAAATGCATGGCGCGAAGGCCTTCCGGTTGTCTGAACAAACAATCGGATGGAAAAATCTGATGTATGCGCCCGTATTTTTTAAATAAAAAGTGTGTGTAAGGACACGCACTTTTTATTTAAAAAATACTTGGTATCAGTAAGTATTTCAGTTTCCGGAAATGGGATATAATGCATTTTAGTAGCTTTTTAATTAAAAAAACAGACAATAAGGAACTCCAGTGAAAAATATTATGGCTTTAAAAAAATGTGTTCATATAGACCAATATACGCTGATTCTGAATATATAAGTTTTATTACATTATATTTAACGTAGTTTTTAAAAAATTATTAAAAAGTCCATTTTAAAAGCTGGTTCACGTTACGCTATAAATCTGCGAGCAATATATGTTGATTCGCGAGCGCTTATCTTTTGTCCTTTCACACAAGGCTATCAAATATTTCTTCCTGTGGTAGGAGAGGGGGTCAGTCGAATTAGGGAGCGGCAACGGAATGCATATTTTTTGTACTGAAATCTGTCAACTTGACATCTGTCATCCACGGGTCTAGGCAGCTCCGTAATTACAATGACCCCCCTCTCCTGTTTTAGTCGGAGAATGGGAGAGTTATCTTCTGGGATATCGCGTCTGGAGCGGTTACGTCTGAGATGTGTATTGTCTATGATTGATTTGCGCTTAAAAACGCTTAGGTGTGAACGGTCTGAAGGGATTGTATGGAGAGCGTTATTTGGCGTGTTATGATCTTTTATATTTGATAGCGTAATGTGAACCAGCTTTAAAACGTGTCATCAAAACACCCTGTCAAGTTGGTATTGCTGGATTTTGGCGGCGTGACGTCACCGCGTCTGCGTCAAAGTTGTATAGAAAAGGGGGGGGTACAGAGAAGTGCGACAAGGCATATGGGGGGGTCATCAGCTTTATGACGTCACTAGCAGTTAGGCTTACCATATTACTTTTACACGTAAAATTGCAAAACGTGTGATGTCACGCTCGGGGGGAGGGGGCCTCACAAATGTGACAGGGACGGGGTCAAAAAATCATGTGACGTAATTTATGGATGGCCTCTAATGGCGCATGGTGTACGATGGCGACCACCCAAGTGACAGTATAAGCATGGTAAAAGCCCAACGAGCTGTTTCCCAACCGTACCTCGGAAGGTACTGAGCCGCTACGGTGATATATCTGCATTGACGGCGAGACGATAAGGTGGGGTGATGCTGATCCGATCTGGGTTTCAAACCTCTGACCTTTCAAAACTCTGGGTCCTGAGCGATGCCTACGGCTCCGCCAATGGTGATTATTGTTCGAGTCACTGATATTGTGTGGCAGAAGGTATGGTGAGGGAGAGAGGGAAGGAATAGAAAGAAAACCTGACAAACAATAGTAAACAAACACAGGTAAAAAATATCAAAACGATTATTTTTATTTATTGAACTCTCAAATCAACATAAACAACTTGAGTGTGTAAAAAAATATACTTAAAATACTAACAGTATAGTATTTGCAACAACAGGTGCAACAACCTTAACTTAACATAGATTCATAAAAGAACCAAATTATAATTTTATACCATCGTTTGGCACGCAATACAGCAAATATGACATGAAATAAATTGTTCAGAAGAGCTATTCTCTATATTTTGTGAGATCGAGATAGATATCGGGTGACATCTCCTGTCAAATTTGTGTGATTTTCTACGGCTGTCAAATGAATAAACAATCACGCATACTTGCAGGAATTCGTGCTTAAAATGACCTAAACTAAAATACGTGACAGCTCACAGCTGAAATTTTGCCATCGGCCCATAGAAAAAGCAAATAACAGCCGTAGAAAATCACACAAATATGACAGGAGATCTCACAAAAGATAGAGAATAGCTCTTCAGGTGTTAGAAAAATCATGATACATGCGATACTGTTCTTGGAAGCAGTGTTACACAAATATTCTTCATAAAAACAAACATTTTAACAAATACTCTGCTTTCAGTGGACGAACATACTGCAAGAAGATGAATACAATTGTATGCCCAACCGATTTTTGTTATTTCTTAGTCACTAATGGTTTATTTTACACAGTCTTTCTTTGAAGATGCATTTCTCGGGGGTATATTGAGGGCGCATTCATTGTCCCATCGGAATATGCTGTCATTTTAGCAAATGGCGTCCTATTTTATCACAACCCGGACATTGTGAAGTAAACAGAAGCAGAATACACATTGATAAAGAATAAAAAAAACCTAACTAATAATTCTTTTTAGAGGAAAGTAACCAAATATGGAATACCGTTTTGTTTTTAACGCCTAAAAATAATTTAAATATCATAACTTTTAATCATAATTGCATTTGCGCTTTGCATAGTAACAGTCTTGTATTATATTTATTAATTACTAGATTTTTTACCCGCGGCTTCGCTCGCATGGTATTAGGGGGAAATTACTGTAGCGCTTGCACTTATCAATTATCCCCCCTCCCGCATTCCATACGTTCATTCTTGATACATTCAGTTTTCAAACAGCTTGCGTGTCACCTAAATTTCATAATGCCAGAGCTCACCAGTAGTAAAAAAAAGAATTATCCAAGTTGGTCTAGTCGTTCCGAAGTTATGCGCGTACCAAAATTTCAAAGATTCATTTTTATTTATATAGATATTAACTACGACGCCTGAAATAAAAAAATATATCAACATCGTTTCCACGGCAACGATTTGTTTTCTGGCATTAGCAATAACTCGCTTTTGTTAGCGACAGAAAACGTATAATAAATATAATATATCAATATTTATAATTTCATAACGCCAGAGCTTACCTTTATATGTAGCTTACATTACTCGCATATAATGTAGCTTTCTATTGGTGAAAGAATTTTAAAAATCATCTTATTGTTTTATGCGTGAAAGCGTAACAAACAAACACACGCAGTTTCGCATTTATAATATTAGTATGGATAACTCTAATAATTTCTAAAAAACAAAATCAACAATACTATTCCATACCTAATTATGGAATAGGTGCCCCAAATAAGGAACACTACAAAAACTATCACAAATCAATCTTAACTTCTATGAGATATTTTAGGAACTTTGGTGAAATATAAAAAGTTACTTAAACTTGCAATAGTCACAAATCCAGGTGTCGAACTCTGCACCAGCATTATGTGCCCAGAGTCCGCACATGAGGCATTTGAACCAGCTTTCTCCTCGAGTATCGGAAAACAAAACCGTCTCACCGTGTCTCGACTGACAAGTTGAAACCTGTGCACGCGAATAGTGATTGAAAGAGATAGACGATCACTGTTTATTGCGTCTACGAGAATTGAAACGTTGCTTGAAATGGCTTTAGCCGTGTTTAGTGACCAGATCTGAATAGCCAGGTACTTCCCCACCTTCCTCTTCCCTGTCTCCTTCCCCTCCCAACTACTTTCAGCCTCACAACATACCCCGATTGGGGATGCCATAGTCTCACTGGCTCCAGACGGGAGCAGTTGGGACTCTTGTGCGGTATTAACTGTAAAAAAAAAAAAAGTTATTTGTTTACGAGAAATGCCGGTATCCCATATTATTCCATATTTGGTTACTTTCCTCTAAATCTCAGAACAGACATTGTTGGGGTAACTTACATAACATACAATGTAACTAAATGAAAGACTAAAATAATAAACACCCGGATTACCGGCAAACATAGTGAAATTAATTCAAATATGGCAGTAAATAACCTACCTTTAAAAAAAAAATTCTGATTGGGTCTGAGAAGAAAACAGCTTACAAAATAATACACGCTAACTACTCTGTAGAGCGCCCTCGAGGTGAAGTAATCACTAAATTAAATAATACAGAGTAAATACTGTGGCGCCATCGAGGTAAAGTAATCACTAAATTAAGTTGTACAGAAAAACCACTATGGAGCCCTCGATGTGAAGTAATCACCAAATTAAATAAATACAAAGTAAGTACTGCGGCGCCATCGAGGTGAAGTAATCACTGAATTAAATAATACAGAAAAACTAATACAGAGCCCTCAAAGTGAAGTAATCACTAAATTAAATGTGTGGCGCCATTGAGGTGAAGTAATCACTAAATTAAATAATACAGAGTAACAACTATGATGCCCTCGAGGAAGTAATCACTAAATTAAATAATACAGAGTAAATACTGTGGCGCCATCGAGGTAAAGTAATCATTAAATTAAATAATACAGAAAAACTACTACAGAGCCCTCGAAGTGAAGTAATCACTAAATTAAATAATACAGAGTAGGTACTGTGGCACCATCGAGGTGAAGTAATCACTAAATTAAATAATACAGAAAAACTACAGAGCCCTCGAAACAAAGTATGTAATCAAAAAATTAAATAATGCTGAGTAAATACTGTGGCGCCATAAAGGTGAAGTAATCACTTAATAAAATAATACACAGTAACTAAATTAACTCTTTATGTAAAATTTTTGTAAAACTTAACTTTTCAATTGGCACAAGGAAAGAATTTTATCTTAAATTACATTAAAGCTAAAGCAATATTTCAAAATCTTCTAGCCTCTTATTATACACACAGAAAGTATAAAACAATATCTTGGAATATTATATAAATTTAAGTACAACAAATATCAAGTTGAATTAAAAGATGGCTGTGTTTTATGTCACTCTCATCTGGAATATGGTAAACTAGGAAAGGCATCTGGCACATCAAATTATAAGTAACAATTAAGTATAATAAACAATGGGGAATTACAGACCATCCTACAAGTTTCCATAAGGCCATCAATTAAAGAAATTTTCAAATGTTTTGCAGTTCTAAAAATACAAATTATCAATCAATGCTAAGGGTGGGTTATTTCACAGAATTAAACAATTCATCAAATTTATTAAAAATTCTGTGAAACCACCCTGAGAATACTTTAATCAAACATTATTACAAAAACTTAAGAAATGAGAGTATTAACATCATGAATTAAAGCATCTTAAATTACAATTTGCCAAATTTAAAAACGCTTAACTATAAATACCTCTCCATTACGATAACTCCCTTCCATCAGCAATAAAGAAAACATACAACAAAAATTATTAAAAATCAAACAAATAAAATAATCCTGGCTTAAAAAAGAGGAATTTTACAGCAAAAAAATTTACATTAGTTTTGTTTGTCCTTTTATCATTGGTTATGTAAAATTATTTTACTGATTTTTTTAAAAGCGCTCTCGAGGTAAAGTAATCACTAAATTACAAGTATCAATATAGACTTGCACATAGTTATATTAACACATTCACAGCCCTTCTGTTGTAAAAAAATGACTAACATTACTCAGGATTATAATGTTTAACACATTTGCTACGAAATTTTGCACAAACTGTGGAGTGATGACACCCACAAAACACCAGTGAAACAAGCCGAGTTGTGCGATAGATTAATCCAGTGTTTTTAAAAGCCCGGTCAGAAGTCTGGCAGTGGCGGTGTGGCCATTAAGTGCGGCCAGCTGCAGGGGAGTCCTGTTTTCTGTATCTCTTGAGTTTACCACCGCCGCTAAGTGTCTCTGATTTCCCTGAGGAAGCACTGTGCCGCCCCGCCCCGCCATCTCAAACACTTCTTCGGCTAAACGCAGCAGTCGGGTGATATAAGGACTATCTGAACACTGCAGAGGTGTGCGTTCGTCACTTCTGTCTCGACTGTTGTAGCATGCACCGTGTTCCAACAGGCAACTCACAATATCAGTGGCTCCCTTCTTAACGGCAACATGCAGAGCTGTGGAACCACCCACTGCAGTTTTAGCGTTAATAAACTTATAGTAGACGCTGGGTTTGGTTCTCTTTACGTTCTGCAACAAGATACGGACCGCTTGTCCGCAAACTCGTGACGTGGCGAGGTGCAGGGGGGTGTTTCCCGCCTGTGACACGGCAGTAGCGTCAGCTCCGCTGTCCAGCAACAGCTCCATAACCTCCACCGTGGAGGCAAAGTGCAGCGCCGTTCTGCCTTCGCTATCTGCAGTGTTCACATCCGATCCGTTCTCTATCAAGCTGCGAACCCTGCCCCTATCCCCTAGACTGGCTGCTTTTAGCAAATTAACATCACAAGGAGGAACAGAGCCAACATCCACATCAAAATTTAAATTTAAGTTTTTATTGAAGTTATCTAGAAGTCCATCCAGCTTTGTGAAATCAGGGTGGTTGCTGCCCAAAGTGGCTTTCCTCGCATTCAACCCCTCTTTATGAACCTTCAAGGCTTCTGGCAAATTATTCTGACGGAGATAAAGACTCTTTATAAGGCTTTGAGTGTAAACTGTGTCGCTGTGATTGAGTCCAAACACATTCTTCTGAATAGCTAATGTTTCCTGAAAAATTTCCAAAGCATCATCGAGTTTGTGTTGGTCCATAAGAACAGATCCCATATTGCGCCTGGCTCTGATAGTCTCGGAATGATTCAGACCTAGAACCGTTTTTCTGGTTTCGTAAACGGTTTGATATATAGCAAAGGCTTCATCGGGCTTGCCTTGAGCATGCAACACCATGGCAATATTATTATGAAGACGCAGAGTGTCAGGGTGTTGGGCACCAAACGAGTTTTTATGTCTTTTGTAAACTTGCATGTACAAGCGCAAGGCATCTTCATGCTTCCCCAGGACATGAAGCACCATCCCTGCGTGGGTTTTAGTTTGCATCAGCTGTTCATGCCCCTGCCCCAGCACTTCCTGTTGCCGCGGCATAACTTCCTGGAATATATCCCACGCCTCTTTGTTCCTTCCAAGCCGGTGTAATAATAAAGCCATGGTACTCCTGGTCTCCAGGGAGGCTGGATGGTGAGGACCAAATGTTTTCACTCTCTTCCGATAGATATCTTCCAACATGGGCATGGCTTCAAAATATTTACACTGCTTGTACAATACTTGCGCTATTTTATATTGTACATCCAGTGTTCCTGGATTATTCTCTCCCAATTTTACGGTTCTCTCATTAAGCTGACAATTCAAAATATCTATGGCTTCTGTGAACCGTTCAAGCATTAACAATGAGTCCACCAATGATAAAATGTCAGGGGCATTGGCCTGTGAAACCTGTTTTAACTGGTCTATCTCGGGGAAACCACACTTCATAGCAACAACCACAAGCGAGTTGCCATCAGCGTCGCAAGCTTTCATCACCATCTCTATGACATCTGCATCCTTTATTTTGTTTATGTCTTTAATTACTTTAACATCGCGGGTTCGTACTTTCCTGAAACACAGTGCAATTATTTCCAATACAGATTTGATATCTTTTTGTGTAGCAAAATCCAATGCAGTCCTCATGTTATCAGCCTTGAGGTTGTATGCTGCGCCATTTTTCAACAAAGAATGAACTATTCCTGTATGAGAGTATTTGGATGCGTAATGCAGAGGAGCATTGCCACCCTTCCCAACAGCATTGGGATTGGCTTTGTTCTCTAACAAAATGTCACACACCTCTTGAAAGCCTTTCCAGGAGGCGATGTGTAAAAGTGTTGCATTATCAGAACTCTTCACATCTATATATTTTTTCAAGTCTTTAACCAAAATGCTAACCATCAAAGCATCATTTTTTTTGACAGCCTTAAAAAGTTTTCCAATTGACTCTAAAACTTCTTTAATATCTCGACTTTTAGCCAATTGCGCGGGAGTTTTACCAAGATTGTCCACGGCATCATACACTGCACCATTACGTAATAACAGCTTGACCATCTCTGTGTGTCCCTGTTCAGCAGAACAGTGAATAGGCATGGAGCCATTTAAATTAATGGAATTAATATCAACCTGTTTGTCTATCAAGTATTGAGCCACAGTTATCTGCCCTCCTAACGCAGCATAATGCATCAGAGTACAGCCAGCGGCTCCAGGATCATCAATACTCATCCCAAGATCCAGGTAGAAGGCCACGAGGTGATGATGGCTGTCTCTAGCGGCTATATGGATAGCTTTAGAACCTAGTTTGTTTCTAGCATTTACGTCTGCTCCTCGGCCTACCAAGAGTTTTGTAACTTCAAGATTACCCGATTCAGCCGCGATATGCAATAACGTCCTGTTGTCAGGGCCTTTATCATTAATTCCATTACCCTCCTGTTGCAATAGTACTAAGGTATTTGGAATTTGATCCTTAGAAACCGCCAGCTCTAATACTGTTCTATTCTTCGAATCTCTGATATTAGAGTTGGCTCCCCAGTGGAGTAACTTTTCCACAACATCTGACTTGTTCAAGTGGATGGCGCAAAACAACGGTGATTCATCAGGATTTGGCGGATTAACATTGGCTCCATTTTCAAGCATGACATCGACGAACTCCGTATGTCCCAATGATATTGCAATCGATAAAGGCGAAGGGTCTTGTATGCAATCTGAAACTTTAATACCTCTCTTCATCAGCGCCTTGGCTATTAATGCGTCGCCACTAAAAGCAGCCGCGTATAAGAGGTTTGAACCGTCTCCATCTTTAATATTGATGTTCAAATCTTTATTCTTTAATAAAGTATCAACTATAAGTATATGCCCTGCTTTAATTGCAGTTAACAGAAGTTTACCTCGGCCAACATTAACATCTGCTCCTTTGGCAATCAATATGTCCAACATTACTTTATTGTTGTTCTCTGCTGCGCGGCATAACACAGAAGAACCTGTAGAATCCAAGTGGTTAACATTTGCTCCATATTTCAACAAGATTTCAACAGCTTCCTTGTGATTCCCAATGACAGCAAGATACAGCGCAGTAATACCACCTTCGGACTGGGCATCAACATCTGCCTTTCCCTGGAGCAATGCTTCTACCACTGAACTGTTTCCTGCAAAGGACGCAAGGTGCAACGCTGTACCACCAAGCTTCCCTTTCTCGTTAACATCAGCTCCATACTTCAGCAACATTTTAATGCTTTTCTCATTGCAATTATTAGCAGCAGCTTCCTCCAATGGTGTACGATTATGATAATTTTTGCATTTAATTTTAGCCTTTTTTCTTAACAAAGCCTCTGAAATTGCTACATGACCATTTCTAGCACTAAGATGCAGAGCTGTGGAACCTTCTTTATCTACATAATGTATGTTAGCTCCTGCAGCTAGCAAAATATCAACCACTTGTTGGTGACCTTCTTGTGCAGCCAGGTGCAATGCCGTCTTTTGATCTGTGTTTTGGGTATGAATGTCGATCCCCCTTTGGATTAAAGTCTCTACAACAGAAGAATGGCCGTGCAGAGCAGCAATGTGTAATGCCGTTGATCCAGTGACATCTCTGTTATCCGCCAGAGCGCCATTTTCCAACAGGAGGTCAACTAAATCTGCATGTCCACCCTCGGCCGCCAGGAGAAGTGGGGTGAGGCCATCATTTCTTCTAGCATTGACATCAGCGTTGTGTTGCAACAATAAACCTGCGATGAATGCATTGCCATTAAAAATAGCTGTGTGGAAGGGGGTGTTATTGCATGAGAAGTCTCCATTATTAACAAAAGCACCCTTTTCCAAGAGGATCTTGACAATATCTTTTTGGTTGTTTTCTACTGCAAAATATAATGAGGATAGACCCTTGGACTCCGTGAGATTTACATGAGCCCCCTTCTCTAGCAGAGCATTCACAACCTCCTGGTGACCATTGAATGCCGCCAGATGCAATGGTAAGGTGCCTTGGATAGACTTAGCATTGACATCAGCTCCCTTTAGCAGCAAGTACTGTACGATTTCTACATGACCCAATTCTGTAGCTGTGTGAAGGGAAGTAAAGCCCCCGGTAACAGTATTTTCATCAACAGTAGCATCTCTCTCCAAAAGGATTTTGACCACATCGAAGTAATTATTCACCACGGCAAGATGCAAAGGAGAATGTCCCGAGTTATCTTTGATAGTTGTTTTCGCTCCCAGTGAAAGTAAAGTCACAACAGTGTTCTTGTGGCCATTGTGAGAAGCCAGGTGCAACGGTGTCTTTCCAGCATTATCAACTTGATTAATTGCGTTTCCCATTTCTGACACTAAGAATTTCACAGTGACATCTCTTCCAAAGGTTGCGGCTATGTGGAGGGCAGTTTGACCAACGATATCTCTAGCTTCAGTGCTAATTATTTTCTGTTTAGTCAAAAATTTCAAAGTTTCAATATTGGGTCCCCGCGCAGCGTAGTGTAGTATAGTTGACAAATCTCTATTTCTCGAACATATATCAGCTCCTCCCGCGATTTCTAATGCAAATTTCTCAAATTTCCCGTCAAGCAGAGACTTCCGTATATCCTCCTGCTTATTAAGAATAGATAAGCCCCGCTCGTATCTCCGTCTCAATTGTTTAATATTGTGTTTTGAAATGTTCCCTATTTTACAGTTCAGTAAAAGGTCTTTGCTTTCAGTAAGTTTCACGGCATTTAGAAGTACAGCGGACCAAACATCAGTTGGCAGAATGTCTACCAAGGCGTTCTCGTGAGCCAAGTGGTTATGCAAGCATTTGCCACTCAACAGAGGCATGGCCCTATCTAGATACAGTCCATTATCGTTAACACGCTTGGAGCTATCTAAAAGGGACATGGTATCCAGAACAAGAGCTTCTACCATAAATCTATTTGTAGTCTCATCTTTATAGAGTGTTGAAAGATGCTCATATAATTGACCACACACTCTATCAGTTCCCACGGTCTTCCCCAGTTCAGTTAATATGAGAGAGAGTTGTTTACTAATTAGCTCGCTGCTGTTTTTAACACTTACGCATTTTTCCTCTCCATTGTCATTTTTATTGAATTCACCCAAGAATAATTGTCTACTATATTCATCAATACATTTAATATTATCCTTATCAATTGATCCAGAGTAAAAAATTCTAGCTTTCGCAAAATATAGTTCAACAGCAACCTCCGGTTCGATTCTCGTGGATACGCTTTTATAAAATTGGTCTAATAGGCCAGCTAGCACATAATGTCTTCCTATTTCAATACGATTTTCTTTAGATGAAAAGTTTTTTAGGGCTTTACTAGCTGTAGATTTCATGACGCTCATTGTATTGGCATTAATTACTTTACTGTTGATATTAAATGCAGAAGAAAGACGAACTATTAATTTTATAAAGGAAAAGTCTACCTTTGTTAAATTATGTTGTTTTTTGGATTTGTCAAGGACATCTTTTATTTCAGCAAACAGTTTCTTCTCGTATGGAGTTTGATCTTCTATGTTTCTAATAATGTCTACAACAAAATCTTCAATATTTTGGTGGCCTTTTGTAGCAGTTTCTGTTTCTTGGACATCCTCAATGCAAACATCATGAAAAACATTTGCGATTTCATAAATTTCATCTACACTGTCACTATTGATGAGCCTGGTCAGCATGCACTTTATTTTGTCCACTTTGTTGGAGTTTTTTACGTCAGTAATGACAGATGCAATCTTTTTAATGTCATTTTGAATGTTAGAATACGGTGCAGAATCTTCTAACTCCAGGTGTGAATAAGATAGAGAGTTGCGCAAGTCTTGCAGGACTTGTCTGGTTTCTTTGGGTGCAGAGAGGAGGAGAAGATCACTCACGGCTGGGGAGAGCTTGGGGCTGTCCAATGTGTTCTTCAGATGCTCTCCCGTCACCTGGAGGGCTCTCTTGATAGTCAACTGGCCGGGTCTAGTAGCAGAGTCTGCCAGCAAGGCAGCATCTAGGTACGTCGTCATAATGTGGAGTGAGGTAACATCTCTTACCTCCTTATAGTCGGCGTACAAGTGTGGGTATCTACTGCTGAAGGCAGCGGCAACATCCTTGCGGTCCAAGACCACCTTTTTCCGAAGATCCCATACATCTGTAGAACCAATATGTTCTTCCAACTCTTGCAGAGCAGAGGCAAACTTGTCTAATTCCTTCAGTAACCTCTCTTTCCTCAGTACAGACAGATAGAATAAATTCAATTCATGGCGCCGAATGTGTGCGGCTATAAAGCTCACCAAGCAGAACTCCATTTCTTCCCAGGGTAACACATTGTATGTGGACTTCAACAGGTTTTTCAGTATGTGGATATTCTGAGCTATAAACTTGGCCGTGTATAAAAAGTGACTGTCCACTTCTGTATAAGTATTAACTTGCGCTATATTTTCCAGAAGCAGTTGGACGCGTTCTTGGATATCAGCTGTGGAAGCGGTGGGAAGCGCTACGTCGTCTTTGGAGAAGAAACGTAGATCGAGCAACTTGTATTGTACAAACTTATGCATTTCCTCGGACAAGAGGGCATTGATTAAGATTAATTCCTCGTATGATTCGGAGATAAGTCGCTCAGAGAGTTCAGAAGTCACTATCATTTTACCGTTATCGAGGAGTGTGTGGAGGAGCTCCACATCGTTGGAACGGATGGCAAAATAGACAGCATCATGACCTTCATATTCCTGCTCCACTGAACACAGGCGAGGATCAGCAACTGCAGGATCAGAGGTGTCATCCTTCAATAACAACTTCAATAAGTCAGCCCTGTTGTGCTTGCAAGCCAAGGTGATGAAGGGGAAGGAAGGGGAGTCCATCCCCCGGAGCCGTGTCAGGTCTGCGCGGGACCGGCAGGCCAGGAGGGCTGACACTCGTTGACTCTCATCTGCTTCCATCGTCAATCACACTTCAACACGATCACACGAAGCTACAATGTCTAGTGGCAACAACAAAATTAATACTGCACAGCATCCACCGTGCCAACCATGTGCCGTAAACAAACCATGTGCACACAATGTCACAATTTCAATTTTGTTTCCGTTATTCGTAATAATGTTTTATCCAATAATGCAATATATTATAATGCCAATCACACAAATAATAACTATTATATATTCAACAGAATCTAAATCAGACTACACAGTTTAGTATCTACATGACTGGTTTATTTATGGTATCTACACTGAGCACTTCGCAGAAAAAAAAATTATTCACATACAAAATAGAATAATCGATTTCAAATTCAAAACGTGACCAGTAGTCAGGGTTGCCAATGCTTATGTTCTAAAATACCCGCAATAAATGTTCAAAATCCCCAAATTGGGGAGAGCAAAATATCAAATTCCCCGCAAATTCCCCACAAGTTTTTTCATAATTCTGCCTCAAGAATAAAACAAAATTCTCTTGGAAATAAATTTTTTATTTATTAAAATTGATTAAAACGTATCAGTACATACATAATATAAGATTAAAAAATAGTTTATAACCCAATAACCAACATTGAAGCAAAAATGACGTATAAAAAAATCAATACGGTGTGCCGATAAATTGTAAAGCAGTAGAAAAAAGGATTTTTTATATTTTTTATTAATCGAAACATTTTTTAAGGTTACAATTTTACAACATAAATATGACATGAATTTTTCAATCACTCTCCTAATAAAGCAGCTGCTTGTGTTTAGGAGAGGATAACTCCGAGGGGTGCCTGGGTTCATGGGGTGAGGTTTGTCTAGGTCGTGGAGGCGGATGACCAGGACACACCGAACCCCAGATTCCTAACCATCCCTTAAACCCCTTTCCTTCCCAGAACTCTCCTTCCCTTCCTTTCCTTAAAAAAAAACCCTCCACACAGCATCTCCAAAGATGACATTGGCCCTGAGGAAAATTATTTTCCCCAGGGCCTCCTGTGTGGAGCTCATGTAAAAAAAAAAAAATTAAATACTTTTACATCAGTTTAAATTAAAATTAAAAATATTACTACAACGACTATTAGTAATTTTACAAAGGATACAAGATATAAAGCAAAGAAATCAATATAAATAATAAATAAAGTTATGAGGTGGTACTAGAGTATTTTAATTTTTTTTTTTTTTAATATATGTCGTAGTTTTCTTCCGATCGTATCTAAGGGTAATTTATTAAATAATTTTATACCCTTGAATATATAGTGATGCTGTTCTGTTGTGCTTTGTACTAGTGGCACGGTTAGTCCTCCAACAGATATTATTCTTTTGCTAATATTTAATTGTGGTACATTATTTTTATTAAAAAAATCTTTGTGTAATTGTAGTAATGCAATTTTATCGTTAATTTTTTTAAGTGGGGGAACCGGGAAATCTCGGAAAACATTTATTGTTGGGTAGTAATATACATACGGTGTGCCAGGTATGGCTAGGAGAAAAAATTAACTAAAAAAGACAGGTATTAAATGAGACAAAACAGAGTTAGTTGAAGAAAAGAAGATTTAATATAGTATTTTAATGTTTCCAAATGATTTTAATCCATTTTAAAAATTAATTTTGTTAATTGATATTGAGTTCAATAATTTTAAACATTTTAAATAATTTATTGAAGTTAAGTTAATTAATCAAAGACTTTATAAACTCTGTCTTTTGTTTAAAGGATTATAAAGTCCTGTATTGTTTTTAGGCGAAACACTTAAGCCCAGTAACTTTCAGCAACGTCGTCTTCATTCAGACCATATAGGGAGAAATCCAGAATAGCGGGATCCTTCTATCCACAAATAAATCAATCCCCTTCCGTAGAAGTAGAAGTTCTATGACTAACAAATTCATGTGTCTTCGAATTAGGATCCTGAACTTCAGTATTCCCCCAAATATTATTGTTACAATGCTGCCATAAAATAAACAACGAAATCTTCCACCGAATATGCCCAAAATCCCTGCATTTCCCCGCAAAACGGCGTTCCCCGCAAAATACCCAATTCTAGAAACCTTAAAAATTCCCCGCAATTTGGGGAATTACCCACAAAACGGCAACCCTGCCGGTAATGCAGATGTAAAATGTAGCCAGTGTTGCCAAGCCTAAAAATAAAAAATCCCTAGCATAACGTTAAAAATTCTTAGATTTGCCCAGAAACGCAAAACTCCCTAGTTTTTGCATTTTAGACGGTCGCATTAAATTAATTGTTGAATATAATCATTTCAAGGACACGGAGGGGGGTGCCTGAAGTTTGACCAAACTTCCGAGTATTTCTCATTTTCGGGATTATTAAAGCGGTGCCACACACAGCTATAAAAGGTCATCTCACGCCAAATAACGCTCTCCATACAATGAGACTATTAGTCTCCCCCACACGTAGAGTTCGGAGCGGGACGAGCCCCGCGCCACTTCAAGTGCGCGAACTGCGCTGTAAAAACCGTTATCTTACTTTCGGTCTTCACTTTTCTGCGCGGCGGCCTGAAGTGGCGCGGGGCACGTCCCGCTCCGAACTCTGTGTGTAAAGGGTACTAATCCCTCAGACCTGTCACACTAAAGGCCCGTTTATAATAGGAATAGTCTGTAATCCGTATTCGATAAGCCCTAGGCCGTAGAAGTTGGAAGATAGGAAACCTGTGTAACCGTTTATTAATAGATGGCAATAATCTGTTATTTTTTCCATAACCGAAAAGATGGTTCAACTTTATCTTTTACGGTTATGGATTACAGAAAGCTTAGATATATGCTGAGATTTACGTATTTTCGATCAATACTCTATGGTATCTACAATTCAATTTAGTTGAATAATAATTTTGTGAACAAATATTTACGCGGAGTTAATAAATACTTTACCGAATTTAAATTTATATTCGCTGAAGACGAAAGTGATCTAATAAATAGTAATGAACAACTCCTATAATCTAAATTAATCTCCCGGTTGACAGTTGACATAGATAAGTGATAGCGGCATAGTCACTTCTATGGGCATATTCTATTCTATTCCTATTCCGACCATTATAAACGACCATCTAAAATATTACGGATTACGGATTATGGCCCCGGCCTATTCTTATCGCTTATTCCTATTATAAACGGGCCTTTAGGTCCTCCGTTCATGGAGATACTTACAAACTACGTGATTGTGACACAACCACAAGAACCCTGCAGATATACTACTTTTTAATGCTGGTTTCCGTACACGGCGCTACACGAAATATACTGAATTTGATCATTTTTCACGTGCAGCCGTTGAGTTAACACGATGTCAAATGACTTCTTTTCCAACATCAATCCATGCCTTCACCACTAAATTCTTTCTTACGTACTGGTAATGTATAGTTATATAAAAACACGCATTTTTTTCCACTTCCAGAATAAATCTAACATTACTTTCATGTTCAGACGCTGTTTCTGTCAAACCTCAAACGAAAGTAGTAGACAAGAATGCCGCAACGCGTAGCGCGCTACCAACACCGTCGGTAGCGTGCAACGTGCAACTGACTTCAACCCGACATCCGTCGCGTAGCGCCGTGTACGAACAACAGCACAATTGTATGGCGAGTACCCACGAGCGGTGCGCGTGCTACGCGCACGAGGCTCGAATAGCTTGTAAGGAGCTCCATGTACGGAGGCACTTACGCCCTCCGTTCATGGAGATACTTACAAACTACGTGATTGTGACACAACCACAAGTACCCTGCAGATTTACTACTTTTTAATGCTGGTTTCCGTACACGGCGCCACCCGAAATATACTGAACTTGATCATTTTTCACGTGCAGCCGTGGAGTTAACACGATGTCAAATGACTTTTTTTCCAACATTAATCTATGCCTTCTCCACTAAATATTCTGGTAATGTAAAGTTATATAAACACACATTTTTTTCCACTTCCAGAACAAATCTAACATTACTTTCATGTTCAGACGCCATTTCTGTCAAACGTCAAACGAAAGTAGAAGATACGAATGCTGCAACGCGTTCAACCCGACATCCGTCGCGTAGCGCCGTGTACGAACAACAGTAAAATTGTATGGCGGGTACCCACGAGCAGTGTGCGTGCTACGCGCATCAGGCTCGAATAGCTTGTAAGTAGCTCCATGTACGGAGGCGCTCAAAGCGTGTTCACACACAATTATAAAATATGTAGCTTGGCCTATTTCAGCATATCACTCGCCATATATTCCCATTGGGAATGGACATTTGGACATTTTTTATTTCCTTTGGTTCGGTGCCATAAGTTGTGATCGACCCCAAATGCCCGTGAAGATGATGAATTTTCAAAAAAATGTTCTTCTGGGAGATTATTTGATTAAAACGTGGGACTTAGTTGTGACCGACGCCAAGTGTTACAAAGCCCGTAAGAACGATGAATTTTAAAAAAATGTTCTTTTGGAAGAATTTGGATTGATTCGTGTACAGACCACGCTTTTAGTAAGAATCCAAAATTTCAGTTGGTTCCGTGCCACAAAGCTTAAGTTGTGACCGACCAAACGCCCGTGAAGATGATGAATTATCAAAAAATAATAGAAATTTTTTGATTAAATCGTGTACAGACCTTGCTTTTAGTAAAATTACAAAATTTCAGTCGCTTCGTGTCATAAGGCCCAAGTTGTGACCGACCCCAAGTGTTACAAAGCGCCCGTAAGAACGATGAATTTACAAAAAAATGATCTTTTGGGAGATTTTTCAAATGGAATCATTTGAATTTGTGAAGACCATGCCATCTAGGAAGGATCCAAAATTTCAGTTGGTTCGGTGTCATAGGGCTTAAGTTGTGACCGACCCCAAGTGTTACAAAGCATCGGTAAAAACTATGGTTTTTCAAAACATCGTTTTTTTAAAAGATTTTTGATAAAATCGTGTACAGACCATGCTTTTAAGTAAGTAATAAAACTATGATTTATCAAAAAATCTTCCAAAAAATCGTGTACAGACTCGCTCTCTAAAAAGAATCCAAAATTTCAGTTGGTTCGGTGTCATAGGGCTTAAGTTGTGACCGACCCCAAGCGTTACAAAGCATCGGTAAAAACTATGATTTTTCAAAACATCGATTTTTTGGAAGATTTTTGATAAAATCGTGTACAGACCATGCTTTTAAGTAAGTAATAAAACTATGATTTATCAAAAAATCTTCCAAAAAATCGTGTACAGACACGCTCTCTAGAAAGAATCCAAAATTTCAGCTGGTTCGGTGTCATAGGGCTTAAGTTGTGACCGACCCCAAGTGTTACAAAGCATCGGTAAAAACTATGATTTTTCAAAACATCGTTTTTTGGAAGATTTTTGGATTGATTCGTGTACAGACCATGCTTTTTAGAAAGAATCCAAAATTTCAATTGGTTCGGTGCCATAGGGCCTAAGTTGTGACCGACCCCAAGTGTTACAAAGCACCCGTAAGATAGATGAATTTAAAAAAAATCATTTTTTGGAAGTTTTTTGGATTGATTCTTGTACATGCTTTTTAGTAAGAATCCAAAATTTCAATTGGTTCGGTGCCATAGGGCCTAAGTGGTGACCGACCCCAAGTGTTACTAAGCGCCCGTAAGAACCATGAATTTTCAAAAAATGTACTGTTGGGAGATTTTTCAAATTATTCATGTGAAGACCATGCTCCCTAGGAAGAATCCAAAATTTCAGTTGATTCGGTGTCATAGGGCTTAAGTTGTGACCGACCCCAAGTGTTACAAAGCATCGGTAAAAACTATGATTTATCAAAAAATCGATTTTTTGGAAGATTTTTTGATAAAATCGTGTACAGACAATGCTTTTTAGTAAGAATCTGCAATTTCAGTTGGTTCGGTGCCATAAGGCTTAAATTGTGACCGACCCCAAGTGTTACAAAGCGCCCGTAAGAATGATGAATTTTCTAAAAAATGTTCTTATGGAAGATTTTTTGATAAAATCGTGTACAAACCATGCTATTTAGTAAGAATCTTAAATTTCAGTTGGTTCGGTTCCATAAGGCTTAATTTGTGACCGGCCCTAAGACTTACTAAACGCCCGTGAAGATGATGATTTTTTTTTAAATCATCATCAGACCATGTTTTTTTAGTAAGATTACAACATTTTAGTCGTTCGGTGCCATAGGGCTTAAGTCGTGACCGACCCCAAGTGTTACAAAGTTTCCGTACAAACTATGATTTTTCAAAATATCGTGCTTTCCGAAGATTTTTCAAATCATTCATGTGAAGACCATGCTTTCTAGGAAGAATCCAAAATTTCAGTTGGTTTGATGCCATAGTGTTCAAGTTGCAACAGACCCCAATGTAACAAAGCGCCCGTTGAAACGATGAATTTTCTAAAAAATGTTCTTTCGGAAATTCGTTGATTTATTCGTGTGCAAACCTTTCTTTTTAGTGGTGACCGGCCACCTCGGAATGAAACCAACTCAGAACCATCTCAGATAAGTCATTTAGAGTGATAAAAAATGTATATAAAAAATTGGTTAAATAGGTTACGTTAGGTTAGGGTTATCGGTTATATTAAAATTAATTTTTTCATAGCTTTTAATGACTTTTCGAGGAGGTGTTGAGTTGACTCTATTCTCACTTGGCATGGAACCCTTTTTAGTATGATTTCAAAATTTTAGTTTGTTTGGTGCCATAGGGGCCAAGTTGTGACCGACCCCAAGTGTTACAAAGCGCCCGTATAAACGATGATTTTTCTAAAAAAAATTCTTTTGGAGATTTTTTGATAGATTCGTTTACATAACATGCTTTTTAGTAAGAATTCAAAATTTCAGTCAGTTCGGTGTCATAGGTTTAGCTAGCATAGGCATTGATTTAGGTGTAAATGGATTCGCGGGAGTATGAAGAGGGAGGGGGTATTAGGGCATAATTTATAAAGGGAACAAGTTTAGTAATGGGTCATTATATATTTTTTGGTTATGTATAATATTTTAATTCTTCTTTTCGCTCTTTCTAGTTTCCAAAATTTTAAGTTGGTCCAAATGAATACCATTAACATTACAGTGTTTTCACTCCATACCATTATTAAAATAAATCTCCAATTAAATAAAATTAATTCAGACTAATAATTTATTGTGTTTCGTTATAGTGTGGTGCTTACTTTTGTGATTAATTTCTTTAATTGTGCATCATCTATGGATTATGAATCTATATCTTCTATGACAAACAACTGTCAAATTTGGCGTTTCCAAGTCTCGTGGGTGGTTTGGTATGTTTATGCAAGTCTCTCAGGGATTAGTATCACGGTAGATAGTAATAAATAGGTAATCGTATTTATTTTTGTTTATAATTTATTGGCAATATTAATAATAATCATCACATTTTTGCAGCAACATTCTAGCGCTCCTTCTAATTCTGGTGCCGTTTCTTCAACATTGGAATTGACCGCGCCGTCCGCTTTATGAATACGTTGACTTAGGCTACTTAGCTTTACACTCGGCTTTTCCCGTAAATCGCTAAATTTTTGGCCAAATCACCAACGTAAACGACACCAAAAGTCACTTAACGTAATTTATAGCAAGTTACAGAAGCTGTTCTTTCGCGAGTTTTTTGACTAGTCTAATCGCGCCCGCGCGAACTTCGGAGCTTCCAGCCTTCTTACAGCTTATAAAATCAATTTGATAAGCTGAGCGACTTTCCGCAAGAAATGGTGCCAAAATGCGCCGTTTGCTAGATATCAAAAATCAAAAAGCAGTTGTTTTTGTAGGATTTTTTTCGTATAAAACTAGTATTTATTTACACTTATTTAAGTTTTCTGGAAAGGGGCATCCTTCTATTCAGTCCAATCCTTTCTATTCTCAATGACATTACGTGTTTGAATTTGATTTAGGTTGCTGTCAGGTAGCTGTCATTTGGATAAAATGAAAAAACTCTAAGAACTCTTTGACTACACAAAAGTGCATGGAGAATACTTTTATTAAAGCCAAATTCTATTTCAACGCTTTTCACCTTTTGGCGGCCTCCGTGGTCCCGAGGTAAGACTCTCGACTTACAATCCGAAGGTCGCGGGTTCGAAACCCGGCGTGTGCAAATAAATTTTATTTGAATAATTTGTGTTATTTCACAATTTATTCATTTAAAAAATGTTATATAGTATATTTGCGACACGTTCCAGAGTGGAAGATACTATCAGTATCGCCCTGGTGTAAGACCACCATTCAGAATTGAAACGTTGCTTGAAATGGCTTTAGCCGTGTTTAGTGACCAGATCTGAATAGCCAGGTACTTCCCCACCTTCCTCTTTCCTATCTCCTTCCCCTCCCCACTATCTTCAGCCTCACAACATACCCCAATATGGGATGCCATAGTCTCACTGGCTCCAGACGGGAGCAGTTGGGACTCTTGTGCGGTATTAACTGTAAAAAAAAAAACTTATATTGACGAAATTGACAGCAGCAGGATCGTTGTTGACATGAAGCCATTTTACCGCAAATAAATTTACTGTCTAACGGTCTCATGAGCATCTACACAGGTTGAACTTCCGTGAGCATTAATTACTATAAGTCGGATGCATATGTTAACGCTCCTGTGAATAACTTGTCAAAAACTTATGTTTAGTCGTAAATTTTACTTTTGAGTGTTTAGCTAGCCTAAGTAATACCTAAGTTCTACTCGTATTATTTCAATAATCGGTAATTATTCCCCTAAACGCCTCACTTTTGGGAACAGATTATAGAAATTGCACTTCGTTTCAAAAAATTACTTCAAGAAACATACTGATACTTATCGTTCAATATTACCATTGACTAAAAGGTCTTCGGTAATGACGTGCCCGTTGATGTACAATGTAAGGCTTAGCTTAAAATACGACACAATTGACCTGTCACTTGTAAACCAAAATTAGCGATGGCCGTTTATTCAAACTTGCGCACACATGTTCACCCTTTCATTTTGCATCGTCCATTTCCCTCCTTCAAACTCACATCCACCACAATAATTATTATTAAATATTTTGTTTCAGGACTACTTTATTTTGAGGCGAGATCAATAAATCAGCAACACAGCAGTATCATGCATATTCCCGACCCAGATAATTTTTCCATCAAGACGGAACCTGGGTCCCAGGAAGAAGTTTCAGGGAAAATGCCGTATGCGGATATTGAACTCAACCTTCAGGATGTAAAGAAGGAATGTTTGCAGTATTCCGAGAGTGTTCAGCCAACTAGTAAGTTCCGTTGCGCATATCGATCATCCAGTTGATTAGTCAGACATCTAGTCCGGTCAGTGGCTGAGTGGGCATCGCGTTTGGGTCCTATCTGGACGTTGCATGTTCGATTCCTCAGCTGGCTTAGCCCTCCATTACGACACAAGCAACATTTTCCGCTTAGTGTGGTGGTAGTAGGAGATTTTCAATCATTGTTGGGTTATTCGTAACCCGGGAATGTTTGACTTTCTTTTTTAAAAAAAAGTAAATAAATCTCCAAATACTAAGTTTTGAAAAAATGAGCCACCATAGCTCCCCGTAAACCACATATTATTTACACGTTTCTGTGTTTTACATATTAAATATGCTATACAATAACACCGGAAGGCATATCGGTTCGGTGGATTAGTATGTCATTTTGAAATATCCTACTAGTGAGTTTAATTCACTTCAAGATTCACTTCACTTGATTTGGTGATGTTTATGAGTAATCTGAATATTGTACCAGATAGAGGGTACATTTTTACATACATTTTGCGTACTCAACTCAAATTTAGATTTTTCATAGATGACTGACCAATCAACTCAACGAATCGAGATTAAATGGTAAATCCCCAGACTTCTACAACAAATTTTTTATTTATTTTAATTTTTAACTTAATGGGTAAAACCTCTAAGGGCGGCTTGCACCAAAAGTTAAATTTGGTTTAAATATCAAGTTAAACACATTATTTGATTTAAGTCGACTTGGCGTCTTGCACCACAAAATTTAAGTCGTTAAATGCATTTAAGAACTGTCAAAGTTAAATACCCAAAAAGGGCCGTTTAACTGAGTTAAACATGTTTAGCGAATAAGTTCTGTCAAAAATTTTTAGGTTATTCCTTTGATTTCCGATTGTCTAATATTGCTGAAATGTCTAATTTATTAATTTGTATTCACGATGGACATTTGGGTTTTGTATTCTGACGTTGACGAAGAAATTATCGATTTTATAAGTAGGTAGATCGTTTATAGTGAGAGAAGTAAATACAAGAACAAATTTATTTGATACACTCTACAGTAAAACAATCTTTGTAAAAGAAATAATTAAAAAATAAAAAATATTCAGAAAATTGTTTTATTTTTAAATCTATCAATGAAATCTCTTTTTGCCTCATTTCATGGTTATGTTTGTTTCTTTTATTTTTTCTTCTAATTCTAGATGATTTATTGTGCTCAATTTCTATTTGTAGTGACTTTTTGTTCCTATCTGAAACAACTCCATTACTTTCAAAAAAAAAAATTGTTCCTCCTTCGAAAAGTTATGAGCTCTCGCTCTGGATTTATTTATTTGGGCACTCATTTTCTAGATCAAAATAAAATAATAAATTACGAAACCACAACATAACCTCAAAATATTTTTATTTTTGACACTCATAAATTTAAGCACCCCCCACACGCACACTTCGGAGCAAACGTGCCCCTCGCCACTACAGGCCGCTGCGCAGAAAGTACGTGTGGGAGATGCTAAGTAACGACGTAACTGTTTTACCGACGCGTTAAACGGCGGTAACTGTTTTACCGACGCTTAACAACGTTTAACTAAATATCCACTGCAACTGTGTGGTGCAAGATGGAGTTAAACGAATTTAAGTTAAATGTATTTAGTGACTTAAATTCGTTTAGTTAAATACAATTTAAGGTAAAATTAGCGATAGTTGGTGCAAGCCGCCCTAATTGTAATATTTAATTAATGAAGACAATATAAGCGAAACTCAATTGAAAATCTAAAACAGAAAAAGATACTTTTACAAGTAAGTGGCGCCATCTTTTGGTATTGCTTTAATTCTGTTCTATAACAAAAGTAGATTTGGTGGTGAGGGCCAATTTCTTAGCTCATTAATTCTGTAGCCAATGGCTTAACACTTTTACCAACACATACTTTTTCCTTTCAGAACTTCACATTCTTCCCTTCATCAAAAGACCCTCACATAGCATCCCCAAAGATACATAGGCCCTGAGGGGAATTTTTTTCCTCAGGGCCTCCTGCGGAGCTAATGAAAAAATAAAAAAAATTAAAACTATGCCAACACTTTTTCATGGATAAAAGTGTCCACACACCAATAATTTTATATCTAAAGAGATCCATACACAATGTTACGAAATCCTTTAAGTAACGTGTTGTTTTGTAATTCCAGGTAGCATTAATATGGAGACAGTTCCCATCAAGGCAGAACCAGGACCCAGAGGAGAAGATGGAGGAGTGATTCCTTATACAGAAATAGACATTGACCTGCCGGATGTTAAAAAGGAATGCTTAGAGCACTCTGAAAGTATTTCCCAGACTGCAGGTAAATATCTACTCTTATTCTTTTGTTTTTTCTTTTTTCATTGTAGATACCTACAAACTTATCGAGCTTTATCTGCCATCTTTTTCAGACGTAATAATGGACATGAAGGCGCAACCTGGAAAAAAACTTTTTTCGTGTTCCTACTGCAGCTATTCATGTTCTCAAAAGGGATCTTTAAAAAACCACATATTTACACATACTAAAGAAAAACCTTTTTCGTGTTCCTACTGCAGCTATTCATGTTCTCGAAAGGGAAGTTTAAAATGTCACATGTTTACCCATGCCGTGGAAAAACCTTTTTTTTGTTCCTACTGCAGCTATTCATGTTCTCTCAAAGGATCTTTAAAAAGCCACATGATTTCCCATACCGGGGCAAAACCTTATACTTGTTCCTACTGCAGCTATAAATGTTCTCAAAAGGGAAATTTAAAAATCCACATGTTTACCCATACTAAAGAAAAACCTTTTTCATGTTCCTACTGCAGCTATTCATGTTATCACAAAGGATCTTTAAAAGGCCACATGATTTCCCATACCGGGGCAAAACCTTATACTTGTTCCTACTGCAGCTATAAATGTTCTCTAAAGGGAAATTTAAAAACCCACATGTTAATCCATACTAAAGAAAAACCTTTTTCATGTTCCTACTGCAGCTATAAATGTTCTCTAAAGAAATCTTTAAAAAATCACATATTAACCCATACTAGAGATACACCTTTTTCATGTTCCCACTGCAGCTATTCATGTTCTCAAAAAGGAAATTTAAAACGTCACACGATGACCCATACCGGGGAAAAACCTTATGTCTGTTCCTACTGCAGTTATTCGTGTTCTCGAAAGGGAAATTTAAAAATCCACATGTTTACCCATACTAAAGAAAAACCTTTTTCATGTTCCTACTGCAGCTATTCATGTTATCACAAAGGATCTTTAAAAGGCCACATGTTTATTCATACTAAAGAAAAACCTTTTTCATGTTCTTACTGCAGCTATAAATGTTCTCTAAAGAGATCTTTAAAAAATCACATATTAACCCATACTAGAGAAACACCTTTTTCATGTTCCCACTGCAGCTATTCATGTTCTCGAAAAGGAAATTTAAAACGTCACACGATGACCCATACCGGGGAAAAACCTTATGTCTGTTCCTACTGCAGTTTTTCGTGTTCTCAAAAGGGATCTTTAAAAATCCACATGTTTACCCATACTAGAGAAAAACCTTTTTCATGTTCTTACTGCAGCTATAAATGTTATCTAAAGGGAAGTTTAAAAAACCACATGTTTATTCATACTAAAGAAAAACCTTTTTCATGTTCCTACTGCAGCTATAAATGTTCTCTAAAGGGACTTTTAAAACGTCATATGCGTACCCATACTTAAAATAAACCTTTTTCATGTTTCAACTATAGCTGTTCAATTTCTCAGAAGGAATATTTAAAAAGTAACATGATTATCCATTCCGGGGAAAAACTTAAGGTATGCTCGTTACTACTGCAGCTATTCATGTTCTCGAAAGGGATTTTTAAAATTTAAAAATTTTACTTTTACTGATAAAAACCTTGTAGATGTTCTGACTGTACCTATTAATTTTCTGAAAGGGGAGTTTGAAAACAAGTGTTTTTCTTAGGAAATTTTGAAACAATTGCATAACTCGGTTAATTTTTGTGTCACAGACGTGGGCTCATATTTTCTGGATGCCTTGTATCATCATTGTCTATTATATTATTCATTGTCTTACAAGGCTCGCAGGCTTTTAAAATTAACAAAAGGTAAAAAAAAATAAGAAACATAAAATTTTTTACCAAAAAAATAATGAAATAATTATTTTCCTGGTGGTGACCCATTAAAGGAAGCGTTTTTTTGTTGCACCGGGGAGATGTACATTGTTAAAAAAAGGACATTACATGTTGATTTATAATACAATAATTAAAAAACAAACATAAAATATTTTCCACCGAAGTAAATCGCCAGCGGCACGGTACCTGAGCATTTCGGGGCCAGACATTTCGGCCGAAATTTCCAAGAATGATCTTGAAAATGGAGAGGATACGGCCATCGATGAACTTCGATGAAAAAAATTTCGAGGGGGTGAACACGTCGGTTACAACTAGCAAGTTCCTGGCATGCGTTGCAATATCACTAATACAGAAATTGTTTCTCTCTGCATGTCTTTTTCCATTCGTCCCGTTCACATTCCGCCTCCCCTTCCTCTCCCATTCCCCTTCCTTCCCCTCACGCGTCTCCCTTCCACCTTACCGGCCTTCCCTTTTCTCTTTCCTGCGAACCCCCTCCCTTCTCCACACAATTTAACTGCAGCGCGGATTACTTTCCGTGTAGGGATACAATCTAACTGCTGTGGGGATAAATTTCCTTATAATTGCAGCGCTGATTACTTTCCACATAGGAATGCAATCTAACTGTAGTGCGGATAAGTTTCCTTATAATTGCAGCGCTGATTACTTGCCATATGAGGATAAAATCAAACTGTGGATAAGTTTCCATATAGGAATGCAATCTAACTGTAGTGCGGATAAGTTTCCTTATAATTGCAGCGCTGATTACTTTCCATATAGGGATACAATCAAACTGTGGATAAGTTTCCATATAGGGACACACTCAGGTGGATAAATTTCCACACAGGGATACAATCAACTGCAGTGTTGATAAGTTTCCTTATAACTGCAGCGCGGATTACTTTCCATGCAGGAATAGATTGTGTAATCTAACTGCAGATAAGTTTACACTGCAGTATAGATAACATTTTTATGGATTATCCGATCAGTGGTTGTAAACCTTTTTAATTCGAAGCCAAAATAAATAGTAGCTATCAGGATTAAAAGGTTGGCAATGACTGGCTGACAATCTCAATACATTATCCGCGTTAATAGACACATTTTGATGGAGTTTTTTCAAACTCCTTTAATCTTTTTATTTGAATTGTCCCCGTTAAACGCCGGTTCGTTTGATCAACCGACGAGCAAGGAAGAGCGGAGCACCACTCGCAAGATCCGAACCAGCCTTAGGATTGGCACACCAAAAAATATATTGAAAGGATCTGGAGAGACTGGTTGAGGTAGACCATTTGACCTCTCCAGCAGAGGACTCTCACGACATCGCCTTGCACCACAGTGGGAGGGATAGTTTCGTAGGTCTGTCACTCCTGGACACACTGATCCCCAGATTCCTACCCATCTCTCATATCTTTTTTCTTCCCAGAACTTCCTCTCCTTCCTTTTCTAAAAAGACCTTCCACACAATATCGTCAAAGATGACACAGGCCCTTAGGGGAGGATTAGTAATAAGATAGAGCATATGTACTCATAATTATTACAGTACAGATAGAGCATATGTATTCATAATATCACTTATCAATTACCCCCCTCCCCCCACCCATACCTCCTCCCGCATTCCATACATTCATTCCCTTACATTCAGTTTTCAAACATCTCGCGTGCCACCTAAATTTCATAATGCTTTACTCACCAAACCAAATTTAACTTATTTGAAGAAGGAAATATCACTTGAGAAAGCTGAGGTATGAATTATTTTTAAGATTAAATCAGGTGGAAGCTTTTTTTTTAAGATTATCTTTAAAATATATTTTTTTTATCGTGTTTATTAGTTGGATTTTATCATTTATGTTTCTAATTTCTTCCCGTAGTTGGTTGAAAAAAATTCGTCCTTGGTAAGTGTTTATTATATATTTTCTTGCAAAAGAGGTGTTTAATTTTGGGCATGGAAAAATATATTTATGCCTAGTACGGGTTTCAGTTAGAAATTGATACTTTTCTTTTTCTTTTATGACTTGAATCAATACATTTCTAAAAGTGTCTGACCGAAACAGGACTTTCTACCGAAACCGAAACCGAATCTTCGGTATCTGTCTCAGTTTCGGCCGAAACCGAAATCGTTACTTTTTTTAGAATCTATTGTTTATTGAAATTAGGCTTATACTTTACCCTTAAAATTGTTTAATGGAAAAAAAAACAATAATTGAAGTACGTATGTGAAAAAATTAAAAATATATATATTTTTATTTCTGCTATAAAACAAACATTAATTATAAAAATTTACAAAACATGTTAACTACTTCTTGGAACAAAAATTTGTCAATAAAAAACACTTACATTATAAAGGAAGGACCTCATTAATTGAGTATTTTAACCGGCCGGCGAACTCAGCTGATGATGGCGGGTGACAAGCGAGACACGAACTCACCCGAAGTCTGCCGAACGAAGCGTGATAATTCACGAATGCAGAGTTTCGGTGCAGCCGAAGGTTTGGCAAATTTTCTGCCGAAAGCGAAACTGATGCTGAAACTAGATTTTTTTGCCGAAACTTACCGAAACTGAACCTTCGGTCGGTCACATATTTTTAGTATACAAATCTTTGAATGAAGGTACTTGGAATTCTTTAAATAATCGATCCGTTGGGTAGTCAGAAATTGATAGCTGATCTGCAGGTGGTTCAAAATCATGCTCTCAGAAATATTTTTGGACTTCCATGGGATACCCATGTCAGAGACATCTATTCGGTTTCCGGTATTCTTCCAATAACAATCTTTTCTAAACATGAAATCACAAGCACCATCCTACAAATTACTCAACAATCAACTCACACTAACATCAAGCCACTTTACAATCAAGACATCCACCCTCACAATACTCGAAATAGCAATAAAATCCGCGTACCTCAAATACATACTACAAAATATGGGATAAAATCTCTGAACTACATTGCCTATACTCTTTATAATTCGCTTCCCGATATGTACAAGGGAATTCAGCAAAATAAAAAAATTCAGAGTAATGCTTTAAAAGAATATTTTTTAAATAGGTTTAAAGATGAAACTATGTAATTTTCTTGTCATGTTCAATTATGTCTTGTTTCCCTTTCTCTTCTTTTCTTTTTAATTTAGTTGTAATCATCCATATTTGTATAAACTTGTTCCTTTTTTCTTTAATTGTTTTCTATTGTTTGTTTGTTCTACTTAACCTGTCTTTTATTTTTCGTCTACATTATATACGAAATTTAAATTTTTTATATGTAAGCTCCTACGTAAAATTGTTATTTCCTCTCACCTATGAATTGTATGTTCCTCCTGTCCTAAAATGAGTTCTGTAACTCATCGGGATTGCCCTAGCAAGAAATAAAAAAACAATAAAATAAAAAATGATCATTCTTAATCGTTAAGAAATATTAGTTTTATATGCGGATCCTCAATTAATGATTGATTGATGATAATGGTTGATTGAACCAAGTCGTAATATATTAAATATAAGTTTTTTGTAGACAAAACATTTCTTATTCTCAAAAATATGTAAGTATATCACTTTTCTAATTTTTTTTTTCTACTTGACAAATTTGTTCTTTCCATTTCAATTTTTTATCGATGATTACTCCTAGACATTTAATTGTGTTTGTTGTTTTTAATATTGTGCAGTTTGGGATACAATAATTTTTATTTGTGTTTTAGAATTGTCATGGATGATAATGTCAAAGTTTATAGGTGTATCATTTTTGTGTATTGCAAATGGAATTACGAATGTTTTATCACTATTTAGCGATAGTAAATTATTAGTATCGAAGAAATTCTTAAGAATATTTATTTCTTCCGTGGCTTTAAATGTTAAGTTTTCCCAAGTTTTTTCACTAATTATTAGTACCGTATCGTCGGCATATGAAGTGATTTGGCCATGCAGTGGCTGAAAAAATGTCATTAACATATATGGTGAAAAGAATTGGTCCAAGTACCTGTACCTTGCGGGATTCCAAAGTCTAATTTTTCTTTATCGCTATTAATCTGATTTATTTTTACGACTTGCGGTCGATTTTTTAGATAGCTCGAAATCCACTTAATTGTGTGGTCTTTTGTACCTATATTGTTAAATTTTTTCACTAGAATCTCGTGGGATATGCTATCAAAGGTTTTTTTCTGAGATTAATAAATACACCTGAACATTTTTCACCTTTATCCAATGATTCGTTAATGTGTGAGGTTACATTAGCAATAGCATCTTGTGTACTGAGTGATTTTATAAAACCAAATTGGTTTTTGTGTAGAATTTTATTACCTTCCAGGAAATTGACCGATTGGTTTTTCACAATTTTTTCAAAAATCTGTCCTACGTTTGAGATTAGACAGATTGGCGATAGTTAGTTACTTGTTGTGGATCTCCAGATTTATAATTAGGTGAAAATATTGTATTTTTATAGTTTGTCGGAAATATTCCCATTGTTAAACTTAAGTTCATCAAATGAGTAATTGGTTTTATCAAATGAATTTTCATGGATTTTAGAATGTGTACGATGATAAGGTCGAATCCGGAAGACGAACCTCCTTTCACGCCTTCTATTATTTTTAAATTTTCATTTTCTGAAGATTTTTCAAATTTTGATAAATTATTTTGATTTTCTATCGTTTGTTTTTTGGGTTAAAGGGTTTATTGATATTTTTCCCAAGATTTTTTCCTACATTGGCAAAAAAGATTAAAGATGTTTGCACATTGTTTAGGATAAATATTACCATCTATGATTTTATTTTCATGCTCAGTGTATTTTATGTTTTGTGTTATTTTAGTATTATTCAATGGCTAATTTGACTGTTATTTTTTATAATTATTAGAGCAGGGTTTCCCAAACTGTATTCCGCGGAACACCAGTGTTCCGCTGAACCTGAATAGGGGTTCCGCGACAATTTCATTTAATATAATGTAGGTACGCACATTCATATTGCGACACTACTAATATTATTCACAAGAAATTATTATTGTATAAATTTTTTCCAATAGTTCTTAATTTATATAGTAGACCCTTCCAGGTAAAAGATCAGACTTAAATGATTTTTGGGCGAGTTTTTTCAGAAGAGTACCCCATTTAATCAAAATAAGATTTTATTGTTTTACTTCCGTATTGTACAACCTATTTATGCAAAGAGGAATTTTCTAATTATGCTGCAACGAAATCAAAGTGCAGGAACAGGTTTGACGCCACCAGATATTAGGATCCAACTTACCAATATTGTGCCTGATCAATGAAATCATCAAAGTCATTATATATGCTTTATTTATTTAATTTTTTTGTTTGTTGGTATTCCATTTTTTTGTTTATATTATACAGAAACAAAAAAAAATGGAATATAAATAATTTGAATGAATTTATATATAAACAAAAAATGGAACATAAAGGATAAATAATAAATTATGTGCTTAAAAACATTTTTTTTTCATTTTTGCTATTCGAAATTTTCCAATCTAAAATATAAGCCAAGTGTTCCATTAAAATTTATGGGCTTGCAAAGGGTTCCGTTGATAGGACATATGTATTAGTAGTGTTCAATATCGATACTTTTACTACCCGTCGGTATCCGTTACTTTCACTAAAAGTAATCATTACTATTTATTAGTTACTTTGATTACTTTCGGATAGTATCTACTGCTAGTATCAATTCTTTACTGAATGGGCAGAGAGGATGGATCGCTATGCAACTGTGTATTGGTACATAGTCCTTGTGTTTCGTCTCATATCTTCTTTCATTGCTACAACTCTTAACAAGTATTCACTTTGTCTTTCTGGGATGTTCACGAATTCTCCTTCCATTCGCTTTCGCATCATACATTCTCCTGACACTCCATGTGCCCAAACTACTCAAGCACCCCTTTCGTTATCAATTTATGCCGGCAATGCATTCCTTTTATATACACTTTTATATACGCCCTAGGGATTATATTTCGAGTATGTTCAGTATAATTTTGTCCTTCTACTCTCAGTTAATTGATTTGATTTCAACCAATTCATTTCAATAATTCAATTGGTTAAAATAAATTAAAACGGCGACGAAGATTATTACAATTTTTAGTACTATATTTCACCACAATATAGAACTTGGCATTTATCAAAATACTTATTTAAACATTTAATCAAAATACACAATGTTATTATAACCACCCTGTATCGGACGACAAGTTGAAACAATTTGGTGAGAAAATATTGTAATATTAATTATCTGTTATGTTTTCCTTAAAATTTTTTATCCTTTTCTACAGTTCACATGTTTTAGCACAGTGGAGAAATCTCCCAGAAAATCACCCAAGTAACTTGGTAACTAGCAAAATTTCATCGAATGATTTCAAATTTCAATAATGCGCGCAGGTTAATAAGCGAGCTCGGCGCGCGGGTGTTCCTGGTCCCAGGTCAGAAAAATGTTGGGAACCACTGCGCTAAACAAACGAATGTATCGAATGAAACTAGTCACATGATCCTCCACTGCGCTGCTATTGGTTGTTTGGTTTGTTAGAGTAAAACGCCCGGAACCGAGCATTTGAATTTCACACGTAGGCTAAGATACGGCTTGGATGTTGGAGAAATTTATATGAAATGTAACTGAACGGCCGGTTTAAAAACGGAGGGTTCTTTTGGCCAACGTGTTGTTGTTGGATTAACACGCTCGGAATGTTGTTTCATGTTGGAGGACATAAAACAAGCTGCGTTTTGAAAACCCCTTAAATAATTTAAAAATTTATTTTTCACTTGTATTGTACAAATACTTTCTGAGAACAATTACATACTTAACTCAATTTCGCTAAAATTGGTGTGTTGGACAAAAACGAACTAGAGCAATTTTTATTTTTATTTTATTTTTTTGTTATAAAAATACAAAAACAGTACAAGGAAGCTTTTGACTGTCCAACTAGGAAGGACTCCCGTTCTAGGACAGTCAAATTGATAGGTTTCGAATATGTTAGGTACATGATGATTAATATATGTAGTGTTAAGTAAGATTGAAAAATTACATTTACCTAATTATAACATATGTTACAGTTTTATAATTAGTTAAGCAACGATGCAGCCATTGGAAGATGCAGGAAATGTGAAGAGTATGAAGAGACTCTGTTTCACCTTTGGTGCCAATGTCCCGCTCTGATGAACAAGGCTCAGATACCTGGGAAGATACATTGGAAAAGTAGGAGAAATAGCTGAATATCCAATGACAACCCTGGTGAACTTTATCAAAGGGAACGGGTTATTGAAATAGGAATGAAATAAAATGGAAGATAGCACGAATGCCGTTTGGTCTGAGTCACGGAAACTATATAAGCCGCATATGTTTTATTAAAAATGAAAATAAACCATTAATGGTCATGTTGTTAGTCTCGTCAGCCGACCACAATTTAATTAACAGCTGAAAAGCTGTCTCCAGTAAATTAGAATTAATTCACACTCATAATTTATTAGGAACTGTGTGTTTGGAGTGGTGCCTGCTTGCGTGATTAATTTCTTTTGCGTTGTCTATGGGTTTTGAATCTGTATCTTCTATGGTAAACAACTGTCACTGTCTTTGAAATTTGGCGTCTCCTATTATCTTGTCACCAGTCTGTAGATAATAATAAAATAGGTAACTATATTTATTTTTCTTCATTATTTATTGATAGTATCAACTAATAATCATCACAGTTTTACAGCAATATTCAAGCGCTCCTACTTTTCTAGTGACGTTTCTTCAACGCTGGAATTGACCGCCACCGTCCGCCTTGTTAATACGTTGACTTAGGCTACTTGGCTTTACACACGGCTTTTCCCGTAAGTCGCTTAAATTTTTGCCAAATTACCAATGTAAACGACACCTTAAGTCACATAACGTAATCTATAGCAAGTTACAGAAGCTGTTCTCTCGCAAGTTTTTTGACGGGTCTAATTGCGCCCGCGCGAACTTCGGAACTTCCAGCCTTCTTACAGCTTATAAAATCAGTTTGAAAGCTGAGAGACTTTCTGCAAGAAATGGTTCCAAAATCCGCCGTTTGCTAGATATCAAAAATCAAAAAACAGTTGTTTTCATAGGATTTTTTTCGTATAAAACTAGTATTTATTTACACTTATTTAAGTTTTCTGAAAATGGGCATCCTTCTATTCAATTATCAGTTGAATCCTTTCTCTTCTCAATATTTCTGTTTTTAACATTACGTGTTTGAATTCTATTTAGGTTGCAGTCAGGTAGCTGTCATTTGGATAAAATGAAAGAACTCCATTTATTTCTGCCTTACTTAAATTAAATAATTGTTTCATAAAAGCCAAATTCTATTTCAACACTTTATTTGGGTCTTTTCGTCTTTATTGAAAAAATCGCTAAATTTGACAATCGTTGTTGAAGGAAGCCATCTTACTGCAAATAAATTTTCAGATATAAACGGTCGCATGAGCATTTCAAAGGTCGAACTTCCGAACAACTTCTGTGAGCACCACAAGTTGGATGCATATGTAAACGCTTCTGTGAGTAACTCGTCAAAAACTTCCGTTTAGTCATAAATTTTACTTATGAGTGTAAACTAGCCTTATAAAATCAGTTTGATCATTTTGGTACCATTTCTTGCCGCAAGAACCAAAATGCGCCGTTGCGAGATGTCAAGAATTAAAAAAACAGTTAAACGACGAAAACTCGTAGGATTCTTTCTCCTGTAAAACTAGTATTTATTTACACTTATTTTAGTTTTCTGAAAATGTGCACCCTCCAATTTTATTATCGGTCCAATCCTTTCTTATCTCAACATAAAGTGTTGGAATTTGAAGTCAGTTGCTGTCAGGTAGCTGTCATTCGGATAAAATGAAAGAACCCCATTAATTTCCACCTTTGACAGCACAAAAGTGCATGGAGAATAGTTAAATTAGAGCTAAATTCTATTTCAACACTTTTCGCCTTTATTGACAAAATTGACAGCAGCAGGATTGTTGCCATCTTACCGCAAATAAATTTACAGATGTAAACGGTCGCATGAGCATTTACACAGGTTGAACTTCCGTGAGCATTAATTACCATAAGTCGGATGCGTATGTTAACGCTCCTGCGAGTAACTTGTCAAAAACTTACGTTAAGTCGTAAATTTTACTTATGAGTGTAAAGCTAGCCTAAGTAATACCTAAGTTCTACCGGTATTATTTTAATAATCGGTAATTATTCCCCTAAGAGCCTCACTTTTGGGAACATATTATGGAAATTGCACTTCGTTTCAACAAATTACTTCAAGAAACATACTGATACTTATCATTCAATATTACTAAGAGGTCACGATATGTCCATTGATGTAACGATATGTCCATTGATGTACAATGTAAGGCTTACCTTAAAATACGACACACCCGACCTGTCACTCGTAAACCCAAATTAGCGATGACCGTTTATTCAAACTTGCGCACACATGTTCACCCTTTCATCTTGCATCATCCATCTCACTCCTTCAAACCCACATACACCCCAATAATAATTATTAAATATTTTGTTTCAGGACTACTTTATTTTGAGGCGAGACCAATAAATCAGCAACACAGCAGTATCATGCATATTCCCGACCCAGATAATTTTTCCATCAAGACGGAACCTGGGTCCCAGGAAGCAGTTCCAGGGAAAATGCCGTATGCGGATATTGAAGTCAACCTCCAGGATGTAAAGAAGGAATGTTTGCAGTATGCCGAGAGTGTTCAGCCAACGAGTAAGTTCCGTTGCGCATATCGATCATCCAGTTGATTAGTCAGACATCTAGTCCGGTCAGTCGCTGAGTGGGCATCGCGTTTGGATCCCATCTGGACGTTGCATGTTCGATTCCTCAGCTGGCTTAGTCCTCCATCACGACACAAGCGACATTTTCCGCTTAGTGTGGTGTTAGTAGGAGATTTTCAATCATTGTTGGGTTATTCGTAACCCGGGAATGTTTTTCTTTTTTAAAAAAAAGTAAATAAATCTCCAAATACTAAGTTTTGAAATAATGAGCCACCATAGCTCCCCGTAAACCACATACTATTTACACGTTTCTGTATTTTACATATTAAATATGCTATAAAATAACACTGGAAGGCATAACGGTTCGGTACATTAGTATGTCATTTTGAAATATCCTGCTAGTGAGTTTAATTCACTTCAAGATTCACTTCTTGATTTGGTGATGTTTATAAGTATTCCGAGTATTGTACGAGATAGAGGGTACATTTTTACATATAACTGCATACTCAACTCAAATTTAGATTTTTCATAGATGACTGACCAATTAACTCAACGAATCGAGATTAAATGGTAAATCACCAGACTTCTACAACAAATTTTTTGTTTATTTTAATTTTTAACTTAATGGGTAAAACCTCTAGTTGTAATATTTAATTAATGAAGACAATATAAGCGAAACTCAATTGAAAATCTAAAACAGAAAAAGATACTTTTACAAGTAAGTGGCGCCATCTTTTGGTATTGCTTTAATTCTGTTCTATAACAAAAGTAGATTTGGTGGTGAGGGCCAATTTCTTAATTATTAATTCTGTAGCCAATGGCTTAACACTTTTACCAACCCATACTTTTTCCTTTCAGAACTTCACATTCTTCCCTTCATCAAAAGTTCCTCACATAGCATCCCCAAAGATATATAGGCCCTGAGGGGAATTTTTTTCTTCAGGGCCTCCTGCGGAGCTAATGAAAAAATAAAAAAATTAAAACTATGCCAACACTTTTTCATGGACAAAAGTGTCCACACACCAATAATTTTATATCTAAAGAGATCCATACACAATGTTACGAAATCCTTTAAGTAACGTGTTGTTTTGTAATTCCAGGTAGCATTAATATGGAGACAGTTCCCATCAAGGCAGAACCAGGACCCAGAGGAAAAGATGGAGGAAAGATTCCTTATACAGAAATAGACATTGACCTGCCGGATGTTAAAAAGGAATGCTTAGAGCACTCTGAAAGTATTTCCCAGACAGCAGGTAAAATCCACTTTTATTATTTTGTTTTTTCTTTTTTCATTGTAGATACCTACAAACTTATCGAGCTTTATCTGCCATCTTTTTCAGACATAATAATGGACATGAAGGCGCAACCTGGAGAAAAACCTTTTTCGTGTTCCTACTGCAGCTATTCATGTTCTCGAAAGGGAAGTTTAAAATGTCACATGTTTACCCATGCCGTGGAAAAACCTTTTGTTTGTTCCTACTGCAGCTATTCATGTTCTCTCAAAGGATCTTTAAAAAGCCACATGATTTCCCATACCGGGGCAAAACCTTATACTTGTTCCTACTGCAGCTATAAATGTTCTCAAAAGGGAAATTTAAAAATCCACATGTTTACCCATACTAAAGAAAAACTTTTTTCATGTTCCTACTGCAGCTATTCATGTTATCACAAAGGATCTTTAAAAGGCCACATGATTTCCCATACCGGGGCAAAACCTTATACTTGTAACTACTGCAGCTATAAATGTTCTCTAAAGGGAAATTTGAAAACCCACATGTTAATCCATACTAAAGAAAAACCTTTTTCATGTTCCTACTGCAGCTATAAATGTTCTCTAAAGAAATCTTTAAAAAATCACATATTAACCCATACTAGAGAAACACCTTTTTCATGTTCCCACTGCAGCTATTCATGTTCTCAAAAAGGAAATTTAAAACGTCACACGATGACCCATACCGGGGAAAAACCTTATGTCTGTTCCTACTGCAGTTATTCGTGTTCTCAAAAGGATTCTTTAAAAGTCCACATGTTTACCCATACTAGAGAAAAACCTTTTTCATGTTCCCACTGCAGCTATAAATGTAATCTAAAGGGAAGTTTAAAAAACCACATGTTTATTCATACTAAAGAAAAACCTTTTTCATGTTCTTACTGCAGCTATAAATGTTCTCTAAAGAGATCTTTAAAAAATCACATATTAACCCATACTAGAGAAACACCTTTTTCATGTTCCCACTGCAGCTATTCATGTTCTCGAAAAGGAAATTTAAAACGTCACACGATGACCCACACCGGGGAAAAACCTTATGTCTGTTCCTACTGCAGTTTTTCGTGTTCTCGAAAGGGATCTTTAAAAATCCACATGTTTACCCATACTAGAGAAAAACCTTTTTCATGTTCTTACTGCAGCTATAAATGTTATCTAAAGGGAAGTTTAAAAAACCACATGTTTATTCATACTAAAGAAAAACCTTTTTCATGTTCCTACTGCACCTATAAATGTTCTCTAAAGGGTCTTTTAAAACGTCATATGCGTACCCATACTTAAAATAAACCTTTTTCATGTTTCAACTATAGCTGTTCAATTTCTCAGAAGGAATATTTAAAAAGTAACATGATTATCCATTCCGGGAAAAACTTAAGGTATGCTCGTTACTACTGCAGCTATTCATGTTCTCGAAATGGATTTTCAAAATTTAAAAATTTTACCTTTACTGATAAAAACCTTGTAGATGTTCTGACTGTACCTATTAATTTTCTGAAAGGGGAGTTTGAAAACAAGTGTTTTTCTTAGGAAAATTTGAAACAATTGCATAACTCGGTTAATTTTTGTGTCACAGACGTGGGCTCATATTTTCTGGATGCCTTGTATCATCATTGTCTATTATATTATTCATTGTCTTACAAGGCTCGCAGGCTTTTAAAATTAACAAAAGGTAAAAAAAAATAAGAATCATAAAATTTTTTACCAAAAAAATAATGAAATAATTATTTTCCCGGTGGTGACCCATTAAAGGAAGCGTTTTTTTGTTGCACTGGGGAGATGTACATTGTTAAAAAAAGGACATTACATGTTGATTTATAATACAATAATTAAAAAACAAACATAAAATATTTTCCACCGAAGTAAATCGCCAGCGGCACGGTACCTGAGCATTTCGGGGCCAGAAATTTCGGCCGAAATTTCCAAGAATGATCTTGAAAATGGAGAGGATACGGCCATCGATGAACTTCGATGAAAAAAATTTCGAGGGGGTGAACACGTCGGTTACAACTAGCAAGTTCCTGGCATGCGTTGCAATATCACTAATACAGAAATTGTTTCTCTCTGCATGTCTTTTTCCATTTGTCCCGTTCACATTCCGCCTCCCCTTCCTCTACCATTCCCCTTCCTTCCCCTCACGCGTCTCCCTTCCACCTTACCGGCCTTCCCTTTTCTCTTTCCTGCGAACCCCCTCCCTTCTCCACACAATTTAACTGCAGCGCGGATTACTTTCCATGTAGGGATACAATCTAACTGCTGTGGGGATAAATTTCCTTATAATTGCAGCGCTGATTACTTTCCACATAGGAATGCAATCTAACTGTAGTGCGGATAAGTTTCCTTATAATTGCAGCGCTGATTACTTGCCATATGGGGATAAAATCAAACTGTGGATAAGTTTCCATATAGGAATGCAATCTAACTGTAGTGCGGATAAGTTTCCTTATAATTGCAGCGCTGATTACTTTCCATATAGGGATACAATCAAACTGTGGATAAGTTTCCATATAGGAACACACTCTGGTGGATACATTTTCACAGGGATACAATCAAACTGTGGATAAGTTTCCATATAGGGACACACTCAGGTGGATAAATTACCACACAGGGATACAATCAACTGCAGTGTTGATAAGTTTCCTTATAACTGCAGCGCGGATTACTTTCCATACAGGAACAGATTGTGTAATCTAACTGCAGATAAGTTTCCACTGCAGTATAGATAACATTTTTATGGATTATCCGATCAGTGGTTGTAAACCTTTTTAATTCGAAGCCAAAATAAATAGTAGCTATCAGGATTAAAAGGTTGGCAATGACTGGCTGACGATCTCAATACATTATCCGCGTTAATAGACACATTTTGATGGAGTGTTTTCAAACTCCTTTAATCTTTTTATTTGAATTGTCCCCGTTAAACGCCGGTTCGTTTGATCAACCGACGAGCAAGGAAGAGCGGAGCACCACTTGCAAGATCCGAACCAGCCTTAGGATTGGCACACCAAAAAATATATTGAAAGGATCTGGAGAGACTGGTTGAGGTAGACCATTTGACCTCTCCAGCAGAGGACTCTCACGACATCGCCTTGCACCACAGTGGGAGGGATAGTTTCGTAGGTCTGTCACTCCTGGACACACTGATCCCCAGATTCCTACCCATCTCTCATATCTTTTTTCTTCCCAGAACTTCCTCTCCTTCCTTTTCTAAAAAGACCTTCCACACAATATCGTCAAAGATGTAACAGGCCCTTAGGGGAGGATTAGTAATAAGATAGAGCATATGTACTCATAATTATTACAGTACAGATAGAGCATATGTATTCATAATATCACTTATCAATTACCCTCCTCCCCGCACCCATACCTCCTCCCGCATTCCATACATTCATTCCCTTACATTCAGTTTTCAAACATCTCGCGTGCCACCTAAATTTCATAATGCTTTACTCACCAAACCAAATTTAACTTATTTGAAGAAGGGAATATCACTTGAGAAAGCTGAGGTATGAATTATTTTTAAGATTAAATCAGGTGGAAGCTTTTTTTTTAAGATTATCTTTAAAATATATTTTTTTATCGTGTTTATTAATTGGATTTTATCATTTATGTTTCTAATTTCTTCCCGTAGTTGGTTGAGAAAAATTCGTCCTTGGTAAGTGTTTGGTTCTGAAACAGTTTTTTAAAAACAAAACTTAATCCACATTCCTCTATTCCTTCCATCATGTAATCCATTCTCTTCTTCCTTTCCTCAAAATCTCCACCAGGAAAAGAAGATGTGCTTACCTACATGATGAACAATATTGACACCCAAGTGTGCACTACCCACTTGTTATCAGTTGCATTTCGGAAGTGATATGGTTCACAACTCGTTCTCGTAAAATATCGCAAGTAGTCGCAAATAATCGCAGTTTCGTTTCTTTTTTGTAAAATAATAGTGTCGGGCATAAAATCTATGTTGTGCAATATATGTGATAACAGAAACGACACGGAGCAGCCTTCAGAAGCCGTAAAGGTAGGAGATTCCCTTCATACCGATTCTCCTTCGATCTGCCTTCAAAACACGATATATGGTCTATTTCGTTTACAAAAGGGATTTACAGTCCGCAATCTCGTGTCGTGGCATTTGGCTGCGACAATTTTTTGGTCCTTCGAGCCGGATAAATGTTGGTTGTTAGACATTGTGTTTTGAAGTACAGATCATTCCATTCGTTGACCTTTTTCCGGTTTTTATGAAGCTGTTTCAGAATTACACATTCGATCGTGAATATTGATTAAATTTAAATTGGTATTATTTAAGTCGTTGGGCGGCTTAACATTTTGAAATCGTTGATAGTGGGGTACTTTACGTACGCCGCTACTTGCCGCTACGTGGTAGGTAGTTGGTATTATACTATACCTACACGCATTATCGTGTCGCGTCGGTAAAGCAAATCGTGGATTGTTGTCGCATTTGACAGCTGTTATCACAGAAAACATTTTGTTTACAAGTTGCGTTGACATTTAGTTAGTGTTATTATTCTGTTTGGTTTAAAAAATATTCATAATGGCGGCAATTAATATTAAATACAAATTGGCGCTATTAGATATGGAAAGTGTTCGTTCGTCGGCTATCAAAGCCGTCACATCTTCAAATTCTATTGACAAAAATATTTTCAGAGCTCGTTATGCCGATATATCTAACATTAGAGAAAATTTCGTCGCTTCACATATTTCAATTGAATCAAATAAGAAGGATGACGCGGAAATTAAAGTATTACAGGAAAAGTATACTGAAATCCAAAACATGTATTACGAGATTCAATCATATTATTCTCAATTATTTCCGGAAGTTTCGAAAAATGAATCGGATCATTTAATGGCCAATAATAATGTTTTGTTGCCAAAATTAAAATTGATTATTTTTTCTGGAATATCAACAGATTGGACAAATTACATAAATACCTTTAATTCGTTGATCGATTCTAATAATGCTTTAAATTCTGTTAAAAAAAATGCATTATTTAATAAGTAGTCTATCAGGTGAGGCATTGACACACGTTAAACATTTACCGATTTCTGAAGAAAATTATTTTGTGGCATATAAGCTCTTAAAGGAAAGATATGAAAACATACGCTTGATCGCTGATAAACATGTTGAATTAATTCTATCGATTCAACCTGTAAAAGTTCAAGATAATCTTCGGCAATTTATTTCAATTTTGAAAGAAAATATTGCTGCGTTAGAAGCTTTAAATTTCCCAGTTCGAGAATGGAGCTTTCTTTTGTTACATATTGTATTGCGTAAATTAACAAAAGAATTACGTATTGATTTTGAAATTCAACACAGTTCGGAGAATATTCCAACGTTTGATCACTTGTTAAAATACTTAGATGGACAGTGCTTAGCAAAAGAAATGGCACTTGGAGTTTTTCCTGAAAACCAGTTACAGGCTCATAAAGGTCAATCTAAATCGTATAATGCGAAACATCGATCAAGCAATAATATTAATGCGTTTGTATCAAACATTGAAATCAAGTGTATTCTTTGTAAATCGCCACACTCACTGCACAAGTGTGAAAAATTCTTACGCCTTACTCCAAAGGATAGGTACTTGTGTGCAAAGGAAAATAATTTATGTCTCAATTGTTTAGTGCAAGGAAAACACAACGCAAAAAATTGTCAGTCGCGTTTCACCTGTAGAGAATGTCAATCGAGACATCACACATTATTACATTTTCCAAAAAAAATCGTGGAAAATTCAGACCAGCAAGAAAACTCGTCGGAACCTTTGGCGTTGACAACATTCTACAATAAAACCAACAAAACGGTTCTTTTGTCTACAGCTTATGTGGAAGTTTTAGATAAAAATGGAATGTTCCAGAAAATGCGTGTTATTCTGGATAGCGCCAGTCAAGGAAACTTCATATCGGAAAATTGTGTCAAAAAATTGGGTTTTACTCGTTTTAAGAAAAAACCACTTACCGTGATAGGTATTGGAAATAGTCCTACAATTAATTCTAACGGATTAATAAAAACACAATTTCGTCCTGTCGATTCGAAGGAATCTGGTATTTTGACAGATTTCGTTGTTTTAAATAACATTTGTTCGAATATGCCCTCAAATCGTATCGTCGATCATCATTGGGAACACATCGTGGGTCTCAAATTGGGAGATCCAACATTTTACATACCATCAGCCATTGACATACTGCTTGGAAGTGATATTTTTGCGTCATTATTATGCTCAGGAAAAGTGATGGGCAAAGAAAATGAGCCCATAGCCATAGAAACTAAATTGGGTTGGATTTTGATGGGAAATGTTGGACCATCAAATCATTGTATAAATTCATTCTTCACGTCAATGGAGGAAAATATTGATGAAAAGCTTAAATGTTTTTGGGAAATTGAAAATGTTCCACTTTTGAAGAAAATTCAATCGCCTGATGAAATTCGTTGTGAAAAATTATACACTGAAAGTACCTACCGTAACCAAGACGGGAGGTACGTCGTATCGTTGCCATTTAAGGAAAGCCCGGAAAAATTGGGAAAGTCATATGACATAGCTTTGTCACGCTTCAAGCATTTAGAAAGGAGATTGAATAGAGATTCTGATCTCAAATCCCAATATATTTCGTTCATGAGGGAATACTCAATATTAGGGCACATGATGGAAGTGCCACCTCAATCGCCAATTATTGGTAATTATTTCATACCCCATCATGGAATAATCAAAGAAACCAGTTCTACAACTCGTTTAAGGGTCGTTTTTGATGCCAGTACCAAATCGTCTTCGGGTACGTCATTGAACGACATACTTTTGGTCGGTCCCAAATTACAAAGAGACATTGTCGAATTAATGTGTAATTTTAGAATACACAAAATTGTTTTTACAGCTGACATCCGTCAAATGTATAGGCAAATACTTGTGGATGAGAAATCTCGCCGTTATCAACATATTTTGTGGAGGGAATCATCGGATCATCCCTTAAAAGAATTTGAATTACAAACAGTAACATATGGCACGTCATGCGCTCCATACTTATCGATTCGCACACTTCATAAATTAGCCAATGATGGAAAATTGAATTTTCCAACGGCTGCTAGGACATTGATTGAAGATACTTATGTAGATGATATTATCAGTGGTGCGCAAACTTTGGAAAGCGCTCGACATTGTATAGTGGAATTAATTGCATTACTTCAAAAAGGTTGTTTTGAATTGAGAAAATGGTCTAGTAACCATCCTGAAATACTGGAAGACATTCCTGTCAGCTATCGGGAAGTACCCTTAAGTTTTGAGTCGGATACTGACAAGAAAAACCTTAATATTTTAGGTATTCAATGGATACCGTCGCTTGATCAATTTACATATAAAATTTATAATGTTTTTAGTGACCACTGTACCAAACGTATAATTTTATCGACAATTGCACGTCTATATGATCCATTAGGTTTTATTAATCCTGTCGTTTTTATTGCTAAATGCTATATGCAAAACTTATGGAAAATTCAAATTGGATGGGACGAAGAAATCCCTTCGGACATGAATTTGAAATGGAAGAAATATATAAAAGAGCTTCCATCACTTGCCAATTTAAAAATTGATCGATATCTCGCAACTTCTCCAACCAGTCGGTGCATCCTTGTTGGGTTTGCGGACGCCTCTGAAAGAGGCTATTGTGGAATTGTTTATTTGGTTGTGATTAATAACACAGAAATATCCACCCATATTTTATTAGCAAAATCCCCTGTTGCCCCCGTAAAGATAACATCGATCCCGCGACTGGAATTGTTGGGAGCAGTTTTATTGGCAAATTTGTTGACTTATTGTCAAGAAGTATATAAAGATAGACTTCAAATTGAAAAGACTGTCGCGTTCACCGATTCAACTATTGTATTGGCATGGTTGAAGACACCTTCTTTTCTATTGCAAACTTTTATCGCAAATCGTGTTGAAACAATAATACAAAATATACCTTATGAACATTGGTATCACATTTCATCGCAAGAAAATCCTGCTGACTTGGGTTCGCGAGGAGTTTTTCCCAGTGAAATCGCTGGCGCTTCGTTATGGTGGAAAGGACCTAACTTTATATCAACACCTTTGGAGGAATGGTTATTTGTTAGGCCTCCAAATATCTCCGTGGACCAGTTACCAGAGTATAAGTCGAAAAATTTAATTTCTCTATCGACGAATGTGTCAACGTCTGACGAAGAGTTTTTATTGAAATTTTCATCATTATCGAAATTACTGCGTGTTATATGTTGGTGCCGTCGATTTATCAATAGATTACGTTCGGAATCGATTATCAATTTCAATGGTTTATCCCCACTTTCGTTAAAAGAAAATAATTTAGCCTTGCAATGTTGCATTAAGCTTGTTCAAGCAATTTATTTTCAACAAGATATGAACAATATCTCTTCCCATCGTATATGTTCAACGCAGCTTCAGAAACTCGCTCCATTTATTGACGCAAATGGTGTTTTGAGAGTCGGTGGTCGAATTCGCCTTGCACAGATTTCAGAAAATGCTCGACATCCTATTATTTTGCCGAAGCAATGTCATTTGACAACTTTAATAATTGATTATTACCATAGCATGTACCTTCATCCAGGTCCTCGTGCACTCCAAGCCATAATATCACTAAAATATTGGATAATTTCGGCTAGGAACGTAATTCGACATCGATTGAGTAAATGCATTTCTTGTTTTAAAAAAACCCGCGTGGTAGTTTCCCGTTGATGGGTAACTTACCCGCTTCCCGTTTTCGAGAAGGTCGTCCATTTTTAAATGTCGGAACAGATTACGGAGGTCCTTTTTTGGTGCGTGAAAGTAGACGTCGCGGCGCAAAAACTTATAAGGCCTATTTATGTCTTTACGTTTGTTTATCAACCAAAGCCGTTCATCTTGAATTAGTTTCAGATCTATCTACTGAAGCGTTTGTGGCAGCATTAGATAGATTCATCTCTAGACGCGGTATATGCCAAAATATCTATAGCGATTGCGCCACCAATTTTACTGGAACTAACAGATATCATACTGGCCTTTCTAAATTCATACGTGAATCTGAAAACACTGACAAACTTGTTGACGCAACTGTCGCTCGTTCAATTACTTGGCATTTTTCTCCGCCCTCCGCACCCCATTTCAATGGAGTGTCGGAGGCTGGTATTAAGTCAACTAAACACCATTTGAAGAGGGTTGTGGGAGATCAAATCCTCACCTTCGAAGAATTAACTACTGTTCTGACTCGTATCGAAGCCATTTTAAATTCGCGACCAATTGGAGCGCTGTCGTCGGATCCATCCGAATTGAACCCGTTAACTCCTGCACATTTTTTAATTGGGGCTCCTCTTGTTTCTGTTGTTGAAGAAAATTTTGTGGATGTACCAATGAATCATTTATCGCGTTGGCAACTATTGAAACAGATGTCCCAACATTTTTGGAATCGCTGGCGGAAAGAATATCTACATACTCTTCAACAACGAAACAAGTGGGCAACGTCAACACCTAATTTGAAAATTGACGATCTAGTCATGATAGATGATTCGCAAGCAACCCCAATGCGATGGCCTGTGGGGAGGGTGGTTGAATTAGTCCCCGGCGCCGATGGAGTGGTTCGTGTCGCTACTGTAAGAACCCCTCAGGGCATTTTTAAGCGGCCCGTGGTCAAATTGTATAGGCTACCCATCGATTAAATAGTTTTAACTTTTTTTGTCTTGTTCAATTCCTAGGTTAATTAGTTATTTGCTTTCGTTTTTCGTTGCTTTCTTTCGTATATAGTTGTTGAGAAAATATCATATTTCCTCAAGGTCGGCGGAATGTGTGGTTCTGAAACAGTTTTTTAAAAACAAAACTTAATCCACATTCCTCTATTCCTTCCATCATGTAATCCATTCTCTTCTTCCTTTCCTCAAAATCTCCACCAGGAAAAGAAGATGTGCTTACCTACATGATGAACAATATTGACACCCAAGTGTGCACTACCCACTTGTTATCAGTTGCATTTCGGAAGTGATATGGTTCACAACTCGTTCTCGTAAAATATCGCAAGTAGTCGCAAATAATCGCAGTTTCGTTTCTTTTTTGTAAAATAATAGTGTCGGGCATAAAATCTATGTTGTGCAATATATGTGATAACAGAAACGACACGGAGCAGCCTTCAGAAGCCGTAAAGGTAGGAGATTCCCTTCATACCGATTCTCCTTCGATCTGCCTTCAAAACACGATATATGGTCTATTTCGTTTACAAAAGGGATTTACAGTCCGCAATCTCGTGTCGTGGCATTTGGCTGCGACAGTAAGTGTTTATTATATATTTTTTTGCAAAAGAGGTGTTTAATTTTGGGCATGGAAAAATATATTTATGCCTAGTACGGGTTTCTTTCACGGGACTTGAATCAATACATTTCTAAAAGTGTCTGACCGAAACAGGACTTTCTACCCAAACCGAATCTTCGGTATCTGTCTCAGTTTCGGCCGAAACCGAAACCGTTACTTTTTTTAGAATCTATTGTTTATTGAAATTAGGCTTATACTTTACCCTTAAAATTGTTAAATGGAAAAAAAAACAATAATTGAAGTACGTATGTGAAAAAATTAAAAATATATATATTTTTATTTCTGCTATAAAACAAACATTAATTATAAAAATTTACAAAACATGTTAACTACTTCTTGGAACAAAAATTTGTCAATAAAAAACACTTACATTATAAAGGAAGGACCTCATTAATTGAGTATTTTAACCGGCCGGCGAACTCAGCTGATGATGGCGGGTGACAAGCGAGACACGAACTCACCCGAAGTCTGCCGAACGAAGCGTGATAATTCACGAATACAGAGTTTCGGTGCGGCCGAAGGTTCGACAAATTTTCTGCCGAAAGCGAAACTGATGCTGAAACTAGATTTTTTTGCCGAAACTTACCGAAACCGAAACCGAACCTTCGGTCGGTCACATATTTTTAGTATACAAATCTTTGAATGAAGGTACTTGGAATTCTTTAAATAATCGATCCGTTGGGTAGTCAGAAATTGATAGCTGATCTGCACGTGGTTCAAAATCATGCTCTCAGAAATGTTTTTGGACTTCCATGGGATACCCATGCCAGAGACATCTATTCGGTTTCCGGTATTCTTCCAATAACAATCTTTCCTGAACATGAAATCACAAGCACCATCCTACAAATTACTCAACAATCAACTCACACTAACATCAAGCCACTTTACAATCAAGACATCCACCCTCACAATACTCGAAATAGCAATAAAATCCGCGTACCTCAAATACATACTACAAAATATGGGATAAAATCTCTGAACTACATTGCCTATACTCTTTATAATTTGTTTCCCGATATATACAAGGGAATTCAGCAAAATAAAAAAATTCAGAGTAATGCTTTAAAAGAATATTTTTTAAATAGGTTTAAAGATGAAACTATGTAATTTTCTTGTCATGTTCAATTATGTCTTGTTTCCCTTTCTCTTCTTTTCTTTTTAATTTAGTTGTAATCATCCATATTTGTATAAACTTGTTCCTTTTTTCTTTAATTGTTTTCTATTGTTTGTTTGTTCTACTTAACCTGTCTTTTATTTTTCGTCTACATTATATATGAAATTTGTATTTTTTATATGTAAGCTCCTACGTAAAATTGTTATTTCCTCTCACCTATGAATTGTATGTTCCTCCTGTCCTAAAATGAGTTCTGTAACTCATCGGGATTGCCCTGGTAAGAAATAAAAAAAAACAATTAAAAAAAAAATGATGATTCTTAATCGCCGCTAGATTGCCGTTCGTCCGCCGGTGTACCATCGGCGCAAGCCAAAATAATCGCTAAAAAATAATTTTGTTATGCGATTTTAACCCTTATGTATAAAGAAAACGTGTGAAGAAGAAGGTCAGAATCGCTTGGGGCATTCTTGTTCATAAGGTATAAGATACCGTGAACCCACCTAGAGCAGCGATATAATTTCTTTGAAATTGTTTATGACACGGCCTGCGCTGCTGCGCGCCGCTCGGCTGGACAAAATGGCGGCTGTCAAGTCTCGCGTCGCGGGCGACGAAATGATCGTAAAACGTATAAATTCATCGAATAAACGCAAGTAATATTGTTCTTATGTATAGTTTAGTATTCAAGGAATGTGTTTCAGTAAAGATTACATAAGATAGCATAAAATTAACCTGCAAAATATTACGTAAAAGTCAAAACATCGCGAAATTTTTTCGTTTTTTCCGTGTTATTTAAAACGTAGTAAAAAGTATAAATTCATTGAATAAACGCAAGTAATATTGTTCTTATGTATAGTTTAGTATTCAAGGAATGTGTTTCAGTAAAAATTACATTAGATAGCATAAAATTAACCTGCAAAATATTACGTTAAAGTTGACGTTTTTTCGTTTTCGTCTGGCACTTGAGGGGTTGAAATATTAGTTTTATACGCGGATCCTCAATTAATGATTGATTGATGATAATGGTTGATTGAACCAAGTCGTAATATATTAAATATAAGTTTTTTGTAGACAAAAAATTTCTTATTCTCAAAAATATGTAAGTATATCACTTTTCTAATTTTTTTTTTTCTACTTGACAAATTTATTCTTTCCATTTCAATTTTTTATCGATGATTACTCCTAGACATTTAATTGTGTTTGTTGTTTTTAATATTGTGCAGTTTGGGATACAATAATTTTTATTTGTGTTTTAGAATTGTCATGGATGATAATGTCAAAGTTTATAGGTGTATCATTTTTGTGTATTGCAAATGGAATTACGAATGTTTAATCACTATTTAGCGATAGTAAATTATTAGTATCGAAGAAATTCTTAAGAATATTTATTTCTTCCGTGGCTTTAAATGTTAAGTTTTCCCAAGTTTTTTCACTAATTATTAGTACCGTATCGTCGGCATATGAAGTGATTTGGCCATGCAGTGGCTGAAAAAATGTCATTAACATATATGGTGAAAAGAATTGGTCCGAGTACTGTACCTTGCGGGATTCCAAAGTCTAATTTTTCTTTATCGCTATTAATCTGATTTATTTTTACGACTTGCGGTCGCTTTTTAGATAGCTCGAAATCCACTTAATTGTGTGGTCTTTTGTACCTATATTGTTAAATTTTTTCACTAGAATCTCATGGGATATGCTATCAAAGGTTTTTTTCTGAGATTAATAAATACACCTGCACATTTTTCACCTTTATCCAATGATTCGTTAATGTGTGAGGTTACATTAGCAATAGCATCTTGTGTACTGAGTGATTTTATAAAACCAAATTGGTTTTTGTGTAGAATTTTATTACCTTCCAGGAAATTGACCGATTGGTTTTTCACAATTTTTTCAAAAATCTGTCCTACGTTTGAGATTAGACAGATTGGCGATAGTTAGTTACTTGTTGTGGATCTCCAGATTTATAATTAGGTGAAAATATTGTATTTTTATAGTTTGTCGGAAATATTCCCATTGTTAAACTTAAGTTCATCAAATGAGTAATTGGTTTTATCAAATGAATTTTCATGGATTTTAGAATATGTACGATGATAAGGTCGAATCCGGAAGACGAACCTCCTTTCACGCCTTCTATTATTTTTAAATTTTCATTTTCTGAAGATTTTTCAAATTTTGATAAATTATTTTGATTTTCTATCGTTTGTTTTTTGGGTCAAAGGGTTTATTGATATTTTTCCCAAAATTTTTTCCTACATTGGCAAAAAAGATTAAAGATGTTTGCACATTGTTTAGGATAAATATTACCATCAATGATTTTATTTTCATGCTCAGTGTATTTTATGTTTTGTGATATTTTAGTATTATTCAATGGCTAATTTGACTGTTATTTTTTATAATTATTAGAGCAGGGTTTCCCAAACTGTATTCCGCGGAACAGAAGTGTTCCGCTGAACCTGAATAGGGGTTCCGCGACGATTTCATTTAATATAATGTAGGTACGCACATTCATATTGCGACACTACTGATATTATTCACAAGAAATTATTATTGTATAATTTTTTTCCAATAGTTCTTAATTTATGTAGTAGACCCTTCCAGGTAAAAGATCAGACTTAAATGATTTTTGGGCGAGTTTTTTCAGAAGAGTACCCCATTTAATCAAAATAAGATTTTATTATTTTACTTCCGTTTTGTACAACCTATTTATGCAAAGAGGGATTTTCTAATTATGCTGCAACGAAATCAAAGTGCAGGAACAGGTTTGACGCCACACCAGATATTAGGATCCAACTTACCAATATTGTGCCTGATCAATGAAATCATCCAAGTCATTATATATGCTTTATTTATTTATTTTTTTTTGTTTGTTGGTATTCCATTTTTTTGTTTATATTATACATAAACAAAAAAAAAATGGACTATAAATAATTTGAATGAATTTATATATAAACAAAAAATGGAACATAAAGGATAAATAATAAATTATGTTAAATGAAGACATTATGAGCGAAAGTCAATCGAAAATCTGGAAACAGAAAAATCAGAAAAAGATATTGGCACCTCTGGGACTCGAACCCAGGACCTCCCTACTTTCCGGGTTGGGCGCTCTAATCCACTGAGCTAAGGTGTCCCAACCCGGAAAGTAGGGAGGTCCTGGGTTCGAGTCCCAGAGGTGCCAATATCTTTTTCTGATTTTTCTGTTTCCAGATTTTCGATTGACTTTCGCTCATAATGTCTTCATTTAATTAAATATTACAGTTTGAGGTTTTACTCATAAAGTTAAAATAATAAATAATAATAAATTATGTGCTTAAAAACATTTTTTTTTCATTTTTGCTATTAGAAATTTTCCAATCTAAAATATAAGCCAAGTGTTCCATTAAAATTTATGGGCTTGCAAAGGGTTCCGTTGCGGAAAAAGTTTGGGAAACCCTGTATTAGAGTACAGATTGGGCATATGTATTAGTAGTGTTCAATATCGATACTTTTACTACCCGTCGGTATCCGTTACTTTCACTAAAAGTAATCATTACTATGTATTAGTTACTTTGATTACTTTCGGATAGTATCTACTGCTAGTATCAATTCGTTACTGAATGGGCAGAGAGGATGAATCGCTATGCAACTGTGTATTGGTACATAGTCCTTGTGTTTCGTCTCATATCTTATGTCATTGCTACAACTCTTAACAAGTATTCACTTTGTCTTTCTGGGATGTTCACGAATTCTCCTTCCATTCGCTTTCGCATCATACATTCTCCTGACACTCCATGTGCCCAAACTACTCAAGCACCCCTTTCGTTATCAATTTATTTTTTATTTTTTTTATTTTATGGATTCTTTCGTAATCCTCTAACTAGCTAGGGCTTATAGCAATACCCTTTCATAATTCTAGCTGACTAGTACTGCGGCTCATTTGGCCTTATTACTATTACCATCTGATGGTTGTATTTACTTGACTGAATTTATGTTACATTATTGTGCTTTATGAGGAAAAATTCTTAACTGGATAAAAAACCCCATACAAATTAAAGAAGAAATTAAAGAGAATCTCAAGGTTCACTGTCATCAGGTATTCCAGGAGGGCCTGTCCTCGTTTGTTGATGTCCGTACTCCCCCACACAGTGTGGTGCGAGTTAGCATCCAAACCGAGTATCAGTTCCCTATCCTTCTCACCACAATATAGAACTTGGCATTTATCAAAATACTTATTTAAACATTTAATCAAAATACACAATGTTATTATAACCACCCTGTATCGGACGACAAGTTGAAACAATTTGGTGAGAAAATATTGTAATATTAATTACCTGTTATGTTTTCCTTAATTTTTTTTATCCTTTTCTACAGTTTACATGTTTTAGCACTTTGTGTGGAGAAATCTCCCAGAAAATCACCCAAGTAACTTGGTAACTAGCAAAATTTCAGCGAATGATTTCAAATTTCAATAATGCGCGCAGGTTAATAAGCGAGCTCGGCGCGCGGGTGGTCCTGGTCCCAGGTCAGAAAAAGGTTGGGAACCACTGCGCTAAACGAACGAATGTATCGAATGAAACTAGTCACATGATCCTCCACTGCGCTGCTATTGGTTGTTTGGTTTGTTAGAGTAAAACGCCCGGAACCGAGCATTTAAATTTCACACGTAGACTAAGATACGGCTTGGATGTTGGAGAAATTTATATGAAATGTAACTGAACGGCCGGTTTAAAAACGGAGGGTTCTTTTGGCCAACGTGTTGTTGTTGGATTAACACACTCGGAATGTTGTTTCATGTTGTAGGACATAAAACAAGTTGCATTTTGAAAACCCCTTAAATAATTTAAAAATTTATTTTTAACTTGTATTGTATAAATACTTTCTGAGAACAATTGCATACTTAACTCAATTTCGCTAAAAATGGTGTGTTGGACGAATACGAACTAGAGCAATTTTTATTTTATTTTTTATTTATTTATTTTTTTGTTATAAAAATACAAAAAAGGAAGGAAGCTTTTGACTGTCCAACTAGGAAGGACTCCCGTTCTAGGACAGTCAAATTGTTAGGTACATGATGATTAATACATGTAGTGTTAAGTAAGATTGAAAAATTACATTTACCTAATTATAATATATGTTATAGTTTTATAATTAGTTAAGCAATGATGCAGCCATTGGAAGATGCAGAAAATGTGAAGAGTATGAAGAGACTCTGTTTCACCTTTGGTGCCAATGTCCCGCTCTGATGAACAAGGCTCAGATACCTGGGAAGATACACTGGGAAAGCAGGAGAATTAGCCGAATATCCAATGAAAACCCTGGTGAACTTTATCAAAGGGAACGGGTTATTGATATAGGAATGAAATAAAATGGAAGATAACACAAATGGCGTTTGGTCTGAGTCACGGGAACTATATAAGCCGCATATGTTTTATTAAAAATGAAAATAAACAATTAATGGTCATGTTAGTCTCGTCTCGACCACAATTTAATTAACAGCTGAAAAGCTGTCTCCAGTAAATTAGAATTAATTCACACTAATAATTTATTAGGAACTGTGTGTTTGGAGTGGTGCCTACTTTCGTGATTAATTTCTTTTGCGTTGTCTATGGGTTTTGAATCTGTATCTTCTATGGTAAACAACTGTCACTGTCTTTGAAATTTGGCGTCTCCTCTTATCTTGTCACCAGTCTATAGATAATAATAAAATAGGTAACTATATTTATTTTTCTTCATTATTTATTGATTGTGTCAACTAATAATCATCACAGTTTTACAGCAATATCCAAGCGCTCCTACTTTTCTAGTGACGTTTCTTCAACACTGGAATTGACCGCCACCGTCCGCCTTGTGAATACGTTGACTTAGGCTACTTGGTTTTACACTCGACTTTTCCCGTAAATCGCTTAAATTTTGGCCAAATTACCAATGTAAACGACACCAAAAGTCACTTAACGTAATCTTTAGCAAGTTACAGAAGCTGTTCTTTCGCAAGTTTTTTGACAGGTCTAATTGCGCCCGCGCGAACTTCGGAACTTCCAGCCTTCTTACAGCTTATAAAATCAGTTTGATAAGCTGAGAGACTTTCTGCAAAAAATAGTGCCAAAATGCGCCGTTTGCTAGATATCAAAAATATATCTGTTTTTAACATTACGTGTTTGAGTTCTATTTAGGTTGCAGTCATTTGGATAAAATGAAAGAACTCCATTTATTTCTGCCTTACTTAAATTAAATAATTGTTTCATAAAATCAAATTCTATTTCAACACTTTATTTGGGTCTTTTCGTCTTTATTGAAAAAATCGCTAAATTTGACAATCGTTGTTGAAGGAAGCCATCTTACCGCAAATAAATTTACAGATATTAACGGTCGCATGACCATTTCAAAGGTCGAACTTCCAAACAACTTCTGTGAGCATTAATTATCACAAGTTGGATGCATAAGTAAACGCTCCTGTGAGTAACTCGTCAAAAACTTCCGTTTAGTCATAAATTTTACTTATGAGTGTAAAACTAGCCTTATAAAATCAGTTTGATCATTTTGGTACCATTTCTTGCCGCAAGAACCAGAATGCACCGTTGCGAGATGTCAAGAATTAAAAGACAGTTAAACGACGAAAACTCATATGATTTTTTCTCCTATAACACTAGTATTTATTTACCCTTATTTAAATTTTCTGAAAATTTGCATCCTTCGGTTCAATTATCGGTCCAATCCTTTCTTATCTCAACATTAAGTGTTTGAATTCGAAGTCAGTTGCTGTCAGGTAGCTGTCATTTGAATAAAATGAAAGAACTCCATTAATTTCCGCCTTTGACGGCAAAAAACTGCAAGGAGAATAATTTAATTAAAGCCAAATTTTATTTCAACACTTTTATTGACAAAGTTGACAGCAGCAGTTGTTGACAGGAAGCCATCTTACCGCAAATAAATTTACAGTTGTAAACGGTCGCATGAGCATTTACACAGGTTGAACTTCCGTGAGCATTAATTACCATAAGTCGGATGCGTATGTTAACGCTCCTGCGAGTAACTTGTCAAAAACTTACGTTAAGTCGTAAATTTTACTTATGAGTGTAAAGCTAGCCTAAGTAATACCTAAGTTCTACCGGTATTATTTTAATAATCGGTAATTATTCCCCTAAGAGCCTCACTTTTGGGAACATATTATGGAAATTGCACTTCGTTTCAACAAATTACTTCAAGAAACATACTGATACTTATCATTCAATATTACTAAGAGGTCACGATATGTCCATTGATGTAACGATATGTCCATTGATGTACAATGTAAGGCTTACCTTAAAATACGACACACCCGACCTGTCACTCGTAAACCCAAATTAGCGATGACCGTTTATTCAAACTTGCGCACACATGTTCACCCTTTCATCTTGCATCATCCATCTCACTCCTTCAAACCCACATACACCCCAATAATAATTATTAAATATTTTGTTTCAGGACTACTTTATTTTGAGGCGAGACCAATAAATCAGCAACACAGCAGTATCATGCATATTCCCGACCCAGATAATTTTTCCATCAAGACGGAACCTGGGTCCCAGGAAGCAGTTCCAGGGAAAATGCCGTATGCGGATATTGAAGTCAACCTCCAGGATTTAAAGAAGGCATGTTTGCAGTATGTCGAGAGTGTTCAGCCAACTAGTAAGTTCCGTTGCGCATATCGATCATCCAGTTGATTAGTCAGACATCTAGTCCGGTCAGTGGCTGAGTGGGCATCGCGTTTGGGTCCCATCTGGACGTTGCATGTTCGATTCCTCAGCTGGCTTAGTCCTCCATCACGACACAAGCAACATTTTCCGCTTAGTGTGGTGTTAGTAGGAGATTTTCAATCATTGTTGGGTTATTCGTAACCCGGGAATGTTTTTCTTTTTTAAAAAAAAGTAAATAAATCTCCAAATACTAAGTTTTGAAATAATGAGCCACCATAGCTCACCGTAAACCACATATTGTTTACACGTTTCTGTGTTTTACATATTAAATATGCTTCACAATAACACCGGAAGGCATAACGGTTCGGTGCATTAGTATGTCATTTTGAAGTATCCTACTAGTGGGTTTAATTCACTTCAAGATTCACTTCACTTGATTTGGTGATGTTTATGAGTAATCTGAATATTGTACCAGATAGAGGGTACATTTTTACATACAACTGCATACTCAACTCAAATTTAGATTTTACGTAGATGACTGACCAATCAACTCAACAATCGAGAAAAAATGGTGAAATCCCGAGACTCCTACCATAAAATTTTATTTATTTTAATTTTTAACTTAATGAGTAAAACATCTTATTGTAATATTTAATTAATGAAGACAATATAAGCGAAACTCAATCGAAAATCTGAAACAGAAAAATCAGAAAAAGAAACGAATTCAAGTAAGTGGCGCCATCTTTTGGTATTGCTTTAATTCTGTTCTATAACAAAAGTAGATTTGGTGGTGAGGGCCAATTTCTTAGCTCATTAATTCTGTAGCCAATGGCTTAACACTTTTACCAACCCATACTTTTTCCTTTCAGAACTTCACATTCTTCCCTTCATCAAAAGTTCCTCACATAGCATCCCCAAAGATATATAGGCCCTGAGGGGAATTTTTTTCTTCAGGGCCTCCTGCGGAGCTAATGAAAAAATAAAAAAATTAAAACTATGCCAACACTTTTTCATGGACAAAAGTGTCCACACACCAATAATTTTATATCTAAAGAGATCCATACACAATGTTACGAAATCCTTTAAGTAACGTGTTGTTTTGTAATTCCAGGTAGCATTAATATGGAGACAGTTCCCATCAAGGCAGAACCAGGACCCAGAGGAAAAGATGGAGGAAAGATTCCTTATACAGAAATAGACATTGACCTGCCGGATGTTAAAAAGGAATGCTTAGAGCACTCTGAAAGTATTTCCCAGACAGCAGGTAAAATCCACTTTTATTCTTTTGTTTTTTCTTTTTTCATTGTAGATACCTACAAACTTATCGAGCTTTATCTGCCATCTTTTTCAGACATAATAATGGACATGAAGGCGCAACCTGGAGAAAAACCTTTTTCGTGTTCCTACTGCAGCTATTCATGTTCTCGAAAGGGAAGTTTAAAATGTCACATGTTTACCCATGCCGTGGAAAAACCTTTTGTTTGTTCCTACTGCAGCTATTCATGTTCTCTCAAAGGATCTTTAAAAAGCCACATGATTTCCCATACCGGGGCAAAACCTTATACTTGTTCCTACTGCAGCTATAAATGTTCTCAAAAGGGAAATTTAAAAATCCACATGTTTACCCATACTAAAGAAAAACTTTTTTCATGTTCCTACTGCAGCTATTCATGTTATCACAAAGGATCTTTAAAAGGCCACATGATTTCCCATACCGGGGCAAAACCTTATACTTGTTCCTACTGCAGCTTTAAATGTTCTCTAAAGGGAAATTTGAAAACCCACATGTTAATCCATACTAAAGAAAAACCTTTTTCATGTTCCTACTGCAGCTATAAATGTTCTCTAAAGAAATCTTTAAAAAATCACATATTAACCCATACTAGAGAAACACCTTTTTCATGTTCCCACTGCAGCTATTCATGTTCTCAAAAAGGAAATTTAAAACGTCACACGATGACCCATACCGGGGAAAAACCTTATGTCTGTTCCTACTGCAGTTATTCGTGTTCTCAAAAGGGATCTTTAAAAATCCACATGTTTACCCATACTAGAGAAAAACCTTTTTCATGTTCCCACTGCAGCTATAAATGTAATCTAAAGGGATGTTTAAAAAACCACATGTTTATTCATACTAAAGAAAAACCTTTTTCATGTTCTTACTGCAGCTATAAATGTTCTCTAAAGAGATCTTTAAAAAATCACATATTAACCCATACTAGAGAAACACCTTTTTCATGTTCCCATTGCAGCTATTCATGTTCTCGAAAAGGAAATTTAAAACGTCACACGATGACCCATACCGGGGAAAAACCTTATGTCTGTTCCTACTGCAGTTTTTCGTGTTCTCGAAAGGGATCTTTAAAAATCCACATGTTTACCCATACTAGAGAAAAACCTTTTTCATGTTCTTACTGCAGCTATAAATGTTATCTAAAGGGAAGTTTAAAAAACCACATGTTTATTCATACTAAAGAAAAACCTTTTTCATGTTCCTACTGCAGCTATAAATGTTCTCTAAAGGGACTTTTAAAACGTCATATGCGTACCCATACTTAAAATAAACCTTTTTAATGTTTCAACTATAGCTGTTCAATTTCTCAGAAGGAATATTTAAAAAGTAACATGATTATCCATTCCGGGGAAAAACTTAAGGTATGCTCGTTACTACTGCAGCTATTCATGTTCTCGAAAGAGATTTTTAAAATTTAAAAATTTTACTTTTACTGATAAAAACCTTGTAGATGTTCTGACTGTACCTATTAATTTTCTGAAAGGGGAGTTTGAAAACAAGTGTTTTTCTTATGAAAATTTGAAACAATTGCATAACTCGGTTAATTTTTGTGTCACAGACGTGGGCTCATATTTTCTGGATGCCTTGTATCATCATTGTCTTTTATATTATTCATTGTCTTACAAGGCTCGCAGGCTTTTAAAATTAACAAAAGGTAAAAAAAAATAAGAAACATAAAATTTTTTACCAAAAAAATAATGAAATAATTATTTTCCCGGTGGTGACCCATTAAAGGAAGCGTTTTTTGTTGCACCGGGGAGATGTACATTGTTAAAAAAAGGACATTACATGTTGATTTATAATACAATAATTAAAAAACAAACATAAAATATTTTCCACCGAAGTAAATCGCCAGCGGCACGGTACCTGAGCATTTCGGGGCCAGAAATTTCGGCTGAAATTTCCAAGAATGATCTTGAAAATGGAGAGGATACGGCCATCGATGAACTTCGATGAAAAAAATTTCGAGGGGGTGAACACGTCGGTTACAACTAGCAAGTTCCTGGCATGCGTTGCAATATCACTAATACAGAAATTGTTTCTCTCTGCATGTCTTTTTCCATTCGTCCCGTTCACATTCCGCCTCCCCTTCCTCTCCCATTCCCCTTCCTTCCCCTCACGCGTCTCCCTTCCACCTTACCGGCCTTCCCTTTTCTCTTTCCTGCGAACCCCCTCCCTTCTCCACACAATTTAACTGCAGCGCGGATTACTTTCCATGTAGGGATACAATCTAACTGCTGTGGGGATAAATTTCCTTATAATTGCAGCGCTGATTACTTTCCACATAGGAATGCAATCTAACTGTAGTGCGGATAAGTTTCCTTATAATTGCAGCGCTGATTACTTTCCATACAGGGATACAATCAAACTGTGGATAAGTTTCCATATAGGAACACACTCTGGTGGATACATTTTCACAGGGATACAATCAAATTGTGGATAAGTTTCCATATAGGGACACACTCAGGTGGATAAATTTCCACACAGGGATACAATCAACTGCAGTGTTGATAAGTTTCCTTATAACTGCAGCGCGGATTACTTTCCATAAGGAATAGATTGTGTAATCTAACTGCAGATAAGTTTCCACTGCAGTATAGATAACATTTTTATGGATTATCCGATCAGTGGTTGTAAACCTTTTTTTTTTTTTTTACATGAAATACCGCACAAGAGTCCCAACTGCTCCCGTCTGGAGCCAGTGAGACTATGGCATCCCCAATTGGGGTATGTTGTGACGCTGAAGGTAGTGGGGAGGGGAAGGAGATAGGGAAGATGAAGGTGGGGAAGTACCTGGCTATTCAGATCTGGTCACTAAACACGGCTGAAGCCATTTCAAGCAACGTTTCAATTCTGAATGGTGGTCTTACACCAGGGCGATACTGATAGTATCTTCCACTCTGGAACGTGCCGCAAATATACTATATATTATTATAAATTGTGAAATAGCACAAATTAATCAAATAAAATTTATTTGCGCACGCCGGGTTCGAACCCGCGACCTTCGGATTGTGAGTCGAGAGTCTTACCTCGGGACCACGGAGGCCGTCGAATTTCGAATTTTTAATTCGAAGCCAAAATAAATAGTAGCTATCAGGATTAAAAGGTTGGTAATGACTGGCTGACGATCTCAATACATTATCCGCGTTAATAGACACATTTTGATGGAGTTTTTTCAAACTCCTTTAATCTTTTTATTTGAATTGTCCCCGTTAAACGCCGGTTCGTTTGATCAACCGACGAGCAAGGAAGAGCGGAGCACCACTTGCAAGATCCGAACCAGCCTTAGGATTGGCACACCAAAAAATATATTGAAAGGATCTGGAGAGACTGGTTGAGGTAGACCATTTGACCTCTCCAGCAGAGGACTCTCACGACATCGCCTTGCACCACAGTGGGAGGGATAGTTTCGTAGGTCTGTCACTCCTGGACACACTGATCCCCAGATTCCTACCCATCTCTCATATCTTTTTTCTTCCCAGAACTTCCTCTCCTTCCTTTTCTAAAAAGACCTTCCACACAATATCGTCAAAGATGACACAGGCCCTTAGGGGAGGATTAATAATAAGATAGAGCATATGTACTCATAATAATTACAGTACAGATAGAGCATATGTATTCATAATATCACTTATCAATTACCCCCCTCCCCCCACCCATACCTCCTCCCGCATTCCATACATTCATTCCCTTACATTCAGTTTTCAAACATCTCGCGTGCCACCTAAATTTCATAATGCTTTACTCACCAAACAAAATTTAACTTATTTGAAGAAGGGAATATCACTTGAGAAAGCTGAGGTATGAATTATTTTTAAGATTAAATCAGGTGGAAGCTTTTTTTTTTAAGATTATCTTTAAAATATATTTTTTTATCGTGTTTATTAATTGGATTTTATCATTTATGTTTCTAATTTCTTCCCGTAGTTGGTTGAAAAAAATTCGTCCTTGGTAAGTGTTTATTATATATTTTTTTGCAAAAGAGGTGTTTAATTTTGGGCATGGAAAAATATATTTATGCCTAGTACGGGTTTCAGTTAGAAATTGATACTTTTCTTTTTCTTTTATGACTTGAATCAATACATTTCTAAAAGTGTCTGACCGAAACAGGACTTTCTACCGAAACCGAAACCGAATCTTCGGTATCTGTCTCAGTTTCGGCCGAAACCGAAACCGTTACTTTTTTTAGAATCTATTGTTTATTGAAATTAGGCTTATGCTTTACCCTTAAAATTGTTAAATGGAAAAAAAAACAATAATTGAAGTACGTATGTGAAATAATTAAAAATATATATATTTTTATTTCTGCTATAAAACAAACATTAATTATAAAAATTTACAAAACATGTTAACTACTTCTTGGAACAAAAATTTGTCAATAAAAAACACTTACATTATAAAGGAAGGACCTCATTAATTGAGTATTTTAACCGGCCGGCGAACTCAGCTGATGATGGCGGGTGACAAGCGAGACACGATCTCACCCGAAGTCTGCCGAACGAAGCGTGATAATTCACGAATGCAGAGTTTCGGTGCGGCCGAAGGTTCGGCAAATTTTCTGCCGAAAGCGAAACTGATGCTGAAACTAGATTTTTTTGCCGAAACTTACCGAAACCGAAACCGAACCTTCGGTCGGTCACATATTTTTAGTATACAAATCTTTGAATGAAGGAATTCTTTAAATAATCGATCCGTTGGGTAGTCAGAAATTGATAGCTGATCTGCAGGTGGTTCAAAATCATGCTCTCAGAAATATTTTTGGACTTCCATGGGATACCCATGTCAGAGACATCTATTCGGTTTCCGGTATTCTTCCAATAACAATCTTTTCTAAACATGAAATCACAAGCACCATCCTACAAATTACTCAACAATCAACTCACACTAACATCAAGCCACTTTACAATCAAGACATCCACCCTCACAATACTCGAAATAGCAATAAAATCCGCGTACCTCAAATACATACTACAAAATATGGGATAAAATCTCTGAACTACATTGCCTATACTCTTTATAATTCGCTTCCCGATATGTACAATGGAATTCAGCAAAATAAAAAAATTCAGAGTAATGCTTTAAAAGAATATTTTTTAAATAGGTTTAAAGATGAAACTATGTAATTTTCTTGTCATGTTCAATTATGTCTTGTTTCCCTTTCTCTTCTTTTCTTTTTAATTTAGTTGTAATCATCCATATTTGTATAAACTTGTTCCTTTTTTCTTTAATTGTTTTCTATTGTTTGTTTGTTCTACTTAACCTGTCTTTTATTTTTCGTCTACATTATATATGAAATTTGTATTTTTTATATGTAAGCTCCTACGTAAAATTGTTATTTCCTCTCACCTATGAATTGTATGTTCCTCCTGTCCTAAAATGAGTTCTGTAACTCATCGGGATTGCCCTGGCAAGAAATAAAAAAACAATTAAAAAAAAAAATGATCATTCTTAATCGTTAAGAAATATTAGTTTTATACGCGGATCCTCAATTAATGATTGATTGATGATAATGGTTGATTGAACCAAGTCGTAATATATTAAATATAAGTTTTTTGTGGACAAAAAATTTCTTATTCTCAAAAATATGTAAGTATATCACTTTTCTAATTTTTTTTTCTACTTGACAAATTTGTTCTTTCCATTTCAATTTTTTATCGATGATTACTCCTAGACATTTAATTGTGTTTGTTGTTTTTAAAATTGTGCAGTTTGGGATACAATAATTTTTATTTGTGTTTTAGAATTGTCATGGATGATAATGTCAAAGTTTATAGGTGTATCATTTTTGTGTATTGCAAATGGAATTACGAATGTTTAATCACTATTTAGCGATAGTAAATTATTAGTATCGAAGAAATTCTTAAGAATATTTATTTCTTCCGTGGCTTTAAATGTTAAGTTTTCCCAAGTTTTTTCACTAATTATTAGTACCGTATCGTCGGCATATGAAGTGATTTGGCCATGCAGTGGCTGAAAAAATGTCATTAACATATATGGTGAAAAGAATTGGTCCGAGTACTGTACCTTGCGGGATTCCAAAGTCTAATTTTTCTTTATCGCTATTAATCTGATTTATTTTTACGACTTGCGGTCGCTTTTTAGATAGCTCGAAATCCACTTAATTGTGTGGTCTTTTGTACCTATATTGTTAAATTTTTTCACTAGAATCTCATGGGATATGCTATCAAAGGTTTTTTTCTGAGATTAATAAATACACCTGCACATTTTTCACCTTTATCCAATGATTCGTTAATGTGTGAGGTTACATTAGCAATAGCATCTTGTGTACTGAGTGACATTATAAAACCAAATTGGTTTTTGTGTAGAATTTTATTACCTTCCAGGAAATTGACCGATTGGTTTTTCACAATTTTTTCAAAAATCTGTCCTACGTTTGAGATTAGACAGATCGGCGATAGTTAGTTACTTGTTGTGAATCTCCAGATTTATAATTAGGTGAAAATATTGTATTTTTATAGTTTGTCGGAAATATTCCCATTGTTAAACTTAAGTTCATCAAATGAGTAATTGGTTTTATCAAATGAATTTTCATGGATTTTAGAATGTGTACGATGATAAGGTCGAATCCGGAAGACGAACCTCCTTTCACGCCTTCTATTATTTTTAAATTTTCATTTTCTGAAGATTTTTCAAATTTTGATAAATTATTTTGATTTTCTATCGTTTGTTTTTTGGGTTAAAGGGTTTATTGATATTTTTCCCAAGATTTTTTCCTACATTGGCAAAAAAGATTAAAGATGTTTGCACATTGTTTAGGATAAATATTACCATCTATGATTTTATTTTCATGCTCAGTGTATTTTATGTTTTGTGTTATTTTAGTATTATTCAATGGCTAATTTGACTGTTATTTTTTATAATTATTAGAGCAGGGTTTCCCAAACTGTATTCCGCGGAACACCAGTGTTCCGCTGAACCTGAATAGGGGTTCCGCGACAATTTCATTTAATATAATGTAGGTACGCACATTCATATTGCGACACTACTAATATTATTCACAAGAAATTATTATTGTATAAATTTTTTCCAATAGTTCTTAATTTATATAGTAGACCCTTCCAGGTAAAAGATCAGACTTAAATGATTTTTGGGCGAGTTTTTTCAGAAGAGTACCCCATTTAATCAAAATAAGATTTTATTGTTTTACTTCCGTATTGTACAACCTATTTATGCAAAGAGGAATTTTCTAATTATGCTGCAACGAAATCAAAGTGCAGGAACAGGTTTGACGCCACACCAGATATTAGGATCCAACTTACCAATATTGTGCCTGATCAATGAAATCATCAAAGTCATTATATATGCTTTATTTATTTAATTTTTTTGTTTGTTGGTATTTCATTTTTTGTTTATATTATACATAAACAAAAAAAATGGAATATAAATAATTTGAATGAATTTATATATAAACAAAAAATGGAACATAAAGGATAAATAATAAATTATGTGCTTAAAAACATTTTTTTTTCATTTTTGCTATTCGAAATTTTCCAATCTAAAATATAAGCCAAGTGTTCCATTAAAATTTATGGGCTTGCAAAGGGTTCCGTTGATAGGGCATATGTATTAGTAGTGTTCAATATCGATACTTTTACTACCCGTCGGTATCCGTTACTTTCACTAAAAGTAATCATTACTATTTATTAGTTACTTTGATTACTTTCGGATAGTATCTACTGCTAGTATCAATTCGTTACTGAATGGGCAGAGAGGATGGATCGCTATGCAACTGTGTATTGGTACATAGTCCTTGTGTTTCGTCTCATATCTTCTTTCATTGCTACAACTCTTAACAAGTATTCACTTTGTCTTTCTGGGATGTTCACGAATTCTCCTTCCATTCGCTTTCGCATCATACATTCTCCTGACACTCCATGTGCCCAAACTACTCAAGCACCCCTTTCGTTATCAATTTATGCCGGCAATGCATTCCTTTTATATACACTTTTATATACGCCCTAGGGATTATATTTCGAGTATGTTCAGTATAATTTTGTCCTTCTACTCTCAGTTAATTGATTTGATTTCAACCAATTCATTTCAATAATTCAATTGGTTAAAATAAATTAAAACGGCGACGAAGATTATTACAATTTTTAGTACTATATTTCACCACAATATAGAACTTGGCATTTATCAAAATACTTATTTAAACATTTAATCAAAATACACAATGTTATTATAACCACCCTGTATCGGACGACAAGTTGAAACAATTTGGTGAGAAAATATTGTAATATTAATTATCTGTTATGTTTTCCTTAAAATTTTTTATCCTTTTCTACAGTTCACATGTTTTAGCACAGTGGAGAAATCTCCCAGAAAATCAGCCAAGTAACTTGGTAACTAGCAAAATTTCATCGAATGATTTCAAATTTCAATAATGCGCGCAGGTTAATAAGCGAGCTCGGCGCGCGGGTGTTCCTGGTCCCAGGTCAGAAAAATGTTGGGAACCACTGCGCTAAACAAACGAATGTATCGAATGAAACTAGTCACATGATCCTCCACTGCGCTGCTATTGGTTGTTTGGTTTGTTAGAGTAAAACGCCCGGAACCGAGCATTTGAATTTCACACGTAGGCTAAGATACGGCTTGGATGTTGGAGAAATTTATATGAAATGTAACTGAACGGCCGGTTTAAAAACGGAGGGTTCTTTTGGCCAACGTGTTGTTGTTGGATTAACACGCTCGGAATGTTGTTTCATGTTGGAGGACATAAAACAAGCTGCGTTTTGAAAACCCCTTAAATAATTTAAAAATTTATTTTTCACTTGTATTGTACAAATACTTTCTGAGAACAATTACATACTTAACTCAATTTCGCTAAAAATGGTGTGTTGGACAAAAACGAACTAGAGCAATTTTTATTTTTATTTTATTTTTTTGTTATAAAAATACAAAAACAGTACAAGGAAGCTTTTGACTGTCCAACTAGGAAGGACTCCCGTTCTAGGACAGTCAAATTGATAGGTTTCGAATATGTTAGGTACATGATGATTAATATATGTAGTGTTAAGTAAGATTGAAAAATTACATTTACCTAATTATAACATATGTTACAGTTTTATAATTAGTTAAGCAATGATGCAGCCATTGGAAGATGCAGGAAATGTGAAGAGTATGAAGAGACTCTGTTTCACCTTTGGTGCCAATGTCCCGCTCTGATGAACAAGGCTCAGATACCTGGGAAGATACATTGGAAAAGTAGGAGAAATAGCTGAATATCCAATGACAACCCTGGTGAACTTTATCAAAGGGAACGGGTTATTGAAATAGGAATGAAATAAAATGGAAGATAGCACGAATGGCGTTTGGTCTGAGTCACGGAAACTATATAAGCCGCATATGTTTTATTAAAAATGAAAATAAACCATTAATGGTCATGTTGTTAGTCTCGTCAGCCGACTACAATTTAATTAACAGCTGAAAAGCTGTCTCCAGTAAATTAGAATTAATTCACACTCATAATTTATTAGGAACTGTGTGTTTGGAGTGGTGCCTACTTGCGTGATTAATTTCTTTTGCGTTGTCTATGGGTTTTGAATCTGTATCTTCTATGGTAAACAACTGTCACTGTCTTTGAAATTTGGCGTCTCCTCTTATCTTGTCACCAGTCTGTAGATAATAATAAAATAGGTAACTATATTTATTTTTCTTCGTTATTTATTGATAGTATCAACTAATAATCATCACAGTTTTACAGCAATATTCAAGCGCTCCTACTTTTCTGGTGACGTTTCTTCAACGCTGGAATTGACCGCCACCGTCCGCCTTGTGAATACGTTGACTTAGGCTACTTGGCTTTACACACGGCTTTTCCCGTAAATCGCTTAATTTTTTGCCAAATTACCAATGTAAACGACACCAAAAGTCACTTAACGTAATCTATAGCAAGTTACAGAAGCTGTTCTCTCGCAAGTTTTTTGACGGGTCTAATTGCGCCCGCGCGAACTTCGGAACTTCCAGCCTTCTTACAGCTTATAAAATCAGTTTGAAAGCTGAGAGACTTTCTGCAAGAAATGGTTCCAAAATCCGCCGTTTGCTAGATATCAAAAATGAAAAAACAGTTGTTTTCATAGGATTTTTTTCGTATAAAACTAGTATTTATTTACACTTATTTAAGTTTTCTGAAAATGGGCATCCTTCTATTCAATTATCAGTTGAATCCTTTCTCTTCTCAATATTTCTGTTTTTAACATTACGTGTTTGAATTCTATTTAGGTTGCAGTCAGGTAGCTGTCATTTGGATAAAATGAAAGAACTCCATTTATTTCTGCCTTACTTAAATTAAATAATTGTTTCATAAAAGCCAAATTCTATTTCAACACTTTATTTGGGTCTTTTCGTCTTTATTGAAAAAATCGCTAAATTTGACAATCGTCGTTGAAGGAAGCCATCTTACTGCAAATAAATTTTCAGATACAAACGGTCGCATGAGCATTTCAAAGGTCGAACTTCCGAACAACTTCTGTGAGCACCACAAGTTGGATGCATATGTAAACGCTTCTGTGAGTAACTCGTCAAAAACTTCCGTTTAGTCATAAATTTTACTTATGAGGGTAAACTAGCCTTATAAAATCAGTTTGATCATTTTGGTACCATTTCTTGCCGCAAGAACCAAAATGCGCCGTTGCGAGATGTCAAGAATTAAAAAAACAGTTAAACGACGAAAACTCGTAGGATTCTTTCTCCTGTAAAACTAGTATTTATTTACACTTATTTTAGTTTTCTGAAAATGTGCACCCTTCAATTTTATTATCGGTCCAATCCTTTCTTATCTCAACATAAAGTGTTGGAATTTGAAGTCGGTTGCTGTCAGGTAGCTGTCATTCGGATAAAATGAAAGAACCCCATTAATTTCCACCTTTGACAGCACAAAAGTGCATGGAGAATAGTTAAATTAGAGCTAAATTCTATTTCAACACTTTTCGCCTTTATTGACAAAATTGACAGCAGCAGGATTGTTGCCATCTTACCGCAAATAAATTTACAGATGTAAACGGTCGCATGAGCATTTACACAGGTTGAACTCGGAGTCGGATGCGTATGTTAACGCTCCTGCGATTAACTTGTCAAAAACTTACGTTAAGTCGTAAATTTTACTTATGAGTGTAAAGCTAGCCTAAGTAATACCTAAGTTCTACCGGTATTATTTTAATAATCGGTAATTAATCCCCTAAAAGCCTCACTTTTGGGAACATATTATGGAAATTGCACTTCGTTTCAACAAATTACTTCAAGAAACATACTGATACTTATCATTCAATATTACCATTATCTAAGAGGTCTTCAGTAACGATATGTCCATTGATGTACAATGTAAGGCTTACCTTAAAATACGACACACCCGACCTGTCACTCGTAAACCCAAATTAGCGATGACCGTTTATTCAAACTTGCGCACACATGTTCACCCTTTCATCTTGCATCATCCATCTCACTCCTTCAAACCCACATACACCCCAATAATAATTATTAAATATTTTGTTTCAGGACTACTTTATTTTGAGGCGAGACCAATAAATCAGCAACACAGCAGTATCATGCATATTCCCGACCCAGATAATTTTTCCATCAAGACGGAACCTGGGTCCCAGGAAGCAGTTCCAGGGAAAATGCCGTATGCGGATATTGAAGTCAACCTCCAGGATTTAAAGAAGGCATGTTTGCAGTATGTCGAGAGTGTTCAGCCAACGAGTAAGTTCCGTTGCGCATATCGATCATCCAGTTGATTAGTCAGACATCTAGTCCGGTCAGTGGCTGAGTGGGCATCGCGTTTGGGTCCCATCCGGACGTTGCATGTTCGATTCCTCAGCTGGCTTAGTCCTCCATCACGACACAAGCGACATTTTCCGCTTAGTGTGGAATTAGTAGGAGATTTTCAATCATTGTTGGGTTATACGTAAGTAAATAAATCTCCAAATACTAAGTTTTGAAATAATGAGCCCCCATAGCTCCCCGTAAACCACATATTATTTACACGTTTCTGTATTTTACATATTAAATATGCTATACAATAACACCGGAAGGCATAACGGTTCGGTGGATTAGTATGTCATTTTGAAATATCCTACTAGTGAGTTTAATTCACTTCAAGATTCATTCACTTCACTTGATTTGGTGATGTTTATGAGTTATCTGAGTATTGTACCAGATAGAGCGTACATTTTTACATACAACTGCATACTCAACTCAAATTTAGATTTTACGTAGATGACTGACCAATCAACTCAACAATCGAAAAAAAATGGTGAAATCCCGAGACTCCTACCATAAAATTTTATTTATTTTAATTTTTAACTTAATGAGTAAAACATCTTATTGTAATATTTAATTAATGAAGACAATATTAGCGAAACTCAATCGATAATCTGAAACAGAAAAATCAGAAAAAGAAACGAATTCAAGTAAGTGGCGCCATCTTTTGGTATTGCTTTAATTCTGTTCTATAATAAAAGTAGATTTGTAACAAACTCCAAGTTCGAAACCGTTTTGCGTAAACTGCGTCAGAGTTGTATTCGTAGTCAGATTCTTAAATTTCTACCGTACAGACGTTGGCACGATAATAAGGTCAGATTATTGGCTCAAATGTTTCTTCAGTTTTTACCCTGATATTTATGTTTGAGGCAGCAAGCCGCCATTTAATTTTTTTTAAATGGTGAGTGGCTAGTGGCATGCAGTGGTCCTTCACGTCCCTGATTGCTTTGGGGACTATCATACCAAATTATTTTTATTAGTTACTAGCTTTTCCCCGCGGCTTCGCTCGCATGGTATTACGGAAAATTACTGTAGCGCTTGCACTTATCAATTATCTCCGCCCCCCACCCCACCCCCATCCCCTCCCGCATTCCATATATTCATTCCCTTACATTCAGTTTTCAAACATCTCGCCTACCACCTAAATTTCATAATGCTATAGCTCAAAGAAAAAAGAATTATTTATCCAATTTTGTTCATTCGTTCGGAATTTATGCGCTAACAAACATTTCGGATGTTTATTTTTATTTAAATATTTGGAAGTTCGTTAATATAATAAAAAAAATACTCTAGTTATCATTCAGTCTTTATAATCGTTACGAATTATATTTTTAATATAGGAACTCTCATCTGACATTATTCCAAGCTTGTCCAAAAAAAAAAACGAATTCTAATATTTGAATTTTCTGCAGTAGTAGCTGACCAGTATACTGAGTACCTACCAGCATAGAGCCCAAAAATATATCCACATTGTTTCCATGGAAAAGATTTTTTTCTGACGTTAGCAAAAACTCGCTTTTGTTAGCGACAGAAAACGTATAACAAATGTAATATATTGATATTTATAATTTCATAACGCCAGAGCTTACCATCATATACAACCTGTAGTCTGCGCATATAATTTAGCTTTATATTGGTGAAAGAATTATTAAAGTCTTTGTTTTTTTTTATGTGAAAAAAATTATGAAAAAAGAAAAAGTATATTTGAATCCCTATTTACACATATGTGCGAGATGGTACAATATATTATTGTCCAAAAACAAAATTAGTATAACAGAAACATTGAAATATGAACAATTAAAAAGCAAATTAAGTCCCTGAAATTGGAAAATGATATATTTACCCTTACTTAATCTGCAATATTTAATTTTAAAAATAAAAATTATTGTTATTGTTATCGTTTTTCAATAACTATTTTTTTTTAAATTGTATACCTATGTCAAATAATGTTTGTATTTATTTCATAACTCCTTGATCATTGTTTATATACTTCATTAGAACATTATTTTTTTTGCATGTAAATAAATACTCCTCCCATAAACACGAGCTCCTAGAGCTCAACTTATGGAGTAGTAGAATAATAATTAATTATTGTATAACTTTGCGTAATATAATCATTGTCATGTTAAAAAAAAATCTTGTAAATAAAAAAATATATATACATTTTTTAATGTTTTCTATTACAAAAATCGAATATGCAAACAAATTTAAAGCAATAAATGCTTTTGAATATATGATTTAAAAGTAACAATAGACTTAGTACGTCAATGCAAGTTTTCAATTTTTGGTACAAAATTAATTTGGTGGCGAAGGCCAATTTCTTAGCTCATTAATTTTGTGGCTAATGGCTTTTACCAACCCAACTTATTTCCTTTCCAGAAATTCACATCCTTCCTTTCCTCAAAAGACCCTCACATAGCTCCCCAAAGATACATAGGCCTTGAGGGAAATTTTTTTCCTGGCCAATGGCTTTTACCAACCCAACTTATTTCCTTTCCAGAAATTCACATCCTTCATTTCCTCAAAAGACCCTCACATAGCTCCCCAAAGATACATAGGCCTTGAGGGAAATTTTTTTCCTTAGGGCCTCCTACGGAGCAAATGAAAAAAAATCAAAAAAAAAACTATGCCGACACTTTTTCACGGAGAAAAGTGCCCACACACCGAAGCTATGGATAATTTCTTATCTAAAGTGATCCGTACACCAATAATTTTATATCGTAAGGATCCATACACGATGTTACGAAATCATTTAAGTAACGTGTTGTTTTTTTTTCAGGTAGCATTAATATGGAGACAGTTCCCATCAAGGCAGAACCAGGACCCAGAGGAGAAGATGGAGGAGTGATTCCTTATACAGAAATAGACATTGACCTGCCGGATGTTAAAAAGGAATGCTTAGAGCACTCTGAAAGTATTTCCCAGACTGCAGGTAAAATCCACTTTTATTCTTTTGAATTTGTTTTTCCTTTTTCATTGTACATACCTTACTTATCGAGCTTTATCTGCCATCTTTTTCAGAAGTAATAATGTACATGAAGGCGCAACCTGGAAAAAGCCTTTTTTCGTGTTCCGATTGCAACAAAACATTTTCTCGAAAGCGAAATTTAAAACTTCACATGCTTTCCCATACTCGAAAAAAAACATTTTCATGTTCCGAATGTAACTTTTCAAATTCTCAAAAGGGATCTTTAAAAAGTCACTTGCTTACCCACACTGGAGAAAAACCTTTTTCATGTTCTAACTGTAGCTTTTCATTTTCTCGAAAAGCAGGTTTAAAACATCACATGTTGACCCATGCCGTGGAAAAACCTCTTCTTTGTTCCTACTGCAGCTTTTCATGTTCTCGAAAGAGTTATTTAAAAGACCACATGTTTACCCATACTAAAGAAAAACCTTTTTCATGTTCCTACTGCAGCTATAAATGTTCTCGAAAGAGATCTTTAAAAAGACACAAGTTTATCCATACTAAAGAAAAACCCTTTTCTTGTTCTTACTGCATGTATTCATGTTCTCAAAAGGATTCTTTAAAAGTCCACATGCGTATCCATACTAAAGAAAAACCTTTTTCATGTTCCTACTGCAGCTATTCATGTTCTCACAAAGGATCTTTAAAAGGCCACATGATTTCCCATACCGGGGCAAAACCTTATACTTGTTCCTACTGCAGCTATTCATGTTCTCGAAAAGAATCTTTAAAACGTCATATGATGACCCATACCGGGGAAAAACCTTATGCCTGTTCCTACTGCAGCTATTCGTGTTGTCAAAAGGGATCTTTAAAAATTCACATGTTTACCCATACTAGAGAAAAACCTTTTTCATGTTCCCACTGCAGCTATAAATGTTATCTAAAGGAAAGTTTAAAAAATCACATGTTTACCCATACTGGAGAAACACCTTTTTCATGTTCCCACTGCAGCTATAAATGTTATCTAAAGGGAAGTTTAAAAAAACACATGTTTACCCATACTGGAAACACACCGTTTTCATGTTCCCACTGCAGCTATAAATGTTATCTAAAGGGAAATTTAAAAAAACACATGTTTACCCATACTGGAGAAACACCTTTTTCATGTTCCCACTGCAGCTATTCATGTTCTCAAAAAGGAAATTTAAAACGTCACACGATGACCCATACCGGGGAAAAACCTTATGTCTGTTCCTACTGCAGTTATTCATGTTCTCGAAAGAGTTATTTAAAAGACCACATGTTTACCCATACTAAAGAAAAACCTTTTTCATGTTCCTACTGCAGCTATAAATGTTCTCGAAAGAGATCTTTAAAAAGACACAAGTTTATCCATACTAAAGAAAAACCCTTTTCTTGTTCTTACTGCATGTATTCATGTTCTCAAAAGGATTCTTTAAAAGTCCACATGCGTATCCATACTAAAGAAAAACCTTTTTCATGTTCCTACTGCAGCTATTTATGTTCTCACAAAGGATCTTTAAAAGGCCACATGATTTCCCATACCGGGGCAAAACCTTATATTTGTTCCTACTGCAGCTATTCATTTTCTCAAAGGGGACATTTAAAACGTCATATGCGTACCCATACTTAAAATAAACCTTTTTCATGTTTCAACTATAGCTGTTCAATTTCTCAGAAGGAATAATTAAAAAGTAACATGATTACCCGTTCCGGGGAAAAACTTAAGTTATGCTCGTTCCTACTGCAGCTATTCATGTTTCCGAAAGGGATCCTTAAAATTTCAGAATCTAACCTATACTGAATAAAAACTTTATAATATTTAATTAAATGAAGACACTGAACGAAACTCAATCGAAATTCTGGAAATTCAGGAAAAATCAGAAAAACTCTATTTTCCAGGCGAGTGCTCTGTCCACTGAGCTAAGGTGTCGATATCCAATACGGTCACTTTTAACTGTACCATACTTCGACTAAGAACCACCCATATTATCTTCATTTTCTTAACGCATATTTTATTGGCTGACATCTTTATGTATGATTGCAAGAATCAATCCTAATAATAATATTCATCCTTGACTTGCAGAAAAGTCAATAGATGTCGCATATTAAATAAAATAGATTAAAATTTATCCAGACACCATCTAGATCGCATTTAGTTCAGGTTTGAATCTTGCAATCGTACATAAAGATGGCAGCCAATAAAATATGCGTTAAGAAAATTAAGATAATATGGGTGGTTCTTAGTCAAAGTATGGTACAGTTAAAAGTGACCGAATTGGATATCGACACCTTAGCTCAGTGGATAGAGCACTCGCCTAGAAAGTAGAGAGGTCCTGGGTTCGAGTCCCAGAGGTGCCAATATTTTTTCTGATTTTTCTGTTTCCAGATTTTCGATTGAGTTTCGCTCATAGTGTCTTCATTTAATTAAATATTACAATTTGAGGTTTTACTCATAAAAGTTTAATAAATTAAAAAAATAATAATTATTAAAACCTTGTAGATGTTCTGACTGTACCTACTCATTTTCTGAAAGCGGAGTTTTAAACCACTTTTACCAAAAATAATATTATTTTCAAGCCGTGTTTGCTATTTATTAATACATAATCTGTCAAAACTAAAGTTTTGTGAAGTGTCGATACTCACCACCCTCCAGGAGACCAGAGGCGGAGAGAGACGCGACACGGAACAACCCTCCGTGATGAACCTTACATCGATTAAAGTTACATTATATTTTCATTATTTACTCAACTAATTGTTTTGTGTTTAATAAACCGAAAGTGAGAACCAAACATTTTTTATTATAACAGAACCCTACCTTTTCAGGCACATCAAAGTTTTATATTATAAGAGTTAGAAATAACTCCCACTCCAACAAGCAAATATAAAAGTTCTGATGTTCAAAAATGTTCCCGATCTCAGCATAATTATTTATTATGTAAAATATTTTCCAATCAATTTTACAAAAAAAAAAACATTTAAAAATGTTTAACAAATAGTAAAAGGTCTTTGCACAAAAAACTCAAAACTTAAATCAGATCCCTTTGAGCAATAATTTTGATATTTATCTTTTGTGAAAAACTTTGCTAAATGAATCAATCCATGAATAATGAATTGTTGCAAATAAATAAAAAATTGTTGAAAAGATGCAATCCGATTTGGAAAAGATCATAATTACTTCGTGTCTGGACAACAGCAGGGAAGGGGGTACTAATAGGGAACTCCAGTTCTCTTTAATTTTATGTTTTTTATAAATAACTAGCGAGTTCCTGGCATGCGTGCAATGTCACTAATAAAAAAATTGTTTCTCCCTTTTTGTTTGTCTTTCCATTTGTCCCGTTCCCATTCCACCTCCCCTTCCCCTCGCGCGTTTCCCTTCTACCTTACCGGTCTTCCCTCTCCTCTTTCCTGCTAACCCCCCTCCCCCTCTCCTCTCCACACAATCTAACTGCAGCGCGGATTACTTTCCATGTAGGGATACAATCTAACTGCAGCGCGGATAAGTTTCTATATAGGGATACAATCTAACTGCGGATAAGTTTCCACACACTCTGGAGGATAAATTTCCACACGGGGATACAATCAACTGCAGTGTTGATAAGTTTCCTTACAACTGCAGCGCGGATTACTTTCCATTCAAGAATAGACTGTGTAATCTAACTGCAGATAAGTTTCCACATAAGAAATAATCTGACTGCAGCACGGATAAGTTTCATAGCGTATCTTTTATAAATATTTTGCTTTTAATATGATGTCTTATTTCTGAAATTGGGACGTTCTGGCATCCAAACAACAGGATGACTACTAAAAAAACAGGATATATTGTCAGCTTCTGTATATACATGCGGAATTTCGCACGAAGAGAGTGAGGAAGGGAATAACTGAAAGATGAAAGTTCGGGAAGTTATCAGAGAGAGAATATAGAAGAGGTGCAAACAATGTACGTGTCATCCTGCATGACTTTAAAAAATGATCTAATTCTATAAAGTTTTATTTACCCTTGCAGAGTAACGAACCTTCTACCTTTAAATACAAAGTTTACTTGATGGTAGGTAGGGAGAGAAATAAAAAACATCACTTTTATACATTGTGTGCTTTTTTATAATAAAATTAATGTCACTATTTACAAAAGAAAAAATAATTGCATTAAAAAGTTTGTCTATTTTAATTGCAATTAAAAATCACTATTATGTTAACCTCTATTAATTAATGCCTACGATTTTCTTAAGATTTACACATTTACAAAAATGTAGGAAACAATTTATAAACAACTGGACTTCATCCCAACAAACAAAAAAACACCCTTGGATGCTTTTAGTCTAGTCCCAAGGAAAGGAGAAAAAGTGTTATACAATTGCTTCATTTCGTGGGATGGAGTGTATAATACAGTAATATTATTCATTCAGTCATATTTTATGAATGGCAACAAAAGACAGAAAATCAGTCCATTTAATTAATTAATGGTTGCTTATTTGTGTGCTGTAAACACCGAAGAGATAAACCGATAAGTGTGTCCAAGGTCAATTTTATCTTACTTTGGGAATTAATCAAACATTTTCAGATACCGAATTTTTTTTTTACCAGAAATCAATTTCATTGGCCTGTTGACTTCTTTCTTTGTTTTTAATATGGTATAGATAACATTTTTATGGATTATCTGATCATTTTTTAATTCATAGCCAAAATAAATAGTAGCTGTCAGCATTAAAAGGTTGGCAATGACTGGCTCACCATCTCAATACATTATCCGCTTTAATAGACAGTTTTGGTTGAGTTTTCAAACTTCTTTAAACTTTTGATGACCATTAATTCGATGGTCAGTGCCATTTTGAATTTTTGACATTTTAATGGTCCCCGTTAAAAGCCGATTCTCGGGTCGTTTCAGCATTTGATCAACCGACGAGCAAGGAAATGGAGCGGAGCACCAGTTGCAAGATCCGAACCAGCCTTAGGATTGGCACACCAAATAATATATTGAAAGGATCGGGAGAGACTGGTATCATGGAGGTAGATCATTTGACCTCTCCAGCAGAGGACTCTCAGGACATCGCCTTGCAGCACAGTGGGAGGGATAGGTTCGTAAGTCTTTCACTCCTGGACACACTGATCCCCAGATTCCTACCCACCTCTCATATCTTTTTTCTTCCCAGAACTTCCTTGCCTTCCATTTCTAAAAAGGCCTTCCACACAGTATCGCTAAAGCAGAGGCTAGCATGGGGGGGGGGGGTTTCTGGGAGAAATGTCCCAGAAAACCACTTAAGTAACTTGGTAACTAGCACAATCGTAAGTGAAGATATTTACTTTTGTGGCGCTAAACCAGAGCTTCCCAATCAGTGGTCCGCAAGAGCTAGAATATGGTCCGGGAAAGATTTCAAATTTCAATAATGCGCGCCGGTTAACAAGCGAGCTGAGCGCGCGGGTGGTCCTGGTCCCAGGTCAGAAAAAGGTTGGAAACCACTGCGCTGAACGAATGAAAGTAATCAGTGATGCTCCACTGCGCTGCTATTGTAGTTAGAATAAAACGCCCGGAACCGAGCGTTTGAATTTCACACGTAGCCTAAAATACGGCTTGGATGTTGGAGAAATTTATATGAAGAGACTCCGATTCACCTATGGTGCCAATGTACCGCTCTGATGAACAAGGCCCAGATACTTGGGAAGACACATTGACATTGTGAAACCAGAAGGAATACCCGAAAATCCAGTGACAACCTTGGTGAACTTTATCAAAGGGACTGGGTTATTGTTAAAGGAATGAAATAAAATGGGAGATAGCAAATGGCGTTTGGCTTGAGTCACGGGAACTAAATAAGCCGCATACGTTTTATTAAAAATGAAAATAAACAAATAATGGTCATGTTGTTATGCTCATCAGCCGACCAAAATTAAATTAACTGCTGATAAGCTGTCTCCAATAAATTAGAATTAATTCCGACTAATAATTTATTAGGAACTGTGAGTTTGGAGTGGTGCTTACTTTCGAGATTAATTTATTTTAAAAAGTGGTGTTTAGGAAGTTATTGTTTTATTTTAAATTAAAAAAAAATATATATTTTGCGTTGTCTATGGATTTTGAATCTGTTTCTTCTATGGTATACAACTGTCACTGTCAAATTTGGCGTCTCTTATCTTGTCACCAGTCTGTAGACAATAATAAAATAGGTAGTTATATTTATTTTTCTTCATTATTTATTGATAGTATCAACTTATAATCATCACAGTTTTACAGCAATATTCAAGCGCTCCTACTTTTCTAGTGACGTTTCTTCAACACTGGAATTGACCGCCGCCGTCCGCCTTGTGAATACGTTGCTAAGGCTAGCTTTACACTCGTAAGTTTTTTTCCGTAAATAGCTTACTTAAGCGATTTATGGCCAATTATCAGTGTAAACGACACCAAAAGTCACTTAACGTAATCTATAGCAAGTTACAGAATCTGTTCTTTCGCAAGTTTTTTTAAAGATCCAATCTCGTCCGCACGAACTTCGGAACTTCCAGCCTTCTTACAGCTTATAAAATCAGTTTGTAAGCTGAGAGACTTTCCGCAAGAAATGGCGCCAAAATGCGCCGTTTGCTAGATATCAAAAATTAAAAGACAGTTGTTATTTTAGGATTTTTTTCGTATAAAACACTTTCTTAAAATCCTTTCTTATCTTTGAACATGAAAAGGGCATTAATTAAGTGTTTGAATTCGATTTAGGTTGCTGTCATGTAGCTGTCGTTCGGATAAAATGAAAGAACTCCATTAATTTCCGCCTTTGACGGCACAAAACTGCTTGGAGAATAATTTAATTAAAGCCAAATTCTATTTCAACCCTTTTATTGACAAAATTGACAGCAGCAGAATCGTTGTTGACAGGAAGCAAACTTACCAAAAATAAATTTACAGATGTAAACGGTCGCATGAGCATTTACACAGGTTGAACTTCCGTGAGCATTAATTACCATAAGTCGGATGCGTATGTTAACGCTCCTGTGAGTAACTTGTCAAAAACTTACGTTTAGTCGTAAATTTTACTTATGAGTGTGTAGCTAGTGTAAGTAATACCTAAATTCTACTGGTATTATTTCAATTATCGTAATAATTCCCCTAAGCGCCTCACTTTTGGGAACAGATTATGGAAATTGCACTTCGTTTCAACAAATTACTTCGAGAAACAAACTGATACTTATCATTCAATATTACCATCGTCTAAAAGGTCTTCGGTAATGACGTGCCCCTTGATGTTCAATGTAAGGCTTAACTTAAAATACGACACAATTGACCTTCACTTGTAAACCCAAATTAGCGATGGCCGTTTATTCAAACTTGCGCACACATGTTCACCCTTTCATCTTGCATCATCCATCTCACTCCTTCAAACTCTCATCCACCACAATAATTATTATTAAATATTCTGTTACAGGACTACTTTATTTTGAGCCGAGACCAAAAAATTAGCAACACGGCAGTATCATGCATATTCCCGACCCAGAGAATTTTTCCATCAAGACGGAACCTGGGTCCCAGGAAGAAGTTTCAGGGAAAATGCCGTATGCGGATATTGAACTCAACCTTCAGGATGTAAAGAAGGAATGTTTGCAGTATTCCGAGAGTGTTCAGCCAACTAGTAAGTTCCGTTGCGCAAATCGATCATCCAGTTGATTAATCAGACATCTAGTCCGGTCAGTGGCTGAGTGGGCATCGCGTTTGGGTCCCACCCGAGCGTCGCGTGTTTGATTCCTTGGCTGGTTAAGTCGTCTATCACGACACGAGCAATTTTCCGCTTAGTCTGGTGTTAGTAGGAGATTTTCAAACATTGATGGGTTATACGTAACCCGGGAATGTTTGCCTTTCTTTTTTAAAAAAAAGTAAATAAATTGCCAAATACTGAGTTTTGAAATAATGTTCAACCATTGCTCACCGTAAACAACTTATTATTTAAACGTTTCTGTGTTTTACATATTAAATAACACCGGAAGGCATAACAGTTCGGTACATTAGTATGTCATTTTGAAATATCCTGCTAGTGAGTTTAATTCACTTCAAGATTCACTTCACTTGATTTGGTGATGTTTATGAGTAATCTGAGTATTTTACCACATTTTTACATATAACTGCATACTCAACTCAAATTTAGATTTTTCATAGATGACTGACCAATCAACTCGACAATCGAGAATAAATGGTGAAATCCCGAGACTCCTACAATAAAATTTTATTTATTTTTATTTTTAACTTAATGAGAAACATTTAATTGTAATATTTAATTAATGAAGACAATATTAGCGAAACCAATCAAAAATCTGAAACAGAAAAATCAGGAAAAGATACTTTTACAAGTAAGTGGCGCCATCTTTTGGTATTGCTTTAATTCAATTCCATACAAAAGTAGATTTGATGGTGAGGGCCAATTTCTTAGCTCATTAATTATGTGGCCAATGGCTTAACACTTTTACCAACCCAACCTTTTTCCTTTCCAGAACTTCACATCCTTCCTTTCCTCAAAAGACCCTCACAGCATTCCCAAAGATACATAGGCCCCGAGGGGAATTTTTATCCTCAGGGCCTCCTGCGGAGCTAATGAAAAAAATCAAAAAAATAAAAACTATGCTGACACTTTTTCATGGATAAAAGTGCCCACACATTCGGTACACAATGTTACGAAATCCTTTAAGTAACGTGTTGTTATGTAATTCCAGGTAGCATTAATATGGAGACAGTTCCCATCAAGGCAGAACCAGGACCCAGAGGAGAAGATGGAGGAGTGATTCCTTATACAGAAATAGACATTGACCTGCCGGATGTTAAAAAGGAATGCTTAGAGCACTCTGAAAGTATTTCCCAGACTGCAGGTAAAATCCACTTTTATTCCTTTGAATTTGTTTTTTCTTTTTTCATTGTAGATACCTACATACTTATCGAGCTTTATCTGCCATCTTTTTCAGACATAATAATGGACATGAAGGCGCAACCTGGAAAAAAACCCTTTTCATGTTCCTACTGCAGCTATTCATGTTCTCAAAAGGGATCTTTAAAAAACCACATATTTACTCATACTAAAGAAAAACCTTTTTCATGTTCTTACTGCAGCTATATATGTTCTCAAAAGGGAAATTTAAAAAAACACATGTATATTCATACTAAAGAAAAACCATTTTCATGTTCTTATTGCAGCTATAAATGTTCTCTAAAGGGAAATTTAAAAAAACACATGTATATTCATACTAAAGAAAAACCTTTTTCATGTTCTTACTGCAGCTATAAATGTTCTCTAAAGGGATCTTTAAAAAGTCACATATTTTCCCATACCAGAGATTCTTTTTCATGTTCCTACTGTAGCTATACATTTCCTCAAAGGGGACATTTAAAAAGTCATATGCGTACCCATACTTAAGATAAACCTTTTTCATGTTCCAACTGCTGTTCAATTTCTCAGAAGGAATATTTAAAATGTCACATGATTACCCATTCTGGGGAAAAATTTATGTTATGCTCGTTCCTACTGCAGCTGTTCATGTTCTCGAAAGGGATCTTTAAAATTTAACTTATATTGAATTAAAACCTTGTTGATGTTCTGACTGTACCTATTCATTTTCTGAAAGGGGAGTTTTAAAACACTTTTACCAATACTAATATTATTTTAAAGCCTTGTTTGCTATTTATTAATAATCTGTCAAAATTAAAGCCTTGTGAAGTGTCGATACTCCCACCATCCAGGGGGCCAGGGGCGGAGATTGACGCGACACGGAACAACCCTCCGTGACGAACCTTACACTGATTAACGTTACATTATATTTTCATTATTTACACAACTAATTGTTTCGTATTTAATAAATCGAAAGTGATAACCAGACATATTTTATTATAACAGAACCCTACCTTTTCAGGCACATTAAAGTTTTATATTATATGAGTTAGAAATAACTCCCACTCCAACAAGCAAATATACAAGTTATGATGTTCAAAAATGTTCCCAATCACAGCATAATTATTTATTACTAGCTTTCACTCATGGCTTTGCTCGCATGGTATTGGGTTGAATTACCACTGATTAATTCACTCACTCACTCTCCCACTCACTCACTCACTCTCCGCGAACCCCACTTGAAAAGTCATTAATAGCTATGAAAAAAAATAATTTATAGTAGCCGTTTCCTAACTTAACATAACCTATTTAACCAATTTTTAACATTTTTTTATCGTCACTCTTTATGGCCTTTTTGAGGTGGTTCTGAGTTGGTTTCATTCTGAGTTGGCCGGTCACCTTTATTTATATAGGTAGGTATTAACTACGAAGCCTGAAATATCAACATTGTTTCCACAGCAACAATTTGTTTTCTGACGTTAGCAATAACTCGCTTTTGTTAGCGACAGAAAACGTACAATAAATATAATATATTTCATAACGTCAGGGCTTATCATTATATACAGCATATATTACTCGCATATAATTAGCTTTCTATTGGTGAAAGAATTTTTAAAATAGGTTCATTTTGTTATACGTTTTCTGTCGCTAACAAAAGCGAGTTATTGCTAACGTCAGAAAACAAATCGTTGCCATGGAAATGATGTTGATATATTTATAGGCTCTATGCTGGTATGTACTCAGCCCCCTACCTACTGGTCGGCTGCTGCTCCAGAAAATTCAAATATTAGAATATGTTTTGTTTTTTTGGACAAGCTTATGTTTTGGAATAAATGTCAGATGAGAGTTCCTACATTAAAAATATAAATCGTAACGATTATAAAGACTGTACAATAAATAGTGTTATTTTTTATTATATTTACAAACTTCCACTTATTTAAATAAAAATTAATCTCCGAAATGTTTGAAAGCGCATAAATTCCGAACGACTGCACCAAATTGGATAATTCTTTTTTCTTTGAGCTCTAGCATTATGAAATTTAGGTGGCACGCGAGCTGTTTGGATACTGAATGTACCGTGAATGAATGTATGGAATGCGGAGGGGGGGTGGGGGGATAATTGATAAGTGCAAGCGCTACAGTAATTTCCCCTAATACCATGAAAGCGAAGCCGCGGGGAAAAGCTAGTAAGAAATAATCTGACCGCAGCAAGGATAAGTTTCATAGCGTTTCTTTTATAAATATTTTGCTCTTAATATTATATCTCATTTCTGAAAATGGGACATTTTGGCATTTAAACAACAGGACAACTACTAAAAAAACAGGACATATTGTCAGCTTCTATGTACATGTATATACATGCAGGATTTCGCACGACTGACTGAAACAGGGCGAATAATGGAGAGTGAGGAAGGGAATAACTGAAAGATAAATGTTCGAGAAATTATCAGAGAGAGAATACAGAAGAGATGCAAACAATGTACGAGTCATCCTGCATGACTTTAAAAAATGATCTAAATGAAATAATCCTATAAAGTTTTATTTACGCTTGCTGAGTAACGAACCTGCGACCTTTGAATACAGAGTTAACTTGATGGTAGGTAGGGAGAGAAATAAAAACATCACTTTTATACATTGGGTACTTTTTTATAATAAAATTAATGTCACTATTTACAAAAGAAAAAATAATTACATTAAAAAAGTTTGTCTATTTTAATTGCAATTTAAAAATCACTATTATGTTAACCTCTATTAATTAATACCTACAGTTTTCTTAAGATTTACACATTTACAAAAATGTAGGAAACAATTTATAAACAACTGGACTCCATCCCAACAAACAAACAAACACCCTTGGATGCTTTTAGTCTAGTCCCAAGGAAAGGAGAAAAAAAAGTGTTATTCAATTGCTTCATTTTGTGGGATGGAGTGTATAATACAATAATATTATTCATTCAGTCATATTTTATGAATGGCAACAAAAGACAGAAAATCAGTCCATTTAATTAATTAATGGTTGCTTATTTATATGCTGTAAACATCGAAGAGATAAACCGATATAAATGTGTCCAAAGTAAGGTCAATTTGATCTTACTTTGGGGATTAATCAAACATTTTCAAATACCGAAATTCTTTCTTAACCAGAAATCAATTTCATTGGCCTGATGACGTCTCTTTGTTTTTAATATGATATAGATAACAATTTTATGGATTATCCAATCAGTGGTTGTAAACTTTTTAATTCAAAGCCAAAATAAATAGTAGCTGTCAGGATTAAAAGGTTGGCAATGACTGGCTGATGATCTCAATACATTATCCGCGTTAATAGACAGTTTTGGTTGAGTTTTTTCAAACTTCTTTAAACTTTTGATGACCATTAAGTCGATGGTCAGTGCCATTTTGAATTTTTGACATTTGAATGGTCCCCGTTAAACGCCGATTCTCGGCTCGTTTCAGCATTTGATCAATGGTTGAGCAAGGAAATGGAGCGGAGCACAGCTTGCAAGATCCGAGCCGACCACACCAAACTACATATTGAAAGGATCGGGAAATACTGGTTGGGGGAAACCTTTTGACCTCTCCTGCAGAACTCTCTCGGAACATTGCCTTGCACTGCGTTGGGAGGGATGGATTCATAAATCCATCAATTCTGGACACATTGACCACTAGATTTCTATCTATCCCTCATACCTTTTTCCTTCCCAGAACTTCCTCTCTTACCTTTTCTAAAAAAGGCTTCGAGGGGAAATATTATTTTTCTCAGTGAAATATAAAAAAAAAAGGGGAACTCACTAAGGGAACTGGTAGAGTAATTTCACCATTATAAGATCCTCGGGTGTGGGATGGTTTATATTAACTTCCTATAATTTTAGTCCAAGTGTGGCCATTTGAACAAGATTTGAACACTTGCTGCCGACTATCGTCCAAACAATGATGTGCCTCAAACTCACACTTACAACTTGCGTGTCGCGACCTCCGTAAAAGCATTGGTACAGGATCTTATAGTTAGCCCAGTCAATGAACGCATTGAACTGGAACATGCTAGAGGAAAGCTGAATTTTTGCAGGTGGATAGTACTTCTTATGTGGAGTATTTTCCAAAAAAGTCCCCACCCCTCCCCCGCTTGCTTCCTCCCCTGTCCCCTCCCAAACTTTACAATTTTAGAGTTCTACAAAATCCATTATATCTCTTAAACTATTATATGCACCTGAAAAAAAAATTCTCCGTTAAACTTCTTAGAAAGCTGTCTAAAAATAAGGTGTCTATTTGTCTTTGTTATCTATTACGGTTTGGCAAATAATAATGACATTGTCGCAAAAATATTTTTTTTTTTCGTAAAATTTTGATTTAAAGGTGAATATTTTTTTTATCTAGGGGGACACGCAAAAATATTTCATATAATTTATTTGCCAAATTTAATAAGCTTTAAAACGATGTATAATATTGCTTACCTTTATTCTTAATACTGGTCAAAATTCGATTCGATAGCAGGGCGGCACGGCGTGCTTGGCAGTCGGGCCTAGCTCGCTGTGCTTGCAGATGACCGATTTGAGCTTAGGTAGGTATTTATAGTTTTAAATTGAAACACCGAGTACTTTTTAATTGATTCACGATTTAAAAACGCTTTAACACTAAACTGTATAGTAATAGTAGTAATGGAGGCTTTCTTACCTTGCTTTAAAAAAACGTCTTAAAATAAAGGTGGATGCGAAGCTAGTTCAAACTCAGAGTAGGATTTGAGCTTTGCAGGACTGTCACATACGCATAATATTCTATTGAATATCTGATTAGGGTTGATTATAAATTCTTTGTTTCTAACTTTGTTAGATTTATTACTGGCTTGAATATCAATCATATCCGATCTGTGTAGTTTTACTTCTGAAAAACTTTGCCCTGCCATTTTCTTCATAGCTTTGAACCTTACCTCATAAGCATCGTCATATGTTTTAGTTGAGTCTGATACTAATCTCGAAGAAATGCAAATTAATTCACCAGACTTTCGAGCAAAAGTATTGTGTGTCACCAGTATAAATTTTGTTAAGTCTTGTTTGAAAAGCTTCACTGATTGAAATGAATAATGGAGCTCCTAATATCCATTTACTGAGAAATCCCACACCCTTGCGTAAGTGCTCCTACTGTTTTTAATGACTTCATCAAGGATTGTTCATGTCAATGCATGTATCAGTCCAAACTCCTGAGCAAAACATGTTGTTAAGTAAAAACATATTGTAAGTTTTGCTGTCCGACTTGTCGCTTTGATTGTGTTTTAAGTGTCGGTGAAATGTTTAAGATTTATTGCAACTGATTCGTCTTCACAAGCTTATTCATGTGGCATCTTCTTGTTCACAATATTTCTTTTATTTCACGAGGAAAAAATGTATCATGAGAGTCATTGCAAATTATTTTGACGATTGCAGCGCCTGTAAGAACATAGGCTCTTACAGCTCTTGCATAAGCGTGTCCTTTTATCACGTGTATCACTGTGGGACCTCCGTACACAGTTTTCCATAAATCTTCGAGCCCACTTTCTTCCGTGATCCAATACATCCCAAATATGATATTTACAAATGAAACTTCCTAGTCATACAATAATTTTTGAAATTTCAGATGATCCACCAGCCCCCGCTACCATTTCAATAGGTTTGAGAAAAAGCGGTTGGTCGAAGTTACAATGTCACACAATCGTTCATAAACCCGTTCCAGCTAACTTTTGAATGCACAATGCTAATTTTATGTCACTTCACCACAAATAATTGGTTGGAGATACAAAAGATAATGAATCGGCATGCTCTTTTCTGAAAGATATACATTCACTGACATCTTTGATGGTTACATCTTTCAAGCCGCTCTTTTTTCTCTTCGCGTAACAAGGTTGAAGGATATTTTCTTGATTAACGTAATTTCCATTTCATCACTGAAGACGAAGTACATCTAGACTTGTAAAATTAGAGGCTGGATTGATGCACATTGCACTTTATTCTTCCCACGGCATGAAATGTGCTTAGGCCATCAAATGTTTTTATATTAACGTCGGCATTTTCGAACACAAATTGTTAGAATGTATCATCTTCGATTGTAGGAGGCCCAGCTCTTATTACAGATCTTTGGTATCTGTCACCTTCATGACACGACGAACAAATGCCCAATGACGACAACACTTCTATTAAATTCTTAGATCCGTACATTCTCTGTAGAAAACACAAACTTGTCTGAATTGATGACAAAAAGACCTTGGCCTTGCAGATGCTATTATGGCGTGGTTAATTACTAAACGTCTTCTCGTAACATCAGGTCCATTATCATACAATCTCTTCTTGGTTACAGTTAACGTGAACAGATTCAGAGTTTCAGGAACTAAATCATCACCCCCACGACTGATTTCCGAAACATCAGGATAGCTTTCACAATCATGTGGCATTTTTTTAAACTTCTTTTCTGATTATTTCTGCGGCAGCAAGTACAATTCTTAAACATTCCAGATTTGCATTCTTTTCTTTGTTTCTGTACCAGTCGCCTAGTATCTTATAACTTGAGTGAGACATGCACATGACAGTTTTTCTGTCATGTGCATGTATACATAAAATCTTGAAAATAGTCAATGTATACATAAAATCTTGAAAATAGTCAATTACTTGTTTTTTAGGAAATGTATATGAGTACGGAAGATCACTGCCACAAATGTCTTTTACTATTTTCCCTAATTTCTCTAATATAAACTGACATTCGTCAGTATTTTCTAAAAAACTACAGAGTTTAAGAAAATTTTTAGCTGAATTATCATATTTAGGTGTTCCTATATACTGAGTTGGTTTACTTTTACAGAACTTCTTGTAGCAAATGCCATGATAGCGAACTTCTGCTACGACCAAATCAAACACACCTAAAAGTTTAGATTTTATTTTTGCACCCCATTTGTCATCTATTATATTACAATGTTTCCCCTATTTCTGGTCTTAACACCAAATGTTTTGTTAACGATATTTATGAGATAGTTTAAAATCAAACGCTGTTTTTTATTATCAAAAATAATACTCACAAATAGTTCTCCGTGAAATTAAATGTATTTTCTAAATGCCTTAGGAATGGCTGAGGTGTACCTACTGGTCAATAGGCTACAATTAACATTTGTAAAAGCTTTAATACTGCTAGGCTTATTATACATTTTTCTACAATCTACGTGGACAGTTGGTTACGCTACCTAAAGTGGTTAATTTAACATAATTATTATCTCTTTCAATACTAGCGTTAATTAGCATTTGTAACCCTTTCTTTACTTTAACAAAATTTCCTGGAAGGTATTTTTTTTACATAAAATACACAATAAGTTCTCTTCAGACATTTTCAGTGGTTTTTTTTTTATTTATTAATTGTTAATTAATTTTTTCTCAATATTTTAACCTGATGAAGGAGGGAAAACGCACAAAAAACTTGATACACGGCTTGGCGCAACCACGTCAAAATATAACCACAAAACCAACACACACCTTAACCTTAAGACATATCTTTTTTTTTAACATATGAGATCAAACTGACCATATTTATTTATTTTTTCGTTTGTTTCAACTTGATAAAACAGTAAATAGCGACGCGACAAGAACGACGACATGTCGCTTGGCCTCGCCACTCCGTGTTACGGCCAGCCCGCGCACGCCGTTGCGTTTGTCCACTATTTTCGATAGAAATAAAAGATGTAAGTAAACATTGTTATGCATGGTTTTAAAGCTTATTAAATTTGACAACTTATTTGTCGAAAGTATTTTTTCATATTTTCTCAGACAAAAAAAATATTCAACTTCAAAAAATAATTTTGCAAAAAAAAAAATTTTTTTAACAACAATCTCATTATTATTGGCCAAACTAATGCAGATATTAAAAAAAGTTTTATTATAGAATTTTTAGGCAATTTTATAAGAAATTCAACGATGAATTTTTTTTTCTGATATATCTTTTAGTTTACGAGATATAATCGCTTTAGTAGAACCCCACATTTTAATGTTTGGGAGGGCACAGGGGAGGAAGCAAGCGGGGGAGGGGTAGGGACTTTTTTGGAAAATACTCCACATAAGATGTACTATCCACCTGCAAAAATTCAGCTCTCCCCTAGCATGTTCCAGTTAGGGCCTGTTTTTTGTCTAGATTGACTGGGCTAAGTGGTTAAACTACTCAAGGATTACTAATGGACACTGCCATCTCAGGAGAGAATAAAGCAGCTATTGGGAATGGAAAACACCAATAGATGCAGGAAATGTGAAGAGACTCCAATTTACTTATATTGGCTCACTGTAATATATGCGCCAAATGTAATGGCTGCGCCAAATGAAATGTATCCATGTCGGAGGGTAGTACTTAATAATCGATATACGTAATTATGTACTGGTTTTTATTAGGGAGCTGCTTGTAGCAAAAGAGACTCTCTACTGACAGTCATCACCTTTTATAGATTCTCGCAAGCATACCATCTCGCTTGCTCTCATATACATTCACTCATACACCACACTCACATACCTGGGAAGACACATTGTGTGTAACCAGGAGACCCGAATATCCAATGACAACCCTGGTGTACTTTATCAAAAGGACCGGGTTATTGTTGTTAGATAAAACGGGAGATAGCACAAACGGCCCATGGCCTACGTAAACAGCCTATGTTTTATTAAAAATGAAAATAAACAAATAACGGTCGTGTTGCCATGCTTGTCAGCTGACCACAATCTGATTATAAGCTGAAAAGGGCTGAGATTCGACATTTAACTCGTTACTTGCCGTTCGATCACCGGTGATCAATCGACGCAAACCAAAATAATCACTAAAAAATAATTTTGTTATGCGATTTTAACCCTTATGTATAAAGAAAACGTGTGAAGAAGAAGGTCAGAATCGCTTGGGGCATTCTTGTTCATAAGGTATAAGATACCATGAACCCACCTAGAGCAGCGATATAATTTCTTTGAGATTGTTTATGACACGGCCTGCGAGGCTGCGCGTCGCCCGGCTGGACAAAATGGCGGCTGTGAAGTCTCGCGTCGCGGGCGACGAAATGATCGTAAAACGTATAAATTCATCGAATAAACGCAAGTAATATTGTTCTTATGTATAGTTTAGTATTCAAGGAATGTGTTTCAGTAAAGATTACATAAGATAGCATAAAAATTAACCTGCAAAATATTACGTAAAAGTCAAAACATCGCGAAATTTTTTCGTTTTTTCCGTGTTATTTGAAACGTAGTAAAAAGTATAAATTCATTGAATAAACGCAAGTAATATTGTTCTTATGTATAGTTTAGTATTCAAGGAATGTGTTTCAGTAAAAATTACATTAGATGGCATAAAATTAACCTGCAAAATAATACGTTAAAGTTGACGTTTTTTCGTTTTTTCCTGGCTCGTCAGGGGTTAATCGTTAAATGCCAAGGAGGAAACCATGTAAAATCGCAATGTTTTGACCTTGACGTAATATTTTGTGGGTTTATTTTATGCTATCGTATATTATATTTACCGAAACAATATTTTATGCTATCGTATATTATATTCCTTGAACAATAAACTATGCATAAAAACAACATTACTTGCGTTTATTTGATGAATTTATATGTTTTGTGATCTTTTTCACAAGAATGACGCTAACCAATTTGACAGCTCAAATACCGGGAAAAATCTCAGCCGGAGGGCATAGAAATTATTCCGATTCCCTGGGTGTGTTCATGGTATTTTATACCTTAAGAATAAGAATGCCCCAAGCAATTCTGACCTTGTTCTTCATACGTTTTTTTTTTATGCATAAGGGTTAAAATCGCATTCCAAAATAATTCTTTTTGAACATTTTGGCGTGTGCGCCGGCGCACGAGCGGCAAATGACGAGTTTTAACGGGAACCATTCAAAAGGCAAAAATAGTTTTTGTGGTGAAGTTTGAAAACGTCCAAAGTTACAATGCTTCCATAATATTTCATAATTAATGGTACATTATAACTTCGAGTAGTTTGTTTTAAATTTTGAATTCCTTAAAGACGTGACCAGTACATTCAAAATTGTTGATTTATTTCAAAATAATAATTAGTCTACTATGATTACATATTGGGATAAATAAAATTAAATATTTTTATAAATACAGAGGAAACTCGCCATTCATACAACTCTCGACTCGCAATAATGTAAATATCAAGTTATGTACGTTTGTTTTATCAGTATTTCAATGAAAGATGCTGCTCTAAAGAACTATTTTTTCGGCAACGGTGCAGTCGGAAAATGGGCCTGATGCGTGCACAAGAATCCCAACTGATTCCGTCTGGAGCCAGTGAGACTATGGCATCTCCAATTGGGTTATGTTGTGAGGCTGAATGTAGTGGGGAGGGGAAGGAGATGGGAAAGAATGAGGTGAGGAAGTGCCTGGCTATTCAGATCAAGTCGTCAAACACAGTTGAAGCCAATTCAAGCAACGTTTCAATTTGAAATGGTGGAATTACACCAGAGCGGTACTGAGAGTATCTTCCACTCTGGAACACATCACAAATAAACTATACATTATTTTGAATCAATAAATTGTGAAATAACACAAAGCAATCAAATAAAATTTCTTGCGCACGCCGGGATTCAAACCAGCGACCGAATCTAGTCGGGAGCCTTAATCGTAGACCACAGAGACCATCATCATTCTTCCGTACAACGGATTGCCGACTATTGTGTTTTCTCCTTCCTACAACCGAGTTGCTCAATATTCCTTTTTGAAAAAAATAATTTTACATTTACCATAACTTGAAATGAGTTATGTATGAATAGCAAAGTTCCACTGTAATAAATTGGCAAAGACATCGAAGTTTAAATTGCTGTAATAAATTATAAACGACCTGTCTTTGCTAAGATAAATGTCTTTTATACTTAAAGATAAACATTTTGGAATAAGACAATATTGCTTTTTTAGTTAATTCAAGCTTTACAATAATAATATGAAATATAAATAACAGACTAACTTTTCTTTGACATTAAAAATAATCAAATCTGAAGCTTTATTCACACAAAGAGACAATGCAATTTTCATCATTCTGATTTCGTCTCATACATTTTAGGCTGCCTTTACTCGGTAAGTAAAATTTATGACTTACGTAAGATTTTGATAGGTTACTCATGGGAGTGTTTATATATGCGTCCGACTTTTGATAATTAATGCTCACGGAAGTTTAACTTGCGTAAGTTCTCACGGTGACCGCTACACATGTAATTTAGGCATAATTTTATTATGGGTGAGATGGCTTCCTGTGAACAACGATTTGCTGCTGTCAAATTTACGTTATTTTGTCAATAAAGATGAAAGGGCCCAAAAATGTTGGAAAAGTTAGCTTGAGAGAAACAATTCTCCATGCGCTTTTGTACCATTAATGGTGGAAATTGATGGAGTTCTTCAATTCTTTGTTATAAACGGAAGCATTGAGATTAGAAAGGATTGGAACGATAATTAAATGGAAGGATTTTCATTTTTTGTAAGTTTTTTACACCTGTGAATAAATGATATCTCTTCAGTTTTTGGAAACAGAAAAGTTGCTTATTTGAGTTTTATCTAGTGTTATTTTTATATTGTTTTCAGAAGATAATAAGGTAACCCTATCAGATTTTAGTTCAAATAATAAAAATACTAATTTTTATAGAAAAAAAAACATACAAAAATGACTGTCTTTTAATTTTTGACATCTCGATTGGCGCATTTTGGTACCATTTCTTACGGTAAGCATCTCAAAAACTGATTTGATAAGCTGTGAGAAGGCTGGAAGTTTGCACGGACGCGATTAGACCTGTCAAAAAACTTCTGTAACTCACTATAAATTACCGTAAGTGACTTACGGGAAAAAACTTAATGTAAAGGCAGCCTTAGACTAGGCTGATTGCGGCTTAGAGCATTTATGTCATAAGTTCAGAGTATGATATTTAAAAAGTCAAGAAAATAATGGCCGTACCAATTATAATACATCTAAATATCAAATCATAATAGTTTTATAATAATATATTAATATATCTTACTAAATAGAAAATTTATTATCATATCGCAAAGAAGATAAATATGTATTAAATTTTGATTTAATTCAGTAACACTAGAGAACTCTTGATTTTTAAAGTTTTTGTGTACATACACATTAATAAAATTCACATACAAAAGAATCTAGAGTCAACAAAAGACGTTGACCACTTTCATCAATATATTTTGTGATTAAGCATACATGATTTTAGATTTTCACCACCAAACGTATCATCATGATTTATTTTTGGGATATTGTGCCACATTGCACCACTTCATTCTTAAGCCAAAGTTTCGGACAGCGTTATAGCGTCCATCGTCAAGGTGGGTGTGTAATCGATACCGCGTTGCCAGCCTCTAAGAACTGATATTACATTATGATTTAAAATTCTAAATTAAAATTTTGTGCGTTCAGTTTTGGTGTAGTCGTCAATTACCGGATATCAAAAACTATTGAGCTTAGCTGTCGTCTTTGTATTAATGGATTTTTGTGAATTTCAATTGCCTTCATAATTAGGTAATATTAATTAAACCGAAAACAGGCCATCACTTTGAATTTGTTCTAAAATCCATGGAAGACCCAAAACGCATAGAGCACGCCTAGTTACAAGTTATCGAAATTCACAAAAATCCCATATCCATTAATTGACGGCTGTGCCAAAACTAAACGCAGAAAACCATTTTAAATCATAATGTAATACCAGCTCTTAGAGGCTGGCAAAACAATATCGCGTCTACTTACATAAGCACACGCTTCACCACAATCGATTACACATCTGCCCTGATGATGGACACTGTAACGCTGTCCAAAATGTTGGCTAAAGGAGGTAGCGCAACGTGGCATACTACCCCAATATAATTAAAAGCATATATGTCCAACAAAAAGCTAAGTATCGACGCGCATTCATGCTCTGTGGTTTTACGCTCATTCGAACTTGTCTCAAAGTGTGTACCATTACGCTCTATGCTTTTTTGTTCGATATTGTGAGAATGCCACGACGCAAAAAAATATTCAAGGGCTGTAAATCTTGCTCAATGTAAAATGACAGAAATTTACGATATAACTGAGCGTCTTGGTGATATATCTATGGCTTGGTGATATATCTTGTGTCGAGCCTGGACGCAAGATGAGCATGGTTCGATTGAGTCAAACCGTCGAGTACGAAGATACGTGTATAGCTATCTCAAGACACAATTATTCAATGTTTATTTGTGATCAACATGATATCAAACATACTTGATCAATATAACATGCAGTAAATCACACGTGTGATGAACGTGAGATACGTACCATTACTTATTAACGAAATGAAATCAAACATACATGTTCAACACGAGATACAATATTATTAGACACATTTTTAGTACATAATTGTGATCAACAAACCATCAACTCAAGGTGCAATCACACATACAGTTTGACAAGAAAATGCTGAAATTTAATAAATACAAAGTATTTTTTTTTTCATTACTATGGCAGCACCGATTTTGGAACAATGGGCCGTTTTCAGGCGGTCATTATCTATGGCAATCTATGGAATATGAACTGTCATTTCAAATAGTTTTTTTACCACCTGAATGCATTTTTTTCTATTGTCGTTTTCTGCTTCAAAAGTAAAATGAACAAACAGAAAAATAATATAGAACTGTCTGAAATTAGTATTTTTGACAAATATTTTTTACGGCGAAACAAAATATTGACACATGCATTTCCAATGGCAATTTTATTGTGCATTCTATGTAAAATGTTTATTAATATATACTGTACTTACTTATATAGTATAATATTATAACTATTCTGTATATTGGGGATTCAATTTTGAGAAAAATGACTAAAAATGATAATTATAGACTTTCTAATTTCATATTTTATGTGAGTACCTCACGAGAGCCTCAGTTGCTAGCATCTGGAGCCAGTGACATTATGACACCCTCGATTGGGGTATGTTGTGAGGCTGAACCGCTACTGAGGCGATATACAAAAAGTTACGCAACAATTAACTACGCATAAAAACAACATTACTTGCAATTATTTGAAGATTTTATATGTTTTACAATCTTTTTAACGAAAACGACGCTAACTATTTTGAGAGCTCAAATCCTGGGAAAAATGTTCCCGGACGCCATAGAGAATTTAATACAAATTATTCCGAGTGGCTAGGTGTGTTTACGGTATCTCATACCTTAAGAATAAGAATGCCCCAAGCGATTCTGACCTTGTTCTTCATACGTTTTCTTTATACATAAGGGTTAAAATCGCATTCCAAAATAAAAAAAATTGGCGTGTGCGCAGGCGCACACCCGGCACATAGACGTTAAAAATTTTTCATTCTTTATCTTTGACCCGTCTCGGTGTTACCATTTAAAAAAATTTAATCTATTATTTATTTCCATATTTTTTTGTCATACTGTATCTAATATGTGCCAGTTCAGTGACACCTCAAACACCGAACCTCCGCTGCTTGAGCAATGATGGGGTTTCAGAGGACCAGTCCAGCGTATGACAATCCTTCTGACTCCGTTGACTCTAATCCGTTCCTCAAGTGCTCCAAGGTGTTGTTAAAATGGACATTGACCATTTCCGTCTCTTCAGATTGCTCCAGATTGGGAAGTTCTTCGCGGATTTTGGATATAACCTGAAATAAAACAAGGATTTATTATTACTATTATTTACTGAGAAGACAGTATTCTACTGATGCGCTCATATCTGATTCGCAATAAACCCGTCTGAGGGCAACTGAAAAAAACCTGTTGGCAACTCAATCGCTATCTACAGGAAAGCAACTTGCAAATTTCATTGGCGGTTCGCACACAGGCAACTTCTCAAAGACCAGTTGTCAAGGGCGACGCAACTCGCCATGCTAGTCGCCACGGCCGGCACTTTGTGTGAACATTTTCAAGTGTTCCTTAGGATTGGATGCAAAATATGCGATTTATAATCATTCTTCAGGGTGTATATAGAGCTGATGGTCAGAGAAAAAAGTGCCAGGAGAATCCATGAACGCAAGTGGGTAGAAGAAGTCGGGGATGCCTCAGGAAGGCATGACACAATCTTCGGAGGTTATCCCTGGCTATCTTCAGAGCAATTTTCACCCTACAGACAGGCTATACAGCCCATAACAATAAGGAACTCCAGTCCAATTTTTTTAAATGAATAATGACCTTCTAACTTAAATAACTGCATATTTATTTTTATTTTTATATTTAGTTTTAATAGTTGAAATAAATGTCAAAGTTTTAATTTTTCAAGATCCCCAAAAACCACTGTGACGTCATCTGGCCCTGTGACGTCATCTGCCCAAAAGTTTTAGTTATTTTCAACAGATGTCATTTATAAGGAAGAAGTGATGAAACTATTCAATAAGTAAAACGTTATTTAGGTGTAATTATTTATTTATTATATTATATTTTTCAATATTATTACGGGAGATTGGTATAAAAATTGTTTGAAATTATTATTTTTTTAGCTTTACGAATCGAAATCAATATTAAGGAAACCGAAGTATGAATTTCGTAGGGAACTGGAATCAGCTGTTCGACTTCCGCCATTTTGAATTTCAGCATTGGAGCGTTTTATGGAAGCGGTGACGTCACGCCTCACAAATTCCATAATACCAACTTGACAGGATGTTTTAATGAACTGTTTTAAAATGGACTTTTTAAAACAGTTCATTAAATGCCATATTGCCATAAAAATGGAAAGGTGATTGGAAGTGTGGGTAAATACTTTAAAGAGAGTTATGTAAATGTAGGAAGAGATGATGTACAGTAAATGATGATGTATAGTAAATCCTGTCAAATCTATTTATGGGATTGATTAATTAATTTGACATGATTCTATTAATATAATCTATTTATGGGATTGATTAATTAATTTGACATGATTCTAGTAATATGTTTATCTAACGGCCTGCAGGACTAACTTGCCGATGGTCATGCCAGTGGGGAGAGCTATCTTGTTGTTAAATAGAATCACTTCTGATATTCTTGTCCAATACCTAGTGATTTTTTTATGTTTTTAGTAAAAAAAAAAATCAAAATGCACCGGAGTCCAAAATTTAATTTACATTTTTTACTCAAAATAATGTCAGGAATCACTGGTTAAAGAAAGTTAAATATGTCCTTTAACTCGTCAAATGCCACGGGAACAAACGAGAAAATTTCGCGATGTTTTGACTTTTACGTAATATTTTGCAGGTTAATTTTATGCTATCTTATGTAATATTTACTGAAACACATTCCTTGAATACTTAACTATGCATAAAAATAACATTATTTGCGTTTATTCGATGAATTTATACGTTTTACGATCATTTCATCGACCGTGGCGCGAGACTTGACAGTCGCCAACTGACAGCCGAGAGGCGGGAAAAAGTTCCAGGCCCGTGTCATAAATAATTTCAAAGAAAAAATATTGCTGCGCTATGTGGGTTCACAGTATCTTATACCTTATGAACAAGAATGCCCCAAGCGATTCTGACCTTCTTCTTCATACGTTTTATTTATACATAAGGGTTAAAATCGCATAACAAAATTATTTTTTAGTGATTATTTTGGCCTGCGCCGATGGTACGCCGGCGGACGAGCGGCAATCTAGCGGTTAAAACACTGTATATTTAACCCGATAGATTTAGAGTGCATTTATTAGTATGTATTCCGTATGAATCTTTTAAAAAAGAATTGAAATTTTATTTTGTAATATCTTAAAATGATTGTATAGAATGTAATAATGACCTTGTTGAGCACTGCCGTGGTGATCTGCGTGTTACTCTTCTCGTAGAAGTAGATGTAGTGGTTGAGCAGCTCTACCAGCAACTGGACCTGCACCGTGGGGTCCATGCACTGCGAGGCGATGCGCGCCCCCTTGTTCAGGCACTCGAGCACGCGCTTGCCGTCTCGCATCTGCAAACAATCAAAACGTCAATATTACTAATCTTCGTCATCTCATCTTTTCCTTGTCCTATCCGGGTTGCGGACCATCCTGCGCTACTTTGGCGGACACGCCCATAGTAAGTCCAACCTCTCCTCGCAAAGGTAAGCAAATACAGCTTGTCAAATAAGAGTAGAAAACATAGGAGGGTGCCACTGTTGTTCACGTGGCAATACTAAACATATAAAGCCAGAGGACAGCCAGAAGATGACTTTAATCTCAAATTACATACATGCCAAGAAAACTATCAAAATCAAGGCTCATCATGCCACTGTCCTACCATAGCACACTCCAAAAGTATCAAATATCTTGGTATTGAAATTGATGATAATCTCCGATGGAACGGACACATTGAAGCAATCACAAAAAAACTCACCAGGTACATTTACTTCTTTAGAGCCATCCGTAACATCCTCAACATAAACGACATTAAGAAAGTGTACTACGCTTTATGTCAATCACAAATAGAGTACGGGATAACTGGATGGGGATCTGCCTTGAGCACTCACATGGACCGGCTCAATATAGCCCAAAAAGGAGTACTAAAGACAATTTTGAAATTACCGGTTAGAACTCCGACAGAAGAATTGTTTCAAAGCATTCAAGTCTACAATATACAAAAACTTTATGCAAAAAATATTTTATTTAAAATTAAAAAAAACATATCAGAATACTCCACTGTCCAACATAGATACACAACCAGGGCAATAAACCAAAATACTCTAGCTACAGCCAGTTTGAAAACATCTTTTGGACAAAGAAATATGAAATTCAATGCGACAAAACTATACAACGCTCTACCAACTCAAACAAAAAAAATAACAGAAATAAATAATTTTAAAACAAAAGTAAAAATATGGTTGAGAGAACAAAGTGAAAATGAACTATCAAACATACTGAAGACCATGTAAAGACAACTGGATACTAAATACAAATGTGGAAAAACTACAGGCCGCCTCAGAACAGGGAACCCTAGTGAGGAGGACTGTGAAAAAAAAAACTTTATAATACCTTAATATAATACAATTTATAAATACATTATGTACAAATTTTGCTATAGATACTAATAAAAAAAAAAAAAAAAAAAAAAAAAAAAAACATGGTGTTAATGTAAAGCTGTGTAACCTAAATTTTTATAAAAAAATAAAAAGGCATAAAACTGAAAAAAATATTTTTTCATTGCAATGTAGATGATACCCATTGATCTTAAAATTAGAATTGCATACAGGTATATTATTATCATACCTTTGCAATTTTGTGTTAACATAATGAAGAATAACGATATTTTAATAAAATATAAAGCACAAGTTAGAAATTGCTCACATTTATTTAATACTAGTACCTAGCATTGCCCGGGATTTAGATCATGTCTCTTATTTTAGATCTGAATATATTTAACTCATTCAGATCTAAAAGTAGTGTAACTAAACTCACCATCGATAATTCTTCCTTTCTATCTACTGTTAAATTCAAATTTATGTTAAATTAAATGAAAGCAAATTACTTTGTAAAACACTGTTCAAATTTATGTCATTAAGTAGGTACCTTAACAATAGTGCTTCGATTTTAATTTTTTTTTCTTGTAAAACTAAAAATGTTTTTTAAAATGTGATTTATTGTGCTTTGTACATTCAGTGTCATTGCACTTTAAAATAATATTTGATAGGTAAATTGGTGATGCCAGCCTACAAATTTTGTAATTCCATTTTTAATATTTTCTACTCTTATTTGACAGACTATATACCAGCTTACACAGAAGATTTGGTTGGGCCACCTTCAGCAAACTAAGCTATATCCTAGCTAGATATCACTTAGGGTTTCCATCAACCGGCCTCTCCGGATTCGGCCCGCCAAGCAGCTGTTTAGCAGACAAGACCTGGCCAAACTTGGGTCCTCCTAAAACACCAGCCATAGCTTGCCACTTAGGGTGACCTATGGCAGAGGTGTTGATCATCCAATAAATGGTTCCTGGGACTGAAATGTGGTTTAACCTCTTAACCTCTTAAATGCCAAGGAAGAAACTCGAAAGTTTCGCGATGTTTTGACTTTGACGTAATATTTTGCGGATTTATTTTATGCTATCGTATATAATATTTACCGAAACACGTTCCCTTAACAATAAACTATGCTTAAAAATAATATTACTTGCGTTTATTTGACAAATTGATAGTTTTATCGATCTTTTCATGACATGCGACGCTCAAAGTTTGACAGCTCAAATCGCGGCAGAAATGTCATTTCGAAAGTCATAGATATGTGCAAAGATGATTATTTGAGAGGCTAAGTGTGTTCCTTATATCTGTTACGTCAAGAACAAGAATGCCCCAAGCGATTCTGACCTTGTCCTTCATACAGTTTTTTTATAAATAAGGTTTAAAATCGCATCTAAAAATTTTATTTTTTTTTGGCGCGTCCTGGGCGCGCAATCGGCAAACCAGGGGTTAATATGGACATGTTCTCACCTCTTCCCTACTCATGTTCTTTCCGCTCCAGAAGAGATGTGCGCAGGCAGTGACTCCTCTGCACTGGTCCGGCTTCTTCAGCAGTTTGCTAGCCGCTAGCGCGCATTGGGTTCTGATGGGCTCCGCATTTTCCTCACCTAAACAACAATCAGTAAAATGATCTTAGTAAATTAATGTAAACATATTGCAATTCAATAAACGTTAACACAGCCGTGAGAATGTTTCCCCGTCATGTGTGTTACATACTGTAAGTTCAGTAAATATCAATACATACTTCTTTTTTTTTTTTTTTTATAAAAGGCGGAGACGGTTTACAAGTATATGTTCCCGTGAGCACTTAGGCCATAGGCCCATTGTGCTATCTCCTATTTTACCTCAATCATTTAGTAACAACCCAGTCCCTTTAATAAAGTTCACCAGGGTTGTCACCGGATATGTGGCTATGTCTTCTGGTTCTACTGTGTGTCTCCCCAGGTATCTGAGCCTAGTTCCCACCAGGGCAGGACATTGGCACCATAAGTGAATTGGAGTTTCTTCGTCCTCTTCACATTTCCTGCATCTATTGGTGTTTTCCACTCCCAATATCTGCATGTGTCTCCTGAGATGGCAGTGTCCCGTTAGTAGTCCTACCAGAATACATACTTCTAATAATCAGTGGTGTATATCATGGGTCGGCAACCTGCGGCCCGCAAGATTCTTGCCGCAACGCACGTGACGGACGATATCATACACAACGGAGTGAAAGGGAGCGAGAAAAGGAGCGAAGGGGGAGCGATTAGCAAATCAACGTGGTAGGTTTGCAAAGTGATACCACTTAAAATGGCTTTTAAAGTAAAACTTACAAGGTGGATCACTATGGGGGGTTGTCTTTTGAAGACCACAAGGAGTTAAAATGGTTTGCTGAACAAATAATTACTATGTCTGGTAGTACATAAATTTGTGAGCAAGCTTTTTCAATTCTGAATTATCGAGAAAACAAACAGTGTTCTCGGTTATCGGGTTCACATTTAGACGCAAAACTACCGACTCTACTTCAACAATGCAAGCTAATATAAGAAAACTTGCAAGTCAAGTACAACCACAAGAAGCTCATTGATTTTATTAACTAAGCACAATAAATGTTGTAAAACTATACAATAAGCGTTTTATTTTTAAAACTAAAATATTTCTAGAAATATTGTTGTTTTTTTTACAAAAGCTCCACAGGAGGCCTATGATTTCCTCAGGGCTTATGTCTTCTTAGGGGAAGTCGTGTGGAGGGTCATTTTAAGGGAGGAAAGGATTGGAAGTTCTGGGAAGGAAAAAGTGGGTAGGAATCTGGGTGGGTGTCAGTGTGTCCAGGAGTGATGCGATGTGCAAGGCGATGAGTCGAGAGAGTCCGGCTGGAAACATCTAAAGACCTTTCTCAACCAGTCTCTCGATCCGGCCCGCCACGCAGCAGATGGGCAGATGCATTCGCCGCCAAGATCTGAATATACCTCACCCCATCAACTCGGACACCCCTACTAAGTCACCAAATATCATGTATACTTAATGACATGTGGCCCAAGTGCGGCCCGCACTAATCCTCACATACAATTTTTGGCCCTTTTACAACAAAAGGTTGCCGACCCATGGTGTATATGATTATATATGTAGTTACAACAGCCTTCAACAGATATCGTTAGTACAGATAGTAATGTGTAGTTTTGAGGTATATAGACAGATGTCAGTTAAGTAGTATCTTATAATAGTGACGACTATCGTCGTTCATGTCTAATGCATGAACGGTTACAGAAATAGCTGATGATACACAAGAGACAGCTGGGCTTCTCTAGCTTCAGAATAACTTAAGAGCTTCCAGCAGGACGGACGTCTGGTCCAGTTAAATATTATTGTAAACTTTACAATAACGTAAATAAAGTAACTTGTAATCTCGATGGACCTTAATCTTTATTGGAGATTTCCCAATCACATTTCAAGTAATCTCAATCACTGAGATTGAAGAACATTCCTTATTCCATCTACAAAGAGAAGCGTTTGCTAATATATAATCATTGTCCAAAGAGGGAATTTTTAAGTTCATATTCTAAATATATTTATCCCTCTCTATAATGGACGGTTTATCGGGGAAATAGAAGATAAGATGAGGAGTGTTTAGCTAGGTGATCTTAGTTTTCTATTTTCCCGATGCTCAGCAGCCGCCATCTCCCTTCACTTCACATAATTTATAAAAAAATTACAATTTTACAAATACACAAAGATTGCTTCAATAATGAGAACCTTACTCATTTTTCAAACAGCATTAGAACAAATATACTTGGCTCTATGACTGTCCCGCGTTGCAACACTTCCACAGCCCAACAATTCTATAAATATACTGGAATGAAATGGTTTAACCAATTACCAGTTAATCTAAGATTGGAAACTAATTATAAAAAATTCAAAAAATCAATAAAAACACATTATTATGACTACATCTTATAATACTATACTTCTCAACACAATTGTAGTAACAGATATCCTTTATCTTTCTTTATTTTTCTCCTTTCTTTTTTGTTACCTCCTCAACTTCATTTCTGTTATATTCATATATGTATATTTTTATATATGTATGTGTACACATATGCATATGTTTTTATGTATGTACACATGGCGATAACATTTTGTATATGTGTATATATGTAGGTATGTGTGTATATCTACGCGTGTGTATGTGTATACTTACAATGACTTTTTTTTCTTATTTCACTGTTAAATACCTATCTTTTGTTTTACACATAAAAAAATATTACTATTTTTTTCTTTGTTAAATTGTGCTTTACATTCGTTTTCTCCGCCTTTTTTACTCGAGCTCTGCTCTAAAAAAAGGTGTAATACTTATTGATTAATGTATTTTTTAAAAGAAAAACTTTATTTAACTTATAAAAACATGTAATCTCTGTAACATATATTCAATAAAAAAATAAAATAAAATAATTGCAGTGAGCGAGGCGAGTTCATATATATGAGACCTTGATACCGTTCCCCGCCCCACGCCACGAGTGGGCGTCCTGTCGCACAGCTGACCAATCATAATGCAGAAACTCTTTTTGTTTGGATATGTGCTCATTTTATTATTTAACCTCTTAAATGCCAGGGAAGAAACTCGAAAATTTCGCGATGTTTTGACTTTGACGTAATATTTTGCGGATTTATTTTATGCTATCGTATATAATATTTACCGAAACACGTTCCCTGAACAATAAACTATGCTTACAAATAATATTACTTGCGTTTATTTGACAAATTGATAGTTTTATCGATCTTTTCATGACATGCGACGCTCAAAGTTTGACAGCTCAAATCGCGGCAGAAATGTCATTTCGAAAGTCATAGATATGTGCAAAGATGATTATTTGAGAGGCTAGGTGTGTTCCTTATATCTGTTACGTCAAGAACAAGAATGCCCCAAGCGATTCTGACCTTGTCCTTCATACATTTTCTTTATACATAAGGTTTAAAATCGCATCTCAAAAAATTTTTTTTTTTTTTTATGGCGCGTCCTGGGCAATCGGCAAACCAGAGGTTAATAGTTGTTATGTGTTATGTTTATGCAAGATTTACGGGAATTCAGCATATAATATTTCCAAATAAATGATACTGCAAGATAGGCTGAACTCCACTTTGCATAATTAGCTCATAGGAAATAATGTAAATCTAGCTATATGTGACATATTTTGAAATCCCCTGAACATTGTTCAGCCTGTACCCATGAATATTGTTTTCTTGAATAAAAATGCTGAAGAGATTCGGTTTGGGTCAGCAGAAAGAGCACGCGAAGAGAACAGAAGCCAAAAAAGTTGCACCCCACCACGCGGGTGTGGCGGAGGTTACAACACTCGCCATGCGACTTGTGGCGGAGGTTACAACCCGCGAAACATTCACTCTTACAAAATAGGGCCGCGCCAAACCTTCCACTACATCGAGGAGGGTTTCAGAATAAATAGGGTTGAGCCGCGAGCTACTCGTCTCCTCTGCTTGCCTGACCATCTTTCTACGGAACTTCATTTAGAACTTGACTTTGCTTTCCCTGGACTCCCACTACTTCCCCCTCTGAATACACGACCCAAGCAGTTCACAAAAATCGATTTCAAGCACCCATTAGATGAGTGGGCCCATCGCACTGACACAGCGGCTACTACGAACTGACCAGCGCACCAATGTTACAGTCTGTGTGAGTATCGGAGGCGTCGCTTACACTCTCTCTAACCTGGATAAAACCTTATGAACCCCAAATACGATAAAACTCTCTGACCAAGCTAGTTAAAGAGTGTAAGTTTATTTTGTACTAGAATTTGTACATTCAAATGAATAATCCAGTATTATTCGAAGACCAGTTGGACCCTGACAGGGGAATAGTTGAAGCAAGGTGTCTTACCGAAGCAGTACATCTGCTCGAAGGTGGAGACTATGAGGGTGATGGCGGCGAGCTGGGCTTTGGAGTCGCTGATCTCGTCCTCGTACAACGTGAAGGCCTGCGACAGGAACTCGTACGCGATGGTCTCGTACTTCTCAAATTGGATCAGCCCGATGGCCTGCGCTCCTTGGAGGAATAACCTACGGGGAATTCACCGATTAATTCACAGTTTAATACTAAATTGGAAGGATGAAATTACCATATATTTGCTTGCCGCTTTGAGAACTCTACGATATGCGTATAAGTTTGTAATGTCATCATCATCATCATCATCATCATTATCTTCATCCCCTTATCCTATTCGGGTCGGGGACCCTTTGCATCGACAAGGCTCCTCCATACGTCCCCGTCTTGTGCTGACTTGGAATGTCATTTTTTAAATATTTTTTTTATATATGAATACCGCACAAGAGTCCGAACTGCTCCCGTCTGGAGCCAGTGAGACCATGGCATCCCCAATTGGGGTATGTTGTGAGGCTGAAGGTAGTGAGGAGGGGCAGGAGATAGGGAAGAGGAAGGTGGGGAAGTGCCTGGCTATTCAGATCTGGTCACTAAACACGGCTTAAGCCATTTCAAGCAACGTTTCAATTCTGAATGGTGGTCTTACACCAGGGCGATACTGATAGTATCTTCTATTGTAGTAAACCAATCTTAATAACCCCTCGAGCAGATTCTGCCAGAAGGTCAGAATATTTCCGCTTTACAATAAAATTCAAATAAATGGAATATTTCTGAATGTATCCAAAAATTAAAAACTGATTTAGAAACGTGATGAAATACGCTTCCAAATTTTATTATTAGAAATAAACACATACATTTTTAAATACAGCACATTTTAATACAAATATAAAAAAGTTTTTAAAATGACTTACCTTACGTTTTGTCTTAATAAAATTATTGACAATGAAAAAAAAATAAAAACACACATATATTTTATTAGACAAATATATTATGTATAAACTTTACCACAACCTTAATTTTTTTAATTTTCATCTAAAAATCTTATGAACAAAAATCAATATTTGTTTGTTCATATTTTATGCGCTGCCATACCGTTCATCCGATTGCAATAAGACTTTGATGATTTATTATGCGCATGCCCGCCAAGGTTTCTATATATAATGGAAAGCTTTGTGTTATGAAATTTTTATAAAAAAATTACGACAGGTGGTGTGCGAGTGGTTTGAAAATAAGTCTATTTCATATATTTTAGCGGCAGGGAGGGAAGGCAGGAGGCGAAGAGTAACGAAGGAGGTGGGGTTCGCTGCAGGGGTGACGATGGAAGGAGAATGTGGGAGGGAAACTGGGACGCATGGGAAAGGACAAGCAGGGAGAAACAATTTATTTCTTTAAACGGCCTTGCAACGCATGCCAGGAACTGGCTAGTAATTAATAAAAAAATGTTCACAAAGTTTCAACTCAGAGGTATACATTTTAATTGTTTTGAGGTTAACTTTTAGATTTGAATATAAAGTGTGGTATTTTCTCTTTCTAACACCGTTTACATCATATTTCTCACCATGATAGTAAGGGGGACACAACGATTTCTATGAGACCTATATGAGTTGTTCCAAAAAACGAACAAATTGGCCTGAGGAGTTACGAGACACTTGGGGTGTATGGATTTGAATTGTCTTTGCGGTCTGTTTGAAATGACACTTGGCTTTCAATTGTCAAAAATAATTGAAGTGAAAGAAGGCACCGTTAGTTTTGACTAATGTACAATACGACTCGGTTAATTGTTTGGAGTAATTAACAACATTTTATTACCTGAGAGGTAAGTCTGCAAGTTCCGCTTTGACCAGTTGTGTAATGGTGCCGTGGCAGAATTGGAAGATCTGCATACATTTCTTTTCCCACATCTCATCCTGAAATTAATCACAATGGGTTAATCAAAATAATACACCAAACAGATTCCTACTTCCATTTTAAACAATATTTTTTTAAATTTAATTTACTGTTTGATAGATTCTTACTATTTTTTTTTAACTCGTTGCTTGCCGAGGACGCGCCGGCGCGTGCCAAATTAGCCTCTAAAAAATATTTTTTGAAATGCGATTTTAAACTTTAATTATAAAGAAAACATATGAAGGATAAGGTCAGAATCGCTTGGGGCATTCTTGTTCTTAAGGTATAGAATGCTTTGAACACATCTATGGAACGAGAATAATTTCTATGAATTCTTTATGGATCTCTGGCCGAGTTTTTTTCAGAGCATTTGAGCTGTCAGTTTGGTTGCGCCATTCTCGTAAAAAAGATCGTAAAACATATGAATTCGTCAAATGAACGCAAGTAATGTTGTTTTTAGGCATAGTTTATTGTTCAAGGAATGTGTTTCGGTAAATATTACATAAGATAGCATAAAATAAACCCACAAAATATTACGTCAAAGTCAAAACTTTGCGAAATTTGCAGGTTTCCTTCCTTGGCATATAACGAGTTAATGGCTTCTTCCGATCTGGTTCGCTACGCCTCTGGTGGGCAGGCGCATTCGCCACCAAGACATGAATAAACTTCACCCCATCAACACGGGCACCCTTGTTAGTCACCAAACGTAGTAAATCGCTTGGGGTGACCTGTGTTAGAGGTGTCAGTTATCAAATGAAAGGCGGTACCCATACCCGCCTCCCTAATTGAAAAGTTTAATTTTGTAACGGAACTGTACTGGGTAGTAAAATGGACAAGAGATAACAGTTCCAATACCTCTTTAGCCAGTTGCTTGTATGTGAAGGCCAGTTTGTAGGCCTGGAAGAGAATGGGGGGCACGGTGTGTGGCAGCCGTCGAGGGCCCCCCGCCGACAGCAGCTTCTTGGCGCTCTTGAGGATCAGGTATTGCTGGTCAGGAGAGTCCGACTTGAAGTGGTGGATTAATCTGAAAAGATAGCCGCAGTTTAGAATTAGGAAACAAATGGGTCACTAACAAAGACAAATATTACATAAATTGTAGAAATGTTATTAGTAAGCAGGCTTAAATAAAATATTGCTTTGTGTAAGCACAAAAAACAACAATTTTAACAATTTTTCGCTATAAGCACTTGTAAATATATTTTGTTCAAAATATAGCCCCCTATTGCTAAATAGCAAAATTTCAATTTGGGAGGTAGGTATAGGTACCGCCGCTCCGGGAACCATTTATTGGATAACTAAAACCCTGCCATAAGTCACCCCAAGTGGTTCGCTACGTTTGGTGACTTATCAGGAATGCCTGGGTTCAAGGAGCGAGGTTTGTCCGGGTCTTGGCGGTGAATGCACCTACCCACCTACTGCAAGGCGGGCCGGATCGAGAGAGTACTGGTTGAGGGGGGCCTTTTGACCTCTCCAGTCGGACTCTCTGGACCCATCGTATTGCATCGCGATTTATACATCCTTCACTCCTGGACACGTTGAGATCCAGATTCCTACCCACCTCGAACCTTTTTCCTTCCCAGAACTTCCTCCACATGGTATCCCCTAAGATGACACAGGCCCCGAGGGATATTATTTTCCTCAGAGCCTTCTCCTGTGTGGAGCAAATGTAAAAACAAAACAAACAAAAAAAGAGTGTGCTTTAGACCACACAAATGAAGTAAAACTTATATCTCCCTCTCAACTTCCGTTCGCCCGATCACACTTTTTGTAACACTCTCGTCACGCATTCACCAGCTTACTCCCCAAGTCAAGCACGCGTCCGTTCGCCTCGCCCGATCACACTTTTCCTAACACTCTCGTCACGCATTCACCAGCTTACTCCCCAAGTCAAGCGTGTGTAAAGAAGTTTTACTTCAAAAATATTTTTGAAGACTACAATGCCAGTTGCCTGTAGACTGTAGGATTCATTTTCACTTCCCCCGTTAGTTAATTTGTTGGCAGATCTATATTTTCTTTATGTCTACAGGCAAAACTGATCTTGGAAAAATTATAGTTGGTTCAGGTGTGAGGTTATATTAGGTCATGTCAAAGTTTGTCTATTGATAAATGATGGAGTACCTGGCCAACAGTCCTTGTTCCTCCACAAAGTCTTCAGCATCTTGAGGTTGCGCAGGTTGATCAGGCTGATCTGACACCAGGCAGGACAGCATTCCGAGAACAGCACTCACCTGAAAATAACCAACATTATTACAGTAGAGCTCTAAAAATTCAAAGTTTTGAGCCACAAAAAAATATTCAGACAAAATATTCTTTAACCGGTTGCTTGCCGATTGCGCGCCAAATTAAACTCTGAAAAATATTTTTTGAAATGCAATTTTAAATCTTAATTATAAAGAAAACGTATGAAGGATAAGGTCAGAATCGCTTGGGGCATTCTTGTTCTTAAGGTATAGAATGCTTTCAACACATCTATGGAACCCGAATAATTTCTATGAATTCTTTATGGATCTCTGGCAAAGTTTTTTCTGAGCATTTCAACTGTCAGTTCAATTGCATCATTCTCGTAAGAAAGATTGTAAACATATGAATTTGTCAGATAAACACAAGTAATGTTTTTTTTTGTTATTTATTTTTGGGGTGTTATGCCGTGTTGCGCTACCTCCTTCTTTAGCCATCTGCCCTGATGATGGACACTGTAACGCTGTCCAAAACGTTGGCTAAAGAAGGAGGTAGCGCAACACGGCATAACACCCCAAAAATAAATAACAAAAATTTTGGCCGTGAAAACCTAAAATCATACGCAAGTAATGTTGTTATTAGGCATAGTTTATTGTTCAAGGAATGTGTTTGGGTAAATATTATATAAGATAACATAAAATAAACCCACAAAATATTACGTCAAAGTAAAAACATTGCAAAATTTACGAGTTTCCTCCAGAGACACGGGACGAGTTAATTAGAAATTCGTTAATTCGTAAAAATACCATGTTTTTCTGTCTAAATCATATTTTGCAGCCAATTTCCGTCGCAACCAGCTCTTTAGATATTCAATATAAATTAGTAAAAACTCCATGTTTTTCTGTCTAAATCAAATTTCATAGCCGATTTTCATGTCAGCCAAACTCAGAAATTTGAAGTTACTTCGTAATCTCACAATATATTTTTGCATAAATCAACGGCCCTTTAAATTGAGATATTCGAAGTAAACCAAAATTTCGCTGTCAATTTGCAGCCAGTCCTTTAAATTCAGATATCATCCCTTAGCTAACAACACCGCATAAGTCATTTTTACCAACTTTACAGCAGACAAAAAAAACTGTGCGGTGTTTGTAGGGCAACCAACTTGCGCGCTGTCACTACTTTTTGGAATTACGGCTTCTGACTGAAATCTATATCATGTGACCAATGGTTATACGTGCAATGAGCAGCTCCATCTAAAGGCATTAAAATGTGAAAACCGCCAATTTTCTACTTGAGCGGTGTTGTAAGCTAAGGGACGATATTCAAAGTAAATTCGTAAAAATACAACGTATTTCCACATAGTCAAATTTTCTCAGCCGATTACGCTTAGAACGTCCCTTACTCAGATAACCATAGTAAATTCGAAAAAAATACAAATTTCAGTGCAAATCGATTCAGATTTACAAAATAAAAACATGAATTAGGACGATGTGTAAAACGACATTTTATGCCCACGGCTGTCTGACAGATTCAGATTTACGAAATGATATGATTTATTTTTGCAAAAAAATTGGGTTTTTTGAATTACAAACAAAATTTCATTACACATTTTGTATGAAAAAAAATTCTAGGATTTTTTTGGAATTTTTTTTTTCGAATTAACGGGGTTCTACTGTACTAGTACTAGCACTTGAAGTGAAGTGACACAAAACTGCGCTATACAAATGTAATGTTATTATTTTATTAGTTGTACTAGTGAACCTTGATCTAATGGTAGGAACAAGAAAGTAATACAATATTTATAATTTACAATGTTTACACTTCCTTACAAGAGTTTGCAAATGAGCCTACCTGATCCTGTGTAGTAATGAGCGTTCCGTTGTCCAGGACGCTGGTGAGCAAGTAGACGGCCAGCACCTTCCTGCCGCAGTAGTCCAGGTACTGCAGCAGGGGGGCGTACTCCTTCAGCTGGATCACGGTGAGGATGTCTGCGTAGTGGTCCACGGGTAACTTGAGCAGGCGGGTCAGCTCTTTGCAAACGTTGGTGTTGTAGTCCACTCTGGAAATATTTACACCTTAACTAACCAACTAACCATTACTTTTTTTCTGCAGAGAGGACAGACTGCCAAACAATTCGGCTTTGGCACACTCTTTTTGTCTCATACATACTATTTTACTATTCTGACTCTTGACATGGCCCGACTCAAAGTATCTGATTCCCTTGATCGTGCCATGACTTCCTTGGGCATCCCCAACTTCTTCTACAATTCACATTTGCGTCATATTCTCCTTACAATCCTTCCTTCGTCCATTCGCTCTACATGCACATACCATCCTCATTACGCTTACATCAGCCTTGCATTCTTTGCGGATCTCAACATTTCTCACAAAATCGTACACGGTTTTACCACATGTACGCTTCTGGGATCTCATTTCTACAGCATTCAGTCTACTTTCATCCATCGTCTGCCAGTTCCATGCCTCACTGCCGTTTATCAGGGTAGGTACCAGCATTTCACTGTGGCCTGCTAGCTTCGCTTCTTTGGACAGTTTTTTGTTTGCAACAACAATGGGGTTACCTGTATTTACCCTTCTTTCAATATCTCTATCAGCCTTACCATCTCTCGTGCAATCAATAATGTATATTATATAAGACTAACAAATCAAATTTTCTGTCCATTTGTCTACCATTATTGTCACACTGTAGAACTATAAAAACAAAGTCCTTTACCATTTTAAAGTCTCACAGATTTAAAAACAGTGAATGACTTCATATACCTGGACTCGTCTATAAGCGAAAAGAAGTATTTGCACGACAAAAGAAGCTACAAATGCAAAAGATATCGAAAGATTAATTTTACTGTCGTTATTAACGATGCGCTACTATGATAATAAGAGCCATTAGTAGCGCAGTTTATCTCCACCAACCATAGTGTCGAGCATCGACCTGAAGGATTCACCACTGTTTGTCTCCACCACCTTGGTGACAAACGCCGGCCTGGAGGAATTTAATACATCAACACACACAATTGCGGTATCGAGCACCTCACTGGAGGACCAGGAAGATCCGCGATCTTCACCGCCAGTTGACTACAACATCATTACAAAGTCTCCGCCTGCCGCGTGTCGAGCAAAGATCCACAATTCATCGTGATGTGACCTACCTATGCATCCCACCATTTATTTATTTATTTACAGACAAATAGTCCATTAATAACAAAAAAATAACACAAACAAAAAAAAGAGATGGCAATGAAAGGAAAGTACATATAAATGAAGAGCATTGACAAATTATAATATAAAGAACACATAGATATAGAAGACTGCAAGTCAAAGCTTGAAGATGGATTTAAAAAAGACTTTAAAAATTACACATTTCGTATCGACTGCCGAAAGTCATTTAGGCTAACACCAAAAAATTCAATGCTTTGACTTGTGTTAACAAGTCTTGACATCCATACTAATATTATAAATGCGAAACTGCTTGAGTTTGTTTGCTACGCTTTCACGCATTAACCAATAAAAAGACTTTAAAAATTCTTTCACCAATAAAAAGCTAAATTATATGCGAAGACTATAGGCTGTTTTATGATGGTAAGCTCTGGCGTTATGAAATTATAAATATTAATTTATTATATTTGTTATACGTTTTCTGTCGCTAACAAAAGTGTGTTTTTGCTAACGTCAGAAAAAAAATCGTTTCCATGAAAACGATGTTGATATATTTGTGGGCTCTATGCTGGTAGGTACTCGGCCCCCTACCTACTGGTCGGCTACTGATCCAGAAAATTCAAATATTAGAATGTTTTGTTTTTTTTGGACAAGCTTAGTTTTGGAATAAATGTCAGATGAGAGTTCTTACATTAAAAATACAATTCGTAACAATTATAAAGACTGAATAATAAATAGCAAATATTTAAATAAAAACAAACATCCGAAATGTTTGTAAGCGCATAAATTCCGAACGAATTAACAAAATTGGATAATTCCTTTTTTCTTTGAGCTATAGCATTATGAAATTTAGGTGGCAGGAGAGATGTTTGAAAACTGAATGTAAGGGAATGAATGTATGGAATGCGGGAGGGGGTGGGGGTGGGAGAGAGGGGGGGATAATTGAAGTGCAAGCGCTACAATAATTTCCCGTAATACCATGCGAGCGAAGCCGCAGGGAAAAGCTAGTTCTGGATAAAGGAGAATGATATCCATAATTAGTAGAATGTTGATTGAGGAACAGCAATTCATTATTTGGGAGTCTACGGGAAGGGAGTTGTAGCAAAGCAGGTGTGTCAGTGTGTCAGTGTGTCAGTGTGTCAGTGATACATACACTCTGCCGTCTACATAATAAAGTGTAGCAAAGCAGGTGTGTCAGTGATACATACACTCTGCCGTCTACATAATAAAGACCCATCGACTGCTCCAATTAAAACTGCAGTAACTCACTTTTTATCATTTTACAGGAGAGCGATTTTAAAGTTCAAAAAATTCTGCATAATCTTAGATGGGTGTTTTGAATTTTATTTAAATGGAATAAGTATGGTTTGTTAATACTCTTTCTAACTGTTTAATATTTTTTTAGTATGCTTCTCAAATTTGCACTAATTTAAAGGGTTTTTGGACTTACTGCTGTTTTCCTTGGAGTTTATATAAAATCAATAGGTAGTATGTTCTTTGTTAGAGGGAAAAATTAAACAAATTATAGAAGTAGCGATGAGCTGCTTTATTTTAACACTAAAAAACATCATTTATATACATTAAAATTCCACACAGTTGAGAGTTTTTCAATAGTTGTTATGTGTCAGTATTTAAAAACAGCATAAAAAACATTTTTAGTTCGATCAACTGAAAAAATAATATATTTGTTTAGAAACTGTTACGTACGTAAACTATAAGAGATTCTTAAGTAATTACATAAAATTATAGAAGAAAAGGAGCATTATCAAATTTCATTTGCTTTCTGAATCATCAGACACACCATCGCTGGCATAAAAATATCCAATGGAAGTTTCTTCAATGGAAAAAATTAGTGAAAGATAGAAACTATGGTAAGTCTTTGGAATTAGTACGCATAATGCTAGCAGATCTTTTATGTTTAAGTTTATCGATGTTTTGTTTTTGATTATACACAGCAACAGCAAACAACAGGTTCAACTAATCTGTCCAGCCGCCTGCCTCTTGTCCGTTTTTCTAAAATGATGGTTAGTGGTGCTTCCATGCCATACCTTATATACACTTCCAATGGATTATTGCATGTCGCAGATACATCGCGTACTTTATTTCATTTCACAACTGAATTATCGTTGGCTTTTTTTTTCAATTTGTTTGCGAAATGAGTGACTTGAAATCCAAAAAGTATTCATAGCTCATTTCGTTAATTTCATATGGTAAACCCTTTACTTTCGCACATCGAATCAGCATGACCCATTGTACAGGCATGTAAAATTTTCACCTTTTCTTGGATTTTCTTTTGTGGCGTGCATAAAATCACCCTCATTTATAGTGCGTCCTTTCTCCATAAAATAATGCGTATCGTCAATTTTGAAGGTTGGTGCAGTATATTCCAACATGGAAAACACATTTCGGTTTTGGTTCTGTCTACTGCAATTATCCGAATAGAATATAACTTTACGTATACTCTTTTGTTGAACTGAAGTTAAATTTTTTAGTAAACATGTAACAATTTCAGATTCATGCCAAATAAAGCAGTGACCCTGTTTCTTTCCGATATCATAAATGATAAAATGTACATTGCGTACTTTTTTTTGTAATAAAAACTACTCACCGACAGAGGTGTCTGTAAAACCTTTTGCAAAAAAAATACTGCTTCGCGTAGCTGCAAATCAATTTCAGCGTTCTCTTTACCCGAATCTTTTAAGATCCTGCCCTGAACTTTTTTTTTCTGGTGTATTTCGTAAGCATCTTTAAACAATACTTTTTCTTCTTCTGTAGCTATTATAAATTTCTCACACACCTGACACTGTCCTTTTTTAGTGTAATTATAATGGAAATCAGAAGCATCTGAGTATTGTCTCAGTGTAGCAGATATTTCAATGCTTCTTTCTTTCTGCCAATCTAGATACAGCCTGTCCATTTTGAAAATGTTCAGATCTCTTTCTAGATAAAGCTTCTTAGACGATTTCCTGGTATAGTGTGACTCCACTACAGGAAAGGCTCGGATGTGTTCGTGTACCGAAACTTTGAATTCAGGGAGAATTTTATTAGATCTTGTGAGATGTATCCCATGCTGATCAAGCATTACTGCACCTCTTTCGTCAATTTTTCCACATGTAGTACCTATCATTCCATCAGAGATCCCCAATGTTTGCAAAAACATTGTTTGGCAAACCCGTTGTTTATTATTCTGATTTATGTTAAAATAATATTCTTGCAAAATTCCGTGCCTGGAGTTATTACGGTTTGTAGCCGCAATTTGTTTCGGCATTAATTCCACGTGTTGACAAATAAAATTCCACTGCATGGCATGACTTTGTAATTTCCAGAATGCTACGAATATTTTTTTCGCGATTCTTCGTGCAAAGTATTCTTCCATTTAAAGCGGTAGTTTCATTTGCAATCTGATTCCATTTAACATCACCAAATATATCTCGAACAAAAACATTTCTATTAATTTGAAGCATTTGAAAATGTTATCATTTTTATGAAGTAAGTATAGTGCTCAGAGTATCCATTTTAGCAGTTGTTTTAGTAGCACGATAGAATAATCCTGTTTCCTCATTAAAAAACAACATGAAATCAGGGGAGGTTAATCTACAAACACTCAATTCTATAGGTCTTGAATTACAACATTCATCAGCCTTCCAACCATCATCAGATTTCACTCCACTAAAATCTTGCTGATCTCCATAGGGACTCAATAAGTCATCAGAAGTAGACTCTGTATTATTATGTTACAAAATGAACAAACAATATGTGAAAAATAAGAATTCACCGGCCGATTTTCGGGGAACAAGAAATTATTAACAGGTATGCCCCATACGTCATGCATTTCTCTGGTAATGTTATATTATCGTGAAAATAAGCTTATGGGTCCGAGTACTTGAAATTTTTTTAAATTATGTCCGAGATATGTTTACACTTACCAGATTGCATTTTAGACAATAATGCTTTACCATTAGCTATTATTTTGGTGGTCCTACTGGAAATTCTCATGTTTAACACTTTCACGGTACAATTTTCTTTATATTTTCAATTTTATCACTGCAATATGCAAACCGCAATGACTAAACATCAACTGTCAAACGCAATTCAAATGATGATATCGACATTTCTCCATGGAAAAAAGAAGTAAGTCTGACTTACGACGACAGAAAAATAAAAATTCCGATGAAAAGCGCAGTAACTCAACTTACTTCTTTAGTACATGGAAAACTAATGACATCGCGACTTACAACTATTTTTAAATGGATTTTTCTCTCGGTGTATAACTGTTAGAGTAACAAAAGTCTTCTTGGCATGTAGATAAAAATTTACGAAACCCGAAAATATAACTAACTCAAAAACACCAAATTTTGAGTTACTGCGGTCTTAATTGGAGCCGTCGACATCTTTTACTGTCCTTCTCTACCGTTCACAATTCAACAAAAATAAATTCCCGAATTTGGGGAATTTATAATAGGTCGGGAAATATTCGGGGGATGTGGCTACTCACTTCTGTATCTGAAGCTTGTCGAATATGGCGATGGTGTTCTGCAGCACTTTGTCAATGTAGTCCACACGGGTGGGGTAGCACTTGTGGGCGAGACCCAGGAGGGCCACCTGCAGGGAGACCATGTCCTCCGGGGGCATGTCTTGTCTGCTCTGAAAAGGGAATCGAATCTCAAGTCAGATGAAGATCAAATTTAACCACATTGCCATATATTTTGACAACATTGATCAGATTCAACCATAATTGAAAAGAATTTTATCAAATTTTATCACAATTCAACAATGGCTTGAATTTGACTACATTTAATTATTTTTGACAATATTTGATGGACATATTTTACCATATTTGATCACTTTTGTCTGAATTTGACAACATACACTATATTTGTCAACATTGGCCAGATTTTACCATATTTGATCACTTTTGTCTGAATTTGACAACATACAATATATTTGTCAACATTGGCCAGATTTTACCATATTTGATCACTTTTGTCTGAATTTGACAACATACAATATATTTGTCAACATTGGCCAGATTTTACCATATTTGATCACTTTTGTCTGAATTTGACAACATACAATATATTTGTCAACATTGGCCAGATTTTACCATATTTGATCACTTTTGTCTGAATTTGATACATACAATTTTTGATAAAGTTTTACCATTTTTTAAACTTTGACCATCTATGACCGAATGTGAATGCGAATCTATGCGAAACTTAAAAAAAACTGGATTTGATGAATACAAGCAGCAACAACAAGTTTCCCTTTCCAGTGTCGGTATTTATTTATTTAAAATTTACGGCACTAAGTGCCATTTACAAGAATGTGTTTATTTAATAACAGTCGTAGTACATTGAAGAAAGAAACGATTTTTTTTTTTTAAATTACACATAACAATAGAATAAGAAAATAAATTACTAACAACTTAATAAAATCAAAAAACTCATTATGTAATGACCTCGTTAAAATGTTTGGCTGAAATGTTTGATCAGTATAGCCTTGTATTTCAGCAAGGAAATATTAAAAATATCAGCAATATTGGCATAAAATGCCAATATGCATACATATATGACCAAATTTAACCATATTCGACCACGATTGGCCATGTTTGACCACGTGCAAGATTGACTTATTTTACTCATTGATTTGTACATTGCACCCTGATTGTAAATCGTAGTAAGTCCAAACAATAAATTTATTTAGATATTTTTACACTCAAATAGTCCTGGCTAAATGCGGCCTGTTTTAGCTTTTGATCAAATGTGATCAGCTGACAAGCACAACAACATGACTGTTGATAAGACTTTGGATAACAAATTGAGATGGAAATGATAAAGAACCAACCTGTGTAATTGATGCAACTTGATCGGAGAAAACATCAAACAGGGGAACGTTTGAGGTTCCCGTTTCTGAGCCGTCTTCGTCCAACACCGTCATACTGATGTTGCCATCGTTCCTCTGGAAATAATAATGAAAACCGTAAATAAAAATTTATTATTGAAAATATGGAACAGAAGAAAACATAGAAATTGATTAGATTGCGTCCGGGACACAAACTCAGAACCTCCTCTATCCAGGAGTAATGACTGTCAATTGAGCCTAAACCTAAACCTTTTTGAATTCCGTCATTTATAAGCACTGGGGCATTTCTGGCCAAGGGTTCACCTCGAGGGTGTTTGCAAATTGGCTAAAATGCAGCCAATCTGAAGAGATATTTTTGGAATTATTTCAAAAGAAACATTTCCAGGTCGCGTGCCAATCGTGCGCCCTATAGCCGAATAAAAAAAAAAAAAAACTTTTTGATATGCGATTTTAAACCTTATGTATAAAGAAAATGTGTGAAGAACAAGGTCAGAATCGCTTGGGGCATTCTTGTTCTTGACGTAACAGATATAAGGAACACACCTAGCCACTCAAATAATTGTCTTTGGACATTTTTATGACTTTGGAAATGGGCATTTCTGCCGCGATTCGAGCTGTCAAACTTTGAGCGTTGCGTGTCATAAAAAGATCGATAAACCTATCAATTTGTCTAATAAACGCAAGTAAAGTTATATCATTGAAGAAGAAGATAACACTTTTAAATCTAAATGAAAATATGAAAGAAAACAAGACACAGAAAAACAGAAAAAGACAATGGTCGCAACTGGGTACAAACAACAAACAAAGCTAAGTAAGCTACTGTAAGCTTACAAACAACTTTACTAGCAAGTAAAGTTGTTTGTAAGCTTAGTTTGTTGTTCAAGGAACGTATTTCGGTAAATATTATATACCAAAGCATAAAATTAACCCACAAAATTTACGTCAAAAGTCAAAATATCGCGAAATTTTCGAGTTTCATCCGTAAATACCGAGGCATTCAACCGGTTAAAACATTGATTGGAATTATTTCAAAAGTTCTCGCACATTGTATACTTCGATTAATCACAAAGATAATTTAATATTTTCATTTTAATCATCATATCATATTCAATATCGACCACCACAACACGGGCATGTGCCTAGCATGGTGGTCGAAAAATTTAAAAATTTATGTAACAAACAATTTCAATGAATAAAGAAAACTTAAAAAAATATCTCGCATCTTTTCTGAATTATTTGTTTTTGCATTTTGCGAACCGATATTTGAAATATTTTTCTTACAAATCATTGATTAATGGAGCCGCCGTACGATTATTTTTTTGCATTCCGAACACAAAACTGGTTTTAATTTAATAAGGAATCTATGCGCGAGTCTGTTTATAGAAACATTTAAATGGGCAGAAGTGTGATATTACAGTAAGAATGTAGATAACACAACGCAAATCATAAGGATGGGCGTACGCTGAGACATCGGTCGCGCAGCATGTTCAGCGCAAGATAGTTTTGGTTTTTGTGTTGTATGGAAGTGTATGGAGCGACGTACGCTGAGACGTGCATGTTTCTCATACATTCCACAACTGCGCTGAACATGCTGCGCGACCAATGTCTCAGCGCACGCCCATCCTAATTATTGTTCCACATTTTTACCACAGTACGATTGCAATTATAGTATGCTAGCTTTTCCCCGCGGCTTCGCTCACATGGTATTACGGGAAATTACTGTAGCGCTTGCACTTATCAATTATCTCCCCCCCCCCACCCCACCCCCATCCCCTCCCGCATTCCATATATTCATTCCCTTACATTCAGTTTTCAAACATCGCGCCTACCACCTAAATTTCATAATGCTATAGCTCAAAGAAAAAAAGAATTACTTATCCAATTTTGTTCATTCGTTCGGAATTTATGCGCTTACAAACATTTCGGATGTTTATTTTTAATTAAATATTTGAAAGTTTGTGAATATAATAAAAAATTACACTATTTATTCAGTTCATTTATTCAGTCTTTATAATCGTTACGAATTATATTTTTAATGTAAGAACTGACATTTATTCCAAAACAGAAGCTTGTCCAAAAAAATAAAACATATTCTAATATTTGAATTTTCTGAAGCAGTAGCAATCGTTTCCATGGAAACGATTTTTTTCTGACGTTAGCAAAAATTTGCTTTAGTTAGCGACAGAAAACGTATAACAAATATAATATATTAATATTTATAATTTCATTACGCCAGAGCTTACCATCATATACAAAATATAGTCTGCGCATATAATTTAGCTTTCTATTGGTGAATGAATTTTTAAAGTCTTTATATTGTGTTATGCGTGAAAAGGTCATAAACAAACTCGAGCAGTTTCGCATTTATAATATTAGTATGGATTTGCGGCACGTTCCAGAGTGGAAGATACTATCAGTATCGCCCTGGTGTAAGACCACCATTCAGAACTGAAACGTTGCTTGAATGGCTTTAGCCGTGTTTAGTGACCAGATCTGAATAGCCAGGTACTTCCCCACCTTCCTCTTCCCTATGTCCTTCCCCTCCCCACTACCTTCAGCCTCACAACATACCCCGATTGGGGATGCCATAGTCTCACTGGCTCCATACGGGAGCAGTTGGGACTCTTGTGCGGTATCAACTGTAAAAAAAAAAAAAAAACCCCCCCCTCCATCGAACTAGGCTATAAACAACATACAGAAGTCGTAATATGTAATATGTAGAATTTGCGCTTTTGCCATTTTTTATAATTTTTTTACAAATCCTAAAATATGGGATGAACGGTTAATACAGGTGCATTCGATGGCTCTCTATTATTTCAAAATTTATTCATTTAAAAAAATATACAGTATATTTGCAGCACGTTCCAGAGTGGAAGATACTATTAGTATCGCCCTGATGTAAGACCATCATTCAGAATTGAAACGTTGCTTGAAATGACCTTAACTGTGTTTAGTGACCAGATCTGATTAGCAAGGTACTTCCCACTTTCCTATTCCCCTCCCCACTACCTTAATCCTCACAACAAACCCCAATTGGGGATGCCATAGTCTCACTGGCTCCAGACGGGAGCAGTTAGGACTCTTGTGCGACATTCATATAAAAATTTATTTTTTTTAAATGAGGGCGGAAAACTCCAAATCGGATGCTCAGAAATTCCGGAAGCTGTTGGAGTATTTCAATTATTAACGCAAACGCTTGAGTGGGTATAAAACTCAAAAATTATTTCCAGTTTTGGCTGCCATCTTTGCACTAACATGCAGAGTTCTACTAGAACAACTATTCCATAGATAGTGTCATGAATAAAGATATGCGTTCATTTATATTTACGGGAGTTGTATTTTTTTTTTTTTTTTTTTTTTTTTTTATTAACAATTTTTTTGGTACAATTGGTAAAATTTTGTAATACAAACTTTTTTATATAAACAGTTTTAAAAGTAGAGAATAACATAAATAGATTAGCAGATTAACCAAAAAAATCCCACATAGGCATCGCCAGTTCGTGGGTATACTTGAGTGATTTTAACACAATGTTTGCGGGTTTTTTTTTAATCAATCTACGCCGTAAAGCGGGCAATTTTTATTAGGCGCGCAAAATTACGTCGCTTGTAAAATAGCTATAACTTCTGAACTATTGATCAAATTTAAATAATATTTTCAGTATCTTATCTTATTTGAAATCTTTTATTATGATATTGTAACAAAATTTTATATTTTTGCATAAACAATTATGATATTTAAGTTTAAATTTAAAAATTTTGAAAAAATTTCACTTTTGTCGTATTGTCGATATAGTCATTTTATGCAAGTTCAACATAATGTATGTATTTTGAAAAATAAAAACAATAAACACTAATATTATTTGAAAGTATGAAATCGTTGGAAAAAATTGTTTATCCTACAGCTATTGTATTTCAAGTGCATGATTTATGACCGCAGTCGGCCACCCGACCCTAATTCCATGAAATGCCGGCTACCTAGTACACGTCTCACGAGAGCTGATGCCTAATTTTTACTTTACAGAGTAACCAACATCATACGTTTCTCGTAATATATTGTTGCTCTAATTGTACAATGCGTTTTGGTGTCTCCCGCGCTTTACCAATAGTTTACAAGTACAAAAAACGCTTTTAAGCGTTTCCCACTCTCTACCAACAGTATGCAAAAGACGCGTTTAAGCGTCTCCCGCAAACAATGTGTTAAGACAGATAATTACATAGTTTGGAATTTATATAAATATAAAAAAAAACTTTAAAGAATTTTTTTCGTCGTAAATGTCCACAGGGCTCATACGTTGTCTTATGAATAACACATACAGTGCATACATTACATGTACAATAAGCAATCATTTTTTTTTTTTTTACAGTTAATACCGCACAAGAGTCTCAACTGCTCCCGTCTGGAGCCAGTGAGACTATGGCATCCCCAATCGGGGTATGTTGTGAGGCTGAAGGTAGTGGGGAGGGGAAGGAGATAGGGAAGAGGAAGGTGGGGAAATACCTGGCTATTCAGATCTGGTCACTAAACACGGCTAAAGCCATATTCAAGCAACGTTTCAATTCTGAATGGTGGTCTTACACCAGGGCGATACTGAGAGTATCTTCCACTTTGGAACGTGCCGCAAATTAATAAATTGTGAAATAACACAAATTAATCAATTTGCCACGCCGGGATTCGATCCCGCGACCTTCGGAATGCTAGTCAAGCGCCTTACCGCTGGGCTACGCCGGCCGTCGTAATATTGGCAAAATATGTACCTGACTGTAAGCGGCATAATGTAATTTTGGAATAATATATACTGACTGTAAATGGCATAATGTAATATTGGCGTAATATGCATCTGACTAAGCAACATGTTGTAATATTGGAATAATATGTACCTGACAGTAAGCGGCACAATGTAATATTGGAATAATATGTACCTGACTATGAGCGGCACAATGTCATTTTGGAATAATATGTACCTGACTGTAAGCGGCACAATGTAATTTTGGAAAAATATGTACCTGACTGTATGCGGCATAATGTAATATTAGAATAATATGTACCTGACTGTAAGCGGCACAATGTAATATTGGAATAATATGTACTTGACTATGAGCGGCACAATGTAATTTTGGAATAATATGTACCTGACTATAAGCAGCATTATACCTGACTGTACATAATGTAATATTGGTTTGATATGTACCTGACTGTAGGCGGCCAAGCGATCAATAAGTGCTATGATGATATTCTTGACGTTGACTCCGGGCTGCAGCTCTGCGCAGGACTTGAGGAACGGCTGAAGTGTGGCGAGGTGGAACTCATCAGGGAACACCTGGAGATTAAAGCTGCATTATTACTTTGAAATTATAAAGTCAATAATTAAATATGAAACCCATTCGGTAGTAACAATTTCGGAAGTTGATCGTTTTCCAAAACAACTCATATAGGTCTCATAGAAATGGTTGTCTCTCCTACTATCGCGATTAGAAATATGTTTTAAATGGTGTTAGAAAGAGAAAACACTACGCTTTATATTCAAATCTGAAAGATAACCAAAAAATTATTAAAATGTACACCTTTATGAACCCAAAATTTCCGACGGCAATTTGAAAAAAAATTATGAAACTTTGGGAATTTTTTAATTACCTACATAATTATTTTTACATGAAATGACAAAAAAGTGATTTGACGATAACATTTAAAATACATTCACCTAATAAAATATGTAAGTGTTTTTATTTTTTTTCAATATTAGTAATTTTAATTTCATAAAATGTAAAGTGAGTCATTTTTAAAACTTCTTTATGTTTGCATTCAAAATATTTATATTATAAAAATTGTTTTGAAGTATAAAATTTCATCGTCTTTCAAAAACAGTTTTTAATTTTCAGATGCATTCAGAAATATTCCATTTATTTGGATTTTATTGTAAAGCGGAAATATTTTGACCATCCGACAAAAAAGACCGGAGGCCTGAGGGGTTAAAAAATTGAAAAAGATATTATTGAATGAACCACATGGTAATGTATAATTCATTTTTCTATCAACACAAATTGCAATTGAATTTGATAAAAAAATTTGATACATAGGCAAATTTTTAAGTATTATAAAATCACCTGTATGATGCACTCCATCAGGTATTCCTGTGCGATGGCATCCCGGCAGGATACGGCCTGCTCCAGGATACCCGGGAGAATGAGCTTCTTGTACTGAGGAAGGCCTGCGCTCTCCAGCTGCGAGAGACGCACCAGGTTGGTGCCCACCAGGATCCGTAGTTCTTCTCTCTCGCGTTCTCGACGCTCTTTGTCCCTGCAATATCATTTATACCATAGATCAAATCATTCTGATTATTGTATTTGACTGGGAAACCACATTAATAACATTGAGCGAATACAAAAAAAAATCTGCATTTTATAAATTTAAAATTAAATATCCCAGTAGAAGACTTAAAATACAATTTCTTATTAAATACTCTAAAAATACATACATTAGAAGACAGACGTAAAATAAACGATTTAAATTTTTATTCAAAATTCGACTGTTGTGAACTCCTGCAACTCATTAACTTACGAACACCCACAGTAACAACACGACAAAATACAATATTCTACAGCAGCACTCATAAGCGTAACTACATTGCCAAATCTCCGATACATCGACTTCACACCATGGGAAATCAGTACCTGGGTGATGTTGACATATTCAATATCAACATGGCGAGTTTTGTGGATCATCTAAAACTTGTTTCAACACTATTACTAAACACATCTTGTAAACCTATAAAATAGCTGTATTTTTATGTTTTTGTTTCTGGGTTTGTATGACTTTTATCAAATGTAATTTTATTTTTATTATTTCCTAAATTTCAAAGTACATATATGTCAAATTAAAATTATACTATAAATCATGTAAAAGCCCTCTGAGCATTAAATAAATAAAATAATAAAATAGGTGTCGGATGGATGAAATTTAGATCCTTAACAGGAATCATGTGTGACCCAAAAATGCCTATAAAACATAAAGGAAAGATATACTAGACTATTGTTAGATCAGCGATAATGTATGGCTCCGAATGCTGAACTACGTACAACTCCTACTCTAGGCAATTCGAAACAGCAGAAATTCGAATGCTTAGATGGTCAGCAGGAGTATCACTAAAAGATAGAATTAAAAGTTCACGCATTTGTGGTAGCCTGGGTCTCACGGACATAAGCAGTAAGCTGGAGGAACGACAGTTGAGATGGTATGGGCACATAAGACGGAGACCACCAGACCACACAGTGAAGCAGGCAATGTCTATAGGGCTTCATCGACAGTCATCCAGAGGAAGACCAAAGAACGTCTGGATGAACGCGATACCCAGAATCGAAGAAGATATAGCCTGAGAACGAGAAGACCAGACCCCAATGAATTGGAACAGTGCAAAGAAGAAAAAGACTGGGAAACCACAATGCGTGTTTAGCGATACCCGATGCCAGGTTTTACATCTACATAATCCTAGAACCCTACATCATTGGAAACACAGATAAAACCATGTGGTAATAATAGATGTTTTACAGCCACACCCACGGTTGAAAGGAGACCCAAATACCTGCAAAAAAAACCTTCGACTTTGTGCAGAAACGGGCGGCCCGTTTAATAGATTTTTCCTAATCTTAACAAACGGATTGCAATTTTTAGAATGCAGGCGTCTATTGGGAATGCTGTCCTAGTTCTAGTGGTGTTTCAATTAAATTTGCTAACGTTATTGATTCCTTCATCACCGGTGCACAGACGGGAAACACACTAAATGTGCGCCCAATATTTGTACATGGTTGCCATTTGTCACATGAGAACGGGTCGCTACTACAACTCGTTGGCTTTGGAACGATCTGCAGGCCTCTGTGTTTCCTCCCTCCTACAACATGGGTCTCTTCAAGACCCAAGTTCACTCCTTCCTTTCAACAAAATGACCCTCCACATAGCATCCCCAGAGATGACATAGGCCCTGATGGAAATTATTTTCCTCATGGCCTCCTGTGTGGAGTTAATATAATAAAAAAAAGACCGCAAGCAAAAGAAGGAGCGCAGACTTGATTTGTTAGTGTTCTTTGGTGGTTTGTGCACCCGTCCTCAGCTTCAGACAACGCTAGGGAATGATTTTTTGTTTTTGGTCAAACCACAGCAATTTTGGAAGGCATGTATACAGCTGCCCCGGGAACCGTTCATTGGATAAGCCTCATCTCTGTCATAGGTCACCCCAAGTGGTTCGCTAAATTTGAAGAATGATTTAGCAGGGGTGCCCTGGTTCATGGGGTGAGGTTTGTCCAAGATGCGTCTACCAACCAGGGTGGGCTGACATGGGCTCGGCAGATTGAGCTGGGTGGCTGGCCGGATTCGTAGAGACCGGATAAGGGAGACCCTTTTAACTCGCCGGACTCTCTCTCGACCCATCGCCTGATTGAATCATACTTCTGTCACTCCGATACATGCTAACTCTCAGATTCTTACACTTTATATTCATTTGAAAATGTAAAATATCGATTTTTTCACCACTGACAGTTGCCAAAAGCGACCTGCAAAGTCATAGAAAATTCATTTAAAAATATTTCGAGTAGCTGGTGTGCACTGTGTGCAGGAGTGTCACGGGACCACTGCAGTCTATCAAACAGATAGGCAAGAACCTTCGAATTCATCAAATTGTACATTTGTGTAACTTCCTTCCGTTCCGACGTATCCGACGCCAGTAGAGGCAAGGCAAGATATACCCGCGTCTCGGGACATTGTGGCGATATTGGACACATGCATTTTGGACACATTTAACGTTTATGTACTTTTATTACGTTACCTGGAGTGTCCCTGGTGCTGCATCCTCACCCAAAGCTTATTCATCTCAGCGAAGTTCATCAGCACAAAGTCTATGGCATCCTTTATCTAAAAAAGATAACACAATGTTATGCATAATAAATAATAATCTATAATATTAATTTAATCATTGAAGACAACATTAACTATGTCTCTCAAAAATGTGAAACAGAATTGCAAGTTTCTACCCGAATTAAATTTCAATATTTTTACTGTAAAGAAGAGTGACGACAATGGAACTTATGTATTCTATATATTTTAGAATTTTGTTTTAAATAATGTGTGATTGTTTTTATACAAATTTATAGTTTTATTCCGAGATTGATGAAATTTTGCACACTTGACCTACAAAACAGGAGGATGGTCACCGTCTATGTGATATTTCGATAAACCACTCCCTTTTTCAAATCCTTAGCAGAATTTTTATATGTGCTTCTTGATGAAATTTTGCAATATTTAATTATTGAAGACAATATTAACAACTCTCAATGAAAAATATGAAACAGAACTTGAAGTTCAAAATAAGAGGAAAATTACTGTCTAACATTTGATTTTCAAAAACTCTGGAATAATGGTGAATTAGTCACCTCCAAAACAGCAATAAAAAAAAAGTCATCAAAACGATATTAAGATAGAATGACGAAAATTGTTAGTTACCGATCCTTCGGCGTCTATTTCCGCCTCAGTGACATCGGGCAGGACATTCCGGGTGCACTGCAGCAGGTAGTTGCGCAGGAACAGTCCCCGCAGCGGGTGCTGGACTCCACGGCACATCTCCACCAGGTCCTGGAAAACAATCATTATTGTATTCCACGTTTTTTTGTGTGGTGAGGGATCAAACGCTTCAACTCGAGGGATCAAATTATGCGGGGAGGGATCAAATGCTCCAACTTGAGGGATTAAATGATGTGGCGAGGGATCAAATGTTCCGGCTTGAGGTATCAAATGGTGCGGCGAGGGATCAAATGACTCGAGGGATCAAATGTTACGGCGGGGGATAAAATGCTCCAACTCGAGGGATAAAATGGTGCGGCGAGGGATCAAACGCTCCGACTAGAGGGATCAAATGATACAGCGAGGGATAAAATGCTCCAGCTTGAGGGATCAAATGAAACGGCGAGAAATTAAATGCTCCGACTCGAGGGACCAAATGCTCCGGCTCGATCAAATGGTGCGGCGAGGATTCAAATGCTCCGACTCGAGGGATCAAATGATAAGGCGAGAGATAAAATGCTCCAGCTCTAGGGATCAAATGATGTGGTGAGAGATCAAATCCTTCAGCTCGAGGGATCAAATGGTGCGGCGAGGGATCAAATGCTCCGGCTCGAGGGATCAAATGCTCCGGCTCGATGGATCACATGATGCGGCATTTCGTGGATTGTAACTGTGATTGCGGTTATGTATTTTTATTATGCTTGGAATTGACTTACCAATACACCCCAAACTGCTGCAAACTTTCCATGCACTGACTGTATGTCACCAGGAAGGTATTGTTAGTTGAGAAAGATCAGGAAGGGAATAGTGATATTTGCTTTAGTAAACAGAGTACGCGGAATGGCAAGCAGGCGAATTTTGAGCAGTGCGGTTAGCGAACTATTGCTTAGACTTTTTCGGTTTTATAAGGACATCGTCCCGTGCGGCGAACTAAATTTAGAATTAGATCCCCGATGAGAAAATGTGAAAAAGATAAAGCAAAATTTACAGTTCAGCTCAGTTTCAAAACCTTTAAACAATTTTCAGAAAAAAAAATTCCAGAATCAAAAATTTCCCAACATGAAATTTTTCCAAATTTCAAATAAAAAAATAAAAAAGATAAATGTCCAACCAAATATAACATTTTCCAAAGTCAAATATCAAAATTAAAAGAAAAAAAAACAAACTAATGAACTCATGTATGATGATGGTCAACCTATAAAAGGTCAGGGAGATTAGACGGAAGGTGAACTCAAATCCAAAGTCAAAATACCAACTTTCGATGACAATTTTGCAAATTTTAGAGCTATCAACCGAATTGGTTAAAAATTACTACTTGCTTGGGGGGGGATGAACTCTAATTTTATGTCAAAATACACTATAAAATTTCAGCGGCATTTTTACAATCTTGAGTTCTGATGGGCAGTAGATTTCTTAGTTCATGAGAATTGGTTACTTAGTATAAATTGAATTTCATACATCCAGTGAATTTCAAATGAATAAAGTTATATTGCATGCATATAATATGTAGGTATTCACAAATAGATTTTATTTGGATAGAAAATGAATAGGTATCTATCAGTGGCGGTCGGTGACTTTTTGTAAAAGGAATGCTGAAGTATATACCTAACTAATATCAAATATAAATATCTATAGACCAGCCCACCAACAAGATTACTGACAAAAATAGTATGTCAAATTAGCTCTATAAATCCTTTATGCTTCACATCAATTCTTACAGTTCTAAAATTAAATTAATTAAATAGATATTCAATGTACGAATCAGCTTCAGTTATTCAAGCCAAACTGTCAAAACAAATCTAATACCGACATACCGAATTAAATCCACATTTTTGATTATGCTATTCTGCCTACGCGCATTAAAGCTGTTTTCTGCGCGATGGATGCTCTCATGAAATGCGAATCCGGCTTCAGACAAATCTCGGCTAAATACACATGCCCGAAAATGGGCTTTTTCTAACATCGTGGATGCGGAATGAAGCAGAGAATCCGCTGTTGATGGTTGGTATTGGTGCATTTAAGCGACATTCGACACACGACTCGCATGAGCATAGAGAACGGTATTATATGTATTCCGCGCATTGCGTTTTGTTGTTTTTGGCCACTGAGGTTGGGACGGTGTCGTTAAATTGCAGTATTTTACTGTTTACGGCCAGAAAAAATCAGCTCAAAGCTTTTTTAATGCGGAATAAATAAATAACAATTATTATTATATTTATTATACGCCTAGAAAGGAAGGGAAGCGCCGCATCCACAGTACGTATGGAGGGTCCGCGCCTGGATCTATGTGAAAACATAGATCAATTGTATACATCAATTTCAATATATAAGCATACTTTATTGAAGTTTTTTTTATCAAGTATGGGAATACCTCGATAAAGCTATTTATTTGTATTTTGTCTGCATAAAGAAAAAAGCTATTTTGGATTTTTATATTTTAAATATTTTTTCTAAATATTTGGTACCTACATACTGTGTGGATCTAATTCAATAATGTTGTTACTTTATAATTATTTTTGTGCAATTGTCTTAAATAGTTATTTCCTGCACTATTTATAAGTATAATTCATAAATATTGTTATATATATATATGTAAAAGCCTAAATAGGCGTATATAAATAAAAATAAAAAAAAAAATAAAAAAAAAAAAAGTTGATTTTTGCACACATTCTTATTGCTGTTGTACAAACAGAAGATCAAAATTCTGCTACAAGGGAACTTTACTATATGAGCCGCTTGCAGGGCTGTAATGAAGGTAATTTCGATCCTCACCTTCAGTAGATCCCTTTTGAGACTTGCGTTGGTCTTGATGTACACCAGCCCCACGGTGATGAGCAGGTAGAGCCTGGGGACTATGTTTCCTGCGTGCTGAACCAGCTCATAGAGATCGGCAACTCTACGGCCTTTCTGAAACTCTTCCAGGAGGTACAGTTCCAGGTGACGGAGTTCATCGGTGATGGCCATGTCTGGAGGTGACCGGTTAAGGAAAATTGCTGATACAGTTGGGGATGCTTGTCTTAAAAAAAAATAATTTGAAAAACACTTTTAGAAAAGGCTCCTTATACGATACCAATGTTCAAAGCTCTTAAGGTGATTGAATAACCCAACTGGCACAAGGAATGATATGTGAGACTGAAGATGTTTTTCAACAGGTATTGACGGCGAATGCATCTGCCCAACAATTGGATCAAAATGTTCTTGTTGGTATATGGAAGGTAATTAACCCCTCAGGTTAATTTGTTCACTTTTCGGAAATTTCATAGAAATCGGCGTAGCTCCCCTTGGTTAAAAAATGATTGAACGGTGTTAGAAAGAGAAAACACCATGCTTTATATTTATATCTAAGAGTTAACTATAAAATAATTAAAATGTACAATTTTTTTAAACCAAAATGTCAGATCGCAATTTGAAAAAAATTTACGAAACTTAAGAAATTTTTTATTAATTATATTTATATGAAACTACTAAAAAGTGACTTGACAAAAACGATTATAATTCATTTATCTAATAAAATAAGTGCGTGTTTATTTTTTTCATCATCATTAATTTTAGTTAGAAAAAACATAAGATAAGCATTTTATAAACTTTTTTATGTTTGCATTCAAATTTTTGTATTTAAAAAATAGTTTTTAGTTTTCGGACGCATTCAGAAATATTCCTTTTATTTGGATTTTATTGCAAAATGGAAATATTTTAAACCCACAAAAAAATAGGCCTGAAGGATTAAGCTTGACAAATCAGAGCTGTCTATAATACCACTAGCAATTTTTTTAAATAAAAGTCAAGTTTTTTTAAATAAAAAACAATTTGGGAGGCGGGAATGGGTACCGCCGCCCCGGGAACCTTTATTGGATAACCAACATCTCTGCCATAGGTCACCCCAAGTGGTTCGCTACGTTTGGTGATTTAGCAGAGGTGCCCGGGTTCATGGGGTGAGGTTTGTCTAGGTCTTGGAGGCGGATGACCAGGACACACTGAACCCCAGATTCCTACCCACCCTTTAAACCCCTTTCCTTCCCAGAACTCTCCTCCCCTTCCTTTCCTTAAAAAACCCCCCACACAGCTTCCCCAAAGATGACATAGGCCCTGAGGGAAGTTATTTTCCCCAGGACCTCCTGTGTGGAGCTCATGTTAAAAAAAAAAAAAAAAAGCGATATATGTGAATTGGAAAGGATACAGAGTTCGTAGTAGCTTTTGGGAGACAGCATTGAAGTCCTCAGTTCTCCCAACATGGTGGATGCGTGCTTCAGAGCCTCGGTTAGCTTTGATTTGTCCAGACATCTCTTCATTTGGAGTGCCTATAAAATAAACCAACATTAATAATACGATGAATTAATTTTCTTTTAAATTTAAACATCGACAGTTTTACTAAATAAAAAAACACGTTTACGATTGTAAAACGGTATATCTGTTGCGTGCCTGATGAACTGCATTTTTACACCTTTACTAATAAGAATATCACGTTTTTTATGATTCTTATGTTGGTTGCATTGTATTTCTCTAGTTGTGCGCAAGCGCGGCCGCGGCCATCTTATTTCATCAGTTCGCGCCGTTCTCGGTTAAATGTATGTTGTGACAGGTGGAAATAAGTTCTTGAATATAATTCCCGTTTAAGTGATCAATTAAAAAATTCCTGTCATTTTTTTATGTTGGTATTCCTGATACTATACGCAAGCTAGTTTGTAGCCGACTTCAGCAGAAACTTGAAATTACGCTATACATGAAATGATTATAAGAACACAACATAATTAATAATATTTACTTATGTATAGAATAAGTTTTAAGCAATTTTTTTTATTTAAAAAAACAATTTTACAAAAATTTTAAATTTTAGTCAATTTTTTAAAAAAATATTATTAATTTCATATAATTGTCTGCATGAAGTCAGCTACGAAATAGCATCTGGGCTTGTGTATAATATCAGAAATACCAACATAACAAAATGACAGGAATCATTATAAATGGCCGCGAATTGACGCGGTATCGGTACGCGAAGTAAATTTTCATTTCACACAATTGAAATTTTAAATGCATTATTTTCCATGCAAAAATTGCAAAAAAAATGCAAACAATTGTCTTTAGTAATAGGTGAATCTAAAGGTTTTTTTTTCAAAAAATATTTAAGCATAGCCAGTTCGATCCAAAATTTGCTGTCTATTTTTCATAATTACAAAATATTGGACTAGTATTAAAAAGTTATCTAAAAAATAATGACATGCAATGTGTTCCCAAATATTGGATTAGTGAGACTGACTAATCCAATATTTGGGATGTTTCAGCTTCTTGCAATTATAATGTTTTTCTATTCGCAAAGCATATTTTTAATGTAATAATAGTGCAATTACCTGGACTTTAACAACGCTGAGAGATTCATCTAACAGCTTCTCTTGCTCCTCCATTGGAGATGATTGATTCGTCATTGGCTGAAAAACAACATTAAAACATTTATAATAAAACTAACTCAATGGACTTTAACATAGCATCAAATAAACAAAAGTAAATGTATTTAAAACAATGAGATAATTTATTATTATCATTGACCGACCGCGAGCCAATCCCCAAATAAAGTACTCATAGTTGTATGTTTTAATCTGTAGTTGACAGAAAGTAGAGAATACACCGCTTTTATATTAAAAAATACTTCACGGAATATAATTTTTATGATTCTGAATACTTACTTTATAGTGTTTAGATTTTGTTCCGCAACAATAACTTGCTGATAAAGCGGAATTTATTAAAACAAATAAAATGTAGGCCGAACAACGCTCCGGTAACACTTTTTGACAACTCGATAAAAGTGATGAATAAAATTTTGTGACGTTTAGTTTATTGTGTTGCTAGCGATGTGCTTCTCTTGTTCATGTAGGTAAGTACTGAAAACTTTGTGCTAAGATGATTTTGACAATAAACAGTAAACAGTGCAAGCAAAGTAAAAATTCATTTGTTATTTTAGCGTTTATTCTGTGGATATAATGATGAAAAATTCTTTTTTTTAATACATAATAATATAAACAATGTTATTATTTACTTACTAAATACACTTTTTTTATGACATCTTCAAGGCAAAAATAAATTGAAACACTAAGTAAATAGGTAATACAAAATGTTGGTAGATAATACCTGTTTTATCAATAATACGAATTTTCAGATGGATTTGGTATTATTTCGGTAATCGTACAATTGTCGATAAATGCAATTTTTTTTACCATGAGGTTCCTACCTAGCTAGCTTCTATTTTCTTATCAAAATTCAAAATGTCAAAAATTAGAACTGACGTCCACTGACGTCTATATTCTGTGTATCTGTCAAAAATTATGTTTGTGTCAATAAGTTTTACAAGAAAACCACAATATTCATAGAATTTCGTTGTTTTCATACAATATAGTTCATCTACCTCGAACGATCGTTGACAGAAATAGAACCGATCGATAAATCTCAATGCGGGCCCATTAAAAAGTACCAAAACAACAGATTGTTTCCAACAGCCGGGTCACGGTTCAATTGGCGAATGCTTCGGGTCAATTGCCAGCTGACATTTACATTACGATGAATGAAAATAATGGATCCAGACCGTCACTGAGCAACTACTTCGGCGCATCGAATATTTCTGCCTCCGCGGCGTTCTTCGACGAAATAACCGACATTCGAGATGTCCCAATAACGCCTATCAACAACTCGCTCGCGAATATTGGAGTTTTAGCAGAAGGTTATTAAGTTATTATATTAAACTTTTTTTCTTCTCTTACATAATGCTAATTGTCTGCAATCGCAACTGTCATCTTCGCAAGTAAACTCCGACAATTTTCAACACAATTGGATGAAATTTTCGTTGGAGGGACATTGTTTGAAATTGGAATACCAATTCGAGTTGTTGTGTTTTTTCTTGCACTTCTACCAACATTGTGAATTATTAATTTGTCTAGTGTTGCATTCTTGGTATTGACAAACAAACCTTTGATCAAACAAAAACACTTTTACATAACACAACATTGATTTAGACAGTTACACCAGCAAAAAAGTATACAGTTTTGTTAATCACATTACACCTCAATAATTCAATCTATTTAATTGTCATCAAAACAAAATATCAAATGTTCTGTTCAATTATATAATATAAATGTGAAGTGAAGCATCTTTCTCTGCTTTGTCTTTAATCAATCTTCCCCTTGTTTATCAATTATTGGGTAATTCTGTATTTATAGTTTCTCACATTTCCAAGATATCAGAGTGTTCACCTTTGTGGTAATTTTTACTATTCCACTTCTTTCGCAATACACATAGATTATTGAAATTACACTTCTTAAGTCGGTTCCATAATCAGTTGCTAAGGAATGGAATTTTCATGGTGGACAAGGTTCCTCCACTCTTCGCAGTTATGCGCTGTGTGGTGAGTTGCGGACACCGACGTGTCAGTGGTATTTGGTCACTCCATCGCTTTGGTGATCCTCCTCTGCTACTTCTGCCTTCCACGTTGCCAGTGACTATGAGTTTCTCCGTGTTGAAGTTATCAGTTTGGCAAGCAAAATACGTTGTGGATAGTTGAGAGCCTATTGGGTCTTGAAGAGATCAATGTTGTAGGAGGGAGGAAATACAGAGGCAATTAAGTTGAAAAAGAGTGATGTTTCAATAATTTGTACACATTAAGAATGAGGCAGAATAGTACATTTTTACCTTATTTTTTTTACAGCAATTTTGCAAAATTCTTGTTCGTTCGATGAAGAACTTTTAAATTGGTTTATACCAAAGATATTGAAATACAAGAGATATTCTATGATGGCCGCTCGATCGTCAGCGGACTACTACCTAATGGGCATAGTTTGAATGCAGAATAATGCATTAATTTAGTTGATTTTTTCGCATTTGCTTCGTATATTCTTCTTACACTACTTCATTCATTCGCTCTACATGTCCAAACCATCTGAGGGTCCCTTTCTTATTTTTACTCATTACGCTTACATCAGTCTTGCATTCTTTGTGGATCTCCATATTTCTCTCACGATTTATACATGGTTTTACCTTAAAAACGCCTCAGAGATCTCGTTTCTACAGCATTCAGTCTAATTTCATCCTTCCTCAGCCCATTCCATGCCTTACTACTCATACATCAGGGTAGGTACCAGCAGTCCATCGTGGACTGCTGCTTTGCTTTTTTTATAGTTTTTTATTAGCACCAACGGCATTCAGTCCTCCATTAATGGAGGAATGCATTTTCCTCCATTAATGCATTTTCACTTCTTTTAATATCTCCATTAATGTGCATTCAGTCCTCCATTAATGGAGGAATGCATTTTCCTCCATTAATGCATTTTCACTTCTTTTAATATCTCCATCAGTCCTCCCAACTCTTGTAAACATACTACCCAGATACACAAACTCATCCACCTGTTCCAAGTATTCATCATTCAAAACTATATTGCACACTGTTTTCGCACTCTCTCTTTCAAACACCACGACTTTAGACTTCATCATTAACTCATGAATAGGAGGCGGAATACGGAGGCAAAACGAAAATTCCAGAGCCGCTAATTATTAAAGGCAAAACAATTAAACTATCGTTATTTGCCGGTCTAATTTGTTCAATGGGGCCAACAGACTTAGCTAAAAAAGATCATTTGGTTTTGGCCTATTTCAGCATATCGCTCGCCATACATTCCCAGTGTTTTTGCCTCCGCATTCCGCCTCCTACTCATGAAGTATGTGTGAAGAATGTGTACAGAAGAATAGAAGTAACGTAATAAAAACAAACCATTTTGATTCTTAAATAAAATATCTTATCATTGTTTCAGTTTCCGTGACAGATAAGCCAGACAATCAGAACTCAAAGCAGCCGGAAGTTTCCAACAATCAGATTGCAAATCAAGAACCTGTGGTCTGCAAATTGTTTGTTGACCAGTCGACTGCCAACCCTTCTATTGCCTTCACCTCAGAGCCCAGAGTAGAGAGAGACACTCTGTTCAGTGCCCCGTTGTTTGACGTACCGAGGACCATGTCTACCGGGGTCAACCAACTGCCCGATCCTTCGACGTTCTTTGACAACATTGGGCCTAATCCGTCCATGAACGTAGCGGGGGCTAATCCTAGTGTTCCGGAGACTTTCGGTGCTTCCATTGATATCGCCTTGGAAAAAGTATTGCTGCCGGTGAGAGTTATTTAATTATTATGTTGTTTTTTTTTTTTTTTATTTGACTAAGAAAGACAAACATTCCCGAGTTACAAATAATCAGACAATATTTGAAAATCTCCTACTACCACCACAGTAAGCGTAAAATGTTGCTTGAATGTTGCTTGTTGGAAGAAATAGTAGATGTGTTCCACTGCATGGAATATACAGCTTGTCAAATAAGAGTAGAAAACATAGGAGGGCGTCACTGTTGTTCAAATGGCAATACTTAAGTAACCTACATTTTTATAAAAAATTAAAAAGGCATAAAAGTGAAAAAAAAAAAAATTCTTTGCAATATAGATATCCACTGATTTCAAAATTAGAATTGCATAAAGGTATATTATTATTATACCTTTGCAATTCTGTGTTAACATAATGATAAAATGATATTGTAATAAAACATAAAGCACAGTTTAGAAATTGCTCCCATTTATTTAATACTAGCTTATATACCTAGTGTTGCCCGGGCTTTAGATCATACGGCAGAACAATGACAAGAGGAATGGTACTGTTGAACGAAATATCAAAAACACTAGATATATACAACTCTTCTTTAGATAGCCTTCAGATTTTTTTGTATAATGACCATCTCCTTAGGTGTTAAGATTATCAAAATGAGAAAATTGTACAGTAATTGATGTCTCTAATTTTAGATCTGAATTATATTTAACTCATTCAAATCTAAAAGTGGTGTAACTAAACTCACCTTTAGTGATTCTTCCTTTCTGTCTACTGTTAAATTTAAATTTGTGTTAAATTAAATGAAAGCAAATCACTTTGTAAAACACCATTTAATCAATTTTTCATTAAGCGCAATTAACAACAGTGCTTCTTCGATTTTATTCATTTTTCTTTAAGAACAAAAAATGTTTTTTAAAATGTGATTTACTGTACAATTTGTGTCATTGCACTTTAAAAGAATATTTTCAAGAATTCAAGAATATTTTAATATTTTCTACTATTATTTGACAGACTATAGTTACCTCAATAATAATATTTAATGTTAGCATTTTCTTCTACATATATTATTATAATATAGGCCAGAGATGGGCAAACTTTTTAACAAAAGGGCCAGATAAATTAAAAAATTATCTAGGCGGGCCGGAAAAAATTGAATAAAATAATTTTTTAAAAGTGATATTTTTTTATTTATTTATTTAATATCAACGGTATAAATAAACCATAAGCACACATGTCACAAAATCATAGGAAACATATTAGAAACAGTAAATAAAGATTATAACCGATAATTTTAATTTTGTTTATATGTGTGAGGATGTTGTTATATGGGAGTATGTACGTATGTGTGTATATACATGTATGATGTGTGCACCAATATATGCATGTGTGCTTGCATGCACCCAGACTAAAAAAAAGGTAAAAAAGTTATTACATTATTACATTACAAGTACATTTTTATAATCTAATGTTAATTTACTTCTATTCTCCTTTCTACTTTCTATTTTTTTTTATGTTCATAATTTCTAATTTTTTGTTATAATTTCTACTTTTTATTTTAATTTCTACTTTTTATTATAAATCTAAATCCATATGTTCACACTAGACTCCACATTTCATACAACGTAACCTTTATCCATTGGTCACCATGAGACAGGCAACCGCCTAGTATGGTGATCTAATATTCTTTATGTAAGTGTCACAAATATGTAACATGGAAAAAAAAAAAAAAAAAATTGTGGCGTTTGAAAGAGAAATGACACCAGAGATGCGATAACATACATAAATCTATAGTACAAATAAAACTAGTATTGATTGAATAGATTTGATAGAATAGCCCTCTTGTACATATACTTATATACTTACTTTATTTTTTAATTTTTACATCAAACTTAGTATATTGTATGCTACAATGGGTAAAAAAGTAACAAAATTGATTATTCTTTAGAAGAGTATGAAGGCGTATTTGACAGATGAAACTGTGACTGAGCTTCTATCTATTATTCTATCTAAGCAGAAAATACATTTTGTTCAATTGGTAAATTGCGGTAGGGTTATTCAAAACAATGTCGCGGGCCGGATTGACTAGTCTGAAGGGCCGGATTTGGCCCGCGGGCCGTACTTTGCCCGTGACTGATCTAGGCAAACCGAAGTGTTCTAGAAAATTCCTGATTACGAGTTGTACTGTTAATTAGAGGAAACAACAGTACACCACAGTTAATGACAATGACAATAATAATTAATTTAATGAAAACAAATAACTTTGTGTACACCACTATTTAATTAACAATATCAACGGGTATACAATTAGATAATTTAGAAATTTTAGAAATTAGAAAAGTGTTAATAGTAAATTAAATATTATAAATAACCAAACGTTTTTTAAAAATAGCCATCTTTTAAATTTATTTTCGTATTAATACTTATATTTATAATAATTTATTTTGTTATTTAGACTTCTTGTTTTGTTTTAAAATATTTTTTTTATGTTAATGTTATTTTTTACCCATCCTAAAATAATTTTTATATTTTATTTTATATAATTGTTTTTTATGATATTTTAACCTTTAGGAGAGTATGGCCTCACCGTTGGTGTCCGAAAAAAAATCTTGGACGCCCATGGTGCGTCGGTGTTTGTCGAAATTCTGTTAAAAAATAATAATTTTTAATATTAATATGAATTTTTTGTTATTATTAATATCTAATTAATTCGGTTATTTTATTATTATATAGGTATTTAAAAAAAAAAAAAATTTTATAACACATACTATAAATTTGGGTTTAAAATTTTTTTTGGAAAAAACATCTCACTCTCTTGAACACATTTTTTTCTCAAAAACTCACTCTCTTAGAAGTTAAGTAATTAATCACCTCTCCTTTCTAATATTATGTATATATTAAGTATATTTGCGGCACGCTCCAGAGTGGAAGATACTATCAGTATCGCCCTGGTGTAAGACCACCATTCAGAATTGAAACGTTGCTTGAAATGGCTTTAGCCGTTTTTAGTGACCAGATCTGAATAGCCAGGTACTTCCCCACCTTCCTCTTCCCTATCTCCTTCCCCTCCCCACTACCTTCAGCCTCACAACATACCCCAATTGGGGATGCCATAGTCTCACTGGCTCCAGACGGGAGCAGTTGGGACTCTTGTGCGGTATTTCATATAAAAAAAAAAAAAAATTTGTCTATGTTCTAATTAGTCTATACTTGTTTGTCTTTTGTTATTTTTTATTAACTTATTATCCTGACGAAGAAAACATAGTTTTCGAAACGTGTTGATATTGTTAATTAAATAGTGGCGTACACAAAGTTATTTGTTTTCATTAAATTAAATAATGACGCCACAAAGTGAATTTGCAAATTTTGAAGAAACAATAATAATTATTTTAACTCCACACTGGCGACCCTAAGATTTCCGTTAGGACCTAACCGATGGGTGGAATGTTTGTTTTCTATCAATATTGCCATAAACATCTACATAGGTTTTTTCTCAACATAAATATTTTATGATATTGTCATTTGCAGGATTCCCAGCCCAGCGGAGGAGAGGCAGATAGAAGAAGAGATGCCTGGATACCTACTGAACAGGCTAAAAAGATACTTATTCAGGTAATTAAACCATGATTTTACCTCTGCCTCTTCTCCTTCTCCTCCCCACCACCTTTAACCTGACTGGAGATGCCAATCAATAATTGGGGATGCCACAGCCCCACTGGCTCCAGATGATTTGGAGCAGTTTGGACTCTTGTGCGGTATAACTAACCGGACTGACCACCAAACAACTCGGTCTTGGCACACACTCCTTACCTCATTCACATTCATACATCGTCTCATACATACTCCTCTATTATTCTGACTCTTGACATGACCGGACTCAAGTATTTGATCGCGTCATGTCTTCCTTGGCTGTCCCCGACTTCTACTATTCACATTTGCATCATATATGCTCCTTACATTCCTTTCTTCGTTCATTCGCTCTACATCATGTTTTTATGTTTATTTCTAGGCGCAAACATCTGCAGCAGGATCATTTTTCCCGGAAAGGGATGTGCTGACGATGCCTGGTGTCATTTTAGAAGACGATTTGGTGAGTGTGACACTTTTTCCTACCTAACCTAACATCAATCCTGCGTATTGTATGAAATATTTCTTAAAAATGCCTTTTTCACTCTCCTGCAAAATGAAATTTTTTTCACACAGAAAAAAAATTCCCTCATGGCCTATGTCATCTTTGAGGATGTTGTGTGGAGTGTCTTGTTTAGGAAAAGAAAGGAAATTAAGTTCTATGAAGGAAAAAGGTTTGAGGGGTGGGAGGAATCTGGGGGTCAATGTGTCCAGGAGTGACGGATGTACAAATCCACCCCTCCCACTGCGGTGCAAGGGGATGGGTTGAGAGAGTCCGGCTGGAGAGGTGTAGGTTGGGTTTCCCTCATGGGCTGGCAAACATAATCTAGAAAAACCTCATCCCATGAACCAGGCACTCCTTTAAGTCATCAAACGTGGCGAACCACCTGGGTTGACCCACGGCAGAGGGGTTGGTTATTCAATAAATGGTTCCCGGGGCGGCGTACCTTTACCCGCATCCCAAATTGAGATAACATGTGTCTCTTCAAGACCCACTTTTACTATTTCCTTTCCTTATAGAGAACTCTCTATACAGCGTGACCAAATATGATATAGGCCTCCTGCGTGGAAATGAATGTTGTGTTATTTGCGTCATTACAGGGAGATGTTCTTTACGACGTGGTTTCGCACTATCTTGGGGAGGGTGAGGCGGTGCAGCGGGGTTCCCTGGGCTGCGAGCACGTGTCGCAGGATGAGAGGGGTCTGAGGGAGCTGATCCAGGGAGGGTGCTTCAGGGCCGCTGTCAACCTGACCACCAGGCTGCTTACTATATATGGTCAAGGTATGTCCTTTGATTGATATGTCTATTTCAGCACTCCGAGCATCAACCTTGTGTAACAATAAAATTTAGAAAGGTAGAACTATAACTAACTAGAAAATTTTCCCAATGGGGAAAACTGATTTTCAAATTTGAGTGGACTCAAATGTGAGGTTATTTTTGACTACCGAATTTGACATTTTACTTGATTCTGTGCAAAGGAGAGCGGCCTAATTGATAATCCGTAGTTAAACAACGGATTACCATCTCTAATGCATAATAATAAACAGACAAAATGTGGCCATACTGAGTCTTCGCCAGTTGATGTTGGCTTCATGAGGATGGGTCGTTATCTCCCTTCGTGCATCAACCCATAGCCCCTGTCTTAACTAGCGTCACAATGCTGCCCAACCAGGTGGTTAATAGTTCACACAGTTCCTTCATACATACTATACAAAATATTTTTTAAAAGTCACCAAACATGAAAGCCATTTTAAGGGACATTTCGATTCTGAGTGTAAACATTCCAGGAGTGGGTAGGGCAGGTTACCCGGGCAAGCACTCCCCGCGCTCGCTGCAACTGTGGTTCACCCGACTAGCCCTGCTGGTCAAGATACACTCCTTCACGGCTGCCCAGATGGAAGCCGAGGCGTTCGGCATGTTGGATAACCCTGATGTTTACTTCCAGGTGAGTTGAGCACCCCTAACAATTCATAACGTGGTTCTGTCAACAGTTGATAGACCTCGCGTCCAAAAAATTATGTTTTTAATTTTCTTTTATTTAATTATCAAAACCAAAATTTCCTGTGAAATCATAAGATTTGTAATTAGGTACTTAAATACCCACCTACTTAATTACAATCCATATATATTTTATGTATGTAAAAAAAATATTTTTAAAAGGAAGTATGCATCAATTTGTGAGGCGGGTGCAGGTATGGGTACCGCCGCCCCGTTTATTGGATAACCAACTCCCTTGCCATAGGTCACCGTAGTCAAGTTGTAGATTCTCAACCTAATTTTGCCCACCGCCCACTTAAAAAAAATTGTTTAGCAAGTTAAAAAAGCAATTCATTTATTAATGTAATTAGCGTGTTTTTTGTCACTAGACCATATTTTTTTACCTGCAAGGTCTGAATGTTCGATTTAACGAGCCTTCCGGCTAAAAATGAGTGAAGTGGTGATTTACATTTGTAAAATATTTTGGAAACAAGCCTGAATTTTTGTTTATCAGATTTGGGATTTGTAAGTTTTTTTACGCAGGCAGCAATTTGCATTTGAGGATAAGTAATTCAAAAGCAGATTTTATTTAATAGTATAATAAAATATAACAATGCGAGTTAACTGTATGCTATCAGATTCATTTATTGACAAATCACCGAAAGAGAGACGGTCACATCATCTCCCCGCTCCTCATAACACGGTTTGTTCCCTGATGGGCTAACGGTTTGGATGTCTATGTATATATACAAATTTTTGATAATTGTATTGTCTTCTTCCAGTTCTATCCCGATATGTACCCTAACCGCACTGGATCCATGGCCTGCTTCTCCTTCCGACTCCTAGTGGCAGAGCTGCCCATGTACCTGAAGAAACCCGATGTGGCCATTGCCAGACTCCATCTCTTGCTCGGTGTGGTCAGAAAGGTAATACATTTTCAATATCACCGAGCAAGTATTACTATCCTTAAATTGTTTTCACGTCAAACAAAAAAGCATTGAGCGAGACAGTACACACTTTGAGACATGTTCGAACGAGCATAAAACCATGGAGCATGAACGAGCCTCTGTACCGGCTCTGCTACCCAAACATAAGTATGTATGTTCATAAAAGTAACGAGACTCGGGCGGTAGAGAGGAAAAGTGGACGGAGAACGGGTTATGTGTGGTCGGCTTTTGTACGGAAACTCTTTCTCAGTTAGTGTGCAAAGCCGCTTAGTTGTGAGACCATGCGTTTGTCTAAAGCTTAATTTTAAGTAAAACAAGATTTCTTCTTTTGGTGAAAACTTGAAATGGCGTTCTCGAAAACTCGTCTTCTCTCTGAGGATCAAAGCGTCGTCTTCAATTCCACAAATTGAAAAATCAGTTGGGAGAGGACCCAGATTTTTGGTGATGAGTCATGGTGTTACGGTAATAATCCCGAAACCAAGCAACAGTCAAGCCAATGGAAGAGTGCTCTTCTCCTTGTCGAAAAAAGCGCATCAGGTGAAATCGAAGATCATCAAGACGATGCTCATTTGTTTTTTTGATGTCTGAGGTATTGTGCACACAAAGTTTGTTCCTCGACAGTTCTACATGGAGGTACTAAAGAGGTTGCGAGAGAGCATAAGGAAAAAATCGAATCTTTGGCACACAAGGGATTGGTTCTTCCACCATGACAACGCACCTGCTCACATTGCGTCTGTGAAGCAGTATTTGGATGACTCCGATTGTTCACCCTCCCTTTTCACCCGACCTGTCTGTCTCCATGTGACTTCTTTCTGTTCCCTAGGATGAAAAGGGAAATGTTTTCATACTGTAGAAAAAGTGAAACAAAAATCGCTAGAGGCCTAAAAGACATTCCAATCAGTGAGTTTCAAAATTGTTTTGTATTTACTAATAGTGAATATTTTGAAGGCGACCAAATTTTGTGTAAAATATTGAAAAATAAAAGGTTAAAAAGAAAGTCTCGCTACTTTTGGGTCCCCCTCGTATATTTTGAAGTGAAACTTCTATAGCCCCGTTGTGATTTGAAATTCGGATGAAACGAAAGTGCGTCACTAAAATTTATTATTTGACGGGTCCTCGGTTCTAATATAATGCGGTAAATTCACGGCTAGGCGCGAGCCTCCGATGGCTCAGCAGCGCAAAGCGCCTGACAAATCTCAGCGGCCAGAGAGACAGACATCCAGTGAACGGAGGTTTTTAAACAATGGTTTGTTATTTATTCCAGATGATCAAGAACCTCAAGTCTTTAAAGTGTGAGGATGGCTCAGACCTGGAGCTGTCCGCCCAGGACAGACAAGAATCCCTCAAACTGTGGTCTGGGCGAGAGGCGCGCATACAGTTCTCAGTTGTCAACTGCGCTCTGCAGATGAAGGTATTGCATCATGCTTTTCCATAATATTTATATTTTACACTGAATACTGACGCTGTATGTTTTATCAAGTTAATTAATCCTGTATTAATACTTAGACTATGTTTCCTTTTACCCGCTAGGACTATTCCCTGGCCATCCAGCTGGTGGAGAGCATGGCTGAGGACCCCATGTGGGCCCCCACACAGGCCAAGGCCCTCTACTCTGCACTCGGGCGATGCTGTCTGCAAGCAGGCCACGTGCCAGGGGCAGAAGCCTATTTCAGGAAGGCCACTCAGATTCGCTGCACTCTGTGAGTACCAAAAAGGCTCGGTTGTATGAGGCCATTTCTTTGCTGTTTCTTTAACATTAGCAACCATCAATATATTATAATAATAAACCGACTTTATTATTAAGTTTTAAGAACCCGACTTCGAACACTCTCTGACGTCACGCCTTATGCAAAACTTTCGTACTTGGAGTTTGTTAAAAAGCTACTTTTTTAATAGAACCGAATTCAAGCAAGTAGCTAATACTGCCAAAAGATGGCGCCACTTACGTAACAGCTAGCGTGAGGAACGTCGGCTGGTAGGCGTAAGTACTATTGGATTTGTAATTTCGTGAATCTTTTTTTTTTATATATGTATACCTCACTAGAGTCCCAACTTCTCCCATCTGAAGCCAGTGAGACTATGGCATCCCCAATCGGGGTATGTTGTGAGGCTGAGGGTAGTGGGGAGGGAAAGGAGATGGGAAAGAGGAAGATGGGGAAGTACCTGGCTATTCAGATCTGGTCACCAAACACGGCTAAAGCCATTTTAAGCAACGTTTCAATTCTGAATGGTGGTCTTACACCAGGGCGATACTGAGAATATCTTCCACTCTGTGCCGCAAATATACTATATATTATTTTAAATGAATAAATTGTGAAATAACACAAATTAATTAAATAAAATTTATTTGCCATGCCGGGATTCGATCCCGCGACCTTTGGATTGCGAGGGTAGAGCCTTACCGCATGGAGAGATGATGATAATATGATTATTATGTAACTGGCAGTTGTGAATATTAATACCATGCGTCTATATATTATATATGATGTCGTTGCCTGTCGCGGTTACTTTGTCCCGGTGACAAGCTGTCACTGGATCACCTGAGATTATTTTTCCGAGGAACTGGCTATTTTTGAAACCAGTTCCTATCGGATTTATAAAATGATCACCAACTCTTAAACTGGGCGAAGCCGAACGAAAAGCCGCCCACAGGGCCCTGCAGCAAAAATTTGCAGAGCGGGTTTTAAATGTTGGTATTACATAGATTATTCCAGAATGTAAGCAGGGATAGTGCAATGCAAAATGCAATACTTTGGAAAGGTGGCGAATAATGTATTTTTATCCCGATTTGGATATTGCAGCTTACAGTCTTTCCGAGCAATGTAAACTGAGATGCATGTGTAGGGGAAATTTGCCAATAAGAACCCTTGATTATGCAGTCAAATATATTTTCAAGTAACGTTATATTTCATAATAAACTTGATACAAAATTAAAATCGTAACAACCAGAGTGACACGAGAAGGAATGTAAAACAGCCGAACTGAGCGGACGCGAGAACCGGAATAAATTTGCAATATCACGCACCGGAGCGGAGAGCGACTCTCAGGGATACCAGTCGGTAAAATTTAGCTTTAGTAATGTTTTAAGGTTTTTCAGCCATATTACATTCCATATTTCGATACGACAAATAATAAGAAAAGTAGCAAAATCACAAGATGTGGCGAATTTTCTAAAAGTTTAGACGTCACATGCTCAATGAAGGAGCGCTGGACAGTTTTCATGCGGGCGGATTTTTTTAGTGTAGATTATTGGCATGCTGTTCAAAGCGTGGTATTTCTCTCACGATGAGGAATAAGTAGTGATAATATTTGTTTGCAGATACCCGGAGCAAGATGTGAGAGAACTGGTGGACCAGTCTCTGCTGTCGGTGGCGCAGAACGCCTTCACCGATGCCTACCAGTGTCTGGTGAAGGCCAATGAGGTGGATCCAGCCAATATTATGGTATTTTAACTTTTTCTGTTAGAAGTAGAAAATACTAATTTTGTTTTGAAGAGCTTTATTCACAATGTACATTTGTTACAAATTTTGAAGATAAATTTTGTCAGATAAGCATTCAAAACATTTTGAATAATTTTTTGTTTTTACATGAGCTCCACACAGAAGGCCCTGAGGAAAATAATTTCCCTCAGGGCCTATGTCATCTTTGGGGATGCTGTGTGGAGAGTTTTTTAAGGAAAAAAAGGAGAATAGAGTTCTTGGAAGAAAAAGGGTTTAAGGGGTGGGTAGGAATCCGGGGTTCAGTGTCCTGGTCATCCGCCTTCAAGACCTAGACAAACCTTACCCCTTGAATACCATTTTAATCCTAAATGTTGTTCGTTATGCAAAATAACTGGCTTATTAATGAAAGGAGGTGAACTAACGAAGCTCTTAAAATTGAAAGAAATCGTATATGTGATCCATAGACTTAAATATGTAATTATAACATAAATAATAGACTTAAATAATCTGAGACGCAACCAATTTATTCTGTTTGATCTTGGAGAAATGAACGTGGTTGAAATATGACTAAAGATCTCATTAACTAATTACCTCCTGTTTAGTGTCCAAAAGTAAATGCGGACTTCCAATGCATATTTAGATTAGTATTTCAGTTCAACGTTGCCATTTTTTTAATATTTTTAGGTAATTGTTTGGCTTTTGACGTTTTGGAATGTCAATTCATTGTTACCAGTATATATCGATTTCTTATTTATTCCCTGTCAATATCAGTTTGGCTGTCAAAAGTGAAACCATGCTTGGGATATCGATATAAAATCATTGGAAGTTACTCCTATCGATCCGACATTGTAAAGTTATCGATTTCTCTGGGTTGTTTTCCCCTGTGTATTTGACATTTTTTCTGTGAAAGATAGTTAGTAATTAAAATAAAAACAATTTGATATTTCAGGTGCTTAACAACATGGCAGTCTGTCTGCTGTATTCCGGCAAGCTAAAAGAGGCCATCGCGGTGATGGAAAACGCAGTCAACTCCAACCCAAGCCGCGGTCTCAGCGAGAGCCTCTTGCTGAACCTGTGCACGCTCTACGAACTCGAGTCCTCGGACACCATGACCAAGAAGATGTCCCTGCTGCGACAGCTCTGCAGATACAAGTCCGACACGGTCACCAATGTCCCTATGTGCTTGAAACTACAAATGGCTACCAATTAAAGGAATCCTTTTAACTTGTACAGTATTATTTATAAAGGTATATTAAAAATTTATTGCATTTAAATAATTGTTTGTTTGTTTACGGTGTCTAATTTATGTATCTTGTTTTTTAAATTTTTGTATAACTCCACACCGATCCATGTCGGTTTGAAGTTGCTATGTAGGGACTCTATGGGGAAAATAAGGAGTGAAACCAGAAAATTGTTCTCTTGTGGCAAATGTCAACCATCTACACATCTACCATTTACAATGTTAGGCCCATGTTTAGCGCGTTTCTCGATTGTGCATCGGTATCAAGATTGTGGCGACCGGACAATCATTTCCGTCACTAAAAGAGCATTTGAGACAAGCCTGGTATCTCCACAGCTGCAAGTACTTACCTCTCGCCAGTGTACCTATCTACTTATCTGCTACAGTGCAAGCCGCCACTGGTACCTACGCGCTATAGTACCTTGCCCGACGCGGTCCCATTTGGCCGCCTAATAATAATTTCGCCACTTACTAGAAAAGTCTCGCGCTTGTACCCATAGGTCACTGTACAGTGCCCATCCTTCGCGAACAATCGAGTGGCGCATATTGCCTGCCTTATGAGTAGTTAACTCAACCGGTCATCTATACAAGCGACATGGGCTCGACGCAGTCTAGTCAGTCTCAATCCAACAGTCAACGGTCAACAACTCTACATGTAAACAGATCACCGTACAAGTGCCATGTGCATGGCATCCCAGGGCAGCTTCCTTCGAGGATTTATATCAACTCTCAGGTCCTTTGTACCTACAGCTACATCACTGCTCAACTCCTGTGACTACAAGGTCCGCCGTATCTTCTGTCCAGGAAGCAGCTCATGATCTCAGGTTACCGAGATCTGCTGCATCTCGCAGCCGCTGAGATCATCCTCTTTGCCTCACAAGGACTACCTGCAGATGGCTCAACTCACCGAGTCATCGGTGTTCACCTCAAGCCAACGGCCTGGAAGACGAGGTCATTCTCCACTGTCAAGGTGTTGAGCAACATGCTGATGACCTGCAGACCCGAGGTCTGCTCCTCCGCAGCATCACCGACCTTCACCGCATTATCACCTCCGTGTACCTGCAACACTTCACTCTACGGCACTTCTGCATACATCCTGTTATCTCTTCACCGACCTTCACTACGTAGCCAAATAAACGACATGACTCACCACACCGACTGCTCGCTTTTATTTCGCTAAAATATTTCCAACTGCCTTATTCGTGTTTTAAAAATGATCTTCACAAAGCTAGTGATTCCATTGCCGCGAACTTGCTGGAAAATTAATTAGCTCCAAAAACCAATGCTTCTTGCGATCTTTTGACTGAGATAATGCATTTTCTTTTTGATAAATGTTTTCATAAACCAATATTTTTGATTCGGTGTCATTTTTAAAACCCACACGCCTTGTCTAGATATACTTGGTTGAGCAGCATTCCCATGATACTGTACTAAAGATTACAGTCCGTTTGTTATGATAGAGGAATCTATAGATATCTCGGCAGCATTCTCACGGAGACTCTTGACCCAGATGTAGAGGTTAAGTGCAGAATTGAGGCAGCAAGAACTGCATTCAATAAAATGAAATCGCTCTTCTGCAATGACAACCTAAATTTAAAATTAAGGCAGAGAATGTTAAAGTGTTATGTGTGGTCAGTCTTGCTGTATGGATGAGACATGGACCTTGAAAGTAAATACTATGAACAGGTTAGGCTTCACCGGAGAATGCTCAAGGTTCCATGGACCGACATGATCACTAACATAGAAATTCTCAGGTGGGCTAGAGCAGACAGAGAACTGCTCACATCAATAAAAGTCAGGAAAATTTCATATCTGGGTCACGTACTTCGAGGGGAAAAGTATCACTTGCTTCAATTAATATTGAAAGGAAAAATAGAGGGTCGCCGAGGGCCTGGTAGGAGACAAATGTCTTGGCTACGAAATATACGAGAGTGGACCGGCATTAGAAGTGCGGAGGAGCTATTCCGGGCAGCACAATGTAGAGACATTTTCCAGAGTGATCGCCAACGTCGGGGGGACCCGATAGGGCACACGAAGAAGAAGAAGAATCTATCAAATGGATCGCCTGTTTCTGCAATCAAGTGTTTTTTTGTTGCACATATATTTTGAATTTTTATTGACAAAAAAGATGGGAGAAAATAAAAGTACATAATTTGACATTTTATGCCACATTTAAATGGCAATATTTATTGATACAAAAACACAGAAAATGTACAATTTATTTATTACAGCGTTTCATTTTTGACAATAATCGTAAGATGAAAAAATAAAATGTTGCTGGCTACATCTGCAATTGTCTTTGACTTGTGTCATACGTTTTTCCTGTAAGAATTTAATGCCATCAAAAAACTTCAAAATTTAATGAAATCTTAAAACGATATCAGCTGCAAATTACGAATCTTCGAATTTATTGAAACATTAGATTTTAGACATTTGAAAATAATTTAGATTGAAAATTTATCTGAATATTAAGTTTGACAACTTTATTGAAATTAGTTGAAATTTTGTTTTTATCAAAAAACCATTGTTAAGCAGGTATTATTACATCTTATCAAACAGAGAAATGGAAACCATTGGCAATATTGTATAACAAGGGCGTTTTTAAACAATTATCAAATGCAAATTTGACCGGGTAACTTGATACAATTTTACGTATGTATTTCCAGATTAATTTATAACTGTTGTATAACATACATAGTTACGCAGCTTGCATCAGACCACAATCAGCAGTAACACCAGCGATGGTTTTAAATAACCAATACAATGATAACTTCTGTAACAAATAATATTACTATTATATTTAAGCAAATTATAATACTTAATGAAAGGCTAGATCATAGATAGGTACAGAAATTCTACACTCCAAGAGGAAAAATCTCACAACCTTATTGAATTATTATTATATTATGATCGTTGATTTACCATTGTTTAGAGTCTAAACTAAAGCCAGAAATATATTGATTTCTGTAGATGCATTACAGCTGTTTTATAATATCAAAAAACAATTTTCAAATGATTTAAATCTAATGAGAGAATACATGTTTTTCTAGTGTACGGTGAAACTATCGAGATCTACAATTAAAAAAAGCATACTTTAGGGTTTCACTGCATTTATCTAAAAATATTTATAATATGGAGATTATTTCACTTAGGCATAATTGCAATTATTGAAAATGCTAATATTTGAGGATTTTTGTGATTAAAGTGCTTGTATTAGAGTATTTCACCATCTTTTGAGTAAACCAATCAGCTACTTGTTGAGTAGCGTGTATTAACTGTTACACCTCCCCCGAGTACCGCCACCCATCGAGTAAATGCCTCTTTTTACCGCCACGTTAATTCTATGATTAATAAAGTTATTTAACAGTTTACTGCGGGGTGGTGAAATAATACCCTCTAAAATCATTAAATTCTCAAATCAGTTTTCAATATCATCTTTATTTCAATCAGTGTTGTTTGTACAATGGTAAATCAACGATTAAGAAAATGATACATCAAATTCATCATTGTAGACAGATCTCTTAAATCACATTTTTTACTACTATTCTTGTAATGCCGTAACTGCGGTGTTGCCTCAGGAAAGGAATAGACAATAGTTTTATCAAAAATAAATAAGTGTCCTCGAAAACCAGTGCTAGATTATTAAAAAACTGTTATCAGAATAGACGTCTCAAAAAATATTTATTGTTCGCGGGAAATTATATGAAATGACGGCAACATTGTAGAATACTATACAGAATGACTCCTTGGGAACAAAAAACTACACAATTCTCAATGGTATAACTAACTTGTTGAGTTATCTTGCGGTAGACGCATTTGTTACAGATTTGAGAGCCGCACAGTGCAAATTTTTGCACTTTACGTTAAAAAATTATTGTTCGTTGGTGTTTTGATTGGCATTACCAAAACTATCGTTACAAATGTCGAAAGCAACTTTTTTGACTAAAATGATTGGAGTAATACTTGAGGAATGGAATACAAAATAACTAACTGATAGCTGAAATGTAATAGTTATCGTGACAACTCGTTTAACTCGATGAGACGAAAAGAGTGTGAAAGTAAGTTTTTTTGTCTCTTCTTCGTCACCTGTTAGGATGGTTTCAAATTGGTGACTTAGCAGGGCGATTCAGCCATGTGTATCTTTTTAATGTAAATTTCAGAGCTATACAAACTAGCAACTTAGTCGAGCGATCGTTTACATACAAAGCGATGTACGCGGCTAAATCGCGCTGTTAAGTCGCCAACATGAAACTAACCTTATTCGAGATATTACATTTAAGAATTGTAAAATTATTTCAATTATCAACGTGGCTTAGATTTTTGCTATATTCATGCGAAATATTGATTCAAATAATTTCCATTGTTGTCCAAATAGAGACAGAAAGAGCGCTGTGTACGTGGGTATTACATTGATGCTTTAATACCTGAAGATTAATTAATTTTCACTCCGAAAAGCCTTTCAAAGTATTCTATAATGATGCCAAAAGTATAACAAAACGAGAAAATGGATTGTATTGATGTTAAACAGAACATACATTACAATCTACGCATTCACAGATGGCGCCAATTTAATTATTTTAAGGAAAAAAACTCTTTTACAACCTATGTTTAAAATAAAGAAGAATTATTTGTTTTGTGCCTGTACATAAGCAACATTAATAAAGTGTTTTGCCCATATAAAAACAATTCTTTCAAGAAAGGCAAACAAATACAATATTGGATTTGTATGCATTTCTTGGAAGAATTTTCTTTTTTACATTGACTCCGCACAGGAGGCCCTGAGGAAAATAATTTCCCTCAGGGCTCATGTCACCTGGGATGCTGTGTGGAGTCTTTTTAAGGAGAGGAAGGAATGAACATTGGAGTACAACCCAAGTTGTAGGAGGGAGGAAACACATAGGCCGGCGAATCGTTCCATAGCCAAGCTGTTGAACTCAAGAACGAGTCGAAAAAACGACCCGTTCTCACGTGACAAATGTCAACCATATGTACAGCGCGTGTTTGGCGTATCTCCCAACTATGCACCGGTGCCAAAGGGATCAATGACGCTAGTTCCTCAGAGCATCTTCCATTAAAATACCGGTAGAACAGGGATAGCATTCCCGACGCCTGTGCTCTAAGGATTGCACTCCGTTCGTTAAGGTGGGAGAATCATGGACTGTACTCTCATCCGCGTAACAATGAATTGGTGCACATGACAAAGGGTTGTTGATGTGCAACAAAAACAAAGTCGGAGACAGAACCGATCCCTGTGGGACGCCAGCATGAGTTTGTATACGCACAAAACTATTCTTGTTCATAATGCTCATATGTACGTGAGCGAACAAATAATTCATCTTAATACTTTAAAGAATAAAATGCCAAAAGCCTATTTTTTTTTTAAATAACTAAATTAGCGCCATATATAAAAGAGCAGATTTTGAATTCTTTTAATTTGACCCTTAATGAATCGGCAGTCAGAATGATTATAAAAAAAAAAAACACAAAATATAAAATTCAAAGAATAATACAATGATATTAAACATGAGGTGTAAAATTTGCAGCATTTTCATACAAAATATATAATTTAAAAATGCTGTTTGAAGTTGCGTTATATTATTTTGAGAAGTCATTATTATTATTATCAAATTTGAATACAACATTGTACAGCGTTCGTTTAACTTGTACACGCGTTACATTTATACATTGAAAGCTTTATTAAAATTGGAAACTACGCATCTATCTAACTATCGGCTTACGTAGCGGATTAAGTTGTGGTTGAAATCTGGCAATTGCTGAAGGACGGATATTTAAATCTGAAATTATTTCAGAGCTGTCACTACAGGTGTTATGAAACTATAAGGGGAGAAAATTAGGCCATTTTTACATTTTTTAAAATATCCCAAATAAAGGTGGAAATTTTTTAATTTATTATTTTTTATAACTATGAATGAAACCTCAAATTGTAATATTTAATCATTGACGACAATATTAGCAATGAGGAAGAATCTTGCAATCATATAAAGATAGCAGCCAAAAAAAATATGCATTAAGAAAATGAAAATAATGTTGGTAGTTCTTAGGTTAAGTATGATAAAATGGGATAAGGTTAGGTTAGGTTAGGTTAGGATAAGGTCCTGGGTTCAATTTTTGTTTAAATTTTTTCATTTGAGAGCTAATATTGTCTTCAATTGTTAAAAGTGAGTTAAAATTGAAAACTGGATGGTTTGATTTTAGATTTTCACAGCTCAAAATATTATCGTGATTAATTTTTGGGTTATTGCGCCATGTTGCGCTTCCTCTTCTTAAGCCAGTTAATTATAGACAGTTAATTATAGTGTTCATCAAGGCAGATGTCAATCGTCCAGTTGATTGGTCAGACATCTTCAAACACTAAATTTCGAGATAACGAGGAAAGCAATATTCTAATGCTCACCATAAACTGTGTTTTGCACCGGTACATTAGTATGACATTTTGAAATATCTTACTAGTGCTTACTAGTGACCCAGAAAACATCAGCATTTTTTTGAATTCACTACACGTTTTTCTGCATTATAATTGATTTGGTAGTGTTAAAGATTAATCTGAGTATTGTACCAGATAGAGGGTACACTTTTACAATATAACCGCATACTCAACTCAAATTTCGATTTTTCAGAGATGTCTGCCTAATCAACTGGACGATCGATGTGTAGATTGAGATGAAGTGTGTATTATGTATGTAGAAGTGATGACGCGCGTGGATTAATGCACGCGAATTTTTTTCATCCTACAGCAAGGTGTAATAAAACGATTTGAAATCAATTCTTCACTGTTATATCGTTACGAAATGGAATCATATAAGACGATCTTAACATTGGACCACTGCTACTCTTCGTAGAAAAATCGCAACTGAGGTGGCTTGGGCATGTACTAAGAATGTCTGATGACTGAATTCCAAGGAAAATACTGAGTGCGATTCCAGAGGGTAGACGTCCAGTGGGCCGCCCCAGACACAGCTGGGAGAGGTAACTCCAGAAACTGTGTGAGAGGATGGGACTGCCATGGACGGAGGCCAAACAGTCAGCACAAGACAGGGACGTATGGGAGGAGCCTTGTCGATGCAATGGGTGCCCGACCCGAATAGGATAAGGGGATGAAGATGACGACTGTTTTATCATCCAAACGTGTTGTGGTTTTAAGGTTTTGTATTCAAACTCCATCACAATAATAATTTGATAATGGTCCCTGTTAAACGTCGATTTTCGGCCCGTTACATCTTTTGATCAAATCAATCTGTCAATGTTGTTATGCTTGTCAGTTGATCAAAATTCGGTCAAAAGCTCAGAATCAGTGTTTATAAGGAGCTTGTTAGTCATTATTTCAAAATGGTGCTGATTATTAATTTGATGGCCATCAAATGAGGTCATCAACCCATCTCATGTTTGAGTTGACTCATTAAACGAATTCCAAAATTGATTTATTTTTGGGTTGTCGTGTTGCGCTACCTTCTTTGGCCAACGTTTCAGACAGCATTACAGCGTCCGTTATCAGGGGAGATGTACAATCAAAGATTGTGGTGGTGAAGTGTGTGCTTATGAGTGTAGATGCGATGCCGCGTTGCCAGCTGCGATCCCCTACGAGCTACAGTGTAAGTTAAAAATATTTTCTGCATTTAGTTTTGGTGTAGCAGCCAACTAATTACCTAAAAAGACGTTTGTATAATGTGGTACAGCTATAAAATGTAATCTTAAGTTCCTACTTCTAGACCACAGAAAAAATAACACATCTGCCGTGGTGATGGACACTGTAATGTGTCCGAAACTTTGGCTAAAGAGAGGGGTAGTGCAACACGGTGCCACGTTCAACAGAGTGGCATTTCAACACCCCTTTGAAAAGTCAAAAAGTTATGAAATGAGTTTTTTTTTAAATAGCCCGTAACCTAACTTAACGTAACCTATTTCACCAATTAACAAGAAAAAAATTAGAGTGTGCAATTCACATGCAGCAGAAGTGAAACCTTCATAAAACAATAGTAGACAAGAGTGGGGAGGCTATAAAGCACCGCACAAAGAGAAGACCGATTATACTATCTCATTCTCTCGCAAGCTAAATCCTATAGATGTATGTGTTTGTCTCTTTTTAGAGTCGCTTTTTCGTTTCATCGAGTTTCAAATCACAATGGTGCTAAAGAAGTTATCACTTCAAAAAATTTTCACCACTTTTAATTTTAATGATTTTTCAAAGGAGGTATTGAAGTTGTATGTCTCCAGGATGTCCGGTCATCATGGTATAAAACCCCAAAAATTAATCACAAAAAGATAATTTAGATTTACATTTTTTTTAGATCTGTTTTGAAAAAAATTGAAGTTAATTTTATTAAAATTGGGATAAGTATAAAGTAATGTTTAAAACAAAATTAATTGCCAGATTTGAATCATTAGTTGAATGTGTATACGTCCTACGTACAGATATCGTATTATAGTATTATGAACAGTCGCTATAACCAAATCAAAATACATCAATTATTGCCAATCTTATACTGTGGCAGTCTACGAGTGTTCTGAAGCTAATTCATTATTGCAGTGAAACCTTTCTTATTTATTATACACCATCAATTGTCAATTAAACGAAAAGAATTACCAATACGAAGAGTCAAAAGAGACTTGTCAGCATTATAAAGGGAGAGGAATTCTTGTTTGCTTGGCAAAAAGACCAATTGTCAGAATACTGCGGTAACATTTCAACAGGCCAGTTCTAACGACTCCCTTAACATAACCCATTAGTATTCAAATTGCTTGCAATTTCATCGTACTAGGCTTAAAAGTAGACATACGCTATGAGGTAGAATTTAGCTAGATAGGATTTTAACTAAGTCAATATTCAAAGATGCAAAAAATTGCTTTGTTTAAAAAATTAAAATGCAATTCGGTAAGTGTGAAATCTCAAAAGTTTTTCGACACCAGAACATTGTAAAAAAAAAAATTTGGTAATTTTTTTTTATTTCATTTTCTGAAAGATGTATTTGTTAAGAATGCTCTCACCAAATGTTTTAAAGAAATTCGTAAAATTGACATAGATACATCATTTTCGCTATTTGTTTTTGGGGTGTTATGCCGTGTTGCGCTACCTCCTTCTTTAGCCAATGTTTCGGACAGCGCAACAGTGTCAGGAAACGCTGTCCGAAACGTTGGCAAAAGGAGGTAGCGCAACACGGCATAACACCCCAAAAACAAATATACTTTTGGCCGTGAAAATCTTAAAACGTATCTATAGATACATCACATTACGTGAAACTCTTTGAACGTTGAATTATCCTTCAGCACAACTTTGAACGCGTTTTTCTCAAAACTACATTTTTCAACCTGGTTGAAATATATAAAAAAAAAACTACATCCGATTTGCATGCAACAAGTCTTAAGCTGTTCGAAATTTCAGTCTCTATGGCATCATGTAGGGGAATTTTGATATCTAAAAAAAGAAAAAATGGCAGACCAGTGAATTTTATTTCCGATTTTCATAGTGCATAAAAAAAAAACTAGAAGGGGGCCCTTTATACAAAAATCTCAACGTGGTGCCATAGAGACATGATTTTCAAACAGTTTAAGACTTGGTGCATGCAAATTGGATGTATAGTATTTTTTAATATGATGTCGACAGCTTGAAAAATGCGTTCAAAGTTTTATAGAAGGTTTCAAACGGTTTCACACAAAATGCTGTATCTCCGTCAATTTTACGAATTTCTTTAAAAAATTTGGTGAGAGCATTTATAACCGAAAACAAAGTAAAAAAAAAATTACAAAATTTTTGTTTTAGTGTCCTGGTACCTTAACCATCGAATGTAACATTTCATTTGATATTACAATTAGTTAGTCCGTTGTGCCTTCGGGTCCGATTAATAAACTGGACAGTTTTTATAACACAAATAATTTGGAACTAATTTATTTTTGATGACAGCTTTCATTTTATTTTGATAAAATTCTCATCGTGCCGTAGTTTTGCTCCGACCAAATTAGCGCAACTTTTTTTAATATCAGAAAGGCCTCACTGCGTTTTAAAACTAAATCGCATTAGGACAAGTAGAATGAACATTGATAAAATACACAGTATAATTGTAACCAAAGGTGGATGAGCAATTTCTTAGTAAACAGGACATGGTTTGAATTAAAATATAAGAAATTGATGCAAAAAAACATATTTTATATTAAAAAATAAACTTACATTATTTTTATTACAAAATCGACAAAAAAAAATCACAAAAACGATACGAAATCATTTTTTGAGCATCAAATCCAACTTAAAATAATTTGAACTAAATAAAAAATGGAATCACACTAAAAAAAAACATGTATACATCGAAATAAAGTAGTTAAAATTGAATTGAGTTATTTTATACAAATCAAATCACACTTTTTTTTAGTATTGTATTAAAAATGTATAGATATTTCTCAAAAAGAAGCTTAGCAGAGCTTAAATATATAAATACAATAAGTAAACTAGTTTGTCTTATCATCGGTTGGTGTTTTTAAATCTATTCTAAAGGTGTTAGATTGTCAGTTCAACCAAACTTCTATTTTGCGAAATATCTACAACATGTAGGGACCGAAGGAGTTAAGTTTGAGACAAACTTACGGATCAAATAAAGATTGAAAATTTACAAAATGTGGTGTTTTAATATTATAAAAAAACTAATTTTAAAATGACCCAGATAAACTGATGAAGTGTTCTGTAGCGATTTGAAAGAATACTTTTGCCGCTAATTTACAAAGATCAAATTGAATAAAAATTTCAGGGTGAAAATGTTTCATCAATTTTAACTGAAGTAAGATAAATTGTACCATACTTCGGGCACTCAGATCTATTCCCATCGATTTATCTGTGCAGTGTAACAGTAAAAGTTTGTCTCTCGTGTAAATTTGAGAATATACATGTCCTGTTTGAAACAAATTAGCCCATTTCACAGTCTTAAGTTAAAAATGAAATGAGAGTGACTCCTTTTTATTCTTAATCTACAATCACCGGTTTCCCTAATGTTCTCCAGTGAAGAAACAAGGAAACTCGCTCGCTTAATTAGTAATTTCACGTAAACACTAAAAATACTCGGGTTTTAATATCCCCTTCTCATCAAATTGTCAATAATTGTTCACAGTTTAAAGTTTAACTTTTAGTTCACAGATTGTTCATCTTGTCCTCTGTTCCTCTATCAAACAGAATTAATAATTATTATTTGTTCTAAATTATAGTAACATTTAAGTATTGCAATAAATTAATTGCTAATGCATTATTTAGTTGCTTTTTAATTGGGTAATTTCACTGATACAATGAAATTAAATACTGCGACAGAGAGCGGCAAATTCAAAGTGATAATAGTTATTATTTGATCTTATGGAAAAGATTTGTTTGTCATTAGAATTTAAAATGTTTATTACTTGTGATGTTGTTTTACTGAAGTTAGTAGTATTTTTAAATAAGAACATTAGGAAAAATGTTCTTGGAGGCGACGCACAGTGCTTCGCTGGCTGTTAGCGTAGGTGGGAAAAAATAATAATTTAAAACTAAAAATATTATTAGATAAACTAAATCTAATATCCACCATTTAGCAGGAAAATAACCTGCCGCAATTGAGAAACGAGTATTCTATAAATCTAGCTCACTCACTATGCACAAATATCAAGACGGCCAGCATCTTAAGCGATCATTAATTACGTTTAGGCAGATCATCGCTCGAAGAAGGAACACGAAGAACAAGAACAGCTGGAATCGTAAACATGTGAACCACGTTACAAATCACGTCATCTCTTCGTCAGCGGGAATATTCACTACGCGCAATCAGCCGTAACGCTGACAATTCACATCCCCGTTTTGGCTGATACCAATCCGCTTGATGAAGTCTTCTTGGAGCATCACTGTTTTCATGATGTTGGGGGAGATGTTGTTGTAGATTTGCTGGTCATTCCGTTCCGGACACATTGTGCCGTAACCTCCGTCCATTAGCTGCGTTCCTGGCTGGTCTAGGGCTGACCAGTAGGCCTCGCTGGGAGAGGTCGTGGAGGCTCCGGGGGGAGCCGAGGCAGGAGCCCCTGTATACCTAAAGTAAGGGTTCTTAAGATCTAACGTGTTGGAAGAACTGATTGTTGTGCCTTCTAATACAAGGTCCATTGTCACATCGTAACTTTGTTTCTTGTTGGCCATGAGGAGAACGCGCCCCGTCATGACCTGTCCTTGTTTCACGAAGACCGGACTCTCTAGGAGGCAGCGGACCTGGTACCAGTGCGTCAGGGGTTCCGTTGGCGCTGTAGACAGCCACACGTACTGGGTGCTGCCGGCAAAAGCCACGTCGAACCAGAATGCCAAGCCGTGGCAGGTACCCGATTGGAGAATGTGGAACTGCAGAGGAATCTCTAACCTGTGCAGATCTGACTCTGTGGCTTCTAGGAAGTCTACAACGTGACGCACAGATTTGGACATGCAGATGCGTATATCAAATGTGTCTACGATAGGCTGTCTGAAGTATTCTTTCATGGCGGCCGTTCTCAGAGAACTCAGGTCGACACCGTGGAAGCAAGTCTGGTACCAGAAGTTGGCCTTGTTGTACTGTTCCATGAAGAGAGCATCGTCTGTGAAAGGGGCTATGTGCAAGTCCCCCCGGGAAGGGAACATCTTCCCTCCTGGTGTCAGCCACTTTTTGGCGTGCAAGTACGTTTCCAGCATACGCTCATTATACAACATGTATCCCATAGGTTCAGATATGATGACATCTACCGACTCTGGAAGTTCAATTTCTTCTATTTTGCCGGCGACTATCTTGATCCTGTCGTGCAGGCCGTTGGCGTTGACGAGTATTTGAGCGTGGTGAGCCATGTTGCTCGCTTCGACGGCGTACACTTTCTTGGCTCCAGCTTGAGCGGCGAAGAACGACAATATGCCGGATCCTGCGCCGACGTCTAGCACCACTTTATCCTTGAAGTCCAGGATGTTGTTGAGAATAGCTCGTTGGTAGGTACTGGTTCGCACATAATCCTGCATCATGTTCTGCTGTTGGCTCAGAAAGCCGTAGAACTGGAAATACTGCATGGCCGACGAGTCCTCGGTTCTGACGGTAAACATGGAGGAATTACGGCCGGCCTTCACGTCGGTGATCAACAAATGAAACTTCCGCGTGTCCGCCTCGCAGTTAAACTTAAAAAACAGCGTTTCATTGTCAATTGTAAATATGTACGATTGAGCGGCGACCCGGGAGCACTCTGTCTGACTGTAGACGGGGATCTCGAGCAGTTCCTGGGCGAGGACGGGATCGGACCGCAAAATCTTTATTGTCAGGCCTTGAGGATCGTATTCTACGCTAAGACTCGTTGGAAAATTGTATTTCGGTGTTAATCCGCCGTCGTTATTGACCGCCGAAACCGTGACGGCGCGAAACATGTTCGCCATTTTTAATGCTTTTTGCGGCAAGGAAGTGGGACTATTGGAAATGGCAAACAAAGAACATTACCGAGGCAACTTCACGCCGCTCTCGGCCAATCAGCTATTAGCGCCATAGAGGAACGGACACCATGCTCCCTTGTCTGTGGTTATCACCTGGGGTTAGTTGTGTCGTTTTAAATTTTACGTAAAATGTTTGAAACTTTCAAAATACATTTTTTCCACCCTCGCGAAGGTTTTTGAATTATTGCAACCACATGACAATATGTACATCTGAAAAGTTTTTTATTCATTACAAAAATTCTTACAAAACTGTAAAAATATTACAATTTGAGAATAACATTTTGCAAACCATCGATTGTAGAATCAACATCCAATTTTCCAATTAATAAACTCTTTAATTTAATGAATTTATTTGAAGTATGGTACTAACTAAAATTGAATACTTTGAATCTAACCAAAAATTATATTTATTTTAAATAGGTACCTATGCTAGTTACCAAATTTGATTGCTTGTTTTTATAATATACAAAAATTAATGTGTGTGATATATGAAAAATGAAAATTTGTAAAAAAACATTGCAATAGGACCTATTGGCATGCGAGCTGTTTGAAAATCTGAATAAAACTGGGACTGAATATATTGAACGCAGGAGAGGGGAGGGGATCGCGGGAGAGGGGAGTGGGAAGGCGGGGAAGGTGGAGGGAGAGCGCGCGAGGGGAAGGGGGCATGCAAGGGGAAGGGGAGATTGAAGGCGAATGGGAAAATATACGCAGGGAGAAACAATTTCTTTATTAGTGGCATTGTAACGCACGCCGGGCATTCTCTAGTATGTATTTAATAAAAATTTTGAATGACTTAAATTTAAATTACAACGAGCGATAGTAATCATTTTCGATTAGGATTTGGATCGAAAAATTGGCTTACTTTATATATATAAAACATATTATATACTACATACATAATTTAAATTTCTGTCCGAAAAACAGTTTATCAGATGTTATATTTTTTTCATCATAATATTGGATATTTTTAATAATTTCTACTGATTTATTAATTGCCAAAGTTGCCTTCAGAATTAAGAAAAATTTAATTCTTTCATGGCCTATATTTTTTAATAATTTAATAAATATATTTAATGAAAATATTTTTTTTTGTTTTCATTAAATTAATAATGACGCCACAAAGTGAATTTGCGAATTTTGAAGAAATAAAAAATATATATATTTACGTCGAAAAGCTCACTTCCGTAAGAGATATTTTCCATAACATTTGATATAAAAAATAATAATTTGGTTGGGTATTTTGCCTTCAAATCTAAAATTAAGATTTGTAAGAAAACAGCCGCACAAGCGTTCCTACTGCATTCTAAAAACTCCCATTTGCCCGCAAAATGCATATAGAAAAAGTAATGCTGTTTGCCTAATTTTAGGCGTTTACGTGAAAATAATAATCTTTTTTAATGATACGTTTTTAGATTTTCACGGCCAGATGTACTTTTGTTATTTGTTTTGTCCAAAACGTTGGCTAAAGAAGGAGGTAGCGCAACACGGCATAACACCACAAAAACAAATAACGAAAAAAACGTTTTTCAATATTTTATTTTTACCGCATATTCGCCTCAGTAATCTCATTTCTACAGCATTTAGCCCACTTTCATCATTTTTCTTCCAGTTCCACGCCCCACTGCTGCTCATTAGGGCTGGTATTAGCACTTCATTGTTGACTGCTAGCTAATTAATCTACATATAAATCTTTTGAATCTTTCTTCGTTTGTTCCTCATTATTTTCTATATCATTAATTATATTGCGATGAAACTTTAGTAATTTGTTGTGCGCGCGCCCGCGAAGGTTCCTTTATATAATGGTGAGCTCTGGCATTATGAAATTTGCATAAAAAATTACAATAGGAGACGCACGAGTTATTTGGTAAATGTTGTGTGTTATTTAATATAGTTTAGCAGCAGGAAGGGAGTGTGAGGGGAGACCGGAAGGGGAATAGAGGAAGGCGGGGAAGGTGGAAGGGGAACGCGGCAGGGGAAGGGGGGTAACGAGGACGCATGAGAAAGGACAGACAGTTTCTCACTTTGAGTGGTATTGCAACGCACGCCGGGTGGCCGCTAGTAAATAAATTATTAAACAATCAACTTAGTGTCCAATATGGCCCACATATTAATATAATAAACAATATATTGCGTAGGTACTTACGTACTTTAGTGAATATACTGAAATGATTGCGTAACCTCCCCCACCCGATAAATAAAAGATAGGTTAGTATCTTTCTTAATTATGAAAGTAAGGTAACGCAATGGACACCTTTGAACCACAGAATTATCCGTGTGAATGAAATAACGGACTCCAATTCTCACAGAGCCGATTCGTTTCCTAAACGTGAGATGTGAGCAGCTGACTGTTTGTCTTCACGTTACCTGGGCTAGAAACACGAAATGGATTCGGAATTTGAGCACCTAAGAATACCGATCTGAAGAGTGATTGTGTATCTTTTGCAACGGTTAAACTTTGACACTTTTCTTCTAAGAAACTAAGTACTACGCTTTCGTTAAGATACCAAACTTTTAAAAATAGTTAGTTACCCTAACGCCAGAGTGACAGTGATATGCCGATTCTCGTTAAGAGATGTCAGTCGCGGGAAAATTTGCGAATCGAATGTCATCGCGTACAAACATCAAAATTATTCGAGAAACGGATAGTTATTTATGATCGCCTTTTGCCATACGATAAGCTTTTATGTATTTATAATGACTAATAAATAGTAATAAGTGTTTAAACACTTATTACCATCTAACTAATAAATGGTAATAAGTGTTTGTAGGTAATTAATCCACACCACCTGACATCAATATACGATAGGCATAGACAAGCCATTGAAAGCCATAGAAAATCATTGAATTTGACAGCCAAAAACACACGACGGACGCCTTCCGAAACCCGACAGATTTTGCCTTTTTTGTCTGAGTTGTCATACATATTTGTAACACAGTACGTTCTTATATTCGTTCACACTTCTAATACTTATTACATAAATATTCTTTTATTTTTTCTTTGGACATTTTTGATTACGAAATAAGATGGGCGTGTTGTCAAAAAATCATCAACTTATGTATTTACAAAGCAATGAATAAAGAAAAATATAAAATAATCACTAGGAACCAAGTAATACATTTGGATTCGCAAACGATTTTGTGTTTTGTTAATTTTTTGTCTTTTTTATCGGAGACCCTGAGGAAAAAATATTCTCTCCGGCCTATCTTTCATGGTCATCTTTGGGAATGGTGTATGGGGGGTCTTTTTAGGGCGAAGAATAAGAAGGATCGAGAAGGAAAAATGTATGTGAAAAGGGTATGTATATAACGTAGGAATCTGGGGGTCAATATGTCCAGGAGTGACAGATCTATGAAACTAAACTTCCCACTGCGGTGCAGGGTGGGACGAGAGAGTCCCGTTGGAGAGGTTGAGATAAGGTCTTCCTCAACCAGTCTCTTCTGATCCGGCCCGCCATCTAGTAGGTAAGCAACCGCATTCGCCGCCAAGACCTAGACAAACCTCACCCCATGAATCCGGGTCTGCTCCAATTGCGCCCGTATAGGGCCGGTCCTTATAAAATCTGTGATACAGAAAAGTGAGAACTGTCTTTTTATGCTACAAAACGCTCAACAAAAATAATAGAAATGCAATGTTGAATCACCCTCAATTTTCGTTCTTTCTGTTATACAGATTCGACCATAGAATAGGGCAAGTTCGAGTGTAATAGAATAGAGCAAGTGCCTACAAGCAACAATTATTCACAAGACAAGAGACATCTGACAAGTTTCAATCGTGTACAAATATTGGGCGCGCCTCTACCATGTTTCCTTCAACGCCGCTAGTTTCTCGGAGCATCTTCTATTAAAATACCGTTTAAACAAGGTCAGCATTCTGACGCCTGTTATCTAAAGATTGAGATCAAAACAGATCCATTTGTTGAGATCTAAACAGAGTAAAGGGTTTTTTCTCAAAGGGCTCTAGACCAGAGGTGTCTAATAGAATTTTTTTGTTAGTCTAATTCTGCAACACAATATTTGTTTTACCATTTGTATATTTTTTAATTTCAATATTTAAGCAATTAGGTATCATGTATTCCAGTGTTCTTTGTTCATATGTGTTTTAAATGCTTAGGTACAATTAGTCCTTCTTTAACGTAAAACGAGTATTGTAAGTGTGGTCCAGTTTATTTTTGCAAATAGGGCTATTCATATGCTGAAATATAATTTTATACCACATAATTGCTCTTACTGAGAGAATTTTGAGATTCTGGTAAAATTACGGAACATTATGCCTTTGTTCGCATGAGCTAATAATTTAACTAATGAATTTTGAACTGATTGAACATGATTTACATTTGTTTCACAGTAAAGTCCTCAAGCTGTAATTCCATACCTTATAATAGATTCAGCTAATGATAAAGAAGATCGAAGTATGCATATTGGAACATACAATTTTAATTTGTATAATCTGCTAACATATAATTGAATTCAAATCGTTTTCAATTTTATCTTTACTTGTAATTCCAACTAGTACCTACCTTCCTACATTATAGCTATTGTGTAACATATTTTTTCCTGTGTGAATCCAAGTGCAGGCTTTACTCGATGGACCCAGTTTTTCCAACAAACGAAAGTACTCGCCCGTTCACAATGGGAGGTGTGTATTATTATATTACTGATGGCAACACTGATATGGAATTAGTTGTGCTAATGTCAACGTGAGAGACATGACATCCAGGTAGGTACCTACGGTGTGAATAATATAATTATAACAAAATAAAGAATTTAATATAATTTGATTTAATGTAATATTAGGTAGGTACTAAATTGTTTTCTTAAGCCCGCATTCCACCTGATCTGTTTTATAGAATCTAAGAAATAAGAACAGTCTTTTCTATGATATAGAAATCCAATGTTGCATCGACTCCAACTTTCTTTCTATAAATTGACATTAGATTCTCACAGAGTAGATCAGGTGGGAATGCGTACAAACTACAAAGTACAAAACGCGATCCATTTTATGATCTACAGCTGGGTTACCCGGCATCGCTCAGGACAACATTCGAGAGTTTTCTGGAATGTTCCACAATGATATTCCCGATTTCCTATTCCCGAACATTCCACGATGTACTCCGCCACTCCTTCCAGAACTTTCTAGAGCTCTATGGAACCTCCAAGAACTTTCCGGAAGACTGTTCTAGAAATTTCAAGAGGGCGAAACTTCCAGCCCTTATATCTTCAAAAGCACGCCCTTTAGGTGAAAACGGGAACCGTCATCCTGGAGGAGGGATAGAGATCTACCACACTATAAAATTTCCTTGATCATATCGGGACTCGTTTCTGAGTTTTTGCGATCCGCACGTTTTTTAGACTTTCTTTTATAATATATATTGATTACATATATAGAACCAGCCGTTTGAAATGGAAAGAAATTGTTTCCCTATGAGCTCTTGTGCTCTATTTTGCTATTGCTCTGGTCAATTCTACGTAGAATAGAAAGAAAGTTGAGATCGGTTCCTCATTGAATTACTATTTCTCAGGTGTTCTACGGCAAATAAAGATATTAAATATATTGCATGGTGTATTTAATAAATTGCATGATCCATTTCCAGGTGCGTCTGAAGTTGTAATTCGTAAGCAGTTTGGATGTACTTGGTAATGGACTGCAAATACTAAAAATGAAACGAGACGAAATGGTGTTTGCTGGAATTGGGTGTGAATAAATGTGTAGGAAAAACTAAGGATGCAAGGAAAAGGGATAACCAATCACTTACCACTGTACCTCTGCGAAAAAGCATTACAATACAATCACAATATAATTCCACCGCGATACCAGGAGGTAATTACCGCCACAACAACACCAATAAGTACTTATATAACGATATTGTTTACTTTCGAGATTTATTTATTTATTAATAAACGCCCTTTTTCGGGGCTTTTATATACATATATTGCATAGTGAGAAAAATAAATTTTTACTGTACATAACTGAACTGCCTTAATAACAATATTTTAAATTTGTTTAAAGATAAATTGAAGATGTCTACTGACTTGGTATACCTAATTGTTTCCCTCCATTAGTATTCTGGGCAAAGATGAATACATGAAAGTTAGTCCCAGAATTTCTGCACTGAAATAAATCCTGGCTTCTAGTATTACGAAGTGAAATTCAGAAGCTTATCCAGATGGTTAAACCTTGGTTACGTTTTTAGATTTTCACGGCCAAAAGTATTTTCGTTATTTGTTTTTGGGGTGTTATGCCGTGTTGCGCTACCTCCTTCTTTAGCCAACGTTTCGGACAACGTTTTCTAAAGAAGGAGGTAGCGCAACACGGCACAACACCCCAAAAACAAATAAAGAAAATGGTTAAACCTCTTTTCAAAAACGAGATTATGTACAAAAAACTTGCTTCCAAGGTAGTTCCAATTCTTTTTCCTGTTTTTCAAAAACAAATGCACTCGAATTTGCCGTTTTTCTTGCTATTGTTCCGAATTTCAAATACTTTTCTAGCTAGGTATTGGTTAGGGAAAGATAGGTACTGGATAAATGACGTAACACATGGAATAGATTAAAAGCGGTGGAAAGTTCCATAATTTCTAATTTACTTATTTATTTACGCCCTCGTGGGATATTACATGAATTAAATGTAAATAGAATTGTACATAGTAACAATGTTAAAGCCAGAACATAGTATATTGATTTATAAAATAGGTAAAGTTACAAAACATAACGCACGAGTCAAGCATATACACGAGACCACCAATAATATAGAAAATTCACTTCATTAAAACGAGAAATAAGAATAATAAATTAAATAAAATGGTTGAAGTAAAGAAAATTAGTCTATTTAAAGAAAATAAAAACAGAAAAATGTATATTCACTACGGAATGGTAAACTCACACATTTCGGAAAAGTAATTGCAACATGAACAGTTTAATTATTTTCATTTACGGTTTAATTAAACATTAAACAACCCTATTTTTCTGATCTATGTTATTATTACCAATATAATTGACTATAACCTCTACGGCATGGCATAATGCCTATTAATATTTAATATTACCTCGATCATCAACATTTTAATTAGAAAAAAACAGCATATCAGGTCAAGTCCATTGTTAGCGGCCATCTTGTTTACATTATCCTACAAAAAACAATAACTACGACTGCTTTGGTTGTGCTGCGTTCCTACCTGATCTATTCTATGAGAATCTATGGTCAATTTATAGAACGTAAGTTAAAGTCGGCTCAACCATAAACCTAAAAAGTCCTGGACAGAGCATTAGTGCGATTTTGTTTAAACGACATTGAAGCCAAATCTAGGGTGAAAGGAAATTACCTGGAAGCCATCTTGCATGACAAACTTTTGAAATATTTTATTCTTAAATTAGGAGGCAATATGTCCTTGTTCTACCGGTATTACAATGGAAGATGCTCCGAGGAACTAGCGTCATTGATCCCCTCGGAACCGGTGCATAGTCGGGAAACACACCAAACGCGCGCTCAACATTTGTACACGGTCGACATTAGTCACATGAGAACGGGTCGTTTCTACGACTCGTTCTTGAGTTCAACAACTCGGCTGTGGAACGATTTGCCGGCCTCTGTGTTTCCTCCCTCCTACAACATGGGTCTCTTCAAGACCTTTGTTCACTCCTTCCTCTCCTCAAAAACACCCTCCACACAGCATCCTCAAAGATGACATAGGCCTTGAGGGAAATTATTTTCCTCAGGGCCTCCTGTGTGGAGTTAATGTAAAAAAAAGGCCCCGAAGAAAACAATTTCCCTCGGGGCCCGTGGACGCTGTGTGGAGAGTCTTTTTAAATAATGGATGGGGAGGAAGTTCTGGGAAGGAAAAGGAATGTGGGGTGGGCTAGAATATGGGGGTTAATGTGTCCAGGGGTGACGAAAGTATAAATCCATCCCCCCACTGCGGTGTAATGCGATGGTTCAAGAGAGTCTGACTGGAGAGGTTAAAAAGTCTTACTCGACAGACTCTCCCGATCTGCTATGCAGCAGATAGTCAAAGCGAAAGATAGTCAATAGAGAGTCATTAGATAGTCAAAAGATAGTCAATAGATAGTCAATAGATAGTCAATAGATAGTCAATAGATAGTCAATAGATAGTCAATAGATAGTCAATAGATAGTCAATAGATAGTCAATAGATAGTCAATAGATAGTCAATAGATAGTCAATAGATAGTCAATAGATAGTCAATAGATAGTCAATAGATAGTCAATAGATAGTCAATAGATAGTCAATAGATAGTCAATAGATAGTCAATAGATAGTCAAAAGATAGTCAATAGATAGTCAATAGATAGTCTAAATGAAAATATGAAAGAAAACAAGACACAGAAAACAGAAAAAAAACAATGGTCGCAACTGGGACTCGAACCCAGACCTCTCGTCTAACCGGGACGTGCGCGTTTTCCAATTTCGCTATTGCCACCTTCTGTCAAACCGTCATATTTGTCAATCTCATATTTCAAATATTTAGAATCATTAATATTATCTTCAACTAGTTCTTTTTCCATATTAGAAGGTGGCAATAGCGAAATTGGAAAACGCGCACGTCCTGGTTAGACGAGAGGTCTGGGTTCGAGTCCCAGTTGCGACCATTGTTTTTTTTCTGTTTTTTGTGCCTTGTTTTCTTTCATATTTTCATTTAGATTATAAGTGTTATCTTCTTCTTCAATGGTATATTACGTTGATGGAATAACCTTCAAAAGTTATAAAAAGAGAGTTTTTCTCATAAATTGAATAGATAGTCAATAGATAGTCAATAGATAGTCAATAGATAGTTAATAGATAGTCAATAGATAGTTAATAGATAGTCAATAGATAGTCAATAGATAGTCCACCGCCAAGAATAGATAAACCTCACCCCAAAATTGGGCAGAATCCTCAATATTGACGTATTTCTAACCTTCTAAACAGCAGCGATTCAACCTTACATCTTGTTCTAACTACTGTATTATTTTCATAACACCCGCGAAGGTTATGACATTAATTATTATTATTGAATTAGTTGTCAAGAGGGATGAGTGTAGAACTGCTGAAGAATTAATCTACTCCCGCATACCTACATCTAAATCAGAGGCTCCCAACCTTGTTTGGCTCACCGCCCACTTTCCAAGTAATTTTTTCTTTCAGCGCCCCCTCCCATATATTTAAAAAAAGTAAGTAAACTTTAACCGCCAGGACTTGGACAAACCTCAATCCATGAACGTGGGCACCCCTGATTAGTCAACAAACGTAGCAAACCGCTTGGGGTGACCTATAGCATAGGTTTTGGTTATCCAATAAACGCTCCCGGGGAGGCGAGACCCATACCCGCCTTCCAAATTGGACGGTTCATTTGCAAGATTCCACCTACGTTTTATTTGAAATCATTAATCAATACGGAATTATTGGATGGGGGGTCATACAACAATATTCTAACCCCGGTCAAAGTGATCCAGAAACCCTCCACATATCCAACAGAAACGCTTTTCGCAGATTTCGTGGTGCCTCGAGTAGGGAATATCTTCAAGAAAAATGCAATTATCCAAATTTACAAAGATAATATCATCAAAAAATTTGAAACCCACCTATCAAAAAGATATCAGGACAACATCCAAATACCAAAATTTATCACCAAACTAATGCAAAACAATTATATCTATTTAGGAATAAAGTATTTCAACAACCGATTGAAATAAAAAAAACCAATGATATCAATAAACTGAAACTCAAACTGAAGTTATACTTCATGAGGAATAATTAACTAAATAATTGCCTTTTTTCTCTTTCTTTATATTTATTATCATTCTATATTCATCTGTATTTTATTTAGATTTTTCTAAAAACTCTCGTAAGTGCTCAATATTTTAGTATGTAACCGAATCCTATGTATGTACACCTACACATATAGATGATCCAGAAGTTTCAATTGTTCCTATTATATACATTTATATACTCACCTATTGCATTATGTTATTCTATTTCCGTTATAATTAGTGTAACTCGCTCATCAAGCACAAGAACTAGCTTCTTCTTTGGTGAGATTGTAATTTTAAATAAATTCTGTACCGATGTGTAATTTATATAACACCACTGTACACTTACTTGTATCTATATTAAATAAATTAAAAAAACGTACTTTTTTAAATTCCTCATTTGACTGCCATTTTAGCCCTTAACCGCTCCTGGACCACCGCCCCCCTGGACCTCGCAGCGCTCCCAGAGGGGCGATACCGCCCACTTTGGGAATCACCGATCTAAACCAGCAATAATTACGATTCGCGTGAAATGTAAAACAACATGGTACTTGCGTGCAGCACGCAGAAATCACTCATTATTGTGGTATCTTGACGGCAGAAAACTATATTATTATAAATAATATACATTGGTAAAAGATCTGATACTATCATCACTTAGATTTACATGTTATTGCGATCAATTCGTCAATAAGGTCATTATTATGTCATTTCACCTTAACGTCGCTTTGAAGTTAGGCAGATTTTTAAAAAATCTTTTGAAAATTAAAAAAAATATATATATTCTACGACTGAGATCATCTTAAGCCCAATACTCAGAGGCCGAGAATTTAAAATTTCATCAAAATATGGTCTTGCGATCGTACCCTTGCTACTGTATAGGAATGTACCGATAAGAAAGATTAATTATTCTACGTACCAGCATTTTAAATTAATAACTCAATCAATTTTGTTTCATTAAAAAAATTAATTAATATATGCTTTCGCGTGATAATAAAAATATGTTATTTTTTCTAATTATTTATCGGAAGTTTATGTAATTTTTACACACAATATAAGTGTGTAAAAAAATCTGAAATATATTACTTTGTAAGACCGTAACTAAATAGACCAACTGAGGTATTTTCGTCACAAAACACTTGTGCGGTATTTTTAACGATTTTTTTTTAACTTAAATTAAAATTCTGAGAAGCAGCTTTCCAAGATAATTTTATTATTTATACAATCTCTCGAAATCAATTTCGAAAATCGAAGAAAAGAGTCAATACGTCTAGAATTTGATTTAAAAAAAGACATTTGTGGTTGTGTCTGATTATTCCCTCTTAAGTAATGTTTTCAATCAAAACCTTGCTCAGACATGTTTTGATGGCCAGCGATCCTTAGGTCACGGTTTCAAATCCCGGCATGCGAAAGTAAATATGGTGGTTAAAATAAAATTTAAAAAAATAATTAACTAAATTTTAAATAAAATTTCGATTCCTTCGGCACTGATGCAGTCGAGAAACACGCCAAATGCGCGCCCAACGTGTACACGGTTGACAGTTTAGTTGAGGCTTTTGAAATGTGGCTTCACCGGAGAATGCTCAAAGTCCCACGGACCGACATGATCACCAACACAGAAATTCCCAGGCGGGCTAGAGCAGATAGAAAACTGCCCACATTAGAAAAACTCAGGAAAATTTCATATCTGGGTCACATATTTCGAGGGGAGAAATATCACTTGCTCCAATTAATATTAAAAGGCATGGTGAAGGGTCGCCGAAGGCCTGGTAGGAGACAAACGTCTTGGCTGCGAAATGTACGAGAGTAGACCGGTATTAGAAGTGTGGAGGAGTTATTCCGGGCAGCGCAAGATGGAGATGAATTTACCAGAGTGATCGCCAACGTCGGGGTGACCTGATAGGGCACATGAAGAAGAATACGAGTTCAGCAGCTCGACCTCTGTTTTCTTCCTCGTACAACACAGGTCTCTTGAAGACCCAGGTTCACTCCTTTACAAAAAGACCTTCCACACAGCATCCCCAAAATTTGGAAGCTAAGTGTGGTTTACCTAACGTCATGTGCATTCTTGCTGGAACTGCCAATCGATTGGAGAGGACTCCCACCCGTTTGCCATGCCCTTATTTTTTGTGTACTCTGTCTTCCTCTAATACAGATGCTTGTAGGTTACGCTGGTTGCAATCACGCAGCGCTTGCCGCCTCGTGGACTATCACCAATCTGTCCCATTGTCTTGTCTATATTTTATCATGCTAACACATAATGTATCTTGTATTTCCCGCTAAGCACTTGCATACTGCTTCCTAACAACGGATGCAGGGACACTGGAGGTAAAGATTTGTTCTAAATTAAATCTAGCTTCGTTCTTTAAAAAAAAATAGAGTCCTTGCGAGAGCCTTGAATCACCAAAAATGACACAGGCCCAGATGGCAATTATTTTCTTCAGGGCTTTCTGCATAGAGTTAGTGTAAAATAAAACCATTCACTTCTGCCATTTCTTTTGTTTCTCAGTTCATGATATATGCTTTGTTTTTTTGGATAATAGTCTGAAAAAAAAAAATAAACAAAAATAAATAAATGCACACCGAGCACAAATGACAAAAGCGTGCCATATTGTTTATTGATTCGACCAGTTTGCTTCTTCAGCATTTTCTGAAAATTGGGGTTGTCAACCGAAGAAATGCTGCACTACGCTATTGTGTTGGTGTACGAAAGGAGTCAATAGAGTTCACAGTCCTTGAAATGAATTTTGAAGTTTTATAAAATTTGTATGTTATAAAGGGTCTTCCAACAGGGACTTCCGATTTTTAACAGTTGATAGCGGCCATATTGTTGAAGCGACGTCTGTCAAATTGGCTTTCATTTATTCAATCTGTTTTGCCAAATTACCATGGATGGATATAGCATTCAACAACACGTGCTAATGATAAAATTTAATTATTTTTTAATTGCTTAAAATTGTTTAGTGACAAAATCTCACGTGGACTTTTTCTTGTGGGGTTTTCTTAAGTCGCAAGTCTATGTGAATAAGTCCCAAACCACAGCGGCCCTCAAAGCCAACATAACCCATGCCAGCGGTCAAATTCAGCCTGATTTATGCGCCAGATTCATTGAAAATTGGACATTTCTAGAGAAGTCGCGGCGGATATTTGAACAATGTTATTCCATACATAATGGCATCGAGAGGCCTTTCAAACGAATAAAAAATTTGGATGATATCCCACACGCACTTTGTTTTATTTAAATTTAAAGATAGAAAGCGCTTAATGAAAGACCCTATATTTTGAAACTTCTCGGGACCCATGAAAAATCACATAATTTTTTTTTACATTAGCTCCAGGTAGGACGCTGTGAGTAAAATAATTCATCTTTGGGCCTATTTCATATTTGGATGCTATGTGAAGGGTCTTTTTAGTAAAAAGGAAGGAAAAGATATGAGCAGTGGGTAGGAATCTGGAGGTCGATGTGCCCAGGAGTGATGGAAGTATGAATTCACTCCTCCCACTGCGGTGTTTTGAGAGTCCTGCTGGAGAGGTCAAAAGGTCTCCCTCTCCCATGCAGATTTAGGCGAACATGATTTTTATTTATTTTATGAATAATTTTATAAGAAAGAAAAAAAGACCTCCATTGTCGAGAGTAAGGCTCTCGACTAGAGATCTGAAGATCACGGGATCGAAACCCGGCGTGGCAAATAAATTTTATTTGATTAATTTGTGTTATTTCACAATTTATTAATTAAAAATAATATATTGTATATTTGCAGCACGTTCCAGAGTGGAAGATACTCTCAGTATCGCCCTGGAGTAAGACCACCATTCAAAATTGAAACGTTGCTTGAAATGGCTTTGGCCGTGTTTGGTGACCAGATCTGAATAGGTACTTACCACCTTCCTCTTCCCCATCTCTTTCCTCTGCCTTCAGCCTCACAACATACCCCAATTGGGGATGCCGTAGTATGCGGTACTCGTATAAAAAAATCAAGTTGTTTCTTACATATTACGCGACCATAATTTTGTAATTAAAAAAAAAGCGTTTAACCCAAATTTTTTTTATAACATGTAATCATTTTTATTTTAATTTTCCTCAAGCGAAAGGGTAGGAAAAGCTTCCATTTAACTATTGAATATTTTTTTTTAGTAATGCAATCCGATTCGTAGTAAAGTTTAATCTAAGTAAACAATTCAATGATAACTTTAACAGGGGCGATACCGAGAGTACCCTTCTGACATTTTTTTCCGCTAAAATTAGAAGTCATTCACCCGTATCAATTTGTCAATAGTCATCTAAGTCTAGGTTTTGTCTGTGCCGTATTTTTGGACTTTGGTCTTTCCTAGTAAAATAACTAAATGAATAGTAAAAGGAAATGCAAACTAACAACTTCTGGGAAATTTGGCATCGGAAAAAAATCCAAATTTTAGCACACTCTCTTGGGGTAAGAATAACCTTGTCGAATTTAATGTTTCAAAGACCCAATCATGTCTGATTACGTCTAAAAGGGATTGAAATGATAATCTAGTCTCCTTCAACGGAAGCATTCTCCCGAACAGGCCTTCCATTGATATGCTTGGTGACCAGCTCAGGTACGGGGGCTCCATCGAGGCCAGAGTTAAGTTAGCCTCTCAGAAACTGGGCATACTGTACACGGCACGCAGATACTTTAATAGTACACAACTGCTAGCCCTGTACAAATCGCAAGTGCGCCCCACGGTTGAATTTGGCAGTCACCTCTGGTCTGGAGCCCCAAAATACCTGAAAAAAACCCTTGACTCTGTGCAGAAACGGGCGGTCCGTTTGATAGATTCTCCTAATTTAACAAACGGATTGCAATCTTTAGAGCACAGGCGCCAGGTGGGAATGCTGTCCTTGTTCTACCGGTATTACAATGGAAGATGCTCCGAGGAACTAGCGTCATTGATCCCCTCGGCACTGGTGCGTAGTCGGGAAACACGCCAAACGCGTGCTCAACATTTGTACACGGTTGACATTAGTCACATGAGAACGGGTCGTTTCTACGACTCGTTCTTGAGTTCAACAGCTCGGCTGTGGAACGATTTGCCGGCCTCTGTGTTCCCTCCCTCCTACAACATGGGTCTCTTCAAGACCCATGTTCACTCCTTCCTCTCCTCAAAAACACTCTGAACACAGCATCCTCAAAGATGACATAGGCCCTGAGGGAAATTATTTTCCTCAGGGCCTCCTGTGTGGAGTAAATGTATAAAACTCCAAACTGGTCACACACTGGTTTTTTATATGAATACCGCACAAGAGTCTTAATTGCTCCCAACCGCCTTGAGCCAGTGAGACTATGGCATCCCCATTGGATGATAATATGTTGTGAGACTACAGGTCTTGGGGATGGAAAGGAGATGGGGGAGAGGAAGGTAGGGCTGGCTATACAGAATTCGTCACCAAACAAGGTTAAAGCCACTTTAAGCAACTTAGACCACAATTCAGAATTGTGGTCTTACATCAGCGCGATACTGAGAGTGTTTTCCACTCTGAAACGAGCCGCAAATATGCCTTTTATTATTTATAAGTAATTAAATTGTGAAATGATATTAAATTTATTTGTGCACGCCGGAATTTGAACCCGCGACTTCCGGATCGCTAGCCGAAAGTCTTACTCCTCGACCACGGAGGCCGTTTGTGATTCATAAGATGGTAGGAAAATGATTTACGTTTTATTTATTTTGATATTGATAAATACCTCACAGCGGTTTTAACTACTAAATTATAATGTACAGTACAGGACAGTATTATTATAAACTTTTATTATTTTACATAAAATTTAATCCCATATTTCAGGCTTATATTTTGGCTTTGTGCATAGGTATTTTGGCATTGTTAGTGCATATTTTGCCATTTTATTTATTTCTGTGCTTGAACATACAGTTTACAAGTAAATAGATGATAAATGCAAGTGATACATAAAATGTTCACAATACAAAACTTGTATAAGAGTGTAAAATTTATACAAATAGTTTAATAGTACCTAATCTTTTGTGAACAACTGACTGGGAGAACCTGTGCAGAGGTGTTTGCATATTTTAGTTTAAGAATAATATTACGTTATGTGAACACCTAGGAAAACGTGCTGAGGTGTTCGCATATTTTGGATAAAGTGTTACGATATGTGAACGTAAATAACACGTTCGCATCGTTATGTGAACACCTCACTAGGATAACCTGTGCAGAGGTTTTTTTAATATTAAAAAAAATATAAAGAAAGACAAATATTCCCGAGCTACGAATAACCCTAAAATATTTTAAAATCTCCTACTAACGCCACAGAAAGCGGAAAATGTTGCTTGTGTTATGATGGAGGACTTAGCCAGCCGAGGAATCGAACACGCAACGCCCGGGTGGGACCCAAACGCGATGCCAACTCAGCCACTGACGGTCATCTCACCTTGACTGATCGGCATTCGCATATTTTAAATAAAGTACATATTAAGTTATGTGAACACCTCACTAGGAGAATCTGTGCTGAGGTGTTCGCATGCTTTAGATAAATTGTTATTACGTATTAAGTTAATAGCAGTTAAAGAAGTGTCTATTTTATACTAATATTATAAAGTAGACCCTGTAAAATTTTTGCTAGTGCATTTATATTCCGATGTCTAACTACCTAATTAACCATCACGCCGTTTCTCCGCAGGGGTAGGCAGAGAGGACGGACCGCTAAACAACTCGGTCTTGGCACATACTCCTTGCCTCGTTCATGCAAAATACATCATATATCGTCACGTACATACTCTTCTATTATTCTGACGCTTGACATGGCCCCACTCAAGCATCCGATTAACTTGATTGTGCCATATCTTCCTCGGGCCTCCCCGACTTCATCTACCATTCACACTTATTTATTCATAAAATTAGCGCCATTCGGCTTTTACATAATAACATAGATAAGGAATAGCAACAATATTGTATATTTAAATATTACAATAGTGCACCGATGAAAAAATATATTTAAATATGATATATTTGCAAATAACTTAACTTAAGAGGTAAAATGTTTAAAGGTAGGTAAATAATAAGTAATATATATTACAAGCTAGGAAATAAATCTTTATTTCCAATGAAACAATAAAATTAAGAAAATCTGTAAACAAAATAATAAGAATGGCCACTATTGTAAGTAAGTACCAATATTTGGAAGTTGGTAACAATGATGAAAAGAAAAAAAGTTTTTTTTTTTTTTAATAATAAGGAACTCCAGTGAAAAATATTATGACTTTAAAAAAATATGTTCATATAGACCAATAAACGCTGATTCTGAATATATAAGTTTTATTAAATAATATTTAACGTAGAGTTTTTAAAAAAATATTAAAAAGTCCATTTTAAAAAAGTTCATTGAAACACCCTGTCAAGTTGGTATCATTGAATTTGTGAGGCGTGACGTCACCGCTTCCATAAAACGCTCCAATGCTGAAATTCAAAATGGCAGCGGTCGAACAGCTGATTCCAGTTCCATACGAAATTCATGCTTCGGTTTCCTTAATATTGATTTCGATTCGTAAAGCTAAAAAAATAATAATTTCAAACAATTTTTATACCAATCAATATTGAAAAATATAATAAAATAATAAATATAATAAAATAAATAAATAATTACACCTAAATAACGTTTTACTTATTGAATAGTTTCATCACTTCTTCCATACAAAATGACAACATCTGTTGAAAATAACTAAAACTTTTGGCCAGATGACGTCACAGGGCCAGATGACGTCACGGTGGTTTTCGGGGGATCTTGAAAAATTAAAACTTTGACATTTATTTCAACTATTAAAACTAACTATAAAAATAAAAATAAATATGCAGTTATTTAAGTTAGAAGGTCATTATTCATAAAAAAAAATAAAAAAATGGACTGGAGTTCTCTATTGCGATGGTTATAAAATTACTTTAAATCATACAATTATTTATTAAGATCCATTAATACGATACGATACGTAGAGATACGTTATAAATATATGAGGTAAATTTATTTCACAAACTTACCAAAAGAACTTCCTTAGTGAGTTCTTGAATTATGGATCGACGATGTGGATATTTGCGAAGTATATTCTCCTTACACTCCTGTCTCCATTCATTCATTCTACATGCCCAAACAATCTGAGCGTCCCTTTCTTAATATTATTTATTATGCTTACACCATCCTTGCATTCTTTTCGCATCTCCACATTTCTCACGCGATCATACCATTGGATTGGTTTTACCACACATAAACCGATGCTAGTTTAAAAAACAAAAATAAACATCTCAATCCTCCAACCACGACGAAAATCCAAGACCTACTGAGGTCGGCAAAGACTAAGTTTCCTTTGGAAACAGATGGAGTATATAAACTCAGCTGTTCCGGATGTGACAAGGTCTATGTAGGCCAGACAAAGCGGACGATCTCCAAAAGGATTTCGGAACACTTTCGTGCTTGTAAACTTGGCCACCCTGACAAATCGGCAATCGCCGAGCACTTAATCGAAACCGGCCATTACTTTGGATTTGTTCCTGAAGTCCTGGGAAGACCCAAAACTTACAGAGCACGCCTAATTACGGAGGCAATTGAAATCCATAAAAACCCCATCAATATTAACAGAGACGACGGAGCTAAGCTCAATAGTTCTTGGTATCCAGTAATTGACGGCTACACCAAAGCTAAACGCAAAAAACCATGCTGAATTTTTTCTAACACCAGCTCGTAGAGAAATGGAGCTGGCAGCACGGTATCGCTTCGACACACATAAGTAAACACTCTCACCAATATCATTTACTCATCTGCCCTGATGATGGACACTGTAACGCTGTCCGAAACGTTGGCTAAAGAAGGAGGTAGCGAAACACGGCATAACACCCCAAAAACAATAACAAAAAAAATCTCAATCCTTTACATAACAGAAATTATAAATTCTTGCCAAAAAAATCAATTGATAAAAAATATGACAATCCAAAGCAGCAGCAGATTCAGGTCAGTAGTGTCGTAGCATTTTCTGCATATTGCATTTTTTGTATAGCGCCAGTTCAATGCACTCTAAACGGCCTTTAGATTGCCTATTTATAATATAATAGTGATATTCACTAAGCTTGAATACGTTTTCGATGCACCGCCGTAGTAAAATACTGAATGCAAGGTCATACATTTTTATAATACTATTGTCAAATTTGCATTTTTGTCTTTTGGAGTTCCCGTGTGGGAAATTGGATCAAAGTCCAACATTATATTACGTGTTATTTTAATTTGTTATTAGTTACTATTCAATAATTAAGGCAGGTACGACGGCCGGCGTGGTCTAACGGTAAGGCTCTTGTTTCGCAATCCGAAGGTCGCGGGACCGAATCCTGGCGTGGCAAATAAATTTTATTTGATTAATTTGTGTAATTTCGCAATTAAATCATTTAAAATAATATGCAGTGTATTTGCGGCACGTTCCAGAGTGGAAGATACTCTCAGTGTCGCCCTGGTGTAAGACCACCGTTCAGAATTTTTGTTGTTTGAAATGGCTTTAGCCATGTTTGGTTACCAGATGTGAATAGCCAGATACTTCCCCATCTATCTCTTCCCATCTCCTTCCCCTCCCCCCACTACCTTCAGCCTCACAGCATACTCCAATTGGTGATATCATAGTCTCACTGGCTTCAGACGGGAGCAGTTGGAACTCTTGTGCGGTATTCATATATTTAAAAAAGTACGTCAATTAATTACTCAAGGATTTTCTCAGCTCAATATTTCTCTCTTTAATTTCACCAAAAATTCGCATCAGACTGCACCATATAAATTAACTTTTAATGACAATTAAACCTCCCAGTCCAAAATCAGTACCTAAAGTAATAGGCACAAAAGCAGTACCTATTGCTGCCCAAAATCTCTCTTATTTGTTTTCTTCTCGATTCTATCGTAAATTCAAATGACTGCAGCCTCCCATCCATTCACATCTCTGCTGGGGTCAGTATACTTCAATCCATGGTTGCAGGTCTAGACTGTGTATATACTGTACACCTCCAGTACTAAGTATACACACGTAAAGGTAAGTACAGGTACGGAGTATATTGTACAGAGCCTACACGGTGCAATGTACCCCAATATGTACACGTGACCCAAGGTGACTGATCTCCTAAATGCTAAATAAACTAGTTTTAAAACAATGGCATTTTTAAATCAGTTTTCAGAAGATAACGACGGAGTTCTGAGTAGGTCTGTATGACGGCCTCTATGCAATAAGGCTCTCAACGTTTTTAAATAAATTTAAAAATTTTCAACAATTTTTTGTTGTTGTATGAAACGAAATGTTGTATGAAACGAAATGATCGGGCATAATTAAAAAACCTTCAGTAGGCGATTTAAAATTTTTTTGCTATGTTTGTGTTTATAATTGAAAAACATTTTTAATTGGATAATTTTTTTAAACTTTATCTTCACTCAGAGGAAAAAGAACTTCCCTCACGGCCTATATATTTGGAAATGCTGTGTGGAGCGTCTTTTTTATGGAAAGGAAGGAGATGAAGTTCTGGGAAGGAGAAATGTTTGAGGGGTGTGTAGGAAACTGGGAGGATGAGTGTGTCCAGGAGTGACGGACGTGTAAGTCCTTCCCAGTTTTTAATGTTTCAAAAGTCAACTCATCTCGATTTTATCTGGTAATAATTAACTTTTATTATTTTTTTGGTTCTTTTCATAAAATATTTTCTCATCTAAACCTTACCAGTAAAATATACACTTATTTTATTATATTTATCTGTTCTATTTGCAGTAATAAACATATATAATTGTTTGTTTATACCCTAATACTAACTAGCTCTTATACACTACACTTTGTTTTATTTCAGGTCTTATTATTAACAATATGTATAAACATTTTAAGCTGAATTGTATTAGTTTTTTTGTAAGTACAACTCGTACTATTTCATTTCTTTTAATTTATGTTACGATTTTCTATACCTAACGAGTTGATTACATTCTTTTTTATTCTGTTTCATTGATTATGTAACACATGTAATTAATATTGTGAATATAAAATTCCTTCTATTCATGTAAAAGCCCACTAGGGCATAAATAAATCCCTTTAAGAAGAAGATAAACGATATATTACGTTGATGGGAATAACCTTCAAAAGTTATAAAAAGAGAGTTTTTCTTATAAAAAATAAATCCCTCTTATTGTGGTGCACAGACTTTTTCAACCATGGATGGGTTGAGAGAGTCCGGCTGGAGAGGTCAAAAGGCCTCACTCAATCAGTCTCTCTCTGGTCCGCCACGCAGAAGGTGGGCAGACGTATCCGCCGCTATCTAGACAAACTCCACCCCTTGAACCCGCGGCATCCTGTTAAGCCACCAAAAATAACGGGCCAATTGGGGGGAACTATTGCAGAAGTGTTGATTATTATGTTGGTTCCCTGGCGGCTCCCTCCTCCCAAATTGAATGAATAATACGCTTTCAAAATCTAATATTTTATTTTAGGATATATCGAAAAATGGGGCATCTATTTGAAATTGAATATCACCAGGAAATATTTGATGATATTTTTTTTGTCAGAGGGGTTAATTACATCTTGATATGCCGGTACTTCCAAATGAAATCCAAATCTCACAATATTATTTAATTGCAAACAGTCTCCTGGTTGGGGGTGTCATTGTCACACTGGTTGGAGACATATATTGGATAACCAACATCCCTGCCATAGGTCACCCCAAGTGATTCACTACGTTTGGTGACTTAGCAGGAGTTCCCGAGTTCACGGAGTTAAGCTTGTCTTCAGGTCTTGGTAGCGGATGCATCTGCCCATCTAATGCGTGGCAGGCTGAACCGGGAGACACTGATTGAAAGAGACTCGACTTCTCCAGCTGGTCTCTCGACCAATAGTCTTACACCGCAGTAGGAGGGATGGATTATACATCCGTCACTCCTGGACACACTGACCCCCAGTTTACTACCAAACCCTCATAATTTTTCCGTCCTTTCATTAAAAAGACCTAAATATGACCAGAAAGGCTATTCCATAAAATTTGAGATAAGAGATCGTTTTCCCGCGAGAAGTGTTGTCAGATTTGTGTGATTTTCTACGGCTGTTATTTGCTTTTTCTATCGGCCGATGTCAAAATTTCAGCTGTGAGCTGTCACGTATTTTGGTTTGGATCGTTTTAAACACGATTATATATTATTTAACAGCTGTAGAAAATCACACAAATCTGACAGGACATCTCGCGGGAGAACGATTTCTTAGAGAATAGCTCTTCTGGACAAGTCCAGGAGTTTTTGCTCCTCAAGATCTCCTGTATGGAGCTATTGTTAAAAAAATATGCGTGTACCTAGCTATGCACATTTCATCACACCAAAAATAATCGTTGGAAATATTTGGTTGCTTCCGATTTTCGTATGAACGATATTATTTTTTTAGCGATAAAATCTTATAGCAAAGATTCTCGTTTTTATAATTAAAACCGCAAGTAATTACAAGTTAATAGTTTGTTGTTAATTAATGTAATTATTATTTTCTTTGCATTGTAAGCCTGCCTGTTGTGAGACCGAAGACAACGCATGACGCAGTACCTACCCAGATTGCACGCAGTACCTACCTAGATTGAAAGCGATTGTATCTAAAGACCGTATGTGCATAGTCTTGTGATGGCAGCATTCCACTTTCGGCAGGGTCTCATCTACAAACGATGGAGCCACTTCATGATGACATAGATTTAAAACAAAAAGTTTACTTTTTCAAATTCTCTGCTGTCATTTTTGTACTATTATTTTGTTTTACATGTATTTGTTTTTTTCTTTTTGTCTTGCAATATTTTTATTTTTACTTGATATATTATACATGTATATTATGAAACTCGTGGGACTGCACCACCCTCCACGAGATCTGGAATAAACGATAAAAAAACAAAAAAAAAATTACGTGCGACCCCCCAAAAGTAGCTGCTACATATTAGACCAATATGAAATATAATCTTACTACACTTTGAACAGAGAGCCACTAAGACTTAATTAAAAAAAAACACTCGTATAGGTGCGGAATTCAGAACGCACCTATGGGAAAATGGTTAATTTTATATATTTTTTTTTTAATTTAGGGATTGCTGTGTGGAGGGTGTTATTAGGAAAGGAAGGAGAAGAAGTTCTGGGAAGGAAAATGGTATGAGGGGTGGGTAAGATTCTGGTGGTCAATGCGTCCAGAAAGCGGACGCACGAATTCATCCTTCCCGCTGCGGTGCAAGGCAATGGATCGAGAGAGTCCGGCTGGAGATGTCTAGATTAGGTCTCTCTTAGCAAGTCTCTTCCGATCTTAACCAATGAATCAGGCACCCCTGCTAACTCACCAAACGTAGCAAATCACTTGGACATGGCAAGGTTGGTTTTCCAATAAATAGTTACCGGGGCGGCGAAACCCATGCCCGCCTCCTAAATTTAATAAGGCTAATATTCCCCCCTCCTGGATTCTACTACCCCTCCCATCGTCCCTCCTTGTAGCCAAACTGTATGATATACACATATTTTCGAAAAACTCGCGCCGTATCTATTGTAATTTTTTAATTCAAATTTCACATGCCAGAACTTGACCAGAGTTCACCATTGTATATAGAATGACCACGTAACGCCTGTGACTCAAGGTAGTTACAGGTAAAACGCAGCGAGTGGTGACCTTGCTACTGTTTCCCACGTGCACACGTGGTTAAGTACGAGGCGGGGGAGGAGGGGGATGGCACACGTGCAAGTAGCTGGAAGTACCCACCTTCTAAACTGTAAGATCATCGCTGTAATGCGATACCACCTGTGACGGGAAGGAATCTCCCGATTAAATATCATATTGATTGATAGGCGAGATTAGATTTTAATAACAGACTTACCAATGAATACATTCTACGTATATATTTGGGTACAGAGGGTTCCATGCCAACTGAGAATAAAGTCAACTCAACACCTCCTTGAAAATATATTAAAAGCTATGAAAATAATCTAACGTAACCTATTTAACCAATTTTTAAATATATTTTTTAACACTCTAAATGATTTGTCTGAGATGGTTCTGAGTTGGTTTCATTCCGAGTTGTCCGGTAACTGGTGCAGAGATAGCTTGTTTTCATTAAGCCGCCGCTATCCGAATTTCGATCGATTTCTTACATATCTCCCTTAAACATTTGAAGTTTTTAAGCTCTTAAAAAAATATATGTTATTTTTGAAGATAATATCTAGATACGTTCCACGCCGAAGCGCCAATTATATGAAATTCCCTCGATAGAAAAAAAATCGCAAAGTTTCTTTAAATGATACGTTCCACGAGATTTTAGCTCTATTTTAAACGAGTCATGTTTTATTAAGCATTTTCGCAATTTTCGCTTCATTTTTATCACTTAAAATATTAGCGCGCTCTGTCCAACATTCGTAATTACATACCTCTCCATCTTCTTCTTTATCAGCCGGGAAGCGCCGCCTTAAGTGTAATATATGTCAGTGACCGAATTGGCATTGCGTCTGATTCTCACTAAGACATTGTAAGTATTTTTTTAACACCGTACAAACTTCTTTAGCATCGTTGAATGAAACGGGGCAACACTAAAAAGAGACAAACACATACATCTATAGCATTTAGCATGCAAGAGAATGATATGGCATTAAAATATTGATTTATTTCACGAGTTCTCGGTTCCTATATAATGCGATGTCCAGTGCATAGGTTGTCAACCTTATTTTACCCACCGCCCAATTGGGGGGCTCAATTGTCATTGAATCAGTAACTCGAATAAAAATATATTTAAATATACATTATTTGTTTTACCTTTTTGTTTATGATGATAATATTATATAGTAAACAAATATTTCATATCATTCAATTAATGTAGATCTGAATCTAATGGAATATTTCAGTTCAATTTTCATCCATTTCCCGAACTACCGAAATATGTGAATTTACTCATGCGTGATAAAAATTCTTACAATACATATAATAACAAAAAATAATCAATATTAAAGTTACTTTGCTTTATTGGTACGTGATAAGCGTGTTTTTTTGTTTTTTTTTCAGACCATATTTTTTTTACCTGCCCACGCCCTCACTGTACCGTCTCAACCCCAACTTCAACTGCCCTCCTAAAAGTCTCAAACAAGAGGGCGCTCGAGCGAAATCTTGTGGTACGAAGTGCCTGACGAACCTTAGCAGTTAGACATTCAGCGGACCAAGGGTCAAATCCTACGAAATCCAAAAAAATAAAATATTTTTGTAAAATCAATATCCAATCTTCAAACCTTTCCGAGATTTTGAAAAACTACCATCACCTCTTTCCCCACCTCTCAAAGCAGAATTTTGGTGAAATTTTGCTCACTTGAACTTCAAAACTGAAGGAAGGTGAGATTTTGAATAATTACCCGCACCCCCTTTTTCCACTTCTCAAAGCAGAATTTTGATGAAATTTTACACACTTGAACTTCAAAACTGAAGGAAGGTGAGATTTTGAATAACTACCCGCACCCCTTTTTCCACTTCTCAAATCAGAATTTTTATGAAATTTTGAACACTTGAACTTCAAAACTGAAGGAAGGTGAGATTTTGAATAACTACCCGCACCCCCTTTATTCACTTCTCAAATCAGAATTTTGATAAAATTTTGCACACTTGAACTTCAAAACTGAAGGAAGATGACTGTCTACATGAGATTTTGAATAACTACCCGCACCCCCTTTTTCCACTTTTCAAAGCAGAATTTTGATATTTTACGTTCACGAGACGTTCAAAATATGAGGAAAATAACTGACTATGTCTGATTTTGACTTTAGCTTTCAAACCCGATGTTTTATACCACTCATTTGTTAGTTGAGTAGATAGTCCAGCATGGAAATTGATTTAGAGTCGTAACAGATTCTAATTGTGTAATTATATCTTATGCGTTTCATAATGCTAAAACAAGAATTTGAGCAACGTCGGTGATGATGATGACCTCTCGAGGGTACTTTGGTTTTTCCAAACTTTTAACACTTATTAAACCTTACATAAGTCAATAGTTGATCCATATCTGTAATAATAATATATAATGTTCTTTCAATAACGTAAAAACAAGATCAAAGCAGGTTAATTTTCTAACCAGAACAATGGATGATAATACAATAATATAATTGTTGATGCAGTGCAACGGCTCTCAACCTTTTAAAGGTTTTGAGATGAATTGCATTTTACCCTGGTTTTATGGGAATCGACTTATGGCATTACTTATAAATGACAATTTACTCTCTTTCATCTATTTAATACAATCAACTATATATGTGACAATTCAATATTATCAATTACACATGAATGAAAATTTAATACAAAAAACTATAAATGAATAATAATGAAATATAATCAAGTATATATGAATGACAATTTGCTAATTAATTAATTTGTTACAATCAGCTATATATGCTTGACAAATCAATATAATCAACTACGTATGAACGATAATTTAATGCAAAAAAATTATACACAAATGATAATTTAATTTTAAAAAGTTATACACGAATGATAATTAAATACAATCAGCTATATACGAATGATAATTTGGAACAAAATTAAAAACTACTACATAATATGCTCCGTATTTAAGTTAAGAAAGCGAAATATTATATTTCTTTTAACTTAATAAAAAAAAAAAAAAAAAATACAATTAGTTATATATGAATGACAATTTAATATAATCAATTATACATGAATGACAATTTAATACAATCAACTATACATGAATGACAATTTAATAAATCAACTATACAATGACAACTTAATACAATGCACTATACTTCAATGACAATTTAATTCAATCAACTTTATATGAATGACAATTTAATACAATTAACTATATATGAATGACAATTTAATACAATCCACTATACATTAATGACAATTTAATTCAATCACCTTTATATGAATGACAATTTCATTCAATCAAATATACATGAATCACAATTTAATACCTGCAACTATAAATTAGTGATAATTTATTCTCCTTTAACTATGGATGAAAATGTTGTAAAATCTACCGTATATGAAAGACAAATTAATACAATCAACAATATATGAAGGACAATTTAATGAAATCAACAATGTATCAGATATTCGAAAACTTTTTATATATGAAATATAATTTAATGCTATCAACATAAATTAATGAAAATTTAATAGTATTAATTCTATATAAATGTCATTAATACAATCAACTATACATGAATGAAAATTTAATACAATATATGAAGGGCAATTGAATATCAATCAATCTAGAATGAATAAAAATTTAATACAATCAACTCGTTTTACGTTAAATGGAGGACTAATTGTACCTAAGCATTTAAACATATATGGACAAAGAACGCTGGACCACATGATACCTAATTGCTTAAATACGTTACTTGCCGAAATTAAAAAATGTACAAATGGTAAAACAAATATTTTGTTGAAAAATTGGCTTGCCGAAAGAAATAATTTGTTATTATTTATTATTTTAACTTTTATGAGTAAAAGCTCAAACTGTAATATTTAATTAAATGAAGACATTATGAGCGAAACTCAATCGAAAATCTGGAAACAGAAAAATCAGAAAAAGATATTGGCACCTCTGGGACTCGAACCCAGGACCTCCCTACTTTCCGGGTTGGGCGCTCTTATCCACTGAGCTAAGGTGTCGATATCCAATTCGGTCACTTTTAACTGTACCATACTTCGACTAAGAACCACCCATATTATCTTCATTTTTCTTAACGCATATTTTTTTTTTTTTTTAATTAAATATTACAGTTTGAGGTTTTACTCATAAAAGTTAAAATAATAAATAATAATATTCATCCCAGACTTGCAGAAGAGTCAATAGATGTCGCACATTAAATAAAATGGATAATAATTTATCCAGACACCATCTAGATTGCATTTAGTTCGAGTTGAATCTTGCAATCATTCATAAAGATGGCAGCCAAAAAATATGCGTTAAGAAAAATGAAGATAATATGGGTGGTTCTTAGTCGAAGTATGGTACAGTTAAAAGTGACCGAATTGGATATCGACACCTTAGCTCAGTGGATAAGAGCGCCCAACCCGGAAAGTAGGGAGGTCCTGGGTTCGAGTCCCAGAGGTGCCAATATCTTTTTCTGATTTTTCTGTTTCCAGATTTTCGATTGAGTTTCGCTCATAATGTCTTCATTTAATTAAAAAAGAAATAATTTGTATTAGACTAACACAAAAATTCTAACTGCATAATAAAGTAAAATAAGTTTATTTATATCTCCAAAGTAAAAGTACCCATCGACAAACTGCTAAAAAGTAGTTTATTGGGACTTTTCTTTTTTATGTATAATTTTTTATTTTTTTGCTGTCATATTGTATTACTTTGTATTTATAGTAAATAAATTTTAAAAAAAACTATTTATGAAACTTATTCTCTTATGAAACTCATTCAATATGAATGAAAATTTAACAGTATCAACTCTTTGTTTAATTAAATGAAGACAATTTTAGCGAAACTCAATCGCAAATCTAAAAAAAGGAAGATCAGAAAAAAATACAGGCACATCTGGGACTCGAACCCAGGACCTTCGTCTTGCCGGAGCGCGACTTTACCAACTGTTCCTAACCGTTATTAAAATGTGCGCTAAGAAAATGAAGATAATGTTGGTAGTTCTTAGTCGAAGTATGATACAGTTAAATAAATATATGTATACAGAATTCAATACAAACGCATTTCTTTCTTTGATTGGCATTGCAATGCAAGTCGGGTACTCGCTAGTTTGGATATAAATTTTTAATACGAAAATATAATATTTGCAAAATTCACAATCGTGCTTATTTTTTTTTTTTTTTTTACATTAACTCCACACAGGAGGCCCTGAGGAAAAAATAATTTCCCTCAGGGCCTATGTCATCTTTGAGGATGCTGTGTGGAGGGTGTTTTTGAGGAGAGGAAGGAGTGAACATGGGTCTTGAAGAGACCCATATTGTAGGAGGGAGGAAACACAGAGGCCGGCAAATCGTTCCACAGCCGAGCTGTTGAACTCAAGAACGAGTCGTAGAAACGACCCGTTCTCATGTGACTAATGTCAACCGTGTACAAATGTTGAGCGCGCGTTTGGCGTGTTTCCCGACTATGCACCGGTGCCGGGGGGATCAATGACGCTAGTTCCTCGGAGCATCTTCCATTGTAATACCGGTAGAACAAGGACAGCATTCCCACCTGGCGCCTGTGCTCTAAAGATTGCAATCCGTTAGTTAAATTAGGAGAATCTATCAAACGGACCGCCCGTTTCTGCACAGAGTCATGGGTTTTTTTCAGGTATTTTGGGGCTCCAGACCAGAGGTGGCTGCCAAATTCAACCGTGGGGCGCACTTGCGATTTGTACAGGGCTAGCAGTTGTGTACTATTAAAGTATCTGCGTGCCCTGTACAGTATGCCCAGTTTCTGAGAGGCTAACTTAACTCTGGCCTCGATGGAGCTTATTGGGATCGACCCGCGATCGAGCGGTTGGGAACACTTGGTGTAATGAAATACACTATAATAACATATTACAGCTGATGGTGCTGCGATTGCGATGAACTATATTGCTAAAATAATAGTAGATATTTATTATTAATCACCAACACGGCATCTGAAGAATACCTAGTTTTTATGGCAATAAATCACCATGATTAATGGAAAATTATAATAACAATATTAAGACAACAATGTTTATTACGTTAGCCAACACCTCTGCCGTAGGTCATCACAAGTGCTTCCTTACGTTTGGTGACTTTGTAGGAGTGCCCGGCTTCATAGGGTGAGATTTGTACGGGTCGGTGGTGGATCTGCCCACCAGATGCGTGGCAGGCTGGATCGGGAGTCCTTTTGAACTCTCCAGCTGGACTCTCTCGGAACTTCGCTATGCCCTGCAGTACGAGGGATGGATTCATGTGTCCGTCATTCCTGGACACTGAACACTAGATTCCTACCCATTGAACATACCCTTTTCTTTCCCAGAACTTACTCTTCCTTTCCTAAAAAGACCCCCCCCACACAGCACATCCCCAAAGATTATAAATATTTTTTTTAACTTTCAACTGCCTTATCTAAAATTGCCTCCCCTCCATTCAACATTTCATCTCTTTTGTCAGTGTTCAATCTAAACTCGACTCCAATCTTCCATACAATTTTGAAATTTTCCCACTTAAGGGGATCCAATAGTCCAGGGAAAAATCGACTTCGGAATTTACGCCTTTTGTGGGAGGAGTTTAAAAATATTTGAGAAAAAGCTTTTGGAATGGTCGAAAAAGGTATTTGAGAAATTTTTTTTACAGTTTGATTTCGTAAAGGCCTAAAAAAAACATTAACTCCTTTTTTACACAGTGTTTATTGTAATAACAAGGAAATTTAAAATTGATTTCACGAAACCGAGCGACGTGGAGTCAGACGTCTGTTCCCTGCTCCGACCAGGGCGGTTCTGAAAGAAAGTAGGGTGTGGCAAGCCAGTAGTCTTTCGGTGAACGACATAAGGGTCACTTTGAAAATCCTAATTCGTCGGCTGCCGGCCGTATTGTAAAATAACAACGCAAAAAATCATATTTTATTTTATTTTGTGAATATAGGGCTTAAATATCAATTTATTTTGCGATTATCATAAAAGAAACTAAATGTGCTACAATAAACAATAAAACCATATCCGAAAAGATGTTCATAAGTAGGAGAGTTTGCACTTGAAAGTGTTTTTTTATAGACCTATTACTTTATTTTTTTTCTAGGCTTATTAAAAGACTTATAAAAAAAATGACCGATATTTTTAAGGGCCAAGATATGTTCTACACGCAGTATTTAATTGAAGCATCTATAATTTGTACATCATCATTTACTGTACATCATCTCTTCCTACATTTACATAACTCTCTTTAAAGTGAACCCACACTTCCAATCACCTTTCCATTTTTATAGTATTCAATTGAATTTGTATGTTACTTAAAATATTCTTGTAATTTTAAATATGTACCTCTAAGCCTGTCTCAACACAGGTAAATCCTAGTGAGACAGGCATCAATTAAACCCTATGTAAAACCCTATGTTTATAGATTAATAAAAAATAATAATAATATTTCTAAGTGATCAAATTTTCAAAACAAAAGCACATGATTTTGTGTGATTTTGCATTATTTACTATGGCTTCATCTTAAATATAATTAGTGTGTAAATTCACCATTATTTTTTTCATAATTTGAGACGAAAGGGACAGAATTGCTTTTGACGAAAGCAAAAAAACACATAAGAATCAAAAATATCCCGCCAATTTGTAATCTACTTACAATTTTTTTGGATTTTATCTATGGAATCAGTATCAGTATATTAATATCATCATTATATTAATACGTGAAGCAAAACTTTGTACGCCTTTTTATGAAAATTGCGCCGACGGAGGAGTATGAAATTTCGCACGCTTATAGTTTATATAGAGAAGAAGTGCAGAATGCTAATATTTTTTTTTAAATTATGCATAAAAAATACATTAAATCAATAAAAAAACATTACACATTAAATTAATTATGATCGAATTTCGACCCTTAGGCGACCACTAGTCAAATATAAATATTTGAAACAAACTAAGAAGAATAATTCCACAGAGAAAAGTTGGAACGCTGCCAGAGAGCCATGGAGAGAAGTTTGACAGAAATAAGGAAACAGGAGAGATGTAGCATAATAAGAGAGAAAACTTAAGTTGCTGATATAGTTACCCGAATAGACCAACAAAAGTGGAGATGAACAGGTCACATGATCCGCGATCCACAAGAGAAATGGTGCAAAAATGTCACTGACTGGTATCCCAGAGACGGCAAAAGAAGTAGAGGACGTCAACAAATAAGATGGGAAGATGACCTAAAACTTACGGCTGGACCTCATTGGAGAAGAGTAGCGCGTGACAGGTTCCAGTGGAAAATGTTAGAGGAGGCCTATGCCAAGAGGCAAACTGAGCTTCGGGATATATTATAAAAAATAAGAACATGCCAAAATTCATACCTAACACAAGTTCAGAATAAAAAGGCTTATAGAAGAAAAAAACTTTTATAAAGTATGGACGTCCCGGTCAGATCTGCCCTTCAGGAGCTCTAATGGAATATGATGTTTGTGGCTAGTAATGTCCTCCGAAGACTTGGGGGGGTTAAGTTAATTGATGACAACAGTTGTTGTTTGTATGAAAAACTGCTTACGAATAGCAGTTTCAGATGCACTTGCAATGGACTATAAATACTAAAAAAGAAACGAGAGGAAATGTTTGCCGGATTTGGATGATAATATATGTAGGAAAAACAAGGTATGCAAGGAAAATGGATAACCGAACACTTTTTTTTTTTTTACAGTTAATACTTCACAAGAGTCCCAACTGCTCCCGTCTGGAGCCAGTGAGACTATGGCATCCCCAATCGGGGTATGTTGTGAAACTGAAGGTAGCGGGGAGGGGAAGGAGATAGGGAAGAGGAAGGTGGGGAAGTACCTGGCTATTCAAATCTGGTCACTAAACACGGCTAAGCCATTTCAAGCAACGTTTCAATTCTGAATGGTGGTCTTACACCAGGGCGATACTGATAGTATCTTCCACTCTGGAACGTGCCGCAAATATACTATATATTATTCTAAATTAATAAATTGTGAAATAACACAAATTAATCAAATAAAATTTATTTGCGCATGCCGGGTTCGAACCCGCGACCTTCAAACTTACCACTGTATCTCTGCGAAGGAGCACACGACACAACCTCAATATAGTTATATGAATACACCGCGATACATTGAGATAATTATCGGCACAACAAAACGATATTATGTACTTACTAGATGGTCAAATTCTTTCATTGTAATACCGGTAGAACAAGGCAGCATTCCCACCTGACGCCTGTGCTCTAAAGATTGCAATCCGTTTGTTAAGTTAGAAGAATATATCAAACGGACCGCCCGTTTCTGCACAGAGTCGAAGGTTTTTTTTAGGTATTTTGGGGCTCCAGACCAAAGGTGGCTGCCAAATTCAACAATGGGACGTACTTGCGATTTGTACAAGGTTATCAGTTGTGTACTATTAAAGTATCTGCGGGCCCTGTACCGTATGCCCAGTTTCTGAGAGGCTAATTTAACTCTGGCTTCGATGGAGCCCCAGTACCTGAGCTGGTCACTTAGAGTTACACCAAGCATATCAATGGGGGGCCTGTTCGGGAGATTGCTTCCGTTGAAGGAGACTAGATTTTCATTTCGATCCCTTTTAGACGTAATCAGACATGATTGGGTCTTTGAAACATTAAATTCGACGAGGTTATTCTTACCCCAAGATAAAACACTCGAGGTAACCGTCCATTCTTTGCTTCAAAGCCCACCGAGCCATTGGGGTTTGCACTCGAATTTGCACTATATTTCTTGCCACTGTTCCAAATTTCAAATACTTTTCCTGCAATGTGATGGTTAGGGAGAGGTAGGTACTGGATAAATGACATCCCACTAGGAACTAAGCATATTCTCATTTCAAAATTTAATCGTTTTCTTTCAAATCGTAGTTCGGATCGTAATAATTTCCATTTAACGAAAAGCGAAAGTTCTCTACCAGATGAATTATTGTGTTTTAAAAAGCAAAGTGTTCTAATTAAAGGGTTTAACCTTAATCTACTTTAGATAGGTTAAGATTAAGTACAAGATTGAGGTTAGTACGCCAATGTTACGATTCATCCTTACCCTTGAGGGTTCGCGTGTCGGGCCTTATTTAAATCTGCTATTTTAATGTTTATAGACAATGGTGGATTCTAGAATCGCTGTTGTTTTTTCCAGTTCATAATAATCAATTTATGCAAATTAATCAGAATACAGATGTAAGTAATTATTTTCTTTATGATCAAGGTGGCCGCTCGATGACCGTGGGCGATGGGTGACTAGTATAGATTATTATTTTTTTTTTTTAAACTTAATATAAAAATAAATAAAATAAACAATTTTATTATTAAGTTCTGTAAGTATTTTAGTTTTTTATTATTGTGACATTTGTTTCGGCCTATCGGCAAGGCTCTTTTCAAACTGTGGTCAAGCCACGTTGATACGACTTAGTTATAAGATTCTATTTACCCGCCCGCCAAATTTCAACTTGTGTGGTTTCAGAAAACCTAAATGGCTGGGTGTGCGCCGGCGCACACGTCAAAATTTTCAATTTTTTTTTTTTTTTAATGCGATTTAACCCTTATGTATAAAGAAAACGTATGAAGGACAAGGTCAGAATCGCTTGGGGCATTCTTGTTCTTGACGTATGAGGTATTCTAAATACACCTAGCCACTCGTAATAATTTTTATTAAATTTATCTATGATATCGACCTTTCACTTTTCGCGCGATTTGAGCTGTCAAACTACGAGCGTCGTAGGTCATGAAAAAGATCGAAAAACCTATAAATTTATCAAATAAATGCAAGTAATGTTGTTTTTATACATAGTTTATTGCTCAAAGAATGTGTTTCAGTAAATATAGTATGCAGTAGCACAAAATAAACCCACAAAATATTACGTCAAAGTCAAAACTTTGCGAAATTTACGTCGTTTTCTCCTTGGTCCGTTACTGAAAAAAAAATGGTTGTAAAGTCGGTTAACGGACGATAATTTTACGTGATAACGTCATAAGAAAACATTGATGAAAAATTGCACTGATGGGTCATGAGCCGAACCAATGCCAACATTGGAGTAACACTGAAGACTGGCTGTGGCCAAACGATTAGGCCGATCGTGCCTCTCTATCGCTTGTTCGGCCCTCTCGTTTGCACGCTTGGCTCAGGCGGAACGTGACAATGAGTCATGCTTTTTCGTGCATGCAGCCGGTGTTCATCGATTTATAAGACGTTATCACGTCAAAATTGTGACAACAAATTCTCTACTCTGCGGGATACTTTGAAATCTTTCTCGTTTTCGTTTTCACCACATGAAATGGCAATGCTTTCTTGATTGTTTAATAATGTTTATTATTTGCAATTGATTGAGAACATGATAATTTTTTTAATTAATTAGTAATTATTAAAAATTAATTTAAGCAAAAAATAATAAATTAATAATTTTTGATGTGACAAACAGAAATAGACTAAATAAAATCATATACACGATGAAATAATGATAATGAAAATTAATAATAATCATATATACGCTAAGCTCGACGTTCCAACCAAGCCGTGCTTAAAATCAACTGATATATCGGTTAATAAATATTCAGAGGTACTTCAAGGTACACAAAGACATATGATTTGATACGCCCCCGACCCAATGAAACCCCACAAGATTAGGCATGCGCAGAATGGAAAATACGCCCCTAGATATTATATAAACTGAATACGCCCTTATTGTGGGAAGGGTGGTAAAAAAATCGACCCCCAACTTCAGTGGCGTGACACCAAGTTAATTAATTATCTACCTGGTTCGAGATTTAATAAAATAAATGTTGCTGAATCTAATAGAATTAATGTTGGTTTTCTACAATTGGGATTTAGCTCAGGAGTTAGCGTTGTTGCCTAACTTGTTAACCCAAAAAATGATTAAAAAGACATTTGAAAATATATGTTTTATTGTAAAAACTTTGTTTTATTATGCATGGTTATCAAAATCAGTTGATACAAGCGGAAAATTGGCGAATCTCTCTCGAATCGAGACACCCGAGTTCTCGTAATTTTATTCAATTCCTTAGTAAGGAGTAGACTTGAAAGTGGGTCGGTAATTTGGAGTCCACACCAAGTAAAATATTCCCTCATGTTGGAGAGAGTTCAGAAGAAATTTCTAAGTTTCCGTACATGAGGAAGTATGGCTATTATCCGTGGATCTATCATACCGACTTTCTTTTGGGTATGCTCGGAATGAACCATCTACGGGTCAGAAGGGATGTACATATTTCTACACATTTCTTCAGATTGATCCGCGGATGGTTTGAAAACTCAGCTATCTTGGAGAGCATTTTCTATGTTCCCGATGGGTATCTTCGCCACCGACAGCATAGACTGTTCTATCTTCCGGCCTGCAGGACTAACTTGCCAATGGTCATGCCGGTCGGGAGAGCAATTTTACTGTTAAGGGGATCCAATAGTCCAGGGAAAAATCGAAGTCGGAATTCACGCCCATTGTGGGAGGAGTTTAAAAATATTTGAGAAAAAGCTTTTGGAACGGTTGAAAAAGGTATTTGAGATTTTTTTTTACAATTTGATTTCGTTAAGACCTAAAAAAAACATTAACTCCTTTTTTACACATTGTTTATTGTAACAACAAGGAAATTTAAAATTAATTTCACGGAACCGAGCGACGTGGAGTCACACGTCTGTTCCCTGCTCCGGCCAGGGCGTTTCTGAATGGAAGTGGGGTGTGGCAAGCCAGTAGTCCTTCGGTGAACGACATAAAGGTCACTTTGAAAATCCGCATTCGTCGGCTGCCAGCCGTATTGTGAAATAACAACGCAAATATGCATATTTTATTTTATTTTGTGAATATCGGGCGTAAATATCATTTTTTTTTTGCGATTATCATAAAAGAAACTAAATTTGCTACAATAAGCAATAAAATCATATCCGAAAAGATGTTCATAAGTAGGAAAGTTTGCACTTGAAAGTGTTTTTTTTAAAGACCTGTTACTTTATTTTTTTCTAGGCTTATTAAAAGACTTATAAAAAAAATTACCGATATTTTTAAGGGCCAAGATATGTTCTACACGCATTATTTAATTGAAGCATCTATAATATTTCTAAGCGATCAAATTTTCAAAACAAAAACACACGATTTTGTGTGATTTTGCATTATTTACTATGGCTTTATCTTAAACAGAATTAATTCGGATATCGACATATTTAGCGTTAGTGAAGCTGCCTTTAAGGCAAGCTCTAATAATTCTTGTATAGTTCGTATGCCTAAGTGTTAATTTTAATATTCTTACAAATGTATATTGAAAACGGATTAAAGAGTAATATTTTGTAATTTTTGAAATAATAAATAAATTGAATTGAATGTTTTTATTTTACAATATAACCTTTTATTGCTGATTGAAAATTTCACTTTTGAATCATGAATTTGTGGTACCTTCCTTCCCAAATTGCCTGTACGTAACCTGAGGTAAGCAATTCACATTGTTTCTTTTTTATTTCTGCTGAAACAGGCAGGATGGTTTAACAAAACACTTTAAAATCAATCACATAAGTTGCCCGTAACAGCTTGAGTGACTTATCTATTTCCTTGAATTACAAATAGATACCGCAAAAGTCTCCGGCCAGGTTGAGCCCTACACTAATTATTTTATACTCTGAGGCAGACATAACCTGTAGGTGTAAAATCCAATACACGAGTGGGTTGAACTCATAATAATTTAGAGTGTAAATGAATCAACTCAATTCCATGTCCTCAGGGGAAAAGTTTGTAAAAAGCAAACTGGGTAAGGTTCTGCTAATGTATATTTATCTATAAATCTAGAAATAGTTTGTTGCTTTAAATTCCCACTTTAAGGCAAAATTAGCATGAATGAATGTTTAGTGGGTAGTTTTAGATTTATACAGGGTGTCTGGATAGTCGTAGCATTTTTTATTTCTTTATTTTTTTCCTAAAATTGGAAGCAATAAAACAAATAATTAATTCCTGGAAATGTATTCTATACCAATTTGAATAACAACTAAGCGCCAATTTTTATGAAAGTTTTTGACATTCCGACTTTTCAACATTTCGACTTTTCGTGTTAGGGTCGTCCATTAGTCACGTGAGGCTCAAAATTTATTTCTATTTTTCTGTATTTATTTTTCGTTGAACGCACAATTTACGTTGACGAATCAAACAGCGGTGCGTGACCTTGACTCACCGTTGTCAGGCAACGATTTCCCCGCGCGTTGCGACAACCGCTCGGCTCACCAGTCGCCAGTAAGTCTGTGATTTTGACGCCGAATACATGCGTAAATCATTGCCGCGTATGTTTTGCCTTAAAACTTTAGAATTTTTGATGTTTCGACTTTCCGACTTATCGACTTTTTGAATTTTCAAGTTTTTTACTTTTTTATTTTGATTTTTCGACTTTTTCACTCCTATTTCACAGGTCAATCAAATTGAATATCTGCTTTCGACATTCTTGACAAAGAAATTTTGCGTTTGAAAATATTTTATATTATAATTGTAATGTAGTATCCATTGCGGCAACATCATCAGCTATAGGCAGACTAATGGAACCCTAAAGTTTTTAAGCTCTTAAAAAAAAAAGTTATTTTTGAAGATAATATCTATATAACCCCCACGCCGAAACGCAAATTATATGAAATTCCCTCGATAGAAAAAAATCGCAAAGTATTCTCCGAAAATTTTTATTTTCAAGCCTGTCTCTATTATTTAACAAGTTATATGTATGAAAAAATTCACAGTGTTTCTTTGAAAGTTGTTTTAGACAACCCCCATGAGATTTTTGCTCTATTTTAAGCGAGTCATATTTTATTAAGTATTTTCACAATTTTCGCTTCAATTTTATCATTGAAAATATTAGCGCGCTCTGTCCAACATTCGTAATTACATATCTCTCCATCTTCGTCTTTTTGAGCCGGGAAGCGTCGCCGTAAAACATAAAAAAATCAGTACACATTATTGGACAGTTGGATTGGGGTGAGGGTTTGGCGATTACTTGGCTGAGTCACCAGTGATGACAAGTGAAAAAAAGTTTTTTTTTTGGTTTTGAAGAAAAAAATAATAAAAAAGTCGCCGGAGACGAAAATTTTGTTTATATTTTTACTCCAAATAATGTCGGAAAACTTTAGTTAAAGTAAGTCAAGTACATCCTGTAATACCCTGTACAGCTAGAATTAATCTGGAATACACCCCTTAAGTGCCTTTTATAGAATTCCCGCAATTAGATAAATGCACCCCTGGGATTTTCTTGCGAGGGAAATGCTTTCATAGATGGCTCTAATGGTAATTAAAATGTTCCCCTATTATTTATTTATTCCTAAGTATTAATTACTAAGGCTTGTGGGGAAAAATATTTTTTCTTTGATTTGGTAGTGCGTTTTTTAATTGACCAGTTACTAAATTTATTGCTCGATTCGTCGGTTTCAACATTTTTTATTGAACGTTTTTTAAATATGAACTAAAAAACATACTTTTTTTATTATTTTTTTATTTTATATTATTTATTAGAAGAAAAAAATTTAATACAAGTGTTAGTCCCACAAAGCTGTCACACGACGGCTTGTCTGTAGGTTCTACCAAATAATATACACTGTTTTTTAAATTAATAATACATTTAAATAAAATATTATATATAAAATAATGTAACTCAATGTACCTCCATAAATACAAATTGTTTAGTCAGGTACGTTGAGATGTTCAGAGATAATACATTGATTCGCCACATTAGCCAACGCTCAGTGTTATTGGGGCAGGGTTTCTCATTATTCTGAGGTTTAAAAAAATTATTGAATTCATGAAAATCTCAGGTATTAAGTATTTAAGCGTTCGGCTTCCATACTTACTTATTATTCTTGGAGTTATGAGGCCCTTATTTTCAGTGAATCTCGTGCGATTTTTTTTTTTTTTTTACAGTTAATACCGCACAAGAGTCCCAACTGCTCCCGTCTGGAGCCAGTGAGACTATGGCATCCCCAATCGGGGTATGTTGTGAGGCTGAAGGTAGTGGGGAGGGGAAGGAGATAGGGAAGAGGAAGGTGGGGAAGTACCTGGCTATTCAGATCTGGTCACTAAACACGGCTAAAGCCATTTCAAGCAACGTTTCAATTCTGAATGGTGGTCTTACACCAGGGCGATACTGATAGTATCTTCCACTCTGGAACGTGCCGCAAATATACTATATATTATTTTAAATGAATAAATTGTGAAATAACACAAATTAATCAAATAAAATTTATTTGCGCACGCCGGGTTCGAACCCGCGACCTTCGAATTGTGAGTCGAGTCTTGCCTCGGGACCACGGAGGCCGTCATTATCCATCATCCCTCATTATCCATTATAATAATGTACCAAAGAAGACCCTTTATTGGAAGTAGGCCCTCAGAACCAAACAGTAGCTTTAGATTAATTCTTTGTTTATAAATATTGGGCGCTCCTATTTTTTTTATTATAGCAATTTGTAAATTTTGTATACATTTAATATAAGTAACGCTTGTGTGCCCCAAGTTCGTATTCCATATCTAAGGATGGAGTCGACCATAGAAAAATAAATAATTTTAAGAGTACAGTGGGGCAAAATAAATTTTAATTTATAATAATTACTCGCTAAAGATCGGAGCTGGTTACAAGTTTTAGCCACTTGTATCATATTTATCTAAGTATCATATTTATCTAAGTATCATATTTATCTAAGTATCATATTTATCTATGTATCATATTTTTTTTATACGTGAATGGAAGCTCATAGTTGAAATATAATTGCCATAACCCAAAAAAATATGAAAAGGCTGAACAAATTATATTACCGTTTGAGAGTTTTTGTAGCTTTAAGCATTCTGCATTTTATTTTGTTACAGTTTGGGAGGCGAGTTTGCGTACGCCGTCCTCAGAGCCATTTATTGGATGTCACCCAAGTGGTTTGCTACGTTTGGTGACTTAGCAGGGGGGCGAGTTCATGGGGTAAGGTTTGGCGATGTCTTGACGCGTTTGCCAATCTACTGCGTGGCTGACCGGAACGGGGGACTGATTGAGGGAGATTTTTTGATCTCTCCAGGTGGGTTCTCTAGACCATTGCCTTGCACAGCAGTGGGAGGAATGGATTTGTAAGTCCGTCACACCTGGACACACTGAGCCCCAGAGCACCCCTCATATCTTTTCCTTCACAGAATCTCCTCTGCTTCCTTTCTCTAAAAAGACCCTCCACACAGCATCCCTAAAGATGACAAAAGCCCCGAAAGAAATTATTTTCCTCAGTGCGTGGCGCTAATGATTTTTTTTTCAAAGTTGCCCTTTTTAAAATAGGATTCACTTGAGTCATATAATAATGACAAAGGTTGTGGTTTGTGATCACCATCTCTATATCTCTAAACACGGCTAAAGTAATTTCAATTAATTTTATCCTAATGCTGGTCGATACTGAAAGTATCTATCGCTCTCTTGATCCATAACACGGTTACGGAACTATTTGCCGGCTTCTGTGTTTCCTCCCTCCTACAACATGGGTCTCTTCAAGACCAATGTTCATTCCTTCCTCTCCTCAAAAAGACCCTCCACACAGCATCCCAGATGACATCGGCCCTGAGGGAAATTATTTTCCTCAGGGCCTCTTGTGTGGAGTTAATGTAAAAAAAAACGTGGGGGGGGCGAGTAGAGAAGGGGGAGGGCGAGTAGAGAAGTGTGACATTGTGTGACAAGGGATATGTAGGGGTTCATCAGCTCTGTGACGTCACATGTAAAAATCTGAATTTTGATTACTTTTAGATATAAAATTGCAAAATATGTGACGTCACACTAGGGGGGAGGGAGTCTCACAAATGTGACGATGTGTGACAGGGACGAATGGGGGGGGGTCAAAAAATCATGAAATTTGTGGGACGTAATTAATGGATGGCCCCTAACTTAATTATTAATACTTCCGTGAGCAGGGTAATATTAGAAGCAACGTTACATCCAATGACAGTGATTGTCACTGGGTTATAGTTTGTATTTACTTTCAACAGTCACCTGTCACAGTTTAAAATGTTGAAATCAGACAAACAAAGTGGGTCACATGCCGAAAAACTTACATTGAATACCAAAATGAAACCGAAAGTCGACGGTCATAATAATTCTGGTTCTAACAAGTAGTGGTCATTGTTTCTTGATTTCCCCGACAGATGTCAATGTGTTCCGGCAACGAGCGGCTAGTAATATCTACATTAGTTGGGACCTTTGACATATCGACTTCATCCGGTTGTGTTGAACTTTCTCTTATAAGAAATTTGCCCAAAATAACTATCGACTAATAAATAATAATAATAATGCACCAAAGAACACTCAATGATATTCAGGTATTAATTTAAATCTGTTTAAATACATTTATTTTATGAATAGACAAGTGTTGGTACTTACTTAAATTCGGATTGTGCGCTTTCCTAAACAGATTTATTTGTTGGTTAATCCGTTAACGTAGCACAGTTAGTAATCTTGAGTATCTAGCGTAACTTTATCTAGGAAGACTGATAGAGATATCGAAAGAAGGGTAAATGCCGGTAACTCCATTAATGGAGGACTGAACGCCGTTGGCGCCAACAAAAAACTGTCAAAAGAAGCGAAGCTAGCCGTCCATAATGGAGTGCTGGTACCTACCCTGATGTACGGCAGTGAGGCATGGAACTGGCAGAGAAAGGATGAAAGTAGACTGAATGCTGTAGAAAAGAGATCCCTGAGACGTATGTGTGGTAAAATCATGTTTGATCGTGTGAGAAATGTGGAGATCCGCAAGGAATGCAAGGCTGATGTGAGCGTAATGAATAAGATTAAGAAAGGGACGCTCAGATGGTTTGGGCATGTAGAGCGAATGAATAAGGAATGTAAGGAGAATATATGACGCAAATGTGAATGGTAGATGAAGTCGGGGACGCCCGAGGATGGCACGACCAAGTGAATCAGATACTTGAGTCGGGCGATGTCAAGAGTCGGAATAATAGAAGAGCATGTATGAGACGATGTATGAATGGGAACGGAGCAATGAGTGTGTGCCAAGATCGAGTTGTTTGGCGGTCCGTCCTCTCTGCCTACCCCTGTGGGGAAACGGCGTGATGATTAGTTAGTTTTTTTTAGTTTTAGCGTAACTTTATTATTTTAGTATGTTTTTGGGACAATACAAATTATCATTATACGAAAAAATTGTTAAAAAATAAATATTGCGCGATTCAACCTGATACAGTCGTTTTTAACACTTACCGCAATCTATATATATATATATATATGTAAAATTTAGGTTCCGTTTGCTTGCGTTCGCAAATCTCGGCAACTAATCTATAGATTGACTCAAAATTTTTACAGAATATTGCATTTTAGCAGAAGAGTGTTTCTATACATAATGGTAAGCTTTGGCGTTATGAAATTTGTACACATCGATCTGTATATCAAAAATCGCCTTGGTGCTGAAAAAATTAAAACTTGTTAAAGTAAACCCTGAATACATCACAAAACTAAAGTTAATTTTGCACATTAATATCCATTTTAAACACAAAAAACGAAAAATTTTGCTGGATGCATTCGGATACGTTTTTAAAAGTCTCGATTAAGAGCTGGTTCACACTCAGCTATCAAATATAAAAGATCATAGCATGCCAAATAACGCTCTCCATACAATCCCTTCAGACCGTTCACACCTAAGCGTTTTTAAGCGCAGATCAATCATAGAAAATACACATCTCAGACGTAACCGCTCCAGACGCGATATCCCAGAAGATAACTCTATCCTTCTCCGACTAAAACAGGAGAGGGGGTCATTGTAATTACGGAGCTGCCTAGACCCGTGGATGACAGATGTCAAGTTGACAGATTTCAGTACAAAAAATATGCGTTCCGTTGCCGCTCCCTAATTCGACTGACCCCCTCTCCTACCATAGGAAGAAATATTTGATAGCCTCGTGTGAAAGGACAAAAAATAAGCGCTCGCGAATCAACAGATATCTGCTCGCAGATATATAGCTCAGTGTGAACTAAGCATAATTCTAAACTTAAAGTAAAAATACATTTTGAAAAATCTTTACCTCAATATTTTTTATCACCCTAAAACACAAGTTAAATAGGTAAGATAATCACCTGATTCCATCATAAAGATTCAGAAAAACACAGCAGTTATAGCTGAATTATCACGATGACGTGCACACGTCGACCCGCGGAGAGATTCAAACTCGATAGACATAATATTACTCGTTCGCGTTTCGACTTAGTGAGTATTTGCGATGGTGCCATACGTCGCAAGCAGCTCAAATAGTTTTTTTTTTTATTCTTAAAAGATTAGACATTTAGGTATCCTTGAAGAAGAAGATAACACTCATAATCTAAATGAACATATGAAAAAAACAATGGTCGCAACTGGGACTCGAACCCAGACCTCTCGTCTAACCGGGACGTGCGCGTTATCGAATTTCGTTATTGCCACCTTCTGTCAAACCGTCGTATTTGTCAATCTCATATTTCAAATATTTAGAATCAACAATATTATCTTCAACTTGTTCTTTTTTTAGGTATCCAATTGAAATAAAATGAAATCCAGAAAAAAAACTTGGGTTTTATAATAAAGTTACGCTAGTTACCTCAAATTATTAACTGTGCGTAGGTCAGTCAGCAATGTTAAAGAAAGGTATTTGAGAGCAACACATCGTAAATGTGAGGCTTTTGAAAGGTGGTAGGACTTTAACCCCTCAGGCTAATTTGTTTGCTTTTCGGAACAACTCATATAGGGCTCATTAAATTCGTTGTGTCTCCCTTACTATCGCGGCTAGACTTTCATAATCTAAATGTTAGAAAGAAAAAACACATTATTGAAAATCTATGAAATACTCGGAATTTTGAAATGAAAACTTCTTTAGCACCTTTGTGATTTAAAAATCGATGAAACAAAAAATAACGACACTAAAAAGAGTCCCCACTCTTGTCTACTTTAGTTTTTTGAAGGTTTCACTTCTACCGCGTGTTTTTGAACACTTGTATTATTTTAATTAATTATTTTCACACGGGACGACAAAATAGTGTGTTGACGATAACATTTATAATACATTTGCCCAATAAAGTATGTGTGTGTTTTTATTCATTTTTGTTACCAGTGTTTTAGTTAGAAAAACCGCAAGGTGAGTCATTTTTAAAACTTAAAAAAAAAATTATATTTTAAAATATTTTAAAATTATTTCGAATAATAAAGTTTTAAAGCATATTTCTTAACCATTCAAAGACATTTTTTAGTTTTCAGATGCGTTCAGAAATATTCCATTTATATAAATTTTATTGCAAAGCGGAAATATTGTGGTCCGAGGCCTGGAAAGTTAAAATGCTTTGGATAGATAATAGATATGGTGACAAAAGAAGAGATTCTTCATTGAATCACCTTCAATTCGTGTTGCGAAATCTTAAAAATAGTAAGAAGTCCAATAATTTCTTCACTTAGAGTTTGTCATTCAGATTTAAACGCTGTTGTTTAATTGGATTCAGCAGTGTTTAGTGACTATAAATTGTTAGCCAAGTACTTGAAAACCTTACTCTTTCCTACTCCATTTCGCCAAAAACGGAAATAATAACACTTGGTTTATCTGCTCCGCATGCAAATTGTGCTATAATTTTACGTTAGTTAGGTTAGGTTAGAAGAACAAGTTAGGTTAGGTTGGAAGATAGTCCTTGTGGGAATCACGCCAAGATGAACCCACCAGATTTCATTGTCTTCCAGTTGGGCAATTGGTATCCTTCTGGCCTCTTTGAGCATTTGCTTTGACAGTCACCAATTTGTTGAGTCATTTGTGAGTTAGTACCATTGTTAGTACAGAGTTTGAATTAGCAATCAGGCTATCTGATTAGGTTATTGTCCAGTCCAAGAAAGCTGAAGTTGGAAGATTGTTGCTTAAATTGTTTCAACTTTCATTTATATTTCCAACATGGAAATTAATCATCAAGAGTCATCGATGCTTCTCGTTTCCCGTGGGCCTTAATAATAATAATAATAAGTTTTTATTCCAGGATGTGGGGAGGATTGTGCAATCCCACACGTCCCATATGATTGTACATATTTATATAATATTTTATAACATATTTTAAAACAACAGATTTTTTTTTTAAACATAGAATAGGAAAAAAAAACAAAATAAAAAATATATATATATATATAAAAAAATTAAATATAAAAAAATAAATAAGTAATCAATTCTATTCTTCAAGCTCGGGCCCAGCGCTCACTCAGGAGTGGGGTTTGGTGCTGGAACGCTGCGGTCACCACTGCATTGTCGGAAGCCATTAGCCGCATCCTGGCTCCAGTGACCCGATGTCTCTTTAGACCGGCGAATCCGTGCAGTCCTAGTTCAGTGAACATTGTCGATGCACTGCTATATCTTCGGAATCCAAATATAATTCTACATGCATCATTATATTGGATCCTTTATATGCCTTTAGCTTGATATGATCGTAGGCTTGTAAAAGTTCTACTTCTTGGAATACCATCTTCGTCAGGGAAGTCTTCACCCTCCAGTCTGCGGCCCGGAATATTCTAAAAAAACTTCACTCGTTCCAGTCACGTAGATTATAAATCAATGAATTGTTACATATTGCATCAATCTTCTCCTGAATTATCAACTGTTGCATCCAAAACTGCTTACGAATTATAGCTTCAGTTGTACGTAAATACTTTGAACAAAACGAGATGAAATAGTGTTTGCTGGAATTGGGTGATGAATGATGATACTGATTATATGTGTAGGAAAACAAGGTATGCAAGGAAAAGGAATCACTTACCACTGTATTTTTACAAAGGAGCACACGACATAATCACAATAAGGTTATATACTTCCACCGCGGTACCTCGAGGTAATTATCGCCAAAACAAAATGAAAGAGTGCTAAAAGATATTACGTAATTACGATGTGTTTAATTTCATTCTTAAAATTCCTTCAAAATTTCTTACAATCAAATTTGTGTACACGAAAAGCACAAAAAACTTGTTTGCAAGGTAGTTCCAAATCTTCTTCTGTTTTCAAAACAAATGCTCTCGAATTCGTATTATTTTTCTTGCCATTGTTCCAAATTTCAAACAAATTCCAGAAAGGTGATGGTTAGGGAAAGCTTGGAACTGAATTAATACTACCCTGTTGGAACTAAGCATGTTCTCATTTCAAAACCAAACAAAAACCTTAAAAAATGTCCAGGAAACAGCAAAACTGGAGCCATTTGAGATAGACCTATTTTCAAAGCTAGATGCCAGAAGGCTTATGAACAATATTAAGAAGGTTATCAAAGATCGTCTTCTATATGAACTGGACTACTGTTGCACCTCCTAGACAATGCAATTGAGTAGTTTATCAACGATACCACAAATTGAGGTTAATTAGGGCTTGTTTTTGGTATTTAAATGCGAATCGGATTCACCTCAGGCACTACAATTGCGTAATTCTACTAGAGAGGTATTATAACAGTGTGCTGTAGTGAATATAACTACTTAATACTGGATGTTACATAACTTTCATGATCAATATGTCAAGTTACACTTCTTCTGCCGTAACTTGAGGCTATAATTTCTCTTTTCCTCTGCTTCCCCCACTTCACGAATAGATTCAGTCACAGACTTCAGTCATAGCTACCGTGACTCTCTCTCTTTCTGGTGTTGGTGAGTCTGTCTCACGACTTGCGGTTTCAACCGGAAAGTAGGCCAATTCTTACGTGTGAAGTTGATCGATTGATACCAAGTACAGATTGATACTAGTTATCAAATGACGGATCGGATTGAGATCAGAGGATATTACTTTTAGAATCTAACATGACATGAAATAGAATATTTAATCATTGAAGACAATTTAGAAAAATATACTGTCGCATCCAGAAATTAAACCCAAGACCTTAGACTTGCCGGGGCTTAGCTCTAACCACGGTCATATTTGACTGTTTCTCTACCAAGAACTACCAACATTATCATTTCTTTGTAACGAATATTTTTGTTGACTTCTCTTTATGTGTGAATGCAATATTTTTCCCGAACTAAATGCAATCTAGATAGTGTCTTTGATAAATATATCAATTTTTATTTTAATGTGCGAAAAAGGATATTGTAACGAATAAAATAGTAATACGGGTGAAATATATTGTTTTATGTTAATACCGCACAGGAGTCCCAAATACTCCCAGCCTTCTGGAGCCAGTGAGACTATGACATCCCAATTGGGGTTAATTTAAAAATTGAAAGTATCTGTCTTAAAGTTAAAGAATTTGATCTTTCGGAGACAAATTTAACACACTATCACTATACAATTTAGTGTAAGTACCGGAATGATTCCTTGAATAACAAATTCTAAGTTGTACCAACTCAAAATATTGTCCATTTTCATTCCATGGGGATTACTAGGAATTGCTAAGTTTTAAGAATTTTTCTTATTATATGAATACTATACACCGATAGGTTATTAAAGTGGGTATATTTTCAGGTTGAAGATAGTAGGGAGGGAAAGGAGAAAGGTTAGGAAGACACTAGTTATTAAGCTTTGAATTTTATGTTTTTTTTAAATAATACTTTGCAAAGGTTGAAAAGAATGTAACCTTACTGGGATACCCCATTCTAAGATCATATTGTTCATGGTTTTGTGTATGCATTATAATTAAGTACCTGTCAAAATATTACAAGAGGAAAATTATAAAGCAATATCCGGAAGAAAACACAATAAAAGGTTTAATCTTTCATTGATTTAATCTTTGTTTGGTTTCAAAATTGTACCGAAATTCTTCATTCCCGTGTCCATAATCCATATCTTCAAAGCTTTTTTTGAAGTCAGTTATTTTTTAATGGCTTTTACTGCAAGAGGGAGGATATTAAATAGTTTCATAGAGAAATATTGCATATTTATTTGTATTAGGATCTTGTGAATTACCCAAGTTTGTATGTGCAGAGTTAATCTTTGGTATTATTCTTTTAATATATTGTTTCAGATACATTAAATTCAGGGCATTAAAAACATGGTCTGTAGACTTTCTGAGAAGTATAATTTTCAAAATTACCCTTTGTTCAAGAGGACTGATTTTATAGTGAAATCTCATGAACTTCCCCATCCGATAATACCGTATTGCAGATGAGATTGAGCTGATGCGCAACACATTTTAATGCCCAGTTCTTTACCTAAAATATTTCTCATTGTTTTGAAAAAACTGTTAAGTATTTTTAAAGGTTGTTGCATACATTTTCACCTTGGGAGTTCCAATATAAGTTTTGATCAATAGTAGATATTAGATATTTTATTAATCGTGTTTCGTTATGACAGTTTTTGTGTTTAGGTTTGTATTGAGGTTGTCTCTCTGTTTATTGTGGATTTTAAATTCAATATATTTAGTTTTTGTGACATTTAACGTTAGTGAATTTGAATCTAGTCATTGTTTTACTTGATTCATATTTTCTTCTTACAATAGAGCTTTTTACAATAGAGCTTTTTACAATAGAGTCTCCCACGACTTTCCATGGACTGCGTCATTTGAGAAACTAATGATTGACTTTAATGTCACTAAACACAGCAAAAGCCATTTATAGCAACGTTCCGATGCTGAATGGCGATATTTCACAGGGGCAACACCGATAGGTTTTAGGAATATTTCAACAAAAATTTTGTATACATCCTTAGTACGTAGTCAAGTCGAATATAACTCATCGATCTGGTCCCCCCATTTTAAAATACATTCAGATTCAATCGAAAAAATTCAACATAAATTTCTAAAACACATTAATTTTAAACTCGGCATTCTTATTGAAAACATAAACTATAATTACTTGATCGAAAAATTAAATTTGTTAAGACTCTTAGATCAAAGAATTATATCCGACTTAATATTTGTGTTTAAAATTGTAAATGGTAGAATAGACAGTCCTATTTAACTAAGCTCATTGAATTTCATATACCCGCGAGAGCCACTCGTTCTAAAATCCTGTTTAAATGCTACAATAACGGGACTGAGTATACGAAACACTCGCTTGTACCTAGATTTCATGTAGTTACTATAGATATGCAGATGTGGCAGATCTATTTAATTACACGGAAGCTAGGTACAAGAAGGCTATACTATTGAATATTTTCAATCAGTATTAATTTTATTTGCACTTTAGAATTTTATGTGTAATTGTATCTCTGTTGTTATTTCTTAATCAAAAGCAACAATCAACTGTTGTACTCTTTTTTTATTATTTTTTATTTAATCCGTGTTTATGGTATATGTATATACCGTTTATATTAAATAAATAAATACAATCTGCCACATAGAAAGTATGATTCAACAATTTAAGACTTAAACAAATTGTGGAACTAAACCGGACGACCGCGATACATCCAAGACGGTTGTGACCGACCTTCAATAGGAGATGACACCTTTTTTCCTTCATACCGCTCTCTTCTAATAAGGATGACATTTCTTTTATGATTAATGTAAGCATTTTAAGTTTGACGTTCTCACCTCCCTGCCTACGTATTTATTTTTAAAGGAAGACACTCTCTGACATTGAATCTAAGGACTAAAAATATTCATTACTCATCAGAGTTGTCATCTGACCTTGAAAATTAAAATGCATGAACCTATATGGAATACAACAATATTCAATTTGGGAGGAGGATATGGGTACAGCCGCCCCGGGAACTATTTATTAGATAACCAACACTCCTGCCATAGGTCACACAAGTGGTTCGCTAAGTTTGATGACTTATCAGGGGTGCCTGAGTTCATGGGGAGGGGTTTATCTAGGTCTTTGCGGTGGACGACTTTGCCCACCGACTGCGTGGCGGGCCAAATCAGGAGAAACTCTGATATTTCTAGCCGGATTCTCAAGACTCATCACCTTGCACCGCAGTGAGAGGAATGGATTCACACTCCGTCGTTCCTGATGCCTAGATTTTTCCCAGCACTTGATATCACAGCTTTCCCTAGAAATACCTTCCACAGAGCATCCCCAAAGATGACTGAGGCTCTGTTTTCTTTTACTTCAGGGCCTCCCGTGTGGAGCTAATGTATAAAAAAATGAAAAAATGTAATGTCTATTTTTGTAACTTCTAGTTTTTGGTAGAATTTCACAATGAAAAAAAAACACTCATTTTTTATTAGGCAAATGTATTATAAATGTTATCGTCAGGTCACTTTTTATCGTTACATGTAAAATTAATTAAATAAATAATTCCCAACATTTTTTTTTAATTGCGGTCGGAATGTTTCGTTTCATAAAGGTGTACATTTTAGTTATTTTGTAGTTAACTTTTAGATTTGAAAATAAAGCCTAAAAGATAGAGAAAACTCCACGCTTTATATTAAATCTAGAATTTAACTATACAAAAATTTAAATTTGCACATCAAAGAAACCAAAATTTCCGATAGCAATTTGAAAAATGATTTAAAAAATTTCGTAAATTTTTAATTCATAATTTTTTTTATGAAACCACAAAAATGTAAGAAACTTTACAAATAATGTTTATTATAATAAATTTGCTTAATCCAATATGTGTTTTTCTCTTTTTGTCATCAGTGCTTCGCTACGTTTGGTGATTTAGAAGGGGTGCCCGGGTTCTTGGGGTTTGTCTAGGTCTTGGAGGCGGATGACCAGGACACACTGAACCTCAGATTTCTACCCACCCCTTAAACCCTTTTCCTTCCCAGAACTCTTCTCTCCTCCTTTTTCTAAAAAAAAAAACCCTCCACACAGCATCTCCAAAGATGACATAGGCCCTGAGGGAAATTATTTTCCTCAGGGCTTCCTGTGTAGAGCTTATGTAAAAAAATAATAATTTTAAATAGAAAAAACGTAAGTTTAGTTAATTATTATTTAAAACTTTTTATGTTGATATTAAAAGTTTTAAAATTTCGAAAATTATTTTTTTATTTATAATAATGACATTTGGAAACGCATTTCATCACTTTTTAAACACAGTTTTTAGTTTTCGAATACGTTTAGAAATATTCTATTTATTTGGATTTTATTGCAAAGCGGAAATATTTGGACCTTCTTAAAAATACGTCCCATTTCTGGGAGGTAAATAAATGTGCTTCAATAAGGTTATACTAATAAACTGAAACATAAATGTTATTCTTACAAAAAAAAGAAAAATCTGAAAAGCTTCTGGCTTTCAATCCAAAACACGTCGTTCCATTAAAAATGCTTCCACGTACGTTTATGAATCAATGGCTGGTCGTCCAGCAAATGTATTTATAAAACAAATGGTACCTTATTACGTCATCGGGTTCTTGTGACTAGATTCGCTTTCAACCCCTTCTCCCATCACCAGCGCGGCCTCCTTTCCTTTCCCCCTCCCCCTCTCACGTCTCTTTCTGTTCCGCTCGGCTATCTTCGGAAAAGGTCGAAGATGCACGAGCGGCGCTTGGTTAGAGCGGAGGGTGCTTTGAATGACAGAACAGCGGTCCATTTGGAAACAATAATAATAATAATAAGAGGATAATTCGCAGAGCGCCGTTTTCTGAAAAATCCCCCCAAGGCCTCTGTGTACTGCTTTATATGAATGTATGCCCGGCCCATTTCAACCAGTTTCATATAAATCTTAAATTTTGATTAAAGGTCAAAACACCAATTCAAACTGAAAAATTATTTTTGTAATCAAAAGGTATATCAAATATCTAGTACGGATGCGAGCTACTTTATTTATTTTTGCTTTCGATAATAAGATACGTCTAAAAGGGATCAAAATGATAATCTAGTCTCCTTCAACGGAAGCATTCTCCCGAACAGGCCTTGCATTGATATGCTTGGTGTAACTCTAAGTGACCAGCTCAGGTACGGGGGCTCCATCGAGGCCAGAGTTAAGTTAGCCTCTCAGAAACTGGGCATACTGTACAGGGCACGCAGATACTTTAATAGCACACAACTGCTAACCCTGTAAAAATCGCAAGTGGGCCCCACGGTTGAATTTGGCAGCCACCTCTGGTCTGGAGCCCCAAAATACCTGAAAAAACCCTTGACTCTGTGCAGAAACGGGCGGTCCGGTTGATAGACTCTCCTAACCTAACAAACGGATTGCAATCTTTAGAGCACAGGCGCCAGGTGGGAATGCTGTCCTTGTTCTACCGGTATTACAATGGAAGATGCTCCGAGGAACTAGCGTCATTGATCCCTTCGGCACCGGTGCGTAGTCGGGAAACACGCCAAACGCGCGCTCAACATTTGTACACGGTTGACATTAGTCACATGAGAACGGGTCGTTTCTACGACTCGTTCTTGAGTTCAACAGCTCGGCTGTGGAACGATTTGCCGGCCTTTGTGTTTCCTCCCTCCTACAACATGGGTCTCTTCAAGACCCATGTTCACTCCTTCCTCTCCTCAAAAACACCCTCCACACAGCATCTTCAAAGACGGCATAGGCCCTGAGGGAAATTATTTTCTTCAGAGCCTCCTGTGTGGAGTTAATATAAAAAAAAATAAGATATAGGCCATTCAAGGTTTTAATGATTCATGATTTTAAACGCAATTTGGGCAATTATTTGTGAGTAAATGAAAAACAATAAAAAATAACTTTAATTCATTTATCATAAACATATATTGAAATATAAAATAAAAAAAAAAAAAATAAAAATAAATCAATTTGGTGGGTGTAAAGTTAAAATTCAAATTACTTATGTACGGTGGAACAAAAATTTGTCGTTTATATATTTAAATTACTACCCAAAAAATGCATTTTTAACAGTGTTAAATTTTTTTTTTTTTTTTTTTGTTGTATTTTTAAAATAAATATAGTAAAATTTCATTTACTCAATAAATTGCCCATTTACTAAATAATTGCCCAAGTTGCCTGTAAAATGATGAAATACTAAAATCTTGAATGGCATATTTTTACGTGCTATCAACAAGCGACCAACAAGATATTCCTCCAATAGACTGTTCACAGAATATAATGTCTTAAACATACGGCAACTTCATCTAAAATTTACACTAACACATTTCATGTTCAAATACAAGAAAAAAACTCTCTTACATCACAGTTACACCACCAGAACAATAACCAAACGACACTACAATGTTCCTACACTACGCACCACATCAGCTCAAAGACATTTCATGTACCTAGCTCCTAAAATGTTTAACCTTCTCCCCGAGAACCTAAAATCCGAAACCCAACCCCATATCTTTAAAAAAAATTTATCAAAATGGATCCTTACATTCAGTAACGATGATGTGTAAAACTTGCTATTTTAATTGAATTTTAATATAATTAATACATCTTGTAACTTAAACTATTTAAATGAATTGCATAAGTTAATGACTGTACACTGTACCTACCCAATCTGTAAACTTCATCCACCATAACACAGGGACATCCCTAGCATGGCGGATGAATTAACACAATTTTTTTTGTTCATTGTATAAACTTCTTTTAATAAATAAATAAATAAATATCTTAATATATATATATTTCTTCTGTCCGTGTGTATGTCACTGAACTCCTTCTAAACGGCTGGACCGATTTTGATGAAATTTTTTGTGGGGGTTCAAGGGGATTCGAGAATGGTTTAGATTCACAATTTGGTCCACTGGAAAATGTTCTTTTAATTAATTTTTTATTTCCAAGGAGTTGTTGATTTTAGAATGTTTTACATTGGATCCGGCAGACTGCGCTACCATCGCAGAATCGAATATTCAATATTATTCTATTTTAATTTTAGTTTGTCCCGACAGTTGTGTACAGGACAACGTCTGTCGGGTCCGATATAAATAAATAAAATAAATTGTGGAACATTCCAGAACATTCGAATGTTGTCCTGAGCGAAGCCGGGTAACCCAGCTAGTATCTTATGATTTAAAGCAAAAATAAATAAAGTAGCTCACATCCGTACTAGATATTTGATACACCTTTTGATAACAGAAATAATTTTTCATGTTGGTTTGGTATTTTGATCTCAAATCCAGAATTAAGATTTGTATGATATGGGCCGGAAAGGGCCGCGCAAACGTTCCACTTAAGGTTTTGTTGGTGTTACTTCATAATCTTTACGATTTCCTCATCTTCATGTTTACTTAGCCACATTTTGATGTTGTTTAAATTTGTGGCTTTCCATGGTATTAAAAATTTCAATTTAAAATTTTGTTATTTCAAATACATTCAAACGAAATAATTAGTGGCCTTTGGGGGGAACCTAGAGGAAATGGATAGGAGAACTGAGGGCTACTTGGTGAAGTCTTTTCTCGTAGATCTTTCGGGGAACCAAGGGGAACTGTAGAAAAGAGCCGAGACCACCTCAGTGGACTTTTCCCTCTTAGGGTTTTCAGGGAAACAAACAAAGGAGGATTTCTGTATGCAAAATCCTCACCGCTACATGATCCTTTAAGAAATTCATAGATAAGAAGGCAATGATCTTCTCGGGACCAGGAATGAAGTGGAACGGGAGACAAATCAATGGGCCCATGGCCCGAGTGCTCACGGAAACTCTCCGTAAGCCTTCTACATTTTAATAAATAAAATAAATAAATAAAACGTACAGATAAAACAATCCTTTTTACAATCAGAATATTTATCTTTTATAATAACATTTGAAGGTTATTCCAATCAATGAAGTTATCATTGTAGAAGAAGTTAAGATAGAAGAAAGAGGCAAGGTAATTTTTTTTACATTGGCTCCACACAGGAGGCCCTAAAGAAAATTATTTCCCTCAAGGCCTATGTTATCTAAGGGCACGCTGTGTGGAGGGTTTTTTTAAGGAAAGGAAGAAGAGGTAGTTTGGGGAAGGAAATAGGTATGAGGGGTGGGTAGGAATGGCGTTCAGTGTGTTCAAGAGTGACGGACGCGTGAAACCCTTCAATTGCGGTGCGAGGCAATGGGTTGAGAGAGGGCTGGAGAGTTCAAAAGGTCATTCTTCACCTCTTTTCTAAACTTAAAAAGACCCTCCACACAACATCCTCAAATATTTTTAGAAAATTATTAGGGAAATTATTTTTCATATGGACCTCATGTGCGGAGCTAATAAAAATATATTTAAGTGGGCAAACGCATCCGCCGCCAAGAATTAGACAAACCTCACTTCATGAACCCCTGGGCACCCCTGCTAAGTCACCAGACGTAGCGAACCACTTGGGGTGACATATGGCAGAGGTGTTGGGTATCCAATAAATGGTTTCCGGGGCCATAATACCCACACCCGCCTCCCAAATTGAGAAAAAACGTGAAGGTCAACAAAAGGTTTTCGTTTCTCCCAAGCTCAAAGGAAAGAAGTGAAGTGAAACGGGAGATAGCCGATGGCCTGATTACTCACGGTAACTATCCGTAAACCATCTACGTTAATAACCAACCACGCATACAGGGCGCTGTTCGGCCTACCTTGGAAATGCAGTGCCTCGCAGATGTTCGCAGAAGAAAGAGTTCAAGGGTTCGCTGCTTTGATGCGCCACAGATTAGCTGGAACGAGTCAGCGCTATCGAAGATCGCAAAACACTCTCATCCAGGCCGTGGCCCAGTGGCATGGCGCCCCCTTACACCAAACATGGAGAAATCACTTAAAGCCTCCGTAGTATAAATCAAGAGCTAAATATTCTAACACCAGCTCGTAGAGAAATGGAGCTGGCAGTACTGTATCGCTTCGACACACATAAGTAAACACTCTCACCAATATCATTTGCTCATCTTGATGATGGACACTGTAACGCTGTCCGAAACGTTGGCTAAAGAAGGAGGTAGCGAAACACGGTATAACACCCCAAAAATAATAACAAAAAAAAAGAACTAAATATGGTATGTTTTTAGGTTTTCACGGCCAAAAAGTATTTTTGTTATTGTTTTTGGGGTGTTATGCCGTGTTTCGCTACCTCCTTCTTTAGCCAACGTTTCGGACAGCGTTACAGTGTCCATCATCAGGGCAGATGAAAAAAAAAAAAAAAAAAAAAAAAAAAAAAAGAACTAAATATGTTTACTATTATGTTTTATTTTATATTTTACTTTATTTAATGGAATTTTATAGATGTATTGCTTTTATTTATTTATTTATTTTATTTTAGGGAAATCAACAGTTTACAGCTTGCTTAATTTATACATGTTTAATTTACCTATCTGATAAACCAATTATAGATTTCCTCATTATACTATTACGTTATGTATCTATAAAATAAAAAAGTAATCTTACAATAGCTAAGAGAAATTACATTATTACAACAAGAGGCAGTACATAATATAAGTCGTTACATAAATATATCATACAGTTTTGTACTCATTTAATACATTTTTAATAGATTTTTTATATTTGTTTTCATCACAATTGAAGATATCTATCTCAGAGAGAATATTATTATACGTTGAACAGTCTTATAAGGCAAGCATTTTTATTTGAATTTGTATTGCAGTGTTTTTCTTTAAAAATATTACATGAACGTGTGAGCCGTGTAGGTACTTTGAAATCAATTCTATTCAATAATTCAGGGCAGTCTGTAATATTGTTTACAATTTTAAATAGCAACATTGCATCTGAGAATTGTCTGCGTACACTCAATGTATCAATTTTGAAAAAATTTGTTGCATCCAAGTAATTATTAAATCGATTGTGTGATTTATAAGAAATGTATTTTATGAATTTTTTCTGAATCGATTCAATTTTGTTTATATGTAATGCATAAAATGGGGACCACACAGTTGACGCAAACTCTAGATGGCTTCGTACATATGCAAAGTATAGTTGTTTGATAATTACAATGTTTGTGAATTCTTTTGTATTTCTTACGATGAAACCAAGCATTTTAGCTGCTTTATTTGTTATTTGATTGATATGACATTGATATTGTAACTTACTATCGAGAGTCACACCTAGATCGCGAATTTTGGAGCTGGTTAGAATTTTTTTTTCGTTTAACATATATTGGTGTACAATTTTTTTGTCATTTCTTGTGAATATCACGTGGTGACACTTTGAATCGTTTAAAAATAACTGGTTATTCTGACAATATGTAGCTACGCTATTTAAATCATCCTGTAATTTGATACAATCATTTATATGGCTGACAGAGTATTGCACTCACCGCTCTTTTCGGCTGAAATAAACACATATTATTAATAAATAAACAATACGAATTGATGAAAATATTCGCAGTCTCCACAGAATAGAAAAGTTGAGAGCACCTGTCGCGGTGTCCCACTTAGAAGTTGCGCCATGCCCCGAGGCATAGGCGGAAGCAGTTATGTCACTTTCCCCAGCTAGTCTCCAGCGGGCTCGTAATGCCTCCACTGGTACTGTGCCCCTCTGTACCTCCGCGTCTACCTCTGTTCTCTGTTCTCTGCACTCAGGTCATACCAGTTCCCAGTCAGAGCCTTACTGCCTGCTGCCTACTGCCTGTCCAGGGACCAACAAATAATATTAAGATGAAGCCATACTAAATAATGCAAAATCATACAAAATCATATGTTTTTGTTTTGAAAATTTGATCGCTTAGAAGTAATATAGATGCTTCAATTAAATACTGCATGTAGAACATATCTTGGTCCTTAAAAAGATCGGTCATTAGGCCTTCACGAAATCAACCTGTAAAAAAAATTCTCAAATACCTTTTCCAACCTTTCCAAAAGCTTTTTCTCGAGTATTTTTAAACTCCTCCCACAAAGGGGCGCGAATTCCGATTTCGTTTTTTCCCTGGACTATTGGATCACCTTAACAACACTTGTTTATTTATTCATTTTGGGGAAATCGACAGCTTACAATTTTTCAGTTTACACCGGAGTAATATAGCCAAAATAACACCAATTATGGATGTCCTCCTTGTGAATTTATCTCTAATAAGGCAACATAATAAGGATTGATATTTATAAGAAAGGAATATGAAGCCAAACATTACATAAAAACATACATTTTCTAAGAAGAATAGCAGTGGTTCAATGTTTAGAACGTCTCGGATAGTCGAGTTTCTTATATGATCCCATTTCGTAACCCCTACCACGAATGAGGTACTTGAGAGTCTTCCCAAACTTTATTTAAATTTAAAAATTACGATACGTAAAGGCCATCCCCTAGTACTGGACCCATTCGAAATCGGGCGGAGCAAGCGACTTTAGCGTTGACCAATCAATAGCCAACAACGGTGCTTTGTTATTTCGCTCGTACATTTTTATAGAACAAAGCGACGTGGACAGAAAGGCACGTCTATACGACCCGAATTCCGGGCGTCTACTGACTGGGACAACACAAAGCGCTTTCGTTCCTTATGTGGATCGCAGAAGGGTGAAATTTGCAGTTGGGTAACGCCTTTTTTAATTTCCTGTAAAAGAACATCGCCAAAGTTCATGTTTTATTTTTTTTTGTGAAGTTCATGTATAAATATCAATTTTTTTTGCGATTATCATAAAAGAAACTAAATTTGCCACATTATACAATAAAATTACATCCGAAAAGGGGTTTAAAAGTAGGAGAGTTTGCACTTGAAAGTGTTTTTTTATAGACCTGATACTTTATTTTTTCCTAGGCTTATTAAAAGACTTATAAAAAAAATGACCGATATTTTTAAGGGCCAAGATATGTTCTACACGCAGTATTTAATTGAAATATCTATAATACTTTTAAGCCATTAAATTTTCAAAACAAAAATACATGATTTTGTATGAGTTTGCAATATTTCGCATGGCTTCATCTTAATAAACAGTCACCGTGATCTCAAGAACTCTTTTTTATAAGTATTCTACATATAAGAGACTGGGAGAATATTGGTCCCAGTACTGATAAATAATGACAGTCCTGGAGAGGACATAATAGATTTTAGAGAATTTTCGCTATGACAACAGTTCCTAGCTAGACTTTACTGCCTACCTGGAGAGAGAGGTACTCGACACGACGCACAATGTACTCTACAGATCGCTGGAAATTCCTAACTAGACTAAAGTGGGACAGGAAAAATACCTCCTATAGGCTGCTGAAAATGCCACGTTGATGAGTCGACATCAATTATTTAGGTACTTATGCCGTATCTCGATGCGTTCTTCAGATGTAATATGACGGCCTCCGTGGGAGAGGGAGAAGGCTCTCGAGTAGCCATCCGGAGCACGCGGGTTCAAATATTTTACTTGATTAATTTCCGTTATTTCACAAATTTATTAAATTAAGGCGGTACACAACCCTAATAATTTTTTTTTCTCAATATTCACATTTTAATAATTTCCGGTGAATTTGTAACTATAATAACTTTTTTACTCCAACAGACCCCTGGGGATGTAAGTTTTTTATATTTACAATTAATAAAAACAATACATTAATATTAATATATTTTACGTACAACTATTTAAAACTTTGTAACCAGTTTTTCAACTATAAAGTTAGCCGTAAGCACCAGATTTTATTTTTCTAGACGATGAATTAATAACTTCGGGAGGTATTCATTTAGAAACATCTTAAATATTTGTAACACATTCTGCAGAATTAATTTGAATAAACGCGGCGAAAAGGTCGATTCTCCAGGCCCGGTACGGCGAATTTGACTGTCTTCTTCTTCTTTCCTTTGATAGGGCAAATTCGACAGTATGTCCGTCCAATACATGGGTCACGAGTCGCAATTTGTATACACGGCTTCTTTACTTACGTCGTTAAGATTCTGAATATATTTTAGAGTACGTTGTCGTCTTAAAATCATACGTAGCCTATTTGCGGCACATTCCAGAGTGGAAATACTCTCAGTATCGTTTTAGCGTAAGACCATCATTTAGAATTAAAACGTTGCTTGAAATGGCTTTAGCTGTGTTTAATAATCAGATCAGGTACTTCACCACCTGCCTCTTCTCCTTCTCCTTCTACTTCCTCTCTCCACTACTTTCAGTCTAACAACATTTCCCATTTGGGGATGCCATGGTTTCACTGGCTCCAGAAGGGAGCAGTTGGGATTCTTGTGAGGTATTCACAATGGTACCTTCTGCACTGGTGCAGTCGGAAGTCTCCAAAGCGTGCCTGGCGTCGTATGCACGTAGTTGATAAAATGTGCTACAAACGAAGGGGTCGTTTTTACGACTCGTTCTTTTTTTACATTAGCTACACCCAGGATGCCAATAATTTATGAGGAGGAAAATATTTGCCTCAGGGCCTATGTCATCTTAGGGGATGCTGTGTGGAGGGTTTTTTTAAAGAAAGGAAGAAGAGGAGTTCCTGGGAAGGAAATAGGTATGCGTGGTGGGTAGGAATCTGGGGGTCAGTGTGTCCAGGAGTGACGAACGTATGAATCTATCCCTTCAACTGCGGTGCAAGGCGATGCAAACAAAAGTTTCGAACAACTTGGGGTGACCAATGGCAGAGGTGTTGGTTATCCAATATAGGTTTCCGGGGCGGCGGTACCCATTCCCACCTTTCAAAAGACCCAATTCTTTGTCCCCCGATAGTAAAAGTCCCAACTTTTTTAATTTTTTTTTTTTTTACATGGACCGAACTGCTCCTGTCTGGAGCCAGTGAGACTATGACATCCCCAATTGGGTTATGTTGTAAGGCTGAAAGTAGTGGGGAGGGGAAGGAGATGGGGAAGATGAGGGTGGGAAGTACCTGGCTGTTGAGATCTGGTCACCAAACACGGTCAAAGCCATTTCAAGCAACGTTTCAATTCTGAATGATGGTCTTACACCAGGGCGATACTGAGAGTATCTTTGACTCTGGAACGTGCCGCAAATATACTATATATTATTTTAAATTAATAAATTGTGAAATAACACAAATTAATTTTTTTTTTGTATTTTAATTGCACTTGTAACATTAATTCTTATAAAACATTTTCAAATGCAATGATAACAGTGCAGACTCTTATTATGTTGTAGTTTTTAATTGCATTTTTTCAGTTACTCTTTTAAATCCCTTATTTATACGCTTAAAATTTTCACTTTAACCATGGTAATAAAAATAAAAAATCAACATTATACCCACACACGGGCCTTTGTGGGATTTTTTTGTTGTTACCTTTTCATTATTTTATGTCTATTATATGCATTGTATCAAAAAATTTCAATTAAAAAAAAAAAAAAAATCGTATAAAATTTATTTTCCACGACGGGATTCGATCCCGCGAACTACGGGATGAGAGTCAAGAGCCTTACCGCTGGACTACGCCGGCAGTCAGTTGTTCCCCTGACTGTTTATCTCCCGAACAGTTGATCCTTCTGCAAGTCGATCCCTCGAAAAATTGATCACCCAAAGTTGAATGTTATAATGCACCTAATATATCACATTTAAAACGGAAGGCAGCAAATTCATAAAAATAAATTACAAGTTATTATAATTCCAGATAATTATAAAGACTTATACTTGGGGAAACATTTCTTGTTTCTTACGCATGTGATTTGTTTACCATTATTATAGGTAATATTATCATAGAGTGTTTGTAAAATGCTAATTTTTAATACATAGTGTTATCTAAATTTGTTTTTAAATGTATATCCGCAACATTTTCCTTGATAATTACTGACACCAGCGAATTCGTCGCCATTAAACCTATAAAATTAGGCGTTTATATTAAAATTTTTACATAACTTTAATTAACAGTCGCTTTCACCAAACATCACTGAATTAAATTATTAAACTTCGTAAAATAATTTTCAGTTTTCTCGCGATTTTGATCTTACAGTAGAAACTTACGTGGGTTGGATAAAAAAGTTTTCGTTTTAGAAAGTTATTTGCCAATGTAGGCCGAATACGGATTATCTTCAGATTTATGGCGAATAAGGCAGAGAAAGGGTAACTTATACGTTCGTTATTGTCATATTCATCCAAAACGTAAACAATCATTTTGAATTGACTTCTTGGACTCGGAATATAATCGCTTCAAAATTATTACAGCTTTTTTTAATTGTCTTTTAGTATGTCGATGCTATGTGTCCAAAATACTTAGAGAGAAGGAGAATTTTTTTTATGTTAAAAGTTATTTTATTAATTTTTGTTACCTATATACAAAAAAAATCAAAATATGCTTGCTTGAAAGTGTATACATGAGATGTCTATGTATTGCTATATTAAGCATAGGAAATATTTGAAACTTTCAAAATACCTTATTTAAACCCCCGCAAAGGTTTCTGGATTATTACCACATGACAATACAAAATATGTAATAGGTGTGAATAAAAAAATTGTAATAGGTGGTAAGCGAGCTGTTTGAAAACTGAATGTACTGGGACTGAATAAATGGAACGCGGGAGGGGGGTTGGCAAGACGGGGCGGCGGGAGAGGGGAGAGGGAAGGCGGGGAAGGTGGGAAGGGGCAGCGGGAGGGGAAGGGAGACGCACGGGAAAGGAAATGCTAGAAGAAACAATTTATTTCTTTGAATATGACATTGCAACGCATTTCGGGAACCAGCTAGTAAATTATAAAATATACAGGATATTAAACAATTAGATTTTTCATAGTTTAGAGGAAATACCCACTACCAAGGGTACCCTCCCACCTCCCAATTCTTTGTCCCCGAGTAAAACCCCCAATTTTTTATATACACATTTTTTTTTTTATATGAATACCGCACAAGAGCCCCAACTGCTCCCCTCTGGAACCAGTGAGACCATAGCATCCCCAATTGGGGTATGTTGTGAGGCTGAAGGTAGTTGGGAGGGAAAGGAGATGGGGAAGAGGAAGGTGGGAAGTATCTGGCTATTCAGATCTAGTCACCAAACACGGCTAAAGCCATTTCAAGCAACGTTTCAATTCTGAACGGTGGTCTTACACCAGGGCGATACTGAGAGTATCTTCCACTCTGAAACTACTATCTCGCTGGCTAAATCCTATAGATGTACGTGTTTGCCTCTTTTTCGTGTCGCTATTTTTCGTTTCATCGAGTTTCAAATCAAAACGGTGCAAAAGAAGTAAAGTGCTAAAAAGAAGAGTGTGCAATTCACACGTGGTAGAAGTGAAACCTTCAGAAAACTAAAGTAGGCACGTGGGGGTAGGCTACGAAACACTCACAAAGAGAATACCGATACTATCTCATTCTCTCGCAGGCTAAATTCTATACATACATGTGTTTCCCTCTTTTTAGTTTCGCATCACAACGGTGCTAGAAATTTTCACTTCAAAAATGAGAAAATGAGTCATCAAATGAATAATATAACTGCATTACGTGTTCCATAAACCCGACCCAGTTAAGTCCCATTTTCTTTTCATTCTGGAATAGACGATTCCTACATAGATAGAATTTAATTATTTTGTAAATTAATCAGTAAAATGTGTTCGGCCATTGTTCATAGCCAGTTCCAATGGATTTATTCCTAACTTCACCTCAATACGCCAATCATGTGTGGAAAATAGCGACAAAACTTATTCTCAGCCGGGCATTATTTCGATACATTATTGTTCCAAAGGAATATATCAATATAATTGACATAAATCATGGTAAAAGTTTAGAAAACGTGTATCAAAGTTGATATAATGTCGGAGTTTAATGGAAAAAGTATTTCATATAGGGGGTATTTCACCATCCTCCCCATAGCTTATTCATACACATAACAAATATTAATAAATAAACAAATAAATACTTGCAACTGGTAAAAAACTCGGCTAACTTATCCAATATGTAGCCATTATTCATAGGTTCAAGTGCTGAATAGTAAACTCCGACTTTTTAAATAAATAAATCCTGTATGATTAATCTAAAATGTACGTTACCGTACGAATAATCTATCAGGATGATGGTGAAATACCCCCATAGTATAAATTGCATATTCCTGTACAAAATATTGATTACAATTACCTACTGGATAAAATGGATCGTCCTAAACCACAGTGAACTAACTCACTTTGCAATTTTTAAATTAGAGCTTGAATTGAGGGCTCCAAATCATAATCTAGCTCTGAAAGAAAGAAGAACCAATCAGAGAAAAACTATCTATCTATGATTAGTTAAGATAGTATTTCTCTGATTGGTTCTCTCCGGCAGAGCAAGATTATGATTTGGAGGCCTAATTTCAAGCTCTAACTCAGAAACTGCAAAAAGTGAGTTAGTTCACTATGGTTTAAGACGATCCAAATGTCCATATTAAAACTTTCAGAAAGAAGAATTAAGCCGCCGATATCTGAATTTCGACAGATTTCTTACATATCTCTCTTATACTTTTGAAGTTTTTAAGCTCTTAAAAAAATACATGTTATTTTTGAAGATAATATCCAGATACATTCCACGCCGAAACGCAAATCATATGAAATTCCCTCGATAAAAAAAATCGCAAAGTATGCTCCGAAAATTATTAAAAACAAGTCTATTTCTATTATTTTTTTGAAGTGAAACCTTTAGAAAACTGAGGTAGACAATAATGGGGAGGCTACGAAGCACCGCACAAAGAGGAGACTGATTATTTATGAAGCAACGCGTAAAGAGGAGACTGATTATTCTATCTCATTCTCTCACAGGCTATACCTACAGATGTCTGTGTTTGTCTCTTTTTAGTGTCGTTTTATCGTTTCATCAAGTTTCAAATCACAGCTATGCTAAAGAAGTTTTCACTTCAATAATTATTAAGTCAGGGGGCCAACTATCAGGGGATCAACTGTCAGAATATAATGTACAATTGTAGGTGATTCTTATTGAAAATATTTGTTTCTACTGTTCAAACAATTTTATCCGTCCTCCGGTCTTATCAACAACTAAAATATTGTTGTTTTTTGCCAAAACTAGGACAGAAATAATAATTTCTCTAGTGTTTATCAATTAATTTATCACGACGGGAGCGCGGTAGCAAAGTGGGTGAAATAAACAGATTATTTTCGATTTAACGAGAATTGAGATTTTTAAGACCTTTTGGTGTTTTTGTAGTGTTATCATTTTATTTTTATTGTATTTCTTTTCTTTCTTTGCAGGTTATGTTTTATATTTGACACTACTATGTTTTATATTTAATTTTGTAGTAACAACTAAACATTGATTACTCATGCTGTGAATTGGAGTGTTAATACATATGTACATCACAATGGAAATTTTATAACTATAATCATTGTTAACACTGTGTAAATGTTTCAAACAATAAATAAATTGTGATTAATTTTTGGGTTATTATGCGGTGTTGTGCTTTCTGATTCTTTAGTCAACATTTCGGACACCCTTATAGTCAGTGTCCATCATCAGGGTAGGGTAGCATGGTCGATCGATAAATGATTTGTCGATAATTTTGATAACTTTTCCCGTTCCCGCGAACGATTGTAGATCGCTGACGTACAAACAACGGTTCGCGTCGAATAAATTAAGAACTCTTTGGTCGTTGTGAACTGTTATTTGTTCGTTGGCAATCTGCAGTCGACATGATTGAGAATGATTACAGGATACCGACATTATTTATATAAACGTTCTAGAAATCCAGATGCGTGGATTGTGGTGAAAGGTGTAATTGAAAGTGTAAAAGTGTATCCTCGAGAGTATTTCAGCATCATAATTAGTTTTCAGCTCAGGTATGGGGGCTCCATCGAAGCCAGAGTTAAGTTAGCCTCTCGGAAACTGGGCGTACCGTACAGGGCCCGCAGATACTTCAATAGTACACAACTGTTAACCCTGTACAAATCGCAAGTGCGCCCCACGGTTGAATTTGGCAGCCACCTCTGGTCTGGAGCCCCAAAATACCTAAAAAACCCTCGACTCTGTGCAGAAACGGGCGGTCCGATTGATAGACTCTCCTAACCCAACAAACGGATTGCAATCTTTAGAGCATAGGCGTCAGGTGGGAAGCTGTCCTTGTTCTACCGGTATTACAATGGGAGATGCTCCGAGGAACTAGCGTCATTGATCCTTTCGGCACCGGTGCGTAGTCGGGAAACACGCCAAACACGCGCCCAACATTTGTACACGGTTGACATTAGTCACATGAGAACGGGCCGTTTCTACGACTCGTTCTTGAGTTCAACAGCTCGGCTGTGGAACGATTTGCCGGCCTCTGTGTTTCCTCCCTCCTACAACATGGGTCTCTTCAAGACCCATGTTCACTCCATCCTCTCCTCAAAAACACCCTCCACACAGCATCTTCAAAGATGACACGGGCCTTGGGGGAAATTATTTTCCTCAAGGCCTCCTGTGTGGAGTTATGTAAAAAAAAGTTAAATTAATGTGATTTTCTGTGTTTGGTTTCGATGTAGCCGCCTAATGCCGAAATCTAAGAACTGTTATACTTAGGGGTATTTGTGGATTTCAATTGTCTCTTTAATTTGTTGTGCTCGATTCGTAAAATGCGTCTATTTTCGATATGTTTAGATAAATTATTCATTGGTAAACATCTGGCATAACGTTTAGGTGTTGCTATTAAATGTCTTCCACAACTACGGAGTTGCAGGGGTACCCAGGTTCATGGGGTGAGGTTTTTATAGGTCTTGGCGGCGGATGCATCTGCTCACAGACTGCGTGACGGGCCGGATGTACTGTCTCGACCTATCGCCTTGCATGGCAGAGCGAGCGATAGATTCATACATTCGCCACTCCCGGACTGACTGACCTCTGTATTCCTACACACTCCTTATATCTTTTTCCTTCCCAGAACTTCCTCCCTTTCCTTTCCTTAAAAAGACCCTCAAGCACCATCCCCAAATACAACAACATAGGGCCTGAGGGAAATGATTTGCCTCATTGTGAAGTTTTGAGTATGGGAAATTTTGAGGTAGGCCCAAGTCCAAAACTCGACGCCAGAATGCTCATGACCCAGAAGTGTATTAGTCTACAAAGTCATTGTATTGTTGCATACTTTTTGTTGCAATATAATATACACTAGCCAACTTAACTGTCGAGCCAATACCGAATTATGGGAAAGGAACGAAACATACACTAGCCAACTTAACTGTTGAGCCAATACCGAATTATGAGAAAGGAACGAAACATACACTAGCCAACTTAACTGTTGAGCCAATACCGAATTACGAGAAAGGAACGAAACATACACTAGCCAACTTAACTGTTGAGAAAATACCAAATTATGAGAGAGGAACGAAACATACACTAGCCAACTTAACTGTAGAGCCAATACCGAATTATGAGAAAGGAACGAAACATACACTAGCCAACTTAACTGTTGAGCCAATACCGAATTATGGGAAAGGAACGAAACATACACTAGCCAACTTAACTGTTGAGCCAATACTTAATTATGTAAGAGGAACGAAACATACACTAGCCAACTTAACTGCTGAGCCAATACCGAATTATGAGAGAGGAACGAAACATACACTAGCCAACTTAACTATTGAGCCAATACCGAATTATGAGAAAGGAACGATACGTACACTAGCCAACTTAACTTTTGAGCCAATACCGAATTATGGGAAAGGAACGAAATAACCGCGAGCGGTGTTTCGGCGTGAAAGATCGATTTTCTAATAATTGTTACACATTTCCACCCCACGAAATCTTTTAAACTTTTATCAAATTTCTTACATCTGAAATAAAATCTCATAGTGATCTCATACACCAGCAAATTCTCGTATCAATAGAGTCTTAGGAATGGCGTGATGATGCAAGGCCCTAAACCCTGAAGAGACGGGCCCTTATCTGTGCAGTGTTCCTGCATAGGTAGGTGGAACGAGGGACAGAGATAACGGAACTAGGTCAAAGGGCTAACCGGTTCCAAAAACTGATAAGATTAGTGCCCTTATTTTGGACACCTACAAGTAGACAATAATATTATCTATTCGTAAACAGTTCTGCGAAGTCCCTGATAGATTTTGTGTGAGAATCGTTCATTTCATAATAAATAACAACAGTAAAACTGGAAAATAAGGAACTCCAGCGAAAAATATTATTTGTAAACTGAAGAAATCAAACTTTATATGAAATTTAAAAAAATATATTTAATTACACAGACGTATTATAAAGATTATTATTTATTATTTTAACTTTATGAGTAAAACCTCAAACTGTAATATTTAATTAAATGAAGATATTATGAGCGAAACTCAATCGAAAATCTGGAAACAGAAAAATCAGAAAAAGATATTGGCACCTCTGGGACTCGAACCCAGGACCTCCCTACTTTCAGGGTTGGGCGCTCTTATCCACTGAGCTAAGGTGTCGATATCCAATTCGGTCACTTTTAACTGTACCATACTTCGACTAAGAACCACCCATATTATCTTCATTTTTCTTAACGCATATTTTTATTGGCTGCCATCTTTATGAATGATTGCAAGATTCAACTCGAACTAAATGCAATCCAGATGGTGTCTGGATAAATTATTATCCATTTTAATTAATGTGCGACATCTATTGACTCTTCAGCAAGTCTGGGATGAATATTATTATTTATTATTTTAACTTTATGAGTAAAACCTCAAACTGTAATATTTAATTAAATGAAGATATTATGAGCGAAACTCAATCGAAAATCTGGAAACAGAAAAATCAGAAAAAGATATTGGCACCTCTGGGACTCGAACCCAGGAGTTACAGTTAAAAGTGACCGAATTGGATATCGACACCTTAGCTCAGTGGATAAGAGCGCCCAACCCGGAAAGTAGGGAGGTCCTGGGTTCGAGTCCCAGAGGTGCCAATATCTTTTTCTGATTTTTCTGTTTCCAGATTTTCGATTGAGTTTCGCTCATAATATCTTCATTTAATTAAATATTATAAAGATTATCGTCACTTCAATCTTTTCGTTTCATATAATTTTATAATTGAAGTAACGATTCTAGATTCATTCTAGGTGATCAAAATTTAAAGCCAAAAACATGATTTTGAAGATTTCCAAATTTACAACATTTTTCTAATTTTTTTATGGTGAATATTATGTTTCTGTGTCCAAAAACCAATTTCGCAGAGAAGAGCAGGACTTGTTAATTCTGAAACGACGTGTTTTGATCACTGGTATGCTTATTTTTCTAACGGTGGCGCGGGGCTCCTCTGGACAAATATCTTTAAAAATGTTTAAAAATACCAGTTTTAGTGTAAGCTCATAATTTGAGAAGCGAGAAGTAGAGAAGCAGAGTAGAACCAAGTGGTTCGCTACGTTTGGTGATTTAGCAGGGGTGCCCGGGTTCATGGGGTGAGGTTTGTCTAGGTCTTGGAGGTAGATGACCAGGACACACTGAACCCCAGATTCCTACCCACCCCTTTTATCCTTTTCCTTCCCAGAATTCTCCTCTCCTTTCTCTCCTTTAAAAAACCCTCCACACAGCATCCCTAAAGATGACATAGGCCCTAAGGGAAATTATTTTCCTCGGGGCCTCCTGTGTGGAGCTCAAGTAAAAAAAAAAAGAAATAAGAAGGAAGAAAGCAAATAAAGAACAATAAAGGGAAAGAATAATTTAGAATGAGCAAGAAGAGATAATTCGAAGAATTGGCGAGTTTGCCGTATAATTTGTTTGTGAATAGTGACAATGAAAACGGCCATTATGCCGTGAGAGTTGAGTAGGAATCATGGTTATGCTGTTCTAGACCATCTGCCCTTCCGTGTGGCACTTAAAAAAAAGTTAAAGTTACGTGACAAACTCTATAATGTTTAAAAATACCAGTTAAGCTCATAATTTGAGAGGCAAGCAGTAGCAATAAGAGGCAAGAAGAGCAAAGAAGGAGCAATAAAGGAAAAGGAGAGGCTAGAATGAGGAAAAAGAGATAATTCGAAGCAAGAAGGGACTAGAAAACCCAAGAAAGAGCAAGATGAAGCAAGAAGGCGAACGAAGAGACTAGGATACATTGGAAGTTATCCATCGCTTACCTGCCCTCTATAAGTAACAGATGGTTACTCCTTCAAGGCTCTCGCGAGGACTCTAATTTTCTTTAATGAACGAATCTACATTTAAGTCTGAACGAATCTAGATTATCAGTGTCCCTGCATACGGTGTTAGGAAGCAGTATGCAAGTGCTTACATAATATACAAAATGCGAATAATATAAGATCAATCAAAGCGTTATGGCATTTTGCGTATGTTGTAAGAAATGAGAGCTGCAGGAAATGAGAGACCAGGAGAGCCAAGAAGAGTCAAGAAGAAGCAAGAATAGGAAAGAAGAACCCAGAAGAAACAAGATAATAAGAAGTAAAAAAACACCAAGACGAGCCATGAAGAGACAAAAAGAGACATTAACAGACAAGAAGAGGCAAGAAGAAGGAAGAAAAACCCTAAAATATCGTCGCCCCATGGCAAACCATTCACAATGGGACAGAAATTCTCCGACTGTATCGTGCCGTGTCCAAAAACCAATTTGGCATCATTCAATTACTGCGTGCGTACGAACTGATTCCGTTCACAAAAAGGGCAAAAACACACTCTAAAAATAGTTATAATACTTGCGGAAATAATTTAAACGGAAGTGGAGCATTCCGTTTACAAAAAGGGCAAAAACACAGTTTAAACGAACTATTGATATCCGATAAAGAAACCAGTCTGTTAAAGTTTCCGGTTTGAGATGAAAGGCGTTATTATATGATTCTATTATTAGTTCACTACCTACTTTACTAGTGCATGTAGTTCAGGCGTTAATTATATCAGTCAAATGACATAATATACCAGTTTTACCTAATTCATACGTTGGTAGTACTGGACATTCAGTTCTTTTCGTTAAATATAATATAATATTTAAGAAACTTGATAAATCTCACTACCTACTTTGAGAGGTTCTTTCGATCAGCTAAAACAGTGATCCGATAGTTGATCCGCCGACAATTGACCTCCGGAAATGATATTTACAATAAAATTATAGTTTTTTGTGCTTTATTTACCAATTTCAAACGTAAAAAAAAATAAAAAATTCGACTTCGAAAATACCTTTCATAATAAGTTTGTAAGAATATCAAACGATTTTTTGTAGTAAATGCGCTGTTTTTTTTAAATTTTTTAAATTTTATTTTTCATTTTTTATATTTTTTTATATGAATACCACACAAGAGTCCCAACTGCTCCAGTCTGGAGCCAGTGGGACTATGGCATCCTCAATCGGGGTATGTTGTGAGGCTGAAGGTAGGGAGAGGGGAAGGAGATGGGAAGAGGAAGGTGGGGAAGTACCTGGCTATTCAGATCTGTTCACTAAACACGGCTAAAGCCATTTCAAGTGACGTTTCAATTCTGAATGGTGGTCTTACACAAGGTCCACTCTGGAAAGTGCCGGAAATAAACTATTTATTATTTTTAATGAATAAATTGTGAAATAACACAAATTAATCAAATAAAATTTATTTGCTACGCCGGGATTCGATCCCGCGACCTTCGGAATGCTAGTCAAGAGCCTTACCGCTGTACTACGCCGACCGTCTGAACAGAATATGACCTGATCTGAATAGGCAGGTACCTCCCCACTTTCCTCTTCCCCATCTTCTTCCCCTTCCCACTACCTTCAGCTTCACAACATACCCCAGTTGGGGATGCCATAGTCTCACTGGCTCCAGACGGGAGCAGCTGGGAGTCTTGTGAGGTACCTATCTGTGTATTAACCGAGTTTTTTTTTATAACAGGATTGTTCTCGTTTGAGTGAGAAAATCTGTGGAAATCACAATAGTTATTTATAAATAAATACGTAATTATTAAATTAGGTTATGTTATGATAAGTTAGGTTATGTTAGATTCCTGTGATATACAAAAATGTCACTTTTTAAAATTTGTACTCTTTTGTCACGCCGTCTTACACAGTATATTGAGACGTTTACACAGTATATATATTGAGACAATAGATTTTTCCTTGATACATTTGAACGAAAATATGTTTTATACTTTCGTTTTTCGGTGGTACATCCGCTCTGCATAAATACACATCCCTTCGGTCACTATATTTTGTGTAATTAACTTAATCCGCCGACGATTGGGGGGCCAATCGTCGGCGGATCAACTGATATGTGGAATCAGCTAAAACATCAATGGGAACACATTTTCATTGTCTGTTATCATATTATCGCTAGGTTCAATTTAATTTACGTTTGATAGATTCTCCTATATTAATTGGCATACAGAGCACAGACATCAGGTAGATACGCTGTCCTTGTTTTACCGGCATTACAATGGAAGATGCTTCGAGGAACCAACGTCGTTGGTCCCTTCGGCACCGGTGCTTAGTCCGGAAACATGCCAAATGCGCGCCAGACATTTGTTACACGAGATTGAAATTTAGTTAGAAAAGTAGTTTATACTACTCGTTCTTGACTTCAACAGCTCGGTTGTAGAACAATTTGCCGGCCCCTCTTCAAGACCCATATTCACTCCTTCCTCTCAAGGATGTTAGGTTAAGTTAGGTTAGGTAACGTTGGATTAGGTTAGGTTAGGTGAGGTCAATTTACTAGGTACTTACAAATTCAGTTATTTCATTTATATTATAGAAACAAAACTGTACCAGTTTAATAGGCGGGTGTGAGTACCGCCGCCCCGGAAATCATTTATTGGATAACCAACATCTTTTCCATAGGTTTTAGTTACTTAGCAGGGGTGCCCGGGTTCACGGGTGAGATTTTAAATTTTAATTTATTTTTTTCTTTTCTTGAATTTGATGTTAATGATCCGTAACCGTATGTAAATAGCCGGATTATTTTATGAACATCTCACTAGGCGAACCTGTGCTGAGGTGTTCCCATGTTTGGGATTAAAAAACCGTATCCTCCTTGATATTGTCGACTCATGGCGGCAGTATCATATACATAAATTATAGATTATTTCGGTTAGGATCTATAAACAGTTGTTCTTAGCATCTAGATTATGAGTAAGATAAATAATTGTCTTGATAAACGGTAGGTATATTTTTCGATGGACCACACGCCAATTTTATCCGGGTTTATCCGGGTCTTGGCGGCGGATGCATCTACTCACGATTTACAAAAAATGCATAATTTGTCTGATTAGATTTATGTAACTGTTTGTCAATACTTGTGTATTAAACTGAGTTTTGATAACTGAATTGTTCTCATGTTAGTGAGAACGTCTGTGAAAAACCAAGTAAAATAAATAAATAAGTTAGGTTAGGTTAGATTCCTGTGTGGAGTTAAACTAAAAAATATACAAAAATTTCACGTTTTTTTTAATTTATACTCTTTTGTCACACCGTTTGCCAAAATTGTTTAATTCAACTGTCATAAATCGATAATAATTAATCGATATCTTCATTTCTCTGTCGGTCAGGTCGTTTTTTGTCAACCTTTACAAGCTGTTTCGAAACTTGTTGGATAACAGACAAATAATTAATGCTATTTTTATAGTTTAAAATTCACGTCTCGGCGCATTCGAGATGACCATTACCAGTTGCCATTACGGCGGAGTTTTCGCTTTCGGCGACCTCAATTCAACTGAATTCAACTCAACTTAACTTTCACGAGAAGCCTGACTATGACTGGAACTGGTGCCGCTTGCTCTGACGTTGCCGACTACGCTCGTAATAGCTTCGTGGTGTTGGTAAGCTGGTCTATAAGATTCATTTACATTTGCGTGATTCGTGACGTCATCTTATTGTGACGTCAGATGACAGCAAGATCGAGTCATTTAATAGATGTAAGTAATTTTACTCCGATTGAAATAAAAAAAAATCAAAGACATCACTAAACTGAAACTCAAACTGAAGCTACACTTCATCAGGAATAATTAACTAAATAATTACCTGTTTTTCTCTTTCTTTCTATTTATTATCAATCTATATTCATCTCTATTTTATTTAGACTTTTCGAATTTCTCAGTGCACAATATTTTAGTATGTAACCGTATCCTATTATCGTACACCTTCACATATAGATGATCCAGAAGTTTCAACTGTTCCTATTATATACTTACCTTATGCTTAACGTTATTCTATTTCTGTTATAATTAGTGTAACTCGCTCATCAAGCACAAGAACTAGCTTCTTCTTTGGTGAGATTGCAATTTTAAATAATTTCTGTACCGATATGTAATTTATATAACACCACTGTACACTTATATATCTATATTAAATAAATAAAAAATATAAAATTAAATTTACGCTAAATTAAATGCATTGATTCTTGGATGAAATGATTTGAGATTTTCACAAATCTTCATTACTGGGTTATTTCGCCGTGTTGCGCTTCCCTCTTCTTTAGCCCACGATTTGGAACGCGTTACAGTGTTCATCATCAGATCAGAGACTTTGTTTTTTAAAATTTTTTTTTTTTAAATGAATACCGCACAAGAGTCCCAACTGTGAGGCTGAAAGTAGTGGGGAGGGGAAGGAGATGGGGAAGAGGAAGGTGGGAAGTACCTGGCTATTCAGATCTGGTCACTAAACACGGCTAAAACCATTTCAAGCAACGTTTCAATTCTAAATGGTGGTCTTACACCAGGGCGATACTAATAGTATCTTCCACTCTGGAACGTGCCGCAAATATGCTTTATTTTATTTTAAATGAATAAATTGTGAAATAACTCAAATAAATCAAATAAAATTTATTTGCCACGCCGGGATTCGATCCCGCGACCTTCGGATTGCGAGTCAAGAGCCTTACTGCTGGACTACGCCGGCCATTAGCTCCACACAGAAAAATAATTCCGCTCAGGGCCTACGTCATCATTGGGGATGCTGTGTGGAGGGTCTTTTCAGGGGGAAAGAAGGAGAGGAAAAAGGTATGAGGGGTGGGTAGGAATCTGGTGGTCAGTGTGTCCAGGAGTGACGGACGAATGAATCCATCGTATAATGTTTCTTGCTGGAGATGTCAAAAGATCTCCCTCATCCAGTCTCTCCCGATCCGGCCTGCCACGCTGTTGGTGGACATACACATCCGCCGCCAAGATCCGAAAAAACCTGACCCCATGAACCAGGACACCCCTGGTAAGTCACCAAACGTAGCGAAACACTGGGGGTGACCTAGAGGTGTTGGTTATCCAATAAATGGTTCCCGGGCGGCGGTACCCATACGAGCCTCCCAAATTGAAATAGAGTGTATTTATGTGTGCAGAGCTGATATTAATTAAGCATAAATCGATATAAATGTAGTTTTCGGCGTTTAGTTTTGGTGTAGCTTTTCTGTTTTTCTAGACTGATTTGTTGAGCAGTTGAAGAGAAGTGTTGTGGGCGTATCTGTGCGCCTGAAGTAAAATGTAAATACCTAGGCACTTTATTATAATAAAACATACTACTTTATTTATATATGTAGATACTTACTAAATTTATCACGTTTCTTAGAACGCGTTATATCCTTATCGCGTATATCAGATTTTGGATAAAATGTTTGCATTTGTACAGAAAATATGGACAATTATGAACAATAATTTAAATGCTTATAGTATGAACTGAAATTTTCATACACGATGTCCGGAAAATCGTAGTACAATGCGGAAATTATTGTATATAATAGGTGCAAAATTTTTTGAAAATAACTTTTTTTATCAGAGCAATTATTTTTTTAAATCTCTTGAAGCCCGGTTTATGCTTCGACGCATTTTCAAAGACATTAAGGGGACCCGGTGGTCTAGCCACCATATTTTCGACGAGTTTTTAGGATTTTTTTTAAAAATGAAAACAATAAACAATGCCATTCAAACTTTATAGATATATTAAATGACTTTAATAGTACACAAAAATATTGTTATCAAAATCAAAATTAAATTCTAAGTAGTTAAGGAACTGCGCTGAAGTTACCCTCCTCATAAATACGGACCTTGGTGGTGTGACCAGTTTTGGCTTTTTCACTTATCCGTAAACAAAAACAAAAAAAAATATTTATGATCAGTATGAGTGCAGTTATCGCAGGAAATAGAATAAAAAATAAATAAAAAAAACTTCTTCAAACTTTGCAAATTCACTTTGTGGCGTCATTATTGGCGTCAAAATTGACAAAATGGCGCGTTGTTGAAATTTAAATACAGAAAACATACTGTTTTTTCATTATATTTTATATGTCAAAAAATAGAAGTATTCAACGTAAAAACTTTGTTCTAGTTCCTGCGATAGGTACTGGTGTACGAAATAACGGTTCCATGCCAACTGGGAATAATGTCAACTCAACACCTCCTTGAAAAGTCAATAAAATCTATGAAAAAAATAATTTCAAATTAGCCGATAACCCTAACCTAACATAACCTATTTAACCAATTTTTTATATTTATTTTTTTATCACTCTAAATGACTTATCTGAGATGGTTCTGAGTTGGTTTCATTCCGAGTTGGCCGGTCACCCGAAATAACATAGTAAAATTTGAGACGAATCGGATGAGTAGTTTTTTTTTGCCTCACACCATGCAAAAAAAAGTAGTTTTTAAATAAATGAGTTTGAAGTTTCGCCCGGCCCTTTTACCTGCTTCTGCGCTGACCTGCTAATTGTGCTGAAGAACTTTCAATATCATCAATACTGTTACAAAAAAATTACAGTATATTCTTATAAGATTGCACTTTCGAAATATTGAACAAAAAAACTTTTTTTTTTAAATTTCTAGACCACCGGGTCCCCTTAAACATTAAACAAACGACCGATTTTTTTTCAAATTTTTCTGGAAAATTCGGACTCGATGTACCCCAAAAAGGATGGTATAAACCAATGTGTGCTTATAGAATTACCGTAACAATTCACGGTTACGGTACCGTGACGGCAAAAATGGCAATAATCATACGTTCCTTGTCACTATAATGCTGCAGCTCTTTCAAAAGAGAGATACGTAGATCTGTTTGTACATATCTGTCTATCTGACGTCTCTGTAGACCACTACCAATTCTAATTGCCGTGATGATAATTTTGAAAGTATGGAATATAGTTACAAGGATTTCCAATTTGGGAATCGGTTATGGGTACTGCCGCCCCGGGTCCGCTATGTTTGGTGACTTAGCAGAGGTGCCCGGGTTAATGGGGTGAGATTTGTCCAAGTTTTGGCGGCGGATGCGTCTGCCCACCTGCTGATAGAAAGAAACTGGTTAGGGGAGGTCTTCTGACCTTTCCAGCCGGACTCTCTCGCTTTGCATCGCATTTGGAGGGATGGATTAATACGTCCGTCACTCCTGGACACACTGATCCCCAGATTCCTACCCACTCCTTTCTTTCCCAGAACTTACTATTTTTCCCTTCCTTAAAAAGACCCTCCACATAGTATCCTAAAATGATACAGGCCCTAAGTGAAATTATTTTCCTTAGGGCCTCCTGCGTGGAGCGAATGTAAAAAAATAATAATATTGAAGTGTGAGTGAATTCCAAAAACTCAAAAACGTCAAATTTCAATGCGCTAATGGTTTCGCTTTTGTTGAAACATACAAACATTATCATACATCTCCCTCACACGTATAAAGAAAATGAAACGCAACTCCCGTCGCAAAAAGTACTAGGTACTTTAGAGGAATAACTTTAGAGAAGAGGAAAACAGTCACACGTTTTTTTTTGTGTCTCGCCATTACTTAATGTGTAAGAAAGAGCTGCGGCATTATAGCGACAAGGAACGTATGTTTATTGCCTTTCTCTGAATCGTCACTGTAATTATAAAAGCGTCCTAAAACAGTTATATTATAACACCGAATCGTCTACAAATGTGATGTGCATTAACCAGTTTCGCGCTTGTACAATGAGTTTCCGGACACCGTGTATTATTTTTTAAAAGCTTGTGTTGACGCTGCGTTGATGCCTGTGCTAGTTTATTTTAATTTTATTTTACAATAGCTCCACACAGGAGGCCCCGATGAAAAAAAAAACCTTAGGGCCTATGCCATCTTTAGGGATGCTGTGTGGAGGGTTTTTAGGGAAAGGAATGGGAGGACGTTCTGGGAAGGAAAAATGTATACAGGGTGAGTAAGAATCTGGGAGTCAATGTGGCTAACGGACGTATGAATCCATCCGTCCGATTGCGATGCTCAGCGATAAGTGGAGAGAGTCCGGCTGGAGAAGTCTAGAATTTGCGTCCAAACCTAGATAAACCTCACCCAATGAACCCGGACACCCCTGCAAAGTCACCAAACTTAGTAAACCACTTGGGGTGACCTTGGTTTGTTGGTTTTTCAATAAATGGTTCCTGGAGCAGCAGTGTTCACACCCGCCACCCAAATAATTGTATAAAATTAAAGTTTGTAATTAAAATAATGTAAATTTTCGCAGCAAACTGACGCTAACGGAATCGGTGAACCATCGCGTTTGTTTAGCAACGGTAAAGTGAAAACGCTTTGGCGACGAATGAAATCGAGAGTTATGCTCTAGTGTTGAGGTTCGACCTACCAGGAGCACATACGATCAAAGAGTCAAATTTTGCACGTAGAATGGATCGGCAACCTTTGGATCCCGTATAGACAAAATAGCATTTGATATTCGTTTGATGACGGGATTTTTGCTATGTGACATTTTCCTCGACACCAGAAGATGGCTGCTTGAAATGACTTAGGATATGTTTGGTGGCAGATATTAATTAACCTTTTCGTACCAGAAAGAAAAAATCACATACGATCCGAAGGGGGGTAACTCGGATCCCCCAATTTTTTTTGAGGTCCACACAGGAGGCCCTGAGGAAAATAATTTCCCTTTCATTTCCAATTCATCTTCGGGGATGCTGTGTGGAGGGTTTTTTTAAGGAAAGGAAGGGAAGGAGAGTTCAGGGAAGGAAAAGGGTTTAAGGGGTGGGTAGGAATCTGGGATTAAAAGTGTCCTGGTCATCCAAGACCTAGACAACCCTCACCCCGTGAACCCGGACACCCCTGCTAAATCACCAAACGTAGCAAACCACTTGGGGCAGAGGTGTTGGTTATACAATAAAGGTTCCCGGGGTGGCGGTACCCATTCCCGCCTCCCAAATTGCATTTTTTTTTATTAACAGCCAGGCACTTCCTAATGTCCCCTTTTCTGTAGAGAAATATAGCTAATAATATTTTGATAATTTTTTATGAAAAATCACCTCAAGGGTGTACAAAGTACAAATAACATGTCTTCCTGTAGGATCGTTCTAATTATGTACAAACAGATACCGAAAACATACTACGGCCTTCGTGGTCAAAGGACAAGGCTCTTTACTATCATTCCAAAGGTCGCAGGTTTGATTTCCGGCGTGCGCAAGTAAATTTTATTTGATTTATTTGTGTAAATTCACAATTTATTAATTTAAAATAATAAAATGGTATATTTGCGGCAAATTCCAGACTGGAAAATGCTCTCAGTATCGCTCCGGTCTAAGATCACCATTCAGAATTTAAAAGTGGCTTGAAACGGCTTTAGTCGTGTTTGATGACCAGAGCTGAATAGCTAGGTACCTCCCCATCTTCTTCACCATTCGTTATTTCTCATTCTTCTCCCCACTACCTTCAACCTTAACATATCCCAATTGGGGATGCCACGATTTCACTGACTGCACGCGGTCGGGAGCAGTTGGGACTTTTGTGCGATATTCACGAAAAGAATACTTACCTGGTAGGACATATCAGCTAAATTTTATTAAAATATTTGTTTTATTAGAATATTTGCTATTCACCGGAAAAAGATTCTTTTACGTGAGAAAACCCAGAGAAAATTTCCGTATAGAATGTTTCCGTATGACTTTTTTTTGTAAATCCTAAAAATATGGGATGATTTTTAAATATAGGTAAATTCATTGGCTATAAAGCACTTTATTTTGTGTCTCCGTATTAAAATTCGGAGGTATGATTTTTTTAAAGTGGGCGGAAAATATTTAAAATGAGTACCAAAAAATCACGAGCAATCCGAGGAAAAAGTTTTTATTTGGTCTGTCGCTCGACTGGTTAAAGCCATTTAGTGAATATCTGAGAACATTGCACAAGTCGAGGTTATAGAAAAATAAAAATGTCATACCACATTTTAACTTAGCCGTGGCAATAGACTTTAGACTTAGCTAATATTATCAACACATGTACCTACCAAAAATAATTTTATAAACTATATATAATTTATGGATCATATAGCCCTAATTAAATAAATCATAAATAACGCATTTAATCTTATCTTGTCATAAACCATATTTTTAATTCCTGGAAAGAGATTTCTTAAAAATAGAATTTCATTCAGAAGTAGATTAGCTTATCCACAAAAGCCATATTTAAGCTATGAAATAAAACGTCCGACATGTTTAATAATCATTTTTTAATCCATTTAAAATGCTTATCAATTGATTGCCATATCTGCGGACATAGCAGTAACTACATTATGCGGACGACATTAACTATGCTGGCACCTTCAAGGCTCATTAATCGGCGGCCGAGAAATCGAATGTTGTCTTCTTCTTGCTGGAAAATCATTTTGCAAAAATAATTTCGTCAATATGGCCGCCATCTCGCGGCTAGCATTTCTCAAATTCCAAATTAGATTTTCGAAAACTTTTCAATAAATCTCAGGGTAGGTTGACCTTTTCTTGATAGATGTTCCCCTTTGATTGGAGTAAAGTCGGTGGTTTATTTACGTAGACTACACTTGTAAGATAAAATATATACACAAATATGTAACATTAAAAAAAATCAGCTAGGGTTAGATCCGGGTTACGAGGAGGCCATGAAATATCTCCTCTGCGTGAGATCAGTTTGTTAGGGAAAATACCTTTTAAGCATTTGATAAATAAATAAATTGTTTCTCCCTGCGTGTTCTTTCCCATTCATGCCAGTTTCCCTTCTGTCCCCCTCCCCCCATTTCTTTACAATTAGATATAACAATTTTATCTATTTATTATGTAGAAGATTGTCTGCGGGGGTCGGCGTGCGGGCGAACATCGGGCGAGCGTTTGTTTGGATTCATACAAATTTACAGTTTAAATACGAGTTTGATGAAATTTTGCACCCTTGACTAAGTCTGATTTCGAAAAACTCGTAAAACCCGGGCAAAGTCGGGGACTTAAGCTAATTTAACATATTTAACATTTTAAAACCATAAACAATAATGTAATAACAAACTCGTAAAGATATTTGATTTTTGACAAATATTTTGAAATTATTAAAAAAAAAATTTGAAAATCGTTTTCTCAAACAAAGAAAATGCTAAAACTATTTTTTTTGCATTAAAATGGGCGATTTAAAAAAAAAGGTTGACGATCATCCGCCCTGAGAGAATATGTAAGTTACCTACTCAGAACAGATGAGCTTTAGTTTAAACTATGAAACTCTTACAATATTTCTATTCTATGTTCCACTTAACTTGTATGCGAACTTTGCAGAACAGAGCATGCAAAAAGATGACAAGCATGGTTATGTAATTTATGTTCAAAAACCTTCAAGGTTCTTAAACTCAACGCTCAACGTGAAATTTTGTAGGTGACTTTTTAGCTATGTGCGTATGATTTGTTTCTCAAAGTGATTGTGTGATTTAATTTTTCATTCAGGAAGGAAAGGTGGGGAGGTTTTGTACCAGATTACCTTGGCATACTTTCTTTAGTACGGCACGCAAAATGTTCGCGGAAGAGCCGCGTCACTTTCTGTTTCCCTGGTATTCGATTTCGTTCAGATGCTCGAACAATGGTAAACCAAATGATCCGGATCTTACTTAGCACGACCGTTAAAGTTACAGTAATATAAAATACCTCCTCAACGTTCTGCACTCCTGGTATGCAAGGAACAAATTGTTTATCCTGACGAGCGTTTGAAGAAAATTTGATAAGTTGTTTTTGAATCACCAACCAAAAATATTTAACTCTTTGTTTTTTGTGTTCCTGGTATTCAGCGTGGCAGTGTTACATAAAATTGAAAAAGGTAAATTGAGTAGTTTTGTTTTACGGGTGGGAGGGAGTAGTGCGAATTCGGTAACACCTCTTCGTCTTTCTGCGGCCCGGAGTACGATTCTCGAACAAACCTTAGTAAATCAGCTGTTCGATTTTACTAGTCCGTAAAACTTTATGAAAACTTGCTAAATAATTAAGTTTTATATTAAATTATCACTTCAGAAGCCAAGTTATTGAAAAAATTATGCTATTTATTCATGAACAGAAGAAAAAATATTCTGAAATACCAGGAATCAATTTAATATTAATTATACTTCGGAAAATGTTTGTTAGATATGTTCAGGAAAGCTTCTCTGCAATTCGAAAAGGATTTCCAAGGATCATATTAAAACCAACGCTAATTACGTTGTAAAAATAGTTTTATTGCACGACATTTCTTCGTAATATGACGTTATTATCAATTGATAAAAAATGACTAATTTTTCTCATGGATTCATTTTAAATATTGCAATAACTTTAAATGCTTTTTCACCCAACAATTCAAAAAGGATTCGCAAGGATTTGCAAGGATCCTTTCTACCAGGGCAGCATATACGTAACGGAGGTCACGATGTTGTTTTAACACGCGAAATTGAACAAGTAAAACCTTCGTTATTATTTTGATCTGCGAAACGCGGACTTGCGTTTTTGGATTGTTTTGTGAAACCTCCTTTCATTTCCGCGGCGTGTATTTCTATTTACCCAACACTTAAAACCTTAAATATGTATAACTAAACAAACATTTAATAATGTGCCTTGTTTAAATGAGTGTTGCATGGATTCACTTTCTTTTCCCAGCCATGTTTACAGAAAACGTTAAACAAAGAATACACACACTAGGTAATGGTTTCCTTTTCATATTGGGAAGTAGTATGACTACCTACTTTAAAACAAATGTTATATAGACGACAAAGGAACTAATTTTCTAAAATTTTGACACAGTTTTCAGTAGAGCTTCGCATAACATAATGTCGTTTTATTAATTCTCTGTGAATGTGAAAATGTGTTTCTTTAGAGTTGTTTTACGGAAGAATGATATTCGCAAATTGGCACGTATAGCACCCACGGCTTGCCGGTGTTTGTAGGTTGCGCGTAAAAACCTACACAATGTTTCTGTGCTCCGGATACATTGAAAATCGAAAGTGTCCTGTTTGTCTTGTTCTGCGTACGAATTTGGTTTAATAAAAAATGAATAAATATTACTAATTAGATGCAGCATATATGTGCAAAGATTCTGAAAGCTTAAAATGTTTTTTTTTTTTAATATTTGCTGTGTGATCTACTTACGAAAATAGTGCCGAAACTAGTAGAAAAAACATTTTTTTTTAAACATTAGATGAAAATGTGAATTAAAAAAAGAAAGCGATTACTTTTTTGTTATTAACCCTTCAGTCTAATTTGTTCGGATTTCGGAACTCTTATAGGTCTCGTAGAAAACGTTGTGTCTCCCTTATTCCCTCAGAAAGAGAAAACACAAAGCTTTATATTCAAATTCTAAAAATTAACGGCAAAATACACAACGGCACATTTATTGGATAACCGGCCATAGACCACCCCAAGTGGTTCGCTACGTTTGTTGACTTAGCCGAGGTGCCCGGGTTCATGGGATGAGGTTTGTCCAGGTCTTGGCGGCGAAAGCGTCTACCCACCAGCTGGCGGGTCAGATCGAGAGAGATCGAGGGAGGCCTTTTGACGTTTCCAACCGGACTCTCTCGATCCATCGCCTTGCATTGCAGTTGAAGGGATGGATTCATACGTCCGTCACTCCTGGTCACACTGAGCCCCAAATTTCTACCCACTCCTCATACCTTTTTACTTCCCAGAACTTCCTATCCTTTCCTTCCTTAAAAACACCCTCCGTATAGCATCCTCAAGATGACATAGACCCCGAGGGAAATTGTTTTCATCAGGGCCTTCTTGTGGAGCTAATAAAAAAATGTTCATTTGTCCTTTGTAGAACTTCTTCTACTTCAATTACTCAAAAATACCCTTTATACAGCTTCCCCAAAGATAACATTGAGATACTATTTTCCTTTGTGCCACCTCTACGAAGTTTATATTATCTTTGCTACTCTAATAAATTGCTCAAGACAAGGATGTCCTTCTAAACTCATTGTTTTATAAGCCTGTGCGCTAAAACTATGCATTATCTTTCTTGACAAGCGAGTAGGCTGTAGAGCGAAGAATTTAACCTTTGGGAATCCAGGGTAAAATGTAAAATGATACTATTTTCATAATAACTTACTTGTATTTTGAAAATTATTTGAATTTATTTATTTATATATTGTTTGAAACATTTACCGAGTGTTAACAATTATTAAAGTTATAAAATTGCCATTTAGATGTACTTAGGTATTAACACTCCAATTATAAATGTTCACATCATGCGTAATCAATGTTTAGTTATTACTACAAAATGAAATATAAAACATAGAAGTGTCAAATATATAACATAACTTGCAGAGAAAGAAAAGAAAGATAATAATACCATGGTAAAAGATTGTTAATTTGCTTTTTGAAATATGTGAGATTGTTTGCATAGATATCTACATGGTCACATTCAAAGGTATTATACAGAAAGATAGACGACACAAACGAGACAGTGGATTGAAGCATACAATGAGTGGTTTTTTAAATTTATAAATTATTAATTATCTGCACTTTTTAGTTTCCCCGCGATAGCTTTGTACTTATATTGAGAGAAATGTTTTTTCCTCTCTATGTAATGTTGTTAAAGATAAAACAGCCAATGACCGGTAAGTGGCTGAGTGAGCATCGCGTTTGCGTCCCATCTGAGCGTCGCGTGTTCGATTCCCCGGCTGGCTAAGTCCTCCATCACGATACAAGCAACATTTTCCGCTTAGTGTTGTGGTGGTAGGAGATTTTCAAACATTGTTGGGTTATTTGTAGCCCTGGAATGTTTGTCTCCCTTTAAAAAATATATATAAATGCATTAAAATATTTTTTAAATTAAAATTAATAAGGAAAATTATTTTCCTCAGGGTCTACGTCATCTTTGGGGATGCTGTTTTGAGAGTCTTTTTAGTGAAAGGAAAGAGTAGGAAGTCCTGAGTAGGAAAAAGGTATAAGGGTTAGGCAGAAATCGTAGGAAAAAATTGTGTGCATTTCATACGCGGTGGAAGTAAAACCTTCAGAAAACTAATGTAGGCAAGAGTGGGGAGGCTACGAAGCACCGCACAAAGAGGAGACCGATTATAATATATCATGCTCTCGCAAGCTAAATCCTATAGATGTACGTGTTTGTCTCTTTTAGTGTTGCTATTTTTTGTTTCATCGAGTTTCAAATCACAAGGGTGTTAAAGAAGTTTTCACTTCAAAAATTGTGTCCAGTTCACACAGGGTGGAAGTGAAACCTTCAGAAAACTAAAGTAGACAAAAGTGCACCGTAGATAGTAAAAAGCACAACAGGTAATAAAAATACAAAGAGAAAACCGATAGACTACGAAGCACCGCACAAAGAGGAGACCGATTGTAATATCTCATGCTTTCGCAGGCTTAATCCTATAGATGTATGTATTTGTCTCTTTTTAGTGTTGGTATTTTTCGTTTCATCGAGTTTCAAATCACAACGGTGCTAAATAAGTTTTTACTTCAAAAATTCCCTCAAGGCCTTCTGTGAGGAGCAGACGAAAAAAAATCAGGCAAGCGCTGTGAGTTCTAGGAAATCCACAGTGGATTTCTTGGCATGCTAGAGGTTAACAGACAAGATATGATGCATCACGTTGCATTGCACTGTTATTTGTTTCCTATATCGGGCTGAATTTGCATAATTTCTGCATCCATCTGTGCACAAGTGTGGGCGCAGTTTAGGATGCTAATTAAACATGCATTTTGACGATATCGTGGGTAAACAGCCTTCGAACTGTTAAATTTCCAAACTTGGAGAACAACGGAGGATTATGTTATTAAATGAGATTTCATTAGAAGATTTAGTGGATTTAAGATTGATTCCAGAATAAAAATATTAATGGGTTATTTCAGTTAGAAATACCATAAATCAAAATTCTCTAAAAGGCTGCGTTCAATAATTTCATGACATTTCTTGCATTTAATTGCATAATATTGTAATTATTAAATTATTAATTATTATTAACGATTGTTATTTAATTCGAATAATTTTATTATTATTTACTAGCGCAAACCCATGGAGAATCACGGGATAGTCTGAATTCTTGAAAAATTAATTCCAACTTTAAAAAAGACTTATATTGATTTATTTTGGGGTGTTACGTCCTTCTTCATCCAACGTTTTCGTCAGGACAGATGTTGATTTACACTGTAACGCTATCCGAAACGTTGGCTAAAGTATCAGGTAGCACAACACGGCATAATACCCCAGAAATAAATTGCTTTAATACTTTTATAAAGACACTTAATAATGTCCCAGTAAAAATATTATACAATAAATCAGTTCCAATTTATGTTCATTGAACCAGAGTTATGCAGAAAACACCGAAAACCATTTTTTACTACCGCAGACGAGTGAAAAATCACGGGATATTATAATTCCGTTTTTGAAAAAGAAAATTGTTTTTTTTTTTAAATGTTAAAATGTTTAAATTACGGTTAGGTACCTACTTTATCGTTAGTCTGAATCCTTCATACAATGAATTCCAATTTCGAAAATAACTTTAATTTAAATTCAAAGCAAATCCGAGTTCTAGAGCTTAACCAGAGTTCATTAAAGAATGTACTATAAATACTAATATTAAAATATATTTCAGGATTAAATACATGTAACAAGTGTTCACAATAATGTCCTCTTCGTGCGAACTCTATCTAAATTTCTTAATAGACAATAAACAGTGTTAATTTCAAGCGACCTCCCAGGTAAGTATGGTCCTGTATACATTTTTAGGAAGCATCGCCTTCATTGGTCGATACATTGTACATATATTTTCGTATGAACCGGTGGACGCAATTTTTAGCCATAAGTTGTTTTTAATTGTTTGTCTAGTTTGTAGTTGTACTAGATTTTAGAAATATATTGTAAGTTTGTACAGCACCCTTGAGGTGATTTTTCACAAAAACGGCGCTATAGAAATCATCCAAATATTATTATTATTATTATTATAGACAGACGCTCTTACGAAAATAGAATTTTTGGTTATTATTGTGTTTAATAATTCGTGAAATGTGTCACAAGATAAATAAGTCACACCATGCGGTTTGCTACGTTTAGTGTCTTGGCAGGGGTGCCGGGGTTCATTGGAGGTTTGTCTAGGTCTTGGCGGCGGACGAACTGATAGCAAGTCAGATCCGGAGAGACTTGCTGAGGAAGACCTTTTGACCTCTTCAGCCGGACATTAGCCTTCATTAAAAAAATAATTATTTTAAAAGCATTATTAAAAATAATCATAATAAAAAAATGAGTAGAGAAAATATGAAAAGGCCATTGGATTGGAAGTTTGTGCAATTAAACACTTTCGCTTTCTGGTAATGGTCACTTTTCAAACATGATATTATTTTAAATGACGCCATAAAATAAGAACGAAATTAACATAAAATAAAAACGAAATTTTATTCACATTTAAAACATTTCAAAGTAGATTTATTCTAACGACGAGCCGCTAATGTCGTTTAATTTTAATTCATCAGCGCGTCAATGCATCATCCAACAATTATCCCAATTATAAAAGCCATTGATCACATCTTCAAGGCGGGAAGGTCTTGTAACTCGTAAATAAAACCAATATTCTTTATAGAAGAACAATTAAAAATAATTACGGAGTTCCTGAATACTTGATGATTGTTCTTTAGTGTCTAGGTGCCCTTGCACTTACCAAAAGAAAGCTGGAAGTAATTAAAATTGTGTTCAATAGATGTAAATAATTGGTAGACTTACGATGCCTTGAACGACCTTGAGACAACATGTTTTTTTGGGATACAAAGCTTGGAATAGCCTCATTAGAGGAGCGATTCTGCATCTTTTGTGGCTACGAGAAATATTTATGGAATCAGCTTTCGAATTTGTATGATTTTCTATGATTTTCAATTGCTTTTTCAATGGGTGTCGTCGGCCGGTGACAGCTTTCGTCAATTTTAACTCTTCCGCAGCCAACTGGGGTCGCAGGTCGACCCCAAAATTACTATTCTTCTTATATCTGCTTAAAAACATGAAATAATTTTTCAGTGTTTTAGCTATTTTTGCGCAAAAGATTAATACATAATGTGACGTTTAAAAAAAAGTGAAAAAATCGTTGATCGCCTGAAATAATATTTTGTCAAATGTAGGCAATATTCCCTGCCAAATAAATGGACAAATAACAAAAAAAAAAGAAAAAGGGATTTCTATGGTTTATATGCTCGTAAACAGAAAAATGCATGGGGTCGTCGGCTGACCTACATGGTTACGGACGTTATGTTTGGCATCTTGGCCTGTCGAGAGTTAACCAGTTTAAAATAAGAAAAACACTAGTTTAAAACACAGTTTATGGAAATTGCACTTCATTTCGACAATGACTACAAGAAACAACTAATTACGTGCACAAAATAAAAGCACCGAAAACCCTTCTGGACAGAAGCAGAAAGACTCCTCCGATCACCTCTCACCCCAGAAGGTAGGTGGAAGAATGAGTGGCAATCGGCCAACATTAAAAATGCCTATCTGATCGGATCGATCGGGATTCGCCTTGTGACTGCCGCCTGCGACAGTCGCTTTTCGAGACCACCGCCCTTTCGCCCCGATTCGCTTTTGTCTGGCTTGTGTTTACACGGCCAGACACCTGCCACCTCGCAGCCAGCCGGCCCGACCGGCTCACTGCCCAGGCCCCCGCGCCACCAACTGCCCTTTTCAAGGCAAAGAAGAAGAAGAAGGACGACCTGGCCCCACCGAGACGAGATCACAGGACCATCACCTCAATCCAGAAGAGGAAAAACATCATCCCTGCCGTGCGGATGTACTCCGCGCGGCTAGAAGCCGCAGACCCGGAGGAATCTCCTATCGTGATTCCCCCTGGCGCCCGCCAGTACCGCAGCAGGACAAAGACCGGGACCGTGCTGTACACGATCCCCGCCATCCAGCCCCAGCAGCCAGTGAAGAGCCACCCCGCAGACCCGAGGACAAGACCGGCCATCCCCATGCCGTCCCCCGTGATGCCCGAGCCCGCCCCCGCACCCGGACCCAGCAACCGCCCCACAGTAGGCCCAGCTTCGGGCTACGTGCCGCCCCCCAGACCCCAGCAGCCATCCCAGGACATGGAGACGACCCAGGAGGAAGGTTGGACGAGGCCGTCCAACCCCGTGAAGAGGCCCCTGTCACCGCAGGGACCGGAACCGGTTATTGTCGGTAACCGGTTCTCCGACCTCAAGGAGGTTTCTGAAGGCGGCGGCGCTCCGCAACCCAAACGCGCCAACACATCTAATCCCTCTTTCTCATCCGCAGGTACCAGCAGCCAAGCAGCGGCAAGGAGAGATCGCGTTCCCCCGGTCGTGATGACCCTGGGGAACCTCACACACAGCCAGATCACCTCTGCAGTGCAGGGTCATCTTGGCCACGCCAATTTCAATTTCAGATACAACAGGGGCGGGACCGCCAATATCTTTGTACGCAGCATGGCGGACCACCGCGCTCTCACCAACGGGCTGCGAGCGGAGGCGCGCGGCTTCCATACCTACACAGCGGAGGCTGAAAAATTGAAGAAGGCGGTCATCAAGGGCCTGCCAAACATCGAGACGGAGGAGATCGCTGCAGACCTGACGGATCAGGGCTTCCCCCCAATCAAGGTCATCAGGATGACGACCGCAGCGGAATACCCGATGTACATGGCCCAATTTGACAAAGAAGTGAACATGGGCCAGCTGAGGGCGGCAGTCAAGTACCTCTGCCACTGCAGGATCCGCCTGCAGAAGCACCGCAGCAACCATCTGCAGCACGGGACACAGTGCTACCGCTGCCAGAACTTCGGGCACGGGTCCCGCAACTGCTCACACACCGCGAGGTGTGTAAAGTGCTTGGTGGAGCACGCCTCGGCCGAGTGCCCCAAAACCACCAGGGACGAGCCCGCCGCGTGCTGCAACTGCGGAGGCCCCCATCCCGCCAACTTCAGAGGCTGCCCGAAGAGGGTAGCGTACGTCGCCTCCCTCCAGCAGCGACAGAAACAGCCCCATCGCCCCGGACCAGGGGCCAGCAGGCCACATCCTCAGGCGCAGCAGACGACGAGGACTGATGGACGCTCATGGGCCCATGTGGCTGGCGGAAAAGCGGCCACCCAGCAGCCCGAGGCGCAGCCCGAGCCTCAGCCCCAACCGCAGCCCCGCTCGCAGACCTACACGCAGCAGTCCGCAGGCTCCAGAGACCCAGACGCCACGCTGATGATGTCCCTCCTCATGGGATTAGATGGCGTGCGATCGCAGCTGGCCAGCTGCACCTCCATATACCAGAGGGCTTGCATCCTGATGGATGTCATCACCACCACCATCAATGTATAATCCCGAGATGGTGAACGTCCTCCTGTGGAATGCCTTCAGCATCCGCTTTAAGATTGATGAACTGCTCGCTCTGGCAAATAACACTAACATTGACATCATTCTCATTTCAGAAACACATCTCAAACCCGACACACCGCTGAGAGTGCCCGGCTTCGAAGTTCACCGAGACGACCGACTAGAAGGAGGAGGCGGAGGCACCGCCATTTTCGTTCGTCAATCCATCACATCTACAAGGATCCCCACTCCGAAGCTGAAGCATACTGAAGCTACGATTGTCGAAGTCACCATAGAGGATAGAGCGCATACCTTCATCGCCGCCTATTGCAGACACCACAACCTTCTGGTGAGAGAAGATTTGGACAAATTACTTAATCTGCACCCAATTGTTGTTCTAGGAGGAGATCTCAACGCCAAACACAACTATTGGAATAACTACAGAGGCAATGCGAACGGGAAAACGCTCTTTACGCATATGCAGACTCACAACTACACGATAATGGCACCGGACAAACCGACATACCACGCAGTGCACGCACAGTACCCCAGCACTCTGGACATCGTACTCGAGAAAAACGTCAAGACGATCTCGCCACTGCGCACGCTGGATGAACTGTCATCGGACCATCTGCCCGTGAGCTTCAGTATTGGAGGAACGACTTCGAGGAGCCCCAGAAAACAGCGAAACTACAAGGACGCAGACTGGGAAGGATTCAAGAAAGAGATTAACGAACGAATTCACCTAACATCGGGAACTCTGCGCTCTACAGATGAAATCGACGAGGCCGCAAGCACTCTCACGGAAATCATACAACATGCACAAGACACACACATACCTCTCAAAGAAGTACACACACACACGATCAAGCTTCCCGAGCATGTCTTATCGCTCATCAAGGAGAAAAATCGCTTGCGACGCATCTACCATCGTACGCGCGACGGCTACTTCAAAACGGCCTACAACACTCTACAGCGGGAAATCAAGCAGGAAATAACGGACCTCAGACGCCAACTTTGGACGAAGAAAGTTACATCACTCACGCCAAAGGATAACAGCCTATGGAAAATGGCAAAAGCGCTGAAACATCAAGACCACACGATTCCCCCGCTAGAGAAGCTAGACGGCTCAGGATTGGCGCTGTCACTAGAAGAGAAGGCGAACGCGCTCGCCGACGGATTCGAGAGAGCCTACGCAGCCACGGACGGCCTATCCGATCCGGAAACGGATCGACTAGTAGATGAATCTCTACGACATCTCGAACAAGCGGAGCAGACGAACGTCGAAGACATCCATTTCAGCACACCGAGCGAAGTTGCCGTCATTATTAAGCGATTGAAGACCAACAAGGCGCCGGGAAGCGATCAAATACACAACATTCTACTCAAACATCTACCTCAGAAAGCCATCATCTACATCACAAAACTGTTCAATGCCTGTCTCATCACCGGACATTTCCCACAGATCTGGAAGACGGCGACCGTGCTGCCCTTCTCGAAGCCGAACAAGGACAAGAAGCAGCCGACAAGCTACCGGCCGATCAGTCTACTATCCACGCTGAGCAAAGTATTTGAACAGGTTATACTCAACAGGCTGCTTCCACACCACGAAGAAAACAACACTTTGCCAGACGAGCAGTTCGGATTCAGAAAGAGGCATTCCACCACCCATCAACTCACCCGAGTAGCGGAATTCATCACCAGAAGATTTAACGAACATCGCTACATCGCCGCTGCACTGCTAGACTTGGAGAAGGCATTTGACACCGTTTGGATCAGAGGGCTACTGCACAAGCTGCACAGAACTAACACGCCCATATACCTAACGAGAGTGATACAAGAATACCTCAAGAACAGATCCTTCCGAGTCTTCATCAGAAACGCGCTGTCGTCACTACGTGAGATTCCAAAAGGCGTGCCACAAGGAAGTCTACTGGGACCTCATCTCTTCAACATCTTTACACATGACATCCCCCGAGACGAGAGATGCAACCTGTCTATCTATGCAGACGACGTCAAGCTGTACGTTTCCTCGCTGAAAGCCGAGATGGCGGCCATATACCTACAGAGAGCGCTCGACGCTCTCGTAGAGTTCTACAAGATGTGGCGCCTCAAACTGAACGAAGCCAAAACCGAAGTCATCATGTACACGAGGAAACGCGTCAGAAGGACACCAGACGTCAACATCGAAATGGGCGGACACGTCTTAGAATGGAAGGATGAAGTCGTTTACCTGGGCCTGACTATGGACTCACGACTCAACTGGAAATCTCACCTAGCCAAGATGCACGCAAGAGCCAGAATGGCACTCGGCATGATGAAGCCCATCTTCAATAGAAAAAGTCCGCTAATTCCCAGAACCAAACTCCTGACTTACTATTCGCTCATTCGACCGGTGCTGACCTATGCTATTCCCGTGTGGAGTAGCATCTCACAATCTGACTTTACAAAACTACAGACACTACAGAATCTCTGCACTAAAATCACATACAACACTAGAATCAGAACAAATTTGAAAAGACTACATGCGAGAGAAGACATTCCGACCTTATTTGAATACACTCACAGACTGACAGACCGATTTTACAAATCCTTAAGACACAGTAAAAATAAACTCATACAGGAAATCGGTCAATACAATTCTCCCAGCGACTTCACATTCAAATACGTACACAGACTACCCAAACACATTCTGATGGACCTTGACCACATCTGGCATGAACCAGATTCAGACGCCGACGAGTGAGCGAGCAGTAGGTATTCCCAAACTCCAGACCCCTCCCCCGTAACTTATGTTTATATATCTATGTATATATTTATATAATATTGTATAGTATGTATGTATATGTATGTTTATCCCCTATAGTCCCATAAAGTATATATCTACATAAAAACAGACATACACCCCACACACACACAATGCAGGATATCGTACACCGATATCACTGAAGGCCGACCGGGTTCATGTTGACCGCCGGCCGAATCTTCCTGGATGAGGTTTTTCATGGTTTCCTCATTCCCGAAGGCAAATGCGGAAGAACTCCAAATAAAAGGACATGACCGCCTCCTTCCCACTCCCAACATAACACAAACACACACATATGTATTTATGCTTTCCAGTTTGCTGACGATCAAGAGTAAATGATGACCAAAAAAGATGCAATTTTAGTAGGGTTTTTAGGTAACAATTTTTCCCTACCGATTAAATTCAGGACCTTAAGTCTATAATAAACAAGTAAAATTTTTAAATACCCACATGAGGTAAAGATTGCGAGGCGCAAATGACGCCGTTCTATTTGTATAAAGAACATTAACTTTAAATTCAGTAAATTTAAATGATTCACCTCTTCAAGGAATATAAGAATCTAGTAAATCAAAATCAAAAATCAAAATGCCTATCTCGTACAAGACCCCACTAAGAGACAGCCTGGGTTCTCATTGCCTCGCAAACTCTGGTCGGCCCTCAATAGGATAAGGTGCTCACATAGCCGTTGTGCCCATATGATGTATAGATGGGACCTTTAAGAGTCGGAGATGTGTGAATGCGGTGAGGTGCAGACAACCGAACATGGTCAACAAATCGGGATGAATAGATAGGGCAAGGCCCTAGACTGGCTCGCAGACTTAGATGTCCCCTTCTGATCCCCCCACCATACGAAAGAAGAAGAAGACTTACTTTTCTGTGATTCCTGATATTATTTGGAGTAAAACATGTAAATTAAAGTTTGGTTTCCGGTAACATTGTGATGGCTCTTCCTTTTTTTTTTTTTTCAAAAAATCTTCCATATGTTTTCACTGGTCGGTCAGCCAAGGACCCCTCACCCCGCCCACACCTGTCCAATACTTACTAATTTTTTTAAAGTTTTAGATGAAAAAAAACACCAAAAATGCCACCGGCAACCAATATTTTATTTAAATTTTTATTTCAAGTAATGTCAGGAATCACTGGTTAAAGTTTTATTATTTTTCATTTACTCACAAATATTTGCCCATGTTGCCTCTAAAATCATGAAACACTAAAAATTTTAATGGCCTATATCTTATAATTTAAATCAAAAATAAATAAAGTAGCTCACATCCGTACTAGATATTTGATATACATTTTGATTGCAAAAGTAATTTTTCAGTTTGGTTGGGTATTTTGAACTCAAATCCAAATTTAAGATTTTTTTTATGAAACTGGCCAAAATGGGCCGCGCATATGTTCCTCTTAAGTACGTTCTTAAACGTCCTCTGTAATTATATGGTTTTGGGAATTGATAAAAGATGAATAAATAATTATTTATTGAAGCAAGTAAATGACTTTTAAGTTAATAAATTTTTTTTTTTTTTTAAATAACTTTTACTTTTCAACCCATAAACCAGACTCGAAGGATAACAGTAAGTTTAGTATTATAGTCGGTGTTCCTTAAACGGAAGATGGATCGTTCGCGGTTTGTATGTCATTATTAGAGACGAGTAGGTGCAGTGTTCTGGCAGAGCAGAATGGGCGGATATCCCACACTTAGTGAACCATAGTCATAACATTACTGTAAATCATGGTTCGTTCGCACGTTTTGTTATAGGTGGGTTCAGATTCAGTGGAAGATACTCTCAGTTTCGCCCTGGTGAAGAATCGCCGCGCGCCGTTCAGTCTTTCTTGAACAGACCTGAATAGTCTGTTAAGTATAGTAAGCGCCAAATTTTAATGTCGACTAGACGTTGGTACAGAATAGTCGCATTTGGCGAGTTTAAGGTCCGAAAAGCGGCATGTCTCCCCGCCAACGCCTTTATGTTTTACGTATCTTTCTCTTTCGCTTACGGTCATTGTAAAGTCAGTAAATGACTATGGACTGCTTGGTGTAACTATAAGTGACCAGCTCAGGTACGGGGGCTCCATCGAAGCTAGAGTTATTTTAGTGTCTCAGAAACTGGGCGTACTGTACAAGGCCCGCTGATAATTTAATAGTACACAACTGTTAAACCTGTGAAGATCGCAAGTGCGCCCCTCAGTTGAATTTGGTAGTCACCTATGGCCTGGAGCCCCAAAATATCTGAAAAAACCCTCGAACAGAATCGGGAGGTCCGTTTGATAGATATCTATCATAACAAATTGATTGCGCACACGCGTCTGGTGGGAATGCTGTTCTTATTCTACCAGTATTTCAATGGAAGATTCTCCTTGGAACCAGCGTTATTGATCCCCTCAGCACCGGTGCATGGTCGGGAAATACGCCAAACAAGCGCCCAACGTATGTACACGGTTGACATTTGTCACATGAGAGTTTCTACGGTAGGTTCTTGAGTTCAACAGCTTGGCTGGTGAACGATTTGCCGACATCTGTATTTCCTCCCTCCTCCCTCCTACAACATCCACAAAAATGACATAGGCCCTGGGGGAAATTATTTTACTTAGAGCCTCCCGTGTGGAGTTGTAATATAAAAACAAAAAAAATCTCTACAGATCTGCACTCGTACAAGTCACGTAGATTTCAATTCCAAGAATCCATTTCAAAAAGTGCTGTTGAAGTTTGTGTACTTCTGCTTTGTTTATCATCCAAGTTTTTCTCACTCGCTCTATGCTTATGCCAAAACTAAACAGGTATATTCTTGTATATGTACTAAGTGTATCGGACGTGCGTTTAGAAATAATTTTAATTTTAAAACAATTTTATATTTCTTTTAATAAATCAAATTACGGGTCAAGCAGTTCCTATGGGACAAAAAACTAAGCTTGACCCCCCCCCCCTCTCTCCCACCTCGAATGTGTACATACCTACACACCTTTTTTCCCTTTGCATAAAGTTTGAATTTGTGCAAAGTAGTCCATTCGTACGGGCGCCTTATCTTTGCGCAAATTCGAATTTTATGCAAAGCTGTTTCAATGTGTACCAAAATTATGCAAACTCATAATTATTTTAAATAAAATAACGGAGGACGGCGAGTGTCAGGCGAAGATGATGTTGTGTGGCGACACGCTCGGTGTAATACGCCGCAGCGTTCCTAAACCCTGCCGGTCCGAATTTCAGGACTCTCAGTTCTTGGAATTACGGGGAGACAAAAGGCTAGTCTAGGCCAAGTTTCTCCCTTTAAATAGAGCCCTAAATGCTCTGGACCGGCAGAGTGCCAGCATCCGCTTTCACAACATCATCTCTCCGATCGAACTGCAACTTGGACTTTTTCTTTCCACTGGCCGACACCGTTCACCCTGAAGAAACAAACACAATTGCTCGATCGCCTTTCTCAAGGCGCAGGTTTCCCCTCTACCTCCCTTCCTCTCCTTACCCTGAAGGCACGTATTACAATTCTCGAACGCCTTTCTCAAGGCGCAGGTACCTCGCAAACGCTCTCCTCTACCTCCCTTCCTACCCCCGCCTACAACCCTACTTATCCCACATTATTCCCTATTTTTCCCACTCCCCACACATTCTACCCTACTTTCTCCCTCCCAAGGCGTCGAAGCGGCCAGCCGGTCCAATTCCCCACTACATCGTCTGTGCGGCCGGCGGTTACAGCGCTCGTCCCGTACACTAAGGATAAAGAACGGGAATTCGCTTCCAAAGGGGCTATTCTGGTTATACTTAACGATAAGGAATTGTCCTTAACTAAACAATTAAAATTTACAACTTTTTCGTTAAATGCGATTACAGTTCTTTCGGATGACAGCGAAAAAGTCGTTGATTTCAATATTAAGGACAATTCCTTTTCCATAAGTTGAACCGTAGAAAATCATTAATATATAAGTATAAGTATCATTTTAATTATTTGTTTTATGACAGTTAGACATTGAATACTCCCATTTTAACTGCACTTGTGTCCTTATAAGTCAAACGCCCAAGTAAACCGAACCCAGCTAGTGATGGATGGCGTCACTATTCACTACTCTCGTACCAAGGGGGATCGAACCTCGAACCCATCGGAACAAGAAGAAGACATCTGCCATGTATTATTGCACAACCTGTAAACTAACACCCAACAACCAACACGCCACTCACTCTCTATTATATTATTAGATATACAGGATGTTTCTTAAAATGTTTTTTTTTTTTTTTTTTTTTTTAATTTGAAAACCATGCAAGAATCCCAACTGCCCAGAACCGGTGGAACTATGACTATGACGATGTTGTGAGACTTAAAGGTCCACTATTCGAATTTCGACCGATTTATTTCATATCTCCCTTAAACATTTGAAGTTTTTAAGCTTTTAAAAAAATATATATATTTTATTTTTGAAGATAATATCAAGATATGTTCCACGCCGAAACGCAAATTATATGAAATTCTCTCGATAGAAAAAAATCGCAACGTATGCTTCGAAAATTATTTAAAACAAATCTATATCTATTATTTTACAAGTTATATTTGTGAAAAAAATCACAATGTTTCTTTAAATGATACTTAAGATACGTTCCACGAAATTTTTGCGCTATTTTAAACGAGTCATGTTTTATTAAGCTTTTTCGCCATTTTCTCTGCGATTTCATCATTTTAAATATTAGCGCGCTCTGTCCAACATTCGTAATCACACATCTCTCCATCTTCTTCTTTTTCAGCCGAATAGCGCCGCCTTAAAGCTCGTTCACACACAGCTATAAATCTGCGAGCAGATATCTGTTGAACCGCGAGCGCTTATCTTTTGTACTTTCATAAGACGCTATCAAATATTTCTTCCTGTGGTAGGAGAGGGGGTCAGTTGAATTAAGGAGCGGCAACGGAATGCACATTTTTTGTACTGAAATCTGTCAACTTGACATCTGTCATCCACGGGTCTAGGCAGCTCCGTAATTACAATGACCCCCTCTTCTGTTTTCGTCGGAAAGGGGGAGGCTTATCTTTTGGTATATCACCTCTGGAGCGGTTCCGTCGTAAGATGTGTATTGTCTATGATTGATCTGCGCTTAAAACCGCTAGGTGTGAACGGTCTGAAGGGATTGTATTGAGAGCGTTTTATATTTGATAGATGTGTGTGAACCAGCCCTTAAAAAGAATCACGGTGGTCGAGAAATTTTAATAATCGCATGGCGGAGCATTGTAGAAATCTTAATATATAAAAATGAATGTTTCTCTGTTTGTCCCTTACGCTTTCCTAAACCATTCATCCGATTGCGATCCAAAACTTTGGTGGTTAGGTGTGCGCATGCCCGCGATGGTTTGTGAGTAAATAGTGAGATTTTTTTATATGAATACCGCACAAGAGTCCCAACTACTCCCGTCTGGAGCCAATTCGAGTATGTTGTGAGGCTGAAGGTAGTGGGAAGGAGAAGGAGATGGGGAAGAGGAAGGTGGGGAGTACCTGGCTATTCAAATCTGGTCACCAAACACGGCTAAAGCCATTTCAAGCAACGTTTCAATTCTGAATGGTGGTCTTACACCAGGGCGATACTGAGAGTATCTTGCACTCTGGAACGTGCCGAAAATATACTATATATTATTTTAAATTAATATATTGTGAATTGATGAAGTGATTCGATCCCGCGACCTTCGGAATGCGAGTCAAGAGCCTTACCGCTGGACTACGCCGGCCGTCATCATAACTGTTAGGTTGGTCAATTCCTTTGAATTGTGTACGACAAAACCCAGCATCTTTATAGCCGATTTACAGATCTTTTCAATGTGAGCATAAAATTTTAAGCGATAAGCATACACAATACCTAGTCCTTGCAAGACACCATATGTTTCAATGACGTGTCTTTCATTTTAAAATTAAAATATATGGTCCTTTGTAACCTCTATATGTAGTATCTCTCCGGATATGGAAAGATTGACGGTAATACATAGTTTTTTCAAGCGGCTACATGTCACATATGACGTCATTGCCTGTCTCGGTTACTTTGTATCGGTGACTATCACTCGATGACAGTGGATCTGAGGAACAGACTATTTAATACTTGGAGCAGGTGGATGAGTTTGTGTATCTGGGTAGTATGTTTACGAGAGATGGGAAGGCTGATAGAGATATCGAAAGAAGGGTAAATGCCGGTAACTCCGTTAATGGAGGACTGAATGCCGTTGGCGCTAATAAAAAACTGTCAAAAGGAGCGAAACTAGCAGTCCACAATGGAGTCCTGGTACCTACCCTGATGTATGGCAGTGAGGCATGGAACTGGCAGAGGAAGGATGAAAGTAAACTGAATGCTGTAGAAATGAGATCCCTGAGGCGTATGTGTGGTAAAACCATGTATGATCGTGTGAGAAATGTGGAGATCCGCAAAGAATGTAAGGCTGATGTAAGCATAATGAGTAAGATTAAGAAAGGGACCCTCAGATGGTTTGGGCATGTAGAGCGAATGAACGAAGAAAGTATTGTAAGAAGAATATATGACGCAAATGTGAATGGTAGAAGAAGTCGGGGATGCCCGAGGAAGACATGGCACGATCAAGTGAATCAGATACTTGAGTCGGGCCATGTCAAAAGCCAGAATAATAGAAGAGTATGTATGAGACGATGTATGAATGTGAGTGAAGCAAAGAGTGTGTGCCAGGACCGAGTTGTTTGGCGGTCCGTCCTCTCTGCCTACCCCTGCGGGGAAACGGCGTGATGGTTAGTTAGTTAGTTAGTTAGTTCCTACTGGATTTATAAATTGGCCGCCTTAACTAACTGGGCTAGGCCGAACCAAAAGCCGCCCGTAGGGCCTAGCAGCAAAAACCAGCTGAGCGAGTTTTTAACTGTTGTAGTAATATTCTGTGGAGTTGTCTGGTAGAGGCAGGAATCGCTGTTAAAAGCTTTGTTGGATTTGTTACACCCTGTACAGCAATATTATATTACGTATATAATGTAATATTATGTATATGTCTGGTAGAGGCAGGACTCACCTACTGACATCGATAAATCATCAATGGGATATTGTACTTCTGATTATTTATAATGTTTTATTACGGAGACGGATCGTTTTATTGTCACTTGAAATGAATTAGGCAGAAAGAAAAAACGTATTTTCTATAAATCTTGCAATATGTTTTATTAAATCTCAAGGACTGACTGAATAAGGTTTTTTTTAATACGAATATCTCATAAAGAATCATCATTATCATCATCTTCATCCCCTTATCCTATTCGGGTCCCCACCCATTGCATCGACAAGGCTCCTCCATACGTCCCTGTCTTGTGATTGTTCGGCCTCCGTCCATGGCAGTCCCATCCTCTCCTCACACAGTTTCTGGAGTTGCCTCGACCAGCTGTGTCTGGGGCGGCCCACTGGACGTCTACCCTCTGGAATCGCACTTAGTATCTTCCTCGGAATTCGGTCATCAGGCATTCTTAGTACATGCCCAAGCCACCTCAGTTCGGTAGTATTATTAGGCTTGCGTCTGCGTGGTTGAATTTCAGAACCCAGCTTCAAGTGCATGTTTGACGCCACGCCATACGCGCCGCGCCACAAATAACATCTGTGTACGTGGAATTTCAAGCAAAGCTCCGTTGTAATTCGGTTTGAATACAAGAATTCGTCACGAGATGTCGCCACTTCGGCAGGACGCATAGGGATTTGCCCCCTCCTAAGTATAAGTTCTACGAATTTGTGAATCTGGAGTATCCCTCGGGATATGGAAAGATTGACGGTAATATTCAGTTGTATCAAACGGCTGTATATTACAAATGACGTTATTGCCCGTCCCGATTACTTTGTTCCGGTGACTAGCCATCACTGGTTGACAGTGGATACGAGGAACGGGCTAATTTTGGAACCAGTTCCTATTGGATTTATAAAATGATCACCATCACTAACTGGGCGAAGCCGAACTAAAAGCCGCCCGCAGGGACTAGCAGTAAAAACCTGTGGAGTGGGTTTTAAGTGAATATTGCACAAGAGACCCAAGTGCCCAAGGCCGGTGGGACTACAACATCTTCCTCTCCTCATTTGGGAATGCTGTCAGGTTGAAAAGTGAGGAGAGAGGAAAAAATGCAAAAGGTTGAAATGTAAGGGCTATTAATATGTAGTCAATTTGGGAGGAAGTATGGGTACCGCCGCCTCGAGAACCATTTATTGGATAACAAGAAGTTCGCTACGTTTGATGACGTAGCAAACGGGTTGATGCCCGGGTTCATGAGATTTCCACCAAATGCGGGCGGCATGTATCGAGAGAGACATTAAGGGAGACCTTCTCCAGTCGGACTCTCTCGATCCATTGTGCCTAGCATGGTGGTCGAAAAATCCTAAAATTAATGTAACAAACAATTCAATTAATAAAGAAAACTTGTCTTGCACATTAACATTAGCTCCACACAGCCTCCTGTGTGGAGCTAATGTTAAAAAAGGCTGAAAAAAATACTGGTGGTCTTTAGCAAGGCGATACTGATATATAGCTCGTTCCAGAGTGGAAAATACTCTCAGTATCGCCCTCGTATAAGACCACCATTCAGAATTGAAATGTTGATTGAAAGGCTTTAGCCGTGTTTGGTGACCATATCTGAATAGCCAGGTACATCCTCCACCTTCCTCTTCCCCATCTTTTTCCCCTCCCCTCTACCTTCACCCTCACAACATACTCCAATTGGGGATGTTATAGTCTCACTGGCTCCAGACGGGAGCAGTTGGGACTCTTGTTCGGTATTCATATAAAAAAAATTGTAGTATTTAATTAATGAAGACAATATTAGCGAAACTCTATCAAAAATCTGAAACAGAAAAATCAGAAAAAGATACGGTAAAAGAGAGCTTAGAGAGAGAGGAGATTTTAAATTTATCATTTTTATTGGATAAAATTTATACGTAGGTTCTGGATTCGAGTCCTAGATGTGACCGTAGTTTTTCCTGATTTTTCTGTTTTCAGATTTTCGATTGAGTCCCTAATAAGTATTTCCTTCATTTAATTAAAATATTACAATTTGAGGTTTTACTCATCAAATTCAAAATAAAATATATGTTTTACTTAAAAAGTTTCATAAATTTTTCTCAAATTGCAAACGGAAACGTTGGTTTTCTATTACATTCTCGTATATGTACATTTTAATTCTTCGGTGGTTAACTTTTAAATTTAAACGTAAAACGTAGTGTTTTCTCTTTCTAACATCGTTAAGATCAAATTTCTCACCATGATAGTAAGGAAGACAGCGATTTCTTTGATTTTCTTTGTATATGAGCTGTTTGCAAAAGCGATCAAATTAGCCTGAGGGGTTAAAGATCGTACGATATTTGGCGATTTTCGGTCACCGCACGCTAATGGCGACCTAATGGCCGTGCCTAATGTCGGCCATGTTACTATATTATATTATTAGTGGTTTATATTATTAAGTAAAATGGCTATGTAATAGTAATGGCGATGTAGCTCTACAAAACAGACGTGATATAATATTAAAGCGGCAAATGGCGGCGGAGTGGGAACAAAATGCTGCGTTTAACCAAAATATATGACTCGAATCTTTACGAGCTTGTTTGCGCTGCGCTTCTTAAACTGCACAGGTGCACAATTAATATATTTTCACTTTTTTTACATTAAAACCTCAGGCTTTAGGCATAGTTCGTCAAAAGTTCAAAATATTTCCGCTTCTGCAATAAAATCCAAATTTATTTATATATATTTTACAGTACAAATACCTTACAAAATGATGATTTGTCTGTCCAACTGGGAAGGTTTCCCGTTTTAGGACAGCCAAATTGCACAATTAGTTCATAATCCATACTAATATTATAAATGCGAAACTGCTAGAGTTCGTTTATGACGCTTTCACGCATTAACCAATAAAAAGACTTTAGAAATTCATTCACCAATAGAAAGCTAAATTATATGCGAAGGCTAGTATATGATGGCAAGCTCTGGCGTTATGAAATTATAAATATTAATATATTATATTTGTTATACGTTTTCTGTCGCTAACAAAAGCGAATTATTTCTAAAGTCAGAAAAAAATCGTTTCCATGGAAACGATGTTGATATATTTGTGGGCTCTAAGCTGGTAGGTACTCAGCCCCCTGGTCAGCTACTGCTCCAGAAAATTCAAATATTAGAATATGTTTTGTTTTTTTTGGACAAGCTTCTGTTTTGGAACAAATGTCAGATGAGAGTTCCTACATTTAAAATATAATTCATAACGATTATAAAGACTGAATAATAAATAGTGTAATTTTTTTATTATATTTACAAACTTCCAAATTTTTTATTAAAAATAAACATCCGAAATGTTTGTAAGCGCATAAATTCCGAACGAATGAACACAATCGGATAATTTTTTTTTTCTTTGAGCTATAGCTTTATGAAATTTAGGTGGCAGGCGAGATGTTTGAAAACTGAATGTAAGGGAATGAATGTATGGAATGCGGGAGGGGGTGGAAATGGGGAGGAGGGGGGATAATTGATAAGTTCAGCCGCTATAGTAATTTCCCGTAATACCATGCGAGCGAAGCCGCGGGGAAAAGCTAGTATTCTTATTAAAGGAATGGCTTCTTTATGTCCTGGAAAGTAGCGCGAGGATGTGATTTTTAAAAGGTCATTTTGGAGAACATTAACGGTTGCATTTGGACAAAGGAATGGTTTCTTTCAAGAGATCGCAAGGATGAGATGCTTTCAAGGTCATTTTGGAGAACATTACAATTGCATAATTAAAATTATAGCATGCGCTATAATTTTTAAGGTTTAGTTAATAACCAATTTGTTCGTTTTTTGGAAAAACTCGTATTGATTTCATAAAAATCGTTGTCTCTCTTACTATCATGGTTGGAAATTATGATCTAAGCGGCGGTGTTAGAAAGAGAAAGCACCACGCTTCATATTCAAATCTACAAGCTAAACACAAACAATTAAAATGTATATTTACACGAAACCAAAATTTCCGACCACAATTTGAAAAATAACTAAGAAAATTTATGACTTTTTTTACTAATTATTTTGATATGACTCGACAGAACAGTGAGTTGACGATAACGTTTATATACTACATTTGCCTAATAAAGTATGATGCGTTCTGAAATATTTCATTAATTAGGATTTTATGGCAAAGCGGAAATATTATAACCTTTTGATAAAATAAGCCCGAGGCCTTAGGGGTTAACGTGTCGTTAAATGGAAATTTAAAAACTGTTTTTGAAAGTTGTTAAAATACGCTTCAAATTTAGTAATTTGAAATAAGCATATAAATGGCTAGGAATCCGGAATTCGCGGGTTAAGCGAGTTAATTTTATTTGATTGATATGCGTTATTTTACAATTTATTAATAAAAATAATGTATGGCATATTTGCGGCACGTTCCACAGCGGAAAGGGTGGTTCGCTGGCGGGAGACTTCCATTCAGCATTGAAATGCCGAAGCCGGTTTAAACCGTGTTTGATGGTGTGTTACCAGATCGGAATAATTAAGTACTTCCCCTCCTTTGTCTTCCCCATCTACTTTCCCTTCAAACTACATTCAGCCTTACAACAAACCCCAATTTGGGGATACCCTAATTGTCTCACTGGCTCCAGACGGTTGGGATCAGTTGGTGCTCTTGTGCAGTATTAATATAATTGGGATGCCATAGTCTCACTGGCTCCAAATGGTTGCTTTTGTGCGGAATTCATAAAATTGAGATGCCGTAGTTTCATTGGCTCCAGATGGTTGGGAGCAATTGGTGCTCTTGTGCAGTATTTATATAATTGGGATTCCATAGTCTCACTGGCTCCAGACGGAATGATTTGCCGCCATCTGTGTTTCCTCCCTCCTACAACATGGGTCTCTTAAAGACCAATGTTCATTCCTTCCTCTCCTCAAAAAGACCCTCCACACAGCATCCCAGATGGCTTAGGCCCTGAGGGAAATTATTTTCCTCAGGGCCTTCTGTGTGGAGTTAATATAAAAAAGACGGTTTGGAGCAGTTGGTGCTCTTGTGCAGTATTCATATAATTGGAATTCCATAGTCTCACTGGCTCCAGAGGGTTGGGAGCAGTTGGGACTCTTGTGCAGTATTCACATAAAAAATAATATTAATAGTCCCACAGTTTGAGGGCCGCCGACCAATGTGAAAGTTTTTCCACGGCGTGTTGCGCAACCGGCACACTTACCGAATGGAATTTGGATTTTATAATGTTCGGTGTTATTATTATTACACGGGCCTAGTTCCTCGGACCTCCTCTCTACAACCCCCCCCCCCCCCCGCAGAGACGATCCGCGTTATCTAATGCGGTCCATCTAGTACCTCGGAGGCTGTGCCGTACCTGCTGATGAGAGGGAATGCACAAATGTACTCGTTTAGAATGCGGAGAAAGAATAAAGTTGTATTCCATGTATATATTTTTATGGTGTAAGAGTTCCAGTAATTTGGGAGACGGGAATGGGTACCGCCGCCCCGGGAACCTTTATTGGATAACCAACACCTCTGCCATAGGTCACCCCAAGTGGTTCGCTACGTTTGGTGATTTAGCAGGGGTGCCCGGGTTCAAGGGGTGAGGTTTGTCTAGATCTTGGAGGCAGATGACCAAGACACACTGAACCCCAGATTCCTACCCACTCCTTAAACCCTTTTCCTTCCCAGAACTCCCCTCCTCTCTCTTTCCTTAAAATAACACTCCACACATCATCCCCAAAGATGACATAGGCCCTGAGGGAAATTATTTTCCTCAGGGCCTCCTCTATGTAGCTTATGAAAAAAAAAAGCTGCTCCCGTCTAGAGGCAGTGAGACTATGGCATCCCCAATTGGGGTATGTTGAGAGGCTGAGGGAGTGGGAAGAGGAAGATGGAGAACCTGGCTATTTAGATGTGGTCACCAAACACGGCTAAAGCCATTTCAATTCTAAATAGTGTCAGAGTGATACTGAGAGTATTTTCCACTCTGGAACATGCCGCTAATATACTATATATTATTGGAAATGAATTCGTTATAAAATAACATAAATTAATCAAATAATTTTTTTGCGCACATCGGGATTCGGTCCCGCGACTTTCGTGAAACATGGACTTCAAGCTACGTCACGAATTTTTAGTCAATCCCCGCTCTACCTTCTCGACAAACCTTGGCACAACCCCTTAAGCTGCCGCTACCAGAATTTTTACCGATTTCTTACATATCTCCCTTAAACATTTGAAGTGTTTAAGCTCTTAAAAAAATATACGTTATTTTTTAAGATAATGTCTAGATGTTCGATAGAAAAAAATCGCAAAATATGCTCCGAAAATTCACTTATTTTAGAAGTTGTATGTACGAAAAAATTTAGTTTTTCTTTAAATGCTACTTTAGACCCAACGAGATTTTTGCTCTATTTCAAACGAGTCGTATTTTATTAAACATTTTCACAATTTTCGCTTCAATTTTATCGTTTTAAATATTAGCGCGCTCTCTCCAACATTCGTACTTACAGATCTCTTCATCTTCTTCTTTTTGGGTGGGTGTACGGCCCCTTAATAAGCCAAATAATAGCTCCTTTTTTAGACGCCTATACGTACCAAGCAATCACATGTCAAATCAGACATCCACATAAATAATACTTAATACTTCCGTATCACAGAAATTTACGTTAATTGCCTAATTTTATAAGTATGAACTTTTAGATTCATTCAACGATGAGGAATGTTGATGTTATTAATTGATAATGAATCTTAAGTAGTTTGATAAGGGATTTTTAAAGTTTCAACGTCCGGACAGATTGTTTTCAGCGATTAGAGACACGAATAGTGCACGTCTCCGGCAAACAAATACTATTTAAAATTAGTATCTCAGGCTTCCCGCAACTCTACCGATTTATTAAAAATTTTCCTTAAGGCAGTATTCTAGTCTAGAAAAAAAAAAAAAAATGTTTTTCCTCATATTTCCAAATTTTAAATATTGAAAATTATCTCCTTAAAAGGGTTTTTCGAAATTTGCATTATTTTAAAAGTTATAACCATTTTAATGTCGCGGTTTAGACAGAATCTAACCAGAATCTGAATAGAACAACATTTTAAACGCTCAAAATCACTTTTTTTGAGACGGTTGACACGATATCTCTAAGGATGGGTTGTTTCAAAAAATTTGACAAATTCGTCAAATATTTGACGTTAATTTTCACGTTCTGTGTAAGTTCTATTCAAGTTCTGTGATGATTTCAGTTTTGTGAAGCAGCTGGCCTATGAAGATGAAAAAACAGAACTCGAAAAGAACTTACACAGAACCTGAAAATTAACTTCAAATATTTGATGAACTCATCAAATTTTTTGAAACAACCCGTCCTAATTCTACGTAACCAATTTGCTTGAAATTTGGTATGAGCCTTTTCATACATTACTCTATGGCGGGAACTAAAACTATAACAAAATTTATTTTTTTACTATTATAAAAAAATTTGAAAAGTAAAAAAAAACTGTTGAAGTCGCCATTTTGCGAAAAATTATTTTTTTTACTTTTTCTTGGTTCGGGCCATAACCGCATTTGTTTGGATTAAGAATTAATTTGTTTTTTTTTTAGATTACTAGGAGGGTTGCAATCGTGTCAACCAGGGCGCGCCATTTTTTTGACCCCCCACTTCAACACCTTGTAACTTTTTCAATTTTAAATTTTTTCGTTTGATTTTTTTTAATTTACTCTTTAATTTTAATCAAAATTTGGTAAAATAATGGCTTGTAAAAATATTATGTTTTTTAATTGCATCTGAAAAAATACCTACAATTCATGCTTTTAGACTAGAATACCCCCAAATACTTTAAATTTTAAAACTCTTAAATAAATAAATGTTATTCTTGAAGATAATATCTACAGATACATTCTCGACGCCGAACGAAAATTCCCTCGATAGAAAAAAAATCACAAAATATGCTTCAAAAATTATTATAAACACTTTTTTTTCAGTTATTTTACAAGTTATGTGTATGAAAAAATGAACCCTGTTTCTTCAAATGCTATTTAAGACATTCCCACGAGATTTTTGCTCCTCTCCGGGATTGTCTAATATAGCATTTAAAGAAACACTGCCTTTAAACACTTTTAAAATAACCGAAAAAACGTTTTTTTAATAATTTTTCGAGCATGTTTTGCGATTTTTTTCCATTCAACTTTCGCTTAAATATTATCGTTTTAAAATTAGTGCGCTCTCTCTAACATTTGTATCTACATATCTCTCCATCTTCTTCTTTTTGAGCGTGTATACCGCGCCTTAAGTGGGGAGCTTTATCAAAAATCATTTGGTAAAAATCAACCCGCCCAAATTATTTTAGGTTCATGAAATTACAAATAAAGAGTAATATAAACGCTAGAAATATTTCGATTCTCATGCCTTCAAAATTTTAAATCGAGCGTCTCATTAGCGAAAAAGTGGTAAAAATAAATAAAATATCTGACATCCGTATAAGATATTTGATATACCTTTTGATTACAAAAATAATTTTTCAGTTTCGTTGGATAATTTGATCTCAAATCCAAATTTAAGATTTGTGTGAAACTGGCCGAAATGGGTTCCTCTTAAGAAAACGCGTTTAAAGTTTTCGCTTGTAACCGAGCCGCTTCGTTTTCTGGTATTGACGCGCATCGCTCCTAACTACGAGTATATTTCAAGGTCAAATATTTGGATTCATCAAATATTTGAAGTTGATTTTCACGTTCTGTGTAAGTTCTGTTATTACATCGTTATTATTTTATGCTATAACTTTGAGACTGTATTCTCCACATGCAAAGGAAAATTTTTAGGCATCAAAAAAGTCGATTTTTTGGATCGGCTGAACCAGACTCCCACCTTAGAAAAGCATTAGATCAATATGAAGCACTTGTCCATCTTGTAGCATCTTGGAATATAGCTCCATTATTTGGGCCCCCTCTGAACAAAACCATATCTTAGAAATAGAAAGAGTTCAAAAAAGTTTTATGCATTACTTGTATATGAGGGAATATACATACTACCCATTCCTGTATCCATCGTTGTTTTTAACAGGAATGCTCGATCTTAATACATTAGAAGCCCGCCGAAAAATATTTTTGGATAAACACTTTTTTAAGCTAATCTCCGGCATTATACTGAATCCGCCCATGTTGAAGGAGATTAACTTATATGTACCTAACGCGTACAGTCTTGGGAGATTCCACGCACTTTTTTATGCTCCGAAAGCGAGAACTTCTTCCTATCAAAATGCGCCATTAAACAGAGCAATTCAACTGCTGAGTGAATCTGTATTGAGCATCGACATCTTCGATTTCACCCACAGAGAGTTCAGTAACTATCTTCTGACATACGTCACAAGATAGTGAAACTGCCCCCATACACTTTTTTCTCTAAATTTTGTAATCTTCTCTATAATATTCTAGTGTATAACTGTTTATGGAGAACCTGATAAAATAAATAAACAAATAAATGTGCGTATTTTAACATTAGGTATAAAATCATGTTTTAGAATTAAATTCAAAACAAGTTTTGTAATTTTAAGCCTTCGATACACAGATATATTTTACTCTGTTTTCTTAGATTGTATCGATAAATAATTTGGAATCATTGCCTAATTTCTTATAAATATTGGTTATCAAGATATAGTACGGTTCCGCTTTGAATATTAAATAAAGTAGTTGTGTCTGAAAACACTCGAAAATTCGTAGGTATGAGTAATTGTTTTCCTTCAGTTTGGATTAGATTATTTTGAAGGTTTTGGTCATCACTGAAGAAGTAGATAATAATATCTAAATCTAAACAAATTTATTTTTGGAAATCTGAGATCGATAAAAATAACGACAAATAATCAGTAGTCTAATCGAGTGTTTATATCATTTTTATGAGTTAAGCTATTTTAATTGTGGTATATTTATATTTATTATATGTTTAAGTTGCATAATATGATTAAAAACTAACTTATTTAATTTAAACTTCGAAACATTTAAAACCAAATTAGTCCATCACTTTTTAGATTTAAATAATGAATGAGAAATCATCTTTTTTTTTTTTAGAACTGACCAAACTCACCGATGCACTGGAGCGTAACGGCTACCCAGCAAGGCAGACAAGGCAAATCATAAGAGCCAAATCAGCACGAAACGAAGACAGGGTTGAACAAGAATCAAAAGGCTGCGCTTTCCTGCCTTACGTCCATAATGTAACAGACAGAATTGCCAGGCTGTTGAGAAAAGAGAACATCAAGACGGTCTTCGGAACCTCAACAAAAATCCAAAACCTACTGAGGTCGGCAAAGACTAAGGATGGGTTGTTTCAAAAAATTTGATGGATTCATCAAATATTTGAAGTTGATTTTCGCTTTCTGTGTAGGTTCTATTCAAGTTCTGTTATTATATCGCTATAGGACAGCTGCTTCACAAAACTGAAATAATCACAGAACTTGAATAGAACATACACAGTACGTGAAAATTAGCATCAAATATTTGATGAATCCATCAATTTTTTTGAAACAACCCGTCCTAAGGATGGGTTGTTTCAAAAAAATTGATGGATTCATCAAATATTTGAAGTTGATTTTCACGTTCTGTGTAAGTTCTATTCAAGTTCTGTTATTACATCGTTGTAAGACAGTTGCTTCACAAAACTGAAACAATCACAGAACTTGAATAGAACTTACACAAAACGTGAAAATTAACTTCAAATATTTGATGAATCCATCAAATTTTTTGAAACAACCCGTCCTAAGTTTCCTCTGGAAACAGATGGAGTATATAAACTCAGCTGTTCCGGATGTGACAAGGTCTATGTAGGCCAGACAGGGCGGACGATCTCCAAAAGGATTTCGGAACACTTTCGTGCTTGTAAACTTGGCCACCCTGACAAATCGGCAATCGCCGAGCACTTAATCGAAACCGGCCATTACTTTGGATTTGTTCCTGAAGTCCTGGGAAGACCCAAAACTTACAAAGCACGCCTAATTACGGAGGCAATTGAAATTCATAAAAACCCCATCAATATTAACCGAGACGACGGAGCTAAGCTCAATAGTTCTTGGCATCCAGTAATTGACGGCTACACCAAAGCTAAACGCAAAAAACCATGCTGAGTTTTTTCTAACACCAGCTCGTAGAGAAATGGAGCTGGCAGCACGGTATCGCTTCGACACACATAAGTAAACACTCTCACCAATATATTACCGGCACAAAGCACTCTTTTTAGGGTGAATTGCCTAAAACCAAAAAAAAAAAAAATATCATTTGCTTATCTGCCCTGATGATGGCCACTGCAACGCTGTCCGAAACGTTGGCTAAAGAAGGAGGTAGCGAAACACGGCATAACACCCCAAAAACAATTATTATTATTTTTTTTTTTTATATTAAATTACAGAAAAACATTTTGTACAAGAATTTGTATACCCACAAAGCTGTCATATAGCAGCTTGTCTGCAGGTTATAACAATTTAAACATTCATAATAAAATATATAAGAAAAAATTTGTAAATACATTTAAAGTTTTAAGGAAACATTAGAATAGATAGTAGTATTAGATAATTTAACTTACAACTATAAATATATAAGATATTTCAATATACCTACCTAATAAAAGATATGTAGGCAGCTATATTAAGATATTCAAAGCTACATGGAGGTTTCGTTCATTAACCATAGTTTTATCATTTTAGGACTTAGTCTCTCATTTTTTTCAAATTTTATGTTATTATTGATTTTATTGAAAATCACTGGTATTAGATATTCAAGAGTACGGCTTCCATATTTATTTAATATTCGAGGAGTTTTTAGGCCCTTTCCTTCTCTAAATCTTGTGGTATGTTTGTGTACAAGTAGGTGTTTGTAAGGGCTTTCCCCCATATTATCCATAATAGTAGTGAACCAGTGGAGACCTTTTATTGTAAGTAGGCTCTCTGAGCCATACAGTAATTTTAAGTTATGTCTCTGTTTGTAAATCTTAGTTGTGACAATTTTTTTTATTATGGCGGTTTGTAAATTTTCAATATATTTAATGTAAGTAGTGCTTGCATGACCCCAAGTTCGAATACCATATCTAAGGATGGATTCGACCATAGAAAAATATATGAGTTTAAGAGTACAATGAGGCAAAATAAATTTTAATTTGTAAAAGTTACTAGCTAAGGATCTGAGCTGGTTACAAATTTTAGCCACTTGTTTATCCCAAAATTGTTATCAACAATTATTCCCAGATAAGTATATTCATTTGTGAAATCTATTTTTTCACAGTCACAAACATTAACAATTCCTCTATGTATACAGTTAAAGCTATGAGCGGTTATTTTAGGAACATTCCACATTTTCAAACTTGGAGATTTTATGTACATGCATTTGGTTTTTTTAACATTAATAATTAATCCTACATCATGAGCCCATTTGAGAAGCTCGTTAAAATCTCTTTGCAATTCTTGTATAGCAATTTCAGGATTTTCATTTGATACAACAAGAGCAGTATCATCAGCAAAAATGAATCGACGAGCTTTTTTGAAAATCTTACACATAGCAATAAATAGCAATAATACTTTTTGGCCGTGAAAACCTAAAAACATACCTGAGAAATCATCTTATTTTATTTCGATTTTCTTTTGTTTTTTTTTATTGTTCGTATTCTAGATGCAAACAACAAGTAGGTAATTGTAAAAATTAATGTGTTTTGATTTTTTTTTAATGCTTTTTTTGCTCGTAGGTAAATGAATTGTACCTACGAGTTCTCTAAAGTCATCGAAGTAAATTTGCATTAGATATATTCTTATTTATTCTGTTGAGTTTATGCTTTATTTATAAATTTTGTACTATTTTATTTTATGGTTATACTATTGTTATATATGAAATTTATATTGTACATATAAAAGCCCATTAGGGCGTCAATAAATAAATAAATAGATAGATAGGTAAGTTTATGACAAAGACCAATAAAACGTTTTCCACTTAAGACTTTATTTATTTATTTATTACTAGCTGGTTCCCGGCATCCGTTGCAATATATTCAAAGAAATAAATTGTTTCTCCCTGCATGAATTTTCCCGTACGACCCAGTTCACCTCTCGCGTTTCCTTTCCGCTATCTCCGCCTTCCCTCTCCTCTCTCCCCTCTACCACTCCACGGTCACGCCAACCCCCCTCCCGCATTCCATATATTCAGTCCCAGTACTTTAAGTTTTCAAACAGCTCGCTTACCACCTTTACAATTTTTTATTCAAATTTTCATTTTTCATACATTACAAATATTCATTTTTGTATATCATAAGAATCAATCAAATTTGTTACCACATACAGGTACATCTATTTAAAAAATCTATAATTCTTGATTCGTTTCAAGTGCTAAGCGAGTACTTCAAATAAATTCATTAATTTAAGGAGTTTCGAAAATTGAATTTTGATGTAACAATCATTGTTTTGCAAAATGTCATTCTCAAATTTTGACATTTTTGACAGTTTCGCAGTCTATAGATTTTAATGCTCTTTTAAAGGCTTTTATGTATACATTTTTTAAATTATACAGTATTTATAATACATAACTGAACTACCCCAGTAAAAAAATTATTGTATTTGTTTAGTGATAAATTGAAGATGTCCACTCACTTGGTATCAATTAGTATTCTGGGCAAAGAGCAGAACATGTGGTAGTTAATCCCAAAAATTCTGCACTGAAACAGAACCTGACTTTCAGTATTACATAGTGGAATCCGATAGTTTATCAATACCAACAATTCTGTACTATCAACTACATCATTTAAAAAATTGTATAGAAATACCAAGTCAGTGAAAATCCTTCTCTCTGATAATTTATGCAAATTCATATCACTAAGGACGGGTTGTTTCAAAAAATTTGATGGATTCATCAAATATTTGAAGTTGATTTTCACGTTCTGTGTAAGTTCTACTCAAGTTCTGTGATTATTTCAGTTTTGTGAAGCAACTGTCCTATAACGATGTAATAACAGAACTTGAATAGAACTTACACAGAACAAGAAAATCAACTTCAAATATTTGATGAATTCATCAAATTTTTTTAAACAACCCATCCTAAGAGTCTTAAGTGATATGAATTTGCATAAATTATCAGAGAGAAGGATTTTCCTTAAGAGAAACGTATGCGCGGCCCGTTTCGGCCAGTTTCATACAAATCTTAAATTTGGATTTGAGATAAAAATATTGTATTGTATAATAGTTTCATGTTTTTAGAGGCAACTTGGGTAATTATTTGTGAGCATTTTGGCGGCGGATACATTTGCCCACTTCTTGCGTGGCGGGCCGGATCTAGAGGGACTGGTTGAGTGAGGCCTTTTGACGTCTCCAGACGGATTCTCTCGTTCCATTGCCTTGCACCGCAGTGAGAGGAATGGATTCATTCGTCCGTCCCTCATGGACACACTCACCTCCAGATTCCCACCCAACCCACATAACCTTATCCTTCCCAGAACTTTATTCCACACTGCATACCCAATGTCATGTTTGACATGAAATGTTTTCCTCAGAGCCTACTATGTGGACCTAATGTAAAAAAAAATCACATATTTTTTTTTTTTTTTTTTACATGAGCTCCACACAGGAGGCCCTGAGGAAAATAATTTCCCACAGGGCCTATGTCATCTTTGGGGATGCTGTGTGGAGGTTTTTTTTAAGGAAGTTTAAGGGTTTTAAGGTTTAAGGGGTGGGTAGGAAGGAAAGGGGTTTAAGGGGTGGGTAGGAAGGAAAGGGGTTTAAGGGGTGGGTAGGAATCTGGGGTTCAGTGTGTCCTGGTCATCCACCTTCGAGACCCAGACAAACTTCACCCCATGAACCCGGGCACCCCTGCTAAATCACCAAACGTAGCGAACCACTTGGGGTGACCTATGGCAGAGGTGTTGGTTATCCAATAAAGGTTCCCGGGGCGGCGGTACCCATTCCCGCCTCCCAAATTGAGATATCTAAACCGTTCTCTTACTATGAATTTTATAAACTTCACACAGGAGGACCTGAGGAAAACAATTTCTCTCGGAGCAAATGTCATCTTTGGGTATGTGGAGGGTAGTACTTCATACAAAGACTGCAAATCCCTGTAAGAGATTTGTATTCTCTCCATGCTTGGACAACACCTTCCATAGATTTTTGTGTTGACTCGGTCATATGCTTTTTGTAGATCTACAAAGGCACAGAAGAATTTCTGGTTTTTCAACAGAAACTTCTCAGTGAGCAAACGCAATTAGAAAAGCTGTGCGGATGGCATTTTTAGGAGGTCATGAGGAAGCACTCTTTGAAAAAATGTAGTTTCACAAAAACCTTGAATTTGCAGCTCCTTGACACGAGACTAAGAAGATATCGAAGTTATTTTCTTCTTTGGTTAAAATGGACATATCACTTTTAATTTTATTTTTCTGTGTTTGCGAATAATAAAATTACATTTCCCACCTTCTCTCCTTTCGGTCCTCTCGTTCTGCGTCTAATCTCAACTCTTAAACACACACTCACACTTCCAAATCTAAAATCAACCTACACACACACAATCTCTTACGAACTTTCCATTGCTTGCAACTTACAAAGGGCCCATTATAGTACTACAGTTCATTCCGGCCACGATCACTAATACAAGCAACAGGTTTATGTAATATATATATACAGTCACTATAATGCAGCTAGTGTGTGGTAGTTGTGGATTCACAGACACACGTGCATCGTACGCATTCTGCGGTGGTGTGAGTGCTACTATGGACACGTGCGGAAATATTTTGTGCGTCATGGTGCTTGACAAAGTGTGGGGCGCCAAAATTTAAGAGCGATCAACATAATATTTTAAATTAAGTCACAAGTCATTGAACACCATCAGCCGTACTAATAAAAAATCTCTAAATCTATTATTTAAATCTGGTAACATCGAATCACGCATGCGCTATTGTAATTATTTTTTACCGCGCGCCGAGTGTTTAGTGCGGTATTGGTAAAGACATTTATGGCTTACATAAATCGTGTTTTTGTTCCTAAAATGGTCAATTTCCCATTATATTTGTATTTGTGTTAAATTAATGTAAAATAATAAGAACTTGGTTTTTCACCACGAATTTAATTATAATAATTGACTTAAGGCGGCGCTTCCCGGCTCAAAAAGAAGAAGATGGAGAGATATGTAATTACGAATGTTGGACAGAGTGCGCTAATATTTTAAGTGATAAAATTGAAGCGTAAATTGCGAAAAAGCTTAATAATAATAATAATATTCCGTTACCATCTGAATCAGATATGCGCGATTTTTGGACACAAATTTGGAGTACAGATATAAAACATAATGAATCAGGTCCCTGGATAGAAAATGAAGAACTCAATTGTTCAGACATTGAACAAATGAGTTTTTCTGATATATCGGTTGAATTGTTAGCCAAAATTATTAAAAATACTCATAATTGGAAAGCCACGGGTTGCGATTGGATACATAATTTTTGGTACAAACGTCTGACTACATCCTCTTTTAGCAAAAAATCTTTATAAATTTGTCAAACAACCTCAAAATTTTCCAAATTTTCTTACTAAGGGCATTACTTATATGTTGCCTAAAAGCGAAAATATTAATAATCCCTCCCAGTATAGATCCATTATATGTTTACCGACAATATACAAAATTTTAACCTCTTGCTTGACAGATTTAATATATGCTCATTTAGATGAAAAACATATTTTATCTGAACAACAAAAAGGTTGTCGCAGAAAACATATGGGATGTAAAGAACAATTAGTTATTGATTCTGTAATTCTAAAACAGATTCAAACTCAAAAGCGTAATTTACATTCTTGCTATATAGACTACCAAAAGGCTTTCGATAGTGTCCCGCACTCGTGGCTGATCAAAATATTGAGTATTTATAAAATTAACCCGATTATTATAAGCTTTTTGGAAAATATTATGACCTTTTGGAATACAGATTTATTTGTCAATTTAAAAGGTCAGGAAATAGTAGTACCGGGCATTTCAATAAAAAGAGGGATTTTTCAAGGTGACTCATATGAGTCCTTTGTGGTTTTGCTTAGCATTGAATCCTCTATCTAAAATGTTAATTAAAAGCAAGTTTGGAATAAAAATTAAAGGTAATACGAGAGAAAGTAGTATAATTTCGCATTTATTATTTATGGATGGTATAAAATTATATTCGAATTCTGAACCAAATTTAGAGAAAATGATTAAGGTAGTTAAAATTTTTTCAGATGATATTAAAATGACTTTTGGTTTAGATAAATGAAGAACGATCCATATAGAGAAAGGCAAAATTGTAGACGGAGACGAGGGTATATTTAGAAATTTCAAAATTAAAAGTATGAAAGGGGATGAGGTTTATAAATATTTGGGATACCCGCAATCGAATAGATTAGATCATACTAGTATTAAAAATGATATTAGGATTAAATTTCAAAGTAGAGTCAGAAAATTTTTAAAATGCAATCTATCTGCTAAAAATTTAGTAAAGGCAATAAATACCTTTATTAACGTACTCATTTGGTATAATTAAATGGTCCAATACAGATTTAGATAGCTTAGAACGATTAATTAGAACTACGTTAACAAAGTTTAATTGTCATCATCCAAATTCAGCTATAGAACGAATTAATTTACCTAGAAATTTAGGAGGTAGAGGTATAGTCAAAATAGCTTCTTTGAAATACAAACAGGTAGAAATGCTAAGAACTTTTTTCCATAGGAAAGCTAATAGTTCAGAAATGCACAAAATAATTTGCAAGGCAGATAGAAACATTACACCTTTAAATTTATACGACGATAATGCCAACATTCTTTTAAATACCAACCAGGAATTATTAGATTCCTGGTCAAATAAAATTATTCACGCCAAACACTTCAATTATCTCAACCAAACGTATGTTGACAAACTTTCGTCAAACAAATGGTTGAGTATTGGAGAATTGAGCGCAGAAATAGAAGGATTTATGCTTGCCATTCAGGATAGAGTCATTAATACTAAAAATTATAGGAAGTATATAATCAAAGATAGAAATCAAATTGATGATTTATGTAGAAAATGTTTGGCTTTTCCGGAAACTATAGAACATATTATATCGGGATGTTCTATATAAGCGCCTTCCGAATATACTTTTAGACACAATCAGGTTTTAAAAATAATTCATCAAAGTTTGGTAATTAAACATAAATTGATTGACTGCCGTAATGTAGTACCATATTATGAATACGAACCAAATTCGTTTTTAGAAAATGAATTTTATAAAATATATTATGATAAAACTATACTAACAGACAGAACGATTCGTCATAATAGACCCGATATAGTTTTACATGACAAAATTAAAAAAATAACTTATATCATTGATGTCGCTATTCCAAATTCCTGTAATATTAAAAAATCTGTTTCTGAAAAAATTAGAAAATATACAGATTTAGAAAATGAGATTAAAAGAATTTGGCATTCTCGGACTATAAAAATATTACCATTTGTTATTTCGGCTACTGGCATTATACCTAGCTCTCTAATTAAAAATTTAGGCTTATTAGATTTGTCAAAGAATCTTTATATAAAAATGCAAAAATCAGTCATATTAAATACATGTAGGATTACGAAAGATTTTTTAAATATTTATATTGAGGGATCGGTAGGATTTATCGGTTCAGTTAGGAGTTCTATCGAGCCGAACCCTCTGATATGAAAATATCTGGAGTCGGTGAAGTATTTTCCCATATGGTCTCTGGTAGGTTGACGTGTTGTTCTTGTATAGTTTTGTATTTAGTATACTTATACAATGCAATTACATCGCGTGAATTGACTAGATTAGCATTTGTGGAAAAGTGTGTGGTATGAGGTTACGGGATCAAATCTCAGCCTGCACAAGAAAATTTAACCATTCAGAATCGAAACGCTGCTTTCAATAGCTTAAGCCGTGTTTGGTGACGAGATCTGAATAGCCAGGTACCTCGGACGCACAACGTGTTACCATAATAAGGGCAAGTGCCTTGTGTGGTGGTAGTCGAAAAACCAGTAAAAAATTGCATACAAAAGTTGTTTTATGAATAAAGAAAAGAAAAAAAACCCAATTGGGGAGTCTCACTGGCTCAAGTATTTGAATTCAGTCGGGTCTCTTGTGCAGAACTCACAAAAAAAATATTTTCTATTCAGACGATTTGTTACAGAAATTAATTCTGCGTCAGTCACAATAATTATTAATATCTGTGTTTAAAAAATTACTAAACAACTAACTAACCATCACGCCGTTTCCCCGCAGGAGTAGGCAGAGAGGACGGACCGCCAAACTACTCGGTCTTGGCACACTGCCTCGTTCACATTCGTACATCGTCTCATTCATGCTCTTCTATTATTCCGACTCTTGACATGGTCCGACTCTGATTCACTTGGTCGTGCCATGTCTTCCTCGGGCGTCCGCAACTTCTTCTACCATTCGTATTTGCGTCATATATTCTCCTTACACTTCTTTCCTCGTTCAATCGTTCTACCTGCCCAAACCATTAAAAAATTTTTCGATTTTATTTTTTAACAAAAATGCATTCATGCTAGCTGCTTACTGAACACAGTTTGATATTCCCCGTCGCACACGTGTACGCAGTTCTTGTGACCCACTTCCCTCCGCGGGTACACTCCACCCGACCCTCCTCCTGCCCCTCTCAGTCCCCTCTTCCCCCTCCAACCACACTCCTCCCGTCAGCGCCCGGTGGATTGTAAACACTGGAATACGCACGTGGGTTGAACGTGGCGCGCAGTGACGGGAAAGTACAAGTTACTTTGTATTACTATACTACAGTACAGACACTAGACATAACTAACTCACTAACTATCACGCTGTTTTCTGGCAAGAGTAAGCAGAGAGGATATATCACCACACAACTCTGTCTCGGCACATCGTTACTTTAGTTGGACAGGGTACTAACTTCTCTTTACCTTTTTCTGAGATATGTATTCCCATTCCCATAATTTGTATACCGATTTTTGATTTTTAAGTTTAATATTGAGTAAAGTATGTATTTAAGTTTATTTATTTGTTAACATTAAATATAAACGAAACATGTGAAATGCATGATAATTTTGTGAAACAGTAATCTTAAGGCGGCGCTCACCGCTCAAAAATAAGAAGGTGGAGAGATATGTAATTACGAATGTTGGACAGAGTGCGCTAATATTTTAAACGATAAAATTGAAGCGAATTGTGAAAATGCTTAATAAAACATGACTCGTTTAAAATAGAGCAAAAATCTCGTGGAGGGCATCTTAAGTATCATTTAAAGAAACATTGTGAATTTTTTCACAAATATAACTTGTAAAATAATAGAAATAGACTTGTTTTAAATAATTTTCAGAGCATACTTTGCGATTTTTTTCTATCGAGGGAATTTCATATAATTTGCGTTTCGGCGTGGAACGTATCTTCAAAAATAACATATTTTTTTAAGAGCAAAAACATCGAATGTTTAAGGGAGATATGTAAGAAATCGGTAGAAATTCGGGTAGCGGCGGCGGAACATACCTAAACGTGCAGATAGAACCATTCGCAACCATCTAGGCATAATAATTCACTGCATACTGCCTACTTCATTCCTCTAATGTCACACTAAGATAGAATTTTACCTTCCCATAATAAAATATTATTAACAGAAAATAATTTTGTCTCTTTTTCAAAATTGGAACTGATTTGTCCAAATTTTAGGCTTTCCCGTGGTTTTTCAAAAAATGTTTTAAATTAACCCTCTCTTTGTAAATTCCGAGTGTCTCTATTTCCACACTTGATAAGTGCTTAAGAAATTTATTAATTAATATAAATATTATAATGCATAGATTGTAAATACCTTGAATCCAAAACATCAAGTGGATCCAAAACAACTTGGGATACGAATTTGAAGAGGAAACGGCAGTCAGGTTTCTTTGCAATAGAAAACTTAAGAATTATGAATGTAGATAACGCGGGGAGTATATGTTAGGAAAATGTAAGTGGCCTTATATCCGTTCTACCAATAATCGTATCAATTATTAGTACCTACTCTTATTTCGTTCTAAAGTTAATTCTAAAGTTATTTCTAAAGTTAATTTTAAAATTAGTTCTAAAGTTAATTCTAAAGTTAATGCTAAAGTTGAAACTAAATTTAATAATAAACTGAATCATAATTTCTAGAGCAGGGTTCCCAATATCTGGTATACATGGCCTCCGTGGTCCCGAGGTAAGACTCTCGACTCACAATCCGAAGATCGCGGGTCCGAACCCGGCGTGCGCAAATAAATTTTATTTGATTAATTTGTGTTATTTGACAATTTATTCATTTAAAATAATATATAGTATATTTGCGGCACGTTCCAGAGTGGAAGATACCATCAGTATCGCCCTGGTGTAAGACCACCATTCAGAATTGAAACGTTGCTTGAAATGGCTTTAGCCGTGTTTAGTGACCAGATCTGAATAGCCAGGTACTTCCCCACCTTCCTCTTCCCTGTCTCCTTCCCCTCCCCACTACCTTCAGCCTCACAACATACCCCAATTGGGGATGCCATAGTCTCACTGGCTCCAGATTTCATATACAAAAAAAAATATAAAAATAACCCCCCACTTTCCAGTAAAATTCTTTTTCAACTAATTAATTCCTCTCGGAGCCTATGCCATCTTTCGGGATGCTGTGAGGAGGTTTTTTGTCAGAAGGTCAAAATATTTCCGCTTAGCAGTAAAATTCAAATAAATGGAATATTTCCGAGTGAATCCGAAAACTAAAAACTCTTTTTGTAAGGTGATGAAATAGGTTTACAAAGATCATTATTAGGAATAAAAATACAATTTTTGAGATATTAAATTAAGTCTCGAAATTTAACAGGTTTTTCCAAAATTGCGATCGGAAATTTTCATAGAGGTGCGCACTTGAATATTGTTTTATGGTTAAATTCTAGATTTGAATATAAAGCGTGGAGAATTCTCTTTCTAACACCGTTAAGATCACATTTCTCACTATACAGTAAGGGAGATAAAACGATTTATATGAGTGGGACAAATTTAGTCGTCCACTGGAGTGACCACGAAAAATAAACAAATTTGCCTCGATTGCTCGAGATTTGCAGAAGATCGTTTTTTTTTCATTTTTCGCCAACATTAAAAAAATCATACCTTCGAGTTTTAACATGGAGATATAAAAACTTATTATATTGCCAAATAGCCAATAAATTCACCTATATTTTACCGTTTATTGCACATTTGTAGGATTTATAAAAAAATCTGTAAGTTTATATCCGCGCGAATCCTGCGTGATACTTTGAAACTCAGTGAGAGGTACTTATTCGAGTCAACATAGATTATTTTCGACTTTTGTATGTTGTCTGTGGTATACTTAATGGTGCGTTCCTATGGAAAAAGCACTTAATTTTAACCATTAACAGCTGATCAGAAATTTTGCGTGAAAAAATATTTAAAAAAAATTATTTTTAACATCGTTATAAAATAGTCTACGAAGTTCGGATTTGCGACATCTATGGTCATTACATAAAGCATTTCAATAGCTTCATTTTAAAATAAATGACTGGCCATGGAAATGTTTTAAATAATTACAATAAATGTTTTACGAATGGTAGGAAAATGTGGTCCAATTTTAGACCGCTATCAATCGCAGAAAAATAAAAGTGATTCATTTTTCGACCATGATCGCTCCAGTGGCTAATTCCTCCACTATTTCAATTATTCCGGATAGTTGGGACTCTCGTACGACATTAAAAACGGCCTAATTATTACTGCTTACCTTCTATTTTTCTAGAAGAAAGCAATTTTAAACGTGCAATTTGTACTAGATACGTATGCTAACGATGTTTTGGTTTGTGGGACATGCGTAATAAACAAAATTAGTCAATGAAAACCAGTATCCAAGGTTTGAGAGTGAATCACTATTTTGTCAATCAGGTTTACCCCTAAGCTAAATACCATACTTGATTCTGACAAATGAACGTAGTTACTAATATTATTAATATAAATATGGACTGTATGTAAGTGCGTCATATTACACGCCATCAAGAAATATGTTCTTAGGCTGGCTTTACATTCGTAAGTTTTTTCTCGTAATTCACTCTTGTAAGCGATTTATGGCCAAATTACTAATGTAAACGACATCAAAAATCACTTAACGTAATTTATAGCAAGTTACAGAAGCTGTTCTTTCGCGAGTTTTTTGACAGGTCTAATCGTGTCCGCGCGAACTTCCAGCCTTCTTACAATTTATAAAATCAGTTTGATAAGCTGAGAGACTTTCCGCAAGAAATGATATCAAAATGCGCCGTTCGATAGATGTCAAAAATTAAAAGACAGTTGTTTTCGTATGATTTTTTTCGTATAAAACTACTATTTATCTACACTTATTTAAGTTTTCTGAAAATCGGCATCCTTCTATTCAATTATTAGTCCAATCCTTTCTATTCTCAATGTTTCTGTTTTTAACATTACGTGTTTGAATTCGATTTAGGTTGCTGTCAGATAGCTGTCATTCGAATAAAATTAAAGAACTCCATTAATTTCTGTATTTGAAGGCACAAAAGCACTTTAATTAAAGCCAAATTCTATTTCAACACTTTATTTGGGATTTTTCGTCTTTATTGAAAAAATCGCGTAAATTTGACAGTAGCAGATTGTTGTTGATAGGAAACCATCTTACTGCAAATAAATTTACAAATGTAAACGGTCGCAGAAGCATTTACACAGGTCAACTTCCGTGAGCATTAATTATCACAAGTTGGATGCATATGTAAACACTCCTGTGAGTAATTTGTCAAAAACTTCCGTTAAGTCGTAAATTTTACTTACGAGTGTAAACCTAGCCTAAGGAGAGGGAGGTGATTTAATAATTTAAATCTTGTCTTTTACGTAGAATCGTGGAAAAAAAATATTGCAATTATAAATATCTATTTAGGAAAAGTTTGAATATGGTCTTTGAAATATTTTATTTAATTTTGGAATTGTTGGAATATCTTTTGCAGATTATTAGATACTTGCTGGGGTACCCGGCTTCGCTCAGGGATTTAATGATGTTCAAACCCATGATGGATTTTGCTTTATATACCCTTACCAATGGGTAGGCCCACTCATACAAAAATGTTTCGAATGGTCCACAATGTTCCAGAATATTCCACAATATTTGAGAGTGTTCTGGAATGTTCCGGGATGTTCCGGGATGTTCTCGAAAGTTCCAGACTATTCCCGAACATTGTACAAAGAATGTTCCGGGATGTTCTGGAATGTTGTGGAATGCTTTCAAATACTCTCGAATGTTCTGGTCTGTTCTTGAAATTTCTAGAAGACTTAAAGGCACGCCCTTCAGGCAAAAACGGGAACCTTCTTCATGGATGCGGGATAGAAGTCTACCACACCATATAACTCCCTAGACCGTACCGTTACTTGTTTCTGAGTTTAAGCCGCATGCACATTGTAGTACACTTTCTTTTATAGTATACTAGATGGTACCCGGAATGCGTTGCAATGCAAATAAATAAATTGTTTCTCCCTGCATTTCCTTTCCCATGCGTTCCCGTTCAGCTCCCGTGTACCCTTCTCCCGCGTTCCCCTTCCATCCTCCATGCCTTCCCCTCCCTTATCGACCCTCCCGCTAAGCCCACCTCCTTTATTACCCTTCTCCTCCTGCCCTCCCTCCCTGCCGCTAAAATATATGAAATACACTCATTTTCATTTATACAAATTTCATAACGCCAGAGCTTACCATTTTACAAAGCATTTAACCTTTGCGGGCGTGCGCACAACATATAACCAAAGTTTCATCGCAATCGGATGAACGCTATGGCAGCGCATAACATACGAACAAACAACAAACAAACAAACAAAAATTATTTTTTATATATAAGATATTGATTACGCACATCGATGTAATACATTCTTCAAGATAAACAATTGTAAATTTGATGCAATGAAAATTAAATATCTCAAAATGTCAAATGTCAAATTCCTCGAATAAAAAATTCAGTGATCTTCAACAATGATAATACAAAATTGATAACAATGCTCTTGAGACATTAACACAAATTAAAGACTTAGGCATCAATTTTCAATCAAATCTTTCATTTTTTAACAACATAATGGAAATCTCTAATAAGGGTTTACAAATTTTGGGATTTATAACAAGGCTAAATAGAAATTTCAGCAATATTAAATGTCTTGTACTATTATATTTTACCTATATTAGAAGTCAACGTGAATACAATTCTCCTGTCTGGAACCCACATTACAATACTTATGAATAATACAAAATATTTTTTTACATTTTTAAATTTTAAAACGTTTATTCCAGCAATTGCGTTGAACTATAGTACTCTTTTAAATGATATGATAAGACAAAAGGGTTTTCACTGACTTGATATTTCTAAGTAAAATATTAAATGATGTAGTCGATAGTCCAGAATTGTTGCATTGATAAGCTTTTGGATTTCACTACGTAATACTGGAAGTTGGGATTTATTTCAGTTCAGAAATTATGGAACTAACTACATGTATTCCTCTTTGCCTAGAATACTAATGGATGGAAATAATTATACCATTTCAGTGGACATCTTCAATTTGTCACTAAACAAATACAAAACTGGGGCAGTTCAGTTGTGTACAATAAATAATGTATAATTGAAGAAAAAAGATAAAATTTGCAAATCTAAAAGAAACATGAAACAGATAACGGCTCATGAAAATAATAAAAGTTCCAACTGGCGATTGAAATCACGACCTCTGTCTTACCGGGAAAACACTCTACCACTGAGCTACGGTGAGTTACGTTCGGACATCGGAAAGTACGTTAAGATGGAGGTTCTGAGCTCCATCCCCATTAGCGACCGTTACCTTTTTATGTTCTGTGTCTTTTTCTGTTAACCTTTATATGTTCTGTGTCTTTTTCTGTTTATCTTTTTATGTTCTCTGTCTTTTTCTGTTTACCTTTATATGTTCTGTGTCTTTTTCTGTTTACCTTTTTATGTTCTGTGTATTTTTCTGTTTACCTTTATATGTTCTGTGTCTTTTTCTGTTTATCTTTTTATGTTCTGTGTCTTTTTCTGTTTACCTTTTTATGTTCGTGTTTTTTTCTGTTTCATGTTTCGTTCAGATTAAAGACTATTATCTTCTTATTCAATGATTATTGAATAAGTATTAAATTAATAATAATTGAATAAGAAAATTATTACAACTTGGGAGGCGGGTATGGGTACCGCTGCCGGCAAACCAATTATTGGATAACCAGCACATCTAACACCTCTGCCATAGGTCACCCCAAGTGATTCGCTACATTTGGTAACTTGGGGACTTGACTGGTATCGAGGGTGCACGGGTTCACGGGGTGAGGTTTGTCGAGGTCTTAGCGGCGTCTGCCCACCAACTGCGTGGCAGACTGGATCAGAAGGGACTAGTTGAGAGAGACTTAATCTAGACGTCTCCAGCCGGACTCTCTTGATCCATCGCCTTCCACCGCAGTGTGAGAGATGGATTCATGGATTCATACGTCTGTTACTCCTGGACCCACAAACCTTTTTCCTTCCCAGAACTTCCTCATTTTCCTTTCCATTAAAAAACCGTCCACCTGACCGGACTGGTTGAGAGAGATCTTTGGACCACTCTAGCAGGACTGTTTCGACCCATCGCCTCGCACCGCAGTGGGAGAGATGAATTCATACGACCGTCACTCCTGGACACACTGACCCCAAATTCCTTCCGTCCCTCATACCTTTTTCTATCCCAAAAATTTGTCTTCTTCCTTTCCTAAAAAAAACCCCCACACAGGATCCCCAAATATGACATGGGCCCTGAGGGTATTATTTTCCGTTTGTAAGCCCCCTTTGAGAAACAAACATAAAAAACAAATTAATTTACTTACATGCTTTATATAGTACAGTAAAATCAGATATAGGGACATACGTTATACGATCATGTGATCAACAAGGTACGCTGATTTGGGTAAAATTTTGTAACCGATTCCCTTACAAATTTTGAAAATTTTATGAAGAGTACATAAAATTGTTTTACTGTCAAAACTGGCAACCTTAATACTATAGGTACCTATCCAAGGCACCTATAGTATCAAGGTTGCCAGTCAATTTGGGTGGCGGGAATGGGTACCTCCGCCCCGGTAACCTTTATTGGATAACCAACACATCTGCCATAGGTCATCCCAAGTGGTTCGCTACGTTTGGTGATTTAGCAGGGGTGCCCGGGTTCATGTGGTGAGGTTTGTCTAGGCGGATGACTAAGACACGCCGAACCCCAGATTCCTACCTACCCCTTAAACCCTTTTCCTTCCCAGAACTCTCCTCCCCTTCCTTTCCTTAAAAAATCCTCCACACAGCATCCCCATAGATGACATAGGCTCTGAGGGAAAATGTTTTCCTCAGGGCCTCCTGTGTGGAGCTCATGTAAAAAAAAACACAATACTCAAACAGATGCATTGCTAGAATATAGCATGTTAAAACCTTGTCATAAAATAAATTAGGATTTAATGAAGTACAATTCGTCAAAATATATATAAATCTCTTATATTGATGGAACTTTGAATAAATTAAAACCCGATCATTATCTCTTATGTTTCATGTGACAGCTAATTTTTGTCATGCGAAAAATCTCAACCAGTGTAGTATAGTACTTACCCATAGGGGCTATTTCACCAATCTCTTTAAATGTTGCTCTTAACTACCGGTCACATAACTTTATTGGTAGGAGAATCATGCTCAAAAACCCGTGCGCATTTCGCCACAGAAAATATGGTGCCAAGTAGCTATTTTGGTCTACTGCCACGCCTGTCTTAGACGTGCTTAGACGCCATTGTTTCTATGAAATCACAAACGTCAAAAGTGTCAACATGGTGTCAACACAGTGTTCGTTTATTGTTGTTTACGAACGGGATTGGTTTATTTATGCAAACTATAAGGTAAGTTCAACGGGTTTTTGTTATGTTTTATTGATTATTGAGTGATATTACTAAAGAATTTAGTTGAATTTGTAGATTTGTCTTAATTCATGCGTCACAAAATGTTTTACTCTTTCTTCTTTCCTCATTGCTATTTTTTGTGATTTTCTGCTGTTAAATCGTTTCGGTACAGTGTCTTTAACATCTATTGTGTATTTGTCTGCAGAGCCTTCAGGTGAACCAATACATTAAAGTGAAATATGAGGGACTGGAGAGACAAAAGTGCACCCTCATCAGATAGGGACCCAGCAACGCTGTTCCCTTGGACAACATAGAGACGATGATAAAATGTACGATCTCCCTCACCAGAGGCACCACCAGCGGCTGGAATATCGATGCCTCTGCTCTAGGTAAAACATTTACATTGCATATTTAAAAATCAACCTGTACATTTCCTATTGTATTTATTAAAACGCTTTTTAGGGACTTTTACACAGAAATAGTAAAAAATATACAATATTATGTACAACTGAGCGACTTCAGTAACAATATTTTGTATTTGTTTAGTGTTAAATTCTGGCTTGCCATTGAATTAAAATAATGCATGGTTTCATTGCGCTTTTACAAAAACAAGAAACTTAAATTTTGGGTCGCACAGTTTACAAGCGTTTCACACGTTGTGCAAGGGGGTCACAAAGCATCGGACCATCATAAATTGAAGACTCGGCATAATTATTTCCCTCCATTCACAAATCAACTGGCTGTTGATTTGTGAGCATGCTCATTGATCCACAGGTGGAATGTGGCAGGTGGTTAGTGTTTCATGAATGTTTTATCCCTTATTATTACTTTCAGATAAACCGAATGCAATTGAGGAGTACACCGCTGTGCGTTGTGGATGAGGAAGACTAAAAGAATAGCCATCAGCCATCCAGAGTCTCCAGAGCTGCTAACATAATGATTATATAAAACAGAATGTATTGTTTACTTTACAATCTAGAATATTCATTTAGTAAGGTGTTCCCAACACGAAGCTAGTTATTCTCTAGCTAGTTCTAGTTCATTGAAATTTTTGTAATGTTTGTAGTTGAACAAATGGGTGTAGCTAGGTATTGATTTAGGGTGGGACAAAAAATAAAAATCTAGAGTAGATACCAAAAACAGTAGGCTTCGACAACATATTCATGCTTTGGGCTCTATCAACATGAACGGAAGACGGAAAAACCGTCATTGAAGTGCTGTAAATTTGAAAACGCAACTTGGTCTACAATCTAAGAGGTCATGCATCGCCCAGCCAGAGTTGGCAAATGCCCCACCTTGCCCCACCGTGCCTACACATGGGGCAACATCTACTAAATGACCTTGCGTGAGAATGATTATAAATAATATACAATCATTTGTCTGTACCATTCATATTCATCCATACAATATTATAAAATATTATGGCTGCCGTCGTCCCACTGACTCCTGATAATGTTGCCATATATTTATAAAAACTAAGTATAATCTACCGTATTAGGTATGTTCTTACAAAGAGAAATGTTTTTCTCTCACATGTTATTAAATAAATATATTGTACAGATATACCAAAATATTCTGAAGTTTTATTACAGTTTCCATAAAGCTAAATAAGTGTTTTTCACAATAAAAGTACAGGGAATCTACTCTTTAAAACACAGTTGTACAAAATTTCTAGGGTCTCATACAGAATCACTTCAATCAGCACGTCCACCTGGAGAAGACACCTTTTCTGTAGCAGTTACTGGTTAAGGTTACTTCGGCATTTTCTCCGTCTGAAAGAAGAAAGTCATTTCAGTACTTGGTTTTTTCAGTTGGGGAAATCGAATACTGTTGGAATAAGGAAATGAATACTACAGGTGTGTAGTGAGGATATAGGTACATTTTATATACCTTCCCTGTTCCTGTGAATTCATTGATAGTACAAATATTGATTGTAAAAATATCCGTTACAGTAGTATGATATTCAGAGGTACTTACTTGGTCACATTGCAACATGATTGCAGTCCATAATCCCTTGACCCTCGGGAACTGGGTCAAATTATAAAAACCTTTTAAAAGAGCCGGGTCCAGAAGGAAGCGAATACACATTGGACGGCTATATCCAATAGCCTCCGACTATCTTTTTATAAATCTGCAAGCAGACACCAACAAAATCTCCGGCTGACAACAATGAAATTATTATTTGTTGGAAATTGTTGGAATGCAATTTATATGGTTATAGAATGACATAAAACCTAATATACTTGTTATTGTTGTTGAAATATGATGTAAGTACTACAATTCTGTATTATTCTTCAATATATATATATTAAAATAACACACCAAGTGGTTGAGAGTTTTTGTCTTTAGGCTGGTCATGGATTACAAGAACGGCATTTTCGTAAGTAGAAATCGTGAAAAATTCGGGTAATGCAAATACGATTTGACAGCAGCTGTCTGTCATATTTATTGAACCCGTGGTAGAAAACTTTGCTAATATGGTAGAAAACTTTGCTAATTTGTACCCGGTAAACGTTACTGGCTGGTCAAAGTACCAATTAATAAAAATAAACTTTATCTACCCACATAAGCATCCTTGAAGGATGGTGAAATCGAAAAAATGCTTTATCCTATTGGTAGTGCTTGTGAGCAAGATGGTGAAATACCCCCATAGCACAATAACTCATTGGACTTTATAGGCAGATACCCTTTTGATGTCGGTGAATCTTTTTGTAAAATTCCCAAAGCCCGGGGGAGAATAATAACTAATAACTTACCATTCGTAAGTCACCGAAGGTCGTTTGCCCGAATTTCACCTGCATTCCTCGTGCGGTAACACGGATAATGTTCACAGTACTAGGTGGTTTGTACTGTAATAGCACTCTGAGTTCTAGGTAACACTTGTGACTAAACAGATCGTTCTGCTTTTCAACAACAAGTGTTTATTGCCTTTGTGGCGTTATCATCTTCTCAGTTGGACATAGTTTTTACTGTTTTTTTTTCAAAAGTGAGATTTGAAAGCAAAAAACAGTTTCTTTTGCGCATTTCTGAAACCAAACAATTTTCAGAGTCATCTGCGTTGTATTTTTTAATAATTTATTTATTTATATTCATTTACGCCCTGGTGGGCTTTTACATGAATAGAAGGAAAATTATATTCACAATATTAGTTATGTGTGTTACAAAATAAAAAAAAACCAGAATAAATAAGAATGCAATTAACTCGTTAGGTATAGAATAATATATCAGAGATTAACAGAAATGAAAAAGTATGAGTTGTACTTACAAAAAAAACTAATACACTGTAGCTTAATACAGGTATATATATACATATTATCAATAATAAGATCTGAAATAAAACAAAGTGCAATGTTACTGCAAATAGAACAGAAAAAATATAATAAAATAAGGATATATTTTACTGGTAAGGTTTTGGATGAGAAAAGAGTTTTATGAAAAAATCAAAAAAATAATAAAAGTTAATTATTAGCAAATATTTTTGTAGATAAAGTGAAAAAGCGGTTAATTTAATGTCAAAATGGGTTTCGTGAAAGTTGTGAAGTAAGTTTGTCAAGTAAGAGTAGAAAACGTAGGAGGGCGCCACTGTTGTCCAAATGCATCGCAATTTTCAGCAATATTTTTTTTCAGGGCCTATGTCTTCCTATGGGTCTTTTAATTAAATAAAGGAGTGGAATTTTTGATAAGGAAAAAGGTATGAGAAGTGGGTAGTATTCTTCGGTTCAATGGCTCCAGGAGTGACGACGTATAAATCCATCCCTCCCACCGTGGTGCAAAGGGGTGGGTCAGTATAGTCCTGCTGAAGAGGTCCAAAGGTCTTCCACAATCAGTTCCTTCTGATCTGGTCTGCCACGCAGTTGGTGCAATGGGTCGAGATAGTTCCGCTGGAGAGGTCAAATGGTCTCCCTCAACCAGTCTCTTTCCAAACTTCATACCGTACTCCAATTGAACAATTGTACCTGTGGATTAATACTTGATTATCAAATATGTGATCTACATATATCAAATATGTGAATTGTTCAGGAAAGGCGATTGTTAATCGATTTCTTGGCGTAAAATTACTTGCCTGGCGTACCTTTTAGATACGCCAGGCGTATAAATTGCTGAAATCAATTCTCTACGAATCAGTGTAGTTTATAAATACGAGTATATGTCATATTCGGTAGTGTGAACGTAAAAAATAACTGTGGACCAAGATGCGAGCCCTGAGGAACACCATTTTTTAAATCAAATCAAATATGTGATTAGACCATTGACGGTCATATATTAAGAATTTTGCTCATAAACGAAAAACAAATCTCCAAAATCATGGAATGCCTATCGGCCGTTGTATATTTTTAATTAGAATTATTACAAAATAAAAATCTCGAAAGTCGTTCCTATAAACATAATTATAATTTAAAGCCAATAACTTATTCATGTAATTCAATAATCAATAAAGTTCAATGTTACGTCTGTGGAGTTAAGCTTTCACTGTTATTGTTAATTACAATTACCTTCAGGCAGAGTTGTATTATAAATATTAGTAAAGGGGCGGTATTTTTGGTTTCAGCGAAAACTTTAACAGTAAATTTATTTGGATCCGCATTCTTTCTTCTAGGAACTAAATACTTTACTAGGGCCGATGCTAAGGGCTATTATAATGGAAAGGCCTTAGCCATAATGTGCTAATTTTGTTAATATTCGAACAATGGAAAAGGGCTTGGAAGTAATTGCAATTACCAACGTAATTTGTTAATTTATCTATTCAAATTTCCACTTTGTGGCGTCATTATTAATTTTATGAAAACAAATAACTTTGTGTACATAGTAAATTAAATATTATAAATAACCAAACGTTTTTTGAAAAAAAACCATCTTTTTAATTTATTTTAGTATTAATAATTATATTTATAATAATTAATTTTGTTGTTTAGACTTCCTGTTTTGTTTTTAAAAGATTTTTTATTGTGTAAATGTAATTTTTACACATCCTAAAATAATTTTTATATTTTATTTTATATAATTGTTTTTATGATATTTAAAGTAATTAATCACCTCTCCTTTCTAATATTTTGTCTATGTTCTTATTCGTCTATACTTTTTTTTACATGAGCTCCACACAGGAGGCCCAGAGGAAAATAATCTCCCTCAGGGCCTACGTCATCTTTGGGGATGCTGTGTGGAGGTTTTTTTTAAGGAAATGGAGGAGAATTCTGGGAAGGAAAAGGGTTTAAGGGGTGGGTAGGAATCTGGGGTTCAGTGTGTCCTGGTCATCCGCCTCCAAGACCCAGACAAACCTCACCTCATGAGCCCGGGCACCCCTGCTAAATCACCAAACGTAGCGAACCACTTGGGGTGACCTATGGCAGAGGTGTTGGTCTTGTTTGTCTTTTTTCATTTTTATATTAATTTATTGTCCTGACGAAGAAAACATAGTTTTTGAAACGTGTCGATAATGTTAATTATATAGTGGTATACACAAAGTTATTTGTTTTCATTAAATTGTTAATTTATCATTTAAGGAATCTGTAGCATATTCAAACATTATAACATAAATAATGTTTATGGTTTTGAATGCCGTATAATGAATACTACATAATATCTTAGGGTTTTTCAGAAACAATTTTTCCCTTCTCAAAAACAGAAGAGATAATCTGAACAAACTACTGAACTAACATCTGAAAAGTTGATCTGAAATCCTGAGGGTTGAAAACCGCCCACCACACCATTCTATCAACAAAGAGCCCAGCAAAATTAAGGCGATAAAGAGAAATGCTGAGTTGAGCGGTGGGCAGACAGTAGTAGCAAGCAGACTATAGGGACACCGTATGGCCCCACTTTCTCTGCCCAAAACAGTGTATTTATTATCTTATTAATAATGGCCCGAGAATAATTTTGACAAATATTAAATTACTACATGGACACCAAACCGAATACCAATTTGATATCACTTTTGATTTTTTATGTTGGTTCTCGGGTTACCAAGCTAAATTATGTGACTCTCTTTTTTATCTAGGTCTAGATTTTTTAAAAATTAACCTTTCAAAAACCCAGAGGAAAAGAATTTCTCTCAGGGACTATGTCAACTTTGCGGATGATCTGTGCAGAATCTTTTGAACAAAATGTGGAGAGAAAGTTCTGGAAAGGAAAAACAGGTGTAAGGGGTGTGTAAGAATCTAGGGGCAGTGCATTTAGGAGTGATGGACGTATGAATTTATCTGATTTCTCCCGATTTCGCCTGCCACGCAATTGGTGGGCAGACGTATCTGCCGCCAAGATTTAGAGAAACCTCACCCCATGAACTTTTGCCGTAGGGAACACTTTGGCAGAGGTGTTGGTAATCCAATATGTGGTTGCCGGGGCAGCGGTACCCATATCCGCATCTCAAAACATTGGAGGTTATCCACCACATACCCGCCCTGGTATAAGTAACAGATGGTTACTCCTTCAGGGCTCTCGCAAGGACTCCAATTTTTTTGAAAAAACGAAGCTACATTTAATTTAGAACGAATCTAGACCTCCCTGCATACGTTGTTAGTAAGCAGTATGCAAGTGCTTAGCGGGACATACAAGATACAATATGTGTTAGTATGATAAGATATAGACAAGACAATGGGACAGGTTGGTGACAGTCCACGTGGTGGCAAGCGCTGGGTGATTGCATCCAGAATATCCTACAAGCACCTGTATGGGAGGAAGACACAGTACACAAATAATAAGGGCATGGCAAACGGGTGGGGGTCCTCTCCAATCGATTGGCAGTTCCAGCAAGAATGCACAAGACGTTCGGTCTAGCCGTAAACCACACTCAGCTTCCGCGCCCCTTAGCCGGTTCCTCGGTGATGCCTCAAATAATAGTATATGGGAGATTGGGGGAAAATGCCCGACGACCCTAGGGAATTCAGCGTCGAGTACCTCTCTCAAATTGAACAGTTACTGATTAGATTATTAAAATTAATTTGTACTAGCATTTAAAAACCCGCTCCGCAGGTTTTTGCTCCGGCGGCTTTTGGTTCGGCTTCGTCAAGTTAGTGTTTGTGTTTTGATAATTTTATTCCAATAGGAACTGGTTTCAAAAATAGCCTGTTCCTCGGATCCACTGTCATCGTGTGATAGTCACCGGTACAAAGTAACCGAGAGAGGCAATGACGTCAAATGTAATATATTGCCGCTTGATACAACTATGTACTACCGTCAATCTTTCCATATCCAGAGAGATACTACTTTTTAACAAATTTGTGGTAGTTATACCTAGGGGGGAGCACGTTCCCGTGTTGACAAAAGTGGCGACATCTTGTGACGAATTCTGGAATTCAAAAGGGAATTCCACTTGCACAGATGTTATTTGTGGCGCGACGCGTACGGCGTGGCGTCAACATGCACTCGAAACTTGGTTCTGAAATTCAACCACGCAGACGTTACCGTATTAATACTTTCGATTAATGGTAATGATTTTATCAGTGTAAACTGTATATAGAATAGAAAAAAAAATTTGAACAATTCTATTTATATATAACTTTTGAAGGTAACACTAAATATCTAAATGAACTCTTTTCTTTCATATTTTCAGTTAGATTTTCAATGTTATCTTCATTTTCAAAGATATTTTACATTGACGGAAATAACCTTTATAAGTTATAAAAAGAGAGAAATGTTTGAAACTTTCAAAATACCTTTACTTATTTCCTTCTACGCGAAGGTTTCTGGATTATTACAACCTCATGACAATACATCTGAATTTTTTTTTAATCATTACAAAAGCTCTCGCAAAACTGTCGAAGATGTCACAAATTGAGAATGACATTTTTCAAACCATCGATTGTAGAATTAAATTTTCGAATAAGCTCTCAAAATTAATGAATTGACTTGAAGTATTAAGTGAGTAAGAATTTTAGGCATTTTAAATAGGTACCCGTGTTAGGTACCAAATTCGATTGATTGTTCTTATAATATATAAAAATGAATATTTGTAATATATGAAAAATGAAAATTTCATTTAAAAAAATGTAATAGGTGGCACGCGAGCTGTTTGAAAACTGAATGTACTGGGACTGAAAATATGGAACGCGGGAGGAGGGTTGGCGGGACGGGGAAGCGGGAGAGGGGTGAGAGAAGGTGGAGAGGGAATGCGTGATGGGAAGGGTACTTGGGAGGGGAAGGAGAAGCGGAAGGGGAATGGGACGTATGGGAAAGGACACGCAGAGAGATACAATTTATTTATTAAGTGGCATTGCAAACTATGCCGGCAAATAGCTAGTTATAGAAGAAGAATATGGAAGAATATTTCCTCAATTGGCGACTAAAGCCAAAAGGGTCGAAAACAGTCGTGACAGCTTTCCATTTCAGTAACTCACAGGTAAACTCAAAACTCTGTGTTCAGTTAAAAATATTTGCCATGACCACCATCCCCGCTATCTTGGAGTAATTTTGAACAGGAGCCTGAACTACCGGCAACACATGGAAACAGTGGGCAAAATAAACCAGGACAAGACTAAACTTAGTCAGTAAGCTAGCTGGAACTAGCTGGGGATGCGACGCCAACACGCTTAGAACGGCATCCATTGCTCTGGTTTTCTCAGCAGCTGAATACTGTGCTCCAGTATGGGCTAGAAGCGCCCACACTTCCATGGTCGACGTTCAGCTTAATGCCACAATGAGAACCATCAGCGGAACTTTAAAATCTACTCCTCTCCCTTGGCTCCCCGTACTTGCAAATATAACCCCGCCAAATATCAGGCGAGAGATTGCAACACTAAGGGAGTACAAGAAGGCGCTGCAAAAAAGCGCAATACCTTTGCCCGATGATGTCGTCTCTCACCCGGCATGCCGCTTAAAGTCCCGAAAACCCTTCTGGACAAAAGGAGAAAGACTCCTCCATTCACCTCTCATCCTAGAAGATAGGTGGAAGATTGAGTGGCAATCGGCCAAGGTGAAAAATGCCCATCTCGTACGAGACCCCACTGAGAGACAGCCTGGGTTCTCATTGCCTCGCAAACTCTGGTCCGCCATCAATAGGATAAGGTGCTCCCATAGCCATTGTGCCCATATGATGTACAGATGGGGCCTTGAAGAGTCGGAGATGTGTGAATGAAGTGAGGTGCAGACCACCGAACATGTGGTCAACGAATGCCCGCTACATTTATTCCCCGGCGGGATTGATGAGGTTCACAGGGCAACGCCTGAGGCCCTAGACTGGTTCGCAGACCTAGATGTCCCCCTTTGACCCCCCCCCCCACCACACGAAAGAAGAAGAAGCTAGTTATAGAAATAAAAATGATAAAAATATATTCTCTGCCCCAACCATTAATTAGCACCACAAAAGTTGAATGACACTATGAATCGAAATAATTATTTAGGTAATGTTTATAATCAATTACTGTTTTTTATTCAATTATTTGATTTCGCAATGAATAAATGCTCAATTTACAATATTGATTCGAAGTGGAACAAAGGATTTTATACCATCAGCGAAATAAAACAATTAAACAAGTAGTACTCTTTATTACTTGGTACAAAAACGTGTTAGATCAAGAAATTCCAATGAAAAATATATAGGCCACAAAAGAAGTCGATTTTTCACGATTAATTTCGGTAAATAATTATTTATGACTAAATTGAAGATATTTTTATCAAATCTCGCTTCAGCTGCCTTGGGAATATTATGAAGTGTAAAAGCAATAAAAAAACTTTCGCAAATTTGTTTTGTACATAAGTTCTATGTTTTGTACATAAGTTCTATGTTTTGTACATAAGTTCTATGTTTTGTACATAAGTTCTATGTTTTGTACATAAGTTCTATGTTTTGTACATAAGTTCTATGTTTTTTTAAAATTACTATTTTTATAATTTTGCAATTTAAGAATAGTTACGTTAGGTTAGGGTTATGTATGGGCTATTATGAAATTATTTTTTTATAGCTTTTAATAATGACTTTTCAAAAAGAGAGTTGACTTTATTCTGAATTGGCATGCAACCGTAAAAAATATAGTGTAATTTTTCATTGTTTTGTTTTTAACTTAAAACTTTAAAAATCGGTTGATTTTGGACGTGTGTGGTCAGGTTAAGGGGTTAATAAATATTTTTTTGTTTGGATTTGACGAAAACAAAAATGATTAAAAAAACACCAAAAAAGTCACCGGAGACCAAAATTTCAAGAGGTGCCCGGGTTCATGGGGTGAGGTTTATCTAGGTCCTGGCGGTGGATGCGTTTGCGTACCTAATATGTGGCGGGCAGGATCGGGATATATTGTTTTAGGGAGAACGTTCGAACTCTCCAGCCGGACTCTCTCGGCCCATCGCCTTGTCAGTGGAAGGAGTGGATTCATATGTCCGTCACGCCAGGATATATTGACCCCCAGATTACTACTCTCGCGTCCTTTTCCTAAAAAGACCTTCCACAGATGATATAGATGATTTTTTCCTATCGGAGAGAGATGTGGAGATAATAAGTAAAATAATTATTATCGAATGGAATTTTTTTGTTTATTTTTATTTTCAACTTTTATGAGTAAAACCTCAAATTGTAATATTTGATTAAATGAAGACAATATTAGCGAAACTCAATCGAAAATCTGGAGACAGAAAAAGCGAATAAAATATATTGGCACCTCTGTGACTCTAAGGACTAAGTATGATACAGTTAAAAAATGACCGAATCGCATAGAGACACCTTAGCTCAGTGCTTAGAGATGTGGCCCGGAAAGCCGAGGGTCCTGGGTTCGAGTCCCAGAGGTGCCAATATCTTTTTCAGATTTTTCTGTCTCCAGATTTTCGTGGCAGAATTCCGGTAGGGTCGTCCCACTAACGCCCGTGCCTCCCCCGGCGTCATGAGCGAGCTTGAAGAATGTTTGCACGAGTCCGGTTCCCTTCTGTCCTGCCCCCGGTGATTCGAGGCTCACTTCGTTCCCCAGGGTCTTTGGGAATATCACACGCATCCCCCTCCTCAAACACTTCTTCAAAGGCACTCTTGAGAAACCGGCTAAAGGACGCGAATATTTGAGCACGTTGCGGCCAGGATCTTTCTCGCCGGGACTGCCCCGCGATAGTGGGACATACTGCCCCCGACATCTTTTATTTTATATATTTTCTTTGGTTTTAATCATACTTACACCTGTAAGTATTTTTCTTTTTCTTTATTATTTTACTCTAACTAGATGCTGAACCAACAGGCGAACACATCAATGATGTGCCTTTATCTATTGCTTATTACTGCAAATGTAAGTATGCATACATTTTTCTTTCTTACTAACAATCAAGCATGCAGGGACATTGGAGGATCTAGATTCGTTTTAAAAATAAATGTAGCTTTCTTTTTACAAAAAAAAATTGAATCTTGCGAGAGCCCTGAAGGAGTAACCATCTGTTACTTATACCAGGGCGGGTAACTGGTGGATAACCTCCAATATCTCCAGATTTTCGCTAATATTGTCTTCATTTAATAGATTTTTTTTAAATTAATGTTTCTACAAAGTGTTTATTTTACGCTTCAAGAGGTGGATGACCCAACACAGGCTCCTCTTTTCAAAAAACAACATTTGCCAACGTAATTATCCTAACTTAACAATTTCGTAACTATCTTGATTCGTCTCCAGCTGAGGCTAATTCGTTATTTTTTACAGGTAGCCATCGTAAATTGACATTAGCGAGACGCGATTTCGTCACAAGTTAAAGTCTGTAACTGTGACAAAGTAACGGCCTGTAGCCGTGTCACTGGGACAACCTGCAACCTGTCACTACTAAATTGTGTAAGAGAAAATCATCAATGGAGACTGTTTTGTGTTAAAAAGATGTACCGGAGAATCTCGCAAGTATTTATCAAAGGAATATTGAAATGTGTTGGTACTACGATTGTTGTATAGACTAGACAGTTAATGTAGTTGATGTAGCACCCACGTGTCCCACGTGGTCTTCCATAGATATTGATTATTGAAGTAAAATTTCTTTACGCACGCTTGACTTGGGGAATAAGCTAGTGATGAGAGCGTTACCAAAAGTGTCGGGGGGGGGGCGAACGAAGTAGAGAGGGAGATATAAGTTAGTGAAGATAAAAAGAGAGAGAGTTACGTTTCGCATATTACTGCAGGGGCAAGAGAGAGCGGTGCAAGCACACATTTTCTTTCTCTCATAGCCAGTTACGTTTCGTATACCTAAGACACAGTGCAGGCCTATTGTCTGTATCACACTGTAGGAGCAAGAGCACATTTTCTTTCTCTCTTCCTCTCATAGAAGTTTTGCTTCAGTCATGTGCTCTAAAGCACACTCGTATTTTTATTTTCTCATCTAAACCTAACACCAATCTCCATCTTACTTTTTGATTTATTCACTACTAGCTTTTCCCCGCGGCTTCGCTCGCATGGTATTACGGGAAATTACTGTAGCGCTTGCACTTATCAATTATCTCCCCCCCACCCTACCCCCATCCCCATCCCCTCCCGCATTCCATATATTCATTCCCTAACATTCAGTTTTCAAACATCTCGCCTACCACCTAAATTTCATAATGCTATAGCTCAAAGAAAAAAAGAATTACTTATCCAATTTTGTTCATTCGTTCGAAATTTATGCGCTTACAAACATTTTTTTTTTTTATTTTTAAGATTAAGCTTTTATTTTTTAAGATTTAGTTTTTATTTTCTGTTCACAAAACAATGAGTTTATATTTTGGTTTTCTTTATAGTTTTAATATATTATCATTTTATTTATTTAAACTTTGTAACTTTTCTCAGTACTTTTACAACTATCACTATATTTAACTGCTTTACGGCCTTTATAACATTGTACTTGAAATGATGTTTACATTTGTAATTATTAGATACAATATTATGTTTTACAAAAAACAACAACTACCTAATGTGAACTAAACCAGGAAATTTGACTGTCCTAAAACGGGAAATCTCCTAGTTGGACAGTCAAAGTATTTTTTTTTATAATGTATATGTATTTTGTTTCAATAAATATAATTAAAAAAAAATAAAAATAAAAAAGAATTTGTTATTATAAAATGGCAAAAATGGTAAAAAAAACTCTTCGTCACCACCTGTTGATTTATGTGTTAAAATAGTGTACAAAATTTCAAAAGGATCGGTTAAGTAGATTTTAAGTTATGATGTTCACAAACTTCAAACATTTGTTTGCGAGAAAATCGATTTAAAATTTTTTTATACTCGAAATATACTTTAATTGAGCAAGAGGGCCGGTCGCTTGAAACGCTGTATCTTGGTTAGTTTTGCTCCGATTAACTTGAAATTTTGACAAAATACTCTAGACATGTACATTTAGAAAAAAAATATTTAAAACCTTCTCCCCCCCCCCTTCCCTGGCTTCGATGGAGCTCTCGTACCTGAGTTTGTCACTTAGAGTTATACCAAGCATAATAATGGAGGGCCTGTTCGAAAGATTGCTTTTGTTGAAGGTGGTACTATGTACTCGTACGTAAAAGGCAACAAATTGACTACCCTGACACGGACATGTGCCTATCATGGTGATCAAAAAATCAACAAATTATGTAACCATCAAAACAATGAACAAAGAAAAAATTAAAATTTTGGAGGCAAATATTCAAGGAGTCGGCAAACAGTCTGTAGATTATTTTCTAAGAATTATTTATCATTGAACATCGAGGCTTATCACATTATAAAATCATTGATTACTGATAATGTTATTATCAATAATATACATTGCTTGTAAATTCGATTTGGCTTGTAAAGTAAACAGCTCATATTTTAATGTATTATTTAAAAATAGAAATATCGAACTTTACACCGCAAATGTTGAGTGTCGTGAAAAGTATATATTTTTATAATATAAACACATAAAGTTGTTGTAGACCACTTTTGTTTTATTACACTCTACCGGTTTCGGAAGCGCCCTTCCTTCATCGGGAGAATATTGTAACTAATCTACGACATGTAATATTGTTAGATATATAAATTTTAAGTGTGTGAATGGGAGATAAGCAAGGGGGTAGGGGTAATTGCGGGATTTCCGGGAAGAACAGAGCGGTTCACTGGAAACATAATTTAAAATGGGACTAAAAGATATACAAACCACGGGGTGAGATTTGTCTAGGTCTTAAAAGTGGATGATCAGGACACACTGAACCCCAGATTTCTACCCACCCCTTATACCCTTTTCCTTCTCAGAACTCTCCTTTACTTCCTTTCCTTAAAAAAACCCTCCACACAGCATCCCCAAAGATGACATAGGCCCTGAGGGAAATTATTTTCCTCGGGGCCTCCTGTGTGGAGCTCATGTGGAAAAAATACGAAAAATGGAAATTTGTATAAAAAAATTGCTAGATGTTTGAAAACTGGATGTATCGGGACTGAAAATATGGAACGCGGAAGAACGGGATTCGCGAGACGCGGAAGCGGGAGAGGGTAGAGGGAAGACGGGGAAGGCGGAGGGGGAAGGACGCAGGGAGACACTATTTCCTTAACTCGCTAGTTAGAGGTACGTAAATAAGTAGCTATGTTTTTAGTTAGTAGGTACGTAAATAAATAGCTATTTTTTAGTCCCGATGATAGCTAGACTTTATCAATGAAAATTCTGAATTGTTTCCATATCTTGAGACCATTCAAGCCATCAGTATATTAATGAATGTGTTTAATAATTTCATTGAAACATAGATTAATACAAATAAATCATTAAAATCATATGTTTAGCCACAATAATTATGTTGACTGGAGATAGCCTTTATCTATTGTTATTATTACGTTTGATCTGCGCATTAAATAATATAATTTTATAAATAGGTAGCCTGTCTATTACCGCTCCACCGATGTTTACTTAAATTCAGGTAGGTGGATTTTATGAATTACTAGCGAGTTCCTGGTATGCGTTGCTATGCCACTTAAGATGAAACTATACGTGAAATCCTATTTAGATACTATTTAGATTCATCTGTAAGACGAATCGGTTTACATTATGTACATAAAAAATATGCTACGGATAAATTGAAGCTTTTACTAGCTTTTCTTTATATTGGAATTACAATAAAATTATTATTTACATAATAAAAAATATGATTCAATACTATACGTCTAAATATATAAACTAAAACAGATGTTTTTTCATGACTTAACTACTTCGACCAAGTATATCAAGACATGCCCTGTGAAATTAAAAATGACGCCAGAAACCAAATAAAACTGGCTCAAGGCCCATTTATGAAAAAGTGCGAGCATTGTTTCGTACTATTTGGATCGCATAGTGCTTTGTGTTTTACCTTTTATCGGTCCACATTGAAACTAATTGCTGTCCCAGCCGTCCTGACGGAATTAATTTTTTCAAACACAAAAATATCCTACTTCCGAATATTGTACAAGGTACAGTCCGCGGACTTTATTTTCGATAATGTAACCAGCTATCTGAATACATAAAAAAAATTATGCCTTACCGATAGCTTTAAGGCAGCGTTTTAATAAATGTAATAATATTGACGTATTATTTTTTTGGCAAGCAAAGTTTCTGACGTCACTTAATCACCCAAATGCTTGTGACGTCACCACACACGATACTAACACATAGACGAGAAAGGCTGGCATCACGAAATGGCAGTGGTTTTTAAACTTTTTAAAAACGCGACCCGGTTTGTATAAAACGGAAAACTTTAAAATACATTAAACGCAGATCTTAACAAAAAACCGCTGCACTATTCTTCAATTAAGGTCGAAAGTTAACCTATCTTAAGCCATAGCATTCCGAATTTCTACCGTTTTACAACATATTTCTCTAAAACACTTTAAGTTTTTAAGTTTCTAAAAAAATATATGTTGTTTTTGACGATAATATCTATACATTTGCCACGCCGAAACGGTAATTGAATGAAATTCTTCCGATAGAAGAAAATCGTATATTTCGAAAATTATTATAAGCACTTCATTTTTGTTACATTATAAGTTATATATATGAAAAAAATCATAATTAATTTTTTTCTTTAAAGCTATGACATTTCCCGCGAGATTTTGGTTCTATTTTAAAATAGTTTAAACGAGTCATGTTTTATTAAACACTTTCACAATTTTCGCTTAAATATTATCGTTTTCGCGCTCCCTCTAACATTCGTATTTACATATCTCACCTTCCTCTTCTTTTTGAGCGCTTACTAACGGGCTTTAATTAACTATACACAAAAAAAACTTAATGATTGAGCAGCTGATTCAAAACTTTTAAGAAAGATTATAGTTTTCGGCTAAGACATTTTGCAAAACAGAACAGAAGCCTTTGAATATTTTTTAGCGCAATTTTTTTGATATTTTTTGTAGTCAAAGTCCGGAAAGCAGTAAAAGGGCTTGCGGGCTGCTGGTTGCTCATCACTGTGTTAATGATAAGCGACCAACCTGGGCAGCCCACGGTGCGTGGGCGGTAAAAGGGTCAATTTTTCGTAATTATTTTCAAGCAAACGATGAATGGATTTTTTTTTAATTTAAAACTCATGATCAATATATACATATACGGGACTGTGTACAAGTTTTTGTACACGAATCTAAAGTATGGTTAATCTAAAGAGTGTACACCGCTTTCAACAGGACACTTCGACGTAATTGCTGCTTGTTGGTTGACAACGAGCCATACGGTTCATCAGAAAAATAAAATTAAAAAATTATCAGACGCATCCGCCGCCAAGACCCGGACAAACCTCAATCCATGAACCCGGGCACCCCTGCATAGTCACCAAACGTAGCGAACCACTTGGGGTGACCTATGGCAGAGGCGTTGGTTATCCAATAAATGGTTCCCGAGGCGGCGGTACCCATACTCGCCTCCGAAATTGAATCGCTTGTCATAATAAAGTAAAAAAATATTTTTGTCTAATTAAATTTATGAATGTCTCGCGATCCCCACTTTGAAAACCATTTATATACAACACAGCTTGTCGAAACATCACGCATGCAACACGAGTTCACCTTTTGAAGTGTTAGTTCGACAAATCACACAATGGAATTAGACGGTGCTCAGTTTTATATTGCCGAGAATTCGCATGCAAGACGGCGGAATTCGAAGGAGAGTTGTATTGCGAAATTACTGATACTTGGGGTTATTTTTTTCTGATTTTTACTATGAGACGGCTTGTCTAGGGTATACTAGGTCAATGCTTAACTATGAAGTAATATAAGAAACAATTTTTTTAAAATACCCCTTTATGGCTAAGACTATTTGTGAGGTTTTGTATGTTCTAACTTTTTTTCATTCTTGTCAAATTATGCACAAAATAAATAAAAACAACTTTTTCGCATTCTTGCCTCGTGCAAATTAGAAGCTCGATTTTAAATTTTGAAGGCTTGAAAATCGAAATATTTCTAGTTTTTATATTCCTCTGAAAAATAATGCGTGTTCTTTCCCATTCGTCCCATTCCTGTTCCATCTCCCCTTCCTCTCCCGCGTCCCCTTACCCTCTCGCGTTCCCACCCCGCATTCTCCGCCTTCCCTCGCCTCCTCCATCCGAGGTAAACCGAGTGCCCCTCCCCCTCCCAAGTTCCCCTCCACCATCCCGGATTCGCCTCTCCCTTCCCCTTTCCCGCGAGTTCTTATTCCGAGTTCTCTACTATCTTCCGAGTTCCCCTCCCCCCTCCCGCATTCCATACATTCATTCCCGGTACATTCAGTTTACAAACAGCTCGCGTGCCACCTATTGCAATTTTTTAATACAAATTTCATAAAGCCAAAGCTCAATAGTAGATATGTATAGAAAACATCGCTGGCAGATATACATCAAATCCCCAAAGTTTCATCGCAATCGGATGAACTGTTAGCAACGCATAATTTCATGATGCCAGAACTCACTATTGTATAAAGTTAAAATCGCGGGCATGCGCACATCAAATCCCCAAAGTTTCATCGCAATCGGATGAATGGTTTAGCAAAGCATAGCATACATTCATGTATAGACAGAAGCAAACATATTTATTTTTTTATATATGTATATATACATAAATTCAATGATTCTTAGATTTTTTTAATGAATCAAAAAAATGAACTAAACGGTGAAATCTAGTGAAATCTTAATTAGAAATCAATTAACTAACCATCACAGGCATAGAGGACGGACCGCCAAACAACTCGATCTTGGCACACACTCCTTGCCTCGTTCACATTCATACATCGTCTCATACATGCTCTTCTATTATTCTGACTCTTGACATTACCAGACTCCAATGTCCCCGACTTCTTCTACCATTCATATTTGCATCATATATATTCTCCTTACACTCCTTTCCTCGTTCATCCGCTCTACATGCCCAAACCATCTGTGGGTCCCTTTCTTAATCTGACTCATTACGCTTACTTCAGCCTTGCATTCTTTGCGGATCTCCACGTTTATCACACGATCGTACATGGTTTTAACATACATACGCCTCAGGGATCTCATTTCTACAGCATTCAGTCTACTTTCATCCTTCCTCTGCCAGTTCCATGCCTCACTGCCATAAATCAGGGTAGGTACCAGCACTCTATTATGGACGGCTAGCTTCCCTTCTTTGGACAGTCTTTTGTTGGCGCCAACGGCGTTCAGTCCTCAATTGAAGGAGTTACCTGCATTTTCAATATCTCTATCAGCCTTCCCATCTCTCGCAAACATACCTCCCAAGTACGCAAACTCATCCACCTGCTCCAAGTATTCATCATTCACAACTATGTTGCACATTGTTTTCGCACTCCCTCTTTCAAATACCATGACGACTTATGTACTTACATTCATCAAACTGGCTTTAAATTAATTTACAAATTTTCAGCTATTATTGAAGTTCTTCACTACACGTGCATAGTAAAAAGAAGAAATTTCGCCTGTCTTTTCTTCACTTCACTTATTGTATCTTGCATTTCCCGCTAAGCACTTGCATACTGCTTACTAACAACCTATGCAGGGACACTGGAGGTCTAGATTCATTCGAAATTAAATGTAGATTCGTTCATTAAAAAAAATAGTAAAAATAGTCCTTGCGAGAGCCTTGAAGGAGTAACCATATGTTACTTATACCAGGGCGGGTATGTGGTGGATAACCTCCAATGTGTTTTCTTCACTTAAGTGCATGTTTCTATCGATATCCATATTTTTAAATCTGATTTCTGTTCTATATAGTTTATAATAATTATTATGTAAAATCGGTAGGCTTTTCAAGTAAAAATAGTAATTTTAATTCGATTATTTCTGCAGCGCCGTTTTCGTAGAAAACTCCTCACGGATGCTTTGCAACTTATTTTATTTAACCTTTAACATTTAACTATTACTATATCTTATAATTGTAACTAATAACTTACAGCGGAAATTTATAACTACTAGTGACTTGCAATATTTCAATTTTTAATACTGACAATTTGCGGTGGAATTAATTTTAGTAAATATTAAAACATCTTAAAATTTTTCATATAATGGGTTGTTAATAATTCATGTAAAGCAGTCATGGGCAAGGTCCGGCCCTTCGGGTTAGTCAATCCGGCCCGCGACAATGTTTTGAATAACCCTACCACAATTAGGAAGGACCAACTTAAGAGAGAAGCGTGAAATGTCTTTATGAAGAATGTAGAACAGGACCTGGACATTTTTAGCATGCCATTCAATATGGAATTGCAGCTCGAACTGATTGAGTTGCAATGTAACACTGAATTGAAGCAACTGTTTCTCAACGTTTCCAAAATTGAGTTCTACAAGGCCCTGTCAAAATCAAGTTTCCCAAACCTGAAATCTCACGCTCAGAAGATAATTGCGATGTTTGCATCTTCTTACATCTGTGAACAGGTGTTTTCTACTATGAAGCTTCGCCAAAACAGCGTTAGAAACCGATTGACTGACCACCATTTAGCTTCACTACTGCGAATCAGCTCATTCCAGTTTCTACCAGATTATGAAAAACTTTTAGAAGCTCAGTCACAGTTTTATCTGTCACATACGCCTTCATACTCTTCTAAAGAATAATCAATTTTCGTTACTTTTTTACCATTGTAGCATATAATATACTAAATATTATGTTTGATGTAAAAATTAAAAAATAAAGTATACCACTTTTAAAAAAATTATTTTGTTCAATTTTTTTCCGGCTCGCCTAGATAATTTTTTAATTTATCCGGCCCTTTCGTTAAAAAGTTTGCCCATCTCTGATGTAAAGTATTCCCCAAATAATATTAAAGTAATCTATAAACTCGGGATAATTATGCCTAGTAACCAAATATCTAGAGTTTCAGTCGGGAAACACGCCAAGTACACGGTTGACGTTTGTCACGTGAGAGCGGGTCGCTTTTACGACTCTCTTCATCTGAGAAAGACATCAGAAAAGTGTTTGTTTAAGGGGGGAAACAGGTGTAGGACGGCCTATTTTAAGTAATTTTTAAGATTTTTTTTAACACATAAGAAAAATGTATATTTTATTTATTCATTTGGATCATTTTACACATATTCAAGAAAATATCCTAAAATTTTCAAATATTTTACTCAAAACATAACGGAGATATCAGCTGCCGCGCATTGCCAGTCGCCATCCGGCTGGGTAATTTGTATATATCCCGGAGATCACAATTTACACTTGAAATCAATTTTTCAAAAAAATTAACTTTTTAGAAGTGTTTCTTTTATTTGAACCTCACTCCTCATAAAAAAATCGAAATTTAATATTTTTTTGAGGAATGCGAAAATTAAGTATGATTTTTTGCCATTCTTTTGTATGTTTTTTGCAATTAAAAATAGTTAAAATAAAGATACTGTTTAAGATTGAAGTTCAAATAAAGCGCATTTATATATTTTTTTAAACTAAGTGCTGAGTTTGATATTGATTGATTAAAAATTATAGGAGCTAGAGGTTACAAAAATTCGAAAAAAATAGTTTGAGAAAAATGCGTTTAAAAAAAGAGTGGCAGTAAAGTAGAAGTAGTTCGACCGAAGGACATTCACTCAAACGTTTATAACTTTTAAACGGCGTAGAATTTTGGTTTGAAATTTTCAGAATATATTTTTGAATAGTTCTACTATCGGTTTATGAAAGAATTTTTTTTTAAGGCATCTAAACCTATTTCCCACCTTAAATGCTACTTAACTCAGATGTCGAGAGTCGTAAAAGCGACCCGCTCTCACGTGACAAAATATCAACCGTATATTTGTGCGCGTTTCCCGACTATGCACCGGTGCCGAAGGAATTAATGACGTTAGTTCCTCGGAGCGTCTTCCATTGTAATACCGTTACAACAAGGACAGCATACTTTCAGCGTTTTTTCATTGATAACCTCCGATAAATATATCCATAAGGAGAATTTCATAACATATTCACACTTGAATTGTATAATGTAAAAAAAAATAATAATAATTTTTACTGTTATTATTAACTATTATTTTCAGATTATTGTACCACGTAAACAAAAAACCTGGATAACAGCCATAATGCAAATTTCCATCTCAACACAGGCGTTTCACACCTAGTGAGATGGGCAATATGTCATTAATGTAACCAATTTAATATTAAAATAATACAAGCATAAATAAATAAATGAATTTCTTCAAATTTCGCAAATTCACTTTCTGGCGTCATTATTAATTTAATGAAAATAAATAACTTTTTGTACACCACTATTTAATTAACAATATCAACATGTTTCGAAAACTATGTTTTCTTCGTCAGGATAATAAGTTAACATAACATAGTTATTAGTTAGTTAGTTGCATAGTTATGTATTTAATATTATCCTGACGAAGAAAACATAGTTTTCGAAACATGTTGATATTGTTAATTAAATAGTGGTGTACACAAAGTTATTTGTTTTCATTAAAAAATAAATAAATACTTATCTGACGGATGTGCTCTAGAGATATCAACCCGCTTGTTTCTGCAAGGAACAAGGGTTTTTTCATGAACTTTGGGGCTCCAGACCAGAGGTGCCTGACAAATTTAACAGTGAGGCATTTGCGTACTATCTGCAGTATCTGTACAGCACACCCAGCTTCCGAGTGGCTAACTTGACTCCGGCTTCTTAATACTTACATTGACATAGTCGCATTGGCTTAAGGGGGTATTTTAGTCTGGAGACATGAATTTTAGGTACTTTTTCAGGTGCAATAAAAAAACAGATAATATTTTTAAAAGCCATTATTTTACCAAATATTTATAAATGTTTGAAGAATACATTAAAAAAAATCAAAGAAAAAAATTGAAAATTCCAAAAGTTACAGGTTGTTGAAGGGTCTCAAAAAAATGACGCGATTGCAACCCTCCTAGTCCTCTGAGAAAAAAAAAACAAATTAATTCTTAATCCCAACAAATGCTGCAATCGCCCGAACTAAAGAAAAGCCAAATTTTGTTTTTCAAAACAGCGGCTGTCCGAAATAAAAAAACTTTTTTTATCAGTTTTTTTGATTTTTCCGAATTTTTCACACAGACTTAAAATTGAAATTTTGATATAATTTTAGTTAGTGGGATAGAGTAATGTATAGAGAAGACTCTGACCAAATTTCAAGTAAATTGGTTCAGCACAACTCGAGATATCATGACAACCGTCTCGAAAAAAGTAGTTTCGAGAAAAAAGCGTTTAAAATTAAATTTGTTTTATTAAGATTCTAGTTAAATTCCGTTTACAACAGGACACTAAAATTGCTATAACTTTTAAAATAATTCGAATTTCGAAAAACCATTTTAAGGAGATATTCTTGAATGTTTAAACTACTTATAGAAAAATGAATAAAAAAAATTTCTCGACTAGAATACCCTCTTAAGATGATTGGTAACAGTTGGAACTCTTGTGCAGTGTTCACATAAAAAATGGGAAAAAAAACTGGGTGGTTCGGAATTTAAAGACGGCCCTTGGTGGGTAGTGGGTGCGGCGTGCAGGCCACCCTGTAGCGCAGTTATTTATGCCACTGTCCTAGTAAACGCATCACAGCAGAACTTTGGCAGGGCTATCTGTTCTAGCTCTGAAAATGCGACAGGCACAGGGATATAAAGGGTTAAGTCAATTTTATTTTATTTTTTGTTTTATTATTGTTTTTATTTCTTGCCAGGGCAATGCCGATGAGTTACAGAACTCATTTTAGGCGAAAATAACAATTTTACATAGGAATTTAGATATAAAAAATATAAATTTCACATAAAATGTAGACGAAAAATTAAAGACAAAAACGATTGAAAACAATTAAAGAAAAAAGGAACAAGTTTATACATATATGGATAATTAAAACTAAATTAAAAAGAAAAGAGAAAAGGAAACAAGACATAATTGAACATGACAAGAAAATTACATAGTTTCATCCTTAAACGTACTTAAAAAATATTCTTTTAAAGCATTACTCTGAATTTTTTTCTCACTAATTAACCTATTTTAATTTTGGGGGGATAGGCAGAGATGGTGATCCGTCACACAATAGATACACTCCGTGTTTCATTCACATTCATACATATTTATGCAGTACGCCGTTAAAAAGATTTTGTGACGAACTAGAAAATTAATTTGATCTTTTGACATTAAATATTCCAAAAAATTAACAAAATAAATTTATTCTTCATTGCCAGCAACTGGGACGCATTTTGGGAGGCGGATATGGGTACCGCCGATCCGAAAACCATTTATTGGATAACCAATACGTCTGCCGTATGTCACCCGAAGTGGTTCGCTACGTTTGGTCACTTAGCAGGGGTGCCCGCGTTCATGGAGTAAGTTTTGTCCGAGGCATGGCGGCAGATGCGCCTGTCCACCTACTGCGCGGCAGGCCGGATAGGGAGGAACTGGTGGAGGCAGCCCATTTGATCTTCCCAGCAGGACTCTCATGGAACAATTCCTACTCACCCCTCATAACTTTTTCCTTTCCAGAACTTCCTCTACTTCCTTTTATAAAAAGACCCTCCACACAGCATCCCCAAAGATAACATGCCCCGAGGGGAATTATTTTCCTCAGGGCCTCTTGAGTGGAGCTACATAATGTTAGGTTAGGTTAGCTAATGTTAATGCTGAGGAGCTAAAACCATTTTTTATTTATTGTTTTATTGATTGTTTGAAACATTTACAGAGTGTTAACAATTATTACAATAATAGAATTAGAAATGTTCGCAGCATGAGTAATCAATATTAAGTTGTTACTAGACGGAATTGCTTATAGTGATAGCAGAAATAATGATAATCAAAATGAAATATAAAACATAGTAGTGTCAAATATAATACCCTGCAGAGAAAGAGAAAAAAGACCGAAAGAAAGAAAGGGTATGATAATAAAGCAGCTACAAACTGTTCGCCACGAAGTGTCATGGAAGAAGTTAGATAATTTGGATTGACCATCGCGGTGTAGACATGGCGTTCGGATGTTAAAAATGACACCGAAACCAACATGATTGGTTCCAAAAATTGAGTTACGAAAACGTTTGTCAAATGGAAAGCGCATTATTTCGTATTCAAAAAGATAACAAGAATCGTTGCTTTTTATCTTTTGTTGGTCTGCAAGGACCAAAAATTTGTCTCCGGAAATATTTTGCTTTCAAAGCAAAGCGACGGAATTAGAAGGGGAGTTTGGTTTGAAATATACTCATAGATGTGTTGAATTTATAAAATTCGCCATAAATATATTATCTAGAGTTGATATATTGATGACGTCAACAAGTAAAAGCACCCAAAGCAAAACCCCGCACAAAGTGCTACTTTTTATAACTTTTAAAGTTTTTTCCATCAATGTAATATATCATGGAAGAAAAAGATAACAATTATAATCTAAATAAAAGTATGAAAGAGAACAAGATACAGAAAAAGATAATGGTCGCAACTGGGACCCGAACCTCTTGTCTAACCGGAAAGTGCGCTTTTACCAATTCCGTGATTGCCACCTTCTGTCAAACCGTCATGTTTGTCAATCTCTTATTTCATTTTTTTAGAATTAACCTCTCCACGAGTCTAGACGAAACGGTTCGGCGAAGCGAAAAAATGCTCAGAAGAAAATGGACGAAACGTTTCGTCCATGGCTATTATTCTAATACTGAAGACATGAATGAAGACATACTAACAATACCAACTTCACAGTTTTAGTTTAAAAATTATTGTTGCGTCATTTAGCGGTCGTCAGAGGAATGAAGCAGTTTTTTTGTATGGACATGTTTTTTTTCGATGTTGGTTTATTTTCGCGGATTGATGTTGATGACGTTTTAATTCAAAATATAAAATTATTTTTAGTAAATCTATGATAATCAAAGAAATATTTTAAAAATGAACCAAAAAAACTCACTCCTCACGAACAGTTTTGTTTGCCAAAACTTCCTCACGGAGAGGTTAAAAATCTTCAACAATTTTTTTCCATATTATAGGCAACTACCCTTTTTATAGGAAACAATCGTTCTATTCGAGTTTATAAAAAGTCAATAGTTCCATATAAATAAAATCGGATGAAATTAATAATCGTTAGTGTTTCTGTCTATATTAAACAAATATAAAAACCAACTTGAATAAAAATTAGAATTACATAAAACTGAAAAAAAGGAAACATGATAAAAATGAAAAAAATTGTTAATAAGAAAAATAAAATGTCACCTCAAAAATAATATATTTAAAAAAAAAACAAAAACGTAACAATGTATGTGTGTACGTAACAGTGACAATCAAAAATATATCGTAAAATTTTAATAGGAAAAGGGGAATTTAGAGGGATTTAGGAAAGAATTTTACTCGGTATATTTTGTAACAAAATTACTAAGAAACAAACTTAAGCGTACACATCGGTTGTAATTCTTAGAAATTTTTAAATAGGGTATATTAATTTCTATTGATGTAGATATCATAAATATATTTTTTAAGACTGATAGACAGGCAGTCGAGTTGGAAGTTAAGAATTATTAATTTGTTATCACTAGCTATCTGTCACTGTTATCAAGGATAATAAAAAAATTCTATTATTTTTTCAATGACTGAAATTTGGGCAAATCCACAAAACACACCCTATTTTTAATCGAAACATTGGAAAATTATCATAATTATATAACCTTATACATTTTTATCACTAAGCAGGTAAAAATATTTCACGGCATTTTTTTTTAATTAAAATCTCGTTTACAACAGCAAATCACAAAAACGTATCTTTTTTAAAGACAGATGTAACGGATATAACGCAATTTAATTGAAAACATTCGAAATAAAATTTAAAAGAACAAATTCTCAAGTTATATATTTACCCTGTACAAAAGAAAGGATCAGGAAGAAAAAAAATGGAGGAAAATTATTTATTTTTTTTAATAAAATTTCTAATTATTTAACAAAGAATGTACCAAATGAAATTATTCCTGTATTTTATGCAAAAAACAAACTTAAAAATTACGTTTTAAATAATATGGATAGAGTTTCAAAAATGAAAAAATCTGGAATTTATAAATTAAAGTCATATGGTTATGATTGTGGTTTCTTTTATAGTAGTAAAACTGCGAGAAACTTTGAAATAAGGGTTAAAGAACAGATGAAATATTTAAACAATAACAGTTTTTCAGAGTTCGCCCATAATTTGTTGGAGACTAGTCACACTTTTGACTTCAATAGTGGAATTGAATTGCTATATTCTAATTTTAAGATGAAGCCATAGTAAATAATGCAAAATCACACAAAATCATGTGTTTTTGTTTTGAAAATTTGATCGCTTAGAAATATTATAGATGCTTCAATTAAATAATGCGTGTAGAACATATCTTGGCCCTTAAAAATATCGGTCATTTTTTTATGTCTTTTAATAAGCCTAGAAAAAAATAAAGTAACGGGTCTTTAAAAAAACACTTTCAAGTGCAAACTCTCCTACTTATGAACATCTTTTCGAATATGATGTTATTGCTTATTGTAGCAAATTTAGTTTCTTTTATGATATTCGCAAAATAAAATAAAATATGCATATTTGCGTTGTTATTTCACAATACGGCTGGCAGCCGACGAATGTGGATTTTCAAAGTGACCTTTATGTCGTTCACCGAAGGACTACTGGCTTGCCACACCCCACTTCCATTCAGAAACGCCCTGGCCGGAGCAGGGAACAGACGTGTGACTCCACGTCGCTCGGTTCCGTGAAATTAATTTTAAATTTCCTTGTTGTTACAATAAACAATGTGTAAAAAAGGAGTTAATGTTTTTTTAGGTCTTTACGAAATCAACCTGTAAAAAAAATTCTCAAATACCTTTTTCAACCGTTCCAAAAGCTTTTTCTCAAATATTTTTAAACTCCTCCCACAATGGGCATGAATTCCGACTTCGATTTTTCCCTGGAATACCTTAATGGTATTCAGTTGGATAAATTAGAAATATTAGAGATCAGAAAGAGCGTGAATGCGAATTTGAATATTATTTAGGTTATTCCAAGTGGTTCATTGACTTTTGGTGACTTAGCAGTCGTGCCCGGGTTCATGGGTTGGGGGTCGTGGTGACGGATGCGTCTGGATGGAGGCTGGTTGAGGAGACCCTTTGACCTCTCCAGCCGTATTCTCTCGACCCCTCGCCTTGTAACACGCAGTGGGAGAGGTGGATTCATACGTCCATCATTCCTGGACACACTGATTCCAAGATTGCTACTCAACCCTCATACCTTTTTCCTCCCCAAAACTTCCAATCCATCCTTTCTTTCACACAGCACCTTCAAAGATGAGAGAAATTATTTCACTTATGACCTCGAGTATGGAATTAATGTAAAAAAATCGGACGTCCAGATTGCAAGATACTACCAGTATCACCCTGGGGAAAAGGCCACCATTCAGAATTGAAACGTTGCTTGAAATAGCTTTAGCCGTATTCCGTGTTCAGATCTGGATAACCAGGTACTTCCATATAAACTTACCCATCTCCTTCTCCCGTCCACTTCCTACGTTATTCCATTATTTATTCCTTAGTGGAAAATGATTTCAGTATCACCCTGTAGAAAAATTTATGTTTAGTCACCAGATTCAAATGGCCAGGTGCAATTCAACCTTCCTCTTACCATCACATTTTCCTACCCACTTTCCTCAGCCTTGCAACATTACCAAATTATTGTAACCCATAGTAAACCAGCTCTGGCTTTTTTAAGATGTTTTATAAAATTTAAAAAAACATAAATAAGCATCATAACAAGTAATAATAATAATAAAAATTATATATAAAATCCTTCGTACAATTAGAAATTTTAAATTCATATTAGTATAAAACATTCCACAATGGATATTCATCAAAATAGAATATTAACAAATAATAAAAAAAATATATATATAAATAGTTAAAAAAAATATATATCAGGCAATGGCAAAGATCTCGTCAATGAGGATAGATTCTTTCAAGAATTTAAAGAATTTCATAATCAATGTTGTGTCTATGATATATTATTTTAATTGTCAATTTTTCCACTTTCCTTTATACTGGAGTAAAGATTTCCTTACTGTTTGTTATATTGGGATCGTCCGATGCTCTGTAAGGATCCCACTTGCACAGCGCGGTGTAAACTGTGCACGTAAACTGTGTAAAAGTTAAAGTTTAGATATTTTTGCCTTGTTGTCTCCCTCTGTACATCAATCAATCAATTTTTGTATATAAGCCCATGCTTAGTTTTTCTTGTTTTGTATTAATTGGGCTTCAGCAAAGCGAAACCGGTTGGCAAATAAATTAATGAAAACTGGTGGTGTTACACAAAATTAGTGTTTTATTTTTATTAGAGTATTTTCATTTTGAATTTCTCTTCGCGGACGCTTACTCGGAAGAGATTGTATTCAGGAGCAATACACCACTCCCTACCGGATGAACCATTGACAGGTTAATCCTACTGTTTGATATAGTCATCTGGAACATAGATACCCCCACGCTCCATATAGCCTCTTGGCAGCTCTTTCCTGATGTGCAGTGAATGAAGTCCAGTAAGCAATAAGCCACTATAATTATGAACCCAAAAGTCGCATCTTGGATTACATCCAGAATTTGTGTTATTTGATTGTCGAATAATTCATCCTCGCCATCAAAGTCAGTTGAGTACTGATTAGTGGTGCATCGTGGGAACAAAACACTCCAAGATATTGGAGTTCTCTTATTTTTTATATTAAATTCAATTTCAATTAGGGAGGCGGGAGTGGGCATCGCCTCCACGTGAACCAATTATTGGATAACCAACACCATTGCCATAGGTCACTCCAAGTAGGTCATTGGGAGTTATCCACCACTTAGCCGCCCTGGTATAAGTAACAGATGGTTACTCCTTCAAAGCTCTCGCAAGGACTCTAATTTTTAAGAAAGAACGAAGTTACATTTAATTTGGAACGAATCTAGACCTTCAATGTCCCTGCATACAGTGTTAGTAAGCAGTATGCAAGTGCTTACATAATAAACTTGATACAATGGTTAGTAAAACATATATAAGGGCATGGAAAGATGATAGAAAGCAAGACGAAGGATATCGGCTCGTGTGGATTGTATCTTACGTATGCTGCAAGCACCTACAAGAAAGGAAAGAGACAAATATGGTTAGAAAAAATAAAATGGCTCTGCGGTGTGGAGGGTTCCCTTTCTCGTCGTTTGGCAGTACCAGCAAGAATGTTTGTGGCGGTCGGTCAAACCTTAATGAGACAGGGCTTCCGCGCCCCTAAGACAGTTCCTCGGTTGTGCCTTGAAGAAAGTAACTGGGAAATAGGGACAAAATGCCCAAAGACCCTAAGGACTAAAGCGTCCATAAGTTTGGTGACTTACCCCGGTTCATGGAGTAAGGCTTGTCCGGGTCTTGGCGTGGATGCATTTACCTACCAGCTGCATGTTAGGCCGGATCAGATAGACTGATTGATGGAGATCTTTTGACCTCTCCAGCAGAACTCTCTCAGAACAACACCTTGCTCCATAGTGGGAGGGATGGATTCATACGCCCGTCATACCTGAAGACACTGACTCCCAGATTCTTAAGCACCCCTCATACCCTTTTCCTTTCCGGAACTTCATCTCTTCCATTTCACTAAAAATACTTTCATATAACATCCCCAAAGATGACGTAAGCCCTGAGAGATTTTTTTTCCTCAGGGTCCCCTTTTGATGTTATTTTTTTCTACAAAAACATATAAACATTGTAGGTATTGGACAGTTGGGGCGAGACGTTAGGCTCAAAAAAAATGTTTTTTTTTTTGAAGAAAAAAAATTGAAAAAAAGTCATCAAAAAAGCCACCGGAGACCAAATTTTTTTTTAGATTTACAATGAATAATTACTGTTCTTCTGTAAATAAAAGCACCCAAAAAGAACCTCAATGAATAAATAAATAAATAAAAACTAATAAATTGAAATCTTAAGAAAATTTTCAAAATTAAAAGTATTTTCTACCGAACTACTCGTAGTTTAAATCTAATCTAAGAACATGCTTGAATTGTATTTATTTAAACATGATTATAAAGTTAGTAATACAAAATCCATTCCCACATATTTATTAATGAAAATTAGTTAGATAACAATTGAAGTATTTACATTTACAGGTAGGATTAGGTATGCAGATAAACTCCAAGGTAAATTGGGTACCGTATCTGATGTATAAATAATTTTTATGTGGTAACAGTTGAGTTGTGCTGATTAAAATTGATATTCATTCATATACACCAACATCGATCAAAAGTACATACAATTGAAGTGCTGTCAAATTCTTAACTAATCATTTTCATTTAAATACGAGTTATGTTCGTAAAGATTTTATTTTTATTTCCTTTGTAAAGAAATATCTTCTTACCAACCAGGGGCTCTAGCATGGTGAAATCGATAACTTTACAATATCGGATCGTTAGGACTAACTTCCGATGATTTTATATCGATATCCATAGCACAGTTTCACTGTTGATAGCCAAACATGTGACAACACTGAACTCCGTTCTGTTCTGTCCCATATCCCCATTAAAGGGGGGGGTATGACCTCGTCTCCGCATACGGAACCAGTGAAGCGAACCCGGAGTGCTGCCTCTCAGACCGCCCGCGCCACCCCTGGGGAAATTTGTTGGTCTGAGGGACGTCCGTGCGAGCTAGGGGACCTTCCGCCCTGCCTCCGACAACCCGACGCTGACATCCTCTGGGTCTTCCGGCGCCTAATCCCCCCACTTTCCAATTACTTCTCGTCGAGGCACCACCGGGAAGTCGGCTTAAGGGCGCGGAATCCGAACCTTGTATCCGGCCTGCCCGACGTCTGTCAAATACATAAAAATATGAATAATTTGGCAATGTTGAATTGAAAAACAAACCGAAATATGTATTGGCAGTCCGCATTTAGTTTTTGACACTACAAGGGAGTTAATTAGTTAATCATTTCTTTTGTCATATTTCAGCCACTTTAGTTTATCAAAATTCGAACGGAATAGTTGAATTATAAAGTCCATGGAACGCGTATATGACTTCTTTCAATACTAAAATCTTTGTTAGTTCAATAAATTCATTAAATAAGCCAGTAATGCTGATTAACAAACGACATAATTCAAAGAAATGCATATATTGACGGCTAACCGAAACTTATCTGATACTATGGAATCCGGGCTAAAATTTGTAAATCGTCGGTTGGAATTTCTCTTACCAATTGTTGACCGTGATCGCAAATATTGCTAACTGATCATAGATGACGGATTTGGGCAATATCGTATTGATATAGGATTATAACGATCGACCATGCTAGGTACCCAGGGCCGTATTTAAACATAGACAACATACGCAGCTGCCTAGAGCGGCAAGTTCTAGTAGTCTTTAGACCTGTGGACAACTTTAGGAGTATATTTGCAAATCTGATTTATTCCAATTTTCACGCACACACAGCATCCCCAAAGGTGACATGGGCCCTGAGGGGAATTATTGTCCTCAGAGCCTCCTGTGTGGAGCAGAAGGACTTATAATAACATATAACGAATATATCTACATTTCCAGATCAGTTACGGGGGTTCCATTAAAACCAGAGTTACGTTAGTCTCTCAAAAACTGGGCGTACCGTGCAGGGCACGCAGAAACATAAGTACACAACTTTTAACGCTGTAAAAATCGCAATTGCGCAACATGGTAGAATTTGGCAGCCACCTCTGGTTTAGAGCCCTAAAACACCTGAAAAAAAACATTTGATTCTGTGCAGAAGCGAGCGGTTAGTTTGATTGATTTTCCCATCTTAACAAACGGATTAAAATCTTTAGAGCACAGGCGTTGGGTGGGAATGCTGTCCTTGTTCTACCGGTATTTCAATAGAAGATGCTCTGAGGAGCTAGCATCATTGATCCTCTCGGCACCGGTACATAGTCGGAAAGCACGCCTAAAGCGCGAACGGGTCACTTCTACGACTCGTTCTTGAGTTCAGCAGCTCGGCTGTGGAACGATTTGCCGGCCTCTGTGTTTCCTCTTTCCCACAACATGGGTCTATTCAAGACTCCTTCCTGTCCTCAAAAGGATCCTCTACAGAGCATCTTCAACGATAACATAATAACGAGGGAAATTATTTTTCTCAGGGCCTCCTGTGTGGTTACGGTACAGTGATAGCAAAAAAGGCAATACACATACGTTAATTATAATGCTGCAGCTCTTTCCAAATATGAGATACACAATGTACGTAGGTCTGTTTCTTTCAAAGGAAAATAGTGATCATTGTTTGCACGTCTCTCACACACGGCACCGTGACATCTCCGGAGATCCTTACAATACTACTAGACGTGACGATAATTTTGAAAGTATGGAATATAGTTACAAGGATAATATTGAAGTGTGAGTGAATTCCAATAATTAAAAAACGTCAAATGTGAATGCGCTGATGGTTTTGTTTTATAATGCTAAACATTGCTGCAGTTCATTCTTACACACAAAGTAACAACAGTCGAAAATGAGGTAAACGGTGAACGTATGTCTGCACCCTCCCAAAAGAAATATACAATCATTATCATACATCTCCCTCACACGTATAAAGAAAATGAAACGCAACGAAAAAGTAGAACTTTTGAGGAAACAGTCGCAAGTATTTTGTGTGTCTCATCTTTTATCTCACCATCATTTAATGTGTAAGAAAGAGCTGCAGCATTATAGCGATAAGGGACGTATGTTTATTGCTTTTTATACCGTCACGGTAATACGGTTATTTGTTGTAGACCACTTTTGTTTTATTACACTCTACCGGTTTCGGAAGCGCCCTTCCTTCATCGGGAGAATATTGTAACTAATCTACGACATAGAATATTGCCAGACATACAAATTTTAGATGTGTGAGTGGGAGGTAAGCAAGGGGATAGGGGTAATTGCGGGATTTCCGGGAAGAACAGAGCGGTTCACTGGAAATATGTTTAAAATGGGACCAAAAGATAAATTAGTTTGATTATTCAAAATACTAGAAATATTATTTAGGAATTTTCCAATTTCAAGTGCTTCTAAATTATTTAATTTTTTGCTTTTATTGTTACGGTGAAGAATTTTAACCCTTATATCCTTATTAAAATTTAATAAACATAATTTATGGTTTTTTTATTGTAAATTTTGGCGAGCCACAAAGATAATGCTTTTTACAAATAATTATTAAAGCGCTCATTGAGATAAAATTATAAAGCTAAAAAAAACTATGAATTTAAGTTAACATTATTATTTCTACCTCTCCCACGCTTTTCAAAATCATCTGCGTACTGCAGCAGCTACAATAACGTACTACTTTGGCATAGAATATCTTTCTGTTTGACCGGCCGCTATAAATTCTTAGGATGGCGGTCCCATTTCTAAGCTGCAAATAGTATCGCCGAAGTACATCGTCTAAACTAAACCCGAGTGGTAAACTAAACCCAACACAACACAACACTGCACATAATGCACATACACTGCTTGTGCAGTATGCACCCAGTATAGTCGCTCTATAACTATCCCAGTGCGCTGTGGTACTGCAGTTTGGTCTCCGACATTGAACCAATACTCTGCAGCGGCGTGACGCAGGGATCGCAACTAGGCCATCTTTAAATAGAAGATACGCGCTAGGTCGCTAGAGGATTTTAAGATGCTTAAGAGAAAGTGGACCTCAAATTAATAAACAACATATAAAGTTCATGATTTGATCCAAATTAACATCAAATTATAACTGAAGTTAGTGTTACACAAACACAGGATAAAGATTTTTTAAATACAGAGGGCAATGAGATTTCTCTCCTTTATGATGCTTTATATGAGACAGTATTTAGGTTTTAAGTCATCCTAGGCTGTAAATTGTGATTTGAAACTCGATGAAACGAATAAGAGACAAACATAATATAAATCTATAGGATTTAACTTGCGAGAGAATGAGATAGAATAATCGGTCTCCTCTTTGTGTGTGCTTCGTAACATCTCCACTCTTGTCTTCTTTAGTTTTCTGAAGGCTTCACTTCTAGCGCGTGTGAACTGTATACTTGTATTTTTTTGTATTACGGTAATACTGAATACAACAGATGACGGTGTCCGGAAAGTGATTCTTCATCAAATATCCAAAACAGTGGCATTAAGATCTTGTAATTCATGTTTTATATTATTGTTGAAATAAAAAAAAACTGTAGTATTTATTCTTTAATAATATATGAGGGGTATTTTTGCATATTTCACTTATTCCACTTTTAACGTATAACGTTTTGTTGAGAAATCGCAAAAAACTGATACAGATGTCTAATACATTATTTTTTATATTTTTTAATACCCAATAGAAGACTTTAGTAATTTAAGATGTTTACAATTTATGTTTGGAATAAGTCTGGTTTGCAAGACGAACTTGGAACAATCCTGTTTTGCAACCAACTGTTTTGGAACATGCTGATTTTGAAACGCCATTTAACAAAATTGACAGCAACTTTCATACAAATAAACTAGGCAGTCATTTTTTCACGTGACCAAATATTCTGTTTCTATTGGCTGAAATGGATTAAGCCTGTTTTGATAGTAACATTGGATGAAATAAGACGAATTTGCAAGAAACAGTAATTTTTAAAGATATTTATCTATGGTAATAAGCAGCTTTTGCAACATCATAATCAAATATATTGAAATACAAAAGAGATATGATGTCCGCCTGACTATCGGCGGACTACTGCCTAATGGAAATAGTTAGCATACGGAAGGAATTTGTTCATTTCGTTAATTTTTTGAAGTTGTGCAGTAGTATTAGCTAACAATATAATTTGAGTACGAAAAAAATTGTTCATTTAGTTTAACGTTCGTTTGGTTTATTTGTTAATTATTCGTTCAATTATTTTATTTGTTACTTAATTAACAATGTCGGCGACACCAAGAAGCACAGTCTCACCCAGTAAAAACTGCGAATAGCATATCTCTTATATTTCAATATCATTGATCATAATGCAAAAATATTGTGTAGAAATGTGTTTAGACAAATATTGCACTTACAGGCCAAATTAGAAAAAAATTGGAATAAATCGGATGTGAAAATACACCCCTATAATTTCAATACCCGATGTATCCGATTTTTCGACGAATGATCTGAGTATATGACATCTTGTTCACATTTTTGCGAGGAATAAGAGGAACCTAAAATTGAGTTTCAAAACCTCCCTCATCACGACCAAAAAACCACTTTAAAACTGTGAGTGTGAAACAAAACCCGCTATATCATTCAAGAAGTTACTATCAAAACCCGCTATATCGGATTTCAACCAATCACGAGCAGTTATTTTGAAAGACAGGTTTAGAAACTCGCGCGTCAGGTCAGTTGAGTTTCTCTATATCCTGAGTAAATTACGAAGCGGGTATCAAAATCCGCTAAATCCATTTTATTTATCAAAATTACTTAAATTATGCTACACATACATAGAAAAAACAATACTTTTCGAAATTATATTACTCCATTTCATTATTTAAAAAATTGAAAAACAATTATTTACGCTAGAGATGTGACAGTTTTTTGAGGTTTTCTCCAAATCAATGAAGTTGATATAGCGGATATAGAAATTGAACGGCTTATTTAAGTATGTACTTTTGATTGATGCATATATATGAATTAATATCAATTTTAATCAGCAGTGCTCAATCGTTATCTACAAACCCAATCGTACCCATTAATGGAAAGTCTTCAATGAAACCACTCTAACTAATTTTCATTAATAAATATGCATGAAGGAATTTTCTGTGTGAATGGTATTTTTAGGAACAGAAAGAGGAAGTTCTGTAAAGGAAAAAGTATGAGAGGTGGATAGGCACCTAGGGGTCAATGAGTTCAGGAGTGACAGACATATGAATCCATCCCTCCCAATGCGGTGCAAGGCGATGTTAGAAGAGTTCTGCCGGAGACGCATACTATTAGTAAGTAAATCACTGTTAACATAATATTTTATTTATGCATTTATTTATTTATTTGACGGCCGGCGAGTCCAGCGGTAAGGCTCTTGACTCGCTTTCCAAAGGTCGCGGGATCAAATCCCGGCATGGAAAATAAAATTTATTCCTTTAAAATAATATATATATACAGTATATTTGCGGCACGTTCCAGAGTGGAAGATACTCTAGTATAGCCTTGGTGTTACACCACCGTTCAGAATTGAAGCGTTGCTTGAAATGTCTTAAGCCGTGTGCTTGGCCAGGTACTTCCCACCTTCCTCTTCCCCATCTCCTTCCCCTCACCACTACCTTCAGCCTCACAATATATCCCAATTGGGGATGCCATAGTCTCACTGGCTCCAGACGTGAGCGGTTGGGACTCTTGTGCGGTATTCAAATAAAAAAATACACGTATTTTGCAGAAACAAACAGTACATAGTTACATAGTAGAAAAAAGTTACAAAGTTAAAGAATTGAATACAATAATTGGTACCAATGACAAGTTTTTGTGTGATGAATTATACTTTTTACCTAAATTAAGTTAGTTAGTAAATTATTGAAGGAGAGAGGGTGTGTGTGTGCGTGTGTGCGTGTGTCTGTGTGGATGTGCGGGTTATGTGTGCAAATTCAATGTGCTAGAAATGTTTTTCTTAAATAAAGAAAATTAAAATTGAAATTGAAATTAGTATCAGAAATTAAATATCTCGGAGTGATAATAGAACAACATATGAAGTGGAAGAGCCATATCTGTGAATTGGTTAAGCGTATCAGAAAGTGTGTATATATATTCATAAGATTAAGAAATATTTTAAAACCCAACAATCTAAAAAGAGTATACTATGCACTAATCCAGTCATTAATTCAATGTGGAATTATTGGATGGGGGGGGGGGTCATCCAACAATATTCTTACCCCGATCAAAGTGATCCAGAAGCTAATCATTAAAGTAATCCTAAAGAAACCCTCCACATATCCAACAGAAACGCTTTTCGCAGATTTCACGGTGCCACGAGGAGAGAATATCTTCAAGAAAAATGCAATTATCCAAATTTACAAAGATAATATCATCAAAAAATTTGAAACCCACCAATCAAAAAGATATCAAGACAACATCAAAATACCAAAATTTAATACCAAACTAATGCAAAACAATTATATATATTTAGGAATAAAGTATTTCAACAATCTTCCGATTGAAATAAAAAAAATCAAAGACATCAATAAACTGAAACTCAAACTGAAGCTACACTTCATCAGGAATAATTAATTAAATAATTACCTGTTTTTCTCTTTCTTTCTATTTATTATTATATTCATTTCTATTTTATTTAGATTTTTCGAATTTCTCTAAAGCTCACAATTTTTTAGTATGTAACCATATCCCATTGTATGTTCACCTTCACATATAGATGATCCAGAAGTTTCAATTGTTCCCATTATATATGTACTTACCTATTGCATAATGTTATTCTATTTCTATTATAATTAGTGTAACTCGCTCATCAAGCACAAGAACTAGCTTCTTCTATGGTGAGATTGCAATTTTAAATAATTTCTGTACAAATATGTAATTTATATTAACACCACTGTAGACTTATATATCTATATTAAATAAAAAAAAATAAAAAATAAAAATAAAACATTTGAAAGCTTAAAAAAAAAAAGGGTGGGAATCAAAAAATATATCGATATTTGTGCTTGTTTGAATTGAGTTGAATGTTTGAAGGATGCGGGAAATGTGGAAGTTGGCTGCAGCGTTTGTATTATTACTAGTTGTGTAAAAAAGGTTGGTGTGGCAAGTTCTTTTAGATGGGATGTTAAAATCTATTAAGGATAGAAGGTCTGGGCAGTATTTCGTTATGTATTATTTATGGAGAAATATCACGTCAGCTACCGTTCGCCTGGTTATGTATTTATGTTATGTATTATATGTTATTTATTACATGTTATGTATTACATAACTAGGGTGTATTTTTAAGGCTGAAATGAGTGGGAGGGGATGGAGTTGAGGAAGATGAAATTCGGAAGTAACTACTTACGAAGCAACATTGTTTTATGATACTTGCGGCAGGATCCTTAGAGAAGCAAAAATCATTGATAGACTAATATTTTTTCTTATAATCGAAGAAATTTATCACTTTGTAGTTTCTCATTTAGTACAGATAAAATTAGGTTTGATAAATGCTGTATTAAAAAACTTGACAGCATAAATAAAGATTTACGGAGTCCATCAAACAGAAGTGATGGAAGAACTGTCGGAGGTTCAACTGTCATGAAATCACTAATTAACTATACTTAGACGACAATATATCCTAAAATATATTCATAAACTTAACGACGTAAGTAAAGAAGCCGTGTATACAAATTGCGACTCCCGACCCGTGAATTGGACTGACCTACTGTCGAATTTTCCCTATCAAAGAAAAGAAGAAGAAAACAAATAATGTGGGAATCTTAACGACGTAAGTGAAGAAAGCGTGTAAACAAATATACGCCCACCGCTCGGCGTATTAGACAAACGTACGGTCGAATTCGAATATTTAAGACGTTTCTAAATGAATACCTACTGAAGCTATTAATTCATCGTCTAGAAAAATAAAATCTGGTGCTTACCGCTAACTTTATAGTTGAAAAACTGGTTATAAAATTTTAAAATAGTTGTACGTAAACTATATTAATGGTAAGGTATTGTTTTTATTCATTTTAAATATAAAGGACTTACATCCCCAGGGGTCTGTTGAAATAAAAAAGTTGTTATAGTAACGAATTCGCCGGAAATGATTAAAATGTGAGTTTTGAGCAAACTTTTCTACATTTTAACATTTCAAAAAATTATTAGGTAAGTTTTTAGATTTTCACGGCCAAAAGTATTTTTGTTATTTGCTTTCGGGGTGTTACGCCGTGTTGCGCTACCTCCTTCTTTAGCCAACGTTTCACATCTGCCCTGATGATGGACACTGTAACGCTGTCCGAAACGTTGGTTAAAGAAGGAGGTAGCGCAACACGGCATAAGACCCCAAAAACAAAAAACAATTCTTTTTTTATTAGGGTTGTGTACCGCCAAACGAAAGGTAACATTACTTTAATCGCTTTATTATAACATGTACATCATCAAATCATCAACTGGTTTCGGTTATATCCCAACCTTCTTCAGGACAGTATTATTGAATGACGTCAGTCTAATAAAAGTTAAAATAAATGAACTTTTCATTTAAATATATTTTTTTTCACTAGATAATAAGTGGTTGTTTATAATATATTTCATTTTACCTAGTACAGTGTGCAACATTAAAAAGTGTTATTTTTCGTATCTGGCTGTGGGCCAAGGGCTTGGGCCAAATGTGTCACAGGCGCGCTGCATGTGGCGGTGGACTGCAAACAGTGGACAGCTCTCGACCTAAAAACCGTGCCCGCTACAACCGGGATGAGGGGAATAATGGGAAACTGCATGCACTGCGGTACAGGGTGCGTTTTTTCAATCAAGTTTTATAATATTGAAAAAATCCTTTTTTAATTTTTTTTTTAAATTTAACCTGATAGATTTTCTCCTTCTTTTATCACTCGAGCGATTTTTACAAAATACATGTCTCAAGCGATAGACATTGGTTCGCACTTTTAAAAAAAATTATACCACTGAACATTAATATGGAAATACCCGCAATATACACAACATATATTTCCTCACATAACATATTTACCTATACCCGCAAAGAATATTGCTGTATTCTCAAATAAAATATTATTTCCCGTAACTAGTACTACAATATTCTCAAATAATATATTAATACCCCCAATTAATTCTACTATATGCTCTTATAACATATTAATTCCCGCAAGTAATATATACCCTCATAACATGTTCACATAAGATATTAATAGCCTCAAGGAATACTCATATTATGTACATACCCGCAATGAATACTACAATTTACTCACATAACGTGTACCCTCCATAAATACTACTATATACTCACGTAATATATTAATTCCCGCAGTGAATACTACTATATACTCACGTAATATATTCATTCCCGCAGTGAATACTACTATATACTCACGTAATATATTAATTCCCGCAGTGAATACTACTATATACTCACGTAATATATTAATTCCCACAAATAATACTACTATGTACTTATATAGCATATTCATTTCCGCAATCAATACTACATTATACTCTCAGAACATATTAATACTCGCAATTGATCCTACAAAATACCCGCTATTATTACTACAATATAGAACAAATAACATATTAATATCTGTTTGGGAATATTTCTGTCCTTTTCCAAAATTCCTACCTACCTTCCACTACCTACACATGTGAAACCAGTGCAGTGGCAACCTTCAACAAGCGAGCATTATTTCCATGATTGAGAAACTATAATATTGACCATATTAATTCCTGCAATGAATACTACCATATACTCACATAACATATTAATATTCTCAATTAAAACCTTTTTTTATTTTTTTATTTATCCTTATAAAGTATGTTTAAATAGCGTTTTTCGATGCCTCTCTGACCAGGATATACCTGTTTCGAGATATGATATACCTGCGTCGAGATAGGATATACCTGTGTTGAGTACTATATACTCACATAACATATTAATACCCTCATCTAATTCCTTACGTTGGATCAAAATTGTACCGAAAGTCATAATTAAAAAACAAAAATAACACAACCTTCAAAAACAAATAAAAAATTGGGTCAAGTCGTAGAGATATACTTAAGAGGTGCTACAGCTTACAAAAATTTCCGAGATTCGTGTTCAAGTTGGGCACAAAGAGGTGTGCGGGGGAGGAAGTTCGACAATTTCCGTCTTCTAGCGAACGAAAGCATCTGGCACGAACGCGATGCCAAGCAGGGGTTTACAGACTTTTCAAGTAGAGGGGCGCATACGACGACATCAAAGTTCATCAATTATATTATTCAACAAAGTTATTTTGTACGGTTGCAATGCGTATTTTCGGTAAACTTTCGAAATCACTGGTCTTGCTTAGTAAAAATATTTTTTAGAACAATCTTTAAATTCACCATAATTACTATAAAAGACAACCATTTGCATTCGAGGCGATGAAAAATATTGCATTCAAAATTTTGGCAAATATTTACAAAATATGGACACGCTTTGGATGCCTTTTTTATTTCAAAAACACTGTACACTAACGTTCAACGTCAAAATAGTCCGTTCCATACATTGTATGAACACTTTAATAATTCTATTTTTTAAACTGACAATTCATGGTGGAATTCCATTACAATATATTGTATGAACACCTTTTATAAATGCTTTTGACCAGATGCGTATCGCGTAACGTGCTTTAGATACGATGGTTGTAGATCAACTAAATTCGTGAAAAAGAGACTTGGAGGGGCTACCTTCAACTCCGTTGAACCAATTTTTCCATTATGTCTAACCTAAATATAATACGTCAATGGATCAAGTCAACAGGAAGAGATTTCACAATAAACAAACAGGTAAAAATATGGATTGACATATTAACCTCTTGTGTGCCACCATATTCAAGTAGCACAATCAAATCAAATATCATTTGAAAGTGTTCATTCCATTATTTTGAAAATATCTAGTTGTTTTTAATGCAATATAATTAGATTAAAACTACGTAAGTATTATTTAAAAAGTTGCTGTAGAGAAGTGTTTTAATTTATTTTTAATTTGCTTTATTCACAAGCAATTTACTATAATATATTACTTAATGAAAATTTGCGATTTCCTATTAAAACTAAGTAATTCAATTATTGTTATTTAAACACAAATTATTAATTTAGTAGTGGCCAAACTAGTATTGAAAAACGAGGAATAATATTTATTGGGTGTTAATTATTTCGCTAAACATCTGTATTAAATTTGCGCGGGTGTCTCTCATACTCCGGTTCTGTACGACAGGCGAATTGGGATTTTGGAGTCAACACTGCCAGCCCGTTATACAATATTCTCTGGTTTCTTCTTATTAAATTATTTTTTAATTGACAACAAAATACATTACAATACATTTTGTTTTGTTTCCATCATTCTTGTTTCTCGTTTCCATCAAGTTTCTTGTTTCCATTAATGTTATTATTTCCATCGAGTTTCTTATTTCCAATTGGTCTTTATACAATCAAGTTTCTTGTTTTCATCAAGATTGATTCCATCAAGTGTTTAGTTTATATCAAGTTTCTTGTTTCCATCTAGTTTTTCCATTTCATCAAGTTTCTTCCTTCCATTTAGTATCTTCATTCCATCAAGTTTTTTTGTTTCTATATAGCTTATTGTTTACATTGATTCTTTTTTCCATCAAGTGTAATGTTTTCATCAAGTTTCTTGTTTACATCAAGTGTCTTGTTTTCCATTTGGTATCTTCATATAATCAAGATTCTTGATTCCATCAAGTGTTAAGTTTCTATCAAGTTTCTTGTTTCCATTTCATCAAGTTTCTTGCTTCCATTTAGCATCTCCATTCCATCAAGTCTCCTGTTTCCATCTAGTTTATTGTTTCCATAAATATTCTTGTTTCCATCAAGTGTATTGTTTTCATTAAGTTTCTTGTTTACATCAAGTGTCTTGTTTGCCATTTTGTATCTCCATAAAATCAACTTTCTTTTTTTCATCTAGTTTATTGTTTAAGATTCTTGATTCCATCAAGTATTTAGTTTCCATCTAGTTCCTCCATTTCATAAAGTTTCTTGCTTCCATTTAATATCTTCCTTTCATCAAGTCTCTTATTTCCATCTATTTTATTGTTTCCATCAAGTTTCTTGTTCACTTTAAGATTCTTGATTTCGTAAAGTGTATTGTTTTCATCAAATATCTTGTTTCCACCAAGTGTCTTGTTTTCAACAAGTGACTTGTTTCCGTCAAGTGTATTGTTTCTGTCGAGTGTCTAGTTTCCAACAAGTATCTTGTTTCGATTTGGTATTTTGTTTCCATCAAGTGTCTTATCTCCACCGAAAGCGTTCTATCCATCAAATGTTTTGTTTCCATCAAGCGTATTATTTTTACCAAGTACATTGTTTTCATACGTGTCTTGTTTGCATCGAGTGATTTGTTTCCATCGATTTTCTTGAAAATTGAATTTCGATTGAACAATCAAAAGTTTGCTGAATAACATTCTCAAATTGTGACATTTTTGACAGTTTTGTAAGAGTTTTTGTAATTATTAAAAAACTTTTCAAATGTATTGACTTTCATGTGGTTGTAATAATTCAGATACCTTCGCGACGGTGGAAAGGGAGTATTTTGAAGTTTCAAACATTTCCTATGCTTAATATAGCAATACATAAACAACTTACATACATAAATATTGTTAGCGTCAGCGTGCGTGCTGATGCTATCGGCAGGGTTGGAGAAAGCTCCCACATATTTAATACAAATTAGTTGCTGTATCTGCCCCAAATAAAAACTAGCTCAGGTTCGGTGCAAGCAGGGTTTCTTTTAACCTCAAGGCTAGTGCTTGTGGTTCGGAACTTCACGCTTCTCCATCCCCCCAGGGCCTCTCTCGACAAGCAAAACACGGTAGGTTATCACATAAATAGTTTATTCAATTCTAGGAGACACAATAATACATAAGAGGAACGATCCTAGCTGAAAGTTAGTTTGAACGTCAGTCTCTGCTCTCTACACGCGTGGTTAGGGCTAAAACATTATTTGCACACAAAGGGTAACATGGTAATTGACTCACGTTTGGTTTATGGGCCAACAGCGGCTTTACGCGCTTGTTCTCCCGGTCTCAGCAGCGTCCATGCGGACACCGGAAGTGCACAACCGGCGAAACTGAACTTGTGTCGCACATGTTCGCGCGGGACGTGGGCCCGGGAAGCTCGCTTGCTGAAGACTGGCCGCTTGCCGCTCGAGATGGTCTAGCGACAGCTCGGTTTGTCGCTCGCGGGAGGGGGTAGTGCGCGCGCCTCTATATTGGCGGTCTATTTGTAACGTAACACTTCCCCCCTCGCCGCAATAAAAGCGACGTGGCAATGGAGCTGTAGGACTAATAAATCCTCTTACCCTTTCAGCACTTGTGCCAAAAACATTTAAGAGAAACGAGGAGAGAGAGAGAGAGAAATTCCTAGCTGGAGAATAGTTATGAACAGAACACAAAAGAGATGATACATGGTGTAACAAGGAATTGTCAATAAATGTATATAAAGGCAGTGGCATACATAAATACAGTTGCAAAGAACAAGGATCTGTTGAAGAAAGGTACAAGGGTTATGCAGTGATAGAAAAAAAAACTCTAAAATTGTATCATTGGTCTGTGAGCTAATGTTTGCGAACGTGGTTTGCGTAGGATGTCTGGGGTGGTTGAACGTTTCACTGAAGTTACAAGGTTACTTTGTCACAGTAACCTGGCCCATTTGAGATTACACTCAAGGGACACTAGGGCCTTTAAGAAAATACGAGGAAGAGAACACATGATGAGGCTTCTAGGTGGTGTGGAGAGTTCTACCTGTCACAGAGGTCGAAAGGGTAACTGCTTCCGGATCCTGTGGGTGAGCCAGTACGAAACCATTGAAGTATTGGAGAGTGGAATCGTAATTGGTGGTTGGTACACTGGTTTTTGTATGTAGTGGGATTGTTTTGTGAACAATCGTTGGTATTGTTATTTGCGCAAGGGCACAGGAGCATCAGCACAATGGCAGTAGGGCATTTGCATTATGCAGCAGGAACATTTGCATAATGGCAGCAGAAACATTTGCACAAGGGCAACAGGAACATTTGTATTATGCAGCAGGAATATTTGCATAATGGCAGCAGAGCATTTGCATTATGCAGCAGGAACATTTGTATTATGCAGCAGGAATATTTGCATAATGGCAGCAGAGCATTTGCATTATGCAGCAGGAACATTTGCATAATGGCAGCAGGAACATTTGCACAAGGGCAACAGGAACATGAACCAACCTAGAGCTGGCGTGCTCGGGTTTGTTTTGAGTGTCGGTTCTTTGTGGTGATACAATTCGCAACTACACGCACGACTCACACTAGGTTATGTTAGATGCGGTCGGGTGCTTTTGGTACGCAGGGATTGAAGGCAAGGGACCTCCGTGATGGTAGCGAGGGCAGCATGAAGAGGCGCAGATGTAGATAGGGTGCAGAGCTGCTGGTTTTTTTTTTTTTTTAAAATCCGGCAAAAATTATTATTAGAACAAAATTCTTGAAGTTTACCTGCCTAGTAGACCAATGATGAAAAAAGTTTGGAGAGAAACAAGTGTGCATGTTGAGAAAAAGTTGGATTTGTTTGGCGTGTAGAGAGAGAGACGGAGAGAGAGCTAACTAAATGTGGCTAATGCCTAATACATGTTACAAAGGTACGTATTCAAGGACAGGTTCTGTGGTAACCCTTTTTGGTTTTTTTTCTTTACCAAATACATTTCCAAGAATACGTGGTTGAGGGATTGTACGTATAACAAAATTCCCCATTCGAAAGAAGTTGGTCTTCCATGACCTATGCTCACGTCTATACGGTAGCATTTTTTCTACTTTCGAAAAACAAAACATTGCGTACAAGATTAGTTATAACAAAGTGGGAAAGGAGTAGGAAGTTGAAAGGATCCGCGTATGAAGATTGTCCCATTTGACAAACGAAACGCCAAGTGCGTAACGCATATATCCCCATTCACGGATAATTTCGAGGAAGGGGGAGGGTGATAATTGGGAACATTTGAACGAAGAAAACTGCTGGGGACTCGGCTATTTCCGAAATTCGACCTCTGGGTGGAGGTGAAACAAGGTCTACAGCAGTCATCCTGGCACATTACAATAATGACAACTGGGAAAGGAGTAGGAAGTTGAAAGGATCCGCGTATGAAGATTGTCCCATTTGACAAACGAAACGCCAAGTGCGTAACGCATATATCCCCATTCACGGATAATTTCGAGGAAGGGGAGGGGTGATAGTTGGGAACATTTGAACGAAGAAAACTGCTGGGGACTCGGCTATTTCCGAAATTCGACCTCTGGGTGGAGGTGAAACAAGGTCTACAGCAGTCATCCTGGCACATTACAATAATGACAACTGGGAAAGGAGTAGGAAGTTGAAAGGATCCGCGTATGAAGATTGTCCCATTTGACAAACGAAACGCCAAGTGCGTAACGCATATATCCCCATTCACGGATAATTTCGAGGAAGGGGAGGGGTGATAGTTGGGAACATTTGAACGAAGAAAACTGCTGGGGACTCGGCTATTTCCGAAATTCGACCTCTGGGTGGAGGTGAAACAAGGTCTACAGCAGTCATCCTGGCACATTACAATAATATTTGGTAGTGTTGGACAAAAGAATACACTGACATAAAAGTCTAATCCTCTACGTGTATTGGGCAGAAGATTAGGGGTCGTTTTATTCTCCTACTTGTTTGCGAGAAATGACAGACCCTTGCTCAAATCTCACAAACCTGGGGATTTTCTTTGTTCGTCTCCCAGACAACGAGTTAGGTGTTTTTGTGTCCATCAACTTAACTCCCACGACACGATGCCCCATAATCATGAGTGAAGCGTATGATTAGTCCTTTTGAGATAGTAGATAGTTCCTGGGTTCTTGTGACAGGAAGTCCACGGGCATATTAATGATTACAAAAAAGGGGTGTGGACTACATTGAGTAGTTCACACATAAAGGTTTGATATTATTTCGTTCGCACGATTCATGGTGAGTATTATAACGTCTTCACGTATAGCGTACAAGATTGCAAAATCAAAAGATTTGCAAGTAAGTTTTATAACGTCTTCACGGATAACAATGAACGAATTACAACTGGGTTGCCCAGTATTGAAGGGAGGTGCAAAAGACTAGGTATTTATGACATTTCTGACAAAAACCCACAGAGTAATTATAACGGGCTCCCCGTATCGCATTTAGTAGATATTCTGAGATTCCCATCTATGACGGCAGATTTTATAAGGTTCCCACCTATGATGGCAACAAAGGTTAACGTTCATATAAAGGTACCTATTCAATACAGACGGCAAGACATACTGATGTACTTAGTACAACAATACCGTAGCATAATAAATCCATATTAGCGTACGTTAAAGACTTGCACAAAGGCAAAAACATATTTGAAGATCTGGCCAAGATTTTATACTTCAACAATTAAGGGACAAAAAATTTTGGCGTGCTGATGGAATGTGAATTTCATCTAAGCTTACCGCAAAAGAGATCCTTTGTGGTACAACCCTTTTGGTTACGCACAGAGTATCGTATCGTGATGGTACAACTTTTGTTGTACTTACACGTACGATGGTAGCAACAATACAAGACATGCGCTTATCGTTTTGACAAGGAAAATTATTTACATTGGTCCGATTTGAGTGTTTAAGACCTTCTAGGTTTTACTTACTTAAACAGACTGCGATGAACACACCTTGGTGTTATGAAAATTATAATAATGGGATGGGTTGTTCACAGGGTGGTTCACTTGGAGACCTGGCTTCTTGTTGTGACCTCGTACTTTGCACGTGATAAGTCACAACAAGGCAACCCCAAAATTTCAGTTTGAGCAGTTGAGACCCAGGGTGACTCAATGTTGCTGAAATGTTGTAAAAAAATTTATCGTTAATGAAGAGGCACGTTGAAAGTTGTCCCTTTTATAACGATACTTTCCAGACTCCACATCCAGTTCTGGGGAGAGCTAGAGCAATTTGGGTTATTTATTGAGCGCCATTCTATTTTCTTAAAAAACAGAAAAAACTTAGAACGGGTAGCAAACATCTGATACCGCCGTGGGTTTACACAGGTTTGCTTACCTAATTTAACTACATATGACATAAGGGTTAGATGCACTTTGGCGAGGACCCGATATTTAATGTACAAAAAAGATTTTTCTAACATTTAGAAAGGGGTGACGAGGTATGACATGATGATGTGAAAATATGATGCTGCGAGTTGTGACGATGCACAAAACCTTGGGCACGTAGTCTCTGACTACTTGCAGTAAGCCACAGGGAATTCCTTTCTCCGAAGTGATCAATTTCAGGTAGAGGTGTGCATGCTTAGAAAAAACGATGTTTCCAAGGTTTGACACCTGGGGCAGCAATTAGAGGCGAATGACTGATGATGACGAGATATTTATACAAACAAAAATAAAATAAAATAAAATGAAACGAAACCACAAGGGAGAATTATAATTTCTTCCATGACTTTGGCTACAGTTGACACCACTGTGCCAGAGCTAGAAAGGTTTCGTTTGAGTGTCCCAATGAGTGACAATCGTTTACGAGAGGCCGCTCATTAGTGACGAAACAAAAGGGTTGACTTCCATAGTGATCCATGTCACGGTGTAGACGAATGGTTGCTAGGAGTCACGGAATAACCGTTGGGGTTATACGGGCGTGGCAATGGAGTTTGTTTCCATGTTCCCACTTTTTACAATGTCCTTTATGTGGTAGTTACCTATGTGTTTACCAGAGATGTCGGACAATCGGTAAACCAGGTCTGAGATTTTCTTTAGAACTTTCGTCTTTACAAAACGGGGTGCCAATTTGGCAGAGAAGTACAGCGCACCTTGTGACAGAGTGTTGTTTCTCCTCCAGACGATGTCTTCTTCCTTGAACGTGATGTGCTTCCTGATGTACTTTTTGTTGTAGAAAGAAGCATATTGAATAAGGCATTTTTTGGATTTATTCCTGGGAGAAATCTTTCTACTTCTCAGGGCCTGTAGTAGTTCTTCCTTTTTTGACGTAGAAATGTGGGGGATTATACCCAGCGTGACTTGAGGGACTTCCATAGTGTATAGGGTCGTGTCAGGGTGACCTTACGTTGGGAGAAAAACGAGAACTCGACTCTTTATCCGTAATTGGAAAGAAATTTTTGCCAGGGATTGACCACTGGGGACGTATATATATTTTTTTTTTTACAAAATGCTTCTGCGAAAAAACGCGTATTTGTAAGTGTTTGGGTTATTTGAAAATTTGGGCAGAGGTTTGCCTCTGGCCACGTGCTTTTTAGGAAAAATCCAAGCGTTTTTGGAAAAAAATTTCGAAAATTAAAAAATCGAAAAAAGGAAAAATCGAAAAAAAAATTTTCAGAGTCCGAAACTGGAGAAAATTTGGGCAGCGATTTTCCTCTGGCCATGCGTTTTTAAGAAAAACTCCAAGCGTTTTGGAAAAAAAATTTCGAAAATTAAAAAAATCGAAAAAAGGAAAAAATCGGAAAAATTTTCAGAGTCCGAAACTGGAGAAAATTTGAGCAGCGATTTTCCTCTGGCCATGCGTTTTTAAGAAAAACTCCAAGCGTTTTGGAAAAAAAATTTCGAAAATTAAAAAAATCGAAAAAAGGAAAAGTCGAAAAAATTTTCACAAGTTTTCGTGGAAGTAATTTGTTTGAGAATTCAACAATATCTTGGGGGCATGGTTTCATTACGCGGCTTCCTATAGCCTGATTTTATACAGCACCAATTTTTGGTATTTACACGCGAATTCCCTTCGTCTTTTCGACAAGATATTACCTTCTTTGTCAATTGACAAGGTATTATAGTGTCAGATGTCAAGGAATCCACGTCAACGCGAATTTAGTATTTTTTGCATTATTCGAATGTGATTCGGCATGACCCGGTTTCAGCAGACGACAGAGTCAAAAATACTTAATTGTCAAATGACAGAAAGAATTTAAATCCACTTGTTCCCTAGGTGTCAGCAAGTGTCCGTTTAAGAGACGTACCAGCGTGCTGCAATATAGTATATTATTAAAAATATTTAGCACTTTCGAGACCAAGCGGATGATTTGTTTATCATGTACATGATTTTAATTGTTGAATAAATTCTTCTTTAATTTGTGTTTATTTCCACTATTCACTTGTATTGAAAATAGCAATTTTAATCGGCCGACACTTTGTAATCACTGTATTATTCGCAGCGACAACTTCCTAGGTTGGGCACCTTGCGTTGGAATACCGGTAATATTTTGTCGAGTGACGAGTCACAAATGATAAAATCGCGCCCGTAATAATTTAAATTGTGATTCGAAATTACGTTCGCGCCGAGATTCCTGTTGGAAGTGCTAGACAATTGGGAATAAACAATACATCATAATAACATTTCAGAGTTTACAATTGTTGCTTGGGAACGAGGCCGTGGTGGAACAGAAAAAAATTTAAATGGCCCCACGTTTAGCGCCAGTGTTAGCGTCAGCGTGCGTGCTGATGCTATCGGCAGGGTTGGAGAAAGCTCCCACATATTTAATACAAATTAGTTGCTGTATCTGCCCCAAATAAAAACTAGCTCAGGTTCGGTGCAAGCAGGGTTTCTTTTAACCTCAAGGCTAGTGCTTGTGGTTCGGAACTTCACGCTTCTCCATCCCCCCAGGGCCTCTCTCGACAAGCAAAACACGGTAGGTTATCACATAAATAGTTTATTCAATTCTAGGAGACACAATAATACATAAGAGGAACGATCCTAGCTGAAAGTTAGTTTGAACGTCAGTCTCTGCTCTCTACACGCGTGGTTAGGGCTAAAACATTATTTGCACACAAAGGGTAACATGGTAATTGACTCACGTTTGGTTTATGGGCCAACAGCGGCTTTACGCGCTTGTTCTCCCGGTCTCAGCAGCGTCCATGCGGACACCGGAAGTGCACAACCGGCGAAACTGAACTTGTGTCGCACATGTTCGCGCGGGACGTGGGCCCGGGAAGCTCGCTTGCTGAAGACTGGCCGCTTGCCGCTCGAGATGGTCTAGCGACAGCTCGGTTTGTCGCTCGCGGGAGGGGGTAGTGCGCGCGCCTCTATATTGGCGGTCTATTTGTAACGTAACAATATAAGCAAGCATATTTTGATTAATTTGGATTAGCCTAATAAATTAGTGTGCAATTATGTCTAAGCAAAATAAGAATGTAAAAATATTCCGAAATATATTAGTTTGTAAGACCATAAATAAATAGGCAAACTGAAGTATTTTCATCACAAAACAATTGCGCGGATTTAAAAAAAAATTATTTGAACTAAAATTTAAAATGTGAAAAGTAGCTTTCCTAGATAACGTTTTGATTTATTTTACTGTATGATTATATGATTAGAAATGTGTAGTGTATAACACAATATTTTGTTTGAAAATTTAACAAATCTGCCAACGACCAACGGTATAACCTTTTTATAATAAAAATAAACATACTTTTTCAAAATTTTAAACCTAGCTTTACAGAAAAAAAAACAATCTTTCGAAATCAATTTAATTTTTTTTTTGTAGAAAAGATTCGATACGTCTAGAATTTGATTTAAAAACAATATATTTCCAGTTGTCTGTGGTTATCCCCTCTTAACTCTATGCCATCGACATGTTTCTAGTTATTTATTTATTATTTTATATGATTTAATTTGCATATTCAAAATTATCAATAGTATCACTGACACACCTGCTTTGTTACAACTCATCCAGTTTAACATCCCTTCCCGTAGACTCCGAAATAATGAATTGCTGTTCCTCAATCAACATTCTACTGATTGTGGATATCATTATCCTTTATCCAGAATGTTGAGACTTGTTAATGCAAGTCAAAACATTGAATTTCTTTCGACAGTCGATATGTGTAATTTTTAAAGTCTTCTCTTCAAGTCTTATCTTCAAGCTTTGACTTGTAGTCTAACATGTTCTTTATGTTATAATTTGTTAATGCTCTTCATTTATATGTACTTTCCTTTCACTGTCATCTCTCTTTTTTTATTCGTGTTATTGTTATGTTATTAATGGAATATTGGTCCGTAAATAAATAAATGTGTGTAGGACGGGTTTATTTTTCGCTTAAGATTTTATCTAACCTAAGTATTTTATCAACAAGGGAAGTTTATATTGTTTTGTTTACTTATATAATAATCGTAGTCTGCGTTCGATTCTTTATCGACAGTTAAAAATAATAATCCAAGATGTCCATGAAACAATGTTTCTCAATGAACTTAAATAATTCAATGGAAATTCTTCGAATGCGATAAATGTAATTAAGAGATTAATTTTTACACATACTTGAATTATTTTATCGCTGAAACTTTGGGCTGGTTTCAATTAATATTTTTTTCGCCTTCGACGCAATTTGATGGCCTGTTTGGTCAAATGGTTAAGAGCCTTTACCCAGCGGCCGAGAAGTTAAATTCCGTCGAATGATGATCTTGCGATTGCACCCTTGCAACGGTACAGGGCGGTCCCGGTGAGAAAGATTGATTTTTCTCCATACCAGCATTTTAACATAATGAATCAATATCGATTTTATTTCATTCTAAATTTGCTTTGATAAATACCCACATTCAAAAATGCTCAAATAATGATAAAACAATCAAAAATATGTACTTTATGTGATTATTGCTTATCGTAAGTATTTATAATTTTTCAATAATTTCTAAGCAAAATAAAAATGTAATTTAAAAAATAATTATGTTTGTTATAATTGAAGTAAAATTATTTTTTTATTCTTTTTCATTTAATCACAAATAATTGCCCCAGTTGCCTCTAAAATCATGAAACACTAAAATCTTTAATGGCCTATATAAAATAAATAAAGTAGCTCACATCCGTACTAGATATTTGATATAACTTTTGATTACATATATAATTTTTCAGTTTGGTTGGGTATTTTGATCTCAAATCCAAATTTTGTCTAAATCGAAATCCAAGATTTGTATGAAACTGGCCGAAATGGGCCACGCATGCGTTCCTTTTAAGGGATGATAAAATAGGATAATGGGAAAATAGGGTGAGGGTGGTTATTTAAAATCTCATTTAGATTGAGTCTTCTTTCTTGTTTGAAGTTCAAGTGTGGGAAATTTCATCAATTTCAGAGTAAAACTGTAGCTTTGCATAAAAAACAGATCCATACCGGGACACTTTTTTTACTTGGATGTAATTTATAGATATATGGATTTAAGGCTATTTCACAGACTATCATTTAAAAAAATATTTATATATATATATAGTATATTCGCAGCATGTTCCAGAGTGGTAGGTACTTTTAGAATCACCCTAATGGCTGATCATGATCATCATTGAGATCAAAATGTTACTTTATAGTGGCTTTAGCCGTGTCGAGTGACTAGATTTGAATAGCCAGTATTTCCAACTTACCTTTCCTCCATCTCCTTCTATTCCCCTCTTCCTACAGCCGCACAACATGCATCAATCGGAAATTCCTTAGTATCACTGCTTTTGAGAACATGTTTTTCTCTTTCTTTCTTTCTGCCTTTTAATAAATTAATGCTATTTCTGAAAACTTTGGAAATGGGTGGTAGAAATTACAACTCAAGATATTTATATTAAAATATGTTATATTTAATCTTATATACAGTAAAAATAAATGATCTTTTCCTTACATATAACACAATATTCAATAATTAACATTATTTTCATACAAATTACACATAATTACACGTAATGCTTTACAAATATATATAAAATAAACCCATTTTTACATTAAATATAGATAGTCGATGTAGCGAAGCACAAAATTAATTTAATCTTAACACGTAATAAGTTAACATTAAATTGCACATACCTAGCATAAACGAAAACTCAAATAACACTAAAATTACATTTAAATGTAGTTTTTAACAAAAATGGTCGGAAAAATAAATTAGTATTTGTATTATCACCTGTTATTATTTTATATTGTCGTTAACAATTAGATATATTTTAATAGAAAACAATAATAATGTACACATGATAAAAATAGCTGCAATTTTTCAATAATTTTTTCAAATACTTACTAAATACAACATTTAGCAGTTTTAAGAAATGGAAGCAATTTTCTCAAAAATTATAATAAAAATACACATTTTCCAGTTCCAGCAGCCTTGTACAAAAACAACATTATTTTAATTTGAAGAAATATGTTCGTTCACATAAATTTACTATAACATTAAAAAGTTTAAAAAAAACTTTGTTTTTTCTGAAAGTATCATGTACAAAATAATATTTTGAAAAGCGCTCCTTAAAATACAAAATTCATGTTCAAAAGTCTATTCGTTTAATTAAATTAAAAATTTATTCTAATTTATTCGCACTACTGCTTCGAACATAGTATACAAATTAGGGAAATTGTATAAGAAAATTTTGAGTTACATTTCACAAGTTGTGACGGTGGTAATTCGTAACGCTCTAATCGACTTGCACCATACTGTAACAGGCGCTAGCTGACACTAGAATTTTACTAGTTAGCGTTATCTTGGTCTCTTGGACTGATGATGAGTAATAAAATAAAAAATATAGTACGTACGATAAAATAAATAGATAACAATATTATTATTTAAAAAATATATAAATTATATTCGAATATAATATATGAAGATAAATAAATACGAGTTCGTTCATACAATTAGTGAATAAAGTCATTCCGAGAAATTGGGCAGCTTTTATTGTAATGCGGTGTAATTTTTTAATACTGTAATAATGATTGATTTTTTCCACGTAATTGATAAAAAAGTTTGATATCATGGATACATAGCTTGATACATCTCAGTTTGATGGACATCAATTGATTTCAGTTAATTTTGATGGTTGTATACATCAGTGTAATAAATTTCATCACAAAAGAAGATAAAATCTTAATATATATATTTCTTCTGTCCGTGTGTATGTCACTTAACTCATCCTAAACGGCTGGACCGATTTTGATGAAATTTTTTGTGTGGGTTCAAGGGGATTCGAGAATGGTTTAGATTCACAATTTGGTCCACTGGAAAATGTTCTTTTAATTAATTTTTTTTTCTAAGTCTGCCGGATCCAATGTAAAACATTGGATCCGGCAGACTTGCGCTACCATCGCAGTATCGAATATTCAATATTATTCAATTTTAATTTTAGTTTGTCCCGACAGTTGTGTACAGGACAACGTCTGTCGGGTCCGCTATAAAGAAATAAAATAAATTGTGGAACATTCCAGAACACTCTCGAATGTTGTCCTGAGCGAAGCCGGGTAACCCAGCTAGTTTATACATATAAAAGAAACACGAAACGGCCTCCATGGTCGAAAGGTAAGATTTTCGACTCACAATCCGTAGGTCGCGGATTTGAACCCGGCGTGCGCAAATAATTTTTTTTTTAATTAATTTGTGGTTTTTGACAATTAATTAATTAAAAATAATACATAGTATAAATGCGGTACGATCCATAGTGGAATATACTCTCAGTATCGCTCTGGTGTAAGACCACAATTCAGAATTAAAACGTTGCTTGAAATGGCTTTAGCTGTATTTGGTGACCAGATCTGAATAGCCAGGTACTTCCTCACCTTCCTCTTCTCCTCTCCATTACCTTCAGCCTCAAACATACCCCAATTTGGAGATGCGATAGTATCACTGGCTCAAGACGGGAGCAGTTGGGACTCTTGTGCAGAATTCATAATAAAATTTTTTTAAAAACTGGGGATTGAATTCAGGGCCTCTGTCTTACCGGGACATAATAGTACGTGTCATGGTACTTTTTTCTTTTTTTTTACATTAACTCCACACAGGAGGCCCTGAGGAAAAAATAATTTCCCTCAGGGCCTAAGTCATCTTTGAGGATGCTGTGTGGAGGGTGTTTTTGAGGAGAGGAAGGAGTGAACATGGGTCTTGAAGAGACCCATATTGTAGGAGGGAGGAAACACAGAGGCCGGCAAATCGTTCCACAGCCGAGCTGTTGAACTCAAGAACGAGTCGTAGAAACGACCCGTTCTCATGTGACTAATGTCAACCGTGTACAAATTCATAATATGTAGAATTAAGAATTAGAAGAAGAAGAAGAAGAATTATATAAATATTATAATATTCTGGCTTGGAAATTAATAAATACATCAAATACGATCTTTTATCTACGTACATATACACATATACACGGTGACCGGAAACTCGTGGTACAAGCAGAAAACTGGTACATCACATCACATAGGAGATGAAAGTTCACATATCACGACGAAAACTTCACGTACAAAGATGGTTTCCATATGCGCGGCGTCAGAGATGTATTCAAAGTCGCATTCTTAAATTTCAACCGTTCAGACGCTAGGGTATTAATATTATCAGATTTTGAAGAAGAAAGGCAACATCATTTCTTTAAATTAATAATATTATAAGAAAAGGTGGAAAGCATACAGAAATACATAAGAACGAAATATACAATGTCATAAGGATGGAATAAAGTAGAACAGAAGATAGTTGTGGGCGCGTTTCGTGGTCCAAAAATCTAACAAATTGAGCCTTAAATTTCCAACACAGAACTGATCACTTATTGTTTATTGTTTCTTTACATGGTAGGTATAACGCCGGTGTTGAGGATAGTATTTTTATATATAGTGATAAAAATAACACTGTTACTCTTGATAGAAAAATCGCAACTGAGGTGGCTTGGGCACGTACTAAGAATGTCTGATAACCGAATTCCGAGGAAAATACTGAGCGCGATTCCAGAGGGTAGACGTCCAGTGGGCCACCCCAGATACGGTTGGGCGAGGTAACTCCAGGAACTGTGTAAGGAGAGGATAGGACTGCCATGGACAGAGGCCGAACAATCAGCGCAAGACTGGGACGAACAGAGGCGCCTTGTCAATGCAGTGGGTCCCCGACCCGAATATGACAAAGGCAAGAAGAAGAAGATGATGATAAAAATAACACATACATACTCAATAGTACATGCTCGGATATTGCAAAGCATAGCGACGTTTTCAAAAGTAGTAACTAATATCATAAATGACATTAGAAGTGTGACACTGTGTGCACTAGTGTTCAGTATTAGTTTTGTGGTATTGGAGGGAGACACCGCTGATGGTTCAGTTGTTGTTGTTCTCCACCGGTGTTCAGTGGAGCAGGAAGACGAAGGACACGGTGTCATTTATTATGCCATTCGCTCCAGCAATGTGGAGCTCCTCCGCGTACTCCTATGGTCAGTAACCCCTGAACTCTCAGAGTGACTCGTCTCCGAGTCTTACGAGGAATTTCTCTTGATCAACGTTCTCTCGTCAGTGGAAATGCATCTATTTGTACAAGAGATGTTGCTCAATCTACGTGTTTTTCTCCAAAGGCGACGGAGAACAACATGCATATCTATTAAAATGAAGGAAGCTGAAGGGCTATGTATTGATATTTGATTTGAAAAAATATGCTACGCATTGTTTAAACTGTGTTTTATCATCATTATGAATTTCGAAATGGGATGGCGATATAAAATGTCGAGCAAGTGTAAGAGAGACCGAGTGCTAAATGGGCTATAATCGAAAGGTATTAAGATCCCGCTTTCTGCACGAAAAATTTCGATTTAAAGCAGTGGAGAAATTTAGTTTCAAAATCTGATAACAGGAGGTGTATTTTAAAATATTGGTTTCCATTCAAATCTACAGTGGATGCTGTGAAATATTATGATGCGACATTGCTCCAGATATACAATTAAAATAATAATATTATTTTTGTTATAATATGGAAGAACGAAATATGAAAAGATTCAATATAAATCAAACCTATTACGTAATGGAAATTAGAAATAAGTTTTAAAAAAATCTACCCATTTCATTGTTCGGTGCAAGAAATATAAGATATTATAATTATGAAGGATGGTCTAAAATGTCAAAAATGTATAATAAAATATAGTTAGGTCAAAGGGAACACTGCACTGTTCTAGGTCAGAAATATAAAATACTTAAAAGGATAGAAGGATGTATAAAAGTGCGTACTGTCATAAACGTAAATTACAATACAGTAAGGTCAAAGGAACTTCTGAAAAATATATATAACAGGAAATATAGAAAGATGAAGGGTCATAAATGTCAAATAAAGGTTAGGTTAAATTAAATACTACAATGTTCCAAGTCGGAGTAAGAAAAAAATGTAAAGAAGGGTAGAAAGAAATATAAAAAGGTTTAATATAATAAATGTTAATTAACATATGGTTAGATCAAGTGAAGTACTATAATGTTTCAGGTCAGAAATATAAAATATGTAATAGGATAGAACAAAATACAAAAGTGTTAACTGTCATAAATATAAATTAAGTTTTGTTAGTTCAAAGGATATACTACAATATACCCGGTAAAAATATATTTTACGTATAAAAAAGGGTAGAATGAAGTATAAAAGAGTATAATTTAATAAAATTAGGAAAGGAAACATTACACTGTTTCAGATCAGAAATTTTAAATAGTAGAAGAAAATTTTAAAGTGTGTAATATCACAAACTTAAATTACAAAATAGTTAATTCAGATGAAATACTGCAATGTTACAGGTCAAAAATATAATAAAAAAAGTATAACAGGGCAAAAAGAAATATAAAAGGGTAAAATGTTAAGGACTTAAAATAAAATACGATTAGTTCAAAAGAATTACTACAATGTTCGAGGTCGGAAATATGTAAAGATAGATTAGATAAAAAGGTGGAAATAAAAATATAAATGTGTGTACTGTTAAAAATGTAAATTACAATACAGTTAGGTTAAAGTAAATACATTAATGTTCCAGGTCAGAAATATATAATATATAAAAAGGTAGAGAGATAATAAAAAGTGTGCACATAAATATAAATTAAAATGTAGTTAGGTCAAAAGAAATATTATATTGTTTCTAGTCCGAAATATATTTAAAAAATCGTGTAAATGCTTAGAAGTTTAGAAGGACTTAAAATTTTATTAAAAGTTATCTAGAAGGAATTTCAAAAGGGCGTCAAGACATAATTGTAAAGAAAATGTAGTTGAGTCAAAGGAAATACTACAATATCTTAGGTCAGAAATAAAACAAAAATATATAAATGGTAGAAAAAATATAATACTGTGTCCCTAATGTTATACATCTAAATTAATAATTCAATGTTCCATATGAGAAATTGAACAAAAATATATGAAAGAGTAGAAGAAAATATAAAACTGTGTACTGTCCTAGAGTAGAGTAGTAGTTCCAAGTCAGAAATATATTAAAATAATTATAAAAGGGTAGAAGAAAATATAAAACTGTGTACTGTCCTAGAGTAGAGTAGTAGTTCCAGGTCAGAAATATATTAAAATAATTATAAAAGGGTAGAAGAAAATATAAAACTGTGTACTGTCCTAGAGTTGAGTAGTAGTTCCAGGTCAGAAATATATTAAAATAATTATAAAAGGGTAGAAGAAAATATAACGAGGGTGTCGTGTCACATATGTAAAGAAAAATGTAATTAGGTCAACGGAAATACAAAACTGGTCAGAAATATGATACAAAGTATAAAAAAGGGCGGAATAAAATACGAAAGAAATTGATACAGAAATTCATATATTGTTTTGGAAATACTACAATATAATAATAAATAGGTAATATTATTTTAGAAGGAAATCCAAAAGAGTCCACTTTTATATATGCATATCTAAAATAACAAAAAAAATGTAGATGAAAAAACACTGAGATATAAGAAATTTCAAGATATTTTAGGACAGAAATAAATAAATGATAATATTTTTTTTTAAAGAATTAATAGTTTTATATGACTGTTGGGTAATTAAATAACTTTAAAAATGATTTTTGACTTTGGTGTATTATAAACTATTATAAGGATGTATTACATTTAAAATCACGTAATAATGAACTAATACTATAATTTAATATATAAGGGAAGATATATTATCAAAAAAAGGTAGATTAAAAATATGAGGGGTTTGGAAAATAAATAACAGTCGGAAGAAAGGCAGGACGAAAGGAAGAACGAAAAGGGAGGTATAATCAGGTAGCTGGGACTGAAACGAGCGGAGAAGCCTTAAACCTGACCCCAACAGTCAAAAACAAAGAAATACGTTTTTGAATAAAATACAAAATATAAATATTTATATATTATAAATGTATAATATATGGAGAAAGAATAGTGGTACATAAATAAATATGTTTATAAAAAAATCCACAGGTTTTTATAAGTTTGTACAGCATGGATACCTAAGCACTTGAAATTTTGAAGATAAACATATATCATACAAAATATAAATATAAAAGAGGTTTAGAATGTGTTCTTAGTCTTTTTCACTAGCAGATCCTGTGCTGAGGGGAACAAGGTTTTGTATAGTGGGTTTTCAGTGACTTCTACGGTTCATCTTCGTGGTTAGGGTAGGGTATTTTCAGTAACTTTTATGACGATATTTAAAAATACTAGTCAGTTGCGAATATTTGATGGAATCAGGATATTTATTTTTTGTTTTGATTTGTTTGTTAAATATGAATATGTATGTCGGTACATCTTGAAAATACTGTGAACGGATGAGGTGAAAGGAAAAACAAGGAATTGTAATTGTCATTAAATAAAAAAATAAAAATTACGGTGTTTATAACAGTGACCAAAAACTAGTGATACAAGCGGAAAACTTGTGAATCTTTATTTAAATTTCTTTATTTGAACTTTTTTGCAAGTTAACTCTTAACAAACTTTAGCAGCTGGGTTGACAACGCTTTGACAAATTTTAAAAGACAATAATAGTATTAATAACAATAGGCAAACCCGTAGCAAATGAATTTTAAAAAAATACTTAAAAATTACTTCCTATATAATATATACCAAAAAGGGTTTTATTTCATAAATGAAAAATATGACATAGTTAGGTCAAAAGAAATATTCAATGTTTGAGGTCAGAAATATAATTAAATATTTATGAAGAGGCAAATAAAATATGAAAGTGTGAACTATAATACAGTTAGGTCAAAAGATATACTAAAATATTTGAAGACAAAAATATGAAAAAGTAAATATAGTTAGGTCAAAGAAAATACTACAATATTTCTGGTCAGAAATATAATAAAAAATTTTAAAAGGGTAGAAGAAAAATTAAAGAAAATAATTTAATAAATGGAAATAAAACGTAATTCGGGCGAAGGAAATACCACAACGTCTCAGGTCAGAAACAAATAAAATATTTAAAGAGGGCAGAAGTAAATATAAAAGGGTAAAATTTCATAAATGTTAAATAAAACATAGTGAGGTCAAAAGATATACTACAATGTTTCATGTCAAAAATATAATAAAATATTTAAAAGAGGGCAGAAGTAAATATAAAAGAGTAAATTTCATAAATTTTAAATAAAACATAGAAAGGTCATAGAAAAACTACAATGTTTCATGTCAAAAATATAATAAAAATATTTGAAAGGGGGCAGAAGTAAATATAAAAGTGTAAATTTCATAAATTTTAAATAAAACATACAAAGGTCATAGAAAAACTACAATGTTTCAGGTCAGAAATATAATAAAATATTTAAAAGAGGGCAGAAGTAAATATAAAAGGGTAAATTTCATAAATTTTAAATAAAACATAGAAAGGTCATAGAAAAACTACAATGTTTCAGGTCAGAAATATAATAAAATATTTAAAAGAGGGCAGAAGTAAATATAAAAGGGTAAATTTCATAAATTTTAAATAAAACATAGAAAGGTCATAGAAAAACTACAATGTTTCAGGTCAGAAATATAATAAAATATTTAAAAGAGGGCAGAAGTAAATATAAAAGAAAAAAATTCATAAATTTTAAATAAAACATAGAAAGGTCAAAGGAAATACTACAATTTTTCAGGTCAGAAATATAATAAAAAATTTTAAAAGGGTAGAAGAAAAATTAAAGAAAATAATTTAATAAATGGAAATAAAACGTAATTCGGGCGAAGGAAATACCACAACGTCTCAGGTCAGAAACAAATAAAATATTTAAAGAGGGCAGAAGTAAATATAAAAGGGTAAAATTTCATAAATGTTAAATAAAACATAGTGAGGTCAAAAGATATACTACAATGTTTCATGTCAAAAATATAATAAAATATTTAAAAGAGGGCAGAAGTAAATATAAAAGAGTAAATTTCATAAATTTTAAATAAAACATAGAAAGGTCATAGAAAAACTACAATGTTTCATGTCAAAAATATAATAAAAATATTTGAAAGGGGGCAGAAGTAAATATAAAAGTGTAAATTTCATAAATTTTAAATAAAACATACAAAGGTCATAGAAAAACTACAATGTTTCAGGTCAGAAATATAATAAAATATTTAAAAGAGGGCAGAAGTAAATATAAAAGGGTAAATTTCATAAATTTTAAATAAAACATAGAAAGGTCATAGAAAAACTACAATGTTTCAGGTCAGAAATATAATAAAATATTTAAAAGAGGGCAGAAGTAAATATAAAAGAAAAAAATTCATAAATTTTAAATAAAACATAGAAAGGTCAAAGGAAATACTACAATTTTTCAGGTCAGAAATATAATAAAATATTGAAAAGAGGGCAGAATTAAATATAAAAGAAAAAATTTCATAAATTTTAAATAAAACATAGTAAGGTAAAAGGAAATACTACAATTTTTCAGGTCAGAAATATAATAAAATATTTAAAAGAGGGCAGAAGCCTCTATAAAATAAAAGGGTGAAAATTCATAAATTTCGAATAAAATATAGTTAGGTCAAAGGAAATCCCACAATGTTTCAGGTCAGACATAACTAAATTTAAATGAAACATAGTTAGGTCGAAGGAAATACTACAATGTTTGAGATCAAAAATATAATAAAAATATAGAGATGGGCAGAAAGAATTAAAAAAAATTATGTAATATCATAATTGTAAATAAAAATGTAATAATGTTAGGTCTAAGGAAATACTACAATATTCGAGGTCAGAAATAAAATAAAATTGTATAAAATGGTAGAAGGAGGTATAAACTTGCAAACTTAAAATAAAAAATAGTTGGTCAAAGGAAAAACTACAAAGTCCAAGGTGAGAAATGTAATAAAAATATTTAAAAAGGTAGAAGGAAATATAAAGAAAGTTTGTACTGTCATAAATGTAAAGTAAGTACCATATATTGAGGTAAAAGGAATTACCAGAAAATTGTGATGTAAAAAATCTGATTTAAAGTCAGTTTCCCGCTTGTTCAACTAGTTTCCGGACACCATGTAAAAAGAAAAACGATGAACAGAAGCTTAATTTAAACGATAATGCAGCGAACTGCCCTGATGATAGTCTACCTCCGATAGGAGAGGACACCAGAAAGAAGAGAATAATAATAATAATAACAAAAAAAATATTAAAAGAAGAAGAATTCGAAGAATAAACTTCTTCTTCTTCTTTTTATGTTATTTGACAGAAGCAATATAAAAATGTACTCTTTTGACAGCTAGCATAAAATTAATTAGAAAAGGGAACTTAAATAAATAAAACAAAAGACGGCGGATTCGACACGGATAATCGAGTAGCGTGTCTTCGTGAAGCATCACAGATCATTGCATAACGAAGAAGAGAAAGTGAGGGTGACCTATTTAAAGTCCGCGAGCTGTCGTCTTCGCTTCCTTCTATCCGTACCGCAACATTTTTTTAAATAAAGAATTAAAGATCTCTGATTAGAATTAACGCCCTTTAATACCAGAATTAAACGATTGTGAAATTGGTGGATTTAATCATTGAAAGACTAACTTAACGGTGGTTAAGCAAGGTTTGTCTCACTCTAAATCACATCTTCGAAACGATAGAACCACTGAAAAAAAATCAGCCCATGAAATGACATCAAAAACCTGAGTGTAATAATACTCGATTCAAAACTAACTTTTGTGACAAATTTCGAATATGTGTTAAAGAAGGTATCAAAAAACGTAAATTTTCTTAAAAGAATAAGAAATAAATTGAACAGATATACATACTACAGAGCTCACTTATAAAACTATAGTTGCTCCACATTTTGATTACTGATCTACGATGTTATATTTGGCCAATGAAGGAAATTTGAATAAGCTAGAAGTAATACAGAACAGAGCTATGAGATATATACTGGGGAAAGGCAAATACGCAAGGGGAATGAATCAAATGAGATAGGAGCTAAATTGGATTCCAATAAAAAAGAGACTGCTATTTAATGTATTAATTTTTGTGCAAAACCAAATGCCAAAATACTCGCTTTTGAAATTGTTTTTAATATAGATGTACATAGTTACGAAACAAGAAATAGAAATAGAGTAGATTGCCATGTATGAAAAAATCAAAATCACAGAACTGCCTAATGTATAGCGGACTAAAGATGTATTATGTAATGCCTGAAAGTATGAAGAATGAAGAAAGAATGAATGTATTTAAAAAGAAATGTTATGATTACTGTAAAAATATTTAAATTTATCAAATGAAATGTTACTAACTAACTAACCAATTTTTTTACTATATTAGGTACCTAGTTGCCCCAACTCTAGAATTCAATTTCAGAGCGTGTGTGTGCATCAGTGCCACCAAAATTTGACAGAATGCATTGTCATCAACAACGAGTCTGTCTGCCGATCGGATATCGCAAATGGGTTAATTTCCACTTCCAATATTTGCATTCATTCCAGAAAAACTGAAATAGATGTATTTGAAAATAAACGATTTTAGGCGTTTTTGGGAGACACTATTGTAAGGTTTTTTAAATCTCAAAGGATGCAGGCTGTCAGAAAGAATTCCAGATGACAGGACACTGAAAATCACGTCCAAAAGGTTACCCCTGAGATGGACTCACTACTAGACATCAGATTTGAAGTAGACCCAACGACTATTTTGACATTAACCCCACACAGAAAGTCCTGAGGAAAACAATTTCCTTCAAGGCCTGTGACATCTTTGAGGATGCTGTGTGGAGGATTTTGAAGCGAAAACTTCTTTCGCACCGTTGTGATTTGAAACTCGATGAAACGAAAAAGCGACACTAAAAAGAGACAAGGATTTATCCTGCTAGAGAAAGAGTTGGAATAATCGGTCTCCTCTTTGTGCGGTGCTTGGCTCCCCACTCTTGTCTAGTTTTCTGAAAGTTTCACTTCAACCGTGTTTGAACTGCCCAATTTTTTTTTGTGGAATGGAAGGAGTGAACCTGGGTCTTGAAGAGACGCATGTTGTGGGAGGATGGAAACATGGAGGCCGACAAATCATTCAAATCATGTGACAAACGTCAACCGTGTACAAATGTTGAGTGCGTGTTTGGCGTGTTTTCCGAATGTGCTCTGGTGCCGAAGGAGTCAATGAAGCTATTTCCTTGGAGCATTTTACATTAAATGCCTGTATGATAAGGAAAGCCCTCCCATCCGACGCCTGTGTTCTAAAGATTGCAATCCATTTGTCAAGATAGGGGAGTCTATCAAACGAGTCGAAGGTATTTTTTCAGGTATTTTAAGGCTACATAGCAGAGGTGGCTGCCAAATTCAACAGTGCACTTGAAATTTGCACATGGTTAGCAGTTGTGTACTATTAAAGCATCTGCGGAAGGATTTCAAATATAAGAACAACGATTTGTTAGTAGCAAAGGGCCTATATTGCAAAGGGCCTACAATAACAATTTGTGGGTAGCAAAGGTTATCTATTTCAATGATTCAAAGTGTCTGGTAGTATAATAAAAATTAGGCTAAAATTACTATCTGTACAAATCACATCAATCACTAAATGGAATAGTCTCAAAGATTATAAAATGAACACATTGATTGAATTTTTCCAAGGTTACATAAAAATATTTTTATATTTCGTAACTCAGGAAACAAATACTTTGTACACTAATCTTAACATACAATACACGACATTTTTTTGAGAAAGCACAGGTAAAACCAAAGATATTGAAATACAAGAGATATGCTATGATGGCCGCCTGACTGTCGGTCTAATGGTCCTAGTTTGAATACGGAATTTAGTTAATTTTTTTGAGGTGCAGTAGTGTAAGTTAACAATGTAGTTTGAATACAGAAATAATTCGTTCATTTAGTTGATTTAAAGTGTGCAGTAGTATTGTTTAACAATTTAGTGTGAATACGAAAGAATTAGTCCATTTAATTGATTTTTTGAAGGTGTGCAGTAGTATTCGTTAACAATATTGGTGACACCAGAAAGCGCATTCCCACCCAGTAAATACTTCCGATAGCACATCTCAAATATTTAAATATCTTTGGGTAAAACATTACAAAATAAAAACAATATAAAATAATAATGTACAAAGGAACAATAATTTTTCGTAAAGCCTAGCAAAATTGTGTTATTTTTACGCAGTCTACAAATCAGAAATTTAAGTAATTTATCAAATAATTATACAAACCCACTTATAATATTATGTTTACAAATTTATAAAAAATACAATAACTTTAAATAATAATACAATATAATTTATTACAATTCAAAAACAATGTTTCAGGTTGAAAAATAAAATTTTCATATTATTTAAATATTAAATGGTTTATTCGAAATAACATTTATAAAATCATGGGCTAATCAAGGTTACTGATAATAAAATTTACATTGAATGGAATAATACATATATGAATGATTTTTGAATGTTTATCAAATTGTGGAAAGATGTTTTTATCAATGAATTTTATTCGCTTAGATAAGATACGATATGAATTACTGATGGAGATTAAAATCCTTTTTATTAACAAATATTAAAAATAGCATCCGAGTCATCGATCAAGAGGTTTAAATGTTGTCAATTTACTAAGGTTAATACGATACAGTTCCTGCGTAAATTTAGAATATTCAAAATTAACATTGATGGATTTAAAATTGAATTATGTAGACAATATTATTTAATTGGTTGTGGAATATTTATTAATTATTATTCTGTTATTTCTCTTCGTGTGAATACCGCACAATAGTCCCAAATGCCCAAAGCTAGTGAAATAATGAAAGGAGTATTCTGAGGATAGAGAGGATAGAGTGAAAGAATGAACGGAGTATTCTGAGGACAGAGAGGACAGTGACAGAATGAAAGGAGGATTCTGAGGACAGAGAGGATAGAGTGACAGAATGAAAGGAGAATTCTGAGGACAAAGAGGATAGAGTGAAATAATGAAAGGAGTATTTTGAGGACATAGAGAATAGAGTGATAGAATGAAAGGAGTTTTCCGAGGACAGAGAGGACAGAGTGAAAGAATGAATGGAGTATTCTGAGGTCAAAGAGGAGAAGGTGTGTTGGAGTGGAATTGTAAAACTATGTAAGGACGAATTGGTGACTAGATCTGAAAATAACTGCAAAGCTGATGTAAGAATATTGAGCAATACTAAGAAAGGGACACTGAGATGTTCAGAAAGTACAGGTCTGATACATAGATGAGAGTGTCATAGAATGCGTAGAGTAACAGCTTGTACCCGAAGGATTTCAACCAGCGACTCCTAGAACTTTTGGTTCACAAACAAACACACTTTACGACAATCTTTTCAACTATCCTGATGATGTACACTGTAACGCTGTCCGAAACGATGGGAGTAGGGCGCGTAAAACAGAATATAATATAAATATAACAATACATATTGTAATATATTTGAAAGTTTTTAAAATTTGTTTTTTTTTTTTAAATTTATTTTACAACGTATATTAAAAACAAATAATAATGTATTATTGACATAATAAGTAAATATACTTATAAATAATGATAATTTAGTTAATTGAAATATTAGAAATAAAATTTTTGTATTTAAATAATTTAATGAAGTTTTGTAATAATAATAAATTATTGACGTATTATATAAATATACTAGAAAAGAATAATTATTTGGATAATTGAAATATCATAAAATACATTAGAAAAAAATTGTTGATTTAATCGTATTGAAATTTAATAAAATATATAACAAAATAATTATTATTTAGATAAATTGAAATATTGGAACACAAAATTTATGTATTTAAATAAAATAATGTTTTATAAAACATATTAGAAATAATGTTAAACAGATTATTAATAAAAAAAATTGTATCAATTAAAAAGAAATAAAAAATATTAATTCATATGGTAGAATTAAAGATATAATAAAATAAAGGTATTATATATGAATGAAAAAATAAAATAACAAGGTTAATTGATAGCGCTAAATATTTCATATTTAGTGACCAGAATAATGTATTACAGAATAATGTTTACATTCCTAGCATTATGAGCATATTTGAAGTAAAAATGTAGATGTCATTTTGGTATTTGATTATTTTTTTTTCAATTAAAAAAAAGGTTTTTTTCTATAATACGTCGCCACTGATCTCACTGGTCGCGACGGATCAGTGATATGCTCTGTCTCATCTATCACCGTGCTGCTGAAATGAGACGGAGTAAGAATCACGTGATCCGCTAAGCTGTACCAAACTTTCCAATGGCAGGATGTAATGAATTTTTTGGTATTTGTTTTTAATTGAAATGTTTAGCTTAAAATATGCTCAGGAATCGATGGATAAAATTCTTCGGGTGCGTGCTGTTACATCCTTTAAGTGGATTGAAAAAGGATTTGGATCATGTAAAGAGTTACAATAATGTGTGTGAATCAAGAGTGCTAAGATTAAAAGATTTTCTTTAAAAGATTTAGCAGTCCGTTGAACAAACACTTCATAATGTAGGTAAGAATAATAATTCGTTTCTCATACAAACGAGGTCGTCTGTAGTACTGAAAATTCTTGCTTCCAACAAAAGTGAAACTTGTTCGTAGAAAACGAAATTTTGAATGAATTTTATTTTGGGTAATTTAACATGGAACAAGAGTTTAAATATATTTTTAAGACTCTTGTGAAATACATCGAACATTGTATTTTTGTTAATATGATATAAAGTACGGGAGTTTATGATAAGGTATGTGTAAAGATTGGTGTCATTTTGATCATGGATGGATTTTTAAAATTGTTTTTACTTTGCACGTGTGCCCAATGTGCCGGAAATGCAAAACATGCATCGATCACTCCTGATTAATTATTACGGATAGAATTGAAATTCACAAAAGCTTGTAAATGTTAACAAGGACGACGGGGTTCAGCTTAATAGTTCTCGGTGTCCGGTACAAGACGCTTACACCAAAACTAAATGCAGAAAACCACAGTAGGAGGATGATCGCTTGCAAACATATTAATCACACACATAAATGCTGTCCGAAACGTTCGCTAAAGAAGGGAGCGCAACACGGCATAATTTCCCAGAAATGATTGTCGTAAAATATATATTTATTAAGTGAATTTATTTAGCACATTTATATGTCACTAATATACGTATTAAAATATATTAAAATACATTAAAATATATTTAAAAACATATTAGAGTGATGGTGAGTTAAATTTTATCCGTTTGTATGAGAAGGAATTAGAATGTAAAATAATGCTAAATAAACCAAATTTTTATTATACGTATTAGAAAGTAATAGTAATATGTACATTAAAATTTTATATGAATATACTAGAAAAGAATAAAAATTTAGATAGTTGAAATATTGTAAAATATATTAGAAAATAATTATAATTTAGATATATTGAAAGATTAATATATATTTACTTTCATACGAATTTAAATAATTTATACATATTTTATAAAATATATAAGAAATAATAATAACATTTAAATAGATTTTATATTGAAATTGTTTATGTTTTGAAGAAGATATAAAATATATTAATATACGGTAGACTTAAATATATAAAAATAGGAACGTGTATAATGAAAAAATTAAATAATAAAGAAAGTTATAGATTAAGGTTTTCATTTGTAATGACCATTCGTATTACAGAGTATTGTAATAAGTTATTAAGATTAATTGAAATATTATAAAATATATTCGAAAATAGTTACAACTTTAGATGTAATGAAATTCCATTTTATAAATTAGGAAACAATTATTACATATTTAAATTTTATTAATTTATTAGAAAATATATTATAAGATATTAACATATACGAGTTAAATTATAATAAAATACGTATTGGTTTTTTATAAAATATGAAAATGATGTCAAATATATTTTAAACGGTTAACCACAAAATATATTATAAAAATTAGGTATTAGGATGAACAAAATAATAAGGTGAGGTACCTATACCGAAATGATACTAATTTTCATGTTAAGTAATCATTTGCATTACAGAATAATGTAATAAGTTATTAAGACAATCGAGATATTATAAAATATATTAGAAAATAGTAATTGTTTAGGTTTTTGGATACATTGATATTCTGTAAAATATATTAAGAAATAATATTATATTGTAGAATTTACCAAAGTTACTTAGACAGTAATAATAATAATTTATATAAGGTACTTGGATATATTGATATTCTGTAAGATTTATAAGATAATGATATTATACATTGAAATTTAATAAAATTTATTAGACAATATAATAAAAATACATATATTTAAAAAAATAGAATATACATTAATATTCTGTAAAATATATTAAGAAATAATATTATATTGTAGAATTTACCAAAGTTACTTAGACAGTAATAATAATAATTTATATAAGGTACTTGGATATATTGATATTCTGTAAGATTTATAAGATAATGATATTATACATTGAAATTTAATAAAATTTATTAGACAATATAATAAAAATACATATATTTAAAAAAATAGAAATATTATAAAATATATTAGAAAATAATCAATAAAAAGGTACTAAGATCTTTTAATATTCTGTAAAATATATAAGGAAATAATAGTATAAATTGAAATGTAATAAAGTTTATTAGACAAAAATAATAATAATTTACATATTAAGACAATAGAAATATTATAAAATATATTAGAAAAAATATTACATAGGTACTTAGATATTTTGATATTCTGTAAAATATATAAAGAAGTAACATTATTTATTGAAATTTATTAAGTTTATTAGACAATAATATAAATATGTATTTAGACAATAGAAATATCATAAAATACATTTGAAAATTATCATCTTATAGGTATATACATATAATGATATTCTGTAAAATATATTAGGAAATAATACAATATATATTTAAATTAATTAAAGTTTATTGAAAATACATATATTAGATAAAAATATTATGAAGGTACTTAGATATATTATTATTCTGTAAAATATTTAAAAAAATTATATTATATATTGAAATTTAATTTATTTTACAATAATATTAATAACATACCTATTTAGACAATAAAAGTATAATATAATATATTAGAAAATAGTCATTATAAAGGTACTTAGATATTGATATTCTATAAAATATATAAAGAAATGATATGACTATATATATGATATATTGAAATTTTATAAAGTTTGTTAGAATATTTTTGTTATTGTTTTTGGGGTGTTATGCCGTGTTTCGCTATCTCCTTCTTTAGCCAACGTTTCGGACAGCGTTACAGTGTCCATCATCAGGGCAGATGAGTGGAATTTGTTAGAATATAATTATTATAAAAATTAAAAAATATAAAATAAAATAATCATTGTATGCATAATTGGATATTTTGTAAAATATATAAGAAAATGATATTATTTTTATATATATAAAATTGATTTAAGTTAGACAATAATACTAATAATATATATTTTTAGATGCATTGAAATATTTTAAAATATGAAATTGATATAAATATATTGATTAAAGGTAAACGGAAATATATTTTTAAATGAAGATATATTGAGAAAATCAAATAATTAGGTGAGGTAAGCGGAAATATATTTTTTATGGATACATATTGAAAAAAAAATAATAATTAGGTGAGGTAAGCGGAAATATATATTTTTATGGATACATATTGAAAAAAAAATAATAATTAGGTGAGGTAAGCGGAAATATATATTTTTATGGATACATATTGAAAAAAAAATAATAATTAGGTGAGGTAAGCGGAAATATATTTTTTATGGATACATATTGAAAAAAAAATAATAATTAGGTGAGGTAAGCGGAAATATATATTTTTATGGATACATATTGAAAAAAAAATAATAATTAGGTGAGGTAAGCGGAAATATATTTTTTATGGATACATATTGAAAAAAAAATAATAATTAGGTGAGGTAAGCGGAAATATATATTTTTATGGATACATATTGAAAAAAAAATAATAATTAGGTGAGGTAAGCGGAAATATATTTTTTATGGATACATATTGAAAAAAAAATAATAATTAGGTGAGGTAAGCGGAAATATATTTTTTATGGATACATATTGAAAAAAAAATAATAATTAGGTGAGGTAAACGGAAAAATATTTTTATATGAAGATATATTGAAAAAATAAAATAATTTATATATTTTTATATGAAGGTATATTGAAAAAATCAAATAATAAGGTACGGAAACCCGTGATCTAAAAATTGCAATCCGTTCGTTAGGTATGTAAAATACTTAAAAATGAAAAATATATGAACAAATAAAAAATTATATTATATAATGAAATAAATAAGCATCTACACAATAATATTGCATAATAAAACGTAAGAGTGTGTATATATTTACGTTATTTAATATTGTAAAATAAAATAGTTGTAAAATGTAAAATACAATAAATACATTAAAACGTAATAAAATAATATAATCTATAACATGGTACAACGTGTGATACAAAAGATAATACAATAATGTAATACATACAACCGAACCATGAACCTACCGAAGAGATAAATCAATAGAAGTACGATGTGGGCATGTTTGAAGTTAGGTAAAATTTTCCTCTCTCCGCTTGAATTTAACCTAATTAGGATCAAACAATTTTTTTCTTTCTAATCGGTTTATATAACACTTGTATGTATTTTCTGTTCAGTTTTTGAAGTTTTCACCTGTAGCTGTGTTGGAATACCAACCTAAAAAGTTTTCAAACTAAAGGGCATAGAAATCTATTTTTATGTAGTACAATAAATTTATTGTTGATTCAAACAACACAAACTTAGGATTGTGTGTATTGGTGCATATATATTATATATAACGTTACTAAGAAACAGCTTTCTGTCGAGTTTACACATAGAAAGAAAGAGACATCAAGAGTACACGATCATCAAATTTGAACATTCGAAAAGTTTTACAGTGTTATCGTGATTATTTTTGGGTGATTATGCCGTGTTGTGCTTCCTCCTTCTTTAGCCAACGTTTCAGAAAGCGTTACAGTGTCCATCATCGATCAGATGTGAACACTGATGATGAACACTATAACACTGTCCGAAGCGTTGGGTAAAGTAGGAGGATGGGTAACGCGGCACAGTAAACCAAAAATTAATCACCATAATACCGTTAAATATAATAAGTCTACTTAAACAAATTATAACTAAGTGACCCCGAAGGGGTGTGCAGAGAGGATGTATCGCCGAATAACAATAGTATAACATAAAATATTTTTATTCAAATGCATCAAGGAAAAAACTACTTGTCTAAATACTGTATATATCAGCGTGTAAGTACAACAAAATCAGAGTGTGCAATGCAATTCACACGCGGTAGAAGTGAAACCTTCAGAAAACTAAAACAGACAAGAGTGGGGAGGCTACGTAATACCCCGAAGAGGAGACGGATTATGCCATCTCATTCTCTCCCAGGCTAAATCCTATAGATCATAGATTCTCAACCTTTTTTGCCTTTTATTTCTAGCGCCCCCTAACTCGACGAAGAGGGCGTAACATTTGCCACAACGGAGGGGGCGTATCGGGATACCATAACGGAGGGGGCGTTATGGGATAGGGAAATATTTTTTTTAATGGATTGCCCCTAATAGGATGGGGTGAGAAGGGTTTCTCTGGGTCTCCTACTGCCCCCCTGAAAGTCTGAAACGCCCCCTAATTTCCTCTTAGTTTTCTACCGCCTCTAAGGGGGCGTTATTGCCCATGTTGAGAACCTGTGCTATAAATGTATGTGTTTTTCTCATTTTAGTTTCGCTATTTTTTGTTTCATCAAATTTCAAATCACAACGGTGCTAAAGAAGTTTTCACTTCAAAAAATATCGTAAATAAATTGATATCCATACCAACTTTTTATTAAAGGTATTTTTGAAGTTCTTGAAATTGATTTTAGGTTTGAAATTTGTAAATAATACACAAAAAATTTGAATTTTATAATTATTATAATTTCGGAAAGCCAACTGTCAGGATCAACTATCAGACAGCCAATAATATTCGCTGCGATTTCTACATATATATATCACATAACAGATATCTGTCTATAGTTAATGTGAGTTATATGTAAGTTCCGTATAGGTCAGAGGTGAACAAAAAACACAAGAGGAGAAAGTTTGGAGATCCTTTGTTGTGGCCAAACACTCTGACCTATTTCCGAGGTCCATTCGATATTAAATCACCTACCTACAGCCATTTATGTAGGTGGCAAATCCTGACTAACGTGGTACAAGCATCTGGTCATTGGTGCAAAATAAACTAGGTGGCGCAAAGAAGTGTATCCAACATCAGATAATTTTGATTACGGTAAAATGGTGATATATGGAAACAATTTTATGTATTTGAGAAGTCTGACTAACGTGGTACAAGCATATTGTCATTGATGTAAAATAAACTAGGTGGCATAATGAAGTGTACCCAAAAGCAGTTAATTTTTATTTACTGTAAAAAGATGAAATATGCAAACAGTTTTATGTTTTTGACAAGTCTGAATAACGTGGTATAAGAATCTGGTCATTGATGTAAAATAAATTAGGCAAAATCTGACCGTTTTGATTACGATAAAAAAATGAAATATGCGAACAATGTTATGCATACAAGTCCCGATTAACATGGTATAAGCATCTGGTCACTGTAAAATAAACCAGGTGGAAAAAGGAAGTGTCCCCAAATTGAGATAATTTTGATTACTGTAAAAAAGTGAAATGTGAAAACAGTTTTGTATGCAGAAAGTCCTGACTAACGTGGTACAAGAACTAGGTCATTGATGTTAGATAAACTAGGTGGCACAAATACCCAAAATCATATAATGTTGGCCTAAAAAATTTTAAAATTAAAAGAAAAAAAGAAGCATTTCTGTGTTTAACACAAAAGTTGAAAAAATACCATCAAAAATACTATTTTTCATTGTGGTTGTCTATCTTTCTGTCTGTGTAACGCTGATTCGATGAACTGGGATTTCCTTAGAATTTAAACGTCATTTAAAAATTCGAACTGATTGGGTAACGAATGCCTATTAATATAATATTTTAACAGGGAATTATTTTAATATGTCATTTTCAAAATTGGAACTGAACTCTCAAGAAATCAGACTATCTCGTGATTTTTCACGGGTCTGCGCTTGTTGATATAATAAATAATGTACATCGACTAATACATCGGTGATTATGTAACAAAAAAGCACTTTTTTGATACAATCTTTTATGTTTAAAAATTTTTTGCAAAGCATCTGCACAGATACGTGATATTTTGCTGCGCCAAATACAAAATTATTGGTAAACTTAAGAAAATGAATGCACCCGATTTATACGACTCGAATCAAAAATAATTTAGTTGTCTGTAAAGTCGGTTTACGAACAATAATTTTACGTGATATTGTCATAAGAAAACTTTTACATAGAATTTTACGGTAACAAGCGGAACGCTTAGGACGATCGTGCCTCTCTATCGCTTGTCCCGCGCTCTCGCCGAACGCTTAGGCCGAACGCTTGTTCCGCGCCCTCGCTTGCATGCTCGGCTCAGGCGGAACGTGACAACGTGACAATGAGTCATGCTTTTTCGAGTGCGGCCGGCGTTCATCGATTTGTAAGACGTTATCACGTCAAAAAGCGATTTTTTAAAAAACCATGCTATTTAACATTTTATCATAGCGTAAAATTTTGATATGAGAAAAAAATTGTTGCCGTAAAAAACGTGGTACCCGGTTTAGAGTTCGATATTTACCAAACTGGCTTAGGATATTTTTGAGTGTGCTCATAATATCTCATAGGGACACTCTAGATAAAAGAATTTCAGTGCAATTTGCCATGTGGGCGACAAAAAAGAGAAATTTACTTCCTGTTAACTTATGAAAATAAATAATTTTAATTGTACCGTTTTTTTATAAATTAATTTAACATTTTAATTTGAATACTTTATAGATGTTTATAGAGATTGATAGATTAATGATGGAAATATAATATTTAAAAAAATATATATATATATATTATTTTATTGTAAATAAAATATTGGTTAAGATTTTAGATTTCCACGACCAAAAATATTGTCTTGATTTATTTTTGGGGTATTTTGCCGTGTTGTGCCACCTTCTTCTTTAGCAGACGTTTCGTACAACATTGCATTGTCCACTAATAATATAAGATTATGAATAGCGTCTGCCCTGATTGATTATGGACACTGCAATGCTGTCCGAAACGTTGGCTAAAGAATGAGACAGCGTAACACGACATAACACCCCAAAAATAAGTAACGATAAGATGAGTATCGAAATCATTTTAAGAATGAAATAAGTAAAAAAAAATAATGTTGTAAAAATTTAACAGATATGTTTTTATTCGTTATTTATTTTTGGGCTGTTATGCCGTGTTACGCTACTTCTTTCGACAGCGTTACGCCCGAAACATGGGCTAAAGAAAGATGTAGCGCAACACGGGATAACATCCCAAAAATAAATAACGCAAATACTTTTGGCCGTAAAAATCTAAAGTCATATCAGATATTATTTTATTTTTGTGTATAGAAAATAATATGTTTTAATATTATATTTTGTATAAATTGATTAAATATTGGAACAATCTGCACAATGATAATAATATATTGAAATAAATAAATAAATACATTAAAAAATATCTAATAAACGTAAAATAAAATTTTATAACATTTCTATTAAAAATAATAAAATAGTAATAAAACGTATTATATATTATGCAAGAAGATTTTGACGTATACATTATTTATTTATTTTATTTTATTTTAAACATTCCCGGGTTACGAATAATCCGACAAAATTTAAAATTCTTCTACTACCATCATAGTAAGCTGAAAATGTTGCTAGCGGTACGATCTAGAGTAGAAGATACTCTCAGTATAAGAAGGTCTAACTAAGACCACCATTCAGAATTGAAACGTTACTTGAAATGACTTTAGCCGTGTTTGGTGACCAGATCTGAATAGCCAGGTACTTTTCCACCTGCCTCTTCCCAATCTCCTTCCCCTCCCTACTATCTTCAGCCTCACAACATACCCCAATTGGGAATGCTATAGTCTCAATGGCTCCAGACGGGAGCAGTTGGGACTCTTGTGCGGTATTCATATAAAAAAATAAAATAAAATAAATAAACCGTTTTTTTAAATTAAATAATAATTACTAAATACATATAAGATTTTTTTTTATTGAGTTCTAAAATTTGAACATACCTAGTGTATCTATAACGAACTAAAATTAAAGATTTTATAATGTTTTTAAAACAAGTAATTGAAACAAATATTTAAGATGAAGCTATGGGTGACATCCTATTTGGATACTATTTAGATCTTTAAGACAAATCGGTTTACATTACGAACATCAAAAAATATTATTATTTTTTATTTTAACTTTATGAGTAAAACCTCAAATTGTAATATTTAATTAAATGAAGACATTATGAGCGAAACTCAATCGAAAATCTGGAAACAGAAAAATCAGAAAAAGATATTGGCACCTCTGGGACTCGAACCCAGGACCTCCCTACTTTCCGGGTTGGGCGCTCTTATCCACTGAGCTAAGGTGTCGATATCCAATTCGGTCATTTTTAACTGTACCATACTTCGATTAAGAACCACCCATATTATCTTCATTTTTCTTAACGCATATTTTTATTGGTTGCCATCTTTATGAATGATTGGAAGATTCAACTCGAACTAAATGCAATCTAGATGGTGTCTGGATAAATTATTATCCATTTTATTTAATGTGCGACATCTATTGACTCTTCTGCAAGTCTGGGATGAATATTATTATTTATTATTTTAACTTTATGAGTAAAACCTCAAATTGTAATATTTAATTAAATGAAGACATTATGAGCGAAACTCACTCGAAAATCTGGAAACAGAAAAATCAGAAAAAGATATTGGCACCTCTGGGACTCGCAATCTTGCAATCATTCATAAAAAAGATGGCAGCCAATAAAAATATGCGTTAAGAAAAATGAAGATAATATGGGTGGTTCTTAATCGAAGTATGGTACAGTTAAAAGTGACCGAATTGGATATCGACACCTTAGCTCAGTGGATAAGAGCGCCCAACCCGGAAAGTAGGGAGGTCCTGGGTTCGAGTCCCAGAGGTGCCAATATCTTTTTCTGATTTTTCTGTTTCCAGATTTTCGATTGAGTTTCGCTCATAATGTCTTCATTTAATTAAATATCAAAAAATATGCTACGGATAGATTGAAGCTTTTACTAGCTTTTCTATGTATTGGAATTACAATAAAAAATATTAATTACATAACAAAAAATATAAGCGTAAACCACTAAAAAAATGTTTTTGCATGACTTAACTATGAAGTAATTTAAGAAATCATATTTAAAAAATACCCCTTTATGGCTGAGACTATTTTTGAGGTTTTGTATGTTCTAACTTTTTTTCATTCTTATAAAATTATGCACAAAATAAATAAAAAAAAACACTTTTTCGCTTACTTGCCTCTTGCAAATATTAGCTCGATTTTAAATTTTGAAGGCATGAGAATCGAAATATTTCTAGCGTCTATATTCCTTTTAAGTTTTTCATTGGTCCGACAATAAAGTTGTTTGAATGGTTCCTACTCGGACACGGATAGAAAGAGATGTAGATAGGTGGAACAGGTAGAAGCAGAGGTGACGCAGAGAAAAAGTGAAATTCGGAGACGCCAGTGCAAGTAGCAGTCGGTGGAGGGGGCTTTTTCAAGGTTCGCTTTGGGCAGAGCTGGGCTCATCGAGATCGTGTGGCCACACGAATTTTAGTACAACCAGGACTGTTCAACTTTCGCAGCTTAGTACCATTTTAATAATTATTAATAAGATGTTATTTTCACAGTAAGAATATTAATGACATTTAATCGAAATTAAAGAGAAAAATATACGATATATAAATAAGATGTAAGCCGAAACAGCTGTCACAATAATAAAAAAAAACTAAAACACTTGCAGAAGTTAATAATAACATAATTAAGTTAATTTTTTTTAATTTAACGGAATTTTACGAATACAATATACAAGGCGTCCCAGGAAAAAGTGCACTAGCTTCAACTCGACTAGCAATCCGTAGGTCGCGGTTCAATTGCCGCCGTGCGCAAATATTTTTTTTTTGATTAATTTGTGTTATTTCACAATTTATTCAATTAAAATAATATGTAGCATATTTGCGGCACGTTTCAGAGTTGAAGATACTCTCAGTATCGCCTTAGTGTAAGACCACCATTCAGAATTGAAACGTTGCGTGAAATGGCTTTAGCTGTGTTTGTTGATCAGATCTGAATAGTCAACTTTTCTACCTTTCTCTTACCCTTCCCACTACCTTCAAATTCACAACATTCTCCACTTGTGGACGCCCACTGGCTCCAGAAGGGAGCAGTTGTGACTCTGTGTGTGATGAGAGTACAAATAAAAAAATGTTTGCAGCTCACATGCGGTAGAAGTGAAACCTTCATAAAACTATAAAAGGCAATAGTTGGGAGGCTACGAAGCACCGCATAAAGAGGAAACTGATAGGCTACGAAGCACCGCACAAAGAGGAGACCGATTATACTATCTCATGTACCTACGTGTTTGTCTCTTTTAAGTGTCGCTATTTTTCGATTGGTCGAGTTTCAAATCACAACGGTGCTAAAGAAGTTTTCGCTTCAAAAAATGATACTATTGACAGTATAACCCTCTCTTAAACGTCGGCTAAAAATGGAAGAAGCGCAACACGGCATTATAAACCAAAATTGAATTATGATAATGTTTTTTGCCGTGAAAATCATAAATCACATATTTGATATTTAATTATTGTCTGGCGCCAACCGAATATTTTCAAGAATAATATTTATTTTTTAAGAGTTTTAAAACTTACAGTATTTAAGGAAAATAAGTAATAAATCAGTAGAAATGCGGGAAGCCGGGCCTTAAGGAAGAATATTAGATGCAATATGTGTTATCAATGTAGATAAAGACGATATAAATATATCAACTTAATTGATATGAATTTTAAAATGCAGATAGACGCAGATAAGTATTTTCGAGTTGGACATGCAAAACAAAAAAGGACTTTATCATAAGATACATATCAAAAGCAATCAAGATATTATGATAAGAAATATTATGTGTTTATCAAGGAAAAAGTATATATTTAGTTATTTTTAGTCAGGACATGCATCACAAGAAAAAGGATTTTATCATCAGATGTAAATCAGAAACATTTGAGACTCAGGGATAAGAATATTATTTGTTTTTCGAGGAAAAATGATAAAAAAACGTAATTAAATAAACATATTTCATAAATATACTAAATACACACAAAAAATTACATATACCACGTATCTATGTACAGATTTAAAGAAAGATACGTACATAAAAAATATCTTAAATGCAGTGTGTGTGAATACGTATGTAGTTTCAGTGTATCTCAACAGATATCGTTAATACACGTAGTTTTAAGATGTTTCAATAGATGTCATTGATAATAGTAATAACCGAACGAATACGGAGTAGCCGATCATATCTGATGTGTAGGCGGGCCCCTGGAATGAGCGTTTCCCCCTCTTCAGGTTATGACGGCTGGCGTGGTCTGGCGATAAGGCTCTTGACTCGCAATCCAAAGGTCGAGGGATCGAATCCCGGCGTGGCAAATACACATTGTTTCATAATTAAATCATTTAAAAATAATATACAGTATATTTGTGGCACGTTGCAGAGTCGAAGATATTCTTAGGCCCTGGTGTAAGACCACATTTCAGAATTGAAACGTTGCTTGAAATAGCTTTAGCCGTATTTGGTGACCAGATCTACTTCCCCACCTTCCTCTTCCCTAACTTCTTCCCCTCCCCACTACCTTCATCCTCACAACATACCCCAATTGGGGATGCTATAGTCTCACTGGCTCAAGACGGGAGCAGTTGGGACTTGCGGTATTCATATATAAAAAAGACAAACGCATATTGTGTGTCTCATCTTTTATCTCACCATTTTTTAATGAGTAAGAGAGAGCTACAGCACTATTGTGACAAGCAACGGATGTTTATTGTATTTTTGTACCGTAATCGTGGAAGCATTCAAATCGGCTAATCGGGGATGCCATAGTTAAACAGGCTCCTTACAGAGGAGCTACTGGGACCCTTGACAAACGCACATCGAATTACAAAACATAAAAAAACGATATTTCGATTAATTTTTGGTTGGACAGGCCTGCTTTGTTTCGGCCTCGAATTTACGACCAAAATGAAAAGGAAAGTAGAAAGTGTACGCATCTACGCATGGGTCGGATGTTAAAAAGATCACCTCAATCTGAAGCCACGTAGTAACAAAACGTTCCCTAGTATCAAAACACTTCGAACTAAGCAGATAATTTTTTACACCGTGTCTTCGATTTGATTGAAATTTTGTTGGTAATTTGTTGCGTGAAGCGGAAGTCGTTTTCATCGAGTTATTTAATCATCATAATTATATATGACCACCGGAATCTTCTTCTTTTCTTTTTTGATGCGGTATTTGAATCACGCGCCACTGGAAAAAACGCGTCATCTCAGCTTGTTTTAAATTCAATTACATAATCGAACACCTTCTTTCTTTTGAGTTTAATTTTGAAATTTATTTATTTTGAATTTCACGCTGAGCTTTTGCATGTTATTTTTTGACACAAAGAACATCTAAATGAACATAATATAGTCGATCATAAATACAAAATACTTGACAACGCAAAATGTAAAAAAGCTAGGGCAGTTTGTTTAATTAGATTAATTGTTATGATATACTCGTAAATTCTACTAAGATCTGTTTATATTTAGTGATCGATGCGTTAAATATGTTAAAAACATCATTATAATCATTACAAAAATTCTGTATACGGCGAACGGGAGTATACAATTGTGATTCCGTGTTGGTACTGTCACAATAATTTGGTAGATATTGCTTCGAATATGGTTTGCGACGTAAATTTATAAAATCAAGTTTAATAGTTCAGGGCTGCCAATTTTTGAATTATTATATAATAATTAATGGAATAAAATTATTATCTATTGTTTATTTCTATTATATAGAAAGGTATTCATTTTTGATGATTTAAATATTAAACTCAACAGACAGATGGCGCGGTCAAGGGGTAAAGCTCTTGACTCGCAATCCGAAGGTTGCGGGATCGAATCCCGGCGTGGGCAAAAAAATTTTTTTATGTTATTTTACAAGTAATTAATTGAAAATAATATATTGTATATTTGCGGCACGTTCCAGAGTGGAACGTACTCTCAGTATCGCCCTGGTGTAAGACCACCATTCAGAATTGAAATTTTGCTTTAGCCGTGCTTGGTGACCAAATTTGAATAGCCAGGTACTTCTCCACCTTCCTCTTCTCAATCTCCTTCCCCTCCCCACTACCATAAACCTCACAACTTACCCCAATGGGGGATGCCATATTCCCACTGGCTCTTGTGAGGTACTCACATAAAAAAAACAGTGATTGACTAACCTTTCAGCTTTTTTCAATAATCTAATCACAATTTGATCCAACGCTGAAACGGGGCGAGTATCAGTGTTTAAAGAGGATAGTTCAACTGTTTACTATGACGGAGATTGAAACAGCCTGACCTTAATTCATTAGAAAACTGGATTATAAATATTTTCAGATTTTGTGTTCTGATTTCCTCAAGAACGTTTCGGATCGCTTTAATCGTTTTTATCAGGGTTGATGCAATGTATTGAAGGGCATTTCCTGATGATGGAAATTGCTTGTCCGAAACGTCGACCAACAAAATGAAGCCTTGAATCTACCTTCTAAAGATTTACGCGGAGCATATAATATTTATAAACATAGGTTTTGTAGGAAAAGGTCGCGTAATTAAAGTTGACCCAAACAGAACAAACTTAGGATTATGTGTATTGGTGCATTATGAAATCACTTCCAACATTGATGCTGATGCGTTACTGAGAAACAGCCTTTCGTCTTGCTTATGCCAATTTATTATTAATAGCGAGAACAAGACAATACATGTACAAGATCGTCGAATTTGAATGCTTAATCGAAAATTTTTCCAATGTGTTCTTTTTAATATATTAGTAATTATTTTCCGATAACACGTTGTGCTAGATGTAAGCAATGCATCTGTGTGAGTACTGTGTTCGGTTCAACACTGTTTGTGTTAAGTTTTTAGATTTTCACGGCCAAAAGTATTTTCGTTATTTGTTTTTGGGGTGTTATGCCGTGTTGCGCCACCTCCTTCTTTAGCCAACATTTCGGACAGCGTTACAGTGTCCATCATCGGGGCAGTTTTTCAATTGTGTACACATCTGTCTTGATGATGGCACTGTAACGCTGTCTGAAACGTTGGCTAAAGAAGGAGGTAGCGCAGCACGGCACAACACCCCAAAAACAAATTACGAAAAAAACAGTTTGTGTTTTCTATGCCAAGCTACTGTGGTGCAATATAATATTACAACATAGGAAGTAAATAAACGTATATGTATATAAATATAAAATATTAAGTTACCTACAGTAAAATATATTTATTGATTTTTAAAAATATTTTCTGAAATAACGAAACAAGACTTTCCTTTTTGTCTTTTATAACGTTTCTTGTAAATCTTAAAAAATGGCTTAGTGGACAGCATGCTTATGATAATACGTTGTGAAAGTTTTCTTTCCTTTTTTGTCAAGAGACATCTTCTAATTCTTTGTGTAAATTGAAAATTTATTGGTGTAGTTAATCATTCTGTATTTGAAATAAGAACGGTATCGAATACGAGAAATTGTTCTGTATTTGAAATGAGAATAGTATTGAATACGAGAAATTGTTCTGTATTTGAAATGAGAATAGTATCGAATACGAGAAATTATTATGTATTTGAAATGAGAATAGTATCGAATACGAGAAATTGTTCTGTATTTGAAATAAGAATAATATCGAATATGAGAAATTGTTCTGTATTTGAAATAAGAATGGTATCGAATATGAAAAATTGTTCTGTATTTGAAATAAGAATGCTATCGAAAACGAGAAATTGTTATGTATTTGAAATAAAAATTTATTTCGATTCATTTTGTCTTTCTCTTGTCCACAAAGGTCCCATTTTGTATATTTTTATAATGCGTGTTTGTACTTGCAAGGAAAAGCATAGAATAATTATAAATAAAGAAGGGAAATTAATAAATAAATAGTTTGCGTAACAGTTATAAATAGATTTTTATTGTTTGTATAAGAAAAATATATATCGTTTTATGTACAATAAATATTTAAACAAAGACGTACATATTTATAAAGGACAGTATAAATTCAGTATAAAAAAGATTATGAAGGTTTACAAAAGAAATGGAGAGATGAGGTAAGTATGGTGATAGAACGATGATTGCTTTTGTTATACAAACAATCCTACAGGTCAGAACCTGGAGTCTAATGCAACCCAACATTGAAAATATCGCAAAATAAATAAAAAGGTTGGAAGAATATATCATCAGATCTAGCCAGCAAAATGACAGTTTTTAGCGGTCAAAATAATTCATAAATATTCCACATTGTTGAGTCATTAACATATTATTTCAGTTCTTACATTTGAAAAAAATAATTGTCTTTTCAAAAACTTCGAATTCTGTTTGCTATTTTTGTCATAAATATATCGTTAGACACTGGAAAAGGAAATTTGATGAATTCCTCTGGGATCTACGTCATCTATTTAGGATAGTGATTGAAAGGGAAAGTTATTGTTTTTTGATAATTTTAAAAGTAATTTCCTACCTTTTAATTGGTTTTGTCGCTGCTTATTTTCAAACTTAACTTATTTTAAAGTAAATTAAGGAGAGCTTTTGTGCAGTTCGCATCCATTCAATAATTCGTCAGATGACTTATTTTTAAAAGACACCACATAACGAATAGATTAGTCTAGTCTGCATAACAACTAGACTATTTAATGAGACAATTGGTATTTAAAAAGTATAGCCAAAAGATCATGTTCTGAATTCGTTTATAAATGACGTTAAAATATGAAATAAAGTACATCGAACTTATTGTCAATTTGTGTAGATTTAAAAAATCGATGCAATCATAAAAATAGTAACTGTATTTGTCTACACATTAATATTTTAAAATATGTCTAATTTTCATAACATCTTATAAAGTTTTTGGTATGGTAAAACTTTTCTATTAAAAAAATAGCTTAAAACTAGAGAAATTCGCGTAAAATTAGGAGCAATGTTTTCCTTAAGAACTAGTATTGAATGTTGTCGTTGTTAATAATTACAAACTAATTATTTTAGTCACATTTTAATATTAATTAAAGTATTTAAGAAGTTTGAGTCTGAGATCTGTAAGTTGGGCCCCAGCCCGTAACTGACCTTAGTTCACTTGCATTTATTTTCACTTTATCACTAAAGCAACGAATCCCAAAAAGAAACCAATTCACACAAGATGACTCAGCATCTCAAATCAAACACGAATATTCAGCATTTTGCCTTCCTTGCTGCCAGAAATGGACATCATTGCATTTCTTTTCATCGTAAGTTTGCTTTCTTGGTTAAAAGCGTCTTCATTTAGGAATCTCCTTCGATATTCGGCCTCCTACGACCGGACACTACTGTACATCAGGCATTTTTCTATGATAGACCATCTTTCAGGAATTTAAAATCAAATTATTAGAATACCCATTGCTTAGTGCCGGATTCGTTGCTACATGGAGTGATCTGGTCCGGAGCCCAGGTTCAGCATACTGCGGCACAGATCGTTGATTTCTGGGTGGTTCAGGTTCATTAGGTGCACGTACATCTGTTTGTGCAAGCTGAGTTCTCCGGACATCGCTTCGAGTCTTTTGACTAGCGAGTCCTTTTCTCTGATCAGGCATTTGACTTTCTCTTCGACTTCGCGGGAGCGGACCTTCGCCTTTTCCCTGCTCTTGCGGACGGCGATGTTGTTTCGTTCTCTTCTTCTTCTGTACTCGTCAGTTCCTTTGTCCAGAGCTTTTCCGGCGTGTCTTCTGCTGTTGTGGTTGTTATTGTGTCCGTGATTGTGGGCGTGGAGAGATTTGTGTTTGAGCGCGAGGTGTTGTGGGGCTCCCGGGGGCAGGAAGCTCCCCCCTGCTCCGTTTGTGGCGTAGCTTCCCCCTGTGGGGAATGGAGGATTCGAGACGAAGGGTGCTGGGGGTAGTGGCAACGGACCGATCTGTTGGCATTGTCTTCTGTAGTCGTGGGGTTCTTGGGGCTCCTCTTTGACTGACGCTGAATCAGAGGGAGGGTCGGGGGGATACGCCCCTTGGTGAACACCCTGCGGCATGTACGCGAGAGTTGTTCTGGGAAACACGCCATTTTGAGGGTTGGCTCTTCCTCCTGGAAGGATTTCCTGCAACAAGGCGAGCCCTTCTTGATCTCTGAACTGATCCTCGATCAGGTGCTGAAGATCGAGACTGATTTCTTGTCCAGTAAGCTCGTCTAATTCAGGATGTTGATATTGCGGGAGGTGTCTGGGACGTAAAGCGAGAGGGGCATTGTGATTGACAGCGTTAGGTTGATTGTTATTATTGTTTCCTGGTAGTTTTTTCATATCGTTGGGATTGCCTCCTCCGCCCCCGTTGACCTGACCACCGCTATCGTACATCTGCGGGGACTCCATCTTCTGGATAGTTTGTAAAAGCACTTGAGCCGAAATTGTAAATGGAGCACAGACGACACTTCCCTAGCGAAACGCAACTCTCATCACGTAAGCAGAAGCAAGAGCGTTATCAGTCCACCAGAGTTTAATTTCACATATATTTCACTTCTCAGTGTCACACAGAACGGAAGAAGACAGATTTAGGGCCGACAGAGAACAGTTCTTGGAACAGTGTTGTTTTGACTGTGGTTACATATCACTGTGTCCAAAATTGCAAATCCATTACACGTTATAACGCACTCACTATCCACGGTATTTTTATTACCAGAAATATGTACCGCTGTGGATAAGCTATCGAAAACAATAAAATACATACGTTTGTACCGTAAAATTCTTATTAATCAAGAAGCAATCGGTCACACGATATTATTTGATTTTTCAAATTCTTTATCGCGGCGGATCGATAAAATTCAACTTATTTTATTCATATTTTGAATATACAACAGCACCAACAATAATAGAACATTAAAAATCACAACAGCAATATTACAAATTAATTTTTTAAATAATTAAGATAAAAATTTATATTTTTTTTTTTATCGCGGCGATTCATTGATGCACTGAATTTTGAGGAGTGTCCATATCGCGACAGTGTTTTGTTTGTTTATTTGACTGTAATTTGTTTGTCAGCGTGTTCACAAGAGTATACAATGAGAATAGTGGTGGCGGCAGGTACCAGGCGCACAGGAGAGGCGAGCGGTCGCGCCGGCTTGCAGCGCGTTACTGACTGCCTTTCATGATGCAACGGCACACAAAACTGCTTAGCAAGAAGAAAGAAAAAGGGTTTATTTTACACTCATTTTGCGCGGTGAATGGACAACGGTGGCGCGCGTGCCATTATTCTATTTTAAATTAAATTCATAAAAAAAATAAAAGTGTGCAAAATCAGACGTGGTAGAAGTGAAATCTTCAGACAACCAACGTTGACAAGAGGGGGGAGGCTACGAAGGCTACGAATGCTACGAAGTACTCGCAAACTAAATTCTGTAGATGTGTGTTTGTCTCTATTTAGTGTCGCTTTTGAAGTAAAACATCTATTGCACGGCTGTGATTTGGATTTCGAATGAAACGGAAATGACGATTACTGCAACTGCGACGCATCAACTGCGTTCATCGGCCGCTTCGATAATGACGTCACTTTTAAAGGATCTCCTATTGGTAGAGATATGAAACGGAAATTACGCGGGTCTCCGCTCATTGGTCGCTTTGTTTAAAGCAAGCAATGAGCGCAAAAAGAAATTTTCACTTCAAAAATTATCATTGTAAACTCTCTTCAGAATCATTTTCAATTGTGATATATGCACACTTTCTTGAACTGAGTATTTTTTAACAATTTGTTCACAAGTGCGTGGGAAAAATCTAACGTACTATATAGTTACGGTTGTCTGTGCTGTGTGTTAATTAGCCAATGAACTGTATTTTGCTTTGAATTTAATGATCACTTTCAAAATTGGAATTGCTTGTTTGACGAATTCAGACAAGCGATAAAGTCCGTACATATTTACCTTCGATAAAATGGTCAATGACCAGTTGTTGCGTGTTTGATTCTCGGCTGGCTAGGTCCTCCATCACGAAACAAGCAACATTTTCCGCTTACTGTGATGGTAGTAAGAGGTTTTCAAACATGTTCAGTTTATTCGTAACTTAGGAATGTTTGTCTTTCTTAAAAAAAAAGGAAAAGCAAAAAAAAACGTTTTTCATGGAAAATTATTTTACTTGCCATTTTCAAAATTGGAACTTATTTGACCAAAATTTAGACTATCCCGTGGTTTGTCAGGTCTGTGCTAGTTAAATAAATAAAAATAAAACTGTTATAATATCCACGGAAGAGTGGTGATAGGAATATAGTAGTTCCAGAATGAGGTCGTACGCGACGCCATCACAACACCTTTGGTCTTTTTCGTTTTCTTTGAAGACGTTTTTTTCGTAGGAAGATTTACGGGCATTTGCCGCCCATTTGATGGCCTCTCCTTCAAAAGCAAAGCTCTCGACCAGCGATCTGGAGGTCACAGGTTCAAACCCCGACGTGCGCAGATACATTTTATTTGATTGATTTGTATTTTCGAAATTTTCACAAGAGTAGAAAATACTCTCAGTATCGCCCTAGTGTAAGACCACCACTCAGAATTGAAACGTTGCTTGAAATGGCTTTAGCTGTGTTTGTTGACTAGATCTGAACAACCAGATACCTCCTCACTTTCCTCTTCCCCATCTCCTCCCCCTCCCCACCTACCTTCAACCTCACAACATACCCTAATTGGGGATGCCACAGTTTCAATGGCTCCAGGCGGTTGGGAGCAGTTGGGACAAATATATATTTTCACGTGAAACTAATGTCATGAAACAAATTTTTCACAACTTGTTTCTTAATGAATATTCGGCTTAATCGAGAATACATTGTAATGTAAACACTAGATTAAGGAAGCTATTTTATCAATGGTATACGATATCTAATCTCCTCAGTAATGCGGCACTAAAAATTAAGATAATTCTGTTTACATTATAAAGTACCTACCTATTTTAATTATGTTTTATTTAATTACGGAACAAAGTCCCAGCTGCTCCCAAGCGTCTGGAGCTAGTGAGCCGAAGGCATACCCAATTTAGGTATGTTATGAGGCTGAAGGTAGTTTGGAGGAGAAGGAGATGGGAAAGAGGAAGGTGAAAAGTGCTTGGCTATTTAGATCTGGTCAGCAAAGACGGCTAAAGCTGTTCCAAGCAACGTTTCAATACCATTCAGGAACGTACCGGAATAATATAATATTTTTAATTAATAAATTGTGATGTAACACAAATTAATCATATAAAATTTACTTGCGCACGCCGGGATTTGAAAGTCACTTCGACTTGATAGTTGAAAGCTTTACCCCTCAAATACGGGGGTCGTCTGAATAAATAAACTAATTCTTTATAAATGTGCTGCGGGCACTTCCGTGTTTCGGGAGTAAGGTCAATTTACCCTTACTTTGCTTCAAAATTACGAAAATTTTCAAAACTGGATATCTGGTTTACTTATATTTTTAATCGGTACAAATCACACCTATTCAGTCAGATTTTTTTACCGTTCTTGTTTTATTTTGATATCTTTATAAATTAGTCAAGCCCTTTAACTATACATAATGTTTTTATTTATTAAATTTTTCGATGAATTTTCTCTTCAAATGAAAATGCATCTCTCGCACCACAGTTTGTTGGCACCAAATTTCACACAAGCTTCACTTTTCGTATCCGGATGTCCATCGCATCGTAGTGTTAGTGAACTTTGCGTGTGTGTGCGACGTCTGCTATTGTGTCATAGAGAGTTATTTCATCGGAACAACAATAAAACTAGTAAGCAAACACAGCCACGAGCGTGGAAAGCTCACCCACTGACCAAAAGATTAAAACCATTCCGTTTGATACATGAAACTCTCTATTCAAATGATATAGCTCTTTTGAAGTGACCGCATGAAAACACATTATGCATTTAGGCTAGACAGAGCGGGGCGATATTTTCATGGAAAGCGGAAGGAAAAGTTTTGTGGGAATATGTAAAAACGTGTTTTCATTCTAACGTATTTGAAATAAGGGCTCTTGTAAATGATGTGACATTTTTATTAGTTTGTCTGCTTTTGTTTTTCATCGCTTTGAATTTTCTTCTCGGGATGCATTACCCTATTCTTCACCTAGTAAAAATGTATTTAAGTTAGTGTACACTTTGATGAAAGGGAAAAAATAATCTTGTTTACTTAAATTGGAACAGAAGTAAATTGGAAGACCTTTTGTTGTGTTTCCTTTCATTTGATAGATGAAAATTGGTGTTTTTGTTTTCACGATGAATCTTAGCGAGATGCGAATTATTTTATTATGATGTATGTGAGGGTAAAATGCACAAATGCATTGACGTAGGGTGATATGTAATTTAATAATTCAGTTAAAGAGAGTGGTCGGAATTTTTATTTTTATTGACTTTTCTTTCTTAATGTGGCAGCCATTTTTTTTGACATTGGAGGCCTTGAGGTAAATAATTTCTCTCAGAACCTATGTCATCTTTGAGGATGCTGTTTGTAGGGTTTTTTGTGGAAAAGAAGGAGTAAGTCTTGGTCTTGAAGAGACTATGATGTAGGTGGGAGGAAATACAGAAGCCGGAAAATCGATGGATAGACGAGCTGTTAGCTCAAGCAGGAGTCTCAGAATACGTATGACAAATGTAAACCGTATTCGCGCGTTTGGCGTGTTACCCGACTGTGCATCGGTGCCCAAGGAATCAATGACGCTAATTCCTTGGAGCATTTTACATTGAAATACCGGTAGGACGAGTCGATTGCTTAAATTATGAAGGAATTTTGTGTAAGACCGAAGATTCGCGTTAGTTTTTGCCAAATTCGCGTTATATTTTGCAAAATTCACAATATTTTTCTGCTAAATTCACGATATTTTTTTGTTAAATTCACTTAATTTTTTGTTAAATTCGCAAAAAGAGATGTTATGTTGACTTTTTGGTATTTTGAGTCAAAAAGTGGCAGGACGTTTTTTTAATTTCGGAAAAAGAAAATTGCGTTTTCACTTACTAAAAAAAAAACATAAAAAATGTCACCGGTAACCATTGCAAATAATGTCAGCATACACTGATTTAACTTAGTCAAAAACATCTTTTTATATATTTAAATTATCAATATTTAATTACCCCGTATAATTAAATTACAAAAATGAATAGTTTCGCACAAAAAATCGCATTATCGCAAATATAAAATTTTCAAGTCTTGATTTTCTTCACAATTGTTTTTTAATATTGTTCTCTAGACTTTGTGTCCGGGTTAAATCTTCCCCACAGGAAAAACTTAACCCTTCCACACACTTTTCCACAAATGATCATCTAGTCAATCCACGCGACGTAATTGCATTATTTTTTTTTTTTTATTTTTTTTTTTTTATTTTTTTTTTTATTGTTGTTATACGCCCATATGGGCTTTTACGTAGATTATACAATAATATTTAAGATATCGAGGATTATACATAAATAGAATTTAAATCAAAAGTTATAAAAATGAAAACATTTAAAAAATATAAAGGTAGTTTTTGAAGATTATAGCGTAAAACCGTGAAATATTTGAAACAATATAACATTTGACAATAACATAGAATAAAATACAATATAAAACATTACAATAACACATCAAATCGTTAAATATATTACACCCACGTTACAATAATTTGTAGGATTCCACAAAGTGTTGGTTTAAAATGCATTTTAGATTATAAAGGGAATCAGCGAATATATCTACAATATCACCAAACTTGTTGCCTAAATCATGCATCCTATTGGTAAGTGAGTGTGATTGATAGTTGGTTGTGTATGTGTTGCAAAAGAATGTAATATTTTGTCTAGTATTCCTTGTCGGTACATGGAGTTTAATGGTACTAACAATGGCAGGGCTGTCAATTAGGTTGTTCATGACTCTGTATAATAAAATTAAATCTGAAATGATTCTTCTGTCAGATAGCGTAATTAAATTAAGTCGATTCATCAAACTTATATAATTAATGTTTTCTATTGGGATTTTGAGCTTGAAATTTAAGTACCTAAGAAATTTGTGTTGAACCCGTTCTATTTTGTTAGAGTGTACTTTATAGAAAGGGGACCAAATAGGTGAATTATATTCCACTTGATTTCTAACTAATGAAATATAGAGTGTTTTCATGCAATCAAAGGACTTAAAATCAGTTAAGGTTCTACAAAGGAAGCCAAGCATCTTTAAAGCCTTATTAGTTATTTCATCTATATGTGCTGTGAAAGTTAAGTTTGAATCGAATATAACTCCCAAGTCGCGAATTTGTGATACTGGTGTTAATTTAACATTATTTAAATTATATTCATGTAAGATTTGGGAATGAGTTCTGGAAAATCGAATTACTTGACATTTCTCAATGTTCAAAAATAACATATTTTGTTTGCACCATTTAAAAAGTTCATCTAAATTAGCTTGTAAAATTAGGCAATCATGTATATTTCGTATTCTTTTAAACAATTTTAGATCATCTGCAAAAAGTAGGACTTGTACATCTTTAAATATATTTACAATGTCATTAATGAATATTAAGAAGAATATTGGGCCGAGGTGGGACCCTTGCGGGACACCACTTGTGGCCTCGAATACATAGGATTCTATAAAATTAATCCTGACACTAAGCACTCTATTACTGAGGTAACTGATAATCCATGTCAATAAACTACCTTTGATGCCCAACAGTCTGAGTTTAGATATAAGAATGTGATGCCGAACCTTATCAAATGCTTTACTGAAATCGGTGTAAATAGAATCCACTTGTTGTTTCAGACTAAGGGATTCGCATATGTAATTATTATAGATAGTTAAATTACTTAAGGTAGATCGACCTCTGATAAAGCCATGTTGGTTAGGAACAATAATATTGTTGATAGGTTTTACAATGGTATCTAATACCAATGACTCGAAAAGTTTGGGTAAAGCAGACATAATGCAAATAGGTCTATAGTTTGATATATCGCTTTTGTCACCTTTTTTATGAATAGGCGTTAAATAACTCTTTTTCCACAAAGCCGGAAAACAGCCAGAAGCTAAGGATTTGTTAAAAAGTTTATGTAAAGGATATATCAAACTATCAATGCAAGTTATTAAAAATATGGGAGGAATACCATCCGGTCCAGCAGATTTATTACTATCTAATGCTTTAATGCCCCTTTCTATGGATTCTAAATTTATGAAACATTGGCTTAGGTTTAATGACTCTTCTACTGACGTACTGGAGACTGCATTGACGGGAATATCTTTATCGTAAACACTTTTAAATGAGTCAGCAAAGAGATTTACTATACCCTCAATACTGTCAGCACATTTTTCTTTAAAGTACATGCTATTAGGATATCCACAGTTGTCTTTTCGTTGAGATTTAGTAAAATTCCAGAATTTTTTCACATTGTGATGATGTACCTCATTTTCTATTACATTAACATAATCACTATAGCATTTTAATGATAATTCTTTACATTGTTTTCGTAGTTTAGAAAATGTTATATAATCATTAGGATTTCTGGTATGTTTATACTTTCTATGGATACATTTTTTTTTATTAATTAAACTAGTTAGTTCCCTTGAAAACCATTTTGGATAATTAGATGATGTGAAGCTAACCCTGGGAACAAATTGTTCTATAGAGGTATTTAAAATCGAGTAAAAGTATTCAATTTGATCATTAATATTATTTTCCTCATCTAAAAAAGACCAATCTGTTTGGGTAAGGTACTCAGTAATATGATGGTATTCAGCTTTGGAAAAGTTATACGATGGGGCACTTGTTTTTTTTGAAGATGTTAAAGGCATATTTGTTATGATAATGTCCAATGGTGGGTGGTGTTGATCTAACGGTAATAATAATTCGTCGGATAACTCAACCACTATTTTCGAATCACTTGAAAACACTAAATCCAACATTCGATTGTTAAAGTTGAAAATCTTGTTTGATTGAGTTAATCCCAGGAATACTGACATATCACGAATTTCACTGCATTTAGCACACTGTAATTCGGCTTGGTTTATAGCAGGTCTGTTGTCATCTTGGCTGGTCCAGTTAGGAAGGTTATAATCACCGGCAATAATGAATTTTGCTTTAGGATATTTGAATTTGAGTGCTTCTATGTCCTCATTGTGATTTTTATACGTTTGCAAATCCGATGCAGGTGGGATATAGACACAGCTGATAATAATTTTTCCATTAGGTATATTGAGCAATACAAAAATTTGTTCAACACTTTTGTGTTTAACCGGTAATTTAATAGATGGTATATTCTTGGATACGCACAGCATCACACCTCCCCCGTTAGACTTTTTGCTCGTAATAGAATTTCGATCATAACGATATGTGGTATAGTGATGTAGGCCTAATTCTGACGAGCTGATATCAGCATTTAACCATGTTTCAGTTAAAAACAGAATGTCGTGTGAGAAGATTGGGGAGTTAGTTTTAAGTTGGTGCAATTTCGTGCGCATTCCCCGTACATTTTGATAATATCCTGTTAGTCTAGAAAATCTGTTCTGTTTGTTTTTCAGTTTTTTGCTTGGGTTTTGATGATTTTGGGAATTCCATTGAAATGTTTGATTCGTAAATCGACTTCGCCCTTATCTTTCCTCTCTTCTAATTCCTTCCAGAGGTCAGTTAAATGCTGCCTTTGTTGTAGAGTCCTGTCAGGTTTGATTTTAATTCCATTAGAAAGAATAGTTTTGTTAAATAGTATTAATTTCGCCTGTTTGACTTCATCAAATTCTAATTTAATTGGCCTGGTTTTGTTTAGAATTTTACTTCCAAGTCTGTAAATTTTCACATCTTCTAGATTGAACTCGCTATTAATTTCACTAATAGCTGCTAACACCTTTTTTCCATCCTCCAAGACACTCACCGTGGTTGAGTTCGAATTACACTCGGGGACGTTGAGTAAAATGACGTTCTTCGAGCGGGTCTTGCGTTCCTCTATCTCAGCAAGCACGTCACAAATTGGTGTTGTTTCCTGTGGTAATACTTTCTTTTCAATGATTTTTTCGAATGTCATAACTTTTCCTTCAAGAACTCCAACAGTCACTCCAAGGTCTTGCATAGTTCCAGATAGATTAGAAAGTTTACTGAGTATTTTTGCCATTTGATCTTTTGTTATTTTCAAGGCAGGATCGGTAATGGCATTGTGGATGCTATTAATCTCCTCCTTAGCTTTGTTTAAGAAAGCAATTGCTTCATTATTATTCATTTCGAAAATGAGATTTTTTTTTTTTATAAAAGAAAAGAATGTAGGTGACAACCCTGCTCTCAATGTACAGGTAATTAGCAGTAGTAGGTAGCGGGAGCGTCCGCAAGTGTTATCCAGTAAGTGCTAGGGAGAGAATACGTCGCTACCTGATCCTGTCACTTGTTAGAGCGAGACGTAGGGAACACTGCACACAAATGATTATTAAACAAATCGATTTATAAATTTTGATAATAATGTTGAATTTTTAGGTTGATTTTGCAATGGTTATTAATAAATAAACGTAGTGCACTAAATTATGTTGCAGTACACTGAGATTTGTTTAAATACACTGTTTTATTTATTCTATTTGTAAGTTTCAAGTAGGACACAAAAAAAAAACTCGACAGCTGTCAATGATATTTATTGTTGTATATTATATAAGTATAATAAATACAAAACTATACAAGAACAACACGTCAACGTACCAGAGACCATATGGGAAAATATTTCACCGACTCCAGATATTTTCATATCAGAGGGCTCGGCTCGATAGAACTCCTAACTGGACCGATAAATCCTACTGATCCCTCAATATAAATATTTAAAAAGTCTTTCGTAATCCTACATGTATTTAATATGACTGATTTTTGATTAGAAGTTATTATTTCTTCAAAATTCGCAAATTTACTTTGTGGCATCTTTATTAATTTAATGAAAACAAATAACTTTGTGTACACCACTATTTAATTAACAATATCAACATGTTTCGAAAACTATGTTTTCTTCGTCAAGATAATAAGTTAATGAGTTAATTAACTTATTATCGACCAGCACAACACGGGCATGTGCCTAGCATGGTGGTCGAAAAATCATAAAATTCATGTAACAAACATTTTAATGAATAAAGAAAACTTTTAAAAAAATATATAAATTCAGTAAAATTATTTTTCCACTCTCCGCTAATGTTTTGCTAGTGATAATAACAGATTTAGTTCGTAGGGTCTCACTCGCACGCACCCAACTAGACACCTCGCGCGTTGGTAGGAAAGGGACATAATTACACTCTACGCTATTCGTAATCAAATCACACAGAACTTGGCATCGTCTAGATGCCTGATGAAAAATTAAATTATTCATGAAAATGTTTTGAAGAATTATTTTACAAAACAATTTTTATTCTGTCAGTCTATTAAAAAAATACTGAACCTGAAAAATGTGAGTCCGGATGTATTTCGTAAATTCACATCACGTATTGGTGAAACAAATTTTTTTCATATTTGTGTAAAGTTAGGTTAAATGCTTTCATAAGGCAATGGATCGTTGCTATATTATATACGTTTTTTTTAATATTATCTCCACGCAAAAGAAAAAAAAGCCCTCAGAGTCTATGTAATCTTTGGGGATGCTGTGTGGAGGGTTTATTTAGGGAAAGGAAGGAGTGGAAGTCCTGGGAAAGAAAAAGATATAAGAAGTGGGTAGGAATCTGAGATCCGGCCCGCGACGCAGCTGATAGTCGCTAACCTAGTAGCGACCAATTTTTTGAAGTGAAACTTCTACAGCACGGCTATGATTTGGATTTCGGATGAAACGAAAATGACGATTACTGCACCTGCGACGCATCAACTGCGCTCATCGGCCGCTTTGATACTGATGTCACTTTTAAAGGCTCTCCTATTGGTTGCGATATGAAACGGAAACTACGCGAGGTCTGCGCTCGTTGGTCGCTTTGATTATGACCTCACTTTTCAAGTATTGGTTGAGATTTTTTTGGTAAAATTTTGCTTTTACCGTATGTAAACTGCACTGGATTTTAATTTTTTATCAAATTAAGTCGAAAAAAATCCAATTTGGTATTCGAAAACGATAGCTCAAATACAAAAGATGTGCATTTATTGTTGTAACGTTAAGATGTTTGTATTATTATTTTTTAATTTTTTTTCTTTGGGGACAAGTTTACCTGCGCAAAATTTGAAAACGACCCATGTCACAAAATCGACTCCAATTGTGATTGAGATTCGAGTTTCCAGTTTACACCGCAAATTTTCCGACACCATGCGTAATAAGATGACGCTTTGCTTATTGTTTCAATAGTTAAATACATGCCTCAATTCATCAGTTCACGATGGAAATTTTATTAATTATTAAGATATATTAATTCATAACTTGTCAATTTTCCCAATCTTAGGAATTAAATTTATATCACTGAATCTTACTTTGATTTAGAATATCCCTTCTAGATGACTCAGTATTCTGTGTACAAATTACTCATACTAAGAGTTACAGCTGTGCGGCCTTTTCCATACAAAAATTATTATTTTTAAGATAATAAAAATTATTATTAATAAAATATCGCATTTATTATATACTAGCTTTTCCCCGCGGCTTCGCTCGCATGATATTACGGGAAATCACTGTAGCGGTTGAACTTATCAATTTTCCCCCCTCCTTCCCACCACACCCCCTCCCGCATTCCATACATTCATTCCCTTACATTCAGTTTTCAAACATCTCGCCTGCCACCTAAATTTCATTAAGCTATAGCTCAAAGAAAAAAATAGTTATACAATTTTGTTCATTCGTTCGGAATTTATGCGCTTACAAACATTTCGGATGTTTATTTTTAATTAAATATTTGGAAGTTTGTTAACATAATAAAAAAATACACTATTTATTATTCAGTCTTTATACCTAATCGTTACGAATTATATTTTTAATGTAGGAACTCTATCTGACATTTGTTCCAAAACAGAAGCTTGTCCAAAAAAAAACAAAACATATTCTAATATTCTAATATTTGAATTTCCTGGAGCAGTAGCTGACCAGGGGGCTGAGTACCTACCAGCTTAGAGCCCACAAATATATCAACATGGTTTCCATGGAAACGATTTTTTTCTGACGTTAGCAAAAACGCGCTTTTGTTAGCGACGGAAAACGTTTAACAAATAAAATATATTAATATTTATAATTTCATAACGCCAGAGCTTACCATCATTTACAACATATAGTCAGCGCATATAATTTAGGTTTCTATTGGTGAATGAATTTTTAAAGTCTTTTTATTGGTTAATGCCTGAAAAGGTCATAAACAAACTCGAGCAGTTTTGCATTTATAATATTAGTATGGATAATAAATATAATAAAATTAAGAAATAATAACATTAAAAATTTAAAAAATTGCAGTTTTGTGGACCGATTCTCGGAACTCAAATTTGTCGCATGTAAATTAAAATTTTTACCTAAAGAAACCCGTTTTTCTAATTTTTTTGTTATTGTTTTTGGGGTGTTATGCCGTGTTTCGCTAACTCCTTCTTTAGCCAACGTTTCGGACAGCGTTACAGTGTCCATCATCAGGGCAGATGAGCCGTTTTTCTAATGTTTTATTTTTTATATTATTTTTCTTTGTTTTAAAAAAATGGGTAGAGTGAGATTATTTTTAAATTTTATTTTACTGGTTTGTGTTATTTCACAATTTAATCATTTAGATATAATAAAAGGAATATTTGCGGAACTTTCCAGAATGGAAGATACTCTCGCCCCGGTGTAACACCGCATTTCGAATTGAATGAATGAATTCGTTGCTTTAAAATGGATTTAGCCGTGCTTGGTCTCCTTGGCTTCCATCTCCTTCGCCACCCCACTTCCTTCAGCCTCACAACATATCCCAATTGGGGATGCCATAGACTCACTGGCTCCTGGAGGTTGGGAGAGTTGGGACTCTTGACTCATCTAAAAAAAATAAAATAATTATATCAGTTATGTGAAACAGCTGACTCATAATACTGCTTACTAACAACGTATGCAGGGACACTGGAGGTTTAGATTTTTTCAAAATTAAATGTAGATTCGTTACTTATACCAGGGCGGGTAAGTGGTGGATAACCTCCAATGACTCATAATGATATAACAACAAGACTTAAAAATGGTTTTTAAAATTTTATTAATTGTTCAAATTCAAAAACTCTGAAACAACCCACCCTAAACCCAGAAGTATCTACCTAATGAATATTTTTATTCTACAATTTTCTTAATAATTGACTGAGCGTAGCAAAGTACCTACTGTTTTAACTCGACCTTTTGCATTTTATTTGTCTGTAAATTTATATGTGTGATCCGTTCCAAGATGGTGATAATTTTAAAGGTTCAGTAAAGATCTCTTCATCCAATGTAAATTCATCGTGATTATTTAGACTTTTTGTTCGCATATATTCAAAAACATGGTACGTACCTGTCCGAAAAAAGTTTAAAAAAAATTGTCATTGGGATAGTGACGTTTCTTTCGACAAATTGTATATTATTCGTCGAATTCAATGTTTCAAAGACCCAATCATGTCTGATTACGTCTAAAAGGGATCGAAATGAAAATCTAGTCTCCTTCAACGGAAGCAATCTTCCGAACAGACCTTCCATTGATATGCTTGGTGTAACTATAAGTGACCAGCTCAGGTATGGGGGCTCCATCGAAGCCAGAGTAAAGTAAGCTTCTCAAAAACTGGGCGTACTGTACAGGGCCCGCAGATACTTTAATAGTACACAACTGCTTACCCTGTACAAATCGCAAGTGCGCCCCACGGTTGAATTTGGCAGCCACCTCTGGTCTGGAGCTCCAAAATACTTGAAAAATACCCTCGACTCTGTGCAGAAACGGGCGGTCCGTTTGATAGATTCTCCCATCTTAACGAACGGGTTGCAATCTTTAGAGCACAGGCGTCGGGTGGGAATGCTATCCATGTTCTACCGGTATTTCAATGGAAGATGCTCTGAGGAACTAGCGTCATTGATCCCTTCGGCACCGGTGCATAGTCGGGAGACACGCCAAACGCGCGCCCAACATATGTACACGGTTGACATTTGTCACATGAGAACGGGTCGTTTTTTCGACTCGTTCTTGAGTTCAACAGTTCGGCTATGGAACGATTTGCCGGCATCTGTGTTTCCTCCCTCCTACAACATGGGTCTCTTCAAGACCAATGTTCATTCCTTCCTCTCCTCAAAAAGACCCTCCACACAGCATCTCAGATGACATAGGCCCTGAGGGGAATTATTTTCCTCAAGGCCTCCTGTGTGGAGTTAATGTAAAAAAAAAAATATTATTATAAATTGTATATAAGAAACAAATTTTAAGTAAAATAGTATGTGGTTTATAATTAGAAGATAGGTATTTAATTACTTGCTTACAAATCTTATGATTTCAAAGAATTTAAAAAAAAAAAATTCTTAAGCAAGGGAAAATTAGAATCATATTATTTTTGACGCGAGGTCCTCTATTCACAGATCTACTATCTTAAATTTAAACAGAAAATGCTAAATCTATTAAAATGTAGGGAAAATTGTTTAGAAAATGTTATGGGTGCATTACATGGTGAACGGACAACTCAGAATGAAACCAACTCAGAACCACCTCAGAAAAATCTTTTTTTTTTTTTTTACAGTTAATACCGCACAAGAGTCCCAACTGCTCCCGTCTGGAGCCAGCGAGACTATGGCATCCCCAATCGGGGTATGTTGTGAGGCTGAAGGTAGCGGGGAGGGGAAGGAGATAGGGAAGAGGAAGGTGGGGAAGTACCTGGCTATTCAGATCTGGTCACTAAACACGGCTAAAGCCATTTCAAGCAACGTTTCAATTCTGAATGGTGGTCTTACACCAGGGCGATACCGATAGTATCTTCCACTCTGGAACGTGCCGCAAATATACTATATATTATTTTAAATGAATAAATTGTGAAATAACACAAATTAATCAAATAAAATTTATTTGCGTGTATTTATTTGTATTAAAAGTGATGAAAAAAATTTGGTTATACAGGTTACGTAAAGTTAAGGTAATGGGCTCTTTTAAAATATTTTTTTTCATAGCTTTTAATGACATTTCATAGAGGTGTTGAGTTGACTTTATTCTTGGTTGGCGTGGAACCGCATTGTATATAAGTACTCTGATTCAGTTTAAAAAATTCAGCATAAACTCTTAAGATATATTAACTATTCAGTGAATCCACCTACATAAACAATAAATTACAACCGCTTGATGAAAGAATTAAAATTATAATCAGATATAATACTTATTTTCAACCTGACTTTTATTTGAAAAATTGCTAATGGTATTATAGACAGCCCTAATTACCTTACAAATGCCGACAAGAACTACTCAATCTAAAATTATTTTTAATTGCAACAATTATATCAGGGCTGAGTCATTCAGATATTCGCTTGTCTCTAAATTGAATGCAGTGTGCAATACTTTCTCAGAAGTAGCAGATGTGTTCAACTGCACGGAATATGGCTACAAACAGGCTATAAGGGGCCATCCATAAAATACGTCACATGAAATTCATGATTTTTTAACCCCCCCCCCCCCCCCGTCCCTGTCACACTCGTGTGAGACCCCCCCCCCCCTTAGTGTGACGTCACATATTTTGCAATTTTACATCTAAAAATATGTGACGTCACAGAGCTGATGACCCCCCCATACCCCTTGTCACACTTCTCTACTCCCCCTCCCCCCTTCGCCCCTTAAGGTGTGACGTAATTTATGGATGGCCCCTAATAACTTACCTCATTATTTGTTTTTGTTTTTACAGTTAATACGGCACAAGAGTCCCAACTGCTCCGTATGTAGCCAGTAAAAATATGGCATCCCCAATCGGGGCATCACCAAACACGGCTAAAGCCATTTCAAGCAACTTTTCAATTCTAAATGGTGGTTTTACACCAGGGCGATACTGAGAGTACCTTTCACTCTGGAACGTGCCACAAACATACTATTTATTATTTTTAATTAATAAAAATATTTATTATTATGTTTATAAATGCCCATTATTGCAACCGAAAATGCTAACGAATTGCAACTTCAGAAGCACTTAGAATTGGACTGTTAATACTAAAAATGAAACAAGACCAAATGATGTTTGCTAGAATTGGGTTAAATTACGTGTAGGAAAAACTAAGGATGTAAGGAACAAGGATAACCAATCACTTACCACTGTACTTCTTCTTTTTGGTTACAAAAACGTAGAGATAATTCATGAAAAACACTAAGAGCTTGCTTCCAATGTAGTCCCAATTCTTTTTCTGTTTTTCAAAAACAAATGCATTTGAATTTGCTAACTTTCTTGTCATTGTTCCAAATTAAAATGCTTTTCTTGCAAGATGATGTGGTTAGAGAGAGATGGGTATCTACTGAATAAATAACATCCCCGTAGGAACTAAACATTTTCTCTATCAAAAACGAGATTATTTACAAGAAAAACATCAACCAATTGCTTCGGAGGTAGTCCCAATTTTCTTCTGTTTTTCAAAAACAAATGCAATCGAATTTACTAATTTTCTTGCCATTATTCCAAATTTCAAATGTTTTTTCCGGCTAGATAACGTGGTGAGGGAGAGGTAGGTACTGCATTCATGACATCACGGTAGGAACTATGCATATTTTCATATCTAAACCAAACATATGGGCACATATTAATGTAAATAAATAATTATTTAAATATTATAAGTTTTCCTGTTTTCATTATAAATAATTAAATAGTTATCTAACAATCTGACACACTTATTCCGGTATATATTACGTTCAAATAATCAGACAATGAATATATTATTATTATTACTACGTTTCCCGCGTCGCCTCGTTCGAAACGTCAAAATGGACGTGATTTCCTTTTTCACCGCCCGAAAGCCGAAAGCGAACAAAGCCAACATCTCTATTTATTTGGTATATTGATGACGGGAGTGAGAGAGATGGGGGTGTTTGGTGGTGGAGACTTTGAAGCGGTGCTCTTTAGAACGAGTAGAAAGTGAAATTTTCGGCCATAGAATTTTGGTGTTGCCAGGCGGTGGCGGTGGGAGAGATTGTTCCGTAGGTAGTTACCTACTGAATATTAGTTAATGCAGAGGTGGCCAATTTATTACAATTAAATTATTCTATTCTTAGGTGGCCAGTAGAGGAACAAAACACGCCATGTTTTTGTTATATTTGGCTTAAAGATATTTTAAAATCTATATATATATATAAATCAAAATGTGTTTGGGGATTAGTGATTGCGTAGGTATTGCTTTTATTAAGCACAGGAAATGTTTGATACTTTCAAAATACATTCCTAAAACCCCCGAGAAGGTTTTTGGATTATTTTAACCACACGACAATACATCTGAAAAGTTTTTCAGTCATCACGAAAATTCTTACGAAACTGTAAAAATTGAGAATGACATTTTGCAAAACAATGATGGTCAAATCTGAATTCAATTTTTTAAAATCTGTAAATTATATATATAATGTAAACTTACATAAAAAAATTGAATCGAATCAAGAATTATGAATATTTTGAATAGGTACCTGTGTTAGGTACCAATTTTACTGATTTTTCTTGTAATATTTGATAGTTCTTATGTAACATTAAAAAAAATAAAATTTTATACTTCTAAAATGAAAATTTGAAATAAAAAAATTGTAATAGGTGGCACACGAGCTGTTTGAAAACTGAAAGTACTGTGACTGAATAATGGAACGCCGGAGGGGGTAACGGGATAGGGGAGAAGGAAGGCGGGGAAGGTGGAAGGGGAACGCGGGAGGGGAAGGGGATGCGGGAAGGGAACAGGACGCACAGGAAAGGACGTGCAGGGAGAAAGAATTTAGTCCTTTGAATATGGCCTTGCAACGCATGCCGGGAACCAGCTAGTCATATATAAATGTATATTTTTTATGATATAATGTCGTTCGTTATGCTAAATTACGGGCTTAATTGAACTAACGGAGATCTTAGAATTGAAAGAAGTCGTATACGTAGTGAGAGCAATCCGTTCGAGCCAATGCTGTTACATTGGTTGGGGCTTGGAGAAACGAAAGTTTTTCACATGAAAAATGGTGAATAAAGACCTCATTAACTAATTAACTCCCGTTAAGTGTCAAAAAGTAAATGCAGACTGTCAATGCATATTTAGGTTAGAATTTTGATTCAATGTTGCCATTAATTAATATTTTTACCTAATTATTTGACGTTTGATTTTGCGGAATGTTAATTCACAGATCCTCCAGTATTGCCAGCGTATATCGATTTCTTATTTATTGTGTTATCAATATCGCTCTGCATATCGACAGCGTGACCGTGCTCGAAATTCGATATAAAATCATAGAAAATATATAACCGAATAACCACAACCATTCTGGATCTGGACGGTTATGTCTTTAGACATTGTTCAAAATTTCAATTTGGGAGGCGGGAATGGGAACCGACGCCCGGGAAGCTTTATTTGATAACCAACACCTCTGCCATAGGTCACCACAAGTGATTCGCTACGTTTGGTGATTTAGCAGGGGTGCCCGGGTTCATGGGGTGAGGTTTGTCTAGGTCTTGGAGGCGGATGACCAGGACACACTGAACCCCAGTTTCCTACCCACCCTTTAAACCATTTTCTGTCCCAGAACTCTCCTCCCCTTTGTTTCCTTTAAAAAACCCTCCATACAGCATCCTCAAAGATGATATAGGCCCTGAGAGAAATTATTTTCCTCAGGGCTTCCTGTGTGGAGCTCATGTGAAAAAAATTGGTACCCTTAAATAAATTAATGTATTTTTGAGCGAGTATAATATGAACCACCCTGTACCCGAGGATCTTAAAATAGTGAAACTATTCGACTTTGTACTATCTCATTCCAGATGCCTTCTTCCATTCCTGTATAACTTTACCGTTAGTATCTAAAAATACGCAGTCATCTGCTCACATTTCGTAATTTTTTTCCATAAATTAATTATTTTTAAAATATGTCTATTTTTAAGCTTTGAAATTATGAGTGATTGAAGAATAAATTTTTACTAGCTTTTACCCACGGCTTCGCTCGAATGGTATTAGGGGAAAATTGCTGTAGTGCTTGCACTTACCAATTATCCCCCCCCCCCCCCTCCCTCCCCTCCCGCATTCCAAATATTCAGTTTTCAAACAGTTCGATAGTGCCAGAGCTTAAAGAAAATAAGAATTATCCAATTTGGTGCAGTCATTCGGAGGTTATGCAAAATATTTCGGAGATTTATTTTTATTTAAATATATCAACATCGTTTCCATGGCAACGATTTGTTTTCTGACTTCTGACGTTAGCAAGCTTTAGCTTGACGTTATATTGGTTAATGCGTGAAAGCGTAACAAACAAACACGCAGTTTCGCATTTATAAGATTATGGATATATGGCTCTCGTGTCTTGCGTTTTCCATCTCTGAAAATTTGGTAGTTTTAGTTTGGGGTTCCTACCTAATAGATAAATAGTTACCTACAGCCGCGTGTTTTAGCGACTAGGCATGGACATGAATACAATCGGAGCTTACGTATTATTCTGATCGTGATGATTTTGTTACTGAATTTAATCATTGTTGAAGATGGGTACTTCTTTACATACACCGAATTGAAAATCCCTAGAGGACTAAAATGGGTTACACAGGCATGGATAATTTCACGTAGTTAACAATTACACTCGGACGAAAGTACACATTTCGTTGCCTCAGTTCTTATTTGTCCAATAGACCATTTTAGTTTTTGTTCAATCTCCACTTTAAAATTAAAAATAAAGTATGAAAATGATAGTTAATCACTTAAATAAGAATTATTTAAACTAATGAGACCTTTACCTTTAGGGAAATAGCTTTATCTTAAACACCTATCATAATGTTTTATTGAAATAATGAAAGAAACCTTCTTCTCCTGAAAAATTTTCTTAAAAATGGTCTGTTGGACAAAAACGAACTAAGGCGACGATTTGTTTACAATAGCTCCACACAGGAGGCCCCGAGGAAAAATAATCCCTCAGGGCCTGTGTCATATTTTGGGAATGGTGTTTGGAGGCTTTTTGCACTGCTGTGCAAGATGACTGGTCGGGAAAGTCTAAGACTAAGTCCAGCTGGAGCTGATCTAGATTTTTTTTAACATTAGCTCCACTGAGGAAAATGATTCCCTTCAGAGCCTATTTCATCTGTGGGGATGCTGTGTGGAGGGTCTTTTTAGGAAAGGAAAGAGAGGAAGTTCTGGGAAGAAAAAGGATATGAGAGGTGTGTAGGAATCTGGAGGTCAGTGTGCCAGGAGTGACGGAAGTATGAATCCATCCCTCCCACTGTGGTGCAAGGCGATGTTCCGAGAGAGAATGGCTGAAGAAGTCAAAGGGACTCCCTTAACCTTTCTCTCCCGATCCGGTCTGCCACGCAGCTGGTGAGCAGACGCATCGACCGCCAAGACCCAGACAAACTTCGGCACCCCGGCTTAGTCACAAAATATAGCGAACCACTTGGGGTGATCTATGGCAGAAGGGTTGGTTATCCAATAAATGGTTCTCGGGGCGGCGGTACCCATATCCGCCTCCCTAATTGAAATAGGTCGCTCGCCCGATCTGAACCGCCACGCAGTAGTTGGGTAAAAGCATTAGCAACCAAGATCTAGACAAACCTTACCTCATGATCCCAGTCATCACTGCTCTGAAAGGCACATACCTACATATAGTTTTATCGTTGATGCATTGGAATGAAATTGTGTTTTATACTTTCATTATTCGTCGGTACATCCTCTCTGCACACCCCTTTGGTGACTTATATTTTGTATAAGTAGATATACCGTAATTTTAGTAGATGTAACTCTCTCCATGTGTAATTTTGTCCGTGTGTAATTCATTATACAAGCGTGAATTTCACGCACCAGCATCAATTTTATCCTGACAACACACCGATTAAAATTTGTTTCCAATTTACATAAAACCTTTCGACTCCTAGGCTTTAGACAGGTTAATGTAAGTGATTACCTGTTAAAAAATTAATTTGATATTTATAAGGTTTTGTAAATTCATCCAAAGTGAGGTCAAATTTAACTTACTTCTGGCATACAGACACGCTAACGCGACACCTCTACCGATTTGTTTCTTCAGTGCTTATCTAGAAATAATATCTCTAGGTTGAAAGGCTTATAAAATAGATGAATTAAAAAAAGTAAATAGTTTTTTATCTTTGTTGTGAAGATTTTATCAAAATTAGGTTTTTGTTCGGCTTCGCCCAGTTTGAGTGTTGGTGATCATTTTATAAATTCGATAGGAACTGGTTCCAAAAATAGCCGGTTCCTCTGATCCACTGACATCCAGTGACAGCTTGTCACCGGAACAAAATACTGCTAAAACAAACAAACGGGACAAAATGCTACAGGCAATGACGTCATATGTAATATATAGCCGCGTGGTACTATTGTTCACAACTGCCAATTACAATAATAATCATATTACCGTCAATCTCTCCATATCCGGAGAGATAATCAAAACTATAAATCCGTTTATGTATATATACCTGCCAGCGGCAGGTCCTTATGCGATCTGTTAACGCAAGTGGCGCCATTCTTTGGCATTATTGGCTACTTGCTAGAATTCGGCTCTATTACAAGATTTTTAATAAACTTCAAGTACGAAAACGGTCTAGCGTACGGCGCGGCATCAGAGTTGCCGTCTTAACGGGATTCTTAAATTTCAACCGTACAGTCTCTAGTCTATTAATACTGTTTGATTCTGTCGTACCTATTACCTACTTCAATTTTAATATGGGGATAATAATATTTTAAAAATCATATATTATATATTTGCGGCACGTTCCAGAGCGGAAGATACTCCCAGTATCGCCCTAGTAAGACCACCATTCAGAATTTAACATTGCTTGAAATGGCTTTAGCCGTGTTTGGTGACCAGATCTGAATAGGCAGGTACTTCCCCAACTTCCTCTTCCCTATATCCTTCCTTCCCCCCCTACTTTCAGCCTCACAACATGTATCCTAATATCCCAATTGGGGATGCTCACTGGCTCCAGACGGGAGCAGTTGGGACTCTTGTGCGGTATTCACATGTTTTTTTTTTAAAATAAATGTTATGTGATACAGTTGTTATTAGAAGTGCAATGAGGTAAAATTGAAAAGAAATTTTGTACTTGTATAATAGTTGAATAATATACTAGGTTTATATCTCTGCTTAGTGTACATGTGAAAATATGGAACTTGTTAAAAAATATGTTTATTTAGGTGTGGCGGTTTATTGGCTTCTTTTTCAAGTGATTTTCCAATATGCACACTTCGAATAATTTATTTATTATTAGCTGAATCAATTATAAGGTATGGAATTACAGCTTGGGGACTTTCCTGTAAAACAAATGTAAATCGTGTTCAATCAGTTCAAAATTCATTATTTAAATTATTAGCTCATAAAAGTTTATATGAACAAAGGCATAATATTCCGTACTTTTACCAAAATCTCAAAATTCTCTCAGTAAGAGCAATTCTGTGGTATAACATTATATTTCAGTATATGAATAGCATATACATAAATAAACTGGACCACACTTACAATACTCGTTTTACGTTAAATGAAGGACTAATTGTAACTAACCATTTAATCAAATATGGACAAAGAACGTTGGACTACATGATACCTAATTGCTTAAATATGTTACCTGCCGAAATTTAAAAATGAACTAACTAATAAAACAAATATTATATTGAAGAATTGGCTTGCCGAAAAAACAATTTGTATTAGACTAACACAAAAATTCTAACTGCATAACAAAGTAAAATAAGTTGTTTTTTTTTATTTCTTCGAAATTCGCAAATTCACGTTGTGGCGTCATTATTAATTTAATAAAAACAAATAACTTTATGTAAAAATGGTGGTGTACACAAAGTTGTTTGTTTTCATTCAAAACATAAAATATGTTTATTTAGATCTTCAAATTAAAAGTACTCATCGACAAACTGCTTAAAAGTAGTTTATTGGGACTTTTCTTTTTTCTGTATAATATTTCATTTTTGTCATATTGTATTACTTTGTATTTTTAATAAATAAATAAATAAAAATATATAAGTCCTGTTAAAATAATAATAAGAGAAGAGTATGGATGAGACGATGCATGAATGTGAATGAGGCAAATAATGTGTGCCAAGATCGAATTCTTCTCTCCTCTCTGCTTCTCCCTGCGGAAAACGGCGTGATTAGTCTCAGTTATTTATTTAACGGTAACAATTTTCATTTAATATTTACATCATATTATTAATAATGTTGCAATAATTTTCTCCTTTCTTACATATCTTTCTTCTGAGTTGTAACTATCTTTAATACTAATTAGGATTTAAGGCGAATGAGAAAGTGTGTAAATTTGATATTAGCGCTTGATTTCCAGGAACTTTCCAAAATTTCTTAGAATTTCAGTATTTCGATTTAAGCGATCTGTTTTCTGATGACGCCTACCGTTAACGGACCAGTCATTTCTTGAATATTCCACTAAGCACACGACAGTATACACAAATTGTTCAGATGTAAAATATTGCAAAATTCTATGCAATAATCACTATTATAGATTCGCAAGCTCCTGTGTCATAGGCAATTTACAATGCATTAAACTGCAAAAATTTCATACACGCTTTTATTTTATTTTTTTTTAAATGAAAACTTCTTTAGCCCCGTTGTGATTTGAAACTCGATGAAACGAAAAATAGCGACAGTCAAAAAAGATAAACACATACATTTACAGGATGTAGCCTGCTAGAGAATGAGATAGAATAATCGGTCTCCTCTTTGCGCGGTGCTTCGTAGTCTCCCCACTCTTGTCATCTTTAGTTTTCTTAAGGTTTCACTTCTACCGCGTGTTAATTGTACACTCTGATTTTTTTGTATGTTTTATTTATTTTTTTAAATTTATTTTTTTATTTGATTTTATTTTAGCGACTATATATTTTTTTTTTACAGTTAATACCGCACAAGAGTCCCAACTGCTCCCGTCTGGAGCCAGTGAGACTATGGCATTCCCGATCGGGGTATGTTGTGAGGCTGAAGGTAGTAGTGGGGAGGGGAAGGAGATAGGGAAGAGGAAGGTGGGGAAGTACCTGGCTATTCAGATCTGGTCAGTAAACACGGCTAAAGCCATTTCAAGCAACGTTTCAATTCTGAATGGTGGTCTTACACCAGGACGATACTGATTGTATCTTCCACTCTGGAACGTGCCGCAAATTTACTATATATTATTTTAAATGAATAAATTGTGAAATAACACAAATTAATCAAATAAAATTTATTTGCGCACGCCGGGTTCGAACCCGCGACCTTCGGATTGTGAGTCGAGAGTCTTGCCTCGGGACCACGGAGGCCGTCAAAATAATGGTGAATTTAAGAAAGTATAGATATTGTATTTCTTAGTCCTAACTAAGGGGTCCTGTTCCGAGGCGTAATAAGGTTGTTTAAATGTAATTTAATTGTCTTCTATGTTGTTTTTAGTGTCTTTATTAGGGTTTTTTCATTGACCATAGATTGTATTATTTTGAATGAATTTATTGTGAAATAATACAAATTAATCAAATAAAATTTATTTTCCACGCCGGGATTCAACCCGCGATCTTTGGATCGCGAGTCAAAAGCCTTACTGACCACGCCTGCCGTCAAATGCTTTTTGATAGTAAGGGAGACACGGCGATTTCTACGAGACCTATATGAGTTGTTCCGAAAGTGAACAAATTAGCCTGAGGTCCTAATCTATTGTAATAGATAGGCATCCTCTAATTTTTACATACTTTGTAAGACTGTACTTTCACAGCTAATAAAAGCTATATTATACTCATTTTAAAAGTACCTAATATCATATTAGTTGCAAAACACCAAATATCCACCTGTAAGTTATCCATTAATTCTATGGGCACTCTTACTTCTACTTTAAAATCCATTATTAATAAACACAGACCATAGATCAATGAATAATTACTAATACGGTAATAAGTATGCAGGTACATTCTCAACTATCTATTGATCATAACCAATTTAATTAAAACCAAGTACCTGCCTGCCCAAATACAACATACCATAGACTACTAACATACAGCACACGGTATGTTTGACAACTTTCCATTTCCGTTCCCAAAGTGGGTCGCGCGCTCAAATATTGACCATAGATTTATATAAACATTGACCATAGAGTGAAAGCGAGACTGGTTTTTTTTACCGCGCGCTCAATTCTATATATTATAACTTGTACAAATATGGCTGCGGTTTCGTAATGTTTATCTTTGGCTGATGCAAAGTTCTACTTTTATGTAATACGTCGATAATGTCAATCCAATAAACAAATATTGCAAATAGAGAAGATGCTGGATCGTTTCAGTAAATTACGCCCGTTTCCCATTTATTTTTTAGCAAAAATAAAATACAATTGATTACGGATGTACTCATATTTACACAAATGTTTCAATTTTATAATAATATATTGTGCTGAAATAGATATTTTCGTCGATAATCTATATGTATTAAAAAAAAATGTTCTAATCTACTAGCTTTTACATAGTATAAAATGAAGTCACTCCTGCTATATGTACGCTTAGATCTTTTAAACTACGCAACGATTTTCGGGCGGTTTTCACCAATATATAGAGTGATTCATGATGAAGGTTTTTTCGTATATAATTTGTCAAGGTTTTGTGTAAATTGGTTGATATATATAAATAAAGGAAGCGAGCTGGCAAGCAGACACCGGGCTGGTAAGCGGGTGGTGTGGATTTGATATGTATGCAAATTAACAGATGGCGTTGGTTATAAAGGTTGGGAAATGGCGTTTTGTTTCGTTAGCCACAGCAACGTGTGGCTGGGTCTGCTAGTTATATTATATATCATTTGGGTCTCAAATTGTTTCTCTAATTGTGTCTCTCGTGTCTTTTGGGTCTCTTGCATGTCTTGGATTTCTTGCGTCTATTGCGTCTCTTGCATCTCTCAAGTCTCTTGCGTCCCTTGCGTATAAGTCTCTTGCGTCCCATGCGTCTCTCGCGTCTCTTGCGTCTCTTGAGTCTCTTGCGTCTCTTGCGTCTCTTGCATCTTCTTGCTCTCTTGCGTCTCTTACGTCTCTTGTGTCTCTCTTATCTCTTGCGTCTCTTGTGTCTCTTTGTATTATTTGTCATTTGAATAAACTTTTATGGATTTTTATAAATTTCAATTTTATTTGTTTTTTTTTTTATATTTATTTAAATGTATATAATTTGTCCGATTAGGTTTTTGCAATTGTTTGTATTTATAACTATTTGTGTATTAATTATAAATAAATAAACAATACAAAAAAATAATACCATCAATAAGGTCTCAATGAAAAAACAGAAAAAAAAATGTTAATATTTTCTGGTAGAACTTTGTAATCATACTAAAAAATACGGCTGTCAAAAATATGGGAAATCTTTGAAGATAATTTTAGTTCATTTTTAAATTAAAAAATGAAATCCATAAAAATGATCGAATTTAGATTCTTATAACACTATTATCATCAACTAATTTTTTCCATATTGTTGGGAGCAATCTTTATAAATGATAACAAATTCTAAGAAATATATTTGTCACATAGTAACTCGGATAAACGTATCCAATTTCATTTTACATGGGACACATGTTGAATTTTTCTAAAAGTCTAAATAAATATTCGATTTTATTGGAATATCTTTTTAATAACTTTGAAGGTTGTAAACCATTGATGAAAAACATATTTTTTTTATTTTTTTTTTACATGAGTTCCTCACAGGAGGCCCTGAGGAAAATAATTTCACTCAGGCCCTATGTCATCTTTGGGGTTACCGTGTGGAGGGTTTTTTAATGAAAGGAAAGGAAGAAGAGTTCTGGGAAGGAAAGGATTTAAGGGGTGGGTAGGAAACTGGGGTTTAGTGTGTCCTGGCCATCCGCCTCAAAGACCTAGACAAACCTCACCCCATAAACCCGGGCACCCCTGCTAAATCGCCAAACGTAGCAAACCAGTTGAAGTGACCTATGGCAGAGGTGTTGGTTATCCAATAAAGGTTCACAGGGCGGAGGTACCCATTCTCGCCTCCCAAATTGAAGAAGAAAAAATTATATTAAGTTTAAACAAAGGATAAGATATCCCGATGGCCAAATTGATTAAGGCGCTGTGTCCCGGTAAGACAAGAGATTATGGATTCGAGTCCCAGATGCAACGGTTACCTTTTTATTTTTTTTGTAGCTTGTTCTGTATCATGTTTCGTTTCGTTTAGATTTATTAGCATTATCTTCTTTTTTTATATGAATACCGCACAAGAGTCCCAACTGCTCCCGTCTGGAGCCAGTGAGACTATGGCATTCCCAATTTGGGTATGTTGTTAGGCTGAAGGTAGTGGGGAGGAGAAGGAGATGGGTGAGAGGAAGGTGGGAAGTACCTGGCTATTCAGATCTGGTCACCAAACACGGCCAAAGCCATTTCGAGCAACTTTTCAATTCTGAATGGTGGTCTTACACCAGGGCGATACTGAGAGTATCTTCCACTCTGGAACGTGCCGCAAATATACTATATATTATTTTAAATGAATAAATTGTGAAATAACACAAATTAATCAAATAAAATTTATTTGCCACGCCGGGATTCGATCCCGCGACCTTCGGAATGCTAGTCAAAAGTCTTACCGCTGGACTACGCCGGCCGTCATTCTTCTTCAATGATAAAATAATTTCACTTAGAGATATGAAGATGTTAATATTTTTTAAATTAATTGATTAAATAGCTATTAAATGCAATTAATGCAAGTTTGGTCAATGTTTGTGAGATTACTTGGAACCTACTTAAAACCTATAAATGTTTGCAATCTATTATGCATTTAGTTGATCTTATTGACGTCATTCTGACTTGCGTTTTATTTCCGTCGTATCAATACTTCAATACTGTTTTTGAATTTAATCTAAAGTTTAATGTTTTAAAATGCATGTAGGTAGGTACTTACAACTGATATTATCAATCTTTTTAAAATCAATGGTATAAATACACATATCGATTAAAAATTGGTTGACTTGTATCGTAAAATCTTATTTAGTGATACTTATTTATGTTAAGATAAAGTTTGTTAAGAATACGCCAATCAATTGTCCTATATACGTCATTTTGTAGACATATACAATCTTCAGCGGTTTTAATTGTTTTTAAATCGTCTTAAAAGTTATACATAAATACCATAATTTGTATCTTGTTTATAAGCAGTAAAAACAAAATTGGTCCCAAATGGGACCCTTGTGGTACACCGCTGGTGGCTATAAATTGGTTAGAGAGAAACGAATTAATTTTAAATAGTAAAACTCTATGAGATAGATAGCTAGCAAACTAGTCTAATAGTTTTCCATTACTACCAACCTTACCCAGTTATTATGTAGCACAATTGTATTTTCTTGCTTACCACCTTTTTCATAATACTTTACGTTTTCTTATATCAAAACTCACCAGTTAGATAGTTACATAAATATTTTCAATTCTACATAATAAGGAACTCCAGTGAAAAATATTATGACTTTAAAAAAATATGTTCATAAAGACCAAAGCTGATTCTGAATATTTAAGTTGTATTAAATAATATTTAACGTAGAGTTTTAAAAAAATATATTAAAAAGTCCATTTTAAAACAGTTCATTTAAACACCCTGTCAAGTTGGTATTATTGAATTTGTGAGGCGTGACGTCACCGCGTCCATAAAACGCTTCAATGCTGAAATTCAAAATGGCCGGCCATGAACAGCTGATTCCAGTTGCCTACAAAATTCATACTTCGGTTGGTCATGATGACGTCACACTAGATTCGGTGGTTTTCGGGGGATCTTGAAAAATTAAAGCCTTGACATTTATTTTAACTATTAAAACTAACTATAAAAATAAAAATAAATATGCAGTTATTTAAGTTAGAAGGTCATTATTCATTTAAAAAATTCGACTGGAGTTCCTTATTGCAAAACTGTCTTTTAAATAATTATTAATTTTTTGAAACATTTACAGAGTAACACCAATTATTATATAACGAAATTGCCGTTAGGATGTGCATAGATATTGACAATTAAATTAAAAAGGTTCACAGCATGCGTCAATCAAGGTTTAGTTGTTACTATTAGGAGATGCCACTAGTGAAATTTTTTTTATTTCGTAAAAATAAGTTGAATATATGTGGTTGGGCATTTACACAGTACACAGCTACACGTACCTACATACATCATAGACCCTGTGCTTGTAGTTAGTATTGTCACACGTTCCGTCCTACCCATTCCTATATACCTGCCATTTTTGCATTACTCACGTCAGCCATTAATCGACCCTCGCCGCCTAAACATCTCAGCATACCGCTCATATACCGCATATCGCAAACCGAATCCCGCATACCGCGACTAATATAGTCATATAAGTGCACAATAGACCCAGCCAGGATAGAAGCGCAATAAGTCCTTTTTTCCTTTCCTTGTGCATATTATCTACTTGTGCAGTGGTCTTTCACACACATAAAATACGCATCATTCGTAGTCCTTCGACATACTCAAAACCGCACAAAAAAACGCTTCAATATGTATTTAACATCGGCCGATTAGAAGCTTAGAGGACAAATGCATCGGATCAGGCCTCGTATGTATCATCGATTCTTTCTCCAATTATCCTTCTCTAATTTCTCTAATTATTCCAAATGGCATTTTTATTAATGTTGATCCACTAGTCCTTGAAAAATTCGAAATCGGAAGAGCCCCTCCTCTTTTTGGGAGAGATTCAAAAATACTTGAAGAGATCTGAGAAGACAATTGTTAGCACTCTGTAAATATTTCAAACAATAAATAAATAAGACATGCCCTCTTCAACGTCTTCGCCCAACTATCTCCGAGGAAATGGACTACGTGAGATTTGGCATGATTCACCATTCGGTTCAGGAGATTTTTGGTGAAAGTGGAAGAACCCCGAAGATTTTAGCAAAATCAGGTTTTTAAATTATTTTAGCGTAGCGTCTGAAACCTGACCACCCCAAAAATTGGTTGGCCTTCCCAAAATTATAATTTTTATAAAATTATATTTTTTTGTCCATTATTTACCAATTTCAAACCTTAAATCGACTTGAAAAATACCTTAAATAATAATTTGGTATGGTATTGGGTATCAAACGAATTTATTTAACAGTTGTATTTGTACGCTGGTACATCTTTACTTCTATACTAATATTATAAATGCGAAACTGCGTGTGTTTGTTTGTTACGCTTTCGCGCATAAACTAATAAACTATTTTCAAATTTTTTTCGCCAATAGAAACCTACAGTATATGCGAGTAATATAGGCTATATGTTATGGTAAGCTCTGGCGTTATGAAATTATAAATATTAATATATTGTATTTATTATACGTTTTCTGTAGCTAACAAAAGCGAGTTATTGCTAATGTCAGAAAACAAATCGTTGCCGTGGAAACGATGTTGATATATTTGCGGAAAATTGTAGTTAGTATTAAAAATGAATCTCCGAAATGTTTGTACGCGCAAAACTTCCGAACGACTGCACCAAATTGGATAGTTCTTTTTTTACTACTGGTGAGCTCTAAGATTATGAAATTTAGGTGGCACGCAAGCTGTTTGAAAACTGTATGTAACGGGAATGAATGTATGATATGCGGGAGAGGGAGGGGAAGGGGGAGTAGGGGGGGGGGAGAAGTGGATAATTAATAAGTGCAAGCGCTACAGTAATTTTCCTCTAATACCACAACCTCTAACCACCACAACACGGGCATGTGCCTAGCATGGTGGTCGAAAAATTCTAAAATTTATGTAACCAACATTTCAATGAATAAAGAAAACTTTAAAAAAAATAAACTTAAAATACCATGCGAGCAAAGCCGCGGGTAAAAGCTAGTACTGTATAAAGACAAGTAGTTTTATCCTTGGTACATTTGAATAAAAATATGTTTTGTAAATGTAAATACACTTTTTTTAATTAAATGAAGACATTATGAGCGAAACTCAATCGAAAATCTGGAAACAGAAAAATCAGAAAAAGATATTGGCACCTCTGGGACTCGAACCCAGGACCTTTCCGGGTTGGGAGGAAAGTACCCCAACTCGGTACCCAACCCGGAAAGTAGGGAGGTCCTGGGTTCGAGTCCCAGAGGTGCCAATATCTTTTTCTGATTTTTCTGTTTCCAGATTTTCGATTGAGTTTCGCTCATAATGTCTCCATTTAATTAAATATTACAGTTTGAGGTTTTACTCATAAAAGTTAAAATAATAAATAATAACACTTTTTTTAAGTAGGTATACCGTATTTTCCCTAAGCCGACTGCACATTGTAAATATTTACGCCGGGGGGGGGGGGGGGAACCATTGGGAGATGAATTGTTATGAATTCAAAATTGGTACAGTTATTTTTTTTTAATCATTTATACCAGATCTCGGGGAGGGTGGTACAGTTCCACAAATTCCATATTGTACATATATAATAATCAAGTAAAGATAAAAAGATATAAAAAAAATATTCACATGGTAAAAGAAATTAAAAGAAAATAATAATAATAATAAAAGAATTGTTACAGATTTAGGAAATGAGATTAAAAGAATTTGGCATTCTCGGACTATAAAAATATTACCATTTGTTATTTCGGCTACTGGCATTATACCTAGCTCTCTAATTAAAAATTTAGGCTTATTAGATTTGTCAAAGAATCTTTATATAAAAACGCAAAAATCAGTCATATTAAATACATGTAGGATTACGAAAGATTTTTTAAATATTTATATTGAGGGATCGGTAGGATTTATCGGTTCAGTTAGGAGTTCTATCGAGCCGAACCCTCTGATATGAAAATATCTAGAGTCGGTGAAGTATTTTCCCATATGGTCTCTGGTAGGTTGACATGTTGTTCTTGTATAGTTTTGTATTTAGTATACTTATACAATGCAATTACATCGCGTGAATTGACTAGATTAGCATTTGTGGAAAAGTGTGTGGAAGGATTAAGTTTTTCCTGTGAGGAAGATTTAACCCGGACATAAAATCTAGAGAACAATTATTCTATGTCCTCAGGAAGTGGCTCCATCGCGCGTAGATGGGACCCTGTCAGAAGTGGAATGCTGCCATCACAAGACTAGTCGCGTTCTGTAGTTGGTGATCCGTTTTTTCATTAGTGCTCGGAATCCGGGAACGCGCCCTTCTTCAAACACTTCGGTGGCACTGCAGTACCAGAACAATCGTTGTACTGTACTTCCATTCTTTTTAGTGATGCTTTCTTGAAATTGGTCCACAGCTCCGAGGTATATAGGCTCGTACAGTACGTGTTCAAAAGCTGCCTTTTTGCACCTGGGCTGCACTTGTTGAATCTTCGAGAAATCATATTTGCCCTAAAGCACGGTGATCTTCTGTCGCTCAATATCCGAATCATTGTTGAGGTCCCCTGTTACGATAAAGTGAATAAGAATGATTTGCTTTTGACTCACAGCCTTTTTCATATAATGACTCTTTACTGGGGTCATATTGACGGCTCCGTAGTTGAGTGGTTTCTATCCTATGATGAGATTCCGGAGATCGCAGATTCAAATCCCGACTTGCGCATGTAAATTTTATTTGATTAATTTGTGTTTTTTCACAATTTATTAATTTAAAATAACATTTTAAGTTTGGAAAGGTGGTGAATTATACATTTTTATCCTGATCTGGATTTGCAGCTTACAGTCTTTCCGAGCACTGTAAACTGAGATGCGTGTGTAGGGGAAGTTTGCCAATAAGAACTCTTAATTATGCGGGTCAAATATATTTACAAGTAACGTTATATTTCAGTAATAAACTTGATACAAAATTAAAATTGTAACAACTAGAGGGTGAAACGAGAGGGAATGTAAGACAGCCGAACTGAGCGGACGCGGGAACCGGAATGAATTTGCAATATCATTCACTGGACCGGAGAGCGACTCTCAGGGATACCAGTCGGGAAATTTTAACTTTAGTTATGTTTAAAGGTATTTATTGTATTTGTGATAAGTTTCAAGGTGATAGATACTTTCAATATTGCTCTGGTAAAAAATCACTATTTTAAATCAAATGTTGCTTTTTTCACATTGACTCCACCAATGCTGCAATACTTTCCTAGTCAACTTTGGGGGTGGTTCTACAAGGATGGTTTTTTTTTTGTGGAAAGGAATGAGTGTCTTAAAGAGACCCGTGTTGTAGGAGGGAGGAAACACAGATACCGTCAAATCGCTTCACAGCCGAGCTGCTGAACTCAAGAACGAGTCATAGAAACGACCGGTTATCGCTTGATAAATAAATTTCAACAGTGTACGAATGTTGGGTGCTGGTTTTTCGTGCTGCTTGAAAAGGACTTAACCGTTTTGGTGACAGATCTGAATAGCCTTCCCACTTTCTTCTTTCCTATCTGCTTCTCCTCCTTTCCACCTTCAGCTTCGCAACATATCCTAATTGGGGATGCCATGCCAGGAACCAGCTAGTAACAAATAAAATTGTGTTCAATGGTCATTAGATAAAAATGTCAGATTTAAATTTCTGCGAAGCAATTGGGCCTGAAACTGCAAGTAATTATAGTAGTTGTTTGTTTACCTCTATTCCATGATAGGTGCGCTGTGGTAATACCGATCATTACGGAGGCTGGCTCCACTAACACACTTACGACTGACTGAGTGTACTCTCACTCTCTGCGGAGAGTTGCATCTTGTTGCACAACCAAGCGAGCCTCTCCGCCAGAAAGTGGGTCGGGCTTTTCTCCGGAGATCGTCACCAGCAGTAAAAACCACCGCGCGTCATGGAGACACGCTAACTGGGACATCGCGGTACATCCGATCATCGAAGATTATTGCGGTGTACTGTTGATTCCTCTGATTAACCCCTTAAGCTTATTTGTTCGCTTTTAGGAACAACTCACATAGGTCATAATTAGGAGGCGGAAAGCGGAGGCAAAAACATTGGGAATGTATGGCGAGCGATGTGCTGAAAAAGGCCAAAACCAAATGATCTCTTACCTTTTATAGCTAAGTCTGATGGCCCCATAAAACAAATTAAACCGGTCAAATAACGATAGTTTAATTGTTTTGCCTCCGCATTCCGTCTCCTAGTCATAATATATATTGTTGTGTCTCCCTTATTATCATGGTAAAAAATATAATCTAAAATGTGTTAGAACGTAAAAACAACATGCTTTATGGTTAAATCCAAAATTTAACCACAAAATAATTAAAATGGCCAATTTCATCATAGGAGATGTTCTATGGAGGTTATTTTTAAGAAAAGGAAAGAAGAAGATCTGTGAAGAAAAAGGTATGAGGGGTGGGTAGGATTCTGTGATTCAATGAATCCAGGAGTGACAGACGTATGAATCTATCCCTACTACTGCGGTGCAAGGTAACGTACCGACAGAGTCCTAATGGAGAAGTCAAAAGGTCACTCAACCAGTCTCTCTCGACCCGGCCTGCCACGCAGTAGGTGGGCAGACGCATCCACCGCAAAGATCCGGACAAACCTCACCCCATGAACCCGGGCACCCCTGCTACGTGGTATTTCTCAATTAATTAATTTAAAGAATATTTAGTGTACTTGGGGTACTTTCCAAGAAGATATTCTCTGTATTGTCCTGGTATAAGACCACCATTCAAGAATGAATAGTTTCTTGAAATGGCTTTAGCTGTGTTTTGCGACCAGATCTCAATAGCCAGGTACAACCCCACCTTACTCTTTCCCATCTCCTTCCCTTCCCCATTTTTTTTTTTTTTTTTACAGTTAATACCGCACAAGAGTCCCAACTGCTCCCGTCTGGAGCCAATGAGACTATGGCATCCCCAATTGGGGTATGTTGTGAGGCTGAAGGTAGTGGGGAGGGGAAGGAGATAGGGAAGAGGAAGGTGGGGAAGTACCTGGCTATTCAGATCTGGTCACTAAACACGGCTAAAGCCATTTCAAGCAACGTTTCAATTCTGAATGGTGGTCTTACACCAGGGCGATACTGATAGTATCTTCCACTCTGGAACGTGCCGCAAATATACTATATATTATTTTAAATGAATAAATTGTGAAATAACACAAATTAATCAAATAAAATTTATTTGCGCACGCCGGGTTCGAACCCGCGACCTTCGGATTGTGAGTCGAGAGTCTTGCCTCGGGACCACGGAGCCGTCATTTCTTTCAGCCTTAAACATACCCTAATTGGCAAAGCCATGGTCTCACTGGCTGCGTACGATTGGGATCGATTGGGACTCTTGTGCGGTATTCATATTTATAAAAAGTAGATTCATTTTGGTAGCAAAGCTATATTTTCTTTTTTTGTCATAATAGCCTATATCTTCGTTTGTATTTACGATTTCGTCAGCAATTGCGTTGCTGGGACTATTAGGTGGACAAAAAATTCGCTAAATTCCTAATCAAATTGTTTTGAAACTGACCTGAAGATTCTTGCAAAAAACTGGCCGTTTTGAAATAAAATTATAAATAACGCTCCCGTTGACTGACTTTGCTGAAAAGGAAAACAAAACGGCGATAGCTGGTCTTGTTTCATAGCACCACATTAAGTGCGGATCGCGTGCATGACCAATAGCACACTTTTCACAGTAGTAAAGTTGTAGTGTCCCCTCCATACCATGGCGCGGTGTTATGCAAGGATTTGCTCAGGTATGCCGGTACGGATAGTTCCGAGAAAGTACGCAGGTTAAGAATTAGTCTTCATTAGAAGATTAACCCTTCGAATAATGAGAAAATAATATCTTTGAACTTTTGCCTGTCAAGATTTGCGTGCAAAATTCCCGATTCTTACCATGCATTTTAAATGTTCTTTTTTATTAGTTGTTTTGTAATTTTTTTGCAAAAACAAAAATTGTTCTAAAATTAAGATAAAATAATCTTTCCGATGTGTTTATTAGAAATCATTTTTTTTGTTTTTAAACATTAAAATTTTTATATTGAAAATGTAAATTGGCTTAAAAATACGTACCTGGGGATTCCTCAAAAAAATACGTTAAATTAAATAAACTAAAAATTTTAAATACAGATTCATTTTTATAGGAAAATTTGTAATGAAACTGTCACCTCACTTTTTACAACTTTTATACAATTTTATTTTTAAATTTAGTGTTTGTTACGTCACAAATTGGCGCAAAATAAAATCATCACTTATGATCGGGTTTGTAAAATATCTAATCAATACAGCTTGTATATTTCTAGAACAATAAGAAGCATCATTTCTTTCGCTCTCTAATACAAAAGAAATATATCTAAGAGAGATATCTAACTTTTAATAATGCACGGTCGCTCTGGGACAATCTGGGTCTCCTGTTATTATAACGGCATATGATGTTTTGGGACAACTTGGGTCTCCTGTGATTAGACGGGTTAAGAAAAGGACGGTTATGTGGTGTTGTGTGAAGATAGGATGCATGCACGGACAGATGCTGATATCCACTGATTTAACTAATAAAATGGCATTCAGAGCTCAGGGCCAAAAAGGCCTCTTTCTCTTACATCATAATATGGTTGTTCATGCAACTGGTGGGCAGACGCATTCGCCGCCAAGACCCGGACAAACCTCATGAACCCGGGCACCCCTGCTAAGTCACCAAATGTATCGAACCACTCGGGATGACCTATGGCAGAGGTGTTGTCCAATAAATGGTTCCTGGGGCGGCGGTACCCATATCCTATATATATTTATATGTTTTTGGAAGATTGCTTCCGTTGAAGGAGGTTTGTTTGAAAACAAATATAATTTATTTTTTCACTTTAATTTTATTTACCGTTACCGGTTTCAGCTCGCTAGAGCCATCTTCAGACTGGTTTCAGGTTTACACACATAACATATGAGGGAGGGGAAGCGGGGTGGTCTACAAAGATTTTAATCAATTACATTTCTTACTAAGTCGTTTTAAACTGTCGGATTTCTAAATATTTTGGTGATTCCAGTAGGCTAACCTTAAGTTCTCATTTTCAATTTCACTTCAGTATTGTTCCGGGAAAAACCTTACAAGTAATATGAATTATTAATTACCTAATTTTATTGTCAGATCGTTATTATATTTATGATGCATGTTATATTTTTATTGCTTTTTGAAGAGATACTGTTTGTATTGGAGTAGGAACGGTCATTATATTAACTAAATACATATTTTAATTTCGAAATTATTATGACTACGGTCAACAAAATTTAAGTGGTAAAGCAATCTAATTTTCAAACCAAAATTACGTGAGTTTGCTTTACCTGGCAGTGCATCACTTTAACGGAAAATTAGTCAATAAATTCAGTGTATAAATGAGAACAGATCCATCGATCAAAAAAATTTCCATAATGTTGATTGAGTTTATGAGAACCTCCTAGTAGTGATGTATAATAAATATTTGAATGATCGCCGTTGTCCATCGATACTCAGCGCTCGTAGAAAACGAAAACAATGAAAGAGAGAGTGTTTGGTTGGAGTTTATTTGTTTGAAGAACGAGGATTGAGGTTCGAGGATACGGTAAAACCCGCACAAGTAGGTCACGCGAATTTAAGCCTAAATGAGGACAGAGCGACTGTAAGGAAAGCGTGCTCTACTCGAAAACATTTAATTCAAAGGGCGCCAGGAAATCAAATAAAGTTACATTAGTCCTTTATTTACCTTTACAGTAAATTTATTTATTATTTTTATTTACGCCTATTTAGGCTTTTACATATATATAAGTAATATATATCAATATATACATATCAATATATACATATATATCAATCAATCAATTGCACCTTTATCAAATTATTAATTATCGCAAAACATGAAATATGTGAATAATAAAGGTAGCTAAATAAGAACACATTTAACAACAATCCTCTCGTATTAACTAACTTATTATAACTAACTCACATTTTACTTATATTTCTATTTAAATCTTGGTGCCCTAGCAATAATAATATATTAATGATTAAATTAAAATCGATGGTCTCTTCATGTTCACAATAAAAACAAAATTTAATACTTATGTATACAAAGATTACCTAAGTACTTACCTTTTTATCCTCTCTCTCTTTTGTATTAATATTATCTTGTACTTTTTGTACCATAATTTGTACTATTTTTTACTATCACACTATACACTTGTTGAACTCATCTGTATAACTTTTCAAGATATTACAACTCATGTATTTTTTATTTATTTTTTTCTATGTGTAGGTACTATTTATCGCTGCGTTAATTTTGCTGAATTCTTGAAAAACTTGCTTTCGAACAATTTATTCATGATCAAGTTAATAATAAAATCAACATAGTAAATACCTACACGTTCCTCAATAACTACTTTTAAAGTATCTTAAGCACTCTTCTGTTTTACCATTATTACACTATGTAACTTTTTAACTCCTTTGTACAATTTTAATGATAACGAAACTACATACCTATGTTCATATTATACCTGTTTGTATCCTTAAATTACAGTTTATAATGTTATATACTTGCTTACAATTATACTCCTGAATAACATGTGTAACTTTAATAATGTGATTCTGTAAAAGCCCTCAAGGCGTGTATGAATAAATAAATAAATAATAATGTTTACGAAATTATACTCGTAAACAGTGCAGGAAAGGACTGTTTAAAACACTTGCACAAAAATAAATATAAAGTAAAAATATTATTGAATTTGATCCACACAGTACGTAGGTACAAAATGTAAAATATATAAAAAATCCAAAACAGTTTTTTTTTTCTTTCAGCTGACAAAATACTGTTAATTTGTTAGTCAATTTAAATAGCTTTATCAAAATATTCCTCTAGTTGAGGAAAAAAACTTCAACAAGGCATTTTTTTTTTACATGAGCTCCACAGGAAAATAATTTTCCTCAGGGCCTGTGTCATCTTTGGGGATGCTATGTGGAGGGTTTTTTAAGGAAAGGAAGGAGAGGAGAGTTCTGGGAAGGAAAAGGGTTTAAGGGATGGGTAGGAATCTGGGGTTCAGTGTGTCCTAGACAATTCACACCATAAACCCGGGCACCCCAGCTAAATCACCAAACGTAGCGAACCACTTGGGGTGACCTATGGCAGAGGTGTTGGTTATCCAATAAAGGTTCCCGGGGCGGCGGTACCCATTCCCGCCTTTCAAATGATTTTTATCCAATAAATAAAATGGATTAAAATTTACCCAGACACTATCTAGATTGCATTTAGTTCGGGTTTGAATCTTGCAATCATACATAAAGATGGCAGTCAATAAAATATGCAGTCAATAAAATATTTAGTAGAGTTCTGTACTGCCCTGAAGAAGCTACGGTGGTAGCGAAACCCGGTCGGCATTAAGTAAATAAAAAATAAAATGTGGTGTTTACAAAGTTATTGTTTTATTTTAAATTATAATGTCACATCACAAAGTATCTGCTTCATATGAACAAATAAAATATGCGTTAAGAAAAAGAAGATAATATGGGTGGTTCTTAGTCGAAGTATGATACAGTTAAAAGTGACCGAATTTGATATCGACACCTTAGCTCAGTGGACAGCGCGTTCGCCCGGAAAGCGAGAGGTCCTGGGTTCGAGTCCCATAAGTTGCCAATATCTTTTTTCTGATTTTTCTGTTTCCAGATTTTCGATTGAGTTTCGCTCAGGGATAACCAACACCTCTGCCATAGGTCACCCCAAGTGGTTCGCTACGTTTGGTGATTTGGCAGGGGTGTCTAGGAGGTTTGTCTAGGTCTTGGAGGTGGATGACCAGTACACACTAAACCTCAGATTCCTACCCACCACCTAAACCTTTTTCCTTCCCAGAACTCTCCTCCTTTTCCTTAAAAAAAACCCACACAGCATCCCCAAAGATGACATAGGCCCTGAGGGAAGTTATTTTCCTCAGGGTCTCCTGTGTGGAGCTCATGTAAAAAAAAATACTTGGGGACAAAGGGCCTAAAAAAGTATTTCCTCCACGGCCTGTGTCATCTTTGGGGATGCTGTGTGAAGGGTCTTTTTGTGGAAAAGAAGGAGTAAACCTGAGTATCTCAGAACCTGTGTTTTCCCGCTCTAACCATGTTGTTGGAGGGGGGAAACACAGAGGCCGGAAAACCGTTCCACAGACGTAGAAACGTCCCATTCTCTTGTGACAAAATAATGTCAGCTCTATACAAATGATGGACTCGCGTTTAGGGTGCTTCCTGACTGTGTATCGGTACCGAAGGAATCAACTCTCAAACCTTGGAGCATCTTCCTTTAATTTAGAGGTATAACAAGAACAGCATTCCTAGCTTTGTTAAGATAGAATCTATCAAACAGACAGCCCGTTTGTGCATAGAGTCGAGGGTTTCTTTCAAGTGTATTTCAGGTTTATTACGAAATTAACCATAGATTTTGTATTATTCACATATTCACGTGATTTGTCAGTCCACGTCACGTTCAACTAGTTTGTCTTACATTTGCTGGTGTCGCCTAATATTCTAACCACACGTCACTTAGCTACTGGACTTGTCAGAACTTCGACACTCGAAGCCTGACTTGAATATTTTATAGGACGCAAATGAAGTGATCGCTTGATTGATTGATAGTAGGCTCTCATAGTGTTATACCAGAACGTTCCTTGTCTTGATACGGATTATCATACCTAAAACTTGAAACAAATTTCTGGAAGTCAAAGATCAGAGCTCCTTCTTCTGATGATCTCTCATATCGGATGTAGGTACATGAGTTTATTAATATTAAAATGTAAATCTTCTTGGTGTGAGTTTCGTCCGGGTCTTAACGGTTGATGCGTCTGCCCTTCAACAGCGTGGCAGGCCGGATCGGGAGAGACTGGTTGAGGGAGACCATTTGGCCTCTCCAGTTGGTCTCCCCCGATCCATTGATTTGCTCCGCATTGGGAGGAATGGATGCATACGTTCATCACTCCTTAACAGATTCCTACCTACCTCTCATACCTTTTTCCTTCCCAGAACGTCCTCTCCTTTCTTTCCTAAAAATACCTTTCACACGGCATCCTCAAATATGACATAGGCCTTTATGGGATTTATTTACTTCAACGTAGATCAGCAGATGTTCGGTTGAGTTAGGTTGAGTTGAGTTAAGTTGGGTTAGGTTGGGTTAGATTTGGTGAGGTTGGGTTAGGTTGGGTTAGATCGAGTCAGATTAGGTTGGGTTAAGTTGGGTTAGGTTAGGTTGGGTTAGGTTGGGTTAGATTGGGTTAGGATGAGTTAGATTGGGTTAGGTTGGGTTAGGTCAGGTCGGATTAGATCGAGTCAGATTAGGTTGGGTTGAGTTAAGTTGGGTTAGGTTGGGTTGGGTTAGGTTGGGTTGGATTAGGTTAGGTTAGGTTGGGTTAGGTCAGGTCGGGTTGGGCCGAGTCAGATTAGGTTGGATTGAGTTAAGTTGGGTTAGGTTGGATTGTGTTGATTTAGGTTGGATTAAGTTAGGTTAGGCTGAGTTAGGTTAGGTTAGCTCCGGGTTGGGCCGAGTCAGATTAGGTTGAATTAGGTTGGATTGAGTTAAGTTGGGTAAGGTTCAGATAGGTTGGGTTGAGTTAAGTTGGATTAGGTCAGATCGAGTTAGGTCGAGACAGTTCAGCAACAAGTCTCTTCTAAAGCGGCACAGGTCTATGGCTAGGTATTTTCAGTTCGGTGGCTGCCATAAAGTAGGCTGTAGACTGGTGTCTATGGTAGGTAGGTTGGTTGGTTTGTTACGCAATAACGCCAGCGAGAGTGAACGTTGCGGGGAGAAGTGTTACGGCTTGGTCTACTTTCTGCAGTAAGCAGTAATGCTGATGGTAAATACGGTAATAATCATTCATTTAACTGCCGCTAGAGGATAGAACGTATTACCTGGCGCCATGTCATACGGGTGACTGAGGGGAATTTGAAGATAATTCGGGAAGAATCCGTCCCTTAAGAGGAGCGGCGTTGCGATATTTAAAAAAAACAAGTTTTTCATCAAAACTTAAATTTGGTTTTGACGACGAAATAACCAACCAAACTGAAAAATTATTTTTTTATTCAATAGTTATAAAAAATATCTAGTACCTGTATGTGTTTCTTTATTTATTTCTGTTTTAATTTTTAAAATAAAGGCTATAATAGATTTCATTTTTTCATGTCCTACCCCAACCTGACCCTAACCCAACCTAATAACTGCTGATCTACTGTTTTTTACACTAGTTCCACCAAGAAGGCCCTGAAAAAAATAACTTTCCTCAGGGTTTGTGTCATCTGTGGGGATACTGGGTGGAGGGTCTTTTTAGGAAAGGAATCAGAGGAAGGTCGGGGAAAGAAAAAATATGAGGGTGGCTGCCGCCAAGACCCGGACAAACCTCACAGGGGCATAACATAATATTACAATGAGGAAATCCATAATTGGTTTTGCAGGTAGGTATATAGAACATGTATAAATTAATCAAGATGTAAACTGTTGATTTCCCTAAAATAAAATAAATAAATAAATAACCCAGGCACCACCCCTGCAACCACTTGGGTGACCTACGGGCAAAGGTGTTATTTTCCATTAAATTATCCATATCCTCAGGGTCTTTGGGCGTCCAACCCCCAACTTTCTATTCACTGCTCGTCGAGGCACCACCGGAGAGTTGACTTAGGGGCTCGGAATCCGAACCTCGATCCCGGCCTACCTGATCATCGACACACTTACAACAGAACTGCCGGGTGTTAGGTGTCCCGACCCAGAATCCACTTCATTCTGCAGACAATTTTGTATTCTATGTTTTTGCTTAATTTTTACAAAAAAGAGGCTGGGTAGGCAAACCGCCTACTTTTTGTTTTATATTTTTCACCCTGTCCCTTTGTGTGTAAGAGGTAAGGTATGTTTTTATTTCCTAAGGACTACTAACATCTGCATAGAGTAAGCACTTGCATACTGTTTGCTAACAACGTATGCAGGGACGTAGAGTGGGAATGTAGTCGTTCTATAAAAAAAATTAGAGTCTTTGTGAGAGCCCTGAAGGAGTAACAATCTATTACTTATACCGGGGCGACTATGTGGTGGATAACCTCCAATATCTATTAAACGATTCCCGGGCGGAGAATATCCGCCTTCCAAAATAAACCATTTTTGTCAATAATACACTTAAAAGAAGGGCAAAAAGAAAGCCTTTATTTATCTTTGCTTGTATCCATGGATACATATTTATATTTATTTAGATGGTGGTCATTTCCCCAATAATTTTAACATTTCCCAAATAATTTTAATATTTCCCAAATAATTTTAATATTTCCAAACAATTTATCATTTCCCAAATAATTTTATCATTTCCCAAATAATTTTATCGAGTCCCAATTGCGACCGTGACCTTTTTTAAGTTTTTGCGTTTATTCATATATTTTCAACTAGCAGACCCGACCTTGTGGCTAACGAAACACAACGCCATTACCCAACCTTTATAACCAACGCCATCTGTTAATTTGCATAAGTAATAAATCCACACCGCTTGCTTGCCAGCCTGCTGCCCGCTGCCTGAATTGAATCTCTGAATTACTCGGCTTTTCTCTACTATAATATATAAACCTTCCTCTTGAATCACTCTATCTATTGGTGAAAACTGCATGAAAATCCATTGTGTAGTTTAAAAGATCTAAGCGTACAGACAGCGGAAGCGACTTCATTTTATACTATGTAAAGATAAGAGTTGATTTCATCATCATCATCATCATCTTCGTCCCCTTATCCTATTCGGGTTGGGGACCCATTGCATCGACAAGGCTCCTCCATAAGTCCCTGTCTTGAGCTGACTGTTCGGCCTCCGTCCATGTCAGTCCCATCCTCTCCTCACACAGTTTCTGGAGTTGCCTCGCCCAGCTGTGTCTGGGGCGGCCCACTGGACGTCTACCCTCTGGAATCGCACTTAGTATCTTCCTCGGAATTCGGTCATCAGGCATTCTTAGTACATGCCCAGTTGCGATTTTTCTATCAAGAGTAGCAGTGGTTCAATGTTTAGATCGTCTCGGATCGTCGAGTTTCTTATGTGATCCCATTTCGTAACCCCTGCCTCTCTTCTCAAGTACCTCATTTCGGCAGGTTTGACTCTAGAGCGCGTTCGTTCGTTTAGCATCCATATCTGGTGGCCGTAGGTGAGCGTCGGGCGATATACCGTTTTGAACACTGCCATTTTTGTGTTGATACTGAGCTCGACTTTCCTTATCACTGAGCTGTAGAGAGGACGCAACACACCGCTTGGCACACTAATCCTTCGATCAATTTCTCCGTCTTGCCGTCCATCGCTGGAGAATTCAACCCCGAGGTATTTGAATCAAAAAGTTGATTTATTTATCTATTTAAAAACACGAATTAAATAGACATCTTCGGCGTTAGAGTAACTACTTTTAAGAGTTGTTTTAACCGCATTTTAAAAAAACTGTCAAAATGATTTGAACTTATACGGCCGATTTAACACCCGTTAGTCTGTCGCCATAGAAACAGAATCACACTTCTGACCCGGTAAGACTAAAGGTTCTGAGTTCGAGTATTTTACCCCTCGACCACGGAGGCCATCGTCGAGGGGAAGTTAGTTTTATTTCCGTTGTTCTATCCTCCCATTCTACACTAATTATTGTTTTCTATACATTTGCTCCTCACAGGAGGCCCTTAGGACAAAAATTTCCCTCGGGACCTATGTCATCTTTAGGGGTGCTGTGTGGCGGGTCTTTACGGGAAAGAAAAAAGAGGAAGTACTGGAAATAAAAAATGTATAAAGGGTGGGTAGGCATCTTGGAGCCAATGTGTCCCGGAGTGACGGACGTAGGAATCCATTCCTTCCACTGCGATGCAAGGAAACGGATCGAGGGAATAAAAGGATTCCCTCAACAAGTCTCTCCGATACGTCCCACCACCTAGAGAGCTAAACAAACATCACCCCATGACCCAGGCACCCATGCTATTTCACCAAACCTATCAACTATGCAGGAGTGTTGGTTATCCAATAAATACCACCTCCCAAATAGACGACAGCCAGAAATCCTCCATGATGTATGCAAGGAGTAGGTACAACAATAAAAAGCTTTGTTTATACATTAAACCAGGAAGTAATTTAGTAAAATTAATTTCCCCAACACATCTTGCATCATTTAGTAATAGAATGAACGTCTTATCCGAGGGTACGCAATTACTTGTTCAGTTTAAATTATCTAATTACACTTTACTACAATTTTCAGTTCCGAAAATACGTAATTCGTTACAAAATCCACGAGATTTCGGATTAAAAATAAATTTTACCTATATTTCACAACAATGGCGGCGTCGAGGCAAGAAAGTTAAACTCAATAAATACAAAACTCAAACAAAAACAAAAATGTCTAAATATAAATAAAAAGATACATACCATGCATATAAAATTTGATATACATGCAAACAATTGCTTTAGCCTTGTTACTCAGGTTTATATATTAAATAATTGTCTTGTTTTCTCTGGATAGGCAGTATTCGAAAGTGTGTCAGTCGCAGTGAGAGTCGGTCGAGTTTAAAAGAGAAGGCGCTATACAAAAATGCGCGTATCGGAGTGAGTCGGATGTATTTTGTCGAATGCGGAAGAGAACCGACCTACGTGAAAGAAAACGAAACTGAATCAGAGCAGAGCGGCAATACGGAAAATCTACGCGTGTGAAAGAGATGGATTGTTTGTTTGAGGAAATAACGTAGGATGTACACAAGTTGTGAAATATGATGGATAGAAATTATTTTGAAAATGTTATTATTGTTTTTAAAAACAATAATAATAGTTCTAATAATAATAGTTCTGAGGATGACCCAATAGTTAAATGATACCCCCGAAATGATATTTCTTATAAAAATAAAAATAAAATCTGCATTATTTATCAATTTCAAACCAAAAATCGAATTTGAAAATACCTTTAATAATAATAAGTTGAATGAATATCCAATGAATTTATTTACAGTCAATTTTTTTTTACTTATATGCTGGTATATAGACAAGTAGTTTTATCTTTGATGCATTTGAATGAAAATAGAAAATATGAGAGAGTTAGGTTTTTACCCATGGCCGTTTCTAACAGCATTTATCTCGGGAATGCTGGGTATCTGCAGCCTTAGTTCCAGAAGAGATGTCGCATTACTGCTGATGGCATATAAGCTTCTAAATGGTTTTAGGTACCAGATATTCTGGCTGAAATAGGATTGTATTTACCGGATAATTTCACGCGAGGTCGCCAACGCAGGATTTTGATTCTTCTCAGGTGCAGAACTAACTTACCAATGGTGATGCCCCTGGGAAGACTCACTAGGTTCATTAACTGCCTTGCAGGAAATGTAGATATTTTCCACATATCCTACATCGATTTTAAGCGTGAAATAGCACTTGTGTTTTAACTAAATGTATTACTTTAATAATTATAAATATAATTCTTACGTACCTTTTCTTACCGCTTTTGCAATGTATATAAATTATACTGTTTTTGCAAATAAATAAAAAAATATATATGTTTTATACTTTTGATATTCGGTAGTACATCTTCTCAGCACATCCCTTCGGGGTCACTTAATTATATTTTGTTTGAATATGTACGCCGTATTTTTTCTAAACCGACTGCAAATTGTATATTAGTATGAAAGGGGACCAACTGTCGGGGGATTGAGAGCTGCGAAACAGACATCAAACGAAAGCTTGAGATGTTTGCAATAGTCCTTGTTTTAACCACATTTATGCGTACTATGTCTTTCTAAGCCGTTTCAGACTTCTTCTTTGATTTACACACAAATACAAATTTTGTCCAAACCTTTTTGGATTGTATATTGTTTTTTTTACAATAGTTCCACGCGGGAAGCCCTGGGGAAGGGAAGGAGAGGAAGTTCTGGGAAGTAAAAGACATGAAGGGTGGGTAGAAATCTGGGGTTCAGTGGGTCCAGGAGTGACGGACGTATGAATCGACTCCCCCTTTTGTGGTGTAAAGCAATGAGTTGAGAGAGTCAAAAGGTATCCCCAATCCAGTCTATCTTGATCCGGCCTGCGGGAAAAACAAAAAAAAAATATTGTTTATACCAAGGAATTTCAATAAACACCTATTTTTCTTTAAGGCGCCGTATCCCCGCTCAAAAAGTAGAAGATGGAGAGATATGTAATGACGAATGTTGGAGAGAGCGCGCTAATATTTAAAACGATAAAATTGAAGCGAAAATTGTGAAAATGTTTAATACAACATGACTCGTTTAAAATAGAGCAAAAATCTCGTGGGAACGTCTAAAATAGCTTTTAAAGAAATGAACGTGTTTGTAATAATTTTCGGAGCATACTTTGCCATTTTTTTCTATCGAGGGAATTTTATATAGTTTGCGTTTCGGCGTGAAACACGTCTAGATATTATCTTAAAAAAAACATATATTTTTTTAGGAGGTTAAAAACTTCAAATATTTAAGGGAGGTATGTAAGAAATCGGTAGAAATTCGGGTAGCGGCGGCTTAAGAGGCATTGCAACGCATGCCGGGTAATAGCGACTAATAAATAAAATTTACTTAATTAATTTTAACGTAAAAAGAATTTAATTGCATTTATTTACCGTTTATTTCATGAACGTTATACTCCATGAAACATGTTTTTCATTTTTAACATTTCGGATGTAGACTTTAAGTGCATTTAGATCCTTAAGGCGTATGTGTGACAGTACAATTAGGGAGGCGAGTATGGGTACCGCCGTCCCACCTGCTATAGATCACCCCAAGTGGTTTCTACTAATTCACCGGTTTGGTGAATTAGCAGGGGCGCCCGGTTTCGTGGGGTGAGGTTGGTCTAGGTTGGTCTAGGCAGACGCGTTTTAGACAGATACCTACTACGAGGCGAGCCGGATCGTGAAAGACTGGTTGAGGAAGAACTTTCCAGCAAGATTCTCTCGGCACATTGCCTTGTACCGTAGAGGGAAGAATTGATTCACTTGTCCGTCACTTCCTCTCCTTCCTTCCCCTAAAAATACTCTCCATCCAGCATCCCCAAAGATGGTAACCTCCTGCTTGGAGCTTATGTAAAAAAAGGAAATTGTAATTAAGTTGCTATCACTTTGTGGTTTGACATCACATTTTTAATTATTTTTTTTTAAATTTTGTTTTATGTAAATACCTCACAAGAGTCCCAGCTGTTCTCGTCTTGAGCCAGTGAGACTATGGCATCTCTAATTGGGGTATGTTGTGAGGCTGAAGATAGTGGTGAGGAGAAGGTGATGGAGAACAGGAAGGTTGGGAAGTACCTGGCTATTCAGATCTGGTCACCAAACACGGCTAAAGTGATTTCAAGCAAAGTTTCAATTCCGAATGGTGGTCTTACACTGGGGCGATCCTAAGAGTACCTTCCACTCTGGGACGTGTTGCAAATATACTATATTTTATGTAAATGAATTAATTGTGTAATAACACAAATTAATCAAATAAAATTTATTTGACCACGCCTGGATTCCTGACCTTCGGGTTGCGAGTATTAAGAGCCTTACCCCTAGACCACGCCGGTCGTCGAAGGGAATTCTTTGTCCCTGACGATATATTAATATAACTTATAACCCATTAGTCCACAAAATTGGCTGTCGGTTTTTTTCCATTTCATTTGTACTGATGTACTGTTTCTTTACTGCTTGTAATATTTTTATCTTGTGGACTTCCTCACATGTTTCTTGTTTAGTATTAATTTGTACCCTGATGATGCTTGGGTAAAGCGAAACCGGTCGGTAAAAAATAAATTAAAACTTTGTTTTATAACAAAAAATAAATAAATAAACATAAATAAAAATGTTGTGTCGAACTGAATTAATTAAAATTTTAATTAATCAAGGTTTTTATTTTTATGAAAATGTTGTGTTGACCTAAAAATTTCACAATAAAAAAATGTGCAAATCTCAAGAGCCCAGAGCTCACTGTTTGTTATCAGGTTTTATTGGAACACAGAAACAGGTTTCTGCTTTATAAAATAAAGTCTGCCACCGACAAATTTGAAAGGGAAAGTTTTATCGAGTTATTTATTAGTCTGAATAAATTATTATCGATATTATTATACCCATCGCTTTGCACCGCAGTGGAAGGAATGGATTCATACGTCCGTCACTCTTTGACACCCTAAACCCCAGATCCTACATAACCCTCGTACCTTTTTCCACCCCAGAACTTCCTTTCATTTAAAATATCCTCTCAGGGGTTACCACTTGGCTACCTGTTACCTTTGGTAACATTTGGCTACCTGTTACCTTTGGTAGCATTTGGTTACCTGTTACCTTTGGTAGAAAAATTATTTTCCTCTGGGCCTCCTTTTGTAATAACTATTATGAAAAAGATGACATGTGGAGCCATTGTAAAAAAGAGACAGTATTATCAAACTTTGTTGAACATTCTCTTTCCATCCAATAAATGCAATTACTTAAAATATACGTGGATAATAAAAAAATGCTCTGCAATATAATTTTAAACATTTTTTCATTCACACCACCAATAAAAGACATGGATAGCATAATATAACTCATAAATATTTCGCGTACAACGGAAATACAAATGAAAGTTTCAACAATGAATTTCTTATGCGGGTAAGTATGTAAATTGATTGGCAAATTACCTTTTGTAGTTTTTTCCATTTTTACGATGTTTTATTTTTTTCGTAATGGTCGTAGACACTATTCAGTATTATTACAGGAATTGAAAGGTTTATAGCCACCAATTGGAATTGAATTTGCTGAAATGGTATATTGTGGTCTTGCGGTTAGAATGCGTACTTTACTTCAAAAGTTTGTAAATTATGTTCCGGTTTTTTTTATACAATTTTTTTTCACTTACTCCACACAGGAGGCTCTGAGAAAAATGGTTTCTTTTGGTTGGTTGGTCTTTTTGAGAAGAGTAAGGAGTGAATGTTGTGGGAGGGAGGAAACAAAAAGACCGGCAAAAAGTTCCATAGTTGTTGAATTCAAGAAAGTCTGGATTTTATATGTATTCGTAATAAGGGTTCCATGCCAACTGAGAATAAAGTCAACTCAACAGTCTCAACACCTCTTTGAAAAGTCATTAAAAGCTATGAAAAAAATCATTTTAAAATAGACCGTAACCCTAACCTAACGTAACCTATTTAACCATTTTTTTATATATATTTTTTCATCAATCTTAATTACTTTTGAGGTGGTTCTGGTTTCATTCTGAGTTGTCCGATGACCTATATTAAGATGAAGCTATACGTGAAATCCCATTTAGAAACTATTTAGATTAATCTTTACGTCCAATCGGTTTATATTATGAACATCAAAAAAGATGCTACGAATAAATTGAAGCTTTTACTAGCTTTTCTATGTATTGGAATAACAATAAAATCATTAATTACATAACAAAAAATATAAGCTTAACCACAAAAAAAAAAAAAAAAATTATGACTTAACTATGAAGTAATATAAGAAACATTTTTTTAAATACCCTTTTATGGCTAAGACTTTTTGTAAGTTTTTGTATGTTCCAACTTTTTTTCATTCTTATAAAATTGTGCACAAAATAAATAATAACCACTTTTTCGCTTACTTGATTCTTAACCCACCCACTTAACTCAATTTAAAATTTTAGAATAATTTTAGAATTAGAGAATAGAAATATTTCTAGCGTTTATATTCCTCTTAAGAACGGTTGACATTTGTTGTGCGCATATATTGGGCACGCTTTTAATTTTCGAAGCATACTTTGCGATTTTTCTATCGAACGAATTTTATATAATTGCCGTTTTGGCGTGGGAAATGTATAGATATTATCTTCAAGAGTAACATATATATTTTTAAAGGCTTTAAAAATATAATAATCGGTAGAAATGCGGGAAACCAAGCCTAAAAAGTTTGAACTGGAAGAAAACACTGACCTATTTAAAGAAGTGTTCGGAAGTGCATGCACTCTGCTGTTTATGAATACATCATTTCAAAATGCCTTGTAGTTTATAGCTGGGAATCTGTGTATGTTTGTAGTCGAGTGGACTAGTTTTTACAAAGAGTAAGGATAGAAAAGAAGTGACGTGTGGTGCCGGACTTGCAAAATTTTTCGCCCATGTTGACGTGATCTGAATATACTGACTTTACGGACACCAGTGTATTCATCCTGAAAAAATTATGTGCTATAAATTTAGGTGCTCGAAGCGCGTCACATTGGCGTTATTTAAAAAAAGGCATTTAATCTGATTAGATTTAGAATCATCCCCTTAATTAGTGTATTTAGCCGGCTATCATATCTGTTGCCAAATAAATTCAAAAAAGGTTCATATTATAGTCTCGTACACTCACATTTAAGTTATTTGATTAAAATCTGGGTAAACACATGTAAAACGTACATAAATGATATATTATAATAAAAACAAATATAAAACTTTTTTCCACTTTAAGTTTAATGACCGTAACCGGTTTCAGCTCGCTAGAGCCATCTTCAGACTGGTACAAAATATTCTTAATCTACGGTTTATATACATAACATTTGAGGGAGGGGAAGCGGGGTGGTCTTAAGGGTTTTAATCAATTATACTAATTACATTTGTTACTAAGTAGTTTTAGACTGTTGAATTTCTAAATATTTTGGTTATTCCAGTGGGCTAATTACCTTGGGTTTGTAGCTCACTTCAATATTGTTTAGGAAAAACCTTACAAGTGTGAATTATTAAAGACCTAATTTTATTGTCAAATCGTTATTACATTTATGATGCATGGGATTTTTTAATAGCTTTTTGAAGGGATACATGTTTACATTGGAGTAGGAATGGTCATTTTATTAGCTAAATACATATTTTAATTTCGAAATTATTATGAAAATTACAATGGATACAAAAGTGGAGACTTAGCAAATGACTCTAATTGTTTATTCATTACAAATTTATGGTCTATTTTTTTAGTTAAGCGGGAAATTTCTAAAGATTCTAGTCTATCTAGCTTATGGCCTTTATTACAAGTGTGGAGGACTTTAATATCTCTGTCTTTATCAAACGAGTGATTGTTTTCTAGTAAATGTAATGCTACATTTGATAATTCGCCTTTGTCATTTACCCAGTTTGTAAAGTGTTCTTTGATTCTGGTTTTGAATGACCTTCCAGTTTGGCCTACGTAATATGACGGGCAGTTGGCGCAGTTCACTTGGTAAACTCCCGAGTTTTCAAGTTTTTCTCTCTTGTCTTTATTGTTGATTAAAATTCTTCCCAGAGAATTCACATTATAAAAAGCTGTTTTGAATTTATCATTATTAGTTAATCTGGATATTTTTGTCGATATTTCGCCAATATAAGGGATTTTAATCCATTGTTTAGAGACATCATTTTCATTTTTATTTTCATAATTGAATGAATTAATTATACAAATGAATTAATTATATAAATTATACAAATGAATTAAATATTATTAAAACTATAGCAAAGAACAATGGATACAAGAGCGAAACTATTGACAGTTTATTGAAGAAAAAAGATAAAAAGCTTACATTAGCAATTATTTCACAAGGCCTTGAAAATAAAAATGAAAATGATGTCTCTAAACAATGGATTAAAATCCCTTATATTGGCGAAATATCGACAAAAATATCCAGATTAACTAATAATGATAAATTCAAAACAGCTTTTTATAATGTGAATTCTCTGGGAAGAATTTTAATCAACAATAAAGACAAGAGAGAAAAACTTGAAAACTCGGGAGTTTACCAAGTGAACTGCGCCAACTGCCCGTCATATTACGTAGGCCAAACTGGAAGGTCATTCAAAACCAGAATCAAAGAACACTTTACAAACTGGGTAAATGACAAAGGCGAATTATCAAATGTAGCATTACATTTACTAGAAAACAATCACTCGTTTGATAAAGACAGAGATATTAAAGTCCTCCACACTTGTAATAAAGGCCATAAGCTAGATAGACTAGAATCTTTAGAAATTTCCCGCTTAACTAAAAAAATAGACCAAAAATTTGTAATGAATAAACAATTAGAGTCATTTGCTAAGTCTCCACTTTTGTATCCATTGTAATTTTCATAATAATTTCGAAATTAAAATATGTATTTAGCTAATAAAATGACCATTCCTACTCCAATGTAAACATGTATCCCTTCAAAAAGCTATTAAAAAATCCCATGCATCATAAATGTAATAACGATTTGACAATAAAATTAGGTCTTTAATAATTCACACTTGTAAGGTTTTTCCTAAACAATATTGAAGTGAGCTACAAACCCAAGGTAATTAGCCCACTGGAATAACCAAAATATTTAGAAATTCAACAGTCTAAAACTACTTAGTAACAAATGTAATTAGTATAATTGATTAAAACCCTTAAGACCACCCCGCTTCCCCTCCCTCAAATGTTATGTATATAAACCGTAGATTAAGAATATTTTGTACCAGTCTGAAGATGGCTCTAGCGAGCTGAAACCGGTTACGGTCATTAAACTTAAAGTGGAAAAAAGTTTTATATTTGTTTTTATTATAATATATTATAATGGAATTCCACCATGAATTATCAGTTTCAAAAATAGAAATATTAAAAAGTACATAAATGAATTACAAGTAATACAAAACAAGTTAATCAAAAAACTATTTCACTAAAGCCCAGAACATCCACATAAAAATATATATAGAAACAAAACTATTAACATTAAGAAAACTGTATGAATACAATACATATCTCCTTATATACAAAATAAACAATAAACTCATACATACAAACACAGAATTCATTAATACATCCCAAGTACACAAACAATTTACACGACAACACGATAACATACATTTAAACACCATACTAACTATGGTAAACAATCCATTGGTTACGATGGGGGCAACTTATATAATTGCCTACCAAACAACATCAAAAATGAAAAAGGGTGGGTAAATTTAAAAAAAAATTATTAATGTTTATTCTTGATAAACAGAGTAATGAAATGGAGTAGCGATGTATTATGGTGTTTAGTTTGGTTTAAAGAATTTATTTCAGGTTTAATTAATGAAAATGTAATTTTCTTTTCACTAGAATAAAAAAAAGAGACAACACCAAGCTTTCTGTTTGCATTTAAAAATTTACCATATAGACTCCCGTAAAATTTTAATGAATTGTATGAAACAGAAAATTGCCAAAGGTTTACTCTATCAAACATCGCCAATTTTCAAATAATTGTTTTTAGTACAAAAAGAAAAGTGGTGTGACAAAAATTTTCATAAAATAATTTTTTTTTCAGTTTAATATAAAGTGGGAAATTTACCTCAAAGTCAGAAATCGGTAAAAAGATTATGAGAAATCGTCTTTGACACCTCAAATCTCAAAACAAGTTATAGTGAAGTAAGGAACCCTATTCAATCAAAGTGACGGTGTGTTAAATCCGGCCCTGTTGCAGTGATAGAAGGAATTGGATGGGAAGGAATGGAAAGAAGAAGAAAGGGAAAAGGGGGGGGGGGAGTGTTTGGAGTTTTAAATAAAGAATGTTATGCAAGAAGGGCGGTGGAAGGAAGTGGGTCAGCAGATGGCGCCCGCAAAGGGAAATGGCGGAAGCAACACAAATATTCCGGATGATCATTTGCCGAGAGAGGTGGGATCTATTTTGATTCCCTGGAATCTAGAAATTAAATTTTACGATCATCGGAGCAATTGTCCTCCAATTTTTAAGGTGTATTTTAAGAAAATAAGGGCCAACTGAAATGGAAAACTTTAACTAGGATAATATTATTTAATATTACCTACTAAAACAAACAGACGTTTGTTTATTAGCGATAATGTATTTTTTAGCTTAAATTTTTTTATCATTGAAGAAGGAGATAACACTAATAATCTAAACGAAAACATGGAAGAAAACAAGACACAGAAAAATAAAAATAAAACACCCGCAAGTGGGACGACAAAAAATTCTGCCAATAATATGGAAAAAAAATAGCCAGTTAGTTACACATCAAAGGTTTTACGAAAAACTAGCAAGCCTTATACGTTTCAATAAAAGGGATGTGAAAAAAATCTTCTACGCGTTGTCATTCTCGAATTGAATATGGAATTATAGGTTGGGGATCTGATACATATAAGTATAATACATAATCTGAATATAATTCAAAAAAGGAATCATAAAGACCACACTGAACGTACCCAATAGAACGCATTCGAATGAAATTTTCAACATCTTTCACGGGTACTAAATTTACAACAAATATATGCCAAAAATATATAATTGAGACAATTCAAAAATACATGACTGCATATCAATAGCACTAGATCGATTAAAAATGACATAAAAAACATTACAAGTTATAAAACCACATTCGTACAAAGAAATAAAATTTGTTTGCAACAAAACTTCTTCAGTAATACTATTAAAAAAAAAAATTAAGATAAAAATTTGGTAGAAAGAGGACACTAAAAAAACCCTAAAAAACACTGAAAACGACATCGAAGACAAATAAAGTGGAATTAAAAAACTTTAGTCCTCATCCTCACAGGACTTTAGGACATCAGGAGGTATTGACGGCCTCCGTAGTCTAGGGGTAAGCGTCTTTACTCGCAATCCAATTTGATTTCATTAATTTGTGTTGTATATTTGCGGCACGTTCAAGAATTGAAGACACTCTCAGCATCGCCCTGGTGTAAGACCACCATTCAAAATTAAAACGTTGCTTGAAATGGGTTTAGCCGTTTTTGGTGACCAGATCTGAATAGACAGTTACTTCTCCACCTTCCTCCTTCCTCTCCCCACAAGCTTCAGCCACACAACATATCCCAAATGGGGACGCCATAGTCTCACTGGTTCCAGACGGAAGCGGCTAGAACTCTTGTGAGGTATTCACGAGGAGTGCTCTGAAATAATTACAAATGCCATTACTTTGCTTAAATTCACCATTATATTCCGTACGTTCTTACGTTCCATTTCTCACTGCCATAAATTATCGAAAAATCTAATTCTATGAAAAACACAAATAACAGATCAATTTATCAACAATTTCAGGCGTATATAAATTTCCTAGAGCCAGAATCATCCAACCCAGTGGCGTGACGTCAGCCGGGTCCAAAGGGCCGGGAATGCTCCAGTGCCCTACTTTTAGGCTATGACTAGAGACTGGGTGACAGTTAGTTGACAGACGACAGCATAATGGCCCTTAATATAGGGGCCACCGCTGCCGATACTGCCGTTGGGCTCGGGTTCGTGTTGTATTAGGTGCCGGCCGATCAGTGTGTGGCTGGAGTTTAGTGTTGGAGTTACCCACAATTATAATGGTAGAAAATTGTTGACAGTGCAAACGAAGAATACGGAGTCCATTGAGATGGGCAATAGGGTGACTATGATTTATTCAATGACTGAGGATTCGATACACAATTGCATACGAAAACTGAAAGAAAGGATTATTTCACTTAGTGGTGTATTTGGTAGAATATCACAACTTCTGCCAGCACGTTTAAAGAGCGGATTAGACTTTATTTTAATCCAGTGCCTTCTAAATTATCTAAACGTATGTAAAAATGAATGTTTATTTGCTTGCTTGCTTGCTTGTTTGGTTGCTTGCGTGCGTGCATGTAAAGCATAGGAAATGTTTGAAACTTTCAAAATATCTTTTTCCCATCCTCGCGAAGGTTTTTGGATTATTACAACCACATGACAATGAAGTTTGAAATCTGAAAAGTTTTTTAATCATTGCGAAAACTCTTACGAAACTGTCAAAAATGTCACAATTTGAGAATGACATTTTGTCAAACCATCGATTATTCAATCAAAATTCAATTTTCAAATAAGATCTTTAAATTAATAAATTTAATTGAAGCACTCACCTACGATACTAACAAAAATCGAATACTTCGAATCTAATCAAAAATAATTATAGTAGGTATTTTAAAAAGGTACATACGTCCGGTATCAAATTTGATTGATTGTTCATATAATATAGAAAAATGAATGTTGAGAAAATATGAAAAATGAAAATTTGTATTTATATGCCATGAAGATATATGTCATATTTTTTCGCAATAGTTTGAAAACAGAAAATAAAAAAAAAACAAGTCTAAGAAAAAACTGCTTTATATTAAGATTAATGAAAGGTATCATAAGATATTACGTATTATTGTCGTTGCACACAAAACTGCTTACGAAATTGCCTTCAGATGCACTTGAAAACAAATTTAAACGAAACCAGACGAAACCAGACGAAACGTTGTTCGGTGGAATTGGGGAATGGTATGTGTAGGAAAAAACAAGATAGGTAAGGAAAAAGGAATGACCAATCACTTACATCGGAATCTCAACGGACAAAAACACAATATAGGTGTATAGTTCCAACGCGATTTTCGAGGAAATTTTACCACAACAAAACGATACTATTGTTAAATTCCTTCTTTGAAAATTTTGTTTTTGATTTATTAACCCCTCAGGCCTCGGGCCTGTTTCGTCAGAATCTAAATAAATAGAATATTTCTGAATGCATTCGAAAACTAAAAACTGTTTTTGGAAGGTGATAAAATACGCTTTCAAATTTTATAATTCGAAATCAACATTTAATTTTTTTTTATGCAAGCTTAATAAAGTTTAAAAATGGCTCAATTTACGTTTTCCTATTTAAAATTACTGACAACAAAACAACACACACAAATATTTTAAAGGGAAAATGCATTATATAACTTTATCGTCAACTCACTTTTTTTCGTTTCAGGTAAAAATAATTAATAAAATAATAATAATAATTTATTCCAGAATGTATGCAGTAGAAGTGCAATGCAATACATTCCATATTTTAAAATAACAAAAAATAACGAATAAAAACATGAGGTAAAAAGTAAATAACAACACATAAATTAAATAAAAATGAATAAGCAAGAGAAATTAAAATGAACAACTAAAAATATATATACATACATATATATTACACACTAAAATGAATGCAAACAGCCGTTTACGGAGGGTATTTCACCAACTTCCATCTCCAGTTTTAATAAAAAATTCCCGAAGTTTCTTAATTTTTTTTCAAATGGGGTTCGGAAACTTTGGTGAACATTTTAATTATATTGTGGTTAACTTTTACATTTTCATATAGAGCGTGATAATTTCTCTTTTTAACACTGTTTAGATCGCGTTTGTAACCATGATAGTAAGAGAGACGCAACCATATCTATGAGACCTATGAGTTGTTCCGAAAAGCAAACTGAGGGGTTAAATAAAATAAAATTAGAAACATAATTTTCTTATACGCAAGGTCTATATACTATTCTTAGAACTATTAATTAATTATTATTTTGAAATCACAGTCACCCCACAAAAGGGCTCCCAAGTGTTGTAGCTAGGGCATCTATTTGTGAGTAGGAAGTAGGTCACACATGCTAACCGAGTCTCGGCTGCCCTTCCCCTACCTCATCTCCTTCTCCTGACTCCTGGCTGAACATCATGCCAGTGGTCAGTTTGGCCGCCAGGACCTTTGATTTGGTAAATATAATCTAGAAATTAATGGATTTTAAAGCATTAGTAAATATGAACTTATAGCCCCCAGTTAATGAAATTGAACAGTCAGAAATTACACGGCGATAATTAGAAATAGAGGAAATTTCATCTTTCTCCACCTAGTAACAACTAAATTTTGTTAATTGTTTTTTGTGTTTAATTCGTAGAACTCCATTTAATTTTTTTTAAATATTTAATTAAAATTAAATTTGATAGTTTTATTATCAAGTTCTGCAAGTATTTTTAGTGTGTATTTTAATTACAGCTGTTTCCGATTCCGAACCCTACATAATACACTCTCAATTAGCGTATCAGCAAATTGGTTTAACCGGTAATAAATCAATGTAGATACCTTCGAAAATTAACATTTAAAATTTTATAAATAAGTCGCCTAACGGCGGATTTAGCCACAGTTTGAAAACGGTCTTGAAATCCGAAACAGCTGTTACTTTAATATATACTAAAAATACTTGCCGAACTTGACAATAAAACTATCAAATTTAATTTTAATTAAATATAAAAAAAACAAAATTTTGATTTACTCATGCTGTGAATATTTTTAATTGTGGTGTTAATATCTATGCAAATCCCAATGCCAATTTCATTCATGTTACAATTATTAATACTCTGTAAATTTTTGTAATTTATTTTTCGGGTTTACGGCATACCGTAGGAGAATTCTTTGCCGAAGGAGAGTCCTTCTTTAGCCAACGTTTCGGACAGCGTTACAGTGTCCATCATCAGGGCAGATGAGTTCACTCACTCAGCACTCATCTGCCCTGATTATGGACACTGTAACGCTGTCCGAAACGTTGGCTAAAGAAGGAAGTAGCGCAACACGGCATAACACACCAAAAATAAATTACAAAAATACTTTTGGCCGTGAAAACCTAAAATCATACTCTGTAAATGTTTAAAACAATTTATAAATTAATTTTAGCCTGTGTAATTTCATAGTGAAACCAAAATCTTTGAAATGAAAACATAATCTGGACGCTGACAATATGAATTTTATACAAAACGATCTAAAACAAACTTCCAATTACGTGCAACTATTTTCGGCTCGCAGTGTCGTTTTTTTTTACATTAGCTCCACAGGAGGCAGTGAGGAAATTCAATTATTAGTTAAATTAATTTCCCTCAGGGCCTACGTCCCTTTAGGGGATGTTGTGTTTATGTGAAGTAAGGAAAGGAAGTTCTTGGAAGGAAAAAGTACGAGGGGTTGGTAGGAATGTGTCCAGGAGTGACAGTCGTATGAATCCACCCCTCCCACTGCTGTGCAAGACTATGAATCGGAGAGTCCGACTCAGGCGAGAGCGATACAGGTCACCCCTGCAAAATTAGCAAACGTTTAGCAAATCACTTGGGGTGACCTACAGCAGAGATGTTGGCAATCGAATAAATGGTTCCCGGTGCAGCGGTACCCATACCCGCCTCCCAAATTGCTTCATTCACGATATACAATCCTTTGAACTTTTCATTGCTTCGAGTACGTACCTAAAATTTATCATCTTTAGATACTGTAATATCTTGATAACATTTTACGTATAGAAAATTCGGGGAAAAATTATGAAAATTTGGTGATTTCTGAGAATCAATCATTGTGATAAAAATATAATTTTTCTTGGAATTCATTGCTATTTTTTATTTATTTATTATTTAGATGAATATTTAAAGCATTTCTTATTTAATAATTTTGTCATTAATTTTTGCATAATTTTTTAATGTTCTTTAGTTTTTATTTTTGTGACAGATTTATCGGAATTCAAGGATATTTTTAAACTTTCGGCCTCGATAACATTGAGCGAGTTTAAAATCTACAAGACGGCGAATTCACTATCTGCTAGTTAACTTTTTTTTTTTTTTTTTATATGAAATACCGCACAAGAGTCCCAACTGCTCCCGTCTGGAGCCAGTGAGACTATGGCATCCCCAATTGGGGTATGTTGTGAGGCTGTAGGTAGTGGGGAGGGGAAGGAGATAGGGAAGAGGAAGGTGGGGAAGTACCTGGCTATTCAGATCTGGTCGCTAAACACGGCTAAAGCCATTTCGAGCAACGTTTCAATTCTGAATGGTGGTCTTACACCAGGGCGATACTGATAGTATCTTCCACTCTGGAACGTGCCGCAAATATACTATATATTATTTTAAAATGAATAAATTGTGAAATAACACAAATTAATCAAATAAAATTTATTTGCGCACGCCGGGTTCGAACCCGCGACCTTCGGATTGTGAGTCGAGAGTCTTACCTCGGGACCACGGAGGCCGTCATCAACTCGCTCAGTGTAATCATATTAACTAGCTAACTAGCAGATTTTACACTGAACAAGTTTACTAGCAGACAGGGAAATCGCCGGCTAATAGCTTGTAAACTCGCTCAATGTAATCGAGACTTTGCTACATCAGCACACACAAAGGTACGGTTTGCAAATAAGAGTAGAAAACATAGAAGGCGCCACCGTTGTTCAAATGGCAATACAAAAAAATAACTCATGGTGTAAATGTAAAGCTATGTAACCTACATTTTCATAAACAAATTAAAAGAGCATAAAAATAAAAAAAATAATTTTTTTCATTGCAATATAGATACCCACTGATCTGCATAGCATAATAGAATTGCATATAGGTATATTATTATCATACTTTTGCAATTTGGTGTTAACATACTGAAAAATAAGGATATTCTAATAAAATATAAAGCACAGTTTAGAAATTGCTCACATTTATTTAATACTAGCTTAAGTACCTAGCGTTGCCCGGGCCTCAGATCATGTCTATAATTTTAGATCTGAATATATTTAACTAATTCCGATCTAAAAGTGGTGTAACTAAACTCACCATTAGTGATTCTTACTTTCTACCTACTATTAAATTCAAATTTATGTTAAATTAAATTAAATCAAATCACTTTGTAAAACACCATTTAATCAAATTTATGTCATTAAGTAGACATTAACAACATTGACTTTTCGATTTAATTTTTTTTTCTTTAAGAACAAAAAATACTTTTTATTTTTTCAGTGTCATTGCGCTTTAAAATAATATTTGACAGTTGAATTGGTGTTGCGTGCCAAGAAATTATATGGATCCTTCCCCACCTTCCTCTTCTCCATCTTCTTCTCATCTCCACTACGTTCAGCCTCACAAGGTATCCCAATTGACGATGCCCTAGTCTCACTGGATCCAGGCAGATTGGAGCAGTTTTTTTTTTTTTTACAGTTAATACCGCACAAGAGTCCCAACTGCTCCCGTCTGGAGCCAGTGAGACTATGGCATCCCCAATCGGGGTATGTTGTGAGGCTGAAGGTAGTGGGGAGGCGAAGGAGATAGGGAAGAGGAAGGTGGGGAAGTACCTGGCTATTCAGATCTGGTCACTAAACACGGCTAAAGCCATTTCAAGCAACGTTTCAATTCTGAATGGTGGTCTTACACCAGGGCGATACTGATAGTATCTTCCACTCTGGAACGTGCCGCATATATACTATTTATTATTTTAAATGAATAAATTGTGAAATAACACAAATTAATCAAATAAAATTTATTTGCGCACGCCGGGTTCGAACCCGCGACCTTCGGATTGTGAGTCGAGAGTCTTGCCTCGGGACCACGGAGGCCGTCAAAGTTGGGACTCTTGTGCGGTATTCACAATTTGTATTCACATTGCGTGGAAAGATTTGCCAGCCTTGTGTTCCCTTTTCAAGACCCATGTTCACTCCTTCCCTTCCTCCAAGAAACTCTTCATAGAGCATCTTCACAGAAGAAGGCCTCGAGGGAAATTGTTTTCTTTAGGACCTCCTGCATGAAGTTGAAAAAATAATTAAACAAATTCACTAAAACATATAAATTTACGTTGAAAATATTTACCTTTTTGCTGTGAAAGTTTGACGTCTGGCAAACTGTTCAAATTATCAATTCATTTTTTGTTGAGAGGAGACGGATATCCGTAATCGAATACACGCTGCAGGAACAAGAGTAGGTACCTACCTACTATCTACTAGCTACCCGATCTCTATAACGCCGAGCGGAGATTTCTCTGATAATTGCCTACCTCCGGTATAAAAACGAATATTCTATTGAATAATCGAAACCATAAGATTTTGCTGTAATTATGATTTTAAGTGAAATTTTCGTCTCACACTTAGTAATATACTTTCACACATATATTTTTTTAATTTGTTTTATAGTGGAATAACCTATTGAGTAGAACATCAAATTGCAGGTGATATTAAAACAATGATATTTTTCAACTCTAACGAAAAATGTGAAACAAGAAAATCCTAGATGCGATCCAATTTTCTCTGATTTTTCGTTTCACATTTTTCATTTTAGAGTTGCTACGGTTATCTTCATTGATTAAATTTTTTTTTTTTTCGTTTTGATTATTTTCTATTTATTTATTGTTGTTAACGTCCTTATAAGATGACTAACTTATTTTGACAGCCTCCGTGGTCGAGGGGCAATGGTCTTTCCAGATTTCCAATTTGTCCAAATGAGCACCTTTAAAATTACAATGTAAAAACTCAATTCTACTATTGAAGTAAAAAAAAAATGTTTTCTATTAATTTTTAATTAGAATGGTGCCACAAAATAAGTTTGCTGTGTTTGAAGAAGAAATTTTATTTGTTTTATTTCACAATTAATTAATTTAAAAATAATATATAGTATATTTGCGGCACGTTCCAAAGTGAAAGATACTCCTAGTGTCGCCCTTGTGTATGACCACCATTCAGAATTGAAACGTTGCTTGAAAAAGCTTTCGCCGTGTTTGGTGAACAGATCTGAACATACAGCCTTCCTCTTCCTCATCTCCTTCCCCTCCCCCTTACCTTAAGCCTCACAAAATACTCCAATCGGGGATGCCTTAGTCTCACTGGTTCCAGACGGGAGCAGATGGAATTCTTGTGAGGTATTTATATAAAAAAAATAGAATTAATACTAAACTGCACCATTAATAAGGGGGAAACCCAGAAGAACAATTTAAACACCTTCCATTAAAATGCCAGTAAAAAGTCTGATTACCAATGCAGCATATTATAGACGATTCATTAGGCAAGGCTAGTTTAGGCAAAATAAAACTTTATGTTAGGAAACATTTTTGGCTTCCCTTGTATTATAAAAGTTTTTTTTTACAAATAAATAAATAAAAATTAACGCATCACCGAGACGTCCCTTCCCCTCTGTCCTATTCCCTTCAATCCCTGTCCCTCGTTAGGGCCCGAAGTAACGCAGTAAAAATAGAAACTAGGCCAGCCAATTGAACGAGTGATAGACGGGCCACGAGAGTTGGGAGAACAGATGGAAGTTTGAAGATTGTATCTCTACCAGATGCACTTCAACTGGTATCCTTCTTGATATCGATTATACCTTGTACAATGTTATCGTAATTTTACCTTCTCTTCATACGATGACCCGCAGTTGATCCGCCGAAATTTGGCTCTCCGAAATGATATTTACTATAAAATTATAATTTTTTGTTTATTATTTACCAATTTCAAACTTAAAATCGACTTAAAAAATACCCTTCATAATAGCTGGTATGAAAATCAAACGAATTTGTATACAGAGTCGATTTTATTGTACTTATGCGCTGGTATACACAGTATATGGAGAATAAGATTTTTTCTTGATGCATTTGAAATATGAATTAAAAAATATGAATATCATTTCGCATACTTGCCTCGTGCAAATACGACGCGCGATTTTAAATTTTGTAGGCATGAGAATCGAAATATTTCTAGCGTTTATATTCCTCTTAATGCACAGACCAACACAGGAATTAACACCATTAATAATTATTCCTAACTAAAATGCGCTTAATTTTTCAAAATTGATTCGCGGCATGTTTGCGAAGTGTGGACACATCTTACGCATTCTTGGGCATACGTGCGTGCACAGCACGATCGTGCATGCATATCGTTATATCTGTTGTTACCACGGCGCGCGTGCTGCGGGCGTGCATGTTGTCCAGAACAGTTCTGTTCTGTTCTGTTCTGTAGGGCAGTAGGCTAAGTCACCGTTGCGCAACATTTGTTTATCTGTAAACAAACAAACATTCATGATGATAACAACACAAAAGTTCAAATAACCGAAAATAAACGAAATTTGATAAGATTAAGGAGTATCTACCTGCCAAGATACTCGAAAATACTTATTAAAATAAAACCAGGCAGATGTCGTATCTACGTCACCATTGAGAGGCGGGTATTAATTATCAGGTTCTCCATAAAACAGTTATCCACCAGAATATTATGGAGAAGATTACTAAATTTAAAGAAAAGAGTGTATGGGGCAGTTTCACTTTCTTGTGACGTATGTCAGAAGATAGTTACAGAACTCTCTGTAGGTGACATTGAAGATGTCGATGCTCAATACAGATTCATTTAGCAGTTGAATTGCTCTGTTTAATGGCACATTCTGATAGGAAGAAATTCCCGCTTTCGGAGCATTAAAAAGTGCGTGGAATCTCCCACGAGTATACGCGTTAGGGACATATAAGTTAATCTCCTTCAACATGGGCGGATTCAGTATAATGCCGGAGATTAATTAGCTTAAAAAAGTGTAAACTCAAAAATATTTATGTACGGTCCGGTGTGTGTACCGCCGTCCTGGGAATCATTTTATTGGATAACCAACACCTCTGCCGAAGATCACTCCGAGTGGCAGGCTACTTTTGGTGACTTAGCAGGGGTGCCTGGGTTAATGGGGTGAGATTTGTCCGGGTATTGGCGGCGGATGCGTCTGCTACCAAGTGCGTGGCAGGCCAGATCGGGAGATAGACCTTTTGACTTCTCCAGCAGGGCTCTCTCGGAATATCACCTTGCACCGCAGCGGGGGGGATGGATTCATACGTCTCTTACTCCTGGACACATTGACCTCCAGATTCCTACCCACCCCTCATACCTTTCCTTTCCAGAACTTCCTCTCCTTTCTTTCTCCAAAAAGACCCCCTACACAGCATCCCTAAAGATGACATAGACCCTGAGGGAAATTGTTTTCAACAGCGCCTCATATGCTTAGTATATAAGGGGTTTTACTTTTTTTTTTTAAATATCCCACAAATTTCCAAATTCTGTCCCACAATTCCGCGGGATTTGAAAGACCTAATTGCGACTTTTCTAAATTCTATCCCACAATTCCGCGGGATTTGAAAGACCTAATTGCGACTTTTCTCTTCAAGAAGTCAAATACGACTGAGTTATAGAATAAGATTCAATATCCTGCAGATCTCTATTCTAATATTTTTACTTTTAAAACTGACAATTCTGGAATTCCATCATAATATATTATAATTAAACAAATACAAAACTTTTTTCTACTTTAATTTTGTTGACCGTAACCGGTTTCAGCTCGCTAGAGCCATCTTCAGACTGGTACAAATTATTCTTAGTCTATGCTTTATATACATAACAAACATATGAGGGAGGGAAGAGGGGTGGTCTACAAGGATTTTAATCAATTATATTAATTACATTCGTTACTAAGTAAGTAAGATCCCCAAGATTCCTACCTATTAACGACATCCCCAAAGATGACATAGGCCCTGAGGGAAATAAAAAAAAAAAGTTTTCCTCAAAGCTTGCTGTGTGGGTCTAATATAAAATATAGATACATGCTGGTTTATACGATAATGATGCATTTGAATGAAACATGTTTTATACTTTTGTTGAAGACGATATAAGCGAAACTCAATCGAAAATCTGGAAACAGAAAAATCAGAAAAAGATATTGGCACCTCTGGGATTCGAACGCAGGACCTCTCGCTTTCCGGGCGAACGCGCTATCCACTGCGCCAAGGTGTGATCCAATTCGGTCATTTTTAACTGTATCATACTTCGACTAAGAACCATCCATATTATCTTAATTTTTCTTAAAGTTTTCTTTTCTTAGTTATATTTTGCGTAAGTAGCTTTACCATATTTTCCCTAAACTGCTGACGTCCTAATAGTTCAAAAGTAATTGGTTCGCTGATTAAAAGTGGTGATCGATTTGCATATTTATTTATTTATTTATTTATTGATAACGCCCTTTTTCGGGGCTTTTACATATGAATGGTAATATATACAATATTTTTTGTACATAACTGAACTGAATAAGTAACAATATTTTATATTTGCTTAAAGATAAACTGAAGATGTCCACGGACTTGGTGTAATTGTTTCCTTCCACTAGTATTCTGGGTAAAGAGGAATACATATTGTAGTTAGTCCCAGAATTTCTGCACTGAAATAAGTCCTGACTTCTTGTATTACGTTGTGGAATCCGGAAGCTTATCAGTTCAAGAAATACCGGACTTTCAACTAAATCATGTAGAATTTTATATAGAAATACCAAGTCAGTGAAAATTCTTCTGTCTGGCAATTTGAGCATATTCATATTATTTGACAGAGTGTTGTAGTTCAACATAATTGTTGGATTACAAGTGTCTACGTTCGTTTATAAATACTATTAAATATAATTATCTTTATAAATGATCAATACAATGTAACTAATAAATGGCAATAAATGGTGTGCATGATAATGATATTATTATACATGGTGCCCGGAAACCCGTGGTGCAACACAAAACTAGATAATCTACATCAATTTCAATTTAAGAGGCGGGTATGGGTATATACGTCCTGGGAAATATTTAAGTTATAGGTCACCCCAAGTGGTTCGCTACGTTTGGTCTTTTAGCTGGGGTGCCCTGGCTCATGGGGTGAGGATTTTATAGTTCTTAGCGTAGGACGAGTCTGCCCACCTAATGGGGACCGGGTCGAATGAGACTGGTTGAGGGAGGCCTTGATCTCTCCAACAGGACCCTCTTGACCTATGAAGATCGGAATCCAGAAGGATTATTCTGAATCTTTTCAGTAATCTTTTGCGTTTAGTCGGCTTCGAATTTCAATGATTTTCTATGGCTTTCAATGGCTTGTCTATGCCTTTCGTGCGTTGATTGGCTTAATTACCTTCTCAAAAACACGAAAAACTATTTATTTATTATTAAAACTGCTTACATACAAGCCTAACAGGCGTTCATAAATGACTATAAGTTTGTCATATTATTTTGATGTTTGTGCGCGATGACATTCAAACTCCAACGGCTCGGAGGGCTTCGAAGCAAATAATGGACGGTTACCTGGAGAGTGTTTTCTCTTGGGGTAAGAATATTCTCGTCGAATTCAATGTTTCAAAGGCCCAATCATGTCTGATTACGTCTAAAAAGGATCGAAATGAAAATCTAGTCTCCTTCAACGGAAGCAATCTTCCGAACGGACCCTCTATTGACATGCTTGGTGTAACTGCTATTTTAATTGAACTGTAATATAATTGATAAAACTTGTAACATAAATTAATTTAATGTGTTAATTAAATTAATAACTTAATTTGTTACTAAATATGTTACTTAAACTACTTAAATGAATTGCATAAGTTAATAGCTGTACACTGTACCTACACAATCTGTAATCTTCATCCGCCATAACACAGGGACATCCCTAGCATGGCGGATGAATTAACACAATTTTTTGTTCATTGTATAAACTTCTTTTAATAAATAAATAAATAAATAAATAAACTATAAGTGACCAGCTCAGGTATGAGGGCTCCATCGAAGTCACAGTTAAATTAGCCTCCCAAAAATTAGGTGTGCTGTACAGGACCCGCAGATACTTTGATAGTACACAACTGTTAACGATGTATAAATCGCAAGTGCGCCCCACGTTTGAATTTGGTAGCCACCCCTGGTCAGGAGCTCCAAAATACTTGAAAAATACCCTCGACTCTGTGCAGAAACGGGCGTTTGATAGATTCTCCCACCTTAACGAACGGATTGCAATATTTGGAACACAGGCGTCGGGTGGGAATGCTATCCATGTTCTACCGATATTTCAATGGAAAATGCTCTGAGGAACTAGCGTCTTTGATCCCTTCGAAACCGGTGCATAGTCGGAAGATACGCCAAACGCGCGCCCAACATATTGTACATGGTTGACATTTGTCACATGAGAACGGGTCTTTTTTTGACTCGTTCTTGAGTTCAACAGCTCGGCTATGGAACGATTTGCCGGACTCTGTGTTTCATCCCTCCTACAACATAGGTCTCTTCAAGACCATTGGAGGGGACCCACCACTTTCCCAACGGCTGTGTGAGGAAACTGATTTTTTAACCTCCTTAGCCGCACACGTCAGGACTTTTTTGTCAAAAGGAAGCTACATTTATTTTTAAACGAATCTAGACCCTTCAAGGCCAATGGTCATTTCTTCCTCTCCTCAAAAAGACCCTCCACACAGCATACCAAATGACACAGGCCCTGAGGGAAATTATTTTCCTCAGGGCCTCCTGTGTGGAGTTAATGTAAAAAAAAAAAAAATCGATTCGCAAATTTCCCGCGACCGACATCTCTTACGAGGATTACGCTGCAAACGGGCCGTCATCTCTGGCGTTAACTACTTTTAAGAGTTGGTGTCTTAACACAAACGTAGTATTTAGCTCGTTAGCGCGATACAGAGTACCTCATTTAAGAAAACTGTCAAAATGTGTCGAATACGGCAAATTCAACATGCTTTACGTTGACGCAAAAGTCACCGAATCGCCCTTGTAAAACGAGTTTTCGGACACCATGTAAATTGTAATCTATTTATTATCGATAATTTTATCAAGAAGAGAACAACTTAACACGTGATAATGTATTTTATTATTTTGATAATTTCCAAGGTCTTTGGATTAGAATCTGCCCCGAGATAAAAAAGATCAAGGGAATGATTCTGTTTACATTGATGAAAATTATCTGCGTTATGTCACTTTCTTTTGCGATTTTCGTGTTTATCAATTTGAATTAACTTACTAATTAAGACGATATAATACCCTAATATTGGGGGTTTACTTGTAAATATAATAACTATTTTTTCAAACCGCGACCCGAAGATGTAAGTTATTTATATTTAAGATTAATAAAAACGATACCACACCATTAATATATTTTAAGTAGAACGGTTTGAACATTTTATTTCCCGCATATAACTATAAATTTAGCGGTGAGCACCAGATTTTATTTTTCTAGACGATGAACGAATTAAGGCGGTACACAACCCTAATATTTTTGTTTGCTCAAAACTCATATTTTAATCATTTCCGGCGAATTCGTAACTATAATAACTTTTTTACTCCAACCGATACCTGGCGATGTAAATTCTTTATATTTAAAATTAATAAAAACAATACCTTACCATTAATATATTTTACGTACAACTACTTTATAGCCAGTTTTTCAACTATAAAGTTAGCGGTTAGCACCAGATTTTATTTTTCTAGACGATGAATTAATAATTTCGGGTGGTATTCATTTAGAAACATTTTAAATGTTAGTAACACGTTCTTCAAAATTAATTAAAATGAATCCGGTGGAAATGTCGAATCTCCTGACCTCCTAGGGCGAATTCAACCATACGTCCGTCCAATACGCTGTGACGCGGGCGGATATTTCTTTACAAGCTTTCTTCACTTACGTCGTTATGATTCCCACATTATTTTCTTCTTTTTCTTTTCTTTGATAGGGCAAATTCAACAGTATGTCCGTCCAATACACGGTTCGTGAGTCGCAATTTGTATACACGGCTTCTTTACTTACGATGTAAGATTCTGATTAACCACAGAGGTAGGCAGAGAGGACGGACCTTCAAACACTCGATCTTGGCACACACTCCTTGCCTTATTTACATTCATACATGGCCTCATATATACTCTTCTATTATTCTGATGCTTTCATGACCCGACTGAAGTGTTTGATTCACTTGATCGTGCCATGTCTTCCTCGGGCGTCCCCATCTTCTACCATTCACATTTGCGTCATATATTCTCCTTACACTCTTTTCTTCGTTCATTTGCTCTACTTCAAAGCATCCCTATCATCAGACTTGCTTTCTTTGCGGATTTCCACATTTCACACATGATTATACCTGGTTTTACCAAAGGTACGCCTCAGAGATTTCATTTCTACAGCAGTCTACTTTCATCCTACCTCTCCCAGTTCCATGCCTAACTGTCATACATCAGAGGAGGTACCAGCACTTCATTGTGGACTACTAGCTTCGCTTCTTTGGAAAGTTTTTTATTATCGCCAACGGGGTTTAGTCCTAAATTAATGGAGTTACCTGCATTTGCCCTTCTTTCAATAGCCTTCCCATCTCTCGTAAACATAATTCCCAAATACACAAACTCATCCACCTGCTCCAGGTATTCATCATTCACATTGCACAGTTGTGAATTTAAAAGTTTTTTAATGTGAATTTCGCTCGAGAGTCCCAACTCCCCGCTGCCAAAAGATTGGTGAGGTTATGGTAACCTTTATTTATTAGGTCACATTATGAGGCTTAAGAGAGAGAGAAGGGGTAGGAGATGGGCAATAGGAATGTTGAGTATCACCTATTTAGATAAAAAGTGCTGATACCTTTTCAAATAATGTTCAAACAGATTAGCTAAAGCACCCGGGGTTGACCGGGCCTCGTTCTGTTTTGTGAAGTGGGAAAAGGAGATGAAGGTGGTTTTTTGAAATATCATGCAAATTATGGCCTTTTGTTTTGAAGTGTGCGAAATTTCGTCAATTTTGAAATAAAAACTAGCTGAAATCCTGGCGTTGTCCAGGTTTTACGCCGAGTTTTTTTAAATTTTATGTTAACAGCGACCTTTCGCTTTGTCCGGATGGCCGAGTTTGCGCGCTCGGAAATATTCTGAAATCCTTTTGGAGATGGTCCTTTCTGTCGTGGAAATAATAAGAAAAGAAAGAAATTCATAGATTCCCGGGTTATGATCAACCTGGCCATATGTGAATTCCACCTTCTACCATCACCCTCATAGTAAAATGCTGCTTGTGCAGTGATGGAGGACTTTATTAGCCTTGAACTATGACACGAGGAACTTGGAACCACTCAAATATAAACATCTCGTTTTAAGTAATTTTCCGGTAACACTAAAAATTATAAAATACTTAATGAAAAAATATTACCTAATTTCAAGATAAATTATCCAAATAAAAATGCAACGTGCCGGCAATTCATTTTATCTAATAATGATAGCGTTTTGATCGTGTTTATGATATGATATTATGATTTTCCGTTTAAATTATGGGCACGACCAAAATCAGCTAAGTGTAACGAGTGAAATGGCGGACAATATAATAAAAAGTGAGTTTGTAAGGAAACGTAAAAAGAATATGACATAACACGCAATTACGCGTACAATGGCCGATGTATTTATTGTGTTCTGTGCTGCAAGTAATATCTACAGAGAAACTGAACAATGAGTCAATGAGACTGTCTGAATTGCAAGATTAATCTCACCTTCCCCTCAGGCCTCGGGCATATTTTGTCAGAAGGTCAGAATATTTCCGCTTAGCAATAAAATTCAAATAAATGGAATATTTCTAAACGTATTTGAAAATTAAAAAACATTTCGAAAGGTGACGAAATAATCTTTTAAATTTTATTATTTTTTGAAGTGAAGACTTCTTTAGCACCACTGTGATTTTAAACTCGATGAAACGAAAAAGCGACACTAAAATACAAGTGTGCCGTTCACGTGCGGTAGTATGTACACAAGAGTGGGGAGGCAACGAAGTACCGCACAAAAAGGAGTCCGATTATTCTATCTCATTCTCTCGCAGGCTAAATCCTATAGTTGTATGTGTTTGACTTTTTTTAGTGTCGCTTTTTCGTTTCATCGAAGATCAAATCACAAAAGTTGCTAAAGAAGTTTTCACTTCAAAAAGAGACAAACACATACATATATAGAATTTGGCCTGCGTTAGAATGAGATAGTATAATCGGTATCCTCTTTGTGCGGTGCTTTGCCTACCCACTCTTGTTTACTTTAGTTTTCTGAAGGTTTCACTTCTACCGCGTGTGAGCTGCACACATATATTTTATTTAATTGCCGGCCACCCGGGCGTTTATTGTGATAAATTTATCATAAACAAACAAGTACCCGCCTCACCAGACGATGTCTGTTCTGTTTTATTTTTAATGAATTAATGAATAATTTTTTTAATGCAAACATAAAAAGTTACGTGACCCATACCCGCATCTCAAATTGTTAAAATGATTAAATTGTTTTCGAGATTTTGAGTTTAAGCCTGTTAATTTTCAGCTATTTTTTTAATATTACCATTGATTTTCTGATGACCGGACAACTCAACTCACTACCCCCTTTGAAAAGTCATTAAGAGTGATGAAAAAAAATGGTTTAATAGGTTGCGTTAGGTTAGGTTAGGTTAGGTTAGGTTAGGTTGCAGGGTTTTATTTAATTTATTTTTTTCAAGCTTTTAATGACTTTTAAAAGAAGTGTTGAGTTGACTTGATTCTGAGTTGGCAAGGAACCTGATTTTCTATACAGGTTGTCCGGGGGTAGAGTACATAAACTTCGGGGCATGATTCTACTTGACAGAAGTAAAAAAGTTTAATGACTTTTTTCGAAATCTTAGTGTTATTTTTTTCATTGAAACAATTCAATTTTTTTACCCAAAAACTTCCTTAAAACGTTAAAATTTCGATAAAAGTTATTTACCTTTTTTATTAACTTATACTATCATGTAGAATCACCTTAATCAAAATCTTAGTGTTATTTTTTTCATAGAAACAATTCAACTTTTTTACCCAAAAACTTCCTTAAAACGTTAAAATTTCGATAAAAGTTATTTACCTTTTTTATTAACTTATACTATCATGTAGAATCACCTTAATCAAAATCTTAGTGTTATTTTTTTCATAGAAACAATTCAACTTTTTTACCCAAAAACTTCCTTAAAACGTTAAAATTTCGATAAAAGTTATTTACCTTTTTTATTAACTTATACTATCATGTAGAATCACCTTAATCAAAATCTTAATGTTATTTTTTTCATAGAAACAATTCAACTTTTTTACCCAAAAACTTCCTTAAAACGTTAAAATTTCGATAAAAGTTATTTACCTTTTTTATTAACTTATACTATCATGTAGAATCACCTTAATCAAAATCTTAATGTTATTTTTTTCATAGAAACAATTCAACTTTTTTACCCAAAAACTTCCTTAAAACGTTAAAATTTCGATAAAAGTTATTTATCTTTTTTATTAACTTATTATGTAGAATCACCTCCCGAAGTTTGTCCACTTTACCCCCAGACACCCTGTTCTTTCATACTTTCAGAACCCTTGCTTTTTTTATGTGCATACCTCTCAGTTGAGACCGTGACACTCTAATTGGGGTACGTGGTGAGGAAGGTGGTGGAAGGTTCTTAACAAACGGATTGCAATATTTAGAGCACAGGCGTCGGGGGAATGCTATCCGTGTTCTACCGATATTTCGATGGAAGATGCTCTGAGAAACTAGCGTCTTTGATCCCTCGGCACCGGTGCATAGTTGGGACACACGAAAAACGCGTTCCCAATATGTACTCGGTTAACATTCGTCATTTTTGAGTTCAACAGCTCGACTGTGGAACAATTTGCTGGCCTCTGTGTTTCCTCCTTCCTACAACATGGTTCTCTTCGAGACCCAAAATGACCCTCACAGCATCTCAGATGACAAAGGCCCTGAAGGAAATTGTTTTCCTAAGGGCCTATTGTCTGGAGTTAATGTTTAAAAAAAGGTGGGGAAACACCTGGCTATTCAAATCTGGTCACCAAACACAGGTAAAGCAAGCAAGGTTTTAATTTTGAATTATCGTCTTACACTGAGAGTATCTTCCACTTTGGAACGTGCCGCAAATATACTTAATATTATTTTTAACAAGCTGGGTTACCCGGCTTCGCTCAGGACAACATTCGAGAGTTTTCTGGAATGTCCCATAATGATATTCACGCTTCTTTATTCCCAAACATTCCACAACATACTCCTTCCAGAACTAACATAACAATTGACCCAATTCAAAAAATTCAAAAGGCAATAATAAAACTCATCCTGCAAGTACCATTCTACACAGATTCTAGCAAAATCTACAAAACATTAGACGTCATGTCAATAAGACAACTCTACGCCAAATCTGCTCTCCTTCACCTCCTCCATAACAAACTTCATATTCCAATTCAACCAAAAACCATAATAAAAACCAGGTCCTCAACAAATAAAACACTGAACATTCCGAAAACATACCCCACACACGGACAAAGACACTTTCTATATTACGCAACCAAACTTTTTAATTGTATGCCCATTACTCTGAAACAATTACTAACTTCAAATGCATCTAAAAACATTCACAAAAAAAATATTACTACCTGGATAAAAAATCAAGATATTCACCTTATTCAAAAAATCATAAATCCCAACCAAACATAACCAAACTACAAATAGTAAAAGAAAACAATTAAACACGTCTTTCATGAATTTTCCTACTACACATACACTTGCATTAATAAATATGTGTAGGTGTGTGCAACTTTATACGTATGTATGTCTACAAATATAAACATGTGCATAAATTTGTATATATGGATTTGTATTTTATACACATTTTTTCATTCTAAATAATCAGGGTATGCGATTATAAAATGTATAAAAAAATAAATTATAATAATTAAATAACTAATTTTCTACAACACACATTAATACTTGTCACACTTAATCATAAGCACGTCAACACCTCAGCACAGGTTCTCCTAGTGAGGTGTTCACGAAACACAATATTACCCACACACAGTTTTATCTTCTCAAACCTACCTTACACCCAACATAATACTTAAAAAAAAAAAAAAAACTTTCTAGAGCTCTATGGAACCTTCTAGAACTTTCCGGAAGACTGTTCTAGAAATTTCAAGAGGGCGAAACTTCCAGCCCTTATATTATCTTGAAAACTTCAAAAGCACGCCCTTTAGGTAAATCGTACCGGGACTCGTTTCTGAGTTTTTGCGGTCCGCACGTTTTTTTGGACTTTCTTTTATAATATAATATTGATTGATTAATTGTGAAATTACACAAATTAATCAAATAAAATCGGGATCCGATCCCGCGACCTTCGGATTGCGAGTCAAGAGCCTTATCCCTCGACAAGCGTACAATCCGCAAATAATCTTATCTTCTAATTTCTCCACTGGTGACATTGGTCCAATATCCCTGCTATTTTAAAAAGTTGCTCACGATTCTATCTTTTAATTCAACTCTCGATTTAGTCCGCTCTAAATACATACTTCAACCGTAAATCACTTTAGAATGGGTAGGAAAAAACCTATTTTCACGTCGTTTTTCACATCGCGGTTCCTTCTCGGAACAATCCGTTACAGGCTACAGTGATGTAACATTGTGAATTGTTAAACACAATGCATGTAGCATTGTCGACAAGAGTTCTGTCTTTTGCTGCTAATTGGACGTGTTTTGTTACCTGATGATGTGATGTGACTTAAGTCTTAATTGCTATTATGTGAAGATCAATAAAACAGTAGAATTTCGATGTATTGGGTTATTACCTGAGCAATATATATACGACATATAAAAAAGGGTTCTATGACAATTGATCCGCCGATAGTTGGCTCTCAGCACCCTTATTACAATATGCAGTCTTATTGAATTTTGACGGTGTGTGCTAAATGTCATCAGACTTTGAATAAAATTGTAGATTTTGTATTTAAAAAGAAACCAAACTGCCGCAGTCACTTTTATTTAACAAGTTCAAAATTGCAATATTAAATTCTTGGGAAATTTTCTAAGAAAAGAAAACATCAATACCATTTAATTTAAAGAATACAAATGAAACTATTAGAAGAAAAGTTTCATTAGCAGGTCAGTCAAAAAGCAATGCCTCATATTTTTTTCTCCTTTAATTGTCAAGAAATAAACAATGCAATTACATACCACAACATTGGCGATAAATTTGTTATTTTTCAATATAATCTCATTTGCACAGCTTTTGGGGGCAATTTGGGAGGCGGGAATTGGTACCGCCGCCCCGGGAACCTTTATCGGATAACCAACACCTCTGCCGTAGGTCACCCCAAGTGAGTCCCGCGAACCCCTCTCCCGAGCTCCCCTCCAACCTCCCGCATTCCATAAATTCAGTCCCTGTACATTCAGTTTTCAAACACCTATTGCAATTTTTTAATACAAATTTCATAATGCCAGATCTCACTATTGTATATAGAAACTATCGCAGGCATGCATATATCAAATCCCCAATGTTTCATCGCAATCGGATGAACGGTTAGCAACGCATAATTTCATGACATCAGAGCTCACTATTGTCTATAGAAACCGTCGCGGGCATGCGAACATCAAATCCCCAAAATTTCATCGCAATCGGATGAATGGTTTAGCAACGCATAGACATCTCATGTACTCATATACACCCAAGCAAACATATTTTTATTTTTATAATTTAATAAAACATAATAATACCTACTTTTTTATATACATACACATCCTTTGAAAGATAATTAAAAGTGAAAAAAAAATGAATGTAGAGGTTACGTCAGGTTAGGTTATGGTTTATTTTCAATTATTTTTTTCACAATTTTTAATGACTTTTCAAAGGGGGTTTTGAAATTGCACGATTCTGAGTTGCCACGGAACTATCTAAATAGATAGGCAAAAATAAGCATAAAACATGAACATTTATAATAATGGTCTATATAATAATGTAACTTTTTATTTAAACATGTATTGTATACAATATGAAATTACATAATGTTCGATTATTTTGCCTTCAACAATAAATCGTAAATGCCCATACCGTTGGAAATGCATTATCTCTGAATATTATTTGCTTTCTAGTTTATTGTGCGTGACGCGTTACGGTGACAATACCATTACGTTTCTGCGTAGATGATATAACGATAAATAATATTACCTTTTCAGAACTAGGCTATCATTTGCCATGGTTTATAAATCAACTTTATTGGACGTTTTGTAAAATGTGCAATAGACCAATATCATCATATTTTCAAATCTTTTTTGTTGTGAGATGATTTTTATTGGAAAATATTGGCAGTGTTGTAAGAATATTATCGCTATTGCACTGTGTATGTTCATTTTGTGCACAGCTGTTTAGACAATTTTTAATCACGTTTTTGATTTATTTGCCCATTGTTTGTTCTTTTTAGGTACAATAATAAAAAATATTAAACTATATTACCCACGCACAGGCTGCGCCTTAGTGGGTTCCCATTATTCGTACTATTTCATGATAGATAGATTTCATGTATACATCTAATGTAAAATTTGGGAAAAATAAAGGAAATAAAAAAGAAAAAAAAAAAAAATATGATTAAAAATATTTACACACCTTATTCTTGCACATCTCTTTTCCCTCACAATACCTTTAGCCTCTTTGAATGATGAATCTTTCTATAGTAACATTAATAAAAGATCTGGCTGTCGTTTTCGATAAAAAGATAACATTCGTTCCCCTCATTGATGCAATCACGAATAAAGCACTTAAATGTCTCGGTTTTGTACTAAGATCATCAACATAAATTATTAAGTTCAACATAAATTTTTAAGATTCATTAATTTCAAACTCTCTATACCCATTGAACAAATTAATTATGATAATTTAATGAAACTACTAAATTTAACTGACTTATCGTGTAGAAGAACCAAAAGCTGGCTGCCTGCCCGCATGGTAGCAGAGCGTTCTGGTCGCTTGCGGGCTCTATAGGTCGCAATTTCTGCAAACCCAGTCTGCCACCTCTTACCAGACCTGACGGCTCTCTAGCAAATACCGCCGCCGAAAAGGCTAACTTATTAGGCAAAATGTTCGCGGAAAACTCGACCCTCGATGACCAAGGTGCTATCCCGCCATCGGTTCCTCACTGCGGTTTTCGTATGAAAAAGCTGAGGATTCGGCATCGGGATGTACTCCAAGTCTTACGAGGGCTTGATGTTAATAAAGCTAGTGGGCCTGACGGAATACCTGCCCTGGTATTGAAGAGGTGCGCTGCAGAAATAGCTCCAATTTTGACGAAGCTTTTCAAAATGTCCCTGAAGTCTGGGTCTGTGCCCTCTGGTTGGAAAAAAGCGATCATTCACCCTATTCCAAAGAAAGGTGACCGCTCTAACCCGGCCAACTACCGCCCCATAGCGATCACATCTGTTCTGTCAAAAGTGATGGAACGTGTGGTCAACGACAAACTACTCACATACCTCGAGAAGAACAAAATTATTAACGACCGTCAATACGGATTCCGGCGGAACCGCTCGTGCGGTGATCTTCTCGCGTATGTGACACATGTTTGGGGGCGGTGCCTGGAACGCTTTGGTGAGACCCAAACCGTTGCACTGGATATTTCCAAGGCCTTTGACCGGGTTTGGCACCGAGGGCTTGTCAACAAACTGCCTTCTTACGGACTTCCCGCTTCCTTGTGTAAGTGGATTGCCGACTTTTTGAGGGAGAGGTCGATTCAGGCGGTTGCTGATGGTTTCACCTCTTCCTCGCATTCGATAAATGCTGGCGTCCCACAGGGATCGGTTCTGTCTCCGACTTTGTTTCTGTTGCACATCAATGACCTCTTGACATGTGCACCGATTCATTGTTACGCGGATGACAGTACAGTCCATGATAGCTTTCTGTTTGACAAGCCTCCAAAGGGCTCACAAATCCCAATGGCTCGGAGGGCTTTGAAACAAAGAATGGACGGTTACCTCGAGAGTGTTTTCTCTTGGGGTAAGAATAACCTCGTCGAATTTAATGTTTCAAAGACCCAATCATGTCTGATTACGTCTAAAAGGGATCGGAATGATAATCTAGTCTCCTTCAACGGAAGCAATCTCCCGAACAGGCCTTCCATTGATATGCTTGGTGTAACTCTAAGTGACCAGCTCAGGTACGGGGGCTCCATCGAGGCCAGAGTTAAGTTAGCCTCTCAGAAACTGAGCGTACTGTACAGGGCCCGCAGATACTTTAATAGTACACAACTGCTAACCCTGTACAAATCGCAAGTGCGCCCCACGGTTGAATTTGGCAGCCACCTCTGGTCTGGAGTCCCAAAATACCTGAAAAAAACCCTCGACTCTGTGCAGAAACGGGCGGTCCGTTTGATAGATTCTCCTAACTTAACAAATGGACTGCAATCTTTAGAGCACAGGCGTCAGGTGGGAATGCTGTCCTTGTTCTACCGGTATTACAATGGAAGATGCTCCGAGGAACTAGCGTCACTGATCCCCTCGGCACCGGTGCATAGTCGGGAAACACGCCAAACACGCGCTCAACATTTGTACACGGTTGACATTAGTCACATGAGAACGGGTCGTTTCTACGACTCGTTCTTGAGTTCAACAGCCCGGCTGTGGAACGATTTGCCGACTTCTGTGTTTCCTCCCTCCTACAATATGGGTCTCTTCAAGACCCATGTTCACTCCTTCCTCTCCTCAACAGTACCCTCCACACAGCATCTTCAAAGATGACATAGGCCCTGAGGGAAATTATTTCCCTCAGGGCCTCCTGTGTGGAGTTAACATAAAAAAAAAAAAAAAAAAAAAAAAGAGCGATCTGGTACTTTTATTCAAATTAGTTAATGGATCACTTGACGCACCTGACTTAACCAAACTAATAAAACATTCCGAGTACCAAATCGTGACACGAGACTTCCAGAACTGTTCTTTGTTTATCCGCCAAAAACTAACTTTTTCATTAACTCCCCAATCCAAAGACTACGTAGGCTCGGTAATAAATTCAGTTCCGTTGATATTTTCATTTATTCTTTACCAAAATTTATTTCAGAAATTTTTTAAATTCTGACATAAATTTTATTATTATTATTCTAATATTGTCATTTCTTTTAAATTCTATTAATAATTTGTATTACAATGTTAAATAACTTACGTAACTGTAATAACGTGTATATGTAAAAGCCTTCAAGGCGTAAATAAATAAATGAATAAAAGATCTAATGTATACTAATACACTCAAAATGCTGTACATAACACTAGTCAGAAGCATTCTTGAATATAATTCCTTTCTCTGGTCACATTTATACAAAATACATTCACATAAAATTGAAAGAGTAAAATAGAAAGAGTAGCATAGATTTTTAAGCATATAAATTATATATTCCACCAAAAAAAAATTATTTTAATTATTTGATGCAATTAGTAAAACTCTCCGAATTATCACAGCGAAAAAAATCTGTGATGTTTTAATATTATTTAAAATCATCAGCGGATATTTGGATAGCCGAATAGTACCCAATAATTACCACACAAGACTCCATGCTCCATTTAATATAGTTGCTTCTCACACTATTTTATGTCCAACTCTTGTCTTCAGAGATTACATCTTGTGGGGAATGAAACTTGCTCTGTATATATGTATGTTTTTTATAAAAATATCGCTTCTTTTAAAAAGCGTATATGTATGTAGATATTATGCAACAATCTTTGAATGTTTCAGATTGTTGACAATAACAAATTCAATACACACTACGCTGCAACTACTTCTTATAACCTACTTAGTTCTTTTATATATGTAATTTTTCTGTACTTTTTTTTATTTTTATAATAATAACTTGCTGGGTTACCCGGCTTCGCTCAGGACAACATTCGAGAGTGTTCTGGAATGTTCCACAATTTATTTTATTTATTTATAGCGGACCCGACAGACTTTGTCCTGTACACAACTGTCGGGACAAACTAAAATTAAAATAGAATAATATTGAATATTCGATACTGCGATGGTAGCGCTGTCTGCCGGATCCAATGTAAAACATTCCAAAATCAACAACTCCTTAGAAATAAAAAAAAATAATTAAAAGAACATTTTCCAGTGGACCAAATTGTGAATCTAAACCATTTTTGAATCCCCTTGAACCCACACAAAAAATTTCATCAAAATCGGTCCAGCCGTTTAGGAGGAGTTCAGTGACATACACACGGACAGAAGAAATATATATATTAAGATAACAAACTTACGTATGCTTATAATAGCTGAAAGAAAACTTTAAATTACATTTACAATTGCAGAAAATTAACTTTTTTTATCCCTACTAATTGCTAAAAAATGTTTTACATCACTGCCACCTGAGGTGCACTGGAATCGATTAATATTGTGACAATAATTGCTGAATCTTATACTGTAAGCTTGAGCCCAAATACGAATCTGCTTGTTGAACTCCTTTGTACAACTTACTTATTGAATACTTATATCTACTTGTGTTGTGCCTGCTTATGTCTTTTATGTTCAGGTTATTATTTATGTACTATCATGTACTATACTTGTTATGATGCTCATGTACAACATCAATGTTACATGTAAAAGCCTTCAAGGCGTAAATAAATAAATAAACGTGCCTTAATAGGGGATGTAGGGAAAAGTTTTTTTTTAATTAAAAATAATCGACACTTGGCTTGACAACTTGACACCAACATATTTCTTGACACCGACAAATTAATTGACACCGGCATGTTTCTTGACACCGTTAGATTTCTTGACACTTCATTTCTTGATAAAAAATCTCTAGTTGGATAAAAGGACACAGAGTAATTAGTAACACGACCGCCCAAAACAGTAGATTAGGATTCAAGCACAACATAAATATGATTCTATTTATTTTGCAACAGGGTTATTACATTAATAATAATTTTAAACAATTTACTCTGAAATCAATAAGGGCATAAGTAATAAAAATAAAAGCAACAAGTTTTTCAACATTTGGAAATTATATAAATAAATCGCCTTTAAGTGGTCTAATCACAGTTTGATAATGCCTTTAATAAGGCGAAATAGCTGTCACGCGTAATAATAATTACACAGCAGTATTTGTTCATAAAAAAATTGTTTTTACAAAATAAATAATAATATTACTGAAATAAAAAAAAATCGTTTGATATCCATACCGACTTATTTTTAAGTCGATTTTTGATATAAAATTGGTAAATATTGCACAAAAAATTATTATTTTATAATAATTTTTATTTCGGAGGGTAACTATCGGGGGACCAGCTGTCGGGTCACCGTGAGAGAATGTTCACCTTTATTTCATTTTCTGAAATGTTTTCATGATTTTCTTTCAGCCTCCTAAATCTTGTGATATCAGCGGCTTGTGATGTCATAACCGCCGTAATGCGTAAGGCAGTGGTTGGTTGGATAGAGTAGGTTAGGTTAGGTTAGAGTTCATAGATTTTTATTTTTTATTGTCCAAACAGTTTTTATTTACATATTTGTAAAAAGTATTTACTTTGTGGCTCCTCATAATTTACAATAAAAACACATAAATTTGTTATAGACCACTTTTATTTTATTACACTCTACCGGTTTCGGAAGGCCCTTCCTTCGTCAGGAGAATATTGTAACTGACAATACTCAATATTCTCTGTTACAATATTCTCCTGAAGAAGGAAGGGCCTTCCGAAACCGGTAGAGTGTAATAAAATAAAAGTGGTCTACAACAAATTTACATGTTCTTATCGTAAGTTATTATTTATATATTATCTGTTGGGAGAAGGAAGGAGTTTTTTTACATTGGCTCCACAAAGGAGTCCCTGTGGAAAACCATTTCCCTCGAGACCTGTTTCGTCTTTGGGGATGCTGTGTAGACGGTCTTTTTAGAAAATGGAAGGAGAGGAAACTATGGGAAGAAAAAAGTTTGAGGGGTGGGTATATAGAAATATGGGCGTCAGTATGTGCAGGAGAGAATCAGACGTATGAATCCATTCCTCCCACTGCAGTGCAAGGCAATGGATCGAGATAGTCGGGCTGAAAAAGTCGAAAGATTTCCCTCAAACAGTCTCTTCTGATCCGGCCCGCTACGTAGTAGGCGGGCAAACGCATCCGCCGCCAAGATCTAGACAAAGTCGGACACAACAAAGGCGATGGGTCGAAAGAGTCCGGCTGCAGGGTCAAAGAGTCTTCCTCAACCTCAATACAAGTGCTCACAATAGGTGGGCAGACGTATCCACCGCCAAGACCTGAACAAACTTCACCCTTTGATAAAGTCAAGTTATCCTACATAGTGGCCCCTGCTGGCCGCAAATAGCTCAAGAAAGAGATAAATGGAATTCTTTAGAGGAGGCCTTCACCTTCGCCTGAGAGAGGGGTTCTTGCTTACGAATGATTTAATATACCCTTATTACATTTTTCAACAAGATTGTATAAAGCATTAAATATACTTTTTATTACTCTGTAACATACCTATTTGCAAGAAATAAAAGGCTTATTATTATTATTATTATTATCTTACCTAGTTAGCCCGTCGTTCCAATGGTTTGATAACGGTAAGGAATCTACAAAATAAGAGTCTCTACTCACTTAATCGCACCTATCGCATGGTGGGCCGGATTGGAACACTTTTCACGAATTTATTTCAGCCTCCTGAAACATGTGACGTAATTTTGCGATGTCATAATAACCGTAACGCGTAAGACGGTGGTGGGTTGGCTGGTTGGCTGGTTGGGTGAGGCCTCGTTCACACCCGGCTGCACCCGGACCACCGCGGAATGAAAGTGAATTGGCCGCGCCGCACGGCTTGGCAAGTGGCGCGCTGGCGGAGAAAACTCGCAACACTCTGACAGCAAACCACCTTAAACGGATTGCGTAATACATAATAGATGAACGGAGGCTCGATTATTTGAATTTACATTTAAATTGTGACTTTCCCACGAAAATATAGGTTTCCAACAAAAATGGGACAATTTGTTTATTTTTATTTATTTAAACGCCCATAGGGTTTGTACATGGAATGCAGTAAATGTTTTTTTTTAAATAACAGTGAAAATATTGAGTTGACAAAATACAGGTAACAAAATATATGTTAAAAACAAAATATAGGTTTCATAAAATATAATAAACAAAATATAGATTGCATAAAATATAGGAGTTGACACAAAGTAGGTAATGTTTAAAATCGTTGTTAAGCCAGCCCGCTCGTCCATGCATACAGACATTCTTCTTTATCCATACTAATATTATAAATGCGAAACTGCTCGAGTTTGTTTATGACCTTTTCACGCATAACACAATATAAAGACTTTAAAAATTCATTCACCAATAGAAAGCTAAATTATATGCGCAGACTATAAGCTCTGGCGCAATGAAATTATAAATATTAATATATTGTATTTGTTATACGTTTTCTGTCGCTAACTAAAGCAAATTTTTGCTAACGTCAGAAAAAAATCGTTTCCATGGAAACGATTGCTTCTGCTTCAGAAAATTCAAATATTAGAATATGTTTTATTTTTTTGGACAAGCTTCTGTTTTGGAATAAATGTCAGTTCCTACATTAAAAATATAATTCGTAACGATTATAAAGACTGAATAAATGAACTGAATAAATAGTGTATTTTTTTATTATATTCACAAACTTTCAAATATTTAATTAAAAATAAACATCCGAAATGTTTGTAAGCGCATAAATTCCGAACGAATGAACAAAATTGGATAATTATTTTTTTCTTTGAGCTATAGCTTTATGAAATTTAGGTGGCAGGCGAGATGTTTGAAAACTGAATGTACGGGAATGAATGTATGGAATTCGGGAGGGGGTGGGGGTGGGGAGGAGGGGGTATAATTGATAAGTTTAACCGCTACAGTAATTTCCCGTAATACCATGCGAGCGAAGCCGCGGGGAAAAGCTAGTATATTATATATTTCAACCAATTTACATAAAACCTTGACAAATTATATACTTAAACCATCCTCATGAATCACTCTTTGTGTTGGTGAAAACCGCTTGAAAATACGTTCAGTAGTTTTTTTAGTTTATTGCCGATAGATAGACAGACTCGGCGGAGGACTTTCTGTTTTATAGAATTACGAATTTGAAATTACAAAGGAGAGGAACATCTTTAGGAACCTAAAAATTTTTGTGATCACTCAAAAATAGTTTTCTGCTAAATAAGAGATACGATTTCTGAAGAGCCTTTTATTATATTTATCAAACTGGGAAGGCTCCGTTAGCAAATATATTACCAAGGATTATTCTGGCATCCCACAGGGATCTGTTCCGTGTCCAACACTGTTTTTTTATGCATTTCAATGAACTTTTTTCATGCGCCCAAAGTATTGTTTGGCTGTTCTTTGCTCCTGTGTGGAATTAACGATTTACATATCCCGTACACATATTCGCCTCCCCATTTTGGGAGGCGGTTATGGGTACCGCCGCCCCGGGAACCATTTATAGGATAAACAACCTCTGTCACAGATCACCCAAAGTGGTTCGCTACGTTTGGTCACTTAGCTGGGGTGCAGGGTTCATGGGGCAAGGTTTTTCCAAGTCTTGTCAGTTGATGCCTCTGTCCTCTTTCCACCTGCTGCGTAGCGGGCCAGATCGAGAGAGACCGCTTGAGGGAAGTTTTTTAATCTCTCCAGCCAGAATCCTTCGACCCATCGCCTTGCACCGTAGTTGCAGGGATGAATCCATACGTCACTCATGGGCATACTAACCCCCTTATTCCTACGCAACTCTAATACCCTTTTCCTTATCAGAACTTCCTCTCCTTCCTTTTCTTAAAAAACCCTTCACACAGCATCCTCTAAGATAACGTAGACTCTGAGGAAAATAATTTCCTCAGGGCCTCCTGTGTGGAACTAATGTAAAAAAAAATCAGAGTGTGCATTTCACGCGCGGTAGAAGTAAAACCTTCAGAAAACTAAGCTTCGAGAGAATGGGATGAATACAGAGTATCGGGAGTAGGATAATTATAGGATTTATTTATTTTAATATTGTAACCAAGTTTAAAAATTATTTTACATTTTATTAGGAGGCCAATTGGCCTACATCGTTCTTTCTCAGGCTGAATCCCATAGATGTATGTGTTTGTATCTTTTTATTGTAGCTGGTTTCCGTTTCATCGAGTTTCAAATCACAAAGAATTTTTCACCTCAAGATTAAAAAAACTTGGAAACTGGGTAGAAGATAGCCGATCACCAAAAATATAAAAATAAACATACATTATGGAAGACCTAACATTGTGTATGGACATGAAATAGGAGTAGAGAAGTTCCTAAAATGCAGACAGAACTCTTCAAAGAGATTATGACATTTAAAATCTTTATCACAATCGTCAAACTGTCTCAATCAATTAAATTGACTTCCACAATATTCTACAATGGAAAAAAGACTGCATCTCTGTTAGGACACCAATAAAAATTCACAATTAAACTCACTTTTTTATCGGATCAAAAAATTATTAAGCATTAAAAAAGTTCCCATGTGAATTTCTTAGTTGCGTAAAAAACTGCTCGATTTCACACAAACAACAATTAAAAATATAAAGCATTAAATTATAAACACGCTTGCGCAATCATCCTCCATTATTGTCTGATTATCCAAAAACTGTAACAAGTTACATAAAAAATAATAAAAGTATTATAATGAATACATTACGAAATGGCTACGGACTTGCTCCATATTTCGGAGTACCTAATTGTTGGTTCCATAATATAAATATACTTTTGCTATCCTAATATAAAAAAAATGTTTCAATCAATTTCCTTATTTTAATTTCTACTACACCTACGGCTACACAAGCAGGTTCTTGTTGTATCTGGAATGCAAAAAGATAACGTTCTCCGCAAAGACCTAGACAAACCTCATACTGCTTAGTCACCAAACGTAGCAAAAAACACTTAGAGTGACCTACGGCAGGGGTGTTGGTTGTCCAATAAATGATTCCCGGGGCAGTAGTAACCATACCCGCCTCCAAAACTGAACACAAATGTAGCAAAAATAACCACAAAATGACCACAAAAAGTCCAATGACATTTCCTTCACATTTTGCATGATAAATCCCGACGAATTCTAAAAATATATAAGTCACACGTCTCCAAATATACAACTAGGACTCTTCAAAGGTTACAAGACTCTCCAGATACAACTAGGACTCTCCAAGGGTTGCAAGTTGCAACATTGGCCAACTGTCACATTTTACAAGATAAATCCCCACGAATTCTAAAAATGTGTAAGTCACACGTCGCCAAATGTACAACTAGGACTCTCCAAGGGTTTTCGAACTCTCCAGATACAACTAGGACTCTACAAGGGTTGCAAGTTGCAACAACGATCAGCGTTCACGTTTCACATGATAAATCCCCACGAATTCTAAAAATATGTAAGTCACACATCGCCAAATATACAATTAGGACTCTCTAAGGGTTTTCAGACTCTCCAGATACAACTAAGACTCTACAGTCGAGGGCACCCACCACTTTCCCGAACCGTTTTAAGGACCAGATTGGTCCCTCTATCAGTTCTCACATCAAGACTCTAAATTTATTTTTTAAACGAAGCTACTTTGAAATGATTCTAAAAGCCCCCGACTGTCCCTACACGGCACAACATACAATTAAACATACCAAAAATTTTTTTTTTAAGTGTTCTCATCCGAGGCAGTTTGTTCTCGTTCTTGAAGCTAGCGGAGAGACAGCATTAACTAAGACTCTACAAGAGTTGCAAGTTGCAACAACGATCGACGTTCACATTTCACATGATAAATCCCCACGAATTCTAAAAACATGTAAGTCACACATCGCCAAATATACAATTAGGACTCTCTAAGGGTTTTCAGACTCTCCAGATACAACTAGGACTCTCCAAGGGTTACAAGTTGCAACATTGACTGACGTTCACATTTCACATGATAAGTCCCCACGAATTTTAAAAATATGTAACAGTCACAAGATCAAGAATGATAATTAGTACATTGACCAACTTTGACAGGTGTAATAGTAATTGCCAAACAATGGCGGTGATTCTCGCGATATCTCGTCCAGTGGGACTCCTTATGCGCTCTCCATCCCACGATCCGGCACTGAGCAGGCAGATAACCGCACTTACATTTGGCGTGCAGTGGCGGTTCATGGTCATTCTCAATTTTACAGGAAAAAACCTATAAAAAAACTTAGTGTTTCTTATCTGGTCTTTTTGTCGGATTTTCCAATAGTTTGGATGCCATGTGTACAATGAGTGATGCTAATGGAAAAAACACCTTCAAATGTTCGATTTGGGGCCCAGAAGCATGAGATGAGGTTTTCTAGGTCTTGGCGGCGAATGCGTCTGCCCTCTTACTGCGTGGTAGACTGGATAGGGAGAGACTGGTTGAGGGAGATCATTTGGCCTCTCCAGCAGGACTCTCTTGCACCACTGACTGACCCACTGACTCCAAGATTCCTACCACCCCTCATACCTTTTTCCTTCCCAGAACTTCCTCTCTTTCCTTTAATTTAAACACATCATCACAGCATCCTCAAAGTTGACAAAGGCCCTGAGAGAAATTATTTTCCTCTGAGCCTCCTGTGTGGAGCAATTGTTTATCTTTTTATGAAGCATTTCTTACGGAAGATTTATCTATAAGTGCGTTTTCGATTTCGCACCTACGGGTATTCATTTGGGCGGATTTTTACGGGGGACTTTTAGTGGCGGCTGTTCAAATAGCTGAACTAATATTTATAACCTTTATCAGAGAGATGTTCGTTGTTGTCATATTTTAGGAGTTCTTAGATTGGTATAGCCGCCACTGCTGGTGTGACGTGTTCACCGTTGTTAACAAGTGTCCGTGAGAACCTTCCCAGGTGCTGAATGATATGACCATTGAGCCGTCCAAAGCCTTAACTTATCCTAACTTAGCCCACTGTGGGACAGTGCTGCTGTCTGCAGTGGTACTAGTCGACGCATTTGGATTTGTTTCGAATTAGATTCCTGCCTTAGCAGCAAAAGGGATACTCTGCATAAATACCTAAGTTCCTAAATACCTGTTACCTCGACTCTGTGTAGAAACGGGCGGTCCGTTTGATAGATTCTCCTAACTTAACAAACGGACTGCAATCTTTAGAGCACAGGCGTCAGGTGGGAATGCTGTTCTTGTTCTACCGGTATTACAATGGAAAATGCTCCGAGGAACTAGCGTCACTGATCCCCTCGGCACCGGTGCATAGTCGGGAAACACGCCAAACACGCGCTCAACATTTGTACACGGTTGACATTATTCACATGAGAACGGGTCGTTTCTACGACTCGTTCTTGAGTTCAACAGCCCGGCTGTGGAACGATTTGCCGGCTTCTGTGTTTCCTCCCTCCTACAACATGGGTCTCTTCAAGACCCGTGTTCACTCCTTCCTCTCCTCAACAGCACCCTCCACACAGCATCTTCAAAGATGACATAGGAGGCCCTGAGGGAAATTATTTCCCTCAGGGCCTCCTATGTGGAGTTAATATAAAAAAAAAAAAAGTTAGCATCCCCGTCGTAGATGTCAGGTTAACATCGTCGATATCAGAGTCAAATTCCGCTGGAAAATTCAGGCTTTCCCCAACGAAATGCCTCTAAGCCTGCAAGTCTCATGTTATCATTCCCCAGTTTTCCACGCACAAAGGTGTGACGAAACTTTTTCCTTCCACCTTTGCCATCCTTGGGATTACCATGTGGAATACCTCAAAAGACTCCCAACTGCGACCAAATACTATCCGACGCCAGTGAGACTGGCATCCCAAATTGTGGTATATTGTGAATCTGAAGAGATTTGTAGAGGAAGGAAAAGTAAAAAGGAAGACTATGAAGTTGTTTGAACCAAACAACTACTGCCAGGCGCGGCCCCACCATCCGCAATGGCAAAACAGACGTATTGACACAGTACAGCACACATGCTGCTAAGCAATTTGTATCATGAAAACTATGAAGGTTTCAAGAAACATGCAAGTAACGTCTATTAATACAACAATATACCCTAAAATATATTCAGAATCTTAACGACGTAAGTAAAGAAGCCGTGTATACAAATTGCGACTCGCGATCCGTGTATTGGACGGACCTACTGTCGAATTTGCCCTATCAAAGAAAAGAAGAAGAAGACAAATACTGTGGGAATCTTAACGACGTAAGTAAAGAAAGCATGTACACAAATATACGCCCGCGGCAAGGTGTATTAGACGAACGTACGGTCGAATTCGCCCTAGCGGGCCTGGAGATTCGACCTTTCCGCCGCGTTCATTTTAATTAATTCTGAAGAACGTGTTACAAATATTTAAGATGTTTCTAAAGGAATACCACCCGAAATTATTAATTCATCGTCTAGAAAAATAAAATCTGGTGCTTACCCCTAACTTTATAGTTGAAAAACTGGTTATAAAATAGTTGTACGTAAAATATATTAATGGTAAGGTATTGTTTTTATTAATTTTAAATATAAAGAACTTACATCCCCAGGTATCGGTTGGAGTAAAAAAGTTATTATTGTTAATTCACCGGAAATTATTAAAATATGAGTTTTGAAAACAAAAATTATTGCGTTGTGTACCGCCTTAATTCGTGTTATACTTTTTTTATGTATTAGGCTTGAGAACTTACCACTTATGTCAACTTTTATGTTTAAATAATGCATTTTTGTATTTTATATGTTCAATAATTGGACGCAGTCTGTAACACATCTTTAAAAATGTACCTGGCTATTCAGATCTGGTTACAAAACCTGGCTGCTGCCATTTCAAGTAACGTAAGTTTCGATTCTGAATGGAGGCTTTTCATCAGGGCTCTCTACCACTCTGGAAAGTTGTCTGACGATCTTCATCAATATGCAATAGCAACAAAATACTGCAAAACTTGGAGAGTTCGACGGCCTCTGTCGTAGAGGGGTAAGGCTCTTGACTAGCGATCCGGAGTGCGCAAATCCCGGTGTACGCAAGTAAATTTTATTTGATTGATTTGTACGCAAGTAAATTCTATTTGATTGATTTGTGATGATATTTCACAATGTTTAAAATAATATAAAGTATATTTCGGCACGCTCCAGAATTGTAGATTCTCTCTAAAACCACCATTCAGAATTGAAACGTAGATTGAAATGGCTTTAGCCGTATTTGGTGACCAGATCTGAATAGTCAGGAACTCTCCTACCTTTTTCTTTCCCATTTCCTTCTGCTACCCATACCTTCAGACACATAACGTACCCCAATTGATGATGCTGTAGCCTCACTGGCTCTAGGTGGTTGCTCCCTGTGAGTGCGGTGTCAAATAAATTTTAAAAAAAAATCCAGTTGGACGATTCTACTGAAGGATAAGGAATTTTCCTTAACCTAAACATCAATGCCTTTTTCACAAAAGAGAACTGGAATCGCTCCTAGGCTTAGTACAATTACTCATCCTTCATTAATACCGGAATCGCCTCTAAACACGTTATTAAGGACAATTCCTTATCCTTAAGTAGAACCGCAATTGCCCCTAAAGTCGTTCATTTTTAGTATAAGGACAATTCCTTATCCGTAAGTAGAACTGCAATCACCCCTAAAGTCGTTAATTTTTAAGATAAGGACATTTTATTATCCTTATGTAGAACCGCAATCCTAAAGTCCCCTAAAGCCATTAATTTTAAGGTTACAGACAATATCTTAGCCTTCATTACATTCGGAATCACCCCTAAATTTAAGGTTAAGGACAATTTTTTATACTTTAGTAGAAACGGAATCGCTTCTCTGGTCTCCTGCCGGATAACGAGGGTCATTTTAAAGAAAAAAATGAGTTAACCTGGATTGAAGAGTGTTAGAGGGAGGAACATAACAACTATCCATAGCAAAATAACGAGCAGTAACACAGCAACTCGTTTTCACGCGGAAAAGACTACTAACGCGTGTTCTACAAATGTAGAACACGCGTTTAACATTCCTATCTCCCACATCAATGCTTTTAAATGGCGTATAATTATTTGCAAGGCGAAAGAAAGTGACATAACTTAGATAACTTGGAAATAGACATTCAACAACGTAGACAGAATCTTCCCCTTGACCTTCTCTATCTCGGGGCAGATTCAGATCTCGAGGCCATCATTCTAAATATGATTATATTTACGTGTTAGAATTAATTTTTGTTAATTTAGCATTTCTCTTCTAGTTGAACTCATAACATCAACAAGAAATAGTTTATAATTAAAGTCGAAACGTATTTTGTCCTTGTTTTCAATAAATTCTATGATATCGTTTATATAATAAATTTATCTATTTATTTTAATTGCGTTCTGCTCAATATTGTTTACAATTTTGGAGGAGACCATGGGTACCGCCGCCCCCGGAACAATTCGTTGGACAACCAACGCCTCTGCCATAGGTCACACAAAGTGTTTCGCTAATTTGTTGATTTAGCAGGGGTGCCCAGGTTCATAGAGGTGAGTTTTGTCCAGGTCTTGGCGGGCGATGCGTGGCGTCTCTTATACATACCAAATATATACCAAACTTACTTATACCAAATTTACTTTTTTGATTTCAAGCTAAAATACCCAACCAAATTTAAGGCGACGCTTCCCGACTCAAAAAGAAGAAGATGGAGAGATATGTAATTACGAATGTTGTCAGAGCGCGCTGATGTTTTCAACGATAAAATTGAAGCGAAAATTATGAAAATGCTTAATAAAACATGGCTCTTTGTTTTTGAAGAGTTTTATTTTCCAATGTACATTTGTTACTTAAAATTTAAAATTTCTACGACCGGTTTCGACACAACTGTGTCATTCACTAGTAGGATTAAAACTAACTTAAAAATTATAACTTACTAACTTAAAAATAAAACTCTTCAAAAACACTTGTCTAGAAATTGTTACATAGTTAATGCCCAAGAAATACAAAAAACATGACTCGTTTAAAATAGAGCAAAAATTTCGTGGAAGGTATCTTAAGTATCATTTAAAGAAATATCGTGAATTTTTTCACAAATATAACTTAAAATAATAGAAATAGACTTGTTTTCAATAATTTTCGGAGCATACTTAGCGATTTTTTTCTATCGAGGGAATTTCATACAATTTGCGTTTCGGCGTGGTACGTATCTAGATATTATCTTCAAAAATAACATATATTTTTTTAAGAGCTTAAAAACTTCAAATGTTTAAGGGAGATATGTGAGAAATCGGTAGAAATTCGGATAGCGGCGGCTTAATAATATTTTTAATCACAAAGTAGCAAGTACCTAGTTAAGTACGCGTTACTTTATTTAACAATCACCGGTCAGTGGTTGAATGGGCATCGCGTTTGGGTCCCACCCAGGCGTCCCGTGTTCGATTCCTCTGCTGGCTTAGTCCTCCATCACAACACAAGCAACATTTTCGGCTTTCTGTGGTGGTAGTAGGAGATTTTCAAACATAGTTGGGTTATTCGTAACCCTGGAATGTTTGTCTTCTTTTTAAAATTAAAAAAAAAAGTCAAATTATAAAATACAGGCCATTAAAGAATTCAACTTTTCCCGATTACAGAGGCAACTTTTTGGAGGCAAATATTTGTGATATATCATTGAAGAAGAAGATAACAATAATAATCTAAGCGAAAATATGAAAGAGAACAAAACACAGAAAAATAGAAAAAGATAATGATCGCAACTGGGACTCGAACCCAGAACCTCTCGTCTAACCGGGACGTGCGCGTTCCATTCCACTATTGCCACCTTCTGTAAAACCGTCATATTTGTCAATCTCATTATTAAAATTTTAGAATTAACTATATTATCTTCAACAATTTTTTTTTCTATATTATAGGCAATGCCTTTTTTATTTGAAACAATCGTTCTAAGAATTGGTTTGTAACCTAGAAAGTGTCTCGGATAAATATATCCGATTTTATTCATTTGGAACTATTGACTTTTTTATAAAAGTCTAAATGAAAATTCAATTTTTTATATGAAAAACCCTCTTTTTATAACTTGAAGGTTATTCCCGCTAAACCCGCTCCGTAGATTTTTGCTGCTAAGCCCTGCGGGCGACTTTTGGTTCGGCTTCGCCCAGGTGGTATGGGTGACCATTATACAAATCTAATAGGAACTGGTTCCAAAAATAGCCGGTTCCTCGGATCCAGTGACAGCTAATTACCGAAACAAAGTAACCGCGGCAGGCAATGGCGTCATATATAATACATAGACGCGTACTATTATTATTCACAACTGCCAGTTACAATAATAATCATATTATCATCAATCTTACCATACTCGGAGAGATTCACGAAATCACAAATCCAAAAGTACTTACGCGTGCCAGCGGACGTTCCTCACGCTAGCTGTTGGGCCGTCTTTTGGCATCATTGGCTACTTGCTTGAATTTAGTTCTATTACAAAAGTAGCATTTTAACAAACTTCGTATACGAAGTTGGTTTTGCATAAAGTTTCACTTAATATAATGTCACTGAAACAATAATATGCAAAAGATATTCTAATTTACGCATTCAAAAACCAAGATAACTTTACACAGGCAAACTCGGGCCGATTCACAAGATCCACATTACCACATTACAACATGCATTCCACCAACCAACAACTAAAACGACTTTTGGACAAAGAAATCTGCAATGCTTCCCTATAAAATTATTCAATATACTCCCTTTTGCAATAAAAACCGTTAAAAAAATAAACGACTTCAAAAGAAGAATTAAGGTATGGATTATGGACCTGAGAAGGAAGAACATAGATACAATTTTGCAACCAAATAAAGATTAATGTTTGTATTGTGCTTTCTTTTAGATATAACTGTAATATTTTAATATAGGTATTAACTTATAATTCAAACACAAAAACATGTGAGTCCTTCTTCTTTTTAACCTACATAACTTTTACCACTCTGTCATATTTTGTTTTAACTATAAATGAATCTCTCTGGATCTCAGAGGGAAAATTGTAGCAAGGGGGGAAGGAGGCCTCAAATGCCTATTGGGGTGACAAAGACAAGCTGCGTGTATACCTATTTCGAATGACGACCCATGCGACAGAAGTGTCGTACAACATAAAAATTGTACGAGACAAATTTTAGAGATTTCTTAAATGTTTTATTAAACATCATTAAAAATAAAAATCGCATTTATAGAATACGCAAGTCGAGGTGGCAGAAGACAATTGTGATTTGTATGAAATACACTTCTATCACGAGGAGTTACACTTCTGTCGCGTAATTTTTACTACAAAAATATAAACACATTATTTTTTACCGCACATAGTCGTTACGTCTTTAGTACAGTAGATTTTAAAGTAATTATAAAATAATAATATTGATAATTCTGTTGATTTTTTTTCCACTAAGTGGTGGAGACAACTTTATGTAGGTTAAAAAGAAGAACGACCCATGTACAATTTGACCTTCGAACGGGTTACCACAGTAAGGACACATTCTTTCCAAAAATGTAAAAAATATATATATATAGTAAATAAATAAAAAAATAAGGCGAGGCTTCAGAGATGCATTCGTGTCAGGTTCTTAAATTTCAACCGTACAGACCCAAGGCCATTAAAACAGGTCATTTGCCGAGTGTGCGCCGGCGCACACGCCAAAATTAAAAAATATATTATTTTGAAATGCTATTTTAACCCTCATGTATAAAGAAAGCGTATGAAGGAAAAGGTCAGAATCGCTTGGGGGCATTCTTGTTCTTACGTATCAGATGTCCTAGCCAGCCAGTTGGAATTATTTTTATTAAATTTGTCTATGAATTCGACTCTTCATTTTACCCGGGATTTGAGCTGTCGAACTACTTAGCGTCGTTTCCGTGAAAAAGATCGTAAAACCTATAAATTCATCAGATAAACGCAAATAATGTTGTTTTTATCCATAGTTTATTGTTCAAGGAATGTGTTTCAGTAAATATAATAAACGATAGCACAAAATAAGCACACAAAATATTACTTCAAAGTCAAAACGTCCTAGGCATTCGGGAGGTTTTAATAATGTCCGATATGCAATAAGTAATGTCATTACTTGTATTCAACAGTGAAAATCGTTATCAAGGCCCAAACATTGTGATATATATATATACAACATAATCATATTATTATTGATGTCAGTGCACCTTGATGTTGATATCAACACACCTACTGATTACCCTCAATCATTCGCATTACACGGCAAAAAAAATGACATTATCCATTCTTCGTGCTGTCATTGTATTCTAATATTTGCTCTGTGATCAATATTGCATATGATTAATACATTCAACAAGGATGGCAGATAAGAGAGAAGATAAGGTGTTGGAAAGAGCTCTGCACTTTTAAATAACACAAAGGTGTTCTCTATTCGGTTGAGAGTTCAACGATTTTTTTTTTGCTATCGTTTATTGATCTCTGGGCCTGGTGCGAACCCGCTTTAGCAGGGTGGTATTGATGATTTAATTAATTTATTATTATTTTTTATATGCGGTATATATATATATATATTTTTTTTTATCTAATCTCCAATGCAGTGATTGTCCCGCGTATTATATTGGCAAAACGGCACGTAACATAAACACCCATGTCAAAGAGCATCTTAGGTGTTTACACAGCAATGGCTTCTCCGAATTTGCAAACCACCTGATAGAAACAGACCATAATTTCGATAAAAACTCAGGCGTCACCCTTTTTCATAAAAACACGATAGGTATCAGATTAGATAATTTAGAAGCCCTAGAATTAAGGAAAGCCAAAAATATTAACAGTAAGGTAATTAATAATCAAATCAATTTAAATAATAGTCCAATACTGAGATTGTTCCCTTTTGACAAAAAACATTCCTTTTCCTTAACCAATGCTCCATCTACACTCGTCCCTACTTCCTCCCCCACTTGAGTAATCCAGCCCATTTTGTTTTAAACCACAATATGTATATTATCTATAACACATGTAACTTAATTTTAGTAGAGTTCTGTACTGCCCTTAAGAAGCTACGGTGGTAGCGAAACCCGGTCGGCATTAAGTACATAAAAATAAAAGTGGTGTTTACAAAGTTATTGTTTTATTTTTAAAAATTATAATGTCACATCACAAAGTATCTGCTTCATAATGAACAATATGATATCTGCTTCATAATAAACAAATAAAATTATTATTTACATAACAAAAAATATAAGCGTAAGTCACTAAAAAAATGTTTTTGCATGACTATGAAGTAATATTAGAATTTTTTTTTAAGAAATACCCCTTTATGGCTAAGACTATTTTTAAGGTTGTGTATTTTTTAATTTTTTTTTCATTCTTTTAACAAAATAAATAAAAACCACTTTTTCGCTTACTTGCCTCGTGCAAATAAGACGCTCGATTTCAAATTTTGAAGGCATGAGAATCGAAATATTTCTAGCGTTTATATTCTTCTTAAGGGGAAAACTGATGAATCTACATAAAATTTTGTAGCATGACATTTTTTGATTTGAGCTTTCGTTTTTGAATGCGTGGGTATCGAAGTTAAGATTTTTTTGGTTATTTTTTTTGATCAGTCGTTAAATTCGTCGAAGCGTAGATCTGGCTCTAAAAGTTTTTATAATCCTTAGGTGCTCCAAAAATACCGCCGCCCCGGGAACCATTTATTGGATAACCAACACATCTGCCGTAGGTGGTTTACTGCGATTGGTGACTTAGCAGGGGTACCCGGTGTCATGGTTTGGAAAGGTAGTGAATTATGTATTTTTATCCTGATTTTGATTTGCAGCTTACAGCCTTCCCAAACACTGTAAACTGAGATGCGTGTGTACAACACTCTCTTTGAGCGACATTGCAACCCATGCCGGGTACTCGCTAGTTATATTTTAAATTAATATTATTTTATAATCCTAGCGGGCCTGCATAATGCATATTTCGTACAGAGCCAATGCTCTCTTATCAAAAAAATGTACACACTTCGTAGTAATATTAATCTCTCAGTTGCACGTGCGTGTTTGTATGCGTGACACATTGTGCATGTGCAGTGTGTGCACAAGCCTTACGCACACACTGATAACTGGCTTACCTCGGGTAGGTACTATAATCTGTGTGATTTGATATCTTCTACAACTTCCCCTCGTTCCCTACTTTCTTCCCCTCCTCTTGTGTGGTTTGGATACATTTATATTCATTTTTCTGTTGTGGGCAATGAGGGTTTTAGAGTCGAAAAATTGGAAAAGGAGTATTAATTTTGGATGTATAACCTATCTTACTTATTAGATTCTTACACGAATAATTTACTAGAACAATATTTATGCCAAACTAGCTGTTACCCGGCATGCGTTGCTATGCCATTAAAAAAAAATTGTTTCTTCCAGCGTGTCCTTTCCCAGTCGTCCCGTTCCCCTTCCGCCTCTCCTTCACCTCCCGCGTCCCCTTCCCCTCTCGCGTTCCCACTCGGTCTCCTCCACTTTCCCTCTCCCCATTCCACTCCCCCCCTTCCCCCATCCCACGAACCCCCCTTCCGAGTTCCCCTCCCCCTCCCAAATTTCCCTCATTGGTTTCCCTCCCTCCCCTCCCGCAAGCCCCTACCCGAGTTCCCCTTCCCCCACCCCCTCCCCCAGCACTGCTCTCGCATTCCATACATTCAACCCCGGTAAATTCAGTTTTGATTCTAATATTGGAAAAATTGTTGTTTTTACTATCTTCCTCAATTTTTCCATATTTTCTCACTGTTTATAAAGAAGCTACTTTTTTTAAAATGACTCAAACCTCCAATGTCCAGGCATATATTGTTAGCAAGCTTTATGCGTGTGCGTAATGTTGTCAGTTATTTATTTCCCTTTTTCACGTCTCATCTTCGCCACAAGAAGCTGAAATAAAAGTTTATTAATACATTGGAAGAAGAGTTAATAGAATCATTATATTACATAAATATTATGATGAGATTGTATGACTTAACCAAACTGAGCTGCAGTCGTCTGGCAGATAAGCGGGGCCATCAGTCCAGTCGCAAGCGAGACTCAGCGTCCGCGCCCCTAAGCTGGCTTCCCTTATCCCCTAAGGGGGATAGGGTCCCGAAGATCCTAGGGAAAAAAAATTAGCATCGGGTCCCCAGAGGCAGGGTGGAATGGCACCGGTCCGCTATGGCGACGGGGGAGGCGCGGGCGGACTATGCAGCGGCTGCCTTGGGAGTAATCTCCTCAATTGATGCATGGTCATAGGTCTAGTCCACCCCCTTGATGGGGTGTAAGACAATACGAAATGATGAGATGGTAGTTCATTTCCGGCTCCTTGAGTGATACAAGTCCAGATAGTACAGCACACGCCAATTCTTAATACAGACCTAACGTTGTTTCAGAAATCGTCGCAATAGGCGAGTTTAGAGTCAGAAAAGCGATATACCTCCTCGCCGACGCCTTTCTCTGTCGCATGTGTATTTTACTCATCATTGTCTTTCGCTTACGGATTGTAGCAAGTTCAGGGTGGCAATACAGTTTGGCTGTACTATAATGTAAAAGCAAATATAAAAATAGAGGGAGGGGGAACTGGGACGGGGAAGCATAGAACGCATTCTTGGGGAGAGGAATCCGGAAAGGGGAGGGAAATGAAGGAGAGAGGAGGGGGGTTCACGAAAGAGAGTACGAGGGAGAGAAAGGGTGAAAAAAGGGTTGGCTGGACGGGAATGCGAGAGAGGGAAACGCGGGAGGTAAAAGGGGTGCGGGACGCATTGGACGCATTCTTTGAGTGTCATTGCAACGCATGTCGGGTACTCGCTGGTAAAATATAAATATGTATACATTTAATTATAAATCCGACATAATGTTAAAAAAATAATAATGATGTCCAAAAACAAAGAACTTGAAGGGGGGACGCCAGAAACATTGATAAAAACCTTTTTTTTAACTTTTCATTCAGTTTTTGCCTGCAACATTCCCAAAGGTGGAATATAAAAATATAAAAATGCGGGTATAAAAATAGAGAAGATAGCGAGCTTAGTGTCAACAACCAGCAGAGTTCCTCGCTAACTAATTATCTATTTTTTATATTTATTTAGGGATAAGAGTTTTTTATAAATATTTACCTAAAGGGCTAGCGATCTGCCGTTGTCAATGCGGAACGGACAAAATGCAAGTTTTCAGCAAAACTAGTGGAAATATCCGTGTTTGTAAACATGGGAAGGTGAACAAACTATAGGCATATTTTTTAATCAATTGTTAGTCACATTTTTTTATAGAACATTTTATCTATGTGATTAGCGCTTTAACACCGTTCTCCAGAAATATTTGTATTTGCACTCTGGGCGTGATTAACTGGAGGTGGTTCAATGACAGTTGATCCGCCGACAATTGGCCCACCGGCATACTTACGAGTATATACAATATGCAGTCGGTTTAACGAAAATATGGTATACCCAATTACACAAAATATAACTAAGGGATGTTTAGAGAGGATGTACCGCCGAATAACGAAGTATAAAACTGCATCAAGGAAAAATTTGCTTCTCTATATACTGTGTATACCAGCGCATAAGTACAAAAAATCGATGCTGTATAAATTCGTTTGATATTCATACCCAGTACTTACTCAGTACTTACCTGGTAGCAACCTAGTACCTACCCAGCACTTATCCAGAACCTATCCAGTACCTACCCAGTACCTACCCAGTACTTACTCAGTACTCACCTGGTAGCAACCTAGTACCTACCCAGCACTTATCCAGAACCTATCCAGTACCTACCCAGTACTTACTCAGTACCTGCCCGATACATATCCAGTACCTACCCGGTAGCTAACCAGTACCTACCCAGCACTTATTCAGTAGCTATCCAGAACCTACCATGTTCTAATTCAGTACCTATCCAGGACCTAAGCGCTAGCTACCCAGTACCTACTCAGTACCTACCCAGTACCTACCCAGGGCCTACCTAGTGCCTACCCAGTGAATACCCAGTACTTACTCAGTACTGACCTGGTAACAACCTAGTACTTACCCAGCACTTAACCAGTACCCATCCAGTACCTACCCAGTACTTATTCAGTACCCACCCGGTACCTACCCAGTGCCTATATCTCCCTCTCAACTTCCGTTCGCCTCGCCCGACACTTTTCGTAACGCTGTCGTCACGCATTCACCAGCTTACTCCCCAAGTCAAGCGTGCGTAAAGAAATTTTACTTCAAAATTGAAAATTTGCCCACGATCTTAACTAACGTAACCTATTTAACGAATTTTTAATTAAAAAAATTCATCACTTTTCAAAGGAGGTATTTAGTTGAATTCATTCCGAGTTGTCCGGTCACCAATTTTTTTTTTAACAATTTATTAGGGTAATTTTTTACCGTGGTTCACTTACCCTGCTTCTACCGGATAAATCTTGAAACAGAATAGGTAAATCTACGTTCGCATAATTATTATAATTGCGAACGAAATTCTACAAGCAACTCTGCTGTAAGCTGTACGGTAGCTTTGTAAAACAGCGGTTTGGGTCTTAGCTGCTTTCAGACATAATATTATTTTCGATAAAAACCTTCGTTATTAAACAGCGACATCTATGAGAAACTAAGTGAAACACATTTCAAATTTTCTTGGAACGCGAGTAGTTTGAATATTTTTACAAAACAAGTACTCTTCACTCGACTCCGTTGACAATATTTTTTTGTTTTTTCCAACCAAAAACAAACAAAATCACTAGGAATTGGACGTTATAAACACAGTCGTCAGTGTGAGGGGTTGGGCACTGGTCACTCAACCGAGTGACGGCATATAAAAGAAAATTTTCGTTTTTTATTTTTTTTAATTGAAAATGAAAATCAAAAATGTCGTAGCAGACCAAAATTTCATTTATATTTCTTACAATAACGATAGGAATCACTTTTTCAAGTAAGTCAAGAACCGTCCTTTATATTGTTTGACATTCTGAGAACTATTACATAATGTCGTTAAACTTAAATTTTTTTTTAAATATTCCACCAATTCGTTTACTATTTAGGTACTGGCTGGAATATAAATAAATATTATGTTATTATTATTCTTCCTATAGGAAGAAAAATGTAATGAAAAATAAATATAGCCGATATTAATTTGTAAGATTAATTCAAGTAGAAACAGTTTTCTTTAATCGAATACTCGTATGTACATATCTTTAATATTTTTTTTACCTTTCTTTGAAGCTGTGCGGAGGATATGAAAGGAGTGAACGTATTGAAGAGACCCGTATTGTAGGTGGGAGGAAACTCGGAGACCGGCAAATCATTCCACAGCCGAGCTGTTGAACTCGAGAACTAGTCGTGGTTCCCTGTTCTCATGTGACAAATTTTAACCGTGTACAAACGTTATGCCCGCGTTTGGCGTGTTTCCCAACTATGCACCGGTGCCGAAGAGTTCAATGACGCAAGTTCCTCGGAGCATCTTCCACTGTAATACCGGTAAAACAAGGACAGCATACCTACCTGACGCCTGTGCTCTAAAGAATGCAATCCGCCTGTTACGATTCTGTAATCACAATTATGAGTGTAAGTTCCAAATCGAATTTCAGAGTTCAATAATTGGATTTTATCATTAACTGGCTTTGGCTAACCGGCTAAAATTTCATAAACCTCGGGATAAAATTGTAGATTTGTCTAAAACTCGAATCCAAGCCTGGTTATTCATCAGTCATAGGAGGAAGGGATTCGTTTATTTTCCAACGTGATGCTATGTAAATTGCCTACACGTAGGCGCTCTATTCAAACTGACCCTATACACATCGCAAGTGCGCTCCAGTTTTAAATTTTGCAGTCACCTCTGTTCTGATCTGGAGCTCGTAAATTCCAGAAAAACCCTTGACTCTGTGCAGAAATGGGCGGTCGGTTCAATAGATCCCCCCATCTTGACAAGAAAATTGCAATCTTTAGAGTGCAGACGCCAGATAGGTAAGCTGTCCTTGAGTCCTTGTTCTACTGGTTTTACAATGGAAGATGCTCCGAGGAATTGATCATTGATCCCTTCGGCACCAGAACCTTGTCCAAAAAAGGTGGCAGACAGTCAATAGTGAAGCCTTCATACTCGATAGCGTGATTACTGATTACAAATACTGCTGCCAAATGACATTAGAATGAAATACTCAGTCATTGAAAAATAACGATTTTATTATTTATAGCGCTTTGTTTACATTGTAAATATTGCGTTGTAATAAAGTAATAAGAACCATTTTAAATTTATTTCTATAAACAATGACGCATACCAAGAGTCCAATAAAACATTTTTTCAAAGTTATCAACCTACCAACTGCCCGGGGAACCATATATATGCGATAGTGGTTATATCAAATATATGGGGAACCATATATTCCATTCCACCAAGTGGTTTGCTACGTTTTGTGAGTTGGCAGGGGTGCCCGGGTACAGGTTTTGGGTAAAGGTTGGGGTGAGGTTTGTCTAGGTATTGGCAGCGAGTGCGTCCATCTACTACATGGTGGGCCAAATCGGGAGAGACCGGTTGAGGGAGACCTAACCTAGACCGTCGATCCATCGCCATATTTGTGGGGTGTTGTGTGGAGGGTCTTTTTAAACGGAGGAAGGAGTGAACACGTTGTAGGATAGGGGAAAGCAGAAGTGATACCATGTTGCGCGCCTTTAATCGTCTTAGGGCCGGTATCTCAATGTGGTTTATGGCATTTGGTTTTGGTTTATCCGTCAAGTAACGGGTGCCAAGAACTATTAAGCTTAGCAAAAAAAAAGTGAGCACTGGCGTTAAGAAATTTATATAAAATTTTGCAATATTGGGCACGTGAGTTGTTTGAAAAATGAGTGTCTCATGAATTTAGCGACAGGGAAGGCGGGAGGGGAACGGAAATCCCGGAGAGGTGGAGGTTAAAGGAGGGGGTTGCGGGAGGGGGAAGGCAGGGAAGGTGGAGGGGGAGCACGGAAGGGGGAGGGCAGGCGGAAGGGGAACAGGACATAAAGGGACAAACAATTTCTTTATTTAGGTGCATTGCAACGCATGCCAGGAACTCGCTAGTACGTTATAAATATATAAAAAAGGAGAAAAATTTTAGTTTTTTGTGAATAATTTTACTTGTTTTAAGAAATATCTCCATGATTTGTGCAACTGAAAAAAAAAAAAAATTTTAATGTTGTTTTATTATTTTTAATAAACACTTTAAATATTTTGTAGCTATCATGTATTTCAAATTTTCTATTTAAGTGTCTAAATTATGTAAAAAAAATACTTACATTGTTTTTCATGTGTCTGTGAATTACGCAAATGTTATTACTGTAGACACATTAGTCTAGGGATATTTATATTTGTATCTTAATTTGTTATACATTAACCAAAATAATGCTCTGTAAATATCCTGTTTGTGTCTCAAATAAATAAATAAATATAGAGTTTTACAAAATACTAATTCGGTTTTTTGTGGATTTCAATTGGCTCCACATTTAGCCAGGATTTCAGGAACAAATCCAAAATAATGACTGGATTCGTCAGGAAAAAACCATTAGAGTTATTCGAAGTTGGAACACAGAACTAGCAATCAACAGAACGGTTCCGGTGAAACATATCAGTGGTTCCGTCGGTCGTTGCAATTGCAATGCACACAGCCAGTGGCGTAGCTAGGGCGGAGACGGCGGGGGCGACCCGCAACCCGATGCCACCTAATGCCACCGGATGCCACCGGATGCCATCCGATGGAGGGTGACACCCGACTGTGAAAAAACTTACGAAGGTAGAATATTGCTACAAAAATATGTTACACGCGAACACTGTCTGTTATTTATATTTTCGAACCTCTATGGTTCGATCGGTCGAATATTCCCCAAAAATTCTGTTGTTTTGTTTTCGTTCCTAGCTCTCTAGGATTCCCCTGAAACATTCCCTGCTTGTCACCTGTGTCATTCTCATTTCTTTCATACATTGTGATTGACATGAACTCGTCGAATGAATTGTTACCTATTGATTGACGTGAATTAGTAAAAAAAGTTGTTATTTATTCATTGAAAAATAATGTCATACATAAAAACATAACGTCTCATTAGGGCATTCCTGCATCGAGATGTGCAGTTTATTTTTGTAGTGTGTTAGTGTCCTTCTGTTAAAAGTGTTGAAAAACATCTTTAAAAAAACAATGTAAATAGATTGGATAGTTCATTTTTTGTAAAAAACGATAACTAATAAAGGCAAAACCAGAATACAATTATATCAGAATCGATCGATAACTGAATGAAAAAATATGATCAATTATCTGTATTTTTTGTCCTAAATAAATAATTTAGGAATAATAAATAATAAGTTATTTTGAGGATTTCAAAAAATGTTTTTACATATTTGACTAGTTAGTAATGTTTTATTTTGTAAGAAGTCGAAATTGCGTTTTGAATTTCTCAAAGTTACTTTAATGGCTCTCTTCTTAATGGGTCATCTGTCACTTTCAGCGAGTGACTGTTCGCTTACCGCAGTTCAACTAGCTGCCCTGGGGCTCTAGCATGGTGAAATCGATAACTTAACGATATCGGATCGTTAAGGATTAACTTGCGGTGATTTTATATCGATATCCCTAGCACAGTTTCATTGTTGATAGTCAAACCGATATTGGTCGGGAATAAATTAGAAATTGATGTACGCTGGCAACACTGACGGATCTGTCAATAAATTCGCATTCGCTTTCACGCTTTCTTCACTTACGTCGTTAAGTTTCTAAGTTAAGTATATTGTCGTCTTAAGGCGGCACTGTCAGAATTTCTACCGATTTCTTGCATATCTCCCTTGAATATTTGACGTTTTTAAGCTCTTAAAAAAATGTATGTTATTTTTGAAGATAATAACCCCCACGCCAAAACGTAAATTATATGAAATTCTCTCCATAGAAAAAAATCGCAAAGTATGCTCCGAATTTTTTTATTTTCAAGCTTGTCTCTAATTTAATAAGTTATATCTATGAAAAAATTCACAGTGTTTCTTTGAACGTTGTTTTAGACAACCCCCAGAAGATTTTTGCTCTATTTTAAACGAGTCATGTTTTATTAAGCATTTTCACAATTTTCGCTTCAAATTTATCATTGAAAAATTAGCGCGCTCTGTCCAACATTCTTCAAAATCTCTCCATCTTCTTTTTGAGGCGGGAAGCGTCGCTTTAACCGCACCGGGTACCACCCGTGCTAGCTACGCCACTGCACATAGCACGCATCGCACGCATCGCACGCATCGCAGCACGCATCTTGTTCGGCTTGTCCCGCATCCTGCGTCCCGCATATTGTTGTGTGTTGAAAATTATTTGATTCTTGATGACGAGAATGACGAGTGTAAGAATGTACCACTGCTACAACCACTAGTCCTGGCTTTGTGTACTATTGACTATAGTACCCTTTACACACAGAGTTCGGAGCGGGACGTGCCCCGCGCCACTTCAGGCCGCCGCGCAGAAAAGTTTCACAGTGAACTGCGCTGTAAACCGTTATCTTACTTTGGGTCTTTACTTTTCTGCGCGGCGGTCTGAAGTGGCGCGGGGCACGTCCCGCTCCGAACTCTCTGTGTAAAGGGTACTATATTGACTGTGTTGTTAATGTATTTGTAGGAGTAACGTTTTAATGTGTATGTAGGTACTGTCGCAGGGTTGCAATGAATGCGTTCTAAATTACCCACAATGTTTGTTTAAATTCAACTCCCCAAATTCAACGCACTTCATACACGACATTTTTTACCAAATCTTATTATTGAAAATTCTGAATAATGGCCTGGAGTCGCCAGAGCTTACCAACTTAATAAAAAATTTTGCCAAGATCAACACGAAAATCTAATTTATTTCATTAGGATTAGGAAATTTTTCCAAATTCCCAGTACATTTTTTTTTTTTTTACAGTAAATACCGCACAAGAGTCCCAACTGCTCCCGTCTGGAGCCAGTGAGACTATGGCATCCCCAATCGAGGTATGTTGTGAGGCTGAAGGTAGTAGGGAGGGGAAGGAGATAGGGAAGAGGAAGGGGAGGAAGTACCTGGCTATTCAGATCTGGTCACTAAACACGGCTAAAGCCATTTCAAGCAACGTTTCAATTCTGAATGGTGGTCTTACACCAGGGCGATACTGATAGTATCTTCCACTCTGGAACGTGCCGCAAATATACTATATATTATTTTTTAAATGAATAAACTGTGAAATAACACAAATTAATCAAATAAAATTTATTTGCGCACGCCGGGTTCGAACCCGCGACCTTCGGATTGTGAGTCGAGAGTCTTGCCTTGGGACCACGGAGGCCGTCCACATACGCGCAATATAACACAAAATTTCACAATATAGACATTTTTAGCAATACCCTTCAGAAATATCGAAAAGAAATAAGGCATACGATCGAAAATTAATACAAGAGTTTGGATACGGGAGCATCTTCTATCCTTGTCTTAGATTCCCTTTCCCCGCCCTCTCACCTAAAATTAATTTTTAAGATACAATAAAACTCCATCTCCAAAAATAGTACATAACTACTTTATAGTATATAAACCCGTACAAATCGCGTACCCCCACCGTTAAATTTGGCAGCCACCTCTGCAGCCCCAAAATACCTGAAAAAATCTCTCCTATCTTAACTAACGGATTGCAATTAAAAAAAGCTTTTTTTATAATATAAGATAATAAAACTATTAAACATAAAAAATGGAGTTCTACGAATTAAACACAAAAACAATTAATAATTAATTTTTACTAACAAAAGGTGTCCTTGTTACCCCCCTCCCCGCTCTTATTTTCCCCACAACAAAATCTCCCCACAATTTACCCAATTAATGAAAAATCTTAGAAGTTCCCCGCAATTTGGGGAATTCCCAAAGAATTGGCAACCCTGACTACTGTGGGTAACCGTTTGTTGTGTTGTGTTGTGTGTGATGTTTAAAAGTAGGTAGCCATCAGTGTTGCCATGTCCCAAAAATAAAACATGTTTAAAGAGCAGAAAAACATGTTTTATCATGTTTGGAAGGATTAAAAACGATATTTTTCGTAAGCTTTTCATTAAATTAAATACAAAAATAACGTTACCTACGGTAAATTATCTACAATGTTTAGTAAAAAGAAAACAATCAATTTAATTGTTTTCCTTTCAACACATGCAAAAATAATGTTTTGGAAAAATAAAAACACAATACAAATAATAAAATTTAATAATTTAATGTTTTTTACTGTTATCAAGTTTAATTTGTAGAACTCACTGATGTGGAAAATAAAAACACTAAAATACATTTATAAGATAAAAAATTTCAAAGTTTTTTTGAATATTTTCATACTTTTTTATTGACAAATATAATAATTAAAAGTTAAATAAAGAAATATCCTGAATCCGTACTAAGGTTCAAAAATTACATTCCTCGCTCAAAAATTACATTCCTCGCTCAAAAATTACATTCCTCGCTCAAAAATTACATTCCTCGCTCAAAAATTACATTCCTCGCTCAAAAATACATACTTTTTGTGACAGGTAAAAAAACATGGATTATTACAAATGACCCAAATAACCATGAAAACATGGTAAAAACCATGCATCTGGCCACACTGGTATGTACTATGAGTTGTGCTGTGAAGTAGGTACTATTAATACCACACAAAGGACAAAGCTTGATCGGCGGTTCCCAACTTTCCACCAACAGGACGAACAAATTATTATAGATTATTTATTTTCTTTTTAATGCTAATTAATTGTATAAAAAAAATTCTGAGATTTTTGAAATTTCTTGAATTTCAAATTTTTGGGATTTTGAAATTCCTAGGATAATAATAATAATAATAATAAGGTCTTTATTCCAGGATGTGGGGAGGGGAGTGCAATCCCTATAAGAAAATGCTATCCATAATAAGAAAATATAGTATCCGGAGATCGCGAGTTCAAATCCCGGCTTGCGCAATCATTTTTAATTGATTAATTTGTGTTACTTAACAATTCATTAATTAAAAATAATATGATACAGTGTATTTGCTGCACGTTCAGAGTATCGATACTTCCAGAAAGACTCGGTGAAAGACCACCTTTCAGAATCGAAACGTTGCTTGAAATGACTTTTTAGTCTGTTATCGAATCGATCGAAAAGTATTATTACGTCTGCGTCTGCGTGGTTGAATTTCAAAACCCAGTTTCGAGTGCAAGTTGACGCCACGCCGTACGCGTCGCGCCACAAATAACATATGTGTACGTGGAATTTCAAACAAAGCAACCGTTGTAATTCAGTTTTGAATTCAAGAATTCGTCACAACATGTCGCCACTTTCGTCAGCAGGTCGGATGGGAACATGTCCCCCCAAGATATAAGTGCTACGAATTTGTAAATATTTAGTGTCTCACCGAATATGGAAAGATTGACGGTAATACATAGTTAGTAGATATTACATACAACGTCATTGCCTATCTCGGCTGTTTTGTACCGGTGACTATCACTCGATGACAGTGGATCCGAGGGACAGGCTTTTTTTAAACCAGTTCCTAATGGATTTATAAAATGGTCACCAACACTAATTGGGCGAAGCCGAACCAAAAGCCACTCGCAGGGCCCAGCAGAAAAAACCTGCGGAGCGAGTTTTTAATTCGTTATCTGATTAGACAGATACTGCCTCACCTTCCTCTTGTTCGTTTCATTCTGTTCTCCACTATTTTCAGCCTTACAGCACACCTCAATAAAGATTTTCACTTTTTTAAGCTCCACATATAGAATGCCTTGAGGCCCTGAACCCTTCACAAAACATCTGAGGCAAGTTTTGTGGAGGGTTTTTTAAGGAAAGGAAGGAGATAAAATTCTAGGAAGGTTAAAGGTATGAGGGATGGGTAGAAATCTGGGGTCAATGTGTTCATCAGGGAAGAACGTATGAATACACCCCCCGAATGCGGTGCAAGACTATGGGTCGAGAGAGAGAGCAACTGGAGTTGTTAAGGGTCTCCCAAACCAAACTCTCCCGATCCGGTCCACCGCGCGACTGGTGAGCAGGCGCATCCGCCGCCAAGATCTGACCTTACCTCACCCATTGAACCCGGGCACCCCATCTAACTCACCAAAGCAACCCCCCATCGGCGATCCACGGCACAGGTGTTGATTATCAAATAAATGTTTCCGAGGCGGTGGTAACCATACCCGCCTCCCAGATTGCATTTAAATAACCACTGGAGTAATTATGGTCGAAAAATGGACCACTTTTATTTTTCTGCGATTGATAGCGGTCCAAAATTGGACCACATTTTCCTACCATTTGTAAAACATTTATTGTAATTATTTAAAACATTTCCCTGGCCAGCCATTTATTTTAAAACGAAGCTATTGAAATGCGTTATCTATTATGACCATAGATGTCGCAAATCCGAACTTCGTTGACTATTTTAGAACGATGTTAAAAATAAATTTTTAAAATATTTTTTTCACGCAAAATTTTTTATCAGCTGTTTACGGCTAAAATTAAGTCCTTTTTCCATTGAAATCACCTTTCATTATCAAGTACACCACAGACAACATACAGAAATCGAAAATATTCTATGATGACTCGAACAAGTACCTCTCACTGAGTTTCAAAGTAACAAACACGTAGGATTCGCGCGGTTATAAACCTTCCGATTTTTTAATATTTCTTTTATAAATCCTACAAATATTAGGTAAACAGTAAAATGCAGGTTAATTAATTGGCTATATAGCACTATAATAAGTTTTTATGTTAAAATTCGAAGGTATTAATTTTTTAATGTTGGCGAAAAATTTAAAAAATTATCTTTTGGAAATCTCGAGCAATCGAGCCAAATTTATTTATTTCGTATCGCGGTCGCTCCAGTGGATAAACACAAAAACAAAATAATATAAAAATTAAAAAATATATTTTAATTAAATTTGTCGCTAAAGTTTGACAGCATCTGCTTCTCATGATAGGAGGCGTTACTCCCTTGCTAGATGAAATGAGAAATGAATTCAAATTTAAATTAGTACACATCTGTCGTTCGTCGTGACTGTTTGCGTCGTTCATTTCCGTGTCTCTCGTAAATAACAATAACAGTATTTGAGTGTTAAACTGTGACATAAACTCTTGTGAACATTACCGTGTTATAATAAAACAGTTTAAACTTGTAAGTGAATACATTTTTATACAAATTGTCCATTTTTTAGGTTATGTTTTGATTGAATCATGGCTCATTGTACTTTATTGCCTAACATAAATAGAAATAGACACATTGAATTTACTATCATCTCTTTCTCTCTTGAACGTATTACATCTGTTGTCTCGAATTTTGGAGTGGTTTTTGACTGTTTCTTTTTTATGTTTACTACAATCATTTTGTTGAGTAAATATTGTCACATGTTTTTTTGAAGCAAATATATCTTTTTTTATTGAACTTTTGTGTATTTGTATTTCGATAGTAGATCAAATTGGAGTCAAATGAGTTCATAATGGTTATATAATTTTTAAATATATTTATTTGAATGTCGATTTGGTTTTGGGAATGAATTAATGAAAGTGGAAATTAATTCATCTCCTGACATTCGATCACGCTTAAACTCGGCAGATAGACTCGTTGTCGTTGTCAATGCATTCTATCAACTTTGGTGGCTTTCGCTTACACGTACGCGCACACACAAGTACTTCTCTGAAATTGGCTACTAGCTTGCTAAAATTTCAGGATGTTATAAAAATTGAAAATAGATGTATTCAAAATAACTTAAGAGGCGAAGCTAGCAGTCCATAATGGAGTCCTGGTACCTACCCTGATATATGGCAGTGAGGCATGGAACTGGCAGAGGAAGGATGAAATGAGATCCCTGAGGCGTATGCGTGATAAAATCATGTATGATCGTGTGAGAAATGTGGATAACTGCAATTATGCAAGGCTGATGTAAGCGCAATGAGTAAGATTAAGAAAGGGACACGCAGATGGTTTGGGCATGTAGAGCGAATGAACGAAGAAAGTAGTGTAAGAAGAATACATGACGCAAAAGTGAATGGTCGAAGAAGTTGGGGACGCCCGAGGAAGACATGGCACCATCAAATGAATCAGATACTTGAGTCAGGCCATGTCAAGAGTCAGAGTAATAGAAGAGAGTGTATGAGACGATGTATGAATGTGAATGAGGCAAAGAGTGTGTGTCAAGACCGAGTTGTTTGGCGGTCCTCCTCTCTGCCTAGCCCTGCGGGGAAACGGCGTGATCGTTAGTTAGTTAGTTAGATAGACGTATTTTTTTATTATCAACCGATAGTGAGAATAAAAAATAATTGTTTCTGTTGTGGGTCTGTCTGTTTGTAAGTCTTCTTCAATAAACTTGGATTTGTTTTGATTTAAGTGTCATTTCCAAAATTGGAACTGAGTGTCAAGAATTAAACAAGCTATAAAGTACCTACGTACAATATAATATTTTAACAGAAAATTATACTGTTAAAGTTGCCGGCAGCGCTTTTTTAATAAATTTTAATGAGCGAAAATTGAGAAGAAAACAATAGTTATTTTTCATTGAAGGGTTCCACTGAATACACATTTATTTAGGGTGGTTAAAACATTTTTAATACTAGGGGCAGTCAAATAGTAATGCCTCCTATTTTTTTTCTCCTAAAATTATCAAGAAATAAATGCAATTACATAGGTCAAAAACCACACTATTGACAATTAATTTGTCAGTTTTGAATGTAATCTCTGTCAATTTCCAACGTTTTCGTCCATCTTTTAAGATGAAGCTAAACGTGAAATCATATTTAGATTAATCTTTACGACAAATCGGTTTACATTATGAACATCAAAAAATAGGCTACGGATAAATTGAAGCCTTTACTAGCTTTTCTATGTATTGGAATTACAATACAATCATTAATTACATAACAAAAAATATAAGCGTAAACAACTAAAAAGAAAATTTTGCATGACTTAACTATGAAGTAATATAAGAAACAATTTTTTAAAAATATCCCTTTATGGCTAAGACTATTTTTGAGGTTTTTGAATGTTCTCACTTTTTTCATTCTTATAAAATTATGCGCAAAATAAATAAAAACCACTTTTTCGCTTACTTGCCTCTTGCAAATATGACGCCCGATTTTAATTTTTTGAGGATCGAAATATTTCTAGCGGTTTATATTTGTATCCCAGAGTGGTAAAAAGCACGGTCCTGCTGCCTAAGGCCATCCGCCATAGCTTTTGTTGGGTGAAAGACGTGCTTTAAGCTTTTTAAGGGTTGTGACGTATCGGACAAAATTTATTATGCACCCCTGCCCCAAAAATCAACCATTATCAAACCCTCTGCATCCCAGAACACTGTCGCCATAACTTCCCTGCCGGTCACACAGTTCCACCGACTGCCTTTGATTCAGGTTCCATGAAACCCATATTTCGTCACTGGTCAAAATTTTTGTGCAGTTGCATCACCGTACACATTTTTCAGTCTTCTGCATTCAAGAATTCAATCACAGAACTTTGATTTATACGAACATTGATATCGGCCATTTTGCAAGCGACTTCAGTGCTATCACCTGTTGACGCAGAAAGTTACTTTCTCGTAAATTGTAGATGAAGGTTTGAGGAATAGCGCCAACTTAATTTTTTTTCATTTAACTAACTTTATTTAATTAGGAAAAAATTGGAGGCATTAGTTTTTTACTGATCCTCGTATATTATTTAAGGCAGTGTGCTTGTACTACGAACCAGTTTATATCACGAATACAAAAAATATGCATTAGATTAATTGAAGCATTTCCTATCATATCCTTTGATAGTTTTGCTTGGTTAGTGTAATGTTATGTTAATTTGCAGACACACTATCAGATTCTCCAACTCCCTTGGATGGAGATTACTTTGTGCAATAAAAGAGTCTTTATCTGGTTTTATTTATACTTCGCGTATACAATTGGGACTGCGTTAGTTAACCTAACTAAGAGCTGGCTAAAATGGTTCTGCCCAGTGATCATCGAAACACCGCCTCCGAGCTGTCCTGACCACCTGTCGGAGAGCTAAAACACTACGGCTTGCCATCTAGCGGATTCTACCGATAGCTGATGTCACCGCCATCTGTCTCTACAGGGCGGAAGCTTTACGATACACTACAGTTAGAGTTAAAATAAGTGTAAAATATATATGCATAAACTTCTATATAGTTTATTTTTGACGTGATAACGTCTTATAAATCGATGAACGCCGGCTGCACTCACGAAAAAGCATGACTCATTGTCACGTTGCCACGTTCCGCCTGAGCCGAGCGTGCAAGCGAGAGCGCAGAACAAGCGTTCGGCTTGTGGCGCATTTATCCCTTTTCCACACCATCGTTATTATATGACGTTTTCACGTAAAATTATCGTCCGTAAACCGACTGTACAGACAGCCAATTTTATATTAGAAATGTATGAACGCAAATAAAAAACAACTTAAAAAAATGTTTTTGGCAAATATCGTCTGTGACAGTTTCCTTTGATAACTTTTTTTATACCCCCCTATAATTTATAAAATTATTGTGATTTTTTCTACAATTCGGGAGGCGAGTACGGGTACCTCCTTCCCACCTCAAGCCTTTCGCTATGTTTTTTTAACTTGGCAGGCGTGCCCGGGTTCATTGGGTGAGGTTGGTCTGGATTTTGGCCGCGGATGCGTTTGCCCACCGACTGCGTAGCAGGCCGGATCGGGAGGAGACTAGTTGGGGGAGACCATTCGACCTCTCCAGCAGGACTCTCTCGGGGTATCGCCTTGCACCGCAACGGAAGGTATAGATTCACTCCTGGACGCACTGCCTCCAAATTCCTATCCACTCTGGATACCGTTTTCCTTCCCAGAACTGAAAGAGACAAGAGTCAAGAAGAGACAAGATGAAGCAAGAAGTGACAAGAAGAAGCAAAAAGGGCCAAGAAGAGACAGAAAGATCCAAATAGAGGCAAAAAGAGCCAAGAAGAGACAGAAAGATCCAAGTAGAGGCAAAAAGAGCCAAGAAGAGACAAGAAGATCCAAGAAGAGGCTAAAAGAATCAAGTATATACAAAACGATCCAAGAAGAGGCATAAAAAGCCAAAAAGATACAAGACGATTCAAAAAGAGACAAAAATAGCCAAGAAGTGACGAGAAGATCCAATAAAATGGAAATAGAGCCAAGAAGAGACAAGAAGATCCAATAAGATGGAAAATAAGCCAAGAAGAGACAAGATGGCCCTATTCTTCCTTTCCTATAAACACACAGTATCCTAAATATGACATAGGCCCTGGGGGGAATAATTTTCCTCAGGGTTTCCTGTGTGGAGCTAACATAAAAATGAAAAAATAAAAACACTTTTTTGCTTAAACCGACCGTTTCTGGATTCTGTTCGCCAAACCATTTTTGTGCCTATTGCTGGTAATGTTTGTGGTGATATAAAGCCTAATAAGAATATATGTACAAACTCTTGTCAAGGGAAAACAAGAACTGTCATCTTGTTTAGTTATGTATATCTTAGTTTTTAGTTACTTGTATGTTTTATTACCGTCCATATAATTGAAACATGACTACTTTTACGATCTTATTAAATACGTTTTTGAGTATCTTACAATTTATATGGAAAACTTAAAAAAATCGTAATATTTTCAGAATTGAAGGCAGAGTTCAAGAACAGGAACAATAATTCATTATTAGTTGTTATTATTTGTGAAAATTCTATGTAAATGAATCAATAAAAACCGTTAACTAGTTTGTATCAATATTGCAATTGTTTCCCTTCTGTAATACATGCAATTGAAATAAAACAATGCACTCGATCTTTGGCCCTCAATAATTAAAAATGCAAAAAAAATTTTTTCGCACGAGGTCCGGGAAACAAATATTTAGTATAGTATTGCACAGTTTTTCGAAAAACTCACATGGGTCATACAGTCAAAAGACGACCTTGCCGCCCCTTAAGTTCGTCCACCCTAAGGATCGCTTTCGCTTGAAATGCGATTCAGTACACCCCCCCCCCTCAAGCAAAAATCGACCACCCTGCCTATCCAGTTTCACCGACAGCAGAGACCATTTTGGCGAGACAAGAAATTAAGATTTTTAAGATATTTTAAGACTTTTTAAGACTTTTTTCTCATACAAAGTGCAATTTGCTAGGGATTTATTCTATAAAATTTTACGGCGTTGCTGGGAAAAAATGGCATTTTATAGGTGCGTCACGGAATTCGAGATTGCGTCAAAAATAACCCTTCCGCCGGAGATGTTTTACGACAGATTCGTAGTAGAGAGTATTATTAAGATTTTAAAACCGCGACATGTAACGCATTTCATCCAAAATGTTCTGCAATATTGCATAATACCTTGCATTATTTTTGACATTTGCTAAGATTTCACTACCGTCGAAAGTGAAAAATTTGGCGGCCAGTAGAATAAGTCGTCGAGTAGGTACTTAAATTCGATTAAATTGACTAATAATTGATAATAAAAAACAATCTTGAGTTTCAAGACACGTCAGTTAGGAGAAAATTATGATTTAGCCGTATAAAATAACGGCTTCAAGCCTGTTTCGGAGTCGACAATTTGAAAACGCCTCTGCGGCTCGAAAACCGATTCTGGCTGTAATGTTTTTGAATATTATGGAGGTTGAGAGATTAAAAAAACATTTTCAACGGCCGTAACATACGCAAACCATTAAAAATATTTCACTATACGCTACGGAAAATATGACGTTTGAGAAAAATAACGTGCTTTGAAAATCCCACAGAAGAGAATATATTGCTGGCCATATAAAAAGAACACGTTTAATTACAGGGTAGGTACTTTTCCGTTGAATTATTACAAATTTGTTCGTAAGATGAACGGATTTTTTTAAGGAAATGCTTAGGTACCTACATCAATATTGTTTGTCTGCGTAAGTACCGGGTAGGTACCGGCTTACGCATCTTTAGATATCAAATAAAAAATTAATGATTTGAAATAAAAGAAATCACTCGGGATGGTCGCAATTTTTGCCAAAATGCATTATTTCAGGTATGTGGACTTTTGTAGTTATGAAGGAAATTAGTACTAAATAAATCGGAACGTTTTTGAAGTAAGATGGGTCCAAATACAATGCTAAACACTTTTCTTTTATGATTGTGTGAGTAAAAATTCGAACTAAAAATGACAATGAGGGCGCTGTACAATATTGAGTTTCCATCAGGAATACACATTTTGCAAGAGTAAAATATTGAATAAAATATGCTCATTTCCTAGACAAGGTAGGTACTTAAATACCTAGGGACTTTTTTCTTTTAAAAATAAAAAAAAAACATGATATCAAATAAACAGAAACAAACAAAGATGGTCGTATTTTTTTGCCAAAGTCGATAGGTACCTATCATTTCAAAACCAAATTTCAAAATTAAAAAATTAGGATTCGTAATATTTATTCAAAAAATATGTAGGTACTCATGTGCACCTGCCCTGATTTATTTTTTATATGAACGACTTTGCATTAAAATTATTATTTGTTAAATAATTTTGAAAAATACATTTTTATGGCGCCATTTTTGTGAAAAATGACAAAAAAGATGAGTACAATATTGAAAATCTACCAGGAGCACATGATGTATCACTATAGAGTTCAAGTGGGGTGGGTCGCGAACTCACATGTCAAACTTTTGTCAACAAACCGGACCTCTCAGCGGTTTCGGTTGTTGTTTTACGACAAACGGCATTACGGCCGAAAAATCGATCCTGGCTAAAATGTTTTTGAAAAATATTATAATCTAGATGTCTCCTCAACTAATTCGATCGTCATTACATACGCATCGCATGTGAAATATTTCAGGGCAAGCTAAACAAAATCAGATTTTTCCACGAAAAACACGTGCTTAGAAATTTTTAGTTTTTCATTCCTGGGTAGGTACTTATTTGACGACGACGTACTTCATTGAAAAAATTTGAAAAGAAATGCGTAGGTACTTTCACGAATAGGTAGCTTCACAATAAATTAGGTTTTAATGCAATACTAAGGTAAAGTTGTTTCAATAAAGTTGAATAATTCAACAATGTTTTTAAAGTTAATTTTCACGTTCTGTGTAAGTTCTATTCGAGTTCTGTTGTTTTATCGTTATAGGCCAGTCGCATCATAAAACTGAAATAATTACAGAACTTTAATAGAATTTGAACAGAACTTTCACAGAAGGCTAAAATTAACTCGATTAGTACATATTTTCTACACAAAATTGTAGAAAATATGTACAGGGAGACATCTAGCGGTGAAGAATGTAAGTACTGATTATTTTCATAAGAAAAATTTCACACGAATTTATTCTATTTTTATTTTATGGCGAGGGAGGCGGGAATTCGACATTTCGAACGTACATTGCGTGGTCGAAGATATCGTCAAAAATACGCATTCTGGCCGAGATGTTTTTGAATTAATCTTAAGTAGAGAGTTACTACAAGCAGTTAAAACTGTGACATGGTTCGCTTTCCATTCAAAATGTTACACAAGAGTGCATTTCACAATGACATGTTTTGACACTTTACGTAAAAAGCATTTTCCTCTAAAATATCTTTTGGCTTTCTAGCCAGTATAAAACCTAATTTTCTTACAAATAAAATCAGGTTGGGTAAATTTTCTCCAATATTGCAACACCGAAAATGAAAATTTTTCCATAACCCTCTTGAACTTACGAAATCACCCCATAATACGTTTTTGTATGAAGATTTTTTTTTAAAGATGGCGGATTTCAATTTTTACGGCTTGGTGCGGTTAAAATTCAAGCGGGATTAGTCCAAGTTTGTGAGTTGGTCTTGCATGTGTAAAAAATATAAATACAGAATATTGTAAAACTGCAAATTATGAACTAGGTAGGTACCCGATAAACGGATTTAACTGATAAATTGGGCTCCAATATAGCTCAACATTAGGATTCGTATTATTTATAAAAATAAATACTTCTGCGAACTTTTTTTCATTGGAGTGATTACTTGACAAAAAATTCTGAATATACATTTAAATGGCGCCGTTTTTTTTTAATTACTGTAGGGAAACTTAGTACCTACTCGCGCACTATGAAATAATATTTTCTCTGCAATTTTTTTACTGGAATAAAAATAAGTTTAAGTTTCTAAAAAATTCTGAATAACACATTTTTATAGCGCCGTTTTTTGAAAAAATACTACAAGGGCCCCAAGTACCTACCCGTGCACTCATGTGTAGGTACCTACCCTGATTTATTTTTTATATGAACGATTTTGCATTAAAATTATTATTTAAGAAATAATTTTGAAAAATACATTTTAATGGCGCCGTTTTTGTGAAAAATGACAAAAAGGGTGACGAACAATATTGAAAATCTACCAGGAGCACATAATACGCAGGAGTAAAATATTACAGACGATACATTTATTTACTAGACCAGGGAGGCAATTCTTTCATTGACAAAAATGATTAATTTAAATAAAAAGAAACATCCGAAGACGGGAGTTTTGAAGTGATACTTCTATAGCACTGCTGTGATTTGGATTTCGGATGAAACGGAAATGACGATTACTCCACCTGCGACAATGGTCAAATTTTTTTTGCCAAATGGTGTAGGTACCTTTTGAATACTGTAGGGGTTCATACATTTTAAATTAAATTTCAATGTGAATATCGCACAAGAGTCCCACCTACTGCCGTCTGGAGTCAGTGAGACTACGGCATCCCCAGTTGTGCTTAGTTAAAGTTTCTAAAATATTCTGAATAATACATTTTTATAGCGCCGATTTTTTTAAATTAGTGCAAGGGCAAATTTTTTTTTTTTATATCCAAAATCCATTTTTTTTTTCCAAAATTAAATTTTTTTTTTTTAAATTCAAAAATTTCCAAATCCAAATTTTTTTTTTCCACAATTAAAAAATTTCCAAAATCCAATTTTTTTTTTCCAAAATTCAAAAATTTCCTAAATCCAAATTTTTTTTTCATTAAAAAATTTCCAAAATCCAATTTTTTTTTCAAAATCCAAAATTTTTTTTTTTTAAATTACACCTTACAGTATCCGAGATGGGTATCAAATTACGCGTCTCGATCTACACAATCCGAAGGGCTGAGTGAAAAAAATAAGCGATAAACTCCTAGGACCATCTTTTGAGATAAAGCTCTAATGGTTTTTTCTAATTTAAATTAAATGAAATACTGAACGCCCTGAGTCGGGCGGCAGGATTGGTTCAGTACTGAATTGAGCGGTAAGCTCCTGGGCCGTTTTAAAAGTATCGGCGACCAAAGTGGCACTGTGGTAAGAGTCTTTTCAACAGTAAACTATACGTTTCGGGTAACAAATTACGCGTATCGACCTGCATAACCCAAATGGCGCAGTGAAAATTTGAGCAGGAAGCTACTTGGCCTCCTTTTGCGAGAAAAGGCCCGTACTGAACGCCTTGAACCGGGTGACCGAAGCAGCCCGAGAGCGGATGTACGAAATTGGGCTGTCAACTGCCTGTGCCCTTTGTAGGCGCACACTCCTTGCTTTATCCACATTCAAACATCGTTTTTTCTTCACCTATTTTATTTTACACACACTCTTCGCTTCATCCGCGTTCACACGTCAAATCGCGTAGTGTTTAACCCCTTGGTTGCCTCTGCAACAGGCAAAGCTAGTATATATTATTGCACAGTTTTTCGAAAAACTCACTTTTTCCTTTACGCGAAAAACGACCTTGCCGCCCCTTAAGTTCGCCCACCCTAAGGATCGCTTTCGCTTATTTGATTTTCAGTACACCAAGAAATTAAGATTTTTAAGATTTTTTAAGACTTTTTTCTCATACAAAGTGCAATTTGCTAGGGATTTATTCTTAAAAATTTTACGGCGTTGCTAGGAAAAAATGGCATTTTATAGGTGCGTCACGGAATTCGAGATTGCGTCAAAAATAACCCTTCCGCCGGAGATGTTTTACGACAGATTCGTAGTAGAGAGTATTATTAAGATTTTAAAACCGCGACATGTAACGCATTTCATCCAAAATGTTCTGCAATATTCCAAAATACCTTGCATTATTTTTGACATTTGCTAAGATTTCACTACCGTCGAAAGTGAAAAATTTGGCGGCCAGTAGAATAAGTCGTCGAGTAGGTACTTAAATTCGATTAAATTGACTAATAATTGATAATAAAAAACAATCTTGAGTTTCAAGACACGTCAGTTAGGAGAAAATTATGATTTAGCCGTATAAAATAACGGCTTCAAGCCTGTTTCGGAGTCGACAATTTGAAAACGCCTCTGCGGCTCGAAAACCGATTCTGGCTGTAATGTTTTTGAATATTATGGAGGTCGAGAGATTAAAAAAACATTTTCAACGGCCGTAACATACGCAAACCATTAAAAATATTTCACTATACGCTACGGAAAATATGACGTTTGAGAAAAATAACGTGCTTTGAAAATCCCACAGAAGAGAATATATTGCTGGCCATATAAAAAGAACACGTTTAATTACAGGGTAGGTACTTTTCCGTTGAATTATTACAAATTTGTTCGTAAAGGCCCGTATCCTGCGCCACAATACACATGAACACTAGCTTGAACAGCACCCAAAACATTGAAAATTTGAACACTTCGTGTTCAAAAACCCTGTGTTCAAGCTTTACCACAGCCGACGGAAAACATTCATCTCCCGGGCGAAGGGGGAAGGCTGGCGGGGGGAAATGTGTTCATATTTTTACAAGAGCCGCGCGATGCGGTCATGTATGGAGAATCAGACCGAACAAGTTTTTGAGGTTATGCGCAATGAGCAAGCTTAATAATCACTAGTTTAAAATATTATGATACCTAAATACAATATAATAAATATATTTGATAATAAAATTATAACATAATAACGAATATTAACAATATTAACATTAATATTATTTTTGAAGTGGGTGAAGCGGGAGCGGGAAGGCAGGCGGGGCCGGCGGGGCCGGCGGGGGGGGGGAAATAAGTTCATATTTTTACAGGAGCCGTACGAAGCGGTTGGTTGGTACCGGAGGTAAATCGAATGACGTTTGGGGTTATGTCAACCGCGCGAGCCTAATACCTAATTATGACTTTAAATTCCAAATAAATACTGTCGTAATGATGATTATATCTTTCGTGATCTCACTTGTAAATAAAGTCTATTAATTTATAAATCGGTTTCAGAGACACGGAAGAAATGACCATTTAAAATAGGTATTCTATTCTTTCCCTGATAAATAAATACCTAATAAAAATCTAGTTAGGTAGGTTAGGTCTAAGTTGAAATCTGCGTGTTCTCCTTTATATTTCGTTTACAATATCATCGCTAAATTTATTAACAGAACTCGACTTTTGACGTTTGAATTTCGAATGCGTAATTAATTACGCATTCGAAATTCAAATACTGACTTTAGGTCATAATAATTGATATTAGTCGGAAATCTTTCCTGGTAAATAAACATCTATTAAAATATCTCTGTTTTCTCCCTGATGTAGCATCTCTTCTTCATCGGAACATATTTTAACATTTATTTAAACGCTAAACGTCAAACGTCAAGTCAGTTGCGTACGCATGGACGCGTGGACTCGTGGACAGGCCACTAGCAAAGTGTGTGACCGCGCGAACTTCACACCTGTTCACACCAATCTTTCAAACCATGTTTCAAAAAACGCAGGAGACGGAAAACAATGAACGTTTATAGTGTCGTTCAAGCTACTATTCATGTGTATTCCGGCGCAGGAGACGGGCCTTAAGATGAACGGATTTTTTTAAGGAAATGCTTAGGTACCTACATCAATATTGTTTGTCTGCGTAAGAACCGGGTAGGTACCGGCTTACGCATCGGTTCTTTCCTTCAGATATCAAATAAAAAATTAATGATTTGAAATAAAAGAAATCACTCGGGATGGTCGCAATTTTTGCCAAAATGCATTATTTCAGGTATGTAGACTTTTGTAGTTATGAAGGAAATTAGTACTAAATAAATCGGAACGTTTTTGAAGTAAGATGGGTCCAAATACAATGCTAAACACTTTTCTTTTATGATTGTGTGAGTAAAAATTCGAACTAAAAATGACAATGAGGGCGCTGTACAATATTGAGTTTCCATCAGGAATACACATTTTGCAAGAGTAAAATATTGAATAAAATATGCTTATTTCCTAGACAAGGTAGGTACTTAAATACCTAGGGACTTTTTTCTTTTAAAAATAAAAAAAACATGATATCAAATAAACAGAAACAAACAAAGATGGTCGTATTTTTTTGCCAAAGTCGATAGGTACCTATCATTTAAAAACCAAATTTCAAAATTAAAAAATTAGGATTCGTAATATTTATTCAAAAAATATGTAGGTACTCATGTGCACCTGCCCTGATTTATTTTTTATATGAACGATTTTGCATTAAAATTATTATTTGTTAAATAATTTTGAAAAATACATTTTTATGGCGCCATTTTTGTGAAAAATGACAAAAAAGATGACGTACAATATTGAAAATCTACCAGGAGCACATGATGTATCACTATAGAGTTCAAGTGGGGTGGGTCGCGAACTCACATGTCAAACTTTTGTCAACAAACCGGACCTCTCAGCGGTTTCGGTTGTTGTTTTACGACAAACGGCATTACGGCCGAAAAATCGATCCTGGCTAAAATGTTTTTGAAAAATATTATAGTCTAGATGTCTCCTCAACTAATTCGATCGTCATTACATACGCATCGCATGTGAAATATTTCAGGGCAAGCTAAACAAAATCAGATTTTTCCACGAAAAACACGTGCTTAGAAATTTTTAGTTTTTCATTCCTGGGTAGGTACTTATTTGACGACGACGTACTTCATTGAAAAAATTTGAAAAGAAATGCGTAGGTACTTTCACGAATAGGTAGCTTCACAATAAATTAGGTTTTAATGCAATACTAGGGTAAAGTTGTTTCAATAAAGTTGAATAATTCAACAATGTTTTTAAAGTTAATTTTCACGTTCTGTGTAAGTTCTATTCGAGTTCTGTTGTTTTATCGTTATAGGCCAGTCGCATCATAAAACTGAAATAATTACAGAACTTTAATAGAATTTGAACAGAACTTTCACAGAAGGCTAAAATTAACTCGATTAGTACATATTTTCTACACAAAATTGTAGAATATATGTACAGGGAGACATCTAGCGGTGAAGAATGTAAGTACTGATTATTTTCATAAGAAAAATTCACACGAATTTATTCTTTTTTTATTTTATGGCGAGGGGGACGGAAATTTGACATTTCGAACGTACATTGCGTGGTCGAAGATATCGTCAAAAATACGCATTCTGGCCAAGATGTTTTTGAATTAATCTTAAGTAGAGAGTTACTACAAGCAGTTAAAACTGTGACATGGTTCGCTTTCCATTCAAAAGGTTACACAAGAGTGCATTTCACAATGACATGTTTTGACACTTTACGTAAAAAGCATTTTCCTCTAAAATATCTTTTGGCTTTCTAGCCAGTATAAAACCTAATTTTCTTACAAATAAATTCAGGCTGGGTAAATTTTCTCCAATATTGCAACACCGAAAATGAAAATTTTTCCATAACCCTCTTGAACTTACGAAATCACCCCATAATACGTTTTTGTATGAAGATTTTTTTTTAAAGATGGCGGATTTCAATTTTTACGGCTTGGTGCGGTTAAAATTCAAGCGGGATTAGTCCAAGTTTGTGAGTTGGTCTTGCATGTGTAAAAAATATAAATACAGAATATTGTAAAACTGCAAATTATGAACTAGGTAGGTACCCGATAAACGGATTTAACTGATAAATTGGGCTCCAATATAGCTCACATTAGGATTCGTATTATTTATAAAAATAAATACTTCTGCGAACTTTTTTTCATTGAAGTGATTATTTGACAAAAAATTCTGAATATACATTTAAATGGCGCCGTTTTTTTTTTAATTACTGTAAGGAAACTTAGTACCTACTCGCGCACTATGAAATAATATTTTCTCTGTAATTTTTTTACTGGAATAAAAATAAGTTTAAGTTTCTAAAAAATTCTGAATAACACATTTTTATAGCGCCGTTTTTTGAAAAAATACTACAAGGGCCCCAAGTACCTACCCGTGCACTCATGTGTAGGTACCTACCCTGATTTATTTTTTATATGAACGATTTTGCATTAAAATTATTATTTAAGAAATAATTTTGAAAAATACATTTTAATGGCGCCGTTTTTGTGAAAAATGACAAAAAGGGTGACGAACAATATTGAAAATCTACCAGGAGCACATAATACGCAGGAGTAAAATATTACAGACGATACATTTATTTACTAGACCAGGGAGGCAATTCTTTCATTGACAAAAATGATTAATTTAAATAAAAAGAAACATCCGAAGACGGGAGTTTTGAAGTGATACTTCTATAGCACTGCTGTGATTTGGATTTCGGATGAAACGGAAATGACGATTACTCCACCTGCGACAATGGTCAATTTTTTTTTGCCAAATGGTGTAGGTACCTTTTGAATACTGTAAGGGTTCATACATTTTAAATTAAATTTCAGTGTGAATATCGCACAAGAGTCCCACCTACTGCCGTCTGGAGTCAGTGAGACTACGGCATCCCCAGTTGTGCTTAGTTAAAGTTTCTAAAATATTCTGAATAATACATTTTTATAGCGCCGATTTTTTTAAATTAGTGCAAGGGCAAATTTTTTTTTTTTATATCCAAAATCCATTTTTTTTTCCAAAATTAAATTTTTTTTTTTAAAATTCAAAAATTTCCAAATCCAAATTTTTTTTTTCCACAATTAAAAAATTTCCAAAATCCAATTTTTTTTCCAAAATTCAAAAATTTCCTAAATCCAATTTTTTTTTTCCAAAATTAAAAAATTTCCAAAATCCAATTTTTTTTCAAAATCCAAAATTTATTTTTTTTTAAATTACACCTTACAGTACCCGAGATGGGTATCAAATTACGCGTCTCGATCTACACAATCCGAAGGGCTGAGTGAAAAAAATAAGCGATAAACTCCTAGGACCATTTTTTGAGATAAAGCTCTAATGGTTTTTTCTAATTTAAATTAAATGAAATACTGAACGCCCTGAGTCGGGCGGCAGGATTGGTTCAGTACTGAATTGAGCGGTAAGCTCCTGGGCCGTTTTAAAAGTATCGGTGACCAAAGTGGCACTGTGGTAAGAGTCTTTTCAACCGTAAACTATACGTTTCGGGTAACAAATTACGCGTATCGACCTGCATAACCCAAATGGCGCAGTGAAAATTTGAGCAGGAAGCTACTTGGCCTCCTTTTGCGAGAAAAGGCCCGTACTGAACGCCTTGAACCGGGTGACCGAAGCAGCCCGAGAGCGGATGTACGAAATTGGGCTGTCAACTGCCTGTGCCCTTTGTAGGCGCACACTCCTTGCTTTATCCACATTCAAACATCGTTTTTTCTTCACCTATTTTATTTTACACACACTCTTCGCTTCATCCGCGTTCACACGTCAAATCGCGTAGTGTTTAACCCCTTGGTTGCCTCTGCAACAGGCAAAGCTAGTTAATATTAATACTTTCATTCATATTCATAATTTTTTGCATTATTTCGCGCCTTGTTCATATTCTATTGAACAATAATTGGAAAGTTTGAATATATTTATTATTGTAATAATATTTTTATTTAATTAAATGAAGACATTATGAGCGAAACTCAATCGAAAATCTGGAAACAGAAAAATCAGAAAAAGATATTTACACCTCTGGGACTCGAACCCAGGATCTCCCTACTTTCCGGGTTGGGTGCTCTTATCCACTGAGCTAAGGTGTCGATATCCAATTCGGTCACTTTTAACTGTACCATACTTCGACTAAGAACCACCCATATTATCTTCATTGTTCTTAACGCATATTTTCCTTAACGCATATTTTTATTGGCTGCTATCTTTATGAATAATTGCAAGATTCAATTCGAACTAAATGCAATCTAGATGGTGTCTGGATAAATTTTTATCCATTTTATTTAATGTGCGACATCTATTGACTCTTCAGCAAGTCTAGGATGAATATTATTAATTTTTATTTTTAACTTTTTATGAGTAAAACCTCAAACTGTAATATTTAATTATAATCTTTTGATGTTTAACAAATTTATTTCAATTATTATCAAATTCATGCATATTGTTTAAACATTTGTTACCAAGACTATATAAACGCTGTATTGGAGAATGCAAACTATAGTTGGAATGAGACGTAAGTAAATAAAATGTTAAAATTTGTCTAGTCGTTCGTGTAGGTACATGAAGATTTATTAATTGCAGGAGTTCACAACAAACGAATTTAGAGTTTAATAATTTTAATAAAAAGGTTAGGTCATTTATTTTTGTCTGTTTTATAGAGTTTGAATATTTTAAATATTCATTAAGAACTGGTAATTTATATGCTCTTAAGGGATATTAAGTTTAAAATTTATGAAATGTACACATTTTCTTTGGATTCTTTCAACATTATGAATATGAATTTTGTAGAAGGGCCACCAGACTTTGGAGTTACGTTCCATTAGGCTTCTAACAAGGGATATGTATAATAGTTTAATGATTTGTAACTATATTCAAATGTTGAGCGCGAGTTTGGCGTGTTTCCCGATTGTGCACCCGTGCGAAGGAATCAATGACGCTAGTTCCTCGGAGCATCTTCCATTGAAATTCCGGCAGAACAAGGACAGCATTCCCACCCGACGCATGTACTCTAAACATGGCAATCCGTTTGTTAAGATTAATTTTAGTTCCGAGCTGTAGAATATTAAATTAGAATATGCTGGTATCAAAATAACACAACTCCAAATTCTAACTAATTGGTTTAGGTCTCATTTAGACTCGGATTTGTCACGTATCTCAAGCAATTGGTTAGTGACCTCTGACCTTTACATATTATCGACGAATTATTAATACACAATTTCCTTCAAATCACTGCGCTAAAATATTTATGTGCAAATTAGTCCAGGAAACAAACGAAATAAAAAAATCTTCGTATTTTTGTAAATCTGAAAAAGATCGTCATTTTTAATGACATTGTGTTAATGTATTAATAATTTTCACTGAAAACGTTTTACAATAATATAATCGTAATAATTTTCTGATTCTAAAGTCGATTAGAAAAATTTCCATACTAATTGTATGAATTGTTTATGTTAATTGATAGTGAAAAAATTAACACACGCGTTCTTGTGTCAAGTCGCAATCACGCGAATCCGAAAAAATATGACGGAAATTCGACAGAATATTGGAAAAATTGTAGTCAATCTAAAAGAGCCTGTCGTGTCGCAATATAAAGAACTAGCTGTTAAAAAGCCGCTCCGCAGGTTTTTGCTGCTAAGCCCTGCAGGCCGCTTTTGGTTTGGCTACGGAGTGTTGGTGACCTTTTTACAAATCCGATAAGAACTGGTTCCAAAAATAGCCTGTTCCTCGGATCCACTGCGATCCAGTGTTAGCTAGTCACCGGGACATGCAATGACTTCATATTCATACTTCGATCTTTTCATATCGGTAATCGGGATAGATACTCAAATTTGCAAAATCGTAGCACTTATACCTTGGGGGGCACGTTCTTACGCGACCTGCTTACGGAAGTGGCGCCATCCATTGACGAATTCTTGAATTCGAAACCGAATTACAATGGCAGATTTGTTTGAAATTTCATGTACACAGATGTGTAACATTGTATATGGCGCGCCGTACGCGCCGCGCCATATACAATGTTACACATCCAATGTTACACTTGAACGAATAATTTGTCACGCCGAGATTCGATACCGCGACCTTCGGATTGCGAGTCAAGAGCCTTACCGCTAGACCACGCCGGCCTCCGTATCTACTTAGTACATACCACATAATCGCTTGACTTATTGTGGAAAGGTTCGTAGAAAATACCTTTTTTACGAACCTTGGTCTAATGTGGCGATAAGTAGTTTTAATTTTGAAAAAAATGCCACTTATTTTATTACGCAGGAATTTTAATACCTAAATTATCGTATTTAAGTTTTTAACGAAAAGGAATTACATTTTTTGGAATTCAATAACAAATATTATTTATTCGTATAATTAAATTGTTAACAATTTTATGTGTGTGTTTATATTGTAATTATTTTTTCGCGTTATCTTCCTCCAGACTCTAGGTCATAAGTTCTCAACGTTGGCGATAACGCCAACGCCCCCTTGTGAGTGTTTAGCACTTTCAGGGAGATCCAAGAAAGAGAAAATTAGAGGGCGTTAAGATGGCACAGTGAGGGCGTGGGCAGGTAAAACAACCACGGTCTAAAAAGATGAAAAAAAACACTTTAATCACGTACTAATTATAACAGAATTTTGATATTGGTTAATTTTTGTTATTGTGTGCATTGTGATCACTAATCACTTTTATCACATGTACGAAAATTCACATATTTTGGTAGTTCGGGAAGTGGATGAAAATTGATTTGAAAGATTCCATTACGTTCAGATCTGTATTAAATTGGTTGATATATTTTATTTTTTTATGTGTAATGTTGTCATCTTACGTTATTTTATTATTAAGAATTGACACTATTTCAAGACGTTGTATTAAACTGTTATATTTTGCATATACATCAAGTGTATTAAATTGTTTTATTTTGCGTATGTTAGAAGTCAGCTTGAGTACAATTCTCCCGTCTGGAATCCACATTATAATACTCATGGACAAGCTGTTGAAAGAATACAAAACAAATTCTTACGTTTTCTAAATTTTAAAATGGATATTCCAGCAATTATGTTGAACTACAACACTATTTTAAACGATATGAACATGCTCAAACTGTCAGACAGAAGAATTTTCACTGACTTAGTATTTCTATATAAAATTCTAAATGATTTAGTTGAGAGTCCGGTATTGCTTGAACTGATAAGCTTCCGGATACCACAACGTAATACCAGAAGTCAGGATTAATGTCAGTGTAGAAATTCTGGGAATAGCTAGCATATGTATTCCTCTTTGCCCAGAATACTAATGGAGGGAAATATTTATACCAAGTCAGTGGACATCTTTAATTTATCTTTAAACAAATGTAAAATATTGTTACTGAGGCAATTCAATTATGTACAATAAATACTGTATGTTTCTTCCTATTCATACGTAAAAGCCCCGAAAAAGGGCGTTAATAAACAAATAAACAAGAAGGAAGGAGGTAGTAACCCGGTACTTAAAATACAAAAGAATTGTTTTTCTTACTAAACAGAAAGATAAAACTAAACATTTAAAATATTTTAATCAAATTATTGATTCCATGGCAATTGAGCACCCTTGAGCATGCAGTTGAGGGCTCTATACAAAAATTCTCAAAGTGGTCGGTGGGCAAAATAAGGTTGAGAACCTGTGCTCTAGGTGGGTTTATCTAACTCTAATTCATAACTCATGGTAGTCGACCCACATTAATTCTACAATATACGACGTAGCCACTAAAGATAAAAATTATGTTTTATCAGACAAGTTCAGTGTTTTCGTATAACTGTTTTATAATAAAACTAAATTATCAATGGATTTTGAAGCAAACACGTAATTTAGTAGGCATGGATGTAATCAAATATTTCTTTGATAAGTTCGCTTCCTCATTTTAAACATCCGAGTAAACGGGTTCCATGACACTTATAATATACGATATGCAGTCGGTTTAGGGAAAATACGTTATACCTACTTACACTAAATAAAACTGTGTCTCCGAAGAGGTTTGCTGAGAGGATGTACCGCCGAATAACAAAAGTATGAAACATATTTTCATTCAAATGCATCAAGGAAAAAACTACATGTCTGTATAATGTATATGGTTCGTACTTCTTTTTAACCTACGTAAAGTTGTCTCCACCAGTTAGTGAAGAAAAATTCAACATAATAACCATTATTTTTAATTACTTTAAAATCTACTGTACTAAAGACGTAAAGACTGTGTGCGTTTTAAAAAAAAATTGTGTTGATACTCTGTAATTAAAATTACGTGACATGAGTTTTAACTCCTCGTGAAAGAAGTGTATTTCGTACAAATCACAGTTGTCTTCTGCCACTTCGACTTGCGTGTATTCTATAATGTTACAAAAAAATTATATGACCAATTAAAAAATGAAATTATTTTTAAACTCCAAAAGGTATATATAACCTTTCAAGTAACAGCGATTATTATTTTTTACGATGTTTAATAAAATATTTTTAAAAATTTCAAAAACTTGTCTCCTACAACTGATGTTTAATGCATTAATTCTGTCACGTGGGTTGTCGTTCGAAATAGGTATACACGCAGCTCGTGTTTGTTACCCCCGATAGGCATTTTAGGTCTCCTCCCCCCCTTGCTAAAACTTCTTTCCCCTCTGGTTCTCAACCAGAGAGAATTCATTTAATGTAAAAAAAATCCTCATTTCACGTGGAAGTGTGACAAAGTGATAAAAGTTATGTAGGTTAAAAAGAAGAACAACCCAAAGGCATTTTTGAATACGATTTTAGGTTTGAAATTGGTGAATAATTCACAAAAAAATATGATTTCGGTGGGCCAACTGTTGGGGAACAATTGTCGGGGATCAACTGTTGGGTCACCAAAAATATTGGGAAAAAATAAACAGTAAAAAAGCACAAATTAATAATAAAACTGAATAACTAAATATGAAACAATATTATAAAAATACGTAATAGCAACACAAAATAAAATAGTACTTACGATGATAAAATAATAAGACAAACCACTAAAAATAAATTATAATTTTGCGGGGCCAACTGTCGGGGGATCAACTATCGGGGATCAATTGTCGGGGATTAATTGTCGGGGATCAATTGTCGGGCATCAACGGGGGATCAACTGTCGGGGGATCAACTATCCGGGGTTCAACTGTTGGGGGGTCAACTATCGGGGAATCAACTGTGGGGGTAACTGTCGGGGGATCAACTGTTGGGGGATCAACTGTCGGGGAATCAACTTTCGGGGATCAATCGTCGGGGGATCAACTGTTGGGGGATCAACTGTCGGGGAATCAACTGTAGGGGTCAACTGTCGGGGGATCAACTGTCGGGGGATCAACTGTCGGGGATCAACTGTTGGGGGGTCAACTATCGGGGAACCAACTGTGGGGGTAACTGTCGGGGGATCAACTGTTGGGGGTTCAACTGTCGGGGGATCAACTTTTGGGTGGTCAACTGTTGGGGGATCAACTGTCGAGGGATCAACTGTCGGGTCACCGAGAAAACGTAACGTAATTTTAAACCGTCATTTTAATGTCATAAAATATTATTTATTTAGTTAAAAGATTAGATAATTAATATCTATGTACACCAATAAACTTTTTAATGTCGTCGGCCCTTTTGATGGAAAAATGATGTGGAGTATAATAACCCTGACCTATCAAAATTTGGTTATTTAATAATGTAATTTATATATATTTTTTTTAAAGATAGGCAAACAATCCCGGGTTACGAATAACCCAACAATGTTTGAAAATCTACTACTACCAGCACAGAAAGCCGACAATCTTACTTGTGTTATGATGGAGGACTTAGCCAGACCCAAACGCGATGCTCACTCAACCACTAACCGATAAAATAACACTTAATTATTGATGACGATATTAGTGACTCTCAAGCGAAATTTTGAAATAGAAAAATCAGAAAAAAGATACGGTCGCATTTAGGAATTGCACAGTAAAATCGGTAACTTTACAATATCGGATCGGCAGGCATAACTACCGACGATTTTATATCGATATCCCGAGCATGGTTGCACTGTTGACAGCCGAACGGATATTGATGGGGAATAAATAAGAAATGTATATATGCTGGCAACACTGGCGGGTTTTACATTCCTGAACGTCAAACCGCTGCGAAAAATTAAAAATATAAAAAAATGACAATTTCGATTTGATATACTAACTTTAATATACGTTGGCATTTTGCATGTACTTTTTAACTTAATAAAGTTAATTAGTTAATGAGAGCTGTTTGAAAACTGAAAATACCGGGAATGAATGTATGGAAGAGGGGAGTGGGGAGAGGGAAGGCGGAGAAGGCAGAGTGCGAACGCATGAGGGGAAGGGGACGTGGGAGAGGAAGGGGAATGGAACGAATGGGAAAGGACACGCAGGAAGAAACAGTTTCTTTATTAAGTGGCACTGTAAGGCATGCCGGGAACTCGCTAGTCCTACTAATCCTACTAATATTATAAAGGCAAAAGTTTGTATGTATGTTTGTTACTCTTTCACGCAAAAACTACTGAATGGATTTTAACGAAACTTTACAGTAACATAACTCATACATCAGAATAACATATAGGCTATATACAATGGTAATTATGAAATTTGTATCACTGAAAATATATATTTTAGAGGCAGGGAGAAAAGATAGGGGGGAGGAGAACGGGGGAGGTGGGGTTCGCGGAGAGGAAAGATACGAGGGAGGGGGACGGCGGGGAAGGTGGAAGGGAACGGGGACGCACGGAAAGGACATGCAGAGAGAATCAATTTATTCCTTTGAATGGCATTGCAACGCATGCCGGGGACCAGCTAGTCTTTTATATTTAACTATTGTGCATTAACATAAAAAAATCTATTTGTTGTAAAAAAAAATCAATACAATGTTACGAATTATTGCTCTAAAACTGCAGATTTCCATAAAAAACATGAAAATGATTTTAAGTTTATTACAGTGTCGTGCAAAGACTATTATTGAATTTAACTTCTGTTTGCATTAAAAATTAAAATGTATTGGAAACAAAATATTCTTACATTGTTTCCAGTACCCGAAGCGTTCACATCTATTTATCTGAAAAATTGTTTTCGTTTACTTCATTAATTACATACACTAATTTACATTAAATTACATTTATCTTGTGATTTTTATCCAAGACACTATCTAGATTGCATTTAGTTCGGGAATTGTCTTAAAATCACGCATAAAGACAGCAAACAATAAAAATATGCATTAAGAGGAATATAAACGCTAGAAATATTTCGATTCTCACGGCTTCAAAATTTAAAATCGAGCGTCTTCACGAGGCCAGTAAGCGCCAAAGTGGTTTTTATTTATTTTGTGCATAATTTTATAAAAATGAAAAAAAGTTAGATTATACAAAACGTCAAAAATAGTCTCAGCAATAATGGGGTATTTAAAAAAAATTGATTCTTATATTACTTCACAGTTAAGTCATGGAAAAACATTTTTTTTACTAGTTTACGCTTATATTTTTTGTAACGTTAATAATAATTTTATAATAATTCTAATACATACGAAAGATAGTAAAAGCTTCAATTTATCCGTAGCATATTTTTTGATGTTCAGTAACAAGCATCGTAGATGTATTCAACAAATTTCAAGTATATAGGTACTAGATGGTCGACAAATTTACCTAAAAACATTTTCACAAAACTATCAATTTTAAAACTAAATAATTCGTAACACCTAAAACAAATACAGCATTTGGACAGAAACTTCAAATACATTGTGACTAAAGTATGCAATAACTATTCCTTACAAAACAAGATAATTTGAAGCTAAACAAATTTATAATCTTGTTCAAATCTCGTGCAACCCATTATTGTTATCAATACCAATGCCAACCTAACTTAATTCTATAAAATATTTTTGCTTCCATCTTATTGAAAAAATGTACCCTTTGTTAAAATAAAATATTTGTAAACTAACTAGTCTCGGCGCAGGATATCCTTTGTGAGGCAGGCACAGTAAAAAAAATATGGTAACCTTACTAACATTGATGTACTTTAAATAACAGTGTCCTAACGTGTGTCTCCACAGGGTCTTAGGATGGAGTCCCTTCTCAAGGACGAGCGTGTGCGCAGACAGGTTCAGGCTTCTGTACTTGGACTGGCTCTGCCTACCTTCTTCTTCCCTTTCTCCCCGCTCTGGAAGACCATCACGGCACTATTGGTGGGCTATCTCGTCACGGGGAACAGACCGTACTGGATCTACGTCGTATTCAAGACGTTACCCAGGGATTTGAAGTAAGTCTACTCTAATCATTCCTCGCAATCTATCGCACGGTGTTCTTCAGGGTACTGTACTGGGTGCACTTGTATCTATTGTATATTTTAAAATGCTATGTTATTTGGTATTTTTGAAAGGATATAATGTATATTTTGCTGTCATGACCCAGGGATTTGAAGTTAGTCTACTTTAATTCCTTCCCGTATCCTACGGTGTTCCTTAGGGTACTCTATTAGGTCCTCTTTTATTTATTACGTGTTTTAAAGCACTAAGTTACATGGGGTTGTTGGAAGTGCATTAGATATATGTATATGATATACCGTCTTTTATTGAGTCGTTGAAACTGGGCACGTTTCAGGTTTACACGCTGTGAATAATTCAAAATTGAGCCGGTTGTCGATTTGACGGTTTTTAAAAGTAAAATGATTCTTGAAATGACCAAAACTTAATATTTGATAACAAAAATGATATCATGCTTCAATAGCTTTATGTTTTTGCTAAATTCATGGCACTTTTGTGATTTTATTACTCTTTGGTTAGACACAATCTGAACTTTGATTTGGATTTGAAAATGATCTTCAGATGTTTTACAATAGGTGCTCTACGGATATCTTGAGAGGAAAATATAGAAATTCTGCGTTTTATTTTATTATGGGGATGGCATGCAAACATGCATCAGAATTCAACATGCATCTCCGAAAGAAGATTAATAATTTCAGATTACCATGATTAGATGCAACCAATCTGTAATGAATCTATTTATAAATCACTTAATTAAAATGCGTAAATTATCATTATTACATAACTATATTTATCCTGGTGTCGCTTGGTTGATAATATTGTATAATATCATAACATTTGATCTTATTTGCAATTATTAATTATCAATTATTGTAATAACAAATTAATATTATTTGTCATCTCAAAATCGTGTTTGATGTATTGCTAAAGTTTATCGATAGGTAAATTGGAGAGCGTTTTCACAGTGAAAAATACATATTTGTGTTTAAAGATATAATTAAGAAATCACTATTTTAATATAGCTTTTTTTATATGAATACCTCTCAAGAGTCTCAGCTGCTCCCGCCTGGAGCCGGTGATACTATGGCATCCCCAATTGGGGTATGTTGTGAGGTTGAAGGTAGTAGGGAGGGGAAGGATATGGGGAAGAGGAAGGTGGGGAAGTGCTTGGCTATTCAGATCTTGTCACCAAACACGGCTAAAGCCATTTCAAGCTACTTTTCAATTCCGAATGGTGATCTTATACCAGGGCGATGCTGAGAGTATCTTCCACTCTGGAACGTGTCGCAAATATACTGAATGTTATTTTAAATGAATTGATTGTGAAATAACACAAATTAACCAAATAAAATTTTATAGTTAATGTCATTTCGAGGGACCAATTGTCGGGGGATCAATATCGAGTCACCGTTTACAAAAAAGAATCTAATATTTTTTAACAGATAGTTTTTTTGATTATCATTTTCAAAAATGGAATAATTTTCAAAATCTAGAAAATATTTGAAAATGTTTGCGCCATATGAAAAAATTCAAATAAAAATTTGTTACACGGATGGCATTAAAATGCAAAGACTATTATATATATTACGTAGAAACAAAAAATAAAAATATTTAAGTCAAAATGAAAATAAAAATGTGCCGCAATAGTGTGCGGTTTACCTGCAATAAAAAGATTTATATTTTCATTAAAATATTTTTTTATAAAATTTTATTATTATATTTTATTACCAACAAGTAATTGTCATTTGAATATTAGGTATTATGGTAGACTGCGAGTTGGGTAGACCGCAAAAGCGACATCAATAATAATATATATTAACCGGCAGAGAAAGAAAAATAGAAGATTAAGTCTACTATCTACTTATATGTATATGTATGTTTATTGTGATAACGGCAATGGGCCTATCTTACTATCGCCTGTTATGCCTGTTTTTATAATCTTGGTCGATGCCGGTGACCGATAATAAATTCGATATAAATTCGATATAAATAAAGAAATGAATTCAGATCCTGAGATCCTCAGTACGATCTCGCTCAGATAAAATAGGTTTGTAACAAACCTAATAATATGAGGATTTCCGAGGGGTGTTGATTAATTCTTCGATCTCGAATACTTTCTTATTCCCGCATCGCTTCGTTGTAACAAACCATCAACTAATATGCAGATTTCCGAGGTGTATTGATTAGTTCTTCGATCTTGAATACTTTCTTATTCCCGCATCGCTTCGTTGTAACAAACAATCTACTAATATGCAGATTTCCGAGGTGTATAGATTAGTTCTTCGATCTTGAATACTTTCTTATTCCCGCATTGCTTCGTTGTAACAAACAATCTACTAATATGCAGAATTCCGAGGTGTATTGATTAGTTCTTCGATCTTGAATACTTTCTTATTCCCGTATCGCTTCGTTATAATAAACAATCTACTAATGTGCAGATTTCCGAGGTGTATTGATTAGTTCTTCGATCTCGAATACTTTCTTATTCCCGCATCGCTTCGTTGTAACAAACAATCTACTAATATGCAGAATTCCAAGGTGTATTGATAAATTCTTCGATCTCGAATACTTACTTATTCCTGCATCGCTTCGTTGTAAAAAACAATCTACTAATATGCAGATTTCCGAGGTGTATTGATTAGTTCTTCGATCTTGAATACTTTCTTATTCGTGCAACGCTTCGACTCTTACTAATTAGGGCAATTAGTTAGCTTTGTCACCCCGCTGCTCAGTCTTAAAGATGTGATCCCTGGAAGGAATAACACAGCTTTGATGCCCGATGAAATGTCATGTTTTAGCTCTAGAAGAGAAGTTGCTTCCCGGTGCCTCCCGCACTACTTCAAGTTAACCTCTGGCAGGACTGACCCAAGAGAAGATTCGTAAACCGTGTGCTTAGCAGTTCAGCTAACCCAGAGCGAGAAAATACTCGTTGAAACCCTTTTGGTGAAACGAAGGGTTAATGTAACAATTAGGTTTCCTTTAAGAGGACTGACTCAGTATGACTGACACATTGACACAGGAGTAACCTGTTTCTCAGTGAACTCATAAAGTTAGTTATTGTTAAAGTTAATTCATTGTTTATTGCTTTGCGATTGTTAAGCGGCTATAAATATGTGTCGTTCATGCGAATTGATTGTACCCAACATACAGATTAATTGTGTTCCCCATTAAAATGGTGGTTTTTTAATAATAACGTTGCAGGGTTTGATAAATGACAAAATTCGTGTGTTCATGTAGGTACGTGAAACTTTGGTCATTCGCAATATGTATAAATAAACATCTACAGAGTCCGCGCAAAAAAGTTATACCCCTAAGGTCGTAACTAAAATACATTAATTTCCGAAATTAGCAAAAATGAGTTAAGCGAAGTTATTAAGAATCGTTTATTTTATGTTTTACCAAAAAAATATTTAAATTTATCGTTTTTTTATATTAAAAAAGTTGACATTGTTTTTGATGTGATAGTAACGACGCAGTATTCCTTTTTCTGTAATGCCCGCGCCAGTGTGTTCAAAGAAGTGTTCAAAGAAGTGTTCAAATAAGTGTTCACATGTGTGGCACGGGCATTTTATACTATTGTCACACATTTGAACACTTAGTGCGCTCTGCCGTTCCGTGTCGGTCTTTTAGCGCACATCAAAGGGATTAGTGTTCACATGTTTGTGTGCCTGCCGCACTGCGCGGGGCCCAATTGAAGTCTATTTGAAAACTGTGTGCACAAAGGAGTGAACAAATCTTTGAACACATATCTGGCAGGTACAACAATATGTGACCAAATGTGTGAGCAAAGTCTTCATACAAGTGATCACTTCTTTGAACTTCTGTCTGGCGCCGGCATAAGTAAATGCAAAGTTCCTGCGTTGAAATTGAAGATTGTAGGTTGAATAGATTAAATAGAAATGTTTAGCCCTGTTTGGTGACTAGATTTGAATAGCTCGATACTTTCCTAATTTCCTTCTTCTCCCATATCCTTTCGTCTCCCAACATACCCCTATCGAGAACGCCGTAATCTTACTGGCTCAGAGTATTTGCTATACTTGCAGAATATGTATAATTTTTTTTGCACTTCATAATTTTTTAAATTTTTTTATATGAATACCTCACAAGAGTCCCAGCTGCTCCCGTCTGGAGTCTGGGTATGTTGTGAGGCTGAAACTATTGGGGAAGAGAAGGAGATAGGGAAGAGGAAGGTGGGGAAGTAAGCTGGGCCCTGCGGGCGGCTTTTGGCTCGGCCTCGCCCAGATAGTGTTGGTGACCATTTTATAAATCCGACAGGAATTGGTTCCAAAATCAGCCCGTTCCTCATTTCCATTCTCAAGCAGTGATGGCTAGTCACAGGACAAAGTAACCGGGACGGGCAATGACGTCATATGTAATACACACATATACAGCCGCTTGATACCACTGAGTATTACCGTCAGTCTTCCATTTTCGGAGAGATACTCCAGATTCGCAAATTCGTAGAACTTATACCTGGAGAGGGCACGTCCCTAAGCGTCCTGCCGACGGAAGTGGCGACATCTTGTGACGAATTCTTGAATTCAAAACTGAATTACAACTTAGCTTTGTTTGAAATTCCACGTACACAGATGTTATTTGTGGCTCGGTTCATATGGCGTGGCGTCAGACATGCACTCGAAGCTGGATTCTGAAATTCAACCACGCAGACGCAAGCCTAAAAATACTATTCGATGCTAAAATTTCAAACAAAACTGCAAAAGTTTGTCTTGATTCTGGAGAATGATTCCCTTGTAAATTACATTGTTTTTTCTTACCACTGGAGTACAGCAGTTTAACCTTAGTTATGTATTGTTTTTTTCGCTAAAAACCCGCCTTATCTCACCAACTGATTGAAATTGATTGATTCTATCGACTTGGGAGTGGTCTTATTCGATTTAGTACGACTGAAAATATAGTAAACGATTACTAACTAAAAATGTTTTTTTTTTCAAAAATTGCCCCCTCTCCCTCCCCCTGCAAATCTCCATTTATAGGCTAATATGAATATACGACCAAAGTTTCGTGAATGCACGAATTTCATAATTTATTTTGTGCTTTTTGATACTTTTTTTTGGTACAATTTTACCAGTACTAATCTTTAAGTTAGATTCAAAACTCCAAATGGCTGTAAAATAATTAAATATTTGAGTCGGTAGAGATGATGTATAAATGTGAATCAAGCCAAAATAGACTTGTGTGACGGTCCATCCACTTTGCTTACCCTTGTAAGGAGATGGCGTTACTGTTAGTAGAATTAACTTGACTGATCACGCCACGTCATCAAAAACAATAAAAATTCCTTTAGTTTTAGATTATGCGTGAATTCATAAGTCGGTATCTGACCCTGGAAGGTCGGTACTTGAAGTAATTGTGTTAATTATAAGGCAGCCGGTGCAGTAAAATTACAATGAATTCGAGTTGCATTGTCAAGCAAAGTTCTGTAAGAAGGTTATATATAGTCAGGGCTGGGCAGTATTTGAATAACTTGTAATTCGTATTTCAATTACTCCCTAAAAATGTATTTTCTAATTGGTATTTCAATTACCTGATGCTGATGCCTTTTGTAATTTGTATTTTAAATACATTTTCAAATACATTTAGCGATCTTAATAATGATAATGATAAGTGAACTGGCATAGATAATAAGTAGACTAAAAACACTAGAATCCAGAGCAATATATGTTAATATTTAGAGTAGGCACCACTGCAAGTATCTTGTCAATTAGAGGTAAAATTGGACGTAATGGGATGGGATGGGTTTCTCTGGGTCTCCCGAAAGTCAATTTTTTTTACATACTATCTGTCGCAAATCTGAAACAGCTATTACCACGATTATATTTAAACGTGTAATTACACTGTAATATTACGTAATCGTAAGATAGGATAGGACTCCTATTTCTGAGAAGAAGATGGTTTCAATATGAGAACAATTAAAACCCATACTAGAAGTCGGGGACTCCCGAGGAAGACATGGCACGATCAAGTGAATCAGATACTTGAGTCGGGCCATGTCAAAAGTCAGAATAATAGAAGATTATGTATGAGACGATGTATGGATGTGAGTGAAGCAAAGAGTGTGTGCCAGGACCGAGTTGTTTGGCGGTCCGTCCTCTCTGCCTACCCCTGCGGGGAAACGGCGTGATGGTTAGTTAGTTAGTAATTATATAGAGAAGTATTTTTATTAACATTGAAAAGACACTGAATTTATAACTAATCTAATGAGAAACTGAATTTTGATGAGTTTTAAGAAGTTTGTTTATGTTAGGCTCGATTTTACTTAAAAACAAACGTAAGTCGCCACGTTCAGTAACATGGAGCCGATTTATCTTTTTAGTTACCAACGTTGCTGCAGCACTAAATCCACGTTCAGCTGAATAGGACGATGGGAATGCTATTAGAAATCGTTCAACAATCGACCATAATCCTGGGTAATTTCACGTGGAATCGGAAGTCTTAACTTTTTTAATTCCAGTCAAAAAATTCATATTATCCAATTTAATGTAGATCTGAATGTAATAGAATCTTTCAGTTCAATTTTAATCCACTTCCCGAACTATCGAGATACGTAAATTTTCACACACGTGATAAAAATGATTACAATACACACAATTACAAAAATTAAGCAATATTAAAGTTTATTTTGCTTTATTAGTATGTGATTAGCTTGTTGTGTTTATCTTTTTAGACCATATTTTCTACCTGCCAACGCCCCCCTGGGCCATCTCAACGCCCCCCAATTTTCTCTGGGTCTTCTACCGCCCCCCTGAAGGCCTCAAACGCCCAAAAGGGGGCGTTATCGCCCACGTTGAGAACCACTGATCGAAAGGACGCTCTGTGTTAATCTGGAGCTTAGAGGAAATGGTCGCTGAAGGTGCCCACCTGTAGATCGGATATGATCGGCTTTCTTCGTAACTGTTTGAGTATTAGACCCGAACTTGCGACAGTTGTTGTCTCTCGTACAGTACAACTTATGACCTCAGTTAAAACCCGCAATGTTATGTCGCGGTTTGCATTTATCTTAACAAAGGAATTATTGTTAAGGTCGACAATTGGAATCAGAAATCAATTAAAGATAACGCCTCTGCGATTAAAAAATACCTTTGAAACTATAACCATTTGGAATACCAAACTTTTGATAAGACCTTAGAATATTTGGATTTACGACGTGTTACGTACATTACTAACATTGACAAGCTTACAGCGATATTACACGATTCAACCAAATTGTTTCACTTCGGTTGAGTGACGCAGAAGTGAAAGGGTATGCTGTTTACACGTATCCTGAAGGAGTGAACTATTCAATTCACATTGCTGAGGATGTCTTCGAACCATTTCGTCGCTTGGGAATTACGTTAATTTGTGATAATTTAAACAACGAATTAATTAAATGAAACCTTCCGCTTTAATATTCCACAGGCTAGGGTACTTCTTAAAGTGTTTTGTTTTGACTACGTTGACAGCGCAAATTTTGCGCTTTCAACGTAGTCAACAGCGCAAAATAAAAATCGAGTGAATCATTCAATATTTCTCCAATACTTCTCAATAAGTCTCCTTCAATGGAAGCAATCTTCCGAACAGGCCCTCCATTGATATGCTTGATGTAAGTCTAAGTGACCAGCTCAGGTACGACGGCTCCATCGAAGCCACAATTAAGTTAACCTCTCAGAAACGAGCGAACTGTACAGGGCCCGCAGATACTTTAATAGTACACAACTGCTAACCTTGTACAAATCGCAAGTGCGCACCACGGTTGAATTTGGCAGCCACCTCTGGTCTGAAGCCCCAAAATAGCTAAAAAACTTGACTGTGCAGAAACGGGCGGTCCGTCTGATAGATTGCAATCTTTAGAGGACAGGCGTCAGGTGGGAATGCTGTCATTGTTCTACCGGTATTTCAATGAAAGATGCTTCGAGGAGCTAGCGTCATTGATCCCCTCGGCACCGGTGCATAGTCGGGAAACACGCCAAACACGCACCCAACATATGTACACGGTTGACATTTATTATTCACATGAGAACGGGCCATTTCTACGACTCCTTCCTGAGTTCAACAGCTCGAAGGCACATGTTTACTCTTTTCTCTCCTCAAAAGACCCTCTATATAGCAAGTTCAAATATGACATAGGCCCTAAGGGAAATTATTTTCCTCGGGGCCTCCTGGGTGGAGTTAATGACGACCGGCGTAGTCCAGCGGTAAGGCTCTTGACTCGCATTCCGAAGGTCGCGGGATCGAATCCCGGCGTGACAATTAAATTTTATTTGATTAATTTGTGCTCATTCACAATTTATTCATTTAAAATAATATGTATAGTATATTTGCGGCACGCTCCAGATTGGTCGATACTCTCAGTATCGCCCTGGTGTAAGACCACCATTCAGAAATGAAACGTTGCTTGAAATGGCTTTAGCCGTGTTTGGTGACTTGATCTAAAAAGCCAGGTACTTTCCACCATCCTCTTCCCCATCTCTTTCCCCTCCCTACTACCTCCAGCCTCACAACATACCCCAATTGGGGATGCCATAGTGTCACTAGCTCCAGACGGGAGCAGCTGGGACTCTTGTGCGGTATTCATATAAAAAAGTACTTGTGCTTACACGTTCATTTCTCGTTCAATCGCGTTGAAGTTGAACCTTGACAGTTGACAACAATAATATTCAATGACTTTGAATCATTCACTTTTTTTAATTACGTGATACAATTTGGTTTCTTCATCCAAATGAATGGCAAAAGTGAATCATTTAACATCGCCATTAGCGTTGTTGGATTCTAATTTCCTTATAGTTTTAAGCAGTGTAGTGTGGTGTGATCCACTACTGGCATGGTTCTTATTTGTTCGTTTTGTGTTCTTTATCTTCAAATTATAAATGAAAATAATTCAAAGACGCAATCTAAATATAAAAACAAATCAACTTACAATAATCATTTACGATCTACGGTTCAGAGCCACAAATCAATCATCCAAACGGATAATTTATGACCTACATAAAATATCATAAAACGGCCTCCGTGGTCCCGAGGCAAGACTCTCGACTCACAATCCGAAGGTCGCGGGTTCGAACCCGGCGTGCGCAAATAAATTTTATTTGATTAATTTGTGTTATTTCACAATTTATTCATTTAAAATAATATATAGTATATTTGCGGCACGTTCCAGAGTGGAAGATACTATCAGTATCGCCCTGGTGTAAGACCACCATTCAGAATTGAAACGTTGCTTGAAATGGCTTTAGCCGTGTTTAGTGACCAGATCTGAATAGCCAGGTACTTCCCTACCTTCCTCTTCCCTATATCCTTCCCCTCCCCACTACCTTCAGCCTCACAACATACCCCGATTGGGGATGCCATAGTCTCACTGGCTCCAGACGGGAGCAGTTGAGACTCTTGTGCGGTAATAACTGTAAAAAAAAAAAAAAAATAAAAAATAGTACTATCTTAAACGATTTTTCATCAAAACTTTTCCACAGTTTCTTTTTATCTAGTCTAATCTTCTCTTTAATATAAAAACTAGCAGATCCGGCCACGCGTTGCTGTGGCTAACGAAACACAACGCCATTACCCAACCTTTATAACCAACGCCATAATTAACACTGCCCGCTTGCCAGTCCGCTCCCTTTATTTATATATTTCAACCAATTTACTCAAAACCTTGACAAATTATATACCTTTAAACCTTCCTTATGGATCACTCTATCTTTTGGTGAAAACCGCATGAAAATCCGTTGCGTAGTTTAAAAGATCTAAGCGTATAGGTAGCGGGAGCGAATTCATTTTATACTATGTAAAGATGATCGTTTCTTCGTTTGTTCGTCATCCGTCCGATTGTCATGAAAATTTGGTGATTTGTTATGCGCACGTCCGCAAATGTTTCTGTATATTTGGTAAGCTCTGGCGTTATTAAATTATAATAGAAAATTACAATAGGTAGCGCGCGAGTTGTTTGAAAATGTGTGTATTTCATATAGTTAAGCGGCAGGAAGGAAAGGCGGGTGGGGAAGGAAAATTCGCGAGGAGTGGAGGGGAGCGAAGGAAAGGGGGGTGGATCGCGGATGGCGGATGGCGAAGACAGAGAAGGTAGAAGGGGAACTCGAGGGGGAGTGGGAACGAGGACGCATGGGAAAATACAGGCAGGGAAAGGGTGGGGGTCGACGGAGAGGCAGTGTGAGGGATTGATTGCAGAGAAGACATAGTAGCGGTAGGGGATAGCATGGGGTTAATTTGGAAAATCTATGCTTCTCATATGAACAGCTGTACGTGGCCTGCTCACGCATCGAAAAGCCTTCAGATTTATTCGTGTGCGTACCAGAAGGAAAAACAAAATTGTGCATATTTTCAAAAGGCAGTTCAATAAACAGAATTAAAACACAAACACTTTCTTTCTTTGGGTGACATTGCGACGCATGCCGGGTACTCGCAAGTAAAACGTTAAAAATAATAAGTTCGAATATAAAATAACCTCAAAACATGGCCTGAAATCATCTCCTTTCGGAAAATAGGTACTAAAGGGTCTTTCATTAAGCGCTTCCTATCTTTCAATTTAAATAAAACAAAGTTTTTGTGAGATATTATCGAAATTTTTTATTCGTTTGAAAGGCCTATCGATGCCATTGTGTAGGGAATATAACATCGTTCAAATGTCCACCGCGGCTCTCTGTGTGGTGCGCATCCGAAATGTCCAATTTTCCATGACCCTGGCGCATAAATCAGGCTGCATTTGACCGATGGCAAGGGTTATATTGACTTTGAGGGCCGCTGTGGTTTGTGGCTTATTCGCATAGACCTGCGACTTAAAAAGTCACGCGGTCAAATCACACGATCTCGGTGGCCAGTTCACATCACCCCCACGTGAGATTTTATCATTAAACAATTTAAAACAATTAATTGATTTTTTAACAATTTTATCATTTGCACGTGTTGTTGAACGCTATATCCATCCATGGTGAATTGTCAAAACAGACTGAATAAATGACAGCCAATTTGACAGATGTCGCTTCAACAATATGGCCGCTATCAACTGTCAAAGTTCGGAAGTCCCTATTGGAAGACCCTTTATAACAATTGACCAACTATCTCGCATAGCATAATAACAGTTAACTCACGATCTTGACTTGACTATGACTTGACTAACTGTGAGAGGCAATTACAACGTGAAGTCCCTACTGTACTAGCGTGACCTCCGCATAGACCTAGTGTTGCCCTTGTCGGCTGGTACTACGTACAGTAGTCTGTTATCTCTAGGTCGCAGATAAGTACTGCGCCGTGCAACTAGGATAATGTATCAACCACGGATGTGGTACGATGAGCTCTACCTTCACAAATGCAATCTGACCTTGCTTAGGGAACGGCTGCGCCTTTTTGAAAAAAACATAGATTTGGATTTATGGTAGAAATAACCAACCAAATTGAATAATTATTTTTTTAATCAAAAGGTAAAACTAATATCTAGTCCGGATAAATAAGTTCTTAATTGTTTTAAACATTGTCTATTAAACCGTCAAGTCTATTTGTTCGATTTCGGAGCATCTCATACAGATCTCTTAAAAATCACTGTGTCTCTCGTACCATAATGGTTAGAAATATGATCTAAACCGAAGGTTCTCAACCTTATTTTGCCCACTGCACACTTTGAGATTTTTTTCTAGCGCCCTCTCCCCCCTCAATTGTTTTTACCTAGCATCTGTCGTGAAACTGAAACAGCTATTGTCACGATTATATTAAACACAGGGAGAGGGGTGGGGGGGGGGGGGTGGTGCTGGTTTGGTTCTTGTATTCATATTATAGTGTCAATACGTGATTTTTTAACCTGTCCACGCCCTCACCGTGCCTTCTCAACGCCTCCTAATTTTCTCGAGGTCTTCTACCGCCCCCCTGAAAGTCTGAAACGCCCCCTAATTTTCTCTGGACCTTCTGAAAGTCTGAAAGCCCCCTGGGGCGTTATCGCCCACGTTGAGAACCTACGATCTAAACGATGTTAGAAAAAATACCTCGCTTTATACAAAAATCTAATAGTTAACCGAAAAATAATTAAAATATGTGAATTTTTAATTAATTATTTTTACACGAAACAACAAAAAAGTGATATCGTTTATAATATATTTTGCCTTATAATTATGTAATTAAGTGTTTTTAATTTTTTCCTTTATCAGCTATTTTAGTTAGAAAAAACGTGATGTGAGCCATTTTTTTAAATTTTTTATGTTTGCATACAAAATGTTTATATTTCAAAAATGATATAATTATTTCTAATTATAAAATATGAAAATGTAATTCATCACCTTCCCAAAACAGTTTTTAGTTTTCGGACACATTCAGAAATATTCCATTCAACGGAAAAATTTTGACTTTCCGAAAAAAATGCGGTCGTGACCTGAAGAGGGGTGAAGTACCTACTTGCTATTAAATTTTTCATGATTTTTTACATTTTTGGCCGCGAGGTCTACTAGCAAGTCATTTGAATAGTTGATTCTGATCAATGAACTCCAAATCCACACAACATTGAATCTTCGAACCGGATTTATCCACCGTATTTCTAATTAGCACACTAATCTAATAAAAATACATTCTGCACTTTGAAACACGACATTTGACATTGCTATCAATCTTTAAATGATAATAATACTTGGATCGTTTTTATGGTACAAAATTAGCAAAATATCGACATAACTTTCATTGTAATTAATTACAATTTCATTCGAAATATTTGGCTAGGTATTCAAGCAGATTAAACAAACGAAAACTGATATTTACATGTTCACAGGTGTTGCGGTCTGTAAAATACTTAATAGAAATAGCGAAGAAAAAAGATAATCATATTAAAAATATACGGGGAACCCAAAAGTAACATTTTTCTTTTTTTTATTCTTCATTTAACAACATTAATATAACACTAAAGCACAATTATAACAAGAATCCACAATACAGAAAATAGCTACAGAAGAATAACTTTTAAGGCGGCGCTATTCGGCTGAAAAAGAAGAAGATGGAGAGATGTGTAATTACGAATGTTGGACAGAGCGCGCCTATATTTTAAGTGATGAAATCGCAGCGAAAATGGCGAAAAAGCTTAATAAAACATGACTCGTTTAAAATAGAGCAAAAATCTCGTGGAACGTATCTTAAGTATCATTTAAAGAAATATTGTGATTTTTTTCACAAATATAACTTGTACAATAATAGAAATAGACTTGTTTTAAATAATTTTCGGAGCATACTTTGCGATTTTTTTCTGTCGAGGGAATTTCATATAATTTGGGTTTCGGCGTGGAACGTATCTAGATATTATCTTCAAAAATAACATATATTTTTTTAAGAGCTTAAAAACTTCAAATGTTTAAGAGAGATATGTAAGAAATCGGTCGAAATTCGAATAGTGTACCCTTTACAATATAAAGGCAAAAAATATGCAAACAGACAGATATAAGACAGGAAAACTACTCGTATTCATATTATAAACAAGATTATAAATAACAAATAACATCAATACAAAAAAACTTGGTCTATTAGCCATTTTTTTTATTTTTTGTTTTAGATCGGTGGTGCAATTTGATTCGATATTTATGTTCATTGGCATCTTATTAAATATGGCAGGGACAAGCTAAGTGAATGTTCATTGCCCGTACTTATTTATAATTTTCGGAATGGACAAACCCTCATTTTTAATAAATCTAGTGCCATATGCATGATTTACTTTTTCTTTGTACATTGAATCCGATAAAAGGTTTTGGCATACCATCTTAAACCATAATAACCCTCGAACAGCTAATATATGAACTGACTCGTATAATAATTTCATGTCTCTTATTGTGCATATATACTTTTATTTACCAAGAGCTTAGTAGAGTTTTGAATTGTTGAATGAAACCTGTGCATGAGTTTCCCCAAGACGTTATTCCATATCTGATAGTAGATTCTATCCATCATAACTTTTTTATTTTAAAATTTTTTTAGACCATTATTTGGTTCACCGTTATGGTTATCTCCGTTTTTTCTCTATTTGGTCAGATATAGTTTATTTGCGGCACGTTCCAGAGTGGAAAAAACTCTCAGTATCACCCTGGTGCAAGACCACCAATCAGAATTGAAACGTTGCTTGAAATCCACAAATCTTGTTCCACAGCCGAGCTGTTGAACATAAGAACGAGTCCGGCGTAGTCCAGCGGTAAGGTTCTTGACTCGCATTCCAAAGGTCGCGGGATCGAATCCCGGCGTGGAACATATTTATTTGATTAATTGTGTTATTTCACAATTTATTCATTTAAAATAATATATATTATGTTTGCAGCACGTTCCAGAGTGGAAGATACTCTCAGTATCGCCCTGGTGTAAGACCACCATTCAGAATTGAAACGTTGCTTGAAATGGCCTTAGCCGTGCTTGGTGACCAGATCTGAATAGCCAGGTATTTGCCGGCCTCTGTGTTTCCTCCTTCCTACAACATGGGTCTCTTCAAGACCAATGTTCATTCCTTCCTATCCTCAAAAAGACCCTCCACACAGCATCTCAGATGACATAGGCCCTGAGAAAAATTATTTTCCTCAGAGCCTGCTGTGTGCAGTTCATGTAAAAAAAAAAAAATTAATACTTGTTAGAAAGTATAAAATAGTTTCGATATCTCGGACAATTCCTGATAGTAGGTACTGCACAGTACACAGTACATCAATTTTATACTGATGTAGACTTAAAAATAGATATTATTTTTAGACGTTGGTGGTTTGTTCGTTTTGCTAATTATAATGCATCTCATTGTTGGGGCGTTGACCTTTCACAAGTAGTCTCATCTCCCAGTCGGTAGGAGCAGTTTCATTATGCACTACGCACTAAGCAGTATGCAGTTTGCAATGCATTCTGAAAATATTTACATGTGTCACGATCGCGAGCAAAGGCTATCCATGCATTACGTTTTGATACAGAATCTGCAAGAGCGTTTAAATGGTGTCGTTTTTATGATGACCCGTCAGTTAACACGCTGACAATTGGCTCTCCGAAATGATATTTACTTCAAAATTATAATTTTTTGTGTATTATTTACCAATTTCAAACGTAAAATCGACTTCAAAAACACCCTTAGAATAACCAGACAAAACCGGAAATATGTCATTTTTAAATCAAATTTTAGACGTATTGACTCTTTTCCACAAAAAATTATAAATTGATTTCGAAAGACTGTTCTTTTATCTAGTAAAGCTATTTTTTAAATTTTCAAAAAATATGTTTTTTTTTTAGTACGATAAGGTTTTACCGTAGGTCGTTGGCAGATTTGTTAAATTTTTAAACAAAATTTTGTATTACAACAGACATTTCAAATCATATAAGCAGTTAATTAAAACAATAAATTACTTGGGAAAGCTACTTTTCAAAATTTTAATTTTAGTTCAAATAAAATCTTAAAAAAATATATATTTGCGTCCTTGTTTTGTGACGAAAATACTTCAGTTTGTCTATTTATTTACGGTCTTACAAACTAATAAATTTAAAAAAAAAAGTTGAATTTTTTTTTAATTTATTAAAAAAAAATGCATTCTTATTTTGCTTAGACATTATTGAAAAATTATAAATACTTATGATTTATGATCAAAAAATAATTACAAAAAGTACATAATTTTAATTGTTTTATCATCACGAGGTAGAACATTTTTGAATGTGCGTATTTATCAAAGCAAATTTGGAATGAAATAAAATCCATATTGAGTTATTATGTTAAACTGCTGGTATGGAGAATAATTAATCTTTCTCATCGGAACCGCCCGGTACTGTTGCAAGGGTACGATCGAAAGATCATCGTTCGACGAAATTTAAATTCTCGGTCGCTGGTTAATGGCTCTTAATAATAAGTTGGTTTGAATATCAAAAGAATTTATACAGATTTGTAAAAAAGCATTAACTTTGTGGCTCGCCATAATTTACAATAAAAATCGTATAAATTTGTTATAGACCACTTTAATTTTATTTTATTCACAGTCTACCGGTTTCGGCAGCACCCTTCCTTTGTCAGGAGAATATTAGAACTAACCTACGATATAGAATATTGACAGACATAAATTTTAATTTGAGTGGGAGGTGTACAAAGGGAAAGAAGTAATTAAAGGATTTCCGGGAAGAACAGAGCAGTTTATTGGAAATATGTCTAGAATATGTATAAAATATACACTAAACGATAAATTAATTTGGTTATTGAAAATACTAGATTTATTATTTATTGATTTTATTATTTCAAGTGTTTCTAAGTTATCAAATGTTTCGCTTTTATTGTTACGGTGAAGAATTTTAACCCATTAAATGAATAGTGTCCCTATTAAAAGAATGATCTGTTGAAATGATGTGATTTGCAAACTCTCTCTTTCCCAACGAAGGACGGAATGAATATTAAGAGGAATATAAAGCTAGACATATTTCGATTCTCATGCCATACAAAATTTAAAATCGCGCGTCGTATTTGCACGAGGCAAGTAAGCGAAAAATTATTTTTATTTATTTTGTGCATAATTTTATAAGAATGAAAAAAAGTTAGAACATACAAAACCTCAAAAATAGTCTTAGCCATAAAGGGGTATTTTTAAAAAATTGCTTCTAATATTACTTCGTAGTTAAGTCATTTAAAAACATTTTTTTTAGTGGTTTACGCTTATATTTTTTGTTATGTAAATAATGATTTTATTGTTATTCCAATACATAGAAAAGCTAGTAAAAGCTTCAATTTATCCGTAGCATATTTTTTGATGTTCATAATGTAAACCGATTCGTCGTAAAGATGAATCTAAAAAGTATCTAAATAGGATTTCACGTATAGCTTCATCTTAAGCTCCGCATTAATGATTGTATTGTTGTTTCCAGGATAATCAAAGGTATGCTGATTGTAATCTACAAGTTGTGGCGTTGGGAAAAAAATGACATGACTGTAGCTAAAATATTTCACGAGCTCGCCACAGCACACCCTGACAGGGTGGCCATACATGCAGACGATGGAGAGTGGACTTATAAAAGGGTAAGATATCATTTCATCTATAAGCAGTGCTAACATGACTGTGGCTAAAATTTCAAACGAGACCGCCACTTTTTTTTATCTTAAACTCGCCTATTGCGACGATTTTTTATCAACGTCAAGCTGGTCTTAAAGTTTAGCGCGTACTATACAGACAGATAACAGATGCATGACAGATAACAACATTGGTACAACTACCAACACACAGCAGCAAAAAATGTTCGTTAAGACCCGATTACAATGAGCGAGTTTACAAGCTACTAGCCGGCGAATTCACTATCTGCCAGTAAACTTGTTCAGTGTAAAATCTGCTAGTTAGCTAGTATGTATATATATATAGCCTCGATGACACTGAGCGAGTTTACTAACAGATAGTGAATTTACCAGATAGTAGCTTGTAACTAGCAGATTGTGGACAATCTACGAAAAAATTGAAAGGTGGTCAACTTTGCTCGCTACTCGCTAGCGTTGACCTAAAGATGGCAGCCCACCAACAGCTGATTTCGTAACTGTCAGAATTAGTTCGCACGGGAGTCGTTAATCTCGCTGCTGGCTAGCGTGTGGCGCTAGCTGCGAACTCAAGTTTTCTACAAATTGTCGACAGAACTGCTTGGTGCGGAATTCGTTATTTTAGCTGCTACCGTGGCCACTGAACGAGTAGACAGTTTTATGTGTCATCATGACAATCTCACTCGCCGATTCACTCGCTTTTAAACTTAACGGCTAGTAGCTTGTAAACTAGCTTAATGTAATTGAGGCTTATGATTACACTGAGCGAGTTTATTAGCGGATAGTGAATTCGCCGGCTAGTAGCTTGTAAACTCGCTTAATGTAATTGAGGCTTTAGTAAATTGCTGCATTGTTTTTTTGGGTTTGTTATTGTAGCTTTTATCGGGACGTCGGGGCAGAGGGCTCGATAACGGTGACAGCCCCGACACATCGGGACGGGTAGCAATCCTACACATGATAGAAAAAAATTGAAAGTAAATTTTTAAGATCTCCTCAGAATGAGTGTTACGAGAGAATTTTTTTTTTTTTTTTTTTTAATTAAATGAAGACATTATGAGCGAAACTCAATCGAAAATCTGGAAACAGAAAAATCAGAAAAAGATATTGGCACCTCTGGGACTCGAACCCAGGACCTCCCTACTTTCCGGGTTGGGCGCTCTTATCCACTGAGCTAAGGTGTCGATATCCAATTCGGTCACTTTTAACTGTACCATACTTCGACTAAGAACCACCCATATTATCTTCATTTTTTCTTAACGCATATTTTTATTGGCGAGCATATTTAACATATATAACGCATAGCATATTTAGCATATTTAACGCATATTTTTATTTTTATTAGCCAAATATCTTTTTCTGATTTTTCTGTTTCCAGATTTTCGATTGAGTTTCGCTCATAATGTCTTCATTTAATTAAATGTTACAGTTTGAGGTTTTACTCATAAAGTTAAAATAATAAATAATAAGAGAATTTTTTATTTATTTTTTTTTTAAAGAAAGACAAACATTACCGGGTTACGTATAACCCAACAACGTTTGAAAATCTCCTACTACCACCACAGAAAGCCTAAAATGTTGCTTGTGTTGTGATGGAGGACTTAGCCAGCCGAGGAATCGAACACGGGACGCCCGGGTGGGACCCAAACGCGGAAAAATGTATCAATATTGCAATTATCTACTATATCAACTAAATATATTAAAATTATCAGAACGAAAAATAAACTTGCCTGTACACGGTGTACGGAAACTCACAGTATAAGCGGGAAACTGATGAATCTAATCACAAAGAGAACTAAAAAAAAAACTTCTTTTTTTTTTCAAATTTGAACTAAAAAAATGAAACTTCAGACTCCCTTTACTTGAAAACGAGAGCTTTAATTTAAAAAAGTTGTAAAAAAAATTTACTCTAAATGTAATGCAGTTCACCAGTTTCTAGCTTATATTATGAATTTCCGGACACCATGAGTAAAATTATAAATTCAACATTAATGGCATACATTTGATAAAACTGTGTTTTACAAATTGATTGGCTTTCATTTAATTTAACAAAAATTTGAATTTAACAGTAGATAGAAAGGAAGAATCATTAATGGTGAGTTTAGTTACACTTCTTTTAGATCTGAATGAGTTAAATATATTCAGATGTAAAATTAGAGGCATGATCTGAAGCCCGGGCAACGCTAGGCACTTAAAAGTTAATATTAAATAAATGTGAGCAATTTCTAAAATGAGCTTTAAATTTCATTACAATTTCGTTCTTCTTCATTATGTTAACACAAAATTGCAAAGGTTTAATAATAATATACCTACCTATATGCAATTCTAATTTTGAGATCAGTGGGTATCTATATTGCAAAGAATTTTTTGTTACACAGTGAAATGTAGGTTACACAGCTTTAGATTACCACCATGATTATATTTTTAGTATTGCCATTTGAACAACAGTGGCGCCCTCCTATGTTTTCTACTCTTATTTGACAAACGTATGATAAATAATTAATAATAACTGGTACATGGAAATAAATCAAGTACCTGAATAAATATAGTAGATACATATTCAATAATTCACGGCTGTCAATAATTATTAAGTAGGTACCTTAACAACAGTGCTTCTTCGATATTAATTTATTTTTTTTAAGAACAAAAAAATATTTTTTTAAATGTGTATATAGTGTTTTGTATTTTCGGTGTCATTGCACTTTAAAAGAATATTTGACAGGTAAATTGGTGTTGACAGCCTACAAATTTTGTAGTTCCATTTTTTTATATTTTCTACTCTTATTTGAGAGACAACACCGACATCGAGGCATTAATTTTTTTTCTGTCTTTAAAATTTTTTTAATAATACACTATAAAAAATGGTTATCAATAAAATGAATGTACCGAGAATAAACGCTTCGTAATCGAAATAGTAATGGCAAATAATGAACTTGGGGTCAATAGCTAAAAAATACATAATATTATGTTATCATAATTATTGGCCAAATGGCTTTTATCTTTTGCTAATGAGCCAAATGAATGTAGAACATTCTTGTTGACCAGACAGCCAAAGTCCATAAAGAAATCTAATTGCAATCAATCGCATAACAAGATGACTGGAGTGATTTGCAATTGAATTAGAATTAAAATTTCGGAAGTTTTTGACAAGTTACTCACAGAAGCGTTTACATATGCATCCAACTTGTAGTAATTAATGCTCACGGAAGTTGTTCGGAAGTTCAAACTGTGTAAATGCTCATGCAACCGTTTAAATCTGTAAATTTATTTGCAGTAAGATGGCTTCCAGTCAACAACGATCTGCTACTGTCAAATTTACGCAATTTTTTAAAATAAAGATGAAAAGGCCCAAATAAAGTGTTGAAAAAGAATTTGGCTTTAATTAAACAATTATCCACGTGCTTTTGTGCCGTCAAAGACAGAAATTAATGGAGTTCTTTCATTTTATCCAAATGACAGCTACCTGACAGCAACCTAATTCGAATTCAAAAACGTAATGTTAAAAACAGAAACATTGAGAATAGAAAGGATTCGACTGATAATTGAATAGAAGGATGCCCATTTTCAGAAAACTTAAATAAGTGTAAATAAATACTAGTTTTATACGAAAAAGTCCTAGGAAAACAACTCTCTTTTAATTTTTGTCAAACGGCGCATTTTGGTACATTTCTTGCGGAAAGTCTCTCAGCTTATCAAATTGATTTTATAAGCTGTAAGAAGGCTGGAAATTCGCGCGGACGCGATTATACCTGTCAAAAACTCGCGAAAGAACAGCTTCCGTAACTTGCTATAAATTACGTTAAGTGACTTTTGATGTCGTTTACTTTGGTAATTTGGCCATAAATCGCTTACACAAGAGATTTACGGAAAAAAACTTACGAATGTAAAGCCAGCCTTATATTACCTTGAAAATATTTCCCTAACCTCCGCACTTTTAAGAGAAAACCCGGTCAGAGAGAAATTTGAACAATGGGTATTTTACCAGTCGATTGACAGTAATGACAGTGTCGTTCGTCGTTCGCCTGAGATGTAGTTGTCTCAAGGGACAACTACATCTCAGGCTGATAATATTATCTAAATAAAAATTTTAAAATCATGGTTTTGTATTTCCTATTTTTCTTCCACAAAACTGGACCGATTTTTAAGATATTTTTTACTAACTGTAAAAGAACAGAATATTTTATGTATGTACGTTTGGCTTTTTTAAAAAATACATTGTCTAGTTTGTATACGGAACGTCTTCAAATTCAAATCAGACAATTTTACATTTTCAGTATGTTTTTTTTTTTATTACAGAAAATACATTTTTTTCATGTTTACATTATACCTGCAAAGCTACTGCAAGTAGCTTGTCGGCAGGAAACAGTGTGGACAGAAACATAGTACAATTAAGTATAATACAATACAAGAAAAAAATATTTCAATTTAATAAAATACATAATAAAAACATAAATAAGTAAAAAAAAAATAAATAATAATAATAAGAACACGTCTAAAAAAAACAAAAAATTTTAAAGTGCATTAGGAGTCAGTCAATGTTGAAAATCTGATTCCAATAGCCATTTTTTTAACAATAGTGCAAATTTAGGTGTCGAGCAACATTTTTTCAAATCATATGGCAGCTTATTAAATATAAGCGGTACAATGTATTCAAGAGTTCGCTGGCCATGTTAAAGCGATGATTCTAATTTTAGGTAAGCACATCATTCATCTCAACACCAAGATGCTTACTGCACAAGAGTCCCAACTGCTCCCAACCGTCTGGAGCCAGTACAACTGGCATCCCCAATTGAGATATTTTGTGCTTGTGAGTCTGATGGTAGTTGGAGAGAAGGAGACAGAGAGCAGGAACCTGGCTCTTCAAACTACTCAGTAAACCACTCTGGTGTGAATCGCTTCTGTCCCAAATTGATATATTGATGTTTTTCTTCCCTTTTCAGCTGTCCACCTTGGCGGCGCGTTTCTCGCACGCTCTGCCCGCTGCCAGCTATTCCCGCGGTGTTCCGGCAGCGCTAGTGTTGGGAATGCGCGCCGGCCCGCGGCTGCTGGGCGCGTGGCTCGGCCTATCAGCGCGCGGTGTACCCAGCGCACTGTTACCGCCTGCCGCGCGTGGTCAGGCACTCGTGCACGCGCTGAAGGCATCCAAGGCGACCATGCTGATATATTCAGATGACATGGCAGAGGGTGAGCTAAATTATCACTTCTTACTTATTACTTACTAGCAGAAATTCCCAGCGTTGTTCAGGTTTATGAATGGTTTGGAGTTACAATGTGTTCAGCTGGAGTGGGCTCTTGGACATGGGTTCTTCTCGGGAAGCAGATCCTACTCCTACTCAAACCCTTTTTCAAATCGACTACTCCCAGAAAACCCGGTCCAGAACCGGAACGCTTCCACCGGCGTCCTCTTCTCTGCGGTCTGCGCCACTATTCGGGCTTAGTGGACGGCTAGCTACATGCGGTCCAAGCCACTTGCGAGTTGTTTGGGTTCGATTTCTTCGATCTGGGTTCGGCTCCGTGGTCCGACCCCAGCCGAACTTGTCCCGGGAGCCGCAACAGCACCCAGCACCCAGCACTCAGTTTGCACCTAAGAACTCAGACCCGGAATCTGCTCCTTGAACTCGAGTACTAAAAGGGAAGCATACCTCGGAGGCGTTAGACGCTTCAATTCTGGAATGGTGGTCTTACACCAGGGCGATACTGAGATTATCTTCCACTCTGGAACGTACCACAAATAAACTATATCTTATTTTAAATGAATTAATTGTGAAGTAACTCAAATAAAATTTATTTGCCATGTCGGGATTTGATCCTGCGACCTTCGGATTGTGAGTCAAGAGCCTTACCGCTCGACCACTGTATATCCAATGACATTATAAAAATACAAGACATGCTATATTCATATCAATTGAACAAAAATTTTGCACCGCGAAAAGGATGACTATTCAAAGAATATGTATATGAACTGGCCGCTAAAGTAAAGTATGTTTGATTTAATATTTTTCCTATCATTCCAGCAATAACCGAGATATTGCACGAGCCCGAGTTGAAGGGCATCGCCCTGGTGCAGTACAACATGGAGAAGAAGGACACGCCCTTGCTGCCAGGCGCAACAGCTATCGACCCAGAGGACCCTCGCCTTCCATCCACTCCAGACCTCGAGGAACTGGCCAAAGGCGGCTATACAGATGGACTGATCTATATCTACACCAGCGGGACCACTGGATTGCCTAAGGCTGCCATTATTACTAATTCAAGGTGCCCACTGTGATTTTACTTTATTCACTTGAGTGATTTTTGGCATGATATAGCAAGTTTGCAAAATGACTTGAGCGATTGCTTGCCATAATCTGGAAAATTTATCTATTTATCTTTCGTAAAACATTTATAATTTTTTTTCAAACCTTCCCGCGATCTACTGTTTGCATTAGTGATATAACATAACTGATATAACATAACTGACATAACATAACTGATATAATACATTCCCATTTTATCAATATATATCTCAAGTCGATTTCCTGTGGCCGATTCTATACACGCCTAAATCCCAATATTGTTTAAATTAAAATATGTTTGCTTCTGTCTGTGTATGTTTGTATGCTACGCATTGCTAAACCATTCATTCAATTGTGATGAAACTTTGGGGATATGATGTGCGCATGCCTGCGATTCTTACTATATACAACAGTGAGTTCTGGCATCATGAAATCGTGCGTTGCTAATAGTTCATCCGAAGCGATGAAACTTTGGGTATTTGATGTGTGCCTGCCAGCAATGGTTTTTGTATATACTGGTGAGCTCTGGCATTATGAAATTTGTATAAAAAAATTGCAATAGGTGACACGCAAGCTGTTTAAAACTGAATGTACCGGGATTGAATGTACGGAATGTGGGAGGGGGAGAGGAACCGGAGAGGGGCGAGGGGAACTCGGGAGGGGAACTCGGGAGGGGGATTCGTGGGAGGGGGGAGGTGAATCAGGGAGTGGAAGAAGGGATTTTGGGAGGGGGAAGGGGAACTCGGGACTGGAGAAACAATTTCTTTATTAAGTGGGAACTCACTAGTATTATAATAAAACAAATATAAATTTCCACTTTAATTTATTTGTCCCTAACCGGTTTCAGCTCGTTAAAGCCATCTTCAGGCTGGTATAAATTCTTCTTAACCTACGTTTATATACATAACATATGAGGGAGAGGGAGAGAGGTGGTCTACAAGGATTTTAATCAATTATATTTGTTACTAAGCTGTCTTTGACTGTCAAATTTCTAATTATAATAGGCTAATTACCTCAAGTTTGTAGCTCACTTCAATATTGTTCGGGGAAAACCTTACAAGTAAAATGAATTATTAACAATCTAATTTTATTGTTGTCAAATCGTTATTATGTTTATGATGATATGGAATTTTTGATTATTTATAAAGGGCATATTTTTCCCAAAAGTTTGTTCTCGTATTTCTACATTGAATCCTTCAGGATTCAATGTAGAAATTCTTCTTCAGAAGGGACTATCAATCCTGATACATGTTAAATAAATCAATAAACAGTGGCTGAAACAATGTGTTTTATTAATGTTAATTGAAACAAACACTTTCCTTTATCATGCTTTCCACCAAAACATGTTATATTTTTGTTTATATAAATAATATTTGGCTGATAAGATCTTAATGATAAGAGTTTATGGTAGACAGACCAGATTGGCTGGTATGTCACTAACTTATCGGTCATGACTTGTGAAGTGATTTACAAGTACACAAAGAACTTGTCAATCAATCAAATAAGCCGGTGACAAGTTATTATTTCGAAAACAATGCGATATAAACACTGTTATTGTATTTATGTCAAAGACAATATTGACATATTTTTTACAATGTTGTTTGTCAAAAATCGAGTCAGGTAATCTAAGTTTTGTACTTCGAAGCACGATTTGCAAGTCAAAGCGTAATTTTCACTTTGAAGCATGAATCGCTCATTGGGGACTTGCAGATTGAAGCAAATAAATTCGCAATTTACACTTAGATGCATGAATCGTACATGGAAGGATAAATTCACGATTTACATGTTGAAGCACAATTTGCATTCAGAGCACAATTTAAACTTTGAAGCACGAATCACAATTGAAGGATGAATTGCATGATTTGCACATCGAAGCACGATTTGCAAGTCAAAGCACAAATTACACTTTAAAGCATGAATCGCACATTGAAGGATGAATTGGATGTTTGAACACAATTTGAGTATAGAAGCACGATTTGGAGTTGGATGCAATAACAACTTATGATAAAAATTGTATTTTTGGGTAAAATGCATTAAAAGCTTTTTGAAATGCATAATATTCACTTGTAACTTGTAATTTGTGTACAAACTTTTGCATGTAGCTCCATCTGTATAAAACCTACAGAATTAATATTTAATTTTTCGAAGAAAACTTCTTCATTAAGGGTTTTACTTTGTGATGGCATTATTTTATTTTTATTAAAACACAAATATCTTTGTACACATCACTTTTATTTAATATACACTCAACATGTTTCGTGAACGATGCTCACATCATCAGGAGTTACTGAAGTTACAAGTGTACTGAAGTTATAATTTTGTACAGATCATGGATTAAATACAGGGCTAGGGGTAAGAGGGAGGGGGGGAGGGGTAAGAGCGTGTGAAGTTTACTGGAATTTGGGATTACAATATTATTATTATCATTAGAAGGGAAAGACCGGTTAAGTGGGAAAATATTTAAAAGTGGGTTCATAAAAATTATTTGCTTATTAATTATGTCAGTTTTGGTATTTACATTTTTTCTTATTTCTAATAATTCGAAACCATTTATTTGTGATGCCTTATAACCCGTGTGTAAAATTTTAAGACCTAAGTTTACATCAAAAGTATGGTCATTACTCAATAAATGATCTGCGAACTCAGATTCGCTACTACTTTTCAAAGCTCTAAGGTGTTCTTTTACCCGTACCTCAATATTTCGGTTAGTTTTACCTATGTAAAAACAACTGCAATCTTTGATGATGTGAGCATCGTTCACGAAACATGTTGAGTCTATATTAAATAAAAGTGATGTGTACAAAGATATTTGTGTTTTAATAAAAATAATATTTATAGAGTAGAAAGAGAAAGGATTGGAGAAAACAAAAACAGCTTGAGCATGTTTATGTTGTTATTGCATTCAGCTCCTCAATTTACACTTTAAAGCACACAATTTACACTTCAAAGCACACAATTTACACTTCAAAGCACGATTTGCATCTCATAAAGGCTTCATACTAATCGACGTGTCTGCGGTTACGATGAATTTGTCATTAGTTCTTGAAAACATTATTTTTGTCAGGGTATTACCACTGTGTTTCACCAACTTTTTTCACCATGAAACAATCTTATCTTTCCAGATACCTGATGATAGCAGCCGTAGCCTTTGAGATGGCTGAACTGCGGACAGATCGAGACGTCTTCTATTCACCACTTCCGCTGCATCACACAGCCGGTGGAGTCCTCGGGCTTAGTCAGGCTCTGGTAATGGGAGTAACGGTAGTACAGAGGAACAAGTTTTCCGCAACCAACTTCTGGACAGATTGCAACAAATTCAAGTGCACGGTGAGTTTACGAGCATGAGAGACTACCTTTTAGAATCCAAATCATTAAAGCGTCCCTTTCTTAATGTTCTTTATTACGCTTATATCAATCAGCCTTGCATTCTTGCCGGATCTCTAGATTTGTCACTATAACTACTTAACCATCACTCTATTTACTGCAGGAGTAGGCAGAGAGGAGGGACCGCCAAACAACTCAGTCTCGGTACACGTTCCTTGCTTCAGTTACATTCATACACACCCTTCTGTTATTCTGACTTTTGACTTGACCCAACTCAAGTATTCAGCTCAGTTGATCATTCCATGCTTTCCCCGGCGTCCCCGACTTCTTCTACCGTTCACATTTCTTCTTACACTCTTTTCTTAATTCATCTGTTCTATTTGCCCAGACCACCTGAGCATCCCTTTCTTAATCTTATACATTACTCTTACATCAGCCTTGCTTTCTTTGCAGATTTCAAAATTTTTCACTCTCATACATTTACCACACCATCGCACCATGGATATCATTTCTACAGCATTTAGTCTACTTTCAACTTTCCTTTGCCAGTTCCATGCCATACATCAGGGTAGGTACCAGCACTCCATTGTAGACTGCTGGCTTCGCCTCTTTGAACAATTTTCAGTTTACCCTTCTCTCAATGTCTTCATCAACTTTTCAGTTTCTTTTAAACATTCTTAACAAATGCCCAAACTCTATCTGCTCCAAGTATTCATCATTCATCATTTTGCAGACAACAAATAAATTGATTTTTATCATGACTTATCCAGGTGGCTCAATACATAGGTGAGACTTGTCGCTTCCTGCTTCTGGCGCACGAGAAGGCTGGCGGGGGCCCTGCACCCCCTCACTGCCTGCGCCTGATGATGGGCAATGGCCTGCGCTCCGCCCTCTGGGGGCGCTTCCAGAAAACCTTCCTAATTCCTCGCATATATGAGTTCTACGGAGCCACTGAGGGAAACACCAACATGAGTAAGTACAATGATTCACATAATTTTTTTCTGTTGCATGACTTAACAGATTATTGAAGAAAAATAACAAAAAACAAGCCTAACCTAACCTCACTCATCCTAACCTAACTTATTATTTTATCATGTTCAGTTTTGTCACTGTTTTTTCAGAGGCATTAACAATCTGTACTTTAACACCGTTGCTTGAAATGGCTTTAGCCAGATCAGAATTGCCAGGTACATCCCATCTTCCTCTACCCCATCTCCTTACCCCACCCACAAACTTCAGCCTCAAAACATACCCCAATTGGGGGTGCCATAGTCTCACTGATCGACTCTCAGTGCATTTTAGATTTTGATCAAATTGTAATCAGTTGTCACATTGTTACACTTATCAGCTGATCATAATTTGATCAAGAGCTGAAATGGACCGAGATCAGTCTTTGAAACACCCCAACCTTTATCATGTACATGTGTGTATTAGAAGTTAAACTTGAGATAGGCAGACGAAGGAGAAAGTAAACTGACTGTTGTTAAGACATCCCGCAAATATGTCTTGACTCAATGTATGAATGTAAATGATGCAAGGAGTGTACGCCAAATTGGAATGATGTGGCATTTTCTCTGCCTAACGCTGCTGACAAATGTTGTGTGTTTTAATGTAAAATTTATCTTTTAACATCTGTATTTTGTGTTTTCAGTCAACATTGCCTCCCAACCGGGAGCTATCGGATTTATTCCCAGATTTGCATCTTTCGTTTCTCCAATTTTACTGATCAAGTAAGTTACGTTAGCCGTTTACCAACCAGCACGAAACTTACATATTAACTCATTGGCCACAAACCCCGGCAGCCTGCCGGGTTCGAGTAGGTCCGCCAAAAAAACGGAAAACGAACACGACAGCGACATTTTTGAATAAAATTTTAAATGCTTTGTAGGTAATTAATAATTCATTTCGTAGAATTGGCAATAATATGTTTTTTCCCTGATATTTGTGTTCCAAGTTTTGTATGCAGTTTGCCGCCATTTAATTTCCTTCAAAATTGCGAGTGGTTCAAATCGTGCTTTGAAGTGTAAATTGTGTGCTTTGAAGTGTAAATTGTGTGCTTTAAAGTGTAAATTGAGGAGCTGAATGCAATAACAACATAAACATGCTCAAGCTGTTTTTGTTTTCTCCAATCCTTTCTCTTTCTACTCTATAAATATTATTTTTATTAAAACACAAATATCTTTGTACACATCACTTTTATTTAATATACACTCAACATGTTTCGTGAACGATGCTCACATCATAGGTAAAACTAACCGAAATATTGAGGTACGGGTAAAAGAACACCTTAGAGCTTTGAAAAGTAGTAGCGAATCTGAGTTCGCAGATCATTTATTGAGTAATGACCATACATTTGATGTAAACTTTGGCAGTGACCCTGCACGTCCCTGATTGCTTTGGGGACTATCATACCAAGTTATTTTATTAGTTATTAGTATAAATGTATGTAAAAAACAAAAATTAAAAATGTTCGATTTATGAATATTATATTTTTTGTAACTTTATGAATAAAAATGTGAATAAAAAACTTACAAATAAAGAAAAGGTTATAGTATTTGTATCATTATCTACAAAAATTTTAATATTTTATGTTTTTCTTTACCTTAATCCAATATGTAAACAAATTTAAAGAAATTAATTCATTTGAATATATGGTTCAAAAGTTACAATAGATTTAGTACACCAATGCAGGTTTTCAATTTTTGATACAAAATAACATGTGATAATTATGTGGCCAATGGGTTAAGTACTTCATTTTATTGTGAGTTACCTTCTTATAAAATTACACAATGTGTAGGTACTTTTGACTATTTTATGTTTTGACGTTGTTCATTTTCAATTTGGGTGGCGAGAATGGTTACCGCCACCCCGGGAACCTTTATTGGATAACCAACACCTCTGCCGTAGGTCACCTCAAGCGGTTCGCTACGTTTGGTGATTTAGCAGGGGTGCTCGGGTTCATGGGGTGAGGTTTGTCTAGGTCTCGGAGGCAGATGGCCAGGACACACTGAACCTCAGTTTCCTACCCACCCCTTAAATCCTTTTCCTTCCCAGAACTCTCATTCCCTTCCTGTCCTTAAAAAATCTTCCACACAGCATCCCCAAAGATGACATAGGGCCTGAGGGAAATTATTTTCTTCAGGGCCTCCTGTGTGGAGCTCATGTAAAAAAAAAATAGATTAATGACTTTTAGGACTTGTATTACATCATCAATGGCTAATGTTAGATGTTGGTTCCAGATGTGACCGAGCTACTGGTGAACCAATGAGAGATACGCGGGGTCTCTGCCGGGTGTGCGGACCTTGTGAACCAGGTAATATATAATGCTGCAGTGTAGGTAGTAGATCTAAATTAGTTTGTGAAATTTGGCAATCATATACATTTCTTTTTCTTTTAAATATTTTTAGATCATCTGCAAATGGTGGGACCTGTACTTCTTTAAATTTGTTTATAATGTCAAAAATTAATATTAAAAATAATATTGGGCCAAGGTGGGACCCTTGAGGAATCCCACAAACAGGCAGTAGAGTTCTGGTGCCGACTTGCCGAGGCCCAAGAAGCCAAGGCGCTGACAATACCTAACACCTAATACAGGACCTGTTTTGTTTTGGAGGAAGGAACTTCGTAAATAATAAGGCATCTTCAGGAAACTTTTTAAAGGACTCGTGACATTTATTTTGCTCTATTCCCAATTACATTGTGAATATTTCAGGAGACCCAAACTACCCAAGACAGACCAAGGATTTTACTTTTACTTATTAAGAAGGTTGGATGGTGAGAAGAGAAGAGAAGGAAAAAACCTAAACATAGGCCTTTTATATCTGCCTAAGTCTGAAGGGAGTTTGCATCTCCTGACATCTATGGATAATTTCTTCTATTAATTAATCAACTTTACATAAACCAAAAAATCGAAATGTCTGGAGAGGTGTGAGTCCTAGCTAATTAGATTAAATTTTATACAGGACCCTTGAGGTTTTTACTGTCACCAGGCGTCGTTTGGCTCAGAGCCACTCTATTATGGCCTCAAATATTCAATTTAATTACTTATTCGTTTTAAGAAAAGTCAAAATTTCATTTCGTTTTTAACAGATAATGAAGACAATAATAATAAGAGTCCTTCTAATAAATGGATAAATGGTTTTAATCGATTATGTTATTGAATATACTGTTAGTAATGATATTTCATTTTACTAATGGGTATGTTACCAGGTCTCCTGATTGGTAAAGTGAACCACCAGAAAAGGCTGTACTCCTACACAGGATATGTGGACAAAGAAGCGAACGAGAAGAAGATGGTTCGGGACGTCCTGCAGAAGGGAGATTGCTACTTCAACTCCGGAGATCTCCTGGTCATGGACGACCTGGGCTTCTTCTACTTCAAGGACAGAACCGGAGACACTTTCAGGTGCGACATTTAGATTACTAATATCTAATATGCGTGAGGATCAACGAACTGCGTCTGACAAAATCCTGAAAAAAACCCTCGATACTGCGCAGAAACGGACGGTCCGTTTGATAGATTTTCCTATCTTAACAAATGGATTGCAATCTTTAGAGAACAGGCATTGGGAATGCTGTCCTTGTTTTGCCGGTATTTCAATGGAAGATGCTCCGAGGAACAAGCGTCATTGATTCCTTCGGCACCGTGGTGCACCTATCACTATAGTCGGGAAACACCCCAAACGCGCACACAACATTTGACATTTGTCACATGAGAATGAGTCTTTTCTACGACTTGTCCTTGAGTTCAACTGCTCGGCTGTGGAAATCTGTGTTTCCTCACTCCTAAAATAGGGGTCTCTTCAAGACCCAGATACACTCTTTCCTTTCCACACAGCATCCCCAAAGATAACATGTGACATACGTATGGAGTTAATGGAAAAAATAATTCTACTACAGAAATAATGTATCTACAGATACACATCATGCTGGGTCATGTGGAGAGAATGACCGAGCATCAATCACCAAAGTCCCTGCTGAACTCAAGACCGATAGGGCGAAGGAGCTTGGGAAGGCCAAGATTAAGATGGAGTGACAACGTCCTCAAAGATATATCTACCTTGGAGCTTCTAAACTGGAGAGAACTGGCCCAAAACTGAGATGAGTGGAGGAAGACTCTTGAGGAGGCCAAGACCCACCAAGGGTTGTCGAGCCAAGAGTGATGATGACAGATACACATCTGCCCTGATGATGGGCATAGTGGGAATTTTTCAAATATTGTCTCATTCTTCTATACGTAGTGAGACTCGAGTATCGCAAGTATCCGATACTCAAAGATTTAAGTATCTTGACAACTACCGTCATACATCGCGTTGCCGACATTTTGTAAACTCGTTGGCAATGCCAGTTTCCTACGACCAGCCAGGCGAGGTTGTTCTCACTCTCATTGTCGAGACTTTAAATATGGCTTCACTTGTGTCAGACATTTTGTAACAATGCATGTGCTTTAGATCAATGCTAGGAACAAAACAGACAACAAAGAATGACAGGATATAAAAATGGCAGCTGTTACAGCAACGATTTGGTTGAGAGTGAGGTTATGAAAGCATTCTAGTTTTGACGATTCAACAATGATTGATGGCGACACGGTTCTCGTGATTTCAGTAGCAACATGTATGGACTATGCGCGACTAGTTGTTTGCGATGTGAGTACATACATAACATGAGTATCGGATACTTGCATATCCCTGTGGAGAAGGACCTCATTCGAAACCCGGGTGTTTAATTTAAGGTCTGAACAAAATTATAATTATATCCAGATTTTGCTGAATAAAACCAGTAACTAATAATTGTCAAGAGATGTCTCTGAGCTTCCATTTAATTTTCAATATTAGTAGATTCCTGTTTTGTAACCATTTCCAATAGTACCCTTTACACACAGAGTTCGGAGCGGGACGTGCCCCGCGCCACTTCAGGCCGCCGCGCAGGAAAGTAAAGACCGAATGTAAGATAACGGTTTACAGCGCAGTTCACTGTGAGACTTTTCTGCGCGGCGGCCTGAAGTGGCGTGGGGCACGTCCCGCTCCGAACTCTACGTGTAAAGGGTACTATGGAATAGAATAATATTATGTACAGATTCCTGTTTTACCCTAGTAACCATTTTCCTTCATACAATAGAGCCATATCTGCAGATTCCTGTTTTATCATCACCACCATTTTTCCTTTGCTTTTCAGGACTGAATTTTCTCTTTTCAAATTTGCAAACTCATCGAACATCAGCTTGTAACCGAAGGGTCCTATTGTTTTTAATATTACAAAATAAAGGATTTGATAATATATGTGATTGACCTAACAAACAGTGCCCTTTATTTAACTTGTCTTTTAAATAAATGAAGAATTTGGTTTATAGTATTAATATTCCATAGCTTTTGGAATTATTTAACGATTTGATGTTTTATTTTGATTTAGATGGAGAGGAGAGAATGTGTCCACAGCAGAAGTTGAGGGAATCCTAACTAACATAGTTGGCCTCACAGATATTGTAGTATATGGAGTAGAGGTATGGAAAAACTTACTTTTACTTGTATTTCTTCTGTTAAACTTAATCTTTTAAAAAATTTGGTAAATTGTGCAAGAACCGCTGCACGTTGCTACACTTTTAGGCATAGACTTTGAAAAGTTAATTACCAAAAAACTAAAGTACTTTTAAACTTAATTACCAAAAGAAACATCGGTTTCAGTCCGGATGGACGGAAAAATATGCATTAAAACTCGATTTTCGTTCAATCAAAGTAAAAAATTTCCATTGCTGCCATTTTTTTTGTAAGGATTTGACATTTGCCAAGTTTCGTTTCAAATTAAATACGCCTCTATTACTTAGATTACCTAAACTAAGAACCTAATAACCTATTTTGTGTACGTAAATAGTTGTTTCTTATGTTAATTGTTGAAATGAAGTGTGATTTCCATAATCTGTTCTTAAATGCGGCAGCTTATGCACAAATTAATATCCGAACTGCTTCCAGAGCCAAATTAAAACAATATTTAATTTGTTTGGTTATACTAGGTCGGCAATGTCATTTTTAAAATACTTTCTTATTTCCAACTAGCTGGGAATGTTGCACAATGATGTTCCTGATTCCTTATTCCCGAACATTCCAGAATGTTCCTACTTCTTGAAACTTTTAGACTCACCGACATACTCTGCCACACCTTCCAGAACTTACTAGAGTTTTATCGAATCTCCAGCGTAGGGAGTGTGGCGAACCCATCGCTCAGGGAGTGGAAACACAAACCTGCAATAGCCATCCCAAGCCAAGGTGTGAGCTACCGTGCTCAGGCTGAATGTCCTGGGGAACAGTGTCAAGAACGGTGCCTCCGAGAAACAAGGTCGCATCTCGGAGTATTTAGACCTTACTCCAACATTCGGGGCTCTGCTGGAGTGGACCTTCTATTTCCCTGGTCACTCGTGGGACAAAAAAATTGGACCATTCGAAAACTAGGGGCCTTTTGGGAACTCAGGAGTGCTGAGGCCACCTCTGTGGACTTTCTTCCTGGGGCCCTTAGGAGGAACCAAGAGGAGAAGCCGTGGAGAGGAGAGCTGAGGCCACCTCCATGAACCCTTCCCTTGTGGGGCCTTCACGGAACCAAGGGGAAGGGCACTCTTCCGACACGGGGCCTTTGGGGAACCAAGGAGGAGTGAAGTGGAGAGATGATGTCCTCTTCCCATGTGGGGCCTTCAGGGAACCATGTAGGAGTGAAGAGGAGAAATGAGGCCATCTCCGTGAACTCTTTCTTATGGGGCCTTTAGGGAACCAAGGAGGAGTGAAGAGGAGAGATAAGTCCTCTTCCCTCCTGGCCCTTGGGGAGCCAAGGTGGAGTGGGCTCTTCTCTTGTGGGGCCTTTAGGGAACCAAAGGGAGGTGAACTCTCCGTCGTGGAGCCTTCAGGGAACTAAGGAGTGGAGAGGAGAGATGAAGCCCTCTTCCCTCGTGGGGCCTTCATGGAACCGCGGAGGAGTGAAGAGGAGAAATGAGACCTGGGAAGACACATTGTCGAACCAGAAGATATAGCTTCATTTCCAATGACAATCCTGGTGAACTTTGTAAAAGGGACTGGATTACTGTCAAAGGAATGAGGTAAAATGGGAGATAGCACAATGGGCCTATGGCCTAAGTGCTCACGGGAACTTTATTTATGTAAACCGTCTCCGCTCTTGAAAAAAAAAAAAAATTTATCGAATCTTCTGGAACTTTCATGGCGATGCACGACAGTTTAGTAATACATAAATCAAAACGACAACAATTACCATATCTTTGCTTGCTATTTTGGGATCTCTCATAAATTTTGTAATGTCATTGCTGATTGGCCATATGATGACAATGTTACAACATTTCAATCGCTGTGAAACGCTTCAACCTAAGATGTTCTTTAACTCCATTTGACTCTTAACAATATTAACATTGTGTGACAATTTCAGATACCACATGTGGAAGGCAAAGCGGGGATGGCTGCAATTGTGGATCCAGACAACAAGCTGGATTTGGCGAGTCTCGTTAAGTCCATGAGCAAAGCTTTACCGCCTTTTGCCCGCCCAATATTCCTGCGTGTAATGGCGGATATCCCCCTCACAAATACATTCAAAATGATTAAGACTGATTTGAGAAAAGACAGCTTTGACGTCAATGTGATAAAAGACAGGGTTTATTTCTTAGATCCCTCCTCTTCCTCGTACATTCCTGTCACAGAATCTCTTTACAAAGACATATGCGGTGGTAAAGTGAGGTTATAATATATGTTCATTAATTTTTAGTCTGGCAAGTAAGTAAATGTGGAAATTAACTTCTTGATCGCCAGCTGATTCTTTTTTCATAATAACTATTTTTATTTGCAAAATTATATTTTTATGATTGTACCATCTTACCAGAAAGGTATTGCGTATCTTTTGTGTTATCTTTTGCGTTAAGTCAGCTTTTCAAGACAATTAAGACAAAATGTAAAAATCTGTCAGATGTCGGAAGGCATCCTTCGTGCATTATCAGCAATCAAATTTCTGCGATTTTCTATGGCTTTCAATGGTTTGTCTATGCCTATCGTGTGATGAATGCATTAATTATCTACTTAAAAACACGAATTACTGTATATTGGTTATTATAATTACATAAATATAAGCCTAACAGCTAACTATGTTTGTGCGCGATGACAATAGATTTGCAATTTTCCCGCGACTAACATCTCTTAACCTTTTAAATGCCACGGAGCAAACGGGTAAATTTTGTGGGTTTATTTTATGCTATCTTATGTAATATTTATCGAAACACATTCCTTGAACAATAAACTATGGCTAAAAATAACATTACTTGCGTTTATTTGATGAATTTATACGTTTTACAATCTTTTTCACGACAACGGCGCGAGAGTGATGCGAGCCAATCTGGCAGTTCAAAGGCGGGAAAAAATCTTGGCCGGAGATCATAAACAATTCCACAGAAACTATTCCGCTATGCTAGATGGGTACACGGTATCTTATACCTTATGAACAAGAATGCCCCCAGCGATTCTGACCTTATCCTTCATACGTTTTCTTTATAATTAAAGTTTAAAATCGCATTTCAAAAAATATTTTTTAGAGTTTCATTTGGCTCGCATTTGGCGCGCGCCGACACGTAATCGACAAGGGACCGGTTAACGAGGATTTCGCGGCAAACACATTGTCATCTCTGATATTAGTGTTACTACTTTTAAGAGTTGGTATTTTAACACAAGCGCAATATTTAGCGCTATATGGACTACTGCATTTAAGAAAACTGTAAAAATGTGTTGTATAAGGCCGATCTATACGCATTACGATGCGGCAAAAGATACAGAAAGATACAAAATCACCCTTCAGATAACGTGTTGGAATATTTTTAAAAATAGTACATAATTTATATAAGTAATTTCCCCAGAACAGCTGTAGTTATATGCGGAGAAATGAATTTTGAATAGTATTCTTAAGGACACAATGGCGAACAAGAGGTTAACGAAGGGCGCTGCAATTGTTTTAAATGCTTTTTAGCAACACCGAAATTTTCAAATGAAAAATAAAGTAACTTTGAAAAAGTACTACTGTCTGTCTACGTGCAAATTTTTCTACATTCAATGAAATTTTTTTCAATTGCATTGCAAAGTGTTTAATTTTTGTGCTCTTAAAAATTCCACGGCTTGTTTTTAAAGGGGCCATAGTAATAATTTGCCCTGAGGAAGGAATGGTCGTTCCGCAACCTGTCAGCTCATTAAAAAAATATGGTTGTTCCAGCAAAGCAATATTGTTTCATTTATTTAAGATGGAATTAATTGCTTTTGATGTAAACAGGATACAGCAGAATAATTTCTGCAGTATAAAAAATACTCCATATTATCAGGCAGAGGTATCACTGAAGAAACAAAGCAATAGAAGTGAGATGGCAATTTTTATGCAATTTCGCAAAATCAATTTTCTGTCAAATCAGAACTATCTATTTGAAGTCAGTTATAGAAGGTGCGGCAAAACAGACAGTGAAGTTTTGAAGGGCTATTAAGAAATAATGGCTCAACTAACAGAAATGGGGTTTATTTTATTTTATTTTGTACATCATGCCGTTTTATGCATCAAGTCCTGAAGATGAAATCAGAAAGATGATGGCCCCCAACAGCAATACATTGATGAAGGCAATTTCTGTGGTTTTCGGCTGCATTTTGGCACATCTCGATGGACATAGCAAATAAACAAAATTTTCAGTACTGGGCCGGAAATAACCCAAGGCAACTTCACGAGAGACGTCTTGACTTCTTAAGTGACCGTGTGGTGTGCAATTTCCAAATTTGGGGTGATTGGGCCATATTTTTTTTTAGGAGAATGAACGAACCTCGACTGTTAGCGCTCAACATTACGTTTCCATGTTGGAATTTTTTTTTAACCTCAATTGGAAGAACTGACGGAGGAAACAAAACTGGGAGACATCTGATTTCAACAGGACGGTGCTACGGCCCATACTGCTCGAGTTTCAATGACAAAACTGCGACGGATGTTCCCTGCGCGCCTCATCTCTTTGAGGGCTGAGGGATGACGTGGGATGGTCCTCGTGCTCATCTGATTTAAGCATTTGCGACTTCTTTCTGTAAGGCTATCTGCAGGAAAAAGTTTTTAAACATCGGCCTCACACCTTGGAAGAACTCAAGGATCGAATTCAGGATAAAATCGCCATTACGCCCATCAAGATGTGCCAAAATGCACCCGAAAACTTCAGAAATCGCCGTCATCAATGTATTGCTGCTGGAGGCCATCATCTTTCTGATTTCATCTTCAGGACTTGATGCATAAAACGGCATGATGTACTAAATAAAATAAAATACACCCCATCTCGGTAAGTTGCGCCGTTTTTTTTTAATAGCCCTTCAAAACTGCACTGTGTGTTTTGCCGCACCTTGTATATAAAAAAATGTATGGAAACTACTTGTGTCATTGCTGCTTCGTTCAAATTACAAAATATCCAATGCATAATGAGCTCAGTTATTGCATTTGACTTCTTACACAGAATGTCTTACTTAGTGTGTTCTTTGTCAATTAACCAAAAAGTCTATGTACATTATTATTATCACTGTTATGTAAATATGTACGCTGTGTTGTTATATTATAGATACGTTATGTTTTGTGATATAATATTATATAAAAAATGTTGGATAAAGTAGATTGCCTGATTTTTCTCTTTAGATATCATATTGTACTTCACTTAGCTGACTGCTAAGGCAAGATTGGATATAAAAGCCTTATTGAACTTGGCACAAATATTTTGTTGTTGTATTCAGAAATATTGTAGTATTTGGATAGTTCCAATCAAATTTCGAAAGTTGATTACCGAGTCATCGGTGCTGAGTCACATGCATTAACTATGTATGTATTTTTTTATTTCAATGCACGCTGTCTGTACTACTACTTTGTTTAAAAAGAAAATGTAACCGCTAAAAAAAAAATACATGATCAGTTTATTATCGTAAAAGTCATTCCCTCACCTCGTCCCTTAGTCCCATAATATTTACTAAAAAGCCTGTTTATCTCAAATTACAATATTCTTATTAATTAAATATTGCGAATATATATTGACAGTTGTATGAGTATATACATATACATTGTATACAAATATGTATGTATGTATTATTTACAAAAATATGGAAGACCAATACTCCTAAATAAATCTCTAGTAGCAACATTTTTGATTTTTGTAAAAAATATCAATTTTTACAAAATAAAAAAAAATTTAATAATATTTGAAACTATGAAATTTGATGAGAAATACCCATTTATGGATTCAGCTGCCGGCTAATGATTTTTTTGTAGTCTTAGGTTTGAAAATATATTGGGAACGGTACAAGATATTTTTAAGAATTACATAATATTTCACTAACAAAAACAGTAGGTCTGATGGATTTCACAAACTCTAAGTAGGGCTAATGGGTTTTATGAATTATGTATAACAGTAGGGCTAATGGATTGCATGTACTAGAACAGTAGCACCAACGAATTTCACAAAAAGAGTGGAAGGATCTTGGGAGAACATTCCCCCAAGAGTGGAACCAATGGATTTTACGAACTTGGACAGTAGGGCCAATGAATTTCACGAACTAGAACAGTTGAGGGGTTTCACAATCTAGAAAGTAGCATCTACGGATTTCAAAAATAGAACACTAGGACCAATCGATTTCATAAACTAGAAGAGTTTAGTGAGTCAAGAGGCCGATGGGTTTCACAAATTAGAACAGTGGGACCAATGGATTTCATAAAATAGAACAGTAGCGCTGACAGATTTCATAAATTGGAACAGTGGGACCAAATGGATTTCACAAATTAGAACAATGGGACCAATGGATTTCACGAATTAGAACAATAGGAACAATGAATTTCACAAACTCTAAAATGCTTGTTCACATAGTCAAGTAGCGAGTATATTAGTAACTAAACGCGCCGAACACAACAATTTTAGTAGAGTAGGTTAGTCAGCTCTTTAGTAGATTCAATCTATATTGTTCTATTTTTCGGATGAGTAGGAACCCTCACATAGTTCATTTGTAGACGTGCGGAAATTTGTTGCATTGGAGCAAACATGCAACTCTAAAATTATTTATTTATACTGCTATTTATCTCTTTTCGTGTCCTTAACTATGGACATTTATTTTCATCTTACTAATTTATTAATTTCACCTCTTCTAAGCATTACAATATGTTTAATTAGCGTATTTACTTTGCTTTGTAGCAGCCCGGCATCCGCCGTCATCTTGCAACGGGCACAAATATACTCTACTTGAAAGTAATGCAAACAGTTTTCGATGAGTCAAGTAGCAAGTATACTCGCTACTTGACTTACTTGACCAAGCGACCTTACGTGCAAGTGGTTAGTCGAGTAAGTATACTCGCTACTTGACCGACCAAAATGCTACTACTAACTACTAAATTTATGGTGTTTGGACATGTTTATTAACTGAAGTACTCGCTACTTGACTTAACTACTAGCCTAGTCTGTACTGGCCATTAAGGCTTGTTCAGACTAAGCTAGTAGTTTGGTCGAGTGGCGAGCCACTTGTCTCGCTGAAAATCGTTCGCATTACAAATGAACTCCGCTAGGTTTGCGCATGTTAGTGCGCAGGGAAGCATGGAGGGGATCGCTACTCGCTGAAAAAATAAAACAAAATGGATTGAATTGACTAAAGAGCTGACTAACCCACTCTACTAAAATTATGGTGTTCGGACGTGTTTAGTTACTACTATACTCTCCACTCGACTAAAATACTCGACCGCGAACTGCTCTTTAGGGCTGGTAAATTTCATGAACTGGAATAGTAGTATTAATGAATTTCATTAAGTGGAATATTAGAAATAATCGATTTGAATTTGAAATTCAGGACCGACAGGTTTACAAATGTAAAATTTTCTACCCAACTGGAATACGGGCAATTATTAGTATAAGTCTTGTTTGTGCCTTTTAATTGTGCAAACTCAATTAAAATTAAATCATAATGAAGCACTTAACCCAATTTTTATTGGAAAATCTCTTGTTATCCCGGGTTCGAGTTCCAGTTGCGACCATTAGCTTTTTATTTTTCTGTGTCTTGTTCTTTTTCACATTTTCATTTACATTTATTAGTATTATCTCCTTCTTCAATAAAACACCTAATTGTTTAGACTAGGTGTCACATTCTTAAAAAAATATGCTAAGAAGATGTAAATAAAATAATTATATATAGAAATAATATAATAATGAAATTCACTCAAAAACGTACAAAGCAGAGCCATTTTTTTTTTTAATAATACTTAGGTATACATAATTGTATGAATAAATTTTTTGTGGTAATATTTAATAATTTTATGCTACTTATTTGTACAGATAAAAAATAATGTCCAATAAATGTTTAAGTGTTTTCTATTTGAATAATGAATATGAACTTACCTGTCATATTTTTACAAATACATATTATGTACATATCGGGGGCTTAAAGTCAAACAACATCATCTATAAAATATACACAAATAATTCTAGGTCTTAAAGTCAAATAAAAACCAATAATTCTAGAGCTTAATGTCAAACAACATTATCCACAACACAAAAAAAACAATAATTATTATGGGTATGTTACGTTATTTGACTTTAAGACATAGAATTATTGTTTTTTTTTGGTAGATAACTTTGTTGGACTTTAAGCCCTCGCTAACATAGCATATTTAAGGTGATATTTAAACAAATTGATTATCAGTTCTTTGGATTCGATACAATATTGTTCGTAAACCTTTCTTGAAAGATTTGAGTTTGTTTATGCACTAAACTGTTTATTCATATTCATGATGCATACGCACAGGTGCAAACAATTAATTAATCTTAATATTGTAAAGCATAACTTGCAAAAGGTGTTTTTTTCTAAAATAATTAAACTCACGCCATCTATGAAAGAGCGGATTATAAATTCTTTTGAATATCACCTTAATATTAACATACTGTTGTTGTTTTTTGGTATAATTATCTCCTGTGTATAAACCAAATAATACTTACAAAAACAAATTGTACCTACAGACATTAAAAAACAACAAAGAAAAACATATGGCACAATGTTAACATTCTTTTAATTATAATGGTAATAAAAAAAGTAATTTCAACAATTTTAATTTGTTTACAGTGTAATCCTCTTTACCTTCCAAATGCCAGGCATTTTTGAAAAACTTTTTCAAAAACTGTGCGGATTTTACCTTGTTCCTTTCTGGTCAAATATCCATATAAAAATAAAGAAATTGCTTTTTTGCGATTGTTTTCTGTTTACCAGATAAAATGTCTTATTATTTGTGTATATTGCGTGATAATATTGTAAGAAGTTTTTCCAGAAAAGCTAATCAACTAAAAAAAAGATTAAAAATCTCCCATTTTGGAAATATTTGTCAAAAAATATAATTAGACAAATATAAACTGATTTTATTATTTCTACACAAATCTGAATACATACCCAACATGAAAAATACAATTTAAAGGAGTTTGCAAATAAATAAAGACCTTTATAAGCATTTGAAAACGTTACATTTAGAATTTTCGACTTAGACAGTTGCAAAAAAGTCATAGAAAATTCAGATATTTCAGTGTTGCTAGATTATTAAAACCATTGGCTACATCAAGAATGATATTGGCGCAAGCGATTCTGACCTTGTCCTGCATACAGTTTCTTTATACGTAAGTGTTAAAATCGCGTATAAAGATAAAAAAAGCAAAAAAAAATTCGTGGCGGCCGGTGACCTTCCGACAAATGACAGTTTTGTTTTTCTGGTCCCTTGGAAAACTTCTTGAGTGAGTTTCACTGTATTGAGAGAAAAGCTTCAATAATTGTTTCTTAAATATAGTGAGCGAGAGAGGTTCGGACTAAAGATGCATGAATTAATGTTGTTCTTCCAAACTCTAGTGCAAACACTCATCAAGAGAGAATGCTGTGTTTGTTTTATAGGTATTTAAATGAAAAGCGCTCTGAAGACATAAATAGTATAATAATTATAGATTCTATGGACACTGGTCTACATCCAAGCACACGCCATAAGTGTTCCTAAAATGTACACACAGTTGATATTTCCTGTAAGGGAATGTAACACATTGGAAATAAAAGTAAAACAATTTTAGATAAATTTTTTTCCAGACAAACTTGCTAAATTATAAATTTGATAAAAATACATAACATAAAAATGTTAATAAATGCAAAAAAACTTATAAAATATTATGGCATTAAATTTCTGTAAATTGTTGAAATTTTTGCTTACATATTATATATTTTTTAAAAGTGTGAATTTTTGTCTAAAGCATCGATTACATTGAGCGAGTTTACAAGCTACTAGCCGGTAAGTTTAAAAGCAGGTGAATCGGCGAGTGAGATTGTCATGATGACACACAAAACTATCTACTCGCTCTGTAGCGACAGTAGCAGCTAAAATAACGACTCTCGCGCGTACCAATTCGGTCTACATATTGTAAAAAACTTGAACTCGCAGCTAGCGCCACATGCTAGCCAGTAGCGAGAATTACGGCTCCCACGCGAACTTATTCTGACAGTTACGAAATCAGCTGTTGGTAGGCCTCCATCTTGAGCGAGTAGCGAATAAAGTTGACCACCTTTCAACTTTTTTTGTAGATTGTCCACAATCTGCTAGTTAGCAAGTAATACAATGACACTGAGCGAGTTTACTAACAGATAGTGAAATTTCCCAGGTAGTAGCTTGTAAACTCGCTCAATGTCATCGAGGCTTAAAATACAAAAGTATAAAAAACAAAATAATTCTTGAATAACAGTTTTTTGTCTTAGTTTTTAACACATTGTAATCTGATCACGTATTAATACGTGTTTAGCAAATTAATGCTAGAGAGCGGAACACGTATTTATACGTTTTTGATAGATTGTTAGTGGAGCGCGGGTCACGTTAAAATGCGGGTTCCAATATACTTGAGTTTTCGCTATATAGCCTCTGTAGGGTTGTAGCCATGCAGGTAAAAACCTTTTGAGAACAATAGATGGGGTGTACGGTAGGTACCGAGGTAGTGTAAATATAAATTTTTTCATAACTTTCCTGCTTTATGTGAAATTCTGCACTAGTTTAACGATAAAGAATACATTTCTAAATATAATAAAATAAAATGAATTAAAATAAATAATTTGCAAAAAGAATTATTGAAATCAAACAAATATTTTTGAAGTTATCGCAATTTTTCTAGAGGTCTACGTTAGCGCGAAATTACGCGAAAAATCACCCGTTACCAGCACGATACGCGGCCGAAAACTGCCCGATCACAATGTGTTAAGATGCCCATTAAGACAGTGGTAGACTTTATAAAAAAAATATTATCAAACTAAGAAATGTACATCACAACATCCAGATTCAGTGTCAAAGATACTCTCAGTATCGCCCTGGAGACCACCAATCAGAATCAAAACGCTGTTTGAAATGGTTTCAACCGTGTTTGCTGACCAGATTTGAATAGCCAGGTACTTCCTAACTTTACTTAACTTCAATTCCCACTCCCTTCAGCCTCACAACATACCCCAATCGGGGATGCCATAGTCCCACCGGCTCCGGACAAATGGGATTGTTAAAAATTGACATACTACCGGCATCTATGGGTTGCTGGAGCAAACACCTATGGTTTTTTACCTGGACAAATGGTGCGAACCTTGGCTAGTGGCTTGTCCGGTTTTATCAAGTAGCTTTCTGTTTTGACCACCACTTCATACAAACGTCAGATATTAAAGGTTATGTTTATTGTTTTTGTGAATGTGTGTGTTCTTTTACTCTTATAAAAAGGCTAAATTTTATAGTTCACCGCTTTTCTTTCCTTCGCAAGTTCAGTAGTAAAACAACTGCCAGATGTTGGCCCGGTGTAGTCAATATTATCACCGTTATTTACACATTTAAAAAATGTTACCTGTGATTTTATAATACAAGTGAAATTCTAGCAAAAAGAGTTTTATTAAGGATCCTAACAATTTTAACAGGGATTATTGTGCAATATTCGCATTAAAAATATTCAATAAAGGATAATTATTTCTGTTTTCTTCCATCACAACAAACAAATATTTTAACAGTGTTTTTTATCGCAGTTAACTAAATATTGAATGGTTTTCAATCATGAGTTGTTGATCTCCTTGCAGCACGGCCATTTGTTGGTCCTCGTCAGCGAGACTTTGAGGCAGTAGGAGTGGTAATACTGGCCACAATGGTCGCAGTTGACACTCTGAAATCAGAGAAATTAAGGGAACAGATCATTCAAACACAGAACTGAACAATGTCTTTTAGTTGAACCATACATTTTAATTGAGCCCTTGCCCGGAATAATGTTGTATCCAACAATATTCTAGTTCGGAGAAAAATTGAAAAAACGAAACCAGTTATGTTTCATAACATTTTATATTTAAAATACATAAAACATACAATTCCTAAGAGTTTTAATTGAAAAGTCGTGTAGAAAGGCAATTAAATTAGAGTTTATATCTAGAATTTACGCTGAATTTGTAGAATAATGTTGTAAATAAAAATTTCACTTTTTTTTTTTACACGAGCTCCACACAGGAGGCCTTGAGGAAAATAATTTCCCTCAGGGCCTATGTCATCTTTGGGGTTGCTGTGTGGAGGGTTTTTTTTAAGAAAAGGAGGAGAGAGTTCTGGGAAGGAAAAGGGTTTAACCTCTGGTTTGCCGATTGCGCGCCCAGGACGCGCCATAAAAAAAAAAATTTTTGAGATGCGATTTTAAACCTTATGTATAAAGAAAATGTATGAAGGACAAGGTCAGAATCGCTTGGGGCATTCTTGTTCTTGACGTAACAGATATAAGGAACACACCTAGCCTCTCAAATAATCATCTTTGCATATATCTATGACTTTCGAAATGACATTTCTGCCGCGATTTGAGCTGTCAAACTTTGAGCGTCGCATGTCATGAAAAGATCGATAAAACTATCAATTTGTCAAATAAACGCAAGTAATATTATTTGTAAGCATAGTTTATTGTTCAGGGAACGTGTTTCGGTAAATATTATATACGATAGCATAAAATAAATCCGCAAAATATTACGTCAAAGTCAAAACATCGCGAAATTTTCGAGTTTCTTCCCTGGCATTTAAGAGGTTAAGGGATGGGTAGGAATCTGGGGTTTAGTGTGTCCTGGTCATCCGGCTCCAAGACTTAGACAAACCTCGCTCCATGAACCCGGGCACCCCTGCTAAATCACCAAACGTAGCGAACCACTCGGGATGACCTATGGCAGAGGTGTTGGTTATCCAATAAAGGTTCCCGGGGCGGCGGTACCCATTCTCGTCTCCCAAATTGAAAACACATACAACGTTATTCCACAAAACGTTTTTTTTTTTACTCTTCGTACCTTACAGAAAGCAACATGTTCTTCTAACATAAATGTACACATGTCTTTGGCATATTTGAGCTTAGGAAGCAAAAAAACGATATAAATAAATGAAACCATTTACGTTTGAGATATTGTTTTGAGATCAACATAAAACATTATTCCTCAAAACTGTTTCAACGCCTAAAAAGCAGGCTTAATAATATTTTTTCTGGACAAATGTTTTCACTTTTTGATTTTATATTTGTGATGCGAATGCATCAAAGTGAATGTGCCGGTTAATGTGGAGTCCTTGTATCGATTGAGGTCATATTTGTGATGCGATAGCATCAAAATAAATGTGACGGTTATTGTGGAGCGCTTGTGTCCATTGAAGTCAATGTGACTCATTCTGTTTTGGATTTGTCCCGACATGGGTTTTAATTGGGATTGACTGGTTGCTGAGGTCTACGGATACGGCTCGGAACGTGGAGTTTCGGAAGCCGGATGACGGAGCTGTGGCCTGATACCTCAGGGCGCGCGGGTGGTGTTTGGAGACGGTATTCTCGCTGCCCGGATTGGGGTTGTGCCTTGTCTGGGCCACAGAAGAAAGGATGTCGAGGAGGGTCTTTGTCGCTAGTGGCACGTCGGAATTGCGAGTAGTTTTTGCAAAGGTCTCTCTGTATCTGTCCTGTTACTACTAGGCTCATTGTGTGGCAAAAGTTATTTCTGTTTGTATTTTTTGTATATTTCCTATTAATAAGAATTGTTCTCTAACATACAAAATTTTTCATTTGAGATGAGCCTCACAATTCCCCACTCTCCTGAGAAGGAACGAAATTGCTCTGCCTTTATCTACATAATCTACATTACATAATACTATTCGACGATAGAGGATGCTTTTAAGAGTGGTAGATACTCTTAGCATCAACAATGTGAGAAGTTGGAACTCTTGTAAATAATTTACCTATGGTTATTAGCAGGATATAACCTTGGAAAAAATTTACATTTCCTATGAGGTGATTTTTCAAGTAAAGAGCGCTACAAAATCATACAAATATTATTAACACAAAGTAGCATAGCCTACCTGGTAGACGGGTTTCTTGCAGAGCAGGCAGATGTCCAGGGTATCAGGCAGGTGCTGACGAAGATAGGATTCAAATTCGTGAATGCCACGGGGCCCCAGGGAATAGTCTCCAGAGTCATCCTGCACCAGGTAATGAGCCAATGTCCACTCTGCGAGGAGGTCCTGTCGATGAAAGAGACTCGGTTCTTTAACAGTGGTTGGCTGGTGAAAAATTGTAACCATCTCAAGAAGTGAGGGTAATAAAATACATACATTTTTTACTCGTAAAACGTCATTAAATGGCCTAACACTGATTTAACTTCTGTTTATGGAGTCCTAATACAAAGTAGACTATAATTTTGGACAATACTTTTATAGTTGGGGTGTGGTGAGTACTATAAAAAAAATCATTCAGAAGTGTTCACTATGTGCTATTATAAATTATATGTACAAAGAAATGAGAATAAATAAAGTAAAAAAAAAAAAAAAAAAAAAAAGTACAGATTATTTCCAAAGATACATTGGTTTAAAACAAATTCCGTTTTCTCGGGTTCCTCGTTTTCGCCCTCCTGAAGTGTGTTTTTGTACGTTTCTTCTTTAATTGATGCAGTCTACAAGGAGAAGAGTACCCCGATGCTAGTCAACCTCCGATAAGAGACTGCATCAGGTAAAGAAGAATACCAAAAAACTTAACCTTATATAGCTGAACAATCTTAAAACATTACCACAGTTTAATTTTACCAACTGGCATCACGGAGAACCGCTCTCAGGACCAGTGCATGAGATTGCAAATATTCCGGTTCCCGCGTTCGCTCAGTTCGGCTGTTTTACATTCCCGCTCATGTCACCCTCTAGTTGTTATGATTTTAATTTTGTATCAAGTCTATTATAAAATATAACGTTACTTGTAAATATATTTGACCCGCATAATCAAGAGTTCTTATTGGCAAATTTCCCCTACACACGCATCTCAGTTTACAGTACTCGGAAAGGCTGTAAGCTGCAAAATCCAAATCAGGATAAAAATACATAATTCACCACCTTTCCAAACTCCACTTACTTGAATTCTCGACTTCTGAATTTTATTATCTAAATTCATGGCACGAATTCCATTGATCTTTTTTCCCTCCGCCAAGACTATTTCGTGCATCAGGTTCCTCCAGTACAGGACTTCTGCCTCCGTGTGTTGGTTCTGGGCCAAAGCTGCAGGTCCGACCCCGGTCCACAACATCACAATCTGTCTCTCGCCGGTAGTCTCGTTCTGAATCTGCTTCAGCTCTTGGGAAAGGGGGCGGATCTTGGTGTTGATCAAAGAGATCACATCTGACACTAGACAGTAAACATTTCATTAATATACGTATCTCTAGTTAGAAGCCTAATCGAATATAACTCAGTAGTTTGGTCCCCAACCTACAAAATTCACATTAATAACATTGAGCGAATTCAAAAAAAATTTCTGCATTTTATCAATTTTAAATTAAATATCCCAGTAGAAGACTTAAAATACGATTACTTATTAAATACTCAAAAAATACATACATTAGAAGACAGACGTAAAATAAACGACTTAACATTTTTATTCAAAATACTTAACTCTAAATTCGACTGTTGTGAACTCTTGCAAACTCATTAACTTACGAATACCCACAGTAACAACAGGACAAAATACAATATTCTATAGCAGCACTCATAAGCGTAACTAAATTGCCCACTCTCCGATACAACGACTTCACACCGTGGGAAATAAGTACTTGGGTGATGTTGACATTTTCAATATCAACTTGGCGAGTTTTGTGGATAATCTAAAAAATTTATTTCAACACTTTTACTAAACACATCTTGTAAACCTATAAAATAGCTGTATTTTCTGTTCATGTTTATTTGTTTGTATGACTTGTTGTACGACTTTTATCTAATGTAGTTTTATTTTAATTATTTCCTTAGTTTGAAAGTATCTGTCAAATTAAAATTACACTACAAATCATGTAAAAGCCCTCTGGGCGTTAAATAAATAAATAAATTATTGGTAAATATTCAATTAACCGCCGCACTTCAACTAGGGACTTTTGGAAATTATACTATCAATTTTTTTTCTTTAACATTAACTTTCACAGGAGTGTCATCTTTGAAGAAGCTGATTTGAGAGTCTTTTCAAGGAGAGGAAGGAGTGAACATGGATCTTGAAGAGACTACTTACAAGAAACAAATAATTATGTTTGGAAATATGCATTAAAATTCCATTTATTCAATGAAGTTAAAAATTTCTCATATAAAATGATCCCTTTGTTGGTTGACAAATGTCAACCGTGTACATGTTGGGTGCGTGTTTGGCATGTTTCCCGACTATACACCGGTGCCGAGGGGATCAATGACGCTAGTTCCTCGGTGCATCTTCCATTGTAATACCGGTGGAACAAGGAAAGCATTTCCACCTGACGCCTGAGCTCTTAAGATTGCGATCCAATTGTTAAATGAGGAGAATCTTTCAAACACAAGAGTCGAAGACTTTTTTACGTATTTAGGGGCTCCAGACCAGAGGTGGCTGCTAAATTCAACCGTGGGGCGCACTTGCGATTTGTACAGGGTTAGAAGTTGTGTACTATCTGCAGTATCTACGGGCCCTGTACAGTACGCCCAGTTTTTGAGGAGCTAACTTAACTCTAGCTGTTCGGAAGATTGCTTCCGTTGAAGGAGACTAGATTTTCATTTCGATCGCTTTTAGACGTAATCAGACATGGTTGGGTCTTTGAAACATTAAATTCAACGAGATTATTCTTACCCCAAGAAAACACTCTCGAGGTAACCGTCCATTCTTTGCTTGGCCCTCCGAGCCACTGGGGTTCGTTTGGGGACCTGTTAAGCACAAAGTTATCATGAACTGTATTGACATCCGCTATTGTTTGACTGTTTGTCGGTACATTTACTCAAAGCATTTACTAATAACGCGCTGTCGCAATAGAAATTTATGAAACACTTTCTAACCTTCATTATCGTGAAGAAGTTTTTGAGCGTCTCTTTCAGATAATAGGCCTTTCGACATCATTGTGCGAAGAAAATTCCTGTGCACATTTTCGTACGCCATTTGTATTTAATATTTATGCCAAACAAACTAAACAACGCTGTATGAAAACAAAATATTTTGGCAGTTCGCGATTCAGGTTCGTAATTGTTTGAAGTTTGACATTTGACATGACTACAGTTTTGGCGGTCAAAACAAAATATTAGTGCTGCCAACGTGCAAAAAAAGTTGAAAACTATAATTCCTACGTTTTATGAATGTAGCTTTTGCTCCGTATTGAAAGATGACAGATTGCAACGTTGTTTCCTGATATTACTAGTAAGTAGTTCTGTAAATAAACAGTAGATCTCGCGTCCAAAAATTACTTGCATATCTAATTTGCTCGTAATAAGTCAAAACCAAAATTTCCCAGCAGAATATAAGATTTTTTTCTTTTTTTTTTTAAAATACAAACATTCCCGAGATACAAATAACCTGACAATATTTGAAAAATTCATCTTTTCATTTATTATTTCATCGAGTTTCAAATCACATCGGTGCTAAAGAAGTTTTCACTTCAAATGAAAAATGTAGTGGAGCAGATTTTCAGATCAGTCAGTTATCTGATCAAAGTTAGTCACATAGTCGACGTTACCATATAGTCAAAGTAAGGCTTACTTGAATTACAAAGTGGATGCATCAGATTTTCGAAACCGAGAACGGAACGTACAAAAAAGTTTACAAGCAGAAATTCCAAACGGTCGAATTTAAACAGGACATCGCCACGCTCATTTCAGACCGCTTTCAATTTATTTTGACAGTGCTATATTACCTATGTTTTGAAACCGTTGTAAATTATATTATTGTATCTACCTTTTTTTTGATTTTACGGATTCTTTCGTAATCCTCTAACTAGATAGGGCTTATAACAATACCCTTTCATGTTTCTAACTAACTAGAACTACGGCCAGCTTGGCCTTTTTAATATCACCTTCTGAAGGTTGTATTTACTTGGCTGAATTTACGTTACATTAATGTCATCATAAGGAAAAAGTCGTTACTGGATAAAAAACCTCATGTAAGTTTCAAAGAAAAGGGAACATAAGTTCTGAACTTTTTTCACAAATTTTACATTTACGTTTACTGAATGTAAATATTTTGTTTTCTTCTTTCATTCCCCGTCACTGGAAAAAAATGTGCAGTATTGTATCTACCTGTTTTGTAAGTTGAGTAGCGGAATTTGATTAAAAAAGCTTTAGCTGTTAATTAATGTTAAAATACAGGTAAAATTATTTTCAATTTTGAAAGTGGAGCCAGTGAACTTTCCTTTTACAACAACTGTTTTGTTGTATGCGAAGGGATTATGTTAGTGCGTTACCCCACCTAGTAAATTTAATTTATTTCTAACCAATGAGTACCCGGCTTGCGTTGCAATGCCCGTCAAGGAAAGTTGGTGTGAACAAGAATACATCAGAAGGTTTTCCGACGCTTAAGCAGGCCTCGTATAGCTGTCGGTGTGAAAAGCATGGATTTTCCAAATTCCCCTCTCGCGATCCCCTTCCCCTTCCCCTTCCCCTTCCCCTTCCCCTTCCCCTTCCCCTTCCCCTTCCCCTTCCCCTTCCCCTTCCCCTTCCCCTTCCCCTTCCCCTTCCCCTTCCCCTTCCCCTTCCCCTTCCCCTTCCCCTTCCCCTTCCCCTTCCCCTTCCCCTTCCCCTTCCCCTTCCCCTTCCCCTTCCCCTTCCCCTTCCCCTTCCCCTTCCCCTTCCCCTTCCCCTTCCCCTTCCCCTTCCCCTTCCCCTTCCCCTTCCCCTTCCCCTTCCCCTTACCCCATTCACCCCTTTCACCCCTTTCACCCCTTTCACCCCTTCGTACCGCTAAACTATATGAAATATACACGTTTTCAAAGAACTGGCATGCCACATAGTGTACATTTTTATACAAATCTCATAACGCCAAAACTCACCATTATATAAACAAACCTTAGCAGGTGTGTGCACAACAACTCCCCAAAGTTTCTTCGCGATCGTATGAATGGTATAGGAACGCATACGGGACAAACAAAGAATAATTCATTTTTATATAAACAGATTATTTTTTCCAACACCAAAAAATACCTCACTCCATCCTCTAGGAAAAGTCATTGAATTAACCGTGCATAATATAAATTAACCATAAACAAATTCCAAACCGGTTTCTCACTGCAGGTGGGCTGGGCCGACGTGACTCTGTCATAAAATTAAGGCTCCAATAAAAGAGCGGTTTTAAAACAACCGAATTAAAGTCCAATTGAAAAGAGATTAAGTCACAGACATCAACAGACCGAGTTTATAATTCGAATAATAAATTATAATTGGTGATTGCCTTGTCACCGGAAACTGCTGACCCACATTACTTTGATGTCGATTCAATCATAAATCACATCACTATGCTCTCGTTTGATAATGGGCCACTTGCAGTATGTTGGGATTTAAATTTGGTCTTCTGAACAAGTTTTTCTTTTTTTAAATGTTTTTCAGTATTAAGGATCCACTATTCGAATTTCGACCGATTTCTTACATATCTCCCTTAAACATTTGAAGTTTTTAAGCTCTTAAAAAAATAAATGTTATTTTTGAAGATAAAATCTAGATACGTTCCGCGCCGATACGCAAATTATATGAAATTCCCTCCATAGAAAAAAATCGCAAAGAATGCGCCGAAAATTATTTAAACAAGTCAATTTCTATTATTTTACAAGTTATATTTGTGAAAAAATTCACAATGTTTCTTTAAATGATACTTAAGATACATTCCACGAGATTTTTGCTCTATTTTATTTATTTATTTTTATTTATTTATTTAAACGCCCATAGGGCTTTTACATAAAGTGCAGTACATGTTTTTGGTAAAGTGTAGGAAATAACAAAATATAATATAAACATAATATAACTGTAAGAAACAAAAATAAAGATAGCATAAGATATCACAAACAAAACATAGATAACACTAGATATGACACAAAGCAGGTAAAATAGAATATATGGTCACGTAAATTAATGTGAGATAGTTATTTTAATTATAAAGAGAAATAAGATAAGATTGTCATTATTTATGTTTATAATTAGCAATCTTTGTTATACATATTTGGTACGTGTTTATCGAAACATAGCTACAATAATATATCGATAAAGGTGCTATATAGTGCATAATATTTATAGCTTTATTTTAAATGATCTGATATACTGAGTTTAAATTTAGAAATCGATTGATGTCGATAAACGTCAATTGAAGTATATTTATTTCCGAGTATATGAAGTCTTTGTATTGGAGAGTTTTCAAAATAATTATTAGTAGAATTGGTAACAAAGTAAAGTGCATTAGAACGGGTATCACGCGCGGGTACTCTCAAATTAATTTTACAAGTTAAATCGAGGGCGTCCAGTCTGCCATTCGATGTATTAAAAAGGCAAAATAAATCGCTCACTACACGCCTTGACGTTAAATCGCTTATATTGAGACTCTCGACTCACAATCCGAAGGTCGCGGGTTCGAACCCGGCGTGCGCAAATAAATTTTATTTGATTATTCATTTAAAATAATATATAGTATATTTGCGGCACGTTCCAGAGTGGAAGATACTATCAGTATCGCCCTGGTGTAAGACCACCATTCAGAATTGAAACGTTGCTTGAAATGGCTTTAGCCGTATTTAGTGACCAGATCTGAATAGCCAGGTACTTCCCCACCTTCCTCTTCCCTATCTCCTTCCCCTCCCCACTACCTTCAGCCTCACAACATTCCCCGATCGGGGATGCCATAGTCCCACTGGCTCCAGACGGGAGCAGTTGGGACTCTTGTGCGGTATTAACTGTAAAAAAAAAAAAAATTCCATTAGATCTACATAATTTAGTTCTTCGATAGGTATTCCGAATTTATAATTAATAAATCTTAAGAACTTATGCTGTACTCTTTCAATTTTTTGTTGGTGTGTCTTATATAATGGAGCCCAAATGGTTGAATTATATTCTAAATTAGATCTCACCAGCCCAGTGTACAGCAATTTAAACGAATTAATTGATTTGAATTCTTTGACCGTCCTCAGAATGAAACACAGACATTTTGCCTTATTAGTTATGACATTAATATGAGGAACAAAAGTTAATTTAATACAATTAATTAATTTAATTAATTAGTTAATTTAATATCAAAAATAATACCGAGATCTTTGATTTGTTCTACCCTTTTTAGGAAAATGTTATCAATGCTGTATTGAAATTTAATGGGACTTTTGATTCGAGTAAAAGTAATTGTTTGGCATTTTTCAATATTGAGGAAAAGTTCATTAAGGGCGCACCACTCTTGTAACCTCACTAGATTTGATTTTAATATGCAACAGTCGTTAAGATTCGTAATTGTTTTATATATTTTAAGGTCATCCGCAAACAAAAGTATCATAACTTCTTCAAAGATGGTAGTTATATCATTTATAAATAAGGAAAATAACACTGGGCCCAGATGTGACCCCTGTGGAACTCCGGTGAATATTTCAAACTGATTTGAATAGTATGAATTTAGTTTGACTGATTTTTTTCTTTTGTGTAGATAACTTTCAAACCATTTCAAAATATTCCCCGTTATTCCTAAGGATCTTAATTATGTATGAGAATTTTGTGAGAGACTTTGTCGGAAGCTTTACTAAAGTCGGTGTATACTACGTCAGTTTGAAGATGATTGTGCATACTATTAAACAATTTTTCCTGATAGATCATCAGATTCGTAAGAGTAGACCTGTTTGCCATGAAACCGTGTTATAGATGTGATATAACTTTATTAATCTCAGGCGAGAGTTTTGAGAGCAGAGCAGATTCGAATATTTTAGGGATTGACGACTGAATACATATGGGTCTATAGTTAGATACATCAGATTTATCACCTTTCTTAAAAATAGGAGACAAAAAGCTTGTTTTCCACTTTTCCGGAAAGGTGCCAGTTTTTATGGACAAGTTAAAGATTTTAGTAAGAGGATAAGTTAAGACTGATAGGCATTTCGATAAAAAGATTGGAGGAATGTTAGGATTGGAATCAGGGCCAGCCGATTTGTTTAGGACGAGAGATTTTAATTTGGTTCTAATGTCGCTTTCTTCAAATTTGCACTGATTGAAGTCGATCTGGTTATAATTGGATGTTGTGGCATTGAACAATGGGGAGTTGTTTGTTGATTCATAGACTTTGCTGAAGAATTCGGCAAAAAGATTAACAACTTCTTGGGGATTATCGGCCATTTTGTTATCTAAATACATGTTAGAGGGAATTCCGGAGTCGTTGTTATTAAGCAATTTTGAAAATTTATAAATGTTCTGAGGGTTGGCAATAGCCAATTGTTCACAGTTGTCAATGCAATTTTTATAACATAACATGGACATCTTTTTGGTGGTCTTTCTGAGTTCACAAAATTTTGCGTAATCTTTGGGATCACGTGATGATTTATAAATTTTATGAGCAATTTTTTTGTCTCTAATTGTTTTAATGAGATCGTTACTGAACCATTTTGGGTAGCTATGCACATTAATTTTTGAAACGGGTACAAACAAATCAATAGAATTATTAAGAATTAAGTAGAATTTATCAACCATTTCATTGATGTTTTCTTCAAAGTCCAAAAAGTTCCAGTCAGTTGAAGATAAAAGATTTGTGATTTGATTATAATCAGCTTTGAAGAAATTCAATTTTGTTGATGCAGATGGATTTTTTCTTGTTATAGAACTGTTGCATTCAATTGTGAGAGGAGGGTGGTATTTGTCGATTGAGAGGATAGATTCAGTAGATGCGGATACTTTAACAAATAAGGAATTGGAAAATACTAAGTCAAGACGAGAATTAATATTGTATGCATAGTTTAACTGCCGTAGATTTAGAAAATTTGACATCTCGATAATCTCATGAAAACCGTGGTTGATGTTGTCCGTGCAAGAAGTTTTACTGTTGTCTTTGTCCCATGTGACATTTGGCAGATTGTAGTCACCTGTCAATATCATGGTTGAGCCAGGAAATTTTCTTCGGATTGTTTCGATTTCAAGTTAGTGGTCTTTATATATCTATTTTAAACGAGTCATGTTTTATTAAGCTTTTTCGCCATTTTCGCTGCGATTTCATCACTTGAAATATAAGCGCGCTCTGTCCAACATTCGTAATTACACATCTCCATCTTGTATGTTTTTAGGTTTTCACGGCCAAAAAGTATTTTTGTTATTATTTTTGGGGTGTTATGCCGTGTTTCGCTACCTCCTTCTTTAGCCAACGTTTCGGACAGCGTTACAGTGTCCATCATCAGGGCAGATGAGGCAGATGATCTCATCTGCCCTGATGATGGACACTGTAACGCTGTCCGAAACGTTGGCTAAAGAAGGAGGTAGCGAAACACGGCATAACACCCCAAAAATAATAACAAAAATTTCTCCATCTTCTTCTTCTTCAGCCGAATAGCGCCGCCTTAATGCGAAAACTTTTAGTATAACCGTGACGATTCACGTTTAAGGTACCGTGACGACACAAAAAAGCATAAAACGTTCGTTCTTTATCCTAATATTGCTGCAGCCCTTTCTTTCACATTATAAAATGGCGAGACAAAAGATGAGACACACAATATACGTGTGTCTGTTTCCTCCAAAGTACTAGTTTTTTCCCTTTGGAGGAAACAGATATATCTTATTAGTTGTCTCGTGCAAATACGACGCGCGATTTTAATTTTGTAGGCTTGAGAATCGAAATATTTATATCGTTTATATTCCTCTTAAGCCATGTTTGATGACCAGACCAGAATAGCCAGGTACTTCCCCACCTTCCTCTTCCCCATTTACTTCCCCTCCCACTAACTTTACTCTTCCCCATCTCAGTCCCGTAACTACTACATTCAGCCTCGCAACGTATTTTCTCCTTAATAATAAAAAAAAAACACGCCCGATTGAGAATGTCATAGTTCCACTGGCTCCGAAGAATCGGAAGCAGTTGAGGCTCTTGGCGTTTTCCTCCCTATGCTGTTGAAAATAATTCCCTTCAGGGCCTACGTCATCTTTGGGGATGCTCTATGGAAGGTTTTTTTAAGGAAAGGGAGGAGAGGAACTTCTGGGAAGGAAATAGGTATGAATCTGGGGGTCAGTGGTCCAAGTGACAGACGAATCTATCCCTCCCACTGCTGTGCAATGTTCCGAGAGAGCTGTCCTGCCGGAGAGCCTCTATCATTAGTCTCTACTGATCCAGCCTGCCACGCAGCTGGTAGGCTCACGCAACCACCGCCAAAATCTGGAAAATCCTCACCCCATGAACCCCGTTACCCCTGCTAAGTCACCAAACATATCGAAACAATTGGGGTAACCTATGGCAGAGGCGTTGGTTATCCATTAATTGGTTTCCGGGGCGGCGGTACTCTTACCCACTTCCCAAATTATGTCCCGATTTATATGGTGACGTTATGTGAGGTTATGTAAAACTTTCGTTAGTTTAACCTACCGATATTGCTTAGTTATCGATATGACCGTGCTAGGCCCCATAATCTTGACTTCTTATCGCGGAGTAGGTACTGTTATAAATTATTATGACCTACGCTGACTTCACGTATTGAAATAAGCGAATTTTAATTCCTAGGTTCACTGTGTCCCGATATTTTAAACAGTCACTCTTCAAGCGCCCACTGTTTAAAAATAATTAGCAATTCAACTAAATAATAGATATACAGGGTGCGTCAGAAAATGCTGGCTCATTTTAATTGCGATATATTTTTGTATTATCTATTCTCATTGTAAGAAAATAATTATATTACTTCATCTTTTGTAACCTCTCTAAAAGGAGGTTGGCTATCATTATATCTTAGTCTAATCCTGATTCTCTATTTACATATATGCGATACTTAAATTTTTAGAGATTTATGCTTTCTTATTAATATTGCTTATGTTTTACCCCTGTCTAGTTTAATACTTTATATTATTTTGCTGAAATGTTATTGTTTTTAGATGCTAGCTAAACTCTCAAATTTAATAAAACTGAATACTGCATGCATGCGTATACGTTTGTGTATGTATGTGTGTATGTATGTTATGTTTGTGTGTATGTGTTTATATAATTAATATGTTTTTATATGCTAATTGTGTATTAATATGTTCATGCACGCCTATTTATGTACCCGTCTCAGAACAGACATCGTCTAGTGAGACGGGTTACATACTTTTCTTGTATTATATTTTCATTGTAATAAACGCCCGGGTTGCCGGCAATTAAAAAAAAAAAAAAAAAAAAAAAAAATTATTAACGCTGACTTGAAACAATTCAACGGATTTACACTCGCACTAGTCGCGCAGGATTTGGGTACCGCCGCCCCGGGAACCATTTATTAGATAACCAACACCTCTGCCATAAGTCATCCCAAGCGGTTCGCTACGTTTGGTGTCCGGGTTCGTGGGGTGAGGTTTCTCTAGATCTTGGCGGTCAATGCGATAGCTCACCTACTGCGTGGCAGGCCGGATCGGGAGAGACTGGTTGAGGGAGACCTAACCTGGACCTGGCCAGCCGGACTCTCCCGACCCATCGCCTTGCACCATATGGATTGGGGATGGATGGATTTATACGTCCGTCACTCTTGGACACATTGACCCTCAGGTACTTACCCCTCACACCTTTTCCTTCCCAAAACTTCCTCTTCTTTCTTTATCTAAAAAACCCTCCACACAGCATCCCCAAATGTAAATTATTTTATTTGTTAACTAGCGATTTTCCGGCATGCGTTGCAATGCCACTTAATAAATAAATTGTTTCTCCCTGCGTGTCCTTTCCCATTCATCCCGTTCCCTTCCACCGTCCCTTTCCCACCCATGTTGCCTTCCCCTCACGCGTTCTCCACCTTCCTGCTTCACCCCTTCAGTCCCAGTACATTCAGTTTTCAAACAGCTCGTCTGCAATTGTGACATTTTTGAGAATTTCGCAAGAGATTTTGTAAGGATTAAAAAATTTTTCAGATATATTGTCGTGTGATCCAGAAACCAGAAGCACAGAAACTTTCAAAATACGCGGGAAAGAAGGTATTTTGAAAGTTTAAACTCACTTATATATATATACTAGCTTTTACCCGCGCCTTCGCTCGCATGGTATTAAGTGAAAATTACTGTAGGGTTGCACTTACCAATTATCCCCTCTCCCAAATTCCGTACAATCATTCCCGGTACATTCAGTTTTCAAACAGCTCGCGTGCTACCTAAATTTCATAACGCCAGAGCTCAGTAGTAAAAAAAGAATAATCCTATTTGGTGCAGTCGTTCGGAAGTTATGCGCGTACAAACATTTCAGAGATTCATTTTTATTTATATAGATAGATGATAACTACGACGCCTGAAATAAAATTTCCCGCAGGTATATCAACATCGTTTCCACGGCAACGATTTGTTTTCTGACGTTAGCAATAACTCGCTTTTGTTAGCGACAGAAAACGTATAATAATTTTTTTTACAAGAGCTCCACACAGGAGCCGCGAGGAAAATAATTTCCCTCAGGGCCTATGTCATCTTTGGGGATGCTGTGTGGGGGATTTTTTAAGGAGAGGAAGGAGAGGAGAGTTCTGAGAAGGAAAAGGTTGAAAGGACTGGGTAGGAATCTGGGATTCAGTGTGTCCTGGTCATCCACACCTCCAAAGCCTAGACAAACCCCACCCCATGAACTCGGGCACCCCTGCTAAATCACCAAACGTAGCGAACCACTTGGGGTGACCTATGGCAGAGGTGTTGGTTATTTATTGTTTATATGTAATACATAATATATTAATATTTATAATTTCTTAACGCCAGTGCTTACCATTATATACAATCTATATTACTCGCATATAATGTAGCTTTCTATTGGTGAAAGAATTTTTAAAAATGGTTTATCGGTTTATGCGTGATAGCGTAACAAACAAACACACGCAGTTTCGCATTTATAATATTAGTTCAGATTTATAAGCAAGTATATTTTGATTTTTCTATATATAGATTACACGGGAAGGTACTTTTGATAGCCCCATACATGAGTGCTTGCGATCAAAAGTGCAGAGCGGTCCTTTTACATTTTTAATTACATGTTAAAAAAAATATCTCACTCTAAAATACATTACACCAGTCGCTAATGAATGATCAGTAATTAGCAGAGCGATTGAGGGGTTGTTACGGTTATTTCTGTTTGAATACAAGTCCCAGCCGGGCGTTATCAAATCATTTCATCTCTCGGCGAATGACGAGTAGAGATTAAGTTTTTTAATTGTGATTGGTATCTGACGCCATTGCGAATTGAATTTTTTGATACATCCTTTTGTGGCGCGTATCTCGCGTGCAGGTAGGCCCGGTGTTTTAGAGGTGCAAGCTCCGGCGGGTCTTTGTGACGTGTCGTATGTGTCCGTATGATGATTCTACCATGTTAAGGCGGCGCTATTCGGCTGAAAAAGAAGAAGATGGAGAGATGTGTAACTAAGAATGTCAGACAGAGCGCGCCAATATTTTAAGTGATGAAATCGCAGCGCAAATTGCGAAAAAGCTTAATAAAACATGACTCGTTTAAAATAGAGCAAAAATCTCGTGGAACGTATCTTAGGAATCATTTAAAGAAACATTGTGAATTTTGTCACAAATATAACTTGTAAAATAATAGAAATAGAGTTGTTTTAAATAATTTTCGGAGCATACTTTGCCATTTTTTTCTATCGAGGTAATTTCATATAATTTGCGTTTCGGCGTGGAACTTATCTAGATATTATTTTCAAAAATAACATATATTTTTTTAAGAGCTTAAAAACTTCAAATGTTTAAGGGAGATATGTAAGAAATCGGTCGAATTCGGATAGCGGCGGCTTAACAAAGGATTGCAATCCTTAGAGCGCAAGCGTCAAGTGGGAATGCTGTCCTTGTTCTACTTATATTTTAATGGAAGATGCTCCGAGGAACTAGTGTCATTGATTTCCTCGGCATCGGTGCATAGTCGGGAAACACGCCAAATGCGTGCTCAACATTTGTACACGGTTGATATTTGTCACATGAGAACGGGTCGCGTCTACGACTCGTTCTTGAGTTCAACAGCTCGGCTGTGGAATGATTTGCCGGCCTCTGTGTTTCCCCTTCCCTACTCACTTTTTCCTCTCCTTAAAAAGTCCCTCTACAAAGCAATTTCATAGATGACATAGGCCCTGAGGGAAATTATTTTCTTCGGGGCTTCCTTTGTAGAGTTAATGTAAAAAAAAAAATAATGTGAAGCCCGATCTTTTGGGATGCTGTGTGGGGGATTTTTTTAAGGAGAGGAAGAAGATAAAGCTCTGGGAAGGAAAAATATATGAAGGTTGGTAGGAATCTGTGGGTCAATGTGTCCAGGACGGACGTATGAAACCATCTCACCCGCTGTGGTGTAAGCCGATGGGTCAAGTGAGTCCGGCTGGAAAGGTCTGTGTTAGGTCTCTCTGAACTTCTCCCTATCCGGCCCACCTTGCAGTAGCAGGTGGACAAACGCATCCGCCGCCGCCAGACAAACCTCACCCCGTGAACCCGGGTAACCCTGCTAAATCACCAAACGTAGCGAACCACTTGGGGTGACAAATGGCAGGAGTGTTGGTTATCCAATAAATGGTACCCTGGGCAGCAGTTCTATTCATATTGCATTCAGTTCGGGAAGAATCTTTCAAACATACTGTAAGACAGCGGCCAATAAAAATATGCTTTAAGAAAATGAAGATAAAGTTGGTAGTTCTTAGCCAAAGTGTGAAACAGTTAAATATGATCGAAGGGGATATGGTCGAATTAGCTCAGAGGTTAGAGCAGAGCTCCGACAAGACTTAGGTCCTGGGTTCAATTCTTAGATGCGGCCGTATTTTTTTATGAGTTTTCTGTTACAAATTGTCATTTAAGAGTCTCTAATATTGCCTTGAATGATTAAATATTACAATTTGAGTTAGTTTTTACTGATTAAATTATTCCAAAAAAAATCCTGTTACATTTTATTATTTTACGTTGTTGAACCACCCAGGAAATGGGTGACCGATATCTAAGACTTGTTCTATGCTATAATGAATAAAGTAATAATAGATAACCTAACTCACAGCCTGATTTCTATTAGCAAAGGGATGTTCAAAGTAAAAAAGCTTTTTAATAAAATTTTCCAAAATATTAAAAAAATTGCACTTTTAAATAATATTAAAAATAAGTTTATTACACGCCTTTTCCAATTGGTTAATAATGAAATGATAACAAATAGTTTTGTGAATAAATGTGTTTGACAATTCAAAATCACCATTTCCTCAAAAATCTTAAGATTTTCTTAATTTTATTTTCTTTTACAAATTCCTGTAATATTAAAAAATCTGTTTCTGAAAAAAAATAGAAAATATACAGATTTACGAAATGAGATTAAAAGAATTTGGCATTCTCGGATTATAAAAATAATACCATTTGTTATTTCGGCTACTGGCATTATACCTAGCTCTCTAATTAAAATTAAGGCTAATTAGATTTGTCAAATAATCTGTATATAAAAATGCAAAAATCAGACATATTAAATACATGTAGGATTACGAAAGATTTTTTAAATATTTTAAATTGAGGGATCAGTAGGATTTAAAAGTCCAGTTAGGAGTTCTATCGAGCCGAACCCTCTGATATGAACTTATTTTCCCATTTGGTCTCTGGTAGGTTGACATGTTGTTCTTGAATTGTTTTGTATTTATTATACTTATATAGTGCAATTGACTAGCGATTGACTAGATGATCATTCGTGGAAAAGTGTGTGGAAGGGTTAAGTTTTTCCCGTAGGGAAGATTTAACCCGGACATAAATTCAAAAGATCAATAAAAAAGATTATCTTTTAGGTACTTAAATACCTATCTTCTTAAATATAAACCATACATTTTATGTAACTTTTATAAAAATTTAAATTATGGAATTATACAATTTGTCCAAAGAAACGTCACAATCTAATGAAAATTCTTTTTTAAACATTCTTCAGGTAGGTAATTGCTACTATAAAAATGCGAATAAGAAAGTCCAAATAAGCGCCATGATTTCACGTTTGAAAAAGTAATCTTTTGAACCATTAAAACGGTCACCATCTTAAACCGGAAACGGAACGTACAAACCAATTTACAGACGTACGAAAAGCAGAACGGTCAAGTTTAAACAGGACTTTGTTACGCTCAATCAACAAAAGTATAAAATGACTAGAGGTGGAAATCAAAGGTTTGCGCATTCGCTTCGTGGGATAGTTTTCATTTATACAATTTTCAGGATTCAGGACCAATAATCTTGAACTCGAGGTGCGACAGGATGCAGCACAGCTTCTCCAAACAACAAACTGGAAGTCAGCCGCTGAGGACAGGAGGAGTTGGAGGCGAATGTTGCAGGAGGCCAAGGCTCGATATGGGCTGTAGCGCCATCGGAGAGAGAGAGAGAGACTCTTGAACTCGTTTGATAGATTTCCCCACCTTAACAAATGGATTGCAATTTTTAAAACAGAGGCGTCAGGTGGGAACGCTGTCTTTGTTCTACCAGTATTTTAACGGAAGATGCTCCAAAGAATTAGTGTCATTGATCCCTTCAGCACTGGTGCATAGTCGGGGAAAACTCGGACTATATATTTTTTGTTCACGGTTGACATTTGTCTCATGAGAAGGTTTCGTTTCTTTTATTCGCTTGTGAGTTCAACAGCTCGGCTGTGTAACGATTTAACGGCCGTTTCATTAATTAACGATTTGTGTTTCATTCCTCCTACAGCACGGATCTCTTAAAGTTCTTCCTCTCTTCAAAAATATTCTCCACACAGCAAGGTCACCTGGTGAAACAAATTACAACAACTCAAATAGGTGTTTAGGTGGTGGGAAAGACTCATTTAAAGGCGTTTTGTTCGAGGACGTTTGACAAATAGGGTATTGCACCCAACATACCTTTTGGTCAATGCTCCGAAAATATCATATGTTAGTTACAGATAAAGTCCACACATTATTGTTTATAATGTGTGGACTTTATCTGTAACTAATATAGCAATTGCTTTAAAATGGATTAATGAGAAAAAATAACAACATGTGGTATCACTTTGACATTTCTGTGAAATATGTGTGCTTAAACTATTCACATATAACTGTATTACAAATGAGGATAAAATAATTTTGGTCGAAAATGTGTAAAGTGAATATACTAAAGTTAGCCAATATTTTTATAGATTCAAATATTGCATCTATAAACATATTAAAACCTGGTGTAAACAAATGTACACACCCTTATTTAATCAAAATTGTTTCAAAACCATTGTTTTTTTTCGTCAGGATAAAATGAAAATTAATATAAATAACAATAGACAAAACACAGTACCTTTAGACAAAACAGTATCACAAATAAGAGTTAACGGTATCCTTAAAACAATTATATTATAATTTATATGGCCATCATGTTGGCCATGCCGACTTTGTTTACTGCGGCACGGAACAGCTCTACAGTAGACAGGCCAAACCACTGTCTTTTTTTTAATATTTAATTGGATATTAGCACTTTTTCTAGTTTCCAAAATTTCTTAGTTATCTAATTGAAAAACCATTGTTTTTGTATGTAGAATTTTAAACTCGTTATTTATATCGAAAGAATGATTTGTTTCCAAATTATAGTTGGCAAATTCAGAATAATAATAATTATTCAAATACCTTTTAATTGACAGTTTTTCAAATTTAATAATAAAAGATTTAATTTAATTTAAAAATAAACAGTTTAATTATAAACAAATTCTGTTGCACAATTATTACTAACAATTACATTAAATAATTAAATGAAGAAATTATGAGCGAAACTCAATCGAAAATCTGGAACTAGAAAAATCAGAAAAAGATATTTACACCTCTGGGACTCGAACCCAGGACCTCCTTACTTTCCGGGTGGGTGCTCTTATCCACTGAGCTAAGGTGTCGATATCCAATTCGGTCACTTTTAACTGTACCATACTTCGACTAAGAACCACCTATATTATCTTCATTTTTCTTAACGCATATTTTTATTGGCTGCCATCTTTATGTTTGATTGCAAGATTCAACTCGAACTAAATGCAATCTAGATGGTGTCTGGATAAATTTTTATCCATTTTATTTTATGTGCGACATCTATTGACTCTTCTGCAAGTCTAGGATGAATATTATTATTTTTTATTTTAACCTTTGTAAAACCTCAAACTGTAATATTTAATTAAATGAAGACATTATGAGCGAAACGCAATCGAAAATCTGGAAACAGAAAAATCAGAAAAAGATATTTACACCTCTGGGACTCGAACCCTTTATCTTTTTCTGATTTTTCTGTTGATTTTTCCAGATTTCCGATTGAGTTTCGCTCATAATTTCTTCATTTAACTAAATATTACAGTTTGAGGTTTTTACTCATAAAGGTTAAAATAAAAAAAATAATAATTACATTAAAGTTTTTTACTATGTTTGTTTAAAAAAAGCATTTTAATTGCACATCTATTGTCGATTGTTGAATATTAATTGATTAATCAATTTTAATTGCATATCCAGTGCCTCTACAGTTCCGAAAATCAAAACAAAATAGAGTTGAGCATAGTTATATGTATAATTGAGCATGAGTTATATGTAAAAGTTTACCTTCTATCTGGTACAATACTCGGATTACTCATTAACACCCCCAAATCAATTATAATGCGGTAAAACTTGTTGTGAATTTAAATAAATGTTGATGTTTTCTGGGTCACTAGTAGGATATTTCAAAATGTCATTCTAATGTACCGGTCTGTTAGACCTCCGGTGTTATTTTATAGCATATTTAATACGTAAAACACAGACATGTGTTAATAATATTTTATATAAGGTGAGCATTCGAATATTGCTTACCTCATTATCTCAAGTACTTGGAGATGTCTGACTAATCAACTGGACGATCGATATGTCCATTGTAATATTAAAAAATTAAAGAGTATTTCATCTAATCATTTCATCCAATTTTGGCGGAGGGAATAGGTACCGCCGCCACGGAACCTTTATTGGATAACCAACACCTCTGCCAAAGGTCACCCCAAGTGGTTCGCTACGTTTGGTGATTTAGCAGGGGTGCCCGGGTTCATGGGGTGAGGTTTGTCTAGGTCTTGAGGCGGATGACCAGGACACCCTGAACCCCAGATTCTTACCCATACCTTAAACCCTTTTCCTTCCCGGAACTCTCCTCCCCTTCTTTTATTAAAAAAAACCTACACACAGCATCCCCAAAGATGACAGGGAAATTATTTTCCTCAGGGTCTCCTGTGCGGAGCTCATGTAAAAAAATCTGCTTTTGAAAACAGTATGTAATTTTGAGATACGTTCAAAAACAGCTAATCTAATTGAAATTGAATGTAAAGCGGGAATATTTTTGATGGCATCATTTTTTTTCTACATATGCTAAGTTTTCCATCTACAAAATATTCGACCGATGAACAGCGTAGTCAACATTGAATCCCCCTCGTTTCTTCGGATCCCGCTCGCGCCTCGCCTTCTAGGGACACGCGGTTTGTGTTCATCTCTAGAGACTAGAGATTGCGAATAAATTAACATCGCTTACCACTCTAATAAGGGCGCCAGAAGAAACTCAACCTAACCTAACCTAACCTTGCTTTACTTAACAGCAGAATAGCTGTACACTTCTAATAATATATCCGATCGGTTTGAATGATGTAATTTATTTTAATTTTCATTCATGAATACCGACCGTTATAATTTAATCTCAGACAGCCATTTAACTCTTATTTTAAACAACACCCGTATGAAAAAACTACAAATCCTTCAAAACAAGGCGATCAGGCTAGCTCTTGGCGTTCCCCACTGTTGACTGGATGAGGATATCACAAATCAACAAAGACTCTGGCATTCCTATGCTAAAATATTTAATTCTAAACCATGCCGAATGCTTTTACGCCGGCATTCCCTACCATATAAAAAACTATATAAATAAACTCTGCGGTATGACGAGTGTCCAAACAAAATATAAAATACCCAAACAAATGCTCCGGAAGGATTAAAGAAAATAACAGCCATCTTCCACTCATACTAACAAGTAACTTTTAATTGGAAAAAAAATGAAGTTATCCCTGTAATCATTTTCCCATCATTACAAAGGAGCTAGAGCTTTTAAACCAAGCTAATTGCTCTATTTGCCATTCTATCAAAGGCAAAGTCAAAACAATTGAAGAATTTACTCACAAATAATTGCTCAAGTTGCCTCTAAAATCATGAAACACTAAAAATCTTTAATGGCCTGTTTCTTATAATTTAAAGCAAAAATAAATAAAATAGCTCATATCCGTACTACATATTTGATATACCTTTTGATTACAAAAATAATTTTTCAGTTTGGTTGGGTATTTTGATCTCAAATCCAAATTTAAGATTTGTGTGAAACGGGCTCACAAAAACGGCGTCATACAAATCATCAAAATCTTTTCAATTATTTATTTTTAATTTTTTTTAAGGAAAGACAAACATTCCCGGGTTACGAATAACCTGGGTTGAAAATCTCCTACTACCATCACAGAAAGCGGAAAATGTTACTTGTGATGGAGGACTTAGCCAGCCGAGGAATCGAACACGGAACGCCTGAGTGGGACCCAAATGCAATGCCAACTCAGCCACCAATCGGTCAAGAAAAAAAATAATCCTGTTTTATCGAATTTGAACATTTTTTGTCATACTGGACTTATATCTATAGATTCTAAACATCAATGTCTAGGCACTTGTTCAAGAAAGCTTCAAATCATTTAGAGCTATATTAACACCGACAAGAAGTAAAACATCCCAGGCGGTCTAGCGGTAAAAGGCTAGTTCTCATCCGCAGATCGCGGGCTCGATTCTCGTCCGATGCCCAGAGTACAGCCTCCCCACGTGACCAATATTGTGTGGGAATGGTTTAGCTGTTTTGGTCTGCCCCGGTAAAATGGTCTAGCGGTAAAATGATTGGTTCGTCTTCCGGAGTTCGGTGTTTGATTCCCACGGGACGCGATATTTATCAATGTTTTGACGCTGTTTATGCCTTATTTTATTACAGCTGAAGTCTTGCTTTTTCGTGTGACTGTATGAAATGTGATAATGTACAAGAAGCCTTGCATTATAGACATACTGTAAGAATCCTCAACGGAATTTCTAAGTTTGATCCAACCGGCCAATTGCATAACGAAAATTATTTATACCTATTTATTATTTATTAACCCTTTTTTTAGGGGGTTTATATATTATGATTCGTCAAACACAATATTTACTATACATACATAACTGAACTGCTCAGTAATAACATTTTGTATTTTTTTAGTGATAAATTGAAGATGTCCACTGACTTGTTTTAATTAATTCCTTCCATCAGTATTCTGAGCTAAGGAATTCATATGGGGTCGTCCATTAATCACGTCAGGCTCGAAAGGGGGGAGGAGGGGTTCGGAAAAAATCACGAAATATTGCAAAGAGGGGGGAGGGTATATAATGAGATAACGCGTGTATTTATTTTTCGTGGAACGCACGATTTATCAACCAAACAGCGGCGCGTGGCATTGACTCACCGATGAAGGCAACGATTTCCCCGCGCGTTGCGACAACCGCTCGGCTCACAAGTCGCCAGTTAGTCTGTGATTTTGACGCCGAATACATGCGAGATATGCTTACCCACTTGTTTTTGTTGAAGAAAGTCTCGCTAGTCCGTGGTCCAAGGACAATGTCCATTCAATGTATTCATGTACAAATATATGTTTTTTTTAATCCTTCCTTTAACATTTTATGCCAGTCAAAAACAACCTGCAACCTTAATGTATGTCTGGATATTTTTAATACGATGCTTAATTTTCCAAAATTTAATCAGATTATGCCTGTATTTAAAGATAATATTCTGAAAATTTCAATATACTTTGTACTAAAAAAATACAAGTGATTTTGGGTATTGGGAAAAGGGGGGTAGTCTAAAACCTCACATATCGTACGACTCCTATGGTAGTTAGTTACAGAATTTCCGCCATGAAATAAATCCCTTCTTTTAATATTAGGTATGTAGTAGAATCTGAAAGCTTATCAATGCAAACAATTCTGGATTATTATTATATCTTTTAAAATTTTGTGAAGAAATACCAACCAATGAAAATCCTTTTGTCAGACAATTTAAGTATATTCATACCACTTAAAAGTGATAGTTCAACAAATTGGCCGGAATACCCATTTTAAAACATAGAAAACTTAAGAATTTATTTGTTATTCTTTCAATAGCTTGTACATGAACATTAAAATGTGGATTCCAGATGAGAGAACTGTACTCAAATTGACTTCTAACAATTTATAAAAAAGGAAAAATATATATATATATACATATTTTTTTTAATAGCTTTTCCAAAATTAATTATCGCAATTAAACAATACATAAATTACGTGGGTCAGTCAAAAAATAATGCCTCCTGTTTTTTTCTCCTTAAATAAAGTCAGTTAAGTGAAAATTTCATTTTATTTATTCATACAAGCCTTGAAGGCTTTTACATATCACATTATTTAAGTTACACATGTTATTCAGGAGTGTAATTGTAAGCATGAAGTATATAACATTATAAACTGTACATTAAGGATACAAGCAGGTTTAATGTGTAGGTATGTAGTTACGTTATCATGAAAATTGTACAAAGGAGTTAATAAGTTTACATAGTGTAATAATGGTAAAACAGAAGAGTGAGGAACGTGTAGGTATTTACTATGTTGATTTTATTTTTAACTTGATCATGAATAAATTGTTCGAAAGCAAATTTTTCAGGAATTCAGCAAAATTAACGCAGCGATAAATAGTACCTTCACATAGAAAAAATAAGTAAAAAAATACATAAGTTACAATATCTTGAAAAGTTATACAGATGAGTTCAAAAAGTTTATAATGTGATAGTAAAAAAGTAAAAAATAGCACAAATAATGGTACAAAAAGTACAAGATAATATTAGTACAAAAGAGAGAGAGGACAAAAAAGTAATTACTTACTTAGGTAATCTTTGTATACATAAGTATTAAATTTTGTTAATTAAAACTTTACTTGAATTAAGTGCTATTCCTCAAACCTTCTTCTACAATCTACTGCAATAGTAACTTTTTGCATCAACAGGTGGCAGCACTGCAGTCGCTTGCAAAATGGCCGACATCGATGTTCGTAATAGAGCGTTCTGTGATTGATTCTTGACCGTAGAAGGTGAAACGCCCATTCACATTCATGATAGACTAAAAAAATGTGTACCATGATGCAACAGTGGATGTCAACACTGCTAGATGATGGGTTTGTCGCTGTAACGAAGCTGAAAGACAAACACAGCTGGCCGACAAAAAGCTATCTTCCTGAATGGATTGTTAAAATATGAAATCTTGTACTGTAAATGGAGAATCAATCTGCCGCACAATAAATTAAATCTATACTAATATTATAAATGCAAAACTGTGTGTGTTTGTTTGCTACACTTTCACGCATAAACCAAAAAACCGATTTTTAAAATTCTTTCACCAATAGAAAGCTTCTTTATCTGCGAGTAATACAGGCTGTATATAAAGGTAAGCTCTGACGTTATGAAATATAATTGTTAATATATTATATTTATTATATGTTTTCTGTCGCTCACAAAGGCGAGTTATTGCTAAGGTCAAAAAACAAATCGTTGCCGTGGAAACGATGTTGGTATATTTGCGGGAAATCGTAGTTAATATCTATCTATCTATATGTATAAATAAAAATGAATCTCCGAAATGTTTTTGCGCGCATAACTTCCGAACGACTGCATCAAATTGGATAATTCTTGTTTTTACTACTGGTGAGCTCTGGCATTATGAAATTTAGGTGGCACGCGAGCTTTATGAAACTGAATGTCTCGGGAGGGGGGAGAGGGATAATTGATAAGTGACAGTAATTTCCCCCTAATACCATGCGAGCGAAGCCGAGGGTAAAAGCTAGTATTAAATAAGTAGGAAAAAAAATATTCCACAAGTTGCCTTTACATGTGAACTATTTGCAATGAGCAATAATGTTAAACAATTAAAAAGTTAATTAAATAAATACTTTTGAAAATTATTATTTTTAAATTCCTGGTTAGGTTAAATTAAATTTGATTTAACGAGGTTCCCATTTCTTTTCTTTGCAATAACAATTTAGTAAATCTAGAGAAGATCTGCTCCACAAACACTGTGAAAGGTAACGTCTGAATGGTTGTAAAAAACATTTAATTGACAAAACGATGCATAAAAGAAGTTCCCACATCAATAGGCACAAAGGTCACGCAGTCACCGAGCCATTAACTTAAATTCCCCATAAAACACCTGTGTGTTTCATCAGGGGTCAAGGTTCCAAAGGGTTTAATGCGGTGCGAAGATCTAGGTCTCTAAACGACTTTCTGAACTTGGCTAGAACAGGTAGAGTGTGCTCGGTGTTGGTGCAGGGCCGGTACCTGGCGCAGTGGTACATGCGGTGGTATACAGTTGTTATAGAGTTTGGCCCCCGCGATGGAAGGCTTAGATATTAGGAAAGTAGGTAACTAGTCGCCGAGTCTGTGACTCTTTGGCAGAGGCAGGAAACTGTTTTCACGTTGAAAATACACGAAATCAGCTGGAAAAACTTTTATGTTTCAAGCGTTTTCACAAAAATTCAATCATGTTGGTTCTTGAACTAGTAGTACGTAATTTTATGTATTTTTATTGACTTCCAACGTTCTGACCGTCCTTTGAATCCTTCCCTCAATAAATTCAAGAATTTGGAGGTGCAGAAGTCACCAGGACAATTATTTCGAAGAGCAATATTGGTATGAACAGAGAATTCTTGTAGATTGTTGGATAATCCGACATATTAACGACAGGGGAATATGGCTATTTTTGAGATAACATCATTGGAAGGGACCCACCACTTTCCCAACGGCTATGTGAGGAACCTCCTTAGCCGCACACGTCAGGACTATTTTTTTTTTTGTAAAAAGGAAGCTACTTTTATTTTTAAACGAATCTAGACCCTCCAAAGTCCCTGCATGCTTGATTGTTAGTAATAAGGAAAATGTATGCATGCTTACATTTGCAGTAATAAGATAAAGACACATCATAAATGTGTTCAGCATCTAGTTAGAGTGAAATAAAAAGAAAATATTTACATGTGTAAGTATGATTAATACCAAAGAAAATATATAAAAAGAAAGATATCGGGGGCAGTTTGTCCCACTATCGCGGGGCAGTCCCGGCGAGAATGAGCGGGCGAGCGGCCTGGCCGCAACGTGCTCAAACACCCGCGTCCCTTAGCCGGTTTCCCAAGAATATCCTTGAAGAAGTGTGAGATAACATCAGAATCGAGCTCTTGATTAACCTTTTCGCAATGTTAGTAATCCGAAGGCATTCTCCTCTCAAAAAGCACAAAAAGTGGATCTAGCAGCTACCAATGCTTTATTTCAATCAAAAGATATGCCCAATCAATCAATCAAAATTAATTTGTGAACTACGATTACAATAGCTAGATTGATACCGCTAATTTATAAAATATTTTAAGATCGTCGGCGACTGATTAGAGATTAGACCTATACATCTTAAAATGAGTTAACAATGTTAATAACAAAAATAAGTTATAAGACGGGGTCGAGGTGGGGACCTTGAGGAACCCCATTTGCTGTCTCAAAAATATTTGTTTTGTAAACAATTATTTTTAATCTCTTACTAAGATATCCATCATCCATCAATCCAACTCATCTATCTGTGTACGTTATTCAGCCTTAAAAATTGCTTTACTAAAATCGTTCTAGATCATCGAACCGTCTCCATTGAGGAGTTTTATAGCTAATTCCGGTTATTATGTTCTTTCATTGATGTACCCCTGATCTCTAACTCAAGTACACAGCGGGTAGATGCTGCAGCACGAACTTAACTTACTCCAATATAAGCCAGTCCGTACTTTCTCCTAATGGTCGTATAGTTGCTTGCTACCAAGCTCTTTGGCTCTGTGCTTGCTTCTTGCTACCAGGCACTCAGTGCTCGTTACGGGCTGGAGTGAGCTATGACCGCTAAGCCAGATTTATGGTTTTATAGGCACTGGCTTAGTAATAATTGAAGCGTGCAATCGACGCAGCTTTTTTGATAAATTTATTGGACCGGATATCCCGAATTGGCGCATTGGATATTATATCAATTATTAAACAATTTCTGGGCCATTCTTGTTAAATGTAGAACATAGGTTAGGTTCGTGACATTAATGTCATGTTCAGTTAGGTTTATTAAGATGAGGTTTCTCTATTGAGGTGAATACAAAAAGGGCTATAAATGTACAAGAAAGATAAATGCACGACTTTTGTTTGGTGCAGTAACTCCGCACAGGAGTTCCTAAAGAAAAAACATTTTCCATGACTGGTTTTAGAAATTTTGGCTTTAGAAATTTGTGTGGAGAGTCTTTTCTAGGAAAGGAAAGAGAGAGAGCCAGGGTTTTGAAGAAACGCACCTAGTATAAGGAAGGAAACATATCTCAAATTTATTGCTAAATAAAATTGGTGAAAGAAGTTTTCAGATATCTACGTCTTCTTGTAGCATACCTTGTTTGCACACATCGTTTTCAAACTTATCATTTGACTTCAGGTAATATCATTCCAGCGAAAATGAAAAATGCTTATTTTACTATATACAAGAACACATTGTATATTTTTAAATAAATTGTACAAAAAAATTAAAACATTAAAATTTGACCAATGTACCTATGCTCGTTGTAACATTTACGCCAAAAAACAATAAGGTGTAAGCAAAAGGTGTAATTTGTAGAACTATTATGATATTGCCAGTTATAAAAAACAAGTAAAAAAGGCTTTATTTTATGAAATGCACACACGGCTAAAATTGCCACTTATTTGTTAATAATCTTACCGTAAAAATAAACTGATATTACCTAATAAAAAAAATAAACAATATGGTATAAAATTCCTGTCCGGGACGCCTTATTTTTGACACTTTGAATTCAAATATCACGTAATGAAATGGCAAGTCAACAAATTAAATTGAAATTTACCTTTCGAATGAACACAGTAAACTTTAAAAATCACCAAATCTGTCAAAAATTTAACAAAAGAAATACACAATTTTATACAGAATTGTTAATAATTTTTTTTTCTGATTATAGGTATGGAAACTTGAAAAATTGAATAAGCTCGAAATCTGGCAAACGTTAAACAAAAGAAATACACATTTTAAATATAGAATTATTAATTGTAATAAAATATTTTCTGAATTTAGGCATCGTTCGTCTAGTCTAAGCAATCAGTTCCAATTTAAAATATGTCAAATTTTGCTTTGAATTTAAGTGTCAAAATTTCACGCAGGAATAACTAACATTTCACGTACAGACAACCGAGATTACTAGTATTGATGATATGAAATAATTATTTCATGACATTACCGGTCTAACCGTTGTAATGTACTGCAATTTAATGCAATATAAATGCAAGAAGGCTGGCGCGAGATATACCTTTGGCCATATCACCTTTAACGGCTCCTCATCGTCTTCCCAGGTCAACTGGAAGGTGATCGATGTTGTTTGCGTTGCCAGGGTGACGGGAGGGTCATCTCTCATCTCCCATCTTTCTTATTCATCGCAGTTTGTCTCACAACTCTCCGAATGACCCCGATCGTTGGACTGATAAATGCAGTCGTAATATGCGTTGCTAAATACTGGAAGACCGAATTAACTAAGTGCGGGGTTTTGTTTTTTTACATTAGTTCCACATAGGAAAAAAGATTCGCTCAGGGTCTAGGTCTATTTTTGGGGAGGGTTTGTTAGGGAAAGGAAGGTTTTGCTGAAGGTTTTGCTGAAGGTTTTGCTGAAGGTTTTGCTGTGTGGAGGGTTTCTTAGGGAAAGGAAGAAGATGAAGTTCTGGAAAGGGAAAAGGTATGAGGGGTGGGTAGGCATCTATGGATCAGTGTGTCTAGGAATAACGGACGTATTAATCTATCAATATTTTATTTATTTATTTATTTCATTTTTATTTAGTAAAATATTTCCACATTTATGTACATTATTTATAAAATGTTTTGACTGTCCAACTAGGATGATTCCCGTTTTAGGACAGTCAAATTGGGATAAGTGTGAATATATATGGACCATGATTTATACAAAAAGAGGGAAAATTGAGGAAATGAAAAGAAGAGAAAGAATAAAACATAAAATTGGAAAGTTAAAAGCGTATTAACATATTACTTAAAAAAAAGGTTTATATGTATAGGTTCTTGAAAAATAAGGGTTTAAACATATAGTTAACTTGTGTATGCATGGCATACAACAGTTATTAAAATGATAATAATAATAAATAAAAGGAATAAAAATATTTTTACACTTAAACATAAAGGGAACTGGTGTTTGCATTTCATAATGTAGTCCTATTAATGAGAACTATAAAGAGAACAGAAACAATAAAATAAAATAAACAATTAAGGTATGATTATAACTGTTGTATGCTTTGCATAGTTATCAAAATAATAATAAAATAAGTTTACTTATAAATGGCGTTTGCATTACAAAATAATAGGCTTACATATACATTTTATGAATATGTAATAAAAAAAGAGAAGTGATAGAGTAAAATAAAATATCCAATTAAAACATAAGATTAACTGCTGCCTTGTAGAATTCTAATTTAAAAGTAATAGGTACGTACATACATGCACATAATATAAACAATTAGAATATAAAAGGTATCTTTTGCACAGTTTATTTTTTGTCGGAATTTTTGTTATTGATTTTGGTTTGTGTTTGATTTCATTTTTTGTGTAGTAAAAGTTCACTCTCCTTTCTCCCTAATTGATGAAACCAAGTAGTGGTCAATCTGCGAAGAACCCTTGTGCTTTCGTTTTTCCAAGCATCAGGCATTAAGTTGTATAGTTTTGGACCTAAGAATGAGGTGTCTTTGAGCAAGAGATGTTTTGATTGTGAGTGGTACAATATAGTCCCATAGTTCTGCTGAAGAAGTCAAAAGGTTTCTTTCAGCCAGTCTCTCCCGATCCGGCCTTCTACACAGTTGGTGGGAAGATGCCCGGACATCGCTGCCAAGTCATCAAATGTAGCGAACTACTGGGGGTGATGTATGGCAGAGGTGTTGGTTATCCAATAAATGTTTTCCGGGTGGCGGTACCCATTCCCGCCTTTCAAATTATATATTCTCATTTTACGTCTATAGCTTTTATAGAGAGAGTATTCACAAAAATTCTTGTGAATACTTTAATTTTTTTTATGTGAATACAGCGTAAGAGTCCCAACTGCTTCGGGATCTAATCTAAGTGCGATAGAAAGATCAATTTCTCTATCTTTACGATCGGATTGCAATATTTAGAGCACAGGCCTCAGGCGGGAATGGTGTCGTTGCTCTAACGGTATTTCAATGGAAGAAGCTCCGAGAAATTAGTGTCATTGATCCTTTTGACACTGATAATCGAGAAAAATTTGTATACAATTGAAATTTGTAACATGACAACGCCTCGTTCTTGAGTTCAACAGCTCGGCTGTGGAACGATTTGCCAGACTTAGTGTTTCATTCTCTAATATGAGATTATATTCCTCAAGGCCTCTTGTGTGGACTTAATGTAGAAGGCGTGATTAAAGGTAGGACTACGACGAACCCACGGTTATGTGATGAGGTTGAGTATGTACGGAGTGGGGAGGGGAAGGTGACAGCAAAGAGGAAGGTGGGGATGTACCTTCCTATTCATAATTGGAATTAACTATAACTGGAATTGCAAAACGGAGAACATATGAAGTACTTGTCCGCAGCATCCTGGAATATAGCTCCATTATTTGGCCCCCATCTGAACAAAACCACATCTTAGAAATAGAAAGATTTCAAAAAAGTTGTTCTTAACAGGAATGCTCGTTCTTCATACATTAGAAGCCCGCCGAAAAATATTTCTTGATAAACACTTTTTTAAGCTAAACTCCGGCATTATACTGAATCCACCCATGTTGAAGGATATTAACTTATATGTCCCTATCGCGTACACTCGTGGGAGATCCCACGCACTTTTTTATGCTCCGAAAGTGAGAACTTCTTCCTATCAGAATGCGCCATTAAACAGAGCAATTCAACTGCTAAATGAATCTGTATTGAGCATCGACATCTTCAATGTCACCTACAGAGAGTACAGTAACTATCTCCTGACTTACGTCACAAGATAGTGAAACTGCCCCCATACACGTTTTTCTTTAAATTTTGTAATTTTCCACATAATATTCTGGTGTATAACTGTTCTATGGAGAACCTGATAAAATAAATATCTAATTTTTTTATAAGAAAAACTCTCTTTTAATAGCTTTTGAAGGTTATTCCCATCATCGTAATATATCATTGAAGAAGAAGATAACACTTATAATCTAAATGAAAATATGAAAGAGAACAAGACACAGACAAATAGAAAAAGACAATGGTCGTAACTGGGACTCGAACCCAGACCTTTCGTCTAACTGGGACGTGCGCGTTATCCGATTTCGCTATTGCCACCTTCTGTCAAACCGTCATATTTGTCAATCATATTTCAAATATGTATTTAGAATAAACAATATTATCTTCAACTAGTTCTTTTTCCATATTATGGGCAACTACTCTTTTTATTGGAAACAATCATTCTAAGAATTAGTTTGTAACCTGAATAGCGTCTCGGATAAATGTATAATATGGAAAAAAGAACTAGTTGAAGATAATATTGTTTATTCTAAATATTTGAAATATGAGATTGACAGATATGACGGTTTGACAGAAGGTGGCAATATCGAAATTGCATAACGCGCACAACCCGGTTAGACGAGAGGTCTGGGTTCGAGTCCCAGTTGCGACCATTGTATTTTTCTGTGTCTTGTTCTCTTTCATATTTTCATTTAGATTATAAGTGTTATCTTCTTCTTCAATGATAAAATAAATATCTGGTCAACAGACACGGCTAAAGCCATATCAAGCAATGTTGATTGAAAGTATTTACCACTCTCAAAAATCACTGATATGACAATAATTGAAGAAGGTTTCAAAAAAACCTTTTGTAACTTTTAGCTTCAAATAATTGCAGAATTAATTATTTACGGTAATTCCTGCCAGAGCAGAACATTTAATTATATATCAATGTATATGCAACGTATTCCGCATTAAAGTTTTACAAGCCGTCACTTCACCTCACCACTGGGCCACCAAGGCACTCACATTCTGCCAGTATGTCCAAATGAAGATAATCATTAGTGAATGATACGCCGTGTATGAATTTCACAGGGTCGCTTTGGGCCGGAGCGTTCAGAAATCGCCCGTTTTAACATCATGACGAAAATATCATAGATGAAAATTTCTATAATTTACCGCATACTACATTCGTGACATTTCAATTGACTTTTTAATGTGATATCTCACAAGCGCACCCCTGCATGTAGCTTGTACGGTTCCGTTCCAACTGAGAATAAAGTCAACTCAACACGTCCTTGAAAAGTCATTAAAAGCTATGAAAAAATAATTTTAAATTAGCCGATAACCCTAACCTAACGTAACCATTTTTTTATCACTCTAAATGACTTATCTGAGATGGTTCTGAGTTGGTTTCATTCCGAGTTGTCCGGTCACCAGCTTGTAAAACTGTAGTGTATGTGAATATGTATGTGGTTTCAATGTATCTTAACAAATGTCGTTGGACATGACACAGCAACAAACATGAGAAAACCGGATAGAATATAGTTGAATAAAATCGTCGAAAACCCCCCTCCCCGCCCCCGCAATATATTATGTATATAATCCGTAGATTAAGAAACCATTTTATCAGTCACGACGGCCTTACTGGTTTCGTTCACAAATAAAGTAAACGGAAAAGGTTTTATATTTATTAAAGTAAAACTTCTTTACTTGACTGGGGGAGTTAAGCTGGTGAATGCGTGACGAGAGCGTTATGAAAAGTGTCGGGCGAGGCGAACGGAAGTTGAGAGGGAGATATAAGTTAGTGAAGATGGAAAGAGAGAGTTCCGTTTTGTATATTACTGTAGGAGCAAGAGAGAGAGGAGCGAGCACACATTTTCTGTCTCTCTTTTTCTCGTCGCCAGTTACGTTTCGTATATCTAAGACACAGTGCATGCCTACTGTCTGTATCACACTGTAGGAGCAAGAGAGAGCAGTGTGCGCGCACATTTTCTTTTTATCTTCATCTCATATAAATTTTACTTCAGTCGTGTGGTCTAAAGCACACTCGTATTTTGTTTTATTGTTGTAAAATTATCTTCAATTTGGAATATTTCAAAATAAATCACAAATCTGGCAGATCATTTAATCTCTGAATACTCCAGCGATTAAATTTGCCAGTTTTTGGTTTTTCCAAATTTACCCGCTGCTATCCCCTACCGCTATAAAGACATTTCGCTGTCGCCATCGCCCGATTCGCACCTCCTGGGAGCGCGCCTTTTGCCTGTTAGCAGCCCTGTCATCTGCTTTGTGATGCCCTGTATGTTCATAGCGACATAATGACTCCATAAGTCGTCTTCCTAGAAACTGCTTTCTGCAATTGAACCGCTGGTAAACGCAGGCATGTGAGACTGCGTTTCTATGAAGGTACAGTCGTTGATGTACCAAGGATTCTACTCGAGATATTTGTTTTCTCTGCAGAAAATGCAGTAATTAATTATTTAATTCCACACATCTTTTTCTCGGCGTACACTAATTATTGAAGATCTTTATTGAAGAATCCATATGAAAAATCAGTGATTCAGGCAAAAAACAGTTTCACACCTTCATATTAAAATATTAATAAATTAATAAATACTAAATTTAAAATATACAGATTTAGGAAATGAGATTAAAAGAATTTGGCATTCGGCTACGGGCATTGTATCTTGCTCTCTCATTCAAAATTTATGTTTATTAGATTTTTCAAAGAATTTATATATAAAAATGCAAAAATCAGTCATTTTAAATACACGTATGATTACGAAGGATTTTTTAAATATTTATATTGAGGGATCAGTAGGATTTATCGGTCCAGTTAGGAGTTCTACCGAGCCGAACCCTCTGATATGAAAATATCTGGAGTCGGTGAATTATTTTCCCATTTGGTCTCTGGTAGGTTGACGTATTGTTTTTGTATTGGTTTGTATTTATTTTACTTATTTAATACACTTGCAAAGCGTGAATTTTGGAGAAAAAAATCATAACAAATAAAGAACAGAGAAAATGAAAGAAAAAAAATGATAATGGAAAAACAAACGAAAAGCGGAAAAACAGAGTTAAGTACAAAAAATTATTTCACTTAACCATTTTTTTAGAATACATTTCGTTTTTAAACTCAATTCACAGCTTTTTATTGAGTTGTGTAACATATTGTATTGGAACAAGGTATTCTAAAGTTCTTTAACCGTATGTATTTAGGTATTTGCGAATTATAAGTCCATCGTTTACAGTTATTCTTGTATTGTGAACATATACCACTAGTTTATTATATTCAGATTGAGATGTATGCTGACTCGCAATTTTAAGCCACAATATACTGATGTTAAATTTACAAATATTAACAGTAATGATTTTGATACATCATGTCTTTGTTCGTATTCAGCTTTTTTTAATAATAATTTTACCAAAAAATCTTGTACGTTTTGCACTGACAGAAGATTTTTGTTGAATGCCCCCATGTGGTTATTCCATATCTTATTAGGGATTCCGCCAATGACACATATACTAATCTAATACAATATCTTGAATATGAAGATAATCATATAATGCTGTAGAATGTGACGATATAGACATATTTATGAACAGCCTCATATTTAAAAAAAACGTGTGCTCATTTTATCAGCTGTAATGACGTAATGGCAAATAGAAGTATTTGAACTAAACATTATGTTCAATTTTTTATAAGAAACACTCTCTTTTAATAACTTTTGAAGGTTATTCCCATCAACGTAATATATCATTGAAGAAGATAACACTTATAATCTAAATGAAAATATGAAAGAAAACAAGACACAGAAAAATAGAAAAAGACAATGGTCGCAACTGGGACTCGAACCCAGACCTCTCGTCTAACCGGGACGTGCGCGTTATCCAATTTCGCTATTGTCACCTTCTGTCATCTTTAAACACTTGTGTTATATGCTAAGTGTATCTTCTTCTTCAATGATATATTACGTTGATGGGAATAACCTTCAAAAGTTATAAAAAGAGAGTTTTTCTTATAAAAAATTGAATATTCATTTAGACTTTCATAAAGTCAATAGTTCCATATGAATAAATTCGGATACATTTATCCGAGACGCTATTCAGGTTACAAACCAATTCTTAGAATGATTGTTTCCAGTAAAAAGAGTAGTTGCCTATAATATAAAAAAAAAGATCTAGTTGAAGATAATATTGTTGATTCTAAATATTTGAAATATGAGATTGACAAATATGACGGTTTGACAGAAGGTTGCAATAGCGAAATTGGATAACGCGCACGTCCCGTTTAAACGAGAGGTCTGGTTCGAGTCCCAGTTGCGACCGTTGTCTTTTTCTATTTTTCTGTGTCTTGTTTTCTTTCATATTTTCATTTAAATTATAAATGTTATCTTCTTTTTCAATGATATTATTATTTCTGTTATTTCACTAGTAGCATCTCCACCTAGTAACAAATAATAAACCTTTTACGCCGTGAACATTTTAATTGGAGTATTAATATCTACGCACATCCCAATGGCAATTTTATTGATGTGATAATCGTTAACACTCTGTTATAGTTTCTAACAACAAATACTTTTGATGTGATAGTCCAAAATAAAACTAACAGCGTGTATACCATTCAAAAATAAAAGAATTTTACCCTGATTCATGAGTTGTTTTTATTAAATTATTAAACACCGACTCCTCATACTGTTAAAAAAAGTACCATTATCGCAATCGGATAAACCATTCATCCGATTGCGATGAAACTTTGGAAATTTGATGTGCACATGCCCGCGATTCTTATTATATACAATAGTGAGTTCTGGCATCATGAAATTGTGCTTTGCTAACAGTTCATCCGATTGCGAGGAACCTTTAGGGATTTGATGTGTGCCTGCCAGCGATGGTTTCTATATATACTGGTGAGCTCTGGCATTATGAAATTTGTATAAAAAATTTGCAAAAGGTGGCACGCGAGCTGTTTGAAAACTGAATGTACCGGGAATGAATGCACGGAATGCGGGAGGGGGGGGGGGGGAACCCGGTAAGGGCGAGGGGAACTCGGGAGGGGGTTTCGCGGGAGGAGGGAGGCGAATGCGGGAGGAGAACTTGGGAGGGGGGAGGGGAACTCGGGAGGGGGGTTCGTAGGACGGGGAAAGAGGGTGAGGGGAGTGGGGAGAGGTAAGGTTGAGAAGGCGGAAGGGGAGGCGGAAGGGGAATGGGGCGAATGGGAATGAACACGTAGGGAGAAACAATATCTTTATTAAGTGGCATAGCATATAAAATAAGCGCATGTTTATTTTAAAATTTACGAGGCTGTTTATAAATGTCTATATCGTCACGTTCTATGGCATTATACAATCTGCGGATTCGAGATATTGGATAGAAATAGGCAATATTGTTATTTATAACTCAATATGAATTGTTTTATGACTCCTTAAATAACGTCTATTAGGAACTTTAATGTGAATATTAATTACTTAGTCAAAATGTTATATGTTTGAAGAGGTATGATAGTATGATTTCAGCGTAAGTTTGCCAATTCTCACATCTAGGAATTTTATGTTCGGTGCGTGCCTCGTTATGATGCTGCTCACTCATTAATTAAGCAATTGATGAATAGATACTAGACCTATCTAGAAATGCACGCGCAGTGATGGTAACTTTTGAAAGCTGTAGATGTTAAGCAAATAGAATATACTCGTAAAATAAATCTCCTAGTACCTCCGCGGTCGGCACAGTTAGTTATCGACTTTCGCGGAGGTTCGTCAATCCATTCAGAAGACATTGATTAACTGAACAGGTACCATCGGCTTTACAGTGCGCCGAATGTGTTATGGCACCCCAAGGTTCGTAGAAAATGCTTTTAACAAGGTTAACTCATTGAGAGAGTACGAAAACAATGTGCAACATAGTTGTGAGTGATGAATACTTGGAGCAGGTGGATGAGTTTGCGTATTTGGGAAGTATGTTTACGAGAGATGGGAAGGCTGATAGAGATATTGAAAGAAGAGCAAATGCAGGTAGCTCCGTTAATGGAGGGCTGAACGCCGTTGGCGCCAATTAAAAACTGTCCAAAGAAGCGAAGCTAGCCGTCCAAAATGGAGTACTGGTACCTACATTGATGTATGGCAGTGAGGCATGGAACTGGCAGAGTATGATGAAAGTAGACTGAATGCTGAACAAATGAGATCCCTGAGACGCGTGTGTGGTAAAATCATGTATGATCGTGTGAGAAATGTGGAGATCCGCAAAGAATGAAAGGCTGATGTAGGCATAATGGGTAAGTATAAGAAAGAGACGCTCAGATTATTTGGGCATGTAGAGCGAATGAATGAGGAAAGGTGTGTAAGAAAGGAGGAGTGTAATTAATGAGAAAAGGAGTGTATATGACGCAAATGTGAATGGTAGACGAAGTCAGATACTTGAGTTGGGCGATGTCAAGAGTCAGAATAATAGAAGAGCACGTATAAGACGATGTGTGATTGTTAAAGAGGCAAGGAAGTGTGCCAAGATTGAGTTGTTGGGCGGTCCGTCCTCTATGCCTGCCCCTGCGGGAAACGGTGTGATGGTTAATTAGTTAGATAACTCATTGAGGGGGTAGAGCGGTGATTGGCTGAAAAATCGTGACGTAGCTCGGAGCCCACGTTTCACTGAGAGATTTGAATAAACTTGTAATTATTAACGAATTGCACTGTTTTACTTCAAGCCACGTCACGCGTTTTTCACGACGAGTTTTTTTCGCAAGAGCTAACCTTGTTAAAGGCATTTTCTACGAGCCTTGATGACACTTTCTAAAAATGTTTTTCCCTATCAAAGATCTTTCAAGTACTTTTTTCAATCTAGGCACGGGTTGTTTCACAGAATTTGAACGAATCATCACACATCAATCTTAATATATCCAAGTTCTGTGATTTTTTTTACATCAGCTCCACACAGGAGAAATAATTCCCCACGAGGCCTGGGCCATCTTTTGGGATGCTGTGTGGAATGCTGCTGATAAATAAACAAGGGGTGGGTGGGAATCTGTGTATCAATGTTTCTAGGAGTGGCGGAAGTATGAATCCATCCCTCCCACTTCGGCGCAAGGCGATGGGTCGAGAAAATCCTGGAGAGATCAAAATATCTCCTTCAACCAGTTTCCCGATACGGCCCGCCACGCAATAGGAGGACGAATGCATTGGCCGCCAAGACCTAGATAATGCCAAAAGAAGCAAACCAATTCGTATGATCTATGTTTGTTATCCAATAAATGGTTCCATTTATGTACCCGCCTTCCTAATTGCAATGATGAAATAATAACAGACCTTTTACAGAACCTGATGAATTTTTTACCCTTTTTAATTGAGGTACATTGAATTATATTGTAGCATAGATTTTCTCCAACTATCGCTGGATGAAGTCCAAGGACACTTCGAAAGAGTGAAAGCAATGAAAAAAATGTTTTGAAAACGGGTATTTTTAGGAGCTAGCAAAATTCGACACGCGATTACCTCCTATTGGCTATTAGTACGCCAATAGCGACACGGGCTTTTTTATCACTGAATTTTACCAACGACGGTTTCGAACGAAAATATTCATTCTGTTCCCGATTGCCGCCGATATAACAGCTTGCGAATTGTTTCTTGTTCGCAACCCACTTTCCGATAACTAATATTGTTCAATGAAGACACTATGAGCGAAACTCAATCGAAATCTGTAAACAGAAAAATCAGAAAAAGATATTTGCACCTCTGGGACTCGAACCCAGGACCTCCCTACTTTCCGGGTGGGTGCTCTTGTCCACTGAGCTAAGGTGTCGATATCAAATTCGGTCATCTTTAACTGTACCATACTTCAAATAAGAACTACCCATATTATCTTCATTTTTCTTAACGCATATTTTTATTAGCTGACATCTTTATGTATGATTACAAGATTCAACTCGAACTAAATGCAATCTAAATGGTGTCTGGATAATTTTTTATCCATTTTATTTAAAGTGCGACATCTATTGACTTTTCTGCAAGTCAAGGATGAATATTATTATTTTTTATTTTAACTTTTATGAGTAAAACCTCAAATTATAATATTTAATTAATCTGGAAAATAAAACAGAAAATAAACAGAAAATCTGGAAACAGAAAAATCAGAAAAAGATATTTGCCCGGAAAGTAGGAAGGTCCTGGGTTCGAGTCCCAGAGGTGCAAATATCTTTTTTTGATTTTTCTGTTTCCAGATTTTCGATTGAGTTTCGCTGATAGTGTATTCATTTAATTAAATATTACAATTTGAGGTTTTACCCATAAAAGTTAAAATAAAAAATAAAAATATTCAATTTTTTACCAGAAAAACTCTCTTTTTTAACTTTTGAAGGTTGTTTTGAAGTCCTTTTGAAGTCCCAGTTGCGACCATTGTCTTTTTCTATTTTTCTGTGTCTTGTTTTCTTTCATATTTTCATTTAGATTATAAGTGTTATCTTCTTCTTCAATAAAATAATAATATTGTTCAAAATGTAATTAATGAGACTTGGGTAATTGTTTAATAAACCTGTGAGTAAAGTGCAATGCTTATTTGACTTCTATACAATATAAATTCTATCATGTCACATACTTTTTTATTCGGATTTGATTTCAAAATAGCAAGGCTTTTTTACATGGTGAGGTCAGTTCTTATTTGGACTGCAGTAGCAGCTATCTTTGTCTACACCTAGAAACTGCATATTATCTTTGGTGTCTGCTGGGTCTGTATAACTGTTATCTGGTACCGGATGTGGAACGAATGCTTTCCGGAAATGTAAACACTGCCTCATTATCTTTCAAAGGTTTTACTGATCGATGCTTTACGACAGACGTTAAACTTAAAGCTTGATTAGTAAAGTTTCCTGATCGATCCAATGGCCCAGATTTCTGTGCTTGTCAGGGTCATTATGCTTTTTATATTAGTACGGCAAAAGAGTACCAACAGCACCCTGTTTGAGACCTTGGTATGGGTACCGCCGCCTCGAGAATCATTTATTGATTGAATAACCAACACTTCTGCCATAAGTCACGCCTGGTGCTTCGCTACGTTCGGTGATTTAGCAAAGGTGCCCAAGTTCATGGGGTGAGATTTGTCCGGGTTTTGATGGCGAATGCGTCTGCGCACTAACTGTGTGGCAGGCCGAATCAGGAAAGATTGAGGGAGATCTTTTGGCCTCTCCAGCACGACTCTCTCGGAATCTTGCCTTGCAGTGGGAGGGATGGATTTTTACGTCCGTCACTCACTGACCCACAGATTCCTACCGACCCCTGATATATTTTTCCTACCCAGAATTTCCTCTCCTTCCTTTTCCGAAACAATCCTCCACACTCTCCAATATAAATAAACATAGGCCCTAAGGAGAATTATTTTCCTCAGGGCTTCCTGTGTGGAACTAATGTAAAAAAGCAGTCTGGAGCCGGTGAGACTATGGCATCCCCTTTTGGGGTGTATTGTAAGGCTTGATGTATTGGGGAGGGGAAGAATATAGGGAGGGGGAAGGTTTCAAAGTATCTGGCTATTCAGATCTCATCACCAAACACTGCTTAAGTCATTTCAAGCAACGTTTCGATTCTGAATGAAGGTTAGAAAATTTTCGCTTTGCATTAAAATTCAAATAAATAGAATATTTATAAATATGTCCGATAAAACCTGTTTTCGAAAGGTTATGAAACACGCATTTAAATGTTGTGATAAAAATATAATTCTTAGTAATTAAAATTTTGAAATTGTTCGCCTTACGTTTTTTTTAACTAAAATAAGGGATAACAAAAAAAATAAAAACGCACACATATTTTATTAAACAATTAGGAATATTATTGTCACTTCAGTTTTTTATCTCTTCATCAAAAAGTGATTACTAAAAAATGTTACAAATTTTTCTCTGTTTACGGTTGGAAACCAAGGTTTCAAGGGTGGTTAACTTCCAGATTCGAATATAAAGGGTATTGTTTTTTTTCTTTCTAACACGGTTTCGATCACGTGACAATAAGGGAGATGCAACCATTTCTATGTTCCCAAAAACGAACAAATCAGGGTTTACCACTCGGGCCACACCAGTATAAAATTTTAGGTTCTTTTTATGAAGATTTAGATTCTTTTTATAAAATTTTAGGTTCCTTTCCCCTCGCCAGGGATTCCTGCTTGTGGATTGTTTTGTTGGTGTTATACTGACTTCATAATTTTTACCATTTCCTCTTCTTCGTGTTTAATTAGTGTTGTTTATCTTGATGTTGTTTTTAAACTTGTTCCATGGTATTTTGGTTTAGTTAGTGTTTAAATTAGATTAGTTAGTAAGTTTTGCGCATCTGTTCAGTTCCTATTCGTTTCGCTTACAAGTTTACGGTTTGAAACTTTTAATTGGGAAATATAAAGTTTACCAGTTTTATTTGTTTTTCTGGACCGTTTTTTGCATACACGATGCGGTGGAATTAGCAAACCAAATATATATTACTCAATCCCTTAAGAATATCACATCATTGAATATTCCAGTTTGCCATTTAATTTCAAATATATTTGCTGTTTTTGAAAGCAGCCAAATATAAAAGGCTATTCTTCAAATCAGATGTAGATATTTTCAGATTTGTATTTTATAAGCGGTAAGTATAATGTTAGACAATAGCAAGGTACTCCCCCATCTTCCTTCTCTCTATCTCCTTCCTCTCCTAACTTACCTTCAGCCTTACAGCAAACCCCAATTGGGAATATCAGAGTCTCTCTGGATCCAGACGGTTGAGAGCAGTTGAGACTCTTCTGCGGTATTCTTATGAAAAAGTAATTAATACAGAAGTAAATAAAATATACCTTAACGCAGTTTCCCGGAGAGGTAGAATAGAGTGACGGCCGGCGTGGTCTAGCGGTAAGACTCTTAACTCGCAATCCGAAGGTCGCGGGATCGAATCCCGGCGTGGCAAATAAATTTAATTAGATTAATCTATGTTATTTCACAATTAAATCATTTAAAATAATATATATATATATATTTGTGGAACGTTCCAGAATGGAAGTTTTTTTTTTTTTTTTTTAAATGAGCTCCACACAGGAGGCGCTAGGGAAAATAATCTTCCGCGGGGCCTATGTCATCTTTGGGGAAGCTGTGTGGAGGTTTTTTTTTAAGGAAAGGAAATGGAGGAGAATTTTGGGAAGAAAAAGGGGTTCAATCTGGGGTTCAGTGTGTCCTGGTCATCCGCTTCCAAGACCTAGACAAACCTTACCCCATGAACCCGGGAACCCCTGCTAAATCACCAAACGTAGCAAACCACTTGGGGTGACCTATGGCATAGGTGTTGGTTATCCAATAAAGGTACCCGGTATCTCAGTATCGTCGTGGTTCAGAAATGAAACGTTGCTTGAAATGGCTTTAGCAGTGTTTGGTGACCAGATCTGAATAGCCAGGTGTTTCTTCACTTTTCATTCCCCTCCCCACTACCTTCAGCCTCACAACATACCCCTATAGGGGATGCCATAGTCTCACTGGCTTCAGACGAGAGCAGTTGGGACTTTTGTGCGGTATTCTTATAAAAATAAAAAAACGTACTCCCCTTTCTTTCCTAAAAATACCCTCTATACAGCATCCCCAAAAATGAATCCTTGTACTATTGTACCGCCCACTATAAAATGTTGCTTTTGATTTCCAAAATACACTCATTAAAGAATATATTTATATACTAATATTAAAATATATTTCAGAATTAAACACTTATAACAAGTGTACACAATAATGTCCTCTGCGTGCGAACTATATCTAAATTTCTTAATAGACAATAAACAGTGTTAATTTCAAGTGACCTCCCAGGTAAGTATGGTCCTGTATACATTTTAGGAAGCATCGCGTTCATTGGTCGAGACATTGTACGTATATTTTCGTATGAACCGGTGGATGCAATTTTTAGCCATAAGTTGTTTTTAATTGTTTGTCTAGTTTGTAGTTTTTCTAGATTTAAGAAATGTACTGTAAGTTTGTACAGCACCCTTGAGGTGATTTTTCACAAAAACGGCGCTATATAAATCATCCAAATATTATTATTATTATAATAATAAAAAGTGTGTGAAGTTAATGAAAAAAAAAAATTACGGAAAAAATAAATTAAAAAATCGTTAACTTTGATTCACCCTCAATTTTTTTATTAATTGGTGACCTATTAGATCATTCAGGCAAGTGCAGGTAGGGAAGATTAGTTCAGGTTATATAGCTATCAGACTAGGAGAGACGACATCTTTATAACGAGATATGTAACGAGGCGACACGTGCTTCTATGTGAAGATATTTCACATTGAAATCAACATCGGTGCGATCTTGATAAGTATTTTTATTATATCTGTTATGTACGTGCTAGCATTTCTATAATTATTATTAATGGGCATTATTGCGCTGTGCGGTGTTGGATTAATTATATTAATAACAGAAACGTTTATTGTTGATTTACGTTTCTCGACAAGAAAATTTAAGAGGAAGGCACGAGCCAAGAATGAATATATTTAAAAAAAATGTGAATACCTCACAAAAGTCTCAACTGCTCCCATTTGGAGCCAGTGAAACTATGAAATCTTCAATATGGGTATGTTGTAAGGCTCAAGGTGAGTGGGCAGGGGAAGATGGGGAAGAGGGAGGTGGAGAAGAGGAAGGTGGAGAAGAGGAAGGTGGAGAAGTATCTGCTATTCAAATCTGGTCAAAAATACTTATGCCATTCCAAGAAAAGTTTCAATTCTGAATGGTGGTCTTACACCAGGGCGATACTGATAGTATCTTCAACTCTGGAATGCAAATACATCTTATATTATTTAAATGATTAAATTGTGAAAACACAAATCAATCGAACAAGATTTATCTCCGCAATGAATCCGCAACCTCCGCATCACTAATCAAACGCCTTGACTCGACCACGGAGGCCATGTATTCTTAGTGTGCCTAATATAATAATAGGAATAAAAATCTACAAGTTGTGATTTAAAGGGTAAAAATGATTTTTCGTTATTTTGTGGTTAATTTTATAAGAAAGAAGAAAAGTTTTTGAAAACTGGCATTGATAATCGATTTTTGCAAGTGATCTAAATAACCAAACTTTTATTTATTGTTAAACATAAGCATCACGCTTGAAGATTGTCTTGACTCTCGATTTTTGAAGCGATTTAAATAACCAAACTTATATCTATTGTCAAACATAAGCATTCGATACTAAACTTGTATTTTAAGATTTTATTTTTTCTTCTTGCTTATCCATGTTCTTATAAGTACAACATTATATTTTAAATTAAAGCTTCTATGAGGAATCCATTCGCAACACTTTTTCCTTCTATAAATAAAATGTCATATAATTAAACAATGTAATACGAAATTATAATATGAACTAAAATTGTTAATTTGACTGGCCTAAAACAGGATCCATTCCTAGTTGGCTAGGCAAAGTTTCCGCATATGCTTTATTGTGTAATTTTATGTGAAATAAATTATTATTATAATAATAAAATTGTATTTTTAAAAAGTTGTTTTTAACGTGCATTCATATATTTCTAATGAAAATATAGGTACATTTTTTAGTATTTCACGCTTGTTTTTTTTTATAAAGTCATTCGCTGGGGTACCTATCTTTGCTCAGGGAGTTGATATGAGATTGAACTGCCCCACCCGTATAAAAAAGACTTCGAACTGTCCAGAATATTCCACAACATTCGAGAATATTTTGGAATGTTCCACAATGATCTGGGATGTTCCGGGACGTTCCTGAACTTTCCCAAACTTTCCCCAATATTCCAGAATGTTCTGGAATGTTCTGCAATGTTGTGGAATGCTCTCAAATACTTGGATGGGGAAGAGAGGGTTACCACACCATAAAACTCCCTTGTTCATACGGGAACTCATTTTTGAGTTTCAGCGGCACGCACATTGTACACTTTCTTTTAAACGGGACTCATATTAAAGAAATAGAATCTATCGGGGACCTTGGGGTTATACTGGATGTTAAATTAAACTTTTTTTTTTATTTTTTTTTTTATTTTTTTTTTTATTTTATCAAAAGTATACAATACAGAATATAGTATATTATATAAAGCATTGTACTCCCAGGAGTTAATAAACTCATTGCGGGAATGATACGCATTACATGAAACATATAGCTGTATGTATTAAATGGACATATGATGGGGACATACACAACATTATTATTTCAGATAGTCATTAATAAGATGAAGTTTGAGCATGTTAGTTTGGGCCTTTTTCAATTGACTTGCACGTTTGATCTCGTTGGGTAGTTGATTATATTTTGTGTGAGCTATGTATTCTAGGGATCTTAGTCCATATTTTGTTGATTTGATTTTTGGTATATGAAGTTTGTTGTGATTTCTTGTGTTGTGTTGGTGTACGTCGCAATTGTAATAGAGTGTAGTGTTGGAATGTGCCGAGTGTTGAATTACTTGTAATAAAGTTTTAGTTATTTCAAAAGTTGGAATGGTATTAAAAGGAAGTATTTGGGTGTTTCTGTAGATGTCTTTGACATGTGTGTCCCAAGGTAGACTGAAAATATTTCGCAGGGCTCTATTTTGGACGACTTGGACTTCTGAAATCATTCTTTAAACCACATACTGATGAAATCATCAACAAAGCCAACAAAATTCTGATACGTAGAAACAATTCTGATAAAGTGCATCTTCTTACTTAAATCTACAAAAAGTGTTTAATGACATTTTTCCAGGGTTTTCATTTTATGTTTAATGGATATCAATAATAGCTTTCAGGAAGTGATTTTATTCAAATTCGAACTGCCAAAAGTAAAGGAGAAAATGTGATGAACTAAAAATTAAAAAAAAAATAATGAAATATTAATTTTTTTATTTAAACATGTGGCATTTTATTGAGTGTTATTTGTTTATGAATACTGTGAACTTAGCAAGGTTCGTGTTAAACACATCGATATTTGGTATAAATATTTTCCTAGTATATCTGCAACAACACGAAAAAGATCTCATGCCTCTGATCAGAATTATATTTCCATTATTTCAACAGTAGTGTCGTAGATCAATTTCCTTGTTTTGATGTCTAAATTTGCCTTTAAACTACGAAATTAATCTTTTTTGCAATTTTTTTAGTTTAGATTTCAAAGAAAGTGTTAAGTTTTAATTTGCTATCAATAACATAATTCCCACGTCTTTAATTTCTTCTACTTCTTCAATATTTTGATTGCCTTTATTTAGGGTATTAAGTTAATGATGAATGTAAGTAAGTCTAAAGTCATGGTGTTTGAAAAAGAAAGTACGAAAATAGTGTGTGATATAGTTGTGAATGATGAATACTTGGAGCAGGTGGATGAGTTTGTGTATCTGGGTAGTATGTTTACGAGAGATGGGAAGGCCGATAGAGATATTGAAAGAAGGGCAAATGCCGGTAACTCCATTAATGAAGGACTGAATGCCGTTGGCGCTAATAAAAAACCGTAAAAAGAAGCGAAGCTAGCAGTCCACAATGGAGTCCTGGTACCTACCCTGATGTATGGCAGTGAGGCATGGAACTGGCAGAGGAAAGATGAAAGTAAACTGAATGCTGTTGAAATGAGATCCCTGAGACGTATGTGTGGTAAAACCATGTATGATCGTGTGAGAAATGTGGAGATCCGCAAAGAATGTAAGGCTGATGTAAGCACAATGAGTAAGATTAAGAAAGGGACCCTCAGATAGTTTGGGCATGTAGAGCGAATGAACGAAGAAAGTAGTACGTAGTAGTAAGAAGAATATATGAAACAAATGCGAATGGTAGAAGAAGTCGGGGACGCCCGAGGAAGACATGGCACGATCAAGAGAATCAGATACTTGAGTAGGGCCATGTCAAAAGTCAGAATAATAGAAGAGCATGTACGAGACGATGTATGAATGTGAACGAAGCAAGGAATGTGTGCCAAGATCGAGTTGTTTGGCGGTCCGTCTTCTCTGCCTACCCCTGCGGGGAAACGGCATGATGGTTAGTTAGTTAGTTCGTTATTTTCCTAGTATATCTGCAACAACTCAACATAGATCTCATACCTCTGATCAGAATTATTTCCATTATTTCAACAGAAGTGTCGTAGATCATTTTCCTTGTTTTGATGTCTAAATTTGCCTTTAAACTACGAAATTAATCTTTTTTGCAATTTTTTTAGTTAAGATTTCAAAAATAGTGTTAAGTTTTAATTTGATATCGATAACATAATTCCCACGTATTTAATTTCTTCTACTTCTTCAATATTTTGATTGAGTTCATTTAGTTATCGATCTGCTTGTGTTAAGCCCCAAAAAGACATCAGCCTGAGGTGCACCGCCAGAAATTCGAATTTGTGATAATATTTATTTCTCGGTAATAAGGTATAACCGTAAAGTTCTCAGCCGGGAGATTCAAGTCACCATTGTGTGAGGGATTTAGGTTAGTAGGTTTACCGGCTTTATTTACCATGTTGGTATGATTGTAGTTGCTATTGGTACTGTCTGATGTTGACTATTAACTCGAGTTGGCAGACGCAGGTTCTTGGTTTACTGCGACCGGTAAACTGGTAACAAGTTGTTACCTCTTGGTTATTGATTGATATTGCTTATTAACTAGAGACGTGAGCGCAATATTGATGAGTTCGTGATTGATAGCCATAAAATGCACTAGTTTAAAACTAATTGTGAAGCGTAAGGTCTTGGTATTTTTGGTATGATGAATTAATACCTTTTCTTAATCCTACATTTTTACAGTCTTAACGATAGTGAGAACAATTCATTTATAAAAACTCTGTTATTATACGAGAGTCAGTCAAAAATTAATGCCTCCTAATTTTTACTGCTTAAATAAAGTTAGTTAAATGAAAATTTTGAATTTGGTACTATTCCTCAAACCTTCTTCTACAATATACTGCAATAGTAACTTTTTGTGTGTGTGGTGGCAGCACTGCAGTCGTTTGCAAAATGGCTGACATCAATGTTCGTAATATACAGCGTTCTGTGATTGATTTTTGACTGTAGAAGGTGAAACGCCCATTCGCACTCTTGAAAGACTGAAAAATGTGTACCTTGATGCAACAGTGGATGTCAGCGCTGCTAGATGATGGATTCGTCGCTGTAACGAAGCAGAAAGACAAACGCAGCTGGCTGCAAAAAGCGAAACGGCGCAGGACATTGATTGCAGTGACTGCACGCGAGTTGATGACATCATTCGTGGTGTCCACAGATAACTGAAGATGTCGCATTCTCTCCCTCAGTAAAGTCAGCATGATGACGATTATTCGACAACTGGTTATTCGACAACTGATTATTCAACAAAAGTTTGTGCAAGGTGGGTACCAAGAAAGTTAACCGGCCAGAATAAAGAAACAAGAAAAACAATAGCCTCACAATATTTGCAGCGCTTGATTTCTGGAAAAAATCGTGACTGGAGATGAAATATGGGTTCATTTTTTTAACCTGAATCAAAGAGGTAGTCAATGGAATGACATCACACAAACTCACCGATGACAAAAAAATTAAAAACTGTGTGATCGGCGGGGAAAATAATGGCGATGGTGTTCTGGATGTGATCGTGCTTTTTACAATACTGTGTGATACATGCCCTTGTTAAAAGATCGATCAAAACTGTGGAAATGGATGGATATTATATTGAAAAGTAACAAATTGTCGTCAATAGTGTGGTTTTCAACCCCTGTAATTGCATTTTTTAATTCTTGACAATTTATTAAAGGAGAAAAAAAAGGCCTTACTTTTTGACTGACCCTAGTACATAATTTTTCTTACATCAGTTAAGTCGTTTTTAGGCATAAAATTAGTAAAAAATTCACAAAAATTATTAGTTAATAATAATTTCAATTTCGGGGAGCCAACTGTCAGGTAATCAACCGTTCGGTCACCGTGAGAATTAAAAGGTGAAATTTGATTACAGCGATCATGGTTAGTTTAATAGTTTATGGCTACAATGCGCGCCTAGATATTTTAGTTCAGGCAAACATACAAAAATAAAGCAGCCAATTAAAATGTCATCAAGAAAATGAAGAGAGGTTAGTAGTTCTTCGTTGAAGTAAGATACAGTTAAACCAATTTAATACGACCGAAGGAGATAAGGTCCTATTAGCTCGGTGGTATCATGGTATAAAGATTCAATTCCAAGATGCAACCGAATCTTTTACTGATTTTTCTGTTTCAAATTTTAGAATGAGGGTTTACCTATGTTTGATGACGTGGTTTGAATAGCCAGGTGCTTCTTAAATTTCATCTGCCCCATCTACTTCCATTCCACACCGCCTTCAACCCCATAAAAATAATAAAATAATAAAAACAACAACAACAACAATAATAATAACAAAAATAACAACAACAACAAAGACGACGACGACAACAACGACAACAAAAACGACATCAAAAACGACAACAGCAACACCAACAACCACCAAAACAACAACGACAACAATAACAACAACGACAACAACAACAATAACAACAACGATAACAACAACACTAACGACAACAACAACAACAACGACAACAAAAACCAACAACAACAACAAAAACAACGATAACAACAACGACAACAGCAACAATAACAACAACAATTATAATAATAGGATAATTTGAAGAGCGCTATTTTTGTGAAAAATTGCTGAAAATATATTCATAAATAACATTCCAAGTATACAATTATTCCACTGCCTCCAAGTATTCGCATAATAATATATTAAAATAACTGTGAAAATAGTTCGTAAAAAAATAATTGCGTTCAATAAATGCATTCAATTGCATAAATTCAATATCAATTGCACGGTTTTTACCAGTGGCGTACCTGCGCACTGCGCACTCCACAACTGTAGGTGGGCACTGCCTATTGCCTAGAGGGTATTATGTATATTATAATATATCTGTGGTTCCCTTTCTCCGACACTCCAATAGCAGATTATTCTGCACTCTGCACTCCACGGTCCTGCGGTCCGCGGATTGCCTTCGAGAATTCAGAAAATAAGGAACTCCAGTGAAAAATATTATGGCTTTAAAAAAATATGTTCATATAGACTATAGATTAAATAATATTAAACGTAGAGTTTTAAATAAATGATTCAAAGGTCCATTTTAATTCGTGTCATTACAACACACTGTCAAGTTGGTGTTATTATTAGTGCTGACATGGCTGCTCTCCATAAATAACACTTAGGACGGGTTGTTTAAAAAAAATTGGTGGATTCATCAAATATTTGATGTTGATTTTCACGTTCTGTGTAAGTTCTATTCAAGTTCTGTGATTATTTCAGTTTTGTGAAGCAGCTGTTCTATCACGATATAATAACAGAACTTGAATAGAACCTACACAGAACGTGAAAATCAACATCAAATATTTGATGAATCCATCAAATTTTTTGAAACAATCCATCCTTAACTGTTCTTTAGCTCCGAACTCCGAACTCGAAAATGGCGTAGTTCAAACAGCTGATTCGGCGCTGTATCTTTTCAGTTGCTTACATATAATATTAATAATGCAGAGCGTGGAACACTAATAAACTGTTTACAGGTGCGGTCACAGATGTATTATTGCATTTTGGTACAATACAATAACAGTAGCGATGAAATGTTGACTTTTTACCTAATGTTTTTCTACATTAAAAGCAGTTAATCTTGAATAAAAAAACGCCCCGACTTCTGACACCTCCATTGATTCTTTCATACAAAATGACAACACCTGTTGAAAATAAATGAAACTTTTGGAGAGTGATGACGTCACACGATTCACACTAGATACGGTGGTTTTTGGGGGATCTTGAAAAATTAAAACTTTGACATTTATTTTAACAATAAAAACTAACTAAAAATAAAAATAAATATGCAGTTATTTAAGTAAGAAGGTCATTATTAAAAAAAATGAACTGGAGTTCCGTATTACAGTGAAAACAGCGTCACTTTGAAAATATGTTTTCATGTAGAAAAACGAACTTCGATTTTGACTGTATTAGACGCTTTTATAATTACAGTGACGATTAACGTTTACAGTACCGTGACGGAAAAAAGGCAATAAACATACGTTCCTTATCGATACAATGCTGCAGCTCTTTCTTACACTTTAAATAATGGTGAGGCAAAAGATACACGAAATGTGTCTTTTTCTTGAGATTTTTAAAAATATTTTATTAAACATCATTAAAAATAATAATCGCTGTTACTTGAGAGGTTATATATACCCTTTGGAGTTTAAAAATAGTTTTATATTTTATATCATCATATGATTTTTTTTGTAACATTATAGAATTCAGCAAGTCGAGGTGGCAGAAGACAACTGTGATTTGTATGAAATACACTTCTGTCACGAGGAGTTGTTACACGTAATCTTTACTACAAAAATATAAAAAAACATATTTTTTATACGCACACAGTCGTTACGTCTTTAGTAAAATAGATTTTAAAGTAATTATAAAATAAAAATATTGGTTATTCTGTTGAATTTTTCTCCACTAACTAACTGGTGGAGACAACTTTATGTAGGTTAAAAAGAAGAAAGACCCTTATATATTATTACGGCTCGGCCACGGCGATAGAAATTGCATTTTCTTTATACGTGTGAGGGCGTTGTATGATAATGATTGCATGTTTCCTTTGGGGTGTAGAGATACGTTCACCGTTTGTCTCATTTGAAACTGTTGTTATTTAGTGTGTAAGAAAGAGCTGCAGCATTATAAAGAATAAAAGCAAAACCATCAGCGCATTGACCTTTGAATTTTTGAATATAATAGCTATATTATACGTCGTAACTTTATTCCATACTTTCAAAAATTATCGTCACGGCAAGCAGTATTGTAGGGTCTATGAGGACGTCACGGTACGGTCTGTGAGGGAGATGAAGGATTGATAATATATAGGATAATAATGTGGAATTGGGCAGGATCTGACTTACCCCAACGTTGTTAGGCTGGGAGGAAAATCCTTCATCTTGGTTGATCTCGCGGTCCTGAGGGGCACCTCTTGCGGTTATCACTACACAAGCACTCGAGAAAAACAAGAGAATTCCTGCACAAATTTCCTCTGTTGATGATCGATATAATTAATAATGACGGCCGGCGTAGTCCAGCGGTAAGGCTCTTGACTCGCATTCCGAAGGTCGCGGGATCGAATCCCGGCGTGGCAAATAAATTTTATTTGATTAATTTATGTTATTTCACAATTTATTCATTTAAAATAATATAAACTATATATGTATGGTTATTAGTATGCGGCACGTTCCAGAGTAGAAGATACTCTCAGTATCACCCTGGTGTAAGACCACCGTTCAGAATTGAAACGGTGCTTGAAATAGCTTTAGCCGTGTTTGGCCAGCCTGAATAGCCAGGTACTTCCCCACCTTCCTCTTCCACATCTCCTTTCCCTCCCCACTACCTTCGGCCTCAAAACATACCCCAATTGGAGATGCCATAGTCTCACTGGCTCCAGACGGGAGCAGCTGGGACTCTTGTGTGGTATTCAAATTAAAAAAAAACCGAGAGTGCAAGGTCACAGCACAGCAATACGTCATTACATTTATTAATTCAGGATGGTGTTGAATGCACCAAGATACCACTGTAGATCATTGCAAGCAAATAATACAGACAGTAGACTTTTTTATGTAAATTTTGAATGCACTGAGAGATTACTATGGACCATTGCACATAACAGACTTAGACTTCAGATTGGTAAAAATTATTATTGTCATTTGTGACTAGTTCAAGTATTTTTGTCAGCTCGGGAAAAGGTTTAGGTGGATGGATAGAACAGGTAGGAATGCAAACATTCATATACATTGATTTTGAAAAATTATCTCCTTTCTTTCCATAAAAAGGCCCTCCACACAGCATCCTCGAAGATGACTTAGACCCCTAGGGATATTATTTTCCACATAAGCATCCTGGATAGGGTAATGTAAAAAAAAAACAATGTGTGTATTCTCCACCTCATGTACGAGTATCTTAAATTTTGAAGTACGCTGTACACGTAAAACGATTTATTGAACTTAATAAAGCAAAAATTATAGAAATTATTCTTATAGATAATTTTCGACGGTGAATGTATTTTTCTAATGCTAATCGATTTCTTTGTGGTTCTTCAGGGCCTCAAGCTAATGTAAAAAAAGGATTGGACAGTTTTTTGAAGTAAAATTTCTTTACGTATGCTTGACTTGGGGAGTAAGCTGGTGAATGCGTGACGAGAGTAAAAGTGTAATCGGGCGAGGCGAACGGAAGTTGGGAGGGAGACATAAGTTAGTGAAGATAGAAAGAGAGAGAGAGAGTTACGATTCGTATATTATCGTAGGGGCAAGAGAGATAGGTGCGAGCACACATTTTATTTCTCTCTTTCTCTCATAGCTAGTTACGTTTCGTATATCTAAGACACAGTGCAGGCCTATTGTCTGTATCACACTGTAGGAGCAAGAGAGAGCAGTGAAGTTTTACTTCAGTCGTGTGGTCTAAAGCACACTTGTATTTTTTTGTTATATTGTTTATTAGATTCTCTGTTTTTAGGCTATCGTGAATGAGATTGTAAATACTCAAATTGATCAATTTTGTAACGTTAAAAATAATAAATAATTAATACGGATTGAGTGAATTCTGAAAGGCACCCGCTATCCGCTATGCCCATTGCTAGTGGCTACGGGAGGTAGTTAGTTGGTTGGTTGGAATTGGCTGAATTCTCGGTATTCCTACAGCGCCAAGTGACGCGGCTGAAGGGCGCAGGCTGCAATAATTGGTGCTCGTGGATTCACCGGCGTCTAGTGCGTCTGCCCCCTCCCCACCCACCACCCACCTCCCACCACCCACCAGACAGTCCAGACTTCTAGACACCCGCCACCCGCTCTTTGGGGGGTATCGGCGCATTGAGATATTGAGCATTCACCACTTTCAGCTAAATGGGTTACGTGATTTATAAATTCTAACCTAATGCGATCTATTGTGTTTAATTTTAGGGTAACTGTGCCGTATTGTGCTTTTTCCTTCTATAACGAATGTTCGGACACTGTAACGCTGAATTGTACCACCACAATAGCAAGATTGTAACTGGTAACTAAACGCAGCATGCAATAATTCTTGGAGAAAATAGTTTGTTTCCGTGTTTGTTTAAAATAGTTTCGGATAACTTTTCACATGTCGGTAAAAATGTTAAACAAACCGCTGTTAATGACTCATGACAAACACAGTCGTTTCAATTAGGGAGGCGGGTATGGTACCACCACCTCGTGAATAATTCATTGGATAACCAAAATCAACAACCATAGGTCACCATAAGTGGTTTGCTACTTTGGTAACATAGCAGGTGTGTTCAGGTTCATCGGTGAGGTATGTTTAAGTCTTGGGGGTGGATTAACCTACCCACTAGCTGCATGGCGGGCCAGACCGGAGGGGTGGTTTGAGGAAATCCTTTGACCTCACCAGTTGGTCTTTCTCGACCCATCATGCGTCCGTTATTCCTGGACCCGCTGAGTCCTAGATTACTACCAATCTCTCATACATTTTTCCTTCCAGAAATTCCTCTCCTTCCTTTCCATAAAAATATCCTCCCCACAGCGTCCCCAAAGAAAGCTTAGGCCCTGAGGGAATTTTTTAGGGTTGTGATCAGAAACTCGATGACAACACAGAAAAATAGCGATGATAAAAAGAGACAGACAGACAACATTTAGGCTTTCAATTTGGGAGGCGGGAATGGGTACCGCCGCCCCGGGAACCTTTATTGGATAACCAACACCTCTGCCGTAGGTCGTCCCAAGTGGTTCGCTACGTTTGGTGATTTAGCAGGGGTGCCCGTGTTTATGGGGTGAGGTTTCTCAAGGTCTTGGAGGTGGATGACCAGGACACACTGAACCCAAGATTCCTACCCACCCCTTAAACCCTTTTCCTTCCCAGAACTCTCCTTCCCTTCCTTTCCTTAAAAAATCCCTCCACACAGCATCCTCAAGGATAAAATAGGCTCTGAGGGAAATTATTTTCCTCAGGGCCTCCTGTGTGGAGCTCATGTAAAAAAAGGCTATAAGAGAATGAGATAGTATAATCGGTCTCCTCTTTGTGCGGTACTTCGTAGCCTCTCCACTCTTGTCTACTTTGGTTTTCTAAATAATTCACTTCTACCGCGTGTGAATTTTTTTTCTCAGTGCCTCCTATGTGAAACTAATGTAAACAAAATATGTATTGAAACAGCTCATTTATACAACAATGCATTTATTCAATTTATCCTAACAAATGTAAATATTCGATCATACAAAAAAACTTCAACGAATTTTATAGAAACTATCCTGTGAATAACTCCGCCTCATAAATAATTCAGAATATATTTCTAAAATAGACCGAGTAGAAAATAAGATGTTTCGATGCAAAAAGACATCGCCCTTTCAGAAGAGGTTCCCCTCGTTTCCACTTCATTCAATTTGTTTCCAACCTTCCAATGGTCTTCTCCCCGGAATACCGAAGTGTTTGCACTTAACATTCACTTCTCCTCGTCTTATTACGATGCTTCGTAGATTTTCTCGTGCGATTGTGCTGCATTTCGCAACACCTTAAGGGGGCATTGCGACTATATAATAATACTTTCTACCCATCCATACAATAATAATAAGCCATTTCTTGCAAATAGGTATGTTACAGAGTTACAAAAAGGAAGAAAAAGTATAGTTAATGCTGGTTGGGCATATACACAACACAGCTACACGTACCTACATACATACATTATGACCTTGTACTTGTAGTTAGTATTGTTACAATCCTTCCTACCCTTCTTTTTATACATGCATTTTTTGCTTGACCTAAGCCAGTCTTAAATCGACCCTCGTCGCCTAAACACCGCATGCCGCATCCGCATACTGCATCCCGCGATGAATATCATCATTTTAGTGCACAATAAACCAGCCAGGATTGAAGAAAGTTCCAGCACCATAAGTCCTTTTCTTGTGTTTGTTATCTACTTGTGCAGTGGTCTTTACACACCCATTTCACACAAAAAAACAGGCAACATTCAAGGTCCTTCGACACACTCAACAACCGCATTAAAACGCATCAAATGCTATTTATGATTCAACGAAGAGTGCACGGCGGCGGGAATGAAGATGAGCACCTCAAAAACAGAGGTGATGGTTATAGGAAGGGACCGAACTCAGTGCAACATACTCGCTAATGGGATTCAGTTGAATTAGGTGGACAGATTCAAATACCTCGGGGTTAAATTCTCCAGCGGTGGACGGCAAGACGGAGAAATAGATCGAAGAATTAGTGCGGCAAGCGGTGTGTTGCGTCCTCTCTACAGCTCAGTGATAAGGAAAGTCGAGCTAAACCAAAGGAGACTTGCGTGGGACCGTGGATTTATCGTATTATATTGGAACCGAGTACCTGTGAACTAAATAAATGTTTTATTGCTATCTCATTCTCTCGCAGGCTAAAACGTATATATATATAAATGTGTTTGTCTCTTTTTAGTGTCGCTCGTTTCCGTTTCATTGAGTTTCAAATCACAACGGTGCTACAGAAGTTTTCACTACAATCATTAAATTTATTGAAAATTATACAGGGATGTACTTGACTTACTTTAACTCCTCCAGCAAATTTTTTTCGGTTTTCGGAACATCTTGTATAGGTCTCATAGAAATCGTTGTGTCTCCCTTACTATCATGAAAAAAAAGAGAAAACACCACGCTTTATATTCAAATATAAAAAATATTATAAAAATCTAGAAATTCTTTCATGAAAAGACAAAAAATTGAATTATTGATAACGTTTAAAATATTTGTGTGTGTGTGTTTTTTTTTTTTTTTTTAAGTACTTTTAGTTAGGTGAGCCATTTTTAAACGTTTTTTATGTTTACACTGACCTCATTTGCCTACCCACTTCTCTTATCTTTTTCCGTCCGAGAACTCCTTCCACTGCTTCCCCTAAAAATATCCTCCACACAGCATCCCCAAAGATGACATAGGCTCTGAAAGAATAATTTTTCCTCAGAGTCTCCTGTGTGGAGAAAATGTAAAAAAAAAAATATATATATATATTTATTTATATACACAAAGGACGTAGAATTTATGAGTCCGTCTCATTTCAAAAAGTCATCTGCTGTCTACGCACTGTGTACTACAAAGCACAAAAATATCCAGGAGTTTAATAAATATAATTAACTAGCTGGGTTACCCGGCTTCGCTCAGGACAACATTCGAGAGTGTCTTGGAATGTTCCGCAATTTATTTTATTTATTTATAGCGGACCCGACAGACGTTGTCCTGTACACAACTGTTGGGACAAACTAAAATTAAAATAGAATAATATTGAATATTCGATACTGCGCTACGGATCCAATGTAAAACATTCCAAAATCAAAAACTCAACAACAAATTAATTAATATAACATTTTCCAGTGGACCAAATTGTGAATCTAAACCATTCTCGAATCCCTTTGAACCCACACAAAAAATTTCATTAAAATCGGTCCAGCCGCTTAGGAGGAGTTCAGTGACATACACACGGACAGAAGAAATATATATATTAAGATAATCGATTCCTGTTTTTACATAACTCCGCCCTAGTGATATCTCCAACTGTATCAACGGTCGATCCGGCCCTGGTATTGCAGCTTACTGCAGTCCACGCCTTACTTCACCTCGACCACTGTGTTATCTGTGATAAGCAGGACATGCGACTTGTGAAGGGAAAGAAGGATGCGACATGCGACTTGCGAAGGAAAGACGTTTGTATGCCTTAATTAAAGAACAATTTCTGGCGGGACTTTAAATGGACTTATTCAAAACTGGACAGAAAAAAATTGTTACACACTTAATAATAATCAGATACTTGCGAAGCGTAAAAGAATTCTTTAGTTTGTCGTCTAGATTTTAAAATTATCTTGTGAATTGGTGTAATTGTAGACCAACACATGAAACAGAATAGATGCATACGTGTTCTTGTTGAGAGCATTAGCGCGCTAGTCCAGTCTTTAATATTCAATATGGAATTATTGGATGGGGAGGCGCATATAAAAAAATTAAAACCCAGTAAAGGTGGTACAGAGGTAGATAACACAGGCCAACAGTGAAAAAACTTTTTTGATATTTTTTACTAATTCCTGCGTAATTTGGTGTCCTGATTACGAAAATAATTATAAAAAAGTCGTATCACCCACCAATTTTTCACATTTCACTATTAAGTATGCCTGATGAGTCTTAAAGTCCACTTCTAGCACAGCCATCTTGACTGTTTTCCGGAAAATTTAGGTGATGTCAGTGAAGAGCAAGGGGAACGGTTTCATCAGGACCTAAAAGAAATGGAGAAACGATACCAGGGACGGTGGAATATTAAAATGATGAGTGATTACTGTTGGTCACTTCACAGAGAACAACAAAACGCATCACATCGGCGAAAAAGCTACCCAAAAAACTTTACAGAGAAAAAAATAAGCATCTAATATTCAAATTTAAGCAATTAAACATGATTGTAAGCAAAAAAATAACCAATTTCAAAAACTTTTATTTTTTATAGATCAAATTTTCCCTATTTTTTGAAATAGTAAATCTATTGATTTTTCACAATGTGATATCTCATATTGCGAAAAAATGGTGGGTGATAAAAAAACTGCCATAAAATACGGTTTCAGAATTCAAAATTACACAAGATTTTGGTCAATTTGTTTAAAAAGTTTTCACAAACATTTTTTTTGTTGGCCTGTGTAATTAATAGATATTTTTTATTAAAGAAGACAATATTAGAGAAACTCAATCGAAAATCTGAAACAGAAAATCAAAAAAGATACGGTCACTTCTAGGACTCGAATCCAGGACCTATGAATTGCCGGGTGAGTGCTCTACCAACTGAGCTAATGTGTCCTTATACGATTTGGTCATATTTAACTTACATCGACCACCACAACACGGGCATGCGCCTAGCATGGTGGTCGAAAAATCCTAAAATTCATGTAACAATCATTTTAATGAATAAAGAAAACTTAGAATTTTGTCCAACATGGCCGAATCAAATAGGGACACATTAGGTTATTTGGTAGAGCACTAACCCGGCAAGTCAGAGGTCCTGGGTTTGAGTCCCAGATGTGACCGTATCGTTTTCTAATTTTTCTGTTTCAGATTTTCGATTTTTATAATATTGTCTTCATTAAATAAATATAACAATTTGAGGTTTTACTCATTAAGTAAAAAAATACTAATTATTAAAGTTATTTTGAAAAAACATTCCACCTTCCCTTCAGCAGCATTGTTTCAAACATTTAAGATTTCTACGAAAAAGACTCGTCATCATCATCATTAGTATATTAATACGTGAAGCAAAAACTTTGTACCCCTTTTTATGAAAATTGCGCGGACGGAGGAGTATGAAATTTCGCACACTTATAGTCTAAATAGAGAAGGAGTGCAGAAAGCTAATATTTTTTTTAAATTATGCAAAAAAAATACATTAAATCAATAAAAAAAAACATTACAATTATGGTCGAATTTCGACCATTGGGCGACCACTAGTCGTTATAAATATTTAAATAACACGCTAAAACAATTAAAACTAAATTTTTATATTTATTTTGAACTTTATGAGTAAAACTTCAAACTGTAATATTTAATTTAATGAAGACATTATGAGAGAAACTCAATCGAAAATCTGGAAACAGAAAAATCAGGAAAACATACGGTCACATCTGGGACACAAACCCAGGACCCTCGGCTTTCCGGGCCGCAACTTTTCCAACTGAGCTAACGTGTCCCTTATCTGATTCGGTCATTTTTTAAATGTATCATACTTACTTCATTCTCTAAACTTTCATACATACTCAATATGAAAGATACAAATATATCATCAAAATTCCTCTATTTCTGTACAAAAAATGCATAACAATTATAATCCATACTAATATTATAAATGCGAAACTGCTCGAGTTTGTTTGCTACGCTTTCACGCATTAACCAACAAAAAGACTTTAATAATTCTTTCACCAATAGAAAGCTAAAGTATATGCAAAGACTATAGACTGTATACGATGGTAAGCTCTGGCGTTATGAAATTATAAATATTAATATATTATATTTGTTATACGTTTTCTGTCGCTAACAAAAGCGAGTTTTTGCTAACGTCAGAAAAAAATCTTTTCCATGGAAAGAATGTTGGTTCTATGGAATCATTAATATTATCTCCAACTAGTTCTTTTTTTCCATTTAGACTTTCATAAAGTCAATAGTTCCATATGAATACATTCGGATACATTTATCCGAGACGCTATTCAGGTTACAAACCAATTCTTAGAATGATTGTTTCCAATAAAAACAGTAGTTGCCTATAATATGGAAAAAAAAACTAGTTGGAGATAATATTAATGATTCTAAATATTTGAAATATGAGATTGACAAATATGACGGTTTGACAGAAGGTGGCAATAGCGAAATTGGATAACGCGCACGTCTCGGTTAGACGAGAGGTCTGGGTTTGAGTCCCAGTTGCGACCATTGTCTTTTTCTATTTTTCTGTGTCTTGTTTTCTTTCATATTTTCATTTAGATTATAAGTGTTATCTTCTTCTTCAATGATATATTATGTTGATGGGAATAACTCTCAAAAATTATAAAAAGAGAGTTTTTCTCATAAAATTTTTTTGATTTTGACTTTATTATTTGATGAATTGTTCAAATACTGAGAAGCAATCCGTTCTAAGAGTGTCTTATCCGATAACTATCTTTTTACAACAATGAATATTATGATTTAATTACTGAACAATTAGTTTTAATAGTCAATTTCCGTACAATTATTACTATTATGAGTTTATTACCGCATACAATAAAACCATGATTAACTATTTTCTTTTGTTGTTTGCCGACCCATAAACATTAAACTTAAACTAAAAGACTCTCTGTAGTGAAATCCCCTTTTGACTGACACTACCGATTAGACATGGGCAGATTTATTCCCAGGACTGAATCGATTCAGTCTGATTCTCCCGGCCTTTTGAATTGATTCCTTTAATTCATTCTTTTAATTCAATGAATTCAAAAAAAAAAATAACATGTGTGTAACAATAAGGATGATTAATTAACATGGAGCCTCAAAATCAAGTCACAAAAAAATCGTGATGAAAATAATATATATATGCACGAACAGTAAACAAAACACCACCATTTTAAACAAAAAACGTTAAAACAAAAAATTATACACCAGATACATAGCATCCATACTTAATATTACATAAGCCCCAAATTCAGTAAGTACAAACTAATGACGAAGCCATTTTTTTTTTTCACTCAGATAAAAAATAAAGAGTACTCAAAACCAGATTAAAATTTAAAATTATAAAAAAAAACATACACACTCCAATTGCCTTTACATAAAAATTATACATATAACAAGAAAGAAAGAGAAAATACACATAATTTGCCCACATCTTCTTCACAAAATATCCCAATCGGGGATGCCATAGTCTCATTAGCTACAGATGGGAGCGGTTGGGACTTGTGCGGTATTCAAAAATATATATTATTATCGCGCTTTCATATATCCGATCCGGTCACCTGAAATAAGCTTTACCCAAATATATATTTTTAAATGCATGTAGGTACCTACCTCACTGGTAAAGTTAAAACCTTAAAAACTGAACTGAAATCTAAGCGACACGCGTCGTACAATTTCTTACAAAAATAACGGAACAAATAATCACTCGATTATTATTTATCACGGTTCGACACTCAACAGCTGACTGATGTTTTGTTTACGGATAGATAGGCAGATACCATAAAAAACAATAATCTAAATAAACATCGTTTTGTTTCTAAACACATTGCATAATTATCGCAGGTGGGAGGGAGAAAAAACATAGAACTTAATTTCGTTTTTTTTAGCAGGAGTTCGGGGTCAGGAAGTGGGAAGTTTCGCCCTAAGTTGACGGCTTGGCCGCGCGGGAACTAACGACGAACCCAATCTCTGCCAGCATTAAGGGATGAATTAGGAACTTCTGACTAATAGGTGTCTTTTGTCTTGCAGTGACTTGAGTAGACCTAGTTAATCTTCAACGGACTTTAGTTGTCCGGTCAGATTGACTCGACACGTGGGACATAGGATTTGAGACAAAGACGTCACAACTGAATTAGAAACAAATGTTTTGATTCCTTGAGTAAGTGAAACAGAGATTGGGATTGAGCGCTACGGTCCGCACAGACATTTAGGAATATGACAACACAAATGAATGAGGAATAAAATTTTTAATTCCTTGAATAAGTGGGAGCTGCGGGACGACTGTGAAAAAGACGCGACACCGGAATTCGGAATTACTTGGTTCTTGACTGACTCGTCGTGACTTTCTCGGTTGGCGGTTTTGTCCCTTGGGCTGGGGGACTTGACTCTCTGGCCTACGGGTTTATTTTTTATGGATTTACTGCGCGGGATACTACACGTGACAGGCATTTCGCAGCGCGCCGCCTATCTGCCTGCCTATCTACCTACCTGCCTATCCGCGCAGCAAATAACCAGAATAATATTTATCTAAATTCCTACAAAATACTACAATATTTACAGAGCACATTATTATTTTCTTACCTCAATATAACATGAAATAATTTAACTGTAAAATAAATAAATAGAAATAAAAAGAAATATGGTGCTGTAAAAAAATCGTAGGATGCAAGGCCAATGGTAAGGAATTAAGATTTAATTCCTTTTGAAAAAAAGAATCAGATCGAGTATGTCACAAGATTGAATTTATTCATTTAATTCATTCATTCAATTTTGCCCACGTCTACTACCGATGTTCTGTTTCGTCTTTTGGGAATGGTGGTGAATTATGTATTTTATTTGCAGCTTACAGCCTTTCCGAGCACTGTAATCTGAGATGCGTGTATAGGGGAAATTTGCCAATAAGAATTCTTGATTGTGCGGCTCAAATATATTTACAAGTAACGTTTTATTTTATAATAAACTTGAAACAAAATTAAAATCGTAACAACTAGAGGGTGATTCGAGAGGGAATGTAAAATATCCGAACTGAGCGGACACGGGAACCGGCATGAATTTGCAATATCATGCACTGGACCGAAGAGCAACTCTCAGGGATACCAGTCAGTAAAATTTAAATTAAATGAAGACACTTTGAGCGAAACTCAATCGAAAATCTGGAAACAGAAAAATCAAAAAAAGATATTTACACCTCTGGGACTCGAACCCAGGACCTCTCTACTTTCCGGGCGAGTGCTCTTGACCACTGAGCTAAGGTGTCGATATCCAATTCGGTCACTTTTAACTGTACCATTATCGACTAAGAACCACCCATATCATCTTCATTTTCTTAACGCATATATTTATTGGCTGCCATCTTTATGTATGATTGCAAGATTCAAACCCGAACTAAATGCAATCTAGATGGTGTCTGGATAAATTTTTATCCATTTTATTTAATGTGCGACATCTATTGACTTTTCTGCAAGTCTAGAATGGATATTATTATTTTTTATTTTAACTTTTATGAGTAAAAACTCAAATTGCAATATTTAACTAAATGAAGACACTATGAGCGAAATTCAATCGAAAATCTGGAAACAGAAAAATCAGAAAAAGATATTTGCACCTCTGGGACTCGAACTCAGGACCTCTCTACTTTCCGGGGGAGCGCTCTTGACCACTGAGCTAAGGTGTCGATATCCAATTCGGTCACTTTTAACTGTATTCGATTGAGTTTCGCTCATAGTGAATTCATTTAATTAAATATTGCAATTTGAATTTCTACTCATAAAATTTAAAATAAAAAAATAATAGTAAAATTTAACTTTGGTAATGTATAAAGTTGTGGTCATGGTCTGTTCTCGACTGTTTGGTATTTCAAGTGTCTGTAAGTTTTTATTAATTTTTTTATTATTTAACATAAAATATATCTGAAAAAAATGTGGTCCTCAAAACTAATTACAATAAAGTAATTTCTTGTAAAACAAACTACCCAACTCAATATAGAAAACATTTCTCGTGTTTGAATTCGGGAGTAGTGCCATTATAGAATAAGGTAAAAAAAATATAATATTTGAAGTAAGAAATAAATAAACCTATACATCACGATAACATTGGAGGTTAACCCAATTTTTTAAACCCTTTGTGAAAGCATAATGTAATAATTTGATGTTTTCAAAACCAGATATTGAGATTATTTGAAATGTATTCGGGAAAACTTCAGTTAAAAGGCAGAGGTTCGTCGAGATTATTAACAAGTAAAATGAGTAATTAAATGGACCAGAATCGATACTGCGGGAGCCCAGCTGTCTATCGTGTGTCATCGGCTAATTCCGTAAACGTTCGTGAATTAGACACGAACTGCCAATTTATTAATATTTCTACGTAATTGCTTGACGTTTGACATTTCGTAGTGTCAATTCATAAAAAAAAAACCTTCAATGTTGCCAGCGTATATCGATTTCTTTTTATTCCCGATCAATATCAGTTCGGCTGTCGAGAGCATAATGTGCTGAGGACATCATATAAGGTATGCCTACAGATTCGATATTGTAAAGTTGTTGATTTCATATCGGTGAAGCTGGCCATCCACAATAAAGTGTTGGTACCTACCCTGATATGGCAGTGAGGCATGGAACAAGCAGAGGAAGGAACTGAAAGTAGACTGAATGCTGTAGAAAGAGATCCCTTAGACGTGTATGTGTGTTAAAACACACATACACGCCTCAACTGTTAATTGCTGATGCAATTTGGGAGGCGGGAATGGGTACCGCCATTCCGGGAACCTTTATTGGATAACTCACACCTCTGCTATGGGTCACCCCAAGTGGTTTGCCACATTTGGTGATTTAGCAAGGGTACCCGGGTTTATGGGGTGAGGTTTGTCTAGGTCTTGGAGGCGGATAACCAGGACACACTGAACCCCAGATTCCTATCCACCCCTTAAACCTTTTTTCTTCCTAGAACTCTCACCCCCTACTTTTCTAAAAAAAAACTCCACACATCAGTCCCAAAGATGACATAAGCCCTGAGAGAGAAAGTATTTTCCTCGGAGCCTTCTGTGTGGAGCTATGTAAAAAAAAAAGAAGCGTAATGAGTAAGTTTAAGAAAGGGACGCTTAGATGTTTTGGGTACGTAGAGCAAATTAACAAAGAAAGGAGTATATAAAACGCAAATGTGAATGTTAGAAGAAGTCGGGGACGCCCGAGGAAGACATGGAATGACCAAGTGAATCAGATACTTGAGTCGGGCCATGCCAAGAGTCAGAATAAAAGAAGAGCACGAACAAGATGTGAACGAGGCAAGGAGTGTGTGCCAAGAACCAGTTGTTTGGCGGTCTGTCCTCTCTGCCTACCCATGCAGAGAAACGACGTGATGGTTAGTTAGTTAGTTAGTTAGTTAGTTGGTTGATTTCACCGTGCTGGAGCTCCAGATAGGGCTTGCAGACGTTAGGTTAGGTCGTATTATTGACTCGTAAAGACAGTGAATTCCCGTTCCATCACCATAAAAATAACTCTTCTCCTTTCTCTTCAAATCAGAGATGCAAATCTCAAATACACCACTTATCAGACAGTCGTATGCGCCGGCCCCCCACTGGAACAGCCTCCCAACGGTATAAATATAGGTCCATGCACCTTCCGACTCCAGTGTCACTTGAGCGCTCGACACGGCCGCTCGTTCCAGTTATCCCATAGACTCTATCAATCATTACGATTTCGTGTGGAACTTTGAAAGCTTAACGATCTCCTCAAAGAACGGTTTCCAAAATTCGAAAAAAAAATTTAATCGGAAATTTGTGATTATTTTGTTGTGCTTTAATTTCGTTTTTTTTTGCCACAGTGGGATCCAGATCAATTGAATTAACACTACGGTATGTGATTATTATATTTTAATTTGTATAAATTAATAAAATTGTTTGTTACTCATACAAAATCATAGGATTCATAATATTATCTTGCTTGCCCAGAAAAAAAATGCTGACAAATTTTGTGTCTATGAAATCAATAAAAAATACAGTTACAAAAACAGTATAAAAATTATTTGTTTTTAAAATGTATTATTGGTAGGTTCTTTATGGCTTCGAAATGATTATTTTTACTACTTCAATAATAGCAAATTCACTTTGTGGCGTCAGTTTAATTTATTAAGAATAAATAACTCTGTATTCACTACTATTTACTCAAAATAATTGACATGTTTCAAAATCAATGGTTTCTTTGTCAGAATAAATATATAATGAAAATTAACGTAAGAAAAGACATATATTAAAAACCCTTATAAATTGACACATAATAATCAAGGAAAAATAAGCAAGATTTCTAAATAACAATTAAAACATTATTTTCAATATGGATACTCATGTGCAAACAAATTTTAGAGATTGATATTTCAAAAAAAAATATTTGGTCTTAATGATAATTGACTATCAACTCTTTTTCTAATTTTAAAGTTATTTAATTATAAAAGTACGTAAAATTTTTGACCCTTTTTTATAACAAAACGTTGTTGGAAAATACAGAATAATAATTATAATTAAAACATCTTATGCACTCCTAAACTCTAATTTTAAAATTTCAAGAAGTCTCACCAAAATGAAAAAAAGTTACAATCGTTATAAATCAATGAATATTTATTTATTTATTTTAAAATTCGAGATATTTTGAACGATGATATTCGATTCACAATTTTTAAATATGTTTGGGATAATTTAGGCGACGTTACATTAAAAATTACATAATTCTTATTATTTTCTGTACTTATAATGAGTTTATGCCACGTTCTTACGATAGCTGGTGGCGATGGTCAGAATAGCTAGCTGTCTTCCAAAAAGTAGAGGTAAATTCAATTTTCGCCGCAGCAATTTATAAAAAAACATCTTTAACCTGTTTCAAAAAAATTGAGCTTTCACGTGTTCCCGCTAGTGTTTTAATATAATCATAACGAATAAAGTGATTTGAAATAAAATAAAGGTTCCCAGTAGACTTCTAAAACGACTCTCACAAAATGAAGCAAAATTTTATAAAAGTGTTTCCCATCGGTTTTTGCACTTTAATAAAATGGTGTTTAATAAAAAAAAATTGCCTACGACAATAGTACAAAATGAGTGCAGACAACCGCATGTTCGATTTGATACGACTTTTTTACTTGGACTACAGAAATACAATTTACCATCTTTGTTGCAATTTTGTTTCGTAAGCTATAGTTTTACGGGACAGACAGAAAAGGCCAATGTCATATATTTTTTTTGAATTAGTTTCAGTCAATTTATTTTTATTTTTTATTATAAATAGATAGTTCCCGTGAATAATCAAGCCATCGGCCCGTTGTGCTATCTCCCATTTTACATCCTACCTTGGAGAGTAACTCACCTTTGGTAAAGTTCACCTGGGTTGTCGTTAGATGTGTGGCTATCTTCTGATTCCACAAAGTGTCTTCCACGTATCTGAGCCTAGTTCCCACCAATAATAATAATAATAATAATTTTCATTTGTATAGCGCAGTTTTGTGTCACTTCACTTCAAGTGCGCTTAACTGGCAACAGGGCAGGATATTGGTACCATAGGTGAATTGGAGTCTCTTCATCCTCTTCACATTTCCTGCATCTATTGATGTTTTCCACTCCCAATATCTGCATGTGTCTCCTGAGATAGCCTGTTAGTAGTCCTACCAGAAAGGCTATTCCCTAAAATTTGTGATAAGAGATCGGTCTCCCGTGAGAAGTACTATCAGATTTGTGTGATTTTCTACAGCTGTTATTTGCTTTTTCTATCGGCCGATGTCAAAATTTCAGCTGCGAGCTGTCACGTATTTTACTTTGGGTCGTTTTAAACACGAATTCCTGCAAGTATGCATGATTATTTATTCATTTCAGCTGTAAAAAATCACACAAATCTGACAGCACTTCTCGCGGGAGAACGATATCTTATCACAAATTTTAAATAATAGCCTCTCAGTTCCCTCATTGATCTTTTTTTTAAATTAGCTCCATACAGGAGGCTCTGACGAAAAAAATCCCCAAGGGTCTGTATCATCTTATGTGATGCTGTATGGAGGGTCTTTTTAGAAAGGAAGGAAGAAAGGAAAAATGTATTAGAGGTGTGAAGAAATCTGGAGGACAATGTGTCAATGGTTGTATGAATCTTCCGACCCGCTGCGGTGCAAGGCGAGAAAAGAGAGAGAGAGACCCACGCAGAGAAAGGAGAGCCGCGCATAGGTGGGCAAATCTAGACAAACCTCACCCCATGAACCCGGGCACCCCTGGTAAATTTCCAAACGTAGTGAACAACTTGAGGTAATAAATGGGGTACCCATACCCGCCCCCCAAAGTTGCCTTGTTTATCAATTTATTATTAGTTAAAATTAATAATATACTTAGTGTTTACCACTTTTATTGTTTACAAAACCAACATGTTTCGTTAACAATTAGTTAATTAGTTAGTTAATTAGTAAACCCTGAAGAAGTGAGCATAGCTCACGAAACATGATGGTTTTGTAAACAATAAAAGTGGTAAAAACTAAGTATATTAATAATTTTGAATTAAAATGGTGCCACAAAATAAGTTTGCTGTGTTTGAAGAAGTATTGTTAGTTAAAGACAAAGAAATTTATGAAATTTCTAATTAATATGTTTGATCGGGAAAGTATTCAAAAACACAAATAACTGATGTCACAAAATTTGTCTACGTTCTTTAATAAACTGAAACATTAGCAGTTCTAGCTAACTCCGCCGTGCTCGGAACTCCGTTATTTTTTCCTTGTATTTTTTGTACTTCGACCATGACAATGACTCTGTCACGGTTGTACCTAGATGGGAAATTAAATCAAACTGAATTTAAGTATCCGTTATTGCAGAGGCGTGAGAAATTAATCGTACAACACTTCTTTACTATTAACATTTACGTTAAAAGTCCTTATCACAAAGAGTTGATACCTTGTCAAAATGTTATTTCGCCTGCGCAACATTTTTTTTTTAAGTGAAAAATTCTTTAGCACCGTTGTGATACATCTGTATGATTTAGTCTGCAAAAGAATGAGATAGAATACATTATACTATTTGTGCGGTGTTTCGTGCTCTCCACTCTTGTTTTTAATATTGTTAACAATATTATAAACAATAGTGTTGTTGACAAGATTGTTAACAATATTATTACCTACTCCTGATACTCTGCATTCGTCTCATTTTCTCGAAGTTTAGCTTTCTGAATGTTACACTTCTACTGCGTGTGAACTGCATATATGTTTTTTTAAATTACGTATTAAAAAAACATGCTTAAAATTTCTGATATGGATTCTTTTACCTATAGCGATTAACTTTTGGAATATTTTGCTCAATCTTTAGCTAACGTTTCGGACAGCATTACAGTCTCCATCTTCAGGGCAGAAGTAAATTTAAGATTGTGGTGATGTGTAAGCACAATCTTCGATTACACATCTACCCGGTTGATAGAGATTGTAAAACAATCCGAAACGTTGGCTAAAAAAGGAGGTAACATGAAAATCATAAATCTTATAATTTATTAACAAAGTTTAAAAATCAGTGATGTATTTATTATTATTTTGTTATTTTTTTCCGTTGTAAGTTAGATGGTATACGTGATTTTTTTTTGAGTAAAATAAGATAACTGAATATTGGTTTGTACAAGAGTAACGCCCTGGTAAAAGCTTTAAATGGCTTTAGCCGCATTTGATGACCAAATCTCAAATAAACAAATACTTCTTAACCTTCCTGTCCCCTCTTGACTACCTCCAGCCTTACAACGTACCCCATTTGGGAATGCTTTGGTCTTACTAGTCCCAGACGGCGGAAGCAGTTGGGACTGTCGTACGGTAATCACTTTTTAAAATGAACTAAAAATTGCACAAAATGTCCTAAATGGCTTGGTTTTAATTTCAAGGGTGTTCTAGGCCCACGTATAAAATTACAGAGAATGGAAAGGTGAATTTATGTATTAATTTTATTTAAATATACACATTTCAGAATTATAGTCCTCCATCACAACACAAGCAATATTTTCGGCTTTCTGTGGTGGCAGTAGGAGATTTTCAAACATTGTTGGGTTATTCGTAACCTGGGAATGTTTGTCTTTCTTTTATTTAAAAAAAAAAATATATGGAAGATCGGAGTCGAGTTCAGACTTAGAAGAGATAAGTTGTTGAATGGAGGGAAGGCAATTACTTTGATTGTACACAAGTGATACGAGGCTACAGATTTTATGACATTTGAATCCCTTTCAATGATTTCTTTAAAATAATACTTAAGTTTTATTCCACTTGATCATTTTTTTAATAAATTCACAAGAGTCCCAACTGCTCCAACCTTATAATACCACATATTTCAAGTCATAAAATTATTCACTGAAATAAATCAATAAATTATCTAGGAAAGTTAATTTTCAGAATTTTAATTTTAGTTCCTTCTTAGTTAGTTCTTAGAATCCTTCAGAAAACAAAAGTAGACAAGATTAGGGAGGCTGCAAAGCACCGCACAAAGAAGAGACCGATTATTCTTTCTTATTCTCTCACAGGTTAAATCCTATGCGTATGTGTTTGTCTCTTTTTACTGTCGTTTTTTCGTTTCACCGAGTTTCAATCACAACCATGCTAAAGAAGTTTCACATCGAAAATACGAGTACGTGCTTTGTGACGAAAATACCTCACTTTTTCTATTTATTTACAGTCTTACAAACTAATGTATCACACTTATTTTGCTTAGAAATTATTGAAAAATTATAAATGCTCGTGATCAAAAAATTATTTCAAGTGGTACATACTTTATAAAATTTTGTCATCAAATGAAAATGATATTGAGTTTTTGGTTAAAAATTACTGGTACAGAGAATAATCAATCTTTCTCATCGGAACCGCCCTGTACAGTTGCAAGGGTACAATCGCAAATTTGAAATTTTAAATCTCGGCCGCTGGTCAATTTCACAAACTTCAGGTTTCGTGTGTACTCATGCGTTGATGTCTATTCCATACAATTTGTCGTAAACTTAATGAATGTTGCATGTGTTCTATTTATAATCAAACTTACATACCCATTAATTTCGACAGTTTGTCCCCTTGAAATCTGGTTGTGAACTCAAATTTGCTTTGAATGTAAGTGTCACTTTGAAAATTGGAATCAGTTGAGTGAAAAATTCAGATGTGTGAAGAAATATCTACCTATCTTTAACATAATATTTTATTATTTAAAAAATTGATTTGTCAATAATCAAGAATTCTAACTATCCCGTAATTTTTCATTCACGGGTCTGCGTTAGTATCAAATAATTAGTTTTCGAAAAAAACGTGAATTTTTTTTTTTGTATTGTGGTTAAGTACCCACTTTATCGCTCGTCTGAATTAATCTTAACGCAATCGGTTCAAATTTTGAAATCGACACATTCATGCAAAGTGAATTTGATTTGATTGAATGTGAAAATTTTGCAGTAATAAAGCATATCACTGACAACCGAAATAAGTTTTTTTTGATTCCCAGAAGCGACTGAATCTTTTTCAATCTTATTTGTCCCATTTTTTTGTTTGAGAGACGTTAATAGACGTTACAATTTGAGGTTTTACTCGTTAATATAAAAATATTTTTTAATTTATTTGACCATAGCCGGTTTCAGCTTGTTAAAACCATCTTCAGACTCGTATAAATTATTCTTAACGAATGCTTTATATGCAAAACATAAGGGTAAGAGGGAAGAGGAGTGCTCTACATGCATATTATTCAATTATACGTATTTTCTTACATTTGTTACTAAGTCATTTTTGACTGTCGAATTTCGAATTATTTTGGTTATTCCCAGCACCTTTAATAACCTTACTTTGATATTGTTTGCAGAATACCTTACAAGTAATATGATTTATTAATGATCTAATTTTTTCGTTGTTTAGGTTAGGAATTATTTGTATCAGTTTTAAGATGCCTTTAACAAGCTGAAACCGGTTACGGTAAAATAAATTATAATAAATAAGTGGAAATATGTTTCATATTATTTGTTTTATCAAATTATTTTAATAGAATTATACCATGGATTGACAGTTTTAAAAACAGAAATATTCAAAATTTTAAAGTTATTTTTTTTATTTTCAACCGAACCAAAGCTAACAAATTTCATATTTTTATCAATTTTTATTATATTTTCGCTAAGAATTAGTTCTGTTTCTTCCATCGATGGTTTATTTTCACACGAAAATGTATGTAAAATACCATAATTCTTCTTTAGCAATACTGTACTGAATATAAAGTTGACTGGTAGAGTGTACAGGAAGTAGGTCGCCGCACCAAACGTTCACTAGATTCTGTGTTAGATATATCTCGATTTAATGCAGTAACTATTAACTCGATTAGCTTTTTACTGTAAAATGGTATGTATTACGTGAACCTCTCGGACCTCGATAAAATGATATCACAGTATAATATTCCCCTTGACATTCGTTTCATAAATTCAAGGTTTTTTAATGTATTTCAAATAAAATAATGCTTTTTAAAGAAAGTGAAAGATATTTTAAGATTTTTGTACTACAAAACGAACTGTGCAATTAAAAATATTAATTTTTGAAGTCAAACATACGCATAGTTTTAGGGTTTGAAGTATATTATTGTACAAACTATAATAACCACTTTACACGAAACTTTACTTTCCAGAAGACAGGACTTTGTACGCAGAGTACATTGTACTGAAATCATTGAAAATTGCATGATTTAATATTTTTTTTTCGATAGCTTCACACAGGAGGCCCCGCAGAAAATAATCCCTTAAGGCCTATGTCATCTTTGGAGATGGTCTTTTTAGGGAGTAAAAGGAGAGGAAGTTCTTTTTTTTACATTATCTCCATACAGGTCCAAGTCATCTGAGATGCTCTATGGAGAGACTTTTTGAGTAGAGGCAGGAGTGAACATTGGTCTTGAAGAGACTCATGTTCTAGGAAGGAGGAAACACAGATGCCGGCAAATCGTTCCACAGCCGAGCACCCTTAGAGCATCTTCCATTGAAATAACGGTAGAACAAGGATAGCATTCTGCAGAGAGTTTAAGGTATTTTCAAGTATTTCGGAGCTGGGGTGCCCTTGTGATTTGTACAGGGTTAGCAGTTGTGTACTATTAAAGTATCTGCGGGCCCTGTACAGTACGCCCAGTTTTTGAGAGGCTAAATTTACTGTGGTTTCGATGGAAGCCCCATACCTGAGATGGTCACTTAGAGTTACACCAATCTTATCATTGGAGGTCCTGTTTGGAAGGAGACAAGACTTCTGGAAAGGAAAAAAGGTATGAGGGGTGGGCAGAAATCTGGGGGTCAATGTGTCCAGGAGTTATGGACGTATGAATCCAACTCTCGCACTTCAGTGCAAGGCGATGGATCGAGAAAGTCCGGCTGGAGAGGTCTAGGTTAGGTCTTCTTCAGATAGATAGGTTAGGTGGCAATGGTATAGTGGCAATAATTGGCATTTGCCAACAAGACTATGTCAACAAACGTAGTAAACCACTTTGGATGACCTTGGTAATCCAACAAATGAAAATCCGCCAAATTGCTATTTTCCCCCCACTACTATTTGATACTTCATATATTAGACGATTAGTGGCAAAAGCAGAGTTGATTTTCATTTCAAATATAAATATTTTAATTTAGTTCGTATTGTTAAGTTTATCATTTTATTTGAAGGAATTTTCAATATTCATTCTTAACCAGATCGTAGTCATACTGGAATCTTCACAAATAAATAACTCAGTAACACGCGTGACGGTGTTAAGCCATAAAAAACTTACCAGAGTAAAGCTTTCAAACGAGAAATTCTCTTTTTTTATATCTTAGATTAATACATACGAAAAATAATAATAAAATTAAATGGACGGTGACCTAGAAAGATGGTAAATTGCAGGTAATTGTCTCGCAGACTGCGAAGAAGGGAGGAAGGATTCGCTTCTGCAATTATGTTTATTGAAATGTGAACGAACCCGGGTCTTTCAAGGCTGCATACATAATTCAGTCTAGTGCTAACTACTAACTACGAGAATTCTGTAGATGCCTTGCATCACTGTGCAATACTTTGTAGGTACAATGCTTTATTGATAAATGAAAAAAACGTACATTTTGTAATTCACCACTTTTATTGAATTAATTGGGAATCATTTATTATACGTGTATTACAAAAAGGTGACCTGACAATTGATTCCTTGACAGTTAACGCCCACTAAATTATAATTAATATAAAATTATAATTTAACTGTATCATACTTCGACTAAGAGCTGCCAATAGTATCTTCATTTATTTAACACATATTTTTATTGGCTGCCTTATGTATGATTGCAAGATTCAACTCGAACTAAATACTGGATAGTGTCTTGGATAATTTTATCCAATTTTATTTAATATGCGACTGCTATTGACTTTTTTGCAAGTTAATTACTCTAAATTCGATTGTTGCGAACTTCTGCAATTAATAAATCTTCATGTACCTACACGAACGACTAGACAAACATTTTATATACATACATCTCATTCCAACTATATATTGCATTCTCCAATACAGCGTTTACATAGTCATGGTAACAAATATTTAAACAATATGGATGTATTTGATAATAAATTAAATTTGTGAAACTTCAAAGGACGTATGTGCCAACTATTTATTCCTACTTTATAAACTACCTTTATATCTATTTTTCTTAACCTATATTCTATGGTACTTCTTTGTGTCAACTCTTATATTTTATTTTACCTATATTTTTCTTCTTATATTTTATGTTATTTCCTATATTTTGTCAAAAACATGTACTGCACTATATGTAAAAGCCCTACGGGCGTTTAAATAAATAAATATATAAAGTCTATGATGAATATTTTTTTTGAGATTAAACTTAATGAGTACCTCAAATTGTAATATTTAATTGATTAAGACAATATTAGCGACACTTAATTGAAAATCTAAAACGAAAAACCAGAAAAAGATACGGTCACATCTAGGAATCGAACCGAGGATCTTTACCTTGCCGAGCGGAGCTCTACCACTAAGCTAATGTGACCCTACCCGATTCGGTCATATTAACTGTATCATATTTCGACTATGAGCTACAAACATTATCTTCATTTTCTTAACGCATATTTTTTTGACTGCTATCTTTAATTATGATTTCAAGATTCAACCAAAACTAAATAACCAAATAACCAAAACTAAATAACCAAATAACCAAAACTAAATAACCAAAACTAAAAACCGGTGCATAGTCGGGAAACACGCCAAACACGCGCTCAACATTTGTACACGGTTGACATTAGTCACATGAGAACGGGTCGTTTCTACGACTCGTTCTTGAGTTCAACAGCCCGGCTGTGGAACGATTTGCCGGCTTCTGTGTTTCCTCCCTCCTACAATATGGGTCTCTTCAAGACCCATGTTCACTCCTTCCTCTCCTCAACAGCACCCTCCACACAGCATCTTCAAAGATGACATAGGCCCTGAGGGAAATTATTTCCCTCAGGGCCTCCTGTGTGGAGTTAATATAAAAAAAAAAAAAAAAAAATGCTACCTAGATAGTGTCTTGGATAAATTTATCCAATGATATAAAATTATAGGGTTTTATTAAATTATTCACCAATTTAAACCTAAAATCCACTTCAAAATTACCTTTATTATTAAATTAAATTAACCTAATTAAACGGAACCTACGTGAAATTCACGCCTGTGTAATTTTATCACGTAGCAACTAGCAACACTAAAATCAATATTTTGAATATTAACATTTCCGAGTTTGGAGCCAAGAAGTCATCCTTTCAATATATCTAATTGAGACATTTAATTCATTATCTACCATTAAACTTAATAACAGCGTTTTCTTTCAATCTCCGAATCCAATCACCACATCATTTACAACAATATTACTAAAATCATAAAAGATAATGTTTCTATAAAGATTTGCAAAACTACGACAGCTGTCATGTTTTCCGGTAACTGTAAACAAATCTAGGAAATAGACTGCCATTTCCGTTGAAACATGAAAGTAAAACTTGAACTAGAAATCTCGTTTAGTAATTTATATATTTATTCAATCAAACAGGTCGATTAGTTAATTCTATACAAATCTTTATCCAGCGGCATAAAATGTCCTAGTAATTCATAATTGATTCTCTCACAATCTATGCAAAGTGGTGCTCGTAGGTCCTCTAATAATTTTTTCATTACTTACATTTCATGAAAGTTGGATAGATATCTAATACAATTTTTTCTTGCTATAAATATAAAAAAAAACATTTTTTAATTTTATTTATTTAAAACACTGAAGAAAAAAGCTCTCAGGGCCTTTATCACATCTGGGGAAGCTGTGTAGTTAAGGCGCGGTAAACCTGCTCAAAAAGAAGAAGATGGAGAGTTATGTAAATAGGAATGTTAGGGAGAGCGCGCCAATGTTAAAGTCGATAATATTTAAGCGAAAATTGTGAAAATGTTTAATAAAACACGACTCGTTTAAAATAGAGCAGAGGTTGTCTAAAACAGCATTGATAAAAACACTGAATTTTTTCATACATATAACTTGTAAAATAACTGAAACAAACGTGTTCATAATAATTTTCGGAGCATACTGTGCGATTTTTTTCTATCGAGGAAATCTCGTATAATTTACGTTTCGGCGTAGATATCATCTTCAAGAATAACACATATTTTTTTATAAGCTTTAAAACTTAAGTTTTTGAGGTACATATGTAATAAATCGGTAGAAATGGGGTGTGCCGCGGCTTAAAAGTAAGGAGAGGAATTTCTGGGAAGGAAAAAGGTATGAAGGGTGGGTAGGAATCTGGAGGTCAGTGAGTCCGGATGGAGAGGTCTAGGTTAGGTCCCCCTCAATCAGTCTCTCCAAATGCAGCCCGCAACGCTGTATGTGGGCAAACGCATTTGCTACAAAGACTCAGACAAACCTCGCCCTACGAACCCGAGCACCCTTGTTAAGTCTCCAAAAATAGCGAACCACTTAGGTGACCTGAAAGCAGAGGGGTTGGTTAGCCAATAAATAGTTCCCAAGGCGGCAGTACCTATACGCGCCTCCTAAATTACAATAACCGCTTTATACTAAGTATGTATAGGTGTCAAAGCTTGTACAAAGCTACTCAGATATTATTGTTATTTTTTTAAAATTAGAACATAAAAACAAACAAAGTTTAATCTACAGTTAAAACAGCAAATATACAGAATATGTGAAACTGGGTAAAACAGTTGAGTTTTGAAAAAAATGCTCCCAATTGGCCAATGAAGGAAATTTGAATAAGCTAGAAGCTATACAGAACAAAGCTATGAGATGTATACTAGGGAAAGGCAAATATGCAAGGGTTAATCAAATGAGAGAGGAGCTAAATTGGATTCCATTAAAAGAGAGACATAAAATAATGAATAACCAAATGCTAAAATACTGTTAGGATAAAATTGTTTTTAATAGAGATGTACATAATTACGAAACAAGAAATAATAAAAGAGTTAGATTGCCACATATGAAAAAATCAAAATCACAGAACTGCCTAATGTTTAGAGGACTAAAGATGTACGAGTATGATAAAATGCCTGAAAGTATGAAGAATGAAGAAAGAATTAATGTATTTAAAAAGAAGTGTTATGCTTACTGTAAAAATATTTAAAATTCATCTTATGAAATGTTACACTGTGCTTATTAGTTTATATCCTGAGTATTAACAAACTCAATAAATAATAAAAAATAAATAAATAAAAATTGTGACACCACAATACCACTTAATTCGAACAGTTAGTGTTTGACAGTTTTGTGTTGTATTTGCGTTAAAAAAATAGTTCAAACTTTCGATACACATTTCCGATGTATAAATAATACAACTGCGTTCCACTTTTTCATCGTTATATTATTTCAGTACGACTTGGTCTCGTGTAATTAAAGGTACCATAAACACCAATCTTGTTTAATCTGTTTCAATGTTTGTATCGAATTCAATACAGTTTAACGGGTCATCAAATTAAGATCAATGATTTGATAAACGGTCCACCAATGGACACTTAAATTTATTCAAATTCTTTGAACCACTTTCTTCTCGGATATGGCAAAGTGTCACATGCAACAGATTAAAGTTCTAGCAGTTAGTTATGAAGTTGTGTTTTGATTATTAGTAATTTAACTGCCCTGGTTAAAACTGGAGATAAATATGGATCGGTTTATGGGGATTGCTTTTCCGTTTAGTGTTTGGTGCATTCTGAAGACAGTTGCTGAACTTTTTGGGAACAACAAGAATTTAAAGTGCTGCGATTTTATGAACCAGTCAAGTATATATCATCCTTTTGGTCCAGTGATAACTAATTTAATTCTATAAGATGATTTCATTGATTGGGAAATGCAAAAAAGGCTGACGACTCTAATGAAGCTACTGATCAAAAACAAATGATAGCCACCAAAAATCTAAAAAAAAACTGGAAAGAACTGTGTCAAAATTTGGACTTTATTTAACTTTTAATAGAACAATTCTCTTTTTATAACTTTTGAAGGTTATTCTCATCAATGTAATATATCATTGAAGAAGAAGATTACACTAATAATCTAAACAAAAAAAGATCAAGACAGAAAAAATTACGCAAAAAAAGTGTCATAGATAATATTGTTAATTCTAAAATTTGAAATATGAGATTGACAAAAATGATATTTAGAAAAGAGGTATTAGAAGCTGACAAAGGCGTTTGTCTCAGTAGGACGAAAGGTTCTGTTTTTGAGTCCCAGTTGCACCGTTATCTTTTTATTTTGCTTTGTGGTATCGCAAATGCGACACGTGAAGTGGACTGTATCAATATATTAAAAAAAAAATGTTATGCTTGTGCATACTTTGACACAACTATGGGGAATGGTAAACAGATGAATGGGGAAGGAAACTGACTTACCCCTTATGGTTGATGTTCAGCTCAATATTATGGGTCTGAGGGAGCACTAAGTCACTCACTGCACAAGCTTCCATAAAACTGGTCGATGTTATATAAAACTGAGAGAATAATGATGTTCGTTGCACAGTTTCTTTTAACAGACTCACTGACATATTGATTTTATTGTTGTACGGTAGGTAATATTGTCAGTAAGGACAGGTAATTGTGGTACAAAAGGATGGGTAGAGAAATGGAACAAGGTATATAAATAGGTATACATAGTTGCGTCAACACTTTGTCTCATCTTCTTAATTTCGTTTAGATTATAAGTTTTATCTTCTTCTTCAATGCTTAAATATTAATTTATTTATTTGTATCATTACCGCCTTTAGGCTTTTACATAATTTAATTTATAGTGTAGTACCCGAGTTATATTTATGCGTAGTGGTATATTGAATTGTGTAGCCGTCACAGTATTGTTACAATAAAACGGTAATGATGTTCTTGCATTTCTGGTCGGTAAATTTAAGTTAAAAGTTGCAATAATTCAAGGCTGTTAATTTTATTAACATGAATTATTATGAATAGAGAAAGCGAGAGATAGATACGTGTCACTAAGTTTGTCACTTCTTCAATTGTCTTTGCAGCCTCTAATGGTCTCTAATTGATGTTTTATTTCTTTTCCTTCATCAGATCTGTTTACCTAGAACTGATTTAGTGGCAATTTTTTTCCGATTTGTCTATTTTTTTAAATTCCTCTTTCACCGTTCTCTGTATCGAAATTCTCTGTATTTTTTATATAAATTCGGTAATTTTAAAACCAATACACAAATAAAAGCTGATCTAAGTTTTGAGGGTTTTTTTTACCATTGTCAAAGATCAATCAGAATCGTTAAGAACTTTCGTCTCTTACTTCCATCCACTAAATACAAATAATTCATCATTCAATTAATTCATCACTCAATGAATCTAGTTCCATTTTTTAATATGAAGATTTGAACAAATCTTCATATTAAAAAACGAAGTGAGCAAACATAACTGAACTTGATCACAAATTATTATAAGATTAATTAATCTGAGTGGTCCCTAAAGTCCAAAGCCTAAAGTGTTTACGAACACCGATCTCATGGACGCTTTGTATTCTGAGATGACTTGAGAATTTGTTAATGACTTCAGTGGAGCTAGTCTACTAACTGTGGTACTGTTAATGATTCTCCACGCTCCAGTCTTCTCTTCACCAAATCTCGATACTGTCCTATTGTTGAGAGGTTTAGCGACAGATCGGGTAGACTGACTGTTAATCGATATCTCGGGTCCTCCAGAATTTTAATTTGCAATTTTAACTAACTAACCATGACGCCGTTTGGCGGCAATAGGCAGAGAAGATGGACCGCCACACAATTCTGTACTTTTTAAAGTTCTGTTATGATATCATTACTGGCCAGTTATTCGGCATAACTTAAATAGGACTTTCAAAGAACTTTAAAATTTGATGAATTGTTCAAAATCTGTGAAACATCTGGTCCTTAGTGTCTCAGCCTATAACATTAAGATACATAAATTGTCTCATACGGTGACCAGCCAACTCAGAAAGAAAACCAACTCAGAACCACCCCAGAAAGGTCATAAAGAGTGATGATTATAAAAATATTAAAAAATTGGTTAAAAGGGTTATGTTAGGTTAACAGCTATTTTAAAATTATTTTTTTCGTAGCTTTTAATGTCTTTTCAAAGAGTTATTGAGTTGCCTTTATTCTCAGTTGGCATGGAACCGTCTCTTACATACTTACTTCTTTTACAATTACCTATTTTACACGTAGTATTTTTAAACTCTCTCTTCCACATGCCTTTGGACTTGCTTGCATTCGCTATTAACGTATATTTAACCTACATTAAATGGTTGTTCACCAGCTGCGTAAAATTTAAATCACGTTATTAGTAAAGCCTTAAATAAATAATTTATAATTTTAAAATATATTTTTTTATAGATTCTTCGTTCATTTTGGATATGATAGATTATCGGTCTTAAAAACTAATATATATATTTAAAAAAAAGTACATTCTTATTTTGCTTAGACATTATTGAAAAATCATAAATACTTATGATAAAAATAATTACAATAAGTAAATAATTTTAATAGTTTTATCATCGCGAGTTTGAGCATTTTTTAATAATTTATTTACCAAAGCAAATTTTGAATGAAAAAAAATCGTTATTAAGTTATTTTGTTAACCTCTCCTCGAGTGAGTTTTGGCGAGCAAAACTGTACTTGATGAGTGAGTTTTTTTTTTGGTTAATTTTATAATTTTTTATTATAAATTATCGTAGATACTAAATTATCGTAGACTAAAAATAATATTATATTTTGAATTAAAACGTCGTCGACATCAATCCACAAAAATAAACCAATATCGAAAAAAAACATGTCTTTACAAAAAAAACTGCTTCCTTCCTCTGACGACCGCTAAATGACGCAAAAAGAATTTTCAAACTAAAACTGTGAAGTTGGTATTGTAGGTATGTCTTCCGAAACTTCAACAAACTACGCGCAGATGTCAATAGAAACCACTACAAGTCAAATAGTTTCATTAGGTAAATATGACGGTATTTGAAGAATAGCCGCGGACGAAACGTTTCGTCCATACTCTTTCTTCTGAGCATTTTTTCGCTTTGACGAACCGTTTCGTCCATACTCGTCGTGGAGAGGTTAAAATGCTGGTATGGAAAAAAATCTTTCTCATCGGAACCACACTGTACAGTTGCTAGTATACGATTGCAAGATCATCGTTCGACGAAATTTATATTCCCGGCCGCTGGTTAATGGCTCTTAATGACAGTTACGTTTTAATACTTTTCAATGATAATTTTTTTAAATCAAAGTATATTTTAAATATTTATACAATTCTACCATTTCAACATCTTATTGTATAACATTACTAGTACCATAGGCGGTTCCTAAGAGAAGTCCGCTTAAATGACACAGTGTTTTTTTTAATGTATTTTTTTTTAATTCATCCGTATCAAAGGCAAATGAAAAAAAAATAAAAAAAAATCTTTATAAAATACTTGTCCGAATCCCGCGAATCCCACGGGATTTCAAATTATTTCCCCCAATCCCGCGGAATTTAAAAAAGTTGCGAGATTGGCAAACCCTAGTCACAGGTTATTCGTCCAAGTATAACATAATATTTACGACTCCTACATCGGCTACGATTTATGTCTCGAGTCATCAAAGGTTTATGATTTTATTTATTATGAAGATGAGGGCCCTCTGTGGCTTTTGTGCACCATCCTATTTTCTTGAGATTAGTTTTGCAGTGATTTATTTTCCTTCGTGATAGCACACGATGTTTCCTTCGCATCATAAAATAAGATCTACGCTTTGGTTTCCCGGCCCCTCAAGGAGTGTGTCTTGCACCTTGACGACAATAAAAAGCCTTAACTGTAATAAATATACATGTACTTGTTCATGCACTTCGCAGCTGCAAGCCACGTTTGTTTCATAGTTTTTTCAACATTTACCTTTTTTTTTTTTTTATAGTTAATACCGCACAAGAGTCCCAACTGCTCCCGTCTGGAGCCAGTGAGACTATGGCATCCCCAATCGGGGTATGTTGTGAGGCTGAAGGTAGTGGGGAGGGGAAGGAGATAGGGAAGAGGAAGGCGGGGAAGTACCTGGCTATTCAGATCTGGTCACTAAACACGGCTAAAGCCATTTTCAAGCAACGTTTCAATTCTGAATGGTGGTCTTACACCAGGGTGATACTGATAGTATCTTCCACTCTGGAACGTGTCGCAAATATACTACGTATTATTTTAAATGAATAAATTGTGAAATAACACAAATATCAAATAAAATTTATTTGCGCACGCCGGGTTCGAACCCGCGACCTTCGGATTGTGAGTCCAGAGTCTTACCTCGGGACCACGGAGGCCGTCGGCAATATTTTAAATGGAAAGGCTGTGCACATAAAACTTAAATTTCGATTTGAGGCCAAAATACTTTACCAAATTGAAAAAAAATAATCAAAAGGCTTTGCAAATATCTAGTACGAATTTGTACTTCTTTATTTATTTGCATTTCTAAGTATATAATAGAGACCAGTGATTCCCAAAGTGGTCCAGGTGGACCCAGGTGGACCTCGACGGGAGACCCGACGGGGGTCCACGTAGGCGCGATAAGGAAATGGGGTCCACAAGTTGTAAGTGGGGGTCCACAAACTGATTTCGATTGAGACTCATCCCGTGCCCCATGTCTACATCCCATCCCACCCCCCGTCTCATATCCCATTACGCCCCCTTGGTAACAGAGCGACTGGCCTACAGCGCACATTGTTGTACCGGTTATGCACGAGATCTCAAAACGCTCAGCTACGCAAGGATAGGGGGGCGTAATGGGATATGGGTGTACTGTACTGGGATGGGAACATACCCATATCCCATTACGCCCCCTCCGTCGTGGCAAATATAATCTCAAATACTGGTCCATTTTTTTTTACTTATCATCTGCCACGAATGTGAAAAAACTATTGCCACGATTATATTTACAACATGTTTTTTTTTTTGGGGGGGGACTCAATTTTCACCGAAATAGTAATTCGATTAAAAAAATTTAAAAATATTTTTTATATCTTTTTGTTTAGCAAGTTAAAAAAGCAATTCTTTTGTAATTTAAATATCGGGTGCTACCTCTTTCCTTCTTTTATTTATGAAATAGTGTCAATTATTAATAATAATACACGTAAGATTATTAATATGCGATTAACGTGTTTTTTTGTATTTTGTAGACCTTTTTTTACCTGCCCACGCCCTCATTGTATCTATATGTATGTATATCTCAATGCCCTCTAATTTTCTCTGGGTCTTTTACTGCCCCCCTGAAAGTCTCAAACGCCTACAAGGGGGCGTTTTGAGGACCTATGATGTAAACCATTAAAAAGCCGATTTTACGATTTTAGAGGCAACTTTGGCAATTATTATAAATTAATGATAATGATTTTAATAACAACAATTATCTTGTTTGTAAATAAATGAAATATAATATAAAAATTATTTAAAAACTATTTTTATGGGTAAAAATTTTACTTACAAATGACTGCTTTATGTATGAAAACAAATTTGTCGGATGTTAATTAAAAATTTTAACCCGAAAAACCTTATTCATAATTAACCAACAAAATTCTAATTTGGGGAGAGCGCATTACCCCGCTTCGAAACGGAACGGTTAATAGAACATATTTCATAGCACAACTAAGAATGGACGTCATATACAGATAAATAAATATACCTAATAGTACTTACCCACAAAGTATAATAAGTATTTAAATTATTTCCTAGCTAGAACGATGTATTATTTGTACCTATCGTAAGATTGCCGGGCGCAATGCTGGCTCTAGTCCTATTAAACCTCCGCGTGGGCCGGGAGGAATTCATGGCTATTCAGATCTGGTTCCTACGTATCAATGCCGTGGACAGTATGCGTATATTGCGTACGAACACGCTTCCATTGTGCGCGCCGGGCAATGCCGAGCGATCCCAGCTTTCTGAATAACTCGCAAAGTAAGGCCCTCCGTTCATGGAGATACTTACAAACTACGTGATTGTGACACAACCACAAGTACCCTGCAGATGTGCTACTTTTTAAAGCTGGTTTCCGTACACGGCACTACCCGAATTATACTGAACTTGATCATTTTTCACGTGCAGCCGTGGAGTTAACACGATGTCGAACGATGTCAAATGACTTTTTTTCCAACATTAATCTATGCCTTCTTCACTAAATCCTTTCTTGCGTATTCTGGTAATGTAAAGTTATGTAAACACGCATTTTTATTCACTTCCAGAACAAATCTAACATTACTTTCATGTTCAGACGCCATTTCTGTCAAACGTCAAACGAAAGTAGCAGACACGAATGCTACAACGCGTAGCGCGCTAACGACGGCGCTGGTAGCGCGCTACCGACTTCAACCTGACATCCGTCGCGCAGCGCCGTGTACGAACACCAGCAAAATTGTATGGCGGGTACCCACGAGCGGTGTGCGTGCTACGCGCATCAGGCTCGAATAGTTTGTAAGTAGCTCCATGTACGGAGGCGCTAAGTCTGAAGCGGAATACGGATTTGGACAAAGAAATCTATAATCAATTAACAATTAAAACTAAATCACTTTTTTGATTAATCTTAACCACGAATCAGTTTACATTATAAATACAAAAAAAATATTTTTTGGCTAAATTGAAGTTTTTCCAACCGTTTCCGTTGGGTAGTATTAAAATAAAATTGTTTGATGCTTCATAGAAATATAAGACGGCCTCCGTGGTCCCGAGGCAAGACTCTCGACTCACAATCCGAAGATCGCGGGTTCGAACCCGGCGTGCGCAAATAAATTTTATTTGATTAATTTGTGTTATTTCACAATTTATTCATTTAAAATAATATATAGTATATTTGCGGCACGTTCCAGAGTGGAAGATACTATCAGTATCGCCCTGGTGTAAGACCACCATTCAGAATTGAAACGTTGCCTGAAATGGCTTTAGCCGTGTTTAGTGACCAGATCTGAATAGCCAGGTACTTCCCCACCTTCCTCTTTCCTATCTCCTTCCCCTCCCCACTACCTTCAGCCTCACAACATACCTCAATTAGGGACGCCATAGTCTCACTGGCTCCAGACGGGAGCAGTTGGGACTCTTGTGCGGTATTTCATATAAAAAAAAAAAAAATAAGCGTAAGCTACTAAAAAATGTTTTTTATGAAAAATGAATGAATGCTTATAAGAAACAACTTTTCGAAAATATAATTTTATGTCTAAAATTATCTGTGACAGTTTCCATTGATTAATTTTTTTTCTTTCTTACAAAATTGTTAACAAAATAAATAAAAACCACTTTTGCGTTTGGAATTGTGACCTCCAGACTCCGTTTTCCAAGCATTTTTTATGCCTATCACCTGTATTGCTGGCGATATAAGGCACACTAAGGATACATACATTTTCGGCTTGTGCTTTCCTCTAAGTGAAACGTTTGCGCGGCCCTTTCCGGCTCTTTTCGGCCCCTTTCGGACCGTTTCATACAAATCTTAATTCTGGATTTGAGATCAAAATACCCAGCCAAACTGAAAAATTATTTTTGTAATCGACAAATTTTTGTTCCGCCATAAATAGGTAATTAGTATCTTTACTTTACACCCATCAAAATAATTTTTTTTACTAATTTTATTTTATTTTTTTTTTTTTATTTCATCATATTTTTATGATAAATATAGTAAAATTATTTTTTTATTGTTTTTAATTTACTCACAAATAATAACTCAAATTGCCTCTAAAATCATGAAACACTAAAATCTTTAATGGCCTATATCTTATAATTTAAAGCAAAAATAAAAAAGCAGCTCATATCCGTACTAGATATTTAATAAACCTTTTGATTACAAAAATAATTTTTCAGTTTTGTTGGGTATTTTGATCTAAAATCCAGAATTAAGATTTGTATGAAACGGGCCGAAAAGGGCCGGGAATGCATTCCTCTTAAGGGGGTATTCTAGTCTAGAAGCATGAATTGTAGGTGTTTTTTCAGGTGCAATAAAAAAAACAATTATATTTTTGTAGCCATTATTTTACCAAATATTTATTAAACATTAAAGAATACATAAAAAAAATCAAACAAAAAAATTTAAAAAATTAAAAGTTACAGGGTGCTGAAGTGGGGGGTCTCAAAAATAAGGCGCGCCCTGGTTGACACGATTGCAACCCTCCTAGAAACAGAAAAAAAAAAAAACCAAATTTATTTTTAATCCAAACAAATGCTGCCATGGCATGAAACTCGGAGAAATCATAAAAAAAAAATCGCAAAATTGCGGCTATCTGAAAAAAAAACATTTTTGTACCAATTTTTTTGGACTTTCCGAATTTTTTTAGAATAGCAAAAATTTAAACTTTGTTATAGTTCTGGCTCATGCGATAAAATCATGAATAGAGAGAGCTCACACCAAATTTCAAGTAAATCGGTTTAGTAGAACTTGAGATATCGTGTCAACCGTATAAAATAGTGGTTTGAGAAAAATGTGTTTAAAATTTTGTTCTATTTAGATTTTGGCTAGATTCTGTCTAAACCGCGAAATTAAAATCCTTTTAAGGAGGTATTTTTGAATATTTAAACTTTGGAAATATGAAGAAAAAATTTATATATTTTTTTTTCTAGACTAGAATACCACCTTAAGGTTGCATGGTAAAATGACCGTTCAGATATCTCAGGAAACTTAAAAATTAAACACTTCTAACATTCAACATATAGTTAGTTACTGCAGTTAATTTCTCAAGATACGATGGATGGTGTCGGATTTCAGATTTACGACATAGTTGCCCTCACCCTTAGAGTAACAATACACCCCTCACCCTACACCGCATTCAGAGGTCGAGGGTTCGAGACCCGACTTGCGGAAATAAATAAAATTTTATTGATGTGTTATTTCACATTAGACATTGAGTGTCGCTCCGGTGAAATACTACAGTTTATAATTGATAATGGAAACATTTCTTAAATTATTTACAACTAGCGATTTCCCGGCATGCGTTGCAATGCGACATAATAAAGAAATTGTTTCTGCCTGCGTATCCTTTCCAATTCGTCAAGCTTCCCTTCGCCGCCTCTTCCCTCCTGTCCCTTTCCCCTCATGCGTTCCCTCTCCATCTTCCTAGCCTTCCCACTCCCCTCTCACAGTCTCCCGTTCCACCATCTCACCTCCTACGTTCCATATATTTAGTCCCAGTACGTTCAGTTTTCAAACAGCTCGCGTGCCACCTATTACAATTTTTTTTATTCAAATTTTCATTTTTCATATTACAAAAATATTAAATCAAATTTAAAATGCTATTTAAAATGCCTATACTTTCTTAGTGCTTCAAGTAAATTCATTAATTTAAAGATTTTATTCGAAAAGTGAATTTTGATTAAGAAATCGATGGTTTGCAAAAGGCATTCTCAAATCGTGACATTTTCGACAAGAGTTTTTGTAATGATTAAAAAAACTCTTCAGATGTATTGTCATGTGGTTGTAATAATCCAGAAACCTTTGCGAGGCCTCGCGAGGTTGGAAAGAAGGTATTTTGATAGTTTCAAACATTTCCTATGCTTAATGTACCAATACATAGAAAACTCACTTATATACTTAAATATTTGTAAGCAAGCATACTTTGATTTTTATGTATTTATAATGTAACCGCAAAAGTGTCCCAACTACTCCCAACTCTTCAAAGACTTTAAGACCATCGTACCTTCGTTAAGTTGGGAAGCTGAAGAGAGTGCGAAGGAGAAGAGAAAAGGTGGAGAAGTACCAACTTGGCTGTTCAGATCTGGTCACCAAACACAGCTAAAATCATTTCAAGCAACGTTTCTATTCTGAATGTTGGTTTTTCATCTGGACGATATCGAAAGTATCAACAATTCTGGAACGTGTAAAAATATAACAATTATAATTTTTTTTATAAATAAATTGTTGAACAACACAATTTAATAAAATAAAATTTACTTGTGTACCCAGGGATTTTCAATTCGTGACTTTAGAATTCGTAACCAAGGATTGAAACTACTCAACCACGGAGGCCGTCAGCAATCAATTTATGATCTCTGCTGTGGTGGATAATTGGTAACAATCGTCCGGAAAGGAATAAATAAATAATTTAAATAAAAACAGCAGAGAAAACAGCACAGATATTATACAAATAAGTTACTGTGGCGCCTCCGTCCAATGGGCACGCTCCGAGGCACTGAACTCGTTAAATTGGATAGCGCCGTAATTCTCCCGGCGCTATAATGACTAGATCTGGATCGGCAGGTTCATCGACCCCGCCTTAACCTTCCCGCGCCCAATATGGCAATTGATGATACACAGTAACTTTTGTATCTAATATATCTTTCAGTTAAAAAAATCAGATTGTGCAATTCACACGCGGTAGAAGTGAAACCTTCAGAAAACTAAAGAAGACAAGATTGGGGAGACTACGAAGCACCGCACAAATAGGAGACCGATTATACTATCTCATTCTCTCGCAGGCTAAATCCTAAAGATTTATGTGTTTTTTCCTTTTAGTGTCGTTCTTTTTCGTTTCATCAAGTTTCAAATCACAAAGGTGCTTAGGAAGTTTTCACTGAAAAGCAATTTAATATCTGAAACAATTTCCGGCTGAAATTTTAGCAAACCTTAATAATGTGTTTTTATTTTTATTTCTATTTAAATACGATGTGAGTAGTTTATTCATAGTCCCCCTCACTAGGAATTCCCGTTGCGATGCAGACTTTAGGTTGTTGTGTTCGTGTAACATCATTATTTCTTCATCTTAATATTATTTGTTGATTTTTTTCATCTTCATTATTGTTTTCCTCGTTTTAGAATATTGTTGAATATGTTTATTGATTTCCACATATTCATATTACTTGACATAATTCTATATGGCATTATAGAATGGGGCAGCACATAAAAATATAGGTAGCTTATGAATGCTCTACGTGTTGGGGTTTGTTTAGGTCCATTATTTACTTCAAAACATTCTGAGTTATCTATTCACAACTTATTTTAAGGTTAAAAAACATGATCAAAGAAACACTTGTTTGTTATGTTTCTATAGCAATTTATCACAGCCCGGTGGCCCGATACCTAGCTAATAAGGACTAGGAAAGCCCTGGTTAGTCGTACAATCTCCAGCAAAAAGGGAGAAAAAATAACAAGAAACTATCCATACTAATATTATAAATGCGAAACTGCTCGAGTTTGTTTATGACCTTTTCACGCATAACACAATATAAAGACTTTAATAATTCTTTCACCAATATAAAGCTAAATTATATGCGCAGACTACAGGTTGTATATGATGGTAAGCTCTGGCGTTATGAAATTATAAATATTAATATATTATATTTGTTATATGTTTTCTGTCGCTAACAAAAGCGAGTTTTTGCTACTGTCAGAAAAAAATCTTTTCTATGGAAACAATGTTGATATATTTTTGGGCTCTATGCTGGTAGATACTCAGTCTACTGGTCAGCTACTACTGCAGAAAATTCAAATATCAGAATTCGTTTTTTTTTTGGACAAGCTTCTGTTTTGCAATAAATGTCAGATAAGAGTTCCTACATTAAAAATATAATTCGTAACGATTATAAAGACTGAATAATAAATAGTCTAATTTTTTAATTATATTAACAAACTTCCAAATATTTAATTAATAAACATCCGAAATGTTTGTGAGCGCATAAATTCCGAACGAATTAACAAAATTGGATAATTCTTTTTTTTTTGAGCTATAGCTTTATGAAATTTAGGTGGCAGGCGAGATGTTTGAAAACTGAATGTAAGGGAATGAATGTATGGAATGCGGGAGGGAGTGTGGGTGAGGAGAAGGGGGGATAATTGATAAGTTCAACCGCTACAGTAATTTCCCGTAATACCATGCGAGCGAAGCCGCGGGGAAAAGCTAGTCTTTTTATATAAAAAAAAACATACATGTGATCCCCACCACCGAGCCAAACCGTCAATATAGGACAACTAGCGCCAACTGCCCGGGTTGTAGTAATCTGCATTACCGACATATAATTTGTGGGTGATCAATTTTTAGATAAAGACATTTTGTTTTTGAAGAGTTTTATTAAATGTACATTTGTTACTTAAATTTATTTTTTCCGCGACCCGTTTCGATACAACCGTATCATTCACGAGCAGAATTAAAACTAACTTAAAAAATTAAATGCAAGTACCAAAGATTAAATTAGGTGGGAGTAGTGGGAGGGATAATTTTGGGGGGAGAGGGAAAGCGGTGGGAGGAGTCAATATTATACGGAAACATGGTTAGTAAAGGAGATTTGCAAGGCGCTATTATTTTATTCACTAAATTAATTTTAGATTTAATTTTTTTGTTTATTTCGAGCGTTTCTAAAGCGCAAAGATTAAAGTATGAATTTATATTGCATTGTTTAAATTTTGTTTTTTCTTTATTGAAGCTATGGCCTGACTCTATTAAATCGCAAATTCGGAGTAATTATTATTTCTTAAACAAAGTTCATGTTCTCTGATTCTAGTTTTGAAAACATTCATACATTCATTCGTTTTGAATACATACAATACATTCTAGTACATTTAATAAAACTCTTCAAAAAACAAAATGTCTAGAAATTGTTACATAGTTAATGCCCAAGAAATACAAAAAATTTAGATAAAGAACCTACAGATGTCAATAACCATATTAATTTATAGGTTTTAACAATACCTACATGTAAAAACAATTGAAACGTTTGTGAAACGAATTAATTATTTTATTTTTTGTAATAAGTACACCAAATAAAAAAAAATCAAGAACACCGAATTTTACTGATTCCGATAGCTAAAAAAATAATGAGTCAATAGAACTAATAGAATTTAAAGAATTAAAATGACACATGAAAAGTTTACCCAAAGCTTTGGTACAAATAAGTTTCTTAATAATCTAAATTTTAAAAAAAACACCCCTCCCCCCCCGTGTCATCATGGGATCGGAAGAAAGTTTTCAGACTTGGTAAAGTGAGGGTTAAGTCGCGTGCAACCGAATTTTTCCAGCCAATCTCATTCCCAAGGAAATCGCCGCAATGGCGCCCAATTAGTAAAAATGTCGCCTTAATTGTAAATTGATTGGATTTAAGTTTTCTGATTGCTCGGAAGCTTTTGGTGAGGTGGTTAACTTTTAATTGTTCGAGGAGTGTGCGACCTGATCGGGATTCAATGCAGCTCCGCGAAACCGGATTAAATTGTTTTATTTGTCAAAGAATAATTGCAATTGCAGTGTCACTAACGTACCCTCGCTTGCATATTTTATGATCAAATTATTCATAACTCTTACAAGTACATAAATGCACGTGCATCTGATTTAAAGGTTCAAACAACTTTTATGCAATAATATTTCCAATACATTTTACAGATCGTATGAATTATTTTAAAGGATTCCTAAATTTTTAATTTTTTTTTAAATTATGTTTCAAATCGAATTTAATAATGTTATTAATTAAATAATAACAAATAATATTAATTAAATAATAACAACTGTGTTTCAAAAACAAAGTTTTCTTGGTCAGGATAAGATATTAATATAAAAATAACAAAAGACAAACAAGGATAGACAAATAAGAATATACACAAAATATAAATCTCCTTGGTAGAGTGGTTACGATCCTTGGCTACCATTGTGGAGGTAGCGGGTTCAAATCCCGGCGTGTGCAAGTAAATTTAGTTTGATTATTCACAATTTATTACTTCATGAAAAATATTACGTAATATGTTATTTGTTGCAAGTTCTTAGTATCGCCCTGGTGAAAGACCACCATTAAGAATATAAATATTGCTTGAAATAGCTTTGGCCGTGTTTGTTGATCAAATCTGAACACTCAGGTTCTTCTCCACCTTTCTTTGCCTTATATCATTACCCTTCTTAACATGATCAGTCTCACAACATACTCCAATTGGGATACCACAGTCTCAATAGCTCCAGTAAGCAGGGAGCCGCCAGGAATAATTCTGTGAAAATAAATTGTACCTTTCATTCATCATAAGATGGCCAAGATATTGGAGTTTTTTTTAAATATAGCATTATTTCACAATTTCACATTTATCATAAGTTATTCGGTAAAGAATAACTTCTATATAAGTCCAGTCCAGTCCTGATAAGTCTATTGTATTTTGAGGAATCTCCTGTCCGAGAATATCTACATTTCAAAGTATTCTATCTTCCGTGGTGTTTGGTTTAGGTTTACGGTATGGCTTTGATTTATTTTCAGATGTCTTCATTCACAGTCTGGTCGAATATAGTTTTTTTTTATATTAGATCTCACTTTAACTACGTTCAGTCTGCTTTATGTGTGTTTCTGTTAGAGAGTTTAAGCTAGGTCCATAAGAGCGCTCTTGTGGGATACCTTCCTAGAGATATAATGGTACATTGGTAGGTAAAGAACAACCGGTGCAGTGAGACGACCTTAAATTCTAATGATACGCGCAAGGTAACCGCGACGCTTGCTTGGAGTGAAGTGAAGTGAAGTGGGAGAAGAGGTGAAACTTCTTGAGTCTGTAGTTGAGTGCGTAAGGATCATTGTCAATTTTTTGACTGTCAAATTACATTTGTTGTCAATCAACCAAATTGTATAATTCAAATTAAATTCTGTATATTTAACTAACTACACTCCTTTCTCCGTTCATCCGATTTACATCTTCAAACCATCTAAGCCTCCATCTCTTCTTTGTTAATTTTCTGACATCAGCTTGCGATCTTTCCAGATCTGCATATTCTTGTAACACGGTCATTTATGGTTTTATCCCACGTACAAACCTCAAGAATCTCATTTCTGCAGCATTCATTCCACTGAATATTTTTGTACTTATTCGTTTATTGCACATTACAGATCAAATAAAGTTAAATTGGATGATCAACCTTTTAGTTTCAAAAACTTCTCTTTGTTTTCTATTTGTTGTGAAAAATTTCTGTGTTTTAACCAACTTCAAACACACATCGAATCAATCTTGATTGTGCTTTCTATTTCTAACCGCAAATAAATAATAATAAAAATCACACAAGCATACTTCTTATAAACATAATAGTTACCACGTTTTAAACAAACATGTTCACGATCAACTCTGCCTAATGATCGTAATCGAGGCTGCCCTGTTTGCTTTAGATTAAAGTTAAATAAACCAGATCACATGACATAAATACATACGTTCATCTCGACTTCCATTAAATTGCTTCCATCTCGGCTTTGACAGCCTCGCTTACTGACCGCAGGTTATTTGGTACGAGGCAATCAAATTAAGACGTCTCAACCGCAAGCCGAAAAGACCGCAAAGTTCGTTCCTACCAAATATTTCAGACAAAGTAGTCTAAAACCTTATTAAATCTGTTCTGAGATACTTATCGCCCTTCTTTGGTAGTACGTTTCAAGGCCTTCATTTACTCGTATTTATACAATCTAATAGATGCTCTTCAAGATTAGGCAAGATGTTCTAGATTTCTTTCATTTTTAACTCATTTTTTGTGCACCACTTGTTAAAAATATGAAGGTCAGTTTTTTTTTCCTTCAACTGGCTTATTTTAGATGAAACCTTTGGTACTGTTTATCTCTCGTCAATCCTTGATAGATATCCTGTAAAGCAAAGCCATTGCAGTCTCATTCCAGACAAAGCCAACAATTAATACCATACATCTATTTATTTATTTATTGTTTGAAACATTTACAGAGTGTTAATTATTTTAATAATAGAATTGCCGTTGGGATGTAGATAGATATTAACACTCCAATTAGAAATATTCACAGCGTGAGTAATCAATGTTTTGTTGTTACTAGACGGAAATGCTTGTAGTGATGACAGAAATAATGATAATCGAAATGAAATATAAAACCTAGTAGTGTCAAATGTAATACATAACCTGCAGAGAAGGAGAAAAAAGAAAGAAACATATTTTGTTCTTCCTTTGGATCTTGAACAGTTTAACAAGCCTGCTATGATTTGAGATTTTCACTTGATTTATGTTTGGGATATTATGTCGTGTTGCCCTGCCTCCTTCAACAGCCAAGGTTTCGGACAGAATTACACTTTCCATATAAGACTCATCTTACCATACCCACAGATATTAGACATCCATCCTGATGATGGATACAATAATGCTGTCCGAAACGTTGTCTAAAGAAGGAGGTAGTGCAAAACGGCATAATACTCCCAAAATAAATCACGATAGTTTAACAGCCTCTTTAAAATACAAACGAAGCACAAAAAGTAATAACACAGAGTAACCAAACACGAACGAAGTTTGAAAAAGCACAATTGATAAGATAATGTCCTCAATGATAAGTAAAAGATTTCTATCAATTTGACATCCATCGTGTGAAAATTAACTTGTTAAAATTCTAAACAGGATTTCGTTTGTACAACACATTGTATCTGAATTTTTTAACTGTTTAGAGAGCTTCGACAAGTAAAAAACCTTTACGAAATTCGGTGTCAATTAGAGTCGGAGCTAATCCACTTTTAATCTTTGATTTCTTCACTTTCTTCTGGTCTGATGTCTGAATTATTATCTATCATTAGCGTCGTGGTCTCTCCACAACTGTGTAAACCAAACGGACTGATGTTCAGGTATTCCGGGCGAGATCTCTGGTTGGTATTCTGCGTCGGTGCGTAAACAAACGATCGATGCATTTAGTGATGTGATACACGCAAAATGCTTTACGTGTTGGAAAGTGATGCGGAAAAAATTAACAGCTTTGTGTTAACGGTGGGTTTAATTTGTAGAAACCGCTGGAATTGAAAGTATTATTGATTCCAGTGGTTTACCGCGGCAATTTCTACGTTTGTTTTCTACGTTTCGAATTTTCCAATTTTAATCGATTTCATAGATAAAGAAAACAACGAATAGGTAGGACAGTACTACTACTCGTGTTATACCTACTCGTATTCAGGACAATTTCATTTACCAAATCAGTGTTTAAACAAGAGATGCAAAATGTGCATCATTAAGAAAAAAGAGATTTCATTGTTTAGCTTGTTACATAAAAGTATTTGTAACTAGTGTGTGCACCCCTTTATAGACTCTTTATTTATGGTCTCGGTGTGTGGCAACTCTAGTGCTTACCCATTAACATTTGGGCATTGGTTATATTGCGAGCCCTGCATTGGAGGAACCACCACTTACCCGCCCTGGTATAGGTAACAGATGGTTACCCCTTCAAGGCTCTTGCAAGGACTCTAATTTTTTTTAATAAAAACGACTCTACATTTAATAAACGAAACTAGACCTCCATTGTGCCCGCATACGTTGTTAGGCAGCAGTATGCAAGTGCTTGCTATGAACAATGTTAGTATCAAAGAAAAGTATAAAATATTACCTGAACCTCTTTTGGGTAAGGAAAAATAAAAACAAAAGTAGGCAGAATGCCTACCCTGCCTAATCTTTATGCAAATATTAGCACAAGACAAAAAATAAAATAAAAATAACAACAACAAAAAAAGATAGATGATGGATCCAGAAACGGAAGCGGCCCTCACAGATCGCCTGGCAGTCCTGTTGAGTGTGTCGGAGATCGGGCAGGCCGGATACAAGGTTCGGATTCCGCGCCCTTAAGCCGACTTCCCGGTGGTGCCTCGACGAGAAGTAATTGGGAAGTGGGGGGATTAGATGCCCGAAGACCCAGAGGATGTCGGGTTGTCGGAGGCAGGGTGGAAGGTCCCCTAGCTGTCCCTGCGAACCTACACAGATTCAAATCAGCAGATTTGAAAAGAAAGCCAGTAATTTTTTTTGGAACAGCCGAGAGCTTTGGGTCCTCTTGACTGCAACACGACGGATCTTTTTTTGAAGATCGCTATGATTCTGGTCGTCATACTCACCATCTTGGGAGTTGGCTGGAAATTATCCTGGAGGGATGATTGGCATCTACTGCTTCTGGAGGGTCCTTTCGGTTGGGAGCCAATTCGTCCTGCTTTTCTCACGATGTGAGATTCGTTTCACAAAAAAAGATTTCATCATGCGTTATTTGCGTTTGCCGCCAATAATTATGGGAGTAGGGGAATTCAAATTTTATAGGTATATTTCTTTTCCCCTTTCTTTGGATCTCTTTCGTTCGGTGATCTGGTTGAAAAAAATGACTTATTATACATAAATTAAACGGACGGAATTATTCATCAAATAATTCTGCCAAAGAGTCTTAGTGAGACAGTGGCGCACCCTTTGTAATGATACATGCACGCGCAGGGCATGGACCGGTTCGCCCATTGCACTCGCTGACCGGTGGCTGCGTGGGTAGATGGGCGCGTCTGCCAGCCGTGTCCTTCGTCCAATTGAAAGATCGTAGATATAAGTACCGGTGACAATTTTTTAGTCCCACTGGCTCCGGGAATCTTGTGAGAAATTCACATAAATTAAATAAAATTAGAAAGAAGAAAAATCAGAGAGAGATTCGTAAAATATGTTTATGAACTTTAATAAAAATCAATCAATTCGATATCGCGATCATCTTCCCGTTGCAACTTCCTGCAACCATGGCAACAATGCGTTTTTGTATTTATTATTAAATAATGCATTTCCAGTTGGAATCTCTTACCAGACAATGCATAGCGGTGCAATTAACGAGTTTTGAAGAAATAACTGTTGCTGTTTGAAGTCGTTGACATGAATCAGCTCTTCCTTCTGATTATAAAACTTTATCATATTTACTGCTTTCCATTTTATTTTTATTTTTTTATTGTTTTATTTTATTTTATTTTATTTACACGCCCATAGGGCTTTTACATATAGTGCAGTACATGTTTTTGATAAAATATAGGAAATAACATAAAATATAAGAAACAAAATAAAGATAACATAAGATATAAGAAACAAAATATAGATAACATCAAATATGAGAGTTGACAATAAGCAGGTAACATAGAATATATGGTAAGGAAATTAATGTGAGATAGTTATTTTAATTATAAAGAGAAATACGATAAGATTGTCATTATTTGTGTTTATAATTAGCAATATTTATTATACATATTTGGTACGTGTTTGTCGAATCATAGCTACAATAATATTTCGATAAAGGTGCTACATAGTGCATGATATTTGTAGCTTTATTTTAAACTAGCTTTTCCCCGCGGCTTCGCTCGCATGGTATTACGGGAAATTACTGTAGCGGTTGAACTTATCAATTATACCCCATCCTCCCCACCCCCACCCCCTCCCGAATTCCATACATTCAGTTTTCAAACATCTCGCCTGCCACCTAAATTTCATAAAGCTATAGCTCAAAGAAAAAAAGAATTATCCAATTTTGTTCATTCGTTCGGAATTTATGCGCTTACAAACATTTCGGATGTTTATTTTTAATTAAATATTTGAAAGTTTGTGAATATAATAAAAAATTACAGTATTTATTCAGTTCATTTATTCAGTCTTTATAATCGTTACGAATTATATTTTTAATGTAGGAACTGACATTTATTCCAAAACAGAAGCTTGTGCAAAAAAATAAAACATATTCTAATATTTGAATTTTCTGAAGCAGTAGCAATCGTTTCCATGGAAACGATTTATTTCTGACGTTAGCAAAAATTTGCTTTAGTTAGCGACAGAAAACGTATAACAAATATAATATATTAATATTTATAATTTCATTACGCCAGAGCTTACCATCATATACAAAATATAGTCTGCGCATATAATTTAGCTTTCTATTGGTGAATGAATTTTTAAAGTCTTTATATTGTGTTATGCGTGAAAAGGTCATAAACAAACTCGAGCAGTTTAGCATTTATAATATTATAGTATATAGTATGGATGTTCTAATATGCTGAGTTTAAATTTTGACATCGATTGATGACGATAAACGTCTATTGAGGTATATTTGTTTCCGAGTATATGAAGCCTTTGCAAAGGAGAGTTGACAAAATAATTATTAGCAGAATTAGTAATAAAGCAAAGCGCGTTAGAACGAGTATCGCGCGTGGGTATTCTCAAATTTATTTTAATGGTTAAATCGAGGGCGTCCAGTCTGCCATTCGCTAGATTGAAAAGACAAATTATGTTTACAATCCAATTTTTAACCTTACTAGGACAAGCCTGTGTTGAGTTTCATAATTTTAGAAAGTAATAAAAAATAACACAAAATAATTTAGATATTGTAAGAACGGTTACACTTTGTGTATTTTATACACCCAAAAAATTTGTAGAAAAATAGTTTATCATGTATTAGTAGCTAAAATAAAAGCCAGATTTCCTGTTATACCCTGTACAATCAATCAAACAACGACAGACAGTCAATGTTTTTTGTTTTTGTTTTTTTTATAGAATACAGCAAAAGTCCCAAATCACGTCTCGAGCCAGTAAGACTATGGCATCCCCAATCGGGGTATTTTGTGAAGCTGAAGGGGAAGGGGAAGAGGAAGGAGATGGGGAGGAGGAAGGTGGAAAGTACCTGTACAGTACAAATGAAAGACAGATGAAAGTACAGATCTGGTCACCAAACACGCCAAAAGCCATTTCAAGCAACTTTTCAATTCTGAATGGTGATCTTACACTAGGGCGATACAGAGAGTATTTTACACTCCGAAACGTGCCGCAAATATACTATAAATTATTTTAAATTAATAAATTGTGAAATAACACATATTAATCAAATAAAATTTATTTTCTACGCCGGGATTCGATCCCGCGATCTTCGGAATGCGAGTCAAGAGCCTTACCGCTTGACTACGCCGGCCGTCTTAAATGTATGTAACTATTGAGCTTGCTTTGCAGAGCAATGTTTTACAAAGTACTTTTAAAACAGTTTTCGCATTGATAACCAAATCAATGAACATAATTGTAAAAAAGAACAGTTTAGGTATACGCTTACGGCTTACATAATATATAAGGTGTCAAGGGCCCTACTACTTGACTTACTTTAACCAGTGATTCCTGGCATTATTTGAAATAAAAAATATAAATGAAATTTTTATCTTTTTTTAACTTATAACATAAAAACCAGTAGGTATTGGACAGTTAAGGCGAGTTGAGGGAAGTAAGAAAGAATTTCGATATTTGAAAATGTTTTTATATTTTAATTCACCTGAAGTTGGGTTAAAATTGAGATTAATACCACTTACATCGATTTACCTCTTTAGGGACCCAGTTTTTAATAAGGTCATACTAGCATGTATGCAGGTAAAGAAGCATAAAATACAGGCGGCTTACTGTGTCTACTATATTAGCGTAGTATCGTCAAGTCATTAGTCAATAGCATAGCTAATGGGAGAGATAAGAGAAGTATTATTGCTGGCAGATCGAGACGGAGATTACTCCCGACTAACGGAGATTTAAACTCAAAACAAACCGAACAATATTGAGTATACATGCAGGTTATCCAAGAGAAAGAGTGGAAACAGATTCTATGCTATATCTACAGCAATTTGTTACAGGGTAGGTCACGGAATAATAAATGTTTTCGAATTCCGAAATTTTTTCTTGAATTGGTGATCAATTTTAATGAGGAGTTTATGTCTTATGTACATTGTCAATTTCAGTTTTCATTCAAATCAGTAATTCACTGATTCACTCACGCTTCTGATGCTAATCCCGTCGGGGTCACCATTTATAGCTGAACGGAATGGTATAACTTACCTATATTATGCTATAAGGGTCGCGGAAAAGGAATAATAACGTTTGGTGATTTGCATTTTTATTTACAACTTTAACTTTTTAGAAGAAAGATTTAGATTGACAGATAACATGTGTGATCTACTCTAATGCAGAAACCGCAATGGTACAGCTAGTAAGATTATCGGAGCTTCTCGAAATGTTGGTGTGGCCAGTCTATGAAAAATAATGATACCACTACAAAAAGTAGTAAACTCGCTACATATTGAGTCGCCACATGTTTTTCTGTAACAAATGATGTCCATAGGGCGATCAAAGCGATTTGATCACGATTCCGTACGGTGTACCTCAGGGTTTTGGTCTAAGGCAGTATATATTAACCGATCGAAGTATCTAGCTGGGAATGTTGACTTGTTGTTTTGAATCACGATTTTCATAAAAAATACATATGAAACAGAGATATAAAGCATTTTCAACTGCTTTGCCAGAGCGATTTAAAGACGTTTTGTTGATAGATAAATCTAACAGACAGATTTTTACATTTTTAGGAATATGTCATTTTGTCTACTTATATGTTTATCTTGATTATTGTAAGTTAGGAAAAAAGTATCATTTTTCTCGGCAAATGACCCAGAAATATGTAAGAAGTTCTGAACGGTTCAAAGAACGTCTTCATGGGCTTGAAATTCCGTGATTTGACGATATTTTCATCAGCTTTATTTTAATGCTATTTGCAACCGTTTTCTTTCGAGTGTGTTAATCCACAGAATACCAAATATTTCTTGAAATATTGTTTCTAAACGCTTCTATGGATAATTCCGCAAATGAGTTGTGGATTTTTCTCTCCTAATCAATTTGTTTAATGTCATATCTTGCCACACGTTGAAATGATACTTCCTTGCTTATTTAAATCAAATAATTCTCATCTCATATTTTTGGAGGGTCAATGTCCAAATGACCCTAAGGGCCGGCCGCCACGGCGTGTATGTATGTTTATTTATTTGTGTGTTTGTACACGAAAGTCTTTGAGTGCTACTCAAGTGACAGTTGCTCCAAAAGTGGGTCATTGGGGTAGTCGACTTATGGTAATAACGTCCCACTATTAGCCTCTATCCTAGACCTTACTGTTTACTTGTATGTTTGTGGTGTAGGTGCCTACAACGATTTAAGGTTTGTCTTCAAATTACTTTTAAATTCATTTTTTGAAAATATATGATGTTAGTCAATGGATTCTACCATAATATTATATTTCTTTCAGTTTTAATATATGCAATCCATCCAATGAGTAAAATTATTAGTTTTTTTTTCAAATTAAAGTGAGGATGGTAATAACTGAAGAAATAAACCAATACAATTACGTATTTTCGGGTGTTTGGTTAATTTTTTATGTAAATACCCTACAGGAGTGCCATATGCTCCGTTTGGAGCCAGTGAGACTTTGATTTCCCAACTGGGATACGTTGTGAGGCTGAAGGTAGTGGGGAGGGAAAGAAGATGGGGAAGAAGAAGGTAGTCAAGTACCTACCTACCTAGAAGTACCTGGCTTTCCAGATCTAAAACAAACACGACTAAAGCCATTTCAAGCCACGTTTCAATTCTTAATGGTGGTCTTACACCAGGGCGATACAGAGCATCTTCCACTCTGGAGTGTCTGTGAGTGAGATCAATTCTGTCTTACTTTTGATGAAATTGAGCCAATTCGTACACGAGAGTCTCATCTGCTCCCAACTCACCCAACTGTCTGATCCAAGTGGGGCTTAAAAAATTTTGTGAGTCTGAAAGAAGTGGAGATGGAAGGAGACAAAGGAGATGAAGGTTTGGAAATACCTGACTATTCAGGTCTTGTTACTAAACACGACTATTACCAAATATGATTTAAGATTTTCTCGGCCAAAAGTGTAAATGATATTTTTTTGGTTATGTTTGGCTTCCTTCTTCTTTAACAAGCATTTCAAATAGCGTTACACTGTCTATGATCAAGGTAGATGTGCAGGTTCAAGTGAAGTGTGGTGTGGTGTGGTTGTGCACGTAAGAGGTGATACCGTGGTGCGTACGCTTATTTTCTTAGGACCGGTATTTCAGTACAACAATTAGTAAAATTAATCTGGTAAACTGTCAAGTACAGGAAACCAAGATTTATTAAGTCTTATCCCTTTCGTCCTTATTAACATTAATGGGTTTTTGAGGATTTCAATTGCCTCCTGATTTTTGGGAAGACCCAAAACTCATCGAGCACACTAACAAACTTTTGATTCTGAATGGTATTCTTTCACACCAACCATATGCCTAGTTGTTTCGCAAAAATTCAAATGTAACATTATCACCAAATGGCCAGTCAGTGTTTTTTGTTTTTGTTTTTGTGACATTCGAAAGATATCCGTTAAACGCCACTCTAGGTGCGGTAGAGCCTTCTCTTAAATTGTAATCAGCTGATAAACTTAAAAACATGATTTTGTTTATTTATTTATTAATTTATACACGCCCAATTAGTGCTTTTACATATAATAAAATTAAAAAAAAAACATTTGATATAATCAAAGAATTAAAGAGAAAACACAATTAAAATAAGTACCAAGTATAAAAATTTTAGCTTAAAAACAACAAACAGAGTAAAATATAGGATGCACATTCATATAAATTTCGATACATATTGAAAATTTATAAACATTTCAAAGCTATCAAGATAGACATACAGATTTAATAACAATTTTTTTGTAGGCTGATAGACATTCACTACCGTTGGTGTTCTTGTAATATTTATTCCCTGCACTGTGCAGTCGGTTCATTACTGAGTTTATTTCTGCATTAATAATAATAATAATAAAGTTTTATTCCAGGATGTGGGGAGGATAGTGCAATCCCACACGTCCCATATGATTGTACATATTTATATAATATATTTTATAACATATTTTGATATAATAGTTTTTTTTATCATAGAATAGGAAAAAAAAACAAAATAAAATAAATATAAAAATTAAATACAAAAATTAAAAAAAATAAATAAGTAATCAATTCTATTCTTCAAGCTCTGGCCAGGCGCTCACTCAGGAGTGGGGTTTGGTGCTGGAACGCTGCGGTCACCACTGCATTGTCAGAAGCCACTAGCCGCATCCTGGCTCCAGTGACCCAATATCTCATTAGACCGGCGAATCCGTGCAATCCTAGTTCAGTGAACATTGTCGATGCACATTACATGCATCATTATATTGGATCCGGAGTCGTTCCATCGAGGTGGTTCGGTAGTTACACCATGTTTCGCATGTATATAGATTAGTGCGAAATGCATTGGTACCTGAATTGTTACAATGATAAGGTACCTTCTGACGAACCGTTCTACTAGGCACATGAAAGTTAATGATAGTTGTCCTCTTCTGCTGATCACAATTTGTTCAAAAGCTGGACTTGAAATCGGTATTTAATGGGGATGACTTTGTCTAACGTGAATTTTTGCGAAACAACTGGATTAGTGTATATACCACTTTGATTGGCATCCATCTAATGTCTGGTCTCTGGAAATGGTCTAGTTCCGATCATATGGTGACGTTGACCGACATTTTCTATAATTTCTCTATTTAATTGTTAGCAATGACTCTGCGACTGATAGATTGCTAATTCGATAAATGAATAGTTAGAGCACTTTCCATTCAAGTCAATTAACATTGGGGCCGAAGAAGCTACATATCAATCAATTTAACAAGCGTAGAGATTGGACTCGATGCTTAACCAGAAATTAATAGTAATTAATTTAGTAAGACTGCAGACAAGGAAAAAGGAGAAAATCTGATTAATGTTCTGTTATCGTATTGAGGAGTGTGCATGTATGGTAAATCCATGGTAAACCTATTACGGTTAATTTCTTAATTATAGGCTTTAGATAATTATATATTTACAACGACTTAAAATGACTTATTTTATTTGGTTTTATGATAGCTGGCCTGTTTAGTATTGAAACTTTTTTGGGACGTTTCCACATATCCCAAGGTCCTGTTCAAAATATTATTTTCTCCTTTGTTCACCTCCTTCCTTACAAAGCCTCGCTTGGGATTAATAGATCAAAGAAGAAAACGACTAAAATATTAGTTACCGATGCCAGTTTAAAGTATTATTTATACAATCATTTTGAAATACCCACACAAATTAGTTGAAATATTGTCGCGATCGTGATCACACCAATTATTAATCTCTCACCAAATCGTATTTACATAACCTTTTTAACCACTGGAGCGCTTTTTGCCACAATATAGCACTATTTAAAATATCTCGGATTGCTGTGCTGCCAATTTTGGCTAATTTTCTCTTATTTGCAAGTAATTAAGTAGAAGTTTACGATTTTATAATATTTTTTTAATGAATCTTACGAATGTGTGATAATCGACAAAATATAGTTGAATTCTTTGACTATATAGAACTATAATCAATTTGTATGTCTCCAGATTGAAATTCGGAGGTATGATTTTTTTAATCTGAGCAAAAAATATTCAAAATGATCACCGTCAAGCAATACTATAATACAAATCATTGAAACTTTCGCAAACGCTGATTTCGATTAATTCAAAATGGAGTCAATCAATTTATCAAAAGTATCCCCAAACTTGTTGAACAGATTACGCATCCTATTGGTGAGTGTATCTGATTGGTTGGTTGTGTTTGTGATGCAGGAAAATGATACATTTTGTCCTGTATTTCTAGTTGGTACATGGTATTTAATAGTGGCAACGGTGGTAGAGTTGAAATTAAGTATAAATCCATACAAATAAGTATAAATACCACTTAACAATAAGCCAACCCTTACACATAGAAAGAAAGGCACTTGGATTAAATTTACTTCAACAATTAGAGATCAATGAACGAACGAATGACTCAAATATAACATTAATTAATACAGTAAGGAACAATATTTATTCACCACTGCTCAATATGTTCATAAAACCTACACAATATAACACATTTAAATAAGCCAATAGCAGTCACGTCATAATTAAACAATTAAGAACACACGAACATTAAATTTGGGAAAAAACAGATTTTAAAATATCCCACACAAAAGAAAATCTATTTGCTCAATTATTTTCTCAGTAAATTGGTTTAACCGGTAAAAAATCATTTTACCCTATGAAAATTGAAAGGGGGCTATTTTTTTAAACTAATTACCGCTACCCGAATTTCTCCCCACTTCTAACATATCTCCATTAAACGTTTAAAATTTTTAAGCTCTTTAAAAAAATATATGTTATTTTTGAAGATAGTATCTTGATGGTCCCCACGCCGAAACGCAAATTATATGAAATTCCCTCGATAGAAAAAAAACGCAAAATATGCTCCAAAAATTATTATGAATGCGTTGATTTCACTTATTTTAGAAGTTATATGTATGAAAAAAATCACAGTGTTTCTTTAAGATGAAGCTATACGTGAAATCCTATTTAGATTCATCTTTACGATAAATCGGTATACAGTATGAACATCAAAAAATATGCTACGGACAAATTGAAGCTTCTACTAGCTTTTCTGTGTATTGGAATTACAATAAAATTATTATTTACACAACCAAAAATATAAGCGTAAGCCTCTTAAAAAATATATTTTTGCATGACTTAACTATGAAGTAATTTAAGAAACAATTTTCAAAAATACCCCTTTATGGCTAAGACTATTTTTGAGGTTTTGTATGTTCTAATTTTTTTTCATTCTTGTAAAAGTATGCACAAAATAAATAAAAACCGCTTTTTCGCTTACTTGCCTCGTGCAAATACGACGCGCGATTTTAAATTTTGAATGCATGAGAATCGAAATATTTCTGGCGTTTATATTCCTCTTAAATACTATTTTAGATGTTCCCTACGAGATTTTTGCTCCATTTCAAACGAGTCATGTTTTATTAAACATTTTCACAATTTTCACTTCAATTTTATCGTTTTAAATATAAGCGCGCTCTCTACAACATTGTAATTATATATTTCTCCATATTCTTCTTTTTGAGTGGGTATACGGCGCCTAGAAATGGTGAAAAACATAACTAGGCAGCAGATTGAGCCTCTGAAGAAAACTCGACGCTGTGGACACTTCAATCATCAAACTGATAGTAAAATTCGATATTAGGGTCTCTAGTATTGGGTCTTGAGTGTACATTGTATTGTGATTAAGGACTAATGTGTTTTAAAGCACTTCATGCCAACTTTAAGGCTTGTTCGGGCTATCTGCTGTCTAGTGCGTGGTGCAGGTAGCAGCCACTGGCTTGAGCAGTGACTAGACCTGAAAAACAGGTAGCCCCCGACCTTCCCACTTCTCGTTGACCCCTGCTGAGCTTGCATATGAGTCATTCCTCATGCAGGTTCGTTATGCGATACCTCTAACCATTGTGCCGTGTCTCCCATTATATGCAGCCCATAAAATACTAACAATGCAGGAAGCTTTATCTGATTTTCATATTGTGATAGACTTTTGAATTACGAGAATCATTACATTGAATCGTAAATGCTTTGACTTGTTTGTTGATACTTTCAGATCTAAGTTCCTCTGATATTTCAAGAAATGTAATTTATGCTCAAATTATAATGAGTCTTTTGCATGCCGGAAATATTTGTAAATTGGGCAAGCGGAATTCCATTTCCAGCGTTAGAAGTGTATTTATCGTTAATTACGTTTCTGAAACATTTAATATTTGGTAAATATTAAATATATTTGGTTGACGGCCGGCGTGGTCGACCTGTAAGGCTCTTGACTCGCAATACGAAGGTCGCGGGATCGAATCCCGGCGTGGCAAATAAATTTTATTTGATTAATTTGTGTTATTTCACAATTAATTCACTTAAAACAATATAAAGTATATTTGCGGCACGTTCCAGAGTAGAAAACACTCTCAGTATCGCCCTGGTGTAAGACCACCATTCACAATAGAAACGTTGCTTGAAATGGCTTTAGCCGTATTAGGTGACCAGATCTGAATAGCCAGGCACTTCCCCACCTTCCTCTTCCCCATATCCTTCCTCTATCTTCAGCCTCACTACCTTCAGCCTCACAACATAGTCTCACTGGCTCCAGACGGGAGCAGTTGGGACTCTTGTGCGGTATTCATACAAAAAAAGAATAATAATATTAAAAAGTGTGTACACTTAGTACCATCCTTTTCTTAAATGAGACATTGCTTGAATTAAACTCATGCCTACCTCAATTATCGTACGGATATTATCTTAATTTTGTTCATAGAAACTTCCCTCTTGGGAACTTCCGCAATCAAAATCAATATCAATTACCGTCTACTAAGAAGCCCTGAAACTTTCCATATTCCTTTCCAAAAATAACCAACTTAACTTTCACCCAACCTCTTGTACAAATGTGTCGATTATATAACAGCCACTCTAGTGACAAGATTTACGGTAGTCCTAGAACTTTATTCAATTTCTTGAATCTCTTGTTTAACTTAAACCAAACATTATTTTCTTTTGTGTTGTTATTGTTGTTGTTTTACATAATAATAAAAACACACATCCTAACCGTTAAACGGTATTTTAGTTACACTTTGAATAAAGACTGTAAAATTTTTATTTCCAATTGTTACTAAAAAATGTCTTTAACTTAGCTGTGAAAGAACTGGCAACATTGCATTTTGGTAGATGGCGCATGCGAAATGCACGTCAGTTTCCCGACAAAATGACAGATTTACGATCTGTGATTTGTGATTCATGTCATGTTTTTGTTCATAATTTTTATTTAATGAAGAATTCACTATTATATTAAGATAATTCAGTATCATATTTAATATTATTTTTGTTATTTTTTGTTAGTTTTAATCCACTTGTATAAAGTGATGTTATGAATTAAGTACCGTGTTATCGAAACAAGCGAGGTTAATTCTGATATTTTATTTTTTATTTGAATTTTACCGCTTGAATTTAAGGTGATCCAATAGTCCAGGGAAAAATCGAAATCGGAATTCACGCCCCTTTGTGGGAGGAATTTAAAAATACTTGAGAAAAGGCTTTTGGGAAATTTGGAAAAGAAATTTGAGAATTTTTTTTACAAGTTAACTTCGTAAAGGCCTGTAAAAACATTAACTCCTATTTAACGCGTTGTTTATTGTAATTACAAGGAAATTTAAAATTAATTTCACGGAACCAAGCGACGCGGAGCCATACGTCTATTTCCCGCTCCGGCCGGGGACGAACTAATACAAAATGGGTGTTGCAAATCCGTAGTCCTTGGGTGGACCGCATAAGGTTCACTTTGAAAATCCAAATTCGTCGACTGCCCGCCGTATTGTGAAATAACAACGCGAAAATGCATATTTTATTTTATTTCGTGAAAACAATCATATCCCAAAAGGGATTTATAAGTAGAAGAGTTTGCACTTGAAAGTTTTTTTTTATAGACCTAAAACATTATTTTTTTCTAGGCTTATTAAAAGACTATATTTTTTAATGACTTAAATTTATGTGTGGGTAAAATCACATCCAGTAAATCAATATTTATATTGCGCAATGATGAAATCAAAATGTCGGCGAAACACAATTTTTTTTTACAATTTTTAGTAAATTCTGTAAATATTTTTGGACACTGATTTCTTGAGTTCTGTACAGCACCTAACGTGGGACACGTGCACTGATACTAGTTAATTATTGACTTCCCAATATTTGCTTTCAACTACCTTATTGAATCTCACATTACGATTCCTCTTTTCATATCATTCGTGACAGACGGGAAAGCTGTTAAGTCTGATTAGGTATAAACACATAACACTTAGGTTATGCTTGTCTTGCCCATTTTACAAAACACACCATTTCTGCTTTTGCCGTGTTCAAAGACGCCGGTATAAAATATCCGAAAGATAATCAACAAATAATGATGTTTATCTCTTAGCAGAATGATGTCGAGTGATCATAAATATCTGGAAGTCATTTTATAAAACCATTCACGCGATTAAGCGACCATGAAATTGACATTTTGAATGTTTTTTTTATTTATCTCGGAGGAATAAATTGCTGTGTCTGATTCAAAGATAAGCCGTAACTTTGATAGGCAAATATTAAAACATAAGAGATAAAAAAACAGATTAGCTTAGACAGAAATTATTATAATTGGAAAATGTTGTATTTTATTTTAAAATAAAAAAAAATTGAAAGAGATGGGATTGGGCGCGAAATTGAGTGATCTGGAAGTATGTTGCCTGTTGTATGCTGATGATGCGGTGCTGATTTCTAACAGTATGGAAGATTTACAGTCGCTTGTGTCTAGGATGAACGAAGTATGTCTGAAAAATGAGTTAATGATGAATGTAAGTAAGTCTAAAGTGATGGTATTTGAAAGAGAGAGTACGAAAACAATTTGCAACTTAGTTGTGAATGACGAATACTTGGAGCAGGTGGATGAGTTTGTATATTTGGGAAGTATGTTTACGAGAGATGGAAAGACTGATAGAGATATCGAAAGACGGGTAAATACTGGTAACTCCATTAATGGAGGACTGAACGCCGTTGGCGCCAACAAAAATCTGTCAAAAGAAGCGAAGCTAGCCGTCCATAATGGAGTGCTGGTACCTACCCTGATGTATGGCAGTGAGGCATGGAACTGGCAGAGAAAGGATGAAAGTAGACTGAATGCTGTAGAAATGAGATCCCTGAGACGTATGTGTGGTAAAACCATGTATGATCGTGTGAGAAATGTGGAGATCCGCAAAGAATGCAAGGCTGATGTAAGCGTTATGAGTAAGATTAAGAAAGGGACGCTCAGATGGTTTGGGCATGTAGAGCGAATGAATGAGGAAAGGAGTGTAAGGAGAATATATGACGCAAATGTGAATGGTAGACGAAGTCGGGGACGCCCGAGGAAGACATGGCACGACCAAGTGAATCAGATACTTGAGTCGGGCGATGTCAAGAGTCAGAATAATAGAAGAGCATGTATGAGACGATGTATGAATGTGAACGAAGCAAGGAGTGTGTGCCAAGATCGAGTTGTTTGGCGGTCTGTCCTCTCTGCCTACCCCTGCGGGGAAACGGCGTGATGGTTAGTTAGTTAGTTAGTTAGTTAGTTATTTTAAAATTGTTTGGAGTGTGCTTATTTTTAACCAGAAAAGTCCTTATAAATGCCATTTGTTTTACAGAATTTGAACAATTCATCGAACTCTAAAGTAACTGATCCAGATAACAATATTACAGTACTTGAATAGAACTTTTACAGCTCCGGAATATTGACTTTGAAATTTGACGAATTGTTCAAATTCTGTGCAATAACTGGCCTCAAGATCAAGTTTCTGGTAAACCAACAGATTTTTATTGGCTTGTCGATGAAACTCGATTTTTTATGTGAGCCCTGGTATAAGACCACCATTCAGATGCTTGAAATGGCTGTAGCCGTGTTTTGTGGCCAGATCTGAATAGCCAGGAAATTGTCCATCTTCTTCCCCATCTCCTTCCCCTCCCCACTACCTTCAGCCTCACAACGTTCCCCAATTGGGGATGCCAGAGTCTCACTGGCTCCAGGCGGGAGCAGTTGGGACTCTTGTGCGATATTTATATAAAAATTTAAAAAAGATGGTTGTCTGGAAAGTCGGTTTACGGACGATAATTTTACGTGATAACGTCATATAATAACGATGAAGTTGAAGAGAGATAGATGCGTCACAAGCCGAACGCTTAGGCCGAATGCTTGTTCCGCGCTCTCGCTTGCGCGTGAGAATGAGTCATGCTTTTTTGTGAGGGCAGCCGGCGTTCATGGATTTATAATCGTTATCACGTCAAAAAATGTGAAAATCGCAAGAGTCCCAGCTGCTCCCAACAGTCTGGAGCCAGTGATACTAAAGGATCCTCAATTGAAGAACGTTATGAAGCTGAAGGCAGTGGGGAGCGGTTGGATATGGAAGAGGAGAGTGGGGAAGACCTGGCTATTCAAATCTTGTCACCAAAAATGGGTAAAAAAATTTCAAGCAACGTTACAATTCTGATTGGTGGTCTTCTTACACCAGAGCCAATCTGGAACGTGCCGCAAATGTACTTTGGAGGGGACCCACCACTTTCCCAACGGCTGTGTGAGGAAACTGATTGTTTAACCTCCTTAGCCGCACACTTCATGACTTTAATTTTTTGTAAAAAGGAAGTCACATTTATTTTTAAACGAATCTAGACCCTCCAATGTCCCTGCATGCATGATTGTTAGTAAGAAGGAAAATGTATGCATACTTACATTTGCAGTAATTAACAAGTTAAAGACACATCATAAATGTGTTCGCCTGTTGGTTCAGCATCTAGTTGGAGTGAAATAGAAAGAAAATATTTATATGTGTAAGTACGATTAAAACAAAGAAAATATATAAAAAGAAAGAAATCGGGGGCAGTTTGTCCCACTATGCGGGGCAGTCCCGGCGAGAATGAGCGTCGGTGGTTCAGTGGTAGAATGCTCGCCTGCCAAAAATGTAAATAAATTGTAAAATAGCACAAATTAATCAAATAAAATTTATAAATGAAAACAAATAACTTTATGGACACCAAAAAAAAAAATTGAAAAAAAATAAATAAATAAAAAAAATTAAAAAATAAAATTTACTTGGCGCACGTCGAGATTTGTACCCGCGACCTCGGGATTGCTAATAAAGGCCATAATTTATGGCTTTATTAATGCCTGTTTCAAGTTTTACGTTCTGATGTCGCGGAATCCCTCATCTTCCAGTAGCTTCGTTCCACATCATAGCATAAGCCATAAAATACAGCTTTTAACGATGGGGGTAGGGAGAATTCAAACAGTGACTGGTTGTTCGATTACCGGGAATGATTGATTATCTATAAAATATGAAAAGGACACAAAGGTGCTGATACTCCTCTGAAGGATGGCCGTGAGACATGGAACTGACAGAGGACGAAATAACGAAGAATGAATGATGTAGAAATGAGATCCATGATGTGTATAATTTGTAATAAAATGGTGTTAATAAATGTTCGAATAATTTTACAATGCATTTTATTTATTTTTTTGTTACAAAAAATACAATAAAACATTTCGATTTATATCAATTTGCAAAATTATATTATTAATTAAATTCTAAATGATTTAGTTGATAGTCCGGTTTTACTTGAATTGATTAGCTTCCGAATTCCACTTCGTAATACTAGAAGTCAGGATTTATTTCAGTGCAGAAATTCTGGACTAACTACCATATGTATTCTTCTTTACCCAGAATACTAATGGAGGGAAACAATTATACCAAGTCAGTGGACATCTTCAATTTATCTTTGAATAAATTTAAAATATTTTTATTGAGGCAGTTCAGTTATGTACAATAAATATGTATTTTTCTAACTATGCTATAAATGTAAAAGCCCCGAAAAAGGGCGTTTATTAATAAATAAATATTATTTTTTTTTATATTATGTTTTTTCGTAGGTGCACTGTACAGGGCCCGCAGACACTTTAATAGTACACAACTGCTAGCCCTGTACAAATCGCAAGTGCGTCCCACGGTTGAATTTGGCAGCCACCTCTGGTATGGATCACCAAAATACTTGAAAACTACCCTCGACTCTGTGCAGAAACGGGCGGTCCGTTTGATAGATTCTCCCACCTTAACGAACGGATTGCAATCTTTAGAGCACAGGCATCGGGTGGGGATGCTATCCCTGTTCTACCGGTATTTCAATGGAAGATGCTCTTAGGAACTAGCGTCATTGATCCCTTCAGCACCGGTGCATAGTCGGGAGACACGCCAAAAGCACGCCCAACATATGTACACGGTTGACATTTGTCACATGAGAACGGGTCGTTTTTTCGACTCCTTGAGTTCAACGGCTCGGCTATAGAACGATTTGCCGGCCACTGTGTCTCCTCCTTCCTACAACATGGGTCTTTTCAAGACCGATGTTTTTTTCCTTCCTCTCTCCTCAAAAAGACCTTTCACACAGCATCCCAGATGACATAGGCCCTGAGGGAAATTATTTTCGTCAGGGCGTCCTGTGTGGAGTTAATGTAAAAAAAAAAGAATTTTTAGGCAAAAAATCAATATAGCGGATATTGAAATTATAGGACTAACATAGGCCTTGAGAGAAATTATTTTCATCAAGGCCTCATGTGAAGAATTCTAAAGCTCATTCAAGCATCATCTGGCTCATGGCCAAACTGCAAACACTACCAACATCTAAAATTACTTCGTACGCTCTACATAAAGAAAATAAAACATTGCTCATCCATTGCAAATTATCAACAAATTATTACTTTACGACCTTCATTGTTCTTGACGTGTTTGCAATGCAAATATTGACAGACAAGTTTTATGAGTACTTTTACGACGTTTATGCTTTGAAATTGCATGCAAATAGCTGAGCTACACTGCCCTAGTTTATTCCCAGAGAAAATATGGTAATGAATGCGATGGGCTGTTCTCAAATACTTGATAATTTAGAAGCTTTGTTTGGACTAAAAAGTCGTATTTAGTTCCCACGCATTCGTTATGAAGCCACATTCCGCTGTAATCTGCATACATATATAATTATTATGCCTTGGTTAATTAAGAAATTATATATGCAAATGTGTAATAATGTGTTATAGAAATATCTTGGCAGTTAGATCTTTTAAGTTTTTATCTGATATACTCTCTTTTCTACTGGAGCGCTTTTTGCCACAATATGGCACTATTTAAATTACCTCGGAGTGCTTTGCTGTCAATTTTGGCAAATTTTCCCTTATTTGTAAGTAATTAAGTAGAAATTTACGATTTTTTAATATATTTTTTGTAAATTCTACGAATATGTGATAATCCACAAAAGTTAGGTGAATTCAATTTTTTTTTCATATGAATACCGCACAAGAGTCCCAACTGCTCCCGTCTGGAGCCAGTGACACTATGGCATCCCCAATTGGGGTATGTTGTGAGGCTGAAGGTAGTGGGGAAGGGAAGGAGATGGGGAAGAAGAAGATGGGAAGTACCTGGCTATTCAGATCTGGTCACCAAACACGGCCAAAGCCATTTCAAGCAACTTTTCAATTCTGAATGGTAGTCTTACACCAGGGCGACACTGAGAGTATCTTCCACTCTGAAACGTGCCGCAAATATACCATACATTATTTTAAATGAATAAATTGTGAAATAACAAAAATTTATCATTAGCTAGATAGAACTATAATCAATTTGTTTCTCTTCTTATTAAAATTCGGAGGAATGTTTTATTTTAATTTGGGCGGAAAATTCTCATAATGATCACCAAAAAATGTCGAACAATCGGAGAAAAAAGTTTTAAATTGCGCAGTGGTTAAAATAACTTTTAAAGGTTATTCCCATCAATATAATACATCATTAAGGAAGAAGATAATACTCATAGATCTAAACGAAAATATGATACAGAGCAAGACACGGAAAAATAAAAAAGGTAGCGGTCGCAAATAGGAATCTGACCAACTGAGTCTTACCAACTCGGCCATCGAGATCTCTTATTTTTACGTTATAACAATATTATATTCGTCAGGTATGATTTTAGGTTTTCAAGGCCTAAATAATTTCCTTTTTTTATTTTTGGGTGTCATGCCGTGTTACTTCCTTCTTTAGCCAACGCTTCGGACAGCGTTTCAGGACAGATGAGTGATTATGGACACTGTAATGCTGTCCCTGCTGTAGTGTATTCCCTCTTAAGATGGATATTTTGGTATCTTATGAACAAAGCAAAGACTTAACTTGGATGCGGGAAGGTTTTTACCGTCACAGGTGGCTTCCAAACAAGCCACGACATTGTCCTATTAAAAACATTGGATTTAAGGTTGTGGATGTTACAATGTCTAACGGTAAGCACTAAGCAGGTGACATCTGTGTGTTGCAGTGAACAACAGGCAGATGACCCACTAGCAATAGCGGACCACCTCACTCCAATTAGTGGAGGCTTGTTTTAGTAATTGGATTTTATTGGCTGTAGTTCTCACGATTAATTAAATACATTAATTAATTAACGCATTTAAAGCTTTATTGTTATCTGAAAACAATAATTCTAATCTTTATAACGGTTCCATGCCAACTGAGAATGAAGTCAACTCAACACCTCCTTGAAAGTCATTAAAAGCTGTGAAATAAATAATTTTAAATTAGCCAATAACGCTAACCTAGCGTAACCTATTTAAACATTTTTTTATATATATATTTTTATCACTCTAAATGACTTATCTGAGATGGTTCTGAGTTTCTGAGTTGGTTTCATTCCGAGTTGTCCGGTCACCCTTTATAACTATCTGTTTATACAGGGTATTAAGGAACGTATGTCATTTTAAGGGATGATGTGTGAGGAACTTTTTAAGGAAGGGAAGAATAGGAAGTTATGGAAAGTAAAAAGGTATGAGAGATATCTATAGGAATCTGGGGGTCAGTGTGTCCAGGAGTGTCGGATGTATGAATCCATCCCTCTCACTGGGGTGCAAGTCAATGGGTTGATAGAGTCTGACTGGAGAGGTCAAAAGGTCTACCTCAATCAATCTCTTCCGATCCGGCCTGCTATGCAAAAGGCAGCCAAATGCGTCCGCCGCCAAAACTGCCAAGACCCATGAAACCGGGCACCCCCGCAAAGTCACCAAACGTAGCAAAACACTTGGGGTCATGGCAGAGGTGTTGGTTATCAAATAAATAGTTCCCGGGGCGGCGCTACCCATACCCGCCTCCAAAATTGTGGTTTGGTTTAAAGAAAAATGTCACCGGAAATCGAAATTATATTTGCATTTTTACTCCAAATGATGTCAAAAAACACAACGTCAAGCGTAAAAAAAAATTAAAAAAAAAAAACAACTCCGACGGTAAACACAAGCTTTGGAAAAAGACATCACAAATACCAGGTAGTAAAAGCATTATACAATATTTCATTCAATGCAAAAAAAGAGAAACAATAAAATTTCAGATACATTAAATCATGCATTAAAGAACAAAAAATGAAATATTAGAAAAAATATAACGTTTAAGAATAAAACATTATATTATGTAAAACACATATTTTTATAATGTACAATCGTACCTCACAATATTTTACATTTCGGTTTTATTAGATAGCTATAACTTGGTGGTTGGGCATATTTAATAAAAATAAAACACTAACCTTTTACAAAACCACGAATTTTAATTAATTTATTTAACGACCGGTTTCGCTTTGCTCAAGCACCATCAGGGTACAAATTAATACATAAAATTGTTACATACATACAGGTTTTCTCTTGTGCAAAGCGAAACCGGTAGGTAAATAAATTCATTAAAACTGTAATAAATTAATTTTATTGAATTTTATTAACCACTCCGACCCTTAAGCTTGTTTACAAGACACGATTACAATAGCAGTCAAGTACAATAAGCTTGTTTTCAAACTAACGCGTGTGTTCCCACAGAAATCATTATAACTCCGTTTTTGTTCTAGTTACAACCCTAAAACAAAGATAAAAATATTTATAATAAAACACGCTACACATCTCTATTCAATGTTGTTCATAGATATAGACAAAAAAAACTTATTTTGTAGAAATAGTTTTCACCCGCCAAATCGCATACGCGCCGTTAGACAGTGTTTATTTTTGTATGAAATTGTAAAAAAGTGAGGTGATATAATTGTTTATTATTCATTTGTACGATAAAATAATTGTTTTTTTTTTCACATAATCCATGATTTTAGTACCGTTTTCACATACAAACATCGCGTTAGTCATTTTTACAATTTTTCATTGTTTTAATTCTAAGTTTTAATATTTTTAAATGTGAATATTCTTATAATACAGTTTGTAAGCTTATTTCATAACCTTTCAAAAACAGTTTTTAGTATTCAGCTACGTTCAGAAATGTTTTATTTATAGAGCTTTAATTGCAATGCCGAAATAACACAAAGTTTTTATAAATCTGACAGTTTGTTTAAGAAACTTGCACAAAGGCGATAGTCCAGAGTCGTTACATTGTAAAATAGAGAGCTTTGGCACTAGAAGAGAAACAGGGAGGTCCACACCATCAAATAATCTTTTAAAATGTATCAAATAATAATACCATTGCATTGTAAAAGGTAATACAGTTTCAGGAAGCCAAGTTAAACCAAGTTCAGGGCATGGACTTAGCATAGCTTCTACTTTACTTACATTGCATTATCAGACAGGCCACTAGCCACCAGCCACTACCAGAAGTAAGATAGCGGTACACATTATACAGAATAGAGGCTGCAATATTTGAATTGAATGAGATCGTAATTTTTACGAGGAAGGAGATGAATAATTCAAATTATAACTGTTAAACTGTTTGGCTGTGAGGCTGTTACCGTCGTTTATTTGCGTTATCTGTACTATAGTAAGTAATATTATGGAAAATTGTAATTGTGTTGAGAGATTGTACGCGTAATGTGCAATTTTATCGAGATTTGAGAAAAACTGTTTGACCCATAAAAATTCGCGAACGGTAAGTTCTTGTTTTATGAATTTTGAGATTTTGATAGAATGTTTTCTTAAAATTTAATATATTACGGTGTCCGGAAATTCATCAGAATGAATCTACATCACACCGAGAACCTTAAATTATTTTTATTTAAAAAAAAAATAGATAATTTAGAGAAAATAATATATTAAGAAACGTATACATTGTAGGTTGTAATTTCTTGTGTTATTATATATGAGATGTACCACCTTAGTATGTATGGGGAATGTGTTATTACGGTGATATTTGAAATTTTTAAAATTGTTATATTTGTTTCCGTTACTTTCTTGCAATATTTTGAATAACTTTACTGTGGAAGTGTTTTATAATTGAATTGTCCTATAATTCTTTTAAATTTTGGAGTTGGGAGAAAAAGTACAAGTTTATAAAAAAACACTTTCAATTGCAAACTTTTCTACTTGTAAACCCCCGGAAAGGGGTTTTTCCGGATATGATGTTATTGTTTAAAGTGGCAAATTCAGTTTCTTTTATAATAATCGCAAAAAAATTATACTTACGAACGAACTTCACAAAATAAAATAAAATATGCATTTTCTTGTTATTTTTGATATTTTTGTTATTTTCGACATCAATCAATACGGCCCGCACTCTACAAATTTAGATTTTTAAAGTGAACCTTATGCCATTGGCACAAGAACCTTGACACACCCATTTCGTATCAGTTACGCCCCGCCTGCGAATGGGAATAGACATCCTAGACTCCGCGACGCTTGGTTCCGTGAAATCAATTTAAAAATTTCTTGATATTACAATAAACAATGCGTAAAAAAGGAGTTAATGTTTTTTACAGGCCTTTGCGAAATCAACCTGTTAAAAAAAATTATCAAATATCTTTTCCAACCTTTCCAAAAGCTTTTTCTCAAGTATTTATAAACTCCTCCCGAAGAGAGGCGTGGATTCCGATTTCGATTTTTTTATGGACCATTGGATCACCTTAATCTGAAGTAGGGAAAACAATCACCGAAGACCGGATATCTTCGTAACCTTTCGGCTGTTAGACAAGAACGGGCGATAGTTGTGTCTCTAATACAATACAACTGCTCTAGAGACTCTTTAACACTACATATAACTATCTATACTAAAGACATCTGTTGAGAGACATTGAAACTACATACATATTAATAGACCTCATTAACCGCGTATATTCAAAATATCAAAGAAATGTATAAATAGGTAACTCTCTTTTTAGCGTCTCTGTTTCAAACTTTGTGTTTTTCTCACACATATTTTACAACCAACATTACGAATAAATACCCTATTAACTTTTTTCATATCAGATCATTTTCCAGTTCACGGTCAAGTGATTGCACGCTATTTAGCAGCGAAAAACCGCGCTATATCATGGCTGTAATGCTCTTCTATGCCGTATAATGCCTTTCATTGATCTGCCATTATGGTCAATTCGCACCAGCCACCCGCCAGGAACACAGACGGTAAAATAAGTAAAAATATAACGTTAGGCAAAGCAAATTTTCTGGTAACTCACATTTTAAATTAAATGTAATCATCCTTTCTTATTAAAAATACCTCGCGTTACCTCGAGAGTGTTTTCTATTGGGGTAAAAATAATCTATTTGAATATAATGCTTCAAAGACCCAATCATGTCGGATTACGTCTAAATGCTGGCTCGATAAATGCTGGCGTCCCACAGGGATCGGTTCTGTCTCCGACTTTGTTTTTGTTCCACATCAATGACCTTTTGTCATGTGCACCAATTCATTGTTAAGCGGATGACAGAGCAGTCCATGATAGCTTTTTGTTCGACAAGCCCCCAAAGGGCTCACAAATTCCAACGGCTCGGAGGGCTTTGAAGCAAAGAATGGACGGTTTCCTCGATAGTGTTTTCTCTTGGGGTAAAAATAATCTCGTTGAATTTAAAGTTTCAAAGATCCAATCATGTCTGATAACGTCTAAAAGGATCGAAATGAAAATCTAGTCTCCTTCAACAGAAGCAATCTTCCGAACAGGACCTTCATTGAAATGCTTGGTGTAATTCTAAGTGACCAGCTCGGATATGGGGGCGATTCCATCGAAACCATAGTAAAGTAAGCCTCTCAAAAACTGGGCGTACTATATAGGGTCCGCAGATACTTTAATAGTACACAACTGCTAACCCTATACAAATCACTAGTGCGCCCCACGATTTATCACAGTCATAGATTTAGAATAAATGACCTTTCAAAAAAAGTTTTTAGTTTCCGGATACGTTCAGAAATTTTCCTCGTATTTGGAGTGTGTATGTTTACGAGAGATGGAATATTGAAAGAAAGGTAAATGCAGATAACTCCATTAATAGAGGACTTAACGCGATTGGCGCTACCAAAAAACTGTCCAAAGAAGCGAAGCAAGCAGTCCACAATAGATTGCTGGTAACTCTGATGTATGGAAGCGAAGCATGGAATTGGCAGAGGAAGAATTAAAGTAGACTGAATGCTGTAAAAATGAGATTCTTGAGACAAACATATGTGCGGTAAAACCTTGTATGATCGTGTGAGAAATGTGGAGATCAAAGAAGAAGAAGAAGAAATGTAAAGAATGCAAGGACTGGTGTAAGCATAATGAGTAAGATTAAGAAAGGGGGACGCTAACATGGTTTGGGCATGCAGAGCAAATGAAAGAAGAATAGAGTGTAAGGAGAATATATTATGCAAATCTGAATGGTAAAAGAAGTCGGGGAAGCCCGACGAAGAAATGGCACGATCAAGTGAATCAGATTCTTGAGTAGAGCCATGGTTTTAAAATGATAATATGTGCATTTCCTCCCGGAATGTCATTAATCCAGTTCCCTAACCATGTCACCTTGCTGAAGAAAGCATTTTGAAAAAGGTAACAATAACGATATTGCGTGAAAAAACGAGAAGTCTTGTAACATTTGAAGGAACAGTTTGGTGTCATTAGTTTTATGTGTTGTGTTCGTGGCTCTTCAGTGGTAAGTGTGTTGGTTTCCTACTTCCCTTGTAATCCATATTCTTACCAAATACATATAATCACCCAATTTCAAACAAACAAAGATTCGTTTCGTTAATTTAGAGTCCATTTTGCCAGTTGCATATGAAACTGTAATCGAAACCAGTTTCGGATGCAACATTTTGGTCCTTCGAGCCGGATTTGTCAAGAGTCAAAAGTCAGAATAATAGAAGAGTACATATGAGTCAAATTTTAATGTGAATGATGTAAGGAAAGTGGGCCAAACCGAGTTATCAGGCGGTCCGTGCACTTTGCCTACCCTAGCGTTGAATGACAGATATTTGGCGTTTTTTTTGGTTGTTTCGATACAATAAATACAGGTTTAATATTGGTGAAATTTTGTATTTTCTTCCCCATCTTAAAACTTACAATTTCTCATGTTAAAGATGTTCTACAAGTAAGTGCCCTTTGTTATCAACCATCATTGCTCAACAGATACCAAATGCAAGGCTAAGTTCGAACTGCCGTGTTCTTCTTAGCATACACGAAGCGTATAACATATTATTAAGTAGAGCTTACAACATGGCCAACCATCCAATTACTTACCTGTGACTTTTAACATGGCCATAGATACAAGAGCTTACACGACTTCTCCATTGAGACTATTCACCAGCGGAGGAGTCAACAGGTCCTCGCACTATCTGAGAACTCCTGATCTGGAAATGGCCGTGGATATATTTTACAACAAAGTACAAACTCCTAAGGAAAGTCAGTGAAATAAATTGACCAGCAAATAATTGGTTATTTTGTAAATTGTGCTGTAGGTAAATGCTATTTGGTGAACACCTCTTAAATATTCTTATTTTTCTCATTTGGAGAGATGGATTCATTCGCCCAGACTTTCTCATAACTTCCTCTCCTTCCTTTACCTAAAAATACCCTCCACACAGCAGCTCCAATGATGACAAAGGCCTTGAGGGAGATTTTTTTCCTGATAGCCTCCTGTGGAGCTAATGTAAAAAAATATATATGTTAAGTCAAATAATTTTAACCTTGATGCTTTTGATTGAAAATATCATTTCTGAGAGGAAAATACTCTCAGTATCGCACGTCCAGAATTGAAAAAGTTGCTTAAGCCGTGTTTGCTGACTAGATCTGAAAAGCCAGGTACTCCCCCACCTTCCCCTTACTCATCTTCCCCTCCCCACACTCTTCAGCCTCACAACATACCAAAATTGGGGATGCTATGATCTCGCTGGCTCCAGACGGTTGGAAGCAGATGGGATTCTTGTGTGGTTTTGTAAACTGTAATTTTCTTTTCCAGTTTACAACGTAAATAATAATAATCTCGTTGAATTTAATTTTTTAAAAGGGATCGAAATGAAAATCTAGCCTCCTTCAATGGAAGCAATCTTCCGAACAGACCCTTCATTGATATGCTTGGCGTAACTACAAGTGACCAGGTCAGGTATGGGGGCTTCGTCGAAGCCAGCGTTAAATTAGCCTACCAAAAACTAAGCGTACTGTACAGTACCACAAATACTTAAATAGTACACAACTGCTAACCCTGTACAAATCGCAAGTGCAAGACATGGGAGACACCCCAAATGCGCGCCCAAAATTTGTCACACGAGAACGGGTTGCTTCTTCGATTCGTTCTTGAGTTGTGGAACGATTTTCCAGTCTTTGTTTTTCCTCCTTCCTAAAACATGGGTCACTTATTCAAGACCAATTTTCATTCCTTCCTCTCCTCAAAAAGACCCTCCACATAGCTCTCAGATGACACAGGCCCTGAGGGAAATTGTTTTCCTCATGGAGTGTGGAGTTAATGTAAAAAAAAACAAAACAACGAATTATAATCTCACATCACAACAAAATTCAGAGATAATTTACCTTCAAGAATGTGTTACACCGAATCCACAAAGAAAATACGTATTAATTTACGTAACCTAACTTAACCTAACGCATCTCATATTTACTAGTAACCTGATTTAGAAACAATGTTTTATCACTGAAATTTATTTCCCAGTTACAAAGACTTAATCTCCCACTACCCAACAAAGTTCAGAGAATAACTGACCTTCACGAATGTAGTACACCAAAAGCACGAAGAAAACACGCTAACTTAACAATTTACGTGCACTTTGTTCACGTAGTATCTCGTAAAGACTTTACCTAGTTATTATGAATGAAAAGCGAGGTCGGTAAAGCTCTCACGAAGCAACCTTCGCCTTAACCGTGTTATTCCGAGGTCAACTGCAGGTCATTTTCACTTAATGTCAAACCGCGGTATCTCAGAAACAAACACACTGAGAGAAAGCTGCATTAAATTACTCTGTGTACTCAGTATTTATATGTTATTAGATTTGTTCTTTGCGGCGGGGAAATTTAACAATTAATGTTTAAATCTCAAGAACAAGATTGAGAAAATTTAGTTAAAGTTTTTATGCACCTTTCTAATATGCGGTGTCTCCGTGATAATGTAGGAAGATCGTTTTCGTTAGAAAACATATTATATCTTGACAATTATTAATACATACTGTGACGTAGTGAAGTTCATTTATTTGTTATTTTTGTGGTTGGTTTGTGGTATAAGTTATAAACAAGTATTATACCAAGACGGTGTCCGGAAACTAGTGGTATATATGGGAAACTGGTGAATCTCTTTCACATAAAAGACATTTGTTAGAGACTCGTTTACAATGTTAGCGACTTTCTAGAAGTTAACATTTTTGAAACAGAAAAATTAGATAAGGTTACAATCGTATACAGTAATTGAACCCAGGATCTTAGAATTGTCGGGGCTCTGCTCTAACCACCAAGCTAATTCGATCCTATTTCATTTCAAATGGATCCGCAACTTTTCATCCCGCGACAAAATACCCCCCGACAAAATATCCCCGATAAACGATCCTACGGACAAAACTTCCTCCGACAAATATCCTATCGACAAAACATCCCCCTCCAAAATATCTGCTCAAACCTAACCTAACCTAATCTAACCTAACCTAACCTAACCTAACCTAACCTAACCCAACCTTACAAAAAATGGGACAAACATAATTCAGACAACCTTTAAAGACAATAAATTATTGTTCAAAAATAGTAAAATGTGACAAAAATAATACAGACATCCTGTTTAGACAATACATTATTGTTAAAAAATAGTAAAATATGGTTAATTAGGTTAGGTTAGGTTTTAGTAGATATTTTGTTGGAGGGTGTTCTGTTCGTAGGATATTGTATCGGGGATATTGTGTCGGGGACATTTTGTCGGAATATATTGTGTCGGAGTATATTGTGTCGGAGTATATTGTATCGGGGATATTGTGTCGGGGACATTTTGTCGGAATATATTGTGTCGGAGTATATTGTGTCGGAGTATATTGTGTCGGGGATATTTTGTCGGAGGATATTTTGTCGGAGTATATTGTGTCGGAGTATATTGTGTCGCAGTATATTGTATCGGGGATATTGTGTCGGGGACATTTTGTCGGAATATATTGAGTCGGGAATATTTTGTCGCGGTATGAAAACGTGCAATACCTTTCAAATCAGGTTATTAGTTAATATGAGTCACATAGCGCACCACTTGGGGTGACTTATGGCAGGGGTGTTGTTAATCCAAGAATTGGTTCTCGGGGCGACGGTTAACATACCAGCTTCCCACGTTGAAAAGAAGTTAGTTATTAAGAAGATAGAAATGATGTTTTTTTTTTTTTTTTATTGAATATAATGGTACAGAGTTACATGGTTTTTTATAAATTAAATAAAGTTTTTCTTTTAAAAATACATTAATTAATAAGTATTACACCTTTTTTTAAAGCAGAGCTCGTGTGAAAAAGGCGGAGAAAACGAAAGTAAAGTACAATTTAACAAAGAAAAAAAATAGTATTTTTTTTTTATGTGTAAAACAAAAGAAAGGAGAAAAATAAAAAGAGAAAAAGGATATCCGTTACTACAATTTGGTGAGAAGTATAGTATTATAAGATGTAGTCATAATAATGTGTTTTTATTGATTTTTTGAATTTTTTATAATTAGTTTCCAATCTTAGATTAACTGGTAACTGGTTAAACCATTTCACTCCAATATATTTATAGAATTGTTGGGCTGTGGTAGTGTTACAACGCGGGACAGTCACAGAGCCAAGTATATTTGTTCTAATGCTGTTTGAAAAATGAGTAAGGTTCTCATTATTGAAGCAATCTTTGTGTATTTGTAAAACTGTAATTTTTTTATAAATAATGTGAAGTGAAGGTACTTTAAGGTTTCGTTTACAACAATATTTATTTCGATGATTGTGATTTTTTTAACAAATATTTTTTCTTGTTGTTTCAGATAGTGACAAAATTGTGGCAGCATTACGGAGTCCGGCGTATTTTAAACAACAGTTTAAGAATAGTGGTTAAAAACGTTTAATTTTGTGAAAAATAAGTTTAAAGTGTTTATGAATTTGGTGTTTTGATTTGTTCAATAATACACGATGAAGGAAGTAACGCTGCTCGCCACTGCGACTGTTTTCCTGGTACTAATCAGCGGTAAGTTCAACAAAAATATTACAGGATTTGATATGAATTTAAAAGCTCAAAAGATATATAAAAGTCATGTAAAACAACTCGGCCGACGTACTGCTGGATCTGTCCAAATGATATGTCCTCATAAAACTCATTATATCTTCTTATCTATTATGGTCAGACCTACAATATAAACAGATTTGGAAAGAGAGAACACCAAGCTTTCTTTTTGCATTTAAAAATTTACCATTGATGCTCCCGTATAATTTGAATGTTTTTTTTTATTTATTTATTTTGAAAATGATACCTATTATAGTATTTCTGATCTTTCATTAAAAGCGTTTGGTTGTGGATGGAAGAAAAGTTTACATTTTATATATATACAATTAAACAATCACGTGTTTCACATATATAATAGGTACAGTTAATACAATCACATCGCAATCAAGACCCTTTAATTAAAAGACATCCATGTATTCCGTAAGAAGTAAAACAAATAAAAATGGGGGAAGCAGTCTTCCCGTTGATAATTTCTATAAAATGCTTTTTAATAGAGTTCAACAATTGCATTTTGTCATTAATGCTCTGATTTCTACTAGAAGGTTATGAGAGAAGTATTTTCCTTGGTGTGTATAATGATGTTGGGCAAAAGAAGTGTCCATACAAATATATATTTAAGTCTAATCCGATTTTCAGTTATGAATGAGTACCTATTTATCTTTTTCTTTTATTATTCGTACGATTGAATTTTTCACAAATAGGTTTTTGAATGCTGGTACTTTGAATTCATCAAATGTGCGTTAGTAGGGAAGGCTGGAGGCTTTTTTAAAATAATTGTACTATGAGTCTTTGAACAATTTCTATGGGGGTCAGACTAGTTTTGTAAGTTGCTCCCCAACTGATAACGGCATACTGAAGAATAGATTGCACTAATGCGTAGTATATTGAGTATAGATTTTTCATTGATAAGAAGTTTCTAATTCGTAAGAATGTAAAAATTAATTTCCTAATTCTTTTTATTATATGGCCGAAGTGATCTTTATTCTATAAATCAAAAAAAAAATGCCAAGCAGTTCACATGGCTAAGCTTACCAATAAACAGTTACTTTTATAAAGGTGGCGCAAAAGTTGTCACCCGATGTTCTTTGGCTGTAATTTTTTTTATGAATGAAAAATTTGGGTTCTGCTTTTGGATTGTGTATATTTGATTTCTTAATTTTATTCCATTAAGTCGAGAAAATGATATCGGCCAAGTGGCCGCTGCTAGAATTGATTGAATACGGACCCAATTTATGGCTTTTTCCATCACTCTTTCCAGAATTTCCGGCGATAGGTTCTCGCATTCTTGACGGATATTCTCTTTGAAGGCTTCAAGTATATGACTTTTTGACGTAGACTTGTGACTATATGGCTTGTTGACATAGACTCGTGACTTCAAGAAACCCCACAAAAAGAAGTTTGGAATGGTTTAATTGGGCGATTATGATCGGCCAGTGTAAATCACCAAAACCATTTTTTACGCGTTCTTGAGGAGTATAGCGATTTATGTCTTGTTGACGAATAATTTGTATCTGTATGGTGGACACTGTAACGCTGTCCGAAACGTTGGCTAAAGAAGGAGGTAGCGCAACACGGCATAACACCCCAAAAACAAATAACGAAAATACTAGGCCGTGAAAATCTAAAAACATATCTAACGAAAATTTGTATCTGTTTACTTCATCATCATCATCACTCTTGGCTCTACAACCCCTGGTGGGTCTTGGCCTCCTCAAGAGTCTTCCTCCACTCATCTCGGTTTTGTGCCAGCTCTCTCCAGTGTAGAAGCTGTTTACTTCACAAATGTCAAAGCAGAACTGACATTTGCCGCTATTTTTTTTTTTTTTTACATGAGCTCCACACAGGAGGCCCTGAGGAAAATGATTTCCCTCAGGCCCTATGTCATCTTTGGGGATGCTGTGTGGAGGGTTTTTTAAGGAAAAGAAGGGAAGGAGAGTTCTGGGAAAGAAAAGGGTTTAAGGGGTGGGTAGGAATCTGGGGTTCAGTGTGTCCTGGCCATCCGCCTCCAAGACCTAGACAAACCTCACCCCATTAACCCGCCCCCCCCCCCCCTCTTCATGGGGTGAGGTTTGTCTAGGTCTTGGAGGCGGATGGCCAGGACACACTGAACCCCAGTTTCCAAAGTTTGCAAACATTATGGCATCTTCCGACAAGTGACGACTTTTGCGCCACCTTGTTTGTGTTTAGAAATATCTGAAGTGTCGATAACCTTTGAAATGTTTGTCTAATTAAATGTGTTTTATCGAAATATAGTTTATGAAAAAATACCATCGACAAGCGGTTTTAAATACTTAATTGCGCGAAGACTTGCTTTTCTTTCTACGATGAAACATGTTGATATTGTTCATCCTTCTCTAAGACCAATTTTTAACAGTTTGTGTTTCCAGTTTCTCATTAACGACTATATATGTATACAACTATTAACCGGGACACAATTACAAACCGGTCGGGGCTTACCTTAAAACCGGAAGAATCTCGGCCAAAACGGTAAGTAGGAATGATGAGCCTAGCTTTGTCTATTTTACGTTATTCTTCGATACACAATATTCCAAATATCATCTGCACAAGTAATATTAATTATATGCGTATTGAGGAATGGGTCGTTTACACCATAGGTTCTCAACCTTGTTCGGCCCACTGCCCACTTTGAGAATATAATTTTATTCTAGAGTCCCCCGCTTTTCACTTCTTCAAACACAGCAAACTTATTTTGTAGCACCATTTTCATTCAAAATTAATAAGATACTTAGTTTTTACCACTTTTATTATTTATAAAAACCAACATGTTTCGTGAGCTAAGCTCACTTCTTCAGGGTTTACTAAATAACTATAAATAATAGATAAAGACAATGGTCGTAGACATAGAAAACATAATTATAAATAATAGACATAGTCAATGGAAAGGTGAGAATGGGTAGAGGGAAGAGGGGCAATAGGGAACAATTTACAAAGTGAACAAGTTTAATATTGAGTCATTTACACACATGTTTGAATTCCGATGAATGTTGTCAGTGCCCCTACATTGAGCGCACTACGCACATGAAGTACCTCGGCCTCACCATTGATGAATGGAATGATCTCAAATGGAATCTTCACACACAAATAATTGCAAACAAAATAAGAAAAACCATGCACTTTTTCAGAACGATACGAAACTTTCTCGACTTACAACACCTAAAAATGATTTATTTTGCAGTCTGCCAATCTGTTATTGAGTACGGTATAATAGCATGGGGAGGTGGCACTGCATCTGCACTAGACCCAATCATAAAGGCACAAAAAATTATTATAAAAATTATCCTTAAGCTACCTTTAATTACCGACTCGAATTTAATATTTAATGTTATGAATGTTTTTGACGTTCGGCAGATATATGCAAAAACAATCCTCATTCATCTATACACAAACATACATAAATACTATCAAAAAAGATTGAATACTCACTTAAATACTCGAAACAATAATAAAGATTTACTACAAACTCCCATAATGCATACTACTTTTGGTCAACGTAACTTTATATACCTTGCAACAAGACTTTACAACATTCTTCCAGACTTAATAAAAAAATTCGACTCACAAAAAAATTTCAAAGAAAACATAAAAATTTGGATTAAAAGTAATGACAGGGCCTTTACCGGTGCACTCACCCAAATCCGCAATTACTAAAGACACCAATGTATTGGTTGGTACTATAAGAGCTTATCATTAAAGTAACCATCATATTATTAATACAATAATGTAGGTATGTTAGTAAGTATTTTAGATTGATGTACAAAATGACTGCCCCAACACAGGCTAGCCTAGTGAGGCAGGCTATAAGAATCTTCAACTATATAACTAACTACACAATAGTATTCTTTAATTTACCTTTAACCTACTGTTCATATGTATACTACTTTCTACTTGTAAACTTTTTGTACTGATATAATCTATTGTAAACTACACTGAATATGTATTTTCTTAGTTATAATGTTCCAAATTTCATTGAATAAAGATATTATTATTATTATTATTATTATTTAAAAACAATTTTTGGTTATAATATTCAAATTTGCATTCATGCTCTATCTGATCTCTAATATTTCTAATTTGCATTCATGCTCTATCTGATCTCTAATATTTCTAATTTGCATTCATGCTCTATCTGATCTCTAATATTTCTAATTTGCATTCATGCTCTATCTGATCTCTAATATTTCTAATTTGCATTCATGCTCTATCTGATCTCTAATATTTCTAATTTGCATTCATGCTCTATCTGATCTCTAATATTTCTAATTTGCATTCATGCTCTATCTGATCTCTAATATTTCTAATTTGCATTCATGCTCTATCTGATCTCTAATATTTCTAATTTATCCAACTGAATGCCATTAAAATTAGAATGTAGCAATTCAATTCCACTATTGTAGTCAAAAGTGTGACTAGTCTCCAACAAATGATTGGTGAACTCCGAAAAACTGTTATCGTTTAAAGATTTCATAAGTTTTTTAATCCTTATTTCAAAGTTTCTCGAAGTTTTACCAATATAAAAGAAACCACAATCATTACGAAATCTGAAACGGCTATTGTCACAATTATATTTACCACAACTTGTTATTTATTTATTTATTTAAGGAACATTAACAGTCTTAGTAATACAATAAACATAAGAGGATGATAAAAAAACAGACCAATTATTAATGTTCACAGATAGGTATTTAGAAACAAGACTAACTGAATATAAACTAGAAATTTAAAAAAAAATAATGAGAGTACAAATGTGAATTCAACAAATGGTAAACTAATACACAACATTAAAATAAGTGTGATTATAACTGAAATAGACTGCAAAATAGGGATTTGGGTTGGGAAGGGTAAGGGGAGGAGAGGGATAAGGGAAAGTTGCCAAGTAATATAAAAATATTAGATACAATTAATTCATGTGTTATTCGCACCTAAAATGTTATACAGTGAAGTTCTGTAGCGACAGTAACTAGCAGTAAATACGTCAGCACGTGTGTCTATATTTGCAAATTTGTTGTTATAGTAGTTACATGTCCTTTGTATAAATTCATTTTGATTGGAATTGGTGTTGCATCTATCAATATAGAAAAGGGTATTTTGTCTACTATATCGAATGGACGTGTGGAAATTTATTTTGTTTAGCAAATCCGGACAGTCAACTTTTGAGTTAATAATTTTGTACAGGAGCATCTGATCAGCGACAAGCCTCCTGTTGAATAGTTTTGTGATTCGAAAATGTTTCTCGATTTCGTCGCAAGAGTTGTATATGTTGAATGATTTAAAATTGAGGAATTTGAGAAATCGCTCCTGAACTCTTTCTAACCTGTTAACATAAACAATATAGCGCGGGTTCCAAACCTGTGAACAGTATTCCAGGTGAGGACGAACATGTGAATTGTAGAGAATCAGATAAGTCTTAGTGTTTTTGAAAAATTTGCATGTTCTCAGTACGAAACCCAAACTTTTTGTTGCTTTAGTGACAATGTTATCAAAGTGCTTTTCAAATGTAAGTTTAATGGGGGGCTTGACTGTTACGGAATCAGGAAGTTTTAAATTATTTAATTCAAATAAAAAAAATAATTTTTCATATCATCCAATTTATTGTGAATTTTCGCATACGTGATAAAAATTATTACAATACCAAAATTTAAACAATAACAAAATATGTACAATAACAAAAATTAAACAATATTAAAGTTTACTTTGCTTTATTAGTACGTGATTAGGTTTTTTTCAGTCTTTTTTAGACCACATATTTTTTACCTGCTCACGCCCTCACTGTGCCATCTCAATGCCCCCTTATTTTCTCTGGGTCTTTTACTGCCCCCCCTGAAAGTTTCAAACGCCCACAAAGGGGATTACCTTGAGAACCTATGGTATAGAATGGAGGAATACACAATCTAAAACTGTGTATATTCTTAGTGTGCTTTATATCACAACGATTATAGGTAAAAGGCCTAAAAATCGCTTGGCAAACTGAGTCTAGAAACAATCGATTTTAGCGCAAATGTGGTTTTTATTTTGTGAATAATTTTATACTTAACGAAAAAATTTAATCAATTTTATACTTGATAAAAAAATTTAATTAAATTCAATCACAAATAATCTTAGGCATAAAAAAATAATTTTTTGAAGGTTGCTTCTCACACGCATTAATACAATTCAAATGAAAAATAAACATTCTTTGGTAGTTTACGCTAATATTTTTTAAAATGTAGTTATAAATTTTATTTTAATTCTATTCGTACGAAACGATGTAAAATTTTTTAATTTATTCAAAACATATTTTTTGTTATTCATTGTGTAAACCAATTCGTAGTAAAGATGAATCTAAAATATTAATTTTATATTGACCGATCAGTGGCTGCGTTGGCATCGCGTTTGGATCCCAACCAGGCGTATTCAATTCTTGGCTGACTAATCCTCCACCTTGACATAAGCAACATTTTCCGCTTATTATGGTGGTAGTAAGAGATTTTCAAATGTTGTCAGGTTTTTCGTAACCCGGGAATGTTTGTCTATCTTTAAAAAAAAAGCTTCGCCGTCGTGTACGTCTTGTACCACTCTGTGCTCCCAGTATAACATGACCGTAAATTTATTTATTGCTAACAAATGATTGCACATGTCAACAGATAGCCCAGTCAATGAACGCATTGAACTGGAACTTGCTAGAGGAAAGCTGAATTTTTGCAGGTGAATAGTACTTCTTATGTGGAGTATTTTCCAAAAAAGTCCCCACCCCTCCCCCGCTTGCTTCCTCCCCTGTCCACTCCCAAACTTTACAATTTTAGAGTTCTACAAAATCCATTATATCGCTTAAACTATTATATGCATCTGAAAAAAAATTTCTCCGTTAAACTTCTTAGAAAGCTGTCTAAAAATAAATTGTAAGTTTGATTTTGTTATCTATTACGGTTTGGCAAATAATAATGACATTGTCGCAAAAATAATTTTTTTTTTCGTAAAATTTTGATTTAAAGGTGAATATTTTTTTTATCTGGGGAGACGCGCGAAAATATTTCATATAATTTATTTGCCAAATTTAATAAGCTTTAAAACAATGTATAATATTGCTTACCTTTATTCTTAATACTGGTCAAAATCCGATTCGATAGCAGGGCGGCACGGCGTGCTTGGCGGTCGGTCCCAGCCCGCTGTGCTTGCAGATGACCGATTTGAGCTTAGGTAGGTATTTATAGTTTTAAATTGAAACACCGAGTACTTTTTAATTGATTCACGATATAAAATCGCTTTAACACTAAACTGTATAGTAATAGTAGTAAAGGAGGCTTTCTTACCTTTCTTTAAAAAAACGTCTTCAAATAAAGGTGGATGCGAAGCTAGTTCAAACTCAAGGTAGGATTTGAGCTTTGCAGGACTGTCACATACGCATAATATTCTATTGAATATCTGATTAGGGTTGATTATAAATTTTTTGTTTCTAACTTTGTTAGATTTATTACTGGCTTGAGTATCAATCATATACGATCTGTGTAGTTTTACTTCTGAAAAACTTTGCCCTTCCATTTTCTTCATAGCTTTGAACCCTACCTTATAAGCATCGTCATATGTTTTAGTTGAGTCTGATACTAATCTCGAAGAAATGCAAATTAATTCACCAGACTTTCGAGCAAAAGTATTGTGTGTCACCAGTATGAATTTTGTTAAGTCTTGGTTATCCCGTAACTGGCTCTCCCTAAGCTCGACATGCTGCTCACTTTTCTTGTAACTTAAACCCAAGAAATTATGAAAAGCTTCACTGATTGAAAGGAATAATGGAGCTCCTAATATCCATTTACTGAGAAATCCCACATCCTTGCGTAAGTGCTCCTACTGTTTTTAATGACTTCATCAAGGATTGTTCATGTCAATGCACGTATCAGTCCAAACTCCTGAGCAAAACATATTGTTAAGTAAAAACATATTGTAAGTTTTGCTGTCCGACTTGTCGCTTTGATTGTGTTTTAAGTGTCGGTGAAATGTTTAAGATTTATTGCAACTGATTTGTCTTCACAAGCTAATTCATGTGGCATCTTCTTGTTCACAATATTTCTTTCATTTCACGAGGAAAAAGTGTATCATGAGTCATTGCAAATTATTTTGACGATTGCAGCACCTGTAAGAACACAGGCTCTTACAGTTCTTGCATAAGCGTGTCCTTTTATCATGTGTATCACTGTGGGACCTCCGTACACAGTTTTCCATAAATCTTCGAGCCCACTTTCTTCCGTGATCCGATACATCCAAATATGATATTTACAAATGCAACTTCCTAGTCGTACAATAAATTTTGAAATTTCAGATGATCCACCAGCCCCCGCTACCATTTCAATAGGTTTGAGAAAAAGCGGTTGGTCGAAGTTACAATGTCACACAATTGTTCATAAACCCGTTCCAGCTAACTTTTGAATGCACAATGCTAATTTTATGTCCCTTAACCACAAATAATTGGTTGGAGATACAAAAGATAATGAATCGGCATGCTCTTTTCTGAAAGATATACATTCACTGACATCTTTGATGGTTACATCTTTCAAGCCGCTCTTTTTTCTCTTCGCGTAACAAGGTTGAAGGATATTTTCTTGATTAACGAAATTTCCATTTCATCAGTGAAGACGAAGTACATCTAGACTTGTAAAATTAGAGTATGGATTGATGCACATTGCACTTTATTCTTCCCACGGCATGAAATGTGCTTAGGCCATCAAATGTTTTTATATTAACGTCGGCATTTTTGAATACAAATTGTGTGAATGTATCATCTTCGATTGTAGGAGGCCCAGCTCTTATTACAGATCTTTGGTATCTGTCACCTTCATGACACGACGAAAAAATGCCCAATGACGACAACACTTCTATTAAATTCTTAGATCCGTACATTCTCTGTAGAAAACACAAACTTGTCTGAATTGATGACAAAAAGACCTTGGCCTTGCAGATGCTATTATGGCGTGGTTAATTACTAAACTTCTTCTCGTAACATCAGGTCCATTATCATACAATCTCTTCTTGGTTACAGTTAACGTGAACAGATTCAGAGTTTCAGGAACTAAATCATCACCCCCACGACTGATTTCCGGAACATCAGGATAGTTTTTACAATAATGTGGCATTTTTTTTAATATCTTTTCTGATTATTTCTGCGGCAGCAAGTACAATTCTTAAACATTCCAGATTTGCATTCTTTTCTTTGTTTCTGTACCAGTCACCTAGTATCTTATAACTTGAGTGAGACATGCACATGACAGTTTTTCTGCCAAAAATACACGTATACATAAAATCTTGAAAATAGTCAATTACTTGTTTTTTAGGAAATGTATATGAGTACGGAATATCACTGCCACAAATTTCTTTTACTATTTTCCCTAATTTCTCCAATATAAACTGACATTCTTCAGTATTTTCTAAAAAACTACAGAGTTTAAGAAATTTTTTAGCTGAATTATCATAATTAGGTGTTCCTATATACTGAGTTGGTTTACTTTTACAGAACTTCTTATAGCAAATGCCATGAAATGAAAGCGAGCTTCTGCTACGACCAAATCAAACACACCTAAAAGTTTAGATTTTATTTTTGCACCCCATTTGTCATCTATTATATTACAATGTTTCCCCTATTTCTGGTCTTAACACCAAATGTATTTGTTAACGATATTTATGATATAGTTTAAGATCAAACGCTGTTTTTTATTATCACAAATAATACTCACAAATAGTTCTCCGTGAAATTAAATGTATTTTCTAAATGCCTTAGGAATGGCTGAGGTGTACCTACTGGTCGATAGGCTACAATTAACATTTGTAAAAGCTTTAATACTGCTGGTTTTCTACAATCTACGTGCACAGTTGGTTACGCTACTTAAAGTGGTTAATTTAACATAATTATTATCTCTTTCAATACTAGCGTTAATTAGCATTTGTAACCCTTTCTTTACTTTAACAAAATTTCCTGGAAGGTATTTTTTTTACATAAAATACACAATAAGTTCTTTTCAGACATTTTCAGCGGTTTTTTTATTTATTAATTGTTAATTAATTTTTTCTCAATATTTTAACCTGATGAAGGAGGGAAAAAGCACATAAAACTTGATACACGGCTTGGCACAACCACGTCAAAATATAACCACAAAACCGACACACACCTTAACCTTAAGACATATCTTTTTTTTAACATGTGAGATCAAACTGACCATATTTATTTATTTTTTCGTTTGTTTCAACTTGATAAAACAGTAATTAGCGACGCGACAAGAACGACATTTCGCTTGGCCTCGCCACTCCGTGTTACGGCCAGCCCGCGCACGCCGTTGCGTTTGTCCACTATTTTCGATAGAAATAAAAGATGTAAGTAAACATTTTTATGCACGGTTTTAAAGCTTATTAAATTTGACAACTTATTTGTAAAAAGTATTTTTTCGTATTTTTTCAGACAAAAAAAATATTCAACTTCAAAAAAAAATTTTGCAAAAAAAAAAATTTTTTTAACAACAATCTCATTATTATTGGCCAAACTAATGCAGATATTAAAAAAAGTTTTATTATAAAATTTTTAGGCAATTTTATAAGAAATTCAACGACGAAATTTTTTTTCTAATATATCTTTTAGTTTACGAGATATAATTGTTTTAGTAGAACCCCACATTTTAATGTTTGGGAGGGCACAGGGGAGGAAGCAAGCGGGGGAGGGGTGGGGACTTTTTTGGAAAATACTCCACATAAAATGTATTATCCACCTGCAAAAATTCAGCTCTCCCCTAGCATGTTCCAGTTAGGGCCTGTTTTTTGTCTTCATTGACTGGGCTAAGAATTATTTTATTATGTAACGTTACTGGTCGTTCATTATTGTAGTGACTTGTCTCTCCTGTTGAAATAAGACACCAAACCACAACTGTAAGTGTCTACCTCTCTCGACTAACACGCACCTGACATTTCGCTTCCGGCAGTTGGTGTAAATTGTGAACAAACTGTAACTCCTCGAGCCACTCAACCCACTGTGGATGTGAACACCTGGCCAGGGGGTCACACGACACACCACATACACACAACATCACACCCGCAGTCTGCAGTTTGCGGTATAGACCCATATGGATGACATATGTTGTAAGGTTTTTGTAAGGTTGTCAGTATTTAAAATAGAATCGACGGAAAGCTACGCTTATGTTATCGTTGTAAAAATTATTTTCTTTTACAATTTTTAAATATCATCTAAATTTATTTGTCTTTTAACACTTCCGTTGACCGGGGGAACGCACTTACACTAACGAGAGTTTTACGCTGCAACTAAATTGTTTTTTAAACCACCTACTCAATAATTTAGGTAATCTCAGAAAAACTATTCGGTTATCGATTTGCATTTAAAAATGTATAACGCATTACTACTTTTTTAAATATTAAATAATTTCTATCAAATTCCGGCGGAGTATCTGTCTCGCCCGCCCCACTTTGTCTCTGCTAGATTGCCTAGCATAACCCCGTTCCTTTCCCCTGCACCCTGTGCAACAAACTAGTCATGAACGCGGACGTTGTAATCGCCAATCACCAGTCGAGATTCGGAAACAAGGAGTCATGGTGGATATCAGCCCGCCTTCTCTGTTTCTATGTAAAAATACGCGTTATGGTCTAAATTCATTAGAATATTAATCATGACTTTATTTATCAAACGATTTCGAAAATGACTACTGCAATATTATGAATATACTTCCCTCTAATTATAACCTAAACAAAATATAAAAAATTATGTTAATAACACCATTTAAAAAGCAAAACAGATTGGGGGATCCAAGTGACCTCCCTTTTGGATAGTGATTTTTTTTTCTTTCCGGGACAAAAAGGGTAAGGGAATTTTCAAAATAAGTAAAACTAAATTGAGAAAAATGTAAATTATAAGTAAAGTATGATGTATTGACAAAAGTTTTAGATACACCACGTCCTTCGTGGTCTGAATAGTTTAGATTCTTTGTATAATGAATCTGTCGAAAATTTATTTCTATTATACATAGTTTTGATAATATAATTCTTAGTTGAGTTATTTGTAAAGGTTTTATAAATGCATCAAGCGCACCACCCCATCCTATTATACCGTACATGATTTAAGATTGCACTAGAGAAAAATAATTGTTAAGATCTTTCTTTTGAAATGTTGAATTCTTTCATAATTCTGAAATAACGTCGAAGGACCAAATCAATTAACTTTTATTTTAAATTTCACACAATTGATAAAACAACCATTATCTGCCAAATTCCAAGGAGGAAACGACGTAAATTTTGCAAAGTTTTGACTTTGACGTAATATTTTGTGGGTTTATTTTGTGCTATCGTTATTATATTCACCGAAACACATTCCTTGAACAAAAAACTATGCATAAAAACAACATTACTTGCGTTTATTTGATAAATTTATAGGTTTCTCGATCTTTTTCACGACCTACGACGCTCGTAGTTTGACAGCTCAACCCTGGAAAAATGATGGGTAGATGTCACAGACAAATTTAATAAAAATTATTCCGAGTGGCTAGGTGTATTTAGGATGCTTCATACATCAAGAACAAGAATACCCCAAGCGATTCTGACCTTGTCCTTCATACGTTTTCTTTATACCAAGGGTTGAAATTGCATTTAAAAATAAAAAAATAAATTGAAAATTTTGGCGTGTGCGCCGGTTTGTGTAATGAAAAGCAATAGATTAATTTATGGATGTTTATCAATTGTGTCAAATTTAATACAAATTTATTAATAAGGGAATAAGTGTTTTACTAAGAATTATGTTAGATGATTTTTCAATTCATTCACCTTTCTTCTCGTGTCTGGAAGAATACACGAACCTGCCACAAAGCACAATGAGAAATACATTTCTCGCCACATTACCGTAATCACATTATCGATTAATCTATCAATACTTCCTCCTCATCTCGTGAGTAACACCATTCGGTCCCGCGAAGATAGCATTCGCCACAGTAAATAATATCGACTCATAAAAGCTGACAATCGAAACGGAATTAATCGATAAATGTCGCCAATCGTGATCGAAGAGATATCTTTTCTGGGTCATCAAGCCAGTGCGAATTGGGCGACGAATCTAGATCATGTGTTTTTATTGTTGCAAGTTTTTTATTAATGTTTTGTGGAACACGTTATTATGTCTATTATGTGAGAATTTTATAACAGAAGACTACCGACGAATGGATGGTATTTTTTCTAAATTTCTAATTTGCTTCGTGTAAGAATTTTTAAGGAAAAATGATCTAAGAAATGTGTACTTTAGTGGCTCACATTGTTATGTCGTTTTAACGCCATTTTCACGAAGATTATCCAAACACGTCTACAAACAAGAATAACTAAATCAATAAAACTTCAAATTGTTATATTTAATCATTGAAGACAGTATTTGCGACTCTCAAATGAAAATCTGAATTAGAAAAATCAGAAATAGATACTGTTGCATCTAGGAATTCAACTCAGGACTTTAGCCTTGCCGGGGCTTTGCTCTAACCACTGATTTAGTTCGACCCTCTCCCCTTCAGTCACATTTAACTGTATCATACTTCGACTAAGAACTACCAAAATTATGTTAGTTTTCTTTATGCTTATAATATTAATTTGGGAGAAGGTCTAGGGAAGGAGATCAAAGGATACCGCCGTCTCGGGAACCAACACCTCTGCCGTAGGTTAAAGTGGTTCGCTACATTTTGTGAATTAGCATAGGTGCCAGAGTTCATCGGATGAGGTGTTTTCAGGTCTTTGCGGTGGATGCTTATGCCCATCAGCTGCGTGGCGGGTATAGGGATGCCACTTGACCTCTCCAGCTTATCTCTCTCGTCTTCTTGCACCACAGCGGGAGGGACGCATTCATACGTCCGTCACTACGATGGCCGGCGTAGTCCAGCGGTGAGGATCTTGACTAGCATTCCGAAGGTCGCGGGAACCAAGCCCGGCGTGGCAAATAAATTTTATTTGATTAATTTGTGTTATTTCACAATTTATTCATTAAAAATAATATAAAGTTTATTTGCGGCACGTTCCAGAGTGGAAGATACTCTCAGTATTGCCCTGGTGTAAGAATTGAATTGTAAAGTTGCTTGAAATGGCTTTGGACGTGTTTGGTGACCAGATCTGAATAGCCAGGTACTTCCCACCTTCCACTTCCCCATCTCCTTCCCCTCCCCACTACCTTCAGCCTCACAGCATACCCCGATTGGGGACGCCATAGTCTCACTGGCTCCAGACGGGAGTAGTTGGGACCCTTATTCATATAAAAAAAAATTCTCGACCACACTGATCCCTAGGTTCCTACCCACCACCCATACCCTTTCTTTCCCAGAATTTCCTCCGCTTCCTTTCCTTAAAAAGACCCTCCACAAGTGCCGTTAAGTGCAAAATAAAAATTATTTTTGGTTGCTATCTTTGTATATGATTGCAAGATTTTTCCCGAATTAAATGCTATCTAGATAGTGTCTTGTATAAATAAATCAATTTTTATTTTAATATGCGACATCTTTTGACTTTTCTGCAAGTCTAGAACGAATATTTTAATTTATTTTTGGAATAAATTTAAGAGTAAAACATAAAATTCTAATTGGAAAAAAAAATTATAAATTTGAACACTTGATAATATATCATTTTATCTATTGGTTAAAATGCTTTATGCGGAAATACATATATATTAGAGGGTGAATTTTTTAACCACTGGAGCGCTTGTTGCCACAATATGGCACTATTAAAAATACCTCGGATTGCTTTGCTGCCAATTTTGGCAAATTTTTTTTTAATTTGTCAATAACAAGTTTACGATTTTTTTATTTTTTTTATAAATTCCACGAATATGTAATAATCGACAAAAGATAGGTGAATTCATTTGCTATATAGAACTATAATTACTTTGTATGCCTCCATATTAAAATTCGGAGGTATGATTTTTTTTTAATGTTTGCGGAAAATATTCAAAATAATTTCCAAAAAATTTCGGGCAATCGGAGAAAAAAGTTTTAAATTGCGCTGTGGCTTCAGTGGATATGTACTTAATGTACGTATATATATACAGGGTAGAGGCAACCGCATTAACGCAAACCTGTGAAACTTCGGTTGACAGGTAATATTTTAAATAAACCGTTATTGCAGAACTTTAATGCTTAAAAATGCTTGCTCCCATTAAACAAAACATTAATTCCTGTTCCACGAGTATTTGGGAATGCATTCGCAGTGCAAGCACCGCTAAACGCATCGAACTGCACCGGCTTTACGAACTGTAAAAAACAATATTTTTAAACGTGGGCTAAAATTTAATTACCTTTGTTTGCCAGATAAAACATTCTGCATCGCAGTCATTCCGTGCGAATGCACAGATAAAATTTTGTTGAAAAATGCACTACATTTTGCGTTTGAATCAAAAATAATTTATTCACTAATATCATTAACATCAGCAGTAAAGTTTATTTTGATATACCTATACGAGCTTTTAAAAAACATGTGATAAACAAAATAATTTTGTGGAATAGTAATATTATGAAGTCAAATATGAAATTTAAATTATATAGAACCCCTGCAGGAAAATAGTAGGTATTATGGTAATATTGATAATTATTAATGAGGTATGTTGTTATAGCCTGTTTGTAACTATGTTATCGTCTCTTTTCAATCCTGGCCTCCTGGCCATCCATCTCGTGAATCGATGTTAAACGGATTCAATATGACGAACCAATACTGGAAGACGAATGCAAAATTGTAGAAATTTCAAAGGGATATTTCCCTTTTAAGCCGCGGTATTCCGGCAGTACCGTTTTATAACATATTTCTCTAGAACACGTTAAGTTTTTAAGTTTCCAAAAAAAACGTTATTTTTTAAGATAATATCTATACATTTGCCATGCCGAATTGATAAATATATAAAATTCCCATGAAAGAAAGAAAAAAATCGCAAAATATGCTCCGAAAATTATTATAAACAAGTTTTTTCTGCTATTTTACTAGTTATATATATGAAACAATTCAGCGTTTCTTTAAATGCTATTTAAGACATTTCCCACGAGATTTTTGCTCTATTTAAACGAGTCATGTTTTATACATTTTCACATTTTTTGCTTAAATATCATCGTTTATAATATTAACGCGCTCCCTCTAACATTCGTATTTAAATATATCCCATTCTTCTTTTTTTGAGCATTTACTACCGGGCCTTAAAGTGCAGTAATATTTTAACAACTAAAGCTATATCCGCTGATCGATTATTTTCGATCAGACAATTAATCTCGATTAATTTCACCTATTGGAAAATATGATTAAAATCAGTATCTCTAAAACCTTTTTGAACCGTGCCCAACTTCGTTACTTTAAACATCTCCAAACCGATCAAAACAAAACAAAATGCTGTTTCTCTGTTACGTTTCGTAAGTACCTCATTGTTGCAACATAATAAATTAAATTATAATTGTCAGCGGTCGGCATTTAATTTTGGTGGCCGTATGGATATGTAATGTTTTTGGAGGCTCCGCGCTAACGGTGACGTCACTTGTGCGCGTGCGAGCATGCCTAGTCAGTGCGCTTGTGACTACCCGTCTGATCGATCGTGTTTCATGCAGTGCCTAGCAGCATCGTATAGCGTAGAGGTTCCCAACTTCATCTGAAGCATATTTCTCTTCAACTTCCGCGAGATAATGATATCCTAACTGAAATCTCTCGTGCTTACACATTATTAAAATTTAAAAGTATGAAGAATGATGCTTCTGCTCAACAACTGCGTGGCAGGCTGGATTGAGAGAGACTGGTTTAGGAAGACCTTTTGACCTCTCCAGCCGGACTCTATCGACCCATCATCGCCTTGTACCCCAGTTGGCGGGATGGATCCAGGCGTCCTTCACTCCTGGACACATTGATCCCCACATTCCCACTCATACATTTTTAGTTCCCAGAACTTCCAATCCTTTCTTTTTGATTTATTTATTTTTACTTTATTTATTTTTATTTTTATTTTATTTGTTTATTTACGCCCTAGTGGGCTTTTACAAGATAAGTAAACAAGCAATACAGCTGTGTTAGGTACATAGTATACAATATATAATGAATTATGTTTAAATTAAGACAAATAAAAATTAATAGTACGTAGGAAAGAAAGCAAGTATGTTTAAAGAAACATAGAAATATAAAAATAAAAAAAGTGTTTTTTTTTTTTTTACAGTTAATACCGCACAAGAGTCCCAACTGCTCCCGTCTGGAGCCAGTGAGACTATGGCATCCCCGATTGGGGTATGTTGTGAGGCTGAAGGTAGTGGGGAGGGGAAGGAGATAGGGAAGAGGAAGGTGGGGAAGTACCTGGCTATTCAGATCTGGTCACTAAACACGGCTAAAGACACATTCGAGACAGTGGATAGAAGTATGCAATATTGTTATTAAATAATTCAGGATAGAATATTTTATTACTCCTTAAATTACTAATTAATAAATAAATTCGTTTTAGAGTTTAGTATAAGATAAGTATACCATAGTGTAAGAAGCCTTTTTTGACTAATGTTGTATTTTTGAAGTTGCTTTTTTGATATGTTTCGACCATGAGATCTGGTATTTTTAAATGAACATAAAGGAGTATTGCTTGAGAATAGATTTGTTTAATTGACGTGATGTTAAGACCGTTAAAGATAAACGTAAGCTCTTAATCATTTACACAAAATTTCATTACGTTGATATGTTTACAGTGTAATACATAATGTTACATTGTAAACATACCAACCATCTGAGATAACATCATTTCTCTCCTAACTTGGGCACTGAAGTGCAAACACAAAGTATAGGTATGACATCTCGTGGAGTTAAGCCGACGTGACACTGACGGTTAATCTCCTCGTCTGGTCACCGAACTGTGTTGCATTAACATACCGCGAGTCGGCGGAGTGGTTCACTACTAGGTCACTGGCTTCGTCGTTTCTGGTTCGACTACCATCTGGGTCAGTCTCATTCACCCGTGCAAATTAACCTCACTTTGCTTCCTGTTCCTGCATGATGCCTGAAGGGATAAGGTAATGTGTTTCGGAGTATTATCTCTTCAGAGGTTTTGATCATTGGTAAATAAAGCTTAAAAGCGTGTTCAATGAATGTGCTTTTATTTGATATCACGTTTAATTTGTAGAACTCCATTTTAATTTTTTTTTATTTCTTTTATATGTTCAATAATATTATTATTCAATTCATAAACACAGTTTGTTTATAAACAAGTTCTGCTAGGTAATTATTATTACACGTGACAGCTGTTTCGCCTTCTGAAGGCATTATCAAACTGTGGTCATGCCACATACAGACGAGGTATTTATGTTATTTATAGATAGGATTTTATTTATTTATTTATTTATTTATTTAAACGCCCATAGGGCTTTTACATAAAGTGCAGTACATGTTTTTGGTAAAGTATAGGAAATAACAAAATATAATATAAACATAATATAACTGTAAGAAAAAAAAAGATAACATAAGATATAAGAAACAAAACATAGATAACACTAGATATGACACAAAGCAGGTAAAATAGAATATATGGTCACGTAAATTAATGTGAGATAGTTATTTTAATTATAAAGAGAAATAAGACAAGATTGTCATTAATTATGTTTATAATTAGCAATCTTTGTTATACATATTTGGTACGTGTTTATCGAAACATAGCTACAATAATATATCGATAAAGGTGCTATATAGTGCATGATATTTATAGCTTTATTTTAAATGTTCTGATATACTGAGTTTAAATTTAGAAATCGATTGATGTCGATAAACGTCAATTGAAGTATATTTATTTCCGAGTATATGAAGTCTTTGTATTGCAGAGTTTTCAAAATAATTATTAGAAGAATTGGTAACAAAGTAAAGTGCATTAGAACGGTTATCACGCGTGGGTACTCTCAAATTAATTTTACAAGTTAAATCGAGGGCGTCCAGTCTGCCATTCGCAATATTAAAACGGCAAACTAAATCGCTCACTACACGCCTTGACGTTAAATCGCTTATATTGAGTAATTCCATAAGATATACATAATTTAGTTCTTCGATAGGTATTCCGAGTTTATAATTAATAAATCTTAAAAACTTATGCTGTACTCTTTCAATTTTTTGTTGGTGTGTCTTATATAATGGAGCCCAAATTTTGATGACTAATTTTAATTATGAGTAAACTAACTGAAAATATTATTGGTTATTACCCTATTTAAAGTTTCCCAATTACTTCCTGCACTATTGTTGTTTATTGTTTATTGATTGAAAAATTAAGTATTACATAGAAATATAAGCTGCACATCTCACTAGGGTATTCCTGTATCGAGATGTGCAGCTTTTACAAAAATAATATTAAAAAAACATATGTTTAAACTTTAAAAAATATATAATAATCCTACAAAAAAGATAAATACAATTATGAGTAAATAATAACAATTATGTAGTTATAGTAAGTAAATAATAATACGAAAGTTAAGTAAACAAATTTTATAAAAAGCAGTTTTTATAAACAGTAAATAAAAAGTAAGGTAATAATAGTTAGGTAATAAAATTATGTATATACAAAATAAAAATGTATATGAATGTAAAAAACTATATATTTTAACAATATGCATAACGTATATATTTTAAGTAATAAAATTATACATAAAAAAATAAAAATGTAGTTAAACATAAAAAGACTGTATATTTTAACAATATGCGTAATGTATATATTTTAACACTATATATAACAAAAAATCCCACACAGGCATAGGCAGTGCGTGGGTATACTTGAGATTTTTAAATGCAGTTGAAATCAATGAGTTTTTACGTGAGGCTTTTTCACAACAATAAAAGTGCCCAGGTGCAGAGAATACCAATATTTACGTGGTATAGGTATAGGTATATATATGCATTCTTAGGTATTAACCTTCATCTTAGGTTGGAAGGCAAATTTTTGATTCTGTGAAAAACATGAATTGAAAAATTAATTTTAATTTACAAACTAAAAATAATATAAAACATAATTTTGACGGATTCAAGAGCTAGAAACAGTTTTAAAAGGGGGAAAAATAGAGTCCTTATCAACCATACTTTATAACAAACCGAATACTAGAAATACTCGATTATTATTAATAATAAAAAATAAAGTATCCCTCACATTTAGAAAAAAGGAAATTTTTCTGTAAATATTTTAATAAACATAGATTAAAATATTTATTCGATTATCATTGTTCTTTATGGTTACATATTTACAGCAGTGGTATATCGTTTTTATCTTGTATGCGAATTATTGGAGAATCGTCGCTTTTCCTTAATAAAACGTGTCCATTATTGGTCCAAATGTATTTATATCCAATAGATTTCGTAGATTTAGCTAGCCAGAGAAGTTCCTTATTTGATGGTGTTAGTTTTTCATTTATGTAAATATTCTCTGTGGAGTCCGAATACTTTATTTCTTTTGGGCTTAATACTCATTTAGATTTTTTTTTTTATTGATAACCCTGTCCTTTGATTCTTTTGAATTGAATTGTACACTGATTATATTTTTAGCTGGGTTGTTGTAATAATTCACTATGGAGTTGTTTTTTACTAGGTCACTGCAGTCTAATGTCTTTAACAGGAGTTCTATAGGATTTTTAATGTCTTCATTTTTCTTCACGGTAATTCCTTGGATTTCTATAGATGTCTCTAGCGTGCGCTGTTGAATGTTGTTGACAGATGATTTAAGATATTTAATTTCTTGTTGCATTTCTTCCATTTTTGTGTCATTATTTTTAAGATAATCTTTAGTTTTTTTTAGTTCGCTTTCAAAATCATCGATTTTATTTGAGCAGGATTCCACATTCTTGACCAGATCTCTAATTTCTTTCATGATGTCCGAAAAAAACTCAAAATTGTCGTGGCTGGAAACTTGTGTTGTGCAAATATAGTGTGAAACCAGAAACGACCCTGAACAGCCTTAAGAAGCCGTCAAAGGTAGGAGACTTCCTTTCAAAACCGATTCTCCTTCGATCTTACTTTAAAACACAATACATGGTCTATTCGTCGTCAAAAAGGATTTACAGTCCACATTCTCGTGTCGTGGCATCTGCTGCGACAAAAGCAATGAGAAAAATACTACGGGAAAATAGATTAAACTAAGGGAATAAGTACCAAACTAAAAACTAAATTGGTTAACAGTGAAACTGATGAAACCAATAAGAAGATACTGACATTGAACGCAAACATATTACATAGTAAATTATCTGTTACCAAATACTTTTTAAGCGAAATGTAATACATCAAGGACATTTACAGACATAAGACAAGAACATGGACGAAATCAGACTACCAAAAAACAAACAAAAACAATTTGCAAGCCAGTTCATTAATTTTTATTTATTTTAAAAACTCTAACATCAATTGTGTCACTATAGCATATTTTTTTGTACATTCAAATACCTATTTTGTTCCTATAATATAATTACACGTATATTCATTATTATCATCTCCAAAACAGGGTGTCCGGGGGTAAATAGCATTAACTACATAATAGTTGAAATAAAAAAGATTAAAAAAAACATTTTTCGAAATTCATGTATTTCCATATAAAAATATTTTTTCTTTACAAACAATTCAACTTTTTTACCCGAAAACCACCTTAAAACGTTGGAATTTCGAAAATACTTTATTTATCTTTTTTATTCGTAATATCATGTAGAATCCTCTCCTTCAGCAATTTACCCCCGGACATTCTGTTTAATACAGAAATCCTCCTGCATACGCTGTATACTTCTGATTTAATTTATCACTTTTATGTAAAAGCCTTTTTTAGCGTATATACGAATAAATAAAGGAATGAAATATTTTGAATTGGAATGTTGATATCAATGCACATCCCAATGACGATTTCATTAATGTAATAATTGTTAACACTCCGTAAATATTCAAAGTAAATAAACAAATAAATAAAGGTAATAATTCGCTGCTGGTAACCATAAATTTAAAAAATTCAAAATAGATTGTCAGAACCACATTAATCAAGACAAAAATGTAAGAAACTTCAACAATATTTTTTGCCTTTGTTCGAAGTCAACTTGAATACAATCCTCTAGTTTGGAACCCACTTTATAATATTCACGTACAAGCAAAAGAGTACAAAATAAATGTTTACGTTTTATAAATTTTAAAATTGGTGTACCATCAATTTTGTTGGATTACCACATTCTGCAACAAATGGAGTCCCCCAGGGTTCGCACCTTGGTCCAATCTTATTTTTATTGTACTACAACACTTTTAAATGATATAAATATGCTAAATTTGTCAGTCGGAAGAATTTTCACCGACTTTGTATTTTAATATAAAATGTTAAATAAATATTAATAATAGTCGATAGTCCAGAATTGCTTGTATTGATTAGCTTTCGGATTCCACTACGTAATACTAAAGTAGTGATTTATATCAGCGTAGAAATTCTGAGACTAACTACCATATGTTTATCTTTGCCTAGAATACTAATGGAGGGAAATAAACAAATAATAATATAATAAATTTCATCAAACTTCGCAAATTCACTTTGTGGCGTCATTATTAATTTAATGAAAACAAATAACTTTGTGTACACCACTATTTAATTAACAATATCAACATGTTTCAAAAACTATGTTTTCTTCGTCAGGATAATAAGTTAATAAAAAATAACAAACGACAAACAAGTATAGACAAATTAGAACATAGACAAAATATTAGAAAGGAGAGGTGATTAATTACTTAACAGTAAATTAAATATTATAAATAACCTAAAGTTTTTTAAAAATAGCCATCTTTTTAAATTTATTTCCGTATTCATGCTTGTATATATAATAGTTTATTTTGTTATTTAGACTTCCTGTTTTGTTTTAAAAGATTTTTTATTATGTAAATGTAATTTTTTACCCACCCTAAAATAATTTTTATATTTAATTTTATGTAATTGTTTTTTTATGATATTTTAAGTAACTAATCACCTCTCCTTTCTAATATTTTGTCTTTGTTCTAATATGTCATTACTTGTTTGTCTTCTGTTATTTTTTATTAACTTATTATCTTGACGAAGAAAAGATAGTTTTTGAAACATGTCGATATTGTTAATTAAATAGTGTGTACAAAAAGTTATTTGTTTTCATTAAAATAATATAATAATTGGTAATTTGTAAAAAGTAGTTAAAACAAAGAATACCAGTGGGTCATTTCATCAGCGAACGTTGGCTTCTGTATGGTCCACGCTTCCATACCATAAAGAGTAACCAGTATTATTTAACACAGCCAAACGGGGCTTGGTTCAAAGCTAGCACAGAAAGAGAGCCAATACATTTCCATTGCAAAAAATGTCACCAGACTATATAGTAAATTTAGCATGACTCCAGCTCTAGGAAGTTTGTCATTGTGAGTCACGAGTAGCCGCATTGGCCAAGTTCAACAATGGACATGAAACTGTGGCATACTCCCCACGATTGAGCGGTTCCAGTCACGATTCGATAACCGTTCTTTCATCTGTCATCCATCATCAGGGCAGCGGCGGAGCAGGACTGTCATCGGAGCCTGGACAATTAAATACCAAATTTATTGCAGAATGACTGTGAAAAGTCGAAATTCAATGAAGTTATATATTTATCATGTGAAGGTAGTGGAAGGAGTTGGGAAGAGGAAGGTGGGAAATAATCTGGCTATTCAGATCCGGTCACCAAATAGGGCTAAAGCTATTTCAAGCAACGCTGCAATTCTGAATGGTGTTTTTACACCAGGACGATACTGAAATTATCTCCTATTCTGGAACGGGCCACCAACGTACCTTGCATTATTTTAAATGATTAATTTGTGAAAATTAGTAGATTAAAATGTATTTGCTCACGTTGGTATGTTCATCCGCGACATCCTATTTCTAGTCTCAAGCCTTGTCCCTCGACCACAGATGTCGTCAAAAGTTTTCATTATTTGATTAAATTTCTAATTGTGCATTTTATGCAACCATCTCAATAAAATCTCTTCCGACACTAAATTTATTTAGAATTTGATAAACATTTTGTTTGCGGTCAGTGGCTGAGTAGGCATCGAGCTTGGGTCCCACTAGGCGTCGCGTGTTTATTTCTCGGCTGGCTAAATGCTCCATCACGACTCAGGCAATATTTTCGGCTTACTGTGAAGGTAGTTGGAGATTTTCAAATATTGTTGGGTTATTCGTAACCCAGAAATGTTTGTCTTTCTTTTTAAAAGAAAGAAAATATATATATGGATACATTTGAACTCATTTCGGAAATTATTTCGTTAATTTCTGAGCACCCTACAAAAATGTGATAAAAATGCAACTGGACCGTAGTTTTAATTTAACGTAACTTTTTTATCCATTGAACCACCTTAGTTTTGCCATTTATGGCAAAGTATTTTAAATTTTAGCGGTGGTAAATTTTTTGTCCAACAAATTAAAAATATATTTGTTTAGAATCGAACCCCTATCAACTACTTGAAATGCTACCATTACACCACCAATGGCGTAACGGTAAGAACGGTAAGCATTTAAATTTTTAGAATGTTACGTAGGTACATCACACCCGAAATTATTTTTTAATTAAACAATTAGACTACTCACAAATAATTGCCTAAGTTGTCTCTAAAATCATGAAACAGCAAAATTCTTAATGGCCTATATTTTAAAATTTAAAGCAAAAATAAATAAAGTAGCTCACATTTGTACTAGATATTTGATATACCTTTTGATTACAAAAGTAATTTTTCAGTTTGGTTGGATATTTTGATCTCAAACCCAAATTTAAGATTTGTATGAAACTGGCCGAAATGGGCCGCGCTTACGTTCCTCTTAATGTACCGGACCGTTATTCTTCTCGGTGTTCTTTTTTAACATATTTAATAAGTAAAACGCAAACACATGTATTTAATATTTGATTTATGGTGAGCATTCGAATATTGCTTTCCTCATTATCTCCAAACTTAGTATTTGGACTGGACCATCGAAGTACGCTGGGGGCGCAACTTTAAAAAAAATATTTTTTGTGTGAATACCGCACAAGAGTCCCAATTGCTTCCATCTGGAGCCAAAGAGACTATGGCAACCCCAATTGGGGTATGTTGTAAGGCTGAAGGTAGTGGGGAGGGGAAGGAGATGGGGAAGAAGAAAGTGGGAAGTACATGGCTATTCAGATCTGATCACCAAACCCGGCTAAAGCCATTTCAAGCAACGTTTCAATTCTGAACGGTGGTCTTATCAGGGCGATACTGAAAGCATCTTCCACTCTGGAAGGTGCCCCAAATATAATATATATTATTTTAAATGAATAAATTGTGAAATAACATAAATTAATCAAATAAAATTTATTGGCCACGCCGGGATTCGATCCCGCGAGCTTCGGAATGCGAGTCAAAAGTCTTACTGCTGGATTACGCCGGCTGTCAACCGTCGGGGGATAAATTGTCGTGGAAACGTTTCATATCATAACAAATAATGAGAAGTTACTCTAAGTGCTTGCCCGTGGGCCGGTGATATCCGCACCGCGCCACTGTTTATGACCGGCATCATTGTATCGCTGACCTGCACCTAAAAAAACCAGTCAGTCGTGGAGAAAAAAACGTAAAGCAAAGAACCGGTAAATCCATAACAATTGGAGTGGAAGTGACGGCGCGGCTATCCGCCCGGGGTCGGCGAGTCAACTGTAATTAAACCAATTACGCCGCTGATGGATATCTGCTGTTTGTTGATGTGAATCTCAAAAGATTCGTTTAGTAGCATGTTAATTTGTTGAACAACAAACAACTAGTGTACGTCCTTCTTTCGTTAATTTTTTTTTTTTTTAATTATTGTACGCAGATGAGTCATCCGTTTAGAGTAGGTGTGAGATTTATTTTTCAACATTCTTAACATTTGAGAAAATAGGTAGTTTTAATGTTTTTATTTGTTTATTTTATTTATTTGTTATGATTTTAAGTTTTCACGGCCAAACGTATTTTAATTATTTATTTTTGGGGCGTTATGCCGTGTTGCACCACCTCCTTCTTTCGCTAACGTTTCGGACAGCATTAAGACGGATGAGTGAATCTGCCCTGATGATGGACACTGTAACGCTGTCCGAAATGTTGGCTAAAGAAGTAGGTAGCGCAACACGGCATAACACCTCAAAAATAAATAACAATTTTTTTTATGTATGTGTTTTGTTATCTTTTTATTTTGTATGTGCGTACCGCGCACTAATTGGTAAATCGGTGAATACTGGTTTCCTAATAGTACTAAGAGTTTCCGAACACCATTTATAACAACGTTTCAAAGGCCAAGATAAAATCTTGCCTGCTACCGTTTCAAAAAATTCAATGTCACCTCTCACAGCAGGTAATTAAGATGCATTTCATGCAGCGAATTAGTTCGTTTACCTTGAAACTTTTGTCGTCCACAAAGTGACATAAGCGAGGGGATCAAAGGAAGATTTGCGATAGCCTAACAAACCAGGATACTATGGGGGATAATATTCGTGGTTGTGTATAAACCAAATATGCATTAACACTGTAATTACAACAATTATAACAATTACGTCAGTACCATAATTTATTACAAAATATTCGTATAGTAACAGTTGGAGCGAACGCGTAGCGATTTAAGAGCTGTTGCGTCGGCAATTCGGAACAGAATGTTTCTTTTTATTTCGTTCGCCACCGGCTATCGGTGATTAGGTAAAAATTTTGTGAGATCTCTTTTGGCGTGCGAGGAGCCAATAGGAATGATTCAAGTCAAAATAGCTGCGTCGTTCGCTGCCACAATACCATCACTTTCCAAGAGATTTACAGCGTCGATGATGATTACAATGATAAAAAAGATGAAGGCGATTTATAACTCAAAACGAAGACAAACATTTTTTAAATGTATATACATAAATATATATTTTTTAATTAACTCCACACAGGAGACCCCGAGGAAAGTTATTCCCTTCAGGGCCTATGTCATTTTTGGCGATGCTATATGGAGATTATTTTAAGGAAATGAAGATCTGGGAAGGAAATAGAAATGAGGGGTGGTTAGGAATCTGTCAGTGTTGCCAAGAGTATGAATCCATCCCTCCTACTGCGGTGCAAGGGGATGTTCCGAGAGAGTTCTGCTGGAGAGGTCAAAAGGTATCCCTTAACCAGTCTATCCAGAAGATACTAATGGCCGCTGTTTTCAACCCTACTAATCTACTGCTAAGTCGAAAATAAGGCTAAACACTACTCAAATGCATAACTACGCTCTTTCCAATACACAATCATCGCATAATAATTGCTCAATCTAAGCCGGAGAAGTGGATTAAGCTCGACTGAGCAAAGCAAAGTTATAAAAAGTGTCAACAGAGCCAGCCAGAGCCAGCCAGAGGCCAAAGCCACAAAATACCGATGCAACGGCGGCAAAGGTCAGGCTAACCCTTTATTTTTAATATATTTTATACGTTTGCTTAAAAAATATAAAATGCCACTTTATGGACAACAGTATTTAAATCCATACCAATATTATAAATGCGAAACTGCTCGAGTTTGTTTATGACCTTTTCAGGCATTAACCAATAAAAAGACTTTAAAAATACATTCACCAATAGAAAGCTAAATTATATGCGCAGACTATATGTTGTATATGATGGTAAGCTCTGGCGTTATGAAATTATAAATATTAATATATTATATTTGTTATACGTTTTCTGTCGCTAACAAAAGCGAGTTAATTGCAAATGTCAGAAAAAAATCATTCCCGTGGAAACGATGTTGATATATTTGTGGGCTGTAAGCTGGTAGGTACTCAGCCCTCTGGTCAGCTACTGCCCCAGAAAATTCAAATATTAGAATATGTTTTGTTTTTATTGGACAAGCTGGAATAAATGTCAGATAAGATTTCCTACATTAAAAATATAATTCGTAACGATTATAAAGACTGAATAATAAATAGTGTAATTTTGTATTATATTAACAAACTTCCAAATATTTAAATAAAAATAAACATCCGAAATGTTTGTAAGCGCATAAATTCCGAACGAATGAACAAAATTGGATAATTCTTTTTTTCTTTGTGAAATTTAGGTGGCAGGCTAGATGTTTGCAAACTGAATGTAAGGGAATGAATGTATGGAATGCGGGAGGGAGTGGGGTGGGGAGGAAGGGGGATAATTGATAAGTTCAACCGCTACAGTAATTTCCCGTAATACCATGCGAGCGAAGCCGCGGGGAAAAGCTAGTTTATAATAATCTTTAATATTAATTCAATATCGAAAGTTTTTAATTTGATGCCATTTTATTGTCCATGAAAATGGGCGGGGTCACTTAAGATGAAGCTATACGTTAAATCCTATTTAGTCAATAATATTTTAATAAATAAATAAATAAATAAAAAAAATAAATATTTAGATTCATCTTTACGACAAATCGGTTATCATTACGAACATAAAAAAATATGTTACGGATAAATTGAAGCTTTTACTAGCTTTTCTTTGTATTGGAATTACAATAAAATTATTAATTACATAACAAAAAAATATAAGCGTAAACCACTAAAAAAATATTTTTGCATGACTTAACTATAAAGTAATACAAGAAACAATTTTTTAAAAATACCCCTTTATGGCTGAGACTATTTTTGAGGTTTTGTATGTTCTAACTTTTTTTCATTCTTATAAAATTATGCACAAAATAAATAAAATATCACTTTTCGCTTACTTGCCTCGTGCAAATAAGATGCTCGATTTGAAATTTGGAAGGCATGAGAATCGAAACATTTCTAGCGTTTATATTCCTCTTAAGATAATCAACGATAAAATATTTGGGAACAACGCGAACGAGCGTTACCTTTAAAATAACAAATCGCAAAACAAATCGCTTAGCTGATTGGTCGATCGAAAAGTTGGAACAACGGCCGTAAGACCGACCACTCTGGTAACTTTCTACAATACATCACAGCCAAGAAAGCTTGAATTAATCTTAAAGTAATCGGAATGCTCTCCGTGTTCTGATACAGTCATACAGACAAACCAGATATTCAATGAGTCACTAAGTTCACCACGACTGAACCAGAATGCAAAAGCCAATAAATACCAAGATCAACCCAAATAATTGCTCTCCTTAGCTTACTTACTTTCGATACAACGAAATTTCGCAGTCCGATTTATTACTGCACATAATTGTCTGGTCGAGGCTGAACGCAAAAAAATATTCGTGTCTGCTAAATCGAATAGCAATAAATGGTTTATAGTCCAAATCATTGAAAATTTGGCTTCGATCTAAATTATCTCTTGCATTTTATTGGTGGTTCCAATTTGCAATAGAAAACGACCTGATTCAAGGTCTAGGATTAGACCCATTCTTAATCTGCTTAGTTTGACAGTGGAATTCTTCATAAACAATGTTATATGTATGAGGCAATCAGATTTAAGGTTTTTGATCAATGTTTAAGTTTTATTTTTCGGGTTTTATACAGTGTTGCACTGCGTCCTTCTTTAACCAACATTTTCGACTGGTTACAATGTCCAAGGTCTGTGATTCAAGGTCTAGGATTAGACCCATTCTTGTTTTGTATACTTTGATGATGGAACTGTGCATTTGTAATGTATGTGTATGAGAGCAATCAGATTAAGCGTTTTTAATCTATGTTTAAGTTTTATTTTTGTGGTTTTATGTGGTGTTGCGCTACCTTCTTCTTTAGCTAACGTTTTGGACGACAGGGTTACAGTGTCCATCATCAAAAATTTAAAGTCATACCCATGTTGATATTTTTTTTTATATTTCAAATTTCAATACTGGCGAAAAGTATTCCAAAATTTGACAAAGAGAAAAGAAGCGTATTATATCGACATTTCCACTAAATAAACAAGCAAGAAGTTAACTTACCATCAACAAATAATAATGGAACTCCGGTTAAATAAAAATAAACAAAAATAACACCCTTGTATTTTTAACAGGTCGCGTGCCGTTGGCGCGCCGGTGCGCGCCCTATAGCCGAATAAAATAAAAATAAAAAAAATTTTGATATGCAATTTCAAACCTTATGTATAAAGAAAATGTATGAAGAACAAGGTCAGAATCGCTTGGGGCATTCTTGTTCTTGACGTAACAGATATAAGGAACACTTCTAGCCACTCAAATAATTGTCTATGGACATTTCAATGACTTTGGAAATGAGCATTTCTACCACGATTCGAACTGTCAAACTTTGAGCGTCGCGTGTCATAAAAAGATCGATAAACCTATCAATTTGTCAAATAAACGCAAGTAAAAGTGTTTGTAGGTGTAGTTCGTTGTTCAATGAACGTAATTTTATGCTATGGTATATATTATGACAAAATTTACGTCAAAAGTCAAAACATCGCGAAATTTTCGAGTTTCATCCGTAAAACCCCGAGGCATTCAACCGGTTTTAATGTCGTGAATTATGACTTATTCAAAGCCCGCCAAAACAATCAAATGATCGAAATCTGGCGTGGTTCGCGTGACGTCATGTGTACCTGGGTTTTGTTCGTTAAAAGTAAGGCCACTCTCAAACGGGTTGGTACGAAATCAACAAATCCAAAAATTTGCAAGAATTTACAAAAAACATAATTCTGTTGAAATAATTTGTGTTGACCCATGTGTGAGTAGACGCAACGTGATAATGCTATTGGTGTAATAAAATAAATTTAATGACAGCAAATCTCATAGCCGCTACTAAGCGCCACCAGTATGTTTTATGTGAACTATTTCTTAGTACAGAAAGTTCCATAGTCGCTGAATTCATAACGCACATATGAGATTCATTTTGGGCTCGTTTTAGAGCAGAATTAATACCGGTAAGTGGATTTTAACGGAATTTATAGCGCGATATTAAAAATGTGGTAAAATTATAAAAATTATATTAACAATATGACTTTTTTTATTTTTATGGCAGTTCGCTGCACCAACGCACTTTACAGAAAATCGCCACTAGTTTTAAGACTATGTATGTCGATTTTCTTGAAAATAAACAGAACTCAGTGTTCCCGGTATGTCTATACGAGGAGGTTGGTTCTTGCTAGATTTATAGTTTTAGATACGATTTATGCAGTTAGCGACGTTGTGCACATGCAAATTGCCTGACAAGCGCAGACACTTCACACGACACATTCCCGCGGTGCGCGTTCAGTGTCCGGCGAATCCAGACCTTGAATCACATTTTAATTAATCGTTCATTCGCTGTTTTCCCTGCAATAACGTGCGTTGCTCGTGCGCATGCTCGGATCACGGATCTAATCTTCTACAGTTCTGACTAACAGTTAGTAGTAACTTTTTTAAAGTAAAAACTTCTTAAGCGCCGTTGTGATTTGAAACTCGATAAAACGGAAAAGAGCGACACTAAAAGGAGACAAACAGATACATCTATTGGATTTAGCCTGCGAGAGAATGAGATATACTAATCGGTTTCCTTTTTGTGCGGTGCTTCGTAGCCTATCGGCCTTCACTTTGCGCGGTGCTTCGTAGAATAAAATGTAAAATAATTTTTAAACTTGATAAAATATTAATTAAAAAACCCTACAATTATTCTGCTCCTGATACTCTATTCTCTCGACGATTAATTTTCTGAAGGTTTCACTTCTACCGCGTATGAACTACACATATGTTTTTTTTTAATTATAATACCTCCACCTCAGGGCATATGGCATCATAGGGGATGCTGTAAGGAGGGTCTATTTTAGGAGAGGAAGGAGAAGGTATGATGTGTGGGTATGAACCTGTGGGTTATTTCAAGTTGGGAGGGATAGATTCATACGTCCATCCCTCCCACTGCGGTACAAGGCGATGGGTCGAGAGAGTCTAGCTGTAGAAGTCAAAAAGTCTCCCTCAACCAGTATCGCTTGGTCCAGCTCGCCACGCATTAGGCAGGCTCATCCGCCGCCAAGACCTGGACAAACCTCACCCCATGAAACCGGACACCACTGATATAAACACTTGGGGTGACCCATGGCAGAGGTGTTGCTTATCCAATAAATGGTTTCCAGGGTGGCAATACCCAAGCCCACCTTTCAAATTAAAAATTAGTTTCACAAAAGAAACATATAGCTTTCAAAAGCTTATTCAATTTAAGTACAAAACATTCAGTTTAATGTGCGTTTGGTAAACATTAAAACCTGAACCTCTTTTAATGTAGTAATAAGTTTTTTTCCCACGTCTTAATTATAACAGGTGTGTTTTTTATTTCACTTTCGGTCTTACCGTTTCAAGTGATTGGATACCCGAGAAGTCCATTATTAATCTTACCGCGGAGGCTTTTTTCTGCAGGTGATTGACCTCAGCAGGCAGGTAGCCGAGATGCGTCAATTTTTTTAATCGCTGAATTAAATAAAACACAAAACATTTTGTTGTTCGATCTTTTTGAATTGATCATTTTCCTAAAAATTGGTTTTTGTTTGTCTTTCATGGGAAAATTAATAGTTTAAAAAAAAATCATTTTTAATTAATATCAACGGTATAAATAAACCATAAGCACACATGTCATAAAATCATAGAAAACATATTAGAAACAGTAAATAAAGAGTAGATAATTGTGGCATTTTTTTATTTTTTATATGAATACCGCACAAGAGTCCCAACTGCTCCCGTCTGGAGCCAGTGGGACTATGACATCCCCAATCGGGGTATGTTGTGAGGCTGAAGGTAATGGGGAGGGGAAGTAGATGGGGAAGAGGAAGGTGGGAAGTACCTGGCTATTCAGATCTGTTCACTAAACACAGCTAAAGCTTTTTCAAGCGACGTTCCAATTCTGAATGGTGGTCTTACACCAGGGCGATACTAATAGCATCTTCCACTCTGGAACGTGCCATAAATTAACTACATATTATTTTAAATGAATAAATTGTGAAATAACACAAATTAATCAAATAAAATTTATTTGCCACGCCGGGATTCAATCCCGCGACCTTCGGAATGCTAGTCAAGAGCCTTACCGCTGGACTACGCCGGCCGTCTGAAAGAGAAATGACACCAGAGATGCAATTACATACAAAAATCTAAATTACAATAAAATTAATATTGATTGAACAGATTTGATAGTATAGCCCTCTTGTACTTACCTTCCGTGCAGTTAAATAGATCTGCCAAATCTGCATATCTATTAGTAACTTCATGTAATCTAGGTACAAGCGAGTGTTTTGTATACTCTGTCCGGTTATTGTAGCATTTAAACAGGATTTTAGAACGAGTGGCTCTCGTGGGTAAAATTCAATGAGCTTAGTAAAATCATGACTGTCTATTCTATTGTTTTAGTAGCAGTTTGATCTATACAGCTGTATTTTTCTGTTTTGGATGCCGACAATTCATGGTGGAATTCCATTATCTATATACTCGTAAATACAAATCCAAATATGCTTGCTTTGGGATATGTAGGCCCATCAGAACTCCAACAGACTACGTTTTTAAGGCACTGAATTTATTGTCACTACAACAATTATATGCAAAAGATATCCTAATATACGCATTCAAAAACCAGGAAAACTTTGCACAGACAAACTCAGGCCGATTCACAAGATCCACATCACAACCACATATTCCACCAACCAACAATTAAAACGACTTTTGGACAAATAAATATGACAAACTTCTCTATAAAATTATTTAATATACTCCCTCTTGCAATAAAAACCATTAAAAAAATAATCGACTTCAAAAGAAGTATTAAGATATGGATTATGGACATGGGAAGGGAGAACATAAATTCAATTTTGCAACCAAAGATTAATGCTTGTAGTACATTCTTTTAGATATAACTTTATAATTCTCCTCTTGGAATATTTAAAAAAAAGTATTAATTTATAATTTAAAGACAAAAACATTACAATGTGACCTTAGAACGGGGTACCCCAGTAAGGACACATTCTTTTCTTTTGTAAATGTAAAATATATAAAAAAATAAAAATAAATATGTGAGTTACGAGTTGTCCATGTTTTGCTATATTAAGCTTAGGAAATGTTTGAAACTTTCAAAATACCTTCTTTAAACCCCCGCGAAGGTTTCTGGATTATTACAACCACATGACAATACATCGGAAAAGTTTTTTTAATCATTACAAAAAAATCTTGCGAAACTGTCGAAAATGTCAAAATTTGAGAATGACATTTTGCAAAACAGTGATTGCTAATTCAAAATTCAATTTTCGAAACTCTTTAAATTAATGAATTTATTTGAGGTACTCGCCCAATACTTTGATTCAAATCAAGAATTAATTATAGATATTTTAAATAGGTATCTATGCTAGGTGCCTAATTTGATAGATTGTTCTTATAATATATAAAAATGAATATTTGTAATATGTGAAAATGAAAATTTTAACAAAAAGATTGTTAAAGGTGGCATGCAAGCTGTTTGAAAACTGAATGTACTGGGACTGAATATATGCAATGCGGAAGGGGGGTTGGCGGGATGGGGGAGCGGGAGAGGGGAGATGAAGGGGACGCGGAGGGAAACGAGGATGCACGGGAAAGGAAATGCAGGGAGAAACAATTTATTTCTTTGAATATGGCATGGAACCAGCTAGTAATAATATATTAAAGCAAATACCGCCGCCCCGGGAACCTTTATTGGATAACCATCACCTCTGCCATAGGTCACCCCAAGTGGTTCGCTACGTTTGGTGATTTAGCAGGGGTGCCCGGGTTCATGGGGTGAGGTTTGTCTAGGTCTTGAAGGTGGATGACCAGGACACACTGAACCCCAGATTCCTACCCACCTCTTATACCTTTTTCCTTCCCAGAACTCTCCTCTCCTTCCTTACCTTAAAAAAACCCTCCACACAGCATCCCCAAGGATAATATAGGCCCTGGGGGAAATTATATTCCTCAGGGTCTCTTGTGTGGAGCTCATGTAAAAAAAAAAAAACTTATTTCCTCTTTTCGTTATTTGTTTTTGGTGTGTTATGCCGTGTTGCGCTACCTCCTTCTTTAGCCAACGTTTTGGACAGCGTTACAGTGTTCATCATCAGGGCAGATGTGTAATTACGCACTAGAGAAAACGCGTAATAACTCTACAAAGACAGTTAGTAAAAACTAGTTTTAACGAGAGAAAACGCGTTATAACTAAAATGGGTTTTAACTGTAACATTTAAATCTAAGCTTTCGTAACAATGCATCGGAATTTGATGAGAGGTGTATTATGAAATTAATCTTACTTAGATGGTGTAATTTTTAGATTGACATTAGGTATGAGATGGCTAATCTAATGCTATTATATATCGATGGTTGATAATAGACCTCCAATGTACACTAATGCAGCCTTAATTTGAACATTTTCGGACCATTGGTTTGGAAGCTGATTGTGTAATCTCTCTCAGCTGTACCGAACTTAGTCAATGCTTTGCCAGGTCAGGTGCATAGGTTATGTTGGAATTACGTTCACTGTAATCGAAGGTGCATTGGTTCACATAAAAATGATATGTCAAAATTAAAATATTCATTTTGAAAGGAGGGTGGTTCCGCCGCCTAGGGAACAATTTATTATATAACCAACAGTTATGCCATAGGTCACCCCGAATGGTTTTCACGTTTGGTGTCCAGGTATGGTTTGTCCGTGTCTTGGTATCAGATGCGTCTGTCCTTCTACTGCGTGGCAAGCTGGATCGAGAGAGACTGGTTGAGGGAAAGTATAAGAGAGCTACCAAAATTGTTAATTTAGTTAACGCATATTTTTCGCTGACGTCTTTGTGTTTGATTGCAACCATCTACCATCATAAAATTGCATTCGATTTAGTGTCTGAAAAATAATACTACTGATGTTGTAGAAGGGAGGAAACACAGAGGCCGACAAGTCATTCCACCGCCGAGTTGTTGAACCCAAGACGTGACAAATGTTAGCTGTTTCAATTAGGGAGGCGGGAATAGGTACCGCCGCCCCGGGAACCTTTATTCGAAAACCAACACCTCTGCCATAGGTCACCCGAAGTGGTTCGCTATGTTTGGTGATTTAGCAGGGGTGCCCGGGTTCATGGGGTGAGGTTTGTCTAAGTCTTGGAGGCGGATGACCAGGACACACTGAACCCCAGATTCCTACCCACCCCTTAAACCCTTTTCCTTCCCAGAACTCTCCTTCCCTTCATGTCCCTAAAAATTTTTATATATGAGCTCCACTTAGGAGGCCCTGAGGAAAATAATTTCCCACAGGGCCTATGTCATCTTTGGGGATGCTGTGTGGAGGGTTTTTTTAAGGAAAAGAAGGAGAGGAGAGTTCTGGGAAGGAAAAGAGTTTAAGAGGTGGGTAGGAATCTGGTGTTCAGTGTGTCCTGGTAATCCGCCTCCAAGACCTAGACAAACCTCACCCCATGAACCCGAGCACCCCTGCTAAATCACCAAACGTAGCGAAACGTACTTTGGGTGACCAATGGCAGAGGTGTCGGTTATCCAATAAACGTTACCGAGGCGGCCGCACTCATTCCCGCCTTCCATATTGAAACTAACGAAGTTTACATATTTTTAATATCAACAATTTATAATGTAATTAATTTTATAATAGGCACTATTAATTTAGAGTACTATTTTTATCCACATTTTAATTATTTTTTACAACTCTTCGTTCAAATTCGCAGTTAATTTAATTTAATAAAAACTTGATAGGTTTCTTAAAGTAATTATTTTGATCATAATATATAATATCTCGCCCACTGCACCATCAAATCAATGCAATTAAAATACGCAAATCAAAAATTAACTTTAGCAAACCGTTTTATTTTAATGAATTCTCTGGTGATTCTCTTATTTGGCATGGAATTTTTCAAAGATTTATAACAATGCGAGGAAATACTTGTAGCATTTTAAAACCATTCAAGTGTACAAGGAGTATTATGAAGCATGAAATAAAATGTCAATCCTACAATGAAAGGAAAGCCATATAATGTTAAAACGATATAAAGACAATATCAGAGAAACTCAACCGAAAATATGGAAACAGAAAAATCAGAAAAAGATATAGCAACCCTGGGACTCGAACCCAGGGCCTTTCGCTTTCCGGGCAAATGCGCTAACCACTGCGCCAAGGTGTCGACATCCAATTCGGTCATTTTGAAATGTATCATACTTCGACTAAGAACCACCTGATGTCATTGCAATCCACGCGATGTAATTGCATTGTATAAGTATAATAAATTCAAAACTATACAAGAACAACACGTCAACCTACCAGAGACCATATGGGAAAATACTTCACCGACTCCAGATATTTTCATATCAGAGGGTTCGGCTCAATAGAACTCCTAACTGAACCGATAAATCCTACCGATCCCTCAATATAAATATTTTAAAAATCTTTCGTAATCCTACATGTATTTAATACGACTGATTTTTGCATCTTTATATAAAGATTCTTTGATAAATCTAATAAGCCTAAATTTTTAATTAGAGAGCTAGGTATAATGCCAGTAGCCGAAATAACAAATGGTAATATTTTTATAGTCCGAGAATGCCAAATTCTTTATTGCTGCTATCTTAATGTATGATGGTAATATTCAAACGTGTAACGTATCAACCGTAACATATTTGAATTTAATAATAGTTGCGGGTGGCTTTTCGAAATACCATCCAACATTCGACAGGTTAAAATAAAAATAGCAGTTTTGACATTTGTTACTTTATGCGCCATTCCTATGTTTTTGTTCCACATTTTTCATTATAATGACCAATTCACCATTATATTAATGTAATTCAACATAATTACTAATATCGGTGTTATTTTTTCAGTTATAATGTTTTAATAATGTTTTGTTGATAATTTAGTTATGCTAACGCTTAAAATAGGTTATTTCTGAACAATTATTTTTTAATTGACGTGAAATTAATAAAACTTTCATGAAAGTAATTGTATTTAATAATATAAATGCCTTATGCGTGCATAAATAAATAAAAATTCGATAAATCATCATTTAAATTCGGCAAAAATGAATCCAAAACGTCAATTTTTTTTCAGTTATTCTTGGAGAATTATTATTATATTTTTAAATATTTTTAATTGTGTAATCGAGAAAAAAGTGAAATGACAGTTTGCTTGGAAATTCTTTAAATCAAAAGACTGTGTTTTTTAATTGCGAATTATCCGAAATTTTTTGATGTTTTAATAGAAGATGTACAGGGTAAGCTTTTTTTCAACTTTTTGAAACATGTTTGAAGCTTAAAATGATGCAAGTTTTAAGCTGGAAAGTTTATTTCCTATACTAAAGGGTTATTTTTATTTAGTTTCTATAAAGGTGTTTTTTATGACATCTTCAAAAATAAAAAAAATATACAAGACATTTAAAATACGTTGGGAAAATTCGAAATTTGAACAATTTGTTTTTATTTTTCTTTAAATTAGCAATGTTTCCAGATTCAAGGTTGTTTATCAATTGAATAAAATTTTCACGGCGTTATTTAGTAAGGCTGCATGTCTATGCGTTTTGCTTTTGGAGGGTCCTAACTTGTATAAATAGTTACTTATCGAAGAACGCAAAACGTACCGACACGCAAGTGATCGATATCTATATTATATTAAAAAAATGTTTGTAGTAGTATCAAAATACAGGGATAAAATTAGGGAATACGTTCACACGGACAAAACGCTGCCCGGTTTTCTTTTAAGGCTTGCATGAAAAAATGCAGTAAGAATAAAAAAATCAGTAAGATGGATGTTGGCAATTTATCAGTTTGTTTATGGAAAGGACATTAAGATGCATAAATGATAAAACGGGTTAGCCGACAATTTTTAAACCCGCTTGATGATGTAGTGGCTCATTATTCGAAACGTGGATGCGTTTTCTAATTAATTAAATCGTGAAGGAAATGTTAAATTATGTCTGCATCCTAATTAAATACTCTTTAAAAAAATATTACTTTAGACTTCGTGGTAAGCGTTCGAAAATAAGAAGATGATTTGAAAGGTAGATTTGTAGATATAAAAATTAGAGGGAACGCACTAATGTTAAAAAATGCCATAATTAAAAGGCATAAGTGAAAATATTTAATAAAACACGACTTAAATAAAATAGTGCAAAAATCTTCTTACTTTAGTTTCATCATACCTAAATATGTTAAGTAACAGAACGAGATATATTTTTTTATAATTTTCGGAGCATACTATGCGAATTTTTCTAGCGGGGAAATTTCATATAATTACTTTTTCAACAAATTTCATAAAATCACCTTTTCAACAAATTACATTTAATTACTTTTACAACAATTTTCATATAATTACTTTTTCAAAGAATTTCATATAACTACTTTTCCAACAAATTTCGTATAGTTACTTTTTCAACAAATTTCACATAATTAAATTTTCAACAAGTTTCATATAATTATTTACTCTTTCAACAAATTTCATTTTATTACCTTTTCAACAAATTTCATAAAATTACTTTTTCAACAAATTTCATATAATCACTATTTCAACAGCGTCTGAATCGAGATTATATTAGTAAAAACTTTTTTTCTTAAACTTTTTAAGTTTTAATATAAGTTTTTACTTAGGACGGGTTGTTTCAAAAAATTTGATGAGTTCATCAAATATTTGAAGTTGATTTTCAGGTTCTGTGTAAGTTCTTTTCGAGTTCTGTTTTTTCATCATCATAGGCCAGTTGCTTCACAAAACTGAAATCATCACAGAACTTGAATAGAACTTACACAGAACGTGAAAATTAACGTCAAATATTTGACGAATTCGTCAAATTTTTTGAAACAACCCATCCTTAGTGTTCAAGAAAAGTATGTTACACTGATATATGAAGCCACAAGCCAAAAATGTATTTATTCTTAATATGCCTTATATCACTATAGTAATAGGCAAACAAATCGCTTGACAAACGAAGTCTAGAGGTCACGATTTCAAACGTAAGTATACTGAAATTATCACAAATAATTTTAGCCTTACAATTATTTCGTACATTAAAAATTAAGTATTTTTTTTAGTAGTTTACGCTAATATTTTTTTAATCAAGTAATTAACAATTTTATTTTAATTCTACTCAACGGAAATGACAGTAAAAGCTTCAAATTATTTAAATAATATTTTTTTATATGTATAATATAAACCAATTCACAGTAAAGATTAATCTAAAACGCTTATTTAGCAATAATCTTCGCTTTAAACGCTAATCTTGCTTTAAAATAAGGAAGTATTTATAAATGGAAGATTGCTTTCATGCTATTGAATAATATATGTGTTTAGTGCCTTTAATTTCTCAGTTAATATACGTCCAGTGGCGTCCCACAGTAAACGCTGTGACAAGGCGTGGGCTGCCTGCAGATATGAAGTATTTTCCCTTTAAATGCCCCATCTATCTATACATTATAATGCTCTGTATGCTAATTATTCTCTGCATTCCGTTCCCCGCTGAGTGCAGAATGCAAGAGCAAAGTTCCCTTAGAGTGGGAGACCAATAAAGTATTCAATTCCGTATTACTTCAATAAACTTTCAATAAACCATTTTTTATGACGTAAAATTATGTATTTCTAGGATTTTAATGATAATCTTTCACAATTTATTGACAGCTACAAAACACTGCTTTTATGTTAGTAAAATAATTGATTTAATAACGAACCAAGGGTAGGTTAAATGTTGAAAAGGCATCGGATATTTTAAATAATATACAGGGTTTTAAAGGACTTATTTTAACCAGCGGTTCACGACATTATTGGAAGTAAAAAATGGCATTGAGAAAAAAAATCCTTCAGGATAAATGTCGTCTTTGGGGATGCTGTGTGGAGAGCCCTTTCAGGGAAACGAAGGAGAAGAAGTTCTGGAAAGAGGAAAAGGTGTGAAGGGTAGGTGGGAATCTGGGGGGGTCAGTATTTTCAGGGGCGACTGACGCATGAATCCAGTGCAAGGCGATAGGTCGAGAGAGTCCGGCGGTCTTCCTCAATCCGATCCGGCCCGCCCCGCAGTTGATGGGCGCCACCAATACCTAGACAATCCACACTCCGTAAACCCGGAATAAAACGATTTTAAAGAACATCTCAATTTTTTCATAACAGATTAAATATAAAAAAAACAAATTCGTTAAAAAAATTTGCTGTCAAGGGGTTGTTGTTTAATTATTTTTTCAACTCCATATCTGAACGGAGATTAACTTTAAAAAAAAAGTATTTTAGTTTTCTGAAGGGGAAGCTACAAAGCACCGCACAGAGAGGAGACCGATAGGCTACAAAGCACCGCATAGAGAGGAGACCGATTAGTCTATCTCATTCTGTCGCAGGCTAAATTCTAAAGATGTGTGTGTTTGTCGCTTTTTCGTTTCATCGAGTGTCAAATCACAACGGTGCTAAAGACGTTTCATCGAACTTCAAAAAAACGGTGACCGGACAACTCAGAATGAAATCAACTCAGAACCTCCTTTGAAGTCATTAAAAAAATGAAAAAATATACGTTACGTTAGGTTAGGGTTATGGGCTATTTTAAAATAATTTTTTTCATAGCTTTTAATGGTTTTTCAAGGGTTGAGTTGACTTGATTCTGAGTTGGCATGAAACAAAAAAAAACAGAGCAATATAAACGCGGTAGAAGTGAAACCTTCAGAAAAGTAAACAAGATTGGGGAGGCTACGAAGCACTGCACAAAGAGGAGACCGATTCATCGCAGGCTTAATATGTTAGTCTCTTTTTAGCTTCCGTTTCAAGTCTCAAATCACAACGGTGCTAAAAGAATTTTCACTTCAATTAAAAAATATTTTTGAACAACTTAAAATGTGTAAGGAAAGTGTGTTAAGTGTGTTGGTAAGTTTCTCCTGAAGCCGGCGATCATGCCAGGAATTCATATCGCGGCATTAGAACGGGGCAGAGGAGGCAGCCGCGCGACCTTCACTGACCTTGGCCTTGCAGGCCGTCGCGCTCAACAATGTGGCTGGTCGCAGAGCCTACACGGCACAATGCAAAGCGTACAGCGTAAAGCAATCCATTCTAGGATAACATTGTTCATGCAAGGCACGTAAATTGAGCAAATGCACCAGGAACTGAGCTCTGTGAAAATGTCTTGGTAACATGATAACTATCTAAGATCTAAGTCACTATTTCTACGCAGAGATAGACAGAGTTGATTTAACGGAATGAAACTTAGTATTTCTGAAACAGCGTAATTGCAGTATTTTAGTAAAATTTAAATACACCAAAACACCTCTGACAACAATAATTTTTTTTTATTTTTCGAAATGAAAACTTCTTTGAGTGAGCAACATTTAGGATATAACCTGTTAAAGAATGATACAGCAATTAAATATTTATATACTTCACGAAGAATTATGGTGTGTTGCATCCTCTCTACGGCTCAGTGATAAGAAAAGCCGAGCTCAGTATCAAGACACCGATGGCAGTGTTCAAAACGATATACCGCCCGACGCTCACTTAGGGCCACCAGATATGGATGCTAAGCGAACGAACGCGCTCTAGAGTACGAGCTGCCGAAATGAGGCACTTGAGAGGAGTGGCAGGAGGTTACGAAATGGGATCATATAAGAAACTCGACAATCCAAGACGATCTAAACTTTGAACCACTGCTACTCTTCATAGAAAAATCGCAACTGAAGTGGCTTGGTCATTTACTAAACATGTCTGATGACCGAATTCCGAGGAAGTTCGATTCCAGAGGGTAGACGTCCAGGGAGCCGCCCCAGACACTGGCATTGGGCGAGGAAACTCCAGAAACTGTGTGAGGAGAGGATGGGACTGCCATGGACGGAGGCCGAACAATCAGCACAAGACAGGGACGTATGGAGGAGCCTTGTCGATGCAATGGGTCCCCGACCCGAATAGGATAAGGGGATGAAGATGATGATGATGGTATACTTCACAGGTACTCGGTTCCAATATAATTCAATAAATCCACTATCCCACGCAAGTCTCCTTTGGTGTAGTGGTATAAAGCGCCTGGCGAACCCTTGCAGACATTTAGCCGACCAAGAATAGAATCCATTTTTTTTGTAAAATCAATATCCAATCTTCAAACTACTCCAAAATGAACAGACAAAGATAACACAAAAGAAAGTGACATCTAGCGACTTCGAAGAAGAAAACACAAAGAAAAAAGTATTTCGTAGTCTCCCCACTCTGAAGGTTTTACTTCTACCGCGTGTGAATTGCACACTTTGATTTTTTTTTTTAAAGAAATACAAACCTTCCCGAGTTACGAATAATCTGACAATATTTGAAAATCTACTACCTCCGCAGAAAGCGTAAAAAGTTGCTTGTATTGTGATGGAGGACTTAGCCAGCCAAGGAATTGAACCCGCGATGCCTGCGCACGGTCGATCGTTAAGGATTTTATCGATAAATTTCTCATCGTTCCCTAGCATGACTGCAGATCGCCAACGAATAAATAATAACAGTCAATAATAATAACAGTCACAATGACTAAGTGTTCTTAATAACGAATAAATAATAACAGTCAATAATAATAACAGTCACAATGACTAAGTGTTCTTAATATATAAAATTTAATATCTCATCATTTCAACATGGTTTTGTCTCTGGACGATCTACATTAGCTAACCTTACATTGTACGAAAGTTTTATTTCAGGTGCCCTTGCTAATAGAGAACAAGTTGACCCAATATATACAGATTTTATTAAGGCTTTTGATAAGGTGTGCCATAAAATTCTTCTAAATAAATTGTCAAAACTTGGTATAAGTGGCAACTTATTATACTGGATTAAAGATTATTTATCAAAACGTTTACTAACTGTCTCTATCAAAGATCACTTGTCTTACGAATTTGAAGCCACTAGTGGCGTGCCTCAGGGTTCGCACCTTGGTCCAATATTGTTTATTCTATTTATAAACGATGTCACTTCCGTATTTTCTGATGTTAATGTATTATTATTTGCTGATGACATGAAAATATATAAAATCATAAAAAATATGTACGACTGCTTGTCCCTACAATCCAATTTTTTTAAATTCGCAGAATGGTGTACCATAAACAAGCTTACACTTAATATTAAAAAATGTCAAATCATGAGTTTCTTTAGAATAAAAAACCCTATAAAATACAGTTATTCACTCAACAACCAGAGTTTATTGTCAGTATCTGAAATAAGGGACCTCGGTATAATCTTTGATACGAAACTATCATTTAATAATCACATTAATATTATAACTAGTAAAGCAATGAAAATGTTGGGCTTCATTATAAGAATATCCAAGGATTTCAAAAACATCAACACATTTAAAATACTTTATACGACTCTAGTTAGAAGTCATTTGGAATATAATTCCCCCTTATGGAACCCTTTTTACAAAAGTCATGTAATGTCCATTGAAAGAATCCAACGCAAATTTCTTAGATCATTAAATTTTAAGTTAGGAATTCCCGCGGACGAAATAAATTATGATTCTCTACTACGAAAAATGCGACTGTTATCGTTAAAAGATAGAAAAATATTTAATGATCTAATTTTTTTATTTAAAATAAATAATAACTGGTTTGACTCCCCTGAACTAGTTTCGCTGGTGAATTATCACGTACCTAGTAGAATAACTCGACTCAAAACACCTTATTATTGCAACAATACTCTCAGTAATGCTGAACAAAATTCAATAATACATCGTCTACACTCTTTAGGTAATGAATTTGCTCATATCGATAATGCCGGAAGTCTGTCATCATACAAAAGATGCATAAAACAGAATTTGTCTGCTATTACTACGACGTAATCATAATATAATCATTAATCAAGTCCTACCAGTACGCACTCGCTATTATTAACTTTGTAAACAGATGTATGTATACGCAATTGTATGAGCGTTCCCAATATCTATGACTAGAAACATATCATAATCAGTGATACCTTTTATATTTGGTAAATTTAATTTATATTATCTTCAATTTTTGGCTCCTAAGAGCATTTCTTACTCTTTACTTGTTACACTTTTTTTTAAATATTTATAACTTTACACTTTTTATTTCCTACCTTTTAACTTTCTATCTCAATCTGCAACTTTTCATTATACTTTATATTTTATAATTTTATGCTTTTACTTTATACTTTCATTTATCTATCTTACTTTTTACTTACTGCTTACTACCTCAACTCCTTTTTTTACCTTTTGTTTTTATATTTAACTTCAATTTATGTTGTTACTTTCGTTTTGTTATTGTTTTATAATACATATATAATATAATTTATGTTAATGGCACATGTTGTGCCGTATGTTTTTGAAATAAATAAATATATTCGATGTCAACTGTTTTTTGTTGTTGTTCTTTCAATCCCTTCCACTTCCTCATCTTGTAAACATACTTCTCAAATATACAAAATCATTCACCTCTTTCAAGTAATCTGTATGTGTATATTCTGTGTAAAACTGTAGTGGCTGATTTACACGCGAAAAGAGCACGTTATTAGTTATTAATATTTTGTAATTATCTTCCTTAGTTATTACGACACTTAAAAGATATTTCAAAGAAAAACGGAAAGCTAAATCATTTCTATTTGCGGTTTAAATGATGTGAGTAAATCCCACCTATTAATTTATTCTTTGAATAGATGTCCACTCAGTTACTTTCTTTTAATAATAGCATCATAGAAATAACCTGTAATGTCAGGTAAAGGTATTTTCTTCGTCTCGCGGCGGCCACCGCAGGGCAAAAAATAAAACTGTATGTGGTCTTACTTGAGGGTACTTGACATAGAAACATCAGGTAAGTACCCTCTGTCCATCATGTAGGTTTTTAATGACTTCTAAGAAATACTTAAGAGAAATTGAAAGTTCGAGAGATTCATAATATAATAAATACAATAATGGCAATTGAAAATGTGTGGGTAAAGGCTTTCACTTTGACCAAACTTTTTTATTTATGTTTTAAATAATTAAACTTTTTGGTGAACACTATATTTTTTATTCATCTATTTGAATTTCGATTTTGTTTCTTTGAATGAATGAGTGAATGAAGTGGAATATTTGAAGTGGAAAATAACCCTTTTTCCGACGTTCGATCAAGCTGAAACTTGGCATACAGACTCGTTGTCAATGACAATGCATTTTGTCAAATTTTGGTGACAATCGCGCACACACACGATGATATATTCGCAGCTCTCTGAAATTCGATGATATACAGCAGTTATACGCAATAAATTTCAGCCTTGATAAATGTTTTTTTTTGTTTTTTTACATGAGTTCCACACAAAATAATTCCCTTCAGCGCCTATTTCATCTTTGGGAATACTGTGTGGAGGGTCTGTATAGGAAAGGAAGGAGAAGAATTTTTGGGAAGGAAAAAGGTATGAGGGGTGGGTAGGAATCTGGAGTTCAATGGGTCCGGGAGTGACGGACGTATGAATGCATCCCTCCCACTGCGGTGCAAGGCGATGTTCCGAGAGAGTACGGCTGGAGAAGTCAAATGGACTCCTTCAACCATTGTCTCCCGGTCCGGCATGCCATGCAGCTGGTGGGCAGACGCATCCGTTGCCAAGACCCTGACAAACCGCACCCCGTGAACCCGGGCACCCCTGCTAAGTAACCAAACGTAGCGAATCACTTGGGGTGACTTATGGCGCGTTGATTATGCAGTAAATTGTGCCCGGGGCAGCTGTACCCATACCCGCCTCCCAAATTGTGATGTAGAATTCACCAGTTTTCCGCTTATACTACGAGTTTCCAGACACCGTATATAAAGGGTTCAAGAAGGATGTGTGACAAATTACAAAAAAAAAAACAACGTATTTCGTGCTGCATTATTAAAAAAGTAGTTATTATCCAGTATTTAAACTGTTGTTTTGGTAATTTTCCTCGAATGTCTTCACTTACATATTATATCGACGTTTTCATACTTTGCGTCTCCGGACCAATTTGCAATTTCCAGAACGTCGATACGTCTTATTACTGACCAATCTGCCGTGTCCTGTCCATGTGGAGAGATGGAAATCTCCCGAAACAGTTTTGTTGCAAAAAATAAGGATAAATACGGGGTCCAGAAAAAATACGCAGCGTGCAATTTTGTAGGTAGTACCGATGGTGTCAATAAACTTCGCGAAGGGTCATTTATGAAGGTGCTTGCGGTTGCAATAACAAAGTGCAACGGATAATAAAGACTGGAGTAACAACAAACATCTGGGTGTTATTGCAGTTTTCAAGGGGGGAAATAGGTTTAGGATTTTTTGGCATGGAAGAAATTTGCATAATTTATTTAAGCTTTGAGATCATTTTAAACATCTAATTAAGAAAATATTATAAAATATTTGAAATATTTCCTCGGAAAATATTTTATTTATTTAGTATTTATTTATTTATTTATTTAAACGCCCATAGGGCTTTTACATATAGTGCAGTACATGTTTTTGGAAAAATATAAGAAATAACATAATATAATATAAACATAATAAAAACATAAGAAACAAAATAAAGATAACATAAGATATAAGATATGCAAAATACAGATAACACCAAGTATAATAGTTGACACAAAGCAGGTAACATAGAATATATAATATATGAAAGATATCAGCTGCTTTCCATCGAAGTCACCATCAGACGTAGCTATTTCGTCGCGTCAGTTTGTAATTATCCAAACGACCATTTTAGTTTTTGTTCAATCTCCACTTTAAAATGAAAATTTAAGCATAAAAAATTATAGTTAATCACTTAAATATGAATTATAACTAATTAGACCTTTGCCTTTATGCATGATTTAACATGATGTTTCATTGAAATAATGAAAGAAAACCTCCTCCTGTAAAATTTTCTAATGGTCGTTTGGACAATTAAGAACAGAGCCGACGATTTGTGTACATCCTGGAGGCCAGATTTTTCATCTGAAATTAATAGGGTTTTGAATTTAGTTTATGAACATATTTCTCTTCTGTATGAACCTTACTTTCTCGTAAAAATTTTTTTTTTGACAATTACAAAATACTTTGGACAATGATATTACTCCGAATTTAGGCTCAAATAGAGCGTAATTATATAAAAAAAGTATCCGTCAATTTTAAAATAGATTAGTTAAAAATTTTTGAGCGAGAATTTTCTGAGCGAGATCACAAATTCAAAAAAAGTCGTTTTAGGAAAAACGCGTTTCCAGTTTATCATTCGGTCCAGCATTTAGATTGATTGAAATTTTTATTTTAAACTTTGGGAACATATCTACACTAATATTATAAATGCGAAAGTGAGTGTGTTTGTTTGTTACGCTTTCACGCCTAAACCATTAACAAATTTTAAAAATTCTTTCAACAATAGAAAGCTACATTATCAGTGAGTAACATAAGCTATATATAATTGTTGGCTCTGGCGTTATGAAATTTTTATAAATGAAAATGTGTGTATTTCATATATTTTAGCGGCAGGGAGGAAAGTCAGAGGGAAGGTGGTGTTCGCGGAGAGGGAAAAGTCGAGGGCGGGGGAAGGCGGGGATGGTGGAAGGGAACGGGGCCGCGCGGAAAAGGACATGCAGAGAGAATCAATTTATTTCTTCGAATGGCATTGCAACGCATGCCGGGTACCAGCTAGTTCTGAAATAGTTATACTACTAATTTATAAAATAAATAAAGAAACAATTTTCGAGTCGTCTGAACCTACTTTCTCCCTTAGCAGTAGTAAAGAGTAAAAAATAATTATATATGATAGTCGTTATAAATAAAAACAGAATAATAAATGCAGTGTAGTCATGTCACCAAACAAGAAAAGTAAAAACAAGAGTAGGTAAAATAAAAATATAAAGCAATCGGGCTTATGCAATAATAAAATTGAGAAAGAGTAGTAACCATAGAGAGGCAAGAGCAATAATGTTTTGGCACCTGAAACAAAAATGATTTTAATTTCAGTCAGCAACTCTAATCACAGGCCATCTCTCCACCCACGACTTTTTGAAGCATTCAAAATTATCTTTGTTCGACGCCAGAACGGCATTCTACGCCGGTCTTGTAATCCCCCTCAAACCATGTTGCAATAGTTTTAATATTTAAGAATTTCTCCAGACTTTTGCTAAGACCACCTTTGAACAATGATATTTTAAATACATAGTTTGCAAAATATACAATACACTACCAGCTGCGATTGAACAAATAGAAATAATGACCAAATTCAAACACGAAATAAAGAATTGGATTGCAAGTACGGGACGTCTCACTATTTCAAACATTTGAAAAACAAATCGCACTTTGATACGAATATCAATTCACATACAATCTAACCTAAATAAAAAAAATATAATCTTGTCCCCTAACTTCCATGATTATAATAACAGTATCTTTTTTATTAAATCTTTTCTTTCTAGATGATATTTTGATACTTGTTATGTTATTCTCTTTATACGATTAACGTGCTTTTCCCACTACCCTTTTTTGTTTTTATTGGAAGATTATTCTAACCATCAAAAAGAATGAATGTTTGAATGTACTTAACCTTATTTTTCTTTGTATGTTTGTACTTATTGGTGTACCTCCTATGTCTGTCTCGATGCAGATATATCCTAGTGAGAGACAGGCATCGAAAAAACACGTGTCATCAAATCTTATATGAATAAATTAATAAAAAAATATATAGTGCGTAGCTTCATTGATAGACCTATTCATTTTGGAATGCAATGGCTTATAAATGCTTAAAATCTTCAGCCACAATCGTCACCATGACTTGTTCAAGACTAACAAAAGGGATAAAAAAAAAATAAAAAAAACAAGGTAAGGTGATCCAATAGTCCAGGAAAAAATCGAAATCGGAATCCACGCCTCTTTTAGGGAGAAGTTTAAAAATACTTGAGAAAAATCTTTTGATAAGGTATTTGAGAATTTTTTTACAGGTTGATTTCGTAAAGGCCTGTAAAAAGCCTTTACTCCTTTTGTACGCATTGTTTATTGTAATAACAAGGAAATTTCAAATTTATTTCAATTTTACCAAGCGACGCGGAGTCTAGGACGTCTATTTTCCTTCACAGGCGGTGCGTAACTGATACGAAATGGTTATGCCAAGTGCATGGTTCTTGTGCCGATGGCATAAGGTTCACTTTAATAATCCAAATTCATAGTGCTGGCGTGTTGATTGATGTCCAAAATTAAGACGAGAAAATGCATGTTTTATTTTATTTTGTGAAGTTCGGGCATAAATACCATTTTTTTGCGACTATTAATAATATTCCATTGTTCTGATTTTTGACATGACAAGCCAGACTTGAGCCGTTGATTCACTTTTACTTGATTTGTGTATTTCGGGGATTCTGTGACTTCTTTCATCCACTTGCTAGTCGTAGATGATGTTGAAGACACCCCAAGAATAGATGACACGATCAAATAGAACAAATTCAATATTTTAGTAGAATCATGTTTAGATTCCGACTAACAAAACAGAGTGGATGTGAGACGATAAATGAGTGTGATTGAGGCAAGCAATTGTGACAATACAGACTTGTTTGGCATTCCATCACATTTGTAGAAATTGTGTGATGTTTCGTTATTTTGTTAGTAGAATTTAACAGGATTTTTGGCTGTAATGAGAGGAAAGATAAAGAACATCGCCATCCACAAAATTGGTTTAATGACTGGTTCCTCGCTAACGATGTGCTGTCGGAAGCCTCAATGTAATTGGATCATTTGAGATCATTTTCAGCAGCGTGAACGGAAGGCGTGTTTAAATGATTTTTACCTCATTTATTTCAAAGTTGTTTTCCTCATACTGCGCAGAAATCTTGCAGGAGTAATTATGTAATTTATTAACAACCAGGATGTCGTGAATCAGAAGCTGTCATAATATAACAAAATGGTTTTAAACCAATGGTCTGAGAAGCTTATGTTTTTAGGTTTTCACGGCCAAAAAGTATTTTTGTTATTGTTTTTGGGGTGTTATGCCGTGTTTCGCTACCTCCTTCTTTAGCCAACGTTTCGGACAGCGTTACAGTGTCCATCATCAGGGCAGATGAGTAAATGATATTGGTGAGAGTGTTTACTTATGTGTGTCGAAGCGATACCGTGCTGCCAGCTCCATTTCTCTACGAGCTGGTGTTAGAAAAAATTCAGCATGGTTTTTTGCGTTTAGCTTTGGTGTAGCCGTCAATTACTGGATACCAAGAACTATTGAGCTTAGCTCCGTCGTCTCTGTTAATATTGATGGGGTTTTTATGGATTTCAATTGCCTCCGTAATTAGGCGTGCTCTGTAAGTTTTGGGTCTTCCCAGGACATCAGGAACAAATCCAAAGTAATGGACACACATAAGTAAACACTCTCACCAATATCATTTACTCATCTGCCCTGATGATGGACACTGTAACGCTGTCCGAAACGTTGGCTAAAGAAGGAGGTAGCGAAACACGGCATAACACCCCAAAAACAATAACAAAAAGTCTGAGAAGCTATTTCATTCAGCCGATATATAAACCGTTAGCTTAAAACCTGGTGCAAGACCACCATTCAGAATTGAAACGTTGCTTGAAATGGCTTTAGCCGTGTTTAGTGACCAGATCTGAATAGCCAGGTACTTCCCCACCTTCCTCTTCCCTATCTCCTTCCCCTCCCCACTACCTTCAGCCTCACAACATACCCCAATTGGGGATGCCATAGTCTCACTGGCTCCAGACGGGAGCAGTTGGGACTCTTGTGCGGTATTCATATTAAAAAAAAAAAAATATATATAAAAAAAAAACTTTTTTTATTTATTTATTTGTTTTATTTTAGTAAATTGTACATTTAAGTTTACAATTTCCTAATTAATTATATATATATATATATATATTATATTATACTACTATACGCAATTCTGTCTTGACGACCATGGCTCCATTCATATTCTTACATATTGCGATCTTTAATTTTTCTCGTCCCGATGAAGGACCATCTTTCAGAATCGAAACAATCTTAAAATTGCTGCTGTGGTTGATGACCAAATTTGAATGGCTAGGTACTTCAACCTTCCTGTTTCTTCTCTATCTGCTTCCTTCAGCCTTAAAACATTTCTCGTTGAAAATGCCATGGTTTCACTGGCTCGGGTGGGACTGGGAAATAAATGTAAGCATTAGTATAGATAGGTCAGACAAGAATAAAAAAAGGAAAGAGGGGAAGAGAGGAGAAAGGAGAGGAAAACAATGTTTTACTCGTGCCATATTATGAATAGTTTTGGAAGATAATTGGTAGAACTGGTAAATTTACTGGCAATAAAATTTTATATCACTTATCTTCAATATCAACATCAACTTATTTTCTACCAATACGTTAAAGCATAGGTTCTCAACCTTATTTTGCTCACCGCACACTTTGAGAATTTTTTTTTTCTAGAGCCGCCATTTTTTTTTGATTACTTGGAGGTCATCGAACGTCACGAAATCAATAATTCGATTAAAAATATATTACATTAATTGTCACACCTTTTTGTTTAGCAAGTTAAAAAAGCAATTCTTTTGTATTTTAAGTACCAGGTTGCTACCTCCTTCCTTTTTGTATTCATGATATAGTGTCAAATCTTAATAATAATAATACAAGTAAGATTTTTTTTACCTGCCCACGCCATTTTCACTGTGCCATCTCAACGCCCCCTAATCTTCTCTGGGTCTTCTACTGCCTCCCTTAGAGTCTCAAACGCCCAAAAGTTGAGAACCTATGCGTTATAATTTCAAGAACGGTAAGATTTTCTATAGTAGGGTCTTTCGTTATCTCCTCCCGCATCTTTATTGTTCCGCCTATTCTTCACGCTCTAATTCCAAATATCCGTTGAATACCTTTTAAACCAAAGTTGAGTATCTGACACTGATTATGTGTGTATTGTTATTCAGTGTTGTCGGTTTACCGAACTGTGCATTCCTGAAAACACCAAGTCACGACAGTCAGTTTATGGATCAGCAACGTCATCAGCTATCGGTAGGTTGTAGAAACTAAAACACATTCCAGGCACCAAGTTCAGAGATTTGGTTTTTATAGAATCAAACAAAAATAAAATAAAATAAATTTGAATAAAATCAAATCGTGGCCAAGGATTTGATTAGAGTACCACATGAACCTATTAAAATCTCCCAGAACATCTTGAAACTCATCCCATCAAGAGATCGTTCACATAAATTGACGATAGAGTTTTCAATTCTCAATTCAATTCAATTCAATTTATTCATTTAAAAAACATAACAAAATTAAAACTTAAAATCGTTTTTAAAGTAGAGAAAATATTAAGTTTAAATCATATTTAAGCAATTTAAATAATTTAAACAAATTAAACATCAATGAACAATTTAAACATCAATGAAGCACAATCAGCAGACTAACAGCACTAAATCTTGCTGTCTAAATTTTGCTTCATTGATGTTAAACATATCGATATTCAAAGTGATTCTATTTAACAACAAGACTGCTCTCCCCACTGGCATAACCATTGGCAAGTTAGTTCTGCAAGCCGGGAAATAAAACAGTATATGCTGTCGGTGACGAGATAACCATCGGGAACATAGAAACTAATGCTCTCCATGATAGCTGAGTTTTCGAACCGTCCACGAATCAGTCTGAAGAAATGCGTTATAATTAGCACATCCGTTCTGACATCCCGTAGACGGTATGCCCAAGAGAAAGTCGGTAGGGTAGAGCCACGGTTAGTAGAAGTACTTTCTCAGGCAAAGAAATTTCAGAAATTTCTTCTGAACCTTCTCCGACATGAGGGAATACTTCATTTGGGGCGGGTTCCAAACCACCGAACCACTCTCAAGCCTACTTTTAACCAAAGCATTGTATAGTACTGTGAGAACCCGGGTGTCTCTGAAATTTCTCGCAGTACGTAAAACCCAAAGAGAGTTAAGTTTAGTTAAGAGTTGAAATACTTTCTTAAGAGTTAACCTGTAGGCGTGGAAACACATTTTGTCTTTTTATATTTACTTTGTGCAACACAGTCTTTCTTTGTTTATTTTCAATGTTGAAAGTTTTCCCACAAAATTGAACATTTTCACACCCTATAAAACTGTATTTTTGGGGTAATTTTACACATGCAGCTGTTGGGAGTGGAAGACACCGATAGATGCAGGAAATGTGAAAAGAATGAAAAGACTCCTCTTCACTCATGATACCAATGTTTCTCCCTAGTGGAAACAAGGCTCAGATACCTGGTAAGACACATTGTGGAACCAGAGACAGCCGAATATTCAATGACAATTTGTGAATTTTTTCAAAGCGACTGAATTATTGTCAAAGGAATGAGGTAAAATGAATGAGCCTATTACCTGAGTGCTCACGGGAAGTATGTAAACCATCTTCCACCTTGAATTATTTAATAAAAATATTGCATATTTCAATCCACTGTCTCGAATGTGTCATCTGTATAATACCATTGAATGAAACCATATACATATCTACGCAAACAATCTCAAATATTTCAAAAAACAAATTATCCAACTCCTACCATGACATTTCGTGGAGAACAGTTATGTAGCTGCTTTATTGTCATACCCTTTCTTTCTTTTTTCTATTTCTCTGCAGGTTTTGTATTATATTTGACACTACTATGTTTTATATTTCATTTTGATCATCATTATTTCTGTTATCACTACAAGCTTTTCCATCTAGTATCAACTAAACATTGATTGCTCATGCTGTGAACATTTCTAATTGGAGTGTTAATATCTATGTAGTACCCCAGGGGTCTGTTCTGGGCCCACTTCTCTTCATCCTCTTCACAAATGATGTCGCTAAAATAATCGCATCATTCGGCCTTCTAGCTCACTGCTACGCTGATGATCAACAAGTTTACTTTTACTGCTTACCAGAGGAAGTAAATAGTCTAAAAACTCGCATAATTGAGTGTCTAGAGGCAATCACCCGCTGGATGACCTCAAATAGATTGAAACTGAATCCGTCAAAGACTGAGTTTCTCTGGACCGCCACAAGCAGACGTCAGCGTAACATTGATAACTCCCCAATAACCATTTCAGGAAACGACATCACTCCAAAGAAGTGTATAAAACTACTGGGTGTCAATCTGGACGCTGATTTTTCCCTTAAAACTCAAGTGAACAGAACCGTAAGCACGGGCTTCTTTCAATTAAGGCAAATTAAAGCAGTGAAGCGAAACCTACCAACGGAGGTGACTAAATTACTAGTCAATTCGTATATCATTTCACGTCTAGATTATTGCAACGGAATATATGCCAGTCTTCCGAAATATCAAATCAATAAACTACAATCCGTTTTCAACGCTGCGGCAAGACTTATCACCGGCGTATCTAAATATTCCCACATTTCAGAGCATCTCAAAAATCTTCTTTGGCTCAAATGTCCTGAAAGAATCCAATTTAAGCTCTGCTGGATGGTATTTAAGTCCCTCAACGGAATGGCGCCGGCTTACTTATCGGAATTGTGTATTCCAGAAAATTCCAATTCTCGACAGTTAACCCTGAGATCAGCAGCGTCATCAGCTTTCGGAAGGTTAAAGGAACCAATGCGTTCACCAGATACTAAGTTCGGTGAGCGCGCTTTCGGAGTGTCAGGACCTAAAGCCTGGAATGGACTGCCACACGACTTAAGGATGATCACAAATTCAGCGGAATTTAGAACTAAACTTAAAACCCACCTTTTCAGACAGTCATACCCTTAAATTCAAAAACCTTTCACCTTTACCTTCAATGCCCGCGACATTGTAAAAATAGCTTATTTGTTAAAAAAAAAATATACAAAAAAGATTAAAAAAAAAAAAATAAAATAAAATAAAAAAATAAATAAATTTTAAATAAAACTCAGTTGTAAGCGTTATGTAAGGGTCATTTCATGAAGATTCCCTAAAGACTCTCAAAATAAATACAACTCTACTTTCGCCACTAATCTTTTAATGTAAATTCATGCAATGTCCAGTGTTTTAAATATAATGCCCTCCGCGTGCAAAACCGTATCTTCTGCAACTATCTTAATGTATCTATTAACTTTCTAATTTCTCGGAAGTGACCTGCCAGGTAAGTATGTTTCTGTATCTGTTTGTAAATAGTTAAATTAGATAGAACCTAGGAATTAATAATAAGCTGTACAGCGCCCTTGAGGTGATTTTTCACAAAAACGGCGCTCTACAAATTATCCAATTACTATTATTATTATGTACATCTCAACGGCAATTCTATTGTTGTAATAATTGTTAACACTCTGAAAATGTTTCAAACAATAAATAAATCTCCGCTTTATAAAAAACATTAGTTAATTTTATAAATGGTTTAATCTGATATTCTAAGTATTGCTCTGATGAAAGAACAACAATCAGATTCCAAACGTTGTTTAAAATGGCAAAAAACCGTGTTTCTGACTATATCAGGATAGCCATAACCAAGTTAATTCTCGTCCCAACTCCCTTCAATCTTACTCAATACCCTAACTAGGGGAAGTTAAACATCAGCCGCACAATGATAATATTCACATTAAAAGGTCCTTTTCCAACTAGTGCTGTCAAAAATATAAAAGTTAATATTCTTATCACCATCATTTTGTAAGACCCATTACAAAAGCTTCGGGATGTACTGTGATACATTGAATACCTTATGTGAGTACGAACAACTTGACGGTAGCATTTTGCTGATTAGACCGAGCCGTGTCGTAACTCGTGACCGCTCCCAATCTAGTCGAAGCCAATGATTGATGAACATACGGTAATGCGCCCGTAGATTAGTGCCTCCAAATTCGGAAACCTATCTCCATTCACTGGTCTGACAGCTCTGGAAGAAGCGTGCCACTTTTTACATCAGAAACTTGCCTCGGGAACTGATATCTTAGTCAGACTAATGGCTTTTTAACACCCTTTTGTGTTGGGTCTCTGTTACGAATATGGGCACCATGGCCTCCGTTCTTGCCTAGAAAATAATGAATGTTTTGTCTCGTGAATACAGGAAAGTAACTGTGTGGTTCTCTCTATATTTGGTATATCTTATGGGCTTGGTGTGGCGTAACAGACTTCTAGATCTTTACTAACAGAGCTACCTTTTTGAATTCCCCGTTTTTTCCGGTCATCAAGATTTTGCAATATGGGATTGATACCAAGTGAGTCTTTCAGGTAGAAACTTATAATGCATCAATATTATTTAATGCAAATGGTTAGCTGATTCGTGGTAATAATTTTATTATCACCCAACGACCTACGCGTGACCACCAGGCAGCTAGAATAGAAATCTCCCCTGTCTTGAGTGAAATAATTCAGAACAGAAAAGAAAAGCTACAGCCGTTATTGTGATTAATTTTTGGGTTGTTACACCGTGTTGCGCTTCCTCTTTCAATAATCAATGCTTCGCTGCACGTTACATCATCGTCAAGTATGCGTTTACACTGTATGAGCATTGTACATTGTTACAGCGATGAACCCATAATCTTGGCAGTGCTGACATCCACTGTTGCATCATGGTACACATTTTTCAGTCTTTCATAAATGCGAATGGGTATTTCACCTTCTACAGCCAAGAATCAATCAGAACGCTGTCTATTACGAACATCAATGTCGGCCATTTTCCAAGCAACTGAAGTGCTACCACCTGTTGACGCAAAAAGTTACTATTGCAGTAGATTGTAGATGAAGGTTTGAGGAATAGCAACAAATTCAAAATTAACTAACTTTATGTAAGTAGAAAAACATAGGAGGCATTACTTTTTGATTGTCTCTCGTACATTAGATTGAATATTTTTTAGCAACTCCAGGCATTGAGTATTATTGTTGTTAATAATAACATTCAACTTACAAACGTCTTCCATATTGTCCAATGTTTTTGTTTTCTCTGCATTGACTTGACCACATCATTCTTTATCTTTACAGGAGCTCTGTCAGCCCGAGACGCCAACTGCCCGAGGATATGTCCCGCAGCCCTTCAGGGAGACCCAGTCTGTGGGTCGGACGGTATCATCTACCCTTCACTGTGTGACATGAGGAAGAAGACTTGTGGCAAAGGTAAGTAACCGTCTATTGATCTTCAACCGAAGGACATGCAAAACCATTGGAGTATGATTTTAATCGAACAAAATTTTTGGTGAAGTACAATGTTCATTTTGCACGATGGTTTTTTCATATCGACCTCCATATGGGAACTACAGTATATGTGAATATGTGTGTAGTTTCAATGTTTCTCGACAGTTGTCGTTAGTATAGATAGTTATATGTAGTTTTAAGGTGTCTCAACAGATGTCAGTTGTAGTACCGTATGAGAGAGACAATTGCGATTTGGGACGCGGGTATGGGTACCGCCGCCCCGGGAACCATTAATTGGATAACCAACAACTCTGCCATAGGTCACCCCAAGTGGCTCGCTACTTTTTTTGACTTAGAGGGGGTGGCCAGGTTCATGGGGTGAGGTTTGTCCAGGTCTTGGCGGCGGATGTGTCTGCCCACCTGCACTGCAATTGGAGAGATGGAGTCATGCGTTCGTCACTCCTGGATACACTGACTCTCAGTTTCCAACCCACCCCTCATACCTTTTCCTTCCCAGAACCTCCTCTCCTTTCTTTCCCTAAACAGATCCCTACACAGCATCCCGAAAGATGAGAAAAACCCTGGAGCTAATTTAATAAAATAATTCGCTGGGTGAGGCAATTTATGGATGCGTTTTCATGGGTGGGAATTCCCGCATAAAATGTATTTTTTTAATAAGGGGATTTCAAAGTCTTGGAGGTTGGTCTTGTGGAGTTGAGCAATCCTTATCCATTTGTGGGCACCCAGAGCTATGCGTATGGCTGTATTCTGAAATGTTTGAGGTTTTTTCAAATAAGACTCTAAGCGTGGGCTGAGTCTGAGGTTGGCATACGAGTAAATTACTATGAATATGAATACTCCATGGTAAAATGTTCGTATTTCTACAGGCATCAAGCTGACCACGGACCCCAACACGTGCGTGCGCGCTCACGGCTCCAAGTGCGAGCATCGCTGTTCCTCTGAGCGCGATCCTGTCTGCGGGACGGAAGGCAGGACTTACCTCAACAGGTGCATGCTTCAGGTGGAGATATGCAGGTAAACAAACATAAATACCATCAGCAATTAATCTAAAACATGCACCTAGTCGTTGTGGACCCAAGAATTAAACTGAACAAGTTCTGCAGTCACAATAATGTCCCCAAATATATTGGATCTAAAAAATTCTGCATTGTGTGAATGTAAACTGTGGACGTAGCCAAATGGCAAATTTTCTCTTCTATTGACCATTATTTTTTACACACAAGATTAATTTCTCAGAAGGACGTGCACAAAATATAATAACATCTTTTCAGGCGCATATATTTTCCATTCCAATTTACCAAATGAATAATAGAAAAAATTCAAACAAATTGCTGATTACGAACCCTCTACCCGTGCTGTGTGTTTTTTTTTTCATTCTAATTATGTTGCTTTTTCTCTTCTTTATAATGTTTGTATGATTTATACAGCACCGTTTTGTGAAAAATCACCTCAAGGGCACTGGTAAATGGCTAATCATGTTTATCCTATGTTGTGAAAATGTATTATTTTTATTTAGGTTCAGAGTTTAATTTCATTTCATCTATCCTACATTAAATTAAATCTGTTTTTTTTTTATTTCTTTTTTTATTCATTTTTCTTTTTCTACCACTTTCTTTTCTTAACTGTTTTAATCTATGTTTTTTTATGTATGAATATGAATTTTTGCGGAAACTTTGCTGGTTTATGCAACCATGTAATATGTAATTACCTTAATATAATATGTAAAACTGTTTGTTTCCACAATAAACTAAAATAAAAAAATAAAATTTTATTGAAATTATTGACCACCGATGCCACCGACTGGCTAGAGAACATTTGACCATCCCACTTTTACCTCCACCAACGATCTTCCCCTGTTATGGCAATATGCTTTATCTAAAGATACAGCTTTATTGTGTTCAATCAATTCCATTCCTCGAGACATATCAAATGAATTTACCTTTATTTGTTTATTGTGGTTACCTCCCAAAGAATAGAAAGTGGCACAAAGCTGTAACTACCAGAAAGAAAACATTTGCAATGGCAGAACACTGCAACTTAAAATTCAGCATTCTGCCAGAACAACCCCACGAATTCACTGTAATTGCAATGCCCTTGTCGTGCGGGAAGCTGGATGTTTGAGTTTTAGTGTATTGGCCTCACGTATCGGCAGCTTTCCGTGCATCGTGTAATGTGTCTAAATGCTGTATCTCCGCAAAGCTAATTTTTAGATGAAAGACTTAAAATTTGTGACGTGATAACTTCTTATAAATCGATGAACGCCGGCAGCACGTACGAAAAGCATGACTCATTGTCACGTTCCGCCTGAGCCGAGCGTGCGAACAAGCGATAGAGAGGCACGATCGGCCTAAGCGTTCGGCTTGTGACGTATCTGTCTCTCTTCCACTCCGTCGTTATTATATGACGTTATCACGTAAAATTATCGTCCGTAAACCGACTTTACAGACAACCAATTTTTTTTTAATGTTTTTTATTCACCCTCGCAAACTAAAAAGTAACACTTAAGAAGTTTGTGAAGGGTTCGATTAAGTATTTAAAATGGTTAAAAAGAAAAACAAATATGTCATGAATCATAAATTTCAAAAACGTTTGTATTTATTTTTCAACATTTAACCCGTCTAATCACAGGAGACCCAAGTTGTCCCAAAACATCATATGCCGTTATAATAACAGGAGACCCAGATTGTCCCAGAGCGACCGTGCATTATTAAAAGTTAGATATCTCTTTTACTGTCAGGCAAACATTTGTGATTTCTTTTATGTTAGAAAGCGAATAAAATAATGATTCTTATTGACTTAGGAATATACGAGCTATATTGGTCAGATATTTTACAAATCCGATCATAAGTGACGATTTTATTTTGCGCCAATTTGTGACGTAACAAACACTTAATTTAAAAATAAAATTGTATGAATGTCATAAAAAGTGAGGTGACAGTTTTATTACAAATTTTATTAAAAAAACGAATCTGTATTTAAAATTTTCGGTTTATTTTATTTTATGTACTTTTTTGAGGAATCCCCAGGTAAGTATTTTTGAGCTAATTTACATTTTCAATATCAAAATTTTAATATTTTAAAACAAAAATGTTGATTTCTAATAAAAACATCGAAAAGTTTATTTTATCTAGATTTTAGAAAAAAATTTGTTTTTGCACAAAGGTTAAAAAATAACCAATAAAAAGTAACATTAAAAATGCGTGGGAAGAACCAGGAATTTTGTGCTCAAACCTTGACAGGCAAAAGTTCATAGATATTATTTTCTCATTATTCGAAGGGTTAAATGAAAGGCCAATCCAACCTTTCACCAATTTCAAAATTGTTACAACTCTTAGTTTGCGAGGAAAGTAACAAAATTTCCAAAAAAAGATTAAAGTCTATCTCAAAACTTGTTTGTTTAATATTCTGCATATTGTCTTTACTTTTTATTGATTAGAAATTTGCTAGTAAATATACTCCTTTTCATTACAGTTATCGATAGACCTTTCTTTCTTTCTACGATAGTGGGTCCGGAAATTCAAAGCATCGAAGAGCAGACGAATACCAACTTCTGATTTTACTCTCACCACGAGTAAGATCAGAAGTTGGATCCTTTAAATATTACCTAAAATAGAATGGAGATCCACAAGTAAACAAACACAACCTTTGCCATTATGTTTGTCCATATGTTTTGTGGTCCTTGTCTCTTTTCTGGTGAGATATTACCGGGCAGAAAGCTTCTAGATTTCCCACGTGATGATACGAAAAAGTGACTGTTTGAGCAAGAACTAAGAATTCTCAACAAAAAAGTGGATCATTCTTAACAGTTGCAAGTTTTGAAGTAAACACATATACTTGCATACTTTCGTCCCACCATTTCACAACATTTGCATGATTATTCAAACCTCGTTTCACAGATGGAATACATATTTCCTAAAAAGATACACAACGTTCATAATTTTATCTCTGTACTCTTATTACTTAGTTACCTGTTGTAACTTTTCACACCCAACCGAGAGTTTACTTGCTGTTTGCAATGTCACCGTGAATATGTAAAATATTTACCGTATTTTATAAAACTGGTAAATAAGTACACAAATCAGTTTTAACCTAGATATAAACAATTCGTGACATAAAAAGACGTGGGAACTAGTTTTAAACAAAATACATATCTTATATTGGTGCTAAGAGATTAATCCGGGTTCAGCCATATTAGTTTATTTCGATAAAGAGTCTGTTTCAACTTTGAAATGTCAACCTATCAATAGAATATTATAGACAACTATATAAGAGTACAATATTTATTTATTTATTTAAGGAACATAAACAGTCTTAGTAATATAATAAACATAAGAGGATGATAAAAACAGACCAATTATTAATATTCACAGATAGGTATTTAGAAACAAGACTAACTGAATGTAAACTAGAATATTTAAAAGAAATTAGGAAAAAAAAACCGAACTTTACAACAATTAAAAAAAATAATAATAGTGCAAATCTGAATTCAACAAATGATAAACCAATACCCAACAATAAAATAAGTGTGATTATAACTGAAATAGACTGCAAAATAGGTATTTGGTTTGGGAAGGGTAAGGGGAGGAGAGTGATAAGGGAAAGTTAAGGGAAAGTTGCCACGCAAGTAATATAAAAATATTAGATACAATTAATTTAATCGTCATGAATATGTGTTATTCGTACCTAGAATGTTATACAATGAAGTTCTGTAGCGACAGTAACTAGCAGTAAATACGTCAGCAAGTGTGTCTATATTTGCAAATTAAGAATTGCAAAGTTATAGTAGTTACAAGTCCTTTGTATAAATTAATTTTGATTGGAATTGGTGTTGCGTCTATCAATACAGAAAAGGGTATTTTGTAAATATAACAATATAATAATATTATGTAACAATGTATGAGATTCACAGAATAGGTAAGGATCGAATCAGTTAAAGATAAAAACGCTCAATGTGATCTTTTATAATTACCGTGACGATTTACATCCACGGTACCGTGACGGCAAAAAAGCAATAAACAAAAAATATAAGTTCCTTATCGATATAATGCTGCAGCTGTTTCAAAAGATGAGATAAACAATTTCTTGCATCTCTCTTGTACATCGCACCGTGATGTCTCCTGTAGACCCCTACAGAGAGCTAGATAATAATAATAATAATAATTGGATAATTTGTAGAGCGCCGTTTTTGTGAAAAATCACCTCAATACTACTTACCGTGATGATAATTTTGAAAGTATGGAATATAGTTTCAAGGAAAATGTTGAAGTGTGAGTGAATTCCAAAAATTCAAAAATGTCACATGTCATTGCGCTGATGGTTTTGCTTTTGTACGTATAATGCTGCAGCTTTTTTTTACACACTAAATAACACAGTTGAAAATGAGACAAACGGTGAACGTATGTCTGCACCCCCCCCCCCCTCAAACAAAACATGCAACCATTGTCATACATCTACCTCACACATTTAAATACCTTGGAAGCAAGCGGTGGAACCACGAGTATACAACTATATTGTAATTGTGTCGTGTGCTCCTTCACAGAGTGCAATGGTAAGTGGTTGGTTTTCCATTTTCCTTGTATACCTTGTTTTTTCTACACATATTATCACCAAATTCCAACAAACATCATTTCGTCACGTTTCGTTAATATTATTTACAGACCATTTCAAGTGCATCTGAAGCTGTAACTCGTTAGCAGTTTTGGATGCAACAACTTGAATAATTACCTTTTTACAGCACTGCGTAAAATCACACAAACTTCGATTCATACAATACTAATACAAGAGCTTGATAAAGGAGCCTGTATCTTCTCCTTACAATAAGCAGTAATTGCATTTAATAACTTGTACCAAGAAGAAGTGTCGATAATTCCCACTAATTATCTCTCATAACGGAGTATTTAACCTTCTCACCCTTCATACTTCTCTGGTGCCATGATTGATTCCCAGGCAATTGTTCTCTCAGTGGAAGGGTTCTGTTAGAAGACGGACCATTTGTTGTTTCTACAGAGAACGCGTTATTCATTCGATAAGTGAGTCGATGACGATGAATCACATATATAACATATCACAAACAATGGCAATTATTAATTCCAGAACATCTGCGATTTGATCATAAGTATTTACGAGAGTATCTACACGACAAATGTAATTTATACTGTACCTTTAGCTTTATTTATTTCTGTAGAAACAAACAGTTCATTTGTTACAGTGATTTATTTATTTATTAACACCCTTTTTGGGTGCTTTTACGCATGAATAAAAAGAAATATACAGTATTTATTGTACATAATCAATTGCCTCAGTAACAATATTTTATACCTATTTGTTTAAAGATAAATTGAAGATGTCCACTGGCTTGGTATAATTATTTCCCTCCATTGGTATTCTGGGCAAAGAGGAATACATACGGTAGTTAGTCCCAGCATTTCTGCACTGAAATAAATCTTTACGTTGTGGTATCCGGAAGCTTATCAGTTCAAGCAATACCGGACTATCAACTAAATCATTTAGAATTTTATATAAAAATACCAAACCAGCGAAAATTCTTCTGTCTGACAATTTGAGCATATTCATATCATTTAACAGGGTGTTATAGTTCAACATGGATGAAATACTAATTTTAAAATTTAGAGAGCATAAAAATTTGTTTTGCATTCTTTCAACAGCTTGTACATGAGTATTATAATGTGGATTCCAGACGGGAGAATTGTACTCTAGCTGACTTCTAACATAAGCAAAATATAACAGTTTAATACACTTTATATTGTTAAAATTTCTAGTTAGCCTAGTTATAGATCCCAACATTTTTAAGCCCTTGTTACAGATTTCTGTTATCTGGTTAACAAATAAAAGTTTTGTTTGAAAAGTGATGCCTAGGTCTTTAATTTGTAATAATTTTTCAAGAGTGTGAGACAATTTTCAGATTTCGTAATATTTCATGGAGGATACCTACAATATGTTTGTTTGTAGTGTCTTATTTATGGTATGTATATTTAGTATTTACCGGGTGATGAGCGTCGGTGTGTGAGTATGTGTGAGTATGCTTGTAGATGTGAAAAGTAGTGATCTGTGAAGGAATATGTATGCGCATTGAACAGTTTATATTTATATTATTGACATGATGCTTTTTTTAAATTTGAGCAGTGAATCGCAGAAAATGTCGATATTAGTGTTTAGCCAAATATTATTGAACCTATGAAGAACACGGTTAATTACTTGGATAATGTGTGATTTCATATGCTATATTCCACATAATTAATCTTATTTTTTATGAGCTTAACACCTTTGTCAAAACTTCGTCGATTCGGCTAACCTTTCAAAAATAATGATTACAACCTACCTCCCTACAGCGGATTCGTTAAGCATTGCAAAGAAGCTTGTTTGTACAGGGTACTGCAGCATAACTTTCTATTTCTTAATGCGCGCCATTCAGTCGGTTGATATCGCGGAGCCCTAGTATCTCGTTCGAGAGGTAGAACTATTAAGTTTCGTCCAGATACACTTTAGTTGCCATCATGCGTTGGAACAGTGAGGAGCGTGCGTTTGCCGTTTCTAACGAATGCTCTGTGATCGCAATCTAGCACACCTACAACGTGCGCAAAGGACGTCACCTACCTGATTTGATCTTCAAAAACTAAGTACAACAAAAATTTAGGTATGTGCCTACATTTTAAAAATCCAATAAAAATTTTCTGATTCAAAAAATGGGTTTTATTAAGTTTTGAAAAAGGAAGTTATGCTGCCACACACTTACATTGACTTCTATTTTATTAAAGGTTTCCATAAAATATTTTTTTTTAATGTAAAAGAGTGTTTGAGACGACAGAAATTATTGGAAACAAACAGTCGTGTGAAATTAGTTATTTCTGATAAAAAAATTTATAAACCTATTTTCATTTCGTAGTGAAAAAGTTTTAACTTTCCGCCACGGTCCTAGCACGACAATTTCAATTTTTTTTTTGTTTGTTTACAATTTCTCTACGAAAAAAATCCCTCAAGGCTTATGTCATCTTTGGGATGCTGTGTGGGATATATTTTTAAGGAAAGAAAGAGGGGAAGTTCTGGAAATGAAAAATGAGGGGAGGTTAGGAATTTGGGGATCAGTGTGTCCAGAAGTAATGGACGGATGAATCCTTCCATTCCACTATGATACGAGGCGATGGGTCGAGAGAATGCGGCTGAAGAGGTCTAATTTAGGTCCCCCTCAACAGGTCTCTCCCTATCCGACCCGCCGTGCAGTGGGTAGACAATCGCAAATCCACCAAGAGAGACCACCCCATGAACCCGGGCACTCCTGCCAAGTCACCCAACGAACCACTTGGAGTGACCTTGGCATGAGTGTAGGTTATCCAACAAATGGTTTCCGCAAAGGGATACCCATACCTGCTTCCCAAATTGCCGAATGAGATTGTATTTCGGTGTAGGTAGGTAGTCGATTTGACGAAGGTTGATGTTAGAAGGTTAAGGCGGTCATGCTAGGCCCCCTGAAAATTTTCCATTATTTTTTTATTTTGTTAATATTGTTTGACCGATTTGTTTTATTTTCTGCAGAGTTGGAATTGGACTATCCCATGTTGGGGCCTGTAACAACATCTCAGCACACAGAGAGAACTGTCCCGTGGACTGCGGACAGGCTCCACTGGATGGACCCATCTGCGGCAGTGACGGGAACGTCTACAAGAATACTTGTCAGATGAAACTACTCACTTGTGGGTAAGTCAAACAAACTACTAGGCCAGTGTCATGTGATTAAGTCAGTTTCATCGAGCAACGTCAGTTTTCCATTGGCGGCGATCGTTGTTGATACTTGTTGTTACTGTTGGTGTAGGGCTTGGCGCGATGGATTTTGAAGTGTCACGTGATTGAGTCAGTTACTGACAGCAATTGTTGTTGATACTCGTTATTACTGTTGGTGTAGGGCTTGGCGCGATGGATTTTGAAGTGTCACGTGATTGAGTCAGTTACTGACAGCGATTGTTGTTGATACTCGTTATTACTGTTGGTGTAGGGCTTGGCGCGATGGATTTTGAAGTGTCACGTGATTGAGTCAGTTACTGACAGCGATTGTTGTTGATACTCGTTATTACTGTTGGTGTAGGGCTTGGCGCGATGGATTTTGAAGTGTCACGTGATTGAGTCAGTTACTGACAGCGATTGTTGTTGATACTCGTTATTACTGTTGGTGTAGGGCTTGGCGCGATGGATTTTGAAGTGGCACGTGATTGAGTCAGTTACCGACAGCGATTGTTGTTGATACTCGTTATTACTGTTGGTGTAGGGCTTGGCGCGATGGATTTTGAAGTGTCACGTGATTGAGTCAGTTACTGACAGCGATTGTTGTTGATACTCGTTATTACTGTTGGTGTAGGGCTTGGCGCGATGGATTTTGAAGTGTCACGTGATTGAGTCAGTTACCGACAGCGATTGTTGTTGATACTCGTTATTACTGTTGGTGTAGGGCTTGGCGCGATGGATTTTGAAGTGTCACGTGATTGAGTCAATTACCGACAGCGATTGTTGTTGATACTCGTTATTACTGTTGGTGTAGGGCTTGGCGCGATGGATTTTGAAGTGTCACGTGATTGAGTCAGTTACCGACAGCGATTGTTGTTGATACTCGTTGTTACTGTTGGTGTAGGGCTTGGCGCGATGGATTTTGAAGTGTCACGTGATTGAGTCAGTTACCGACAGCGATTGTTGTTGATACTCGTTATTACTGTTGGTGTAGGGCTTGGCGCGATGGATTTTGAAGTGTCACGTGATTGAGTCAGTTACCGACAGCGATTGTTGTTGATACTCGTTATTACTGATGGTGTAGGGCTTGGCGCGATGGATTTTGAAGTGTCACGTGATTGAGTCAGTTACCGACAGCTATTGTTGTTGATACTCGTTATTACTGTTGGTGTAGGGCTTGGCGTGATGGATTTTGAAGTGTCACGTGATTGAGTCAGTTACCGACAGCGATTGTTGTTGATACTCGTTGTTACTGTTGGTGTAGGGCTTTGCGCGATGGATTTTGAAGTGTCACGTGATTGAGTCAGTTACCGACAGCGATTGTTGTTGATACTCGTTATTACTGTTGGTGTAGGGCTTGGCGCGATGGATTTTGAAGTGTCACGTGATTGAGTCAGTTACCGACAGCGATTGTTGTTGATACTCGTTATTACTTTTGGTGTAGGGCTTGGCGCGATGGATTTTGAAGTGTCACGTGATTGAGTCAGTTACCGACAGCGATTGTTGTTGATACTCGTTGTTACTGTTGGTGTAGGGCTTGGCGCGATGGATTTTGAAGTGTCACGTGATTTAGTCAGTTACCGACAGCGATTGTTGTTGATACTCGTTGTTACTGTTGGTGTAGGGCTTGGCGCGATGGATTTTGAAGAGTCACGTGATTGAGTCAGTTACCGACAGCGATTGTTGTTGATACTCGTTATTACTGTTGGTGTAGGGCTTGGCGCGATGGATTTTGAAGTGTCACGTGATTGAGTCAGTTACCGACAGCGATTGTTGTTGATACTCGTTATTACTGTTGGTGTAGGGCTTGGCGCGATGGATTTTGAAGTGTCACGTGATTGAGTCAGTTACCGACAGCGATTGTTGTTGATACTCGTTATTACTGTTGGTGTAGGGCTTGGCGCGATGGATTTTGAAGTGTCACGTGATTGAGTCAGTTACCGACAGCGATTGTTGTTGATACTCGTTATTACTGTTGGTGTAGGGCTTGGCGCGATGGATTTTGAAGTGTCACGTGATTGAGTCAGTTACCGACAGCGATTGTTGTTGATACTCGTTATTACTGTTGGTGTAGGGCTTGGCGCGATGGATTTCGAAGTGTCACGTGATTGAATCAGTTACCGACAGCGATTGTTGTTGATACTCGTTATTACTGTTGGTGTAGGGCTTGGCGCGATGGATTTTGAAGTGTCACGTGATTGAGTCAGTTACCGACAGCGATTGTTGTTGATACTCGTTGTTACTGTTGGTGTAGGGATTGGCGCGATGGATTTTGAAGTGTCACGTGATTGAGTCAGTTACCGACAGCGATTGTTGTCGATACTCGTTATTACTGATGGTGTAGGACTTGGCGCGATGGATTTTGAAGTGTCACGTGATTGAGTCAGTTACCGACAGCGATTGTTGTTGATACTCATTGTTACTGTTGGTGTAGGGCTTGGCGCGATGGATTTTGAAGTGTCACGTGATTGAGTCAGTTACCGACAGCGATTGTTGTTGATACTCGTTATTACTGTTGGTGTAGGGCTTGGCGCGATGGATTTTGAAGTGTCACGTGATTGAGTCAGTTACCGACAGCGATTGTTGTCGATACTCGTTATTACTGATGGTGTAGGGCTTGGCGCGATGGATTTTGAAGTGTCACGTGATTGAGTCAGTTACCGACAGCGATTGTTGTTGATACTCGTTATTACTGTTGGTGTAGGGCTTGGCGCGATGGATTTTGAAGTGTCACGTGATTGAGTCAGTTGCCGACAGCGATTGTTGTTGATACTCGTTGTTACTGTTGGTGTAGGGCTTTGCGCGATGGATTTTGAAGTGTCAGGTGATTGAGTCAGTTACCGACAGCGATTGTTGTTGATACTCGTTATTACTGTTGGTGTAGGGCTTGGCGCGATGGATTTTGAAGTGTCACGTGATTGAGTCAGTTACCGACAGCGATTGTTGTTGATACTCGTTATTACTGTTGGTGTAGGGCTTGGCGCGATGGATTTTGAAGTGTCACGTGATTGAGTCAGTTACCGACAGCGATTGTTGTTGATACTCGTTATTACTGTTGGTGTAGGGCTTGGCGCGATGGATTTTGAAGTGTCACGTGATTGAGTCAGTTACCGACAGCGATTGTTGTTGATACTCGTTGTTACTGTTGGTGTAGGGCTTGGCGCGATGGATTTTGAAGAGTCACGTGATTGAGTCAGTTACGGACAGCGATTGTTGTTGATACTCGTTATTACTGTTGGTGTAGGGCTTGGCGCGATGGATTTTGAAGTGTCACGTGATTGAGTCAGTTACCGACAGCGATTGTTGTTGATACTCGTTATTACTGTTGGTGTAGGGCTTGGCGCGGTGGATTTTGAAGTGTCACGTGATTGAGTCAGTTACCGACAGCGATTGTTGTTGATACTCGTTATTACTGTTGGTGTAGGGCTTGGCGCGATGGATTTTGAAGTGTCACGTGATTGAATCAGTTACCGACAGCGATTGTTGTTGATACTCGTTATTACTGTTGGTGTAGGGCTTGGCGCGATGGATTTTGAAGTGTCACGTGATTGAGTCAGTTACCGACAGCGATTGTTGTCGATACTCGTTATTACTGATGGTGTAGGACTTGGCGCGATGGATTTTGAAGTGTCACGTGATTGAGTCAGTTACCGACAGCGATTGTTGTTGATACTCGTTGTTACTGTTGGTGTAGGGCTTGGCGCGATGGATTTTGAAGTGTCACGTGATTGAGTCAGTTACCGACAGCGATTGTTGTTGATACTCGTTATTACTGTTGGTGTAGGGCTTGGCGCGATGGATTTTGAAGTGTCACGTGATTGAGTCAGTTACCGACAGCGATTGTTGTCGATACTCGTTATTACTGATGGTGTAGGGCTTGGCGCGATGGATTTTGAAGTGTCACGTGATTGAGTCAGTTACCGACAGCGATTGTTGTTGATACTCGTTATTACTGTTGGTGTAGGGCTTGGCGCGATGGATTTTGAAGTGTCACGTGATTGAGTCAGTTGCCGACAGCGATTGTTGTTGATACTCGTTGTTACTGTTGGTGTAGGGCTTTGCGCGATGGATTTTGAAGTGTCAGGTGATTGAGTCAGTTACCGACAGCGATTGTTGTTGATACTCGTTATTACTGTTGGTGTAGGGCTTGGCGCGATGGATTTTGAAGTGTCACGTGATTGAGTCAGTTACCGACAGCGATTGTTGTTGATACTCGTTATTACTGTTGGTGTAGGGCTTGGCGCGATGGATTTTGAAGTGTCACGTGATTGAGTCAGTTACCGACAGCGATTGTTGTTGATACTCGTTATTACTGTTGGTGTAGGGCTTGGCGCGATGGATTTTGAAGTGTCACGTGATTGAGTCAGTTACCGACAGCGATTGTTGTTGATACTCGTTGTTACTGTTGGTGTAGGGCTTGGCGCGATGGATTTTGAAGAGTCACGTGATTGAGTCAGTTACCGACAGCGATTGTTGTTGATACTCGTTATTACTGTTGGTGTAGGGCTTGGCGCGATGGATTTTGAAGTGTCACGTGATTGAGTCAGTTACCGACAGCGATTGTTGTTGATACTCGTTATTACTGTTGGTGTAGGGCTTGGCGCGGTGGATTTTGAAGTGTCACGTGATTGAGTCAGTTACCGACAGCGATTGTTGTTGATACTCGTTATTACTGTTGGTGTAGGGCTTGGCGCGATGGATTTTGAAGTGTCACGTGATTGAGTCAGTTACCGACAGCGATTGTTGTTGATATTCGTTATTACTGTTGGTGTAGGGCTTGGCGCGATGGTTTTTGAAGTGTCACGTGATTGAGTCAGTTACCGACAGCGATTGTTGTTGATACTCGTTATTACTGTTGGTGTAGGGCTTGGCGCGATGGATTTTGAAGTGTCACGTGATTGAATCAGTTACCGACAGCGATTGTTGTTGATACTCGTTATTACTGTTGGTGTAGGGCTTGGCGCGATGGATTTTGAAGTGTCACGTGATTGAGTCAGTTACCGACAGCGATTGTTGTTGATACTCGTTATTACTGTTGGTGTAGGGCTTGGCGCGATGGATTTTGAAGTGTCACGTGATTGAGTCAGTTACCGACAGCGATTGTTGTTGATACTCGTTATTACTGTTGGTGTAGGGCTTGGCGCGATGGATTTTGAAGTGTCACGTGATTGAGTCAGTTACCGACAGCGATTGTTGTTGATACTCGTTGTTACTGTTGGTGTAGGGCTTGGCGCGATGGATTTTGAAGAGTCACGTGATTGAGTCAGTTACCGACAGCGATTGTTGTTGATACTCGTTATTACTGTTGGTGTAGGGCTTGGCGCGATGGATTTTGAAGTGTCACGTGATTGAGTCAGTTACCGACAGCGATTGTTGTTGATACTCGTTATTACTGTTGGTGTAGGGCTTGGCGCGGTGGATTTTGAAGTGTCACGTGATTGAGTCAGTTACCGACAGCGATTGTTGTTGATACTCGTTATTACTGTTGGTGTAGGGCTTGGCGCGATGGATTTTGAAGTGTCACGTGATTGAGTCAGTTACCGACAGCGATTGTTGTTGATATTCGTTATTACTGTTGGTGTAGGGCTTGGCGCGATGGTTTTTGAAGTGTCACGTGATTGAGTCAGTTACCGACAGCGATTGTTGTTGATACTCGTTATTACTGTTGGTGTAGGGCTTGGCGCGATGGATTTTGAATTGTCACGTGATTGAGTCAGTTACCGACAGCGATTGTTGTTGATACTCGTTATTACTGTTGGTGTAGGGCTTGGCGCGATGGATTTTGAAGTGTCACGTGATTGAGTCAGTTACCGACAGCGATCGTTGTTGATACTCGTTATTACTGTTGGTGTAGGGCTTGGCGCGATGGATTTTGAAGCGTCACGTGATTGACTCAGTTACCGAGAGCGATTGTTGTTGATACTCGTTATTACTGTTGGTGTAGGGCTTGGTGCGATGGATTTTGAAGTGTCACGTGATTGAGTCAGTTACCGACAGCGATTGTTGTTGATACTCGTTATTACTGTTGGTGTAGGGCTTGGCGCGATGGATTTTGAATTGTCACGTGATTGAGTCAGTTACCGTCAGCGATTGTTGTTGATACTCGTTATTACTGTTGGTGTAGGGCTTGGCGCGATGGATTTTGAAGTGTCACGTGATTGAGTCAGTTACCGATAGCGATTGTTGTTGATACTCGTTATTACTGTTGGTGTAGGGCTTGGCGCGATGGATTTTGAAGCGTCACGTGATTGACTCAGTTACCGAGAGCGATTGTTGTTGATACTCGTTATTACTGCTGGTACCGGTATTAGCGCAGACGATTTTAAAGAGTCACGTGAGCGTGAGTCAAGTTAGTGCCATCGAGCAAGGCCAGTTTGCAAATGGTGGCGATTGTTGTTGATACTCATTGATCCTGCTGATTTGGATGTTCTTTTGCCGCAAGCCGTAGCAAACAAACAGTGATTTTAAATAGTGAAGTTTACTTATTGACAGCACCGATTTAATTTGGCGGTCGAACACCAAGCCTCTGTCAGCTAGAATCAATTCATTTTAAATACCTTTAAATCATCTTTATCTCTGTGTTCATCCTATTCTACAATTTTCTTATAGTATATATGTAAAGAAAAAGTTTTGTTGTGGTGTCGGTTAGATTGATAATTGTCACTTATTTTGTTATTATATGATTTTATTGTAAAGTGTCAGTTTGTCAGAAGAAACCATAAAAAGAAAGTGATATAATAAACATAAATGTCGTTTCTTCGTTACACAACTTAGCAACACAAGTGTTTTATTTATCAATTAAATTAAGGAATCAAACATCTACATTATATATATTTAACCAACATTCATCTTTTGTTTAAATCTTCTGTTAATCTTATATTTAATTTGGTGTGTACTACACCTGTCTCGACATGGAATTCGTTACAGTGAGTCCAGCATAGCAAACACCCCTGCAATGTTATTTGTTACCAAGATAAATATTAGCTTTTGTCACAAGAGTTTAGTTAAAAATTGAAAATAATTCATGAATGTTTGAATTTTTCACGAATTTTGAGATTCAATCGAAGATTTCAGCTATAAATAAATAAATAAAAATCGTCAGCTTGGCTGCCCTGTCGTATTTACAATTTTCATTCGATTTCTTTACTTCCATTTCTTATAAATATTCACTAAATTGGGCTATTGGACATATATAATTGATTAGTAAGAATTTGTTGCTTCTAAATTATGGTTATGGCAACATATAGTCCTGGAACGGATTAAATAGTTCATTAAGATGAAGTTATACATGAAATCCTATTTAGATACTATTTTTTTTTATTTATCAACAATTTTTTGGTAAAATTTTGTAATACAAACATTTTATATAAACAGTTTTAAAAAAGTAGAGAATAATATTTATTTATTTATTTAAGGAACATTAACAGTCTTAGTAATACAATAAACATAAGAGGATGATAAAAAAAACAGACCAATTATTAATGTTCACAGATAGGTATTTAGAAACAAGACTAACTGAATATAAACTAGAATATTTAAAAAAATAATAAGAGTACAAATGTGAATTCAACAAATGGTAAACTAATACACAACATTAAAATAAGTGTGATTAAAACTGAAATAGACTGCAAAATAGGGATTTGGGTTGGGAAGGGTAAGGGGAGGAGAGGGATAAGGGAAAGTTGCCAAGTAATATAAAAATATTAGATACAATTAATTTATGTGTTATTCGCACCTAAAATGTTATACAGTGAAGTTCTGTAGCGACAGTAACTAGCATTAAATACGTCAGCACGTGTGTCTATATTTGCAAATTTGTTGTTATGGTAGTTACATGTCCTTTGTATAAATTCATTTTGATTGGAATTGGTGTTGCATCTATCAATATAGAAAAGGGTATTTTGTCTACTATATATAAATAGATTAGCAGATTAACCAAAAAAATCCCACATAGGCATCGCCAGTTCGTGGGTAATTCATATTTTTGTGACGAATCTGTTTACATTATTTATTTATTTATTTTATTTTAGGGAAATCAACATTTTTCAACTTGATTAATTTATACATGTTTATTTTACCTATCTGAAAAACCAATTATAGATTTCCTCATTATACTATTACATTATGTATCTAAATAATAATATAAATAAAAAGTAATCTTACAAAAGCTAAGAGAAATTACATTATTACAACAAGAGGCAGTACATAATATAAGTCGTTCCATAATATACCATAGTTTTGTGCTCATTTATTACATTTTTAATAGATATTTTATATTTATTTTCATCACAATGGAAGTTATCTATTTCAGAGAGAATATTATTATACGTTGAACACAGTCTTATAAGGCAAGCATTTTTATTTGAATTTGTATTGCAGTGTTCTTCTTTAAAAATATTACATGAACGTGTGTGCCGTGTAGGTACTTTGAAATCAATTCTGTTTAATAATTCAGGACAACAATTCTGTTCAATAATATTGTTTACGATTTTAAATAGCAACATTGCATCTGAGAATTGTCTACGTACACTCAATGTATCAATTTTGAAATTTTTTTATAAATTATATAAATAATAAACATCAAAAAAATATGCTACGGATAAATTGAAGCTTTTACTAGCTTTTCTATGTATTGAATGAATCCCGGAAGATTTTGGTTACCTTTTAGGCATAAAGAGCCACAAAGCCTGTAAAAAGCAATCTTAGCATAATCAGAAACTTAGGGCAAATAGGTAAACTGACATAAGTTATGATCAAACTAGTTAAATTTATGTTGTTAGTATTTAATACCTACAACGAATCACACTTAATAGTAAGATAATAACCACCGCAAACCGTTCAATCAAAATCAGTCCCACAGCTTTCACAACCTCTCTGAAATCACTCAATCCACGTCGAATCATTTCATAATCTCTAACTTCTTATCTGGTGATTTCTTCGCTTTTTGTGACACTATCAGCGGTTTCGCTAATAAGCGTTTAAACTTAAATGGTTGCTTTCCGCGGACAAATAACTTTCTAGCAGTTTAGGTCAAGACTTCCTTGAAAGTTTGATGTTTATCTCATCAGCATAAATGTCAGCAAATGTGTGTCATCAACTCGCGTTTGGAAAGCAAGAGACTGTTTGAATAAGTGCGAAGAGATACTATGTACAGAATAAGTAGACTTACCTAGAAACATTGGATCCGAGTTCAATTTTGGAAACCGCTATCACGGCCAATTAAATAAGCTTGCTCAAATTTATGGGGAAGTTAAAAGTTACAAGGCCGGAAAAAAACGTTTTTTTATAAATTTTTTTATGAAAAGGCATTTTATTTTACAAAACCCAAAAGTATTGATACATTTAGTGGCAACATCTAAGTTAATAATGGCACTAATGATTTGTAAAAATATTGATCTGGTATGCTCCTGCAGACGATCTCCTTCCACGTCTTCCAAAAAAGGTGTTCGGCGGTGACCACGATTTCTCCGGTATGGTTCTATAAAAAACCTAAAAGATTCTTATAATGGATAGATAAAACTAGGTATTGACATAAGAAATAATCGAAATTTAGATTTTTGACAAAATGGCAGCTTTGTAAAAAAAAAACGAATTTTCGAGCAAAATTGTCACGTAAAATTAAAAAAAAATGAAATAACCATTCGAAATCTTCATCCTTCGATTAATACCTGAGGAATATATCTGAGAAGGTTGGGTTAAAATTTCAAACCGATCGGTTTAGCCGTTTTTTAGAAATCTTGGTCACCGACTTTGAAAACATAGTTTTCAGAAAACCGCGTTTAAAGTTTCGGAAGAAGTTTACAGATTACTATTTGAAATGATGTTCACTTATTTCGTACAAGAAATAACTCGATTTAGTATTCAGGTATAAAATAAACTCTTCATAAGGTCATTTATACTTAGGAATACAAAGAAAGAAAAGAGCAGCTGATACTCCGGTCTGTACTCCGCCTACTTTTAACAGTCCGGACGTCTTTACAAATATGCGTATATCTAGGAAAATACTTATCGGATCGATTTGAAAATTACAGGGAATATTATCAGTTAAATATACATTCCAGAAATACAAAGAAAAACGATTTTTCTAACCGCGTATAGCCCCTTACGTAAGCTAACAAACACCTACTGTAAAGCTAAGAAGAAACTCCTATCTTTTTAGATATTTTAACTGTAGAAATGAGTTCCTTTTACAATTTTATAAAAAATTGTAAGAAAAAGAAATGGATGCTTAGTTTAACGAATGTAAGAAGAAAGGACTGTAAGGAGAATAATATATTATGACGCACAAGTGATTAGTAGAAGAAGTCGGAGGAGGCAGAGGAAGACATGGCATGTGAATCAAATATCTGAGTCGGGCCATGTCAAGAGTCAGAATAACAGTAAGATGTGTATGAATGTGATTGAAATAAGGAGAATTTGTCAAGGTTGAGTTGTTTGGCGGCTCATCCTCGCGGGGAAACGGCATAATTGTCAGTTAGTTATTATAATTGGCAATACGGAAGTTGTTATTGAAGTTGGTAGCATTTTAGATTTTTTGTGGAGTGCTTTGGAAGTTTTTATCGTAACATTTTGTAATCGTATTTTTTTTAATTCTTTCGCACCTCAGCTGCCCCACACTGTCTGGAACCAGGGTACATGAAATACCCAATAAATGCGCTATGTTGGATTTTGAAGGGAAAGAAATGGGGAAGACGGAGGTTGAGACCACTTTCGTGGACGAGGGGCTAGGGTTTTGTCTCGCAGTCCGAAGGTCGTGGGATCGAATCCCGGCATGCGCAAATAAATTTTATTTGATTAATTTTGTTATTTCACAATTTATTCATTTAAAATAATATGTAATATATTTGCGGCACGTTCCAGAGTGGAAGGTTCAGAATTGAAACGTTGCTTAAAATGGCTTTAGCCGTGTTTGGTGACTAGATTTGAATAGCACTACCTTCAGCCTCACAACATACCGCAATTAGTGATGCCATAGTCCCACTGGCTTCAGACGGGAGCAGCTCTTGTAAGGTAAATAAAAAGTTAGTTGATTTAGTGTTAAAAGTTCAAAGGCAAGGGCGGTCCGCTCCTTAGATCAAATGGTCACTATCCCCCAAAATTATAATTCCAATTTATTGTATTGCAAATTGTAATTTGACATGTATTAAAATCTAAAAAAACCTGACTATTCAGATCTGGTAACTAAACACAGTTAAAAGAACTTCAAGCAACGTTTCGATTATAAATTATGGTCTTTCACCAGGGCGCTTGTATTATGACAACAACTAAAATTAATGGTATAGTAATGTGTGGTTGAAAGCGCCCTACGGTTATTTTCATTTTGTTTATAGTTTGATAGATAATATGGAAACGTTTCGGACAATATCTTTTTGTTTGAGTTTAACCGAAGATATAAGGAAAAGCATCGGAAGCCGCTAACCGACCATAACAAACCATTTGTGCCATTTACGGGAATAACTATCGGACGGCTTTGACGGTACAAAAGCGATAGTTGAAGAGATCGTTTGGGAAGGTATTCCATATTTTCTATTTCCTGGTCCAGGGATCTTTCCTTTTTAAATTATTAATCGTTCCCCTTCAAACAATGCTAACAGTATATTGTCTATGGTATCTTCATAATTAATTATTGATGGTTTTTAAATGTTTTCGCTAATACCTAATGGTCTACTCCATCAAGTGACAATTTGATGGTTACGTAGACAGAAATGGTTTTGAAAACGGTCGGTGTTGATTTTGAGGGAAATTGTTGAGAAATGTAATGTTGGTGATGCAGAACACTTTAATTAATGATTTGAGATTTTCACGGCAAAAAGTATTAATGTGATTTATTTTTGGGGTATTATGCCGTGCTGCGTTGCCAACGTTTCGAACAGTAGATAGAAGGAGGTAGCGCAACACGGCATAATACCCCAAAAATATGTATTTTTTTAAAGATTTTATGAATATTTCTAAATTTTCAATTTTTTAATGTGGATAAATAATAAAAAAATTATTGCTGCTTCAGAAGTTGTGGATGATTTGAATGATGATTCAGAGTATAGGGACGATTTTAATGTTAATTCAGAAGATGTCGATGATTTTAACGATAATTCAGAAGATGCGAATGATTTTAACGATAATTCAGAAGATGCGAATGATTTTAACGATAATTCAGAAGATGTGGATGATTTTAACTATAATTTAAAAGATTTAGATGATTTTAATAATGATACAGAGTACAAGAACAATTTAAATGATAATTCAGAAGATGTCGATGATTTTAACGATAATTCAGAAGAGGTGGATGATTTTAAAATGGATTCAGAAGACTTGGATGATTTTAGTGATGTTTCAGAAATTGGGGATGTTTTATAGACGATATGGTTATTCCTAGCTGGCTATGCACCTTTATTAACGTGTCGATTGTTCCCTCGCAGACAGGGGGTGGTGCGCACGAACAAGAAGTACTGCCAGACGACTCGCCACTGTCGCGAGTCCTGCTGGAGAGTGGCGCGTCCCACCTGCGGCTCCGACGGGCAGCTCTACTCCAATGCCTGCAGCATGAAGTCCAAGAACTGCGGGTAAGTAGTACACATTTTATTGGAATCAGCATTTGGATATTTTTAAGTTTACGTTAAAAAACTAAAGCATTTTCGAACAAATTAGTTTTTTGGAACATTGCTTTCCGAATGATATAAACACTGGTATTTAAAAAAAAGAGGGTTTTACCTTGAACCAACCAAATTTCAAATCAATTTTGGAGGCCGTTATGGGTACCGCCTGATGCTTTTGCCCATCTACTGCAGGGCGGGCCGGATTGGGAGAGATTGGTTGAGGGAGACCTTTTGACCTCTCCAGCCATACTATCTCAACTCATCGCCTTGCACCGTAGTGGGAGGATTCCTACCTACCCCTTGTACTATTTTCCTTCCCAAAACTTCCTCTCCTTCCTTTCCCTAAAAAGACCCTCCATACAGCATGCACAAAGATGAATTTTGTTCCTGAGGGAATAAAAAGAAAATAACTCACACCCCATTCCTACAGCCTCAAAATTAACGCATTTATGGAAGATGTAGACCCAATGACTTTGTGAAAGCGCAAAAAAGATATATTTACATAACCCCAAATATCAATCTTCCCTCTCTTTGGTGATAATCTAAAATTATTTCATTCCATGTCATGACCATTTCTATGACATTATTTCATTCCATGACTTTCCAGTTATGCAGTTTCTAATATTCCTCCCTCTTCCAGCAAGCACGTGTTTGAGGTTCCTATGTCATTCTGCGTGTCCCAGGAGCGTACCTCAGGGGCGCAGAGTCAGCCCTGCCCTACGAGCTGCGTGGGAGCCCGAGACAAGCCAGTCTGCGGCTCCGATGAGAACGTCTACAGGAGCGAGTGCGAGATGCAGATGATCAACTGCGGGTGGGTGGACTCTTTATTTACCTGTATTTAAGTTGATGTGTTGGTTTGCAATCTTCATTTTCAAGGCAATCATAAATTTTGTTTTATCGGATCGCTGTTGTGCGTGTTTTGTTGGATCGCTGGAATTACGAAACTAATGGTAGGTATTTACATTTTTTAATTGACAACGATTAAATATTATTTTGATATATTTGGCTATTTTGATCTCCCACTAAAACGACATTTAGAAGGCTTCTGCCACGTAACACCTGTCAATGTTCATAGGCAATCCCGGGAACCGATGAAGGTTGTGAAGTCAAATTCGTTAAAAAAGGGTTTAGGAATTTTTCATCAGAATTAGGTTTTTATCATTCCTAATTTTTTTACGTTATCCCTCATTTGCCAAAAAAAAACAAATTTGAGGCTAAGAAGTTTATCAATAATTTAAAACACATTTATTTAGGTTATACTCAATTTAATTCGTAGAACTCCATTTAGGACGGGTTGAAATTCTAGTTTTGTGAAACAACAGGCCTATGATGGAATAATAACAGAACTTTCACTTTGAAATTTGATGAATTGCTTAAATTCTGTGGAACAACCCTTTTTTAAAGTAAATCAAATTTAATAAAAACTAAATTACGTGTAGAATTTAAAAATAACTTTATTAAATTTGATGTAAATACTTAAAATAATTAAAACTATATTTGCAAAAAATTAATTGTGATGTTTTCATTGAAAACTGCAAAAGGTTCAAGTCTGTTCACTCATTCCGAAGACACCACACCGACCCCTCAGCAGAACACATCGGAACTCCTCGCGGCCTGGGGTAACCCAAAACCCCCAGGACAAACACCCAGCCGTAACCCCATGCGTCGCAACCTAACAAGCGAGCAGGAATATCTGGACCGGGGTGCAGAGAAGCCCCCATCCGAGTAGTTAGTGCAGGATGTGCATCATTCCAGAACCAAACCTCCGAGTCGCCGGATCACAGGGGTTGCCAGATCCCCGGTGGTAGGGACCGACAAATACAATGTATTTGAATAAAAATGACCCCGGGACAGCGATCGAATCCCAGCGCTGACAATGTTTTTTTTTTAAGATTTAGAAATAGATTTTAGAAATTTTGGGAACAACTAAATTGTGAATTAAACTAAGAATTGTGGCTTTGATTTTATCCAAGGCATCTAATTTATTCAAATTGAATAATTGTATTAAAATATTTCCCTTACACGATAACAAATGTCCTTTTGTAGGTGTTAGGTAAAGATGTCCAACAGAGAAAGCTAATAATAATTGTTCATAAATTTCAACCCACAAAGTTTTCTGTGGAAAGAGAAAAAATAATAATCTTTGTTCATGATAATATAATATTTTTAAGTTTTGTAATGTCATTGTTGTTTGAGACTATAGATGACAATACCTGACATCTGTTGAGCAAAATGAAAAGTAGAATTCTTTTTAAAATTAATGATAGGTGATATTTTTTTTAAAACCTTAACTATTTTTTTTTTACTTTCGAATCTGCAAAATCTTAAGTGCTCTCCTACTCGATTAAATTTGCGAGATAGTGATTCATTTATAGCCTGTACTTATTTGTATGATAAATAATTTTCCATTGTAAGTCCCAGTCCAAAGATTAACAATTTTACGCGAATTTTGTGTAAATTGATTTATTTTTATTTTTTATTACGTGGTATTGTGATATATTCGCAGCTCTCTTCACTAAGGTTTCCTGTTCAGAGCTGGTGGTCTTGTGTTGGTTGTAATTCATAATTTACCCGATTTTCTCATCTTCATGTTTGTAGACCTCATATTAATGTTTGTTGATTTTTTCATCTTCGCCTTTGTGCACCTCATCTTCGTGTCTGTTGATTTTCTCAGCATCATGATCTCATATTATGTTGGTTTTAGTATCAATTTGGGAAGCGGGTACGGGTACCGCCGCCCCGAGAACCGTTTATTGGATAACCAACACCTCTGCCATAGGTCACCTCAAGTGGTTCGCTACGTTTGGTACTTAGCAGGGGTGTCCGGGTTCATGGGGTGAGGTTTATCCAGGTCTTAGCCGCGGATGCGTCTGCCCACCCGCTGCGTGGCGGGCCGGATCGAGAGACTGGTTAAGGGAGGCATTTTGGCAGCCGGACTCTCTCGACCCTTCGCCTTGCACGACAGGGATGGATTGATATATTGTCCGTCACTCCTGAATACACTGACCCCCAGATTCCTACCCACCCCTCATACCTTTTTCCTTCGCAGAACTTCATATCCTTCTCTTCCTTAAAAAGACCCTCCACACAGCATCCCCTAAGATGACATTAGCCCTGAGGCCCTACTTTCTTCAGGGCCTCCTGTGTGGAGCTAATGTAAAAAAAAAATTAAAAAGTACACCTTCTCTTCGTTTTTGTTGATTTTCTCATCTTCATGTTTGTAAATGTTTATTGATATCTTCATCTTTGGATTTGTCACCTCGTCTTTTTTTATTGATTTTATCATCTTTATGTTTGTAGACCTCATATTATTGCTTGTTGATTTCCTCATCTTCATGTTGGTTTGTGTTGGCTGCTTTGTTGGACTTACTTCATAAAAATAATTATTAATAATTTTACATTGTGTATTCCCAGGGCCACGTCTCGCAAAAGGGTGCAGAAGGTTGACATGGAGAAGTGCAAGAGCAAGCTGGTGAAGTGCCTGAAGGTCAAATGCGGATCACAGCTGGACCCCTTCTGCGGGACGGACGCCGCTACCTACCAGAATCTGTGCCATCTCAAAGTGGCCACCTGTCTGTAAGTTTTAACTTTATTCTATTCATCCCTTATTCTGTATTATTTCTTTTTTAAACCGTGTATACCGTCTCTCACCTTGCATTCTGCACGTCATCTAAGATCCCAAAAACCCTTACAGGTGAAAGTAGAGAGACTTCTCTAGAGGGCTGTCATTTTAGAAGATCAGTAAAAACTGGAGTGGCAATCGGCTGACGTGAGAAATTTCCGTCTCATACACCCTACTAAAAGACAGTCAGGGCTGCCTTTTCACTGTCTCGTAAACTGTGGTCCTTCATCAATAAGATTACAAATAAGTAAATATCACAAATAAATAAAAACTGCTTTTGCGCCAGAATGTTTGCCAAGAAACGTTTGACAAATGTTTACCAAGTTTTGCCTATTACCTTTATTAGTGGTGATATTAGGCACCCTAGAAATATACGCATTTTTGGCTTGTGTATTCCTCTTTATGGGTTTAGTACGTCAGTCATAATACGTCACACATACGCCTGGTAATGTTATACTATCGTGAAAACAAGCATATGAATCCGAGTAGTTAAACAAATTTTCTCCTAAGTTGTCAAGATCCCAGTGAATCCTACGGGGACCTCAGGACCTCGTGCATGAAGTAAATTAAAAATAAAAAAAGTGAGCCTAAGATTTATTGGAACACAAAGCTTTTCCACGAAATAAAACTCATTCGCTGCACCCAATACATTGATCAGGGCTGTTTAAATATGTTGACTTTAGGGCCGCATTACGGGTGCATGTGGAACGTAATATACACAAATAATAAAACGTTCTTGAATTCACAAAACATGGATCTACAAGGGAGGAAACAAGCTTTTTTCTCGCTGACATTGCAAAAGTATTTGCAACGTCAGCGAGTAAAAAACATTGGATAACCAACACCTCCACCAAAGAAGGTCACCTTAAGTGGTTCGCTACGATTGGTGACCTTGCAGGGGTGCCCGGGTTCATTTTTTTAGGTTTGTCCAGGTCTTGACAAGAGTCTGGCTGGTCGGAAGAGGCTGGTTGAGAGAGACCCTTTCACCTCTCCAGCCAAATTATCTCATCGCATTGCTCTGCACCGCAGTGGGAGTAATGGATTCATACATCTGTCACTTCTGGACACACTGGCCGCCAGATTCCTACCCAGCCCAAATGTCTTTTTTGTTGCCACTTTCTCGAATTCCCTTCCTTAAAAAAACCCTACACAAAGCATTCGCACGATTTATTCCCTGTCAATAAGAATCTAGCTATCAACAGTGCGGCCGTGCTCGGAAAACGGTATAAAATCACCGGTAGTTACGCCTATCGATCCCATATTGTGAAGTTATCGATGTGAGGTTTTAGCTTTATAAAGGGTTACGGGCCGCGTTTGCACTGTCCTGCATCACTTGAATTGCTTTTTTGAGCGCATCTTCGAGTTCACTAAACTTCCGATTTGTTGCTCTTCTTGTACTTTCTGTAGCGGAGGGCCGAATGGTAATTGATTGATATGGGGTCCGGTTAATGCGCTTAACCAAATTGCCAATACGTTTTGCCTTGTCGAATTCGTTGCATTCTTTTTGGCTCAGTTTTCAAATGATATATTCATTGGCGAACATAATTTATTATGAACGAACCAAATTGCCGAAACGATTTGCATTCAAAAGGAAAAAGGGGTGAGTTGAATAAACTTGTTTTGATTATATGCAAAGTAGCCCCATTGCCATTGCTGCAAGGAAAAAAGTTAACATTTAAAGGACGTGGAATATTCAACAAAGGACTTACATATTTAATGAATTCATAATTTTGGAGGCAGGTATAGCTGCCGCCACCCAGGGAAACTTTTATTGGATAACCAATACCCCTGCCACCACAAGTGGTTCGCTACTTCGTTGACTTAGTAGGGGTGCACTACTATCACGCTTTTATATAATTAAAATGTCGACAGAGTTTATGGCGCGGGAGTCGTTATTTTAGCTGCTACTGTCGCTACTGAGCGAGTAGACTGTTTTGTGTGTCATCATGACAATCTCACTCGCCGATTCACCCGCTTTTAAACTTAACGGCGAGTAGCTTGTTAACTCGCTTAAAGTAATTGAGACTTAATCAAACTCGACGATGTACTATACATACACTTGTACAAACTGATAAAATGTAAACTGTCGACTTATCGCAAAATTAATAAATAAACCAAATCTTTTCAGGAAGGGCATCCAGATGGCGCATGCTGGGAATTGTTCGGAACTTCTGCGACCCGACGAGTGTCCAAAGAGCTGCAAGGTCCAGGAAGATGAGAAACCGGTTTGCGGCTCCGACGGCAACGTCTACAGGTAAGGGAGGAAGAAAACATCTTTTTGTTATTTTGGACCCCGGATTCTCTGGCGGGGAATTCAGAATACAATTATTTGAGAAGGCTCGATCGGGAACAAGAAATAATCTGAAAGCCTGTTTATTAATTAGGCGACTGCTACAGTAAAAATGCAATTTTAAAATTGATTGGTCGTTTTAATTACTGCATCTTTGAGATAATATTTCACAAAAATTGCGCTTTATAAATAAATCAGTCGTCAATCATCAAACAGTGTTAATAGGCTTGCGACTGTACAATTGAAATTTAAGAATCCAGCTAAGAATGCAACTCTGATGCCGCGCCTTACGTAAAACCGTTTTAGTACGTGGATACACGTGTACTTTTGTAATAGAACTAAATTAAAGTAATGCCAAAAGATGGCGATACGTTAATAGCCTGCGTGATTAGCATCGCCTGGCAGGCGTAAGTACTACGGATTTGTAATTTTGTGTATCTCTCCGGATATGGAGAGATTGACGATATTATGGCAGTTGTGAATAATAATACCACACGGCTATATTATGAGTGACGTCATTGCCTTTCACGGTTACTTTATTTTATTTTTATTTATTTTTTATTTTTTATTTTATTTTATTTGGGAGACCAACAGTTTACATTAATATCAGAGCATAATAGTAATTGAGTCACAATAATTGTACCATTTACAGGTTTCCACAAGGGTATTGTGTACAAGTGATTCGACAGATAATAAAAATTATATTACAAGAAAAATTATTACAAGTTATTTAGGTGGAAATAGGGAGGGGGTAGGATGGGGGGGATCGGTTAAGTTGAGGTATAGTAATAAAAATATGCAAAGCAAAAATAAAAAAATTTAAAATTTAAAAAAAAAAAAGAAGTTCATAGGGTGAAGGTTGCATTAGATGAGTATCTATCTATAGTTATTGTTATTGTGACTAGATTTCACGGTGACTAGCTTTCACTGGATCCAGTTACTAGACTGGGTCCACTGGATTCACTGGATCCGGTGACTTTCACGGTGACTAGCTTTCACTGGATCACAGATGATCCGAGGATCTTATTTATTTATTAAACCAGTTCTTTTATATTATATTTATTATATTTTTGAAACCAGTTCCTATCGGATTTATAAAATGGTCACCAATTCTCAAACTGGACGAAGCCGAACCAAAAGCGCTCGCAGGGTCTAGCAGTAACGACCTGCGAAACGGGTTTTTAACTGCTAGTTATTATTTTTCCCAAGGAGATTACCTTTTTTTGATTTTAATACAGTTTTTAAGCAGTGTTATTTCAAACAAGAAAAGAGTTGTATTTTAACATTATTTGTAAAGTTTTGTACCTACCGTAATATTGTACAATTTTGATACCAATATAAAAAAATACATAATTTATTGACTTAATTAATTTATTTATCATGTTTCAACCTTCCCAGGTCGGAGTGCGAAATGCGACGCGCCACGTGCGGGCAGCGCGTGGTGATCGCCGGCCCGTCGCACTGCAAGGGCACGGCGCGCTGCGGGGCCCCTTGCGCCGCGGAGGGACCCGTGGTCTGCGGATCCGATATCACCTTCTACAGGAACGAGTGCGAGATGAAGAGGCAGAACTGCGGGTAAGTACCTGAACCATCAACCTGACCTAAGTGAGTCAAAAACCATTGGTTAAATTATTTGCTGAAAAAAATTTATATGATGAAAAACATAATATTCCATAATTTTATCAGTCTCAAAATTCTTTCAGTGAGAGCAGTTCTGAGTTACAAAATTATATTTCAGCACATAAATAACCCTCTGTATATAAACAGGCTGGAACAAAACCATAATACTCGTTTTAACTTTAACGAAGGACTAATTGTACCTAAGCATAAAAATAAATACGGACAAAGAATGTTAAATTACATGATTCCCAGTTGTTTAAATATGTTACCTGCTGTAATTAAAAACTGTGCCCAAAACAAACAATTGGTGAATTTACTGAAGACTTGGCTTACGAAAAAAATTCATTAGTATTAGCTTACAATGGCATATTATTTTCTAAAAACTATAAAATTGTTATTTATGTTTATTGTGATTTATTTTAATGTAATTATCAATTCAATATAATAAGATTTTTAATGTAAAAAACCGTTAGACAAACTGCTAAAAAGTAATTTATCGGGGTTTTTTGTCTTATATTTGTAAAGTGTGTAAAATAAATAAAAAAAAAAAAAAAAAAAAAAACAATTTAATAAATGCTTCGTTTAAAAAAGTAGAATCTTTACGGGAGTGGCGATTGAGGGACTGATAAAGTTCTTAAACTGGTTCGGGAAAGTTGTGGGTGTGCAGGAACCACTCGTTATTTGATTTGAAAAACTGGCAATTTTCATTTATTTGCCACACTGTAATGTATGCGCGTTGAACTGCGCTTCTGAATGACAGAGCGGTTTTGAAACCAAACCTTCTTTTTAACAATAATTTATTGTCTTTTCAGGATGTCTGTATTATTTTTGTCCCATTTATTCAGAAGAGCGGTCCAACACGTATGCGTCACAGTGTGGCAACTAAATGGAAATTGACAGTATTTAAAATCAAATAACGAGTACAGACGCACTAAAGTGACCTAACACCAAGAATGGGTTTCACAGAAATTCAAATGTAACATAATCGTCAAATAGCCATTAGCGCCATTTTGTTTTTTGACAGTTTAAAGGTCGCTATTAAATGACGATTCTAAGTCTCTTACAGCTTTTAAACAAATTGTAATAAGTAGAAGAAGACATCTTAGCTTCTCTGCTTATTACAATTTGATAGAAAGCTGAAACTCTCCTAGAAATGGCATTAAAAGCGACTCTTTCAAATACCAAAAAAACACCAAAATAACGGTAAGTGACCATTTGATGGCTTTATCTCACGTCATTTGCTGTAGACCTTCGCTATTCGCCTTTAGTCAACAATCATGCCTGTCCAGTTCCAACCCTCTTTCTTTTTGGTTGGCTAAAGGACATGGAAGCTAAGTGTGGTTTATGGTCAGACTGAATGCCATTCAATTTTTTTGTTGGTACTTGCCAATGGATTTGAGATTTATTATACTTTTTATGTTCTCTATTTTATACAGGTGCTCGCAGGTTTGCTTCCACGATGCAATGCCGCCTCTTGGAACCTCGTGAATTAGTTTTTCTTTTGTCTTGTTTAATTCATATTTGTCTTACTAACCTATTTTTGCATTTTGTTTTACCTACGAAGCACTTGCATACTGCTTACTAACAACGTATGCACGGACACTGGAGGTCTAGACTCGTTCAAAATAAATAAATGTAACTTCGTTTAAGGAGTAACCATCTGTTACTTATACCAGAGCGGGTAAGTGGTGGATAACCTCCAAAGTTCCAACCCTCTTCATCTCAGTAAATCTATTCGACTATCAAATTTGATTATATCTGACGTTTTCATCAATTGCTTAAGGTTCATAATTACCTCTTACTCATCTATAGTTTTCCCCCTTCCAGCAAGCACGTGTTCGTCGTGCCCCTCTCCCGCTGTCTGGGCAGGTTCCAGTTCAACGGCTGTGCGCGAATCTGCCCGGCTGAGTACGACCCCGTCTGTGGAACGGACGACAAGACCTACTCCAATCGCTGTTTCCTCGAGATGGAGAACTGCCGCTCTAGGTAAATTATTTTCCTACTTCGAGTTAATAAAAAAAAAGATTCACATAAAATATATGGTTGATAGTTGATTAAGTAGATATTTAAGTACCAACTTTTGTTTTGATTTATTAGATAAGAAAACACCAAGAACATTATTTTTGGACGCGAGGTCTACTATTCATAGAACTACAAGTCTAATCTAATCCATTCACGCCTAACCTAACTTCACCTATTTTCTGATACTCAGTTTTGACGTGTTTTTTTCTTTTTCAGAAAAATAGTACAATTTAAGAATCTGGGAAGCTGCGACCAACCCGTTGCCGAGGAGCCGAAGAACTATCTCTACTAACTCACATCGTCTCTTGTTTCGTCTCGTCTCGTCTCGTCTCGTGTCGTCTCCGTTCAGCTTCAAGACTCAGAACTAACCCACCTCAGCGACAAGTTGGATGCATAGATTATAGAAACTAAGGAGATGGACCATGAACTATCAATATTAAGAAACTGCGCGCACAATACTGTAGCCAACATATTTCAACCATTCTACAGCAAATCGCATCTTCACATCAAATGCATAGCTTTTACTACAAACCAATTTTGACAATTACGATACCCCGCAAACTCTCACTGAAATTTGGGAAACACCAACCGCCAATACTTTTCGGAACATCATATTGGGGTTCCATAGTCATTCAAAGATAAACGATTTAAAATTTATTATGTATTGGATTTGCGACATCTTTTGAAATTGCTGCAAACTAAAATGAATTTTACCAATAAGTAAAAAAGAATAGTCTCCATGTGACGTGTCATTAACAAAAGTCGCTATGCATTTAACTGCTAAACGTATGAAGGGTCGACAGGCAGATAGGTCCGCTGAAGGTTAACCTTTAATAACCCTTCAACTTCACGACAGTCAGCACGCTTCACGTCATATCTCCGAATGTTTATATTGTTTGTGGTTGAATGACATAGAGAATACTCAGTAAAGTAGTTATAAGAAGTGGGAATGCTTGTTTGTTGATTGATGCTTTTAAAATTCTTATTACACAGAAGTGAACCGTGGAAACGTTGTGTTCGTATTTAAGACTTAAATTGGCGTGTTTCGCACGTCTCGCAGTAGTTTTAAAAAAATATCAGCGGCCAAAAGAAAAACTAACAAACATGTTAGCATTTGCCGCTAAAGGCGCTATCAGTGACTCAGCTTTTTTTAATAAGAAGGGGTTAATTCTATTAGATGTTACAATTTTATTAAATGCATGGAGGTTTATTGTTAAAATGCTTCAAATACACTGCTTCAAAAATAGTCCAATATGATATTTTAAAATTACATCATAGTCTTGCCGATCTAGTTTTTGGCTTGCCAACAATATATTCTATTAAAGTTTCATATATCATTGCGCTTGTGGTTAAACAAAATATATTATCGAATAAGTGCTTCGCAAAAATATTGTAGTCGGTTAAAAATTGTGTTTATTTTGATGAAAAAATGTGGCGATTGTTGTAGGTGCACAGTTAATAATTAAATTCACGATGTTTTCCATCAATTTTAGACGTATTTTGCAAAATTAACAACATTATAAATATGTAAATAAAGTATTGCGACTCGAAAACAGAACCTCTCGTCTTAACGTGACAAACGCCTTATCAATTTGGCTACCGCCACATTTCATTTAAACGTCATATTTGTCAATCTCGTATTTCAAATATTCAAATTAAAAACATTAAATTCGAATATTTTTTTTTATAATTGGCAACTACCTTCAAGTGGTTTGTAACCTAGATAGTGTCTCGGATAAATATACCTTATTTTGTTTATATGGAATATCTATTGATCTTTATGTAAAAGTCTAAATGAATATTCAATTGTTATTAGAACAACTCTTTTTTTTAAATCTTTTGAAAGTTATTCCCATCAATGTAATATATCATACCACTAATAATCTAAATAAAAAAATGAAAACGAACAAGGCACAGAAAAATAAAAACTCAGCTGTCAATTGGTTCTCTATCAGTCCAATAACTTTATTTACACGGATATATATTGTGATTTACTAAAATTTCCAATAATTTTTACGAAGAAATAATTTCTAAGATGATTATTTATTAAATATGTCTACTTAATACTAAATATTTATTATATTCTTTAGATAAGGTAACCATAGTTACTATAAGAAACGTGCCGTGATTTATATTATTAGAATAGATTTACGCTTAATAATAAATTTATTTAAGTTTCATCCTAGAAAATCATCATTATTATTGGCTAAATTTTATCCTAACCAACGAAACAATGGAGAGATTTCAAACATTTTTTAAATGTAGGGAATTTTTTAAAGTCTTTATAAGTAGGGATTTTCATCTAAAGGTATAAACAAAATGTAAAATGTTTTCTCTCCGTATTATAAGAGTAATGTTCTATTCTATTGTTAGTAATAATATACGTTATTATTGTAAATATGCATTTCTGTTATAAAATAAAAATTAAAGACAATATTTGTGTATCTATTTCAAATAGCTGTGTTAACTCCTCCCTTGTCCAAGATTTAAAAAAATGTTTTGTTGGTATCACTGTAATTCTCTAGAGATCATCGCCATCATTATTGGCTCTACAAACCCTGGTGGGTCTTGGCCTCCTGAAGAGTCTCCCTCCACTCATCTCTGTTTTGTACCAGCTCTCTCCTGTTTAGAAGCTCCAAGGCAGACAGGTCTTTGAGGACGTTGTCGCTCCATCTTAATCTTGGTCTTCCCAGGCTCCTTCGCACTATCGGTCTTGAGTTCAGCATGGACTTTGGTGCTTGATGCGCGGTCATTCTCTCCACATGACCCAGCCGAAGTCTAATTTAAAAACTCAGTTGGTTTTGGGCGGGCCGTCTGTTTCAACGCTCGCTAGAGTAAAAGTAAAACAAAAAGCAGTTACTTAAGTTAAATTTCACCAAAATGCGTTTTTCAATCAATTTGACTGCTTGTTTTACGTTACTTTTAACTTTTGTATTAACTTTCCGAAAACCGATAGTTACTCTAGAGTTACTCTTTCATATTGGCATATTTGACAGTTCTGTTCGAGGGAAGCTACGAAATTGCGCGCTTCAACATTCAGTAATCATGATTGTTTGTTCCTAGAATGCGATTTAATACATTTAGTCTGTAAAATAATATCATTTATAATATTCATTTTATTTTAGTCATTTAAGTTACGCGTAGTTTCTCCTTTTAAAATGTGCAAAATGTGCAAACAAAATATTATCTCACGGTTTCATGAATAAGGTCCAAACCTTGAATAATATGGCTGGTATCATATAAATGCATTCCCTTGCAAATTTGGGACAAATTCCTTTATTATTTGTAAAGTCGGTACTTTGAATAAGTACCCTCAAATAACACCTACTTATGTTTATGACACTCCCTAGGAGAAGTGTCTGCTGGCGGCTTTAGCCCTAAGTGAAAAAAGTAATAAAATTTTGCAATATTTGTTAATCCCTGTAATATTAAGATGTATTTTTATTGGTAGGCCTCTAGGGCCGACTTTTAGGTAATTGTTTTATTATTGTCTGTAAGTTTGATTTTAAAATTAGTGTGGGAACTGCTAAAAATGTATTTTCTCATCATTTTTTTTATGTACCATGTTTTTGTAAGATTACTTTAAATAACCACGAGGTTGATATGGTTGGGTGAGTATTGTTTTGACGGTGAAACGGGAAGGTACATGTTGTACCTTCGGAGTTATTTAATCAAACTCGAGCATGGGGGGTACATATAGGTGCCTATCTCCAGTAGAGTGTTGTAATCAATCTCTGATCTGAGGGGTACATGGGTGCCTGTCTTCAGTAGAGTGTTGAGATATCGAGGGAAATAAAGCCTTCGATATTCGTCGGTGTGGTGGGGTCTTGGAGATCACTATTGTCACCAGTATTGTATTTTTATTTAATAAATTGTGTTGAAGAATAACAAGAAGTGTTTTCCTGCAAATTCCATCGAGTTGTGCTTTCGTACCACGATAGTAAGAAACATATGGTCCTTCGAGCCGGATCGAGAGCACAAGCATCATGGAAACGGGACTACAATCGAAGATGACATCCATCTGCGGCAGCAAGGCGGGGTCCAGCACGAGCTGGAAAGAAGCACGACTGAAAGCAGCAGCTACCATGGTGGACATCGCGAGAAGGAGGGCCCGCCTAATAGCAGAGTTCGAGGAAGCAAAGACTTCCGAAGCAAAAGCAAAGGCTAAAAAGGTGCTCGCGGAAGCAAGGACTTCCGAAGCAAAGGCAAAGATGGCTGCTGAAATGGCGGTCCTGGAAGCAGAGGAGCAGCACTCAGCAATGGCTCTGGAAGTGGCATCAAGGACTTCCCGACGGACTCTGGAAGATCGAGTCAATGACTGGGTGGACCAGTCGATCCACGGATCATCGTCAGAACTTGGAGACTACGATGGGCAGTCTCTCCTAGGTCAAACGGAGCAGCAACAGGATCTGCTCCGTGATGGGCGGTTCTCACTACAACCGCCTGCAAGAACTTCACATCAGGAGCCCTTGGTAGGGCGTTCTCTCCCATCACAGTTAGAGGATCGGGCAGAGAAGAATATTCCGCTGCACTTGGAACAGCGGATGGAGCAGCAACAGGAACTGCTCCGTGATGGGCGGTTCTCACTACAGCCGCCCGCAAGAACTTCACATCAGAAGCCCTTGGCAGGGCAGTCTCTCCCATCACAGTTGGAGGATCGGGCAGAGCAGAATCTTCCGCTGCACTTAGAACGGCGGATGGAGCAGCAACACGGTGGGCAGTACGAGCTTCTCCCCGCCAGAGTATCGTCTCATCAGAAGCCCTGGACGGGGCAATATCTCGCGCTGCAGATGATGCAGCATCAGCAGCCAAGCAGTAGCGACGGGGAGCTGCCTTTATCAGCGCAGCAATTCAGCACAGCGGAGAGAAGCGACAGGCAGCAACGGTCCGAGCCACAGGGCCGGTTATGGAGGCCGAGACCTGTAATAACTGAAGATCGTTTCGCGCAATCAATCGGTAAGGCTATGTTTTTATATGATACGAGGCCCATAATTAGATATTTTACCGCTTTTAACGGCAAACCGATTGACGAATTTATAAGAATTATTATTTTGTTTGTTTTTGTATGTAGACAATACCTTTGGTTACAAGACACTGGACAAATAATCGCCATTAAAGCGATTAAAAGGTCGTTCGTTTATGTGAAGCATAAACAAAAGCTCGACAAGGTTTTTCGCGAGATGCGAGCCACAGACCCGTTAATTATTATCAGTGTGTCAGCAATGAGGCCCCTTGCGTAAATGGGGATACGCTATCATTTAATACCGCGTTGTAAATATTTTTTAAATCAGCCGTATCAATTAAAGATACTAAAATCGCATTCTTTACCTATTTAGTGAAGTAAATTCACGGGAAGGGGTATGTTTGTTCCTAGAATGCGATTTAATACATTTAGTCTGTAAAATAATATCATTTATAATATTCATTTTATTTTAGTCATTTAAGTTACGCGTAGTTTCTCCTTTTAAAATGTGCAAAATGTGCAAACAAAATATTATCTCACGGTTTCATGAATAAGGTCCAAACCTTGAATAATATGGCTGGTATCATATAAATGCATTCCCTTGCAAATTTGGGACAAATTCCTTTATTATTTGTAAAGTCGGTACTTTGAATAAGTACCCTCAAATAACACCTACTTATGTTTATGACACTCCCTAGGAGAAGTGTCTGCTGGCGGCTTTAGCCCTAAGTGAAAAAAGTAATAAAATTTTGCAATATTTGTTAATCCCTGTAATATTAAGATGTATTTTTATTGGTAGGCCTCTAGGGCCGACTTTTAGGTAATTGTTTTATTATTGTCTGTAAGTTTGATTTTAAAATTAGTGTGGGAACTGCTAAAAATGTATTTTCTCATCATTTTTTTTATGTACCATGTTTTTGTAAGATTACTTTAAATAACCACGAGGTTGATATGGTTGGGTGAGTATTGTTTTGACGGTGAAACGGGAAGGTACATGTTGTACCTTCGGAGTTATTTAATCAAACTCGAGCATGGGGGGTACATATAGGTGCCTATCTCCAGTAGAGTGTTGTAATCAATCTCTGATCTGAGGGGTACATGGGTGCCTGTCTTCAGTAGAGTGTTGAGATATCGAGGGAAATAAAGCCTTCGATATTCGTCGGTGTGGTGGGGTCTTGGAGATCACTATTGTCACCAGTATTGTATTTTTATTTAATAAATTGTGTTGAAGAATAACAAGAAGTGTTTTCCTGCAAATTCCATCGAGTTGTGCTTTCGTACCACGATAGTAAGAAACAATGATAAATATTGTAAAAGACGATGATAGTGACGTGACGATGAATTCCCCATTCAATATGTCTTGCAGCGAAAACCAAAAACATTTCGACCCCATGTCAATAATATGGTCATTTGGGACGATCCCGAATTTTTGGCGCGGTATAGGATGTCGAAAAATCTCGTCAAATTTGTTACGCATCAAATACAAGGACACATATAACTACTGGAAGGTAAATTCGCCACCAATTCATTCAACTTCGAGATTTCTTTGTCCGAGAAATTGCTGGCCTTGACTCTGTAATAATAAAATGTAATCACATTAACAGAACGTATGTTAAAGCCATGTCATTAAACAAGTAAAACAATATAGTTGTACTTATTTACATATTCTGCCATATTTATAGTTGAGTTAACGAAGAACGGGAAACAAAATGCGGCCGGATGTTTTGACAGTTTCTCTGATAGTTTATGGTGTGGCCGCACCAAAAAATAATGCGGTGCATTTTTTCACGTGATTCCGGGGAATATTCTGCTTTTTAGAATGGCCACACTGACAACTATAACTTTAGCGAAAATACACTTGAAACAGCGCGCGGTCCAATTTAACGTCCTCGTTACTTTAAAAGACAGTTAAAATTTAACTTTAGGACACGATTTTAACTTTCTGTTGAAACAGACGTTCTCTACAGAAATATTGTATTTATTATTAGTACTGGCTAGCATCTTAGTACAATTCTCTTTCGATTTAGACTTAATATTTCTTTGAGATCACAGTGACTGTTTATTTATTTATTTATATAGAAACAAACAGTACATTGATTGCAGTGATGAAAAAAAATATAAATTTTAAGTAATATTTCATGGTGGGTACCTATGTTATGCTTCTTTGTAGTGTCTTATTTATGGTATGCATATTTAGTAATTACCGGGTGACGTGCGTAGTGGGTAGGTGTGTGTGTATGTGTTTGTAGGTGTGAGAAGAGGTGATGTGTGAAATTTGTTTTTGTTTTATTGTTATTAAGTACTATAAAAATATGGTTTAACAGGACTCGCATCGGAAGCTAGAATTTTTCTGAAAAGCTCTCGCAAAATAATGACTTGCCTGCCTGTGTTCGGCTATCTTCGGCACACGTTGTAACCGACACCATGTGACCCGAATATAGCACAGACAACGGGATTCAATGTTAGAACTGATCATTTTGGTTTATCGTTTGAAAAATACAAAACTTCTTTTAACTGGTCTATTAAACGATGCAGCATAAAAAAATCAGTAAAATATATCAAAGGAAGCAAAATGGTGGAAAAAATTGCCTTAAAATTTTAACCATTTTATAATATTGCTTGCACGGTTAAAATGTGGGTTGCAAATTTAATATATTTTTTTTATATTAACTCCACTAAGAAAAATTATTTCCCTCAGGGCCTCTAAAAAATGTCCTCATCCTCATGAGGATGCTGCGTGGAGGGTTTTTTCAGCAGGAGTAAAAATGGGTCTTGAAGAGACCCATTTTTTAGGGGGGAGGAAAAATCGTTCCGCGTCCGAGCTGTTGAACTTACGTGTCGTACAAACGACCCGTTCTCTTATGTGACAAATGTCAACCATCTACAAAAATGTTGGGCATGCTTTTGACGTATTTCCTAACTATGGATCGGTGCCGAAAGGATTAATGATGCTAATTCCACCTAGTGTCTTCCATTGAAATATTGGTAGAACAAGGACAGCTTCCCATGTTCTGACGCCCGTGTTCTGAAAATTGTGATACCCTTGTTAAGATAGGGAAATCTACATAATCTATATTAAAATATAAAAAATAAAAATGAGGAAATCTATATATATACAAAAATTTTGTATCCATATGTTTGCGTTTGCAAATCTCGGAATATAATCGATGGATTGACTCAAATTTTTTACAGAACATTGCATTTTAGCAGAAAAGTGTTCCAGTATATAATGGTAAGCTCTAAAAAATCTCTGGTTTAAAAAATTACTACAGGTGGCGCGCGAGTGGTTTGAAAATGCGTGCATTTCCTATATTTTAGCGGCAGGGAGGGAAAGCAGGAAGGGGAGGGTAACGAAGGAGGTGTGGTGCGCGGGAAGGGTAACGAAAGAGGGAGAAGGTGGAAGGGGAACGCAGGTGGGGAACGGAGACGCACGAGAATGGACATGCAGGGAGAAACAATTTATTTCTTTGAATGGCATAGCGAGCTAGTAAAATATAAATAAGGAAGCAAAGGTAAATTAATATTGGCAAATGAGATACTTTCATTATTAAATTAGGTGCTGACATCTTACGTTGATCGCCGCAAACTCAATTTATCCGTTTCCCAAACCTTGTTTCATCCCAATGCCTGTAAGAATTAGTGTAAGCCTCCAAATACAAAAGGTGGCGCTTTATGAATTGCAGCGAAATCAGAGAAATCTGTTTAAAAAATGAAAAACTTTCAGCTTGAATAAAAAAACCTTAATTTATTTATTTATTTATTTATTAAAACGCCCATAGGGCTTTTACATATAGTGCAGTACATGTTTTTGGAAAAATATAAGAAATAACATAATATAATATAAACATAAATATAAGAAACAAAATAAAGATAACATAAGATATAAGATATGCAAAATACAGATAACACCAAATATAATAGTTGATACAAAGCAGGTAACATAGAATATATGGTAAGTAAATTAATGTGAGATTGTTATTTTAATTATAGAGGGAAATACGATAGGATTGTCAATATTTATGTTTATAATTAGCAAACTATTTTAAAGTATTTATTACGTGTTTATCGAAACATAGCTACCATAATATTTCGATTAAGGTGCTATATAGTGCATGATATTAATAGATTTATTTTAATTGTTCTAATACACTGAGTTTAAATTTTGACATCGATTGATGACGATAAACGTCTATAGAGAAATATTTATTTCCGAGTATATGAAGTCTTTGCAGAGGAGAGTTAACTAAATAATTACTAGCAGAATTAGTTACAAGGTAAATCGCATTAGAGCGAGTATCGCGCGTGGGTATTCTCGAATGAATTTTACTGATTAAATCAAGGGCGTCCAGTCTGCCATTCGAAATATTAAAAAGACAAACTAAATCGCTCGCTATGCGCCTTGACGCTAAATCGCTTATATTAAGTAATTCCATTAAATATACATAATTTAGATCTTCGACAGGTATACCGAGTTTATAATTAATAAATCTTAAGAACTTATGCTGTACTCTTTCAATTCTTAGTTGGTGTGTCTTAAATAATGGAGCCCAGATGGTTGAATTGTATTCTAAATTTGATCTCACCAGCCCAGTGTAATTGTACCTGGTTAAGAATCAATAGAATGCTGATGGTCATGGATGGATCATGCTATAAATAAAACTGTTTTTGTATTATTTTAAGAATATTATTAAACAAATCTCTACATATCGTCACTTCGTTTGGATGGGATTTTAACTTCACTTCACCTTGTTCTGAGATATGAGGTGTCAAAGTTTGCAAAGACATGCACTCATCATCTATTTACCAATTTCCGATTTTGAAGTTGAAAATTTCTTAACGTAATTTAATTGAACATATTTTAAAGGAAATTATTTAAATAGGACGTATATTTACCCTTTTAGAACATACCTAAACATGCAAATAGAACCCTGTGCAACCAGCTAAGGCATAATAATTCATTGCACAAGGTTCTAATTACATTTCCCTAATGCAATTTCAAGCTGGGGCCACGTCCTTTTTAAATATTTTCCATTAAAATACGATAAACTAAAATACTTTAACTAAAATTGTTAAATAGATTACGAAAATTCGTCTTCGGAAACTTTGAAACTTTAGAAAATGATAAAGCGTAGTTATATAATGCGCCTCTTATTTATGTTCAACTGTCAGATACAAGCAAAATAGAGAGTGTAAGTGTAGTTAGAACATTGTCAAATGAATTATTATTATTTTATTTTATTTATTTATTTTATTTTATTTTAATTTTTTTTTATTGTACAACAGATGTTATCCAATTACCGTACAATTTTCTCATTTTGACAATCTTAACACCTAAGAACAAGGGTGGCCAAACCGCGGCCCGCGGGCCGCATGCGGCCCTCTGGGGGTCTTCTTGTGGCCCGCGGAGCATATTTATTTATTTATTAAAAGAAGTTTATACAATGAACAAAAAATTGTGTAAATTCATCCGCCATGCTAGGGATGTCCCTGTGTTATGGCGGATGAAGTTTACAGATTGTGTAGGTACAGTGTACAGCTATTAACTTATGCAATTCATTTAAGTAGTTTAAGTAACAAATTAAGTTAGTAATTTAATTAACACATTAAATTAATTTATGTTACAAGTTGCACACATACTTTTCTTTTAGTGTGCATAAAACCACCAACAGAACATTCCAACGTGCGTAGTTCGCATCAAATCTCATATATGGAAGAATCTCAGTACATTGATTCAACTATCGTGACAATATCTGGTCGATATGTTAGCCACCTAAAAGTTGTTAATACTCGTCTACAAGGGAAAGATCAACTATTAATAACAAGTATGATCTTATTTCCACAGTCTAAATAAAACTTGGGCTTTGGGAACAAAAGATAAGGACAAAAATCTTCACTCACTTTACTACATTGTTATTGCAGCCAGATGTTATACAAATGACAGCGGATAAATACGCTTTGTTGATATCCGACTTGAACCTGGAATTTGAAAACCGTTTACAAGATTTTGAAAAGCATCGTATGCTTTTTGCTGCATTTGCAACGTCATTCTCCGTAGACGTGAATTTATTGTGATCTTTATGTGTTGTGATGCACAGTTAAAGGTGAAATTCAATCGGGATGTTTTGGAAGAGTTTTACAAAACATATTTGGACAAAGAGAAATATTCTGCATTTTACAAACATGCTCTATCGATGATTTTGCTATTTGGAAACATTTCGTCGCTTTAGTTCGTATTTGTCCAACAGACCATTTGAAAATTTTACAAGAGGAGAAGGTTTGCTTTCATTATTTCAATGAAACATTATGAAAGGTGTTTAAGATAAAGCTCTTTCCGTAAAGGTAGAGGTCTCATTAGTTCAAATAATTCTTAGTTAAGTGATGAACCATACTTCTTCATACTCTATTTTTAATTTTAAAGTGGAGATTGAACAAAAACCAAAATGGTCTGTTGGACAAATAAGAACTGAGGCGACGATTTGCAGGTGCAAAAAAATTTTTTGTCGAATAAAGCATTTTAAATCTCAAATTAGAACACGAATCACTGATGAGCATTTGGAAAACTGTTTGCGGGTAGTAACAACATCAACCGTTATCAACATTGTTGCATTTAGTTCTGACAACAAAAATCAGACGTCTCACTAAAATTTATTATATTTTGTTTTTTTTATTATTATTTTTTTGTATTGCCTAACTCTCTCTCTCTCTCTCCGATGGAAATACAGCCCATATCGCCTCCAACTCCTCCTAACCTCAGCGGCTGACTTCCAGTTTGTTATCTGGAGAATGTGCTGCATCCCCTCTTACTTCATCTTCCCACCTCAGTATGGGTCTTCCCACTTTTATTTTTCCACCTGGGTGTCCAGTCAAATTCTTTTTAAGACGCGTGTATTCGCCTAACTCTAATCTACTTAATATGTTTGTTTCTAATTTCTGTAATATCTTCTTTAAAAAAAAACAACATATTCCTTGTTTGCTTTGAATAATAAAAGAAATTTTGTTGTACGGCCCGGTAGGAAATCTCATTTCTAAAATTTGGCCCGACTGCTGAAAAGGTTGGCCACCCATGCCTAAGAAGATGATCATTATACAGAAATATCTTAAGGCTATCTAAAGAAGAGTTGTATACATCTAGTGTTTTTGATATTTCGTTCAACAGTACCATTCCTCTTGTTATTGCTAGAACATCTGTTCTGCCGTATGGTATTTTGAACAAGTCGTGCCGACGACTACGACTGAAGTTTTCAGGCACGTATAAACCGTAGCATTCCAAGAGCAATGGGCTGTCAATATAGTTATGGATTATGTTAAAACTAAGAATTGCAAGATTTGCATAACGTCTAGTTTCCAAACTAAATCCATTTGTTGCCTCAAGTAACTTCATATGGTGCATGAACCTCGGATAAGTTCCGTGCATTCGCATATAGACGTACCTAAGGATTTTTTTCTGGATTTGTTCCAGCATATTAATGTATTTAGTCTGGTGCGGAGTCCACACACCACTAACATACTCCAGCTTACTTCTTATGACGCCATCGAACATGGCTATCATTGCATCTGGGTCATCAAATTGCTTACATATTCTGATGACAAAACCCAGTAGTTTGTAGCATGCTGGAGTGAGCCGTGATATGTGATCGGAAAATGTCAGTTTGGGATCAAAGACGATACCAAGATCTTTAAAGCTATTGACTCGACATAACGTTTTCCCTTTAATGGTGTACTCAAAAACTACGGGCTTCTGGGAGCGGGTATATGTCATTGTTCCACATTTTTTAATATTGAATTCTAATTTGTTTTTATCTGACCATTCTGCTTATTACTGAAAACTTATTATTGAAAATGCTTAATGTTAGAACTTTGTCATACATATGTCTATAAAAATACAACACGGATGGTTCTGAAAACTATTTTGGGTATAGAAATGAGCAAAAGAAATGCTTTGGCATTCAAAGGTCATTTTTGAAAAAAATGTCAGTTAAAACCCTATCCAAATGAGGTGACGATATTATAAATTGAAGCCACCCACCCACCCTAGGAGAAGTATGTACCTTTAGCATTTTTGAAAAAAGCTTATGATAAAAACAACGAGAAAGGTTTATTTATTTTATAAAAAAACTATTAAAGACTAAAACCAATTCGCGTAAAAATTGATGGAATCGATAGTTGAATGTTTTTGTATTCAATACCGCATAATCACATTACATCCGCCATGTTACAATAGTTCCTATATAATGCCAATAATAATTTAGCAATAAAGTTATTCAAACGTAAAGTTTGGGAATTGGAAGCAAAGTTGGCATTAACCTCGCTGTGTTGTCACGGAGCAATACTTAACTTATTGTCTTTTGGGGAAGATAAGGTGTTACTAGAAAAAACGACAACGCCGCTATCGTTATCAATTGTCAGCTACGTTGAATATAACCGTTGGAAATAACGCCGACGTCGACGCGAACTTTAACAAAGATAATAAATTGCTATGTATCTTCAATATTAGGGAATCTCGTCGTGAGGGAAGTTATGACTAAATAATTTATTTAAGTTGAATAATTTAGTTTTATTTGCTTCAATATTTAAATACGGCAGGCAAACTCGAAGGAAAAACCTTCAGATGCAACAATAAATGTAATACATAAATAAATTTAATATTTATTAAACATTTTATAGAATATATTGCACTGCGAACTTCGAGTTTTAAAAAGCAAACGGTTATAGAATCTAGACAGTTTGTGAGCTGGAATGTTAGGATTGAAAAATACGATGTTAATGGTGTTGTTGTAGTTGAAAAAAAAACTTCATTCGATATTTCGTAAATGTCTTACTTTCAAACTTGGCACTCTAGCTCAGAAAAGTCACGGTTCGCATCTGGTACCGCCACCCTGGGAGCCATTTATTGGATAACCAACACCTTTGCCATAGGTCATTCCGAATGGTTCGCTACTTTTAGTGACTTAGGGGTGCCTGGATTCATGGGGTGAGGTTTGTCTAGGCCTTGGTGGTGGATGCATCTGCCCACTTTCCGCGTGGCGGGCCAGATGTGGAGAGACTGGTTGAGGGAAACAATTTGGCCACTCCAGTAGGACTCTCTCAACCCCTGGGAGGGATGGATTCATACGCCTTTCAATCTTAGACCCGCTGTCCCTCAGTTTCCTATCCAACTCTCACACCTTTATCCTACCCAGAACTTCCTCTCCTTCCTTTCTTTTGAAAGGCCCTCCATACAGCATCACAGCAGTGCGTAATTCTAGTAGATGTAATTTAAGAAGATGTAATTCCCTCCACATTCGTCCGTGTGTAATTCTTACAGTGTTGCGGTATAATATTAATTTGTACGTGAAATTTACGCGTGCATAACCGTTATTTCCAACGGCTAATTAGATTTTGATACAGGCCTAGAGTTAAAAGTTAGACAAAGGCAGTGCCTTGCACGGGTAGCTCTGCCTATATCTGCAACGTTTGGCTATATAATGCGCTATAGCAAATTAATAGAATTTCACAATGATGTCGTTATTTATTTTCATTAACTTATTTTTAATAAATTAACTCTCCCGTTACAAAGTTCGAAAACTTCTTTCCAATATTTCCAGTCAGTTGACACGCTAGCTTTTGCGTTTTTCTTAATTTTATTTTATTTGATGCAATTTATTTATTTACACTGGGTTTTTACAGATGTTCTCACTCACTTGAGAGTAATCCAGTTTTAAAAAACTCTGTGGATACACAAATAAGTACTTACAAAAAATTACACAATTCTAATCAGACAAATTATATAAATGTAAATCTTGAAATTGTTTCTAGTTAAATATAGATTAAATAACAAAACAATTAAAACTAGAAAATTATCAAAATGAAATGTGAAAGTTTAAAGGTTAATCAGTCGTTATACTTAAAAATATATTTTTTTTTGTGCGCCAAATCACATTTATACGAACAAGTCTGGAAGTTACACAAAAGATAATCATACGTCTTTCACAAAAGATAATCATAAGTATGGTGTACGTATATAATATATGGTGTATGGTGATAATATATGTAATGATAAGTATGGTGTGCCACCCAAAGGGCACAAAAACCCCAATGGCTCGGAGGGCTTTGCAGCAAAGAATGGACGGTTACCTCGAGAGTGTTTCCTCTTGCGGTAAGAAAAACCTTGTCGAATTTAACCCTTCGAATAATGACAAAATAATATCTATGAACTTTTGCCTGTCAAGATTTGCGCACTAAATTCCCGGTTCTTCCCATGCATTTTAAATTTTCCTTTTTATTGGTTATTTTTTAACCTATTTGCAAAAACAAAAATTGTTCTAAAATCTATATAAAATAATCTTTCCAATGTGTTTATTAGAAATCAACATTTTTGTTTTTTAATATTAAAATTTTGGTATTGAAAATGTAAATTAGCTTAAAAATACATACCTGGGGATTCCTAGAAAAAGTACATAAAATAAAATAAACTGAACATTTTAAACACAGTTTCCTTAACATAAAAGAAATCACAAATGTATGCGTGACAGGAAGAGAGATATCTAACTTTTAATAATGCACGGTCGCTCTGGGACAATCTGGGTCTCCTGTTATTATAACGGCATATGATGTTTTGGGACAACTTGAGTCTCCTGTGATTAGACGGGTTAATGTTTCAAAGACCCAATCATGTCAGATTACGTCTAAAAGGTATCGAAATTATAATCTAGTCTCCTTCAACTGGAGAAATCTCCCGAACAGGCCCTCCATCCCTCTCAGAAACTGAGAATAGTACACAACTGCTAACCCTGTACAAATTACAAGTGCGTCCCACGGTTGAATTTGGTAGACATCTCTGGTCTGGAGCCCCAAAATACACAGAAACGGTCGGTTCGTTTGATAGATTCTCCTAACTTTACAAACGGATTGCAATCTTTAGAGCATAGGCGTCAGGTGGGAATGCTATCCTTGTTCTACCGATATTACAGTGGAAGATCCCCTCGGCACCGGTGCATAGTTGGGAAACACGCCAAACACGCGCCCAACATTTGTACACGGATGACATTAGTCACATGAGAACGGGTCGTTTCTACGACATAGGCATAGGCCCTGAGGGAAATTATTTTCCTCAGGGCCTCCTGATATGGATGTAAAAAAAAATATATTTCTCTGTAGTTATTGTACTTATCGTAGTGACAGAGCCGCCCCGCTCAAGCTTTGCTCGGCAACTGAGCTGAGATAGACAGTTACGAAATAAAAAAAAGACAGCAATTATTGTGTTTTGCTTACGTCGCAAAGACGTAGATTATCTTTCAAGGGTTAAGTACCCGTGTTCCGAATTTTAACCGATTTTTAACATAATTCCTTCGAACACCTTAGTTCTAAAAAAAAGTTATTTTTTAAGATAATATCTGTCCGTTTGCCGAGCCGAAACGGTAATTTTATGAAATTCCCTCGATAGAAAAAATCGCAAAGTATGCTCCGAAAATTATTAAAAACAAGTCTATTTCTATTATTTTACAAGTTATATTAGTGAAAAAATTCACAATGTTTCTTTAAATGATACTTAAGATACTTTCCATGAGATTTTTGCTCTATTTTAAACGAGTCATGTTTTATTAAGCATTTTTGCTTCATTTTTATCACGTATAATATTAGGGCGCTCTGTCCAACATTCGTAATTACATATCGCCTTAATTATTATCGTTTTTTACATTTACGCGCTCCCTCTAACTTTCGTATTTACACATCTCCCTTTCAAGCCTTTTTCTGCTCTTTTTGAAAGCTAACTACCGGGCGTTAAGTTAAATGTGTACATGATAATATATATGTGCATTCACACAGCCACGCTAACAACTCTACTCTGTTATTACAAAATTAGCTTCACTATGATAAAATCTTAAAAACACAGTCGTAATGCGAAACTACACAAGAAATGGTGACACAGTTTCAACCCTTATGAAATAAACTACGACCTTAATATGCAGTCTGACCTGAAAACTTTCAAAGGGGTGATTTTGCGTGCCTAAAATAATATTGTAAACGACCACCCTTAAAATACTTCGACTGTTCTCTCGTTCCGATCCCAATAGAGTCAAATATTATTACGCCATAAATAAAATTTTAGTTCGCCTAATATAACAAGTACCTAGTCTTTGACCAAAATACAAAAGACTAGGAATATCTCAAGGAACAAAATATGGCCTTATCGTAATTAATTTTTGGCTTATTATTTTTATTTTATTTTATTAGCGTTATAAACAGTCTTTATAAATTCATACATATATGACCGTGATAAGAATACTTATGTTATTGACCAATAAAATAATGACAAATTGAAATATAGAGTCATAATACAAAAAAAACATTACAATATCTATACCTGATGTAAACAAATCTGATAAAGTGAATCTTCTTAAATCTTTAAAAAGGGTTTGAAATAAAAAATTTCGAAGGTTTGCATTGAAATTTCAATGGATATCAATAATATCTTTCAGGAAGTGATTTTATTTAAATTCGAACTGCTAAAAGTGGGAGAGAAAATGTAGCAACCTAAAAAAAGGAGAAATACAGAAATCAATTAAATTTTAAGTTTTTAGTTAACATATAGCATTCGATCAGTGGCGGATACATATGGGGGGCCCCCTCCCCCCCATTCTCCCTTGCGAGGCTGCCAGCCCGCACGCTATTCGTTCGTTTCTTTCGTCATTCGACTCTGTGTCGAGTTATCGAGTAGTTATACTTTCTTAAGTAGCACGCGCGTATATTTTGTAGTAAGTATGGGCTATCAATGAAGTTATGAATAATCTTATAGAGCATTAACAGGTCTCTGATATCTCGGCGTTGACAAGAGATTTAAGGTTTACGGGAACATAGTTTTCATAATTTCGCACGCGATAAGAGACATATTTCATAAACTTTTTCGGAACTCTTTCTAGATTTGCTTTATGGGTAGAACAATGGGGGTTTCACACTGTGCAGTATTACCTTCCTTCTTTAGTCAACGTTTTGCAGGGCGTTGCAGTAACCGTAATCAAGGCAGATGTACAGATTGTTGTCAAATGTATGTTTATCTAAAGAAATCGATGCATATTACTTTTCTGTAGGTAGTTTATGTAAACGGGATTAGTAGATACTCTTATTATCGCTCTGGCAAAAGACCACCATTCAGATTCGAAACGTTACTTGAAATGAATTTGTAACTTTCCCCTACCGCATCTCTAGACAATTGACTGATGTAATATGTTTACATAAAATAATTCATGGCCATCTGGATCCTACATTATGTCTGTGCAGTATTGAAATAAATGTCACCAATTCCCTTTGTTTAAGACGCCATAACATTTTTCACGTGAATACAGTTAAAAATAATATCGCCTACTTTAGCCCTCTGACCCAGATTTGTCGACGATATAACAAGATAGGGTGTGCTGAAGAAAATATTTTCGTCGATGATTTGTACGGATTCAAAAAAAAAGTTCTGTCGCTGTTAAAAAATAATAACTAATTTTATTGTGTCAATTGTCTCTCTATGCATTTGCTATGCTCTTATGTCTCTTGCCACTCATTGTAATTTGTTTCTTGAATGAGCCTGTATGTAATTCTGTATTTTTATTTGTAATGATTTCGTTTTTCTAATTGTACGTATCTGTATTTAATTGTATGTAATTGTAGATTTTTCTGATTGAGTTTTTATAGTGGATTGTTCTCACGTTAGTGCGAACATCTGTAAAACCCAGTATAAAAAAATAAATAAAAATCTCACTCCCTTCCCTACTCCCCCCAGCCTAATAATACCCTTTAATTTGGAATGTCATAGTCCCAGTAACTCCGTTCAGTTGGAACTCTTTTCGGTATAACCATTTTTTTGTTCAGAATCAAATTTTTTTGGTAGGAGGACCATCTGATTGTTTTTATTGTGTTTTACATCAATGGTTTTTAGGGTTTGTGTAACAAAGACCTTGGCTGTGGTAGAGGTAACCTAGTTTACTGAATTCACACAGAGGCATGAAACAGATCAATGAAAATAATGGACTGTAGTGTTGATTAATTCTTATTTTTATTGCTGTTCAGTCCCAGCATTGTTTTTCGTCAAATTTTCAATTGAGACTGTCAAAGGTTGTAATTTATTTACATATTCTGATCTGTTAACTAAACAAGGTTTAAGCCTTCGATTCTGAACGGTTGTTTGTCAGCAGTGCAATATTTAGAGCAGCTACCGCTTTGGAGCTGTCGACCCCTATTCCCTACTTCTAATATTTCAAGGGGTTAAATTAAATAAATTTAATATTTATAGAGCCAAATAATTCAAATACTCTCCCGGTCGGTAATTTCTCTGTTCTTATTTTAATTATCCAAAAGATATCAGAAACATATGAATGTGATCCAAAGTGCCGTTTGAATTGTGCGTCATTGATGTTAAACATATCGAAGAGATTCAAAGAGATTCCATTTAACAACAAGAGAGCTCTCCCGACTGGCATGATCATTGGCAAGTTAGTTTTTCAAGCTGGGAGATAAAACTGTCTATGCTGTCGGTGAAGGAGATAACCATCGGCAAATAAAAACTAATGCTCTCTATGATAGTCGAGTTTTCGAACCATCCACGATACAGTCTAAAGAAATGTGTTACAATGAGCGCATCCCTTCTGACCCGTAGATTCATACGGTTCATACCGGCATGCCCAAGAGAAAGTCGCTAGGGTAGCATGTAGAGAAATCTCATAAATTTCGTCTGAACCTCCTCCGATAGGAGGGAATACGTACTTCACTTGGTGTGGGCTCCAAACTACTGATCCACTCTCAAGCCTACTCCTAACCAAAGCATTGTATAGTACTGGGAGAACCTGGGTGTCTCTAAAATTTCTTGCAGTTATTCCTAAATAAAAACAGGAACAGTGTTTCAAATTTTACACGTCTGATACACAAACATTAATTTAAGAAAAGTGGTTGTTTATCAGGTGTGTAAAATTTGAAGAAGGCTTTATTATTAAATTAACAAGAATCATTCACAAGAGATAGTTTGCCAGTAATTTGTAACATAAGTCTCGATGACATTGAGTGAGTTTACAAGCGACTATCTGGGAAATTCACTATCTGTTAGTAAACTCGCTCAGTGTCATCGTATTACTTGCTAACCAGCAGATTGTGGACAATCTACGAAAAAAGTTGAAAGGTGGTCAACATTAATCACTACTCGCTCAAGATGGCGGCCTACCGACAGCTGATTTCATAACTGTCAGAATTAGTTCGCGTGGGAGCCTAATTTTCGCTACTGGCTAACGTGTGATGCTAGCTGCGAGCTCAAGTTTTTTACAAAATATCGACCGAATTGGTTCGCGCGAGAGTCGTTATTTTAGCTGCTACTGTCGCTACTGAGCGAGTAGACAATTTTGTGTGTCATGATGACAATCTCACTCGCTGATTAACTCGCTTTTAAACTTACGGCTAGTAGCTTGTAAACTCGCTCTATGTAATCGGGACTTTAGTTGCACCCTCCGCGGCGTGTTGAGCTCTGTTTAGGATATAGTCATGCCTTGCTTCACGCAAGTTTTTATTAACAGCATGAACAACATGCAAACTGAAATTATTTCAATGTACCTACACATTTATAGAGTTCATAATATTGTTATTATTATGGGGTAGGCAATAGGCATAGCGTGGGCAGAAAAAATTCCACTATTTTATTTATTCTGTCTACCATTTTCCATAATACACCGATTCCAGCTGCCGAGGAATCTGGAAAATGCTATCTCAGTGGGTTTCCAAAGGTTCCCGGGAATATTTTATGTCGTTAATGTTGTAATACCTACCCAAAATGGCAATCGACTTTACATAGCTTTTAAAAAATATATAGGACACTATTGAGTTCCCGGCATGGGTTGCTGTGCATCTTAATATATAAATTGTTTCTCGCTGCGTGTCCCTTCCCATTCGTCCTTTTCCTTTTCCTCTCTAGCGTCCCCTTCCCCTCTCGCGTTTCCACTCCGCTCTTTTCCCCCGTTCCGTGAACCCCCCTTGCGAGTTCCCCTCCCCCCTCCCACGAATCCCTCTCCCGAGTTCCCCTCCCCCTCCTCCCACTCCGCTCCCACATTTCACACATCCATTCCCGGTACATTCAGTTTTCAAACAGCTCACGTGCCACCTATAGCATTTTTTTTATACAAATTTCATAATGCCAGAGCTCACCAGTGTATATAGAAACCATCACTTGCAGGCACACATCAAATCCCCAAAGTTTCATCGTAATCGGATGAACTGTTAGCAACGCATAATTTCATGATGCCAGAACTCACTAATAATAATAATAATTGGACAATTTGTAGAGCGCCGTTTTTGTGAAAAATCACCTCAAGGGCGCTTATTGTATATAGTAAGAATCTCGGGCATGCGCATATCAAATCCCCAAAGTTTCATTGCCATCGGATGACTGGTTTAGCAACGCATAGCATACATACATATATATATATAAACAGAATCAAATATATTTTCATTTTTATAAATATGGATTTAAAATACCTTGTAAAAATTTCGATATTAGATGACGAATTATTTTTATTATAATTATTACCTTTAGTGGTGTAAATTTAAAATTCAAAAATTAATTTTTGTCTTGTTTCTAAAAAGGTATTTATTTTTACGACACATTTAAAAATAAAATATATGTAGGACATTTAACAGGTATTTGAAAGGGTAATTCTGAATAAAATAAAAAGTAAACTCAATTCTAAAGACAATCAGATGGGCTTTAAGTACAGATTATCCACCAATATGGCAATATACTCCACAAAGCAAATAATAGAATTTTACAAGAAATGAAAAACTACTGTATACGGATGCTTCTTAGACCTAAGCAAAGCGTTCGACAGGGTCTGTCATAAAACTTTACGGGAAAAATTGAAAACTAGAAATATACCTACCATACACTATCCCAGCAGGAAAATGTACTCGCGATCAGGAATCTTTATTTCTTTAAATGAGGGTGTACGTACCCAATCCTGTTTAATGTAAACATGGACGAGTTATCAAATCGCCTGGACAACAGAGCGGGCTGTCGTAATAATAATTTACTATCAGGTTCTATCTGCTCCGCAGGTTTTTGCTGCTAGTCCCTGTGGGCGGATTTTGGTTCGGCTTCGCCCAGTTAGTGTTTGTGTTAGACCATTTTACCAGACCAATAGCACTGTCATCAAATGATAGTCACCGGTACAAAGTAACCGAGAGAGACAATGACGTCACATGTGATGTATAGTCGCTTGATATAACTATATATTACCGTCAATCTTTCCACATCCGGAGAGATTCGTGGCAGTTATACCTAGGGGGAACGTTCTCGTCCGACTTGCTGACGAAAGTGGCGACATCTTGTGACGAAATCTTGAATTTAAAACCGAATTACAACGGTAATTTTGTTTGAAATTATACGTACACAGATGTTATTTGTGGCGCGACGCGAACGGCGTGGTATCAACATGCACTCGAAACTGGGTTCTTAAATTCAACCACGCAGACGTTACCGTATTAATACTTTTCGATGCCTAAATCACCTACGCTATGCGGAAAAACATGATTTTTCTAGCTCCGTCAATGTATATATCTTTCCATGAACTATTTTTTATCAGTTTCTTATTAGTAAGGTTTTCATGGTCATTTATCAATTGAAGTAAATATTGACGACGGTTTTGTAAGGCTGTAGAAGTTTAGTGATCACACGTGAACGTCACATACACGTTAACCCAATCACGCATCGCCGCGGATGTTTGATTGATGTCCGATTATTACTTGTAATACGCCACTCAAAATAGTAAGGCTAATAAAATAATCACTCTGAAATAATGTCACATGGAACAGATTAGTTATAACATCAACTCATGGGTGTAGTTTTAGTCTGACGCTTTCAGTCAATTAGAATGGAAGGTAGTAATTATTTTTATTACTTCAATATAATATTAATACAGAGTGAAACGAGTTGCTTGCTTAAAGCCACTTTATTTTAATTTATATTCGTCGACCGGTTTCGGTTGTACTCAACCTTCTTCAGGACAATAAATATATAAACTGTTTTAAACAAAGAATTTGTTTTATTTTGTATAATGTTAAGCCAAAAAGTGTTTGCTTTCTTCGATAATATAATATTAATAAATACGAAATGAAATATATATTTTTTTTAAGCGGATCCTCATTGCTGAGGATACTCCATTTTCCTTCACTCCTCGAGGTCCTGCGCTGAGTGGAGAGCCAAATTTATTGCAGGTAGCGCGCGAGTTGATTAAAAAAGTGTGTATTTCATATAATTTAGGGGCGGCGATCGAGGGAAGGAGAGGGAAATCAAGAAGGAGGTAGGGGAATAAAAGGGTGGGTTGCGGGAGAGGAGGCAAGGGAGGGGGGACGGTGGAAAAGGTGGAAGGGGAATGTGGCAGGGGGGGAGAGGTTTGCGAGAGGAGGGAAACATGGGAGGGGGGGAAACAGGAATGATGGAAATAACAAAATAACAAAAAACACAGCAATGATAAATAAAAATGGAAGATAAAGCCAAGATATGCCTTTGATGAATTCCAAAACATAGTCATACTTTTCGATAGAATTTATTACTGAAGTTTAATATAAACAATAGTTAATTGAGTATTAAGTCAATATTAAGATTTAATAATTTAGAGAAACTCTTTTCCACGTTTTTTTAAGAAGAGAGCTGTTATAATTAGGGTAAACTGGACTATAATTGTCCATCACTAGTGATTGCCCACTCTTTGATTGTCCTTTAAGGTTTGAAAATATTTCACCGAAATCTTAACACATGTCTCTATTCATTCAATGTAAATCGACAAACTGCCGTATCGGCAAAAATACGATGTGAAAAGTGAAATGTGAAAAGTGAAATCAGATTTTGTGAAGCGCATTGAATTTTTTTCAATTTTGCAGGTATTTCTTAAGTTTACGTTTCACGTGTTATTATATATAATAAATTAAAATAGATGAGTGTGTACAGTGTACAATCTTCGGGTTGTTTTATTAGCGATTTATTTATTTTTTATTTATTTGGAAAATCAACAGTTATAATGTGTTACAACGGGTGACCGGACAACTCGGAATGAAACCAACTCAGAACCATCTCAGATAAGTCATTTAGAGTGATAAAAAATATATATAAAAAATTGGTTAAATAGGTTATGTTAGGTTAGGGTTATCGGCTAATTTAAAATTATTTTTTTCATAGTTTTTAATGACCTTTCAAGAAGGTGTTGAGTTGACTTTATTCTCAGTTGGCATGGAACCGTTACAATGAATGGTAAAATATGTGTAAATTTTTCAAACAATGTTAGGTTTCCGCTGATGTATCTTAATTATTTAGTGAATATAAAGACAAACTAGTTACATTAGTCAATGGGTATGGGATGGTGCGACGAAAAGGAAAGGGATAGATCTATTATTATGATTATTTAATCACTAAAGTGGGCAATGATTGTCACTATTGTGGGAATAATTTTTAACAAGTGGGCAATGACTGTACAAAGCTACTTATATATTTTAGGTCATAAAATGTTATCATGGTAGTTTGGAGAAGGTGATGAATTATTTATTTTATTCTGACTTGGATTTTTCGTCTTACAGCCTTTCCGAAGTACTGTAAACTGAGATGCGTGTGTAGGGAAAATTTGCCAATTAGAACTCTTGATTACGTGGTCAAATTTATTTATAAGTAACGGTATATTTTATAATAAAATTTGGTACAAGATTAAATTCGTTACAACTAGAGTGACACGAGAGGGAATGTAAAACAGCCGAACTGAGCGGACGCGAGAACCGCAATAAAATTGCAATATCATGCAATGGGCCCGAGAGCGACTCTCGGGGATACCTGTCGGTAAAATTTAGCTTTCGTCCTTTTTTAAGGTTGTTCAGTCATATAATAGTCATATAATAATTGATAAAAAATAGTTATGGGGTAATATAATCGATGGGAGAACCTGAAAGGCAATTAATTCAATTTTATACAACTTTTAATCTTTTTTTAAATCGGGCGTAAGATCAAACCTTCACTCATTCAAAGGCAAAAGGTCGAAATCATTACCTTGTTTTTTACATTAACTCCACACAGGAGTTAATGTAAAAAACAAACATCAACACCTATGTCATCTGGGATGCTGTGTGGAGGATCTTTTTGAGGAGAGGAAGGAATGAACATTGTTCTTGAAGAGACCCATGTTGTAGGAAGAAGGAAACACAGAGGCCAGCAAATCGTTCCATAGCCGAGTTCAACTCAAGAGCTGAACACAACTCAACTTGAGCTGAACTCAAGAACGAGTCGAAAAAACGACCCGTTTTCATGTGACAAATGTCAACCGTATACATATGGGTACACCGTGAGCGCGTGTTTGGCGCGTCTCCCGACCATGCACCGGTGCCGAAGGGATCAATGACGCTAGTTCCTCAGAGTATCTTCCATTGAAATACCGGTAGAACAGGGATATCATTCCCACCCCACGCCTATGCTCTAAAGATTGCAATTCGTTAAGGTGGGAGAATCTATAAAATGGACCGCTTGTTTCTGCACAGAGTCGAGGGTATTTTTCAAGTATTTTGGAGCTCCGGACCAGAGGTGGCGGCCAAATTCAACCGTGGGGCGCACTTGCGATTTGTACAGGATTAGCAGTTTTGTACTATTAAAGTATCTGCGGGCCCTGTACAGTACGCCCAGTTTTTGAGAGGCCAACCTTACTCTGACTTACCTATTTTACCCCTATCAAATTCATACATATGGGTTTGAACGTTAAAAAATTAATTACTAAAGGGAAGGCAGACAAAGTAACAAGTATTACTTAGTGAACTATCATTATAGTTAATTGCCAACATACTTACCAAATGTACAAACAATTATTCAGAATACCAATAGCAGGACAATTCGATCAATTTAATAATTAATAGAAATATCGATTTTGCTTATTTTAGACTTTTATAAAACACTATTTGTGAGCAGGGTAATCAGTACAGAAAACTATGTCAGTATTTTATATGTCAGGAGATCATGAAATTGATAAACAGTGACCTTGTCAGCACTGTAGTACTGGTTACGGTATTATATAATATTATAGAAAAATGTCATTAACCATGTTGTGCCATAAATGTCACCAAATTACGTGTCCTCATATTATCTCCGTAATCGTTATACCTCCTATTCTGTTATGATCAAAAATCTATACTTCTATACTAATATTATAAATGCGAAACTGCTCGAGTTTGTTTGTTACGCTTTCACGCATAAAACAATAAAACGATTACAAAAATTATTTTACGAATAGAAAGCTAAATTATATGCGAGGACTATAAGCAGTATATAATGGTAAGTTCTGGCGTATGAAATTATAAATATTAATTTATTATACGTTTTCTGTCGCTAACAAAAGCGAGTTGTTGCTAACGTCAGAAAACAAATCGTTGCCGTGAAAACGATGTTGAAATATTTGCGGATTTTTTTGTTCCAGGCGTCGTAGTTAAGATCTATCTATCTATATAAATAAAAATGAATCTCCGAAATGTTTGTACGCGCATAGCTTCCGAACGACTGCACCAAATTGGATAATCCTTTTTTTACTACTGGTGAGCTCTGGCATTATGAAATTTAGGTGGCACGCAAGCAGTTTGAAAACTGAATGTACCGGAAATTAATGTATGGGAGGGGGATGGGGGGGGATTGATAAGTGCAAGTGCTACAATAATTTCCTCAGTATAATATAAATATGTTTTAAAAGAGAGAACGCCAAGTTTTTTTTTTCATTTAAAAGTTTACCGTAGACCCTTTACCTCCAGAGAATGGGGGATAAGATGCATGGTTGTGTATAAATCAAATAAGCATTAAAACTGTACTTACAAGTTTATTATTACAATTACATCCGTACCATAATTTATATTTACGAAAATTCGTAAATATAAATTATTCGTTTGCCACCGGTTGCCATTGACTAGGTGAAAATATTGTGAGATCGCTATTGGCGTGCGATCCGCGACTCAAAATAGCTGCGTTGTTCGCTGCCACAAGAGCAATTCCTTTCGAGTCTTATTGAGAAATAATTTTCCCAGTCTGATACCGTCAAATGAGGTTTCTTTGCCTAATTTCCAAAAAAAAATTAAAAAATTTTTAAAATTCTCTGGTTTTTGCAAGAAAACCTATATTTAATTATATGAAAGAGCATTTGTGTGTTTACTAATAATTTTAAAATGGGGGCTGATCAAATTCACCAGAAGTAAGAAAAATATCGATCGTCAAAATATGATTAATCAGGCATCTCCAAATACCAAGTTTTGAGATTAGAAGAAAAAAATATAGTTAACGTGTGACTGTGTTTTACATATTAAAAGTACTATAAAATAACACTGGGAGGCGTTATTTTTACATTCTTTTTTGGTACATTAATATAAAATTTTATAAAATGGCTCACATCACATGTTTTCTAACTAAAATTACCGGTAACGAAAAAAAATTTTTTTTAATAGACAAATGTTATTGTCACCTTTTCATGTAAAAATAATTAATGAAAAATTCCCAAATTTGCCAATTTTTTTTCTTCAAATTGTAGTCGGAAACTTTGGTTTCATAAAGGTCTTTAAATCTGTGGTTAGCTTTTAGATTTGAATGTGTAGCGTATTTTCTCTTTCCAATACTGTTTAGATCATATTTATCACTGTGATCGTTATTTCTAAAAGGGAAAAAAATAGCCTGAGGGGTTAAAAAATACGTTTCTATCTGTTTATTGCTTCAGTGGCCTATTTTTAACCAGCCATTAGAATTAATAAATCAACGTGTTTTTTATCGTGATTCAAATGTAATCCCATTGATATATACATCTAAACTTTCAAACAAAGCATTCACAATAATAATAAAATTGTCGTGAGAAGCAAAATACTTTCAAACAGCAGTCAGAAGTTTCCCATTTTAAGGGGTTATATACAGTTAGGATTTTCAAGAAATCGATTTTATTGTTTCATTTTTGTAATATTCATATATTAAAGTACACACAAAAAAAAATTCAAGTCGATCCGGCGATTATTTTAGAAGTTACACGCATATTTGTAAAGACGTGTCAAAGCTTATGAAAGTAGATGGCAAACTTTAAACGCGTTTTTCTCAAAACTGTGTTTTTAAAGTCGGTGACCGAGATCACTCGGTAACGGCTAAACCGATCAGTTTCAAATTTTAACACAAGCTTTTTAGATATATTTTACAGTTATTAGTGGAAGGCCTGTTCTCACCAATAAATACACGTTTTTTAATAAACAATATAAGGTCGAATTTTGGTAAAAAGTGGATTTTTTTTGAGAGGCCGCCATTTTGTCAAAAAAAAATTTATTTTTCTCTGCCCTTCGATTAATTAGAGGAATATTTAATATTATAACGAAATTCGTGTGGTTTTTTCTTTTTAAATGATCAAGTCCAGAGATATGATGATCACCGCAAGATGCCTTATTTGAGAGGAGCTTCTGGAGATCAGCTATAACAGCTTTCAAAATTATTATTTTTACAAATAAAAAAGTTAAAAGTTACCATAATATGTGTACAAATTTTTACTTTAATAAATTTAAAAGTCTTCTCAGGAAAAATTCTTGACAAATCTCTTTTTTGAGCCTCCTGAATGTATATAACCCCTTAAACCAACTAGAACATTACCTACACAACATAGAATGTTTGAATCAGCCAATAAAAAAACAAATCACAAAAACACTGAGTCTTATTATTTTCAAACAAAGTTATTTCAAATTCATAATGACATTTACCGGACGTAACCAGGGGGGAGTTGCGGCAGGTGGGTGACAGGTACATCGTTTGATTGGGTGGAAATGGGGGTTTTAAGGGGGTTGGGAAGGCTGCAGGGGCTGAAAGAATTGCTACATTTATAACTTAATAGATTTTAGTTCTGTTCTGAAAGCGCGCGCGGTAAGTTCGCGTAGTGATTGCACGCAATTCAAAATAGAGTATTTTTTACTGTAACATTTTTCGAACTGAATGCAATATTGAAAAGTTAAATTATAGCGTTTAGATTATTTCAAAATGTTTCAATTTTAAATTTAAAAAAGGTATACTTGGCTATTTTAACTTACGCAGAGATATCTTTTTGGATGGTCATAACTATTTTGCCTTTTAGACTATTTTTTGAAGGCTTCGAAAAACGGGTTATTTTAAACAAGTTTGTTATAATACGCGGTATGATTTTAGGAAATATTAGTTATGTGATCGTGTAATAAGAAAGCATTTGTACCGAAATATTTTTAGTAAGAAAATCATTTTAATACTTTTTAAAGTATAATTTCATATTAAATAACACCAAAATTTTATCAGTGATCTGTAATCTATGAACTCTGAGTTCAGAGTTCATAGATTACAAATTAGATAACTAGTTAGTTAAAAAACATCAAATTTTATCAGTGATCTGTAATCTATGAACTATGAACTAGTTAAAAAAAACACCAAATTTTATCAGTGATCTGTATTCTATGAACTCTGAACTAGTAAAAAACACCCAATTTTATCAGAGATCTATGAACTCTGAACAAAAGAACAAAAAACATCAAATTTTATCAGTTATCTGTAATCTATGAAAAGAAGACACCAAATTTTATCAGTGATCTGTAATCTATGAACCCTATACTAGTGAATTTTAGTTGAATGTGTAGAATTTGTTATATGTTTTGATGTTTCCCGAAAATTCATCAAAGTACAGTCAAAATATCAGGTAAGAAATTAATATTATTAATGTATTTTATTTTTGGAGGAAGCGACTACTTTGTAATTTGTATATAAATTGTTTTCAAACTATCAATTTTGTATAAAGCACTCGTAATCAGTGAAAATACATGTCACAATATTGTAAAAAATATATTTTTTTATAATATACCAGCAGGTTCCCGGCATGCGTTGCAATGCCATATTCAAAGAAATAAATTGTTTCTTCCTGCATGTCCCCGTTCCCCTCCCGCGTCCCCTTTCCCTTCCGCGTACCCTTTTCACCTTCCCCGCCTTCCCTCACCCCTCTCCCCCTCTCCCCCCCATCAAACCCCCTCCCGCCTTCCATTTTTTCAATCCCAGTACATTCAGTTTTCAAAAAGCTCGCGTGCCACCTATTACCATTTTTAAAAATTCAAATGTTCATTTTTCATTTATTACAAATATTCATTTTTGTATATTATATAAGAACAATCAATCAAATTTGGTATCAAACATACTATTTAAGATATTTATAATTCTTGATTCAATTCAAATTGTTATGTAATTACTTCAAATTATTTGAAAATTAAATTCTGAATTGACAATCATTATTTTGCAAAATGTCATTCTCTAATTTTTAACAGTTTTGCAAGAATGTTTGTGATGATTAAAAACTTTTCAGATATATTGTCGTGTGGTTGTAATAATCTAGAAACCTTTGCGGGGGTAATAAGAAGGTATTTTGCAAGTTTCAAACATTTTCTACGCTTAATATAGCAATACACAATACACTAATTAATTCCCAAACACGTTTTGATTTTTATATAATAATATGACAAGATTCTTTTTGAATTTTAGAGCAGAAAATTAAAAATACCACCGAGCCGTCAACCTTAAATCTTGAAATACCTTCTGACGAATTAATTCGACTCGAAAATTATAATTTCGAAGCAATTTTTTATTGACCCTGAAATGTCTAAAAATGTTTAATAATAACATGGAAATTAGAACGCTTAGGATGCTTATCGCCTTAATAAGCCTGTGGCTAGCGAACAAAGCAGCATATTTGCGTCGCGATTACCTCCCATTGGATACTTGTACTCCAGTAGAGGTCACGGTCCTTTTTACCCCAGCTCCTGGTACTTCCCCACTTGGGGGTGAGCTAGACCCCGTCCCTGCATAGTCAGGCGCCGAACATTCCTGGAACGGAGCTCTCTCAGATCATCTGCGCCTCCCCCAGCAACATTTGTGAGCATGAGGTTTGGCCGGGTGACCTCGGCGACCTTCCGCCCTGCCTCCGGCAACTCGACGCTTCAGTCCTTAGGGTCTTTGGGCATTTTGCCCCTATTTCCCAGTTACTTTCTTCAAGGCACAACCGAGGAACTGGCTAAGGGGCGCGGCAGCTCTGTCTCGTTAAGGTTTGACCGACCGCCACAAACATTCTTGCTGGTACTGCCAGACGACGAGAGAGGGAACCCTTTCAGACTGCAGAGCCATTTATTTGTATCTAAAACATGTTTGTATCTTCCCTTTCTTGCAGGTGCTTGCAGCATACGCAAGATACAATCCCCCGCGAGCGTCCTTCATCTTGTTTTTTATCATCTTTCCATGCCTTTATATATGTTTTACTAACACCATTGTATCAAGTTTATCATGTAAGCACTTGCATACTGCTTACTAACACTGTATGCAGGGACATTGGAGGTCTAGATTCGTTCAAAACTAAATGTAGCTTCATTCTTTCGAAAAAAATTAGAGTCCTTGCGAGAGCCTTGAAGGAGTAACCATCAGTTACTTATACCAAGGCGGGTAAGTGGTGGATAACCTCCAAAAGCTCCTTGTTCGCCCCCCATTTTTCGGTAAATAATCTCGTACAAATGTAAATTATAGCGCCTACTCCTCCACCCTTATATACATTTAATGTTGTAAAAGGCTGTATGAATTACAGAATTTACACACAAAGGTCCCGGAAAGGCCAATGTCACACCATTTCTATAAAAACCTTCTGTGCAATCATTAATTCTTTCGGTGGCGTGCTGAAATAATCACAGGAATAAGGATATAAGTAAAACGTTAGAATTACTAGGCGTTTTATGTACAGTTAATAGACCTCATATCCAAATAAACACAACGATTTCTCATTTGATAAAAGAATATATAGTGGTTAAAATTGATAATGCCATCGATAGGTAGGTACTATTATTTTATATCCTTATATATGGATAGGTACTTAAAGCCATAGATAAGTACTATTTTGTTTATTTTAATATTTTTCAGTAATTCAAATTAGAAATTCAAATTGTTCTATATCAAAAAAGCTTGTCTTTAACTTGATTAGAAACCAACCAGCAATCCGGCTCGAAGGACCATATGGCGCTTTTTAGGTGGCACCTTGTGTTTTTCTTGCAGATGGAGATTTTCTTTGCTAAATTAAACATGATTTGCATTTATCTGATCGTACTTTATATATTTCTTCATTTACATTAAAAATTATTACATCCTGGCTTGGTATTTTAAATGGAACACAATTCTCCTATATCGAGTTAAACAAAAGCTTCTTTTGTTATAGAACAATCAATAACAATCAGTATGAGTGTGGTTATCGCAGGAACTAGAATAAAAAATAAATAACAAAAAAAAAATAACAAAATGGCGCCATGTTGAAATTTACATACAGAAAACAGACTGTTTTTCATTATATTTTGTATGAAAAAAATAAGAAGTATTCAACGTAAAAACTTTTGTTTTAGTTCCTGCGATAGGTACTGGTGTACGGAATAACATAGTAAAATTTGAGACGAATTGGCCGAGTAGTTTTTTTTTGCCTCACACCGTGCAGAAAAAAGTAGTTTTGAAATAAATGAGTTTGAAGTTTTGCCCGGCCCTGCTAAATGGGCTGTATAACTTTAAATTTCGTTAATATCATTACAAAAAATTTACAGTATATTCAAGGATTATACTTTCGAAATATCGAACTTTTTTTTTTTTTTAATTCTAGACCACGGGCTCCCTTTCTGTATCTGATTCGTATCTCCCGTATCTAATTCGCTTGATCGTATTGTGTCTACCTCGTCCCCGACTTTCATTGCCACTTGCATATTATATTCTCCCTACACTCTTATATTTGTTGATTCGTTGTACATGGCCAATTGGCCAAGCCATCTGAGCTTTCCTTTCTTAACCTTACTCATTATGTTTGCATCAGCTTTTCATTCTTTGCAAATCTCCATGTTATTCACATGATTATACATGGTTTTACCAGAGATACCCTCAGGGATCTTTTTCTACAACATGCAGGCTACTTTCATCCTTCCTCTGCCAGTTCCAGTGCCTAGGTGCTATACATTATTGTAGGTCCCAGTACTCTATTGTGGACTGCTAGTTCTGCTTCGTTGGACAATTTGCTTAGTTTTGCAACACGACATAATAACCTCAGAGGCGCAACGTAAGTCTCAGAAAATTTCGCCGCTCCTTATTTAGGTACTTCAATTTAAAAGACTAAATTACATAGTAATTCTAAAGAACTTTTCGGCATGAACAATCAACATTATGGTGTATTGTATAAAATAAAAAGTCATGTATATATATGCTTAACAATATAATAATCACATTTGTTACAAATATTCTTACACGCACAATTGTCAAAGTATCACTCACGGACTTCACTTTTCTGAAGTTATTCTCGCTGAATATTTGTCATCAAGCACAAAATAAAATAGGGGAAATCCTGCAATTAAGTATAGATGGTGTTGCCAGTCGCTTCAATGGGGAAGATTTCATTTTTACACATTTATTGAAAGAATGGGGATTCCCCGGTTTCGACAAAGAATAAGTAATGAAAAATATTCCGTGCTCATTCCAATCGGTCCGAATCGTGGGTGCGACAAAAATATGAAATGAAATGGTTCAAATTTTTACAAGATATTATAATTATTTATTGTGAAATTTAATTTAATTTAGATATAGGTCGCGCAAAAAGCCAGTTTTCAAACTAGGTATTCTTTAGGATATAAATAATCCAGTGTACCTATTACTTTCCACTTTAAATGTAAATATGTGGAAAGTTCCGTGTCAGTTTCACTATTAAATTGCACCCGGAAAATTATGCGCGGAAAAAAGTTTTACATAAAATACTTAATTAGAGCGGTTTTTGCAGCCGCGCATGCGACACTACGATAGGAAATGACGTAATTTCATGTCAGTACCTGCCTTGTTTCATTTTATTTTATTTATGACATCATCGATCTTAAGATGGTTCAATTCACTTTTTATGACACTTCATAAGCGATCTGTGAAAAACACAAGGATCTATATCGTCCCCAAAGGAAACCAAATTGATAGACCAGTCCGTCAGTAAAAGGGAAACAAACCAATTTGCGTGGAACGGGGAGTTCTCTTAACCTATGATCTGTCAAAAAAATAATCTGACAGTATACACCCGAGGTTCCCAAATTTTTTTTTCTCGTGAACCACTTTTAAAAACGTTACTGGTCACGGTGGGCCCCGTACTGGTGCATTTCTACCATATTCCCAAAACTCGATATGCATTGTACTGAATATTGAATGGCGAGGTGTGGTGTGACACAACGGAGCAGTACCGGATCTAAGACTTTTTCAAACGGGGGCAAAATGGACCAGTATTCGAGATATTTTCCACGACGGAGGGGGCGTAGTGGGAAATGGGACGGGGGGGGGGGTATGCAACAAAGTGCGCTGTACGCCAGTCGCTCTGTTATGGAGGGGGCGTAATGTGATATAAGACGGGGGTAGGATGGGGCACGGGATGGGTCTCAGTCGAAACCAGTTCGTGGACCCCCACTTACAACTTGTGAACCCCCATTTCTTTATTGCGCCTACGCGGACCCCCTTCGGGTCACCCGTGGACCCCTAGGGGTCCACCTGGACCACTTTGGGAATCACCTTTATACTCTGTATCTTCTTCTTCGTGTGCCCTATCAGGTCCCCCCGACGTTGGCGATCACTCTGAAAAATATCTCTACATTGTGCTTCCCGGAATAGCTCCTTCCTCCGCACTTCTAATGCCGGTCCACTCTCGTATATTTCGTAGCCAAGACATTTGTCTCCTACCAGGCCCTCGGCGACCTTATACTCTGCTGTATACCATAAATGAATTCTGCTTACAAATTACTGGTCCTTTTTACAACTGAGCGCAAATTTCTGGCTGCGTAAAAAACGTTACTGAGAATCCCAAAATCGGGTAAACAAAATTTCAGGTTTGTTTTCAAAATCGAATATTTTGTTTAACTTTTTATTTGGACAAATGGGTTATAATTTATTCATCCAACTTGTTTTTGCATCGCTGAGCAACCCGATTTGTAAAAGTTTCAGTTGAAAATGAAAATTCAGGCCCTGCGCAGAAAAGTAAGATGTCGTACTAGAATCCATATTCTTTACAAAAAGCAACGGCCTAAAGATGAAATTATAATAAAAATTCAAGCGTCTTTGCTCTACTTTCCAACATAATGGAACCAGCAAGTCAGATAGTAACAACACAAGCAACATTGTTCAGTTACGATGATGGGAATAGGTCGAATTCTAATGTTCAAATTCAAAATTGTCATAGAAATGCAATGTTTTAGCCTTTTCGTCCCGGAACGAAAAAAATCACACATGACCCGAAGGGGGGTCACTCGGGGACCCCAATTTGTTTTGCTTAATAAAGGGTGTTAATGACATATTTTTTTGTAATTTTTTATGATAATAATTAGAGGGAAGTATATTCATCGAATTTCAGTAGTCATTTTAAAAATCGTTTGATAAATAAAGTCATAATTAATATTCTAATGAATTTAGACCATCGCGTGTATTTTTCCATAGAAAACAGAGAAGGCGGGCCGATAGCCAACATAACACCTTGTTTCCGAATCTCGACTGGCGATTGGCGTTCACCGGAAACGACTCAGACCGAATGATCTTTGACCGGCAAGCGAACATTATAGCATTGTAAAAAGAGCAAACGAGATGCGCAGTGTAAACGAACGTAATCTAGTCCTTTCCACCAACAACTTAGAAATTACTTGCTATCGCTTAGAATTATCCCGATACATTCAGCAGATAGGGACGGGGTACGCCCGAACAGGGGGGAAGGGGGGCGGGTGGCACAGATTATTCGCCGGAATTTGTTATAAACTATTTAATTTTAAGAAAAGTAGTAATGCGATATTAATTTTTTTAATGCAAATCGATAACCAAATAGTTTTTCTAAGATCATCCAAATTATTGAGTATGTGGTTTAAAAAACAACTTAGATACAGCGTAAAACTCTCGTTAGTGTAAGTGCGTTCCCCCGGTCCGGTAAGGAAGTGTTAAGCAACCACCTCTCCTGGTAAAGGATAAGCATCTGCTTTTGTTCGGTCATTTACGCTGACCTAATCTAAACCAATAAACATGCGATTACTCGATTTAGGACAAAAATATTAAAGTCATCACAACTAATTTGTTCTCTCATTCATCGGTTGTGTGAAGTTTGAAGCACGTTTTATTAGTAAGAAGGTCTCATAAATATCAAACATATTAAGTAATATTAATATGTCAAAAAATACACAAATATAATATAAAATCTCTATTCTAGATGATTCTAGGCCTTGGACTATGTATTATCAAAATTGATAGCCGGACAAAACAGAACACGATTAAGTAATTGATTATGTTACGTTTTTTTAGGTTAGTTTTTTATCTTCCGTAACTAGTATTTGCACTGATGTGCAATAGCAAATACTGTTTTCTACTTTCATCATATTAAAAACTCAAAAGAAAATCCCGCTTTTCGGTCAATACATATCGATGCCGATCTAAAAAATTAACATAAAAACACGCGGTATTTTAACATCGCGCCAAACTCGAAATTTTCTCCTCCCGTCCGTCACAAGTCCAAAAATACGTCCCCCTCCATTTTTGCCCAAACCGTTTCTCTTCCCTGCCTCCACCGACGTTTCCGTAAATGCCGCCAACCTTTCGAGTCAAAAACAATTCGAATAATATAAAAATCCTTGCAAAAGTTCTAAGTACTTACTTAATAAATTGACAAAGTCGTATACGGAAATTAATACCTTACACTTCATATTTATATATTTTAAAGTTAGATCCGTTTTGATCTTAATTTGTTTTGTTAATAATTGTGTAAAATTTAGCTGTATTACATTCATGACGCGTAATTTATATTACAATGGAATAAAAAAAACTATGTATTACAATGGAATTTCACCACCAATTGTCAGCATCAAAAAATGAAACATTAAAATTAAACTCTTGTTGATTTTTCACGCCTAGTATATATCTGAGTTTTTTAAAACAAAGTTAACTCCATATGAGCGCACCTAACACCGCACACCAATATTTTTAATATCCATTTTTTTAAATGTAATCCAGTGTGTAACAATGTTTGTATAGAGTGGGAGGGTGAATAATTGAAAAAGACACCCTAATTTGGATGACTGGACAAATTTTGAATTTGTCGCAGCATTTGACAGTGACACTGTTGTTCAACTGTCACATTAAGTTCAACAAACACACGTAGTTGGTAATCTATAAACTTTGTCACCTTAATTTTAATTTTTCTTCTTGAAAATTAAAATTCTGAACTTGTTTTTAAACCAAACATGTCATGTTCATGTCAATTATTATTATTTTAGTATTGGTAGTAAGTATTTCGTATTAATTTCATAAAAAAAGAATTATACATAGTCCTTGTCAAAACTTTAACCCCTCAGGCTAATTTGTTCGCTTTTCGGAACAACAAATCGTTGTGAATCCGTTTTTTTTCCCACAATTTGAAAAAAAATTGTGAAACCTTGGGAATTTTTTTAGTCGTTATTTTCACACAAAATGACAAAAAAGTGTTTTGACAAAAACACTTATAATATGATTATTATTTTTTATTTAACTTTTATGAGTAAAACCTCAAATTGTAATATTTAATTAAATGAAGACAATATGAGCGAAACTCAATCGAAAATCTGGAAACAGAAAAATAAAGCCTAATAAAGAGTGTGTGTGTTTTTATTTTTTCGTTATTTTAGTTAAAACGTAAAGAGAACCATTTTTAAAACTTCATATTTTTGCATAATTTTTTTTTTTAATAATTTATATATTTGTTTCGTATTATAAATTTTTTTAATGCGTATTTTATCTTCTTTCAAAATCAATCAGTTTTCGGATGCGTACAGAAATATTACAGTTATTTGGATTTTATTGCAAAGCGGAAATAATTTCCCTCAGGGCCTGTCATCTTTGGGGATGCTGTGTGTAGGGTCTTTTTGTGGAAGCTACTACCGTAAGTGGAAGAATGTTGCTTTTTTGCAATGATTTTTAGTTAACAGCGGAATTGAACTCACATAGGCTGTTATGCGTGAATGGGAACTGGTGAAGTGAAGTTTTTTTTATTAACATGGAAAAAAACTTCACCAGAGGCAAGCAGCCCAGGGTTTTTGTTTTCCAAGAGGTAGCACCAACCCACCAATGGTTATTCATGCATTTCGGTTGGGGAGAATGATTCACTAACTGTGAATAATTGAGATTCATATGATTCACTATCTGTGATCATGGGAAATCTAGGTTGATCGATAAAGATTTCACTTATAATGCCGGTAACTTATTCTAGAGCATGGCTGCAGATCACCAACGAACAAACAACATTGGAGGACATCCCACCATTTTCCCAACGGCGTTATAAGGAAACATATGGTTTCCTCCTTCACCGCACACGTCAAGACTCTATTTTTAATTGAACAAAGCTACATTTATTCATTACGACTCTAGACCCTCCAATGTCCGTGCATACGGGGTTAGTAAGCAGTATACAAGTACTTACATTAACATAATACAAAAGAGAAGTAGAAGTATCAGCCCGCAACAAACAACAGTTCACAATTTCACAACCACTGTGTTCTTAATTAAGTCCCAAACTAAATGCAATCTAATTTTATAATTTTATAATACATAAAGATTGCAGCCAATAAAAATATGCGTTCAGAAAATTAAGAAAATTGGTAGTTCCTAGTCAAAGTATGAAACAGTTAATTATGACCGAAGGGGACAGGGTCGAATTTTCTCAGTGGTTGGAGCAAAGGCCTGGCAAGGCTAAGATCCTGGATACAATTCCAAATAAGACAGTGTGTTTTTCTGATTTTTCTGTTCCATATGTTCGTTTGAGAGTCGCTAATAATATAATCTGAGGTTTTAGTCATAAAGCTATTCTAAATAATAAATTAATCTGTTTTCTTTCAAGCGTTAGATGAATTCAAACTACTCGTCCTTTGTAAACTATAAAACTCAATTTTGGGAAACAGTCATTTCATATAATATTTTTCTAACCTATAGTTGAAAATAATTTATGTTTTTATATTTTTAAAAAGAATAAATAAATATTCGAATCTGTTTGGTATTGAATGTCAAGAGGAATAATTTGATGACATATCGTTGATTTTTTTATTTATTTGGAGGTCCGAGGGGTTAAATTTCAACCCTTCAAAAATCGGGCGCATTTTGTCAGGAGGTAAAAAAATCCGCTTTGCAATAACATCCAAATAAATGGATTGTTTGTGAACGTATCTGAAAACTAAAAACTTTTTTTGAAAGGTGATGAAACACGCATTCAAATTTTGTTATTAAAAATAAAGAATGTACTTTTTTAAATACAAAAAAATTTAATTCATGTTTTAAAATGTTTCAAAAATGGGTCACTTTACATTTTTTCTAATTAAAATTACTGTTAACGACAAAAATAAAAACACACACATATGTTATTACAGAAATAAATTGTAAACGACATATATGCCTTACTCCTATCTTAGGAGGAACGACTCCGACAATTTCAATTTTACAGCCCTGGAAAAAAGAAGGCAATTTGCTGACTTAAATTGTTTATGCAAAATTATAATACGTTCTATCTTGAATTATTTAATAACAATATTGCATACTTCAATTCACTGTCTATATAATACCATTGAATGTGACCATGTAGATATTTATGATCTAATTTTCTACAATGATATTTCATGGGGCATAATTATGTGATTACTCTATTATCATTTTATTTTTATTGTCTTTCTTTTCTTTCTCTGCAGGCTATGTTATTTATTTGACACTTCTATGTTTTATATTTCATTGTAGTAACAACTAAATATTTTGTGATTAATTTTTAGATTTGAGTATACAGCGTGTTGTTTTCTCTTTAAAACAACGTTTAGATCATATTTCTCACTATAATAGTAAGGAAGACACGGCAATTTCTATGAGACCTATGTGAACTGGAACAAACGTGGTCTCCTGTGATTAAACGGGTTAAATATTGCATTTTGTTCCCAGATAATCCCGATGATTTGCAAACGCGCAAGCCTCGTACTAGACGAGTCCCCCGCTATGGGAATAGGCGCGCTCCGCGGAGGGACGGACACGGAGGGGCGCTGCTGCCAGGAAGACGCCCCGGACCCCGCGCAGCCCTACCGAGCCAGGCCCCAGTACTCCGTGATGGGAGAGCGCGCGCGGCGCATGGCCCCGCCAGGCCTGCAGTGCGCGCTGCTGTGCGGAGGCGCAGGGTGCAAATATGAACGCGCGCAGGGGTGGCCCCCGGATCAGCTGGCTCTGCAAGGGGTGTACTCTCACTGGTAAGACATTTAAGTGCAGGCGTATATTAATTTATTAAACACAAATAATTGCGTGTTACAGTTAAATACAAGCAAAAGAAAAAATATAATTAACTTTTCAATTTACAGTAAAGTGTGGCATTTGATCGTAAAATGAGGGATATAAAAGTACATGCAAAACATGAAAGTTTTGTTTTTCAAATTTTAAATTTAATTTTCGTTAGAACAACTCTCTTTTTATAACTATTAAAAGCTATTCACATCAACGTAATATATTATTGAAGAATAATAAAACACTAACAATCTAAACAAAAATATGAAAGAAAACAAGACACAGAAAAATAAAAGCTGTCGGTCGCAAATGGGACTACTACCAAATCGGCTGCTGCCACCACTTATTTGACCGTCATATTTGTAAATCTTAATATATATATATTTCTTCTGTCCGTGTGTATGTCACTGAACTCCTCCTAAGCGGCTGGACCGATTTTGATGAAATTTTTTGAGTGGGTTCAAGGGGATTCGAAAATCGGTTAGATTCACAATTTGGTCCACTGGAAAATGTTCTATTAATTATTTTTTTTATTTCTAAGGAGTTGTTGATTTTGGAATGTTTTACATTGGATCCGGCAGACTGCGCTACCATCGCAGTATCGAATATTCAATGTTATTCTATTTTAATTTTAGTTTGTCCCGACAGTTGTGTACAGGACAACGTCTGTTGGGTCCGCTATAAATAAATAAAATAAATTGTGGAACATTCCAGAACACTCTCGAATGTTGTCCTAAGCGAAGCCGGGTAACCCAGCTAGTTTATTCTTAAATTTTAAATATGATTTTAACAAATATGAGGTGGCTAGTCCGGTAAGATGAGAGACTCTGGGTTCGAGTCCCAGTTGCGATCGTTATCTTTTTATTTTTTCTGTGTTTTGTTCTCTTTCATATTTCCGTTTAGATTGCTAGTGTTGTCTTCTTTCTCAATGATACATTTCAATTTAATTTATTCATTTTAAAAACATTACAAAATTAATAATTCAAATAGTTTTTTAAAGATATATAAAGAATTACAAATAGATGAGCTCCAAAATCTACACAACCACCTTTCAATCGTGTAAAATTCATAACACACCCATCAGCATGGACTAAACTTTTATAAGAAGATTTATACTAATAGCAACAAAGCTTGCCGTCTAAATTCTACTTCATTGATGTTAAACATATCAATGATCGTAGTGATTCTATTTAACAATAAGATAGCTCTCCCCACTTACATGACCATTGGCAAGTTAGTTCTGTAAGCCGGAAGATAAATCAGTCTATAGTGTCGGTGACGGAAATACCACCGGGAACATAAGAAACTAATGCTCTCCATGATAGCCGAGTCAGTTCCACGAATCAGTCTGAAGAAAGCAACGCAAAGGCATCTCATCTTGCTGATACTCGGCATGCGTTACAATGCCATTCAGAGAAATAAATTGATTCTCTCTTTACGGTGCATCCCCGTTCCCTTCCACCTTCCCCGCCCTCCCCCTCCCACGTCTCTACCCTCTCCGCGAACCCCACCTTCCCCCTGCCTTTCCTCCCTGCCGCGAAAATATTTGAAATACGCACATTTTCATGTACACAAATTTCTTAACTACAGAGAATGCCATTATATACAGCCTAAGCTACTCGCTGATAATGTAGCTTTCTATTGGTGAAATAATGATTAAAATCGGATTAGTGGTTTAGGTGTGAAAGCGTAACAAACAAACACACTAATTTTCGCATTTTTAATTTATTTATTTATTTTATTTGTTTATTTATTTAACGCCCAGAGGGCTTTTACAAGATTTGTAGTGTAATTTTAATTTGACAGATACTTTGAAACTTAGAAAATAAAAAAATAAAATTACATTGGATAAAAGTCATACATCAAGTCATACAAACATAGAAACAAAAACAGAAACGAAAACAGAAAAATACAGCTCTTTTATAGGTTTACAAGATGTATTTAGTAATAGTGTTGAAACAAATGTTTTAGATGATCCACAAAACTCGCCAAGTTGATATTGAATATGTCAACATCACCCAATTACTTATTTCCCATGGTGTGAAGTCGTTGCATCGGAGAGTGGGCAATGTAGTTACGCTTATGAGTGCTGCTGTAGAATATTGTATTTTGTCGTGTTGTTACTGTGGGTGTTCGTAAGTTAATGAGTTGCAAGAGTTCACAACAGTCGAATTTAGAGTTAAGTATTTTGAATAAAAATGTTAAGTCGTTTATTTTACGTCTGTTTTCTAATGTATGCATTAATAATATTAGTATATATGGTACGAATGGCATAAAAATGACGATGAATGATGGGAAGTTGACATAGTCAACCTTCATGACAACCCAAGTTTTGTTTGCATCTTGGCATGCAGAATGTTAATAACACAAAAAATATATCTGCGGCATCACTGCAGACGGCGGTGGTGAAATCAATAACCCAGAACGCGATATTGAAATGTAGTTTTTGGTATGTATTGCAGGATTACAGAAGATATTCTGGCGATGGCCCGTCCCAGCACGACCTCTATAGCGGCCTGGAACCTCCTTCAGCAGTTTCATAGGTAAACAACCCCTAAATGTTTATTAATTTTTCATTACTCTTCAAAATTTTGGCGTATTTTTCAGATGGTCAAAATATTTCCGCTTATTAATAAAATGCAAATAAATGGAATATTTCTAAGCATATCGCAAAACTAAAAACTGTTTTTGAAAGGCGATAAAATAAGCTTTTAAATTTAATAATTCAAAGTAAACATATAATTTTTGAAATATAAAATTTTCGCATGCAAACATAAAAAAGTTTTAAAAATGGCGCACCTCACGATTTTTCTAACTAAAATTACTAATAAAACGAAAAAAAATAAAAACACATTTATTTTTTATTAGACAAATGTATTATAAACGTTACTGTAACCTCATTTTTTGTCTATTCCTATAAAAATAATTCATAAAAAATTGTCAAAATTTCTATTTTTTTTTTCATATTGCGATTCAAAACTTTGGTTTCATGAAGGTATACATTTAATTTTTTCGTCGTTATTTTTTTAGATTAGTCTAAGAAACGTGATATTTTGCCTTTTTAACACTGTTTAGAATATAATTTTCACTCTGATATTAATGGAGTTACAGCGATTTATACGAGACGCGTGTGAGCTGGGACAAATATGATCTCCTGCCATTCAAAGGGTTGAAAGACAAACATTTCGGGGTTACGAAAATCTGAGCGGAAAATCAGTCAACGGAAAATGTTGCTTTTGTCGCTATGGAAGATTTAGTCATCCGAGGATTTAAACTCAATATGCCCGGGTGGGACAGAGACGCGATGCCGACTAGGCCACCGGCCGGTCAATTTAATTATTTTTTGAAGAAAACTTCTTTTAAAAACTTATCACTTTGTGATAGTATTATTTATTTTATTAAAAAGGCAAATAAGATGTAAACCAAGTAAATTTACTTATTTATTACGTTTATCTTTACATATAAAAATCTCGTTTGTTCGAGATAAACTCCGAAACTACTTCACCGATTTTAATGAAATTTTGCTTACTGTGTGTGATTTGGTTCAACTTAACAGATAGGGTAGTTAAAATCTCGATTATTGACCTTAATATTTATTATTGCGAATTAAATGTTCATTAAATAGGACAATGCTTTGTAATTTTTTGTAAGTTGCATAAGTTTCTAACAGATGGCGGTGTGAGTTGATTTATCGATACAAAAGTTGGTTATCTAGTTTGGTAACATCCAGTAGATGGCGTTGTGTTTCGTTAGCCACAGCAACGCACGGCCGGGTCAGCTGGTCTTTACATATAAAAATCTCGCGTCACGATGTTTGGTCGAGATAAACTCCGAGACTACTTAACCGATTTGGATAAAAATTTGGATTACTGTATATAATTTAGTCCAATTTAAAATAAAGGATAGTTTTTATCTCGATTTTTGACTTCAATAATTATTTTTGCGAATTAATGTTCCTTGAATGTTTGTTGTAGGATTGTGCTTTGAAATTATTTGTATGTTCCGTAAGTTTCTAACAGATGGCGGTGTGAATTAATTTATCAACACAACACTTGGTTATCTAGGTTGGGTAACCATTTAGTAGACGGCGTTGTGTTTCGATTTTACGTCGCAGCAACACGTGGCCGGGTCAGCTAGTTTGTGTATACATATTTATGTGCACCAACGGTAATTTAACGTACTTTTTTGTTTGATTGATTTTTATTCATTTTGTTGTTCATTTTGCATTTATATTTTCATTTAAAGTTATTTTATTAAGTCATTAAAAAATCTGCTTGTGCGCATGGTGGCCTTAATAATTTTGATAAAGAAGGTGTTTTGCTATTAATTACTCTCCTATTACTCTCTCACTCCGAGCATTTGAACTCGCCTGCAGTAAAGGGTCAAAGCAATGTATGAAACGACTCAGACCGACAGTACATTCGTTTTGCCCCTTTTATAAATTCTCAAATAATTGCTTGGCATGAACAATACTTCCTCCCGAAACCCTCCAGCAACCAAACGCGTAATAATAACAACAATAATATCATTGTAGGAAACAGTGATGTCGTCAAAAGGTTCGATCTTTTCATGGGAGAGCCTCTAAATAAGGATATTAAAAAAAATGCTTTCGTACACTTTATGTTGCCTTTTATTTTGATGTTTGGGGTTGATCGTCAGGACGTAGCCAATGGTCATAAACAAACACAACGTGATGAGCCGCATGAACGTAAAATTGAACATTTATGTGAAGGAACAAATCGCGAGCGACTTAGCGCGTTGTGCGTTGTTCATTTGGATGGAACCAATGATTAAATACCTAATTATATGGTTAAAATTTGCTTGCTTGTTTGTTGTCAGTTGGGGCATCAAAAGTGTAATAAACCTGCAAGCAGCTGGCGAGCACGCTCACTGCGGGCCCCCTCTGGAGGCTAGTGGCTTCACGTATGATCCCAGCGTGTTCATGAACAATAAAAGTAAGTCCTCTTCTTTCTGTCGTTGATGGTAGTTAATGGAGATCAAAGTGGTATGCTGAGGTTATTCAGCCAGTCGATGGCATCGGGAATCACATGGTTCAGCACAGATGTGCCGTAGGAAACTAATGATAGCGACATCTTACCACAAAATTTTCTGCAGTTTTTGTGTTCATGTTTACACAATTCCTGCAAGGCTTCATTTGTGCCTCAAATTACACAAGTTGCAACTGTGACTCTATTGGATGCAGTTTAGTGAAGTCCTCGTCTTTTGAGGGAGAAAGAACTAAGGATCATGTAGCCTATTGGCTTTTCAGGTTTCCTTCAATAGATGTCGATGGCATTGTTAGTAATACGAAATTTTGCTGTATCCCAACAGAAGACATTGGAGGTTATCCACCACATACCCGCCCTGGTATAAGTAACAGATAGTTACTCCTTCAAGGTTCTCGCAAGGACTCTATTTTTTTTTGAAAGAATAAAGCTACATTTAATTTAGAACAAATCTAGACCTCCAGTGTCCTTGCATACGTTATTAGTAAGCAGTATGCAAGTGCTTAGCGGGAAATACAAGATACAATGTGTAAGTATGATAAAATATAGACAAGATAATGGGACAGGTTGGTGACAGTCCACGAGGAGGCAAGCGCTGGGTGATTGCATCCAGCATATCCTACAAGCACCTGTATGGGAGGAAGACAGAGTACACAAAAAATAATTGCGTGGCAAACGGGTGGGAGTCCTCTCCAATCGATTGGCAGTTCCAGCAAGAATGCACAAGACGTTCGGTCTAGCCGTAAACCACACTCAGCTCTCGCGCCCCTTAGCCGGTACCTCGGTGATGCCACCAGAAGGCAATTGAATATGTAATCAGAATAGTACTTCTATTCCTGTCTTAGGTACGAACGGTTACGATGATTGCCGAAGGCATCGGCATCCAGTCTGCCAGCCGGAGCAGCCGAAATACTTAGAGCCAAGTCCAGTAAGGACGTCTGTCCCGTTTAACATTCATTGTAATTTTTACGATAACTGAATAAAACGACTAGAAATCACACGAAACTCAAACTTATTTGGAAGACACTTTACACATCTTAAGTTCTATTGATTTTTTTTTTACATTAGCTCCATACAGGAAGCCCTGAGGAAAACAATTTCCCTCGGGCCCTATTTCGTCTTTAGGGACACTATGTGGAGGGTCTTTTTAGGAAAGGAGGAATACGAAGTTCTGGAAAGGCAATGGTCAATGTGAATGGAGAGGTCAAAAGGTCTACCTCAACCAGTCTCTCCCGATTTGGTTTGCCACGCAGTAGTTGGGCAAACGTCACCCCATGAATCCAGACACCCCTGCTAAGTCACCAAACGTACCGAACCACTTGAGGTGACCTATGGCAGGGGGTGTTGGTTATCCAATAAATGATTCCCGGGGTGGAAGTTACCATACTTATTTATTTTATTTTTATTTCTGAGTCTTGTTCTGTTTCATGTATCATTTAGATATCTTATTTTTCTTCAATGATTACATATAAAAATGATGGTTTTAACTTTTCACCATCAAAAATAATTCCATTAAAATGATATATTCGAATGTTTAGTTTTCTACTACAACTTTGCTTGGAGGGATTACGGCGCAGCAGGATTGAGAGCTCTGCTGGACGCGGTGAAGGTTCTGGTCTTCGCTGTGGGAGAGGGAAGAGTTGCTATACACTGTCATGCAGGTTAGATCAATTAATTAATTAAATTATTTAAAAATCATTCAACACTTTGTTATATTATATCAGATTATTTTATATACCTTATTATTGAACGTTGAGGGAAAAGCTAGAAATGGATTTTGCAGATTTAAAATACAGCAGAAAATGGAATATGCAGAATTAATGTACACCAGAAAATGGATCTTACAGAGTTAAAATACACAAAAAATGGATAATGTAAAATTAACGTCAACCAGAAAATGGATCTTGCAGAATTAATGTAAACTAGAAAATGGAACTTGCAGAATTAAAATACACCAAAAAATGGATAGTGCCGAATTAATGTAAACCAGAAAATGGATCTTGCAGAATTAATGTAAACTAGAAAATGGAACTTGCAGAATTAAAATACACCAAAAAATGGATAGTGCCGAATTAATGTAAACCAGAAAATGGATCTTGCAGAGTTAAAATACACCAGAAAATGGATAATGCAGAATTAATGTAAACTAGAAAATGGAACTTGCAGAATTAAAATACACCAGAAAATGGATAATGCCGAATTAATGTAAACCAGAAAATGGATCTTGCAGAATTAAAATACACCAAAAAATAGATAATGCAGAATTAATGTACACCAGAAAATGGATTTTGCAGAGTTAAAATATACCAGAAAATGAATAATGCAGAATTAATGTAAACCAGAAAATGGATCTTGCAGAGTTAAAATACACCAGAAAATAGATAATGCAGAATTAATGTAAACCAGAAAATGGATCTTGCAGAGATAAAATACACTAGAAAATGGATATTCCAGAATTAATGTTTACCAGAAAATGGATCTTGCAGAATTAAAATACGCCAGAAAATGGATAATGCAGAATTTATGTAAACCAGATAATGAATCTTGCAGAATTAAAATTCACCAGAAAATGGATAATGCAGAATTAATGTAAACCAGAAAATGGATCTTGCAGAATTGAAATACACCAGAAAATGGATAATGCAGAATTAATGTAAACTAGAAAATGGAACTTGCAGAATTAAAATACACCAAAAAATGGATAATGCCGAATTAATGTAAACCAGAAAATGGATCTTGCAGAATTGAAATACACCAGAAAATGGATCTTGCAGAATTTAAATACACCAGAAAATCGTCATCATCCGTTATTAATTGTTTTTGTGTTAATTCGTAGAACTCAATTTATTTTTTTTATATTCAATTAAAATTAAATTTGATAGTTTTATTATCAAGTTCTGCAAGTATTTTAGTATGTTTTAACTTGATAATAAAACTATCAAATTTAATTTTAATTGAATATAAAAAAAAAATAACATCCGTCACCAAACACTAAGCAGGGCACTCGGCGCGCGGTAGAAAAATATTAAAATCCCCATATTGCGCGTGCCTGGATTTCAGAATGTAACGTTGCCAGTACTTTCGCAGCACAGTTTAAGCCATTTTTTATTAGTAATAATTCGAAATAGAAACTGTACATTCTTTATTTAATGTGTAACTAAAATACCGTTTAACGGCTGGGAAGTGTTTTTTTTATATAAGTAAGGGTGTTAGTGTTCGTTTTATTTAGAAAAGGGAATGAAAGAACAAAAAATAAATACGAGAAGGAAATAATAAAATATTGAAGTTTGTTTTTGTAGAAGATCTGAGTATATATGGCAGTGATAGATAATGCCTTCATTAGCTATCCATGTATAAATTTTGTGTTTGAGATTTGCTGTAAGCGAACGACTAATTCTGGAATGTAGCATTGACTGATCAATGTTTCAGGACTTGGCAGAACAGGAGTGCTGGTAGCGTGTTACCTGGTGCACGCGCTGCGCGTCAGTGCGGACGAGGCAATCCGCCGCGTGCGTGCTCGCCGTCGCCGCGCGGTGCAGACAGCCGTGCAGGTGGCCGCCGTGCATCACTTCGAGATGTATCTGCTGCCTCAGACAGCAGTCTTCAGTATAAGGTGGGTATGGCCATAAAGGCACTGCCTTTCATCAAGAACAGTTAAATTGATCTTAATTTAAATCCAAACTCATCAACCTTGACAGTATAAAGACTCTCCTAGAAGTCTACACTCCCCAATAAGCATCACGGAAACAGTTGTGAATTTAGGGAAACGGAGTTAAAACAGTTATTCATGTTCAATATTCAATCACGGGTAAATTGCAAATAACATTGTCAATTACGTTGCCGTTCGAACTAAAAAGCTTCTTTTATTATGAAGAACAACACAAAAAAGCTTCTTATACATTGAAGAACTAGACAAAAACCTGCTTATACTATGAAGAACAGCACAAAAAAGCTTCTTATACTATGCTTAACTAGACAAAATGCTTCTTATACTACGAAGAACTAGACAAAAAGCTTCTTATATTATGAAGAACAACACAAAAAAGCTTCTCATTCTATGCAAAACTAGACAAAAAAGCTTTTTATTCTATGAAGAACCAAACAAAAAAGGTTTTTATACTACGAAGAACTAAACAAAAAGCTTCTTATATTATAAAACTATACAAAAGTTTCTTATACTAGAACTAGACAAAAAAGCTTCTTATACTATGTAGAACTAGACAAAAAGGTTATTTTACTATGAAGAACTAGAAAAAAATTTCTTATACTATGTAGAACAGGACAAAAAAGCTTCTTTACTATTGTGCTAATACAACAAAAAAATCCCGCTCTCACTCAAAAATCCCAACAACATGACAACAAAAATTATAAATCAAATAAAAAGGTGGAAACAAAACATACATGGAGTCCTGAAAGAGAAAATGTGTATAGACTGATAAATAAAACACAGAACTGCCCTAAAAAAGCACTAAGTACATGAAATTTAATTTAAAGTTTTTTATTAACTTCATATTGTTCACATAATTTACTTTAAATATTTAAATGAAATATCAGCACGGGAGATCCCGGTGAGGATGTCATTATCTCTACTTGTAACAAAAAAGGAACATAATAAAACATTTATTATTATTATTATAGGACAAAGCCAGACAGTATCTAAATCTTAACAATAGGCAAAATTCAATAAACACCTTAATTCAAATTCAAAGTTTTGAAAATTAGTAATTTCATAAACATTTCTCCTTCTATCTACAGAGAACCACTGAAGGACAGAAACAAACATTTGGAGTTTGGCCTTCTTCAACACCTCCATAGGCAAAAAGTGACTCTACATGGTCTCGAAGAAAGGTCCTTTAGATATTTACCAAAGGTTAGTTGTATTCAAATATACGTTGTTCATATTAGGCAACTTTCTTTTTTAATGATATTTCACAACATTTAAAACATTTTGACTTCGCTATCTTAAACTATTATCGTCTTATACAATTTTGTCGTCTTATTTAATTTTTAACTTATAAATTTGGGGGGGTAAATGACCATTTGACCTAAGTGAGCAACCGCCTTTGCGTTTATTATTAATTGAAGTAACATTAGTAAAGTAATTCTTACAGATTGTCTATTGTCTCTGTGAGAAACTGCTAAGGTCCTGCGGTTGCGAGGAGCCATCGAACGGGTTCAACAATCGTCCCCCCACGGCCTCTTTCATAGTCCTGAGAGCCCGCAAGGCCCAGAGCAACTGCGCCGGGGAACTAAAGGGAAAGATATGTGAATGTTCAAAGAAGAAGAGAGATGAAGAAATTCCAAAAGAAGACGCTACACCAGAAGATAAATCTAACAATTTGGAAGATGGTAAAGAAACACTTTCTTACACGTCTAACGCTGGTTTAAAATTATCAAAAGTACCCATAAGAACATCTTCAAAAGTTTTACTAAACCAAATTATATACTATACTAGCTTTTCCCCGCGGCTTCGCTCGCATGGTATTACGGGAAATTACTGTAGCGCTTGCACTTATAAATTATCTCCCCCCCACCCCACCCCATCCCCTCCCGCATTCCATATATTCATTCCCTTACATTCAGTTTTCAAACATCTCGCCTACCACCTAAATTTCATAATGCTATAGCTCAAAGAAAAAAAGAATTACTTATCCAATTTTGTTCATTCGTTCGGAATTTATGCGCTTACAAACATTTCGGATGTTTATTTTTATTTAAATATTTGGAAGTTCGTTAATATAATAAAAAAATACTCTAGTTATCATTCGGTCTTTATAATCGTTACGAATTATATTTTTAATACAGGAACTCGAATCTGACATTTATTCCAAGCTTGTCCAAAAAAAAAAACGAATTCTAATATTTAAATTTTCTGCAGTAGTAGCTGACTGAGTACCTACCAGCAGAGAGCCCAAAAATATATCAACATTGTTTCCATGGAAAAGATTTTTTTCTGACGTTAGCAAAAACTCGCTTTTGTTAGCGACAGAAAACGTATAACAAATATAATATATTAATATTTATAATTTCATAACGCCAGAGCTTACCATCATATACAACCTGTAGTCTGCGCATATAATTTAGCTTTATATTGGTGAAAGAATTTTTAAAGTCTTTATATTGTGTTATGCGTGAAAAGGTCATAAACAAACTCGAGCAGTTTCGCATTTATAACATTATAGTTATAGTTATAGTTAGTATATAGTATGGATACTTTTGAAATTTTGAATCTTCTCCAAGCATAAACTTTCTTATTAGAGTGTGTTTATCGGACGTGACCTGCCAGACAAAGTTTGTTTTCTGTATCTGTGTAAATAACATATTGAGATAGAGCCTAATAATTCTTAATAAATTGTACAACGCCCTTTAGGTAATTTTTCACAAAAACCGTGCTCCACAAATTATCGAATTACATTTATTATTATTAAAAAAACGAATTAAGAAAAATTCCAATTTATAAAATCACTTTCGGGAAAAAAAAACTATGTGTTATATTTTACAAAAAAACTCCATAACAACCTCCTCAAGATATAAAACGTATCGAAAAGCTTACGAGCACTAGCCAAGAATTAAAATACTTGTACTCAAGAAGTAAATGTACGAATGCAATTCCAGATCCAGAGACGGAGACCCCTGATTGTCCAGTTATGGGTGCCGCGACTCCGTTACCCCCGCCATCGAGTCCTATTTTTGAGGAAACTGACGATGCAGAGTTTCTTGACAACTCCTCGGAGGGTTCCACGAATGACAGAGTCAGTGCCACACCGTCGCAAGCTGCTGAAGTGAGTTAAACAAACCTAATAAAACTTTTAAAATGAACCTCAATTTTTTTTTCTAGATAGACAGCGCTGACAAATCAGCGTAGAAAAATCAATTGCAAGCCATTGACATTCACACAAATTTGATAGGCGATTCCGTATCCACAAAAGATACAGAATCGCATGGCAGGTGATGCTTTGTCTCTTTAAATAAAATATGGTAACTCCATAGACATGAATATTAGTAGACGAGAAAGGAGAGGGGTACAAACCAACTATAGCGGGACGCGAAGGGGGGAAGATGACTGTGATGATATTATAATATTAATCTGACAGCATGTAGGCATCTCGCATCATAATATCACCATTTAGTTCTTAAAAGTGAAATCTGATTTTGAATGAATAGACCTTTTTACACGGGAGTGCGAATTGCTCGCCACGAAACAAATTTTCGAAGTCTAAATATAGTAAAGAAAAGTTCGCCTGTTTTCAGAGTCGAATATTTTGTTGCCGTATTTAGTTAAGACACTTTTACAGATGTTTCATAATTTACTTATCCCAGTAAACAGCGACGAGAAACACTTGAGGAACGCCCACATATTTATATGTTACTAAAACTGATCATAATATGTGACCTGAATAAGCTTAAAATAATTAAAAATAATGCTTACCCAATACTTGTAATACGACAATTGGGTTAATTCTCTTTTTCACTTCCATTTTTACACGTTTTCATAGAACAAACCACCATTTTTGCCGTAATATTTCGTAAAATGTACCGATGACAGCTCGATGCTGGTTCGCACAAGAATGATGACGTCACATTTTCTAGATTCGCTCGAGGCCATTCGCGAGCCCAGCCGGCTCCAAATGGAACTGGTATGGTGAGGGGGAAATAATACACTTTTATTACTTAGGACAGGTCTACTAATATTCATTAATGTATATGGGTAACCCTTATGTACACATCTGTCTCTTTTTCCCAGTTACCATGTTAGATTTTAAATTCGTACTATCTCACTGTCCCTTTATGAAATGTTTAGTTTTATCTCACTCTGTATGTATACATTAGCAGACATATGTTTTATTAGTTTGATTTTGTACCCTGATGATGCTAATGTTAAGCGAAACGTCATTTTAAATTAAATGAATTTCATGGATATGAACAAATTAATTGTTTTTATTTCAATTCATTAATTGTTCCACATCATGTGGTCCGATATAAACATACATATATTTACAGTTTAATTTATATAATTATTGACGTGATAACGTCTTATAAATCGATGAACGCCGGCTGCACTCACGAAAAAGCATGACTCATTGTCACGTTCCGCCTGAGCCGAGCGTGCAAGCGAGAATGCGGAAGAAGCAGTCTGCTTGTGACGCATCTATCTCTCTTCCACTCCATCGTTATTATATGAGTTATCACGTAAAATCATCGTCCGTAAACCGACTTTACAGACAACCAATTTTTGTTTCTTTCTAATTTCTTCAGTATTTTTAAGGCTTAGGTACTTAACGTCCATATTTGTCGTAAATTGGCTTCATTAGTGCATCCAATGACGTCGGGATATTTGTTATGAGCTCTAGATCTAAAGCATTTTATCTGGAAATACTTCGTTTTACCTATAGAGTAGTTTTATTTATCATTGTCTTAGGGTGGGATTTCATTATCACTATCACCAAGTCGCACACTGCTGCTTTATCTAATCAACCATGCGTCTAATTAAAAAAAAGAGTTGACATTGCAAATACTATTGTTGCATCATTTGTTTTAAATTATTCAAGGTAAATAGTATTTAAGATAACTGCAATGAATTGTCAATATTTTGTTAGTACTAAGAACTTCTGCATCGTGTTGTCGGCTGGAAGGCTAGACACTTGTGAACAGATGGATGTCTCTAAAATTATGTATTGCAAATTGTGTCTTGAATCGTTTTTACAAATAATTGTTATCGTCCTTTGATATGCTATTGGTGATTTTATGATTCTTAATTCTTAACTCGTCACATCGCAACGCCTCGTCAAGAAATCTCGAAGCATTACAATCCTGTGCTTCTTTGGTAGCTTCTGTTCATACTAGGCCCAGTCTCTCCTTACACGAAGACAAGTTTTTTTTGTTTACATTAACTCCACACAGGGAGATCTGAGGAAAATAATTTCCCTCAGGGCCTATGTCGTCTGGGATGCTGTGTGGAGGGTCTTTTTGAGGAGAGGAAGGAATGAACATTGGTCTTGAAGAGACCCATGTTTTAGGAGGGAGGAAATACAGAAGCCGGCAAATCGTTCTATAGCCGAGCTGTTGAAAAAAGCGTTCTCATGTGACAAATGTCAACCGTGTACATATGTTGGGAGCGCGTTTGGCGTGTCTCCCGGCTATGCACCGGTGCCGAAGGGATCAATGACGCTAGTTCCTCAGAGCATCTTCCATTGAAATACTGGTAGAACATGAATAGCATTCCCACCCGACGCTTGTGCTCTAATGATTGCAATCCGTTCGTTAAGGTGGGAGAATCTATCAAACGGACCGCCCGTTTCTGCACAGAGTCGAGGGTATTTTTCAAGTATTTTGGAGCTCCAGACCAGAGGTGGCTGCCAAATTCAACCATGGGGCGTACTTGCGATTTGTACAGGGTTAGCAGTTGTATACTATTAAAGTATCTGCGGGCCCTGTACAGTTCGCCCAGTTTTTGAGAGGCTAACTTCACTCTGGCTTCGATGGAGCCCCCGTACCTGAGCTGGTCACTTCAGAGGCGCTTCATCACATACCCATTGTGCTAGCTCCCATTTGACCTCATTCCTTTGACAGGAACCCGGTCTCTTTGATAAAGTGTACTGGAGTTATCATTGAATATTTGGCTTGGTTGCGTAGTGTGTCTTCTTACGTGGCTGAAATTTGTTCCCGTCAGGGCGGGATATTGGCACCATAAGTGAACAGGAGTGTCTTCATCCTCTTCACATTTCCTGCATGGGTTGGTCTTTTTCACCCCCAATAGCTGCATACTTCTCATTATGTGATATTGTCCCATTAGTAGTCTTAAAGTTACCTCAATGAATGCACTGTTCACTTTCAATTTCACAGTTGTCTGATTTGTCTGGAGTTTTGTTAGTTTATAAGTACTTTATTATATAAAACAAAATGTGTAATATTTCTAAGGAACGCCTTATAGAATGTTTAATAATATGCATATTTTAAAGGCTCTTTTGATGGATCATTCAACACTGCCGGAGGAGAGACAGAGGTATCTGAGGAGTTTCCAACTGGACCTCAATACGAGATCAGCCGCCTTCCTTAGGATAAACGCGGAGGTAAAATAAACACAACCGACTTTAAACATCTATTTATTGTTTTTTTCATGTTCTCCGTAAAACAACTGAACACCAATATCACAGAAAACGTTACAAATTAAAAAGGTATGGGGGCAGTTTTACCATTTGTGGCATGCATCAAAAGATAGTTGCTGAACTATCTGTAAAGCCTCGATTACATTGAGCGAGTTTAAAAACTACTAGCCGGCGAATTCACTATCTGCTAGTAAACTTGTTCAGAGTAAAATCTGCTGGTTAGCTAATAAATATTATTACACTGAGCGAGTTTACTAGCAGATAGTGAATTCGCCGGCTAGTAGCTTGTAAATTCACTCAATGTAATCGAGGCTTAAGTAACATTGAGAATGTGGATGATCAATGCAGAATCGTTAAGCAGTTAAGTCGCTCTGTTTATTAGAGCGTTCTGATAGGCAGAAGTCCTCTTCAGCTTTTGTAGCATAAAAAAGTTCACGGAATCTTCCACGAGTGTACTTGTTAGGGATATATTAATTAACCCCTTTTAACATAAGTGGATTGAATATAATTCCAGAAATGTTTACCTAAAAATATAGACCTATCACTCATATAAAGTTAAGTTACCATAATTCACGTTATAATAAAACAAATTATTTCCACTTTAATTTATTGACCATAACCAGTTTCAGCTCGTTAAAGCCATCATCAGACTGGTACAAATTATTCTTAGTCTACGGTTTATAAACATAACACATGGGGGAGGTGGAGAGAGGCGGTCTACAAGGATTTTAATCAATTATATTAATTACAATTGTAACTAAGACGTCTTTGACAGTCGAATTTATAATTATTTTGGTTGTTCCAGTAAGCTAATTACCTAGGGTTTGTAGCTCACTTCAATATAGTTCGGGAAAAACCTTACAAGTAATACACATTAATGACCTAATCATATTTTTGTCAAATCGTTATTATATTTATGATGATGTGGAAATTTTCGATTGATTTTGAAGGGTCACATGTTTTTCATTGGAGTAGGAGTAATCTTATAATGGTCATTATACAAACAAAATACCTACATATCTTACTTTTAGAACACATGATGAAAATATCACAGTAAGGGTCTATTTTTTTGATTAGGCGGGTAATTTCTAATGATTCTAGTCTATCTAGTTTAAGACCTTTATTACTAGTATGGAGAACTTTAACGTCTCTGTCTTTGTCAAATGAATGTTAGTTTTCTAATATGTGTGACGGTACATTCGACAATTCACCTTTGTCATTAAGCCAGTTTGTAAATTGTTGTTTTATTCAAGTTTTGAATGATCTACCAGTTTGACCTGTCATACGACGGCAATTAGCGCAAATCACTTGGTAAATGCCTGAATTTTCAAGTTTCCTCTCTTATCATTATTGTTAATTACAATTTTCCGTAGAGATGTCTGAAGATGGCTTTAATGAGCTGAAACTGGTTACGGTTAATAAATTAAAGTGGAAAGAAGTTTTATTATAAAACATTATAATGGAAGTCGACATTATAATTGCCAGTCTCAAAAATAGAAATATTATTATAATTCAATAAAGAAACATGCTGGGTGGAATAATTGATGAAGGGAATTGGATCAAGACATTTTAATTACATAATATTTCAAGGGCCGTCTACCACTTTCCAGAACAGTCTTAAGGACTAGATGAATCCCTCAATCGGCATCCTGTTTACGGGATGATTTGTCAATATCACCAAGGTCATTATTAATAATTGCATTCAAGAATTGAAGAAGAAGTATGCTGATAAAGTGGTGCTGATTTCTAACATCATGGAAGATCTACAATCTCTCGTCTAGGATGAACGAAGAAAAATAATTAAATAATGATAAACGTAAATAAGTCCAAAGTCATGGTTTTAAAAAAGAGAGTACGAAAAAAGTATGCAATGTAGGTGTGAATGATGAGTACTTGGAGCAGGTGGATGGGTTTATGTATTTGGGAAGTACGTGTATGAGATACGGTAAGGCTGATAATAGGGATATTGAAATAAGAGTAAATGCACGCGGTTGACAAAAAGATATTAACTTTTGAATGTACCGTGTACATTTAAAAAGTCTTCCATTTGTTCAGGAAGACCTGAGGATAATAGCCGCCCTGTTGATGGAGTGGTTAGAAGGCCTGAAGATGCCCGTCCTGGATGCACAGGATCTAGCCACAGTCGTTGTCTGGGGAGAGAGGCCTCAAGAGTGCTTACTTCGGCTTGAACTGGTAAGGTCTTCTTAAAATCTGTATAAATAGGTATATGTAGAATAAAATATAAAAATAATAGAAGGGGGTTCCGGGTTTTTTTGTATGCAAATCCACGATTTTATTCCGAGATTTCTGAAAATTAATTACACACTTGAAAATCAAAAAAGAGAAAGATCACTGTTTACATCCGTTTTAGAAAAACTACTCCCATCTTCTAAAAACCACCAGATAAAATAGAAAAAAGCCCGAGTAACGCTGGGTACTTCAGCTAGTAGGGGAATATAAACGCTAGAAATATTTCGATTCTCATGCCTTCAAAATTAAAATCGAGCGTCTTATTTGCACGAGGAAAGTAAGCGAAAGGTGTTTTTTATTTATTTTGTTCATAATTTTATAAGAATGAAAAAAAATTATAGCATACAAAACCTCAAAAATAGTCTTAGCCAAATAAAGGGGTATTTTTAGCCTTATAAAGGGGTATTTTTTGAAAAATTGTTTTTCATATTACTTCATAGTTAAGTCATGCAAAAACTTTTTTGTGGTTTACCCTTATATTTTTGGTTACGTAATTAATAATTTTATTGTAATTCCAATAGATAGAAAAGCCATTAAAAGCTTTAATTTATCTGTGGCATATTTTTTATTTTCATACTGTAAACCGATTTGTCGTAAAGATTTATTTAAATAGTATATGAATTGAATTTCACGTATAGCTTCATTTTAACATAAACACCTTCAAATTGCAAAAATTGAACAAAGGTATTTTATCAATATTGTGGGGGATTGTGTTGACTTCCGCTAGCACGTCCACAATCAGCAATTAAATTTGACAGTAAAAATCAATAACGGCCACTTATTGCTTAATTATCAAGACTAAAAAACTAGAAAAGTTATTTACTTTTTGAATTTAGATCTGTCATTTCGCAACAGACGTCACTCGTTCGGGTCCAGCCCCGAAGTTAGCTGCAGCAATTAGAACTATTTCTAAAATCGTTAGGAACTGTCACTTATGGCCGAGTGATATTCGTTATAAACCGTAATAATAAAATTCTATTCTTGATGAACTACAAGCTTAATTGAAGACTCCTGAACACACACGAAATTATTACGATCTCAGGAATTTTGAAGTACATTACAATTGTTGATTTTTGATATACTGGCCAAAAAGACCCCATTCCTCTTTCATCACGAGTTTATAATATATGGAAATAACGGTTATATTGTTGAAAGAACGGTTTATTTTTTAGTTTGTTAAAAATTATTTGCTAAGGGACATGACTGCCATAAGGGGTGGTTAATCTTTACGGAGTATTTGTTTTAGTTTTTTGTGTGGTACGTACGTTTTCGTCGTAACAGACGAGACAGTTTATAGACGCATTATCGTGTTTCATTTCCGCCAGACTTAAGATGTGTGTTTTTAATAGGGGATCTCAGAATCTTTGTGGAGTTGGGATACCGTTAACCATTTGGGGGCACCCAGGGCTACGCCTTTGGCTTTATTCTGGAATTTTTGAAGTTTTTTCAAGTGACGTTACAATTATTGATAAACATTGTTTCCACATTTTTGAAGTTCTTAACTTTTCATCGTATATTGATGGTTTTGAATATGAAAGCTTTATTTGAAATCACTAATGCCAGATAAAAATTATTATTAAACTTGTTTTCTATTTATATTTTGCAGGAGGATGGTATTTTGGTAGAATACTTGACCCGCACCATCTCCCGTCTCCGTGCTATATCATGTGAGGCGCGCGCAGCCCTCGTTCGCCGACTGGCGGGCGCACTCAGCCAGCAGGGCGTGCGCGTGCGTGGCGTGCTGCAACCTCCACGCACGCGTGCCCGAGCCATGCGCGCTGGCACCGCTGCTAGCCTGACCGCCTTCCTGGCACGACTTCACAAGTGCATCCGGGAAGAAACTACTTGTAGCTCTTGCAATTCGGCCAAATACTTCCAAGATGCACCTGACACCACAAGCTCAGCAATTCAGAGATCATCTCTGATAATCGTCCAACCTTCTTCAAATACCTTGAAAAAGTCCATCCTAACAAATTCTTCGAAAAGTTTATCTCTCTCTTCAGTGAAATCAATTCTTTCAAACCCGATTAGGAGTTCCTACTCTTTGAATGATGTAAAAGTATGTGACGCATTACAGGAATCTCCTATAAGATGTACAAACAATTCCTCAACTACAAGAGCATCTTCAAAATCAGTAAATGTTTTGCGCAGTTCGTCTCCTGCGGCTGTTTCTTCTCCGTACAAATCAAAATCATTTGTGAAGTCACCGTCACACAAGTTATTGCCTACTCCTTCATCAATAGAGCATTCCTTACTTAAGGCAGATCCAAATATAATTCAAACAGTGGCCGAATATCACTTGGACTGACATAAAACTGGCGGACATCGCCCTCCTATTCAATCTACAGTAGCAAGTTGTTTAAAGGACCGACGGTTCCAGTCGTGCAAATACAATCTAGAAGTTCAGGATCTTCAGTGGAATCGGAGTGTTCTGGAGGTTCCAGTACGATGTGCCAATAATAAGGATTGTATCTTCAACAGACTTACTACTTCCAATTACAGAGGAATGTTTATATTTCCCTACAATGCTGGTAGGAACATTTTGAGACCTTGCCAACAAAAAACAATAAAGAAAATTAAATGTGTGCGTATACTGCAAGATGGAATCGCTGATGCACAAAAGACACGAAAGGACCAGGTTCAATCATTGTTATAACAAACTATGTGAATTGGGTGTTATTTTTGTATTCATTTTTATGTTAAAAAATTGACGTTATTTTAAATAAGTAAAAAATGTTTTTCCGCATTTGTGGGATAATAAAGTTATTAGTTAGACTTCCACAGTGTTAGAGTGACACGGCAACACGTCGCCTCAGTTCTTATTTGTCCAACAGACCATTTTAGTTTTTGTTCAATCTCCACTATCAAATTAAAAATAAAGTATAAAAAATGATATTTAATCACTGAACTAAGGCAACGAACAGTCAAAATAGCCTGGAGCTCGAACCAAGAGTTTCACTACCGTTAGACGATAGCTCTGGCAATATCCATTGTTACTTGTATCCCGTAATTAATAAATATTGTCGTTTACAGAAGACTTTTTCTAAAATCCTACACTACGAGTATTACAAATAACAATATTGATAAACATATACTTTTGAAAGCACAACAGGGAGAAAATGGTAAACTTGAAACTCCCTTCCTTACCTACCCGAACCCTTGGCATAAGACATATCTACTCACGAAAGGCTTTACAAATAATTCAAAAGTTTCGTGGAATAATGAGTTCAAATGAATGACATGGCCGTTCGTATCATTCTTCTTCGTCTAGAAACTTTAATTGTGTACCTACGATAAACTCCGGACACACTATGAAGTGAAGTGACATTTATAACATTCTCTCACAATAGCGAAGAAATTCCAAAACTTTTCTTGTCCATTTTCAATTGTAATACCAATTATTGTCGTTTCGTAGAATGATCCAAGTTTCTAATGATGCGCGATAAATAATTCAAAGATTTCCTTTTTATCAAAAGTCCTAAGGGCACGTAGATTATCTTGGATATTTGCAATAAATTAAGACAAAAAAATAAAATTGGCTGGCATCTTGTCTATCCAATCAATTACAAGCCGTGACGGCTGCAAATAAGATGTCTAACTTTGCAAAATTTTCTTCAGGGGTGCCCCAAGTATTCGCTTTAGGTCCACTTCTCTTCATCCTTTACGCAATGATGTCGCCAAAATAATCGAGTCGTATGGTGTCTGACCTTGGTGCTACGCTGATGTTCAGCAAGTTTATTTTTACTGCACTCCAAATTAAATCAACTGTTTTAAAAATATGTGTAGCTGAAGGCCTAGAAGCAATAACTCCTTGGATATCTTCAAAGCTGAAGCTGAACCAATCTAAGACTAAGTTTCTCTGGGCGGCCACAAACAAACGCTTATTATATATTCGATATATTCTATTTCCCTCTAGAAGCAATATTATTCCAAAAATATCAGATACCATCATAGAATATAAACGCAAGCCAAATACTAAGTTTGGAGATCGTGTTTTCAGAGTAGATGTACCTAAGGCTTGGAATAAACTCCCTCCGGAACTAAGATGCATATTAAACCGAAAAGAATTTAAGTCCCAGCTAAAAACAAAAATCTCTGCCTCGGTCTGTCTCTGAATCGCTTCCAGTGCGGAATCTACTTGGTCATAATTGCAGGCGTCTTTTTTCTTCAATGTTTCCGGCTTTTCCCCTTCAAGAGTGTTCAAGGGCATCATTTAACATTATCGAGAGAGAGAGAGCAATGTCATACATAAATGTGCAAATTTCAAAATTTTATTTTATGAAAGATTGGAGTCGAGTTCAGACTAAGACTAAGAAGAGATAAAATGTTGAACGGGGCAGGCAATTTTTGATAAGACTTGACGGAGGAGAGGATATTTGTTTAAAAAGAGGCAACAAAAATTTGACCTAAAATTCTCACTTCTAGACCACAGTACAGAAAGTACAGTTAAGTAATCTGGGGAGTCAAGGAAGTGAATTTTTAAAAAATTGGGAGATAATGGATTTCCAATAATTCTCATTCGAAAGAGTCAGGTTTTTATTTTTAAAGGGGAAATTTGCTAGGGTTAATTATTAACCTGGGTATTTTTGGTTTAGGTTTTTCTGTCGAGGCATAGTTGGCTCTCTTGGATTGACCAACAATTGGCAATGTGCCATTTTGGGCATCTTATCATATTAGGGCATTCTTTCTGCAAGTTCTGAGTTATACCAGATTAGAATCAAATTAAAACGTTCAACTTGATGAAATGATTTGGGTGGTGTCGTGTAGAAGCTAGTGTTTACCCAGTCACTATCTTACTTTGTCTGTATGGACCGAAAAGCCAGATCCGTTAATGCGGAAAAGAAAACACGGGTGATAAGATTTCTTCTCAGTCTTGTCTTAGAAATCTTTTTCTTTTCTAGTAGCTACATAAAATATATTACCTATCGTAAACAATACCTCCGTATTTGACTAAGATAGTGTTTTGGGTCCGTTAGATACCCAACCAAATACATCCTGGTTAATAATTATCATTATCGTAGTTGATTACATTGTATTTGTGGCAATGAGACTTGTAAATGGTAGGGAGGAGATGAAAGTAAACTGAATGATGAAGAAACGAGATCTGTGTTAACGCATGGCTGATGTAAGTGTAATGAATAAGATTAAGAAAGGAATGCTTAAATGGTTTGGGCATGTAGAACGAATGAACGAAGAAAGGATTGTAAGTAGTATGTTTTATGATGCGAATGTGAATGCAGAAGTCAGAATAATATACACATAGGTATATGAGATAAAATAATGAAAATAAAGTCAATACTGGGTTGCTTCGAGGTTCATTAGTTAACGTAATGTACAGTTTTCGGACATGCTTAATTTATTTTATATTCACATATTGAAATATGACAATATTCACATATTGAAATATGGCAATTCAATCAAAATTAATAGCGATATACGATAATTAATATCGACGCATGGCAAACAATCAAAATTTAAAAGGAAATTTTAATAATGAAAACCAATAAATGTATTCCCGGCACGTGCGAGTAAATTTTATTTAATTAGTTTGTGTTATTTTACAATCATTATAAACGATTTTTATAATATTGTAGGACATACGAGAATCGGAGATATATACTTTATTTTTTTTTTCAAATTACTGAATTTAAATCTACTGCTCTTTATACAAAAGCTCATGTCCTTTTGTTTGGAATTCTTCTGCATTTGCCTTCGGAAATAAGGAACCCATTAAAAAACCTTATCCGGGAAGATTCGACTGACTGTCATATTGAAACTGGGTCAGCCTTCAGTGGCTTTGGTGTATGATGTCCTTCATTTAAGGTGTGAGTGTGTCTCTATTTTTATGTTAATATATACTAGGAAGATATTCTCAATGTCGCCCTGGGAAAAGACACACATCAGATTGAAACCTTGCATTAAATGGCTTTAGCTAATACTTCCTATTTCAAATGGCTGGCATAGTGTTATTATATTTAAGCAGTGTAAACGACATTAAATAATATCAGGATATATATACTTATTATTTTATAATGTTGTTAACAAAGCCGTATAAATTATTTACGAACCTTTGTTGTAAAGATTACTGAAGTTAACGTTATTCAACATAAATATTATAGTGTGGGTAGTCTAATATTAAAGATTTATGATATTAAATATATATTTTTAAATATGAATTCAATTGACGTAAAGACTGAATTTACGTCACTCAAATACAGCCCTTTCAAAGATTTGATATTTTTACACCATGTTTACCATCTTTTAAAAGCGAGATAACGTATTCTCACAGTAGCAGTTAGACCAAGCACCGAACAGCACGCGGCCTGACAAAGTTCTGGAAAAACAATGTACAGTGAACAAAGATAACCAATTACGATAACAGTTGGAAAAATGATGAATTCCGAAAAAGTAAAGGAGAGAAAACAGTTTCCATTCAATCAAGTTATTGCTGCAGTAATATGTGAGTCTATTTTAACAAAATGTTTCGAAATATCAATTATTCTCTTAACAATGTAAGGTAACCCAATAGTTAGAGTTGTCCCAAATAATGCGCACTTTATTTTTGTGTATTTTTATTTATTTAATATCAACGGTATCTATAAGTATACCATAAACACAGATGACATGAAACAAAATATTAGAAATATTAAAACAGTAAATTGTGGCATTTGATTGAGAAATGACACTGGAGCTACAATTACATACAAAATCTATTGATATTGATTGAAAAAATTTGTTAGCATAGCCCGTCCAGTTAAATAGATCTGTCCAGTTAAATACATCTGCCTATCTATTACTAACTTCATACAATCTAGGTACAAGCGAGCGTTTCGAATACTCAGTCCTGATATTGTTGCATTTAAACAGGATTTTAGAAAGAGTGGCTCTCGTGGGTATGTGAAATTCAATGAAGTTAATTAAATCGTGACTCTCTGTTCTACCATTTACAATTTTGAACATAAATATTAAGTCGAATATAATTCTTCTATACTCATTTGTGGAAAATATGTAAACACTACCGACAGTGATTCTTTGCGAAACATCAGTGAGAAACAATATTTTGTCTTGAAAGCCTACTTATTTTTTCTATCAAAAAAGTAAAACAGGTTTTAAAAATTTGTTTTTTATTATTGTATCGATAATTAACTATTTTTCAATTTCACTGAATTTTTTTTTATTTTTTCGAATAATAAGTTTGAAATATGCTTTATACCAGCAGTGCATCTGAGTGAGAACTATATTCGGGTCAATTCTGGTTGCATGCCTCATATACATAATTAAATTAAAAGCAATAATATTAGCGGTCACATCGTTGATCCCTGTGGGAACCTGTCAGCAGTTTGCTATGGCCACGTCAAAGGCATGCTCAAGAATGATGTCTTTTATACTGTCTGATTCTAACATTGATATTAAAGACAATACTTTAAAGCGACTGTTTCGTCGCTTTAAAGTATTATTTTTGTGGATTTTCAAGCCTCATGCACTCACACTATTAATTATTTTCTGTGTCTATTAATATCTGTATCTAAATATCCACATTTTTAAGTTTTCTCCGTTATGCATGATTTAGTATCCAGGCTTCAATGCCAGCCAGAAGAAGAGAGCTAATACGACAACCAAATATTAAAATTATGTTTAAGTTTCGGTTACGGAAGAGTTTTGTTATCTTAATGTCATAAATAATATTGTATACTTAGACAGGGGAACTTTTTAGCATAAATTAGTCTTGAAAGTACTAAAATACTAAATTGATTATTAAATGCTCGGGAAGAACTTTATAATTTTGCAATCACACCAATAAGATGGAATCCAAAAATATGGGAAATAATTGAATAGGATAATGTTAGAAATTGAAAAATGGTTACATGAGCTTACAAAAAATGTAATGGAGTAATGTAACAATAACAACATAGAATTGTGATAGTATTATCTTGGTATTTTAGTGCAAGCAAAATTAGATATTGCGTATACATAAGCTATCACCACACACATTTAATATACTGAATTTGTCGTCAAAATAATCATAATTGTTATAAAATAATTGAAAAGACTATACAATGATAATTTACCCTTTTCTCGATGTAATGATATCACTCGTGGTGGTGATAGTGTACATAATCTAGAAGTATCTAGTGATAGTTTAGTGTAGTGATAGTGGTAGTGATAGTGTATTCTTGATGTAGCGATATTGTACTCTAGATGTATCTAGTGATAGTATTGTGAAGTGATGGTGATAGTGATGGTGATAGTGATAGTGATGGTGATGGTGATAGTGATAGTGATGGTGATAGTGATAGTGATAGTGATAGTGATAGTGATAGTGATAGTGATAGTGATAGTGATAGTGATAGTGATAGTGATAGTGATAGTGATAGTGATAGTGATAGTGATAGTGATAGTGATAGTGATAGTGATAGTGATAGTGATAGTGATAGTGATAGTGATAGTGATAGTGATAGTGATAGTGATAGTGATAGTGATAGTGATAGTGATAGTGATAGTGATAGTGATAGTGATAGTGATAGTGATAGTGATAGTGATAGTGATAGTGATAGTGATAGTGATAGTGATAGTGATAGTGATAGTGATAGTGATAGTGATAGTGATAGTGATAGTGATAGTGATAGTGATAGTGATAGTGATAGTGATAGTGATAGTGATAGTGATAGTGATAGTGATAGTGATAGTGTAGTGATAGTTTACTCTTAATTTGGTGATCAAAACACTGGACTTCGCTTAATAAATGAATTTCTCAGGTAACATTGGGGCGCTGAACTCCGGCATGGGCGTGGGCTGGCTATCCCCCGCCCTGCCTCAGATGCGAGCCGAGGGCGGCCTGCTGGCTCCTCTGGACCCCGACCTATCCACCACCCTGGCCTCCTGGATGGCGGGCATCTTCGCGCTGTCAGGCCTGCTCTGCACGCCGCTGGTTGTCATATACACGGAGACTCTTGGCCGAAAGGTCTGCGCCATGACAGCTGGGATACCTTATGCGGTTAGTACCTGAACCCGCTTTTTTAATTACAAATTGTTTGACAAGAGCAAGGATTTGACCGAGAATGCAATACAATCTAAATCAATCGTGATCTTAACACACTTTACATAGTGAGCCTCAAACAGCCGGAAAATTACCCTGTCGTTGTTTGAATACCTATATCCTCGAAACACCCCAGACTGTTTAATCCATTAATAAGTTAGCAATGTCTGGAAAAACACATGGCATCACTGAAAAAGTTTATCTATTGTGATGGCGGTTTTGAAAACGTTTTCGTTTCGCGAAAATCATTTTATTATTGATTATTTTAGGCATTTGTTGATATATTTTTACCAATAGTCGTTAGCTATTACTCGTGATATCATGAATAAATTATTCGTGAAATTTAGACACTAGATGTAACGACATCCACTCGCCGCTTCCGCGTTACATTTCAGATAATTTCAATTTCAATTTTTTTTTTTTTTAATTTTTAAAGAAAAACAAAAATTTCAGGGTTACGAATAACCTGACAATATTTGAAAATCTCCTACTACCACTACAGCAATTGGAGAATGTTGCTTTTATGTTGATGGAGGTCAAAGACAGTCAAGAAATCTAACACGCGACGAGGACCCAAACGCGATGCCAACTAAGCACTGACCGTCCACGGTAGAATAAAACCAATTTTTAGATGCATATAGAATTTCGTTACGTGTACAAAAAACTGTTGTCTTATAATTTTAGAGGGTTCAAGACCATTTGACCTGGGGATTGGACCGCCCGCCCTGCGAAAAACTGTAAAAGCTCAGCTCCCCAAGTCATTATTTAAAGAAGTTTAATAAATTTACATTAATTACTTCAATAAAAACACTCAAAAATTTTGATTGCATTGCGATATTTATTAATACTGATCAAGTACAACAATTTTATTCATTCTTAAACACTTCGTAAGAATTTTTTATAAGAAAAACTCTCTTTTTTATAACTTTTGAAGGTTATTCCCATCAACGTAATATATCATTGAAGAATATGGAAAAAAAAACTAGTTGAAGATAATACTGTTGATTCCAAATATTTGATACTTTAATAGTACACAACTGCTAGCCCTGTACAAATCGCAAGTGCGCCCCACGGTTGAATTTGGCAGCCACCTCTGGTCTGGAGCCCCAAAATACCTGAAAAAAACCCTTGACTCTGTGCAGAAACGGGCGGTCCGTTTGATAGATTCTCCTAATTTAACTAACGGATTGCAATCTTTAGAGCACAGGCGCCAGGTGGGAATGCTGTCCTTGTTCTACCGGTATTACAATGGAAGATGCTCCGAGGAACTAGCGTCATTGATCCCCTCGGCACCGGTGCATAGTCGGGAAACACGCCAAACGCGCGCTCAACATTTGTACACGGTTGACATTAGTCACATGAGAACGGGTCGTTTCTACGACTCGTTCTTGAGTTCAACAGCTCGGCTGTGGAACGATTTGCCGGCCTCTGTGTTTCCTCCCTCCTACAATATGGGTCTCTTCAAGACCCATGTTCACTCCTTCCTCTCCTCAAAAACACCCTCCACACAGCATCCTCAAAGATGACATAGGCCCTGAGGGAAATTATTTTTTCCTCAGGGCCTCCTGTGTGGAGTTAATGTAAAAAAAAAAAAAAAAAATTTTGAAATATGAGATTGACAAATATGACGCTTTGACAGAAGGTGGCAATAGCGAAATTGGACAACGCGCACGTCCCGGTTAGACGAGAGGTCTGTGTTCAAGTCCCAGTTGCGACCATTGTCTTTTTCTATTTTTCTGTGTCTTGTTCTCTTTCATATTTTCATTTAGATTATGTGTTATCTTCTTCTTCAATGATATACTTCGTAAGAACTTTAGGTTCCTAAAATTAATTTAAGGCTTCTCTTTATCCCCATGGTTTTCAAAAGAATTAATTTTACAATAAAAACAAATGCACAAATTATAAAAGCAACCTAGAAATGTTGACGATTATACACATTTTACTAACTTTAGAAGACAATGCAAAGAATTATCCAGAAAATGTTTCAATGATTTTGTTAATGTAATAGAAAAAGGGTTCATCTTAATTTAAAAAGATTGTGGAATTTTTCTAACGCTCAGCGAAAGAATGATTGTAGTTTACCGAATACTATGTGTCTTAATAACAAATGTGCTGACAGTATGTTCTTAATAACAAATGTGCTGACAGTATTTTTTTTTTTTTTTTTTTTTTTTTTTTTTTTTTTTTTTTTTCTTTATTCATTATAATGTTTGTTACATGATTTTATGATTTTTCGACCACCATGCTAGGCACATGCCCGTGTTGTGGTGGTCGATTTTCTATACAGTACTTTAACATATATGCAATATAAAAAATGTGTGAATATTAAAAAATATAAAATAATATAATAAGAAAGAATATTATTGAAAACAAAAGAATATACAATAATGTAAATTGCTATGTAGTAATATGAAAGCGTAAGAAAAAATAAAGTAGAATATATAGTAGTAGTTCTTAATAACAAATGTGCTGACAGTATGTTCTTAATAACAAATGTGCTGACAGTATGTTCTTAATAACAAATGTGCTGACAGTATGTTCTTAATAACAAATGTGCTGACAGTATGTTCTTAATAACAAATGTGCTGACAGTATGTTCTTAATAACAAATGTGCTGACAGTATTCTTGCAGATTCATTTAAAAGTGTTTATTACGTGGATATTCCTGATTCCTTAATGATATATCACTTGAAAAATCACTTAAATTAAGCCATTTTTTCATTGAAAAAGCTGCAATAGAAAAGGGTATAAAAGCATTAGATTCTAAAAAAGCTAGTGGACTGGATGGTTTTTCTCGAATATATTTAAAAAGTTGTATTTACAGTTTGAATTATCCATTATTCATACTATTTAACAAGTTTTTGTCATCAGGGTGTTTTTCAGTTCAGTGGAAAAAATTTTCAAACGCCTATTCACAAAAAGAGTGATAAAATCGATGTATCAAAATACAGACCAATATATATATATATTGTCCATTATCCACAAACTCTTTGAATCATTAGTCTTAGATGTTTAAAAAAAATCAAATCAAACGTATAATTGTACCCAATCAGCACGGCTTTATCACAGGTAAAAATATTTTAAGTAACTTAATCATTTATGAAAATTATAACTGATTCCTTTGTCTTTTAGCGTCAGGTGGATTCGGTAAATATTGATTTTTCCAAAGCTTTTGATAAAGTTAGGCGACATATTCTTGTCCTTAAACTAAGTTTGTTGGGCATTAAAGAAACCTTATTGGTCTGGATTAACAGTTAATTTATTAAAAAAAAGCTTTGTGTTAAAATAAATTCTTTAGAATCTTATATCTTCGAAGCCACAAGTGGGGTTCCTCAAGGATCTCACCTTGGACCAATTCTTTTTTTCATTTTTCGTAAATGACATTGTCAGTGTTTTTAAAAATGTACAAATCCTACTCTTTGCTGATGATTTTAAAATATATAAAATTATGCGAAGTATAAGATCATTGCCACAATCTAGATAAATTGTATCATTGGTGTGTGATCAAGATGTATGCTTTCAGATTAATGCCATCATAATCCTGACATCTGACAATATTTACCATCTGCTGTTCGGCCGGTTCATGATGGGCATCGGGGTCGCTCTTGCGCTGGTCAACACCCCCACCTACATCGGCGAGACTTCGGAAGACCGTGTCCGCGGGGTGTTGGGTGCCATGCTCACCCTGGGCTATACCCTCGGCATCACGGCCTCCTACGTCGTAGGGGGGTTCATCTCATACAAGGCGGGCGCGGTGATGCTACTGGTCTTCGCAATTCTGAGCTCCGTCTTGTTCCTGTTTGTTCCAGAAACGCCAGTTTGGCTTGTGCGGAAAGGAAAATTAGAAGTGAGTGTTTGAAAATCTTTCTTTTAATTTTGTGGATTTTTGTGGTACATACTGAAGTGGTCGGCCAGGTGAAAGACCAAATATCAGAATCGAAACATTTTTTCAAAAGGTTATATAGCCATGTCTGGTGACCAGGTATTATGAGCCAGGAACTCCCCAATCTTCTTATATCTCATCTCATTCTGTTTGCGCCGATTTTAGCTGACAACCCGGCAGATTATTTTTGTATTTTGATTGGGAATAAGATTTTATTCTCTGGCAATAAATTGTTCCTTTTCTTACCCACACTTGTTCCTACCTACTGCTGTGAAGTCACAAGTTCAGTGCCTTGACAGTCTTCAAAGTGACAGCCATGTTCTATGATCAGTTTCTATTGCTCGGTTGAATTCTTCCATAAAAATACGAGTTCCAAACTAAATGACAAATTTTAAAATCACCCAAAGAAATTGGAATCAAGTGATACCGTTATCCTGCTGCTGTGAAATTTATGCCATTCCATTTTCCTTCCTTCCAGAGAATTTCTAACAGGCCGTGCAGCTGTTTTGTTATCTTACTCAAGTATTCGATTCAATGTGTCTTGCCACAGTAAGTCAATGGCTTTACTCTACCCTACGCTAGGTAAAAATAGTAAATTTTCAGCAAACAATAAACTTCTCATCTACAAGACTACCACTAGGCCGGGTTTCACATACGCTGCACCTATTTGGGGTCATGCCGCCACTCACATATGAATAAACTACAAACCCTGCAAAACAAAGCTATTCGACTTGCGTTGAATGCGCCCAAGTGGATCAGGGTTCATAACGACACAAACATTCCTCTGATAAAGGAGTTGATTATTACACAAGTGGAAAAATTCTACGCCGGCATAGCTGGACATGAAAATCCCACAATTGATTCTCTCGCTGTGTTAGAAAAATAAATTTAAACATAAAAGACATAAAGTAATCCTCCGAAAGGAGTGAAATCCTGTCACAAATTGCAGTTTAGTTTTAAGTCTCATTTCCCAAAATCCCCATAAAATTTTAAAAACTTAACATCCATATAAAGCATCATAAGATAATTACAGTTTGCAATTACATTAGTCATTACACTTATTGTTTTAGGAACTCAATATAAATGATATCAAAGTCCAAGTTTCCCTTTGTGCTAAAGTGTCAAATGTTTGGCTGGAAAATTAAAAATGAAGGAGCGTTTTTATTGTATCATCGTTAAACTACTGCCGTGATTTGAAATACAAACAATATTATCGCTATCATTATTGACAAATGTTATTTACATAGTTTATTTTTTTTCCACTTTAACGATACTTTTGTTTATATTTTTTTTAAGTAAATTGACCTTGGCCAGTCGACTAAATTAAAATTTATTTTATCGTCCTAACGAAAATTGTGTATCTTTCTATTTATATTCATTGTTATATTTAAGTGTTTGAACTAGCAACGTGAAATCATTTTTATTCTTGGCTAAGTAACTAATATAAAGTGAAAACAGGTTGAGTCCTACGACAACATTAAGACAAGTAGTGACATCTGTTGTTGATAGTTTTAATCACGCTAATTTGTTCGCTTTTATTCATATATGTCTTAATGAAATTGTTGTGTCTCCCACACTTTCATGGTGAAAAATATGATCCAAACGGTGTTGGAAAGAGAAAATACCACGCTTTACGCACAGAAAAATTAAAACGTTTACCTTTATGAAACCAAAATTTCCTACCACAATTTGAAAAAAAAATTAAACTTTGTTAGTTTTTTAAATTTATTTTTACATTTTACGATAAAAAGTGAGGTGAAAGTACCATGTTATAAAAAAATCTTCCCTGATAATTTGTATGTGTGTTTATATATTTTTCGTTTTCAATTATTTTAGTTAAAAAAACGTACGGTGAGCCAGTTTTTTATGTTTGAATTCAAATTTTCGTATTTAAATAATTATATGCTTATAGCTGGGTTACCCGGCTTCGCTCAAAACAACATTCGAGAGTGTTCTGGAATGTTCCACAATTTATTTTATTTATTTATAGCGGACCCGACAGACTTTGTCCTGTACACAACTGTCTGGACAAACTAAAATTAAAATAGAATAATATTGAATATTCGATAATGCGATGGTAGCGCAGTCTGCCGGATCCAATGTAAAACATTCCAAAATGAACAACTCCTTAGAAATAAAAAAAATAATTAAAAGAACGTTTTCCAGTGGACCGAATTGTAATCAAAATTGGTCCAGCCGTTTAGGAAGAGTTCAGTGACATACACACGGACAGAAGAAATATATATATATTAAGATTTCTTATTATCAACAGCTTTCAACAACAGTTTGTGTTTTCGGATATTTTCGGAAATATTCCATTTATTTTGATTTTATTGCAAAATGGAAATAATCTCCCATCTTTCATAACATCCGCAAACTTTAAAACTTGGAAATCGTTAATAATAATAATAAATTAATGCAAGAAAATCATTCATAAATAACAAATAAAAATAAATTGGTTCCAAATGTGACTTTCGGAACACCGCCGGTAACGATGAATGCGTATGAAGTAAAGTCATCAATTTTAACAGCCAATTGCCTTTTACTTAAATTACTATTAAACTACGTGTATAAATACGTGATTTTTCAAATTTATAAAGCTGCTTTAACAAAAAATTTGAATTAATTCTGTCGAATACTTTGCTGAAATTTGTAAAGATAGAATCAACTAGTAACTTCTCAGACATGGACTAAAAATTTAATTTTATTGTTATGAGTAATGGATAAATTTCAGAGAGCTGCCAAATCGGTCGCCTGGCTATGGAGAGCAGACCCGGATGATCTGGCTGTAAGAAAAGAGCTGATGAGACTTCAGGAGGCGACCAAGGTGGGGAACCCTTCTAGGATACAAGCCGCCAAACAACTCGGTAGGACATAATTCACATTTTTTTTGCGAATTTTTTGTTGTTTTTATTAGTTTCTATTTAATCTAATTTTGTGGTAGAGTAATTTTATTTTTTCAAATGTGTAGATACTTAGCTGTTGTCGAAATTCGAGCTTTTCGTCTTTATAAATAGATTAATAGCGATAAAAAAATATCAGACTTTAGAATCCCGCAAGGTACAGTACTCGGACCAATTCTTTTCACCATATATGTTAATGACACTTTTTTCCAACCACTACACGGCCAAATCACTTCATTTGACGACGATACGTTACTAATAATTAGCGAAAAACCTTGGAAGACATAAGAATTTTAAGAATTTTAATTCTTAAGAATTTCTTTGATAAGAATTTTAAGAATTTTAATTCTTAAGAATTTCTTTGATGCTAATTTACTATCGTTATACAGTGATAAAACATTTGTAATTTCATTTGCAATACACAAAAATCATACACCTTAGAACTTTGACAATATCATCCATGACAATTCTAAAACATAAAATAAAAATATTGTATCCCAAACTGAACAATGTTAAAAACAACAAACACAATGAAATATCTAAGAGTAAGTATATAAAAATTCAATCAACACCGTAGTATACAATATCACAAACAAAATAAAAATTCAATCAACACCACAGTATACATATACAATATCACAAACAAAATAAAAATTCAATCGCCATCATAGTGTACAACACAATATTAATCCAATTAATTAAGTATCCAATTTTTGACGTCATTTGTGTTCTGTCTAATGGCCAAAAAATAAATAAAAAAAATTAAATATCATTTTAGAAACAAGATAAAATTAAATTTTAGATTTTTATAACTGAAATATACTTTAATATTTATAAATTGCAAAATTTGAATTTAAAATATGAAAAAGTCATGTCAAGTCCAAGACGTGTTCTTCTCGCATTATTACAAATACAATCAAATTTTCAAACAAAAAACACTTATGTGTGCATTACTTCGCCTTCTAAAGGCCTTCAGTTCTAGGCAAGGTTCTAAAGATTTTTTTTTATTTCGTATACCTACCCTTAATTATCTTCAGTTTGTTTGTTGGTTTTTTTTTTTTTTTTTCAATGGCATTAAAAATAAAATAAGGTAATAATAACAATCCGATACTTTCTTTAACTTTATATTCCCGTTATTATTTCATAGATATTGATTATATAATTGTGTAGGTTGGCTTGCCATATTTGTGTATTATTGTTAACCTTCGGCATACTGCTTGAAGTCCCAAAAACCCTTCTGGACAGAAGGAGAAAGACTTCTCCAATCACCTCTCACCCCAGCAGATAGGTGGAAGCTTGAGTGGCAATCGGCCAACGTGAAAAATGCCCATCTCGTACAAGACCCCACTGAGAGACAGCCTGGGTTCTCATTGCCTCGCAAACTCTAGTCTGCCATCAATAGGATCAGGTGCTCCCATAGCCGTTGTGCCCATATGATGTATTGTTAACCTTTAGTATCTAAAATTTATTTGGGCGAATAATGTCATTTTAGCGAAAGAGATAAGTAAAAGATGATGCTCTTCAGATCTACGTACATAGTACCACGAATAGTTTATCTGGGAGATAAATTGGCACTAATACTGCATTCTTCCACCATTCCATATGCAATTTGAAATCGCCCACGCGATCCCACTATTGATTATATCTTATCAATTCCAGTCCTCTCAAAGCCCCTGCGCCGCGGCTTTCTGCTCTGCGTCATGTCCATGGCGATCCAGGGCTGGATGGGCATGATCGCCGTGCACAGTTACTCCGTCACCATCTTCCTGGAGAGCGGCGCGGGCAACCTCTCGGCAGAGGGGGCGGCTGCTATCTACGGCAGCATCCAGATCATGGGAGCACTCTGCGTCACTTCACTGATTGAGCGATCGGGAAGAAAGGTTTGTGCAGTCGCATAAATTCTCCGTGAATAAGTTTATGGACTGTAATCAACAATTTTAAATATGTTTCAAGTTGACATTACTTTTTTTATTTATTTATTGTTTTTGGTTGGAAATAAACAGTTATACAGATTTCATTTAAGTAATTACATGTTACATGTTTGCACGAAGCAGCGAAGTTTCCGCATAAAATTCATAGTATACACAAAAAAACATAGATGATTAGAACAAACAAAAAATCGTAGAAAATAGAAAAGCAAATAAAAAACACAAATTAAAGTATATGAGATACATAATATGGAATGAAACCACGTACCTACATCTTCACATCATAAGATAATGTTAACTATAAAATAAACCTGATAAAAAACAAAAAAAAAACAACATAATGAGAATGAGAAAATAACACACAGCAGATTCGTAATTAACAATTTATAAAAAAAAATCTATCGGACATTTAGTTAATTGACCTGAGAACAAATGTTATTGTATTTTGTGCACGTCCTTCTGAGAAATGATTTTTTTTTGTAGTTTGTTTTTTTCAGTATGGGATGCGGAATAGTTGGTTGGATCTTGTATTTCGTATTGGACAGTGGAAATTAATATTTTGTAGAAGGTAAATTGGGATCCCATAATACCATAGAATGAGACGCAAACATGATGCCCACTCAGCCCCTGTCCCAGTTCTAATATTCTCCTGACGAACGAAGTAGATTATTAGAAACTGGTAATGCGAATAAAATAAATTAAAGTGGTCCTTAACAAATTTATATGTTTTTAAAGAAACATTTTCTTTTGCAGACGTTGATTGCGAGTTCGAGTCTTCTCGTGGCATTCTTCATGTTCGTCATGGGAACCTACTTTCTCCTGCAATCTCAAGGAGTTGACCTAATTTCGTATCAGTGGGTTCCAGTCGTTGCACTCTCCCTCTGCGTCTTCTCCTATACCATCGGCGCTGGATCTGTTCCATTCATTCTGATATCTGATCTTCTAACTAACGAGGTAAGTTGAAGGAATAATGAACCACGTTGACAAAAATACATTAAAACAACAAAATTACTGTGGTTTTTCTACATTAATGTTTCTGGTTGATTGGGGTTACAGGTCCGCAGCGTGGCCGCCATGGTGGTGATCCAGATCATGTTCATCAACAGCTTCCTGTCCCTCCGCTTCTTCGCCCCTGCCGTGCTGGCCTTCGGAAACCACGTCATCTTTTACTTCTTCGGGGCAGCCGCGACCATCGGTGGCCTCACCGCTATCTTCCTCATACCTGAGACTAAGGGCAAGTCTACTCAAGAGATCCAAGATATATTGAGCAGATGAGACTGTAATTGGTTATAGAAAGAAATGGTTATTGTGATCTTTGTTGGTAATGTAAATAAGTTTTGATGGAAGGCCGGTGCGGTTATTAAATAAATAAAATAAAATCAGTGTACATGTTTGAAATATAATTTGTGTTTGTACTCCGTTTCGGGTGGACGACTCAGAATAGTTCTGATTGAATACCAACCTATAAAGAACTGAAAAGACTCAATAATTATAGGTAAAATAGTACAAAAACTCACAAAATTAACTGACAAAATTCATGCATTCAAGAAAATTCGGTAATACCGGCGTATGCTGAGACGCAGGCCGCTTAGAGTAGATTACAGCAGAGCAGGGCAGATTTTGTCATGCATGAACGTGTATATACATGTATTTTTTTTTGTGAATACCTCACAAAAGAGCCTCAGCTGCTCCCATCTGGAGACAGTGAGACTATGGCGTCCCCAATTGGGGTACGTTGTGGGACTGAAGTTAAGTGGGGAGGGGAAGGAGATGAAGAAGAGGAAGGTAGAAAAGTACCTGGCTTTTCAGATCTGGTCACCAAACACGGCTAAAGCCATTTCAAGTAACGTTTTTATTCTGAATGGTGGTCTTACAAGAGTATCTTTCACTCTGGAACGTGCCATATTATTTTAAATGAATTAGTTGTGAAATAACACTAATTAATCACATAAAATTTATTTGCCCACGCAAAAATTCGATCCCGTGACCTTGGATTGCGAGTCAAGAGCCTTACCGCTAGACCACGCCGGCAATCGTAAAATCAGGCAGATCGTGTTGCGCCTGAGGCGCATCATGATCTGCCTTGATTTTACATATCGGCCTACGACGTATACATACAACGACAGATGATTCAGCGAAAGACTGTAAAGCAATAGTAAATTATTAACAGCAAAATCAAACAATGGACTGCGCTGCAAACAATTTAATTACTTTAGCGAACTTTTCTTTTTACCGCATTGTATGGTTATTTCAATGAACGCTTTTCGGCGGTCAACCTACGACTAATAGCATATTTTTTTAATTAGTTTCACACCCTGAGGAAAAAAATTTCCCTCAGGGCCTACGTCATCTTTGGGGATGCTGTATGGAGGGTATTTTATGGCAAGGAAGGAGAGGAAGTTCCAATAAGGAAAAGGGTATGAGGGGTGGGTAGGATGTCATGGTCAATGTGTCCAGGAGTGACAGACATAGGAATCAATCCTTTCCACTGCGATGCAAGGCGGCGGTACGAGAGAGTTCTGCTGGAGAGATCGAAAGGTCTTCCTCAACCAGTGTCTCCCGATCTGGCCTGCCGCGCAGTTGGTGGTCAGATGCATCTGCCACCAAGATCTGGATAAACTTCACCCTATGAACTCGGGCTATTCTGCTAAGTCACTAAAAGTAACGAACTACTTGGGATGACCTACGGCAGAGGTGTTGGTAATCCAGTAAGTCGTTCTCTGGGTAGTCTATTCAAAGCATTCTTAAACCCTTCTGCCAAAAATAAGGTCACGTGGTTTGCCTCCAGCATGTCGAAATAATACACAGATTTCATTAGCGACCATGTTAGGGCAAATCCTTCAATTTGGATGTCTATGTTCAAACCCAATTTTACCTTACTGGTGGAGTGATAGATGCTCTCAGCATCATTCTGGTGAAAGACCATCATTTAGAATCGACATATTGCTTGGAATGGCTTTAGCCATGTTTAGTCACCAAAACTGAATAACCAAGGGCATTGAGACCTTCCTTTTTTCTGTCTCCTTCCATTACTCACTACTTTTCTATTCTCACTACTATAATATCACTGACTCCAGTTATCAGGAAACAGTTCGTGTTCTTATTGTGTAAAGATGGTAACATGTCTAGCTGAGTCTCAAACCATTTTTCTGTTTTAGTAAAGATAATTAATTATTACTTTATCACAATAGAGGTCTGCGCTGTGTGTATATTTTAATATTTATGTCTCTGCGCAAAAGTTATTGGTCAAATTCTGTAGTGTATCTAAAAGCTTCCTGTATTGTCACCTAGATGTCAGGTATAAAAGCTTTCCGTAGTCCGTAAGATGTCGGCAGGATTGGGTTCCCAGCAAGTTCACCAGAGGGCCGAGGCCTGCTGAATCCACAAAAGACAATGGCCATCAGATCAATCAAAGCAAGCTCTTAGTTAAGTCGACTAAACCGTAGCACTACTTGCAATCCGCGTGATCATCATCATCATCATCATCTTAATATTAATACGTGAAGCCAAAACTTTGTACCCCTTTTTACGAAAATTGCGCGGACGGAGGAGTATGAAATTTCGCACACTTATAGCTTATATAGAGGAGGAGTGCAGAATGCTAATATTTTTTTTAAATTATGCATAAAAATAGATTAAATCAAAAACAAAAACATTACACACACTACCATGTATTTGACACACACACACTCGCGTCTTTACTCTATTGTTTATTGTTAAAGTCTATGGTCAAATTGAGAATAGATTAATATTGTTTGTCTTTAATATTATTTGTCTATGGTCTTACTGAATGTCAAACATAAAAAAAAACATTACAATTATGGTCGAATTTCGACCATTGGGCGACCACTGGTATTAATAAATCGCAGATTGTCCAAAGAACTCTATTCTTTTCAGGTGAAATCCTCTCCTTCCAAGAAGTGTTGGAGATCTCTGTTTGTAAGAACACTACAAATACAAACCATGATTTAATATTTTATTTATCTACAGTAGTTATAGCAATCGTCTATTGATAATCATTTTCATCCGCTGGAGTTGCGTAGGAATTTAAAATAAACTCAGTTTGGGTAGTTTCCATTTCATTATAATATAAAAGTGTTCACAAAATTCAAAAATTAATATAAATTCCACGAGTCCTCATCGAATTTATTTCCTGAGAAATATTTGCCAAGTTTTTACAATCATTGGCAAAACGTGGTCAATTTACGCGAAGAATATTATTAATATCTTGAATAAGTCATCGCATTCTGAAACTATAAGAAAATAACAGATAAAATATTATATTTCCTAAAATTAACATATTGACTGAATAGAAAATGCAACATCAAGCAAATATTCAAATTAACAATCGAAATACTTCAGGTAAATCATAAATATTAAAAAAATTGGACTCCCAAAAGCAAATTATTATACTTAGGGGGTATTTCACCATCCTCCCCATAGCTTATTCATACACATAACGAATATTAATAAATAAACAAATAAATACTTGCAACTGGTAAAAAACTCGGCTAACTTATCCAATATGTAGCCATTATTCATAGGTTCAAGTGCTGAATAGTAAACATCGACTTTTTAAATAAACAAATCCTGTATGATTAATCTAAAATGTACGTTACCGTACGAATAATCTATAAGGATGATGGTGAAATACCCCCTTAAATTAATTAAAAACAACATTTATTTGACTGACAACCTATCAATTCCAATTAAGTCAAATTAAAATAGACACTTACAAAAACAGTAACACTTGTATACAAATAAGTTAAGTCAATTGTACGAATATTTTTAACATCACATCACACGCACAACATGATTACAATGTTATATTATGTAGGTGCTTTGTTAAATAATACTTCATTAGCCATTCCTACAGCATCTCTGCAATAAGTTAATGTATTTTTAACTGCTTGAAAATTTAATTGTGACTACCACACTACCAATGAAACTGAATAATATAGAACAAAGACCAATAAATCGCTTCGGATAAAAAAGGGAAGATTAAATAATCACATCGTATTTATAAAAATGCTAACAAAAAGGGAACTAAAACAATGAAAACAAAAACACACAACTGTCAAAGGGACGTGACCACGTGACCGGCTTGGTATCTATTTTATCATCTGACAATTAATTACTAGAACAAACAACAGGGGTTCAGCAAAGCGCCGAACCTTTTGTACAACATTATATTTAGTACACATTTTTATTCCATAGAGGTCTATTATAGCTAATTATTGATTTTAACAATCATAATACACACATTTGAAACAAAACATATTAATAAACAATAATGAAAGTTCAACAGATATTTGACATTTATCACACCTTATCTCTAAACTGAGGTAGTAGTAAAATACTTAATAAATAAGTAGGATGTCCATATTATTTCACAATAGTCGGGAGGCATTATCTGTTTAAGATCTCCTGAATTTCTTCCGTGGACTTCCCTTTGGTCTCAGGCAGAAGAAGGATGGTGCCGATACCACCGAGAGTGGCAGAAACGCTGAAGAAGTAAAAGATGGTGTGACTGCCGAAGGCCGCTGCGGCTGGACCGTAGAATCGGAGAAGGATGAAGGTGTTGGTGAACAGAACCTGCACGACGGCCATGCCAGCAACACTGCGCACCTGGTGAACCAAAAAGAATACAATTATTAATAAAAGATTGGTTGGATGAAGAGGAAAAAAATTGGAGGGATACATATAAGACACTGCTGCAGTTATTTCTGTGAAATCAAAAATCGTGTATATCTATGTCTCTAGGTGGATGTGTATAAAATTGTGGTTTTCGATAGTTTCATTCTTTTTTTTATTTTAGCACTTGAGAGAGTAATTAGAAACATAGAGATAAATAAAATAGAGGTGAATGTACACTGATAATAAATATAAAGAAAGAGAAAAACAGGTAATTATTTAGTTAATTTTCCTGATGAAGTATAACTTCAGTTTGTTGATTTCCTTTATTTTTTTTATTTCAATCGAAAAGTTGTTGAAATACTTTATTCCTAAATGGATATAATAGTTTTGCATTAGTTTGGTATTAAATTTTGGTATTTTGAAGTTGTCTTGATATCTTTTTGATAGGTGGGTTTCAAATTTTCTGAAGATATTATCTTTGTAAATTTGGATAATTGCATTTTTCTTGAAGATATTTTCTACTCGAGTCACCGCGAAATCTGCGAAAAGCTTCGACCAAGTATAATCAAAGCGTTTCTTTTGGATATGTGGTGGGTTTCTTTAGGATTACTTTGATGATTAGCTTCTGGATATTGGTAACTTTAATTTATTGAATAAATGGTAGTGGTACCTATGAAAGCAGGAAACAAAATACAGCTTTGAAATTGTTATTTCAATATCTCTTGCAAATGTCAAAGCTATACAAGTTTCTGCTCTGGTGGATGGTTGTCCAACTCAGTAAATTGTTAAAGTGTAAAGAATTTCTGAAGGTTTGCACTTAGAGTAAGCTTTGATTTTGGCTTCGGGTCCGGCGGTTTGTATACCATTCTCTTTGAAATTTTGTGCTCTACGCTTTTGTGTCCGATTTTTGTAATTGTGGTTATACTTGGTCAAATCAGAAATCAGAAAAAATTTCTTTTTTTTTCAAACGAAAAGCCTCATTTCTCATTTGAGTTTTTGAAATACACACTCGGAAACTTAAATGAATTGTAACATAATATATACTCCACAAAACAACACTTTGTTCACTCGAATCTGTTCATTAGATAGTCTCTGAGATATGATCCCACGTGGATCACGGACACGTGTCGAATGGACACGTGTCGAATCCGGAAAATTAAAAAGTCTTGGGATAACTTTGCGCGTTCGCTGTTTTTAAATCATAGGTCATAGTTTACCTCATTGGTGAGAAGATCCGAGATGAGGATGAAGGGAACCGACCCAGCGCCGATGGTGTAGGTGAACACGCAGAGGGACAGCGCGAGCACTGGGAGCCATTGCACCGCGCTGAGGTCTACTCCCTGTGACTGCAGGTGGAGGTACAGACCCATGCTAACCATACAAACTGCTACTCCAAAACTGGAGCAGGCCATTAGAACCTGCAGAAAGATAAAGATTGATGACTTTAATATCGCACCAACAGTCCCAACTCGTGCCTTTGGAACTACAAAGTTTCAAAGGTAATATTTTGGCCAAAAATTACTTTTTGCACCAAAATTTTAGGTTTTTTCCATTTCAAAACCCTTTCCAACCCGTCAGACAAATTTGTTCGTTTTTCGGTACAACTATCGTAGAAATCTTTGTTCCCTTATTATCATAGTGAGAAATATGATATAAACGGTACCTACTGGAAAGAAAAAACACCAAGCTCTATATTCAAATCTAAAAATTAACCACGAAAGAATTAAAATCTACACCTTTACGAAACCAAATTTTCCGATCGCAATTTAAAAAAAAAAATTACGAAATTTTGAGAATTAATTATTTTTACGTGAAACGATAGAAAAAGGGTGATAATTTCGTTTATAGTAGATTTGTCTAATAAAATATGTGATTAATTTTATTTATTTTCGTTACCAGTAATTTTAATTAGAAAATACGTAAAGTGAGCCATTTCTAAAACTTTTTAAAGTTTGAATTCAAATTTCGTATATTTAAAAAATTACATGGATTTTCCTAATATGAGAATTGGAAGAGTACTTTATCACCTTTCAAAAACAGTTTTTAGTTTTCGGATATGTTTACAAATATTTCATTAATTTGGATTTTATTGAACAGTGGAAATCTTTTCTCCTCTCTATTTTCTACTTTTTATTATAATTTCTACCTTTTATTATAATTTTTCCAATTTTTAGCGTGATTTATACTAAATCCAAATACTTACACTAGACTTTATATTTCATACAAAGTATGTACCCCATTGGTCACCATGAAACAGGTAGCCGCCTAGTATGGTGACTTAATATATCTACTTTATGTAAATGTCTCAATGATGTAACATGTGTTTTATAAATAAATAAATAAAAATATGTTATACGTACAACAATTTTTAAACTTTATAACCAGTTTTTCAACTACGAAGTTAGCGGTAAGCACCAGATTTTATTTTTTCTAGAAAATAAATTAATAACTTCGGGAGGTATTCGTTTGGAAACATCTTAAATATTTGTAACACGTTCTTCAGAATTAATTAAATGAACGGCGGAAAGGTCGAATCTCCAGTCCCGCTTGAGCGAATTCGACCGTGCGTTCGTCTAATACGCCGTGCAGCGGGCGTATATTTGTTTACACGCTTTCTTCACTTACGTCGTTAAGATTCCCACTCTATTTGTCTTCTTTTTCTTTTCTTTTATAGGGCAAATTCGACAGTAGGTCCGTCCAATACACTGGTCGCGAGTCGCAATTTGTATACAGGGCTTCTTTACTTACATCGTTAAGATTCTGAATATATTTTAGGGTATGTTGTCGTCTTAACGCATTGCGTGGACCCAGTGTGGGTTATAGAATCAATGGCGTTGATAGAATCAATTCTAGGATTAATTTGTGTGACCTGTAAAAACCTACGTACCTTTCTTCCTGACCGTTCAATGAGCGAAGTGACGGAGAGAGCACCCGTGATCTGTATGCACCCGTACACGGCGGCCGCCCCCTCTGCCGACAGGACGCCCGCCCCGCTCTCCAGGAAGATGGTGATGGAGTAACTGTGCACGGCGATCATCCCCATCCAGCCTTGGATGCAGATGGCCATGAGGCAGAGCAGGAATCCGCGCCGCAGGGGCTTTGAAAGGACTGGAATTGGTAAAAAGAATATCAGAAATGGGATCGCGTAGCATATTGCAAATGGCATGGTGGAAAGGGTTCCTCGACTGTTGATCTCCGTCAGTTGGCCTCCTCCAATATTAAGACAACTTACGGTACCAATATTAAGGTACGTATGCGCGGCCCATTTCGGCCAGTTTCTACAAATCTTAAATTTGGATTTATGATCCTAATACCCAAATAAACTGAAAACTAATTTTTGTAATGAAAAGTTTTATCATACATCTAGTACGGATGTGAGCTATTCTATTTTTTTTTGCTTTAAATTATAAGATATAGGCCATTAAAAATATTAATGTGATTTTTGAGGCGATTTGGGCAATTATTTGTGAGTAAATGAAAAACATTAAAAAAATTATTTTACTTTATTTATCGTAGAAATATAATGAAATATAAAATAAAAAATAAAAATGAACAAAAAAATCATTCTGATGGGTGTAAATTTAAAATACAAATTACCTATTTACGGCGGAACAAACTTTTGTCCTTTATATATTAAAATTACTACCCGAAAAAATCATTTTAAACAATGTTTATTTTTTATTTTATTTTTCGTTATATTTTTAAATAAGTAAAGTAAAATAATTTTTATAATATCTTTCATTTACTCACAAATAATTGTCAAAATTGTCTCTAAAATCATAAAACACCAACATCTTTAGAGCAAAACTTTAAACGCGTGTTTCTCGAAACCATTTTTTTCAAGACGGTTGACACGATATATCCAGTTCTACTAAACCAATTTGCTTGAAATTTGGTGTGAGCCTTCTCTATACATAACTCTATGGCGGGAACTAAAACTATAACAAAAATTCAATTTTTACAATTTTTAAAAAATTTCGAAAGTCAAAAAAACTGGTAAAAAAATGTCTTTTTTATTTCAGACAGCCGCCATTTTGTGAAAAATATTTTTTTTTACTTTCTTTTAGTTCGGGCCATAGCCACATTTATTTGGATGAAGAATTAATTTGGCATTTTTTTTAGATTACTAGGAGGGTTGCAATCGTGTCAACCAGGGCGCGCCATTTTTTGAAACCCCCCACTTCAACACCCTGTTACTTTTTGAATTTTGAATTTTTTCGTTTGATTTTTTTGTTATGTTTTCTTTAGTGTTTAATAAACATTTGGTAAAGTAATGGCTGGTAAAATGTTATTGTTTTTTTTTATTGCACCTGAAAAAACATCTACAATTCATGCTTCTTGACTAGAATACCACCTTAATGGCCTATATTTTATAATTGAAATCAAAAATAAATAAAGTTGCTCACATCCGTACTAGATATTTGATATACCTTTTTATTACAAAAATAATTTTTCAGTTTGGTTGGGTATTTTGATCTCAAATCCAAATATAAGATTTGTATGAAACTAGCCGAAGTGGGCCGCGCACTATGTCTTGATTGTCCTACAAATAAGTGAAAGGTTCGTGTGATTACTAATTGATTTATTAAGTTATCGTTAAAACTACTATGAATTTTAAACTGCACAGACGTCCTTGCTAGCTGCGTAAGGACGTCTGTAAAAAATGATGTCATTAGAAGATCTAAGAAGAGGCTGATGTACTCTTTCTGCAGAAAATATCCAGGACCCTCGCAGATTGCCCGGAACTCCTACAATTAATTCAACTACGAATTCCCAACAAACAAATCAGATCAGACAAATTCTCTCAATGCAGCACCAAATCTAAGCAAAACTCCTTCATTTATCGTGCATCACACATTCACATTTTGACATTTTTAATTCCACACCACACTCCTTAAAGGATCAGGCGATATTACTTCATAACAATAGATAATGATCGAATCCTACCACCGTTCAAAGAACTTCATTTCTGGGTTTTGTATTTTATTATTAGAATACTACTATACTTCAACCGAACCCCCTCCCCCTCCCATCTTACCCAGACCCTTTTCTCTATCTTAATTCGCATTTTCAAAGCAATAAACTCACTTCTATATTATAAAATCAAACGAACATGTAATTGGTAAAATTAATGTAACCTAGATATTTTATTTGAATATAAAACTGTTGGTATCCCGAATAAAATAAAATAAAATCAACATTCTTGTGATTCTTTCAAGGACATAAAGAAACCATTCCTTCGTTCCGAAAGCAATTTTAATGTTCTCAAAAGTGGTCTTGATATAATCTCATTCTTTTGATATCTTGAACGAAACCATTCCTTTGTTAAGAATATTATGAACTAAAAATGCAATTTGTCTGTCCTGAAACGGAAATCCTTCCCAGTTGGAGAGACAAAGCATAATTTTGTAATATATTGTATTATAATATATACATAAGTAAATAGAAAAATTTTAAAATGTTGGCGGATCAACTGTCATGGACCCGGTTGTCACAGTGGAAAAGATGTTGGATTCGAGAATATTTAACTGGGACACGGATATTTTTAACATTTAACATTTGAGGGCAGTCTGTGAAGCTGTTTAGAAAATTAATAGTGTAAGAAAGTCATTAATTGTTATCCTGGTAGACAATAGCGGTAGTTTAGATTAGACGTTAATGTTTTGTAGCAGATATCATTTGCGGGTTGTCTAACAGGTTTCGGGCTGTTGTAGATATTGAATTCCGTGAACGGTAAAAACACTTGTGGGAACATTTTTCACGTTTCGGAATAATTGATTTCACACCAACAATCACGTTTATCCACATTTTTCAGGAGACTAAGAACGGGTTTAAAAAAAAATTGACAATTCATCAATCGAAAGTTAATTTTCACGATCTGTGTAAGTTATAGGCCAGCAGCTTCATAAAACTTGAATAATCACAGAACTTGAATATAGACCTTTCACAGAACGTCAAAATTAACTTGGAAATTTGATGACTTATTCAAAATTTTTGAAATACTCATACAAGGGTAGCATTTAAACAATTTACATTCCTAATTCACTTTATTCACAATACAATTTACATTCTATTCACTTTTTTTACAATGTATCCACACAGGCAAAGCTGTTTTATCTTTGGGGATGCTGTATGGAGGATTTTTTAAGGATAGGAGGAAGAGGAAGTTCTGTGAAGGAAAAATTTATGAGGGGTTGGTAGGAATCTAGGGAATCTATCCCTCCCACTGCGATTCAAAATACGATAAGTCGAGAGAGTCCGGCTGGAGTGGTCTAGGTTAGGTCTCCATCAACCAGTCTCTCCCGATCCGGCTTGCCAAGCAGTAGGAGGGCAAACCAAGACCTAGACAAACCTAACCATTGAAAAAATTTGTTCAACCTCTATGAAAGAAGGTTCACACTTATCAATGTGCTTTCAAGTATCGAGTTGATCAACTAAGAAAGAATCGTCTGAATCCACCATAATTGTCATTTTTTTATTTATATTTATTATTTATATATATTTTTATTTATATTTATAAACTAAAGTAATGCATATAAGATCACCTAATGCCAAATTTCAATTTAATCCTAATATTATTGCTCATAACTTTAATTGCATCCACAAAAATATTCAAATTAACTGTAATTGTGAAAGCTTAGAATTAGTCACTGAATATGTGTATCTTGGTGTTACGGTAGATTGTTTTTTTAAATGGGACAAACATATTAAAAAAACCTGTAAAAGACTCAGATCAATTGCTAGCAGAATGTACACATTAAATTTTTTCCTATCAATTGATACACTTAAAATAATTTATATGTCACTAGCAGAATCAATAATAAGATATGGGTTAACAATATGGGAAAATACTACTGTAACCAACCTGAAACAAGTACAAGTTGCACAAAACGCAATTGTAAAATTATTAGTTGTCCCTAACATTTTCAAACAAAGACACAATACTCCGTTGCTGTTTCAGAGTGCAAAAATTTTACCTGTGAAGGCAATACTATGGTATAAAATTATAATTCAGCATATATTTACCCCGCAGCATAAAGAGAAACTAGATCATAAATATAGCACTAGATTCACGCGTAACGACGGGTTAATAGTTCCGAAATTTAATAATAAGTACGGACAGAGAACGTTTGAATACAACATACCGAAGATATTTAATTTATTACCTGACAATATAAAGCAACATAATTATATGAATAAGGTTAAATATATGGTGGAAAATTGGTTATTGGAAAAAGAATATTTATTTTGATACTTGATACTTGATAAAATTTATGAAAAAATGTTTAAACTGTAGATAAAAGATGTAAATTATAACTTTAAATATATTTGTAAGTAATTATAAGCACCTGCTGTCAAGCCAATTGCAATTGGCTTAGCGGGACTGGATTGTTGATTTATAAAATAAATAAATAAATTTAAAAAAAAAAAAAAAAAAGCCGTAATGGGCTTTTACATGAAGAGACGTAAATTTATATACACAATATTAATTACATGAGTTACATAAACAAGAAAACAGAATAAATAAGAATGCAAACAACTCGTTAGGTATAGAATATTATAACATAAATTAAAAGAAAGGAAATAGTACGAGTGAGAAATATGATCTAAAAGGTGTTGGTATTAGAAAGAGAAAACTCCACCATTTATATTCAAAATAGTTCCTCCATGGAACCGAAGTAACCGTCCGCAATTTGAGAAAAATTTATGAAACTTCGTGAATTTTTTACTAATTATTTTTATATGAAACGACAAAAAGTGAGATGACAGTAACATTCATAATACATTTGTCTAATAAAAGATGTACGTGTGTTTTTTTTTGTCTTCAGTAATTTTAGTTAAAATAACCGTGACTTGTGTCATTTTCAAAAGTGTTTTGTTTGCATTAGAAATTCCAATAATTTAAAAACAAAAAAAATATTTTTAATGACAAAATTTGAAAATTTATTTCATCGCTCTTTCAAAGTTGTTATTAGTTTTCGGATCGTTTGGAAAAATTCCATTTATTTGGATTTTATTGCGAAGCGGAAATACTCCGACCTTCTGACAGAATACGCCAGAGGCTAGAAGAGCTATTCTCCAAGAGATCGTTCTCCCGCGAGATGTCCTGTCAGATTTGTGTGATTTTCTACAACTGTTTTATGAATAAATAATCTTGCATACTTACAGGAATTTGTGTTTAAAACGACCCAAACTAAAATCCGTCCAGCTGAAATTTTGACTTCGGCCAATAGAAAGGGCAAATAACAGCCGTAAAAAATCACACAAATCTGACAGCACTTCTCGCGGGAGAACGATCTCTTATCACAAATTTTAGTGAATAGCCTTTCTGAGGGATAAGTGATCGACTTTGGGAAATTAGTTGAGCATAAGCACCTTTTGTGCAGACTTACCGAGCTGTTTGGCAGCTTGAAGGCGAGATGTCGGTACGGACTTGGTAGCGCCCTGAAGCCTCTCCAACTCCTGCTGCACTAAAGGGTCACGAGCGTCCACTCGCCACAGCCAGGCTATGGAATCTGCAGCTCTCTGACGTGATAGAAAAAAACGACCATTAATAACATAAAGATTGATAAAAACAATAAACATTTAACAAAATTTGTTCCAGAAGCCCAGATTTGAATCATTGATTGACACTGTCCATCAGGTTTTGCGAGTGCATGCAAACTTAATCGTCCCCTATAAACTTAGCAGTTGACGTAATTTTGGGGCTGGTCCTTCGAGAGTAAGGCATAGGGCTTGTCTTGGCACTGCGGCACCTTGAACCACCACTAATACAATGGAGCCGCAGTTTCGCGACATCATCCCTCAAATATGAAAGTCATCTTTCAGCATTAAAAAAATACATATTTCAAAAACCTCACATCAGCTTAATAACAATTATTAGAAATTGACAAAAATCGTCCCATGAATAATAAAAATACAAAGGAATGAAAAAATTAATGTAATAAATTTAAAGAAATATTAAAAATTTGTTGTTTGAAAAATTATTAATGTTAAGAAGACGAAGCTGTTTTTACCATTTAAATATTGTATATAATTAAAGAAGAAGATAATAATAGAAATCTAAACGAAATATGAAAAAGAACAAGACACAAAAAAATAAAAGATGTGGTCGCAACAGAACCTCACGTCTCACCTGAACAAACGCCTCTACCCGTTCAAAAACTGGGACCTCTTTTATTTAAATGTCATTTTTTTCAAACTCGTATTTCCAAAATCTCTTATTTCGACAATCGCAACAGCCCAAAAAACTACGCAACACAAAAAGACAATGACTTAATGAAACTTAAAATATTAAATAATTTTAGTTTGCATACCTGAATTTTTCCCTTTTTCACTAGCCAGGCAGGCGTCTCTGGTGCGATCAAAAACAGTACAGTGCTCAACACCGCCGATACAAGCATCATGACAGCTGCTGCTCTGTAGCTCATGAATCCTCCCACAATGTAGCAGGCTGTGATGCCGCACGTGTAGGTCAGTGTGAGCAGCGAGCCGAGGGTCCCCCGTACCCTGGCCTCCGAGGTCTCCCCGATGTAGGTGGGAATGTTGCCCATGGCGAGGGCCACGCCGATGCCCATGATGAACCGGCCGGCAAGCAGGCAGTAGATGTTGTCTGTGGCGATAATTGTAATGGCGTTTATCTGTTGAGTGAAGTTTAACATTGTCAGTATTAACCCATAGAACCGGATTGTCTACACTGTTTACCGGCTGTTAAACAAAAATGACATGAAATTTCTTTCCAAATTTATAAATAATCATGTAGATCTTCCCTCTTGGCCACAACCAAAATAAATATTAGTGTAATGTATTGAAATAGCTTCTATATGATGCCGACAGATGCCAGCAGGAAAGGTGCTTCTATCGTTTGCCGATAGGAATGCCCGAACAGGCGGTGGCCGTCGAGAGTGGTTCTGGTCAGCCTACCACTTAGATTCAATTATCCGCTAGTACAGGCAGGTCGTGTGATTTATAGCTTAATTATTGTAAATATATAAACTCATAATAGACCAGTTTGTTAATAAGGGCATATTGTTATTGAGAAGTACCCTCACAGAATTAATAGTGTTTAAATGAGAATAATACCAAACATTAAGAAAGCCTTAAGTTAAACAATAAATAGTTTGCAGGATAAAAACCACCATTCCATCCCAATGCGATGCGCGGTTTTCAGCCAACATTTTCCAGAAGCAGAGACGCTTCGACAGCCCAGTTTTTTCCCTAAAACAATTATATAACTGAGAAAAGTGGGAGGAAGTCTTCCGAAGACCCTAGAGAACAGGCAAAGTTTATGTTACCGCAAATGGTATCCCAGCCGCCATAGCGCACACCTTCCTGCCGGCCGCCTCCGCGAGGAGTGCGGTGAGCGGCGTGCACAGCAGTGCGGTCATCGGGAAAGCACCCGCCAGCCAGGAGGCCAGGCTGGCGGCCTGGTCAGGGTCGAGCCCAGAGAAGCCCTGCGCCGCGGCCGGGCCTGTCAGGAGAGCGGGTAGAGTCACCGAAACAGCAGACAGAGGTCCACCCGCAGCGCGCAGTTGCGGTAGAGCTGGAGACAGCCACCCTATCCCCATGCCGCAGTTCAAGGAGCCGAGATTGCCTAAAACGAACATGTTTTAATGTATTGGGGGGCATTCTAGTCTAGAAAATAATTATTTTTTCGAATTTCCATAGTTGAAACATTCAAAGGATTTTTCGCATTTCGCATTATTTTAAAAACCATTTTAGTGACGTAGTTTAGACGGAATCTAACAAGAATCTAAATAGAAAAAAAATTTAAACGCATTTTTCTCAAAACTACTTTTTTAAAGACTTTTTTTTTAAATGAGCTCCACACAGGAGGCCCTGAGAAAAATAATTTCCCTCAGGGCCTATGTCATCTTTGAGGATGCTGTGTGGAGGGTTTTTTGAGGAAAGGAAGGGGAGGGAGAGTTCTGGGAAGGAAAAGGGTTTAAGGGGTGGGTAGGAATCTGGGGTTCAATATGTCTTGGTCATCCGCCTAGACAAACCTCCCCCCCATGAACCCGGGCACCCCTGCTAAATCACCAAACGTAGCGAACCACTTGGGGTGACCTATACCAGAGGTGTTGGTTATCCAATAAAGATTCCCGGGGCGGCGGTACCCATTCCCGCCTCCCAAATTGTTGGTTGACACGATATCTTAAGTTCCGCGGAACCAATTTACTTGAAATTTGGTGTGAGCCTTATCTACACATTACTCTATCGCCCCTACCTAGAACTATAACAAAAATTTCAATTTTCACTTTTTTTTTTAAATTTCGAAAAGTAAAAAAAAACTGGAAAAAATGTCTTTTATTTTAGACAGCCGCCATTTCACGAAGAAAAAAATTACTTTTCCGAGATACGGGCCATAGCAGCATTTGTCTGAATTAAGGATTAGTTTTTTTAAATTTTTTATTACCAGGAGGGTTGTAATCGTGTCAACCAGGGTGCACCATTTTTTTGAGACCCCGTACTTCAACACCCTGTAACTTTTTGAATTTATAATTTTATCGTTTTGTTTTTTTTTTATGTATTCTTTAATGTTTAATAAATATTTGGTAATGTTTAAGTAATGGCTGGATAAAATATTATTTGTTCTTTTTTATTGCACCTGAAAAAAAATCTAAAATTCATTCTTCTAGACTAGAATACCCCCTTCTAAATAACGTTTTTAAAAAATGGAAAAAGCGCAGACCTTTAAAAAAATCACGATATTTTTCTTTACTACCTAACCTAACCTAACCATAACAAATTTAAACTAAGAAAATATACATATCAAAGATTAGAACTAAATAATTTCCAGGTAAAAAAGTATTTTTTTTATAGTAAGGTAGGTACTTTACTGCTTATTTGCATTTTTAATACAATCAGTTCCAATTTGACAAATCACGTGAAATTCAAAATATTATTACTTATTTTTAAAAACCTCTATTTGTCTTATTTTTTCTTTTTAAAGTTAAATTAAATTCAATTTTTTTTATAAGAAAAAATCTCTTTTTATAACTTTTATAAGAACTAGTTGAAGATAATGTTGTTGATTCTAAAATATTTGAAATATGAGATTGACAAATATGACGGTTTGACAGAAGGTGGCAATAGCGAAATTGGATAACGCGCACGTCCCGGTTAGACGAGAGGTCTTGGTTCGAGTCCCAGTTGCAACCATTGTCTTTTTCTATTTTTCTGTGTCTTGTTCTCTTTCATATTTTCATTTAGATTATAAGTGTTATCTTCTTCTTAAAATGTTAAATTAAATTATTTATCTAAAAAAGCATTGTAACCACTGGAGCGACAGCGCAATTTAAAAATTTTTTCTCCGATTGCTCGACATTTTTTGGTGATCATTTTGAATATTTTCCGCCCAAATTGAAGAAAATCACACCTCCGAATTTTAATATAGAGACATACAAACTGATTATAGATTTGTATAGCCAATGAATTCACCTATCTTTTGTCGATTATCACAAACTCGTAGGATTAATAAAAAATATATATAAAACCGTAAACTTCTACTTAATTGCTTACAAATAAGGGCAAATTTGTCAAAATTGGCAGCAAAGCAATCCTTTGTATTTTAAATAGTGCCATATTGTGGCCAAAAGCGCTCCAGTGGCTATTTAAAAATTAAAATCACAATAATATAATAACCCACTATATTACACGAGTCTTAAAAAATAAGTAAAAAAGATGGGCTCTGCTGTGTGAATTTGTAAAAATCTATTACAAATATTTTTTATTATTATTATTATCAAATAATGTTTTTTGTTTGTCCCTTACATTCGTAAACCATTCATCCGATTGGGTTGAAACTTTGGTGAGTTATTATGCGCACACTCGGGAAGGTTTCTCTGTATAATAGCGTACAAAATTTGTGGAAAAAAATTACAATAGGTGGCGTGCGAGTCTTCTGAAAGGGGAGTGTATTTCATATAGTTTAGAGGCAGGAAGAGAAAGCGGGAGGAGAAGGAAATCTGGAAGGGGCGGAGGGGAATAAAGGAGAGGGGGTTGCGGGAAAGCGGACCAGTGAGGGGGAAGGCAGGGAAAGTGAAGGGAACGTGGGAGGGGGGAGGGGGAAAGGTGGAAGAGGAACGTGGGGGAGGAATTGGACACATGAGAAAGGACACGCAGGAAAGGGGTGGGGGACAAGGAAGAGGCAGAGGGGGAGATTACAAAGGAGGTGTTATAGCGGTAGGGGATAGCACAGGGTAAATTTGAAAAATCTATACTTCTCACACGGGCAGCTGTATGTGGACTGCTCACGCATCAAAAAACCTTCTGATTTATTCGTGTGCGCACAAAACGGTAAAACAAAAAAATATTGTGAAGATAAAAGCACTTCAATAAAAAAAACACAAACACTTTCTTTCTTCGATTGGAATTGCAACGCATTCCGGGTACTCGCTGGTTCTCTATAAACAAAATGTTTGTAATTACAGAAACTCCAGACCAGAGGTATTTTTTTTATATGAAATACCGCACAAGAGTCCCAACTGCTCCCGTCTGGAGCCAGTGAGACTATGGCATCCCCAATTGCGGTATGTTGTGAGGCTGAAGGTAGTGGGGAGGGGAAGGAGATAGGGGAGAGGAAGGTGGGGAAGTACCTGACTATTCAGATCTGGTCACTAAACACGGCTAAAGCCATTTCAAGCAACGTTTCAATTCTGAATGGTGGTCTTACACCAGGGCGATACTGATAGTATCTTCCACTCTGGAACGTGCCGCAAATATACTATATATTATTTGAAATGAATAAATTGTGAAATAACACAAATTAATCAAATAAAATTTATTTGCGCACGCCGGGTTCGAACCCGCGACCTTCGGATTGTGAGTCGAGAGTGAATCTTACAATTTATTACATTTTGTTTCGTCAAAAATGAATCATATTCTAAAGATGAAATGCCAATAAAAACTTGATCCATGTACCCATAAGAAATTCCAATCGTAACGAAGCAGAAAGATAAATTTTATTTAATTAAAATACGTACTTTTGCACACAATTCGTTATGCTTATTCAATACCGTAGCAACAACTGCACAATATAATAAAAGAATGTCCATACATTTATGATAACTATTGGAAATAAAAGATTTAAAGAATTAAAAAATGGTTCTACAAAATAATCTTTAAGAGGAACGTTTGCGCGGCCCGTTTCGGCTCTTTTCATGCAAACCTTAATTTTGGCTTTGAGATCAAAATACCCAAACAAAATGAAAAATTATTTTTGTTATCAAAAGTGCGCCCCACCGTTGAATTTGGCAGCCACCTCTGGTCCGGAGCTCCAAAATACTTGAAAAATACCCTCAACTCTGTGCAGAAACGGTCGGTCCGTTTGATAGATTCTCCCATCTTAACGAACGGATCTTTAGAGCATAAGCGTCGGGTGGGAATGCTATCCATGTTCTACCGGTATTTCAATGGAAGATGCTCTGAGGAACTAGGGTCATTGATCCCTTCAGCACCGGTGCATAGTCGGGAGAAACGCCAAACGCGCGCCCAACATATGTACACGGTTGACATTTGTCACATGAGAACGGGTCGTTTTTTCGACTCGTTCTTGAGTTCAACAGCTCGGCTATGGAACGATTTGCCGACATCTGTGTTTCCTCCCTCCTACAACATGGGTCTCTTCAAGACCAATGTTCATTCCTTCCTCTCCTCAAAAAGACCCTCCACGCAGCATCTCAGATGACAGAGGCCCTGAGGGAAATTATTTTCCTCAGGGCCTTCTGTGTGGAGTTAATGTAAAAAAAAGGTAGGTATATCAAATATGTAGTGCGGATGTGAGCTACTTTATTTATTTTTTCTTGAAATTATAAATTATAAGATATTAAAGATTTTAATGTTTCATGATTTTAGAAACAACTTGGGGAATTATTTGTCAGTATATCTAAAACATTTAAACAAATAATTTTACTATATTTATTATAACAATATGATGAAACATAAAATAAAAAAAATTATCATTGTTTAAAATGCGTTTTTTGGGTAGTAATTTTAATATTTATGTCGAGGACAAAATTTTTACTCCGACGTGAATAGGTAATTTGTAATTTTAATTTACATCATCAAAAAGATGTATACTAGTTATTTCTATTTAATTAATATTTTATCATACTTTTTTAATAAATATGGTAAAATAATTTTTTTTTAATATTTTTCATTTACTCGTAAATGACCAAGTTGCCTTTAAAATCGTGATATATTATACTGTCACCACGCAACATTACAAATTTATAAAGATAATATTAAAAATATAGTTGCACCCTTTAAAAATAACTGAAACTACTCCAAAATGTGAAAAAACAATAGGACAGCTAAATCATAAATATCTCGGTGTTAAATTTTTTAATTCATTACCAGAAAAAATTAGAAACAAGAATACAAAGATAAAAGAATTTAACAAACTCACCTTAAAAAATTATACTGAAAACTTGAACTGAGACGGCCTCCGTGGTCCCGAGGTAAGACTCTCTACTCACAATCCGAAGGTCGCGGGTTCGAACCCGGCGCGCACACATAAATTTTATTTGATTAATTTGTGTTATTTCACAATTTATTCATTTAAAATAATATATAATATATTTGTGGCACGTTCCAGAGTGGAAGATACTATCAGTATCGCCCTGGTTTAAGACCACCATTCAGAATTGAAACGTTGCTTGAAATGGCTTTAGCCGTGTTTAGTGACCAGATCTGAATAGCCAGGTACTTCCCCACCTTCCTCTTCCCTATCTCCTTCCATTCCCCACTACCTTCAGCCTCACAATATACCCTAATTGGGGATGCCATAGTCTCACTGGCTCCAGACGGGAGCAGTTGGGACTCTTGTGCGGTATTTCATGTAAAAAAAAAAATAATCACATCAAATAAAATCAATGAGATAACCCCCCCCCCCCCCCCTTATACACACAAGCCCTGCTTATTTACGGGGGTACATTAAATACTGTTTTTATGACTAATAAATTTAAAAAAATAAAATAATCTTTTTTTCAATTAACTTTTATTTTTTCTAGGTATTTGTTAGTTGAAAAATATTATGATTGGTGATAGACACACGATCTGTTTTAATTAATTATTTACTTCTTATATTAAAACTTTTTACTGACTGAAGGTTCGATTCAGTTTCGGTTTCGGCCAGTTTCGGCAAAAAATCTAGTTTACATGTTTTGTTCATTTTTATAATTTTTGTTTGTTTTATAGCAGAAATATATTTTTAAAATATAAAATATATTTTCACCTACTTACATAATTATTTTTTTATTTCATTTAAGATAAAGTTATGCGTTAAATCCTATTTAGATTCATCTTTACGACGAAACGGTTTATATCAGTGATTCCCAAAGTGGTCCAGGTGGACTCCCAGGGGTCCACGGGAGACTCGACGGGGGTCCACGTAGAAGTGATAAAAAAATGGGGGTCCACAAGTTGTAAGTGGGGGTCCACGAAAATTTATCTGCATCCTTATTCTCTATCTTTTGTGGGACTATTATCGAGATAACAGACGTGATCTCCTATCAGATTTGTGTGATTTTCACATTTTTAGATCGTTTTCAACATAAATTCCTGCAAGAATGCAGAAAAGACAAAAGATAGAGAATAAGCCTGCTGGTTTCGATAGTAAAGAACAAAAATGTTGGCTTGGCTTTGCCTGTCAATGTAGGCAGACAGTACACTAGTATTTCGTTGAAAAATGGTCATTTTGAGACCCCCCCCCCCCCCCGTTGTGAAAGACAACAACTCCAGCGTTATATTCAATATACCCCTAAAAAACGCGTATCGAGTTTTGTGAATATGGTAGAAATGTTGCAGCAGGGGGTCCACCGAAACCAGTAAAATTTTGAAAGTGGTTGACGAGAAAAAAGTTTGGGAGCCTCTGGTTTACATTATGAACTTTATAAAATATGCTACAGATAAATTTAAGCTTTTACTAGCTTTTCTACCAATTGGAATTACAATAAAATTATTAATTACATTACAAAAAATATAAGCGTAAACCACTAAAAAAAATGTTTTTGCATGATTTAACTATGAAGTAATAATATAAGAAACAATTTTTTTTAAATAACCCTTTATGGCTAAGAATATTTTTGAGATTTTGTATGTTTAAACTTTTTTTCATTCTTATAAAATTATGCACAAAATAAATAAAAACCACTTTTTCACTTAATTGCCTCCTTCAAATAAGACGCTCGATTTTAAATTTTGAAGGCATGAGAATCGAAATATTTCTAGCGTTTAAATTCATCTTAACACGTTCCTGTTTGTATAAGTGTAAAAAATAAGCCAAATTTCAGTGAACAATAGGTTTTTAACAATGTCTAAAAAAAAATCGGTTATGGTTTCGGCCGAAACTGAGACAGATACCGAAGATTCGGTTTCGTTTTCGGTAGAAAGTCCTGTTTCGGTCGGACACTCATTAAAACATTGCTACTTTAAACTGGTTCCGGACCGTTGGGATTTCGTTTGGTTTTGACAAAAAATGTTTTTCTCGCAATGCATAATAATTATATGCGGATTGATAGCAAGCCTATTAAGTAAGTAAGTCCTACCTAAATTAAGTACCTACCTAAATTTGTTATCATAATATTATATTAATATAACATGATGATAACAAATTTAGGTAGGTACTAAATCATAAAGATTTTCCCTACCACGGAAGACTTGAACCTCACGAAACCGTTTCCGCTGTTGCCGCAGTTGATGTAAACAAAATAATTGGATATTTGAATAAAGTGACAGATATACACTACAAAACATAATACAACGTAGAAAAATATCTCATTCATCAGTTTCCAAATGGTATACTACTCTTAATCATGAAAACAAAAGAAATTTAATTAAATGTATATTTATGTAGACTGGTGTATCTTCTGTATCCTGTTTACAGATTGGTGATGAAAAACAAAGACACCCACGTGATCAATAATGAAAATATCATTTATTAGGTTTCTCAAATCGTTACACAAATGAAAGTTGACCTCAGACTAATTTGATCAGTTTTCGGACAACTTGTACAGGTCTCATAGAAATCGTTGTGTCTCCCTTACTAAGTATTAACTTAGAAATATCATCTAAACCAGAGGTTCCTCAACTTTTTTTCCTCTTGGATAGGGTTACCATTTTGAAAATTGAAAAGTACTGGCAAAAATCCGGACAGTCCAAAAAAAGTCCGGTCATTTTAATCACATAATGCAAATATTAGGTATGCATTTCAAAACGGTGTGGACGTGGAATTGAGTATTTGCGAGTTCATTTTTGCTATCCAAGCTCCAAACGCAAGTGTAGAAAGAGTGTTTTCTCTAATGGGAGCACAGTGGACAAAAGAGCGTAATAGATTATCTGTACCCTCGGTCAGATCGTTGTTGATGATTCAATACAACCTTAAAACTATGAGCTGCGAAGAATTCTATAAGAAAACTTCGAATGAACGAGAACTGCTTCGTCAAGTTTGGCTCTGAAAAATATTAAAATTTATATATTTGTCGAAAATAAATGTTATGTTTTGAAGAAGATATTTTATGTTAGAACTTAAATTTTGTTGATTGTTTGCAACTGCAATTAAAAATTATTGTTTGATCTCCATGAGTTGATTGTTAAAGAAAATTTATATTTTGTTTTTAGATGACTTGGAAATTAATAAAGATTAAAGGCTTATTTTAAATTTATTTATGTAAATTTTATTACTCTTATTCCATCTAAACCAAAAAATCCGGACAAATTAAAGGGCCGGACAAAGTCCGGACAAAATGCTAGAAGTCCGGACATGTCCGGATTAATCCAGACGGATGGTAACCCTACTCGTGGACCACTTTCAAAGGTTTCGGTGGAGCCCCTGCTGCAACATATCAACCATATTCCCAAAACTCGACACACGTTATACTGAATATTGAATATAACGCTGGAGTTGTGGTCTATCATAACGGGGGGGGGGATGTGATATGAGACGGGGAGCGGGATAGGATATGGGTACGAGATGGGTCTCAACATGACCATTTTCCACCGAAATACTAGTGCACTATCTGCCTACGTTGACAAGTAAAGCCAAGCCAACATTTTTGTTCTTTACTATCGAAACCAATGAGCTATATGCTCTGTTTAAGGAACTAAACGTGACAAAATTTATAAAACTGGAAAGACTTCGGTGGCTGGGTCATGTGGAGGGAATGACCGAGCATCAAGCACCAAGGCCCTGCTGAACTCAAGACCGATAGGGCAGTGACGTAGCGTGGGTGTCAGCCGCCCGGGGTGGAGGAAAATTTTGCCCCCCCCCCCCCCCCCCTTATAAAGGTATTTCGAATTTCGCCGCCCCCCCCCCCCTATATAGGTATTTCGAATTTTGCCGCCCCCCTTTATAGGTATTTCAAACGTAGATTTCCTTTTTTTTTATAACGACCGCATTTTTTATACGACGGTTTTTATATCACATGAATCGACTTTCTTCCAAAAAAATCCTGTTTTAAATTCTGCTACAAATTTATAACTGCTCTCGAAAATCGATAATCTCTAATTTTTACAATGTGTTCATAACACAAGGCAGGTTTCAACTTAAGATTGATTTTGCGTTAGAGAACCAAAATAATAGTGACACATGGAACAGTCAATTTTAAAAATTTTTCAGCGTATGGCATGCAACTCGAACGTAAAACTTGACTAGGTCCTCTAAGAATCTGCAACTTGTTATTTAATTTATCGTTATATTCTGAACATAAAACAGGTTTTAATTAAAATTAAAACAGGAATTAAGACTAAACTCAGTACATGAAAATGGTTTATCTTTGATTTTGGCAGCACATTCATATTAGTCTGCAATTAGAATTTTATCACTGCACTTCAAATAAGAGAATGTTTTCCTTCAAAATGTGTTAGGAGATGATTCCACAACTGAAATTTTACATTCTGAATACAAAACTGGCTTAAAGTAAATCTGTATGCGGTGAATTGAAACCACACTCAGAACATGAAAATGGTTTCTCTTTAATTCTGGCATAACATATATAGTCCGCAACAAGAATTTTATAACTGCACATCGAATTATTTTATTTTATTATCTTTAAATAAAATAAAAAAAATAAAAATTATAGTTAAATCATGCAAAAACATTTTTTTTAGTGGTTTACGCTTATATTTTTTGTAATGTAATTAATAATTTAATTGTAATTCCAATTCGTAGAAAAGCTAGTAAAAGCTTAAATTTATCCGTAGCATATTTTATAAAGTTCATAATGTAAACCAGAGGCTCCCAAACTTTTTTTCTCGTCAACAACTTTCAAAATTTTACTGGTTTCGGTGGACCCCCTGCTGCAACATTTCTACCATATTCACAAAACTCGATACGCGTTTTTTAGGGGTATATTGAATATAACGCTGGAGTTGTTGTCTTTCACAACGGGGGGGGGGTCTCAAAATGACCATTTTTCAACGAAATACTAGTGTACTGTCTGCCTACATTGACAGGCAAAGCCAAGCCAACATTTTTGTTCTTTACTATCGAAACCAGCAGGCTTATTCTCTATCTTTTGTTTTTTCTGCATTCTTGCAGGAATTTATGTTGAAAACGATCTAAAAATGTGAAAATCACACAAATCTGACAGGAGATCACGTCTGTTATCTCGATAATGGTCCCACAAAAGATAGAGAATAAGGATGCAGATAAATTTTCGTGGACCCCCACTTACAACTTGTGGACCCCCATCACGCCTATGTGGACTCCCATCGAGTCTCCCGTGGACCCCTGGGGTCCACCTGGACCACTTTGAGAATCACTGATCTAAACGGTGTTATAAAGAGAAAATACCACGCTTTATTTTCAAATTTAAAAAAAAAAACCACAAAATAATTTAAATGTGTACCGTTATCACTCCAAAGTTTCCCGCCGCAATTTGAAAAAGGTATGAAACTTTGAGATTTTTTTATTAATTAGTAGCGAGTTCCCGGCATGCATTGCTACGCAGCTTAAGAGGAATATAAACGCTAGAAATATTTCGATTCTCATGCCTACAAAATTTCAAATAGCGCGTCGCATTAGCACGAGGCAAGTAAGCAAAAAAGTGGTTTTTATTTATTTTGTACAAAATTTTATAAGAATGAAAAAAAGTTAAAACATTAAAAACCTCAAAAATAGTCTTAGCCATAAAGGGGTATTTTTAAAAAATTGTTTCTTGTATTACTTCATAGTTAAGTCATGAAAAAACATTTTTTTAGTGGTTTACGCTTATATTTTTTGTTATGTAAGTAATAATTTTATTGTAAATCCAATACAAAGAAAAGGTAGTAAAAGCTTCAATTTATCCGTAGCATATTTTTTGATGTTCATGATGTAAACCGATTTGTCGTAAATATGAATCTAAATAGTATCAAAACAGGATTTCACGTATAGCTTCATATTAACGACCGGCAATACGGATTCCAGCGGAACCGCTCGTGCGGCGATCTTCTCGCATATGTGACGCATGTTTGGGGGCGGTGCCTGGAACGTTTCGGTGAAACCCAAACGGTTGCACTGGACATTTCCAAGGCCTAGTCTTAGCCATAAAGGTGTATTTTTTAAAAATTGTTTGTATTACTTCATAGTTAAGTCATGAAAAACATTTATTTTAGCGGTTTACGCTTATATTTTTTGTTACGTAAATGATAATTTTATTGTCATTCCAATACATAGAAAAATCAGTAAAAGCTTCATTTTATCCGTAACATGTTTTTTGCTGTTCATACTGTAAACCGATTCGTCGTAAAGATGAATCTAAATAGTATCTAAATAGGATTTCACGTATAGCTTTATCTCAATAAATAAATTAGTTTTATTATTAGTTTCTTTCCCATTCGTCTCGTTCGCCTTCCGCCTCCCCTTCCTCTCCCGCGTCCCCTTCCCCTCACGCATCCCCATTCCGTCTTCTCCCTCTCCTCGCTCCCTTCTCTCGCTTCCCCCGTCCCGTGAACGCCCCTTCCGAAATCACTTCCCCCCTTCCGCATTCCATACATTAATTCCCGTACATTCAGTTTTCAAACAGCTCGCGTGCCACCTATCACAAATTTAAAATACAAATTTCGTAATGCCAGAGCTCACCAGCATATATAGAAACCTTCGGGTGTGCTCAACAATTCACCAAAGTTTCATCGCAATCTGACGAACGGTAAATCAACGCTTAATTTCATGACACCAGAGCTCACTATTGTATACAGAGACCATCGCGGGCATGCGCACTTCAAATCCCCAAAGTTTCATCGCAATCGGATGAATGGTTTAGCAACGCACAGACATCTCATACACTTATATACACCCAAGCAAACATATTTTGATTTTTATTTACATAGAGATTACGTTTACAATACATTTGCTTAGTTGTTAGTAAAACATATATTTGAATCAGAATGTAATTACTAAAAAATCTAAACGAAACATAGAAATAAAATGGTACGGGTCCATACAAGATATCGAAGCCGAGATCTCTTGACTTGTCGGGTCAAAGCGCCTTAAACAACTCGGCCATTGGGACCAATTCATTTTACGTCAATTTTGATGAGCATGACCTTTAAAAGTTATTCCAATAAAATTAAACAATTATTTATTTATTACTAGATGGTTCCCGGCATGAGTTGCAATGCCATATTCAAAGAAATAAATTTTCTCCCTGTATGTCTTTTCCCTTGACTTCCCGTTCCCCTCCCGCGTTTCCTTCCCTTCCACCTTCGCTGCCTTCCCTCTCCCGTTCCTCCGTCTCGCCTACCCCCTCCTGCGTTCCATATATTCAGTCCCAGTGCATTCAGTTTTAAAACAGCACGCGAGCTACCTACTACAATTTTTTAAATATAAATTGTCATTTGTTACATATTAACGACCATTCATTTTTATATAAGAACAATTAATCAAATTTTGTACCTAACATAGATACCTATTAAAAATATCTATAATTGTTGATTCGATTCAAATTATTGTGTAAATACATCCAATTAATTCATTAATTTAAAGAGTAGGATTTAACAATCATTGTTTGCAAAAGGTCATTTCCAAATTTTTGACAGTTTCGCAAGAATTTTTGTGATGATTAAAAAACTTTTCAGATGTATTGTCATGTGATTGTAATAATCCAGAAACCTTTTTACCTACATAAAAAGCTGAAGTACTCGGGGTTTTCCCCGAAGAACTGCCAACGTTATCTTCATTTTCTTAACGCATATTTTTATTGGCTGCTGTCTTTATGCATGATTGCAAGATTTAACCAGAACTAAATGGTATCTAGATAATGTCTTGGATAAATTAATTTTATGTATTTAAAATGCGATGTCTATTGACATTTCTGCAAGTCTAGGATAAATACTTATTTTTCGAAGAATTGTGTAATTAAACATATTTGCTGGAATACCCATTTTAAAATTTAGAATAACTAAGAATTTGTTTTGTATTCTTTCAACAGCCTGTACATGAGTATTATAATGTGGATTCCAGATGAGAGAATCGTACTCAAGCTGACTTCTAACATAGACAAAATATAACAGTTTAATACACTTTATATTTTTTAAATTCCTAGTTAGCCTTGTTATAAATTCCAACATTTTTAAGCCCTTATTACAGATTTCTATTTTTACTTATTTTACTCATTAAGTGTTATTAATACGTTGGCGATCTGCGGTCGTGCTAGGGAACGATGAGAAATTACCGAAAATTAGCAATACAATCCTTATCGATGTGTGGAACGGCTATGAGCGATAAATTATAATAATACAAGAGGTTTTGGGTTCGAGTCCCAGGTGTGACCATTATCTTTTTCTGTTTTTCTTCGTCTTATTCTCTTTCATATTTTTGTTTAGATTATTATTGTTATCTTTTTCGTCTATGATTTAAAAATCTTTACTTGGTTTGCTTAAAAGAAACCTGGCTTGAAACTTTCCTGGCTTGAAACTTTTTTGAATGCAACAAAATGTATTGTATATGTCTCATAATGGCTAAAAAGTAATTGACTTCTTAAACTACAGTAAAACTTTTTACCTATTTTAATGTTATATGTTAATGTTAATTTTTATAAAAACAGTAAAAACAAACCCCCCAATAACCTTAAAATTAGAATACATAATGCTAATTGTAATCAAGTAACATGCTCTTCCTGCTTTGAACTTGCAAAAGTTGAAAAAATCAAATATTTGGGTATTTATATTGATACAAATTTAAATTGGCAATCACAAATTAATAATACCGTTACTAAATTAAGATACCTTACGTAAATATTTTACAGACTTAAAGAAGTACTTAATATTGACAAATTAAAAATGATTTATTTTTCTCTGGTGCAATCTTCACTCATGTACGGAATAAAAGGATGGGGTGGTGCGCTTGATGTTTTTATAAAACCTTTACAAATAACTCAAAATTATATTATTAAAGTTATGTTTAATAGAAACAGAACATTTTCGACAGATGCATTATACAAAGAAGCTAAACTATTCAGTCTCCGTAAACTATTTATAATGCAAACTATGAAATATATCTTTAAAAACAAAAACAAATTCGAAAAAAATGAAAATAGAATCAACATTAGAAATAATGTTTTTTTCACAAACAGTACACTTCTTATTACACTAAGCACTGATTGTTTCACTATTCCACTATTATTACACTACTTCACTAAATATGCAATTACTATTATACTTAATATTATACTATACACTTACTGTTGCACTGTTTGTGTGCTCATTTTGTGCATAGCTATTTAAACAAATTTTAATCATGTTTTTGCTTTATATGCCCATTGTTTGTTCCTTCTAGGTACAATAATAAAATATATTAAACTATATTACCCACGCACAGGCTGCGCCTTAGTGTGTTCCCATTGTTTTTATTATGTCATAGTATTGTATACATCAATTGTAAAATTTGGGAAAATAAAGGAAAAAAATATATATATGAATATATATATGAATATATATATATATATATATATTTTAATTGCATATCCATCAAAATCTGAGGGTCTTTCATTTTCTTTCAACAGTACTTATTTTATCTTCGTATACGTTCAATCTCTTTGAAATTGAATGTCAAGCGGGAATATTTGATAAGTATCTATTGATATTGACATTGCAGACGTGTGTTTGAAGTGGATGGTTGGTTCGGATATGGCCGGAAGCCAGCATGAGAGACGCGGAAATTGGCACGTGCACTGTGTACGCCGAGTGTACGCGAACAAATAACATGTAACACGTGGATAAAGCGGCGTATCCTGCGCCACAATACACATGAACACTAGCTTGAACAGCACCCAAAACATTGAAAATTTGAACACTTCGTGTTCAAAAACCCTGTGTTCAAGCTTTACCACAGGCGACGGAAAACATTCATCTCCCGGGCGAAGGGGGAAGGCTGGCGGGGGGAAATGTGTTCATATTTTTACAAGAGCCGCGCGATGCGGTCATGTATGGAGAATCAAACCGAACAAGTTTTTGAGGTTATGCGCAATGATTGAGCTTAATAATCACTACTTTAAAATATTATGATACCTAAATACAATATAATAAATATATTTGATAATAAAATTATAATATAATAACGAATATTAACAACATTAATATTAATATTATTTTTGAAGTGGGTGAAGCGGGAAGCCTGAAGGCAGGCGGGGCCGGCGGGGGGGAAATAAATTCATATTTTTACAGGAGCCGTACGGAGCGGTTGGTACCGGAGATAAATCGAATGACGTTTGGGGTTATGTCAACCGCGCGAGCCTAATACCTAATTATGACTTTAAATTGCAAATAAATACTGTCGTAATGGATGATTATATCTTTCGTGAACTCACTTGTAAATAAAGTCTATTAATTTATAAATCGGTTTCAGAGACACGGAAGAAATTGACCAATTAAAATAGGTATTCTATTCTTTCCCTGATAAATAAATACCTAATAAAAAATCTAGTTAGGTAGGTTAGGTCTAAGTTGAAATCTGCGTGTTCTCCTTTATATTTCGTCTACAATATTATCGCTAAATTTCTTAACAAAACTCGACTTTTGACGTTTGAATTTCGAATGCGTAATTAATTACGCATTCGAAATTCAAATACTAACTTCTTCATCGGAACATATTTTAACATTTATTTAAACGTCAAACGTCAAGTGTTCAGTTGCGTACGCGTGGAAAGGCCACTAGCAAAATTGTCGGACCGCGCGAACTTCACACCTGTTCACACCAATCTTTCAAACCATATTTCAAAAACGCAGGAGACGGAAAACAAAGAACGTTTATAGTGTGGTTCAAGCTGGTATTCATGTGTATTCTGGCGCAGGAGTTCCGCCTTAATGTGAACAAAGATACTAAGTATAGGATTTGTATGAGTGCTGTTCAGAAATAAGTCATGATCGAAACATTTACTCCAGAAAAAAAACTACACATAACAACATGTTAACACTCAGTAATTTGGCGTATTTTTCAGATATTCAAAATAATTCCGCTTTACAATAAAATATCCCATAACTAAAAACTGTTTTTGAAAGGTGATAAAATACGCTATCAAATTTTATAATAAGGAACTCCAGTGAAAAATATTATGGCTTTAAAAAAATATGTTCATATAGACCAATAAACGCTGATTCTGAATATATACGTTTTATTAAATAATATTAAATATAGAGTTTTAAAAAAAATATTAAAAAGTCCATTTTAAAACGTGTCATTAAAACACCCTGTCAAGTTGGTATTGCTGGATTTTGGCGGCGTGACGTCACCGCGCCGCGTCACCTGGGTCAAAGTTATATAGAAATGTAAGACGCAAGCCGTTCGACATTCCGTGTTATTGATATAAACCTCTATAAAGAGATTTGGACATATAATAGTTTTTGTTTTTATTGAAACATTATTTAGGCCTAAACAATTCAGTATCAAAAATAAAGTATCTCTATTAGTTTATCTATATTATTTAAAATATTCAAAAACTCTAACTGTACAAAAAACGACCATAATGCCCAGTTGAACGCTCCAATGCTGAAATTCAAAATGGCGGGAGTCGAACAGCTGATTCCAGTTCCATACAAAATTCATACTTCGGTTGATCATGATGACGTCACACTAGATTCGGTGGCTTAAGGGGGATCTTGAAAATTTAAAACTTTGAAATTTATTTTAACTATTAAAACTAACTATAAAAATAAAAACAAATATGCAGTTATTTAAGTTAGAAGGTCATTATTCATAAAAAATGGACTGGAGTTCTCTATTCAAAATAAACATATAATATTTGAAATAGGTACAAAAATTTTGGATGCAAACATAAAAAAAAATTTAAAATGGCTTACCTCACATTTTTTCTAACTAAACTTACTGATAGCAAAAAAACATACATATATTATAAGACAAACGTATTTTAAACGTTACTGTCACCTCACTTTTATGTTTTTTGATGTGAAAATAATTAATAAAAAATTCTCAGAGTTTAATTTTTTTTTTCAAATTGCGATTCAAAATTTTGCATTCATAAAAGTGGACATTTTACTTTTTGGGCGTTTATTTTTTAGATTAGACTAGCTTTATAGCTTCATGTTTTCCCTTTCTAACGCCGCTTAGGACATATTTCTCACTCTTAATTTATTTTATTTTATTTGGGAGACCAACATTTTACATTAATATCAGAGCATAAAAGTAATTTAGTCACAATAATTGTACCATTTACAGGTTTCCACATGGGTATTATATACAAGTGTTATGACAGATAATAAAAATCATATTACAAGAAACAATATAATCTAAATTATAATCTAAATGAAAATATGAAAGAAAACAAGACACAAAAAAATAGAAAAAGACAATGGTCGCAACTGGGACTCGAACCCAGACCTCTCGTCTAACCGGGACGTGCGCGTTATCCAATTTCGCTATTGCCACCTTCTGTCAAACCGTCAATTTCATTCGTCAATTTGTCAATCTTTGTCAATCTCATATTTCAAATATTTAGAATCAACAATATTATCTTCAACTAGTTCTTTTTTCCATATTAGTGACGGTTAGACGAGAGGTCTGGGTTCGAGTCCCAGTTGCGACCATTGTCTTTTTCTATTTTTCTGGGACTTGTTTTCTTTCATATTTTCATTTAGATTATAAGTGTTATCTTCTTCTTCAATGATTTATTGCGTTGATGGAAATAACCTTCAAAAGTTATGAAAAGAAAGTTTTTCTTATAAAAAAATACAATATTTTATATTTGTTTAACGATAAATTGAAGATATCCTCTGACTTGGTATAATTATTTCGTTCCATTAGTATTCTGAGCAAATACGAAAACATATGTTAGTCTCAGAATTTCTGCACTGAAATTAATCCCGAATTTTAATATTGCTTAGTGGAATCCGGAAGCTAATCAAAGCAAGCCATTCTGGACTATCAACTAGATCATTTAAAATTGTATATAGAAATAAGAATTCAGTGAAAATCCTTCTGTCTGACAATTTAAGCATATTCACATATTTTAAAATAGTGTTATAGTTCAACATAATTGCTGGAATACTTTGTATTCTTTCAACAGCTTCTACGTGAATATTATAATGTGGGTTCCAGATGCGAGAATTGTACTCAAGCTGACTTCTAACACAGGCAAAACATATCAATTTAATACACTTTTAACTGTTAAAATTTCTAGTTAGCTTAGTTATTTATCCCAACATTCTTAAGCCCTTATTAGAGATTTCCGTTATGTGGTTAACAAATGAAAGATTTGATTGAAAAGTTAACTTAATTTAAAATTTGATTTAACTTAACCTAGATTCTCAACACTTCTAACAGTATCTGGTTTGTCACTGGGTAAATAAGTGGAGGCTCGCCTCGACCTTACTACGCATATATTATAAAAAAAACCACTTGTTATCAGCTCAATTACAATGGGTAACAATTATCTCAGCCCACGGAAAAGTTTAATAAGGCATTTTCATTCCGTTTTTTTTAACAAATTTAAAAAACACAGGATAAAAAAGAAAAAAATGTTTTCTGAATTATTATTGTACTTACTTGACTTATTTTAACCAGTGATTCCTGACATTATTTGAAGCAAAAATGTAAATGAAATTTTTGTCTCTTACGACATTTTCGATGTTTTATTTTTTTCAACTTAAAACATCAAAAAATCAGTAGGTACTGGAAATATAGGTTCGCAGCAAAAGGTTTGCTCGCCTAGTGACTAGTATTGACGTGTGGAAGAATTTTTGTTATTGTTTGAATTCACATTCACATGTTTTATAAATATTGTCAGAAATCACTGGTTAAAGAAATTCAAGTACGTCCGTTGATTCCCTGTATAATTAATGTTATCTCCAATCTTAATGGGTATTTCATCATCCCCATGATAGCTTATCCATACGATAACGAATATTAATAAATAAACAAATAAATTTTCACAACTCGGCTAACTCATTCTATATATAGCCACTATTCATAGGTTCAAGTAACTTTTTTAAATAATTAAATCATGTTTAATAAATCGAAAATGTACGTTATCACATGGTTCATCTGCGAGGAGTGTGGTGAAACACCCTTTGAATCTTATAACATGATATCTGGTCGTAGTACGCATTTTCAATTACTACCAGAATAAGCTCAATGAATATTTTTATTTTTTATTTTAACTTTTATGAGTAAAACCTCAAATTGTAATATTTAATTAAATGAAGACACTATGAGCGAAACTCAATCGAAAATCTGGAAACAGAAAAATCAGAAAAAGATATTTGCACCTCTGGGACTCGAAACAGGACCTCCCTGAATCCTACATCCTACGAATATGTTATAATCGTCAAAAGATCGGTGAATTCATTGGCTAATAGAACTTTAATCAGTTTGTATGTCTCCATATTAAAATTCGGAGGTATAATTTTTTTTTTAATTTGGGCAAATATTCAAAACGATCACCAAAAAAAATGTCGAGCAATCGGAGAAAAAGGTTTTAAATTGCGCTGTCGCTCCAGTGGTTAATGAAACATTACTACCAATTTACACAAAACCTTGACAATTTATATTAAAAAAAAACAATTTATGTAAACCTTCCTCATGAATCATTCTATCTATTGGTGAAAACCGCATGAAAATCCGTTCAGTAGTTTTTGTGTTTAGACGCGGCGGAGGACTTTAATTTGTGGTTATTATTTATGGTTGTAATTTATTTATAGTTATAATTAATTTATGGTTGGTATTTACGGTTTAAAAAAATTGAGGGTAAACTTTCGAGATAATTGAATGTGCTAATATGAATACTGTTTGTAAATAGCTGTCAGCTGTCATCCCGTACGACGAAAGCAAAGTTTCTAAAAAAATATTCGCATTTTAAGCCTGTCCAGTCATCCTGAAAATTAACCAAATTGATACGTAAAAATGATAATTATAAAGAATTCCAAGTAAAACACTCACAAATTATAGCTGCCAACACCTGGTGAATCGGGAACTTCATTTTTCTCTCTTTTATTTCCAATCCGTTATTCTTTTCGTTTGTCATGACTATTTTTTATTTGATTTGCTCTTTGGCTCCGGTATGCCAATGCTTCTGGGTGCGTTTCCCAAATACAACTGAAAACTGTAACAAGCTCAACTTGTAAATAGGGTAGCCCATTCACTTGCGAGCATGTTGATGACGAGCACGACGTCACACGATAGTGACGAGCATGTTTGTGTGGATGTCCGCCAGATAAATCGATATACACGCTCAATGCTCGGTCATGCTCTGACTGCTTGTTCCGCGATTTTTCATCCCGCGACAAAATATCCCCCGACAAAATATCCCCTACAAAATATCCCCTGACCAAATATCCCCCGACAAAATATCCCCCGACAAAATATCCCCCGACAAAATATCCCCTACAAAATATCCCCCGACAAAATATCCCCCAACAAAGTATCCCCGACAAAATATCCCCGACAAAACATCCCCGACAAAATATCCCCGACAAAACATCCCCGACAAAATATCTCCTACAAAATATCCCACGACAAAATATCCCCCAACAAAGTATCCCCGACAAAATATCCCCGACAAAACATCCCCGACAAAATATCCCCGACAAAACATCCCCGACAAAATATCCCCGACAAAATATCCCCCGACCAAATATCCTACTGACAAAATATAGCCCAACAAAATATCTACTAAAACCTAACTTAACCTAACCTTACCCAACCTACCCTCACCTAACATAACCCAACCTAATAAAAAAATTGCACAAAAATAATACAGACGTCCTGTAAGGTGACTGGACAACTCAGAATGAAACCAACTCGGAACCATCTCAGATAAGTCATTTAGAGTGATAAAAAAATATATATAAAAAATTGGTTACATAGGTTGCGTTTGGTTAGGGTTATCGGCTAATTTAAAAAAAAATCATGGTTTTTTTAATGACTTTTCAAAAAGTTGACTCTTTTTTTGTTACGTAGCACACATTTAATTTTGAAATAAAATTTTATGAATATGATAAAAAGTGAAGCCACAGGTTTACTACAAATTTTATTAAAAAAAGAACCTGTATTGTAAATTTTAAGTTCATTCTATTTGAAGTACCTTAAGTCGAATATTCAAAGGTATGTATTTTTAAGCCAATTTACATTTCCAACATCAAAATTTTAATATTTAGGAACAAAAATGTTAATTTCTAATAAACACGTCGGAAAGGTTATTTTATCTAATAATAATAATAATAATATTATATTTCATTCCAGGATGTGGAGAGGATAGTGCAATGCAAGAGGATTGTACATATTTATATAATATGTTTTATAACATATTTTAATACAACAGATTTTTTTTTTAGAACATAGAATAGGTAAAAAAACAAAATTAATATTAAAAAATTAAAATTAAAAAATGGATAAATGATCAATTCTATTCTTCAAGCTCGGGCCCAGCGCTCACTCAGGAGTGGGGTTTGGTGCTGGAACGCTGCGGTCACCACTGCATTGTCAGAAGCCATTAGCCGCATCCTGGCTCCAGTGACCCAATGTCTCATTAGACCGGCGAATCCGTGCAATCCTAGTTCAGTGAACATTTTCGATGCACTGTTATATCTTCTGAATCCAAATATAATTCTACATGCATCATTATATTGGATCCGGAGTCGTTCCATTGAGGTGGTTCGGTAGTTACACCATGCATGTATATAGATTAGTGCAAAATGCATTGAACAATCTAAATTTTAGAACATTTTGCAAAAGGGTTAAAAAACTTTATTCTCAGTTGGCATGGAACTGTCCAGTAAAGACAACAAATTATTGTTATTTGTATTATTTTCGTCCAATTTTTTTGTTAGGTTGAGTTAGGTTAAGTTTCAGTGGATATTTTGTTGGCGGTGTTTTGTCGGAGCTTACTTTGAGGAGGATATTTAGTCGCGGGATAAAAACACGCATTACCCTGAATGATTGCCGCGAACATGCTCGCCCGTGAAACAGCCGCTTATGACGTAATAACTGCCCGTATATCGCTGATAATTTCATTCAACAAAATTCGCTTGCCAAAACGTTTCTGTTTGGATTCGTTTTTATTCATTTCATTGCCAGCGACCGGGGCGTGTGTTGGCCGTTAATTTATGTACAAATGCAAATACGTTACACGCCTTAAGAGACGATCTCAACATTAATCATTGGCATTTTAATAAATTTTCTAATTCTTCATTATAAAGTTTAAACAAAAACAATTTTTTTACAATACTTGATTTAATACTGGAAATAACTGTTTAATTCTGGTAAGAAGGAAAATTCGCACAAAACAGTTTATTAGATTCCTATTGGATTATTTTCGTAGTTTATTTATATATGAAATGGAAGGAACAAATATGTCAAACAGTAAAAAAAATTAGAAAATCAATAAATATATTTTTAAGAATCAGAAATTTTCTGTCCATACAAAAATCTATATTTAATCTAGTATGCCTTCCATTCTTCACAAACTTTGAAACTTCAGAACATGTTAAGCCGCCGCTATCCGAATTCGACCGATTTCTTACATATCTCCCTTAAACATTTGAAGTTTTTAAGTTCTTAAAAAATATATGTTACTTTTGAAGATAATATCTAGATACGTTCTACGCCGAAACGCAAATGATATGAAATTCCCTCGATAAAAAAAAAAATCGCAAAGTATGCTCCGAAAATTATTTAAAACAAGTCTATTTCTATTATTTTACAAGTTATATTTGTGAAAAAATTCACAATGTTTCTTTAAATGATACTTAAGATACGTTCCACGAGATTTTTGCTCTATTTTAAACGAGTCATGTTTTATCAAGCTTTTTCGCAATTTTCGCTGCGATTTTATCACTGAAAATATTAGCGCGCTCTGTCCAACTTTCGTAATTACATATCTCTCCATCTTTTTCTTTTTCCGCCGAGAAGCGCCGCCTTAAAGTGAAGTTGGAATCCTATACAACCAAAGTGACGAACTACGTAACAACGCTCCTAACAACGATCATCTGTCAGATACAAAAAATAGAGAGTGTAAGTGATGTTAGGACCTTGTAAAATAAATGGAGCTTAATTTTAGAACTTCTCCGTACAAGTATCTACGGAAATAAATATAGTTCTGAAAAATATTTCAGTTATAGAAATGATCAAAAGAAATAGTTCTGTATTCAAAGGTCATTTTTGTTATTATGTGCGTATAACATAAATAGATCTTCCACACGTATAGTTATTGGGTACGTGCAACATAAATAGATCTTTCACAAGTATTGTTTTTAGGTACGCTCAACATAAATAGATCTTACACAAGTATAGTTATTAGTTAGATTAACATAAATAGATCTTCAACGAGTATAGTTATTAGGTACATTCAACATAAATAGATCTTTCACGAGTATTGTTATTAGGTACGTTCAACATAAATAGATCTTCCACAAGTATAGTTATTAGTTAGATTAACATAAATAGATCTTCCACAAGTATAGTTATTAGGTACCTTCAACATAAATAGGTTTTACACAATATAGTCATATTAGGTACGTTTAACATAAATATATCTTCTACAAGTATAGTTATTAGTACGTTAAACATAAATAGATTACGTATAGTTCCGGAGATTGATTTTAAAAAATGTATAAGAACTAAATTTTTTTTTTCAGCGGGCTTCCATGGTGTAAAATCAAGAATTCCTATTAATAACAAGGATATTTGTAGGAATGGAGGACATCGTCATTTGTTAATTCTCTCTTATAAAGGATACGCAAAAACCTCTTTTGTACTCTTCTTATTTCGAGGATATGATTCTGTTCTAAAGTGGCCCAAATAATGGAATTGTACTCCAAGATACTGCTAACAAGCGCTTCATACGTTACTGACTAACAACACAGACAACGTTAGTACGTTATACGCTTAGTACGTTTTTTTTTTTTTTTACAGTTAATACCGCACAAGAGTCCCAACTGCTCCCGTCTGGAGCCAGTGAGACTATGGCATCCCCAATCGGGGTATGTTGTGAGGCCGAAGGTAGTGGAGAGGGGAAGGAGATAGGGAAGAGGAAGGTTGGGAAGTACCTGGCTATTCAGATCTGGTCACTAAACACGGCTAAAGCCATTTTTAAGCAACGTTTCAATTCTGAATGGTGGTCTTACACCAGGGCGATACTGATAGTATCTTCCACTCTGGAAAGTGCCGCAAATATACTATATATTATTTTAAATGAATAAATTGTTAATTTAAAATAATATATAGTAATAAACGTTACTAAATTACACAGACATCTTCTTTCTTTGTGTCGTTCAACGCACTCCGTGTACTCGCTAGTAATACATAAAACAGGATTAGGCAATTAGAACACTCTGAAGAGCTATTCTTTATCTTTTGTGAGAACGAGATCGTTCTCCCGCGAAATGTCCTGTCAGATTTGTGTGATTTTCTACCGCTGATATTTGTTTTTCTATCGGCCGATGTCAAAATTTCAGCTGTGAGCTGTCACGTATTTTATTTTGGGTCGTTACACGAATACCTGCAAGTATGCACGCTTATTTATGCATTTAACAGCTGTAAAAAATCACACAAATCTGACAGGACATCTTTTGTGAGAACGATCTCGTTCTCACAAAAAATAGAGAATAGCTCTTCTGAGTTTTCATCAACCGAAACCAAACAGTTAACCGGTGGTTTGAGAATGTGGCTTATAATAAATTGAAAAGAAGTTAAGATTTATGAGCCGTAGGACTTTTTAAAATAATAATACCCAATAGGAATACCTAAATCGTTATTGCAAATTAATTCAATTGAGAAACAGGTTTATTTGTAGAAAGCTGATAAGTAACAAAAAACCCACTTGGTAATGTTGAAGAAAATAAACATTCCCGTTACGAATAACCAGACCCATTCATTAAATTTATTAAAAAAATTGTAATCTACAAATTAAAATCATAACGATAAATTAAATTTCTGCAATGTTCACTCCTTCCTTCTCTCCATTCGTTTTCCTCACTCACGCACACAAAATACAAAACATTTATTTTAAACTAGTTGGTACCCGGCATGCGTTGCAATGCCACTAATAAAGAAACTAGCCGTTAAAAACCCGCTCCGCAGGTTTTTGCTGCTAGGCCCTGCGGGCGGCTTTTGGTTCGGCTTCGTCCAGTTAGTGTTTGTGACCACTTTATAAATCCAATAGGAACTGGTTCCAAAAATAGCCTGTTCCTGTTTCAGATCCACTGTCATAATAATAATAATAATAATAATATTTGGATGATTTATATAGCGCCATTTTTGTGAAAAATCACCTCAACGGCGCTGTACAAACTTACAATACATTTATAAAATCTATAAAAACTACAAACTAGACAAACAATCAAAAACAACTTATGGCTCGGTAGTCACCGGGACAAAGAAACCGAGATGACGTCACATGTAATATAAAGCCGCTTGACACGATTGAGTATTACCGTCAATCTTTCCATATTCGGAGGGAAACTGCTAGTTCACTAGATCGTAGTACTAATTAATATTTGCCTGGGCACGTCCACTCCAACCTGCCGAAGGAAGTGGCGACATCTTGTGACGATTTTTAAATTTAAAACCGAATTACAACCGTAGCTTCGTTTGAAATTCCACGTACACAGATGTTATTTGTGGCGCGGAGCGTAAGGCGTGGCGTCAGACATACAATCGAAGTCGGGTTGTGAAATTCAACCACGCAGACCGAATGCTATGATTGTTTCTCCCTACGTGTCTTTTCTTATTCGTCCCGCTCCCCTTCCCCTCTCATGTCCCCTTCCTCTCACACGATCCCCCTCCTCCTTCTCCGCCTTCCCTCTCCCCTCTCCCTTAAATCCCCCTCCCGCGATTTCCTCCCCTCTCCCGAGTACAATATATTCAGTCCCATTCCCATTCAGATTTTTAAACAGTTCGCGAGACACCTATTGCATTTTTTTTTACAAATGTTTTGTTACAAACATACATTTTTGTGTAGTATAAAAACAAATCAATCGAATTTGGTACCTATTTGAAATAAATATAATTTTTGTTTAGATTAAAAGTATTCGATTTTGGTTTGAGTACTTCAACAAAATTCATTAATTTAAAGAGTTTTGAAAATTGAATTTTGATTTAAAAATTCAAAAAAATTTGAAAATTGAATTTTGATTTAAAAATCGATGATTTGCAAATATCATTCTCAAGTTGTGACATTTTTGACAGTTTTGTAAGAGTTTTTGTAATGATTAAAAAAAACTTTTCAGATGTTGTATGTGGTTGTAATAATCCAGAAACCTTCGCGAGGGCGGAAAGCATGTATTTTTAAAGTTTCAAGCATTTCCTAAGCTTAATATAGCAATACATAAACAATTTTTAACTCATTTACCCCCCAAGCATACTTTGATTTTTATTTACGCCGATATTCATTTATTGAAGATGAACCATACTTTTGAATTTAATAATGAATAGATTGCTACACTGTTATGTCAATGGTATCCATTTAGACAAACCTGAAATCTTGGAAATTAGAAAGACTTTAATAATGAGTTTAAATTTTGTAAATAACCAAAAGACCCGATATTAAATTTGTTCCCTTTGTAAAGTACGCACCATTACACCTCCCTCTCCCCCCCCCCCCCCCCCCTCTCCCTTCCCACTCCAGCGAATCCATTGACATCTTGTAGTTTAAAGGCCCGTCTCTTGCTAGCTCCGCCATTAACTTTTGCATTAACATTCCCTTAAACATCACCATTGACATTGCCGCATCACTATAAACATTGATAATCCTTGTGTTTCGAGCTTTCCATTGGCAATGGAAAACATTCCTATCCCGGGTGAAGCGGGAAGGCAGGCGGAGCCGGCCGGGCCGGCGGGGGAGGGGGGGGGTTTAGTTCATTATTTTACAGCTACCGCGCCGAGCGGTTGGTAGCGGAGAATAAATTGAATGAGATTTGGGGTTATGTCAACCGAACGAGCCTAATAATTATGACTTTAAATTGTAAATAAATACTGTCGTAATGGATGATTATTTCTTTCGTGAACTCACTTGTAAATTAAGTCTATTCATTTATTAATCGGTTTTAGAGACGCGGGAGAAATAGACCAATTAAAATCGGTATTCTATTCTTAATTCCTAATAAATAAATAAATACTTTTTAAAAATTCGAGGTGGGTAGTAAGGTCTAACTTGAATCTGCGTGTTCTCTTTAATACTTCATCTACAATCTTTAATCTCATTGCTAAATTTCACAACAGAACTCGACTTTTGACGTCTACGTAATTAATCACGCACTCGAAATTCTTAAATAGTACTTTTATGTCGTTCGATAATCGATATTAGTTGGATATCTTTCCTGATAAATAAATATATTTTAAAATATCTGTGTTTTTTCTCTGATGAAGCATCTCTTCTTCATGAGAAAGCATTTAACATTCATGTAAACGCCAAACGTGAAACGTTAAGTGTTCAGAGCAAACGCGTGGAAAGGTTCTTACCACAGACCATCAAAAAATTGTGTGTAACCGCGCAAACTTCGCTTCGGTCTTTCAACCATGTTTCACCAACGGAGGAGACGGAAAACAAAAAAATGTTTATAGTAACGTCAAAGCAATTGTCAAAGCATTTGTTTAAGTCAACGCTCGGAAGAGATCCGCCTTTAAGTAAGCCCTGATAAAGTAAGCATTGCTTACGAAACACTTTTGTAAACAATACGGTTTTTTAAACAATAAAAGTGGAACTACTTAAGTATTTTATTATTTTTTGTTTAATATTTTTCACCGAATAATCACTTTCCAGAAAAACTAGTAAGTGTGAGTTTATTGGATAAATTTACATAATAAAATTTAGTTTGTCTGTAAGCGATAATAACGCATTATGTTGAAGAATTATGTAAATAAGTTCATTTACCTATTCAGAAGACGTTGTTTTGTTACCAAGAGGCAGTACTGAAACTAGTTCACATAACGATGTTCTTCATCATCTTCAAGAGCTCCCTGCGTCCAACTTTGAACATAGATCACTTTAAACGTTTGCCGATCCTGGGCGGAAACCTGCAGACCTCTTCAGATCATCTGTCGGCGGCATTGCTCTTCTTTCCCAACAAATGAAGCCATCCAATGATATTAAACTTAAAACTCTTTACTGTTCGCTGGTTCGCCCTCACCTTGAATATGCTAGTGTCATTTGGTCTCCTTTCTATGCTGTCCATATTTGTCACATCGAATCAGTAAACATCGCTTCCTACGAGGAATTGCTTGGAGATTAGGACTTGAAAGAGGCGAGTACTCGTATGATGAAATTGAACAAATTTTAAACATTTCTTCTTTAGAAAAACGTAAAAAGGACACTGATCTAATTTGCATATTCAAAATTATCAACAGTATTATTGACACACCTGCTTTGTTACAACTCACCCAGTTTAACAGCCCTTCCCGTAGACTCCGAAATAATTAATTGCTGTTCCTCAATCAACATTCTACTAATTATGGATATCGTTCTCCTTTATCCAGAATGTCGAGACTTGTTAACGCAAGTCAAAGCATTGAATTTTTTGGTGTTAGCCTAAATGACTTTCGGCAATCGATACGAAATGTGTAATTTTTAAAGTCTTTTAAATCCATCTTCAAGCTTTGACTTGTAGTCTTTTATATCTATGTGTTATTTATATTATAATTTGTCAATGCTCTTCATTTATATGTACTTTCCTTTCATTGTCATATCTTTTTTTTTTCGTGTTATTGTTATGTTATTAATGGATTATTTGTCCGTAAATAAATAAATAAATTATAGTTCCAGCGGTCTTCACTCGTGCAACATGTCCAGAAGAGTTCCATTTGTATTGCGGTTATGTCAGCCAAAGAGTTTCCCCTGACATAAAGAAAGTTATCCGATGATATTATGGTTCCAACGGTCTGCAGTCGTGCCATTTGCCCTAAAGATTCCATTTACATTAAAAAATTAGATTTATTTATTTATTCATATTTATAAACACACATATTTCAAAACGAAACAATACAAAATGGTGCTTTGTCTATCCAACTGGGAAGGATTCCCGTTTCAGGACAGGCAAATTGCATTTTTAGTTCATAATATTCTTAACAGATGAAAGGTTCCATTAAAGATAACACAAGAAATGAGATTATGTCCAAGTAACTATTGAGAACATCAATAATTGCATTCTGGGCCCGGGCACAAAAACCCCACGATAATTTCGCTATTTAGCTATGATGAAAATTTGATACTCAGATATAAAAGTTTGAAAACGGTCCTCTGAAAGGAGTCACTCCTCCAGCATCTCTGCATTTAGTTCTAGGACATTTTCCATTCCCACAATTTTAACAAAATATATAAAACGTAAAGTAAAATTTTTAAAAAATCCTATCCACTGGAGCGATTATGGTCGAAAAATAGATCAAATTTATTTTTCTGCGATTGATAGCGGTCCAAAATTCAACTACATTTTCCTACCATTCGTAAAAAATTTATTGTAATTTTTTTAAACATTTCCATGTCCAGCCATTTATTTTAAAATGAAACTATTAAAATGCTTTATCTATTATGGCCATATGTGTCGCAAATCCGAACTGCATAAACTATTTTAGAACGATGTTAAAAATAATTTTTTTAAATTTTTTTTTCACGCAGAATTTCAGTTAAAATTAAGTTCTTTTTCCATATAAATGCACCTTTCATTATCACGTATACCACAGACAACATACAAAAATCGAAAATATTCTATGTTGACTCGAATAAGTACCTCTCACGGAGTTTCAAAGTAACAAACACTCAGGATTCGCGCGGTATTGCATTTAACGATTTTTTTTTTATAAACCTTTCAAATATGAGATAAAAGTTAAAATACAGGTTAATTCATTGGCTATATAGCACTGTAATAAGTTTTTATGTCTCGATGTTAAAATACGAAGGTATGATTTTTTTAATATTGGCGAAAAATTTTAAATTGATCTTTTAGAAATCTCGAGCAATCGAGGCAAATTTATTTATTTCGCGTGGTCGCTCCAGTGGTTTTAAGTATATTGTTCTAATGACAAGATTATTTTTATAATAATAGTATTCTGAATTTAAATTATATCTTAGAGCAAAAACAAACAAAGTGCATTATGTAGAAAAAAACAGGAACTAGTTTTTACATCGTTGATGTGGTTTGTACTTTACACAACTGAATCTTTTACCGTACGTTTTTTAATGGTTGTTTATCAGTGGTGTAAAATTCAAAACACGTTTATTAGTAAAATCCTAGGAATATAAAAAATATGTATTTTTTATATTCCTATGATTCCTGAGAAAATCGACAAAGCGAAAATCGATAAGCATTGAACCACTGCTACTCTTTATAGAAAAATCGCAACTGAGGTGGCTTGGGCATGTGCTAAGAATACCTGATGACCGAATTCCGAGGAAGATACTAAGTGCGATTCCAGAGGGTAGACGTCCAGTGGGTCGCCCCAGACACAGCTGGGCGAGGCAACTCCAGAAACTGTGTTAGGAGAGGATGGGACTGCCAAGGACGGAGGCCGAACAGTCATTTCAAGACAGGGACGTATGGAGGAGCCTTTTCGATGCAATGGGTCCCCGACCCGAATAGGATAAGGGGATGAAGATGATGTATTTTTTAATATCCACGGTACACATATACCACAAACAGTGATTAAAATCACAGTTAAAATCTTAAGAAAATATTAGAAATAAAATAAAAAATAACAATTGATTTTGGCATTTGATTGTGAAATGACATCAGAGATATAAGTAAAAGATACAAGTACATTTAAATTCTGTAGTAAAAATAAGTTAGACTTAGATTTGATTCAAATTTTTGATAGCATAGCCCTCTTGTACCTACCTTCCGTGCAGTTAATTAGATCCGCCACATCTGCCTATCTATTACTTACTTCATGCAACCTAGGTACAAGAGAGTATTTGAAATACTCAGTCCTGGTATTGTTGCATTAAAACAGGATTTTGGAACGAGTAGTTTGAACAAAAATATCTAGTCGCAAATAATTCTTCGATCTGAAAGTCTTAACAAATTTAATTCTTAAATCAAGTAATAAGGAACTCCAGTGAAAAATATTATGGCTTCAAAAAAATATGTTCTTATAGATCAATAAACGCTGATTCTGAATATATAAGTTTTATTAAATAATATTTAACGTAGAGTTTTAAAAAAAAATTAAAAAGTCCATTTTAAAACAGTTCATTAAAACACCCAAGTGTCGAGTTGGTATTATTGAATTTGTGAGACGTGACGTCACCGCTTCCATAATTCTCCTGTCACCCTCAAATTTGTATTGAAAATACGGCAAGCCATCCAATATTCCGCATTATTGGTTTATAGAGATTTGGACATATAATAGTTTTTGTTTTTATTTAAACATTATTTAGGCCTAAATAATTCAGTATCAAAAATGAAGTATCTCTTTTAGTTTATCTATATTATTTAAAATATTCAAAAACATTAACTGTACAAAATACGATCATAATGCCCAGTAAAACGTTCCAATGCTGAAATTCAAAATGGCGGGCGTCGAACAGCTGATTCCAGTTTCCTACAAAATTCATGCTTCGGTTTCCTTAATATTGATTTCGATTCGTAAAGCTAAAAAAATAATAATCTCAAACAATTTTTATACCACTCTCCCGTAATAATATTGAAAAATATAATAAATATAATATAATAAATAAATAATTACATCTAAATAACGTTTTTTATTGGATAGTTTCATTACTTCTTCCATACAAAATGACAACATCTGTTGAAAATAACTAAAACTTTTGGGCAGATGACGTCACAGGGGCAGATGACGTCTTGGTGGTTTTCGAGGATCTTGAAAAATTAAAACATTGACATTTATTTTAACTATTAAAACTAACTATAAAAATAAATATGCAGTTATTTAAGTTTGAAGGTCATTATTCATTAAAAATATTTTAAAAATTGGACTGGAGTTCCTTATTACAGGTTTTGTTTTCAATTGGAATACCGAGTTAAAAATTAATGTGTCTGAGGAATTTATATTGAATTTTTTTCGATTGAATCTGAATGTATTTTAAAATGGGGGGACCAGATCGAGGTGTTATATTCGACTTAACTACGAACTAAGGATCTATACAATTTTAATCTTTAAATATTCCTAAAACCTGCAGAATTTCGCAATACATTATGTAATAATAAATTGTGATGCTCCTAAATAATAGCTTGTGATTACGTATGTTCAGAAAGAAATAGTGAGAATGTTGATATTAGAGTATTTCACGGATGCATTGAAACCAATATTGGCGTTAAATTGCACAACGAAAGTACGGAATTTTTTACAAACAATTTTATGGCGCCGGATTTTAATTCCGGTTTATCTACCATACTTTCCTTTCCAACCGATTTAATCACATTTTTATAAGATTGTTTAATTCATTGGAATTTTTTATGTTTTTAATTTACCTTTTACAATGTTTAGCAAATTCAAAATAATTTTGAAGATTTTGTTTAGCAATAAAAGTGCAATTATCAATATCAACAACGAGGTACATTGTGAAAAATCTCTTCAATGAAAAACATTTAGAAATTGCACAAGAAATACAAAAAATTGATTTTTATTAGTTTTATTGAAATGTTTTTGTTTAAAGGTATTCCTTATCACTTGGTTGGATTTAATTTTTTTTTATATTCTATTGAATATAGTGAATTGCTAGAAAGTTAAAGAATTCTTTTATAAAAGTATGTAAATTTTAAAAGTATGTTAACATTAAAACATCTGTATTGCTCACTAGTACGAAGCAGATTAGAATACAATTCCTCTGTATGGTCACCATACTACAATGTTCATTCTCAATCATTGAAAAAGGTACAAAACAAATTTCTTCGGTACATCAATTTTAAAATGAAAATTCTAATCGAATTTATAAATTATAATTACTTACGCGCTGAAACCAGACTTCTTAAATTATCAGATAGAAGAGTGTTAATTGATTTATTATTTTTATACAAAATTATAAAATCTTTAATTGACAGCCCTAATTTGTTGGAACTAATTTGCATTAGCATACCCGCTAGACAAACTCGTAGTAAAGATATTTTTATTATTATTTATTATTTTAACTTTATGAGTAAAACCTCAAACTGTAATATTTAATTAAATGAAGACATTATGAGCGAAACTCAATCGAAAATCTGGAAACAGAAAAATCAGAAAAAGATATTGGCACCTCTGGGACTCGAACCCAGGACCTCCCTACTTTCCGGGTTGGGTTTCGATTGAGTTTCGCTTGAGTTTTCGATTGAGTTTCGCTCATAATGTCTTCATTTAATTAAATATTACAGTTTGAGGTTTTACTCATAAAGTTAAAATAATAAATAATAATATTCATCCCAGACTTGCAGAAGAGTCAATAGATGTCGCACATTAAATAAAATGGATAATAATTTATCCAGACACCATCTAGATTGCATTTAGTTCGAGTTGAATCTTGCAATCATTCATAAAGATGGCAGCCAATAAAAATATGCGTTAAGAAAAATGAAGATAATATGGGTGGTTCTTAGTCGAAGTATGGTACAGTTAAAAGTGACCGAATTGGATATCGACACCTTAGCTCAGTGGATAAGAGCCCCAACCCGGAAAGTAGGGAGGTCCTGGGTTCGAGTCCCAGAGGTGCCAATATCTTTTTCTGATTTTTCTGTTTCCAGATTTTCGATTGAGTTTCGCTCATAATGTCTTCATTTAATTAAAGATATTTTTAAATGCAACAATAAACTCAACACTAATTACTCTATATACTCACCAATTCCAAGAATCCATAACCTTGCGAATAAATACTGCGAATCTATAGATATATTTAGTATTGACAGTTTTGAATGTTTCAAAAATCAATTAATCTCGATTCTATCTGCTAATAATTAACTTTTATTATTTTTTTTTTGTTTTTCTCATAAAATATTTTCTCATCTAAACCTCACCAGTAAAATGTATACTTACTTTATAATATTTTTGCGGTTCTATTTACACTTTGTTCTATGTCAGGTCTTATTATTAATAATATGTATAAATATTTAAAGCTGAATTGTTTAAGTTTTTTGTAAGTACAACTTGTACTATTTCATTTCATTTCTTTTTTATGTTGTAATATTCTTTACCTAACGAGTCGATTGCATTCATATTTATTATGTTTTATTGATTATGTAATACATGTAATTAATATTGTTAATTATATATTTGCTTCTTTTCTTGTAAAAGCCCACTAGGGCGTTAATAAATATAAAATAAAAAATAAAATAAAAATAAATAAAATAATTCGCTAGCGAGTATCTGGCACGCGTTGCAACGCCACGTAAATAAAGAAATTGTTTCTCTCTGCGTGTTTTTTCCCATGTGTCTCCGTTTTCACGTCCATTCTCCACCCGCGTCATATTTTCCTCCAGCGTTCCCCTTCTACCTTCCCGTCCTCCACCCTCTCGCATCCCTCCGTCCCACGACCCACTATCCTGCGTTCCTCCTCCACCTTCACTCCTCGCCCCCTTCCCTCCTTCGTTGCCTCCTAGGCGATAAACTATATGAAATACACAAATTTTTCAAACAATTATTGTAAAATTTTTATGCAAATTCATAATGCCAGAGCTCATCAGTATGTGTAAAAACCATCGCAGGTGTGCGCGCAACAACTCACCAAAGTTTTATCGCAATCGGATGATTGATACAGGAATAATTTCGTAACGCCAGAATTCTCATTTATGCACAGAAACCACCAAATTTTCAAAGCAATCGAATGAATAGTTTAGGAATACATATCGGAAAAACAAAGAAACATTCATTTTTGTCTTTTAAGATTTATAAATAAAGAATGATGAATTGCCAAAGAATTTGAAAATGTCGTGATTCATGTGTGAACTTGTGGTCAACACTAAATTCACCGCACTGACAAATACACCCCCTCTAGATAGTGACTGGTTGGGTGGAGTCCAGTCTTATTAATCAGTCAATAAACGAAACATCCTATGTGTAATATAAGTATGAATAATCATTAAATGAGAAATCTTCAACTCTCCTCCCCTTTCCCGTCCCAACCCAAATACCTATTATGCAGTATATTTAAGTATAATAATCACATTTTATCGTTGGGTATTTATATGTTTATCATTTGTTGAATTAACATTTGAATTATTTTTTTTTTAAATTGCTGCTTTGTTTGTTTTTTTCTTCTTAAATATCCTTCACATTCAGTTAGTTTTATGTTTCTATATACTTATCTGTAAACATTAATAATTGGTCTGTTTTTTTTTCATTCTCTTATGTATGTACTACTTACAGTATATTACTAAGACTGTTTATGTACCTTAAATAAATACATAAACATTTTTTTATAAGAAAAACTCTCTTTTCATAACTTTTAAAGGTTATTCCCATCAACATAATATATCATTGAAGAAAAAGATAACAATAATAATTTAAACGAAAATATGAAAGAGAACATGACCCAGAAAAATAAAAAAGACAATGGTCCCTATTGGGACTCGAACCCAGACCTCTCGTATAACCGGGACGTGCGCGTTAACCAATTTCGCTATTGCCACCTTCTGTCGTACGAATAAATATTCAGGTCACAAACCAATTCTAAGAATGATTGTTTCCAATAAAAAGGATAAAATATAATATGGAAAAAATATAATTAGTTGAAGATAATATTGTTAATTCTAAAATTCGAAATATTAGATTGACAAATATGACGGTTTGACAGAAGGTGGCAATAGCGAAATTGGTTAACGCGCACGTCCCGGTTAGACGAGAGGTCTGGGTTCGAGTCCCAGTTGCGACCATTGTCTTTTTCTATTTTTCTGTGTCTTGTTCTCTTTTATATTTTCGTTTAGATTATTATTCTTATCTTCTTCTTTAATTAAATAAATAAATATCCAAACACTTATAAACATAACTTTCCATGTGTAATAGAAAAAAAAATCTCGTAAAATAAATAATTTGATTTCTTTCAAGAATCGAACTCATTAATTTTCTTTTAACTTAGCTCCCCGCATAATGCCCCGAGGAAAAAATCTTCCTCCCAGGACCTGCTTCATCTTCGGGAATGCTGTATGGAAATTTTTAGGAAAAGGAGGGAGAGAAAATTTTGGAAAAGAAAAGGGTATGAGAGGTGGGTAGGAATTTCGAGTCAGAATGTCAGTAGAGAGTCAGGCTGAATAGGACTAGGTTAGGTCCCCCTCAATCAGACTCTTCCAATCCGGCCAAACAAATTCTTTATTAAGTGGCATTGCAACGCATGCCGGAAAATCGCTAGTTCTATTAAATAAGTAGAATAAAATTCCTCTAATAACAGCAGATTATATAAGGAGAAAAACAAATGTGTATGTTTAGTTCACAATCTTAACGATAAGTAAACCGATACACACCGATGTTTTTTTATTTGTTCTGTGTGCTGTAAATCTTTATAAATATCATATCAAATAAATTCTTAAACGATTAAGATAGATGGGTGAAAAAGGCACGTACGCAAGCGAATGATTTTACATTTTATAATTTTCCGGGTCTTAACACTTTAGAGTCAGTTCACTTGGCCTCTGTACTATCTCGGAGAATCACCAAAATACCGAGAGAACTCTGAGTTTTATGTCTTTGGTTCGCGTCATATAACTAACTAACTAACTAAACTAACTAACCATCACGCCGTTTCCCCGCAGGGGTAGGCAGAGAGGACGGACCGCCAAACAACTCGGTCCTGGCACACACTCTTTGCTTCACTCACATTCATACATCGTCTCATACATACTCTTCTATTATTCTGGCTTTTGACATGGCCTGACTCAAGTATCTGATTCACTTGATCGTGCCATGTCTTCCTCGGGCGTCCCCGACTTCTTCTACCATTCACATTTGCGTCATATATTCTTCTTACACTACTTTCTTCGTTCATTCGCTCTACACCATGCCCAAACCATCTGAGAGTCCCTTTCTTAATCTTACTCATTATGCTTACATCAGCCTTACATTATTTGCGGATCTCCACATTTCTCACACGATCATACATGGTTTTACCACACATACGCCTCAGGGATCTCATTTCTACAGCATTCAGTTTACTTTCATCCTTCCTCTACCAGTTCCATGCCTCACTGCCATACTTCAGGGTAGGTACCAGGACTCCATTGTGGACTGCTAGTTTCGCTCCTTTTGACAGTTTTTTATTAGCGCCAACGGCATTCAGTCCTCCATTAACGGAGTTACCGGCATTTACCCTTCTTTCGATATCTCTATCAGCCTTCCCATCTCTCGTAAACATACTACCCAGATACACAAACTCATCCATACCCATACCGCGTCATATCATATGCAAAAAAGTTTTTCATAAGTGAATCATACCTTTTGTTAGTTTTTTTTTTAAATTTATTTATAGCTCTCTGAATTTTATTTTATTATTACTTTTCTTTTTTCCTGTCTCGTTAATTTTGATTCAATTTTTATTTCGATTCTGTCCCATCATTTATAAATACTTATGTTTTCAATGTATGTACTTATACTCAATATGGGATGTGTGGGATTGCGCTCACCTCCCCACATCCTAGAATATTTATTTTAAAATGTTCTTTAGACTTTATGTCCGGGTTAAATCTTCCCCACAGGAAAAACTTTACCCTTCCACACACTTCTCCACAAATGATCATCTAGTCAATCCACGCTATGCAATTGCACTGTATAAGTATAATAAATTCAAAACAATACAAGAACAACATGTCAACCTACCAGAGACCATATGGGAAAATAATTCACTGACTCCAGATATTTTCATATCAGAGGATCCGGCTCGATAGAACTCCTAACTGGACCGATTAATCCTACTGATACCTCAAAATAAATATATTATTTTTATATGACAATAAAATAATAAAATAACTTCATAAATTTGGTAAAGTCTCGGGCAGTTGGCTGTTAAATGTTTTTTTAAGCTTAAATTCGTCGCTACGAGCGGTGTTCCCCAAGGGTCACATTTGGGTTAAATTTTATTTTTTATGTTTGTGAATTATTTTCTTACTATCTTGATGACCTTAATGACCTTCGAATTAAATTTTAAGGTGGTACGCACATGTATACATTTATACGTAATATTAATGACTGTCATACTTTATCAAGTAACTTATCTAGACTTTTTTGTTTCGTGCCAAAAGAACAAATTACAATAATTCAATGTAAGCAAATATCTAATTAAATGAAAAAAAAATCACTTTGTATACACCACTAAAGAGTATAAACCAAATTATCAACATATTTTGAAATCAATACTTCCTTCGTCAGTATAAAATTGAAATTAATAAAAATTACAAAAGACAAAAAAGTATAACCAAATAAGTTTCCATATATCAAAAGAAAATTAAAAAGAGAGGTGATTAGGGCAATAATATGGATCATTATTATTATAGAGAGGGGGAGGGGGGAGGTTGGAGGGGGAGTGCGAGCACTACAGTAATTCCCCCCCTAAAACCATGCAAGCGAAGCCGCGGGTAAAAGCTAGTATTATAATATAAAGGGAGAATAAAGTTTTCACTTATGACAAATATGTGAGATTTCGGTTATACAATAGTAATACTATTTTTTATACTTAGAGGCTCTGATAAAAATTATTCCCTCATGGCCTTTGTCATCTTTGGGGAAGCTGTGTGACGGGTGTTTCGAGGAAAGGAAGGAGAAGGAGTTCAGAAAAGGAATAAAGTATGAGGGGTGGTGTCTCCCAGAGTGATGGATGTATTTTTTTTTTTTTTTTTTTACATGAAATACCGCACAAGAGTCCCAACTGCTCCCGTCTGGAGCCAGTGAGACTATGGCATCCCCAATTGGGGTATGTTGTGAGGCTGAAGGTAGTGGGGGGGGGGGGAAGGAGATAGGGAAGAGGTAGGTGGGGAAGTACCTGGCTATTCAGATCTGGTCACTAAACACGGCTAAAGCCATTTCAAGCAACGTTTCAATTCTGAATGGTGGTCTTACACCAGGGCGATACTATTAGTATCTTCCACTCTGGAACGTGCCGCAAATATATCATATATTATTTTAATGAATCCATCCCTCCCACAGCTGTGCAAGTGATGTTCCGAGTGAGTCCTGCAGGAGAGATCAAAGTTTCCCTCTATCAGCCTCTCCCGATCAGGCCTTCCACGCAGCTGGCGGGCAGATGCATACACCGCTGAGACCCGGACAAATTCCCCTTGGAACCTCTCGGAGTGACCTATAGCGGAGATGTAGGTCATCCAATAAATGGTTCCCAGGGTGGCGGTACCCATGCCCGCCATCCAAATTGACTGAAAACTAATATACGTAATATATTCTGAAAACTCCTAGCGGAACGGGTCAGTTTATGTTGACTCGGGCTGATAGCGATAAGCGTCTCAATTATTTACCCACTCTAGGTAAATAATTGAGAAACAGGAAACAAACAATACAAAGTTTGTAATGCACCGATTTTTTATGATTATATAATCAAGCTGTTCAAATTTTGAATATCGTGCATTAAATGAGGCACGTGTATTTTTTTGTTCGCGAATACCGTGTACTAGTCCCAGCGAGAACCCGATGTACGTCCACTTCCTTATCACGCGTCTCGTTTGAAAACGACAACGACCGAAGTTGCTAGAATGATGACGTCTCACACGATCTCTCGCTGGGACTAGTTTACACGAGTCGCAAAAATTTTGGAGGTCACTAGAAATGTCCCAAATCGGAATATTATTTTTTAAATGTTTAAGAAGGAATAACCAGACACAACCAGATATAACTCATTTTTAAATCAAATTCTAGAAATATTAACTCCTTTCTACAAAAAAAAATATAAAATGATTTCGTAAGAAAGTTTTTTATCTCGAAATGTTTTTTTTTTTATGTTGAAAAAATAAGTTTTATTTATTATAGTAAGGTAATACCGTTGGTCGTTGGCTGATTTTTTACATTTTCAAACAAAATGTTTCATTATACAACACATTTCAAATCATATAAACATACAGTAAAATAACTCTATAAATTATCTAGGAAAAATACTTTTCAGAATTTTGATTTTAGTTCAATTAACGTCTTCAGTTTATTAACATAGGTATATTTCAGATTTTTAACATAGGTACTTATTTTGCTTAGCTATTAGCTTAAAAATAACCATTCACCTTAAAAATAACTATTCACATTAAAATAACTCTCACCTTAAAAACTACCATTCACCTTAAAAATAACCATTCACCTTAAAAATAACCATTCACCTTAAAAATAACCGTCCACCTTAAAAATAACCTTTCACCTTAAAAATAACCATTCACTTTAAAAATAACCATTCACATTAAAAATAACCATCCACCTCAAAAATAACCGTTCACCTTAAAAATAATCATTCACCTTAAAAATAACCATTCATCTTAAAAATAACCATTCACCTTAAAAATAACCATTCACCTTAAACTAACCATCATTGCCAAAATTCATTTAACATAAGCCCCAATACTGCCCTTTACGTCCTTAAAGCGTCACCATGACAACACGTGATGAGGGGCGTAGCTTTACTATCAGTTAACTAGTTGATAAAATCAACGTATCTGGTACGTTGATTTCTTAGTACGTAATTAATTTTCTTTTTCTTCATTTTCTTGTACATAATATGGGTTCTATGGCCGTTCCATGGCTTCTTACTTCCATGGTACCGACGAACTAGGCCATCAACTGAGGATTCAGTATTTACGAAATTAAATATGTATATGTTTAAAATTAAATTAAATCAATATGTTTTGTATATGTTTCCCAAATGTTTATTTAAAAAAAACCTGTAAAAAAATCAATATGTTTATTTATTTATTTATTTATTTATTTATTGATATACGCCTATTTAGGCTTTTACATATATATAATATATAACATATTTATGAAATTACGTTATGTTATGTATATGTTTCCCAAATATTTATTTTTAAAAAATCTGTAAAAAAATCAATATGTTATGTATATGTTTCCCAAATGTTTATTTTAAAAAAACCTGTAAAAAAATTAATATGTTATGTATATGTTTCCAAAATGTTTATTTTAAAAAAACCTGTAAAAAAATCAATATGTTATGTATATGTTTCCCAAATGTTTATTTTTAAAAAATCTGTAAAAAAAATCAATATGTTATGTATATGTTTCCCAAATGTTTATTTTAAAAAAACCTGTAAAAAAATCATTATGTTATGTATATGTTTCCCAAATGTTTATTTTAAAAAAAATCTGTAAAAAAATCAATAACTGCGTGTACGGGTTGATAAAGCCCGCACAAGAGAGGGAGAGACTGGCGGCTTGAAGGTAAGTTCAGCAGAAGCAAAGCCACGAATCGTTGGCGAGTCCAAAGGTGTTCGGGTAGGCGATTGAATCAGGATTTCAGACTCGTTGGCTGGTGATGTCGTTCCAGTTTCTTGAGATGAAGAGAGACTGGCGTATTGAGGTTTCAACTGGAGACGGAGAGACTGGCGTCTTGAGGTTTCAACTGGAGACGGTGAGACTGGCGTCTTGAAGTTTCAACTGGAGACGGTGAGACTGGCGTCTTGAATTGAGCAGCGAGACTGGCAAGTCGAGGAGTGTTCAAGTGGGTGATTTGCAGAGATGTTATCCCAATCACTGACGGTGAAGATTGAATAACGCTCTCCTTTGGTTCAATCTTTTATAGTCAGTTTATTGCACAAGATTTTTAATAAATTATTGTGCAATTTCTGTTAATTCCTGTGAATCGTCCCGGATGGCAACGGTTGTAATGTTTTCCAGTAGTAAAATTCAAATAACTTCCTTTTGGAGACATGAGTCATTTCACGTTGAAAATGTTGTGAAATCAATATTTTCGGTGACGCACTATGTAAAATGCAGAACATTTCGATTTTGGTAATAATGCAAGAAGATTTGCTATGTTTCATCTAGATTGCGTAACACGTTCGATACACTGTGTTTTCCAAATAAACTTAAGGGTCTACTATTCGTATTTCGACCGATTTCTTACATATCTCCCTTAAACATTTGAAGTTTTAAAGCTCTTAAAAAAATATATGTTATTTTTGAAGATAATATCTAGATACGTTCCACGCCGAAACGCAAATTATATGAAATTCCCTTGATAGAAAAAAATCGCCAAGTATGCTCCGAAAATTATTTTAAACAAGTCTATTTCTTTTATTTTACAAGTTATATTTGTGATAAAATTCACAATGTTTCTTTGAACGATACTTAAGATACGTTCCACGAGATTTATGCTCTATTTTAAACGAGTCATGTTTTATTAAGCTTTTTCGCAATTTTCGCTGCTATTCTACGACTAACCATATTAGCGCGCTCTGTCCAACACTCGTAATTACATATCTCTCCATCTTCTTCTTTTTCAGCGCTGTGTTCACGAATAGTAGACCCTTAATAAAAAAAAATAACTGTGGGTTTCCCAAATAAACTTAATTTAAAAAAATCAGTAACTGTGTGTTTCCCAAATAAACTTAATTTAAAAAAATGATAACTGTGTGTTTCTCAAATAAACTTAATTTTAAAAAATGAGTAACTGTGTGTTTCCCAAATAAACTTAATTAAAAAAAAAATCAACCAAATTAAAGTTTATTTAGAATAAAGATTTAGTGAGAAAATGGTTTTCCAATGTCTTTGAAAATTCATTAAAAGTTACGAAAAAAAATTGAAAAATATTCCATAACCCTAACTTAACGTAACCTATTTAACCAATTTTTTAATATATTTTTACATAACTTTAATGACTTTTCAAATGATGTTCTGAGTTGATTTCATTCTGAGTTGTCCGGTCACCAAAAAAATGCAATATTGGATTGAATCACAGGTACAATATTGTGATTCTTGAAAATTTTAAGTTTTTTATGGATAAAAGTTTATTCATATTGTGTATACACGGGCAAGGGCGTAACTTTTTAAACCGTTTTCTCGTAAAATAATTTAGCTCACGCCATCTATGAAAGAGAAAATTAAAAATTTTGTAGCATCAATAAAAAAATTCGAACGAATTCAATAAAATTTTCCTTTTTCAATAAATTAAAATCACTTATAACTGCTTGTTCATAGATGGCGCTGCTATTGTAATATTAAAATATTTTATTTTCATTATAAACTAGCAGGTCTCGGCCTCCGTGGTCCCGAGGTAAGACTCTCGACTCACAATCCGAAGGTCGCGCGTTCGAATTTTATTTGATTAATTTGTGTTATTTCACAATTTATTCATTTAAAATAATATATAGTTTATTTGCGGCACGTTCCAGAGTGAAAGATACTATCAGTATCGCCCTGGTGTAAGACCACCATTCAGAATTGAAACGTTGCTTGAAATGGCTTTAGCCGTGTTTAGTGACCAGATCTGAATAGCCAGGTACTTCCCCACCTTCCTCTGCCCTATCTCCTTCCCCTCTCTACTACCTTCAACCTCACAACATGCCCCGATTGGGGATGCCATAGTCTCACTGGCTCCAGACAGGAGCAGTTGGGACTCTTGTGCGGTATTAACTGTAAAAAAAAAGAAAGTAAAGAAATAAAGTGTTTTTCCCTGCATTTCCTTTCCCATGCGTCCCCGTTCCCCTCCCGCGTCTCCTTCCCTCCGCGTTCCCCTTCCACCTTCCACGCCTTCACCTACCACGTTATCCCTCCCTCTAATCCCATCTAATCCCACTAAAATATATAAAACACACTCATTTTTATTTACACAAATTTCATAACGCCAGAGCTTACCATCATATGTAAATAACCTTCGCGGGCGTGCGCACATCAAATCATCTAAGTTTCATCGCGATCGGATGAACGGTATGGCAGCGCATAACATTCGAACAAAAAACAAACAAAAATTGGTTTCATATGTATATAAGAAGGTATTAAATATTTATTGAATTGTTTTATGTATGGAAGATGAACAAACATCAGCTCGTCAGCTGATCAGCAAAACGTACTAAAATATATTTTTAATAAAATATTTATTTAGTTAGCGACATCTGTGAGCGAGCAGTGTGTGAATAATTTTACACGAAATTATGGCGGGAATATAGTGAATTGAAAACTATTGCGAAATCCAGCACAATCAAACAGGTTTGGTAGGAACCTTGTTGTTTTATTTTGCAATTTGTATTTTGTCATTTTAAAGTACAGTTCTAACCGAATACAATCGCAATCACAGAAAACACTAAATTTAAATCATTACTTTATAGCAGAGCGCAGAACTATGTACTACCAAATCCAGTGAAATTCATTTTACTTCGGCCTTTTGCCGATAGGTGGCAATACAGTCATTAAATTACGGTTCCTTGATAACTCGACAGAGTTTTTTTACATGAACTCCACACAGGAGGCCCTGAGAAAAACTATTTCCCTCAGGGCCTATGTCATCTGAGATCCTGTGTGGAGGGTCTTTTCGAGAAAAGGAAGGAATGAACATTGGTCTTGAAGAGAACCATGTTGCAGGAAGAGGAAACACAGAGGCCGGCAAATCGTTCCACAGCCGAGCAGTTGAACACAAGAACGAGTCGAAGAAGCGACCCGTTGTCATGTGACAAATGTCAACCGTGTACATATGTTGGGCACGCGTTTGGCGTGTTTCCCGACTATGCATCGGTGCCGAAGGGATCAAATACCGGTAGAACAAGGATAGCATTCCCACCCGACGCCTGTGCTCTTAAGATGGGAGAATCTATCAAACGGACCGCCCGTTTCTGCACAGGGTCAAGGGTATTTTTCAGATATTTTGGAGCTCTAGACCAGGGGTGGCTGCCAAATTCAACCGTGGGGCGCACTTGTGGCAGAGTGGCATTTAAACTCCCCTTTGGAAAGTCATTAACCCTTCGAAAATCGGACGTATTTTGTCAGTTATGTATATATATATTTTATAGTGAATTATAAACGTTATTGTCACCTCATTTTTGTGTCGATTAATGAAAAATTAATTCTTAAAAAAATCACAAACTTTCAAAAAAATTTTCAATTTGCGGTCGGAACCTTTGGTTTCATAAAAGTGTACATTTTAATTATTTCGAGGATAACTTTAAGATTTGAATATAAAGCGTGTCGTTTTCTCTTTCCAAGACTTTTTAGATCATACTTCTCACCATTGTTGTAAGAGAGACACAACTATTTTTATGAAACCTATGTGAGCTGGGATAAATATGATCTCCTGTGATTGAACGGGTTAAGTGATGAAAAAAACTCGAGTATTGTTCACAAGCGGTAGAATTGAAACTTTTAAAATAACTTACACACAATCTCGACCAATAGGAACCTTGAAAATTGAGCTCATTATCAAAGCGGCCAATGCGGTACAATTGAATTTATATTTATTTTTTTTAATATTTGTACGCTTTTACCCGTGGCTTTGCCCGAACGGTTTTAGGGAGAATTTACTGTAGCGCTTGCACTTATCAATTATCCCCCCTCCCAACCCCTTCTCCATCTCTCACTCCCCCCTCCCGCGTTCCATACCTTAATTCCCGGTACATTCAGTTTTCAAACAGCTCGCGTGCTACCTAAATTTCACAATGCCAGAGCTCACCAGTAGTAAAAAAAATAATTATCCAATTTGGTGAAGTCGTTCGGGAGTTATGCGCGTACAAACATTTCGGAGATTCATTTTTATTTATATGGATAAGGGGCCATCCATAAATTACGTCAGACAAATTTCATGATTTTTTTACCCCCCCCCCCCCCCCCCCCCCCCCCCCTTCCACCGTCCCGTTGTGAGACCCCAAAGACAGAAAAAGTCTAATAAATATAATATATTAATATTTTTAATTTCATAACGTCAGAACTTACCATTATATACAGCTTAAATTACTCGCATATATGTAGCTTTCTATTCGTGAATGAATTTTTAAAATCGTTTTAGTGGTTTATGCGTGAAAACGTAACAAACAAACACACGCAGCTTCGAATTTATAATTTTAGTATCTTTAGACGTTATACAGGTTTGCAATTAATATATAATATTTATCGCTCTGTTAACTTTGCTGAATTCTTTAAAAATTGCTTTCGAAGAAATTATTCATTATCAAGTTAAAAATAAAATCAACATAGTAAATACCTACACATTCCTCACAAACTACTTTTAAAGTACCTTAAGCACTCTTCTGTTTTACCATTATTATACTATGTAAACTTTTTAACTATCACTACTAGATCACCTAATGCCAAATTTCAATTTAATCCTAATATTATTTCTCATAACTTTAATTGCATCCACAAAAAAATTCAAATTAACTGTAATTGTGAAAGCTTAGAATTAGTTACGGAATATGTGTATCTTGGTGTTACAGTAGATTGTTTTTTTAAATGGGACAAACATATTTAAAAAACCTGTAAAAGACTCAGATCAATTGCTGGCAGAATGTAGACATTAATTTTTTTCCTACCAATTGAAATACTAAAAATAATTTATATGTCACTGGCAGAATCTATTATAAGATATGGATTAACAATATGGGGAAATACTACTGTAACCAACCTGAAACAAGTTCAAGTTGCACAAAACGCAATTGTTAAACTATTAGTAGTCCCTAATATTTTCAGACAGAGACACAATACTTGTGATTTACCTGTGAAGGCAATACTGTGGTATAAAATTATAATTCAGCATATATTTACCCCGCAGCATAAAGACAAACTAGAACATAAATATAGCACTAGATTCACGCGCAACGACGGGTTAATAGTTCCAAAATTTAATAATAAGTACGGACAGAGAACGTTTGAATACAACATACCGAAGATATTTAATTTATTACCTGAAACTCTAAAGCAACTTAATTCTATGAATAAGGTTAAATATATGCTGAAAAATTGGTTATCGCAAAAAGAATATTTATATTTATGAAAAAATGTATGAAAAAAATGTTGAATCTGTAGAAATAAGATGTTAATTATAACTTTTAAAATATATTTGTAATGGAACCATAAGCACCTGCTGACAAGCCAATGCTATTGGCTTAGCAGGACTTGTTTGTTGATATTTAAAATTAAATTAAATAAATAAATTATAAAACAAACAAAAAAAACTCCTTTGTACAATATACATGATAACGAAACTACATACCTACATATTAAACCTGCTTGTATCCTTAATGTACAGTTTATAATGTTATTTATTTATTTATTTATTTAAGGAACATTAACAGTCTTAGTAACACAATAAACATAAGAGGATGATAAAAAAACAGACCAATAATTAATGTTCACAGATAGGTATTTAGAAACAAGACTAACTGAATATAAACTAGAATATTTAAAAAAATAATAAGAGTACAAATGTGAATTTAACAAATGGTAAACTAATACACAACATTAAAATAAGTGTAATTATAACTGAAATAGACTGCAAAATAGGGATTTGGGTTGGGAAGGGTAAGGGGAGGAGACGGATAAGGGAAAGTTGCCACGCAAGTAATATAAAAATATTAGATACAATTAATTCAAGTGTTATTCGCACCTAGAATGTTATACAGTGAAGTTCTGTAGCGACAGTAACTAGCAGTAAATACGTCAGCACGTGTGTCTATATTTGCAAATTTGTTGTTTAAGTAGTTACATGTCCTTTGTATAAATTCATTTTGATTGGAATTGGTGTTGCATTTATCAATATAGAAAAGGGTATTTTGTCTACTATATCGAATGGACGTGTGGAAATTTATTTTGTTCATAAATTTTTTTATATACTTCATGCTTACAATTATACTCCTGAATAACATGTGTAAATTTAATAATGTGATACTGTAAAAGCCTTCAAGGCGTGTATAAATAAATAAATAAAAATAAAACATAATAGCCTTTCTTCACCATAAAGAGACAAGGCTTTTGTGTTTGGTGAGGGAATTCATGATAAATTAAAGAAATCAGTAGCAATTAAAAACCCGCTCCACGGGTTTTTGCTGCTAGGCAAGCTACTGCTGGTGCCCATTTTACAAATCTGAAAGTTCGGGAAGGCCAATATTAAGATGGAGCGACATCGTTCTTAAAGACATATCTGCATTGGAGCTTCTAAACCGGAGAGAGCTGGCACAAAACCGAAATGAGTGGTGGAAGACTCTTGAGGAGGCCAAGACCCACCAGAGGTCATAGAGACAAGAGTGATGGTGATGATGATAAAGAGTGTAATGATAATAACTTTAAAAAGTCCAAAGTAAATAGAAATAATTCTTTGCAGCTTCCTAATTTATTTTCCTGTCATCGTTTACCTTCGAAATCAGTAATTATTTTTCTACTTTCAGCGGTTTTATTACATACCAGGTGTGCTGAAAACACCTGACACTTTTAACTGACCATTTTAATATTGTTGATTGTTGAAGAAATTAATACTAACAACTCTAAATTAAAATATATGAAAGAGTTCGACACCGAAAATAAAAGGTAAAATACCAGAAAATTGCGTGAAAAATGGTAAAATTGGCTTTATTTTCAAATTTGTCAATTATGAATTATTTTCGTCAAAATGGTAAAATTCGAACACGAATTTCGCGTTATCGCAAGCGTCTCTATTAATTCACAATTTATTTGCTTACTATATTTGTTTACAGACTTGTAATTCTTCAATAACAAAAAGTACAAAGCATATAAAAACAATAAAAAACAAGAAATGACGCAGAGAATTGTTGCTACCTAGTTAATTACATGGTAGTTCGCGTTTGCGTCCCGCGACAAAACATCCTCCAACAAATAATCTACTAAAACCTAACCTAACCTAACAAAAAAATGGGACAAAAATAATATAGACATCCTGTAAAGACAATAAAGTATTTTTCAAAAATATCCTACAAACAAAACAACCTCCAACAAAATATCTACTAAAACCTAACCGAACAAAAAAATGGGACAAAAATAATACTGACATCGTGTAAACACAATGAATTATTACGTTTTTAGATATTCATGGCCAAAAGTATTTTCGTTATTTGTTTTTGGGGTGTTATGCCGTGTTGCGCTGCCTCCTTCTTTAGCCAACGTTCGGACAGCGTTACAGTGTCCATCATCGAAACGTTGGCTAAAGAAAGAGGTAGCGCAACACAGCATAACACCCTAAAAACAAATAACGAAAATACTAAATTGTTGTTCAAAAATAGTAAAATGGGACAAAAAAGTACAGAAAAAAATAATTCATAATGTCTATATTATTATTGCCAAATTTTATGATAGGTTTTAGCAGATATTTTGTCGCTGGATAAAAATGCGCAGAACCGCTACACGATAGGCGTAACTTTAGATGATTTTATATCGATATACCGAGCACAGTTTCACCGTTAACAGCCGAACCGATATTGACAGGAGTTTCACCGTTAACAGGAACCGATATCGATAAATAAGAAATCATGTATGCTGGCAGTACTGGGGGTGTTTTTTTTATGAATTCACATTCCGAAACGTTAAACGCCAGACAATTACCTTAAAATATTAATAAATTGATAATATTCAATTGAAATACTAACATAAATATCCATTGGAATTCTGTATTTGACTTTTTGACACTAAACTGGAGTTAATTAGTTAATCAGGACTTTAATCATTTATTTATACTGGGTTTTACAGATGTTCGCACTTACGTGAGAACAATCCAGTTATAAAAACTCAGTAATTACACAATTAAAAAAATCTATAATTATAACATACAATTAAATACAGATACGTACAATTAGAAAAACAAAAACATCAAAAATAAAGATATTAATTATATACAAGCTCACTCAAATTAACACATTACAACGAGTGGCAAGAGACATAAGAAATACGCGAGGCTTGCATAGAGAGACAATTGACACAATATAATTCTTTAGTATTTTTGAACAGCACCAGAACTTTTTTTTGAAAATATCTACTTCAGCACACTCTATCTTGTTATAGCGTCGACACAACCGAGTCAAAGGGCTAAAGTAAGCGTTATTATTTTTAAATGTATTCATGTGAAAAATGTTATGGCGTCTAAAACAATGGGGACATTTATTTCAATATTGCTAAGACATACCAATGCTCTTCAGACATTAATGCAAATTAAAGACTTGGGCATCACTTTTCAATCAAATCTTTCAGTTGTTAACCACATAACAGAAATCTGTAATAAGGGCTTAAAAATGTTGGGGTTTATAACTAGGCTAACTAGAAACTTTAACAATATAAAGTGTATTAAAATGTTATATTTTGCTTATGTTAGAAGCCAACTTGAGTACAATTCTCCTGTCTGGAATCCTCATTATAATATGCACGTACAAGCTGTTGAAAGAATACAAAACAAATTCTTACGTTTTCTAAATTTTAAAATGGGTATTTCAGCAAATATGTTAAACTACAACACACTTTTAAACGATATGAATATGCTTAAATTGTCAGACAGAAGAATTTTCACTGACTTGGTATTTTTATATAAAATTCTAAATGATTTCGTTGATAGTCCGGTATTACTTGAATTGATAAGCTTCCGAATTCCACTTCGTAATACTAGAAGTCAGGATTTATTTCAGTGCAGAAATTCTGGGACTAACTATCATATGTATTCCTCTTTGCCCAGAATACTAATGGAGGGAAACAATTATACCAAGTCAGTGGACATCTTCAATTTTTGAATAAATATAAAATATTGTTATTGAGGCAGTTCAGTTATGTACAATAAAATGTTTTTTCTATGCTATATATGTAAAAGCCCCGAAAAAGGGCGTTTATTTATAAATAAATAAATAAATAAATAAATAATGTAAAAATCAAGATGGCCGTGAATTTTATGTAAACATATTAGATCAATCAATTGCCTTCTAATTTTAAGTGTATCAATCTTGAAGTAATCACGACGTACAACGTATGATCTAAGATGGTCATGTAGTCCACATTCAAAGAACAAAATTCTTAGTATTTTTTTTTAACTGATTCTACAGTCATATTTCAACCAACCACTTTAATTTCTCAAAGATCGAACGAAATAAATTGGTCGCATCATTGTTGAATTATTTATGTCTACGAATCACTTATAGGACTTCTTTCAATTCTAAAAGCTGCGTTAGTTGAACTCCGTTCATTAATAAGCCAGTAATTTTGCATAACGAATGATGTTATCCAAATAAATGCTTATATTGACAGTTAACAGAGTCCTGGATAAAATTTGTCAATCCTCGGTTGAAATATCTTTTACTAATTGACAACCGTGATCGCAAATGTTGATAACTGACCAAAGATGACAGATTTGATCAATATCGTAAAGATATAGGATTTTATCTATCGACCTAGACATATTTATTTACTCTTAATGTTTTATAAAATTGTTAACAACCTAGTAGATAGTAACTTAATCAATGAAATCAATTTATACGCCAGGCCCAAATCTACCAGAAAATTTGACATATTTTGGACCGAAATTTTTAACAATAATACGGGATACTTTAATACCATATCTAGAATGTCACGATCTTACAACGATCTCACTAAATCACACTCTATAATAGATATTTTTGTGAATAATTTTACTTGTTTTAAGAAATATCTCCATGATTTGTGCAACTAAAATGTTGTTTTATTATTTTTAATAAACACTTTAAATATTATGTAGCTATCATGTATTTCAAATTTTCTATTTAAGTTTCTAAATTATGTAAAAAAATACTTACATTGTTTTTCATGTGTCTGTGAATACGCTAATGTTATTACTGAAGACACATTAGTCTAGGGATATTTATATCTTAATTTGTTATACATTAACCAAAATAATGCTCTGTAAATATCCTGTTTGTGTCTCAAATAAATAAATAAATATTTGACCTATCTTTTATGACTTATTTGACCTATCACGAAACACATCTTGAATAAAAACATTAAAAAAATACATCAACAATATTATGATATCCAAACAAAGTTTTGATGAAACACATGATTCCTAATTATATACTTTATAACCGCCTTGTTAAATTAATTATCTCCTTCACAAATGGTATAACCTGAAGTGACACTTGACATTGAAGATGTTTCTTAACAAATAATAACAGGGCCGTTCAACGAATTTCTAACAAACTTGCGAATTTGTTGCTTCATCCGGTATTTTAAGAATTAAAACATATTTATTGTAGTTAGTTATTAAAAAATACTTCACGAATAACACTATTGATTTAATTTAATTTTTAAAAGAAAGACAAACATTCTCGAGTTACGAATAACCTGACAATATTTGAAAATCTCCTACTACCACCACAGTAAGGGTAAAATGTTGCGTGTGTCCTGGCGGGGGGCTTAGCGCTTAGCAAGTCGAGGAATCGAACATGCGACGCATGGGTGAGACCCAAACGTGATGCCAACTCAGCCACTGACCCGTAAGAGATTTTATGAATGAAATTATTGAAACAACTTTAGTAATATTATTCGTGGTGGACTTAATGCAGCGGAAATACAATTCCTGAGAGTATGTCTGTAGTGTTTTGTAACAACATTCTCTGTGTGTGTATAGTCCGGTCTCTTCGGAGCGAAACCACGAACATGAACATGAACAATCGCTTGAACGTCACTATAAACATTTTTTTTTGTTTTCCGTCTCCTCCGTTTGTTGAAACATGGTTTGAAAGATTGGTGCGAAGTTCGCCCGGTAACACACAATTTGGCTAGTGGTCTGTGGTAAGGATCTGTCCACGTCCACAGTGTCCACGCCTACGCACTGAACACTTGACGTTTGACGTTTAGCGTTTACATAAATGTTAAAATGCGTTCCAATGAAGAAGAGATACTACATCAGGGAGAAAACACAAATATTTTAATAGATGTTTATTTATCAGGAAAGATTTCCGACGAATATCGATTATTATAACCTAAAGTAACTATTTAAGAATTTCGAATGCGTAATTAATTACGTAGATGTCAAAGTCGAGTTCTGCTAAGAAATTTAGCGATTAGATTGTAGACGAAGTATAAAAGAGAACACGCAGATTTTAAGTTAGACCTTACTACCTACCAACCTCCAAAATGAACAAGCAAAAGAAAACACAAAAGAAAACGACATCTAGCGACTCTGATGAAGAAAACACAAATACTAAAAAGACGACCAAAGAAAAAAGGTGCACCGGAATTCGACGACAAAAATTAGAAAAAAGTCATTCTTCACATTGATAATAAAGTGCTTCGTGGTCTCCCCACTCTTGTCTACTTTAGTTTTTCGAAGGTTTCACTTCTACGGCTTATGAATTGCACACTCTGATTTTTTCTTTATGTACCTGTTAAAAATGTGGAGGTCCGGAAAATATACAAGACAAATAAACAAGAATGTTATGTACGTAAATAAGTTTATTGAATATACCTTTTCATTGTCCGACTACTGAACGAGTCAGCGTAAACAATGAGAATTACAATGCAGTTTTATCTAGAGGCCAATACACGAGATGCAACTAGTCCGTCAGGTTAAGTAAATAACTGCATATTATCTGTTGCAGTGGCCCTTTTATTTATCTTATCTCTGATGAAGCACTCTCATTAGAGTCATTAACCTTGCATCATAGGGTGTAGTGTACAGATGCTCTGACTACTAACTGCTTCTTCAGAGGTTCGCATTTACAGAAAATAATAATTTATTTCTTCAAAATTCGCAAATTCACTTTGTGACATTATTAATTTAATGAAAACAAATAACTTTGTGTACACCACTATTTAATTAATGTTTGTTCCTAGAATGCGATTTAATACATTTAGTCTGTAAAATAATATCATTTATAATATTCATTTTATTTTAGTCATTTAAGTTACGCGTAGTTTCTCCTTTTAAAATGTGCAAACAAGATATTATCTCACGGTTTCATGAATAAGGTCCAAACCTTGAATAATATGGCTGGTATTATATAAATGCATTCCCTTGCAAATTTGGGACAAATTCCTTTATTATTTGTAAAGTCGGTACTTTGAATAAGTACCCTCAAATAACACCTACTTATGTTTATGACACTGCTAAAGCCGACGGTGCATTTATCTTAGGGCTAAAGCTCTAAGTGAAAAAAGTAATAAAATTTTGCAATATTTGTTAATCCCTGTAATATAAAGATGTATTTTATTGGTAGGCCTCTAGGGCCGACTTTTAGGTAATTGTTTTATTATTGTCTGTAAGTTAGATTTTAAAATTAGTGTGGGAACTGCTAAAAATGTATTTTCTCATCATTTTTTTATGTACCATGTTTTTGTAAGATTACTTTAAATAACCACGAGGTTGATATGGTTGAGTTAGTATTGTTTTGACGGTGAAACGGGAAGGTACATGTTGTACCTTCGGAGTTATTTAATCAAACTCGAGCATGGGGGGTACATATAGGTGCCTATCTCCAGTAGAGTGTTGTAATCAATCTCTGATCTGAGGGGTACATGGGTGCCTGTCTTCAGTAGAGTGTTGAGATATCGAGGGAAATAAAGCCTTCGATATTTGTCGGTGTGGTGGGGTCTTGGAGATCACTATTGTCACCAGTATTGTATTTTTATTTAATAAATTGTGTTGAAGAATAACAAGAAGTGTTTTCCTGCAAATTCCATCGAGTTGTGCTTTCGTACCACGATAGTAAGAAACATATGGTCCTTCGAGCCGGATCGAGAGCACAGGCATCATGGAAACGGGACGACAATCGAAGATGACATCCATCTGCGGTAGCAAGGCGGGGTCCAGCACCAGCTGGTCGGAGGCTCAAATGAAAGCAGCAGCTACCAGGGTGCACATCACCAGACGAAGAGCCCGCCTACAAGCAGAGTTCGAGGAAGCAAAGACTTCCGAAGCAAAGGCAAATGCTGAAATGGTGTTTGCGGAAGCAAAGGCAAAGGCTGAAAAGGTGCTCGCGGAAGCAAGGACTTCCGAAGCAAAGGCAAAGATGGCTGCTGAAATGGCGGTCTTGGAAGCAGAGGAGCAGTACGCAGCAATGGTTCTGAAAGTTGCATCAAGGACTTTCCGACGGACTCTGGAAGATCGAGTCAATGACTGGGTGGACCAGTCAATCCACGGATCATCGTCAGAACTTGGAGACTACGATGGGCAGTCTCTCCTAGGTCAAACGGAGCAGCAACAGGATCTGCTCCGTGATGGGCGGTTCTCACTACAGCCGCCCGCAAGAACTTCACATCAGGAGCCCTTGGCAGGGCAGTCTCTCCCATCACAGTTAGAGGATCGGGCAGAGAAGAATATTCCGCTGCACTTGGAAAAAGGAGAAACTACGCGTAACTTAAATGACTAAAATAAAATGAATATTATAAATGATATTATTTTACAGACTAAATGTATTAAATCGCATTCTAGGAACAAACAATTAACAATATCAACATGTTTCGAAAACTATGTTTTCTTCGTCAGGATAATAAGTTAATAAAAAATAACAAAAGGCAAACAAGTATGGACAAATTAGAACATAGACAAAGTATTAGAAAGGAGAAGTGATTAATTACTTAAAATATCATAAAAAACAATTATATAAAATAAAATATAAAAATTATTTTAGGATGGGTAAAAAATTACATTTACATAATAAAAAATCTTTTAAAACAAAACAGGAAGTCTAAATAATAATTTATTTTGTTAGTCTAAAAAATAATTTATTTTGTTAGAAAGAGAGAGTAGTACTTTGTTAGTAGAGAAAAATATACTTTTTATACTTTTGTTATTCGGCGGTACTGCCTCTTTGAACAAGCCTTCGTGATACTTAGTTATATTTTGTGTAGGTAGGTACACCGTATTTTCTGCATATTGTAAATAAGTATGCCGGAGGACCATCTGACCACCGGAGAGGATCAACTGTCTGAAATAGGTAAAATCACTTGAAAGGCGCTCTACACCTTAATTTATTTAACCTACCAGCTGGTTCCCGGCATGCGTTGCAATGCCATTTTCAAAGAAATAAATTGTTTCTCCCTGCATGTCCTTTCCCGTGCGTCCTCCTTCCCCTTCCACCTTCCCGCCTTCCCTATCCCCTCTCCCGCTCCCCCGTCAACCTTTCTCCCACGATCTACAAATTTAGTCCCAGTACATTCAGTTTTCAAACATTTTGATTTTTATATATATAGAAGATACAAATCATAAGTTGATCTTGGTGATAATACTGAGGATAGGTTGTTTCAAAATATTTGAACAATTCATCAAATATATATATATGGTTAATATTCACATTCTGCGAAATTTCGAGATTTTTTCAGTTTTATGAAGCAACTGGCCTCTAACAGAACTTGAATAAAACTTATCTAATGAAAATTAACTTCGAATATTTGATGATTTGTTCAAATTTTTTTAAACAACCCGTCCGATGTTATAACTAATAACTTACAGCTAAGATTTATTACTGGTGACTTAAAATAACTAATATTATTTATAACTAGTGACTTACAATATTATTAAGACATATAGTTAGCAACTAACTACTGAGATATATTTATAAATAGTGAGTTATTTCTAAGACTTGCAGCTTGTGACACACAACTAAGAATTATACTCGTAACTAGTGACCGTTTGCGCTGCCCTTTTCGGCCCGTTTCATACAAATCTTAAATTTGAATTTGAGATCAAAATACCCAACCAAACTGAAAAATTATTTTTGTAATCAAAAGATATATCAAATATTTAGTACGGACGTCAACTTTTTTTTTTTATTTTTGCTTTAAATTATAAGATATAGGCCATTAAAAAAAATTTGAGTTTCATGATTTTAGAGGCAACTTGGGCAATTATTTGTGAGTAAATGAAATACAATAAAAAATAATTTAATATATTTATTATAAAAATATGATGAAATATAAAATAAAAATTAGTCAAAAAAAATCATTGTGTTGATAACGTAACTTCTTTAAACCTCACAAATCCACTTTGTGGCGTCATTATTAATTTAATGAAAACAAATAACTTTGTGTACACCACTATACTATAATAAACATTATCGACATGTTTCAAAAACTATGTTTTTTTCGTTATTTTATTTTCTATGCTTGTTTGTCTTTGGTCATTTTTATATTAATTTATTATCCTGACGAAGAAAACATAGTGTTTGAAACATGTCGATAATGTTAATTATATGGTGATGTACATAAAGTTATTTGTTTTCATTAAAATAAATATAATAAAATAATGTTTTTGTTGTTTTTCATTTACTCACACATAATTGCCCTAGTTGCCTCTAAAATCTTGAAACACTAAAATCTTTAATGGCCTTTATCCTATAATTTAAAGCAAACATAAATAAAGTAACTCACACCCGTACTAGATATTCGATTTAACTTTTGATTGAAAAAATAATTTTTCATTTTGGTTGGGCATTCTGATCCAAATCCAGAATTAAGATTTGTATGAAATGGGCCGCGCATACGTTCCTTTTAAGACTTACAGCTTGTGGTGCAAAACCCAGACTTATAACTAGTGACATTAAACTAATAGATATTTTTTATGATCAAGTGGGCCTTAAAAATAATAATTTTACTTATAAAACCGTGGCTCCGTACATAACATTGCTATTTGACATACAATAATTATTCTAAAGGCAATAGACGTCGCACATTAAAATCAAATTGAGTTTTTTTTTTATATCCAAGACACTATCTAAAATTCATTTAGTTCGGGTAGAATTTTGCAGTCATATACACAAAGACAAATAAAAAATATGCGTTAAGAAAATGAAGATAATGTTGGTAGCTCTCAGTCGAACTAAGAAGGAATAAAAAATGACAAAAATTGATAGTGGTTAGAGCTCCAAATTCCTAGATTGCGACAAAATCATTTTCCGTTTCACATTTTTCACTCTCGTTGTGTGCCGATGGCGTGCCGGCGCGGTTTAAACAAAACTTAAAAAAAAAAATTAGAATGCGATGCAAAGAAAATGTATGAAGGACAAGGTCAGAATCGCTTGGGGCATTCTTGTTCTTAAGGTATAAAATACCTTGAACACACCTAGGGAAGCAGAATAATTTCTATGGAATTCTCTATGCTCTCCGGCCGAGATATTTCGCGGCGTTTGAGCTGTCAGATTCGGTAGCGTCGTTATTGTGAAAAAGATCGTAAAACTTATATATTCAACAAATCGCAAGTAATGTTGTGTTTAGGCATAGTTCAAGGAATGTGTAAATATTATATACGATAGCATAAATTAAACCCACAAAATATTACGTCAAAGTCAAAACATCGCGAAATTTACTAGTTTCCTTCCGTGACACGTCACGAGTTTCAAAGTTCGCTAATATTGTCTTCAATGATTAAATATTAAAATTTGAGGTATTGTCTGTCAAATAAGAGTAGAAAATATTAAAAATGGAACTACAAAATTTGTAGGCTGGCAACCCAATTGAACTGTCAAATATTCTGTTAAAGTGCAATGACCGAATGTACAGAACACAGTAAACCACATTTTAAAAAACATTTTTGTACTTTAAAAAAAATTAAATCGAAGAAGCACTGATGTTAAAGCACCTACTTAATTAAATAAATTTGATTAAACGGTGTTTTACAAATTGATTTGCTTTCACATAAATTTGAATTTAACAGTAGATAAAAAGGAAGAATCACTAATGGTGAGTTTAGTTACATTACTTTTAGATCTGAATGAGTTAAATATATTCAGATCTCAAATTAGAGACATGATCCAAGGCCCGCGCAACCCTAGGTACTTAAGCTAGTATTAAATAAATGTGAGCATTTTCTAAACAGTGCTGTATATTTTGTTACAATATCGTTATTCTTCATTATATTAACAGAAAATTACAAAGGTATACTAATTATATACCTATATGCAATTCTAATTTTGAGATCAGTATTTATATTGCAATGAAAAAATATTTTTTTCACTTTTATGACTTTTTAATTTTTTATAAAAATGTAGGTTACACAGCTTTATATTAACACCACGAGTTAAATGTTTAGTATTGCCATTTGATCAACAGTGGCGCCCTCTTATGTTTTCGACTCTTATTTGACACACTGTACGTAATAAAATACAACATTCATTTAAGACCCTTTATTTAAATATTAAAAAAAAAATTGTTGAACACCCACTTTTAAATAAACACCAAAATATTTATTATCTCTGGGATTACGAAGGTCTATTCTTACTAAATTCCACGTGACCATCGCAGGGTACGAGTTTCAACCGAAAAAAGTTCTCATCACATTCAGTCACTTTAATTAAGCGTTGTTGTAAACTCGCAACAACTATAATAAAATATGTATTTTTATATAAAAATGTGCCATTAGTTACTTTATTTTATTTTCTAAAACCTTAAGTTAATAAACATTTTTCAATTAATAACATTTAAGTATATTAATCTCTTTTGACTAAGCTCTCACTTGTTGTTTTACGTACAGATCTGTGTGTGTCAAAAATAAAAATTGTATTGTGAAAAGTTAGTTTTATGATTTCATTTATTATACTTGTGAAATAATTTTTTTAAAATGGCAGAAATTGAAGGTTCTAAGGGAGGCGGTATTAGAAATCAATTCTTTGCAGTTATAGTAAGTAAGTATATTTTAAAATATTATTTTGTTTGTGATGTGAGGTATACTGATTGCTGTGTAAAGGAGATAATGTGTTTAAAATCTTATATCCTAGTATTACAAAATGTGGACATACTGAAAAAATGTTGAGGTTTAGGCGACGCTTCCCCGCTCCAAAAGAAGAAGATGGAGAGATATTTAATTAAGAATGTTGGACAGAGCGCGCTAATATTTTAAATGATAAAATTAAAGCTAAAATTGTGAAAATGGTTAATAAAACATGACTCGTTTAAAATAGAGTAAGAATCTCTTGGAAGGCATCTTAAGTATCATTTAAAGAAACATTGTGAATTTTTTCACAAATATAACTTGTAAAATAATAGAAATAGACTTGTTTTAAATAATTTTCGGAGCATACTTTGCGATTTTTTTCTATCGAGGGAATTTCATGTAATTTGCGTTTCGGCGTGGAACGTATTAAGATATTATTTTCAAAAATTACATATATTTTTTAAGAGCTTTAAAACTTCAAATGTTTAAGGGAGATATGTAAGAAATCGGTAGAAATTCGGGTGGCAGCGCCTTCAGAAAAAAATTTGGGACGGATATATAGGTCATGGGGTGAGATTTTCATTATGGTCTTGGCGGTGTATGCATCTGTCCACCAACTGTATGGCGGGCCGGATCGAGTGAGGTTTTTCAGGGTCTCCTGTGTGGAGCTAATGTAACCAAAAATAAAAGATGTATCCGATATGGATATCAAATTACGCGTCTCAACATACTCTTGTAAGTTAATCGGACCAAATATATTATTGTTATTGGTCATTATTACAAATCTGTTTTCGGTCACTGCTGGCTATCGTGTTTTCTTCCTCATACAACATGAGTTTCTTCAAGAGGCAGGTGTTTTTGTGTTTACTGACCGTGAGTGGTCAGATTGACTTTGAAAAGCAAGAACTAATAAATTTCGTCCTAGCGTCAGTGTAAAGGCCACGAACAGTTTTTTTATAAATTAATTGATTCCATGTGTTTTTATCATCAAAAGAATTAGGCGACTAATACAGAGATAAATAATAATTTATCTAATATATAAAAAAAGAATGTTTCTTTGTTTGTCCTTGGTACGTTCCTAAACCATTCATCCAATTGCAATGAAACTTTAGGGATTTGATGTGCGCATTCCCGTGATGGTTTATGTAAGTAGTGGTGAGCTGTGGCGTAATAAAATGATTTCATATACTATCAATTCGATTGCAATGAAACTTTGGTGAGTTGTTGTGCGCACGCCCACGAAGGTTTCTTTATAATACTGGTGAGGTCTGGCAATAAGTGGCGCGCGAGTTGTTTGAAAAATGAGTGTATGTCATTTAATTAATCGGCAGGGAGAGAAGGAGGGGGGGAAGGGAATCCGGGTAGTAGAAGGAAATCCGGGAGGGGGTGGGGCGACGGAGGGGGTAGGCGGGGAAGGTGAAAGGGAAACACAGGAGGGGAAATCGACGGCCGGCGTAGTCCAGCGCTAGGCTCTTGACTCGCATTTCGAAGGTCACGGGATCGAATCCCGGCCTGGCAAATAAATTTTATCCGATAAATTTGTGTTATTTCACAATTTAATCATTTCAAGTAATATTAAGTGTATTTGCAGCACGTTCCAGAGTGGAAGACACTCTCAGTATCGCCCAGGTGTAAGACCACCGTTCACAATTGAAACGTTGCTTGAAATGGCTTTAGCCGTGTTTGGTGACCAGATCAGAATAGCCAGGTACTTCCCACCTTCCTCTTCCCCATCTCCTTCCCCTCCCCACTACCTCACAACATACCCCAATTGGGGATGCCATAGCCTCACTGGCTTCAGACGGGAGCAGTTGCGACTCTTGTGCGGTATTCATATAAAAAAAAAATGCAACGCATACCGGGAACTCGCCAGTTATAAATAAAATATTATTTTACATCATGAAAAATTATCACGTTTAAAAATTTGTTAAAACAAGGCTTTCTAATATAAAAACTTTAGCAAGTAAGTATTTTAAATTGTTATTTTCATGTAAACTTATTAGGTAAAGACATATCTTCTGTACGAACACATTGGTTCTCTGAGTTCTCTCTGCACATGCTTCGCGAGAGAATCGCGATAATGTAAATTGAATTATGAATGTAATCACTTGCGTAATAAATAAATAAAAAAAAAAAACACTCAGGCTAAAATCGTTTTATCTCAAAGACTCAATACTAAAATCTTTAGGTATTATAATAAAGGATGTTTTTTTTAGAGATATATAAATTCAAAATGAAAAAAGACGCATTAAAATAATGTTAATATCTATGATATTGGCTTTATTTAATAGATAATGTTATGCCATTATTGTTTAAATACGATTTTGGGCATATGAGCGCCCACGGCTGGCTCGAATGACGCGCAATCGTGAAGTCCAATTTTCGCCAACTTTATCGAGGAACCGGGGCCATATAACGGCAACAACGCGGCAAATGTTGACTTCCAAATGGTCCAACGTCTCTGATTTATCAGCATAGACTAGTGACTTCACAAACCCCCAAAGAAAGTACTAATGGTGTGAGATCACACGATCGTGAAGGCCTGTTGACAGGTCTATTACGTGAAATTATGCGCTCACCAAATGATTCACGCAGTTATTGCGGGCCTGTGTAACGTTGACCTGTGAACTGGCCTTCACGATCGTGTGATCTCACACCATTAGATTACTTTCTTTGGGGTTTGTGAAGTCACTAGTCTATGCTGATAAATCAGAGACGTTGGACAATTTGATAGTCAACATTCGCCGTGTTCTTGCCATTATATGGACCCAGTTCCTCGATAAAGTTGGCGAAAATTGGACTTCACGATTGCGTTTCATTCGAGCCAGCCGTGGGCGCTCATATGTCCAAAATCGTATTTAAACAATAATGGCATAAAATGATCTATTAAATAAAGCCAATTTCATAGACATTTACATTATTTTAATGCGTTTTTTTTTCATTTTTAATTTGTATACCTCAAAAAAAAACACCCTATATAAATGATTAAGAAAACAAGTTTTTTTTAAACAATGATGTAATGAGGTAAAAAAGACGGAAATTTTCAAGGAACAAAAACTATCCCATTTTTTGCACGCGTTTCGGTAGGTATAAGAATCTATTCATTAGATTTTTTCTAAACCAATCAAATTTTTTTACTGATAATGCCATGTTATGAGTTTTATATTATAACTAGCTTTTCCCCGCGGCTTCGCTCGCATGGTATTACGGGAAATTACTATAGCGGTTGAACTTATCAATTATCCCCCCTCCTCCCCACCCCCACCCCCTCCCGCATTCCATACATTCATTCCCTTACATTCAGTTTTCAAACATCTCGCCTGCCACCTAAATTTCATAAAGCTATTCATTTTTCATTTTGTTCATTCAATTTTTAATTAAATATTTAGAAGTTTGTTAATATAATAAAAAATTTACACTATTTATTATTCAGTCTTTATAATCGTTACGAATTATATTTTTAATGTAGGAACTCTTATCTGACATTTATTCCAAAACAGAAGCTTGTCCAAAAAAACAGAACATATTCTAATATTTGAATTTTCTGGAGCAGTAGCTGTCCAGGGGGCTGAGTACCTACCAACTTAGAGCCCACAAATATATCAACATCGTTTCCATGGAAACGATTTTTTTCTGACGTTAGAAATAACTCGCTTTTGTTAGCGACAGAAAACGAATAACAAATATAATATATTAATATTTATAATTTCATAAAGCCAGAGATTGCCATCATATACAGACTATAGTCTTCGCATATAATTTAGCTTTCTATTGGTGAATGAATTTTCAAAGTCTTTTTATTGGTTAATGCGTGAAAGCGTCATAGACGAACTCTAGCAGTTTCGCAATTATAATATTAAATAAGTAAAGTATTGATGTACCCATGGTATTAAAAATATATTAAATACAGGGGTTCTGAAGTTTTCTCCGGGACTTAAAATAATTTCACGAAATTAATAGAAACACCCCTAGCCATGTCATGCCATTGATCGATGTCTTCATACTGCCATTGATTCCAACTAATTTTTCTTCCAGCAAATATTCTGACCTTCAGCCAAGGCTGCGCCATAGGTTGGGTTTCGCCCTCTCTACCGATTCTCACCGATGTCGACAACTCTCCCATGGGAGCCCCTCTCACGGTGCTCCAGGTCTCACTAGTGGCCTCCACCTTTTGCATCGGTGCCATAATCGGAACTCCAGTATTTGGATGGCTCGCTGACAGAATTGGCAGGAAGAAGGCATCTTTGGCTAGTGCCTTACCGTTCATGGTAAGCAAGTGAATAATCAAGACGTTTTTCTTCTTATTTCTTTTGCTCGGTGGATCAGAGGGGAATATCTAGATCTGAGAGTCAGTCTGTAGCCTTAGAGGTTGTCCTGTGGACCTTATAAATCCCGTATGGGAATGAATAGAGCTGGTTCAATGACCACTTATTCGGTGGTCTGAACCGCATCCACACATCACTGACGCTTTAAGGATCCGAATCTCCAAACCTCTCTCCTTCTATTCAGATGATTTTTTGGGAATTCAGGCTGCACGCAGGTGAAAAAAGACATCATCGTGCAAAGGTAAAGCGCTTTTATGCAGCTTCTTCTTGTATTGCTTCGTGATGCAATCTCTCATGCATCAGCGAACATAACAGCTTTCGTAGCTTTCATGTCCACTTGATGGAGGATCAGAGATATCGAAGACGTTAAAGGGGGACGTTGAAGAACAACACTTGACTTCCTAATAACAACTGTATTATTGACTTCCCAATAAAATTTAAAAACAAAAACAAAAACAAAATTACAACTTACTTTCTACAACAACATAAATACTTGTCACACTTAATCATAAACACGTTAACACCTCAGCACAGGTTCTCCTAGTGAGGTGTTCACGAAACAAACAATATTACCCACACACAGTTTTACCTTGTCAAACCTACCTTTCACCCAACATAGTAATATTAACATTTTTGTACTACTATATAAACCACTCTATTTATTTGTTAAATGTGTATTCAAGAAAAGACATAAATAAATGAATAAATTATTTTCTTCTGACAGATCGGTTGGACCCTAAAGCTGGTGTGGCTAAACCCTACGGCACTCATTTGCGCCAGGCTCATCATTGGCTTTGGAGGTGCTGGAACTCTCTTGGTAGCTCCATTGTACTCTTCTGAAGTGGCCAGTGTGGAGGCTAGAGGAATGCTTGGAACAATGCTGACTTTCGCCTTCAACACTGGTGTCGTCGCTATATATGCCCTGGGAGCCTATTTCAGTTACTTCATAGTGCTGACCATCATGTTGACGATACCATTCCTGTTCTTTATCCTGATGTCAAAAATGCCAGAATCACCATCTTATCTGGTTAAAACTAATCGATTGAAGGTATAAAACCCAAATAAGTTAATTGTAAAGTTTGATGATCTGAAAGGAGTAAGTGATTTCAAAACTAGCACGGTGAGAGATTGAGATATAATACTAACGTTGTAAGGAGTCATCAACGCTGCAATGGATCTGACGTGGTCGAGGATTAAGATCCTTGACCATGAATGAATTTAATTTAATTAATTTGTGTTATTTCACAACGAGCTTTTGTTACAAAGTGTATTTGCGGCACCTGGCGAAAAATAACTATTCAGAATAAAAAAAATCTTGAAATTGCATTAGCTGTCTTAGGTGACCAAATCTGAAAAGCCGGGTGCTTTCCCGCCTCCCCTTACTCCATTTTGTTACAAACTCATCCTCATCTTCACAACATTCACCCTAACTGGCGACGCCAAAGTCCAAATGCCGCAAGTTGGAACTTCCGCGGCATTTTCTTAAAAAAGGGTGCGGGGTTCCTCAAGGTCTAGTTCTTGAACCATTTTATTTTTATCTACGCCAATTTTATTCGTTTGATTTCATGTTAGTTTACCACATACAATATCGTGTTAGTAGGTTACATTTTTCTTAAAATTGTTGTAATTGTAGGAAGCTGGAGAAGCCTTGGCGTGGCTAAGGAGAGTTCCAGTGGACAGTTCCCTGGTAAAGATAGAACTGAATCAACTAATTTACGAAGCAGAGTCATCGGAAAAGAGAAATAACACTAAGAAAGGTAATTTTTACGTGGAAAAATGTTGTTCTGCAAGACTGTATGTAAGAATACTTATATCACATAGATGTGAATGAATTATTTTATTTCATTGAAGAAGAAGATAACACTTATAATCTAAATGAAAATATGAAAGAAAACAAGACACAGAAAAATAGAAAAAGACAATGGTTGCAACTGGGACTCGAACCCAGACCTCTCGTCTAACCGGAACGTGCGCGTTTTCCAATTTCGCTTTTGCCACTTTCTGTCAAACCGTCATATTTGTCAATCTGGAAAAAGAACTAGTTGGAGATAATATTAATGATTATAAATATTTGAAATATGAGATTGACAAATATGACTGTTTGACAGAAGGTGGCAATAGCGAAATTGGAAAACGCGCCCGTCCCGGTTAGACGAGAGGTCTGGGTTCGAGTCCCAGTTGCGACCATTGTCTTTTTCTATTTTTCTGTGCCTTGTTTTCTTTCATATTTTCATTTAGATTATAAGTGTTATCTTCTTCTTCAGTGATATATTACGTTGATGGGAATAACCTTCAAAAAGTTATAAAAAGAGAGTTTTTCTGGAAAAAAATTGAATTATTTTATTGATTGAATGCAGGCTCTCTTCAAATTTTGTCTTTAAAATTAATTCCTAGTACAAATACAATGTAATATGTTTTTATCAATTTTTCTGGAATCACATTTTTAATCTCTTAATTTTTTTAGGTGATGAAGACGTGTCGCCATGGAAATTCCTCTGTAAGTTTTTATCTATATTTTTGGAATCAGTTTGTTGAACTCCATAAATCATATCTCTAAAAGCAGCCATTGTGACGTTTTTACTGGATCTTGTCTTGCTTTTATCTAAAGGTCTTTGTACCCATGTTTAGGCCCTGAATTTTTCATGGAAAGTTTTTAATTATTTAATATTTTATGTTTTTTCGTGCACTGTTTTTTTTGCGTTAATTTCATAAGTCCGTGATTATTTATGTTGGATGATTTCAATAATTTTTGCATTTTTTCCAGTAAATTCACCGCCTTCAAGGAAAGCTCTCGCATTGACGGTGTCTCTATTGACAGCTCAGTGCTTCATTGGAATTTTCGCGGTGTTGACCTATGCAAACAACATCTTCGAGGAAGCTGGCAGCACCATGTCTTCTTCAATGGCCAGTATTGTCGTCGGTCTCCTTCAGCTTGCAGGATCCGTAGTCGCTGTTTCCCTCATTGAACGGCTGGGCAGAAAGGTAAACATACGCAAATGCTACCAATTTTTAATTATAAAGAGATTTGTACGCAGATGGTTCCTAAATAAACAGTTCAAATGTTCAGATAATTCAGACACTAAAGCAAATATCTTGATTTCCTCGACCCAAAAGTCCGAATTTATCAGATCTAGCCATATCCAACTTTACTCAGTTCCCATAACTGAAAACATACTCTTCAAGAAAGTGATTTAAGAGAGAAAATTTCATTTTTGCGTTATTATTCCGTGTTGCAGTTCTACCTTATTTTGCCAATGATTTCGGACAATGTTACAGTGTCCATCAAAAAGATGGAAGCGCAACAAAACCCAAAAATAAATTGCGATAATGATTGAAGACAAATTTGCAGTTATTAAATTATATATACGTCTATTATCAACAGGTTAGTCAAACATGGTTGGTTGAAGATCATGCAAAGAAATAACCAAAAAATTCTACTCTACAATCGTCACTCGTCACAAGAAAAATACTCTGAAAGTTTGACAACAGCAACGACTTGATTTTTTAATCACCTTTATCGTAACAGTTTCCTCACATGGGTATTCTTTATTCCAGATCCTTCTCATAGGTTCCTGCTGTACCGTGATATTATCAATGTCTACCCTCGGAACCTACTTCTACGTCCGTGACACTGGCTATGACGTATCACCCTATGGTTGGATTCCAGTGACTTCCCTGTCTATATGTGTCAGCACTTTCTCAATGGGCATTGGACCAGTCCCCTTCATCTTGCCATCGGAGGTGTTCTTGGTTCAGGTAATTCAATCAGTAATGGTATGCTGTCATTTGTTCAGGATTTCAATAGTTTAACTGATGTTGATCACTACACTTATCTATTTAGAACAGAGGTTCCCAAACTTTTTTTTCTCGTGCCTACATTGACAGGTAAAGCCAAGCCAACATTTTTGTTCCTTAATATCGAAACCATTGAGCTATATGCTCTGTTTAAGGAGCTAAACGTGACAAAATTCATAAAACTGGGAAGATTTCGGTAGCTGGGTCATGTGGAGAGAATGACCGAGCATCAAGCACCAAGGTCCCTGCTGAACTCAAAACCGATAGGGCGAAGGAGCCTGGGAAGGCCAAGATGAGGATGGAGCGACAACGTCCTCAAAGATATATCCGCCTTGTAGCTTCTAAACTGGAGAGAACTGGCCCAAAGCCGAGATGGATGAGTGGAGGAAGACTCTTGAGGAGGCCAAGACCCACCAGGGGTTGTAAAGCCAAGAGTGATGATGATGACTAACGAAACCAGATAAATTTTCGTGGACCCCCACTTACAACTTGTAGACCCCCATTTTTTTATCATGCCTACGTGGACCCCCGTCAAGTCTCTCGTGGACCCCTGGGGGTCCACCTGGACCACTTTGGGAATCACTGATTTAGAAGATATTTGATTTTTGGTGTTATAACCACAATTTTCTTATTTCTAGGTTCGCGGATTGGCTACAAGCATTGGCCTAACCTGGCTTTGGATCTGTACCTTCTTCGTCAGTCAGTTCTTTGCTCCAGTAGTCATACTGTTCGGCAGTCATATCGTCTTCTGGGGATTCGGTTTCGTCGGTTGCATCGCCATATTCATCTCCGTTATGTTTCAACCAGAGACAAAAGGCAAATCCATTGAGGAAATCGTGGCCCACTTCGGCGGAAAGAAATTTACACATTCTCAAGGAGTCAACGCTGAAGAAGTCGGGGAAGCGTTCTTGAAATCAAAATTGGTCATAAATGATGCGATGGATGAGCAGGATCATTATTAATTGGTTTAATAAAGAAACTGAAAAGGATACTATCGTTTTGAGTTGCTGTTTTACATAAAGGACCTGATTTTTATCAGCGTAGAATTTCATGATGAAGAGAATGAATTCTTCTTACTGCTCTTTGAACCACACCTACAAAATCAATGTACAAATGTTAAAACATAATAATTATAATAATATTTGGCTGATTTATTTAGCGCCGTTTTCGTGAAAAATCCCCACAATGGCGCTGTACAAATAAATATATAAAAGTATTAATTTACATATTTGTAAAAAGCATTAACTTTGTGGCTCGCCATAATTAACAATAAAAAAACACGTAAATTTGTTGCAGACCACTTTTATTTTATTTACACTCAGTTACAATATTCTCCTGACGAAGGAAGGGTGCTTCCGAAACCGGTAGAGTGTTAATAAAATAAAAGTGGTCTACAGCATGTGTTTTTTTTTATTTTAGAATTAATATAATTGGCTTACAACTAAGATTTATAAATATAACTAATGATTTACATCAAAGGCTTATAGCTAGTGACTTAGATCTAAAACTTGTAACTAGTGACTTATAACTGCTGACTTAAAACTGTGACTTAATGACATACATATTAACTACTGTGACTTAAAGTTAGAGACAACAGACAACTGTAAAATTAATTAATTTATCAGTTATATTAATTTAAAATGATAATTTTACCGAATCCATTAAATTTTCGGATATTTTTTATCTGTTCGCATGATCACTATGATGTCTGAGAACTTTAAAAACTCCAGATCATTTTTTCGTATTTTAAAAATTTATGATTTCAACTGCCTTGGACGGAGGCCGAACAATCAGTGCAAGACAGGGATGAATGGAGGCGCCTTGTCGATGCAGTGGGTCCCCGACCCGAATAGGACAAGGGGGTGAAAATGTTGACGAAGATTTCAACAAAAATTTGCATAAAATCCTACCTTCCGTGGTTTTCAAATACTCATTCAAATACTGTCTCCCCAACTTGTATCTAATTTCAATTCATAATTTGTGCCATTTAGTGTACATAACATTGGGTTTATGCACTGCTTATGTATTAATACCGCCATACAACAAGGTTGTATCCTGCCGCCACTATTGTTTAATCTCTATTCCAACTATGTCTTTAAAAGAGCCCTAAGTAATACTGAGAAGGGTCTGAAGATCAACGGAGTTGTCATTTAATAACATAAGATATACGGATAATACTGTTTTATTAGCTGACCGTATCGATGACCTCCAAGATCTATTAAATCTACTTAATAATTTTAGTGAGCAACTGGGCCTAACAATCAATGTCAATAAAACAAAATGGATGACATTTGGGCGACTAGATCACTCTGGATTAGTGATACAATTAAATGGTTGCAAGGTCGAAAAGGTGGCAAGATTTAGATACCTCGGCAGCATTCTCATGGAGACTTTTGACCCAGATGTAGAGGTTAAGGGTCTACTATTCGTATTTCGACCGATTTTTACATATCTCCCTTAAACATTTGAAGTTTTTAAGCTCTTAAAAAATATATGTTATTTTTGAAGATAATATCTAGATACGTTCCACGCCGAAACACAAATTATATGAAATTCTCTCGATAGAAAAAAATCGCAAAATATGCTCCGAAAATTATTTTAAACAAGTCTATTTCTTTTATTTTACAAGTTATATTTGAGAAAAAATTCACAATGTTTCTTTAAATGATACTTAAGATACGTTCCACGAGATTTTTGCTCTATTTTAAACGAGTCATGTTTTATTAAGCTTTTTCGCAATTTTCGCTGCTATTCTACGACCAAACATATTAGCGCGCTCTGTCCAACACTCGTAATTACATATCTCTCCATCTTCTTCTTTTTCAGCGCTGTGCGTTTCAAGAGTGCGGCCTTAAGTGCAGAATTGAAGCAGCAAGAACTGCATTCAATAAAATGAAATCCCTCTTCTGCAATGACAACCTCAATTTAAAATTAAGGCAGAGAATGTTAGAGTGTTTTGTGCGGTCAGTCTTGCTGTATGGATGTGAGCCATGGACTTTGAAAGTAAATACTATGAACAGGTTAGAGGCTTTTGAGATGTGGCTTCACCGGAGAACGCTCAAGGTTCCATGGACCGACATGATCACTAACATAGAAATTCTCAGGCGGGCTACAGCAGAAGAGAACTGCTCACATCAATAAAAGTCAGGAAAATTTCATATCTGTGTCACGTACTTCGAGGGGAAAAGTATCACTTGCTCCAATTAATATTGAAAGGAAAAATAGAAGGTCGCCGAGGGCCTGGTAGGAGACAAATGTTTTGGCTACGAAATATACGAGAGTGGACCGGCATTAGAAGTGCGGAGGAGCTATTCTGGGCAGCACAATGTAGAGAGACATTTTCCAGAGTGATTGCCAATGTCGGGGGGACCCGATAGGGCACACAAAGAAGAAAAAGAATGTATTATTAGAATTTGTAGGAACATGTAGAACCTTTTTAGAGAATAATAAACTGATGTATTATTTTAAGAGTTATTTCGATGCATCATATTGATGAAAAGTGCTACAGGATTTTCGTTATATTTGAATCAATTGTGCAGCAATTTTTGTATTTTGTTTTAATAAACATACAAACAGGACTTTTTTGAAGGAGTGTTTATTTTTATTTTATGCAGTACATCACATAATCCTAAATAATCGTAACGAGTTCCGTGTAAGGACAAGCCCCTGATAACAGACTAAATTAATTATTTTAAGACAGGTTTTTAGTAAATAAACTTGAAAAAACAACACAACAAGGACATTCACGTACAGGACGTACATAACAAAATGAAATGTGCAATGAAATGATTAGAAAGAAGTCAAGGTAATAAAGCGGTACCAACATCCACCTCCAAAATTACATATTAATACGCTAATTAATGATAATTTGTTATTATTATTATTATGGCTTTCGGCGTTTAGTTTTGGTGTAATATTTTTTTCACTTTGGGAGGTGGGAATGGGTACCGCCGCCCCGGGAACCTTTATTGGATAACCAACACCTCTGCCATAGTGGTTTGCTACGTTTGGTGATTTAGCAAGGGTGCCCGTGTACATGGAGTGAGGTTTGTCTAGGTCTTGGAGGCGGATGAGCAGGACACGCTGAACCCCAGATTCCTACCTACCCCTTAAACCCTTTTCCTTCCCAGAACTCTCCTTCACTTCCTTTCCTTAAAAAACCCTCCACACAGCATCCCCAAAGATGACATAGGCCCGAGGGAAATTATTTTCTTCAGGGCCTCCTGTGTGGAGCTCATGAAAAAAAAGTACCGAAAACCCTCTCAAAGGCGGTTTTCGGGAATGCTTTCGAGGACCTCACTGTCGAAAGAGTATACATAATACTATGCACCAATACACACAATCCTCACTGTATGTTTTTCTCATAAAATCTTAGTGCGTCCAATCTTTTATCGAATTGGGAGGCGGGTACGAGTACCACCGCCCGGGAAGCATTTATTGGATAACCAACACCTCTTCCGTAGGTCATAAGTGCTTCGCTACGTTTGGTGACTTAGCAGGGGTGCCCGGGTTTATGGTGTGGGGTTTGTCCAGGCGGATGCGTCTGCCCACCTGCTGCGTGGTGGGCCGGATCGAGAGAGACTGATTGAGGGAAGCCTTTTGACCTTTCCAGTCAACTCTCTCGACCTACCGCCTTGCGCACGAGTTGGAGGGGTGGATTCACACGTCCGTCACTCCTGGACACACTGATCCCCAGATTCCTATCCACCCCTCATACCTTTTTCCTTCCCAGAACTTCCTATCCTTCTCTTCCTTAAAAAGACCCTTCACACGGCATCCACAGTAAGAAATGATTATGTTCATCCATCACAGCAGTGGCGGATACCTGGCGGGGGGGGCGCGCGCCCCTCCCTTGCGAGGCCGCCAGCCCGCACGCTATTCGTTCGTTTCTTTCGTCATTCGACTCTTAGTCGAGTAGTTATACTTTCTTATGTAGCACGCGCATGCCACAGCTGTTTTGAAAAAAAATACATTTCACTGAAATGAAAAGAAAAGTAAAATATTCCCATTATTATGCGCATAATATGAAACTTAATTTCTATAGCGCAGTTTTGTGTTTTACTCAAACACTCAAAAATTATATGATTACTGTAGTGTTCACACAAACAGTTCTCCAACTCATCTTGGAAGGAGATTACTTCTTTAAGAAAGAATAGAGTTATTTATGTTATCTGGGATTTATTTTAGACTTCACTTATTACAAGTGGTGACTACGATAGTCGGCCTAACTGGAAGCTGGTTAAATGAGATCTGATTCCCACCGTGTTTTGTGGAAGCTCCTGTACCTCGGCCCCCGTCCCTCTGGAGCACTTACCTCTAACTAATCTAGCCGCCATCTTGCGGACTTTCGGACAAGCTCTTAGCACTGCCCTCTATGTGCGAATCTGGAAAATTCCTATCTAACTCAACTCTCTAATAATTCGTCACTTCATTTGGATAGGGTTTTAACTTCACTTCAACTTGTTCTGAGATATGAGGTGTCAATGTTTGCAAAGACATGCACTCATTATCTATTTACCAATTTCCGATTTTGAAGTTGAAAATTGCTTAAAACCCCTCAAATGCCAGGAAAAAACGGAAAAATGTCAACTTTAACGTAATATTTTGCAGGTTAATTTTATGCTATCTTATGTAATTTTTACTGAAACACATTCCTTGAATACTAAACTATACATAAAAACAATATTACTTGCGTTTATTCAATGAATTTATACTTTTTACTACTTTTCAAATGCCACGGAAAAAACGAAAAAATTTCGCGATGTTTTGACTTTTACGTAATATTTCGCAGGTTAATTTTATGCTATCTTATGTAATATTTACTGAAACACATTCCTTGAATTCTAAACTATACATAAATATAACATTACTTGCGTTTATTTGATGAATTTATACGTTTTACGATCATTTCATCGACCGCGACGCGAGACTTGACAGCCGCCATTTTGACAGCCGAGCGGCGGGAAAAAGTTCCAGGCCGTGTCATAAACAATTTCAAAGAAAATATATCGCTGCTCTAGGTGGGTTCACGGTATCTTATACCTTATGAACAAGAATGCCCTAAGCGATTCTGACCTTCTTCTTCACACGTTTTCTTTATACATAAGGGTTAAAATCGCTTAACAAAATTATTTTTTAGTGATTATTTTGGCCTGCGCCGATGGTACGCCGGCGGACGAACGGCAGGGGGCAGGAACGTATTTTAATTGAACATATTTCAAAGGAAAGTATTTGAATAGAACGTTTATTTACCCTTTTGGAACATACCTAAACATGCAAATAGAACCCTGTGCAACCAACTAAGACAAAATAATTCATTGCACAAGATTCTAATTACATTTCTCTAATGCAATTCGCTAGGGCCACGTCCTATTTAAATATTTTCCATTAAAATACGATAAACTAAAATACTTTAACTAAAATTGTTAAACAGATTACGAAAATTCGCCTTTGGAAACTTGAAACCTTAGAAAATGATAAGGCGTTGTTGAACCCTATCCAAATGAAATGACGAACCATAATGCGCCCCGTATTTAAGATCAACTGTCAGATACAAGAAAAATAGAGAGTGCAATGAATTATTATTGAAAATGCTTGATGTTAGAACTTTGTCATACATATATCTACGAAAATACAACACGGATGGTTCTGAAAAATATTTTGGGTATAGAAATGAGCAAAAGAAATGCTTTGGCATTCAAAGGTCATTTTTGAAAAAAATGTCAGTTAGAACCCTATCCAAATGAGGTGACATATTTGATTAATTCGTACGTCCGCCACTCCTGGATACGCCGATCCCATCTACATTTCTATCTTACCCCTCACGTCTTATCCCTTTCCAGAAATTCCTCTACTTTCTTTATTTGAAATGACCCTCCATAAAGCATCCCCAAACCTGCGGCCTCGCGACCTTGTGTGTGGGATCTACTGCGTTACAGAGTTGAGTGAAGAATGTGAAGATAATAACTTTATAAAGTGTAAAACAAATAGAAATAAATCTTTGCGGATTCCTAGTTTAGTTTCCCGTCATCGTTTACCTTCATACTCAGGAGGTGAAATATTTTATTACGATTACCTACTGGGTGTGCTAAAAACAATGAATTCTTTTAGGAAAACATTTAATTATTGTTAATTGTTGAAGAAAATTATTTCAACAATTCTAAATGGAAATTTGAAAGAGTTAAAGACACAGAAAATAAAAGGTAAAATAAAAGAAAAATTCAATTTTTTACGAGAAAAACTCTCTTTTTATAACTTTTGAAGGTTATTCCCATCAACGTAATATATCATTGAAGAAGAAGATAACACTTATAATCTAAATGAAAATATGAAAGAAAACAAGACACAGAAAAATAGAAAAAGGCAATGGTCGCAACTGGGACTCGAACCCAGACCTCTCGTCTAACCGGGACGTGCGCGTTTTCCAATTTCGCTATTGCCACCTTCTGTCAAACCGTCATATTTGTCAATCTCATATTTCAAATATTTAGAATCATTAATATTATCTCCAACTATATGGAAAAAGAACTAGTTTCCCGTCATCGTTTACCTTCATACTCAGGAGGTGAAATATTTTATTACGATTACCTACTGGGTGGGCTAAAAACAATGAATTCTTTTAGGAAAACATTTAATTATTGTTAATTGTTGAAGAAAATTATTTCAACAATTCTAAATGGAAATTTGAAAGAGTTAAAGACACAGGAAATACAGTGGCGTAGCGTGTGTGTCAGCCGCCCAAAGGAAAATTTTGCCGCCCCCCTATATAGGTATTTCGAATTTTGCCGCCCCTTTTATAGGTATTTCAAACGTAGATTTCCTTTTTTTTATAACGACCGCATTTTTTATACAACGGTTTTTATATCACATGAATCGACTTTCTTCCAAAAGCAATCCTGTTTTAAATTCTGCTACAAATTTATAACTGCTCTCGAAAATCGATAACGGTATCCATGTAATAGGATTTCGCATCTCGAATTTTTACAATGTGTTTATAACACAAGGCAGGTTTCAACTTAAGATTGATTTTGCGTTAGAGAACCAAAATAATAGTGACACATGGAACAGTCAATTTTAAAAATTTTGCAGCGTATGGCATGCAACTTGAATGTAAAACTTGACTAGGTACTCTATGAATCTGCAACTTGTTATTTAATTTATCGTTGTATTCTGAACCTAAAACTGGTTTTAAATAAATCTCTATGGGGTGAATTAAGACTACACTCAGTACAAGAAAATGGTTTATCTTTGATTTTGGCAGCACATTCATATTAGTCTGCAGTTAGAATTTTATCACAGCACTTAAAACAAGATAATGTTTTCCTTCAAAATGTGTTGGGAGATGATTCCACAACTGAAATTTTACACATGAATACAAAATTGGTTTAAAGTAAAACTATATGCGGTGAATTGAAACTACACTCAGAACATGAAAATGGTTTCACATCGAATTATTTTATTTTATTATCTTTAAATAAAATAAAAAAATTATAATTTATTGTGAAATTTTGCCGCCCTTTAAAAGTGCCGCCCGGGACACACTGGATACGGTGGTTTTCGGGAGAACTTGAAAAATTAAAACTTTGACATTTATTTTAACTATTAAAACTAAGCATAAAAATAAAAATAAATATGCAGTTATTTAAGTTAGAAGGTCATTATTCATTAAAAAAAAATTTCATTGCACCGGAGTTCCTTATTGCGAATATTGAAGATATGAAATTCATATAATGTCACTATTTTAAGATTGTTGAACACCCACTTTTAAACAAATACCAAAATATTTATTATCTGAGATTGTGAAGGTCTATTTTGACTAAATTCACGTGACCATTACAAAGTACGACCCCCGATAGAAAAACTTTCTCACCACATTCAGTCACTTTAATTAAGCATTGTTGAAAACTCGCTTTAACTATTTAAAAAAACGTATTTTTATAAAAACAAGTAGCATTACCAACACGACATTTTTAACAAGGCGATCACTAAAACAAATACCTAATATCAATGATCCAAAAGTTAAAGTTTTTGATTTAACCACATTTTAATATAATAATCTCTTATTATTTGACTAACCTCTCAGTTGTATTTTTACGTACAGATCTGCGTAGATCAAATTGTATTGTGAAGAAGTTACTTTTATGATTTCATTTGTTATACTTTTGAAATACATCTATAAAAATGGCAGAAACTGACGGCTCTAAAGGAGGCGGTATTAGAAATCAATTCTTTGCAGTTATAGTAAGTAAGTATACATTTTATAAAATAATTCGCTGTGTAAATGAGATCCCTGAGTTTTGTGCATAAAAATGTACTATGTTTTATTACATGACAAAAAAATGGTTTTCTCTTTGATACAAATCATTACAAAATCATGGATCAAATTGCCCGTCTCCAGTGCTAAATTGTAAGTTTTCTTTTGTTAAAATGTTCTTCCACACAAAAGATAAGAGTATTACCCCATCTTGTATTTCATATACATGTAATTTATTTATTTTATTTACTTTATTTACTTTATTTATTTTATTTATTTTATTTATTTTATTTATTTTATTTATTTTATTTATTTTATTTATTTTATTTATTTTATTTATTTTATTTATTTTATTTATTTTATTTATTTTATTTATTTTATTTATTTTATTTATTTTATTTATTTTATTTATTTTATTTATTTTATTTATTTATTTTATTTATTTTATTTATTTTATTTATTTTATTTATTTTATTTATTTTATTTATTTTATTTATTTTATTTATTTTATTTATTTTATTTATTTTATTTATTTTATTTATTTTATTTATTTTATTTATTTTATTTATTTTATTTATTTTATTTATTTTATTTATTTTATTTATTTTATTTATTTTATTTATTTTATTTATTTTATTTATTTTATTTATTTTATTTATTTTATTTATTTTATTTATTTTATTTATTTTATTTATTTTATTTATTTTATTTATTTTATTTATTTTATTTATTTTATTTATTTTATTTATTTTATTTGTTTTACTTATTTTATTTTTTTATACACGCGTTGAAGGCTTTTACAGTATCACATTATCAAAGGTACACATGTTATTCAGGAGTATAATTGTAAGCATGAAGTATATAATATTATAAACTGTACATTAAGGATACGTGCAGGTTTAATATATGTAGGCATGTAGTTTTGTTATCATGAAAATTGTACAAAGGAGTTTAATATTTATTTTAGATAATATTATGTATATGAATTACAAAAGTTAGGAGACATGTACATAAACTAAGTCTGTTGGGCATTAAAGGAACCTTATTGATCTGGATTAACAGTTAATTTAGTAAAAAAAAGCTTTGTGTTAAAATAAATTCTGTAGAATCTTATATCTTCGAAGCCACAAGTGGGGTTCCCCAAGGATCTCGCCTCGGACCAATTCTTTTTTTATTATTTATTTTTTTTTTTAAATATGTTTATTCAGTTTTAATTTTACAATATTTTATTTTACAAATCTTACGAAACTGATCAATCAGTTTGATTGTAAGAAAATAAATGACATTGTTAGTGTATTTAAAGATGTACAAGTTCTGCCCTTCGCTGATGATTTGAAAATATATAGAATGATACGTAGTATAGAGGATTGCCATATTTTACAATATAATTTAGATAAATTGTATCATTGGTGTGTGAAAGTAGACTCTCCAGTAAACCCCGCATCCTTCATTCCCCTTCTCCTTCCAAATTTTCCCTCCTCCTCTTTCATTCCCTCCCTGAACAAAAACCATTTTTCAAACAACTCTGTAAATAGTATATTTTTACACAAATTTCATAATGCCAGTGCTCACAATTATATAGAAAGATTCGCAGGTGTGCATAACAACTCACCTGATGAACGGTATAGGAAATACTTTCACAACGCTAGAGCTCACCATTATATACAAAAACCCGACAAATAACCAAAGTTTCATCAATAGTTTAGTTACCGCGTAAGGGACAAAAAAGAAACATTCATTTTCATACATTAAAATTATGTCTTTGTGTTTTTACTGTCGAAAAACGTAGGCGACTCATTAAAATATTATTTTGCTTCATTAGAAACTACCATTACAACAGTTAACAAATTTGTTGAAACAACATTTCTTGATTTAAAAACTTTTTATTGTGTACTCATTTTATTTGTTTTCGTACGTAAGCATTTTAAATTATCTTTATAAGGTAAACATATATTATTCATATTTAGGTACACTCCGGTTCTCTCTACATACGCTTCGCAAACAGAAGCACTGGAAAGAAAAATGATTTATGAATGTAATCAATTGTGATAACAATTAAAAAAAAGGTTTTTTATAGCGCATTTGATACTAACAAAAATAAATACAGGTAATCTGACTCTAGTCACTGCAATCAATGGCCTGCCGCTCCGCTTTTCGTCACCCGGCGGGGTTATTTCTTCAGCTTTGTTACAGCTTGTCTAGAAGTGCTGACATCCACTGTTGCATCGTGGTACACATTTTTCGGTTTTTCGTGAATTCGAATGGGCGTTTCACCTTCTGCAGTCAAGAATCAATCACAAAACGCTGTCTAATACGAACATCGATGTCGGACATTTTTCAAGCGACTGCAAAGCTGCCACCTATTGACGCAAAAAGTTGCCACTGCAGCAGATTGTAGAAGAAGGTTTGAGGAATGGCACAAAATTCAAAATTTTCACTTAACCTTCATTTAAGCAGTTAGGCAAAGTTCAAAATTTTCACTTAACTAACTTCATTTAAGTAGTTAGTTAGTAAGTAGTTTCCTCCAGGGCATACAACAATTTCACAAAGTTAGTCTAAATATCCATTAGCCATTACAGGCCATCGATCGCTGTCTTTTTAATGCCGTTAATTACAACTTATTTTACTTCCAGCAAACATTTTGACCTTTAGTCAAGGCTGCGCCATAGGTTGGGTTTCGCCCTCTCTACCAATTCTCACCGATGTCGACAACTCTCCCATGGGAGCCCCTCTCACGGTGCTCCAGGTCTCGCTAGTGGCCTCCACCTTTTGCATCGGTTCCATATTCGGAACTCCAGTATTTGGATGGCTGGCTGATAGAATAGGCAGGAAAAAGGCAATTATGGCGGGTGCCTTACCATTCATGGTAAGAAAGTGAATAATTAAGACGTTTTCCTTCTTATTTCGTATTGACGGTGGATCAGAGAGGAACATCTAGAAATGTGAGTCCATCTTGGGCAACAAGTGTACCCTTGTGAACCTCGTAAATCCCGTCAGGGAATAAATGGAGCTGGAATTAATTGACCACTTATTCGGTGATCTGATTCGCATCTGACTCTCATCACCGACGCTTTAAGGGCCCACGTGTGCATCATATGGTACAACGACTCTGAAACCACCATATACTATTGATGGAGGACCAAAGTTTAAATGAGAACCCAGGCTATTTCTCAGTGGGTCCATATACAATGAGCACTTTCACGTTTGCCGAATCCCACTGAAGTTTCCCTCTCTCTGTTGGAGTGAGAGCTACTTGGAAGAATCTCTCTTCTTCCATCCAGAAATATTTTTGGGACTTTGGGCAGCATGCAGAGTGAGAGACAACATCATTGTGCAAATGTACAGCGCAATTATGCAGGGCCTTCTTGCATTCCCTCAGTGTTGCACAAGAACCTCTCTTCTTTCATCCAGAAAGATTTTTGGGACTTTGGGCTGCATGAAGAGTGAGAGACAACACCATCGTGCAAATTTACAGCGCAATTATACAGGGCCTTCTTGCATTTCCTCAGTATTGTAATCTCTCTTGCGTCAATGAAGACAACGGCTTTAGAAGCACCGTGTCCTATTGATGGAAGACTGGATGTCACGAGGAAAATTAAGACTTTAAAGGGAGACGTTAACAGTACTTGACTTCCTAATGATAACTGTATTTTCTGCCAACAGATCGGTTGGACCCTAAAGCTGGTTTGGCTAAACCCTACGGCACTCATTTGCGCCAGGCTCATCATTGGCTTTGGAGGTGCTGGAACTCTCTTGATAGCTCCACTGTACTCTTCTGAAGTGGCCAGTGTGGAGGCTAGAGGAATGCTAGGAATATTGCTGAGTTTTGCCTTCAATATTGGTGTCGTCGCTATATATGCACTGGGAGCCTATTTCAGCTACTTCATCGTGCTGACCATTATGTTGACGATACCAATTCTGTTCTTTATTCTGATGTCAAGAATGCCAGAAACGCCATCTTATCTGGTCAAAACTAATCAATTGAAGGTAGGAAGCCCAAATAATGTAATCGTGAAGTTGGGATGATCTATATAAAGAAACCATTGAGACGTAATACTAAAATTTTAAAAATTAATTAATACTGCAATTGATCAGACGAGCTCTGTAGTCAAGGGCTAAGGTTCTTGATCATGATTTCAGAGATTTTGGGCGCAAATAAATTTGATTTAATTAATGTTTTATTTCGTCTCTAATTACGACAAAATATTAAAATATGTATAATATTTGAGGCATTTAGTGAAAATCTCCGTTTGGACTTCAAAAATTGCTTGAAATATCTTTGGGGACCATCGAATAGCGAGGTGCTTCCACGCTTTCCTTTTTTCTCTTTTTCTTTCCTCACCTTCACAACATATTCTAATTGGCGATGCCATAGTCTCACAGGCCGCAAACGAATTGGATGAGGTGGGACTGGTGCGATTTTCACATAAAATAACGAGTGTGGGGTTCCTCAAGGTCTTGTTCTTGGACCACTTTGATTTTTATTTACGCTAACTTTCTTAGTCTAATTTTATGTTGGTTTTCCGTATACAATATTGTGTTAGTAAGTCATATATATGTGCGACTATTTAACATTTTTTTAAGCAAAAATTGATTTGGTTGTGATTGTAGGAAGCGGCCGAAGCCCTGGCGTGGTTGAGGAGAGTTCCAGAGGACAGTTCCCTGGTGAAAGCAGAATTGAATCAACTAATTTACGAAGCAGAATCATCGGAAAAGAAAAATGATACTAAGAAAGGTAATTTTTATGCAGAAATTTGTTGTTCTATATGACTACTACATAACCGTGCAAATAGATGAAGGTTGAGCTATTTTTATTGATTAATTTATCAATTCAAATTATTCACAACACTTTCTGTGTATCTCTAAAATCAATGGCCTATTCCCCTTCAGAAATCTGCCGTATTCTTCAAATGGTCAAAATATTTCCTCTTTGCAAAAAATCAAAATATATGGAATATTTATGAACATATCCGAAAACTGAAAACTGCTATTGAAAGGTGATAAAATACGCTTTCAAATTTTTATAATTTGTAATAAACATAAAATTTTTGAAATAAAAAAATTTTGCATGTAATCATAAAAAAGTTTTAAAAATGGCGCGTCTAACATTTTTCCTAGTTTATATTACTGATAGCGAAAAAAAACACATACATTTTTTACTAAAAAATGTATTAAAAAAATTATTTTTAACTTAGTTTTTTGTCGTTCTGTGTAAAAATAGTTAATAAAAAATTTTTAAGGTTTAATTTTTTTTTTAATTGCAATTTGAAGTGTTGGTGTCATAAAGGTGTACATTTTACTGTTTTGTGGTTATTTTTTAGATTTGAATATAAAACGTGGTATTTTCTCTTCTTTATACCGTTTCTACGATAGTAAGAGAGGTACAGCGATTTATATGAGACCTATGTCAGGTGTGACAAATTTGGTCCCCTGTGATTAAACGAAGTCAGTTTAATACCCTAATATTGGGGGTTTGCTCAACGCTCACATTTTAATTAATTCCGACGAATTTGTAAATATAATAACTTTTTTTTCAAACAGCAACCCGGGGATGTAAGTTATTTCAGATTAATAAAAACAATACCTCACATTCATATACTTTACGTAGAACTGTTTGAAAATTTTATATTCCGCATACAACTATAAATTTAGCGGTGAGTACCAGATTTTATTTTTCTAGACAATGAATTAATAACTTCCTGAGGGATTCGTTTAGAAACATCTTTAATATTAGCAACACGTTCTTCAGAATTAATTAAAATGAACCCGGCGGAAAGGTCGAATCTCCAGGCCTGCTAGGGCAAATGCGACCGTACGTTCGTCCAATACGCCGTGCCGCGAGCGTATATTTGTTTACACGCTTTCTTCACTTACGTCGTTAAGATTCTCACATTATTTTTCTTCTTTTTTTTCTTTGATAGGGCAAATTCGACAGTAGATCCGTCCAATACACGGGTCGCGAGTCGCAATTTGTATACACGGCTTCTTTACTTACGTCGTTAAGATTTTGAATATATTTTAGGGTATTGTGTCGTCTTAAAAAACAATATAATAAGCTTTAATCAATTCTTTCTGGACTTACATTTTTAATCTTTTTATTTTTTTAGGTAGTGAAGACGTGTCGCCATGGAAATTCCTCTGTAAGTGTTTATCTAAGTTTTTCTAATTAACTCCATAAATCAAATATCTAAAAGCAAGCCTCGTGACATTTTTGCCTGATCTTGTCTTGCTTTAATCTAATGATGCTGTGCGTGTGGTTCTCTTAAAATTACTCAATATTTATTATAATTCTTGGTGTTATTTCTTTCAAGTTTATCTCGTTTGTTTGAAGGATTTCAATGATTATTACTTTGTTTCCAGTAAACTCCCCGCCTTCGAGGAAAGCTCTCGCATTGACGGTGTCTCTATTCACAGCTCAGTGCTTTATGGGAATTTTCGCGGTGTTGACCTATGCAAACAACATCTTTGAGGAAGCTGGCAGCACCTTGTCTTCTTCAATGGCCAGTATTGTCGTCGGTCTCCTTCAGCTTGCAGGATCCGTAGTCGCTGTCTCCCTCATTGAACGGCTGGGCAGAAAGGTAAACAAACTCATATGCTATCTTTTTCTGATTATTATTGCCTTGAAAAGATTTGTACATCAGATGGTTCATCAAAAAAAGTCATAAAAACAGACATCTTGATTTCCAAATATTCATGACTTGGCTCATCCATCTTTACTTAGTTCCCATAGCCCTTTCTAGAAAGTGATTTAAGAGAGATGATTAATTTTTGAGTTATTTTTCCGTGTTGCGCGTCCTCCTTCTTTAACCAATGTTTCGGACAGGGTTACAGTGTCCATGAAGAAGGAGAAAGCACAACACGGCAAGATAACCTAAAAAAAGTAAATTGCTAAAACGATTTAAGACAAACAATGATATCAAATTCTTGCTCAAACATCGTTAGATAAAGACCATCTAAAGAAATATTAAAACAATGTTATTCGCGTAATGATCACTGTCTTTCATTCTAAAAAAATACTTATATTTGGCAACAGCAAAGACTTTATCTTTTTATTTATCTTTTCTTTTTTTAATCGGTTTCTTTACTTAGGTATTCTTTATTCCAGATTCTTCTCATATGTTCTTGTTGTACCGTGATCTTATCAATGTCCACCCTCGGAACCTACTTCTACGTCCGTGACACTGGCTACGACGTATCTCCCTACGGTTGGATCCCAGTGACCTCCCTGTCTGTCGCAGTCAGCACTTTCTCAATGGGCGTCGGACCAATTTCTTTTATCCTGCCATCGGAGGTATTCTTGGTTCAGGTAATTCAGTCAATTATCATTTACTTAATTTAATTTCTCATATTTTTAAATTTACTTAATTTTAATCTCTAATATTTTTAATTAACCTTCTTCCAAAAAATTCATCGCAATTAACTTAAAAATAAATTGTGTTTCCCTAAAATTTTTCGATTTTTTAATAATTCGTTTTGAAGCAAAAATGTTCTTCGTTGGTAGTGATGTTAATAAACAAGTTGTTAGCCTTTTAATAATAATTGATTTAAATATCGCAAGCGTTTCATTTGTTAGCAAACTTCGTGCAAGTGTTGTTTAATTTCTCGATCAGACTTTCTATTGCTTGCTCTGAATAGAATATGTTTACAGTAAGCTTTTTTTTCAACCTTTTTCATGTTTGAAGCTTAAAATACTGCAATTTTTAAACACAAAAGAATATTTCATATACAAAAACTAAAAGTTAATTTTATCTAGTTTCAATAATGATATTTATTTTTACGACAACTTTAAAAATAAGAAATATACAAGACATTTAAGACACGTTGGAAAAAAATTGGTTCCGAAATTATTTATAAAACGAGCATATACAATAGAAACACAACCCCCTTCGGCTGTGTAAGCAATGTATATATGTTTTCATGAACAATTTTTTGTCATTATTTATTAGTAATGTTTTCACATCCGCGGTCGTTTAACAATTGAATAATTTTTCACGAGGTTTTTTAGTAAGGCTGTAAGCATTTAGTTTTCGGTACATTTAGAGTTAGTGGGTTAGTGTCAAGCCAATGTTTCACCTTTTGAATTCTTTCCTCCGCTTTGGCAAATATGGTAGGCCAGTCTTTCGCTTGGAATAGTAGGACTGTGTCATCAGCAAAACTGACAATAGTGGCATCGACATCTAGGTTATACAACTCATGGATATATATATTAAGAAGAGCGTTGGACCCATAACACTGCCTTGTGGGACCCCATAATTGGTAAATTATGACTCTTTGTCGTTCAGAGTTTAACGCATTGGGATCTACCAGATAAGAAGCTGGAGAGAAGATCTAATTCCATATTGCTAATACTCATATTAAACACTTTGCATTCTTATGTGATGTACGAGATTGTATCAAACGCTTTGCAGATGTCGAGAAATACCAATAAACATCCATTGAGCCATTATCAAAGTCAGAGATATGGTCAGGGACCACGACTATGGCATTGTTGGTGCTTTTAAGGTTTTCTGATGCCAGTCTGAGTGTATTTCATACAGGAAAGTACACTATACTTATCCATTGAGAAGATGTTTGATTTTTCATGATGTAACCACAATTTTCCTCTTTCTAGGTTCGCGGATTGGCCACCAGCATTGGCCTAACCTGGCTTTGGATCTGTACCTTTTTCATCAGTCAGTTCTTTGCCCCATTAGTCATACTGTTGGGCAGTCATATCGTCTTCTGGGGATTCGGTTTCGTCGGTTGCATCGCCATATTCATCTCCGTCATGTTTCAACCAGAGACAAAAGGCAAATCCATTGAGGAGATCGTGGCTCACTTCGGCGGAAAGAAATTTACGCATTCTCAAAGATCTGAAGAAGTCGGGGAAGTGTTGTTGAAACCAAAATTGGTGTTAAATGATGCGATGGATGAGTAGGATCATTATTGATTGGTTTAATGAAGAAACTAAAAAGGTTACTATGGTTTTACGTTGTTTTTATTTATAAAGGACCTGATGGTTACCAGCATATAATCTGATGAGTTAGCCCATGGGTTGGCAACCTGCGGCCCGCGGGCCGCATGCGGACACCGCACACAACAGAATGAAAGGGAGCGAGAAAAGGAGCGAGAAAAGGAGCGAGAAAGGGAGCGAAGGAGCGAAACTTCAACTTGAGTTTAAAAACCGGTTTGCAAATTTTATCTTATGAAAAATTGAGATTTTCAGATTTTCGGAAACCCCTTCGCAGTGGAAATCGATAATGTTCCAAGCGATTTGCAAATCAACGTGATAGATTTGAAAACTGAAACTGAACTTCTGAAAACTGCAAGGAGTTAAAAAGGTTTGCTCATGTTGTGTTTGGTAGTACTATTTGTGAGAAAACTTTTTCAATTCTGAAATACCGAAAAAACTGGTATGTTTTTAGGTTTTCACGGCCAAAAAGTATTTTTGTTATTGTTTTTGGGGTGTTATGCCGTGTTTCGCTACCTCCTTCTTTAGCCAATGTTTCGGACAGCGTTACAGTGTCCATCATCAGGGCAGATGAGTAAATGATATTGGTGAGAGTGTTTACTTATGTGTGTCGAAGCGATACCGTGCTGCCAGCTCCATTTCTCTACGAGCTGGTGTTAGAAAAAATTCAGCATGGTTTTTTGCGTTTAGCTTTGGTGTAGCCGTCAATTACTGGATACCAAGAACTATTGAGCTTAGCTCCGTCGTCTCTGTTAATATTGATGGGGTTTTTATGGATTCCAATTGCCTCCGTAATTAGGCGTGCTCTGTAAGTTTTGGGTCTTCCCAGGACTTCAGGAACAAATCCAAAGTAATGGCCGGTTTCGATTAAGTGCTCGGCGATTGCCGATTTGTCAGGGTGGCCAAGTTTACAAGCACGAAAGTGTTCCGAAATCCTTTTGGAGATCGTCCGCTCTGTCTGGCCTACATAGACCTTGTCACATCCGGAACAGCTGAGTTTATATACTCCATCTGTTTCCAGAGGAAACTTAGTCTTTGCCGACCTCAGCAGGTCTTGGATTTTTGTCGTGGTTCCGAAGACAGTCTTGATGTTCTCTTTTCTCAACAGCCTGGCAATTCTGTCTGTTACATTGTGGACGTAAGGCAGGAAAGCGCAGCCTTTTGACTCTTGTTCACCCCTGTCTTCGTTTCGTGCTGATTTGGCTCTTATGATTTGCCTTGTCTGCCTTGACTGGGTAGCCGTTACGCTCCAGTGCATCGGTGAGTTTGGTCAGTTCTAAAAAAAAAAAAAAAAAACCGAAAAAACTATTTCACTCTTCTCGGTTATCGGATTCACATTTAGACACAATATTACGCGGCTCTACTTCAAAAGATGCAAGCTAATATAAAAACAACTTGCAACCCAAATGCAACCACAAAAACCTCTTTGATTTTATTAACTACATTAAATGTAGTAAAAATATACAATAAGCGTGTTATGTTTAAAACTAAAATGTTTTTACATAAATATTGAAGATATTTATTTTTTTACATTAGCTCCACACAGGAGGCCTTCTGGAAAATAATTCCCCTCAAGGCCCATGTCATCTTTGGAGATGGGATGTGAAGGGTCTCTTAAGGAAAGAAATGAGAGGAAGTTCTGGGAAGGAAAAGGGTATTAGGGGTGGTTAGGACTCTGGGGGTCAGTGTGTCCAGGAGTGACGGACGTATGAATCTACCCCTCTCACTGCGGTACAAGGCGATGTTCCGAAAGAGTACGGTTGGAGAAGTCAAAGGGACTCCCTCAACCATTCTCTCCCGATCCGGTCTGCCGTGCAGCTGGTGGACAGACGCATCTGCCGTCAAGACCCGGACAAACCTCACCCCAAGGACCCGGGCACTCCTGCTAAGTCACCAAACGTCGCGAACCACTCGGGGTGACCTATAGCAGAGGTGTTGGTTATCCAATAAATGGTTTCCAGGGGCCTCCCAAATTGGAATAGGTATACTGTCATGACATGTGACCAAAGTGCGGCCCGCACTAATTCCCGTGTAAAATATTTGGCCCTTTTACAACAAAAGGTTGCCGACCCATGAGTTAGCCTGAAAGAGTGTGTATTATTTTTATTCATATATACATCTACAAAAATAATTAACCAAACTAGCAGTTAAAACCCAGTCCCGCAGGTTTTTGCTGCTAGGCTAGTTAGTGTTGGTGACCATTTTATATATCCGATAAGAACTGGTTCCAAAAATAGCCCTTTCCTCGGATCCACTGTCATCCAGTGATAGCTTGTCACCGGGACAATGAAACCGGCTCAGGCAATAACGTCATATGTAATACATAGCCGCTTAATACTCTTATTCACAACTAAGTATTATTAATCTTTTCATATCCGAATCTGAAGAGATACTCAAATTCACAAATTTGTAGTACTTATGGATGTAGTTTTCGGCGCAAATGAAAACGCTACCCGGTCCTACATCTACATTGTTCACACACACACATTTTTTTAATGTCTGTCTTTATAATCCATTAATAGCTTTTGAATTAAGGTGCCGTATACCCGCTCAAAAAGAAGGAGATGGAGAGAAATGTAATATACGAATGTTGGAGAGAGCGCGTAAATATTTAAAACGATAAAATTGAAGCGAAAATTGTGAAAATGTTTAATAAAACACGCCTCATTTAAAATTTTAAGTAGAGCAAAAATCTCTTGGGGAACATCTAAAATAGCATTTAAAGAAACACTGTGATTTTTTCCACAGAGATAACTTCTAAAATAAGTTCAATGATCGTGTGTATAATAATTTTCGGAGCATAATTTGCGATTTTTTTCTATCAAGGGAATTTCATATAATTTGCGTTTCAGCGTGGGGAACGTCTGGTATCTACAAAACTAACATATTTTTTTAAGAGCTTAAAATATTTAAAGCCTCGATGACATTGAGCGAGTTTACAAGTTACTATCTGGGAAATTCACTATCTGTTAGTAAACTCGCTCAGTGTCATCTGATGTATTACTTGCTAACTAGTAGATTGTGGACAATCTACGAAAAAAGTTGAAAGGTGGTCAACTTTACTCGCTACTCGCTCAAGATGGCGGCCTACCAACAGCTGATTTCGTAATTGTCAGAATTAGTTCGCGCGGAAGCCGTAATTCTCGCTACTGGCTAGCTGCGCGCTCAAGTTTTTTACAAAATGTCGACTGCGCGGGAGTCGTTATTTTAGATGCTACTGTCGCTACTGAGCGAGTAGACAGTTTTGTGTGTCATCATGATAATCTCACTCGCCGATTCACCCGCTTTTAAACTTACTCGCTCAATGTAATCGAGGCTTAAGGGAGATATGTAAGAAATCGGTAGAAATTCGGGATGCGGCGGCTTAAGAATTTACTTTAAACAAAATATTGTTTCTTACTCGCCACATTGTATCTTGAGTTTGTGAGACAATGGCTAGGGTAAATTTAATATATAATCAGAAATTGTTGCTAGTTTATCACAATTTACTCTATTTTATAACAACCATATACCAGCATTTATTTTATGCAATCTTTTATAATTTATAAACTCGTGTGTTGAATATCCAAGAAAATTCCAAAACAAATAGAAAAAATGATTTTGCAGCTGCTTGGTAATTTTTTACAATCATTGTGTACCCAGTATTCGCAAAATCAGATTCCCATCTGAGCTACTCAGCGTTATCGCCATGATTAAAAACTTTATTATCAGTCAGTCAAAACTTACATCTCAAAACGGCAGGGTCTTCAATCATTTCTATTTGCGCAATGACTTGACGTACATTTCTAACTTTAACGTCGGGATCATATTTTGAGGAGATCATACAGTTGTGAATGATGACTACTCGGAGCAGGTGCATGAGTTTGTGTATTAGGGAAGTAGATATGTTTACGAGAGATGGGGAAGGCTCATAGAGATATGTAAAGAAGGGTAAATTTAGGTAACTCCATTAATGGAGGACTGAATCCCTTTGGCGCTAATAAAAAACTATCAAGAAGCGAAGCTAGCACCACAATGTATGGAATGGAGGCATGGAACTGGTAGAGGAAGCGTGAAAGTAGACTGAATGATGTTAAAATGTGATCCCTGAAGCAAAACCATGTTTTGATTGTTTGTTTAAGTTCGTAGGACACCATTATTTTTTTTTATATCCAATTAAAATTAAATTTGATAGTTTTATTATCAAGTTCTGCAAGTTTTTAGTAGGTACGTATTTTTGTTACACCTGTTTCGGTTTACAAGACCTTTTTAAAACCGTGGTTAAATCCACTGTTGGCGACTTATTTATAGGATTTTAAATGTCAATTTTCGAAGGTGTCTTTATTGGTTTATTAACGATTTGTTGATGCACTTATTGAGAGTGTATTATGTGGGGTTCGGAATCTGTTTCCCCAACTAAGTGTTAAGGTTTTCTTAATTGTTTAATAATGACGTTATTGCTGTGACTCATTTCGGTGCGTTATATTTTTAAGGTTTTGTAAATATACGAAGTAGTGGGGAATAAATAATTTTCTTTAATTAGCATTAACTTAAGGTCACAGTTTGAAAATGGTCTTGTAAACCGAAACAGCTGTAACAAAAAACATACTAAAAAACTTGCACAACTTGATAATAAATCTATGAAATTTAATTTTAATTAAATATATTAAAAAAACCATGTATGTTCGTGTGAGAAATGTGGAGATCTGCAAAGAATGCACGGCCGGTATAAGTGCAATGAGTAAGATTGTTTGGGCTTGTAGAGCGAATGAATGAAGAAAGGTGTTTAAGAAGAATACTGACGGAAAGTGAATGATAGGAGAAGTCGGGGACGCCCTAGGAAGACATGGCACGATCAACTGAATCAGATCTTTGAGACGGGCCATGTCAAGAGTCAGAATAGCAAAAGAGTATGTATAAGACGATTAATATGAATGAGGCAAAGAGTGTGTGTCAAGTTGTTGGGCGGTCCGTCGTCTCTGCCTATCCCCGCGAGAAAACTGCTTGATGGTTAGTTAGTTTGGCAAAAAGAAGATTACCCAACTAATTATTTAGGTGAAGACACCATGCCCACTTCATCAACGGAAGCAATCTTCCGAACAGGTCCTTCATTAATTTGCTTGTTGTAATTCTAAGTGACCAGCTCAGATCAAGGCTCCATCGAAGCCAGAGTTAAGTTAGCCTCTCAAAAAACTGGGTGTATTGTACAGGGCCCGCAGATGCTTTAATAGTACAACTATTGAATTTTCTGCAAGTCTAGGATGAATATTATTATTTTAACATTTATAAGTAAAAGCTCAAATTGTAATATTCAATTAAATGAAGACACTATGAGCGAAACTCAATCGAAACTCTGGAAACAGAAAAATCAGAAAAAGATATTGTCACCTCTGGGATGTGTCTCACCCCTTGTAGCATATTAAATAAAATATATAACAATTTATCAAGACACCGTCTAGATTGCATTTAGTTCGGGTTTGAATCTTGCAATCATACATAAAGATGGCAGCCAATAAAATATGCGTTAAGAAAATGAAGATAATATGGGTGGTTCTTAATCGAAGTATGATACAGTTAAAAGTGACCGAATTCGATATCGACACCTTGGCGCAGTGGACAGCGCGCTCCCCCGGAAAGAGAGAAGTCCTGGGTTCAAGTCCCAGAGGTGCCAATATCTTTTTCTGTTTCGAGATTTTCGATTGAGTTTCGCTCATAGTGTCTTAATTTAATTAAATATATTAGTTTGTAAGACCGTAAATAAACAGACAAACTGAAGCATTTCTATACAAAACAAGTGCGGGGATCTTTTTTTAATGATTTTATTTGAACTAAAATTAAAGTTCCGCAAAGTAGCTTTCCCAAATAATTTATTGATTTATTTTACTGCATGATTATATGATTTGAAATGTATGTTGTATAATACAAAATTTTGTTTGAAAATTTAACAAATCTGCCAACGACCAACGGTAAAACCTTATTGTACTAAAAATAAACATATTTTCTCAAAATTTAAAAAATAGCTTTACTAGATAAAAGAACAGTCTTTCGAAATCAATTTATAATTTTTTGTGGAAAAGAGTTAATACGTCTAAAATTTGATTTTAAAAAGACGTATTTCCGGTTTTGTCTGGTTATTCCCTCTTCAGCGTTCTTGGGGTGATTTTCTCACAAAAACGAGGCTGTATTGAGTTTGTTGTTAGAAATTTGCGTCAAGTCATTGCGCAAATAGAAATGATGGAAGACCCTGTCGTTTCAAGATGTCAGTTGTAACTGACTGATAATAAAGATTTTTAGCGTTGTGATAATGCTGGGTAGGTCAGATAGGGATCTGATTTTTTTAATAGATACTAGGTACGCAATGATTGCGAAAAATTCTCAAGTAGCTGCGAAAATATTAATTCTATTTGTTTTGAAATTTTCTTGGATATTCAACACACTCTTCATAAATTATAAAATATTGCAATACTTAACCGACTGAATAAAATAAATACTTATATATTTTGCGAATTATAAAATAGATTAGACTGTGATAACTTGTTAATGATTATTAGAAGACTCGCAAATAAGCGCTCGTCTAATTATCGTGTCTATTACGGTAACGGTGCCGTCATGGCGTAAAGAAAGTAATAAGCGACATTGAGCGAGTATCGTATTACTTGCTAACTAGCAGATTGTGGACAATCTACGAAAAAAGTTGAAAGGTGGTCAACTTTACTCGCTAGTCGCTCAAGATGGCGGCCTACCAACAGCTGATTTCGTAACTGTCATAATTAGTTCGCGCGGTAGCCGTAATTTTCGCTACTGGCTAGCGTGTGGCGCTGGATGCGAGCTCAAGTTTTTGACGTGATAACATCTTATAAATCGATGATTGGCAGCATTCACGAAAAAGTATGACTCATTGTCACGTTTTCACGTTCCGTCTGAGCCGAACGTGCAAGCGAGATTGCAGAACAAGCGAAGAGAGGCACGTTCGACCTAAGCGTTCGGCGAGAGCGCGGAACAAGCGATAGAGAGGCACGATCGGCCTAAGCTTTCGGCTTGTGACTGTAAAATTCTATGTACAAGTTTTCTTATGATGTTATCACGTAAAATTATCGCCCGTAAACCGACTTTACAGACAACCAAATTTTTTTTCAAAATGTCGACCGAATTCGTTTGCGCGAAAGTCGTTATTTTAGCTGCTACTGTCGCTACTGAGCGAGTAGACAGTTTTGTGTGTCATCATGACAATCTCATTTGCTTCACCGCTTTTAAACTTACCGGCTAGTAGCTTGTAAACTCGCTCAATTTAATCGAGGCTTTAGTGGAGCAGGCTAAGGTCCTGTGTTCAATTCTTATATGTGACCGTAAGTGCCTTTTTCTGATTTTTCTTTTTCTGATTTTCGATTGAGTTTCGCCAATATTACCTTCATTAATTAAATATTACAATTTCACGTATAGCTTCATCTCATTAAGATGAAGCTATACGTGAAATCCTATTTACATTCACCTTTACGACGAATTGGTTTACATTATGAACATCAAAAAATATGCTACGGATAAATTGAAGCTTTTACTAGCTTTTCTATGTATTGGAATTATAATAAAATTATTATATACATAACAAAAAATATAAACGAGAACCACAAAAAAAATATTTTTGGGTGACTATTACTATGAAGTAATAAAAGAATCAATTTTTTAAAAATACCCCTTTATGCCTAAGACTATTTTTGAGGTTTGTAAATAAATAAATGCAACTTTTTCGCTTACTTGCCCGTGCAAATAAGACGCTCGATTTTAAATTTTGTAGGCATGAGAATCGAAATATTTTTAGCGTTTATATTTCTCTTAAGTTAAAAATAAAAGTAAGTCTAACCATTTGGACACCCATGCTAAAGTAAACAAAATATTTTTAATCTCCAAAATGTTTGCTTAACAATTCAGCTTTTCAGGTTTGATTAATGAGAGTTGTCACTCAGACGATATAAGTTAGTTTAAGATAAACAATCTTTATTGCATCTTAAGAACAAATGTAAATGCCACTGAATTCGCAAAATATGTGGAGCACGTTAATTGCTCAGTGCATCACCTAAAATCGCCAAAAATGGACTTGTACCCATACCATCATCGCATCTTCTTTATCATTAACTGAATAATTTATTACTTTAGTGATTGTTCTGAATTTGCATACTTTATAGGATATTGTGTCTGTCAAATTAAAGATTAATTTTATAAATAGTATTATATATTGCGTACCAGTGAAATAAGTTATCATGGTAGACATCGACAGTCCCGCAAAGGATGGAATTCGAAATCAATTCATCGCTGTTATAATAGGTAAGTTCCTTCAATATATTATCCATATTTTCTTAAGGCCGCACAAAAGAAGAAGATGGAGAGATATGTAATTACGAGTGTTGGACAGAGCGCGCTAATATGTTTAGTCGTAGAATAGCAGCGAAAATTGCGAAAAAGCTTAATAAAACATGACTCGTTTAAAATAGAGCAAAAATCTCGTGGAACGTATCATTTAAAGAAACATTGTGAATTTTTTCACAAATATAACTTGTAAAATAAAAGAAATAGACTTGTTTAAAATAATTTTCGGAGCATACTTTGCGATTTTTTTCCATCGAGGGAATTTCATATAATTTGCGTTTCGGCGTGGAACGTATCTAGATATTATCTTCAAAAATAACATATATTTTTTTAAGAGCTTAAAAACTTCAAATGTTTAAGGGAGATATGTAAGAAATCGGTCGAAATACGAATAGTAGACCCTTAAGTTGTGATCTTTTCAATGCTTCTTACTTTCTACTTTCCGAGTTTTGATTCGTATCGGACAGCCCCACGCAGTATTACCATCGTCAATGATGGTAACGCTGCGTTTATGAGTTGATTATTCTGTTTTGTCAATGTATTATGTAACGTTTCCTTTTTGTTTATGTTGGTATCTTTTTAAAAACACGACTAATTGGTCTAAAAATTACCATTTACATAATAAACGTCATTCCCATGTATGTAACACAAATGAATATAATCTTCTTCTTCGTGTGCCCTATTACGGCCCCCCGACGTTGGCTATCACTCTGGTAAACGTTTATCTATCTTGCGCTGCCCGGAATAGCTCCTCCACACTTCTAATACCGGTCCACTTTCGTACGTTTTTCAGCCAAGACATTTGTCTCCTACCATACCCTCAGCGACCCTCTATCTTGCCTTTTAATATAGGTATATATATATATATATATATTTTTTACATGAGCTCCACCCAGAGGCCCTGAGGAAAATAATTCCCCTAGGGGCGTATGTCATCTTTGGGGATGCTATTTGGAGGGTTTTTTTAAGGAAAGGAAGGAAAGGAGAGTTCTGGGAAAGAAAAAGGGTATAAGGGGTGGGTAGAAATCTGGGGTTCAGTGTGTCCTGGTCATCCATCTTCAAGACCTAGACAAACCTCACCCCATGAACCCGGGCACCCCTGCTAAATCACCAAACGTAGCTAACCTATAGCAAAGGTGTAGAATCTGGGGTTTAGTGTGTCCTGGTCATCCACCTTCAAGACCTAGACAAACCTCACCCCATGAACCCGGGCACCTCTGCTAAATCACCAAACGTAGCTAACCTATAGCAAAGGTGTAGAATCTGGGGTTTAGTGTGTCCTGGTCATCCACCTTCAAGACCTAAACAAACCTCACCCATGAACCCGGGCACCCCTGCTAAATCACCAAACGTAGCTAACCTATAGCAAAGGTGTAGAATCTGGGGTTTAGTGTGTCCTGGTCATCCACCTTCAAGACCTAGACAAACCTCACCCATGAACCCGGGCACCCCTGCTAAATCATCAAACGTAGCTAACCTGTAGCGTAGGGTGACCTACAGCAAAGGTGTTGGTTATCCAATAAAGGTTCTAGGGGCAGCGGTACCCATTCCCGCCTCCCAAATATTAATTGGAACAAGTGATATTTCTCCCCTCGAAGTATGTGACTCAGATATAAAATTTTCCTGACTTACTAATGTGAACAGTTTTCTATCGGCTCTAGCCTGCCTGAGAATTTCTGTGTTGGTGATCATGTCGGTCCATGGAACTTTGAGCATTCTCCGGTGAAGCCACATTTCAAAAGCCTCTAACTTGTTCATGGTATTTACTTTCAAAGTCCGTGTCTCACATCCGTAGAGCAAGACCGACCACGTTGTTACATTCTCTGCCTTAGTTTAAAATTAATATATTACTGTACTTCAATTTCTTTGAATTAATAGATAATAAAAGACTTGTGTTGCTTTGTAAAAACAAAGAAACGACATTTAAGTTCATGAAGACAATTTTCTTTTATGATTTATTCCAACATTCTTTATTCTTTTAGTTATGTAAAAATCTGACGCAATATCGCTTCTTAGTTCTTTATCTTTTATCTTCTACGTCGTACATTATCTGTCAGTTTTGACGTTTATATTATAACTGTGAAGCACTGCTTTAGTGACAATGCGGAATGCCGCAAAATTCACAACTTAAATTAATACATTTCCTTTGCATTGATATACAGGCATGCCTATTTTTGAAACTGACAATTCATGGTGGAATTCCAATATAATTCCATTATAAATTAGGTCATTATTAATAATTCATATTACTTGTTAGATTTTCCCTGAACAATATTGAAATGAGCAACAAACCCAAGATAAATTAGCCTACTGGAATCACAAAAATATTTAGAAATTCGACAGTCTAAAACGACTTAGTAACAAATGTAATTAATATAACTGATTAAAATCCTTGTAGACCACCCCTCTTCCTCACCCCCATATGTATGTACATAAACCGTAGACTATAATTTGTACCAGTCTGAAGATGGCTCTAACGAGCTGAAACCGGTTACGGTCAATAAAATTAAAGTGGAAAAAAGTTTTATATATTTTTTTTTACATGAGCTCCACACAGGAGGCTCTGAGGAAAATAATTTCCCTCAGGGCCTACGTCATCTTTGGGGATGCTGTGTGAAGGGTTTTTTTTTAAGGAAAGGAAGGGGAGAGGAGTTCTGGGAAGGAAAAGGGTTTAAGGGGTGGGTAGGAACCTGGAGTTTAGTGTATCCTGATCATATCATCACCTCCAAGACCTAGACAAACCTCACCCCATGAATCCGGCACTCCTGCAAAGTCACCAAACGTAGCGAACCACTTGGGGTAACCTACGGCAGAGGTGTTGGTTATCCAATAAAGGTTCCCGGAGCGGCGGTACCCATTTCCACCCCCCAAATTGTTTGTTTTTATTATAATTTTTTTTATTTTTACTAGCGACTATATAAAATAATTGTAAATACAAAATATAATGATGAATTTAATGTTAAATATTTTAATTCTTAGTCCTCCTCACTAGGGGGTCCTGTTCTAAGGCGGACTAAAATTATTTAAATATATTTCATTTGTCTTCTACGTCGTTTTTAGTGTTTCCATTAGGGTTTTTTCATTGATCTCTTTCAGCCATATTTTTATTCTTGATTTGTATACATTACAATTTTTTATTAGTTTTATGTCTTGGGGAAGGATGTTATGAAGTTTTGTTGCAAAGTATGTGTAGTTTCTTTGTCCGAATGTGGTTTTGTAACTTGGAATGTTTTTTATATCATTTTTATTCCACCTAGTGTTATGCATGCACGGTCTAGTGGAGGATTCAGTATTTTTGAAAAGCTTTAATAATATATTTTTGGCATATATTTGTTGCACATTTGGCACGTCAAAGCTATTGAAAATTTCAATTGAAGGCGTTCTAATGTGTACTTTCAATACGGTCTTTATGATTCCTTTTTGAATCGTATTAAGGTTATGTATGTACTTATGTGTAGCAGATCCCCATCCTATGATTCCATATTCAATTCGAGAATGACACAACTCGTAGTAGACCTTTCTCATATCCTTTTTATTTAGAACGTTAGATTTTTAAAGAAATATATGAGGCTTGTTAGTTTTTCGGTAATTCCTTTGATGTGTAGGTCCCATCTAAGATTTTCATCGATTATTACTCAGAATATAATACAGGCATGCCTTCTATCTTGATGGTGGACACAGATCAATGCGGGAGAATTGTCGAACATGCGGTTAGTAATTGGGTTAAAACACGGACGCTTCGTTGATCACGAATCCTACCAGAATAAAGAAAAACCCAAGAAATGTGATGTGATCCAAAAGTCTAACTGTTATTTGCTTAAATTTCAATTTCAGAAATTCGTTTCATTACCATTTTGAAATTCATTTTGTTCAAGAAGAATTGCAATGTAATGTAATATAATGCAAAAGATACAGATGGGCTTGAACTAATGGCGACATCGATCTTTCTGTCAGAGGTATTCCTACCTTCAATAATGACAAAATTATTCCATTTCTAGTAAACATCATGACCTTCAGCCAAGGCTGCGCGATAGGCTGGGTTTCTCCTTCTCTGCCAGTTCTCAACGATCCTGACTTCTCCCCTCTTGGAGCTCCTCTGACGGTGTTGCAGGTCTCACTGGTGGCCTCTACCTTCTGTATCGGTGCCATTGTGGGCACTCCTGTATTTGGATGGCTGGCCGACAGGTTTGGCAGGAAAAAAGCGGCCATGGCTATTACTGTACCTTTCATGGTAATGTTCCATTTAAACTTTTTAGTTTCTAGCTTTTACCCGCGGCTTCACTCGCATGGGATTAGGGGGAAATTACTGTAGCGCTTGCACTTATCAATTATCCCCACTCCCCCTCCCCTTCCCCCCTCCCACCACCACCTCCTCTCGCCTCCCCCTCCCGCATTCCATATATTCATTCCCAATACATTCAGTTTTCAAACAGCTCGCGTGCCACCTAAATTTCATAATGCCAGAGCTCATCTCACATATTCAAAATTATCAACAGTATTACTGACACACCTGCTCTGTTACAACTCATCCAGTTTAACATCCCTTCCCGTAGACTCCGTAATAATTTATTTATTTATTTAATTGTACACGCCTTGAAGGCTTTTACAATATCATGTTATTAAAGATACATAGGTTATTCGGGAATATAAGCATGCAGCATAATAAACTGGACATTTAGGATACAAGCAGGTTCAATATATAGGTATGTAGTGACATTATAATGAAAAGTTTTACAAAGGAGTTAATTAGTTTAGTAAAATAATTGCTGTTCCTCAATCAACATTCAACTAATTATGGATATCATTCTCCTTTATCCAGAATGTCGAGACTTGTTAACGCAGGTCAAAGCATTGAATTTTTTGGTGTTAGTCTAAATGACTTTCGGCAGTCGATACGAAATGTGTAATTTTTAACTTTTAAATCCATCTTCAAGCTTCGACTTGTAATCTTCTATATATTATGTTCTTTATATTATAATTTGTCAATCCTCTTCATTTATATGTAATTTCCTTTCATTATCATCTCTTTTTTTTATTCGTGTTATTGTTATGTTATTAATGGACTATTTGCCCGTAAATAAATAAATAAATGAATTAATAAATAATACCATATTTTTCTTTCAACAGATCAGCTGGACCTTGAAGCTAGTGTGGTTGAACCCCACGGCACTCATATTCGCAAGATTTATGGGTGGCTTTGGAAGTAGTGGCAATTTAATTATATGTCCACTCTACTCTTCAGAAGTGGCGAGTGTCCGCGCCAGGGGAGCCCTTGGCAGTTTGCTGACGTTCAGCAACAATTTGGGAATTGCTGTCATATATATCCTGGGAGCCTACTTAAGCTACTTCACTGTTTTAGTCATGATGTTGTGCTTCCCTGTTTTGTCCTTTATCCTGATGTCACGAATGCCAGAATCACCGTCATTCCTGGTTAAAACTAAACAAACAAAGGTAAATGATAACACTACTTCTAATACTTCTATCAATTCTAATTTATATCAATTAAATAGTCATAATTACATCGGGTATTCACTGTCATATACAGGGTGCGGCAGAGAGGACGGACGGTTTTAAAAAAATCATAAAATTGTTAATTTTTACTCAAAAACAAATTTATTGATGGAATCAGGTTTGCAAGGAAATAGCATTTGAGACAGTCAAGTGTGGAAAATCACATCAGGCATGTGGTGGCCGAAATCGTTGATGCAGTGCTGGAGGCGTTCTTGGAAGTTCGCGTAGACTCTCTCCAACATCGCTCTCTCAACGTGGGCGACTTCCACGCGAATTGCGTCCTTCAATTCGTCCAGAGTTCGGGGCTTGTTCTCGTATACTCTAGCCTTGAGGTGTCCCCATAAGAAAAAATCGCATATGGATAAATCTGGGGACCGAGGAGGCCAATGAACATCGCCAAACCTGGAAATAAGGCGACCAGGGAAGAGAGGGCGAATAACGTCCATTGATGCTCTGGCTGTGTGGGCGGTCGCCCCATCCTGCTGGAACCACACACGTCGGATTGGAACACGTTGCCGTCGAAACTCACGCTGTACGACGGTGACTGACTCATTATTTCGGACGAAACAATCATAGGCGAAAACGCGGTGCTCCACCGTCCACGGCTCCATGACGATAACTGGTAAAACAATGCTAGGAACTCACGAGTCAAGCGGCACCCCCCCCCCCCCCCCCCCACCTCTCGTAGACGGAGGGGGAGAGTACTACCCATCTCAAAAACGTCCGTCCTCTACAAATTTATAAACGGTGCAGCAGCACCCTGTATAAGTTTATAAATTTGTAGTTTCTAATACTTAGTAAATGTTTAAATATTATAGTTAAATACTATATTTTTTAAATACTATATTTTTAATTATAAAACTGTAAATGTTCTCCAAAATGACCTGGAAAGAGTCTCAACCTTGCGATCTCTCATAAGAAACCATTCATTTTTCTTTTAAATACTATATTTTTAATTATAAAACTGTAAATGTTCTCCAAAATGACCTGGAAAGAGTCTCAACCTTGCGATCTCTCATAAGAAACCATTCATTTTTCTTTTAAATACTATATTTTTAATTATAAAACTGTAAATGTTCTCCAAAATGACCTGGAAAGAGTCTCAACCTTGCGATCTCTCATAAGAAACCATTCATTTTTCTTTTAAATACTATATTTTTAATTATAAAACTGTAAATGTTCTCCAAAATGACCTGGAAAGAGTCTCAACCTTGCGATCTCTCATAAGAAACCACTCATTTTTCTGAATGCAATTTTTAATGTTCTCCAAAACAACCTTGGAAAAATCACATCTTTGCGATTCTTTCAAGGACTTAAAGAATCCATTCCTACACTCCGAATGCAATTATTAATGTTCTCGATAGTTATTTGGACAGAATCTCATGCTTGTGTTATCTTAAATGGAACCTTTCATTTGTTAAGAATATTATGAACTAAATATGCAATTTGCCTGTCCTGAAACGGGAATCCTTCCCAGTTTGATAGACAAAGCATCATTTTGTATTGTTTCGTTTTGAAATATGTATATATAAATAAATAACATATCATTTGCTGACTTTATTCCGCACTACCATCGTACCAGGTGTGGAACTGTTGAAGAAAAGACGTAAACAGTAAGAGCAGTTGAATCCAAAATAATGTACGGCTGATGAAATAAAACAAAACGAACATGCTTACAAGTAACAACAAAATATTTTCACTGGTGAAAAAATGGAATATTGATCAACAATTATTGATGAAAGGCAGTGTGCTTTGTGGTTCTGTTCGTGGGCCACTTTTATTTCAATATGTGCTATTGAATTGTCTTTTGTTTACATATTTACATACTATTGATGCATATAATCCACTGATCAACTTTATTGATTTTTGTTATTTATTTTTGGGGTGTTATGCCGTGTTGCGCTACCTTCTTCTTTAGCCAACGTTTCGGACAGCGTTACAGTGTCCATCATCAGGGCAGATGAGCAATGACGAGCAATGATGATGGACACTGTAACGTTGGCTAAAGAAGGAGGTAGCGCAACACGGCATAACACCCCAAAAATAAATAACAAAAATATTTTTGGCCGTGAAAACCTAAAATCACAACTATCTGGTAATGAATTGTCTTTTGTTTACATATTTACATACTATTGATGCATATAATCCACTGATCAACTTTATTGATTTTTGTTATTTATTTTTGGGGTGTTATGCCGTGTTGCGCTACCTCCTTCTTTAGCCAACGTTTCGGACAGCGTTACAGTGTCCATCATCATTGCTCATCTGCCCTGATGATGGACACTGTAACGTTGGCTAAAGAAGGAGGTAGCGCAACACGGCATAACACCCCAAAAATAAATAACAAAAATACTTTTGGCCGTGAAAACCTAAAATCACAACTTTATTGATGATGAAATCCCTTTAAACTTCATGTCTCTTTTTAATTTTTTGGATGAATTGATAATGTCACATGGTGTTTTTTCATTGGCGTTAATTTGTTATTGTTGTTAAATTGATTTTTGTTATTGTTGTTAAATGGATTTTTTTGACATTACGTACCTTACATAAGAAAATGTGTTTGATGTTATTAAATACATCTTTCATATTGTTTGGGCCTCATTTTTACGAAAAGTTCAGTAAGTAAATAAATGTTGGTGTAATTGTAGGAAGCAGCTGAAGCTCTGGCGTGGTTGAGAAGTGTTCCAGTCAACAGTGAGTTAGTGAAGAAAGAGCTAAGTCAATTGGTACACGAAGCAGACTTTTCTAATAAAGGTAAGGATAAGATGGTGTAACGAAAATATAAAAAGATACAAACACATTAAAATTTGATGCTTATTCATGAATGAGTTCCAAAAATAACTCCCATCAGTTTTTAATGATGCGGCTTTTTCAAATATCTTCATGCAGAACATATTATTGTGAAAACCCTTGTGGAAATAGATGTATTTATTTTGTTTGACGTACAACTGTCGGAATTTGATTTAACTTTTTTTTCAGAAGAATCTGCAGGAGAAGTATCACCGTGGAAATTCCTCTGTGAGTATATTACATGCATTATTGTGTCTTCATAAGGTACCAGCCTATATAGCAGAACAGTGTGTTCGACAAAATTTAAGCGATAGACAGCTTGCTCTAAGGTCAGCAGATCTAGATGGTACCAACCGTTTAATCGAACTTTCTAAGTCAAATCTAGTCGTTTATTATTATCGCTCTTTACATGTAACTGACCCTCTCATTTGGAATAAACTTCCCTCAGCTCTTACTAATATCCAGAATTTGGCTGAATTTAAACGCTCTTCAAAAATCATATCATTCTTGAATCTTAACTTCTTTTCAATCTACTCTAATGAGCCATATTCTCAAGTTTCCGGTAATTGTTTGGTTTTGGTTTCCTCCTATTGAACTTTAATGTTTAATGTCCACTCAGAACGTTTCTTATTTCTGAACGTAAACTGCCTCCTGTTTAATATTATGTTTTAATGTTCTTGCTTTGTCCTGTGCTTAAAACAGCATTGTTATTGTAGTTTTTGTTTATCTTGGCAATGCTTTGTGTGGACTGTACAATCTTTGATTCTTATTATTTGATTAATATTTTGTAGCATTATTTTTAAGTTTATTATAGTTAAGCGTACTTGAAGTGAAATATCACACAACTGCGCTGTACAAATATTAAGTTATTATTATCTATGAAAGGTACAATGACGTGTGTGTTTATATTGTTGTTTTAGCTTGGAGAACAAGGTCAAATCTAGTCGATCTATTAATTTTTTTTATATGCAGATGATACTGCAATTTTCTACTGGGATAACGATTTAAACATCTTACTAGAAAATGCAAAATTTTAAAATAAATTGTGGTAGGTTTACATATAGATACACATGTATGGCTGTATTTTTATTGGCTTCCATCTTTAAGTATGATTGCAAGATTCAAACCTAAACTAAATGCAATCTAGATGTTGTCTGGATAAACTTTTATCCATTTTATTTAATGTGTGACATCTATTGACTTTTCTTCAGGTCTAGGATGAATATTATTATTTTTTATTATTATTTAACTTTTATGAGTAAAACCTCTAATTGTTATATTTAATTAAATGAAGACACTATGAGCGAAACTCAATCGAAAATCTGGAAACAGAAAAATCAGAAAAAGATATTTGCACCTCTGGGACTCGAACCCAGGACCTCTTTCTTTCCGGGCGAGTGCTGACCACTGAGCTAAGGTGTCGATATCCAATTCGTTCACTTTTAACAGTACCATACTTCGACTAAGAACCACCCATATTATCTTAATTTTCTTAACGCATATTTTTATTGGCTGCCATCTTTATGTATGATTGCAAGATTCAAACCCGAACTAAATGCAATCTAGATGGTGTCTGGATAATTTTTTATCCATTTTATTTAATGTGCGACATCTATTGACTTTTCTGCAAGTCTAGGATGAATATTATTATTATAACTTTTTTTTTATTTAACTTTTATGAGTAAAACCTCAAATTTTTATATTTGATTAAATAGAGGTCCTGGGTTCGAGTTCCAGAGGTGCAAATATCTTTTTCTGATTTTTCTGTTTCCAGATTTTCGATTCAGTTTCGCTAATAGTGTCTTCATTTAATCTCATAAATGTGTTCCTGAGTCGTTCCTCCATTTCTGGTAGTCTCTGATTTGGTCTGATGATACTCCAACATTTATTCAAATTGTTTCAACATTTTTTAACTAATTTTACAGTTAATTCGCCTCCATCAATGAAAGCCCTCGCCCTGACGGTGTCGCTATTGACATGCCAGGTCTTCACTGGCATCTTCGCCGTGTTAACCTACACCACCAACATATTCGAGGAGGCGGGCAGCACCTTATCTCCTTCAATGTCCACAATTATCGTCGGAATCATTCAATTCATGGGCTCCATTGTAGCCTCTTCCCTAATTGAGAAGCTTGGCAGAAAGGTAAAGATTTTCATGTAATACCTACAAACAGCACTTATATCGACCGCGGTCGCAAATGTGACACGCAATTAACATCCATGGTAAAATATAAGTGGAATAGAAATACAATAAATTAAGCTTCAATGATACTCTCTGGAAACAGAAAGTTATTTTATTTAGGTCCTTTTTATATGAATAATAGATTTCGCATGACCTACGTGACCCAAGCCCCGGAAACCATTGATTGGATAACCAACACCTCTGCCATAAGTCACCCCAAGTGGTTTGCAATGTTTAGTGACTTAGAAGAAGTGCATGGGGTGAGGTTTGTCTAGTTCTTGCCTAGGTCTACATTCAAATTTGTAACAATTATAACTTTTTTTCAAACCAATACCGGTGTAAGTTATTTATATTGAAGATTAATAAAAACAGCACCTTGCCATTGACATATTTTATGTAAAACGGTTTGAAACTTTTATATCCCGTTTTTTTCAACTATAAATTTAGTGGTAAGCACCAGATTTTATTTTTCTAGACGATGAATTAATAATTTTCGGTGGAAATCGTTTAAAAACATCTGAAATATTAGAAACAAATTCATCAGAATTAATTAAAATAAACCCGGGAGAGAGATCAAATTTCTAGGCCTGTTGGTGCGAATTCGACCGTAGCTCCGTCCAATACGCTGAGCCGCGCACGTACATTTGTGTACATGCTTTCTTCACTTACGTCGTTAAGATTCTCACATTATTTTAGAGTGTTTGCTTGGACAAATTCGACAGTAGATCCGTCCAATACACCGGGGTCGCGCATAGCATATTTGTGTATGCGCCTTCTTTACTTATTTCATTAAGATTCTGACCATATTTTAGGGTATTGTGCCCTCTTAAAATTCGTGTACTATTAGAACTCGTTTTCCTTACTTTCAGATCCTTCTCATCAGTTCCAGCTGTACAGTGATGCTGTCGATGGCCACCCTTGGAACCTACTTCTACGTCCGTGACACCGGCTATGACGTGTCATCCCTTGGCTGGATCCCAGTGACGTCCCTCTCCGTGGTTGTATGTACCTTCTCCATGGGAATTGGACCAGTTCCCTTCATCCTTCCTTCAGAGATGTTCCTTGTCCAGGTAATTTAACCAACACTTAATTATTATCTCTCACCAATATTTGAATAGATGTTGCGACCTACTATCTTCTACTAATTAACAAATTGTTTCATAGATTTTTCGAGTCTTTTCTGTTTGGTTCTTCTTCTTCTCAAGTCGGTTCTTCATTGCTGAGGATCGTGACCCTTACTCCAGTTTCCATCGTGGACAAGGCTCCTCAAATTTAAAATTTCAAAATTTAAAAAAGTTTCAAAATCCAAAAAATTTATAATTTCAAAAAATTTATAATTTCAACAAATTTATAATTTCAAAATCCAAAAAAAATTCAAAATCCAAAAAATTTTAACCGTGTACATAGTTGGGCGCGCGTTTGGCGTGTCTCCCGACTATGCACCGGTGCTGAAGGGATCAATGACGCTAGTTCCTCAGAGCATCTTCCATTAAAATACCGGTAGAACATTGATAGCATTCCCACCCCATGCCTGTGCTCTAAAGATTGCAATCCGTTCGTTAAGATGGGAGAATCTATCAAACGGACCGCCCGTTTCTGCAGAGTCGAGGGTATTTTTCAAGTATTTTGGAGCTCCAGACCAGAGGTGGCTGCCAAATTCAACCGTGGGGCGCACTTGCGATTTGTACAGGGTTAGCAGTTGTGTACTATTAAAGTATCTGCGGGCCCTGTACAGTACGCCCAGTTTTTGAGAGGCTAACTTTACTCTGGCTTCGATGGAGCCCTCATACCTGAGCTGGTCACTTATAGTTACACCAAGCATATCAATGGAGGGTCTGTTCGGAAGATTGCTTCCGTTGAAGGAGACTAGATTTTCATTTTGATCCCTTTTAGACGTAATCAGACATGATTGGGTCTTTGAAACATTGAATTTGACGAGGTTATTCTTACCCCAAGAGAAAACACTCTCTAGGTAACCGTCCATTCTTTGCTTCAAAGCCCTCCGAGCCGTTGGAGTTTGTGTGCCCTTTGAGGGCTTGTCAAAAATAAAACCATTGTGGACTGTACTATCATCCATATACAGAGTCATTCACACGTACACCATCATTTCTGTAAACTTGTGACCCCGATGATAATATTTTGATGTCTTTTTAGGTTCGTGGATTAGCGACCAGCATTGGTCTAACTTGCCTATGGACCTTTACCTTCCTAGTGGCCCAGTTTTTCGCCCCTCTCGTCATTTTGCTTGGCATCCATACTCTCTTCTGGGGCTTTGCCGTCGTCGGCTGTTTGGCCATTCTCATCGCAGCAATCTTCCTCCCGGAGACTAAAGGAAGACCAATTGAAGAGATCGTGGCTCACTTCGGTGGACAAAAACACAAGGCTCGAGGGGTCGAATTGGTTGGAGGGCCGTTCCAAAAATCCAAGTTGGTCGATAGTGATATCGAATAACGAATTAAAAAAAACTGTACTAATATAAGATTAATCTTAGAGATTGATAAGAGACTGAAATAAAATTATTATGACTAACATGTGAGTTGTTTTGTTTGTTTGTTTAACCTTCCCGTACCCAAGGTGGCAATCGATGCTACCTGGTTTCTATAAAACATGAGAGTTTGCGACTTATTCAATCATTATAAAATTTATGACTTGACAATAGAAAGCTAAGATAAGTTGTTCAGAAATATTATTTAAAGATCAAATGTAGATGGGTGATTTTTTTTTTATATCAAAGTATTTATTGCACGTAAGGGGTCGTCCATTAATCTCGAGAGGCTCGAGGGGTGGGAAGGAGGTGGGGGGGGGGGGGGTATAATGAGATATCATATGTATTAATTTTTCATTGAACGCATGATTTCTAAACCAAACAGCGATGCGTGGCCTTGACTCACCTTTGCCAGGCAACGATTTCCCCGCGCGTTGCGAGAACCGCTCGGCTCACCAATCACCAGTAAGTCTGTGATTTTGACGCCGAATACATACGAGATATGCTTATCCACTTGTTAGTGTTGAAGTCTCGCTAGTCTTGGGGTTGCTGTGGTTAACAGTTATAATTGGAAGGGATTCTGACTTACCTTGGTCTTTCGTATACGTCTTGTTGTTATAAGTTAACTTATCCACACTGCAGTTAGATTGTGTTCCTGTATGAAAAGTAATCCACGCTGCAGTTATAAGGAAATTTATCCGCTCTGCAGTTAGATTGTATCCCTACTTGGAAACTTATCTGCACTGCAGGTAGATTGTGTACCTATATGGCAAGAAATCCGCGCTGCAGTTAGATTGTGTCCCTATATGGAAAGTAATTAGTGCTGCAGTTATAAGGAAACTTATCCATGCCGCAATTAGATTGTATCCCTATATGTAAAGTAATCAGCGCTGCAGTTATAAGGAAACTTATCCATGCCGCAGTCAGATTGTATCCCATTATGTAAAGTAATCAGTGCTACAGTTATAAGGAAACTTATCCATGCCGCAGTTAGATTGTATCCCTATATGTAAAATAATCAGTGCTGCAGTTATAAGGAAACTTATCCATGCCGCAGTTAGATTGTATCCCTATAAGTAAAGTAATCAGTGCTGCAGTTATAAGGAAACTTATCCATGCCGCAGTTAGATTGTATCCCTATATGTAAAGTAATCAGTGCTGCAGTTATAAGGAAACTTATCCATGCCGCAGTTAGATTGTATCCCTATATGTAAAGTAATCAGTGCTGCAGTTATAAGGAAACTTATCCATGCCGCAGTCAGATTGTATTCCTATATGTAAAGTAATCAGTGCTGCAGTTGTAAGGAAACTTATCCATGCCGCAGTTAGATTGTATCCCTATATGTAAAGTAATCAGTGCTACAGTTATAAGGAAACTTATCCATGCCGCAGTTAGATTGTATCCCTATATGTAAAGTAATCAGTGCTACAGTTATAAGGAAACTTATCCATGTCGCAGTCAGATTGTATCCCTATATGTAAAGTAATCAGGTCTGCAGTTATAAGGAAACTTATCCATGTCGCAGTTAGATTGTATCCCTATATGGAAAGTAATCAGGTCTGCAGTTATAAGGAAACTTATCCATGTCGCAGTTAGATTGTATCCCTATATCGAAAGTAATCAGGTCTGCAGTTATAAGGAAACTTATCCATGCCGCAGTTAGATTGTATCCCTATATGGAAAGTAATCAGTGCTGCAGTTATAAGGAAACTTATCCATGCAGCAGTTTTATTAAATAATATTTAACGAAGAGTTTTAAAAAAAATATTAAAAAGTCCATTTTAAAACAGTTCATTAAAACACCCTGTCAAGTTGGTATTATTGAATTTGTGAGGCGTGACGTCACCGCTCCCATAAAACGCTCCAATGCTGAAATTAAAAATGGCGGCGGATTCCAGTTCCCTACGAAATTCATCCTTTGGTTTTCTTAATATTGATTTCGATTCGTAAAGTTAAAAAAATAATAATTTCAAACAATTTTTATACCAATCTCCCGTAATAATATTGAAAAATATAATAATATAATAAAATAAATAAATAATTACACCTAAATAACGTTTTACTTATTGAATAGTTTAATCACTTCTTCCATACAAAATGACAACATCTGTTGAAAATAACTAAAACTTTTGGCCAGATGACGTCACAGGGCCAGATGACGTCTAGTGTAAACATATGAATTTAGTATAAATCATGCTAAAAATTGGAAAAATTATAATAAAAAGTAGAAATTATAATGAGTAGAAAATAGAGAAGAGAAAAGAAATAAATTGGATTATAAAAATGTACATAATTTTTTTTTTCTTTTTTTTTGGTATGTGTGCATGCAAGCACACATGCATATATAAGTGCACACATCTATACATATATAAACACACACATACGTACATTCACCTACATAACCACATCCTCACACATATAAACAATATATACACCTTTATCTGAGTACGAGAAACACGCTACTAACATTATCACAATCACTCCTCAAAAAGTCCCCAAGCACCTTCCTGAAACTGTCGTAATTGGCTATTGACTTTATTTATATTGTTATATAATAAAATATATTTGGTACTCACTTGCAATTTATTGAACAAGAAACAATTAGTTGAGTAAATAATGAAAATATAATGTAATGTTAATCTACGCAAGATTCGTCACAAAGGGTTGTTCCGTGTCGCGTCTCTCTCTGCCTCTGGTCCCCTGGATGCTGGAAGTGTTGATACTTCACAAGGTTTTAGTTTTGATAGATTGTCAATAAATTGTAAACAAAGCTTGAAAATAATATTATATTGTGATTTTATTTCATTATTAGTAAATGTGTTTTAAAACTCGCTTTTTAGAATATGAATAGCTACAGTGAGTATTCGAAAAAGGTTTTTCCCTAGTATTTGTAATCATGTGACGTTTTAAATATCCCATCAGGAAACATGAATAACTGCAGTAGGAACATACAGTTTTTACCCCGTATGGGTAAACATGTGACGTTTTAAACTTGCCTTTTGAGAAAATGAAAAGCTACAGTTAGAACATGAAAAAGGTTTTTCTCTAGTATGGATACGCATGTGGTATTTTAAAGATCCCTTTTGAGAACATGAAAACCTGCAGTAGGAACACGAAAAAGGTTTTTCTCTGTGGATACGCATGTGGTATTTTAAATATCCCTTTTGAGAACATGAAAAGCTGCAGTAAGAACACGAAAAAGGTTTTTCTTTAGTATGGGTAAATATGTGGTTTTTTAAATTTCCCTTTAGAGAACATGAATAGCTACAGTAGGAACAAACATACGGTTTTTCCCCAGTATGGGTAAACATGTGACGTTTTAAACCTGCCTTTTGAGAAAATGAAAAGCCACAGTCAGAACATGAAAAATGTTTTTCTCCAGTGTGGGTAAACATGTGACGTTTTAAATATCCTTTTTGAGAACATGAAAAGCTGCAGTAAGAACACGAAAAAGGTTTTTCTTTAGTATGGGTAAATATGTGGTTTTTTAAATGTCCCTTTTGAGAACATGAAAAGCTGCAGTAAGAACACGAAAAAGGTTTTTCTTTAGTATGGGTAAATATGTGGTTTTTTAAATGTCCCTTTTGAGAACATGAAAAGCTGCAGTAAGAACACGAAAAAGGTTTTTCTTTAGTATGGGTAAATATGTGGTTTTTTAAATGTCCCTTTTGAGAACATGAAAAGCTGCAGTAAGAACACGAAAAAGGTTTTTCTTTAGTATGGGTAAACATGTGACGTTTTAAACCTGCCTTTTGAGAAAATGAAAAGCCACAGTCAGAACATGAAAAATGTTTTTCTACAGTGTGGGTAAACATGTGACGTTTTAAATATCCCTTTTGAGAACATGAAAAGCTGCAGTAAGAACACGAAAAAGGTTTTTCTTTAGTATGGGTAAACATGTGACGTTTTAAACCTGCCTTTTGAGAAAATGAAAAGCCACAGTCAGAACATGAAAAATGTTTTTCTCCAGTGTGGGTAAACATGTGACGTTTTAAATATCCCTTTCGAGAACATGAAAAGCTGCAGTAAGAACACGAAAAAGGTTTTTCTCCAGTATGGGTAAATATGTGGTTTTTTAAATGTCCCTTTTGAGAACATGAATAGCTGCAGTAAGAACACGAAAAAGGTTTTTCTTTAGTATGGGTAAATATGTGGTTTTTTAAATTTCCCTTTTGAGAACATGAATAGCTGCAGTAGGAACATGAAAAAAGTTTTTCTCCAGGTTGCGCCTTCATGTCCATTATTATGTCTGAAAAAGATGGCAGATAAAGCTCGATAAGTATGCAGGTTCCTACAATGAAAATTAAAATAAATTGAAACGAAAAAGCCAATGTTTACCTGCAGTCTGGGAAATACTGTGTTGTGCTTAGTGCTCTAAGTATTCCTTTTTAACATCCGGCAGGTCAATGTCTATTTCTGTATAAGGAATCACTCCTCCATCTTCTCCTCTGGGTCCTGGTTCTGCCTTGATGGAAACTGTCTCCATGTTAATGCTACCTGGAATTACAAAACAACACGTTATATAAAAGATTTCGTAAAATTGTGTATGGATCCCTTTAGATATGGAATTATCTATAGCTTCGGTGTGTGGGCACTTTCATCCATTAAAAAGTGTTGGCATAGTTTTTATGTTATTTTTATAGTAGTTTTAGTCCCAAGTGCTCCCATCTGGAGCCATTGAGACTATGGCACCCCCAATTGGGCATGTTGTGAGGCTGAAGGTAAGTGGGGAGGAAGAAGGTGGGGACTAACCTGGCTGTTCATATCTAGTCACCAAACACGGCTAAAGCCACTTGAAGCAACGTTTCAATTCTGAATGGTGGTCTTACACCACGATACTGAGAGTATCTTCCACTCTGGAACGTGCAGCAAATAAACCTTACATTATTTCTATGCGTGGGGTGAACAATAACATAAGTCACAAAATGCGATTTTTTTTTATTAGTGAATAATTTAGACCTAATTAAACCGCACAATTTACCCTTACAACATTCGTCAAAAGTCACCGTTAAGGGGTTCATTTTGAAAATGTTCACAATCACATAAAATATTATGCATTTGATAAAGAAGTCAGACTTATGTTGTTAGGAACTGATTTTGTTTTCTGATTTCGATTTACAAAGGGGGGAAATACACACATAAGTCATATTTACGTCACTAGGAACTGATTTTTTTGTAGCTGACAATGTTATGTGACTTATTTTTTATTTATTTATCGATATAAAGTACGTTTACATTGGGTTTTTCGATGCTTGTCTCGTTGTTAGAAAAAGGGAAAGCAGATGTAAGCATTTTGTTGAGTTAGCTATGCAACAAAATCAACAAACACACAAAGGTAAGCCATTAATTGTTTTACGTTAAGTTTTTATAATCAATCGTTCTTAAAAGTAGATATTGTCATTCGGTAGTTTAAATGAATATTTTACTTGGTAAACCCGACCATGATACCTAGGTAATTTCTTGCATATATGGAAAATTTATCTAGACCGTCGGATGAAACATCTCTTGCGCATTGAATTCCTAGTACATTAGTTATGGATAATGATCCCTAGATTGTTGTGACTACCGTTGGTGCCCCCAAAACCTCATGGAGGAAATGGATAGCCGAAAATAAAATTAAACGCAATCTAGGACTGGAGTATACAACGCGTTCTGAAAAATTGCACGAAGCCCGCAAGATGATATCATTAATAAAATGCAGATCAAAATACAAAGGTAGAAAGCTGGAGCACAAACTTTTGAAGATTTTTAATGAATACTAAAAATTATTTAGTTTTAACAGAAGGAGTGCATTTATAGCTTCTTTAATAACTGTATGCGATAAAGCAGCAAGCAGACCAAGATTTGAAAATCCAAATTATCAGAAAGATTGGCTCAAGACTTATAAAAGTTTTTTTGGATATAGATGGCAACAAAGTTAATTTTTGCAATGGCTGATTTTTAAAAATATTCGGAATATTCGGAAAATAATTTTATAAGATCTTATAGCTGTGAAAAGGAGAAGTTCCGTTGTTGGTTTGCAAACATCTGAGAAGAAATACACTCTCATTAAAATTAATTTCCTGCATATAAAAGTCATTATACTAGAACACAGAGTATTAAACATCAAACTTAACTATTCAAATAATGTATGACTTATATAAAAATTAACTAAAGTTCCTATTTCAATGCGTTATACAGGGAAGAGTTTCATAAAATGAAACTATGTTTTAAGAAACCGAAACAAGATACATGCCATGAATGTGACATAGAAAATAGAGCTCACAGAAAATAGAGCTCACAAATAATAGAGCTCACCGAAAATGAAAACGAGAAAGAGCTAATTATAATTTCTAGAGATGCTCATTTAACAACTGCTGATGACCGATATCTGAAAAAGGCTGCAGACACTGCATTAGTAAAACAGGACCAAACAGTAAAGTGCTTGACTTTTGGTCTCCATCAATGCCTTCCTCCGCCAGTTCTGGCATCTTCTATAGCATTTTATAAACGACAGTTGTGGACGTTAATTTAAGTTAATTTAACCGTCCATGACATTGACAATCATTCATCCACATGTTACATGTGGCATGAGGCAATCGCTGGACGTGGTGCAAATCAAATTGCTTCATGTTTAAACAAATACATGCATAACTTGCCTGCAACTGACTTCAGACACTCGAAAACATTGATGTCATCGATCAGAAATTTATGGTCCCTGGGCACTTTCACGTGGAGGTAGACAGGGATCAAGCAGTCATTGAAAAAAAGAGGAAAAAAAATGTTCTCAGATCAATCATCCATATGGTTGGTTTCAACTGGTGAAGTCGTGTAGCAGTCGTTTCGAAGTTATTGAAATGATAAAAGATGATTTTTTTTAATGTTTTCATCTTTACTTAAAGGACCACTCGTTCTACGAAGATGAGATTCAGAAGGATTGCCACTTAGATGGCTTGAAGCTTGCTGGTTCCAGTACGGGAAAAACTTTGCAAATATTGATTTTAAATGTATATTTAACGACAAAGAGCCTTCCCTTACCTAGTGTCGTAAACGACTCAATGTTATGCATTTAGCAGAGAATTATATTTTCGAAATAATTTCAAACCATCCTTTTCCAATAAGTGTTGAAAAGCTTTTCAACAAGGATTTGATGTCAATGATGATTTTAATCCCATCAATATTTCAGCAGTTTTACCGCCAACTTTCTATAAGCAACTTGTCAGATCAAGACCCAGATCTTGTGGATAAAGATAATATTGATTATTGTTTTTAATTTATATTCCTAATTTATAGGAAGGTTTTCATATTAACCCATTGGCCACAAACCCCGGCAGCTCGCCGGGTGTGCAACTCAGGTACTTAACCACAAACCCCGGCGAGCCGCCGGCCTAGAGTAGGTCCGCCAAAAAACGATAAACCAGCACGACAGTAACTTTTTTGAAAAAAAATTTAAATGCCAAACGCTCTGTAAGTAATTTATCATTCATTTCGTAGAATTGGCAATAATATGTTTCTTATGTTTTTTCCCTGATATTTGTGTTCCAAGTTTTGTATGCAGCCAGCCGCCATTTAATTTCTTCGAAATTGCGAGTGGTTCTAGGCTTTTGGCAGTTATCCTGTACGTCCCTGATTGCTTTGGGGACTATCATACCAAATTATTTTATTAGTAATTAGTATACATGTAAGTAAAAAATAAAAATTATTCATGTTCGATTTATGAATATTATGTTTTTTGTAACTTTACGAATAAAAATGTGAAAAAAAACCAACGAAAATAGACAAGGTTATATTTGTATCCTTATTTGCACATATTTCCGTATTTTATAAATTTTTATTTTTATGTTTTTCTTTTATCTTATTTTAATATGTAAACAAATTTAAAGAAATTAATTCATTTGTATAAATAGTTCAAAAGTTACAATGGATTTAGTACATCAAGGCAGGTTTTCAATTTTTGGTACAAGATTAATTCAGTGGTGAAGGCCATTTTTTTAGCTCATTAATTCTGTGGCCAATGGGTTAATATACATAATTTGTCTCATTTCTTGTTCAAAATTCTTGGCTAAATCATTGTTTTACAAATTTTATCTAAACACATAAGTCACAGATTTTGTCTTTATTTGTAATGCTATATCTCTTAAATTGTTCACCAAAATTTAAAAAATATAAGCACCTAAAAAAGATGCTTAAATCTTAAAAATAAATACATTTTTTTAAAATTTTTGTTCCCTTATATTTTTTTCACGAGACACTTAAAACTGTCTCCTGAAAAGTAAGCAATTTTGACTTATGTTATTGTTCCCCCCACACGTAGATTTTAAATGATTAAATTGTGAAAACACAAATCAATCCAATAAAATTTATCTGCGCATGCCGGGATGAGCGGCCTCCGAATCACTAGTCGAGAGCCTTGCCCCTTGACCACAAAGGCCGTCATTTATAAATAACGTAAAATTTTGTTGTAGGAGTCTGGGGATTTCACTATTTAGATGAAAATTCCTAAATTATTTCCCGAAAATAAACTCCCATGAATTACATATAATATATCGATATTCCAATTGATTAGAAAGACATCTCCGAAAAATCGAAATTTGAGTTAAGTATACAGTTATATGTAAAGTGCATTGTATTTCTGGTACAATACTCAGATAACTCATAAACACCACCAAATTATAATGCACAAAAACTTGTAGTGAAATAAACTCACTAGCAGGATATTTCAAAATTTCAGACAATATACCGGACTGTTATGCCTCCCAGTGTTATTCTATAGTTTATTTAATATGTAAAACACAGAAACGTGTAAATACAATCAGGACTGGGCAGTATTTGAATTACTTGTAATTGAAATACATATTTGAAATACAAATATGTATTTTGTATTTGTATTTCAATTACTTCCTAAAAATGTATTTTGTAATTGGTATTTCAATTACCTGATGCTGATGCTTTTTGTAATCTGTATTTCACATACTTATGGCTTCAAAATACATTTTCAAATACATTTAGCGATCTTAATAATGATAATGAAAAATAAATTGACAGACTAAAAACGCTGAATCCAGAGCAATATATTTTAATATTTAGAGTTGGCTCCTGTATGTCACTTACTGTATGTCAAAGCAAGTATCTTGTCAATTGTCGTTTTCATTGTTTCGCGGTATTTATTCATGAAGTTGTGAGTTAATTGATAATGGATGATCAAATTCCGTCAAAACCACAAAACTTTACAAGTGGAGCGGAGATGAAATGTGTCTTCTGCAATACGATTGGTCAATTTTTGCACGTCTCTGTTTCACTCTGCTCAGCTTTGCTTCTATGAAAGATACCTTACCCTTCCCCTGGAAGATACTTTACCCTTAGATAAGGGCACTTATGACAATTTATTGCAACCAACAGTTCTACCAAAACCAAATGTATTTTGTAATTTGTATCTTGATTTTGAAATTTAAAAAAAATGGTTAAAATTCCGTATTTTGTATTTCAAATACACGACTTGAAAGTATTTCGTATTTTAAATACACGCGAAAAAGCATTTTGTAATTTGTATCTTGTATTTGAAATTTAAAAAAAATGGTTAAAATACTGTATTTTGTATTTCAAATACACAACTTGAAAGTATTTTGTATTTTGTATTTTAAATACATGCGAAAAAGTATTTTGTAATTTGTATTTTAATTACAGCAAAGCATGTATTTTGCCCAGCCCTTAATACAATGTGATTTATGGTGAGCTTTCGAATATTGTTTTCCTCATTATCTCAAAACTTTGTATTTGGAGATGTCTGCCTAACTACTGCCTATATATGCAACGATCATCAATACATGCAACGAAACTTACTAGTTGGCTGAACACTCTCGGAATACTGCAGACATTCCTTCTTTACATCCTGGAGGCTGATTTCAATATCTGTATACGGCATTTTCCCTGAAACGTCTTCCTGAGACTCAGGTTCCATCTTGATGGAAAAATTCTCTGGGTCAGGAATATGCATGATACTGGCTGAGTTGCAAATTTATTGGTCTCAGCTCAAAATAAAGTAGATCTGTAACTAAAGATGTAATAATAATTAGTGCAGTATGTATGAGTTTGAAGGAGTGAAATAGGTGATGCAAGAATAAGAAGGGAAACATGTGTGCGCAAGTTTGAATAAACGGCCATCACTAATTTGGGTTTACGAGTGACAGGTCAGGTGTGTGTCGTATATGAGTCGTTTATTTATGTTCAATTTTTTATGAGAAAAACTCTCTTTTTATAACTTTTGAAGGTTATTCCCATCAACGTAATATATCATTGAAGAAGAAGATAACACTTATCTTAATAAATCGACAATCCGCATATAGAAGGTTTCACTCAACAGAAAACGGACTTCTTCGTATGCTGTCAGATATAACTCTAGCCATAGAATCAGGTAAGTTAGCACTTATCTCACTCTTAGACATGAGTGCAGCGTTTGACACGATTGATCACGACTTCCTCATTAAGAGATTAGAGGAAACATTTGGTTTGAGTTCCGATATCAAAAATTGGCTGGCGTCATATTTATCCAATCGCTTGCAAGCCGTGAAGGTTGGAAATAAACTCTCAAACTTCGCAAGACTTTCTTCAGGAGTGCCCCAGGGTTCCGTTTTAGGTCCACTTCTTTTCATCCTTTTTACAAATGATGTCGCCGAAATAATCGAGTCATTTGGTCTCTTGTCACACTGCTACGCTGACGATCAGCAAGTTTATTTTTACTGCACTCCAAACGAAGTCAGCAGTCTCAAAATTCGTGTAGCTGAATGCCTAGAAGCAATAACTCGTTGGATGTCTTCAAACAAGCTAAAGCTGAACCCATCTAAGACTGAGTTTCTCTGGGCGGCCACAAACAAACGCCAACATTTCATAGACGATTCGCCTATTTCCATTTCCGGCAGCGATATTATTCCCAAGACAACCGTCAAACTTCTTGGCGTTAATCTAGATTCAGACTTTTCGTTTAAAAGTCAAATAAATAGGACTGTAAGCACCGGTTTTTTCACTTAAGACAACTCAAGTCCGTCCGAAGAAATCTTCCTACAGAGGCGACAAAACTACTAATCAACTCTTACGTAGTCTCGCGACTCGATTATTGTAACGGTATCTATGCTAGCCTTCCAAAATATCAAACTGACAAACTTCAATCCGTTTTTAACGCAGCGGCACGGCTCATAACCGGAGTCTCTAAATATTCACACATTTCAGAATACCTTCGTAACCTTCATTGGCTCAAGTGCCCTGAAAGAATCCAGTACAAATTGTGCTGGATGGTGTTTAAATCAATCAATGAAATGGCCCCACCTTATATCTCTGAACTATGTGTCCCGGAAAATACTGGTCCGAGGCAGTCAACCCTTAGATCAGCAACATCATCAGCTATAGGCAGACTAATGGAACCTAAACGCAAGCCAAATACAAAGTTTGGAGATCGCGCTTTTGGAGTATCTGGGCCTAAGGCTTGGAATAAACTCCCTCCGGAACTAAGATGCATAACAAGCCCAACAGAATTTAGGTCCAAATTAAAAACCTACCTTTTTGGGCTCTCATATCCTTAATTTAAATAAACCTATCTGAGAGTATCATACTTTTATTTTCTATGATATGTCTTAATTACACTTTTCTAATTAATTTTCTAATTACTTGAATCTTTGCACATCAATCTGTCTCGTTACGAATCACATTTAGGAAGATCAAATCCTTGTACTACTGTACCGCCCACTATAAAATGTTGCTTTTGATTTCCAAAATACACTCATCAAAGAATGTATTTTACACTAATATTAAAATATTTTTCAGGATTAAACACATATAACAAGTGTACACAATAATGTCCTCTGCGTGCGAACTATATCTAAATTTCTTAATAGACAATAAGTGTTAATTTCAAGCGACCTCCCAGGTAAGTATGGACCTGTATACATTTTTAAGAAGCATCGCGTTCATTGGTCGAGACATTGTACATATATTTTCTTATGAACCTGTGGATGCAATTTTTAGCCATTAGTTGTTTTAATTGTTTGTCTAGTTTGTAGTTTTTCTAGATTTTAGAAATGTATTGTAAGTTTGTGCAGCGCCCTTGAGGTGATTTTTCACAAAAACGGCGCTATATAAATCATCCAATTATTATTATTATTATTATAATCTAAATGAAAATATGAAAATAAACAAGACACAGAAAAATAGAAAAAGACAATGGTCGCAACTGGGACTCAAAATATGGAAAAAAAGAACTAGTTGGAGATAATATTAATGATTCTAAATATTTGAAATATGAGATTGACAATAATGACGGTTTGACAGAAGGTGGCAATAGCGAAATTGGAAAACGCGCACGTCCCGGTTAGACGAGAGGTCTGGGTTCGAGTCCCAGTTGCGACCATTGTCTTTTTCTATTTTTCTGTGTCTTGTTTTCTTTCATATTTTCATTTAGATTATAAGTTTATTTATGTATTTATTTTTTATTTATTAACATTTAAAACCTGCTGAGCTACTTATGTAGTTTGTCAGCAGGTTCATAGTGACAACATTTTATGCAATAACATGCTGATGTTTAAAAGGTACGTATATGATGTTGATGAGTAAATTTAAAATTATAAAAATTGGTTAGATTACAAATGATATAAGTATTTTAGCAGTATAAGCCTTAATAATAAAAAATACAATTAAATGTAAAATGAACAAAAAATGAACACAATCGACAAGTACATAGTTTCAAATATACGAGGTATTACAAAATTACATATAATGACTTTCTATTTCCTTAGGATGTGGATTCCAGTTAGGAATACAAGGGTTACGGTAGGACATCAATATAAAGTATCAGTATCTAATAGCCATTTCCTTAGATTATATTTGACTTTAGCAGTAAAAATGTTACTATGTTTATATTTTAATTATAAAATGAAAGACACGTCATTGAAACACATGGTGACTTGCAAGGACTTAGGAATTGTGTATGACGCTCGCTTAACATTTCACGCTCACATTGAAAAGATCTGTAAATCAGCGACAAGATGCTGGGTTTTGTCATACACAATTCTAAGGATTTGACCAACCTTACAGTAATAAGGCTGCTTTACTTCAGCTTAGTGCGTAGCATTCTCGAGGGTGGATCTCAGATATGGGGACCTGAGGACATCGTTTATGTACTAATGGTTGAGAAAATACAAAAAAAAATTTTACGATACCTCTATATGAGAGAGTTCGGTTTTTACCCATGGCTGTTTCCAACAGCATTTATCTTGGGAATGCTGGGTATCTGCAGCCTTAGTTCCAGAAGAGATGTCGCATTACTGCTGATGGCATTTAAGCTTCTTTTTATTTCAGGTACCAGATATTCTGGCTGAAATAGGATTCTATGTCCCGGATAATTTCATGCGAGGTCGTCATCACAGGCTTTTGATTCTTCCCAGGTGCAGAACTAACTTAACAATGGTGATGCCCCTAGGAAGACTTACTAGGTTAATTAACTGCCTTGCAGGAAATGTGGATATTTTCCACATTTCCCGTAATGATTTTAAGCGTGAAATAGCACTTATTAAATAAATGTTTTAACTGTAAACGTAATGATTATGTATCTTGTACAACCGTTTTTGCAATATATTGGTGTAATGCTGTTTTTGCTAATAAATAAATAAAAGAATTGTCATTGGTAGTTTATTAAATATTTTGGGTACAACATAGTTTAGGGTTCTTCCACCATATTTATTGGTACATTTCGGCACCACCGATCCTTCATTTTGAGTGAATCTTGTATTATGTTTATGGTAAACTCTTTCCCTATACAAGGAATCAGACAATATAACACGTTGACTTACAATATTATAACACAATAATCCTCTAACAGGTAATACATTAAGAGACTTGTAAATTAATTTAATGTCGCTTCTGTGTGCGTTGGTATATACATGGATTAACATTTAATTTCTATATCCGCTATTTCAACTTTCGTTGATTTGGAGAAAATCGCAAAAACTGTCACATCTCTAGCGTAAATAAATAATTGCTTTAATATTTTTTGAATAATGAAATGGAGTGATTTAATTTTGTGGCGTTCATACAACTATTTTTCCGCACCCAAAGAAATCGCGAGAAAGATCTACAGCCGCAAAGTACTTGCAATTCACACTGCGCGCAGTACCTACTTATTTACCTACGCCGGTATGCTACTACCAGTACGAGGTACCTTCTCGGGTGAATAATAATTTCGCCACCTTCGCGAAAGGTCGAGACTCGAGCGTGCATCCACGAACACAGTGACGAGTTAATTCTTCCAGCGCACATATTGCCAGCGAACGGAAAGTTACTTGGCCGGTCTCTCTTATATAAGGCGACGCACTTAACTTCAGAGTAGTCAGTCTCTATCCAACGGTCGCTATAACAATCGCCTCTATACAGCAAACCAGTGTAACATCGAGTGCCCGGTGCATCTGTACTCTCCTCCAGGGCAGCTTCCTTCGTGGCCATCACAAGGACTACCTGCCAGTGGCTCCACTCATCGAGTCACCGCCGTTCATCTCCGCAACTCACCGCGTCGAGCAACGGCCTGGACGACCAGGTCATCTCCGCCGCCACGGCGTCAAGCAACACTCTGGTGACCTGCAGGCCCGAGGCCTGCTCCACCACAGCATCACCAACCTTCATCACTCATCATGACCGTGCACCCGCAACACCTCACTCTACGGCACTTCGACATACTTCCTGTTACATCGCACCGACCTCAGCTACGTAGCTCATGCTTCAATAAACGACTGGACTCGCAACCAGCTCGGATGCCTTTTATTTCTCTCTCCGTCTCTATCGACACCGAAGTCCGTTCCCTCAATTTCGAAGTGTTAATTTTTTTATGTATGTCTAGCATAATTTAAGTAATTTCGATAAATAAAATGGATATAGCGGATTTTGATACTCACTTCGTGATTTACTGAATTGAATTCCGGTATAGGTTTTGGTTTTGATAGTAACTTCTTGAATGATATGCTTACTGGGTTTTGTTTTTCACTCGCAGTTTTAACACGGTTTTTGGTCGTGATAAGGGAGGTTTTGAAACACAATTTTGGGTTCCTCTTGTTCCTCGCAAAAATATGAACACGATGTCATACTCGGATCACTTTGTCAAAAAATCGGATATAGCGGGTATTGAAATTATAGGACTCATATGTATTAAGTTCAGCCATACATTGCACATCAATGGGTACATCGTTACTGAAGACCTCTCGGACGATGGTGATATTGAACGACAAAGGAGAAGTATCAGTATACTGTCTAATATGATTGCCTGAAGAATCTTCTAATGCAGCAATAACAATTGGGATTGGGTGCAAAATTGAGTAATCTGAAAGTATGTTGCCTATTGTATGCTGATGATGCGGTGCTGATATCTAACAGTATGGAAGATCTACAGTCTCTCGTGTCTAGGATGAACGAAGTATGTATGAAGAATGAGTTAATGATGAATGTAAGTAAGTCTAAAGTCATGGTATTTGAAAGAGAGAGTACGAAAACAATGTGCAACACAGTTGTGAATGATGAATACTTGGAGCAAAAGGATAAGTTTTTTTTTTATTTGGGAAGTATGTTTACAAGAGATGAAAAGGCTGACAGAAATATTGAAATAAGGGTGAATGCAGATAACTCTATTAATGGAGGACTGAACGCCGTTGGCACCAACAAAAACTGTCCTGACCTACCCTGATATATGGCAGTGAGGCATGGAACTGGCAGAGGAAGGATGAAAGTAGACTGAATGCTGCAGAAATGAGATCCCTGAGGCGTATGTGTGGTAAAACATGTACGATCATGTGAGAAGCGTGGAGATCTGCAAAGAATGCAAGGCTGATGTAAGCGTAATGAATAAGATTAAGAAAGGAACGCTCCGATGGTTTGGGCATGTAGAGTGAATGAACGAAGAAAGGAGTGTAAGGAGAATATGTGACGCAAACGTGAATGGTAGAAGGACACCCAAGAAAGACAAAGCACAACCAAGTTAATCAGATACTTGAATCGGGCCATGTCAAGAGCCAGAATAATAGAAGGGCATGTATGAGACGATGTACGAATGTGAATGAGGCAAGGAGTAAGTGCCAAGACCATCCAACATGTTTGGCGGTCCATATTCTCTGCTTATCCCTGCGGGGAAATGGCGTGATGGTTAGTTAGTTAGTTAATTAGAAACATGCGTCACTACCGAATCAGATCGATGGAACGACTCCGCATAAAGCCTGCAGAATTATATTTGGATACAGAAGGTATAGCAGTGCATCTACAACTAGGACTGAATGAATTCGCCGGACTTATGAGACACCTGGTCACTGGAGTCAGTTGCAACTATTGTGGTGACCGCAGCCTTCCAACACCGACCACCACTCCTGAGTGAGCGATGGGCCCGAGCTCACTCAAGACCGTGTCCTGCACAATTGTTTTTTTTTTCATTCAACTTGTTTCTATACTTAAATTTAACTGTATAACTCTATATGGGACGGGTGGAATTGTACTATACTCCCCACATCTTGGAATATAACGTTACTATTGTGAAACATGATCCATTATAAATATATTTTATTATAGTGAAGGTGGACTTATTAATTACTTCACCCTAATACATCAAGAATATCACAAGTTAATTCAAATAGATCACAGTTGGGGAAAAAAAAAACTAAACCGTTGGCAGTTTGAGGTGATTTCTTCACAAAAACGGCGCTATTAGATCAACTATTATCAATTTATAATTAGCTGTTTGTACCATTCAAAAAGAGGCCAGTTTTACCAAAGAAACAACAGAAGAGTGACTGCTCAGGTAAGGACTTGACAGGGACAATTGAAATGTTTGGTTCATAAATGTGACCACTCGACCCATAAGCTTGTTTTCATGACAACATGGCCAAACATATGTAATGACTAGATAACGGATTATATGCACTAACAAAGTGCCAAAATATTCATCCAAATATGCACTAAGCTGCGATACGCCCAAAATATGCACAATGAAAAATCAAAAAACCATTTTTATCTTTATATATTTTAATTAAAGACGGTACAAAAATAGTGAAACATTCTTAAAATTATGCGTAGTTTTGGTGACAATATACAATTAAGTATTTTTCCAAATTTTCAAGAGCAAATTTGTGACGTTTGTCACCCAGTACATCAATTTGTACGCCGAAAACGACCTCTCTACGTCAACTGACGTCACTGGACAAAATTTAAAATTTGGCACCATTTCGGAGATACCTGTTTAGGCAGGGTATGACCTGTGCCGTTGATTTAGGCATTATGTTCTGCATGTCTTCAAGACTCGGGTTCTTAAAATAATAATTTAAAATAGCGTCTAACTTTCTACGAATCTTTTTTGATATTGGAATAGGAAGGGCGTTGGCGAGTTCGTTCATTGTTTCCAGTATTTCTATTGATTTAAATAGAGGAAGGTTTTTTGTTTCCAATTTTTTCTATGGCATCTGGTAACTTATGGAAACGTGTTGAGATGAGGGCTATATTCTGTTTAATGGATGCGTCTTCAAATACTAGCTTGCTTGACTGAATAGCAATGGACCCAGAACTGTCAAATCGACCAACTACTTGTTTTACAGCCTCAAATTTTTCAGCATAGAATAACATTGCCTTTAGCCAAGTACCACATCAAGGTTAAGGTTAATGTCAAGTAATTGTAGGTTCTGGCGGCAATGCTAGATTTGGTAATTGCTCTTCTTTTAAGACTGCACATGCGACGGTGCTTTTAAAAACACTTTTTTGTAAAGGAACAATTTGTCAACATTCCCATACTCTTGCCTGATCTCTTCTGCAAGGCGATGAAACCGATGAGCTAAGCAGGTAATGTGCCGTAAATTTGGAAAAAAGTTTGCAGGGCTTGGCCAGCTTTCATCATGTACGACGCGGAATCAGAAACAAATATGTACCTCCCGCCGCTATGCACGAAATATGTACGATTGGGGAAAAAGGCTAAAATATGCAATAACGCCATAAATAGAGAGATATATGCATTTGCATATGCAAATGCATAAAATTCGATGTCTAGTAATGACGTATGAGGCATACCTGAGTTATTAAACAGCATACAGATGGATTGATTCACATAATTTGAACAATTCATCAAATTTCGAATTTAATTTTCAGGTTTTGTGAAAGTTCTGATATGATTTCAGTTCTTTGAAGTAACTGGCCCAATAAAAAAAAAAATATATGCAAATAAGTGGGAAGGAGATGGGAAGAGGAAGTTAGAGACGTAACTGGCTATTATCAACAAATAAGGCTAAAGCCATTTCAAGTATTGTTTCAATTCTGAATGGTGGTCTTACAACCGGTGATACTGAGAGTGTCTTCCACTCTGGAACGTGCCACAAAAATACCTTGTATTATTTTGAAGTGATTAAATTGTGAAAACATGTGGCACAATCGAATAAAATTTACTTGGGCACATTGAGATTTGAACCCGCGATCTCCGAATCGCCATTTGAAAGCCTTGTCCCTCGACCATGGATGCTGTCATAATGATATAATAACAGAACTTTCACAGAAGTGAAAATTAACTTCTAAATATAATAAATTGTTAAAATTTTGTGAAACAAGCCGTCCTTACAGTTAAAGTGAGCCATTCTCTTGTATTCTGTTAAAGTGAGCCATTCTTTCTATTATTTGTCTAATTTCTTTTGTTATTTCAAAATATGGAATGTATTTGACGGCCTCCGTGGTTCCGAGGAAAGATCTCATTACAATAGCCAGGTACTTCTCCAACTTCCTCTTCCCATCTCCTTCCCCTACCCACTACATTCAGCCTCACAACATACCCCATTGGGGATGCCATAGTCTCACTGGCTCTAGACGGTAGCAGTTGGGGACCCTTGTGCTATATTCATATAAAAAAATTGCATTGCACTACGCCCGCATACATTCTGGAATAAACTATTATATTATTGTTATTGACGGGTTGAACAAACAAACGGGAATTTGAACAATGCATCTCGTTCCGAGAAGAATGATAATTCAGTATCGAAGAAACGTCACTAGAAAAGTAGGAGCGCTTGAATTTTGCTGTAAAAATGTCATGATTATTAGTTGATATTATTAATAAATAATAAAAAAAATTATATAATTACCTATTTCATTATTATCTACTGATGACAAGATAACAAATCAAGCAGAGACGCTATAAATAATCCAAACCAGAAGCGCCAAATTTGACATTTGACTTGACAGTTGTTTGTTGGTTTATCATAGATAATCGTAGCTATAGATTCGTAATCCATAGACAACGCACAATTTTAAAAAATTATCACCAAAGTAAGTACCTCACTAAACACCAGTTCCTTATAAATTATGTCTGAATTAATTCCGTTCATTTTTTAATGATTTTTTAAATTATTATAAACCTACTAAAGCATTTGACATATTTATTGATGGCTTTTGCATGTATTCATTGGTAAGTTATACAGGAGCATCATAACATTGGTAAGTTATACGGGAACATCACTACATACAGCAAAAATAAAAGATACACAACAATACTGTTAGCAATTTGATATTCAAGGATTGTTGCGTTGCATAATATCTGCATACATATAAGCTTTTTAAATGGAGCGATGTTTTTATAAAAAAATATGTCAACAGAGCAAGTTTCATTTTCCACATTATTTAATTTCTGAAGACAAGAGTTGAACTTAAAATTCGTGCGAGAATCAACCATATTAAATGGAGCATGGAGTCTAGTATTGTAATTATTGGGTACTTGATAATTATTTATCATATTCACTAGATCAGAAAGGCTATTCCCTAAAATTTGTGATAAGAGATCGTCTCCCGCGAGAAGTGCTGTCAGATTTGTGTGATTTTCTACGGCTGTTATTTGATTTTTCTATCGGCCAATGTCAAAATTTCAGCTGTGAGCTGTCGTGTATTTTAGTTTAGGTCGTTTTAAAATGAATTCCTGCAAGTGTGCATGATTATTTATTCATTTAACAGCTGTAGAAAATCACACAAATCTGACAGCACTTCTCGCGGGAGAACAATCTCTTATCACAAATTTTAGGGAATAGCCTTTCAGGGCTATCCAAATACGCGTGGATGATTTTAAATTATAATAAAACACACAGATTTTTCTTCGCTGTGACGACGTGTTGATTTTTCTTTTTTCTAGCGACATATTAAATATGGTGACTGGACAAGTCGGAATGAAACTAACTCAGAACCGTCTCAGATAAGTCATTTAGAGTGATAAAAAAATGGATATAAAAATTTGAATTAATAGGTTATGTTATGTTAGGGTTATCGGCTAATTTAAAAAAAAAATAAAAGCTTTTAATGACTTTTCAAGGAGTCGTTGAGTTGACTTTATTCTCAGTTGGCATGGAACCATTAAATATAATATGGTCGCTAAAGACTTGGAATAGTTTTGTAATCACAACAGATTTTATTTTACAAACGTAGTTTGCAAAAAAACGAGTTTGCTTTAGACCACACGACTGAAGTAAAACTTCTTTATGCTTCGTTCGCCTCGCCCGATCACACTTGTCGTAACACTCTCGTCACGCATTCACCAGCTTACAGATTACTCCCCAAGTCAAGCGTGCGTAAAGAAGTAATACTTCAAAAATATTTTATTTCACACAATAATTACAATAAAGATCTGCATATTAACAAACAGAAGCATAGAATGTTTTTGATGAAATAAACTGTGGAGCAGTTACTTGTTGACAAAATGTTTGGGTATAGTTTGAAGATCTCTGGAACAGCTTTTTATACCCCAGAATAATTATTGTGAAACTGAAGGGAGTAGGAAGAGGAAAGAGAAAGTTAGAAAGATCCTGGCCATTCGAAATATATCGATTCTCATTCCTTCAAAATTTAAAATCTAGCGTCTAATTTGCACGAGGCAAGAAAGCGAAAAAAAAAAATTTGTTTTATTTTGTGCATAATTTTATAAGAATGAAAAAAGTTAGAACATACAAAACTTCAAAAATAGTCTTAACCATAAAGGGGTATTTTTTAAAAATTGTTTCTTTTATTACTTCATAGTTAAGTCACGCAAAAACATTTTTTTTAGTGGTTTACGCTTATATTTTTTGTTATGTAATTAATAATTTTATTGTAATTCTAATACATAGAAAGGCTAGTATAAGCTTCAATTTATCCGTAGCATATTTTTTGATGTTCATATTGTAAACCGATTCGTCGTAAAGATTAATCTTAATAGGATTTCACATATAACTTCATCTTTAACGAAAAATCGCCATAAGTCTGATCTACATTGATTCTTATGAAAAAAGATTTACAGCAAGACTCCTATTACGCAGGCAGGCCAATCTGATTATTTGGCACATAGAAACGCCCACCACACATTTCGATAGGTTAGGTTATCTTCAGTGGTTAATACCAGGTTCAGAGTTTCAATTTTGTTAGATCAACAACAAAAATGTTGTTGATCAACCAAAATTGATTGATTTTGTTGAAAGAAGTTTCACTCACTTGCCAATTTGCTTTTCAATAATTTGTCGAGTAAACCAACTAAAATTGAAACGTCTGAACGCTATAAAGGAGAGTAGAAAATAAATAAATGAATAATGCAAATTCAGGTTTATTTACTTTTATTAAATGATCAATTTATTTTACATGTAACAAAAATATAAGAAAAAATATTCCTGCACAAACTGACGAATAGTTTGAATGCTCGTACGACGTCAAGATAAAACAAATCGTTAGAATTGAGAGCAGTGGGAACTTTATCACCCCCTTTTCGGAGAAAAGACCGATGTAGGTGTTTCTTGGATGAACGCGCGGCTGGATGTCTCCAAAAAGATTCCTCTGGTATATTCCATCTTCCATAAGCCTTTTCTGTTCGCGACATATGCACATTGCTGCAGCTTCTTCTTTGGTCTGTAATACAATTTAAAAAAATATTAGTATTTCTCATGTAAGTCAGTGAAGGATTACAAATCAACGGTAAGACCAAAACTAATATTATATGCAAGGCACAGTCTAACTTAAAAAAAAGCAAACATTTCAGAAAAACTCCTTTAATAAGACCTAAATGGATAAGGATATCCCAACTCCATGATGCTGTCCGAAACGTTTGCTATAGAAAGAGGTAGTTCAACACAGCATTTTACCCCACTATAGTGCTTTTGGACGTGAAAATTTCAAATCATAAAATAAATCAGGTTTTCACAAAAGTATTTTTGTTATTTATTTTTGGGGTGTTATGCCGTGTTGCGCTACCTCCTTTTTTAGCCAACGTTTCGGACACTGTAACGCTGCACGAAACGTTGGCGTTAAAGAAGGAAGTAGCGCACACGGCATAACACCCCAAAAATAAATAACAAAAAAAAGGTCATTAAATAATTAGATTTTTCATAATTTCTATTTAATAAGTCGTTTACTCACAAATTGTAAAGGCAACCTTTACAATTTGTGAGTAAACGACTTATTAAATAGAAATTTTCCCTCCTACTCAGTAAATATAATAAATATGTAGAAAGTAATAAAAAGAATTTAAAAAATCATTTTGATGGATTCTCATCAAACACGACTGATCGCAAAAAATTGCCAAAGTTGCCTCTAAAATCATGAAAAATTGAATTCTTTAATATCCTGTGTTTCATAATTTAAAAGACAAGTAAATAAAATAGACCATACAGAGATTTGCTGTATTTTTTTAAATCAGTTTTGTTACGTATTTTGTCCTCAAATCCAAAAGTAGGTTTTCTATGAAAAAGGCCGCACAGGAGTTCCTCTTAAAACAGCTAAATATATTTTCTCAATCATGCAGTATTATTGAAAGTAACTATCACACCTTTTTCCCGCAGATGTAAAAGAAGAGGATGGACCGCCACACAAATCTATCTTGGTACAGATTCAACCACATTCAAACATCATCTCTGATCATCGCATACAAATGCTTCTGCAATTCTGACTTTTGACATGGACCGACCCAAGTATTTGATTTACTTAACGATTAACGATTGACGATTCAAGTCTTCCTAGGGCTTCCTCTCATGCGTCATTTCGCGTCATGTTGTATTTTACTTAAGAAGAACGTATGTGCGGCCCATTTCAGCCAGTTTCATACAAATCTTAAATTTGGATTGGAGATCAAATTACCCAACCAAACTGAAAAAATGTTTTTGCAATCAAAAGGTATATCAAATATCTAGAACAGATGTGAGCTACTTTATTTATTTTTGCTTTAAATTATAAGATATAAGCCATTAAAGATTTTAGTTTTTCATAATTTTATAGGCAACTTGGCAATTATTTGTGAGTAAAAATAAAGAATAAAAAAATTATTTTACTTTACTTTTCATAAAAATATAATGAAATATAAAATAAAAATTAGGAAAAAAATCATTTTGATTAGTGTAAATTTAACATCCACATTACCTATTTACGGCGAAACAAAAATTTGTCGTTTATACATTAAAATTACTACCCAAAAATGCATTTTTAACGATGTTTTATTTTTTATTTTATTTTTCATTGTATTTATAGTAAAATTGCTCACAAATAATTGCCTAAGCTGCCTCTAAAATCATGAAACACTAAAATCTTTAATGTACTATATTTTGTAATTTAAAGCAAAAATAAATAAAACAGCTCCCATCCGTACTAGAAATTTAATTTACGTTTTGATTGCAAAAATAATTTTTCAGTTTGGTTGGGTAATTTGATCTCAAATCCAAATTTAAGATTTGTATGAAACTGGCCGGAATGGACCGCGCATACGTTCCTCTTAAGTACATTAGATTTAATCATAATATGATTTGATTTGATAGAAAATTATATTAAAATGAAACACTTACCAGTAATGAAGAGATTGCAGACTCCAGGTAACCACAGCAAGTAGATTATTAACACGTCACAGAACTAAACAATAAAAATGTTTCCAATTTTCAATTGAACTTGCAAATTATTTTCGATTTTAGTTGGAATAAAGTATACAGATAACAACGCAAGTTGGTTGGCGACTGGAGTGACTTGAGAAGCACTGGTAGGGTATATATACCTGCCAACCTCGAATACCTGGGGAGGGGGTACCTGCACAGTTTTGAAAACTCTGAAAATATTTACATAGAGCTTTGTGGGTAGTAATGATTTGACTGGCAAAATATCTATCTATATATATTTATAAAATTCAAAATGTGTTTGGGGATTAGTGATTAGTGTATTGCTATATTAAGCGTAAGAAATGTTTGAAACTTTCAAAATACCTTCTTAAAACCCCCGCGAAAGTTTTTGGATTATTTCAACCACATGACAATGCATCTGAAAAGTTTTTCAATCATCAAAAAAATTATCGCAAAACTGTCTAAAATTTGAAAATTACATTTTGCTAAACAAGGATTGTCAAATCGGAATTCAATATTCAAAACTCTTTAAATTAATGAATTTATTTGAAATACTTACATAATAATTTGAATTGAATCAAGAATTATAGATATTTTTAAAATATATCTATGTTAGGTACCAAATTTGATTGATTGTTCTTATATAATATACAAAAATGAATATTTGTAATACATGAAAAATCAAAATTGTAATAGGTGGCACGCGAGCTATTTGAAAAGTGAGTGAACTGGGAATGAATATTTGGAAAGCGGGAGGGGGGTTGGCGGGACTGGGAGCGGGAGAGGGGAGAGAAAAGACGGAAAGGAAACGCGGGAGGAGAAGGGGACGCTGGAAGGGAACTGGGACGCACGGGAAAGGACATGCAAGGAAAAACAATTACGTAGTAAAAATTAGGTGGTAGATATTAGAATGCATAACAAGACAAATATAAATAAAACTTTCTCAATCCAAAAATACTACAAATTTCCGGACACCTTTTGGATTTTTTTTTATTTAAGGCGCCGTATACCCGCTCAAAAAGAAGAACATCGAGAGATATGTAAATACGAATGTTAGAGAGAGCGCTTATGTTAAAATCGATAATATTTAAGCGAAAATTGTGAAAATGTTTAATAAAACACGACTCGTTTAAAATAGAGCCAAAATCTCGTGGGGGTTGTCTAAAACGGTGACCGGACAACTCGGAATGAAACCAACTCAGAACCATCTCAGATAAGTCATTTAGAGTGATAAAAAAATATATAAAAAAATTGGTTAAATAGGTTACGTTAGGTTAGGGTTATCGGCTAATTAAAAATATTTTTTTTCATAGCTTTTAATGACTTTTCAAGCAGGTGTTGAGTTGACTTTATTCTCAGTTGGCATGGAACCGTCTACAACAGCATTTAAAGAAACACTGTGAATTTTTTTATACGTAAAACTTGTAAAATAACTGAAACAAATGTGTTTATAATAATTTTCGGAGCATACTTTGCGATTTTTTTCTATTGAGAGAATTTCATATAAATTGCGTTTCGGCGTAGGGAATGTATAGATATTATCTTCAAGAATAACTTATATTTTTTTAAGATCTTTAAAACTTAGATGAAATTTGTACGACAATTAACCTAACCCGTTCGTATTACCGTGGTATTATCATATTCTGCGATTATGAGTAAGGCGGACCTCATATAACCTCAGAGATAAATTCCTAATTACGATGAACATTATTCATAGCCCATTATAGAATTTGCTGAAGGAAAACTAATTACAGTTCAAAGCACGTTAAGGGCCCATTAGTAGGTAGAAATGCATTTGAAAATGACAAAATTTATTTACACATTTATTTAACAAGTCATAAATTGAAAAGAGTCAGAGAATTTCTAGGAACTCAGGTATTAGGAACAAATAAATGGATGGGTAATTTGTATTATTTCACAGAAGGCATTAGGTTCAATTTTACTGGTTTTCTGCAAATTGAGGAAAGTTAGATTGTTAATTTGTTTCAAAGTCCTTTCAAACAAAAGAAGGATTGAATTACGTGTCTAAATTTTAGGATTTTAGGTCAAGCGATCGAGTAAGTCGAGCATTTATTTTGCTGGCAGTTTAAGGCCCCGTACTCGAGCACGAAAAGAAGAAGATGGAGAGATATGTAATAACGAATGTTGGAGAGAGCGCGCTAATATTTCAAACGATAAAAGTGAAGCGAAAATTGCGAAAAAGCTTAATAAAACATGACTCGTTTAAAATAGAGCAAAAATCTCGTGGAACGTATCTTAAGTATCATTTAAAGAAACAGTGTGAATTTTTTCACAAATATAACTTGTAAAATAATAGAAATAGACTTGTTTTAAATAATTTTTGGAGCATACTTTGCGATTTTTTTCTATCGAAGAAATTTCATATAATTTGCGTTTCGGCGTGGAACGTATCTAGATATATATTTAAGAGCTTAAAAACTTCAAATGTTTAAGGGAGATCTAGATAGATATTTTGTAAGAAATCGGTCGAAATTCGAATAGCGGTGGCTTAAGTGAATTACCAAAATGATTCTAATTAATCATCACGCCGTTTTCCGCAGAGGTAGGCAGAGAGGACGGACCGCCAAATAACTTGGTATTGGCACACACTCTTTGCCTCATTCGCATTGATACATCGCCTCTTACATACTCTTCTATTATTCTGACTCTTGACATGGCCGTCCCAAGTATCTGATTCACTTGGGCGTCCCCAACTACTTCTACCATTCCCATTTGCGTCATATATTTTCGTACACTACTTTCTTCGTTCTCTCGCTTTGCGTGCACTCATTACGCTTACATCAGCCTTAAATAAATTTTATTTGATTAATCTGTGTTATTTCACAAATTAATTCATTTAAAATAATATAATATGATATATTTTCGGCACGTTCCAGAATGGAAGATACCCTCAGTATCGCCCTGGTGTAACATCACCATTTAGAATTGAAACGTTGCTTGAAATGGCTTTAGCCGTGTTTGGTGACCAGATCTGAATAACCAAATACTTCCCCACCCCTCCTTCCCCGATCCTACTACCTTCAGCCTCACATGCTCCAATTGGGGAGGCCATAGTCTCACTGGCTCCAGACGGGAGCTGCTGAGACTCTTGTGAAGTATAAATTCTATAAATTCTTTGCGGATCTTCACATTTCTCACACGATCATACAATTACGTCACACGAATTTCATGATTTTTTGACCCCCCGTCTGTCGACGCTGTCACACTCGTGTCACATTTGTGAGGCCCGTTCCCCCCTAGCGTGACATCACACGTTTTGCAATTTTACGTGTAAAAGTAATATGGTAAGCCTAACTGCTTGTGACGTCACAACACTGATGACCCCCCCCCCCTTACACCTTGTCACACAATGTCACACTTCTCTACACCCCCCCCCCCCCCCTTAAGGTGTGACGTAATTTATGGATGGCCCCTACGCCTCAAGGATCTCATTTCAACAGTTATCAGTCTGCTTTCATCCTTCCTCTGCCAGTTCCAGGCCTCACTGCCATACATCAGGGTAGGTACCAGCACTCCATTGTGGACTGCTAGCTTCGCTTCTTTTGACAGTTTTTTTTTTATTAACGCCAACGGCATTCAATCCTTAATTGTTTACACAATATAACTAGTTATAATCGAATAGAAACAGGTAAAATTCCACATGAAATAAAACACTGTCATTTTACATGATTTTAGAGTCATTTTTTTGCAATCAGTCGTTTGTGATGTAAGTCGATCAAAATGATTTTTTAAATATTTTTTATTAAAAATTTTAAATGATATTTTAAATCAGTCAATTTGGGCGGCGGGTAAGGGTATCGCCCCGAAAACCATTTGTTGGATAACCTTCACCCCCGCCATTCCCCGAGTGTTTCGCTACGTTTGGTGACTTAGCAGGGGTGCCCGGGTTCACGGGGTGAGGTTTGTCTAGGTCTTGGTGGGACATGCGTTTGCCCACCTACTGCGTGGCGGGCCGGATAAATCCTACCTTTTTTCCTTCCTAGAACTTACTCTCCTTCCTTTTTCCTTACCAAAACTTATTTTCCCTAAAATTTACCCTCCACTCAGCATCCCCAAAGATGACACTGAAAGCTGTGTGGAACTTGTGTAAAAAATAAGTCATTATCTCACAAAAAGGTAATTGTTAAAGCTCTCTTTAAAATCATTCCCTCAGGGTCTATGTCATATTTGGGGATGCTGTGTGGAGGGTTTTTTTAAGGAAAGGAAGGGGGGAAGAGTTCTGGGAAGGAAATGGGTCTAAGGGATGGATAGGAAATTGGGGTTCAGTGTGTCCTGGTCATCCGCCTCCAAGACCTAGACAAACCTCACAACATGAACCCGGGCATCCCTGCTAAATCACCAAACGTAGCGACCACTTGGGGTGACCTATGGAAGAGGTATTGGTTATCCAATAAAGGTTCCCGGGGCGGCGGTACCCATTCCCGCCTCCCAAAATGAATAGTAGATCACACCACTGGCGAATATCTGTTCAATGTGTAATACAAACCAATGGAAAGGTACTTTTTGACCTTCCTCTTACCCATCTGCTTCCTCCCCTCTCCCTTCAGTCTCATAATATTCATATACATTGGGGTATATTATGAGAAATGAGGTCATTAAGGGTTGGCAGGTATATAAACAGCTGTTCCACAGGTTCTCAAACCAAACCTAGACACTCCGTCAACAAGTTACATTGTCACTCTGCTCTACAGTTCATTTTTTCAAAAACTACAACAATTAATCCTTTTAAACGTTGCTTATAAATATATTCTGTTTTTTTAGTGCTAAATTTCGTTTCAGTTTTTGAGTGAAATTAATAATTGCAAACTATATTTTAAAATCTGTTGTGATTGCATATCTATTTCAACTCGTCAGCCTTTTAATATATGGTAAGTACCTATGTAATTATTATTTTATTTGTTTTTATTTTATGTTACTGTGTGTCCGTTGTTCATTGAATATACTCGCCATGGCGCATGTGAAAAGTTTGAGAAATTTAAAAAATTCAAAAGCGTCTATTCAAAATTAGATGATATATTCTGTTCTATTAAATTGCCTGATATCACTAAATTATTAATATTTCTTGAATATTGTCTCGCTTTCCCCCTTTAAAAAAAAACTATAATTTTCGAAAGCGAAGATATGTTGACCAATAGTCTCATCATATTAAAAAAAAACAAAAAAAAATATTCGTTAGACTCTATACGATACCAAAACATATTTATCACTCCAGAACATAATTGTCTTTTCTTTTTAATCAATGTGATCTTTTATTCTCTATTCCCCCAAATAGATTATAAACTTATATCACTAACCTTCCCATTTTTCTATTAAAATTGTTCTGCATTCTTTTCGAGTCGCGTCCTTTTGAGTTTTTTTGCCGGCTCCTAAAGTTGTGGGATACGTCATTCACGTTAATTATTATATTTTGTTTTCAGGCTTGTACTATGTTTTGATTCTCGATTTTTGCAATTGATCTAATAAACAAACTTTCATTTATTGTTGAACATAAACACATGTTTATTTTAATAGTTTGTAATCACGTTTGAAGATTGTCTTGATTCTCGGTTTTTGAAGCGATTTAAAAACATACACGTTAATTATAACATTTTGTAATCATGCTTGAAGAATGTCTTGATTCTCGATTTTTGCAAGCGATTTAAATAACCAAACTTATATCTATTGTCAAACATAAGCATTCGATACTAAATTAGTATTTTATGATTTTATTTTTTCTCTTCGCTTATCCTTTTTCTTGAAGTACAAAATTATATATTTAACTAAAGCTTATACGAGGAATCCAATCGCAGCACTTTTTTCCTTCCATAAATGATATGTTATTTAATTAAACAATGTAATATGAAATTGTGATGTGAACTAAAATCGTGAATTTGACTGGCCTAAAACAGGATCCATCCCTAGTTGGCTAGTCAAAGTTTCCGCAAATGTATAATTTATTATTATTATTATTATTTTAAGAGGAACGGCGCTCGCCTTTTTCAAGCAAAACTTAAAATTGAATTTTCTTTTTACATAAATATAGCATGCAATAAAATATTCGTTAAGAAAATGAAGATAATACGGGTGGTTCTTAGTCAAAGTATGATACAGTTAAAAGTGACCGAATTTGATATATACCGACGCAGCAGTGGACAGCGCACTCACCTGGAAAGCGAGAGGTCCTGGGTTCGAGTCCCAGAGGTGCCAGTATCTTTTTCTAATTTTTCTGTTTCCAGATTTTTGATTGGGTTTCGCTCGTAGTGTCTTTATATAATTATACTTATAATTGATTTTGAGGTCAAAATACCCAACCAAACTGAATAATATTTTGTTAATGCCAAAGGATAGCAATTATCTAGTACGGGTGTTAGCTATTTTATTTATTTTTGTTTGTATTAGTAAAATAGGCGTAAGAAAATAAAATATTACATTGACATACAAATAATTGCCAAAGTTGCCTTTAAAATCATGAATAACTGAAATCTTAAATGGATGATTTACTATGGAAATTATAATTTATGTAATATTCAAGAATCTGTTTCTGAAAAAATTAGAAAATATACAGATTTAGGAAATAAAATTAAAAGAATTTGGCATTCTCGGACTGTAAAAATATTACCATTTGTTATTTCGGCTACTGGCATTATCATAGCTTTCTCATTCAAAATTTAGGCTTATTAAATTTGTCAAAGAATCTATATACAAAAATGCAAAAGTCAGTCATATTAAATACATGTAGGATTACGAAAGATTTCTTAAATATTTAAATTGAGGGATCAGTAGGATTTATTGGTCCAGTTAGGAGTTCTATCGAACCCTCTGATATGAAAATATCTGGAGCCGGTGAATTATTTTCGCATTTGGTCTCTGGTAGGTTGACATGTTTTTCTAAAGGCGAAAAAAGGCATATTTTCATGATTTCTTTTTCGGAAATATGAATAATGTTGGCTTGTTTCTTTTATATACACGTTATAGGACGACATCTGAAGTATCTTCGAAAGTTTTTTTTTATTAAAAATATTAATAAATAAGTCCGCGAGAGCGAATCTCCGGAGGCGCCTAAAAAAAGGTGTTATGCGGTGAACATCATAACTTGTTAACGAATCATTTGAAACAAAAAATCAAAATGAGTTTAAAAGGTGATATATTTTTTCAGATGGTGACAGAGTGTTTTTTTAATATTTTTTTTGCAGCATGTTGAAGTCAAAAATGCGATTTTTGCTAAAATTTTCGGTCAATTTGTTATTATAAAATGGAAAAATGTTGGCAAAAAAAGCTCTTCGTCACCTGTTGATTTATGTGTAGAAATAGTGTAAAAAATTTCAAAAAGATTTGTCAAGTAAATTTTGAGTTATGATGTTCACGAACTTTAAAAATTTATTTGCGAGAAAATCCATTTAAAGTTTTTTATACTCGAAATATACTCGAATAGAGCAAGAGGGCCGGTCGCTTGAAATACTGTATCTTAATTAGTTTTGATCCGATTTACTTAAAATTTTCACACAATACTCTCGACATGTTGTACATTTAGAAAAAAAAAAAATTTAAAAAATTAGTTTTAAAAACTTACCCCCCCCCCCCCCCCCATCAATGTGAATTTACTTTTCTTTTTTTACATCCACACAGGAGGCCCTGAGGAAAATAATTTCCCTCAAGGCCTATGTCATGCCTATGGGATGCTGTGTGGAGGGTCTTTTTGAGGAGAGGAAGGAATGAACATTGGTCTTGAAGAGACCCATGTTGTAGGAGGGAGGAAACACAGAAGCCGGCAAATCTTTCCATAGCCGAGCTGTTGAACTCAAGAACGAGTCGAAAAAACGACCCGTTCACATTTGACAAATGTCAATCGTGTACATATGTTGGGCGCGCGTTTGGCGTGTCTCCCGACTATGCACCGGTGCCGAAGGGATCAATGACGCTAGTTCTTCAGAGCATCTTCCATTGAAATACCGGTAGAACATGTATAATATTCCCACTCGACGCCTGTGCTCTAAAGATTGCAATCCGTTCGTTAAGGTGGGAGAATCTATCAAACGGACCGCCCATTTCTGCACCGAGTCGAGGGTATTTTTTAAGTATTTTGGAGATCCAGACCAGAGGTGGCTGCCAAATTCAACCGTGGTGCGCACTTGCGATTTGTACAGGGTTGGCAGTTGTGTACTATTATAGTATCTGCGGATCCTGTACAGTACTCAGGCTAACTTTACTCTGGCTTCGATGGAGCCCCCATACCTGAGCTGGTCACTTATAGTTACACCAAGCATATCAATGGAGGGTCTGTTCGGAAGATTGCTTCCGTTGAAGGAGACTAGATTTTCATTTTTTACTAATATATTTCTTTTGTTTACAGATCAAAATTTTCTGCAGCGATGTGCATATTCAACGAAGAGGGAAGCCGCCGGGAGAACGGTTACGAAGGGACACACATGGGTCAAACCCTGGTAGTGGAATTCGGACCCTACATGGAACAACCCAGCATTAGTGATATTGAATTAAAAGAAAAAATTGTGGAGATGCGACTGAAAAGGTACTGGAGAGTCTCGCTAACAGACTCCGCCGAATTATTACATTATGAAAGGATAGCGTTCGAAGATGTGCATGGACACTTGCCACTTCTAGAAGGAGAACCAGAAATTTACGTGACTGACGCCGAACGACAAGCGGCGCGAGAAGAATATGAGCGGACGGTTAACCAGCGAGAGGAAGTTGTTGTTGAGGTTACAACTCAACCGGAAGAAACACCAGAAGATGAAACACCAACGGATTTAGCAAATGGAGAACTAGAAGAACGTGATATCGAACTTCCACAAAACATAATCAATCGAGAAGATGAAGAACGCATGGATGGTGACAGTACACCAAACAGGTAACTGTAGTAGCCTTTCCAGCATGAAGACTGAGAGACCTGATATCTCTCTCGCTTTATCCAATTCGTTAGGGTTAAAACATTTATCTTGCATTGCCGAATACCTTGCACCCATAGATTTATATTTAACTGGAAGGATGACTCTCTTTGCCGTAGCAAATTTGGAGCGGTCCACCGGAAATTGACGTCTGCCATCTTTGAATCGGGCAAAAGAAGTGGCCAGCAGCCGTCTTGTTTGAATTTTGACTCTGTTCGACGTTATATTAATACTAAAAAAGTGTTTTGTTCGTGCTCTTCATATAATTGTACGAAATGATGATCCAATATTGGAACTTGAACTAGTTTATAGTTATATGTTACAGAATATGCACGAACTATCAAATTTACAAAGTAATATTCTGTATTATGTAATGAGCTATATTTCCAGGCAATTGATGGTAAAAATTTAATGTAAAGATTGTATTTCGATATTGCACCCCCGTAATTCCACCAATGACCACACTTGTGTAATTTTTTTCCTTTTTCGGATAAAAGGTACATGTTTCCACAATAAGGAACTCCAGTGAAAAATATTATGGCTTTAAAAAAATATGTTCATATAGACCAATAAACGCTGATTCTGAATATATAAGTTTTATTACATATTATTTAACGTAGAGTTTTTAAAAAAATATTAAAAAGTCCATTTTAAAACGTGTCATTAAAACACCCTTTTGCTGGATTTCGGCGGCGTGACGTCACCGCGCCGCGTCACCTGGGTCAAAGTTGTATAGAAATCAATAGAAATGTAAGACGCAAGCCGTTCGACATTCCGTGTTATTGGTTTATAGAGAATTGGACACATAATAGTTTTTGTTTTTATCGAAACATTATTTAGGCCTAAATAATTCAGTATCAAAAATAAAGTATCTCTATTAGTTTATCTATATTATTTAAAATATTCAAAACTTTAACTGTACAAAAAACGATCGTATTGCCCAGTAATGTCTATGAAAACGCTCCAATGCTGAAATTCAAAATGACGGGAGTCGAACAGCTGATTCCGATTCCCTACAAAATTCATACTTCGGTTGGTCATGATGACGTCACACTAGATTCGGTGGTTTTCGGGGATCTTGAAAAATTAAAACTTTGACATTTATTTTAACTATTAAAACTAACTATAAAAATAAAAATAAATATGCAGTTATTTAAGTTAGAAGGTCATTATTCATTTAAAAAAATTAAAAAAATTGGACTGGAGTTCCTTATTGTCGCACGATCTCATAATTGAATTTCACGGGGGTGAAAACCTCCATGAAACTCAGATAATTCGAAAAATTTCAGAGAATTTTGCGCTTTTAAGATTAAAGACTTACGCAAGAAGATTTTCACTAGAAAATGTAAATAATAATAAAGTAAGCTTTAGGCAGAAATTGCACAAACATATAATATTTAATAATGTATAAAATTTTAGTTATATAAATTGGTGTTGAATCTATTTTAATTAATTATTATCGACGCTGTTTTATGTGTGACTGCTATTTTTTCTTGCTTGTCGAGACATTTACTGCTTGTATGATAATGGCACATGATGTTCCGATAGTAAATATTGTAATTTTGTAAGAAATAAAAATGATAAATCTATTAAATCCTGTAGTATTTTTCTGTTTCTCAAAATATTATGTTGACTACTCCACCTACACCAGTGATCAATTTTATCACAATAGTTATAAAACAATGTAGTACTGTAGATTTGTTAAGTCCTGAATGAAGTTTACTTTGAATTTAATCTTCCATAAAAAAAAATTCTTCAAGGATCCTTTTTTTTAATATACTAAAAACAAAAAGGAAAAATGCTTAAAAACATTTTTTAGTAACAAAAAACTTGGGATTTGCGAGTTCCCCCTAAGAAGTTCCCTGAGTTCTCGCATCTTTTGCCCTCTTTAAAGATGGCGGCCGTCAAAACCGGAATACCGGCCAATTTCCGAGTCATCCATCCAGTTTTTATATAAATCTATGGTTGCACCAATGAATTAAGAAGACGGAGAATTGAACGAACCTGAGATCAATTTTCAACATATTTGTGTCCAGCAAACTTTTTTCTGAGCGTACTACCACTCCCTGCAGCTCAAAAGATACTCAAGGGTATACCACTTATTTAGACTGTTGCACAGAGAATTCGACTATTTGGGAAAACGTATATTCCTGATGACTAGCTATGTATAACAGGGACAACGTAGATTATGCAATCTTCCTGCCAATAGTTCTCCCGTGGGTAGCAGTGCATTAACAAAATTTCTTCGAATAATAAATAGATTTTTACATATTATGATATTTCTTTCCCCCCCTCACCCTTCTTCATCACCGTATTTTTTTTTTACATGAGCTCCACACAGGAGGCCCTGAGGAAAATAATCTCCCTCAAGGCCTGTGTCATCTTTGGGGATGCGATGTGGATGGTTTTTTAAAGGAAAGGAAATGGAGGAGAATTTTGAGAAGGAAAAGGGCTTAAGGGGTGGGTAGGAATCTGGGGTTCAGTCACTGCGGGATTAATACCATCTTTTCTTTAGAAAAATTTAATTAATCGAAATGCCCAGATCGGTAAAATATTTTGGGCTCTATATGATATAGATTCACAAGTTTTGCCCTTGCATCTAATGTACCATTAGTTTCCGAAAACCGTGCATAAAAATAAAATAAGTTTTAGCACAATATATGCAATTTAAATAATTATAACACACTGTATATGCAAGACGATAAAAAAATACAAAACTAATTATTAAATTACTGTAAAATTATTATGTACTATTGGGAGAAATGGTACGCGCCGAAAGATCGTCGGGTAAGTGTTAATTCTTAATTGAGAGTTAGGCTTATAACTAGGTACCTAATTAATTATTACGGAGGTCTTCCACCAAGGCGATACTGAGAGTAAAACCAAAATATAATAAGCTTGTGGTTTTGATAAAATATTTTTGTTTAATTACGTACCTGTCATTCAAAGCCAAAATAAAATGGTATTAAATATTTTTTACAAGACAAATCATAACTACCCACAAATAGGTTTACCATTTAGAAAATTGAAAAGTCCTGGCAAAAAGCCTGACAGTCCAAAAAAAGCTCGGACATTTTAATCACATAATGCAAGTATCAGGTACGCACTTCATAACGGTATGGACGTGGTAGCGAACGGTTAGCGAAATTTATAAAATTGTCGAAAGTGTTAAGTTTTGAAGAAGGTATTTTATGTTTGCACTTGAACTTGTTGATTGTTTGCAATTGCAATTAAAATTTATTGTTTGATCTCCATGAGTCGTGTTGGAAGATTTATATTTTGTTTTTAGATGAAAGGGAAATTAATAAAGATTAAAGACTTATTTGATATTACCTATGTAAGTTTAATTACTCATATTCCATCTAAACCAAAAAATCCGGGCAAATTAAAGGGCCGGACAAAAGGCTAGAAGTCCGGACATGTCCGGATTAATCCGGACTGATGGTAACCCTACCCACAAAGCACTTTGTAAATATTTTCAGAATTTATAAAACTGTGAGTACAGTTAAATGCTGTTAGATACTAGGTAATACCCCCTCCCCAGGTATTAAAGATCGGCAGGTATAAATACCCTACCAGTGCTTCTGAAGTCATCCCAGTCGCCAACCAACTTGCGTTGTTATCTCTATACTTTATTCCAACTAAAATAGAAAATAATTTGCAAGTTCAATTGAAAATTGGAAATATTTTTATTGTTTAGTTCTGTGACGTGTTAATAATCTACTTGCTGTGGTTACCTGGAGTCTGCAATCTCTTCATTACTGGTAAGTGTTTCATTTTAATATAATTTTCTATCAAATCAAATCATATTATGATTAAATCTATTGTACTTAAGTAGAATATAACATGACGCGAAAGTGAATGGTAGAAGAAGTCAAAGACGACCTAGGAAGACATGGCTAGTCTTCAAGTGAATCAAATACTTAAGTCAGGCCATGTTAAGGGTCAGAATAACAGAAGCATTTTTATGAGATGATCTTTGAATGTGGTTGAGTTTGTTTCAAGTCAGAGATGTGTGGCAGTCTATCCTCTCTGTCTACCTCTGCGGAATAACTGCGTGATGGTTAGTTAGTTAGTTGATTCTGAATAGATGGTAGTTTTTTCAGTGTTCTGTGATAAATGTTTAAAAAAATATATAATAATAACTTTTCGTACCTACTATCTACTTATAATAATGCTGCATGAATGATTGAGACACTGAAATTAAAAGGAACTCTGTTGCGGTATTTTTCATTCAAAACTTTTGTATTTTTGTATTTGAGGTCAAAATAGTTACCAAGGTACAAAAAATATCTGTATGGATTTGAGGCATTTTATTTATTTGTCGTTTAAATTATGAATTGAAGGTCATTAAGGGATTCAATTTTTCATGATTTTAGAAGGAACTTTGGTAATTTTTTGCAATCAGTCGTGTTTCATGTAAATCCATCAAAATGATAGATTAAATCCTATTTATTACTTTATGTTTATTATATTCAGAGAGAGGGAAGGACAATTTCATTTAAACACGTAATTTATTCACAAATAATTGTAAAGATTGCCTTGAAAATTATGAAAAATCGAATTATTTAATGATCTATTTATTTAACGATTCGAAACTTTTTTTTTGGGGTTTTATTCCACGTTGCTCCACCCGTTATTTAGCCAACGTTTCGGACAGCATTACAGTGTCCATCATCAGAGAAAACATTCACATCAAATAGTGTAATTATTAATATTATTATTACAATATATGTTTCGTTACACACCTGCTCTGATGATGAAAAACTAAGGTAGTGCAACACGGTATAATACCCCAAAAATAAATACTGTATGTATTTTATAATTTAAAACAAAACAAAAAACAGATTCGAGTTTTCAGTTTGGTGAGAAGTGCCCTGAATCTTCAAAATTTCCGGGGAGTCCATCCGCTTCCTTGACTTTTGATATACGGGCAAACAGAGCTCCGGGCCAAAAAGGCTCCTCCCATCATGAGTTTAAGTTATTTGGTTATTGAAAAAAAAAATCATTTATAAATTGTTAAAAAATATTTGCAATGGGACATGGCTGCAATATGGGTAGGTTTAACTTTACGGAGGATTTGCTTTGGTTTTTTATGTTTACTACGTACGTATTTGTCATAGTCGTAGTGACGAGGCAGTTTATAGACTCGTTGTCAAGGGTAGGAATTCCCTCATCAAATATTTCCGCGAAATTTATAATGATTTTTTCTAATAGGAGGATTTCAGAATCATTGTGGAGTTGGGATAACCTTATCCATTTGGGGGCTCCCAGAGCTGTTATTCTGGAATGGCGTTATTCTGGAATGTTTGAAGTTTTCAAGTGATACTATAAGAAAAGTGGGCCTGGATAGGGCTTGCATATGTTAGTTTTCGCCTTACGCCGATTTCGTTCGCCGTTTTCGCCGATTTGTAATCTTTCACTGACCCACATACAAAATACTAATATACATATATATATATTTTTTTATTCTATTGCAGACCAAAAAAGAATCTGCAGCGATGTGCGACTGTCGCGAACAGAAATTCCTTCTGGAAGATGAAATACACCAGAGAAATCTTATTGAAGACATCAAGCCGCAAGTTTATCCACCAAATGTCTACGATGGTAATTGCTCAGACAACGGGCTAAAAAAGTTCCCGCTACTATCAATTCTAACGATTTGTTTTATTGTAACATCGTATGAACATTCAAACTATTCGTCAGTTTATGTGGGCATATTTTTTCTTATGTTTTTGTATTGTATAAATTGATTATTTGATAAAAATAAATAAATTGTATAGGTATTATTTCTTTGTTTACTTTCTACTCACCTTTATAGCGCTTTCAGACTTATCAATTTTAGTTGATCAACTCGACACTTGAAATCCAATTGACAATTGAGTGAACCTTCTTTCAATAAAGTTGAATAATTTTAACATTTTTTGTCGATCAACTAAAATTGAAACGTCTGAACCTACTGTTAACCACAGAAGAAATATAATCTAAGTGTGTTCAAAGGTTTCAATTTTGGTTGATCAACTCGACACTTGAAATCCAATCGACAAGTGAATGAAACTTCTTCCAACAAGTTTGAATAATTTGAACATTTTTTGTCGATTAACTAAAATTGAAATGTCTGAACCCATTATTAGCCACAGAAGAAACATAATCTAAGTATAATCTATGTGTTCAAAGGTTTCAGTTTTAGTTGATCAACTCGACACTTGAAATCCAATCGACAAGTTGAATGAAAATTCTTCCAACAAGTTTGATTCTTCTTCCAATAATTTGAACATTTTTTGTCGATCAACTAAAATTGAAATGTCTGAACCCACTATTAGCCACAGAACAAATATAATCTAAGTGTGTTCAAAGGTTTCAATTTTAGTTGATCAACTCGATACTTGAAATCCATTTGACAAGTGAGTAAACCTTCTTTCAACAAAGTTGAATAATTTTGACATTTTTTTTCGATCAATTAAAATTGAAACTTCCGAACCTACTATTAGCCACAGAACAAATATAATCTAAGTGTATTCAACCGTTTCAATTTTAGTTGATCGACTAGACACTTGAAAGCGAATGACAAGTGAATTGAATAAGTTTTTTAAACATTTTTTGTCACTCAATTTTCGATGATCAACTAGAGTTGAAACGTCTTATTAGCCACTGAAGAGATATAACCCATCGAATTGTGATGTGGGTATAAATGTCAGATAATCAAATTTATTGGCTTGTCCGCGGTAAAGGAATCTTGGAAAATGTAAGTCTGTTTTTATTAAAAATTTGTGTAGAACACGCTTCAAGCGTTCAGTGCGTAATACAAATGAATGGCTAGGTACTTTCTAACCTTCTTCTCTCTCATTTCCTTGTCCTCCCCACTTCTTTCAGTATCACAATCTATTGGGAAAGCTGTCGTCCCCTTTTATGTGTAATTCATTCGGTATTTACCCGATTTCTGATTGATAATTCTATCATTCTCTACAAATATATTTTTTAACTCGCACAGACCCATGAAAAATCATTGGATGTCAAAATAAAACGACCTCCGTGGTTGAGGGATAAAACTTTAGGGTGGCAGGTTTAAACCCCGGCGTGCGTTAGTAAATTTTATTTGATTAATTTGTGTTATCTCACATTTTATTGATTAAAAATACTTCCAGAGTGGAAGATACTCTCAGTATCGCCCTGGTGTAAGACCACCATTCAGAATTGAAGCGTTGCTTGAAATTGCTTTAGCCATATTTGGTGACCAGATCTAAATAGATAGTCACTCTCCCGCCTTCCTGTTTCCCATTTCCTCCTCCTCCCCGCTTTCTTCAGCCTCACGAACAACATACCCCAATATAGTCTCAATGGCTCCAGATGGTCTGGAGCAGTCGAGACTCTGATCCGGTATTCACTTAAATAAAATAAAAGTATATTTTTTTTAAATTAAGTTGAAAATAAATAATAAAAAAATAAAAAATATATTGACCGGGCAGTGGCTGCGTAGGCATCGCGTTCGGGTCTCACCTGGGCGTAGCGTATTCGATTCCTTGGCTGGCTAAGTCCTCCTCCGTCACGATACAAGCAACATTTTCCGCTTAGTTTGATGGTAGTAGGAGATTTTCAAACATTGTTGGGTTATTCGCAACCCGGGAATGTTTGTCTTCCTTTTTTAAAAAATAAAATATATATTCATTCCCGCTCAAGTCCTGACTTTTTCCTGAAAAACAACTATGCAGACCATTACACTACCAACGGAGACCTACATTAGAACCAGCCGAAATCGAAGTGGACGACATTAGAACGGCGGCATAAATTTATATTATGTAGGTACTGAAAATATAAGAATTACCTGTGTTTTTTTTTACATGAACTCCTCCTTACAGGAGACCCTTAGGAAAATAATTTCCCTCGGGGCCTATGTCATCTTTGGGGATGCTGTGTGGAGGGTTTTTTTTTTTGAAAAGAAAGGAGAGGAGAGTTCCGGGAAGGAAAAGGGTTTAAGGGGTGGGTAGGAACTTGGGGTTCAGTGTGTCCTGGTCATCCGCCTCCAAGACCTAGGCAAACCTCACCCCGAACCCGGGCACCCCTGCTAAATCACCAAACGTTGCGAACCACTTGGGGTGACCTATGGCAGAGGTGTTGGTTATCCAATAAAGGTTCCCGGGGCGGCGGTACCCATTCCCGCCTCCCAAATTGTATTTTTTAATGTAACGTACAAACAACAGAAATTGTGTTGTAGAATAGAGAACTCCAGTACAATTTTTTTTATTTTTTTATGAATAATGACCTTCTAACTTAAATAACTGCATATTTATTTTTATTTTTTTAGTTAGTTTTAATAGTTAAAATAAATGTCAATGTTTTAATTTTTCAAGATCCCCGAAAACCACCGTGACGTCATCTGCCCCTGTGACGTCATCTGCCCAAAAGTTTTAGTTATTTTCAACAGATGTTGTCATTTTGTAAAGAAGAAGTGATGAAACTATTCAATAAGTAAAACGTTATTTAGGTGGAATTATTTATTTATTATATTATTATATTTTTCAATATTATTACGCGAGAGTGGTATAAAAATTGTTTGAAATTATTATTTTTTTAGCTTTACGAATCGAAATCAATATTAAGGAAACCGAAGCATGAATTTCGTAGGGAACTGGAATCAGCTGTTAGACGCCCGCCATTTTGAATTTTAGCATTGGAGCGTTTTATGGAAGCGGTGACGTCACGCCTCACAAATTCAATAATACCAACTTGACAGGGTGTTATAATGAACTGTTTTAAAATGGACTTTTTAATATATTTTTTAAAACTCTACGTTAAATATTATTTAATAAAACTTATATATTCAGAATCAGCGTTGATTGGTCTATATGAACATATTTTTTTAAAGCCATAATATTTTTCACTGGAGTTCCTTATTATGATCGAATTTCGACCATTGGGCGACCACTACTTTACTTTATTTCAGCTAATTTATTATATTTATGAAGCTGAAAGAATGAATTAAAAATTTATTTGCCTTTGGATCATTGCCTTTTAAATTTAGAAATAGTTTTATTATTCGTCATTCAAATCCATTACTATTATAATGACTCATTGGTTTCGGGTGTTTCCCAAACTGTGGCCCGCGTTGAATAAAATATTCTGCCCCCTCCCGGGAATGAGGTCATTAAGTCATTAAGGGTTGGCGAGGATATAAGTAGCTGTACCAGAGGTTCTCAAACCAAACCTAGACACTCCGTCAACAAGTTACATTATCACTCTGCTCCACAGTTTATTTTATCAAAAAATACTATAGTATTGAATCATTCTTAAAGTAGCAAATAAGTATTTTATGTGTTTCTATTTGTTTAAATTCGGTGTTCATTTTAATTAATGTGTGAAATTAATTAATAATTGCAAACTATATTTGTAAAATAAAATCTGTGGTGATTGCATATATCTACCTCAAGCCTTCAGCCTTGTAATATTTGGTAAGTACCTACTTAATTAATTTAATTATTTTTAAATTTTATGTGGTCATTGTTCATTGAACATACTACAAAAGTTTGAGAATCTTAAGCCCTTAATCTTGTTAAGGTATTTTCTACACCTTTTGATTATTCCGATTTGTTTAGTATTTTAGCCTGTAATCCAAAATTAAATTTTGCATGAAAAAGGCCCCGCTGCCGTCTCTCGTTGCATTGAATTTTTTTAATGATTTTCGTAATTTTTCACGCAGGCATTGTGAATTTTCTAATATTTTGAAACTCAATCCCAACCCAAAAACTAATCTCAGATAGCAATGAAAAAATTTCAACGAATGGCTTATTATAGTTAATATTCTGTAACAAAAATATTTGCCCATTTTTCGATCACTTCTCAATATTATTCCACCTTTAAGTCAATATGAGTTTACTAATATATTTCTTCTTTTTGTTCACAGATCAAAACTTTCTGCAGCGATGTGCAGATTCGAAGAAGGAAGCCGTCGGGAGAACGCTTACGAAGGGACACACATGGGTCAAAGTCTGGTAGTGGAATTCGGACCCTATATAGAAGAACCCAGCATTACCGATAGTGAAATCATGCAAAAAATCGTAGACATGCGGGTGAAAAGGCAACGAAGAGTCCAGCCAACAGACTTCGCCGAAGTAATGCATTACAATAGGTTAGCCTTTGAATCTGCCTATGGATATATGCCGATTCTCAACCCAGAGGCATACGAAGAACATGAGCTGATGACAGAAGAAGATTTTTACGAAGCTCAAGCCGAACGACAACCGGTAGAAGAACATGTGTGGTTGGTTCACCAGCGAGATGAGGTTACAAATCAACAGGAAGAAGTAGCAGGAGATGAAGCATCAATGGATCAAATAGATGAAGAATTAGAAGAACATGTTTTTGACATTCCACAAAACATAATGGATCGAGAAGATGAAGAATTAGAAGAACATGATATCGACATTCCGTAAAACATAATGGATCGAGAAGATGAAGAATTAGAAGAACATGATATCGACATTCCACAAAACATAATGGATCAAGAAGATGAAGAACGTAGGGAAGCCGATGGAGACATCACACCAAGCAGATTGACGTTTAAGAGGAAACGGGAATAACCTCTCCTTCATGAAGACTGAGAAACCTGATAACCCTCTCGTCTTATCCACTTCGTTGGTGTTCCGAGGTTCATCTAGCGTTGCCTAATATTTTGCACCAATGGATCAAGAAGACGGAGAATTGGATGAACCTGAGATCAGCTTTCCAAATATTTATATCCAATAAACTTTCTTTTGGGTATGCTCTGATTCCACTGCAGCTCAGAGGACGGGGGATGCCGCTACTCACTTGTTTGGACTGCTGCAAGGCTGTACTAATAGAGAAAGCAGCTATTTTGGAACGCGAAGGTCTTTGTGTTCCTGATGACTATCTATGTACGACAGTGTCATCGTAGATTATTCTATCTTCCTCCCTCCAGGACCAATCTGCCCACGATTCTCTTTTTTTCTTTACTTTTGATTATTGCTCCTGAACAAAAAATTTTCGAATAATAAACAGATTTTTACATATATACCCACTTACTTACCTTCTTTACCGACCTCTTTATCCCCCTTAATCGTCAAATTTTTAATATTTTCATAAATGAGATTATACACGGTGTCCGAAAACTAGTGGCACAATATCTGGTGAATCTGCATCATAATATGTGGAGTCGTTTATGGTGCAAATTTTTCGATTGGAACGATCGTTTTATTAGTAAATCCAAAGTTAGCATTTTTCAGATCAATTTTGAAAAAAAAATGTCGCTGCAGGGTTAGAAACATTTTTTTCTTAAAAAAAAATTGAAATGCTCAGATCGGTAAAAAAAGTTTTTCTGTGTTCTATACGATATAACTAACTCCGCACAAGAGGCCCTGAGGAAAATTGATGTATTTGAGCTTAAAAAAAATTAAAAAACGATAAGTTTAAATAAAACCATTTACTTTACAACATTATTAAAAAAAAAAGGTTTAAAAAGAAGACTTAATCATTTTTTCCCGGAAAAAAATCTACTTTCCTGCATTCTTCAGTTTCTTTGCTTCGAATTATTTCTAGATGAAGCCATAAAACGTTCGTTTTCTCCGTTTATTCCCATAAATTAAACCATGCGCCGTGATTTCGATAAATGACATTATACAACATTCTTTCACAAAATAAACTTTAAAATGCTGCCATAGGCCTAAAAAATTTTCATTACTATAATCCTCACCTTAAAAGATGCATATTAATATGCCAAACATTATTCCATCAATAACTCAACATTGATAGTTTTTTGGATACGACATTATTCCAGACAAGGGCTCAAATGTAAAATAACAATAGTACAACTAGTTTAAAATTATCAATAATCAGCACAAGTAGATACTACATATTAGGTTTGGGGCATGACTAGAATAGTGTGCATTGCTGAAAATAGAAAATTTTAATTTAGTAACATAATATTATTTTAACATGTAAAAATCTGAGCATTTTCAATATATCAAGAATCACCTTTTTTTAATAAGAAGACAAATTTTGAGAACCCGCTTTTAAAAGAAAATATTTATTTAATATCTTAGCAGACAATAAGGTAAATAAACTGTCTAAAGAAGCGAAGCTAGCAGTCCACATTGGAGTGCTGGTACCCATCCCGATGTATTGCAGTGAACCTGGAACTGGCAGAGGAGGGATGAAAGTAGACTGGATGCTGCAGAAATGAGATCTTTGAGGCAAAATTGTGGTCAAACCATGTATGATTTTTAGAGAAATGTGGAGATCCTGCAAGAATGCAAGGTTGATGTAAATGAAATGAGTAAGATTAGTAATAAAGGGACGCTCAAATCGTTTGGGCATGTAGAAAGAATGAACAAATAATGGCGTATAAAGGAGAATATATGACGCAAATGTGAATGATAGAAGAAGTCGGGGACGTTAGAGGAAGACTTGGCACAATCAAAAGCTTTTGAAACTATTTAAAATTTTGAAGTATTTAAAACTAAAAAAAAAATTAAATAACTGAAACAACTCTAAACCTACTTCAAAGTTATTTAACTGGAGGAGAAAAATTTGTACAAATTGGTAAAAAAAGAGCAAAACTCTACCAATCAAGTATGGTGTCCCTCAAGGAAGCATTTTAGGACCAATACTATTTCTGATTTATCTAAATGATTCGTTTTTAGATTTTCACGGCCAAAAGTATTTTCGTTATTTGTTTGGGGTGTTATGCCGTGTTGCGCTACCTCCTTCTTTAGCCAACGTTTCGGATAGCGTTACAGTGTCCATCATCAGGACAGATGTGTAATTGTTACAATTACACATCTGCCCTCATTGGCTAAAGAAGGAGGTAGCGCAACACGTCATAACACCCCAAAAAACAAATAAAAAATATCTAAATGACCTTTTGAATCTTCGCATCAATCGAGATATAAGGGCCATGTCAAGAAGAATAATAAAATGTGAATAAAGCAGGGTGTGAGAGCCAAGACCGAGTGGCTTGGCGGTCCATCCTCTCTGCCTAACCCTTCGGAGAAACGGGGTGATGGTTGGTTAATTATTAGACAAAGTTAGGAGAAGACTCTCCAGATGCTGTACGAAGAGAAGCTGAACCTGCTATCGGCAGAAGCCGCTGAAGTTAGAGCGGGACAGAAACGCCTAGAGGCGGCTTGTCGTGGGGTCACGAGGTCAAAGGTCCCCAACTCAAATAGGACGTGGGGGGGAAAATGAAAAATGTAAGGGAAATAAATTGAAAACTTTAGTCGAAACAGTTAGGGCGGTTGAGTTAGGGCATTTACGATTTGCGAACATAGATTTTGGAATATTTAATGTATTTGGTCATTAGTGTTAATCATCAGGTCCATCATCAGGGCAGATGAGCATGGACACTGTAACGCTGTCCGAAACGTTGGCTAAAGAAGGAGTTAGCGAAACACGGCATAACACCCCAAAAACAATAACAAAAATACTTTTTGGCCGTGAAAACCTAAAAACATACCAAATGCGTCATTAATTTTAATGTCTAGGGTTGATTCTCGGAAACTATAGAATCCAACGACAATGAACTAATGACTTTAGTATTATTAGGGATTTAAAAATGATTCTGGAATACCGAAACATAATGGCTCTGGGAAATGTTGTGGGTGACTCATTCCTTTATTTGTTATTAAGGGGAGAAAGGCTGTGCGGTCCTTTTTATACGAAACTCAAATTTGGATTTAAGGTCACTAACAATAGTTTGGTTTTAAATTTAAGTAGGCCTGACATTAAATGTACGAGTATAATTGCTAATTCTAATTACCTTAACGCCAGATGTATGACTCATCGTGTTGAATGTCCGAGCAATTAGAGGACACAAATTAATTAAATAAAAATAAACTAATGACTGCCAATTCATAATCCCAAGAGAATATCCCATCACTTACTTTGACGTGTTATAATTTATGGGATTTTGGAACATCAACCCTAATTAATTTTTTCTAGAAAATAATCTCATTGGATGCGTCATCGTTTTTTTGTTGTTTAATTATTCAGTTGAGCCTTGATTTATATACCATGACAAATAACATAACGATATAAAATTAATTTGTGAATATACTGAAAATTATTGAAGAAGAAGATAACACTAATAATCTAAATGAAAATATGAAAGAGAACAAGACACAGAAAAATAGAAAAAGACAATGGTCGCAACTGGGATTCGAAACCAGACTTCTAACGCGCACGTCCCGGTTAGACGAGAGGTCTGGGTTCGAATCCCAGTTGCGACCATTGTCTTTTTCTATTTTTCTGTGTCTTGTTCTCTTTCATATTTTCATTTAGATTATTAGTGATATTTTCATCTTCAATGATATATTACGATGATGGGAATAACCTTCAAAAGTTATAAAAAGAGAGTTTTTCTTATAAAAATTGAATATTCATTTAGACTTTCATAAAGTCAATAGTTCCATATGAATAAATTCGGATACATTTATCCGAGACGCTATTCAGGTTACAAACCAATTCTTAGAATGACTGTTTCCATTTTTTTTTTTTTTTATTTTTTTTTTTATTAAATTACAGAAAAACATTTTGTACAAGAATTTGTATACCCACAAAGCTGTCATATAGCAGCTTGTCTGCAGGTTCCAACAATTCAAACATTCATAATAAAATATCCAAGAAAAAATTTGTAAATACTTTAAAGTTTTAAGGAAACATTAGAATAGATAGTAGTATTAGATAATTTAACTTACAATTACAAATATATAAGATATATCAATATACCTACCTAATAAAAGATATGTAGGCAGCTATATTAAGATATACAAAGATACATGGAGTTTTCGTTCATCAACCATAGTTTTATCATTTTAGGACTCAGTCTCTCATTTTTTTCAAACTTCATGTTATTATTGATTCTATTGAAAATCACTGGTATCAGATACTCAAGAGTACGGCTTCCATATTTATTTAATATTCGAGGAGTTTTTAGGCCCTTTCCTTCTCTAAATCTTGTGGTATGTTTGTGTACAAGTAGGTGTTTGTAAGGGCTTTCCCCCATATTATCCATAATAGTAGTGAACCAGTGGAGACCTTTTATTGTAAGTAGGCTCTCTGAGCCATACAGTAATTTTAAGTTATGTCTCTGTTTGTAAATCTTAGTTGTGACAATTTTTTTTATTATGGCGGTTTGTAAATTTTCAATATATTTAATGTAAGTAGTGCTTGCATGACCCCAAGTTCGAATACCATATCTAAGGATGGATTCGACCATAGAAAAATATATGAGTTTAAGAGTACAATGAGGCAAAATAAATTTTAATTTGTAAAAGTTACTAGCTAAGGATCTGAGCTGGTTACAAATTTTAGCCACTTGTTTATCCCACTTAAAATTGTTATCAACAATTATTCCCAGATAAGTATATTCATTTGTGAAATCTATTTTTTCACAGTCACAAATATTAACAATTCCTCTATGTATACAGTTAAAGCTATGAGCGGTTATTTTAGGAACATTCCACATTTTCAAACTTGGAGATTTTATGTACATGCATTTGGTTTTTTTAACAAATAAAAAGAGTAGTTGCCCATAATATGGAAAAAAGAACTAGTTGAAGATAATATTGTTGATTCTAAATATTTGAAATATGAGATTGACAAATATGACGGTTTGACAGAAGGTGGCAATAGCGAAATTGGATAACGCGCACGTCCCGGTTAGACGAGAGGTCTGGGTTCGAATCCCAGTTGCGACCATTGTCTTTTTCTATTTTTCTGTGTGTTGTTCTCTTTCATATTTTCATTTAGATTATAAGTGTTATCTTCTTCTTCAATGATATATTACGATGATGGGAATAACCTTCAAAAGTTATAAAAAGAGAGTTTTTCTTTTAAAAAATTGAATACTGAAAATTGTTTCTATTCTATAAATCAATGTATAACTTATGACTTATTAATACATGTATTTAATAAAATGACTATGTAAAACTGTGTTTATATTTTCGGCACGTTCCATAGTGGCAGACACGAGAGAAATGGATTTCTACATATTTCCGCTATATCAATATTCACTGATTCGGAGAAAACCTCAAAAAACTGTCACATCTCTAGGGTAAATAAATAACTGCATTTCATTTTTTTATATAATGAATTGGGGTAAATTCGAAAAGTGTTTATTTTTCAATGTATGTCTAGCAATATTTAAATAATTCCGATAAATAAAATGGATGTAGCAGATTTTGATACTTTGTGATTTACTCACGATATAGAGGCTTTTGAAACTCATCTGACCTGAAGCGCGAGTTTCTAAACCCGCCATTTTGGCAAAATAACTGATGATCACCCCCAAAGATGACATAGGTCCTGAGGGAAATTATTTATGTATTGTTTATGGAGCTCATGTAAAAAAAACACGCGAATTTGAATGGTAGAAGAAATATGGAAGACAGCACGATCAAATGAACCAAATACCTAGTTAAGTTGGGCCATGTCAAGCGTCAAAATAATAAAAAGAAGTCGGGGTGCCTGAGAAAGACATGGCACAATCAATTTCAATGAACCAAGGAGTGTGTGCCAGGACCGAGTTATTTGGCGGTTCGTCCTCTCTACCTACCCCTGCAGATGAACGGCGTAATCGTTAGTTAACGTTTGTGGGACCGTGGTCATAAAAAATTAACTAATTTTATAATTAACAAGCTTTTCCCCGCGGCCTCGCTCGCATGGTATTAGGGGAAATTACTGTAGCGCTTGCACTTAACAATTATCCCCCCTCCCCTCATCCCCTCCCGCATTCCATACATTCATTCCCGGTACTTTCAGTTTTCAAACAGCTCGCGCGCCACCTAAATTTCATAATGCTGGAGCTCAAAGAAAAAAGAATTATCCAATTTGGTGCAGTCGTTCGGAATTTATGCGCTTACTAACATTTCGGAAATTTATTTTTATTATATACGTGGAAGTTTGTAAATATAATAAAAAATAACACTATTTATTATACAGTCTTTATAATCGTTACGAATTATATTTTTGATGTAGGAATCTGACATTTATTCCAAAACATAAGCTTGTCCAAAAAAACAAAACATTCTAATATTTCAATTTTCTGGTGCACCAGCCGACCAGTAGGTAGGGAACTGAGTACCTACCAGCATAGAGCCCACAAATATATCAACATCGTTTCCATGGCAACGATTTATTTTCTAACGTTAGCAAAAACTCGCTTTTGTTGACGACAGAAAACGTATAACAAACATAATATATTAATATTTATAATTTCATAACGCCAGAGCTTACCATTATATAAAGCCTATAGTCCTCGCATATAATTTAGCCTTTTATTGGCGAAAGAATTTTTAAAATAGTTTTATTGTTTTATGCGTGAAAGCGTAACAAACAAACTCGAGCAGTTTCACATTTATAATATTAGTATGGACGGGATGGATGAATGTGTATTATTTGTGAAAACAGAACCTGGAAAAACCCCGTACCTCCAGAATTCTACTTAAATAATTATTATTTCCGATAATACGTGTAAACCCTCCCCCTCCGCCCTCAATGAGTCATCCCAGAGGCTAATTAAAAAGCCCTTAACTCCAGTCATTACCATTCTACTATCGGTGGAGTTAACACAATCATTGTGACAAATTATTACAAGGTTACTTATTAATTTTATCATAGAAAACAAAGTTTTCTCCGGTATTTGAATGTGTGTGCAAACCACGGTGCAGTTTACGGAGCGAATTACGAGTTGCTATAGCATATTATACCATTGAGAATTGTGATACACCAATCTATATTATGAAAGACTAAACAAAAAATCAACCGAGCAATTTGCGAATTTTGAAGAAAAAATCAACCATTCAAATAAATTGTTAACAAAAAAACATTTCCTGAATCATAGTTCTTCCTGAAGAGACGACAAAATGGTAATATATTTTTTGATGCAATTGGTATATTTTTATTTATTATACAACTAGCTTTTCCCCACGGCTTCGCTCGCATGGTATTACGGGAAATTACTGTAGCGCTTGCACTTATCAATTATCTCCCCCTCCCACCCCACCCCAATCCCCTCCCGCATTCCATATATTCATTCCCTTACATTCAGTTTTCAAACATCTCGCCTACCACCTAAATTTCATAATGCTATAGCTCAAAGAAAAAAGAATTACTTATCCAATTTTGTTCATTCGTTCGGAATTTATGCGCTTACAAACATTTCGGATGTTTATTTTTTATTTAAATATTTGGAAGTTCATTAATATAATTAAAAAATACTTTATTTATCATTCAGTCCTTATAATCGTTACGAATTATATTTTTAATATAGGAACTCAAATCTGACATTTATTGCAAGCTTGTCCAAAAAAAAAAACGAATTCTAATATTTGAATTTTCTGCAGTAGTAGCTGACCAGTAGACTGAGTACCTACCAGCATAGAGCCCAAAAATATATCAACATTGTTTCCAAGGAAAAGATTTTTTTCTGACGTTAGCAAAAACTCGCTTTTGTTAGCGACAGAAAACGTATAACAAATATAATATATTAATATTTATAATTTAATAACGCCAGAGCTTACCATCATATACAACCTGTAGTCTGCGCATATAATTTAGCTTTATATTGGTGAAAGAATTATTAAAGTCTTTATATTGTGTTATGCGTGAAAAGGTCATAAACAAACTCGAGCAGTTTCGCATTTATAATATTAGTATGGATTAAATAGCAAAAATAACATATTAATAATATTTCAAGATAACTGTAAATATTAAAAATGTGTACAAGTGTTATTATGTCTTGCAGGTCGATATTAGTTCCTAGTTAAACATGTACTTAGTTTATATTTATTGTGCCATTTTTAGGTAACTATGTAAAACTTCAAGTGACATTATTTAATAGTTTTTCAGACTCCATTCTACCCAAGTCAATCAACCATTTAGTTTTTAATGAACCGATGCAGGACATTTTGCATGTCTTAATATTTAATTCTGGGGGAATTTTATTATACAATTTCGGTCCCAGATATGTATATGTCTTTTGAAACTTTGCCGTATTGCTCCCTGGGACCACAAAATCCTTTCTAGTGTGACTTCTTGTGATATATTTATGCTCAATTTTATAATATAAGCTTTTCATAAAAACAGTTAAAAAAGTAGAGAATAATACAATTTGCAGATTAGCCTAAAAAATCCCACATAGACATCGCCACTTCGTGGGTATACTTAAGTGTTTTTAAGGCAGTTAAAATTTTACTCATAAACACACGTCATCTTTATAGAAGATTAAAAAATCCCCGGGTTCACGGGGAGGTTTGTCTAGGTCTTGGAGGCGGATGACCAAGAGACTCTGAACCCCAGATTCCTGGGGTCCACACCTTAAACCCTTTTCCTTCCCAGAATTCTCCTCCATTTCCTTTACTTAAAAAAAAACCTCCACACAGCATCCCCAAAGATAACATAGGCCCTGAGGGAGATTATTTTTCTCAAGGCCTCCTGTGTGGAGCTCATATTAAAAAAAAATCAATGTTTACTGAAATACAATTCCTTTTATAAATCGTTATAAAGCTTCTGTAGTTAGCTACTATATCTGTATCGGTCTAGTGGACCACCAGAAATACTTCAAATGGCTTTAGCCCTTTTTGGTGATCAGATCCGAATAGTCAGGTCCTTCCAACCTTCCTCTACCCTATTCCCTTCCCTATTCACTTATTTTAGACTCACATTAAATAATAAACCAATAATACTTTCTGTTTATTTTGTACAATAAATGTTTTTTTTTAACTTTATGAATAATATTAATAATATTAACCCGACAATTGATCCCCCAAAATGATATTTACTCTAAAATTACAATTTTTGTGCCTTATTTACCAATTTCCAAAGTAAAATCAACTTCAAAAATACCCTTAATAATAAGTTGGATTGAATAACAAACGAATTTATAAGTGTCGATTTTTTTTGTAGTTATGCGCTGGTTTACACAGTATATAGAGAAGCAGATCTTTCCTTGATGCATTTGAATGAAAATATGGTTTATACTTTTGTTATTTGGCGTTAAAACCTCTCTGCACACACTTTCGGGGTCACTTAGTTATATTTTGGGTAATTAGGTATACCATATTTTCTCTAAACTGACAGCACATTGTATATCAGTACGCCGGGGGACCAATAATTGTCGATGGAACAAACTCCAGTGAAAAATATTATGACTTTAAAAAATATATTCATATAGACCAATATACGTTGATTCTGAATATATAAGTTTTATTACATAATATTTAACGTAGAGTTTTTAAAAAAATATTAAAAAGTCCATTTTAAAACGTGTCATTAAAACACCCTATTGCTGGATTTTGGCGGCGTGACGTCACCGCGCCGCGTCACCCGGGTCAAAGTTGTATAGAAATCAATAGAAATGAAGACGCAAGCCGTTCGGCATTCCGAGTTATTGGTTTATAGAGAATTGGACATATAATAGTTTTTGTTTTTATTGAAACATTATTTGGGCCTAAATAATTCAGTATCAAAAATAAACTATCTCTACCTATTAGTTTATCTATATTATTTAAAATATTCAAAAACTTTAACTGTACAAAAAACGATCGTATTGCCCAGTAATGTCTATGAAAACGCTCCAATGCTGAAATTCAAAATGGCGAGAGTCGAACAGCTGATTCCAGTTCCCCACAAGATTCATACTTCGGTTAGTCATGATGACGTCACACTAGATTCGGTGGTTTTCGGGGGATCTTGAAAAATTAAAACTTTGACATTTATTTTAACTATTAAAACTAACTCTAAAAATAAAAATAAATATGCAGTTATTTAAGTTAGAAGGTCATTATTCATAAAAAAAAAAAAAATTGGACTGGAATTCTCTATTGTCATGAACAATTATTGTCGGCGAATCAACTGTCATGAAACCATATACTGGAATATGTAATGTGTTTTGCCTATATGCCAGGAGCAACCGATATATTTTTTTATGTAAGAAATCTATAAAAACTATGAAGAGAGTGAATAATTTTTTGTATAATTTATTTCATTAGCGCAGACCCGTGACAAATCACGGGATATTATAATTGTGGGATGTGTGAATCTCAAAGAATTTATAAAAAATATTTGTCTCAGGACCAAAAAAAGGTTAGTAAAGTTGAAAAATTACGACATCTCCTTTTTTTTCTTTTTTTCTATTCATATATGAATACCACACAAGAGTTCCAACTGCTCCCGTGTGGAGCCAGTGAGACTATGGCATCCCCAATTGGGGTATGTTGTGAGGCTGAAGGTAGTGGGGAGGGGAAGGAGATGGGGAAGAGGAAGGTGGGAAAGTACCTGGCTATTCAGATCTGGTCACTAAACACGGCTAAAGCCATTTTAAGCAACGTTTCAATTCTGAATGGTGGTCTTACATCAGGGTGATACTGATGGTATCTTCCACCCTGGAACGTGCCGCAAATATACTATATATAAATATAAATTTTATTTGATTAATTTGTGTTATTTCACAATTTATTCATTTAAAATAATTTAAAGTATATTTGCGGCACGTTCCAGAGTGGAAGATACTCTCAGTATCGCCCTGGTGTAAGACCACCATTCAGAATTGAAAAGTTGCTTGAAATGGCTTTGGCCGTGTTTGGTGACCAGATCTGAATAGCCAGGTACTTCCCCACCTTCCTCTCCCCCATCTCCTTCCCCTCCCCACTACCTTCAGCCTCACAACATACCCCAATTGGGGATGCCATAGTCTCACTGGCTCCAGACGGAAGCAGTTGGGACTCTTGTCTGGTATTCGTATAAAAAAATATATATATTATTTTAAATGAATAAATTGTGAAATAACACAAATTAATCAAATAAAATTTATTTTTCACGCCGGGATTCGATCCAGCGACCTTCGGGTTGCTAGTCAATAGCCTTACTGCTGGTCTACGCCGGCCGTCTCTCTGATGACATTGTAAAAATACAAGACTTTTTATTCAAACTAATCAAACAAAAACTGTATCATCGCTTACAAGGATGGCCATTTAAAGAATATGCCACGCATTATGCAAATATATATCACTTATTCTATCCATAACGTAACTGTATATATTTCTTTTTTCGCAGAATCCAAGCTTCACACAGATGCAGCCCATAGCCAGAGAGGAGTTTCCTTCTGAAACAACAGCAAAGTACGTCAATAAGTCCTACGAATCAGACAGCCAGGATCTGGACGCGGAGGATACCTATGTCCCTCAATCCAAAACGGAAAGTCAGAAGGAATACGCGTACTGGAAGATGAAATACGAGGAAGACTTGCAGTCCTGCCTGAAGAAGTTTAAACAGTGCAGCCTTAAGGATGACAGCAAGGTTAGGACTGTGAAGGCTTCCAAGGATTCTGCTGAAGGCCTACTGAAAAGGAAGAAGGGCTCGATGAAGGCATGCTGAAAGGCTCTCCTGATAATATATTGCAACTCCTGCAATAGTGCCCCAACTACCGAAGCTTGTAAATAGTAGGAATCAATAACATTCACAATTGAGGTCCCTACTATCTACCCATGTTGTGAGTCTGGAGGATTGGGAATGGGTGGAGATGTTGAAGCGAAGGAGATATCATAGGTGAAGTTTGTTAAGGACCTTTTTTAAATGTTGTGAATACCGCACAAGGATCCCATCTTTTTTTTTACACGTGCTCCACACAGGAGGCCCTGAGGAAAATAATTTCCCACAGGGCCTATGTCATCTTTGGGGATGCTGTGTGGCAGGTATTTTTAAAGGAAAGTAAGGGGAAGAGAGTTCTGGGAAGGAAAAGGGTTTAAGGGGTGGGTAGGAATCTGGGGTTCAGTGTGTCCTGGTCATCCACCTACAAGGCCTAGACAAACCTCACCCCATGAACCCGGGCACCCCTGCTAAATCACCAAACGTAGCGAACTTGGGGTGACCTATGGCAGAGGTGTTAGTTATCCAATAAAGGTTTCCGGGGCGGCGGTACCCATTCCTGCCTCCCAAATTGAATCTGTCCCAGCTAGTAGATTTATTGCATCCCCATTTAGGGTATGTTGTGATTCTGAATGAAGCAGGGAGGAGACGAATGTGGGGAAGAAGATGGTTGGGAAGTAACTGGCTACTCAGATATTTTCACCAAACGTGGATCATGGGCCTACCGGCACTTGTAGCGCATACTAAATACTTTTTTAAATCATCATTACTGAAGACCTCTCGGACGATGGTGATATTGAACGTCAAAAGAGAAATATTAGTATGTACATTCTTCCAATACAAAAAACAAAATTGTTCAAAGCATTTTGCACTAGCCTCCACACTTGAGAAACATGGTGTCACTACCGAATCAGCTCGATGAAATGACTCCAGATCCGGAGCAAGCAGCTAACGATCTCCGACAAAATGGTGGTGACAGCAGCCTTCCGGCACCAAATGCCAATCCTGAGAGAGCGTTGGGCCCGAGCTCACTCAAGACACGCCCTACATAATTGATCATTGTATATTAATTTTATTTAACTTTTTTTTCTTAATACTTGGATATATTGGATATATTTTTCTTAATACTTTTTTTTCTTAATAAATGGATTTATAATTTTTAACACAAAGTACGATGGGATTGGTGGGATTACACTATCCTCCCTACATCCTGAAATAAAAAAATATGTTATTATTAAATAGAAAATATTTCTAGATAATAAGATTGACTAAGGTGATATAGAGCCTTTTGTAATTTCTAAGTTTAATAATTAATATAATGTATTGACGTGTATTTAAAACAAAGTATGTTTGTTAATTAAATTATTTATATATATTAAAATTATTTTTTCTGCCTTATTTTATACTAGCTTTTCCCCGCGGCTTCGCTCGCATGGTATTACGGGAAATTACTGTAGCGCTTGCACTTATCAATTATCTCCCCCTCCCACCCCACCCCAATCCCCTCCCGCATTCCATATATTCATTCCCTTACATTCAGTTTTCAAACATCTCGCCTACCACCTAAATTTCATAATGCTATAGCTCAAAGAAAAAAGAATTACTTATCCAATTTTGTTCATTCGTTCGGAATTTATGCGCTTACAAACATTTTGGATGTTTATTTTTTATTTAAATATTTGGAAGTTCATTAATATAATTAAAAAATACTTTATTTATCATTCAGTCCTTATAATCGTTACGAATTATATTTTTAATATAGGAACTCAAATCTGACATTTATTGCAAGCTTGTCCAAAAAAAAAAAACGAATTCTAATATTTGAATTTCCTGCAGTAGTAGCTGACCAGTAGACTGAGTACCTACCAGCATAGAGCCCAAAAATATATCAACATTGTTTCCATGGAAAAGATTTTTTTCTGACGTTAGCAAAAACTCGCTTTTGTTAGCGACAGAAAGCGTATAACAAATGTAATATATTAATATTTATAATTTCATAATGCCAGAGCTTACCATCATATACAACCTGTAGTCTGCGCATATAATTTAGCTTTATATTGGTGAAAGAATTATGAAAGTCTTTATATTGTGTTATGCGTGAAAAGGTCATAAACAAACTCGAGCAGTTTCGCATTTATAATATTAGTATGGATAATTTATTCACAAATCTATTGTGATCACTAAATGAAAATTCCCTAATATGTATTATGTTGTGCACATAAGACATCTCGGCTCGCAGGCCCCAGCCAGTCTAACATGGAAGCAGTGAGTCTTTTTTTTTTTATATGAATACCGCAAGAGTCCCAACTGCTCCAGTCTGGAGCTAGTGAGACTATGGCATTCCCAATTGGGGTATGTTGTGAGGCTGAAGGTAGTGGGGAGGGGAAGGAGATGGGGAAGAGGAAGGTGGGAAGTACCTGGCTGTTCAGATCTAGTCACTAAACACGGCTAAAGCCATTTCAAGCAACGTTTCAATTCTGAACAATGGTCTTACACCAGGTCGATACTGAGAGTATCTTCCACTCTGGAACGTGCCGCAAATATACTATATATTATTTTAAATGAATAAATTGTGAAATAACACAAATAAAATTTATTTGCCACGCCGGGCGATCCCGCGACCCTCGGATTGCGAGTCAAGAGCCTTACCGCTGGACCACGCCGGCCTCGATGTTGAATGCACCGAGAGATCACGGTGGACCATTGCACAGCACATAACAGACACCTTTAACATTTACTAATTCAGGACGGTGTTGAATGCACCAAGAGATCACTTTGTACCATTGCAAGCACATAACAACAGACTTCAGACTGACATTATTATTATCATGTCAGGGTATTGTCGCCAGCTCGGAAAGGTTTATGTCGGTAGGTAGGTTAGGTAGAAATGTAAAGGTTTTGTATAGGGAAAGGTATGTAAATTTGTGTCAACATCTATTCAGGGCCTTTTGATGATTATTTGATGATTTTTGTCACACATGAACTTCTGCCAAACAACCCAGCCTAACTGTTGAAAAGAAAGAAAAGACGATGTAACCAAAAATAAGTTAAATAAATTTTATTATAAATTATTCTTAAAAAATAGTATTTATAAAAATATAAACAGATTACAAAACAATTTTTCAAAATACATTTGATAATAATATGTGATATTATAAGTAGCTAGTTTAAATATGAAAATAAATATCTTACATACAAATTGAGAGGTACATTATTCTTCATACATTATTATAAAAATCAATACAATATCAATTGTACACATTTCATTATGTTTTTATATGGCTGACTATTACAGTTTTTATTACATGTATTTTTTTATTTATTAGTTCTAAGTAGTTCTTGTTGGATTTATTTTGTAGGAGAAAGGAAACACAGTAAATCATTTCGGCAATGGGGTATCTTCACAAAACATGAATACCGTTAAAAATGTGTGGAAGATTTAAAAATTATTATTCTGATTTTAATCGTTGCAGGTATTAAAAATGTGATCATTGTGGGTATTAAAAGCCATTAACCAGAGGCCGAGAATTTAAATTTCGTCAAACGATGATCTTGCGATCGTACCCTTGCAACTGTACAGGGTGGTTCCAATGAGAAAGATTAAGTATTCTCCATACCAGCATTTTAAAATAATTAATCAATATCGATTTTATTTTATTAAAAATTTGCTTTGATAAATACCTACATTCAAAAATGCTCAAACTGGTAATGATATAACTATTAAAATTATGTACTTTTTGTAATTATTATTTGATCATAAGTATTTACAATTTTTCAATAATGTCTAAGCAAAATAAGAATGTAATTTTTTTAAAGTATATTAGTTTGTAAGACCGTAAATAAAAAGACAAACTGAAGTATTTTTGACCCAAAACAAGGGTGCGGATCTTTTTTTTTAATGATTTTATTTGAACTTAAATTAAAATTCTGAAAAGTAGCTTTCCCAAACAATTTTTACATTTATTTTACTGCGCGATTATATGATTTGAAATGTATATATAATACAAAATTTTGTTTGAAAATTTAACAAATCTGCCAACGACCTACGGTAAAACCTTATTACATTAAAAATAAACATATTTTCGCAAAATTTAAAAAATAGCTTTACTAGATAAAAGACAGTCTTTTAAAATCAATTTATAATTTTTTGTGGGAAAGAGTCAATGCGTCTAAAATTTGATTTAAAAATGACATATTTCCGGTTTTGTCTGACTGGTCCCTCATTCTGTAATAAAATGTGTGATTTTTATAGGTATTAAAAATGTGTGACCATTGTAGGTAATAAAAATGTGATCATTGTAGGTATTAAAAATGCGTGATCATTGTAGGCATTAAAATGTGTGATCATTGTAGGTATTAAAAATGTGTGATCATTGTAGGTATTAAAAATGTGTGATCATTGTAGGTAGTAAAAATGTGTGATCATTGTAGGTATTAAAAATGTGTGATCATTGTAGGTATTAAAAATGTGTGACCATTGTAGGTAGTAAAAATGTGTGACCATTGTAGGTATTAAAAATGTGTGATCATTGTAGGTATTAAAAATGTGTGACCATTGTAGGTAGTAAAAATGTGTGATCATTGTAGGTATTAAAAATGTGTGATCATTGTAGGTATTAAAAATGTGTGACCATTGTAGGTAGTAAAAATGTGTGACCATTGTAGGTATTAAAAATGTGTGACCATTGTAGGTATTAAAAATGTGTGACCATTGTAGGTATTAAAAATGTGTGACCATTGTAGGTATTAAAAATGTGTAAAAATGTTAATATCTCCATTCATAATTATTGATTTGAAAAACTGAACATTCTGAAATGGTTCCAACTGGCTACAAAGTCATTATGACATAGAAACTGCCACTGGCTGGTAAGACGGCTGTCACCAACATTGCCCGAATTCAACGCCACCGAAATCACAAATAAAAACGAACATGTAATTTTGGTGGCAAATCGAAAACGGCACATTTTAAATTGTTTTTTTGAAAATGTATTCATCAACATAAAAATTAAATACATTCATCTTAGCAATTTTTTTCGAGAATAAAAATAAAAATTAAAATACCCTTTTATCAATCATGTAAAAATATTCAATGACGCTATTTCGTCAAAGCATCTTTCATTAAAATACCAATTAAATAAAGATTGCACTTCAACTAATGTCAACATTTTACAGATTGCAATCAAGAATCTACATACTGTTTTAAGTGGCTTTGGCCGTGTTTGGTGCCCAGATCTGAATAGACTTTCCTCTTTCCAATCTCCTGTCATATCTCACTCTTATCTGCCTTATAAAAAACCCCAATAATTGTGGATGCCATAGACCCACTGTGAAGGAGATGGGGAGGACGAAGGTTGGGACGAATCTGGCTATTCAGAACTAGCCACCAAACATGGCGAATAAGATAATAAGGCGCAAGATTTCTTAATATAAATATGGTTTAAAACCACATTGGAATGTCCAAAATGTATGTTATAAATATTCATAAAAAAATAAGTCAAAATAATAAATATAAAATGAGATTCATTGGAATTTAAAAACTTTAAAAAAAATGCACTGATTTCAAGGGAGATCCATAATATTTATAATAAAATTGGTGCAGCTTTGAAAATACATTCAATTTAAAAGTTTTAAAAAAATAATGAAAATGCCTTGGAATAGAAAAAAAAAAATCATGCAAGTGGCTCTTTGAAGATATACACCATTTCTTATTTTGTTTGTACCTACTTAAATTTAAATCTTTTAACAAATAAACCAATTTTTTCTCTTTTTTAGAACTGCAAAGAAATGTGAACATTTTTCATAAAACCTGATGTTTCTTGAAAAATCAAAATCGGACTAAGAATATTAATTGGGGTGTTTCATTGAAATTCAAATGTAACATTGTCATCAAACGCCAATCAGCACCATTTTGTTTTCTGAAACTTGAAAAATTGTTATTATATTATATAGATGTTAGCTGATAGCAAACTCAAACAGACATAGAATCGGAGTTTAACCGGTTCCAAGCCGATGATGCGCCAAAATTTTTTTGAAATGCGATTTTAAGCCTTAACCTCTTAAATTTCAGGGAAGAAACTCGAAAATTTCGCGATGTTTTGACTTTGACGTAATATTTTGTGGATTTATTTTATGCTATCGTATATAATATTTACTGAAACACGTTCCCTGAACAATAAACTATGCTTACAAATAATATTACTTGCGTTTATTTGACAAATTGATAGTTTTATCGATCTTTTCATGACATGCGACGCTCAAAGTTTGACAGCTCAAATCGCGGCAGAAATGTCATTTCGAAAGTCATAGATATGTGCAAAGATGATTATTTGAGAGGCTAGGTGTGTTCCTTACATCTGTTACGTCAAGAACAAGAATGCCCCAAGCGATTCTGACCTTGTCATTCATACATTTTCTTTATACATAAGGTTTAAAATCGCATCTCAAAAATTTTTTTTTTTTTATGGCGCGTCCTGGGCGCGCAATCGGCAAACCAGAGGTTAATTATAAAGAAAACGTATGAAGGATAAGGTCAGAATCGCTTGGGGCATTCTTGTTCATAAGGTATAAGATACCGTGTACCCATCTAGCGTAGCAGAATAATTTCTGTGGAATTGTTTACGATTTCCGGCCAAGATTTTTGTCCCGCATTTGAACTGTCAGATTGGCTTGCTTTACTCTTGCGCCGTTGTCGTGAAAACGATTGTAAAACGTATAAATTCGTCGTATGAACGCAAGTAATGTTGTTTTTATGCATAGATTATTGTTCAAGGAATGTGTTTCGGTAAATATTACATAAGATAGCATAAAATAAACCCACAAAATATTACGTAAAAGTCAAAACATCGTGAAATTTACCCGTTTGTTCCGTGGCATCTCTCGAGTCAACGAGAACATTTCAAATGTTAAAAAAAATGGCACTGATTGACATTGGATAACAATGTTACATTTGAATTTGTGTAAAACACCCCACCCTTCATTATCATATTTTGTAATATATTAGTTATTATTTTACGTATAAATCGAGTACCTCTTACAATATGAACAAAAACATTTTTAACCATGTGAGTATATTTATACAGTAATATATTTACAAAATGTGAAATAAATGCAGTAAAAATTATAACATATTATTTATAAATGCACCAATTATAAAATAAAGCCCTTATAAAAATTTCTACTTCGTAATTTCATGGCAAAATTATACTAATAAATAAATACTTTTTTAAAATCACAACCTCAGGCAGAGTCCTACTGTTTTAAAATTTGTCCTAAAATTTCACATTATTTTTATAAAAATTTTTTTACACATCACCACCGAATAGGAAATCTCTAGAAGCATGATCTAGAACGATTTAAAAGAACACTGATGCTGCCAATTTACTATAAAACCTTTTCGACTAATGTTTGAACAATATCGGCAGAAGTAAGGAAAAATTGTGCTTACTTTGGGCACACTGCTATTTTTTAGTTTTTTCAGTGCGTTTCACATGTATTTTTTTTTAATTAGCTCCACACAGGAGGCCGTAAGGAAAAATTTTCCCTTGACTTGTCATCTTTGGGAACGCTGTGTGGAGGTGTCTTTTTAGGGAAAGGAAGGAGATAAGGAGTTCTGGGAAGGAAAGAGGTATGGGTAAGAATCTGTGGAATGTGTCTACGAGTGATGAAGGTATATATCCCACTACGGTGGATCGAGAAAGTCCGGCTGGAGAGGTCTAGGTTAGGTCTCCCTCAATCAATCTCTCCCGATCTGGCCTGCCACGCAGTAGGTGGGTAAACGCACTGACCGCGCAGTCCAAGACTTCACCCCACGATTCCGGGCACCCCTGTTAAATCAACAAACGTAGCAAAGTACTTGGGGTGACCTACGACAGGGGTGTTGGTCTAATAAATGGTTCACGGGGCAGTGGTACCCGTACCCGCCTCCCAAAATATAACATATAAAGGAAAACATGGAATGTTATAAGTTATAACTTATTAACCAGAGATACAATAATATCACATGGTATCAAAAAGATCCAAAAACATTAGTATAGTGTTAAAAATATACAAAAATTACTCAAGAGTGTTAAAAGAGTTACAAAAATATCTGGTATAGTTAGAAAAAAAGATACAAAAATATTCCAAGTTTGGAAAAATATTTTGAATTAAAGGGTAAATACAAAAAAATTGTCATGGAAGCTGCTAAAAATTAAATGAGTTTAAAAATAAATATGTAATAATAATAAGCCTTTTATTCTGAACTTTTGTTAGGTATGAATCTTGAAATGTTCTTATTTTTTTATAATATATCCCGAAGCTCAGTTTGCCTCTTGGCATAGGCCTCCTCTAACATTTTCCACAGGGACCTGTCACGCGCTACTCTTCTCCAATGACGTCCAGCCGTGAGGTTTTGAGTTTTAGGTCGTCTTCCCATCTCATTTGTTGACGTCCTCTACTTTTCTTGCCATCTCTGGGATACCAGTCAGTGACATTTTTGCACCGTTTCTCTTGTGGATCGCGGATCATGTGACCTGTCCATCTCCACTTTTGTTGGTCTATTCGGGTTACTATATCGGAAACTTTAGTTTTCGTCCTTATTGTGCTACATCTCACTCTGTCCTGTTTCCTTATCCATGTCAAACTTCTCTCCATGGCTCTCTGGCAGCGTTCCAACTTTTCTCTGTGGCGTTTGGTGAGTGACCAAGTTTCACATCCATAGGTGTTGTGTTGAAGACTTTCCTTTTTATTTGCTTACTAAGCTCCTTGGATTTCAAGACTTCTTTCAAAGACCAGTATTTCTTCCATCCATTTGCTATTCTTCGCTCGATTTCTTTAGTGGTTTGATATTTGTGAGATAATAAATATGTAATAGGTATTTATTTTTAAACTCATTTAATACAATTATAGGTCTACAATTTTGCATTTTGTTCTGGCAGGCAAAAAATCGCACTTTGGACGGAGGCAAGAATAATCACTTTTTCTCACTAAATTTATTACATAAATATTCAATAATAATTCCTTTTTTAAACATCTTTTTACAAACATTACTTGAGTTATTGTGTTTATCATAACGTAATGAAGAAAGGGTTGCTCCGAAACCGATCACTCAATACTGGGGAGTGCTGTAAAACAGTAATGGGATCAAAAACTTGGTTTTTAATATCTGATTGATAAAGCTAGAAAACATAGCTCTTTGAGTACATTTAATTCTGTTTTTATACGGGGGATATATTCTTTAGAATAAAACGTGTAAAAATGGGAGATAGGCAATGACATTACAAAATTTATAGACATGTTGCGCCATGGTGTCGATATCCAATTCAGTCATTTTTAACTACATCAAACTTCGACTAAGAACCGCCCACGTTATCTTCATCTTCTTAACGCATATTTTATTGGCTGCTATCATTATGTATGATTGCAAGACTCAAACCCGAACTAAATGCTATCTAGATAGTGTCTGGATAAATCTTTATCCATTTTATTAAGTTTAATTTAGGTAAGTACATATATTATTTGCTACTTGCCACATTTTTTGAGACAAAAACGTGTCTATATGTTTGTAATGTCATTGGAGATAGGTCATTATTGTTTATTCCTACATTATTTTTACTGGGTAGTGTGGGCGAGGAGGTGAGAAAAACCCGAGATTCTAATAAGAACTGATATTATTGCTTTGTTGTTTGTGTTATATCAAAATCGTATAAAAACAAAAATAGTATAAAAACAGAATTGACTGTACTACAATTTGGTTTCATGTTTAATCATTCCTAGTTTACTAATTCCGTACATTCTATTCCGCAGTTGGCGACCGTGTGCCGGCGAAACCCCCGCATAAAACGGTTGGCGATCAGCCCCATTGCCGTAAACTCCGTTGAATCTTCCGTCCAAGTTCGGACTCTTCATGTTAAACTCACCCGAATTTGCGTCAGCATTTTTCTCCGATTCAGGAGTGTTATTGCTTTCTAAACGATTGCTTTCGAGTCGTTCGTCCGCTGTGCAATCTTCAGAATTAAAATCGTCTTGGGAGTTTGTATCCGCCGTCATTTTGCCGTAAATGCTTACGTTTTGACAGCTCAACGGTTGTTCTCGGTTGACGGCATTATGTCCTTTTTTCGCAGCGTCCTGGTTGCTCTGTTGTAGTTGCTGTATTTGCTGTCTTCGGTTGCTTTCTGATTGGCTGGTGTTCTCGTTGAAGTGCGAGCTGCTTGGTTGGCTTACCGAGTGTTGGTGCTGCGAAGGGTTGGCCGATTTGTTGGACGGCTGTTGATATTTCTGTTGGCCGCCTTCCGTCGTGTTGGGAGATTTGGTAGCAGCCTCTCCCTGGTGCGACTGGTGCGTGGGGGACTTTTGGTCGTTGTGAGATTTGGTGGAGTTGTTTGAGAGGCGTTCGGATTCGTTGTCGTCACCGCTGTCCACATCGCCTGGAAAACAACATTAAAAATTTTAGAAATAGACAAACATTAAGAGATAAATTGATGGTGTGTTGTAGGCATGGAGTAAGTAAAAATTTTTCTCACTTCTGATGATATTTAAGTTTGAAAAATGATATTAATGTATCTTTGGTTAATAAGTATTTATTCATGTGGAGCTAATGAAAAAAAAATGGTAGGCTATTAAAGCACTACTCTCCTGACTACTTAGTTGTGACGTGTGATGGAAAAATATTTTTAATGTTTTTAAATGGAAAAAAATGTTATCGGACAGCAAAACGACATCAACTTTTTACATAACCATTAAATCGCTTGGACACCAGAGCGGGCTGTCGTATCAATAATCTGTGCCTAAATCATATTAGCTATGCGGATGACATGATTCTCTTAGCTCCGTCGATCAAAGGGTTGAGAATACTATTAAAAATCTGTGAAGAATATGCAAATGACCACAACGTGATGTACAACCCCAAGAAGACGGAACTGATCGCATTCCACCATGGAAAAAATCTCGAGAAGATGCTCCCGGTACAACTCAACAAGGAAAACATAAGCACATCAACGAATGTAAAATACTTGGGTCACATCATCACTGAAGACCTCTCGGATGATGGTGATATTGAACGACAGAGGAGAAGTATCAGTGTATTGTCCAATATGATTGCCTGAAGATTTTTCCGATGCAGTAACCACGTAAAAAAAACATTGTTCAATGCATTTTGCACTAATCTATATACATGTGAAACATGGTGTAACAACCGAACCACCTCGATGGAACGACTCCGGATCCAATGTAATAATAATGTAGAATCATATTTGGATTCAGAAGATATAGCAGTGCATCGAAAATGTTCACTGAACTAGGATTGCACGGATTCGCTGGTCTAATGAGACATTGGGTCACTGGAGCCAGGATGCGGCTAATGGCTTCCGACAATACAGTGGTGACCGCAGCGTTCCAGCACCAAACTCCACTCCTGAGTGAGCGCTGGGCCCGAGCTCACCCCAGACCACGCCCTACATATAGAATTGATTTTATTTTGATATTTATTTTTTAATTTTTTTTATTTATTTTTTCCTATTCTATGTAACTATTATTTTTTTTTTTTTTATAGTTAATACCGCACAAGAGTCCCAACTGCTCCCGTCTGGAGCCAGTGAGACTATGGCATCCCCAATCGGGGTATGTTGTGAGGCTGAAGGTAGTGGGGAGGGGAAGGAGATAGGGAAGAGAAAGGTGGGGAAGTACCTGGCTATTCAGATCTGGTCACTAAACACGGCGAAAGCCATTTCAAGCAACGTTTCAATTCTGAATGGTGGTCTTACACCAGGGCGATACTGATAGTATCTTCCACTCTGGAACGTGCCGCAAATATACTATGTATTATTTTAAATGAATAAATTGTGAAATAACATAAATTAATCAAATAAAATTTATTTGCGCACGCCGGGTTCGAACCCGCGACCTTCGGATTGTGAGTCGAGAGTCTTGCCTCGGGACCACGGAGGCCGTTAGTTCATTATTTAAAAAATAATCTGTTGTATTAAAATATGTATAATTATATAAATATGTACAATTATACGGGACGTGTGGGATTGCACTATCCTCCCCACATCCTGGAATAACTATATGGGACGTGTGGGATTGCACTATCCTCCCCACATCCTGGAATAACTATATGGGACGTGTGGGATTGCACTATCCTCCCCACATCCTGGAATAACTATATGGGACGTGTGGGATTGCACTATCCTCCCCACATCCTGGAATAAAACATTATTATTATTATTAATAAAATCCTTCAGGTATGTGATGTTACATCCTCTATAAGTGAGTAATGTTTTCCTTTTGGTATAAAAATTTTTTTTGAGCAGAGACAATTTTGTTGGCATCAGTTTCCTTTCAAATCGGTGTAGATCGCACTGTCTTCTAGATGGAATTATCCGTGTCAACACGATACAGTTTTCTTGCGTAAGGAATGCCGACAGAGAAATGAACAAATTAAAATAAGTGGAAGACTCACCATCGCTGCTGTTGGTGCTGGTCACAAAGTGATCAGGCCTCAAGAGGCGCCGCTGCCTGTTTCTTCGGTAGTACTTGAACTCTCGAGGTAGGGTGTACGATCGCGGCAACGAAATCTGGAATTAAACAATGATGAAGCTGGCAGTTCATAATGGTGTGCTGATACCGACTGTTGCGTCCAAAACTGCTTACGAATTATAGCTTCAGATGCACTTGAATAGACTGTAAATACTAGAAATGAAACGAGACTAAATGAAGTTTGCTGGAATTTGGTGATAATGTGTGTAGGAAAAACAAGGAATGCAAGGAAAAGGGATGACCAATCCTTACCACTGTATCTCTGCGAAGGAGCACGTAAAACAATATAGTTATATAGTTCCACCACGATACTTTGAGGTAATTATCGCCACAACAAAAGTTCTTTTAGTAGTTATTTTATTTTACTTAACCCCTCAGACCTAGATCGTATTATGTCAGAGTGTCAAAATATTTTCACTTTGCAATAAAATCAAATATTTAAATGGAATATTTCTGAATATATCCGAAAACTAAAAACTGTTTTTGAAAGATGATAAAATACGCTTTCAAATTTTATAAATCGAAATAGACATTTTTTTAAATATAAAAATTTTGCACATACATAAACATAAAAAAAAATTTAAAATGGCTCAACTTACGTTTTTTTTAACTAAAGTTACTTATAACAAAAAAAAAAAAACCACATACATATTTTATTATACAAATGTATTATAAAAGTTATAGTCACCTCACTTTTTTTAGTCTTTCCACGTAAAAATAATTAATAAAAAATTCCCAAAGTTTCACAAATTTATTTCAAATTGGGATTCGAAAATTTGGTTTCTTAAAGATGTACATTTTGCTTATTTTGTGGTTAGTTTTTTTTAATAATAATTACTCCGAATTTGCGAATCATTTAATAGGGTCAGGCCTTGCTTCAATAAAGAAAAAACAAAATTTAAACATTGCAATATAAATTCATACTTTAATCTTTGCGCTTTAGAAACGCTCGAAATAAACAAAAAAATTAAATCTAAAATTAATTTGGTGAATAAAATAATAGCGCCTTGCAAATCTCCTTTACTAACCATGTTTCCGTATAATATTGACTCCTCCCACCGCTTTCCCTCTCCCCCCGAAATCATCCCTCCCACTAATCCCACCTAATTAATCTTTGGTACTTGCATTTAATTTTTAAGTTAGTTTTAATTCTGCTTGTGAATGATACGGTTGTATCGAAACCGGTCGCGGAAAAATTAAATTTAAGTAACAAATGTACATTTAATAAAACTCTTCAAAAAACAAAATGTCTAGAAATTGTTACATAGTTAATGCCCAAGAAATACAAAAAAAAAGTTAGTTTTTTTATTTGAATATAAAAAGTGGTCTTTTCTCTTTCTAACACCGTTTATATGAGACTTATGTGAGTTGTTTTGAAAACTGAACAAATAGACTTTAAGGGTTAACTCGTCAAATGCCAAGGGAGAAAACCCGTAAATTTCACAAAGTTTTGACTTTGACGTAATATTTTGTGGGTTTATTTATTTTATTATTAATAAAATTTATTCCGAATGGCTAGGTGTGTTTATGATATCTGTTACGTCAAGAACAAGAATGCCCCAAGCGATTCTGACCTTGTCCTTCATACATTTTCCTTATACATAAGGATTAAAATCGCATTCTAAAATTATATTTTTTTTATTTTGTTCCGCGCGCGCCAGCACGTCTGCGGCGCAGGATTAGTTAAGGATTAAAAAAACGAGATGTAAATGAAAAAATCAACAACTTGCTTCCAAGGCAGTTCCAATCTTCTTCTCCTTTTTTCAAAAACAAATGCACTCGAATTTGCACTATGTTTCTTGCTATTGTTTCAAATTTCAAATATTTTCCCAGCAAGGTGATGATAGGAGTGGGTAAGTAGTGAGAGATAGGAACTGGGTAAATGACATCCCGGTAGGAAATAAGGAAATATTTCAAAACTAAACACCGACCCTGACGAATGGCAGTAAGGCATGAAAATGAAAGTAGACTGAATACCATCGAAACAAGATCTCTGAGGTCTATGTATGATAAAACTTTGGATGACCACATTAAAAATGAGTTAGTGAGAGATAGGAACTGGGTAAATGACATCCCGGTAGGAAATAAGGAAATATTTCAAAACTAAACACCGACCCTGACGAATGGCAGTAAGGCATGAAAATGAAAGTAGACTGAATACCATCGAAACAAGATCTCTGAGGTCTATGTATGATAAAACTTTGGATGACCACATTAAAAATGAGGAGATCTGGTAATAATGCAAGGCTGAAAGGGATGCTCATTTGGTCGTGCAGAACAGACGAACTAACGAAGGAGTGTAAGAAGAATATGACACGGAAGTTGATGATAGAAGAAATGGGGACACCCGAGAAAGATGCGTCACAATGAAGTGAATCAGATATTACATGAGTCGGTAATTTTAATAGTCAGAATAACAGAAGAGCATGTATGAATGAAGCAAGAAGTGTGTGAGACAGAGTTAAGAGTTGTTGTGGACATACATCCTCTCTGCCTACACCTGACTTGTTTCTGGTAGAGCTAAACAACCGCAAGTTACCTGGCTGTCAATATCGCTGGGGGGACGGCAGGGCAGATCCGGTGGGTCCCCCTCTCCGCTGCTGAGGGCCTCTCCGTGTACCGATTGTTCACAGCAATCCGTGTCGTGTTGACCTCTGAAGACAGACAAATAAACTATTAAATCAGACATATTTAATACTAGAAGTTGAGGACACAAAGACACTTTGGGGATCACTGCTCAGAGTGATGCATCTCTCGATACCACTAAACATAAGCACGTAGAATGGCGCAACCGATCAACGTGATTTTTTGCGTAGGGATAGTTGGAGGATTTGGAAGTGACATAGGTTACTTTTCATCCCGGAAAGATCCTTCATTCCCATGGGAAAATTCCTTGTACAGCAATTTCTTCTTAATAACTGCAAGCAAAGCCACAGGTAAAAAGTAGTGTAAAATATTAAAAAAAAAGACTTCTTATCATTTTCCACAAAAAGACCCTCCACACAGCATCCCCAAAGATGACAGGCTCTGAGGGAATTTATTTTCCCCAGGACATGTGTGAAATTAATGTTAAAAAAAAATAAAAGAGTCCCAACTGCTCCTGTCTGGAGCCAGTGGAGACTATGTCATCCCCAATTGGGGTTTGTTGTGAGGCTGAAGGTAGTGGGGAGGGGAAGGAGATGGGGAAGAGGAAGATGGGAAGTACCTGGCTATTCAGATCTGGTCACCAAACATGGCCAAAGCCATTTCAAGCAACTTTTCAATTCTGAATGGTGGTCTTACACCAGGGCGATACTGAGAGTATCTTCCACCCTGGAACGTGCCGCAAATATACTATATATTATTTTAAATGAATAAATTGTGAAATAACACAAATTAATCCAATAAAATTTATTTGCAACGCCGGGATTCGATCCTGCGACCTTTGGAATGCTAGTCAAGAGCCTTACCGCTGGACTACGCCGGCCGTCATAACAATATATACGAGTATATGGATTTCAATCTAAAATAATATAAGTTTACCTGGTGCTGTAGGGCATCCCCCAATGGCAGCAGGTCTGCCTCTGCTCCAGGAAGTGCGGCGCCAACAGGATCTCCGGAGTCTTGCAGCGCTGCATCTTCCGGGCCTGCTCCACCATGTTCATAGTCCTGTCCAGCTTGGCCTTCGGGGGCGGCACCATCTGATACTGATACGGGAAGCTCAAACTCGACTTCTCATTCCCGTCCGTGTATATACTCCTCGAACCTTCGCGATTATGCGCACTGTTGTTCGATTCCATCGCTTTATCATTACTCAGATTACGCTCGGGAAAGCTGACGAAATTGTGACGAAGATATTCTCCGCCTTGTTTCGTAACGGCGTTCTCTTGACGCGAATCCGTGTAAATGCAGCCGTTCTGGTTTAGAAACGAAGGACTCGACGCATCGTGATTCGTCACGCTGTACACTCCGGAATATTGACGACCGTGCGAATTGCTTTCCGGATACATCCCGCTGTTTGACGCGTTTGAATTTGCGTTCTGTCTCGGACTGATGTTGTCGATCAGTCTGTTGACTTGAGCGTTGTTCGATCGTTCGTACGAATTAGCCGCCGAACCAGCGTCAGTATAAACGGTGCGCGGACTCATATTCGTGATGTTTCGAGGGCTTGCAGATTTACCGTTTTCGTACGAAGCGTTTCTAGCGACAGATTCAACGGTCGACACTCTCGGCGTGGGATTACGATCGCCTTCGCAAGGATAGCTTCTTTGAGTGCGAGCATTGTTTTCACTCGGTAGACTCGTGTTCTGATGTTGTAACACGGTTCGCGGGCTGCTAGAATCGCCGTACAACAGCCTGGCTTGTTCGCTGGCCCGTTGCATATCGCTTATCTGACTGGGATAAACATTCTGCCTGTGCTGTCCCGAGCTAGAAATAAACTGACGTGGATTTTTGCTCCGCGGCAAGATCTGTCTCGTCAGAGAATTATTCTGCTCCCCGTTTGAAATCTGCGAACTCGGCGACATGTTTCTGTTGTTGCTATTGCTCTGCGGAACGCTCTCATAGTTTCCCGGTATGTTGATCGGTGAAATAGTTGAAGAATTCTTATTACCGATGTCCGGTGGTATTTCCGTGTAACTCGGAAAGCTGCCCAAGAACTGTCCGACTAAATTAGTAGCCGCCAAAGCGTTCTGCGAAAAGCCGCTGAAGTTTTCATACCCGTTGTTTTGGTGGCCGCTTTGGTTGTTTGCGTTCATAAGTCCGGCGCTTGTTAATCCGTCATACAACTTCTGATTTTGGTTTGTTTGTCCGAGAGTGTTTAAATTCTCAAAGCTTTGTCCAAGAGAGCCCAATTCAGGACTAGGAGGGGCCCAAGTAAGTGGTTCTAGGTCAATATGCTTCTTGGTTCGTGGGATGGGTTGCCTTTGAAGACTGGAGTAGATTTCGTCACCGGATATCATGGCGTTGTTAGCCAGTTTTCCTTGCTTGATTTCTTCCTCGATGATCTTCAATTCTGCCAGCTGCTTCTGTTTCTTTTCTTGCAGCTTTTGGTGGATGTTGACTCGGGAGCCGATCGATGATCCCTCATTTTCTGATGAACCCTAAAATAAAATTCAAATATGGTGTGATAAACAAATCCGTCTTGGCACACACTCCTTGCCTCATTCATATTCATACATCGTCACATACATATTCTCTTTTATTATTCTGACTCTTGACACGGCCCGATTCAAGTATCTGATTCACTTGAACGTGCCATGTCTTCCTCGGGCATCACCGAATTTCTTCTGCCATTCACATTTGCACCATATTTTCTCCTTACACTCTTTGTCCATTCGCTCTACATACCCAAACCATCTGCACGTCCCTTTCTTAATCTTATTCATTACGCTTACCTCAATCAGCCTTGCATTCTTTGCGGATCTCCACATTTATAACACAATCGTTTGTGGTTTTACCACACATACGCCTCAGGAATATCATTTCTACAGCATTCAGTCAACTTTCATCTTTCCTCTACCTGTTTCCATGCCTCACTGCCGTACATGAGGGCGGATAACAGCCCTCCATTGTGGACTGTTAACGGTAACCGAATTCAACAGAAGAGTCACAAAACAGAACATGATAAAAGAATAGACAAGGTTAGGTTAGGTTAGGTTCTTTGTTCCATGTTGTCACTGTTTATTGTTTGTTGTCAAGTTTATGTTTATTGTTTTGTTTGTCAGTGTTTATGTTAATGTTTATTGTATTAACTTACGCAGTGGGAGTGATTATGGGGTGCAGGCAGTGGTCTCCTCCAGAAGGGGAGGGGGGCTGGGCGAGGGGCGCGCAGGGGGGCCGGGGGTGCGGCAGGGGGAGGCACGAAGGAGGTTGGCTTCTTCTTCTTTCTTTTTGTGGCCCCACTGGAAAACATTAATCAAAAATTTTAAATATGTAACAGACAAAGATCCTGGATTCGATTCCCAGTTGTGAGCATTACCTTTTTTATTTTTCCGTGTCTTGGTCTGTTTCAAGTTTCGTTTAAATTTATCGGTGTTAACTTCTTCTTCAATGATATAATAATTCTTTATTTGAAATGCAGTATTTAATTTGTTCAAATGTTTGACAGATGCTTAGATGAATTAATAGAGTGAAGATATGTTACTGAGACAACACGCGAAGTTTCACTGAACTAGGTCCAGTGGACATATTTTAGCAGCCTGAGTTTGGAATATTCCTGTCCTTTGTCCTACGTTCGTACCCACCTACATACGTACATGCCTCTATACTACCTTCTACCTATTTGGTAAAATTGCAAACCAGTGCAGTGGCAACCTTCAACAAGCGAGCAGTGCATTATTATGAAGTCCTATTATGTTAGTATTTTCGAATGCAAGTGCAAATTACCAGTTTAAGTAAAGACTTCAAATTATAACTTATGGTGATCATGCAATCTGTGCACAGTTTGGAACATTTTATGTGGAATGTGAATTCTTATGTGGACGCCATCAATCCAGCCTGCTATATTAACAGTACAATGAGTTTTACGCTTCCCAATTCCCCCCTTCTAAGAAAGTTCCTAACAGCCTGTTCTTTTATATACTCTTTGAATGTCTATCACAATATTGGCACAAATTGTCAAATTGTCACAAAAGAATAGGTATGGAAAGTAGATTGAATGGAAGAAGGTAGATGTCCATAGTTGTGTCAACACCTACAATTATTATATTCAGTGATTGATTTTCGAGGGTTTGAGCTAGTATTATTAAAAAATTTAAATAACACTCACTTCCCAATGACAGGGTTCGTAAACCTGCAATTAAACACCCCTGGAATGGCATTTCTCTGCGGATGGTAGCCTGTGCCCCCGCCGCAGTAGAGCCCCTTGCCGGGCCCGAGCTGGCGGTGGTCCCCGGCACCGGGGGCGGCGGGGTCCGCGCCGCCCCCTGCGTCGTAGCAGCCCTCGCCGTACGGCCCGCCCGGCTTGGCGTCGCCACCGCCGGACGCCAGCGGCGGCAGGCGGCCGCCCAGCTCGTAGCCCAGCCGGCGGACGTGGAAATATCTGACAAACAAAATCATTATCAAAAGTCAAATTCATATTAAACGGGGTGTCAAGGGACTTACGTGGTTTACTTTAACCAGTGATTCCCGACATTTTATTTTTTTTACATTAGTTCCACACAGGAGGACTTGAAGAAAAAAAAATCCCGCAGAACCTATGTCATATTTGAGAATGCTATTTGGAGGGCCTTTTTTAAAGATAGGAAGGACAGATCTGGGAAGGAAAAAGGTACGAATAATCTGGGGTTCAATGTGTCTGGGGGTCAATGTGTCCAGGAGTAACGGACATGTGAATTCACCCCTCGCACTGCAGTGCCAGGTGATGCCAGTTGATAAAGTCCGGCTGGAAAGATCTAGGTTAGGTCTCCCTCAACCAGTTTCTCCCGATCCGGCCCGCTACACAGTAAGCAAACGCCTTCACTGCCAAGACCTAGACAAACCTCACCCCATGATACTGGGCACCCCTGCTCAGTTACCAAACGTAGTGAACCACTGGGATACACTATGATAGGAGTTGTGGTTATTTAATAAATGGTTCTCGGGGCAGTGGTACCCGCGCCAGCCTCCCATATTAATATTTGTAGCAAAAAATTTTATGAAATATTGGTCTCAAGGGAGTTTATTTGATGTTTTTTTTTAGATAAGCTTGCGCAGTGGATACTTTTTGAAAGGCTGCTTGCGCAAACCAGAGGTTAAAGTTTACAATAATGTTTAGAAACATTCCTAAGTTCCGAATGCAATTATTAATGTTCTCAGAAATTGCCTCAAGAATCTGCAAGCTACTCAAGAGAAACCATTCCCATGTTCTGAATGCACATTTAAAACATGAGCCTCTTCACTCGTTCTGCGAAACAGTTCTCGCTATATTTTTACAATTTGTTTTACATATTATGCGAATCGGTATTGTTAGCAGCGTATTTAAATATTGCCGCCTCACGTGTTTGGTTCGCTCATCCGCCGCCAGAGGTACTGCTAGCGCCTCTGGCGGCCAACAGGGAAACTACTCCAGCTACTGCGGTCGGTAAAGGAGGGAACTACTAACTCCCGCGGATTGGCACGACTGGCGAAGAGCTACCAACAGAACGGACAGGCAACGGCTGTGAATTCGAATGGTGCAACGTGATGTTGTTGATTATTGAAAGTTATTATTGTCATGTACCGTGGAGACAATATATTTCATCATAAACATTTATCTAGCGTTTTATTATTGCTAACAGTATATCCTAAATAAGTTAAAGGAAAACTTAATAAATATAATAAAGAAAGCATTTGACCATATATTATAGTCTAATTGGTTACCTGTAATACAGAAGCATGAAGGCGATCCCCGCAGAGAAGGAGGCCAGTACAAGCAGCGGCAGGGCAGCCAATCGCATGCCCTGGATACCCCCACCACCCCCTCTGCCCCACACCCCCGCCAGCCACACGCACACCAACAGACAGTTCTCCACCAGCATTACCAGGTAGAAAGTTACCTGAGAAGCAAACAGACAAGTCTTATTGTAAGACCCTTGGATACACTACTAATAGGGACATTTTATTTTAAAAACGCTGTATCAGTCAGGCCCAATTGTTTTGCAGAAATTCATTGTGACAAAGTTATCCAATGGCCATTTTGTGTTTTCGACAGTTAAAACAAACAAATGAACAAATTATGATCAGCAGAAGTGGGCAAGTATCATGTTGTTGAGCTTGTCAGCGTATGCATTACAATTTGATAGAACACACCTAGAATCGGCATTTAAAAAGTACCTTTCAAATGTAATAAAAACAAAATAGTGCTGAATGGCCATTCTACGGCAATTTTTCATTTGAATTTCTAGGAAATAACTGGGCCTTAATTATTATCTTTGTTTGTTTTTAACTGTGACATGCAATTATTTTTTAATGTATATTTATACCGTCAATATAAAATAAATAACAATGAGAAACAACCAATTTCAGAAACTGGAAATTAAAAATAACGCATTTTATAAAAAAAGGAAAAAATGCAAATTATATTGAAATACAGATAATTTGACACCTTTTCTTCACATTTTTATGTAAAAATAATAATGATGATGTATTTTATTCAGCAAACCTGTGCTTAACCCGTCAGGTCTATTTGTTCGGTTTTTGGCACAAGTCGTATAGATCTCATAGAAATCGTTGTGTCTCCCTTAGTATCATGGTTAGAAATATGAACTAACAGTTTTAAAAACAGAAAATAAAATGCTATATATTCAAATCTAAAAGTTAACCGCAAAATAATTAAAATGTACACTTTTATGAATTCAAAGTTTCCGACAGTAATTTGAAAAAAAAATTATGAAACTTTGAGAATTTTTTAATGATTATTTTTACACCAAACGACAAAAAAGTGAGGTAGTGATAACTTTTATGATACATTTTTCTAATAAAATATGTGTGTTTTTATTCTTTTTTATTATCATTTTAAAAACTTTTTCATGTTTGCGTGCAAAATTTTTTTTATTTCAAAAATTATATGTTTATTTCGAATTACAAAATTTGAAAGCGTTTATCAAAACCTTTCCAAAACAGTTTTTAGTTTCCGGATACATTCAGAAATTTTCCATTTATTTGGATTTTATGGTAAAATAAAAATATTTTGACCCTCTGACAAAATACGGTCGAGGTTAAATAGGTTGTCACACGGTTGCCTCCAGGCTTTCGAAATTGTATGCAAATTTAGCTTTATTGGCATGTCTAGCAGTGGATAGTATATGACTGTATCGTATTTGCAAAATTTTAGAATAAAAGTGATAATTTACCATCTTTTGTCTATGGTTCACCTCCTGCAGGTTGACATATGCAAAGACATAGACAAAGGCAATGAGCGCAGAGAGGTAGGCCTTCCTCGGCCGGCTGATCCGCTCTCCGTGGAACACGTTCTTGGGCGATATCAGCCACAGAAACATGGACACCCAGTGGAGGCCTGCAAATCAAACGAACAAAATTACAAAATATTTGCGGTGAGCACTGAACAGATGGAAGTGGGATCTATACTGATTTGCAAGAAAACTGACGTCGCCAATGAAGATTTATGGACTCCTAGGCCCCAGACAAGCCAAAAAAAATTGTTTTTTTTTTTTTTCAAAAAGTGACATGGGATCTGAGGAAAAAAATTCTCTAAAGGCCTATGTAATCTCTGGGGATGCTGTTTGAGGGGTCTTTATAGGGATAGGAAGGAGAGGAAGTTCTGGGAAAGAAAAAGGTATAAGGGGTGGGCAGGAATCCAGGAGCTAATGTGTCCAGGAGTGACGGCATAAATCCATCCCTCCCACCGCGGTGCAAGGCGATTGGTCGAGAGAGTCCGGCTGGAGTTGGGTCTAGCTTAGGTCTCTTTCAGTCTCTCCTGATTCGGCCCGCCACGCAGTAAATGGGCAAACGCGTTCGCCGCCAAGACCGAGACAAACCTCAACCCATGAATCCAGGCACCCCTGCTAAGTCACCAAATGTAGCCAACCACTTGGAGTGACCTATTTTAGGAGTGTTGGTTATCCAATAAATGGCTCCCGAGGCCAGATTAGGTAGTGGACACTTGTAAAATTAACTTACCAATAACAAGAAACACCCAATGCTCATAGAGGGAGGCATACACCGTCAGGGCGGTCACCCGGGCTGATATAGTCCCCAGTCTCCAGGCAAACTGTGAAAACAAATAAAAACATTAAAAAAATAACTCTAAAATTGAATGGACTCCAAATTAAAGCCATACGAGGTTGAACAACACCATCTATCGACCTAACCTATAAAATGGATCACACAGAATTAAAATAAAACAGGGAACTAGAAAACCTAATTGAGCACGAGATCATGGTAAGATTCTGTAGGTCTCAAAGCCTGCAATGGGTTGGACCACAGCCTTCTGGATTACTACTAGCCATGCTGTTGGAAGTCTTGCAACGTTGTAGGTAGTCTAACAATTCTCAGTCATTTGTTCACATTCTTATACGACTTGTGTGCATTGTTTACGTTGCGTTGGTGGTTTTTATTGAAAATATTGCGATTCTGTTCTCAGTTTGTAATCATTGCTAAATGAAACATCAAGGTAACGTTGATACAAATTTTTTGCAGTAAATACAACATTTAATATGATGTACAATGTCCTTTTACACATTTCAAGTATCAACGCATAACCTATAATGTTGTTTTTTCAGATTCCTTCCTTACAGAATACACGTGGTTCATGATCAAAACATAGTGTGATTATGTTCAGACTTGATTCGAAAATATAATCGTGGCTTATTTTTATATTCAACTTGTATTTTGTTCACTTTAATTAATTTAAATTGTATTTAATTGTTAGTTTTTATTTTGTTCTGAGGAAGGATGGGTTCTTTTGAAACTGGTCGATAATTAAATTAAATATAGTAAATTAAAACGGTGTATTTGTTTTATTTAATAGATACACACATATACTTATTTTTTTTATTAATACATGCATCATACCTTTAAAATCACCATAGCTTACCGAGCTGATTCTTTACTTTTTAGTGTAATACTGTAAAGTTCTGTTTTTTTAACCTCTTGAATGCCAGGGAAGAAACTCGAAAATTTCGCAATGTTTTGACTTGACGTAATATTTTGCGGACTTATTTCATGCTATCGCATATAATATTTACCGAAACACGTTCCCTGTACAATAAACTATGCTTACAAATAATATTACTTGCGTTTATTTGACAAATTGATAGCTTTATCGATCTTTTCATGACATGCGACGCTCAAAGTTTGACAGCTCAAATCGCGGCAGAAATGTCATTTCGAAAGTCATAGATATGTGCAAAGATGATTATTTGAGAGGCTAGGTGTGTTCCTTATATCTGTTACGTCAAGAACAAGAATGCCCCAAGCGATTCTGACCTTGTCCTTCATACATTTGCTTTATACATAAGGTTTAAAATCGCATCTCAAAAATTTTTTTTTTTTTTATGGCGCGTCCTGGGCGCGCAATCGGCAAACCAGAGGTTTGAATGTGGAACTAACTTTATATTAGCAAACTTTATTTTTAAATTTTAACAAATCTTTTTGGTATTTATTAAAATGAAATGGTGATGACATCTAGCATCATAATATACAGGTAAAAGATTCTCAACTATTACCTAATCCATTTGATAAAAAACAACTGTTTTCTTCTGATTACAATGAATAAATATTAATCTTCAATGTGTAAAATATATGTGGGGCCTAATGCTAGAAATGCCTACGCTGCTAGAAATAAATGCCTCTGAATCGCCCCGAATCCCTAGGACCAGGGATGATGATTGTTTATACATTTTGTGGCTCAAAAAATACTGAATCAATATTTTGACTCCTACATTAGATAGGCCACAATTTCATTAATCTAGATCTAGAGAACCTACTATGGGTATTTAGAGCATTTAAAGAGGTAGGTTTTAGAGTATCTACACAAAAATACCAAAACTGCCATTACATGCACTTCTTGTTTTCCTTATTATTCCCATGTTTCCTTTTCAAAAATCCTAGTACAAATGTATGAAATACAATAATAGTCCGTCATCTGTCAAATATAACATTGGTTCACACCATAAACAAAATGCAATGTTGCCAAGTCTAACACCAAGGCTTGAGTAACACTGAAGACCGGCTGTGGTTGGACACATTGAAAGAATAATAATAATAATTTTTGCCCGATTTATATAGCACCGTTTGTGTGAAAAATCATCTCAAGGGCCCCACAAGAATGCCAGATGCTAGGACACAGAAAATAATGACTGAGTTGGTGCAACAGTGGAAGAGACCCAGAGGATGAACGAAGAGGTGGATAGGGGATTGGAGTAGGACGGGAAAGTCTGAGGACTTAAGGCGAATTGCGAGGAATCACAATCAGTGAAGAGCATTTGTGGAGGAGACCAAATCCCATCCCAGGACATGATGAAGGTATAGTTACCTGAAAGATGACCCCCAGCCAGGTGAGCACCAGTCTGTGCACATTCTGCAGCCGAACGTTCTTGCTGAAGCTGGCCAGCGCCCAGCACACGGAGAACAGGCTCAGCGATGCCGAGATCACATTCAGCTCCGTGAATGCTGCACTGGCTACAAATCATCATTGTATATTAATTGCCTATTTCTTTCCCAGAACTTCAACTCTTTCCTTTCCTTAAAAGTAACCTCCACACAGCATCCCCTAAGATGATATAGGTCCTGATGGAAATTATTTTCCTCAGGGCCTCCTGTGTGGAGCTAATGCAAAAAAAAAGAATTGCGTCACATATTCTGCAAATTCAAAAAATTGTTAAAAAAACAAAGTACAGAGGGTATAGCTTATAGGTATATCCTATTTCTTACTCTCCTTTCTTCGTTCATTCACTCTACATGCCCACACCAAGTAAGCATCTCTTCGAAACTCGCTTCGTTCTTTCCTCAAAATGACCCACCACACACCATCCTCAAAGAAGACATCCTATGTGGAATTAATATAAAAGTAATTGGTTGATGTTTGTTCACCTCCCCGGTCGACAGTCAGCACAGGGCGAGAGGAGGGCGTGGTGGTCTGGAGGGCGGAGTGCGGAGCCGTGGCGGAGAAGCCCTCGGCCAGGACATGCAGCTGCAGTAGCAACATGGGAGCGGCTTCGCAGAATGCGTGCACCAGACGCAGCATGCCTGCAATAACAACATACAAATTATCATCAATACCAAACAATCAACCTGAAACTTTTCAAACTACATTCGGCGCTTTCGCCTCCAGCGCTACAAAGATCTAAAGATTAACACAATGGAATTCACTTAACCGTCCCTTCCTTCTCATACGTCTTCTATGAAAAGAAATAGACAGAAGTTACTAGAATGATGACGTCACATATGACCTCTTTCTAGGATTACTATATAAAACTAGCAGTTAAAAACCCGCTCTGCAAGTTTTTGCTGCTAGGCCCTACGGGCGGCTTTTGGTTCGGCTTCGCCTGGTTAGTGTTGGTGACCATTTTATAAATCCAATAGGAACTGGTTTCAAAAATAGCCTGTTCCTCGGATCCACTGCCATCGGGACAAAGTAACCGGGACAGGCAATGACGTCGTATGTAATATATAGTCGCTTAATACTATTATTCACGACTGAGTATAATCTTTCCATATCCGGAGAGATACTACAAATTCACAAATTCGTAGCACTTATACCTGCCTGGGGCACGTCCCCATATGTCCTGCTAACGGAAGTGGCGACATCTTTGACGAATTCTTGAATTCGAAACCAAATTATAACGGTAGCTTGGTTTGAAATTTCACGTACACAGATGTTTTGGTGACACAGCGCGTAAGGCGTGGCATCAGACATGCACTCGAAGCCAGGTTCTGAAATTCAACCACGCAGACGCCCACGTATTAATACTATTCGATTAATCATTAAAATAACCAACTCACATAGATTCCGGACTTCATGTTTCACGTATCGCAGGTCCACGGGCACAAACAGTTTTGCGTAACGCCATAGCACACCCAGCTGCAGGCAGTGCAGCACGTGGGGGGCGTACCGAGCACAGCCCTTGCGCTTCGGTCCGCCCCCGTCCGCCACGTGCAAGTACCAGCGCAGTGACACCACCTGGAATAGGACAAAATTCATTTTGCCGTGGAATGTTAAAACCACCAGACGAAACACCTATAAATAAATACAGCACTGCGACTTTTGAAAATAAGAATCATGATATTTGACATGGAATTTTGCGACGTGCTTTTACACAGATAAAATACACATATTTGCAAGTGATGAAACGACTGGTTGTGCAAATTTTTTGTCTTAAACGAACTGTCAAATTAAAAAAAACTTTGTGATATTTCCGCTTCGCAATTAAAGCTCTATAAATTAAACATTTCTGAATGTAGCCAAATATTAAAAACTGTTTTTGAAAGGTTATAAAATAAGCTTTCAAATTGTTATATTACAAATAAATATTAACATTTTGTTGATAATAAAATTTAGAATGCAAACATAAAAAAATTGTAAAAATGACTCACATGATGTTTTTATGTAAAAACGGTACTAAAATCACGGATTATGTAAAAAAAAAACACTTATTCTATTGGTAAATGTATACTAAATAATTTTGTAACCTTACTTTTACCATTTCGTACAATAATATTCAATAAAAAATTAACAATGTCTAACGGCACGTAGGAGATTTGGCGGGTGAAAACTGTTTCTACAAAATAAGTATTTTTTATGTACTTCTATGGACAACTTTGAATAGAGGTGTGAAGCTTGATTCAATATGAATCTTCTACTTTTTATTTTAGGGTTGTCACTAGAACAATAACAGAGTTATAACGATTTCTGTGGGAACACACGCATTAGCGTGGAAACACGCTTATTGTACTTGACTGCTAATGTTATATTGTCGTGTAAACACGCTTACGGGTCGGAGTGGTTAAAATACATTATTTCCTTGCCAAACTAATAAAATATATTTTAGTACGCTAGGAGCATTCCGTAAGGTTCAAAATATCATAAAGTCGAGGCAAGTGTGGTGAATACTAGCAAATCCATGGTCGATTTTTTTGGCAGAGTGTTTCTTTTATCTGTGATGATATCAGTTATTGTTACCTGCGATATAAGCAGCGAGCACGCTATGATGGCGAGCGCGGTGGCGGCAGTGGCGGTGCGGCCGCGCTCCAGCAGGGCGTAGCACATGACCACGTCGAACACCACATCGCAGAAGTAGCCCGCCAGCGAGATCACGTTGAACAGCACGTCGCACAGCGGCAGAAACTCCGCCGCCATGGCAACAGATCATCTGGCATCACTACCATCTGGAAAATATTAAAAAGCACACATTATTGATTAAGCTTTTGCAACCGTTTTGCATTTCGTCTGTCTGTAAATTTGTTTGTAAGTTCTGTTACATTCAAATCCAAAAGTTAAGCAGAAAACAATTAAAATGTTCTCCTTTATGAATCTAAAGTTTTCGACTGCAATTTGAAAAAGAATTATGTAACTGAGAATTTTTTATTAATTATTTTTACATGAAACGGCAAAAAAGTGAGTTGACGACAATGTTTATTTTTTTTTTTTACATGAGCTCCACACAGGAGGCCCTGAGGAAAATAATTTCCCTCAGGGCCTATGTCATCTTTGGGGATGCTGTGTGGAGGGGTTTTTTAAGGAAAGGAAGGGAAGGAGAGTTCTGGGAAGGAAAAAGGTTTAAGGGGTGGGTAGGAATCTGGGGTCAGTGTGTCCTGGTCATCCGCCTCCAAGACCTAAACAAACTTCACCCCATGAATCCGGGCACCCCTGCTAAATCACCAAACGTAGCGAACCACTTGGGGTGAACTACGGCAGAGGTGTTGGCTATCCAATAAAGGTTCCCGGGGCGGCGGTACCCATTCCCGCCTCCCAAATTGAGCCTGAATGAAATGCAGCCTACTATCAAACATGATTCCAAGATCTTTCATGGTGGAGACACGTTTTAAACTTCGGGTGTCCATTGTATACCGGTAATACCAGGTATGACACGCCCTAGTGAATGACAAAACTAAACATTTACATATATTGAACTCAATCCGATTTCTTTTACTCCAGTCAATAATTCTATCAATATCTGACTGGAGTCGTTTGCAGTCTTCTGGGGTTAATACTTTTAAGAATAGTTTTAGGTCATCAGCAAAAAGAAGAAACCTAGAGTGCAGAATTACTTCTGAAATATCATTAATAAAAATAGAAAAAAGGAGTGGCCCTAAATTAGAACCTTGGGGTACTCCTGATCGTACAAAAAATAGAATAGACTGGAATAGTCCATGAGACACAAACTGTTTCCTGTCTGCAAGATAGCTAGCAAAAAAGGTGAGTAGTCTAATGGAGAATCCTATTTCAGCCAGTTTATTGAGTAAGACGTCGTGATTAACATGGTATCGAAGGCCTTTGAAAAGTCGTTAGTCGCAATCTGCTAGTTAGCAAGTAATATGATGACGCTGAGCGAGTTTAGAACATATAATGAATTTTCCAGATAGTAGCTTGTAAACTCGCTCAATGTCATTGAGGCTTAAATGACAAAATTAATGGATTCATGAAAATTACGTGGAACGAGCCTGCCTCTGTTTTTTCTCCTTCATATAATCCAGGCATCTTCAAGACTCCCATTGATAAATCCCTCTTCCTACAGCCCCTATCTTAACCCCTTTCACAATGCTGCCCAAACCGGGTAGCGATATAGTTCCCCTGACTTTACACTGTACAGAAAGGGGCGCTCTTGTGAGGTGACACAAACAAAAAAGAAATTAAAGTAAGCTTCTGAAGAACTAAAAAAAGGTATAAAAATCAGATATTTACAGATTATTAACGTTTTTATCTCGGATTGAATGTATTACCAACAAACCCTTGTAGTATTTTAACCATAATCCATATACCTACACAGTTTCTAACAAACTTAACACCATTTAATATTATAAATTACAAAACGTTCTACTTTTCACAACTGTGGGTCACTTTCAAACGTCAAAATTAAAGTTTAGCTCAACTTTCTACATCTATTCTAGGTATCTAAAAACCACAAATATACCTCAATCACCCAAATAAAGCATTCCCAAAGGATGACATATTAATTATAACATTTAAAATTATATAAAGTATAATAAAAAACAATTTGGATACACACCTAAACATTCTGTCGCATTCCTAACCTACACATATTTTTAAACTTCTCTTGAAACTTTATTTCAAACTTATTTTATAAACACAACACTAAATATAAACAACATAAATTGTTGTTATCAGATTATACCACTTAAGTTTGTTTTTAATTTATAAATAGCAATATTTATAAAACTGATCTATGAAAACTGACAAAACAACTGTTGCGCGTTGTAGAAGCTAATACTATGGATAAAACATTTGACTTTGACAACAATATCTCGTTTGAAATACAGTTTCCATTGAAAGAGCGGCCCTAGCGCCAGAAAATATTACTACAATAACTTATAGTAAAGAAGCTTTTACAATTTTATTTATTTATTACACGTCCTGATGGGCTTTTACATTCTAGTTTATAAGTCGAATATCAAGGTGATTTTAAATTCTTCCAAACCAATGAAAAAAATGTAATAACAAAAGCATATAAAAAAACAACAAAATACAATAGTAAAAATGAGAAGTCACACGTAAATTGAAATTCAATATATACAAAAATTGCAAAAGTTATGCACGTCTATTTGTGTCTAGTTATATAGAGGAATTGGAATAAACACTGTTTAAACTGGTTATTTGGTGAAATATATCTCCCAGATCAGATTATTTATTTCCGAGACTGTGAAGTCGTGGAATCGAGGAATTTTGGACTGTGTCCTAGTGTTGTTAAAGTAAAAGGGTAGTAAATGTCGGAAATATCTTTTGGATGTTGATTAATTGAAGCAATTCAGGACACTCGATTTTGTAATGCAATATTTTATGTCATCACCATCATCACTATTGGCTCTACAACCCCTGGTGGGCCTTGGCCTCCTCAAGAGTCTTCCTCCGCTCATCTCGGTTTTGGGCCAGTTCTCTCCAGTTTAGAAGCTCTAAGGTAGATATATCTTTGAGGACGTTGTCGCTGTATCTTAATCTTGGCCTTCCCAGGCTCCTTCGCCCTATCGGTTTTGAGTTCAGCAGGGACTTTGGTGCTTGATGCTCGGTCATTCTCTCCATATGATCCAGCCACCGAAGCCTTCCCAGTTTTATAAATTTTGTGACGTTTGGCTCCTTAGACAGAGCATATAGCTCATTGTTGTAACGTCTGCGCCAAAATCAATTTTCTAGAACCGGTCCGAAGATGCGCCTCAAAATTTTCCTTTCAAAAACTTCCAGTATTCGCTCATTCCTCTTAGTTAACACCCACGTCTAGGGCAGTATTTCATGTAATAGTACTTATTATATCTGTGTTTGTTCTTCTTGCTGAAAATTTTGATAGGGACATTTTATCCAGAAGGTAATTGTAATCAACGTTTAAAATTCTTCTGGAATGTAGGGAGATCAATAATTATATATATCACAGTTTTATGATATTTTTAAGCACAAGTACCACTGGTAAGCATTGGTATTTTATGCACCCTTAAGGTGATATTTAACGAAAATGGCGCAATACCTATCATAAATAGTTACCTAAGCGCCAAAATAAATACCTAAGTTATACTTACGATATATTGTCAAATAATAATAAAAAAATAAAACAATTATTATTTATAAATTGTCTACCAAACAAGAAAGGAGTCTGAGGTGAATATACATATCAATTGAAAGTGAATGGCAGACGATGTCGGGGACACCGAGAAAGGCTTACACAAAAAATAGAGTGTGCAATGCACACGCGGTAGGACTGAAATCTTCAGAAGACTAAAGTAGACAAGAGTAGGGACGCTGCGAAGAATTCCAACAATGATAACAGAAGAGTGAAGAATTTTTGTGAAGCGATGCATGAATGTGAATGAACTAAGGAGTGTGTGCCAAGACGCCGAAGACAGAGTTTTGTGGAAGTCTAATAATCTTTTATCTCTCTGCCTGCCCCTCCGAACATTGTGATGGTGAGGTTTGCTTATATTTGTGCTATTAAGCTCGTAAGTCATAAAGCATGTTGGTTCAAGTACACTCCGCTAGATGGCAGTCGTTTGAAGTGTCGCTTTCTCAATTGTACAGGAATTTCTACGAGCTTCTCGTATCGTCTCCTATAGTATTCAGTGGAATGCAGTAAACACGGAGTTTACAAATTAATAATGTCAATGACCGACTTCAAAAAAATAGCGAAAAAATCAAAAATAATGCACTTTTGCGGCTTTTTGTTTTCATATTATTCAAATGAACTTATCAATTTAAAAAGCTGATATTTTCTTATGTATGTCAGTTGTCTTAAAGATTTTATTTTATTTAAAGATGTCCAATTAATTGATGAATGCATAATGCAATATCGTAATTTTAATAGCAGCATCGCGACAAGCCAAAAATGTATGTATTCTTAGTGTGCCTTATATCGCCATGATTATAGGTAATAAGCATAAAAATCGCTTGGCAAACTGAGTGTAATGGTCACGATTTCAAGCGCAAAGGTGGTTTTTATTTATTTTTTAATATTTTTACAAGAAAGATAAAAAGTTAATCAACGGAAACTATCACAGATAATTTTAGTCGTAAAACAGTATTTTTAAAAGGTTGTTTGTTATATGCGTACATACATTTCTAATGAAAAAAAATTTTTTTTAGTAATTCATGCTTTTATTTTTTACAAATTTATTAAAAAATTTATTTTAATTCTGCTCAATGGAAACGGTAGAAAAAGCTTCTATTTATCCAAGGAATATTTTTTGTATTGATATTGTAAACCGATTCGTAGTAAAAGTTAATTGAAAATAGTGATTTAGCAGCGGCAAGCGCCCTAAAGTGTTCACATTGATCAGGTGTATATGTGAGGAATTCGAGTCGAATTACAGTCGATAATTTTTTTTATATACAGTAGTGAATAGTAGCTCCATGCCAACTAGAATAAAATCAACTCAACACCTCTTTGAAAAGTCATTAAATGCTATGATAAAAATAATTTTAAAATAGCCCATAACCCATCCGTTTATGAAGATACTTACAAAATACGTGATTGTGACGCAACCATAAGTACCCTGCAGATATACTATTTAATGCTGCTTTCCGTATACGGCGCTACCCGAAACATACTGAACTTGATCATTTTGCACGTGCAGGTGCAGCCGCGGAGTTAACACGGTGTCAAGCGATGTCAAATGACTTTCTTTCCAACACTGCCTTCGATCCACGCCTTCTCCATTAAATCCTTTCTTACGTATTCTGGTAAAGTAAATTTATATAAACATGCATTTTTCCACATTACTTTCATGTTCCGACACCATTTCTGTCAAACGTCAAACGAATGATGCAACGCCATTTCTGTCAAACGTATGATGCAACGCGTAGCGTGAAACTGATTTCAAACTTCAAACCGACAGCTGCCGCGTAGCGCCGTGTACTCACGAGCGGCGCGCATGCTACACGGAGGCTCGAGTAGCTTGTAAGTAGCCTCATGTACGGAGGCACTAACCCTAACCCAGGGGTCGGAATTTGCGGCACGCGAGCCGCATGCGGCTCTTCGCATAAGCTTCTGCGGCTCTTCGGCTCTACAGACATCAATTGCAATTTCACCTCTGCTCAACCAGCCTTGCGATAGAAAAATAATAAATCTCTCGATAAATAAATATCAATACCTGTGTAACGTAAGGTTGAGGATAGGAGATTGGCATACGGAATCAAATGACTTGGCCTGGGGAGGAAGTCTGAAAATAAATGAATTGCGCCAGAGATTGAACGCTTTTATTATTACCGTGATGATTTACGGTTACGGTACCGTGATGGCAAAAAAGGTACGTAGCTCTGTTTCCTCCAAAGGAGAAAAATCATAATTTTCTTGCGTCTCTCTCCCACACCGCGCCGTGATGTCTCCGTAGACCCCTACAATACCACTAGCTGTGACGATAATTTTGAAAGTATGGAATATGTTTATAAGGATAATATTATTGAAGTCTGAGTGAATTCCAAAAATTTAAAAAAACATCAAATGTCAATGCGCTCATGGTTTTGCTTTGTTCTTTTTTATATTACTCCACACAAGAGGCCCTGAGGAAAATAACTTCCCTCAGGGCTTACGTCATCTGATATGCTGTGTGGAGGGTCTTTTTGGGGAGAGGAAGGAATGACCTTTGACCTTTGGTCTTGAAGAGACTCATGTTGTAGGAGGAAACACAAAGGCCTTCTTAAACATATAATGCTCCAGTTCTTTCTTACACACTAAATAACAAGTCAGTACAGTCCATGAGTGCTTTTTGTTTGACAAGCCACCAAAGGGCACACAAACCCCAATGGCTCGGAGGGCTTTGACGCAAAGAATGGACGGTTACCTCGAGAGTGTTTTCTCTTGGGGTAAGTATAACCTCGTCGAATTTAATGTTTCAAGACCCAATCATGTCTGATTACGTCTAAAAGGGATCGAAATGAAATCTAGTCTCCTTCAATGGAAGCAATCTCCCGAACAGGCCCTCCATTGATATGCTTGGTGTAACTCTAAATTACCAGCTCAGGTATGGGGGCTCCATCGAAGCCAGAGTTAAGTTAGCCTCTCAGAAACTGGGCATACTGTACAGGACCCGCAGATTCTTTAATAGTTCACAACTTCTAAGCCTATACAAATCGCAAGTACGCCCCACGGTTGAATCTGGCAGCCACCTCTGGTCTGGAGCCCCAAAATACCTAAAAAAAACCTTGTGCAGAAACGGGCGTTTCGTTTGATAGATTCTCCTAACTTAACCAACGGACTGCAATCTTTAGAGCACAGGCGTCAGGTGGGAATGCTGTCCTTGTTCTACCGGTATTACAATGGAAGATGCTCCGAGGAACTAGCGTCATTGATCCCCTCGGCACCGGTGCATAGTCGGGAAACACGCCAAACACGCGCCCAACATTTGTACACAGTTGACATTAGTTATATGAGAACGGGTCGTTTCTACAACTCGTTCTTGAGTTCAACAGCTCGGCTGTGGAACGATTTGCCGGCCTCTGTGTTTCCTCCCTCCTACAATATGGGTCTCTTCAAGACCCATGTCCACTCCTTCCTCTCCTCAAAAACACTCTCCACACAGCATCTTCAAAGATGACATAGGCCCTAAGGGAAATTATTTTCCTCGGAGCCTCCTGTGTGGAGTTAATGTAAAAAATATGTATATATATCGTAAATGAGACAAACGGTGAACGTATGTCTACACCCCCCCCCCCCCCCCCCCTCCTCCGCAAAGTTAACATAAAATCATGCATCTCCCACGCACGTAAAAATAAAATAAAACCCAAGGAAAAAGTAGTACCTTGGAGGAAACAGTCACACGTATTTTGTGTGTCTCATATTTTGTCTCACCATTATTTAATGTGTAAGAAAGAGCTGCAGGATTATAGCAATAAGGAACGTGTGCTTATTGCCTTTTTTGTCTAGACAGATAGATACAGACAGATCTTTTCCTTAAGACTGAAACCACAAAAATCGAATAAAAGAACGGACGACTCGACAATCCGAATACAGTAGACGCACTACGCCTAATAAATCCGTTAAGCCTCAATTACATTAAGCAACAACAAGCTACTAGCCGGTAAGTTTAAAAGCGGGTGAATCGGCGAGTGAGATTGTCATAATGACAGACAAAACTGTCTACTCGCTTAGTAGCAACAGTAGCAGCTAAAATAACGAATCCCGCGCCATGCAACTCTGTCGACATTTTATAGAAAACTTGAATTCGCAGCGCTAACCAGTAGCGAGAATAACGGCTGCCACCCGAACTAATTCTGACAGACGAAATCAGCTGTTGGTGGGCCGCCATCTTTAAGCAAACACCAGCGAGTAGCGAGTAAAGTTGACCACCTTTCAACTTTTTTCGTAGATTGTCCACAATCTGCTAGTTAGCAAGTAATACGATGACACTGGGCGAATTTATTAACAAAATAAATAGTGAATTTCCCATATAGTAGCTTGTAAACTCGCTCTATGTCATCGAGGCTTTAGGTGCGATCCGTCCGATGCGTATGATGCGGACCTATGGACACTTATAGAATGATCAAGAATTTATAAATATATTAGGAAGTAACTTTGGTTAACTTTTAATCGAATTTCAGTAAAGCGTACTACGTTCCGTGTTCACGTAACAAGTAGATTTGAATCTCTTTGTTCAAGCAGATCGAAAAGGTAAATACGCATTGTACGGAAGCCTTTGGTTGGGCAGATGAGAGATTGCGGTTATGGGATATAAAGTTGAACATTGTCTCATCTGGTACACTACCTCTAGGACACATTTTACAATGTTTAGACATTATAATAAAGAGGGCAGGTGAGAGAGTAAGATCAAATGAATTTAAAATTTTAACGTATAGCGCTATTAGCAGTATACAGGCTAGCGAGTTTGTTGGACCTCAAATCTGTAGGTAACGAATAATGGAGTGACTTCGATCAATTTTCAACTTTGAAATTAATCAACTCCGCATCCCTGTCATGGAGATTTAGAAATTATTTATTATTTATTATTTATTATTTATTATTTATTATTTATTATTTATTATTTATTATTTATTATTTATTATTTATTATTTATTATTTATTATTTATTATTTATTATTTATTATTTATTATTTATTATTTATTATTTATTATTTATTATGTATTATTTATTATTTATTATTTATTATTTATTATTTATTATTTATTATTTATTATTTATTATTTATTATTTATTATTTATTATTTATTATTTATTATTTATTATTTATTATTTATTATTTATTATTTATTATTTATTATTTATTATTTATTATTTATTATTTATTATTTATTATTTATTATTTATTATTTATTATTTATTATTTATTATTTATTATTTATTATTTATTATTTATTATTTATTATTTATTATTTATTATTTATTATTTATTATTTATTATTTATTATTTATTATTTATTATTTATTATTTATTATTTATTATTTATTATTTATTATTTATTATTTATTATTTATTATTTATTATTTATTATTTATTATTTATTATTTATTATTTATTATTTATTATTTATTATTTATTATTTATTATTTATTATTTATTATTTATTATTTATTATTTATTATTTATTATTTATTATTTATTATTTATTATTTATTATTTATTATTTATTATTTATTATTTATTATTTATTATTTATTATTTATTATTTATTATTTATTATTTATTATTTATTATTTATTATTTATTATTTATTATTTATTATTTATTATTTATTATTTATTATTTATTATTTATTATTTATTATTTATTATTTATTATTTATTATTTATTATTTATTAACGGACTAACGTCCAATTTACAATCAAGTAACACGAAATTTTGGAAATGTACATTACAAGAATAAAGGATGGTATATGAAAGCAAAGACAAACAGATAAAACATAAGAAAATAGAAGTGTCAAGTCAAGTCAAGACTTTGGTAAAAATAGATTAATATAAAATATCATCAATTGTTTAGTGAGCGACAAAAATCATTTAGGCTTATGCCAAAAAAATCAAGGTCTTGACGTGAGTTGACCATTCTACACATTCTGGATAGTGGTGAATTATAACCATAATTAGTCGAGTGTTGATTGAGGAAGAGCAGTTCTTTATTTCTGAGTCTACGAGAAGGTATATTGAATGAGATGAGTTGTAATAATGTAGGTGAGTCAATAATATAGTTGATGATTTTGAAGAAACAAATGAGATTAGATTTTTCCCGACGGTCTTCTAAAGGAGCAAGGTTTAGAGTTTGTTCGATTTCATTATATGAGTAATTGCCTCGTTCTAATCCTAGCCTCCTAGCAATTCCTTTTAGGGACCGATGTTGAATGGACTCAATATGACGAATATGGATAGCATAAAAAGGAGACCATATAACACAAGCATATTCAAGATGGGGGCGGACCAAGGAGCAGTAAAGAGTTCTTAGGGTATTTATGTTTTTGAAGTCAGAAGTGATTCTAGTGATGAAACCAAGTAGTTTGAGAGATTTGTTAACAATCACATTTATATGTTCCCGAAAAGAAAGCTTGCTATCGAGAGTGACGCCAAGGTCTTTAAAATAGATTGAACAGTTGTTAAGCAATTATTATTTAGTTTGTATTCGAAAACAATCGGATTTTTAGCTCTAAAGAAGGACATAATTTTAATATTAATTAAGCTTAATAATATATTTAGGTATAATTGACTTGCTGGTATCCTCCCTCTTTTCCCACCGTTCCCCTGCGCGTCCTTTCCCATGCGTCCCTTTTCCGGCCCTTGTTCCCCTCCTACCATCCTCTTCCATCTTCCCCGACCTTCCCCTTCCCTGCCGTGAATCCCTTTGACCTCCTTCGATTCCCTGATTCCCCTCCTCCTCCCTACATCCCTCCCTGCCAACGAACTATATGAAATACTTATGAAATACTTATGAAATACTATATGAAATACATACTTCTTAAAAAAAAAATAATCAATTTTCATAACTTCAGAGCTCATCATTACGTAAAAAAACTTTCAGGTGAGACTTCAAGAGTTAAAAAAACATATAAGAGTTGTTTAAAAAATGAGTGTATTTCATATTACAGTTTATCGGCAGGGAGAAACGGAGGAAGGGAGACAGAAATGAAGGCGGGGGCGTTCACGGAGAAGTTGGCAGGGGAACGCGGACGAGGGAAGGGTTTTCGTGATGAATGGAAGCGGAAGAGGAGAGGGGGAAAGCGGGTAAGATAGAGGGGTAACGTGTGATGGGAAAGGGAGACGGAAGGGGAATGGGAATGAATGGGAAAGGACACGCAGGGAGAAACAATTTATTTATTTAAGTGGCATTGCAATTCATGCCGGGAACTCGCTAGTAATAAATAAAATGGCTATGTGAGGAGGTACCAATCCCCAAAATGGCTATAAAGAATTTTATCATTCTACCTATTGGATACAATGATACACAAGAGGTTTAAAAAGGTAGCGTGTAGTGTCTTGAATAGTAGCAAGAATAAAAAATAATAATATTCATCCTAGACTTTGCAGAAAAGTCAATAGAAGTCGCACATTAAATAAAATGGATAAAAAATATCCAGACACCATCTAGATTGCATTTAGTTCGGGTTTGAATCTTGCAATCATACATAAAGATGGCAGCCAATAAAAATATGCGTTTAGAAAATGAAGATAATATGGGTGGTTCTTAGTCGAAGTATGGTACAGTTGAAAGTGATCGAATTGGATATCGACACCTTAGCTCATTGTTCAAGAGCACTCGCCCGGAAAGTAGAGAGGTCCTGGGTTCGAGTCTCAGAGGTGCAAATATCTTTTTCTGATTTTTCTGTTTCCAGATTTTCGATTGAGTTTCGCTCATAGTGTCTTCATTTAATTAATTATTTTTGAAATATAAAAACAATAAAAGATAAAAACACAAAATATTTAATAAAAATAGATGCCGAAACCAGGGATCGAACCAGGGACCTTTAGATCTTCAGTCTAACGCTCTCCCAACTGAGCTATTTCGGCTGATGTGAATACTCTCAATAATGTTTAATTTAAATTGTTACTAAGGATACCTAGCGATAATGAACCTGTTATAGATATTATTATTTATTATCTTACAGTGTTATCTTATATAATAATAATTTCTGCAAAGATCAACGACTCCCCGCGATTCAAAAGTCACCCCGCATTACGATACTATAATCATTGAGATAAAATTATGTCAGTTGATATTGCATGTATCCGTCTACCTTCAATAATTATAATAAGATTACTAAAATCACTGAATAATATTTTTATCGACGTGACAACGTCTTATAAGTCGATGAACGTCGGCTGCACTCACGAAAAAGTATGACTCATTGTCACGTTCCGCCTGAGCCGAGCGTGCAAGCGATAGCGCGGAACAAGCGATAGAGAGGCCCGATCGGCCTAAGCGTTCGGCTTGTGACTGTAAAATTCTATGTAAAAGTTTTCTTATGGTGTTATCACGTAAAATTATCGTCCGTAAACCGACTTTACAACCAATTTTTTAAATTTAATTTTTAATATATTTTTTATTCTAAACAAAAAAGAATTGTGCAATAAATGCATGTTGTTAGCATTATTTCCCCCGCCTAGAGATGTATATGTGTTATGGCAGGTGAAGTTTACAGGTAGAATTTATTCATATTTATGATTGAAAATAGTAATATTATTTTACACATTTTAATTTGATTCATAAATATTTTCAATAGTCATTAAAAATTAAATTTGTACCCCCTTTTTGTTACACATGAATAAATTCTTCCTTGCATAATTTTTTCTTGCATAATCGCATAAAATAAAAAAAATATTAAACTGGTTAATTTTTATCTTCCTAAAAAAATAATTCTTAAAGTCCCATGAGAAGTTCATAAGAAGAAAACTTTAATGTTTTAAATATTAACTGAAACTATAAAGCAACTTAATTCTATGAATAAGGTTAAATATACGCTGAAAAATTGGTTATCGGAAAAAGAATATTTATATTTATGAAAAAATGTACGAAAAAAATGTTGAATCTGTAGAAATAAGATGTTAATTATAACTTTTAAAATATATTTGTAATGGAACCATAAGCACCTGCTGACAAGCCAATGCTATTGGCTTAGCAGGACTTGTTTGTTGATATTTAAAATAAAATTAAATAAATAAATTATAAAATAAAAAAATAAAAAAAATAACTATATCAAAAAAAAATTTATTAAACTATATTTACTCAATTTACTCAAATTTATAGAAAAAAAATGAGTAGGTACCGTAAGACGGTAGAAGATTTTTGTTTGGTCAAAACTAACATTTTAATAATTTCCGGCGAATCCGTAACTATAATAACTTTTTTAATCCAACCGATACCTGAGGATGTAAGTTTTTTATATTTAAAATTAATAAAAACAATATACCTACAATACCTTACCATTAATATATTTTACGTACAACTATTTTAAAACTTTATAATCAGTTTTTCAACTATAAAGTTAGCGGTAAGCACCAGATTTTATTTTTCTAGACGATGAATTAATAACTTCGGGAGGTATTCATTTAGAAACATCTTAAATATTTGTAACACATTCTTCAGAATTAATTAAAATGAACGCGCGGAAAGGTCGAATCTCCAGGCCGTAATTCGACCGTACGTTCGACTAATACGCCGTGCCGCGGGCTTGTATTTGTTTACACGGCTTCTTTACTTACGTCGTTAAGATTTCCACATTTTTTTGTCTTCTTTTCTTTGATAGCGCAAATTCGACAGTAGGTCCGTCCAATACACGGGTCGCGAGTAGCAGTTTGTATACACGGCTTCTTTACTTACGTCGTTAAGATTCTGAATATATTTTAGGGTATATTGCCGTCTTAACCCAAACTAAGAACCTATTTCTTGCATGTAAATAGTTGTTTTTTGTGGTAATTAATGAAATGAAGTGTAATTTCCATAATCTGTCCCTAAAGTGCAGCGGTTAGGGAAGTAATCAATTACCTAAATAACATGCATTCATGAAAATTATGTGGAACAAGCAGCCTGCGTCTGTTTTTCTTCCTTCATATAATCTAGGCATCTTCAACTGATAAATCCCTCTACCTACAGCCCCTGCCTTAACTTGTCTCACAACGCTGCCCAACCGGGTAGCGATATAGTTCCTCTTTTCTGACGGAAATCTCAAATCTAATGAACATCCTAAAATTAAAAAACATTTTTTGGCCAGAAAAAACCAAAATTTCATAATGAAAATTATATAATGCCCTTCCAAATTAAATTAAAAATTCTATGGAGATAAATAATTTTTAAAACGACATCAAAATATAAGTTAACATGAAGATGAGGAAATCATTAAATATTATGCAGTAACACCAACACAACCTACGGTCAACAAACATGAAGATGAGAAAATCAACACACTTGAAGATTATGGAATCAACACAGTAAAAAAAATTCGCATGAAGATGCTGAAACAACAAATAAAAAACAACCAAACATGAATATGAATAAATCATCAACAAACATGAAGATGAAGAAATCATCAAATATGAAGATGAGGAAATCAAAATAGTCAACAAACACGAACATGCTGGAAACAAAATAAAACTTTCAACAAACACAAATATGAAGAAATCAACAAACATGAAGATCGTGAAATCAAGAAAAATGAAGATGAGGAAATCAACATAGTCAACAAACACGAACATGCTGGAAACAAAATAAAACTTTCAACAAACACAAATATGAAGAAATCAACAAACATGAAGATCGTGAAATCAAGAAAAATGAAGATGAGGAAATCAACATAGTCAACAAACACGAACATGCTGGAAACGAAATAAAACTTTCAACAAACACAAATATGAAGAAATCAACAAACATGAAGATCGTGAAATCAAGAAAAATGAAGATGGGGAAATCAACGTAGTAAAAATAACAAGAAAATGATTAAAAAAACCAACATGAAGTTGAAGAAATCAACGAACATTAAGATGAGGAAAAATTTTTTTTTTTTTACATGAGCTCCACACAAGAGGCCCTGAAGAAAATAATTTCCCTTAGGGCCGGTCATCCTTGGGGATGCTGGGTGGAGGGTTTTTTTAAGGAAAAGGATGAGATGAGAGTTCTGGGAAGGAAAAGGGTTTAAGGAGTGGGTAGGAATCCGGGGTTCGGTGTGTCCTGGTCATCCGCCTCTAAGACCTAGACAAACCTCACCCCGTGAACCCGGGCACCCCTGCTAAATCACCAAACGTAGCGAACCACTTGGGGTGACCTATGGCAGAGGTGTTGGTTATCCAATAAAGGTTCCTGAGGCGGCGGTACCCATTCCCGCCTCGAACAGGAATCCCTAGTGAGGAGGACTGTGAATAAATTACTAAGTTTAATTTGTATTCAAATACAGTCATAGATAAAAAAATTTAATTAAAGTAAAAAAGATTTTAAAACAATGTAGGAGAGATTTCCTCCTAATAGGTTTATAATACCTAAAAACACACATAATATTATATTATAGTCTTATATCGGAAGCCACTATTTGAAGCTACTAGCACAAGAATTGTCTACGTCTTACCCCAAATTTAATATGAACTGTGGCGATAAATCGAATTATTTTGACGTGATAACGTCTTATAAATCGATGAATGCCGGCCGCACTCACGAAAAAGCACGACTCATTGTCACGTTGTCACGTTCCGCCTGAGCCGAGCGTGCAAGCGAGGACACGAAACAAGCGTTCGGCTTGTGACGCATCTATCTCTCTTCCACTCCGTCGTTTTTACATGACGTTATCACGTAAAATTATCGTCCGTAAACCGACTTTACGGACAACCAATTTTTTTCGAGTATTATTATTTAATACGAGCCAAAAATTTCGGGATATTCTGAATCAAAAAAATTGTAATAGGTGTCACGCGAACTGTTTGAAAACTGAATGTACTGGGATTGAATATATGGAACGCGGGAGGGGGGTTGGCGGCACCAGGGAGCGGTAAAGGGGAGAGGAAGGCGGAGAATCTGGAAGGGGAACGCTAGAGAGGAAGGAGACGCGGGAGTGGAACGGGGAAGCACGGGAAAGGACATGCAGGGAGAAACAATTTATTTATTTGAATGTGGCATTGCAACGCATGCCGGGAGCTAGCTAGTGATGTAAAACAATCATGGGAATAACCTTCAAAAGTTATTCCAATAAAATTGGATATTTACACTTTGAATGGCAGGAGACCATATTTGTTCAAGCTCACATGCGTCTCGTATAAATCGCTGTAACTCCCTTATTATCAAAGTGAGAATTATGTTCTAAACAGCGTTGAAAAGGCAAAACACCACGTTTTGTAGTCCAATCTAAAAAATAACGACAAAAAAAGTAAAATGTACACCTTTATGAAACCAAAATTTTGAATCGCAATTTGAAAAAAAAAAAAAAATTTAATTATTTTTATATAAAAAGATAAAAAATTGAGGTAACAGTTAATAATAATAATAATAATAATTGGACAATTTATAGAGCGCCGTTTTTGTGAAAAATCACCTCAAGGGCGCTTTGCAATTTTTTACAATTTTTTTTTTTTTTTTTTAATTCTTAGGATCTATCTACTTTTATTGTTTACAAATAGATACAGAAACATACTTACCTGGCAGGTCACTTTTGATAAACACACTTTTTTTTAGAAAGTTTATGCCTGGGGACGATACGACTTTGCACGTGGAGGACATTATATTGAAAACACTGGACATTGCATGAATTTACCTTTGCTACCCTCATCACTGTTGATTTTACATTTATAAGAAGATTAATGCCAAAATTGAATTAGTATTTATTTTGAAAGACTAGTGAATTTAGATCTCTTTGGGACTGGAAATTTTCATAAAATGACCTTTAAAAAAGCTTAAAATAAGAATTTGATTATATTTTACACAATTAGGCGAAGGCGAAGGTGAAAGGTTTTTTTTTTTGTTTTTTTTTTTAAACTTATGGATACGACTGTCTAAAAAGATGAGTTTTAAGTTTAGATCTAAATTCCGCTGAATCTGTGATCTTTCTTAACTCGTGTGGCAGTCCATTCCAGGCTTTAGGTCCTGACACTCCGAAAGCACGCTCACCGAATTTAGTATCTGGTGTGCGTTTTGGTTCCTTCAACCTTCCGATAGCTGATGTTGCTGCTGACCTAAGGGTTAATTGTCGAGGATTGGAATTTTCTGGAATACACATTTCCGATAAGTAAGCCGGAGCCATTCCGTTAAGAGACTTAAATATCATCCAGCAGAGCTTAAACTGGATTCTTTCGGGACACTTGAGCCAGTGAAGGTTTATAGTGAAGTTACGTTTATAATACATTTATATAATAAAATATGTATGTGTTTTTAAAAAAAATTCGTTATTAGTAATTTTAATTAGAAAAAGCGTGAGCGTTTTTATGTTTGCATGCAAAAATTTTATATAAAAAAAATTATATGTTTATTTTTAATTATAAAATTTGAAGCGTATTTTATCACCTTTCAAAAACAGTTTTTAATTTTTTTAATATGTTCAGAAATATTCCATTTATTTGAAAAATAAAACCTTCTAAAAAATACTCCAAAATTCTGAAGGGTTGATAGTTTGATTTTCGAAAAAGTGAGTTTGGCTATTGTTGGTCTGGTGGTCTCATTTGAACCATTTAATTAAAACCTTTTCACGCATGACTTGCTTGCCACAGTATTTCGGATAGTGAAATTATGCTTGCCATGCATTAGATTAATTAAGTCGGGAGGCTTTCAAATATATGTGTGGCAGTTTTTATAGGTGATTTTAGTGGCGTACATTATTAATAAAATTTAGTAAAAATTTTATACTAAAAGTGTAATCTATCGCACTGAAACGTGCTGAAAATGGTATTCGGTAATTTGACATCAATAAATAATGTTAGGTTAGGTTAGATGTTAGGTTAACCGTGGTCGAGGGGTAAGGCTCTTGCCTCGCGATCCCAAGGTCACTGAATCGAATCGCAAATAAATTTTATTTGATTAATTTGTGTTTCACAAAAAAATCATTTAAAATAATATGAAGTATGTTTGCGGAATGCATTCGAGAGTGGAAGATACTCTCAGTATCGCCCTGGTGTAAGACCACCATTCAGAATTGAAAGTTTGGTGACCAGATCTGAATAGTCAGTTACTTCCCCACCTTCCTCTTCTCCATCTCCTCGTCCTCACTACTTGTAGCCTTAAAACACACTCCAACTGGGGATGCCATAGTCTCACTGGCTCCAGATGGGAACAGCTGGGATTCTTGTGAGGTATTCACATAAAAAATGACTTATTATTTATTGTATGACATGATTGTCAGTCATACAATAAATAATATAGAAAGAATAAAAAAAACTATAAGATTGATTATACGTATTAGCAAACGACACAGAAGAGTAATCCATAGTACAAATTAATATCAACATATTTTTACTACAAATTATTTTATTTATGACAATTATAAGCGATGCTATAAAAATATTACCATTTGTTATTTCGGCTACTGGCATTATAACTAGCTCTTATTCAAAATTTAGGCTTATTAGATTTATCAAAGAATCTTTATATAAAGATGCAAAAATCAGTCATATTGAACACATGTGGGATTACGAAAGATTTTTTAAATATTTATTTATTTAAAATTTACGGCACAAAGTGCCATTTACAAGCTTGTGTATATTTAATTACAGTCATAGTACATTATACAGGCATTAAAAATAAACAATAATATCAAAAAATCATTATGTAGTGACCTCGTTAACGTATAATTGGCTGAAATATTCGATCAGTACAACCTTATATTTCAGTATGGAAATATTAAAAATATCAGCCACGTTGGCATAAAAATTTCCAGTGGTGTGTAATCTATTTACAACTGAATTGGAGCCTGATACCGACATATAGTTGTCACAATAAAACAAACTAGGGAACCTTGATCTTATTGTAGGTATATGAAAGTGAATCAGTTTTAATATATCAGGGCTATCCAACTGATAGTTAACGATTTTATACAAAAATATCAGATCAAAAATTTTTCTTCTGTCACTTAATTTCAACAATTTTAATGAGTGCAACAAAAAATCATAATTTATTGATTCTAAGGGAATTCCAAGTCTAAAATTAATACACCTCAAAAATTTGTGTTGGACTCTTTCAATGGTATTGATGTGATTGTTGAAGACAGGTGACCAAATTGTTGAATTATATTCAAGAATGCTTATATTGAGGGATCAGTAGGATTCATCGGTCCAGTTAGGAGTTCTATTGAGCCGAACGCTCTGATATGAAAATATCTGGAGTCGGTGAAGTATTTTCCCATATGGTCTCTGGTAGGTTGACGTGTTGTTCTTGTATAGTTTTGAATTTATTATACTTACACAATGCAATTACATCGCGTGGATTGACTAGATGATCATTTGTGGAAAAGTGTGTGGAAGGGTTAAATTTTTCCTGTGGGGAAGATTTAACCCGGACATAAAGTCTAGAGAACAAAAGATGTATTTTTTCATTAGAATTTTTTTTTACATTAACTCCATACAGGAGGCCCTGAGGAAAATAATTTCCCTCAGGGCCTATGTCATCTTTGAGGATGCTGTGTGGAGGGTGTTTTTGAGGAGAGGAAGGAGTGAACACGGGCCTTGAAGAGACCCATATTGTAGGAGGGAGGAAACACAGAGGCCGGCAAATCGTTCCACAGCCGAGCTGTTGAACTCAAGAACGAGTCGTAGAAACGACCCGTTCTCATGTGACTAATGTCAACCGTGTACAAATGTTGAGCGCGCGTTTGGCGTGTTTCCCGACTATGCACCGGTGCCGAGGGGATCAATGACGCTGGTTCCTCTGAGCATCTTCCATTGTAATACCGGTAGAACAAGGACGGCATTCCCACCTGGCGCCTGTGCTCTAAAGATTGCAATCCGTTTGTTAAATTATTGTTCGCAAATTTATAATGAACGCAAATGAGAAACAAATTTAAAAGAATATCTCAAGTCATAGTATTTGAAAGAGATACGAAAGCAATGTGCAATATAGTTGTGATTGATGAATATTTGGAGCAGGTGGATGGGTTTTTTACGAGAGATGGGAAGGCAGATAAGAGATATTGAAAGTATGGTAAATACAGGTAACTCCATTAATGGAGGACTGAAAGCCGTTGGCGCCAACAAAAAACAGAAGCGAAGCTAGCAGTCCACAATAGAGTGTTGGTACCTACCCTGATGTACGGCAGTGAGGCGTGGAACCGGCAGAAGAAGGATGAAAGTAGACCGAATGCTGTAGAAATGAGATCCCTGAGGCGTATGTGTGGTAAACCCATGAACGATGGTGTGAGAAACGTGGAGATCCGCAAAGAATGCAAGCGTAATAAGTAAGATTAAGTACCAGAGAAAAATCACTTTTTCATCTTCAAAAATGTTCTACTAATCTCAGACAAAATGCTTTTATATTCAGTTCATGCAATGTATTTGATAAGAATTTTAATAATATAGACATATTCTCGTGTAATTTAAGTACCTTAAAAAAGTATGTCATAGCCAACATTAAATAATTTTTTGACCGTGTTGCAAGTTACCATGTTATTGCTGTGAATCCTTTCCAGTTGCATACTTGTCTTTCGACTTACTATTGTATTCACTCTTGAGTTGTAGGTATGCACAATGTACATATTATTATTATTGCTGTTGTGGAGTGAGAATAGATTTCTGACTCTGAATACTTCATGTTGGAAATTTAGTAAGCAGGTTATTATAGTTTATATTGTGTTTTTATATCTTTTTTTGAATAATTTTAAGTTCTTACGGGTACAGGACCCTTACTTTTTTGTTTTACTTTTTAATTATGTGAAAATCTGTCATTGGATATTATGTTTATTGTTTTTGTTATTATTATAAGTGTAAAATATCTGTTGATTTTCCATAATAAATAAAATAAAATAAAGAAAGGGACGCTCAGATGGTTTGGGCGTGTAGAGCGAATGTAAGAAGCGTAAGAGTGAGGAGTGTAAGAAGAATATATAACGCAAACGTGAATGGTAGAAGAAGTCGGGGACGGCCGAGAAAGACATGGCACGACCAAGTGAATCATATACGTGAGTCAGGCCATGTCAAGTGCCAGAATAAGAGAAGAACATGTATGAGACGATGTATGAATTTGATCGAGGCAAGGAGTGTGTGACAAGATCCAGTTGTGTGGTACATCCTCCCTGTCTACCCCTGCGGGGAAACGGCGCGATGGTTAGTTAGAGAGTTAGTTAGTCAATTTAATGGCTAAAATTATCTGTGACAGTTTCTATTGATTAATGTTTTTTCTTTCTTATTAAATTATTTAAAAAAAAATACAAAATAGCCCTTGAAATCATTGCGTTTGCCAAGAGTTGTATATGCCTTTATTTATAAATTCGAATTGTTCAAATTTTATGAACTGGCCATAAGAAAACATACATTTTTGGCTTGTGGCTTTCTCGTACGCTTTTTTCACTTCATCTCATTGCACGACCTAAATAACACGGTGTTAATATATAAATTTCAATCTGTATTACGTAATATAGTATAAAACGATGATATTTCAATCTTCTATTACAAATTATTTTCCATCACCTCAATTTAAACTTTAATACAGCATCTTGAGGTATGATTAAATGGTATCATCTTCTAGTATAAATTATTACTTATAAATTAATATCTTATACTCTCACTGAAGAGGAAAATCAACAAAGATATGTTGTGGGCGTGTCCGAAGTAAGCTCGATTTTTCCTTACTTTTGCTGAAATTATTGATAAAACATTGTCTTGTAAGGTGGGTGATCGATGGAAGGCCACTATAAGAAATAAACAGTTATTTTTCCTTTATTTACTGGATAAATGAAACAAACAAAATTATTAAGTAACACCTTGTTTTATTATGTAAGTTATAAAACATTTATTTTTATTACAGAGTTAATGATTATTTATTAAATTGACGTTTTATTACTTTCTTCCAAACGGCCTTGCAAGGAACAAGGCTCCATATATGACCAATATAATAAATCAGTCGTTTAACTTAAAACAAACATTGTGACAATCAAAATATCTGCTTATACTTAAACTACATAAAAAAGATCTTTCATTAAAATAAAACATTTAACACTTCTCTTATTAAATTCACATAAAAAAAACCTAACGATCATTACTTGAACACTATCATAAAACGAAAAATGTATTCGTGAAAATGTTAAATAATTTTAATGAGTATTGTATTGATATCAAATAAGTTGCAAATAACCTTTATAATGAAATAAAATTAAAAAAATTATAACCGACCTAAATGGCCTTCTTATGGGTCCATTCATTGTAGGGCCAAATGTTCCTAAAAATAAAATTAATGAAAGTATTATTTTAAGTAATAATATTACGAACTTATACATTGTTTTACCTTTCCCGATATGTATTTACAATTAAAAACTAAGTGTTAATATTTTAGTGATTCTTAGATGTTCCTAGTCCGGTGCATAGTCGGGAAACACGCCAAACACGCGCTCAACATTTGTACACGGTTGACATTAGTCACATGAGAACGGGTCGTTTCTACGACTCGTTCTTGAGTTCAACAGCCCGGCTGTGGAACGATTTGCCGGCTTCTGTGTTTCCTCCCTCCTACAATATGGGTCTCTTCAAGACCCATGTTCACTCCTTCCTCTCCTCAACAGCACCCTCCACACAGCATCTCCAAAGATGACATAGGCCCTGAGGGAAATTATTTCCCTCAGGGCCTCCTGTGTGGAGTTAATATAAAAAAAAAAAAAAAAGTAAGGCCCTTGTGCTCCAGCAAGGCCAACTGTCAATTTTTGGTCGGCCTTACAAGGACCCATTGGTTCAATTTTTTTAATTGAACAATAAATATTTTCATTGGTCGAAAAGTCTTGTGTCAATTGGTGGTCTAGTACAGAGAAATCGATATATTACGAACTTATACATTGTTTTACCTTTCCCGATACGTATTTACAATTAAAAACTAAGTGTTAATATTTTAGTGATTCTTAGATGTTCCTAGTAAGGCCCTTGTGCCCCAGCAAGGCCAACTGTCAATTTTTGATCGTCCTTTTTTATCCATTGGTTCAATTTTTTTTATTGAACAAGTAAATATTTTCGAAAGGTCTTGTATCAATTGGTGTTTTAGTACAGAGAAATCTATAGTTTTACAGTATCGGATCGATTGGTTTAACTACTGACGATTTTATATCGATATCTTAAGCATGGTTGCACTGTTGACAGCGGAACTGATATTGACAAGTAATATATAAGAAATCAATATACTCTGGCAAAACTAAAATATGGCTTTACATTCCTTAACGTTAAAACGCTAAGTAAAAATCGACAATTTTTTTATTGAAATTAACTTATATACCTATGCATTGGTACTTCGCACGTCCTTTTTGACACTAAACGGGAGTTAATTACTAAATGAGGTATTTGGTCATATTTGAAACACTTTCCTTTCTCCAAGATAGAATAATAATAAAGAAGGAATAAGTTGATCGCGTTTATGGATGCGTATATGATTTGTGTCAGTTCTATGAGCTTCGTTAGTTCAATAATAGACGCTTTGCATAACAAACGACTTTATTAAATAAAATTGTGTTAATCGACTGCTTATGTAAAACTCGGGAGATGGGGATGAGAACAATCACAATTTAATTTTTTCTTAAGCCGCGCTAAAATTGGCGGCTTTTGTCAACCAACTGTCGGAATCGTATTTTGACCGTGCTCACAAATAACGCCAACTGACCATAGATGACAAATTTAGTCAATATCGTATTGATATAGGGTTTTATCGATCGTTTATACCAGACCTCCTGATCGGTTTTCTTTCGATTACGTGGATTTGGATGACGTTTCTAGGGATCTTTTGTTCGGTGTTATCGGTTAAGTGAAATATCCAGAATTGCATTTTGGCCCCAGGGCGAGGGATATTATTAATGGTTATTATTAATTAATTGGTCACCAGGGGCGTAGCGGCTGTGATTGCAATTACTGCAAATTAGTTCGTCATGCGACGCCGCTGCAAGCACTGAATAAATAAACTCTAAAAGTGTTTGTTGTGGGCGTGTCCGTCTGCCAGAAGTAAACTCAAATTTCCTTACTTCTGGTAAAAATTTTTCAAACATCGATATTTTTCTTAAACAGATATATCGATTTAATTAGCCTGTCTGGTGCCTAGAAGTCATAAGGTCTTATACGAATTGACTTTATCTGTGCCCGGGTTTATGTGCTGAGGTTTGTCTGGGCTTTGCGGCGGATGCATATGCCCACCTGCTGCGTGGCGGGCCAGATCATGAGAGACTGTTTAAGGTAGGTCTTTTGACTTCTCTATCCTGACTCTCGACTTATCGCCTTGCACTACAGTTGGAGAGATGTGTTCATTCTTCCGTCACTCCTGGACACACTGACCTAAGATTCCTATCCACCCCTTATACTCCTTTCTTTACTAGAACTTCCTCTACTTCCTTTCTTTAACAATACTCTCCACATAGCATCCCCTAAGATGTTATAGACCCTGATGGAAATCATTTTCTGTGTGAAGCTAATGTAAAAAAAAAAAGATTTGTTTTATTTTGTCTGGTATTACAATAGCCGAGGTTAGATTAGTATGGATCACGTTAATTAAGCTAGGTTAGGTTTTTTCGCTTTTTTTTCGTTTTTTTAAAACAATGTGTTATTTTTTGACACTGATGGTTAGGTTTTCCCTAACAGTTCTATTTTATAACAGTTCTATTTGGTAACAGTTCTATTTTGTCACAGTTCTATTTTATCACAGTTCTATTTTGTCACAGTTTTATTTTGTCACAGTTCTATTTTATCACAGTTCTATTTGGTAACAGTTCTATTTTTTCACAGTTCTATTTTATCACAGTTCTATTTGGTAACAGTTCTATTTTGTAACAGTTATATTTTATCGCAGCTCTATTTTGTCACAGTTGTTTCTATATTTTTTTTCTATTTATTTAGTTAACGCCCAGAGGGCTTTTAAATGATTTGTAGTGCAATTTTAATTTGACAGATACTTTAAAACTTAGGAAATAATACAAAATAAACTACATTAGATAAAAGTCATATAAACACATGAACAAAAACAGAAAAATACGGCTATTTTATAGGTTTACAAGATGTGTTTAGTAATAGTGTTGAAATAAATGTTTTAGATGATCCACAAAACTCGCCAAATTGATATTGAAAATGCCAAGTTATATTTTGTTACAGTTATATTCTGCCACAGTTCTATTTTGTCACAGTTCTATTTTGTCACAGTTCTATTTTGTCACAGTTCTATTTTGTCACAGTTCTATTTTGTCACAGTTCTATTTTGTCACAGTTCTATTTTGTCACAGTTCTATTTTGACACAGTTCTATTTTGTCACAGTTCTATTTTGTCACAGTTCTATTTTGTCACAGTTCTATTTTGTCACAGTTCGATTTTGTCACAGTTCTATTTTGTCTTGGAACCGTTTCATAGAACCAGAGATTTATTTTAATAAACTATCATTAAATAATTACTCCATAAATTACTAGGAAATATTAACTCTACAAATAAAAATTGAAATTAAACTGTGCCCAAGAAACAAAGGGAAAATGAAAAAAATTAAGGCGCTTACAAATATATATTTTAATCCGCATTTTCATCGTACTGGTAATAGTCGTCCCATAAGGTTTATTTTCACTTGCGCCCGAGCGGAAACCGTAATAGGATGTAATGGACAAGTCGTTTTGGGAATTTGAGCCTTAACGCATGGTTGAGCAGGGTGGTGGCCCGAATTTAGGACACGTTATAAGTTATAATTTATTTTTTATCCTTAATAGCTAGGTCTAAATGTTTAATAAATCGTATTATACAACTTTTAATCTACAAGATTATGCAAATATAATTGTTAATATCATATTATAAAATAGGATTATTTCACGTGAAAAAAGTTTGATATAAGTTCTGGGAATTACATGATGAAATTCCATAGAAAATGATTGACTTCAAAGGAAATGGTCTGTTTTTTCGCACTAGCTCCACTCAGGAGGCCCTGAGAAAAATGGGGATGCTTGTGGAGGAATGGAAGGAGAGAAAATTCTGGAAAGGAATAAGGTATGAGAGATGGATAGGAATCTAGGGGTCAGTGTGTCCAGGAGGCGTATTTCCAAACCCTATACCGATTCAGTCGCGGTTCCGACAATTTAAATTTTCAATATCAAAATTTAAATATTAAGAAATAAAAATATTAATTTCTAAGGTTCACGTTAGAAAGATTATTTTATCTAGATTTTAGAACAATTTTTGTTTTTGCAAAGTGATAAAAAATAATCAATGTAGAGGTGTTTCTACAACAAATGGGAATAATATCAAAAATTTCATATTTAGAAATAAAATTATTCATTTCTAATAAATACATTAGAAAGATTATTTTATCCAAATTTTAGAAAAATTTTTGTTTTTGCAAAGTGATAAAAAATAACCAATATAAAGGTGTATTTAAAATGTAAATTGCCGCCACCGCGACTGAACCGGTGTAGGTTTTGGAAACACGCGTCCAGGAGTGACGAACGTGTGAATCTATCCCTCCAACTGCGGTAAGGCGATGTTCCGAGAGAGTCCTGCTGGAGAGATCAAAAGGCCTCCCTCGTACAGTCTCTTCCGATCCAGCCTGCCACGCAGTAGGTGCGCTAATGCATCCGCCTCCAAGACCTAGACAAACCTCACCCCATGTTCCGTAAATATTAATTTATCTGACCTGCAATAGTTTTGACAAGGCCGACTAGAGTATAGGCCTGGGCGCGCGACCACCGTACGACGAAATCAGTGCTGTCGCTAAATAATCTCCACTGTTTATGTTATTCTAATTATTACACTTATTTTAACTCATTTTTCAGCAGTAATAACAAGCATCAGCAATAATCGCCGCCATTTGTCAAACTGTCATCTAACTGTCATTGCTCGATGGCACTGACTTGATCACGTGACACTTCAAAATCTGTCGGGGAAGAGAAAGGTGGGATAGAGGAAGGTGGGGAAGTACCTGGCTATTCAGATATGGTCACCAAACACGGCTAAAGCCATTTCAAGCAACGTTTCAATTTTTAATGGTGGTCTTACACCAGGGCGATACTGAGAGTATCTTCCACTCTGGAACGTGCCGCAAATATAGTATATATTATATTTATTTAATTAATTGTGTAATTATTTATAAATGTAATTTATTTTTAAATGTAATTTATTTGCGCACGTCGGGATTCGATCCCGCGACCTTCGGATTGCGAGTCAAGAGCCTTACCTTTCGACCACGGAAGCCGTCGAATTAGGCCAGTCACCTCTAAAATCACCTAAAATTTACTTCTTTAACGGCCTGTATATTATAATTTAAAATACATAAAGGTAAAGTAGAACATAACATACTTGATATTTTCTATACCTTTTGATCAACATTTTTTTTTTTGGTTTTGTTAAGTATTTTGGCCTTAAATCCATTTTTAAATTTTCAAAAAACTCTTCAACCTTTTTTTGTATAGGTACCTATCTTCCTAAATGTTCAAACAAGAAATCTTGTAGGTAGGTACCGTAAATTGGTGATTAATTTGTCTTACTAAATGTATATTTTTGTTAGGCAACGGAACATCCGGAGTAAAAGGCTTAAAAACGTTACGCATGACATAAAATATTGAATAAATTTATTCTGTACATGCATATAATTTATCTATTAGTGATGTGGCCATAAGGCGGCAGCCACCCCGCTAATGAAGACAGCTGCGGTCAGGCGACCCCCTAATGAGCAGCGCCCTTTGATGGCCAAACAAGAAAAATACCACCCCCCAACCTCTACGAACTTCCACCCCCCGAGACTGACTTGAAGCAAGGGAAAGGTTAACGTTCTACGTCTCATGTTACTCGGGTGCTATTCCCATAGAAAATATAATAAAGCTAGGCAACGTGTCTAACGTTCACTAGTAAATATTTCTGAACAGAAATTCTTAAGAAATTTGATCTACAGGTTGCCGCCATTTTATATAAGATCTTTGACTCCTATTTACCAAGCCAATAGAGTAAATTATATATGTTATATTATATCAATTACAATGGAGTAAATTATATTTGTTATATTATGCAAATATAAACAATATAATTATATTTTAATGAAAAACAAATAACTTTGTGTACACCCCTATTTAATTAACAATATCAACATGTTTCGAAAAAATTATTAAAATTAACTTATTATCCTGACGAAGAAAACATAGTTTTCGAAACATGTCGATATTGTTAATTAAATAGTGGTGTACACAAAGTTATTTGTTTTTCATTAAATTAATAATGACGCCACAAAGTGAATTTGCGAATTTTGAAGAAACATAATTATAATTTACGTTCTCGGGGGTCGAGAGTTTTATTTTTATTTTTTATATATGAATACCGCACAAGAGTCCCAACTGCTCCCGTCTGGAGCCAGTGAGACTATGGCATCCTCAATTGGGGTATGTTGTGAGGAAGGTGGGAAGTACCTGACTATTCAGATCTGGTCACCAAACACGGCCAAAGCCATTTCAAGCAACTTTTTCAATTCTGAATTCAACAATACAATTTCAAGTCTTACACCAGGGCGATACTGAGAGTATCTTCCACTCTGGAACGTGCCGCAAATATACTATATATTATTTTTAAATTAATTAATTGTGAAATAACACAAATTAATCAAATAAAATTTATTTGCCACGCCGGGATTCGATCCCGCGACCTTCGGAATGCTAGTCAAAAGCCTTAACGCTAGACTACGCCGGCCGTTAAGGTTCTCGACTAATTTTAAGGATATTTTTTTTGACTGATTTGTGTTTTCACAATTAAATCATTTAAAATAATATAAGGTATATTTGCGGCACGTTCCGGAGTGGAAGATACTCCAAGTATCGTCCTGGTGTAAAACCACCATTCAGAACTGCTTGAAATTACTAAATCTGGTGTGGGTATGTGACTGAGTTGGCATCGCGTTTGGGTCCCACCATGGAGTCGCATGTTCGATTCCTCGGCTGGCTAAGTCCTCCATCACAACACAAGCAACATTTTTGCTTACTGCGGTGGTAGTAGGAGATTTTCAAATATTGTCAGGTTATTTATAACCCAAGAATATTTGTATTTCTTAAAAAATATACATACAAGTATATAATAATTTCCAAAGATAGCTACGGATGGATTTATTCAGAAAAATCTTTTTTTCTCTCTAATGTTTTTAAAATCCCAAAAAAAAAACATTTTAATGTAAGTTTGTTATGAGTATATTCATGATGTAGTTTTATCTTTATAGAAATAATATTTAAAATTTGTTGGTAACTGAACTTTTATTTCTGTATATTTAGGTATTTTAAAATATATTTTGGCCATTCTTAATATCATCTGTTATTTGGTCCTTTCCTGTTCATTTTGAATATTTTTTATATTGTGAGTGGTTTAGAGAAAATCCTCCACTAATATTTATTTATTTATTTATTACACGCCCTAACGGGCTTTTACATTCTAGTTTATAAGTTGAATATCACAGTTATTTTAAATACATCAAAACTCAAATAATAAATAAAATATAGTACAATGAAAAAAATGTAACAAAAAAAACATGTTGTCGCGGCCGATGCCACGACACGAGAATGTGTAATGTAAATCCTTTTTATGACGAATAGACCATGGATTTTGTTCTGAAGTATGATCGAAGGAGAATAGGTTTTGAAAGGAAGTCTCTTACCTTTTGACGGCTTCCTATGGCTGTTCAGAATCGATCCTGATTTCCCAATATATATGATCTGTACTTCAAAACACAATGTCTAACAAAGAACGACAAAAAAAACGAAATTTATCCGGTTAGAAGGATCAAAAATGTCACGGCCGATGCCACGACACGAGAATGTGTACTGTAAATCCTTTTTATGACGAATAGACCATGGATTGTGTTCTGAAGTATGATCGAAGGAGAATAGGTTTTGAAAGGAAGTCCCTTACCTTTTGACGGCTTCCTATGACTGTTCAGAATCGATCCTGATTTCCCAATATATTTGCACAAACCAGGTTTCAAGCCACGACACTTTTATTTAATAAAAAACGAAATTTTCTATTATTTGCGATATTTCGAAAGAGCGAGTTGTGAGCCATGTCACTATCAAATTGCAACTGTTACAAGTAGGTAATGCAAACTTGGGTAGCAATATTGTTCAAATTTTCTCCATGTAGGTAAGAACATCTTCTTTTCCTGGTAGAGACTTTGAGGAAAGGAGGGAGAGAAAGGAATACATGATTGAAGGACTTGGGGAATATGGATTAAGTTTTCTTTTTAAAAAACTGTTTCAGAACCAAACACATGTAATGAAATAAAATACATTTGATTACAGATTATGTAGCTCTGAGATGACGGATAGTATATATACGGTGTCCGGAATCTCATAGTACATCTCGTAGATACTACGAGAAAAGGAAACTGGATCTACGTCACAAAAAGAAACCAAAAAAACTTCTATTTCGGATTTACTGATTTAAAAAAAACTGGAGCTTCGACGAATTTTAAAATACATTTACTAAACCCCTAGCGATAGTTATTTTTATTGAATTTGACCTAAAAAGATAACAGATTTTTTTCAGATTAGTTTCCCGAACACCGCGTATAAGAACTACGGTAAATTCTGTGAGAATTTGTCTTATTTTACATTTTATTGACGGTGAATGTTAACAGCGACAAATATGATTAATTTCATTTTCGACACGAGTCGATCATTTTCAAAATGATTTGATCCGTGCCTTCACAAACACATAAAACTTTTTTTTTTTTTTTTTTTTTTTTTTTTTTTTTTTTTTTTTTATTTCTTTTATATATTTAATAATATTATTATTCAATTTATAAAAACAGTTTATTTATAAACAAGTTCTGCTAGGTAATTATTTTTACACGTGACAGCTGTTTCGCCTTCTGAAGGCATTATCAAACTGTGGTCTTGCCACATACAGACGAGGTATTTATGTTATTTCTAGATAGGATTTTGATGACTAATTTTAATTATGAGTAAACTGACTAAAATTATTAATGGTTATTACCCTTTTAAAAGATACCCAATTACTTATATTGTTTAAATTCGACTGAAGGTCGTTAAGTGCACTAATCGTTATTTCTAATATGAATCATTTCCAAATGATGACTCATGGTTTTATTTTCTGTATAATTAAGTTTAAGGTCGTTAATACTCTAAACTTATTCCTAATGTGAATTATTCCCAAATGATGACTCGTCAACCACGAGTCATCATTTGGGAATAATTCACATTAGGAATAAGTTTAGAGTATTAACGACCTTAAACTTAATTATACAGAAAATAAAACCATGAGTCATCATTTGGAAATGATTCATATTAGAAATAACGATTAGTGCACTTAACGACCTTCAGTCGAATTTAAACAATATAAGTAATTGGGTATCTTTTAAAAGGGTAATAACCATTAATAATTTTAGTCAGTTTACTCATAATTAAAATTAGTCATCAAAATCCTATCTAGAAATAACATAAATACCTCGTCTGTATGTGGCAAGACCACAGTTTGATAATGCCTTCAGAAGGCGAAACAGCTGTCACGTGTAAAAATAATTACCTAGCAGAACTTGTTTATAAATAAACTGTTTTTATAAATTGAATAATAATATTATTAAATATATAAAAGAAATAAAAAAATTAAAATGGAGTTCTACAAATTAAACTTGATAACAATAAATAAATCAATAAAAAAAAAAAAAAATACATAAAACTTTTGACTATTTCAAATGTAATTTCCAACACTTTGGATTTGGGGGGACCATTATTCGAATTCAAAGAAATGACTAATTGTTAAAATAAGATCAGAGGTTACCTACAGCTTTGGGACAGGGTTGATAACCAAAAAGAATTAACAAAATTAGCAGTCAGTCAGTTAAGGCGGTCATGGGTACCACCGCCCCGAGAACCATTGATTGGATAAACAACACCTCTGACATAGGTAACCTCAAGTGGCAATCTACGGCCGGTGATTTAGCAGGGGTGCCTGGGTTCATGGGGTGAGGTTTGTTCGGGTTTTGGTGGCGGACGCGCCTGCCCGCCAACTGCTGGCGGGCCGAATCTTGAGGAGCCGTATGAAAGAGACCCGTTGATATCACATTTATATGACGGCCTCCGTATTCTAGCGGTAAAGCTCTTGACTCGCAATCCAAGGCCGCGGGATCGAGCCCCGGTGTGCGCAAATAAATATTATTTGATTAATTTGTGTTATTTCACATTTAATTCATTTTATTTTATTTGTAAGAAACAAACAGCTTATATACATACAATAGACATAAAAATATACATGTTAACTGCAGTGAAGCCAAAAGAGTTTCTTCTGCTAATATATTTTCTAGATGGAGTTTTAATTTATCTTAAGCTAAATTTTAGACTTAGGAAGGGGAGAGGAAGGGGGGAGGAGGGGGAGGGGAGGGAGAATATAGGATAAGGATATGAGATGCTCTCGATACCTTCCACACCCCGTATCAATCCAATATCGCACGCGTTACTTCTATTCGATACTTCTGAAGGTTTAAATTAAAAATGTCTACGTTGTGAAACAATTCGTTGTATTGCGCACATATTCGAGGAATCGGGGAATTTTAAATAATATATAATATATTTGCGGCACGTTCGGCAGTGGAAGAAACTCTCAGTATCGCCCTGGTGTAAGACCACTATTCAGAATTGAAACATTACTTGAAATGGCTTTACTCGTGTTTGGTGTTCAGATCTGAATAGCCAGGCTCTCCACCTTCCTCTCTCCCATCTCCTTCCCCTCCCTACTTCCTCAAGCCTCACAACATACCATAATTGTGTTTGCCATAGTGTCACTGGCTCCAGACGGGAGCAGCCTGGGACTCTTGCAAGGTATGCACATAAAAAATATATATTTGTCACTCCTGGAAGCACTGATCCCCAGATTCCTGTCCACATCTTATTTATTTTCCTTACCAATACTTCCTCAATCGGAGTGTATTGTGAGGGTGACGGTAGTTAGGGGGGAAAGAGACGGAGAAGAAGAATCTGGAGAAATATCTGGCTGTTCAGATCTGGTCACCAAACACGTTTCAATTCTGAATGGTTGTCTTACACTAGAGCGATACTGAGAATATATTCCCCGCTGGAATGTGAAGCATATATACTACTTATATATATTATTTTAAATTATTAAATTGTTAAATGGCACCAATTAAACAAATAAAATTTGGCTACTACCCGGGATTTGAACCCGGGACCTCTGGTTGCTAGTCGAAAGCCTTATTCCTTGACTTTTTAAAACATGTAAGCCTTATTAAAATATTTTTAAAACATATTGTTTTATGATTATGTGTCTATAATGATGAGACGATCTCAAATTTGTATTTTTATTTTGATGAAACATCGTGTAAATAAATATTGAGTTCTTAGGGGTCGTACATTAATCACGTGCGACTCGAAAGGGGGGGAGGGGTTCGGAAAAAAATCACGAAATATCACAAGGAGGAGGGGGGATATATTGAGATATCACGTGTATTTATTTTTCGTTGAACGGACGATTTCTAAACCAAACAGCAGCGCGTGGCCTTGACACCGTTGCCAGGCAACAATTTCCCCGCGCGTTTTTTTTTTAATATGAATACCACACAAGAGTCCCAACTGCTCCCGTCTGGAGCCATTGAGACTATGGCATCCCCAATTGGGGTATGTTGTGAGGCTAAAGGTAGTGGGAAGGGAAAGGAGATGGGGAAGAGGAAGGTAGGAAGTACCTGGCTATTCAGATCTGGTCACCAAATACGGCTAAAGCCATTTCAATCAACGTTTCAATTCTGAACGGTGTTTCTACACCAGGGCGATACTGAGAGTATCTTCCACTCCGGAACGTGTCGCAAATACACTATATATTATTTTAAATGATTAAATTTGCGAAATAACACAAATTAATCAAATAAAATTTATTTGCCACGCCGGGATTCGATCCCGCGACCTTCGGAATGCGAGTCAAGAGCCTTAACGCTTGACTACGCCGGCCGTTGCGACAACCTTACCAGTCGCCAGTAAGACTGTGATTTTGACGCCGAATACATGCGTTAATCGTTGCCGCGTATATTTAGCCTTAAATCAATGGAACAATGTCTAAACTTGGAGATCTGTATAAAGACCTATTTGCAGAGTATAAAAAGGGAATAAAACCTAGCGTATTCAGATTTCACCTTCACAAACCTACCTCAGATTATACCTGTTTTTAAAGAAAATATTCTGAAAATTTCAATATACTTTGTACTAAAAAAATACACGTGATTTTGGGTATGGGTATTTTGGGTAGTCTAAAACCTCACTACATATCACCAGGCCCTGGTGGGGGTAAAAATGTTGCTAAAAAACATCACGTGATTAATGGACGACCCCTTAACAGTAAAATTAGTTTTTAAAATAGTAGTTACAAAATGAAGCCGTTATGAGCTTTTAAAGAAAGTATGCAATTGTGTCTGGTGACGTCACACGATACTGTGTATAGTTTCAGTATAATTCGAAGTGCTGCAGTCTGAAATATATGCATACATTTTTTAATATCTAATGTATATCTATTCTAAAACTACAACAATAATTTTCTAGATAGTACTACTATCTGGTATAATAAACAAATAATTAAATTCTAGAACAAATTTAGGTTCAGAAATCCTGCTTACTAAACTTTTCAAGGATGCGCATTTTCATTAGCATTATTCTGCATTATTTGTGAAATGGATAAAATAGATTCGAAATATAATTCAGAATATAATTTATATTTTGACGGCCTCCGTGGTCCCGAGGCAAGACTCTCGACTCACAATCCGAAGGTCGCGGGTTCGATCCCGGCGTGCGCAAATAAATTTTATTTGATTAATTTGTGTTATTTCACAATTTATTCATTTAAAATAATAAATAGTATATTTGCGGCACGTTCCAGAGTGGAAGATACTATCAGTATCGCCCTGGTGTAAGACCACCATTCAGAATTGAAACGTTGCTTGAAATGGCTTTAGCCGTGTTTAGTGACCAGATCTGAATAGCCAGGTACTTCCCCACCTTCCTCTTCCCTATCTCCTTCCCCTCCCCAATACCTTCAGCCTCACAACATACCCCGATTGGGGATGCCATAGTCTCACTGGCTCCAGATAGGAGCAGTTGGGACTCTTGTGCGGTATTAACTGTAAAAAAAAAAAAAAAAAATATTCCCAGGAATTTTGAAATGGTGGTCACTCCAAGTTTAATTCCTTCCGTGAACAGGGGCAAAGAGCAGCCGGGTACCTACCGCCAAGGCCAGGAGGTATTAGAAATATCAGGAAAATTTGGTCACACTATTCGAACAGAAAACTTCAAAAGGCATATTTTTTTTAAATTCTCTTTAGTACAATAAAATGTGTGTGTACACTGTCGTTTTTTCCATTGACTTAACATCTTTTTGGACATGTTATCTTTGAGGGTGAAATTTAGAGGTCTTTTTGAGGAAATGAAGAGGAAAGAAATAGAGATAACTGAAAAATCATTCCACAGCCCAACTGTTGTGCCCAAGAACGAGTCGCAGAGGCAATCATTTTTTATACGAGTCGTTTAATTTCTATATCCGCTATATAAACTTTTACTGATTCGGAGAAAACCGTAAAAAACTGTTACATCACTAGAGTAAATAAATAATTGCATTTTAATTTTTTAAATAATGAATTGGAGTAATATAAATTGGAAAAGTGTTCATTTTTTAATGTATGTTTGGCAATATTTAAGTATTTTCAATTAAAAAATGGATATAGCGGATTTTGATACTCACTTCGTGATTTGCTCACGACATAGAGGCTTTTGAAACTCAACTGACCTGGAGCGCAAGTTTCTAAACCCGCCATCTAGGCAAAATAACTGCTCGTGATTGGATGAATTCCGAAATAGCGAGTTTTGATAGTAACTTCTTGAATGATATAGCGGGTTTTGTTTCTCATTCGCAGTTTAAAGAGGGAATAACCAGACATAACCGAAAATATGTCATTTTTAAATAAAATTGTAGAGGTATTGACTCTTTTCTACAAAAAAATTTAAATTGATTTCGAAAGATTGTTATTTTGTCTAGTAAAGTTATGTTTTAAATTTTGAAAAAATATTTTATTATTTTGGCTGCTACTGTCCCTACTTTTTTTATATGAATACCGCGCAAGAGTCCCAACTGCTCCCGTCTGGAGCCAGTGAGACTATGGCATCCCCAATTGGGGTATATTGTGAGGCTGAATGTAGTGGGGAGGGGAAGGAGATGGGGAAGAGGAAGGTGGGAAGTACCTGGCTATTCAGATCTGGTCACCAAACACGGCTAAAGCCATTTCAAGCAACGTTTCAATTCGAACGGTGGTCTTACACCAGGGCGATACTGAGAGTATCTTCCACCTACTGAGCGAGTAGACAGTTTTCTGTGTCATCATGACAATCTCACTCGCCGATTCACCCGCTTTTAAATTTACCGGCTAATAGCTTGAAAACTCGCTCGCTCGAGGCTTTAGGATACGCTATAAGCAGGCATTTTATAGCGTATGCCTATAGATGTAGCTGTACATAACCATAGTTTTTTTTTCAAAATTTAATATAATCCGTTCATTTACCGTGGCCACAGCATTTTGTTCCAGAAGTCACGCGTGCCGCAACGCTGGGATGAGAGGTGGGGGGCGCTCACCTATTGTGTGCCGGACGTGGAATTCGAGCGGGAAATTCTAATTTCGAATGCGCGGGAATCATAAATACCTCGCAGGGTATAGACAACGAGCGCCATAGACTATAACGGCATATATAGATTATTTAGCCATAGAGAGATGAGGTAGACGGAGCAATACAGAATGGATTATTGGAGACCTGGGAGGTGAGGTACGAAAGGCTGGACATTAATCCGCTCACCACAACTTAAATTTGGATTTTATAAGTTACTTTATCTTGAAAATATGCATTTACATGTTACGCACGTACTATACATATTACAGTACGGAATTATTGGTTGGGGAGGGGCCTTTAAGATTTCCTTACAGCCTATAATTACAATTCAAAGAATAATTATAAAAATCATCCTTAGGAAACCATACGACTTCCCTACTTTAGAGATATTTCGGGAATTTAATGTACCATCTATCACAGAATTGTATAAGAGAAACGCATTATATCAAATCTATAAAGAATATTTTATCAAAAAAATTCACCCCTCAGATAGCATAAGCAATAGATATAAAACTAATGGCTTAATAGCCATTCCTTTGCTTAGAACGACCACGGCTCAACACCACTATTGATATTTAGGTGTGAGATGGTACAATATATTATTATCCAAAAACAAAATAAGCGTAACAGAAACATTGAAATATGAAGAATTTAAAAAGCAAATTAAGTCCTTGAAATTGGATAATGATATATTTTACCCTTAATTAACCCCTACAATCTGTAATATCTATTAAAAAAATGTATTATTGTTATTGTTTTTCGATAACTATTTTTTTCTCTAAATTGTTTTCCTTTGTCAAAAAATGTTTGTATATTTATTTCTATAAGTCTTTGATCATTGTATACATACTTATTAGAACATTATTTTTTGCATGTAAATAAATACTCCTCCCATAAACACGAGCTCCTAGAGCTCAACTTATGGAGTAGTAGAATCATAAAATGAATTATTATGTAAACCTAAGTAATTAACTAAGACGGCCTCCGTGGTCCCGAGGTAAGACTCTGGACTCACAATCCGAAGGTCGCGGGTTCGAACCCGGCGTGCGCAAATAAATTTTATTTGATATTTGTGTTATTTCACAATTTATTCATTTAAAATAATATGTAGTATATTTGCGGCACGTTCCAGAGTGGAAGATACTATCAGTATCGCCCTGGTGTAAGACCACCATTCAGAATTGAAACGTTGCTTGAAAATGGCTTTAGCCGTGTTTAGTGACCAGATCTGAATAGCCAGGTACTTCCCCACCTTCCTCTTCCCTATCTCCTTCCCCTCCCCACTACCTTCAGCCTCACAACATACCCCGATTGGGGATGCCATAGTCTCACTGGCTCCAGACGGGAGCAGTTGGGACTCTTGTGCGGTATTAACTATAAAAAAAAAAAAAAAAAAAAAATTCAAGATTTGAAATGAAATAAAATAAATAAATAAAAAAATAAAAATAAAAGTACGAGTAGATATTATAATAAAGTATGATTTGTGAATTTGAAAGTATTTATATAATGTATCTCCCAGGATCATTGCCTTTCAAAAACAAATGTTGTCAATTTTCTTTATAACATAATTATATTTTTTAACAAATTAGAGAGACAATTAGAGATTTATCTTTCGAAAGAACACCGTTATTAGGTAAATTTTATTTATTTATTTATTAATTATTTAAGGAACATAAACAGTCTTAGTAATACAATATACATAAGAGGGTGATAAAAAAACAAACCAATTATTAATGTTCACAGATAGGTATTTAGAAACAAGACTAACTGAATGTAAACTAGAATATTTAAGAAAAACAGAACTTAAAAAAGCAGCAATTAAAAAAAATGATAATACACAAATCCAAATTCAACAAATAATAAACCAATAAACAACGATGAAATAAGTGTGGTTATAACTGTAATAGACTGCAAAATAGGTATTGCGTTTGGGAAGGGTAAGGGGAGGAGAGGGATAAAGGAAAGTTATGGGAAAGTTGCCACGCAAGTAATATAAAAATATTAGATACAATTAATTTAATCGTCATGAATATGTGTTATTCGCACCTAGAATGTTATACAATGAAGTTCTGTAACGACAGTAACTAGCAGTGAATACGTCAGCACGTGTATCTATATTTGCAAATTTATTGTTATAGTAGTTACATGTCCTTTGTATAAATTCATTTTGATTGGAATTGGTGTTGCATCTATCAATATAGAAAAGGGTATTTTGTCTACTATATCGAATCGGCGCGTGGAAATTTATTTTGTTTAGCAACTCCGGGCAGTCAACTTTTGAGTTAATAATTTTGTACAGGAGCATCTGATGAGCGACAAACCTCCTGTTGAGTAGTTTCGTGATTCGATTTATAAAACACTAGATGTGCCAAAAATTTAAACAAAAGAAATCAACAGTCTAAAAAGAGTATACTATGCACTAATCCAGTCTTTAATTCAATATGGAATTATTGGATGGGGGGGTTCATACAACAATATTCTTACCCCGATCAAAGTGATCCAGAAGCTAATCATTAAAGTAATCCTAAAGAAACGCTTTTCGCAGATTTCACGGTGCCTCGAGTAGAGAATATCTTCAAGAAAAATGCAATTATCCAAATTCACAAAGATAATATCGTCAAAAAATTTGAAACCCACCAATCAAAAGATATCAAGATAACATCAAAATACCTAAATTTAATACCAAACTAATGCAAAACAATTACATCTATTTAGGAATAAAGTATTTCAACAATCTTCCGATTGAAATAAAAAAAAATCAAAGACATCAATAAACTGAAACTCAAACTGAAGCTACACTTCACCAGGAATAATTAATTAAATAATTACCTGTTTTTCTCTTTCTATCTATTTATTGTCAATCTTTATTCATTTCTATTTAATTTAGATTTTTCGAATTTCTCTAAAGTGCACAATATTTTAGTATGTAACTATATTCCATTGTATGTACATCTGCACATGAAGATAATCCAGAAGGTTTAATTGTTCCCATTATATACTTACCTATTGCATAATGTTATTCTATTTCTGTCATAATTAGTGTAACTCGCTCATCAAGCACAAGAACTAGCTTCTTCTTTGGTGAGATTGCAATTTTAAAGAATTTCTGAACCAATATGTAATTTATATTAACACCACTGTACACTTATATATCTATATTAAATAAATAAAAAAAAATTTAAAAAATACACATTCAAACCTTTTTTTATATGTTAGCTCCATGCAATTGTCGTTGGTAGGAATATGAGAGTCAATGTATCCAGGATTATGAATCCATCCCTCCCACAAGTCGATGTTCCGAGAGAATCTGGCTGGAGAGGTCTAGGCTATGTTTCCCTCAACCAGTCTCTCCCGATCCCGCCCGCCACGCAGTAAGTGGGCAAAAGACCTATGCAAACCTCACCCCGTGAACCCGGGCGCCCTTGCTAAGCAAACAACTTGGCGTGACCTACGACAAAGGTGTTGATTATCCAATAAATGGTTCCCGTGACGGGCGGCGGTACCCATACCCGCCTTCCAAATTGGAACGTGTCGTCCTATTACCAATATTGTGGATAAAATGCTTTATATTGTCAGTGAAATAAGGATTAAAGAACATATGAAATCTTACAACAATAACAGTTTTTTAGAGTTCATCCAATCATTTGTTGGAAACTAATCACACTTTTGACTTCAATAGTGGAATTGAATTGCTACATTCTGATTTTAATGGCATTTAGTTGGATAAATTAGAAATATTTGAGATCAGAAAGAGCGTGAATGCGAATTTAAATATTATTAATAATCAAAAATTGTTTTTAAATGATCCGATGTTAAACCTGTTTCCTTTGTAAATTGTTCTCTATTGCCCCCTTTCCTCTACTCATTTTATATTTCCATTGACTATGTCTTTTATTTATAATTGTGTTGTTTATGCCTATGACCATTGTTTTTATCTATTATTTATGATAAGTTAATAAACCCTGAAGAAGTGAGCTTGGCTCACGAAACATGTTGGTTTTTTAAACAATAAAAGTGGTAAAAACAAAGTTTATTATTTATTTTGAATTAAAATGGTGCCACAAAATAAGTTTGCTGCGTTTGAAGAAGTGTTAATAGTTTTATGGCGTTCGTGCTAGGTACTCGATATATACATAAGTGTATTGTAAACAATTTTATTTCTAAGAAAAACATTTTTATGGAATAAGTTTTGGGCCTCATCTTGACCTTAATATTAGGTCCTTTCTTTCTTAGGCTGACATCTTAGGGCCAAGACCCACCCTAGCAGACTTACGTGGAATTTTCAGGGAGGTTTTGAGGGTGGCATTTAACCTTGTTAAATATATGTTTTAATTAAATTGATTGAAGGGTCTCCAGGTGAATTGATGAGGTCATTCCTTACCAAACCGTTTCCGTGCGGTATTTATTGTGATCTCTGATTTCGGATAGTTCGGCTGCTGCTTCAAATTTCATTAAAAGGCGATGATGTACTACAAACTGTCATCCTTCTCTCCACTGGCTTTGGATGAAAGTCTGCCTGACAACATACCTCAATCTGTAGTTTAACTGGCTCCGGGCTATTGGGACTCTTGGGAGGTACACATATAAAGAAAAATCATAGTGACCCGACAGTTGATACCCTGGAGTTTTTTACCAATTTCAAATCTAAAATCCACTTCAAAAATATTTTTCTTCTTCTTTGTGTGCCCTATCAGGTCCCCCCGACGTTGGCGATCACTCTGGAAAATGTCTCTCTATCTTGTGCTGCCCGGAATAGCTCCTCCGCACTTCTAATGCCGGTCCACTCTCGTATATTTCGTAGCCAAGACATTTATCTCCTACCCCGCCCTCGGCGACCTTCTATTTTTCCTTTCAATATCAATTGGAGCAAGTGATACTTTTCCCCTCAAAGTACGTGACGCAGATATGAAATTTTCCTGACATTTATTGATGTGAGCAGTTCTCTATCTGCTCTAGCTTGCCTGAGAATTTCTAGGTTGATGATCATGTCGATCCGTGGAACCTTTAGCATTCTCCGGTGAAGCCACATTTCAAAAGCCTCTAACCTGTTTATGGCATTTACTTTCAAGGTCCATGTCTCACATCCATACAGCAAGACTGACCACAAACACTTTAACATTCTCTGCCTTAGTTTTAAATTGAGGTTGTCATTGCAGAAGAGGGATTTCATTTTACTGAATGCAGTTCTTGCAGAAAAATATCTTTAACTAGTTTAAAATATGTGTAAATAATAAAAATTAAAGTATACGATTTGGTGTTTGCTGAAATTGGGTGATAGTATGTGTAGGAAAAAACAAAGTATACAAGGAAAAGGGAATGACCTGTCTAATGAATACTAATGTCGGTATTGCTACATAATTATGGTCAGCTTAATAGGTACTTCCTACTTACATTTTTTAGTTACACTCATATTTTTGGTTGCCATCTTTTTGCAAAACAACCTTTTTAACACATCTTTGGGAATGCTGGGAAGTGGGTATTTTTAGGAAAGGAAGGAACGAAATTTCTGGGAAGGAAAAAGGTAGGAATCTGGGGGTCGGTGTGTCCAGGAGTGACGGAAGTATTTATTTTTTTATTTTTTTATTGAATATTATTATATTAATGGTACAGAGATTACATGTTTTTATAAATGAAGTAAAGTTTTCCTTTTAAAAAATACATTTATTAATAAGTATTACACCTTTTTCTAGAGCAGAGCTCGAGTTAAAAAGGCGGAGAAAACGAATGTAAAGCACAATTTAACAAATAAAAAATAGTATTTTTTTTAAGTGTAAAACAAATGATATGTATTTAATAGTGAAATAAGAAAAAAAAAAGTCATATATGTATAATATATATAAGTCATGTGTGTGTGTATACTGTGTATGTATAAGTATACACATACACACACGTAGATATACACACATACCTACATATATACACATATACAAAATGTTATCGCTATGTGTACATACATAAAAACATATGCATATGTGTACACATACATATATGAATATAACAGAAATGAAGTTGAGGAGGTAACAAAAAAGAAAGCAGAAAAATAAAGAAAGAAAAAGGATATCCGGTACTACAATTGTGTTGAGAAGTAAATTATTATAAGATGTAGTCATAATAATGTGTTTTTATTGATTTTTTTAATTTTTTATAATTAGTTTCCAATCTTAGATTAACTGGTAATTGGTTAAACTATTTCACTCCAGTATATTTATAGAATTGTTGAGCTGTGGTGGTGTTACAACGCGGGAATGAATTAATTCCTCCCACCGCGGTGATGTCCTTCTCATGTGAGTGTCCTTCTGGAAAGGTCAAAAGGTCAAAAGGTCTCCCTCATCCAGTCTCTCCCAATCCACAGTTGGTGGACAAATGCATACGACGACATGACCATTGAACGCGGGCACTCTCATTCAACAAAGTTACAAAACAAAACGGACTAGGGGTACGAGTAACTACGGCAGAGGTGTTGGTTATCCAATAAATGGTTCCCGGGGCGGCGGCACCCATACCCGCCTCCCAAATTGAATCTAGATGGTGTCTTAGATAAACTGACGGTAAAGATGGCTGAAATGCTAGATACTTTTGAAAGAAAAGTGCCGAGAAGAATATATGGACCCGTGAAAGAGGGGGAACAATGGCGCATCCGGCACAACAAAGAACTGTACGATATATATCAGGCCTCTAACATCTCTGCCCACATGAGACTCCTCAGGTCGAGATGGGCTGGACATGTATAGAGAATGCCGGATACACGCGTTCCAAAGAGAATTCTTACTGGACACCCAGGTGGAAAGAGAAAAGTGGGAAGACCCAGACTGAGGTGGGAAGGCGAGATAAGAGGGGATGCAGCATAGCTTCTCCAGATAACAAACTGGAAGTCAGCCGCTGAGGACAGGAAGGTATTTATATGGGAGATCTTTTTGACTATTCTAGACTTGCAGTATACTATTTAACATTTCCTTGCAAATATTCAATTCCCCAAATTGACTATTGTACGCACAAACTTGGACCAGCAAAAAAAATCACTATCGATGATTTGACAAGAGCGTATCATCAAATTTAGTATTAACATAATTAATTTTTATATTTTATTTCACAAATATAAAAATATTAGAAATAAACGTAAAGTGTCTACTAACGAGAATTGTACTTGCATCAAGTTCCAGAGTGGTATATACTATACATCGCCATTTAAAATCGGATCATTGCTAGAAATGGCTTTAGCCGAGATGACAAGGTGATACATTTCAACATTTCTCTTTCATATCTCTCTTCCCCCCTGATCTGACACTGAGAACTGACTCTTGTGCGGTGTTCAGATAAAAATTTGAAAAAAATCGACCAGTGGGAAATATTTATAAAACGCACTCAAAGTTTAAATTCCCACTAATTAATTACTTATTTTACTTGCGATTAATTTATATTCAATTACTACGTAATATTTAATTTGAAATCAGTCAAACTAATGATTACAATTAATTTATAGTATGATTTTAGATTAACACGGCCAAAAATATTAAGTGACTTATTTTTGGGCTATTATGTCGTATCGTGCTACCTCTTTCTTTAATCAACGGACAGCGTTAATGTCCTTCAGCCACATCTGCTCTGATAATGGACACTGTCAGAAACGTTGGCTAAAGAAGAAGGTAGCACAACACGGCATAATAACCCCAAAAATAAATCACTTTTATTAATTTACAATCAATTACAACAATTTGTTTACAATCAATTAATTAACAATGAATGCAATTAATATATACGTTTAATTTACAATCAATTAATCAACAATGAATGCAATTAATATCTACATTTAATTTACAATCAATTAATTAACAATGAATGCAATGAATATCTACATTTAATTTACAATCAATTAATTAACAATGAACGCAATTAACATCTACTTTTAATTTACAATCAATTAATTAACAATGAATACATTTAATATCTACATTTAATATACAATCAATTAATTAACCTCTTAGGCTAATTTGTTTGCTTTTCGGAACAACTCATATAGGTCTCATAAAAATCGTTATGTCTCCCTTATTACCATGGTTATATATATGAACTAAAAGATGTTAGAAATAAAGAAAGCCACTCATTATATTCAAATCTAACATTTTAAAAAAGAAATAATTAAAAAATACATTTTTATAAAATCAAAGCTTCCGAACGCAATTTGAAAAAAAAAATGAAACTTGGGGATTTTTAATCAATTATTTTTTACATGAAAAGACAAAAAAGTGGATTGATGACAACATTTATTAAACATTTGCTTAATAAAATATGTGTCTGTTTTTTTTTCGTTATCAGTAATTATATCTTTCAAAAAATAATATGTATATTTTGAATTATAAAATTTAAAAGCTCCTCTTTCATCACCTTTCAAAAACAGTCTTTAGTTTTCCGATGCTGAAATATTTTTACATTTCGACCAAATAAACCCGAGCCTTGTGGGGTTAACAATGAATGTAGTTAATATCTACAATTAATTTACAGTCAATTATTTATCAATCAACATACAAGAGTATGGAATGTATCGGGAGCATCTCCTGTCCTTTTTCTATATTCGCTCTTCCTCTCCCCTTCCTATAACCCAAAATTAAATTTAAGATATTAAAACTTCATTTCCAATGAACTTTAGCAAAAGAAACTTCTGTGACTTGACTTCAATTCACTCGTATATTTATCACTGTATATTATATGAAAGCTGTTTGTTTCTTACGAATGAATGAATAAATAAATAATTTAATTTACAATTATTAGTGTGTCACCAGGCCATCTACTCTAGAACAAAATAAGTATGAAAAATAAATACGTCAGTTTAAAACCAGTGCCCTTTGGGCCCAGAGCCAACGAAATTACCAAACGCCCTGGAGCTGGTCAAAACTTCCGGGAAATCTGTGTTGAAAATATCAAAATACATAATTCCAGAGAAACGTTTAATAGTCATGAGTCGACTCTTTTCTACTAGTACTGCCTTTACCAATGACAACTTTTATCTGCGGAGGCTTTTCCAGTAAATATGACTAGATATCTCGTTGGTTTTATAGTTTTAAGTATAAAGCAGGGCTGGACAAACAAAGGTAACAACACAGTAAGGAAAAGTTTTTGCATTGTACGCGGTACTATCTACGTCATGAGATAAACCACTAAAAATGTTTAAAAATTGGCAATCTGATTTATAAACATGAATGAATGAAGCTGTTGAAAGAATACAAAACAAATTATTACATTTTATAAATTTTAAAATGGTATTCCAGCAATTATGAATATACTCAAACTGTCGGAGAGAAGAATTTTCGCTGACTTGGTATTTCTATATAAAATTCTAAATGATTTAGCTGATAGTTTGGCATTGCTTGAATTGATAAGCTTCCGAATTCCACTTCGTAATATTAGAAGTCGAGATTTATTTCAGTGCAGAAATTCTTGGACTAACTACCATATCTATTCCTCTTTGTCCAAAATACTAAAGGAGGGTAACAATTATACCAAGTTGCGATCACAGAACACCCTTTCGAAAAGTAGGCCTCAACGGCAAACGCACGCTTCTCACTGTTCCAACGCATGATGGCAATTGTGTCGAGACAAAATTTTACAGTTTCGCCTCTCGAACGAGGTCACTAGCGCTCCGCTACGACATCAACCGACTGAATTTTTTTTTTACATGAACTCCACACAGGAGGCCCTGAGAAAAATAATTTCCCTCAGGGCCTATGTCATCTTTGGGGATGCTGTGTGGAGGATTTTTTTAAGGAAAGGAAGGGGAGGAGAGTTCTGGGAAGGAAAAGGGTTTAAGTGGTGGGTAGGAATCTGGGGTTTAGTGTGTCCTGGTTATCCGCCTCCAAGACCTAGACACACCTCACCCAATGAACCCGGGCACCCCTGCTAAATCACCAAACGTAGCGAACCACTTGGGGTGACCTATGGCAGAGGTGTTAGTTATCCAATTAAGGTTCCTGGGGCGGCGGTACCCGTTCCCGCCTCCCAAATTGAATGGCGCATATTTAAAAAAAAGAAAGTTAAGCTGCCGCACCCTGTATATTACGAGTACATTCAATAGTAAACGTGAAAAGAAATTATATTATATAATTTGTTTACGTGAGTATGTATTTATTTCCGAGTAAATATACTCGAAATATAGTTACTATAATCTGTAACGACCTCCCAGATGGAAAAATATCAATGCGGCCCTTTAATTAAAAAACAGATTCAGCCCTGAATTACAGGCTATCGTATAAACCCGTACTATGACACGATAAAACCCACCGCCCCCCCCCCCCCCCTGGTTACAGGCATTATGAAATATCGGACATGCCAGAAATATTTCATAGAATTTTGAGACGGCCATCGAAGACTCGGTCAAGGCGTTTTCTTCCTGACACTAAATTAATAAAACCAGAATAAAAATGTGCGAACCTTTATTATAAAGACATTTCAAATAGGAAATAAAGTTTTTAAATGTTAATAAAATACGACACTTCCAAAAGAAACAGGCAAGGCTCTTGAGATCGCAGGTTCAAATCAAAAAGATAAATTTTATTTGATTGATTTTTAATTTCACAGTTTAAACTAATATAAAGTTTATTTGCTGCACGTTCCAGAGTAGAAGATACTCTCAGTATTGTCCTGGTGTGACATTCAGAATTGAAACGATGCTTCAAACGGCTTTAGCCATGTTTGGTGACTAGATCTAAATTGCCAGGTACTTCCCACCATCTTCTTCAACTCCTTCCCCTACACATTTACCTTCAGCCTCACAACATACCCCAATCAGGATGCCATAGTCTTCAATTGGGGTATGTTTTCAGGCTGAAGGTAGTGGGGTGGGGAACAAAGTGAAAAGGAGGAAAGTGGTGAAGTAACTGGCTGTTGAGATCTGTTTCCAATTTTTCAATGATCAAAATACATATGTTCGTTTTTTAGCTGAGTGAACAAATGCGTCGGGCTCCCGTCCAGTAGGTCAAGCACAAATAAATCGATAACTTTATAATTTCGGATCACGGTTTAACTATAGTCAGCTAGACTTATATTGACAAATAAGAAAACAATAAATGTTGGCCACGTTGGCAGATCTGTCTACGATTTCACATTCCGAAACGTCAAATACCAATCAATTACGTAAAAATATTTAAATTGGCTTTGTTGAATTGATATAACGACCTAAATACGCATTATCAGTCCGCATTTACTTTCAACACAAACTAGGCTGTTAATTAGTTAATAAGGTCTTTAGTCATATTTTAACCATTCTCGTTTTTCAAAAATCGAACGGAATAAATTGATTGCATCTTAGATGCATTATTTAAGTCTATGGATCGCGTTTGCGACTTCTTTCAATATTCTAGCTTCGTCAGTTCAATCCGTTCATTAAATAAGCCAGTAATTTTGCATAACGAACGACGTTATTAACAAATATTTGTTTATGTACAGTTAGCCGAAACTTATCTGATACTATGGAGGCCGCGTTAAAATTTATCAATCAAGTCGGAATGTTTATTAATAATCGTTGACCGTGCTCGCTAATATTGATAACTGACCATATATATATGACGGATTTAGTCAATATCGATTGATAAAGGATTTTATCGATTTTCCATGCTAGACCTCCAAACGTCGTAGATTCTTACTATATTACTTTGCTTGTTGATTTCTCCATCATTGAACAAGCAATTTTTTCAGCTTGTAGGATGAATCAAAATATGTTCAGGTTATTTGGTTATTCGTGACGCGGGAATATTTTTCGTATTTCTAATACAGAAATATTTTTTTAACTAATGCCAAGTTTCGCAATTAACTTCTAGAATGCCATAAAAATATTTTTAAATGATTCATTTTCACATAACACATAACTTTTACAAATAATATTTAAAATTAAGTCAGAACACGTCATTTTTCCAAATTCCCAAAGTTCGGTCTGAAAAGTTTGATTATCTATATAAATATTAATGGAATCTCACAAGGTTACAATCTGAAATACATTGTAATATTACTTTTGATTAATGTATTTTGCAAAGCTATGGAATAAGAATTAGTGTCGCCGCAGGAGACATGGCATGATCAAGTTAATCGAGTATTTGAGGAGGTAGCTGCTTACTTTTTTACATCAGCTCCACAAAGGAGGTCCTGAAGAAAATAATTCTCCTCAGGGCGTCTTTGGGGATGCTGCGGAGGGTATTTTAAGGAAAGAGAGAAGAGGAATTTCAGAGAAAGAAATTGGTATTTGTTCAGTGTGTCCAGGAGTGACGGACGAATGAATCCATCCCTCCCACTGCGGTGCAATTCGATGTTCCGAGACAGTACAGCTGGAGAAGTCAAAGAGAATCCTTGAACCATTCTCTCCCGATCCGGTTGCCGTACAGCTGGCAGACGCGTTCGCCACCAAGACCCGGAAATACCTCACTCCATCAACCCGGGCACACCAAAGTCACTAAACGTAACGAACTTGGGGTGACCTATGGCAGAAGTGTTGGTTATCCAATAAATGGTGGCGGTTCTCATACCCGCCTCCAAAATTGAGAATCTCCTTCTCTCTTATCGGAGGTTGACTGTCATCGGAGAAATCTTCCCGAAACGAGTTCTGGGCGTGTCCATGTGCCTAAAGAAAGATTTTTTTTCTTACTTTTGCTGAAATTAATCAAAGATTTTGAAATTTTGAAATTTATTCTTGAAAATACAATACATTTCATTGGCCTGTCATTGGGACCTCCGTGGTCGAAGGGTGAGGCTCTCAACAAGTAATCCGAAGGTCACGGTTGTAAATCCCAGCGTAAGCAAGTAAATTTTATTTGATTAATTTATGATTTTCAGAATTTATTCATTTTAAATAATATATAGTATATTTGTGGCACGTTCCAGACTAAAATATACTTTCAGTATTGCCGTGCTCTAAGACTGCAATTCAGAATTGAAATGTTGCTTGAAATGACGTATTTGGTGAGCAGATCTGAATAGCCTGATGCTTCCCAACCTTCTTCTTATCTTATTCCCCTCCCCACTACCTTCAGCCTCACTGTTAAAAACTGTTGAAAAATACTAACTAATTATATTGTGTCAATTGTCTCTCTATGCAGTATTAACCCAGTATAAATAAATAAATACAAATCTGTTAAGCGGATCTTCTCAAAAATTAGGATAAACAAATCTGGAATGAATAATATTTAAAAAAAAAACTCTGCTGAAATTATACAAATTCAATCAAGTCAATATAGATTTCTTCTTACCGACGCCACCGTACTTCCAAAGTACTTTTTACCAACAAACCTAGGCAGGTTCTTAATAGGGCCGTTCGGTTTGGCGCGCGATCTAGAGCTTCCGCTCCAGCGACAGTCGACGTCTAACGTCCCGACGGTAACGACGCGCCCTCAGCGACGCTCTGACGCCGCGACGCCTTGCTGCCGCGAAACCTTCTCGCCGCATTTCCCGAAACTTTCAAAAACTAATACTTTTTTGAAAAAAAAATAAAGCTGAGTAACTTCACATCGAGAGATTCGTCTCGGAGCGGCAGAGGGGAGTACTGCAATACGAAGTAAGTGGAATTTATAAATTTATTTATACTAGTTTATAACCTTCCTCTTTATTATCTCCTTAAACTTCACAAAATAACCAACATTTAAGGATGTTTCAGTCACACTGACAGTCACATAAAAATCTTATTATTACAGTGATCTTAGATCGCCTTAATCTGACGTACGCTGTTTTAATTTTAAGATTTTCGCCTACATATTTTTTTTAAGTATTTTAATTATTTACTTATTTATTGTTGTTATACGCCCATAGGGGTTTTTACATAGATTATGAAATAATATTTAAGTTATCGAGGATTACACATACGTAGAAATTTTACCAAAAGTTATAAAAGTGAAAAATTTTATGAATATACAAGTGGTTTTTTAAGAATATAGCGTAAAACCGTGAAATATTTTTAAAAATATTATTTTTGGCAGTAACATAAAACAAAATATAATATAAAACATTATAATAACATATCAAATCGTTAAATATATTATACCCGCGTTACAATAATTTGTAGGATTCCACTAAGTGTTTGTTTAAATTGCATTTTGGATTATAAAGGGAATCAGCGAATATTTATTTTATATTTATTAACGCCCTAGTGGGCTTTTACAAGAAAAGAAGCAAATATATAATTAACAATATTAATTACATGTATTACATAATCAATAAAACAGAATAAATATGAATGCAATCGACTCGTTATGTAAAGAATATTACAACATAAAAAAGAAAAGAAATGAAATAGTACAAGTTGTACTTACAAAAAACCAAAACAATTCAGCTTTAAATATTTGTACATATTATTAATAATAAGACCTGGCATAGAACAAAGTGTAAATAGAACCGCAAAAATATTATAAAGTAAGTATACATTTTCTATATATAGTATATATCTACAATATCACCAAACTTGTTGCCTAAATCATGCATCCTATTGGTAAGTGAGTGTGATTGATAGTTTGTTGTGTATGTGTTACAAAAGAAAGTTATATTTTGTCTAGTATTCCTTGTCGGTACATGGAGTTTAATAGTAGCAACGATGGCAGGGCTGTCAATTAGGTTGTTTATGACTCTGTATAATAAAATTAGGTCTGAAATGATTCTTCTGTCAGAATATTACATTTCAATCATATTAAGATTCAATTTAAAAATCACAATTTTTTCTAAACAAGTTCTGATTGTATAACGTGTGACAGCTTTTTCGCCTGCTGAAGGCATTATCAACAAACTGTGGTTAGGTCACTTACAGATATATTTATATCCATATAAGTACTTTTAACGAAAATCAAATTACTTTTATTTGTATTATCAATGCCCTTATTGATTCCCGAATAAATTGGCGGAAATTATTAGTGCATTTTAATTGGTCGTTAAAAGTTTTCTCACTTATTGTAATGTTGAAAATTGACAAAACGTTGTTAAACGTGAATTATTTGCAAAACAACATTTTAAAAAGGGTGCATTTATTTGCTCAGGATGTTAAATTAAATTACTAATAGAAAAGAAAATGCCAATAAAGCATTAGCAGATTTTGTCTCAATTACTGACTTATTGAATAATGATTAGCTATTTATTGTGATTTGTTATTTGTTGCTGAGTTTACAAGTGATTTTTCTAAATCACAGATCGTTGTTATAACATGACACGTGTAATTTAGCCATTTTCTGATAATCTGTATTAATTTTTAAATATGTAGATTAATAATAAAAACTTTTTCAGATTTTTTTTTCATTATTTATTTTTGAGGTGTTATGCCATGTTGCACTGCCTCATTATTTAACCAACATCTATCTGCCCTGATGATGGACACTGTCAGAAACGTCGTAGCGGAACTTGGCATAACACCCCAAAATAAATAACGAAAATACTTTTGATCGTGAAAATTTAAAATCATATCAGAATTTTAAATAAGTGATCACTCACTCGGATCAAATCTTTTAGAAATGAATTTGGCCGTGAAGTTTATTTTAATGTTTTTTTATTGTTTTATGTGAAATAAAAAACTTGAATCAAAATAGATAAATGAGTGCTTAGAAAAACCAATTAATTTAAAATTTATTTTAAATCATTCCTCATATTATGGAACCAGAGTGTTCACTTTGAAAGTATCAAAGAGCATACTGTGTTTCTACTGATGACGGCAGAATAACACTTTTAAAATATATGCGATCACCTCAGTACAGGTTCTCCTAGTGAAGTGTTCACAAAACATAACTATTTAAGTTTTAACCTTTTAAATACAGTTGCAAATTATATTGCACTCTGCTACCTACCATGTTTTAAATTAACCAATATTAATCTAACATTTGGGAGGCGGGAATGAGTACCACCGCCCCGAGAACCTTTATTGGATTACCAAAACCTCTGCCGGAGGTCACCCCAAGTGGTTCGCTACGTTTGGTGATTTAGCAGAGGTGCCCGGGTTCATGGGGTGAGGTTTGTTTAAGCCTTGGAGGCGGATGTCCAGGACACACTGAACCCCAGATTCCTAACCACCCCTTAAAACCTTTTCCTTCCCAGAACTGAACACTGAACCCCAGATTCCTAACCACCCCTTAAAACCTTTTCCTTCCCAGAACTGAACACTGAACCCCAGATTCCTAACCACCCCTTAAAACCTTTTCCTTCCCAGAACTGAACACTGAACCCCAGATTCCTAACCACCCCTTAAAACCTTTTCCTTCCCACAACTGAACACTGAACCCCAGATTCCTAACCACCCCTTAAAACCTTTTCCTTCCCAGAACAGAACACTGAACCCCAGATTCCTAACCACCCCTTAAAACCTTTTCCTTCCCAGAACTCTCCACTCTTTCCTTTCCTTTACAAAACCCTCCACACAGCATCCTCAAAGATGAAATAGGGCCGGAGGGAAATAATTTTCCTCGGGGCCTCCTGTGTGGAACTCATGTAAAAAAAAATAATGTATATTTTTCGTGTTACTTGAACTTATCATATAATATATTATAATACTTGTGACCTATCTGTACAAGCGTAGAAATATATACATACATTTTTAAGTGTCAAAATTTAATTTCTAAATATTTGCGCTATAATTAATTTAAATAAAATTAAGTTCTTGTACGCTTTCTATAGGTTTATATGGAGATCAAGGGCTTTAACTTCTGGAGGAGGTTCTATATGATGGTAGAAGTCAAGAAAATAGATAACTTTTTTTCAAAACCCATTGTTTTTTTCCATGTTTTTTATTCCATACAGACAGTTCTAAAAGCGTTCGAATTTCTAACAAAGTTAAATTTAATTTTTTACTTGTACTATCATGTAGAATCATCTCCCAAGTTAATGCTCTACACTTCAGGACATTTTGTATAGCACGTTTGACCAGTATAAGATATAATCAATTAGAATCTTATAGTTTGTACAAAGATAAAAATATCTTTGTTATTATTTGACTTTTTAACTTGTTATAGGAATTGATTATAAATACAATCTTATTATGCATATCCATACTAATATTATAAATGCGAAACTGCTCGAGTTTGTTTATGACCTTTTCACGCATAACACAATATAAAGACTTTAAAAATTCATTCACCAATAGAAAGATAAATTATATGCGAAGACTATAATCTGTATATGATGGCAAGCTCTGGCGTTATGAAATTGTAAATATTAATATATTATATTTGTTATACGTTTTCTGTCGCTAACAAAAACGAGTTTTTGCTAACGTCAGAAAAAAATCGCTTCCATGGAAACGATGTTGATATATTTGTGGGCTCTAAGCTGGTAGGTACTCAGCCCCCTGGTCAGCTACTGCTCCAGAAAATTCAAATATTAGAATATGTTTTGTTTTTTTTGGACAAGCTTCTGTTTTGGAATAAATGTCAGATAAGAGTTCCTACATTAAAAATATAATTCGTAACGATTATAAAGACTGAATAATAAATAGTGTAATTTTTTATTATATTAACAAACTTCGAAATATTTAATCAAATGTTTGTAAGTGCATAAATTCCGAACGAATGAACAAAATTGGATAATTCTTTTTTTCTTTGAGTTATAGCTTTATGAAATTTAGGTGGCAGGCGAGATGTTTGAAAACTGAATGTAAGGGAATGAATGTATGGAATGCGGGAGTGGGTGGGGGTGGGGAGGAGGGGGATAATTGAAAAGTTCAACCGCTACAGTAATTTTCCGTAATACCATGCGAGCGAAGCCGCGGGGAAAAGCTAGTAAATAATAAAGCATAAATCACTAATTCGTTATAATAATCATTTATATTAATAAAAACGCTAAAAGTGACTTTGATGGGGTTCAGTGAACAGATTTTAAATACCAGATCAAAAGTTCCTCTTTTCATCCCCTTTCCCTTCTTAAACCCTTCAGCCTCACAAAATACCCTAATTGGGAACACCGTATTCCCACTAAGATCGGGCTATTAGGAATCTATAGCATATATTTTTTATTTTTTGTATTTTGTCGGCATAACAATTGTTGTAACAGTTTTTGGACATTTTGTTTTGCAGACTTTTATTTTATTTTTTAAGGTTGTTACTTATTTTTTTTAATTCGTTACCTATTTTGACAAGTCCGTGCCCGCGTCACACACACTCCTTTTTAATACTATGGGTTGTTTTATAGAATTTGAACGGTTATCAATCTTGAAAGTTAATTTTCAAGTTCTCCGAAAGTTCCATTGTTCTGTTATTATATTGGACAGATGCTTCACAGAACTTAAATAATTACAGAACTCCAATTGAACTTTCAAAGAACCAAAAAATTATCATTGAAATTTGATAAATTGTTCAAATTCTGTGAAACAGCTGGCACTAAGTTGACACGGACGTGTCAAAAACGGTAACGAATTATAAAAAAATAAACGACAAATATACATTATAAAACAAAACTTTTTGTATACAGAAACTTCAATCGGGTTAAAATAAAACGACGTGCGCAAGTAAAATTTATTAGATGAATGTTAGTGTTATTTTACAATTTATTAATTAAATCTATACTTAATATTATAAATGCGAAACTGCTCGAGTTTGTTTGTTACGCTTTCACGCGTTAACCAAACAACAGATTTTAAAAAGTCTTTCACCAATAGAAAGCTACATTCCAGCAAGGACTATAGACTGTATATAATGGTAATAACCAATAGAAAGCTAAATTATATGCGAAGACTATAGGCTGTATAAGATGGTTAGCTCTGGCGTTATGAAATTATAAATATTAATATATTATATTTGTGATACGTTTTCTGTCACTAACAAAAGCGAGTTATTGCTAACGTCAGAAAACAAATCATTGCCATGGAAACGATGTTGATATATTTGTTAGCTCTATACTGGTAGGTACTCAGCCTACTGGTCGGCTGCTGCTCCAGGAAATTCAAATATTAGATTATGTTTTTTTTTTATGTTTTTGAAAAAAGGTCAGATGAGTGTTCCTACATTAAAAATATAATTCGTAACGATTATAAAGACTGTATAATAAATAGTGTTATTTTTATTTACATTTACAACTCCGAAATGTTTTTAAGCTGAGATGGTTGCAATTTGGGAGGCGGGAATGGGTACCGCCGCCCCGGGAACCTATATTGGATAACCAACACCTCTGCCATAGGTCATCCCAAGTGGTTCGCTACGTTTGGTGATTAAACATGGGTGCCCAGGTTCATGGGATGAGGTTTGTCTAGGTCTTGGAGGCGGATGACCAAGACACACTGAACCCCAGATTCCTACCCACCCCTAAATTCTTTTCCTTCCCAGAACTCTCCTTCCCTTCCATTCCTTGAAAAAACTCTCCACACAGCATCCCCAAAGATGACATAGGCCCTGAGGGAAATAATTTTCCTCAGGGCCTCCTGTGTGGAGCTCATGTAAAAAAAAAAGCCCATAAATTCGGAACGACTGCACCAAATTGGATAATTCTTTTCCCTTCCTATAACCATCACCTCTGTTTTTGAGTTACTCATCTTCATTCCCGCTACCGTGCACTATTCGTTGAATGATTGATGTTTTGACATTAAATTTAATTTTGTGTAGATAAAAAATGATTTTTTGAATTTTGTATAAACGCGGTGTTATATAAATTGCCTATATATAGGCGCATTTTAATTGATGCAAGATTACACGAGACTTCTTAATTAATAGCGTACGCAACACAACTCACTGCAATTAAATAAACTCTAATGAATCAAGTAGGTCAAGGACACTGCTTCATGCGATTAAAACCATTTCAATACTTTTTTTAATTATTTATATATTTGTAAGAGACAAACAGCTTTTAGGTACATAAAAACATAAAGATACGTAATATACAAGATAAATAAAGTCAAGCCAAAAAGATCTCCTATGTTAGAGTTACTTATAGATGGAGTTTTATTATAACTTAAAAATAATTTTAGGTAAGGAGGAGAGGAGGAGCAGGAAAATAGGATAAGGATAGGAGATGCTCCCTGTATGTTCCACACTCTTGTATTAATTTTCGATCATACGCATTACATCTATTCGGTTTTTCTGATATTAATAATAACAAAAAAGTTCATATTTATATTAAAAATTATTAATTATAATTAATAGCAGAATTTCAACGTACACCGACGCACCATGGGCGTCCATACTCCTTTGAGCAGATTTTTTTCGGACGCCTACGGTGAGGCCATACTTTCCTAAAGGTTAAAGATGTCTTTATTGTAAAATATTGTATTATGTTGCGCACATAAACGGGGAATTGGAGAATTTTTTCTAATGTTAGTCCTTTTTGTGGGCAAATGAAATAAATTGGATTGTCTTGTTGATTTTACTAGCGAGTTCTCGGCATGCGTTGCAATGCCACTAATAATAAAGAAATTGTTTCTCCCTTCGTGTCCCTTTCTCTTTCCGCCTTCCCTCCCCCTCCCATGTCTCCTTCCCCTCAAGCTTTCCCCCTCCACCTTCCCCGCCTTTTCTTTTTCCTCTCCAGTGAACCTCACTCGCTTTTCAATATATTTAGTACCGGTACACTCAGATTTTCAAACAGCTCGCGTGCCACCTTTTGCAATTTTTTTTTTCACAAATTTAAATTTTTCATTTATTACAAACTTTAATTTTTCTATAAAACAAGAACAATCAATCAAATTTGGTACCTAACATAAGTACCTGTTTAAAATAAATAAAAAAATTTGTTTAAATTCAATTAAATTCTTTAATTTAAAGAGTTAAATCGAAAACTGAACTTCGATTGAACAATCGATGTTTTGCATAATGCTATTCTCAAATTGTGACTTTTTTAACAGTTTTGTAGGAGTTTTTGTAATAATTAAAAAAAAAATTCAGATGTACTGTCGTGTGGTTGTAATAATCCAGAAACCTTTCCGAGGGTGGTAAGAAGATATTTTGAAAGTTTCAAGCATTTCCTATGCTTTATAAAGTAATGCATAGACAACTCACATATGTATGTGACGGCCGGCGTAGTCCAGCGGTAAGGGTCTTGACTCGCATTTCGAAGGTCGCGGGATCGAATCCCAGCGTGGCAAATAAATTTTATTTGATTAATTTGTGTTATTTCACAATTTATTAATTAAAAATAATATGTAGTTTATTTGCGGCACGTTCCAGAGGGAAAAATACTCTCAGTATCGCCCTGGTGTAAGACCACCATTTAGAATTGAAAAGTTGCTGGGAATGGCTTTAGCCGTGTTTGGTGACTAGATCTGAATAGCCAGGCACTTCTCTTCTCACCTTCCTCTTCCCCATCTTCTTCCCCTCCCCTGTACCTTCAGCCTCACAACATACCCCATTTGGGGATGCCTTAGTCTCACTGGCTCACTGACGGGAGCAGTGAGATGGGAGCAGGGAGAGTCCCACTCTTGTGCGGTATTCATAGTTCAAAAAATGTAGAAATAAGCATTTTTTGATTTGTATGTATATAGATTTGTATGTATATAGATTTGATCCATAAAATGGTAATGAAATAAATTTTGAATAAAGAAGCTTAAAAATCTATTAAATATTAATTTTGAACAAAGAAGCTATTGCTTGTTAAGCATTGCTTTGAATAAGCAATGCTTAACAAGCAATGCTTCATCATGGTTTACTCAAAACTAATTACATCAATAGACATGGACTTAAAGGTGTCAATGGAAAGGTGGGATTGGAAAGGGGTAGCAGGTAGTAGAGCATAATTGCTATCATTGATATGATGCTATCACAGTTGCTATGCTTGGTGTAACTATAAGTGAACAGCTGAGGTACGGGGGCTCCATCGAAACCAGAGTAAAGTTAGCCTCTCAAAAATGGGCGTACTGTACAGGGCCCGCAGATACTTTAATAGTACACAATTGCTAATGCTGTACAAATCGCAAGTGCGCCCCGCGGTTGAATTTGGCAGCCACCTATGATCTGGAGCTCCAAAATACTTGAAAAATACCCTCGACTCTGTGCAGAAACCGGCTGTACGTTTGATAGATTCTCCCACCTTAACGAACGGATTGCAATCTTTAGAACACAGGCGTCGGGTGGGAATGTTATTCCTGTTCTGTTGGTATTTTAATGGAAGGTGCTCTGAGGAACTAGCGTCATTGATCCCTTCGGCACCGGTGCATAGTCGGGAGACACGCCAAACGCGTGCCCAACATATGTACACAGTTGACATTTGTCACATGAGAACGGGTCGTTTTTTCGACTCGTTCTTGAGTTCAACAGCTCGGCTATGGAACGATTTTCCGGCCTCTGTGTTTCCTCCCTCCTACAAAATGGATCTCTTCAAGACCCATGTTCACTCCTTCTTTTCCTCAAAAACACCCTCCACACAGCATCTTCAAAGATGACATAGGCCCTGAGGGAAATTATTTTCCTCAGGGCCTCCTGTGTGGAGTTTATGTAAAAAAAAATTACAAATGGAACAAGATTAATAATGGGTCGTTAAATTTATTTTTGATTATTTATAATTTTTAAATTCATATTTACGCTCTTTCTAATTAATAAATAAATATACAGTTTGTTTGAATTTTGTAATAAAAGTTCGTTGAATTTGTATAATGTTATGCATCACGCAGAAATACTTCACATTACTTACCAACTCACCCGTGCATCAACAACCGAAATAAGTTAATTTAATGCCTTGTGAAATTAGTTCAAAGTTTCGCCACTCAAGGTAGAAAATGGCGCTGGTATCTAAGAATGTTCAAATTCAAAGTCGGATTAACAAAACTTTGAGATATATTACCTTTCCGCACAATGCTCACGATATATGGGATTATGTGTTGGTATTTCGACAGGAATCGAACCCGCAAATATGGTTTATAAGTTACGCATTTCGACCAGCTCATCAATAGTTTGTTTTAGATTCAGATTTGAAGTTAATAATAAGATAGTGTCCGTAACAAAAATATCAGTATAATCCATTATCAAAAATGGTGCTGTATAAGTTTATGCGTGTATTATTATTATAATAAATAATTATTATAAATATCAATCAATTGAACCTTTATCAAATTATTAATTATCGCAAAACATCTACTATATGTGAATAATAAAGGTAGCTAAATAAGAACACAATTAACAATTAATTCGTATTTATTGTTATAAATATAATAACTAACATTTGACTTATATTTCTATTTAAATCTTGGTGCCCTAGCAATAATAATATATTATTGATTAAATTAAAATCGATGGTCTCTTCATGTTCACAATAAAAACAAAATTTAATACTTATGTATACAAAGATTACCTAAGTACTTACATTTTAGTCCTCTCTCTCTTTTGTACTAATTTTATCTTGTACTTTTTGTGCCATTATTTGTACTATATTTTACTTTTTTACTATCACATTATAAACTTTTTGAACTCATCTGTATAACTTTTCAAGATATTGCAACTCATGTATTTTTTATTTATTTTTTCTATGTGTTAGGTACTATTTATCGCTGCGTTAATTTTGCTGAATTCTTGAAAAACTTGCGTTCGAACAATTTATTCATGATCAAGTTAATAATAAAATCAACATAGTAAATACCTACACGTTCCTCAATAACTACTTTTAAAGTACCTTAAGCAATCTTCTGTTTTACCATTATTACACTATGTAAACTTATTAACTCCTTTGTACAATTCCATGATAACGAAACTACATACCTATGTAAAAATTAAACCTGCTGGTATCCTTAATGTAAAGTCTATAATGTTATTTACTTCATGCTTACAATTATACTCCTGAATAACATGTGATACTGTAAAAGCCTTCAAGACGTGTATGAAAAAATAAAATAAATATTTTTTCTAATTTAACTCCTCACAGAAGGCCCTGAGAAAAATAATTTCTCTCAGGACCTTTGCCATCTTTAGGGATGCCTTGTGTAGGGCCTTTTTGAGTAAAGGAAGGTGCAGTATGTTATTGGAGGGAGGAAACGTAGAGGCCTGCAAATCGTTCGACAACCGAGATGTTGAACTCAAAAATTAGTCGTAAAAACGATAAATTTCAACCGTAAACAAAAGTAGGGTTCGCTTTGGTGCCGATGGATCAATGGTGCTAGTTCCTTGGAGCATCTTCCATTGATTTACCGGTAAAACATTAGCATCCCCATCTGTGCTCTAAATATTGCAATCCCTTTGTTAAGGTAGAAGATCTTTCAAATGGACCGCCCGTTTCTACGTAAAGTCGAGAATTTTTCAGATATTTTTTGGCTCTAAACCAGAGGTGGCTGCGATTCAATCGTGCGATTTGTACAGAATTAGCAGTTGTGTACTATTAAAGTATCTGCGGGCCCTGTACAGTACGCCCAGTTTTTGAGAGGCTAACTTAACTCTTTGGCTTCGATAGAGCCTCAGTGTTTGTACACCTCTCCTCTCACAACCTCCAGATGTTTATTTTTGTTTCAATATTGTTTCTATATTGTTCTATAATTGTTTCTATATTGTTCTCATATTATTTTTATATTGTTCTCTAATTTTTTAAATGTTTTATAATTGTTTCTATATTATACTTTAATTGTTCCTATATTATTCTCTAATTGTTTCTATATTGTTCTCTAATTGTTTCCAAACTTGTTCTCTTATTATTTTTATATTGTTCTTTAATTCTTTCCATGTTGTTATATTGTTTCTATATTGTTCTCTAATTGTTTTCTTATTATTTTCATATTGTTGTTTAATTTTTTAATGTTTTCTAATTGTTTCTATATTGTACTTTAATTGTTCCTATATTATTCTCTAATTGTTTCTTTATTGTTCTCTAATTGTTTCCAAACTTGTTCTCTTATTATTTTTATATTGTTCTTTAATTCTTTCCATGTTGTTATATTGTTTCTATATTGTTCTCTAATTGTTTTCTTATTATTTTCATATTGTTGTTTAATTTTTTAATGTTTTCTAATTGTTTCTATATTGTACTTTAATTGTTCCTATATTATTCTCTAATTGTTTCTATATTGTTCTCTAATTGTTTCCAAACTTGTTCTCTTATTATTTTTATATTGTTCTTTAATTCTTTCCATGTTGTTATATTGTTTCTATATTGTTCTCTAATTGTTTTCTTATTATTTTCATATTGTTGTTTAATTTTTTAATGTTTTCTAATTGTTTCTATATTGTAATTTAATTGTTCCTATATTATTCTCTAATTGTTTCTATATTGTTCTCTAATTGTTTCCAAACTTGTTCTCTTATTATTTTTATATTGTTCTTTAATTCTTTCCATGTTGTTCTATTGTTTCTATATTGTTTACTTATTATTTTTATATTGTTCTCTTATTATTTTTATATTGTTATCTTATTTTTTCTACGTTTTCTAATTGTTTCTGTATTGTCCTCTAATTGTTTCTATTTTGTTCTATTGCTTCCATATTATTCTCTAATTGTTTCTTTATTGTTCTATAATTTTATTGTTCTTAAATTGTTTTCTAATTGTTTCTTTATTGTTCTATAATTTTTTCTGTATTGTTTTATTGTTTCTATATTGTTCTCTAATTGTTTCTATATCGTTATCTTATTGTTTCTTTAAACTATGTGTGTGGTGGCCTACTGAACATCTTATGTATTTGTATTAAAATATAAACGTAATACGCCGTATATAATAAATAATGCATTGAATAATAAGGAAAAACAGCGTATTAAAACTCCAGCAAAGCCGCGAAATAAAACCAGTAAACTAATAATATGAAACAGCTCACGTTCGCGTGGTAACTTCTACAAGTTTATCAAAATCCCATACACGAAATGCAAATTATATAATCTTCCAACTCTAAAACAATAAATACTTGCTAGAATTAATTTACGAGTAATATTTTACAACCGAAAGGAATTTCACATGAAAACGACATCCAGTAATGAATACATCCCCGGGAGAAGGGTATATGTATGAAAAATATCTTTCGTTCAGAAGATGCAAAAAACGGTTTCTGAACAGCATCACTAGAAATGCGAGTGTAACCGATTTGAAAGTAAACCAATGTTGCCAATCTTTCTTTACATAAAAATCAATATTTGGTTGTTCGTATTTTATGCGCTGCCATACCGTTCATCCGATTGCTATGAAACTTTGGTAATTTGTCTTGCGCACGCCCGCAAAGGTTATAATTTATGTATAATGGTAAGCTCTGGCCGTATGAAATTTGTGTAAAAAAATTACGGGAGAGGTTTGAAGGTTTGTGAATATGTGGTTTGTGAATATTTTAGCAACAGGGAGGGAGGATAACGAAGGAGGTAGGGTTTGGGGGGGGTGACGAGGGATGGGAAGGTGGGGAAGGTGGAGAAGGTGAAAGGGGAACGCGGGAGGGATTCGATTCAATTCAATTCATTTTATTCTTTTAAAAACATTACAAAATATTACATTTAATTCATTTTTAAAATACATTTGTAACAGTGGTAGATACAAACTAAACAAACATTAATAGAGCTTGCCTTTTAAAGGCAGCCTCACTAACGCTAAATATGTCGATATCCGAATTAATTATGTTTAACAGTAAAATTGCTCTCCCGACCGTCATGACCATTGGCAAGTTAGTCCTGCAGGCCGGAAGATAGAACAGTCCAAGCTGTCGGTAGCGAAGATACCCATCGGGAACATAGAAATGAATGCTCTCCATGATAGCTGAGTTTTCAAACCATCCGCGGATCAATCTGAAGAAATACGTAGCAATGTGTACATCCCTTCTGACCCGTAGATGGTTCATTCAGAGCATACCAAAAGAAAGTCGGTAGGATAGAGCCACGGATAATAGCCATGTATAGACTCCCTCATGCATAGAAATTTCTTCTGAACCCTCTCCAACATGATGGAATATTTTACTTGGTGTGGACTCCAAATTATGATAGGAGACGCGGGATAAGAACGGGGACGCACGGGAAGGGACATGCAGGGAGAAATAATTTATTTCTTTGAAAATGGCATTGCAATGCATGCCGAGGAACAAGCTAGTATTTAATGAAAATATTACTTATATTGTGTAAAACAACATTTTTTTATTAATTTCTTTACCGACCGGTTTCGTTTTGCCAACGTTTCGAATCTGCACGGCGGTCTTTCACCAGCGGAATACTGAAATTACGACTCTGGAACGTGCCGCAAATGTTAAATATTATTTTAAATGAATATATTATGAAAAAATACAAATTAATCAGATAAAAATTAATTTGCGCCCCTGAACCCGTGTCTAAGTGGTGTATTTTACCCATATAGTCCCTTCTTACGAGAGGTTCTCAAATATTATTTCGTATCAGCTTATCTTATTTCCAATATTAATTATTTGAAGCGTCTCTTATGATAAAACTTAGACCACACGATTCTCAAACTTTCAATTAATTAAAATAAAAATGTTGTCATACATTCGTCGAGTTCGCTTAGCAAAACCGATTTCATTAGTATTTTAGGCCTTTGTTAATTAGGTATACTGATTATAATATTTATGTTAAATTTTTTAAATCAAAACCAGTTTTGTGTTCAGAATGTAACGATACAATTCCAGTTGCGAAATCATCGACTGACGCATTTCGAAGTAAACCAAAATTTTGTGTTATTTCCGCTTCGCAATTAAAGCTTAATAAATTAAATAAGCTTTTAAAAACAGTTGAAAATTGTATTATTACAAATTAATATTAACATTTGTAAATATTCAAATTTAGAATGCAAATATAAAAAAAATGTAAAAATGACTCACGTGATGTTTTTGCGTGAAAACGATTTTTTTTCTAAAATCACGGATTATGTAAAAAAAAACACTGATTTTATCGTATAAATAAATGTATAATAAACTATTTTGTCACTTCACTTTTTTTAAATTTCAAATAAAAACATTTAATAAAAAATTAACACTGTCTAACGGCGCGTATGCGATTTGGCGAGTGAAAACTGTTTCTACAAAATAAGTATTTTTTTTACCTATATCTATGGACAACGTTGAATAGAGATGTGTAGCGTGTTTTATTATAGATATTCTCCTTTTTGTTTTATGATTGTAACTAGAACAAAAACGGAGTTATAACGATTTCTATGGGAACACACGCGTTAGTTTGAAAACAAGCTTATTAACTGCTATTGTTATATTGTCGTGTAAATAAGCTTAGGGGTCGGAGTGGTCAAATTTCAATTCGTGCATTATTTCCTGTAAGTTGTGGAGAAAAACCATATGCTTGTTTTTCGTAAAACCATTTTTAAACTTGTTGACTCACACGTTAGTTAAAACCTGTCTCTTGTTCTGAATTTGTAACATAAAATTCGAGTTGCGTACTCATTTACTGACGCAATTCAGGAGAAACCCTTCTCGCGTCCAAAAGGTTCCCCACCCCTGCATCACATACACAAGTATATTCAGCATATATAATGTAATAATTAGTACAGGGTCATCAGTTGTGTGTTAATATCGTATCTGTGAACTCCGTACAATGCACGCAGCTTCTGAGAGGCCTTCTCAACTCTAGTTTCAATGGACCACTATATATCGCAGCTTGTCACTTACACATTATGGTAACACGGAATATGACTATTGCACATGCACAGGTAATAAAAATGATATATTCAATATTATAAGATTAAAAACAGTCGTATATTATTTATCTATAATTTGCAAAAATTATGTAATTACAACTACAAAACGATCAATTATTTGGGAGATTTGGTATGGGTACCCCCGCCTTGGAGACCATTTATTGAATAACCAACGCCTCTGCCACAGGTCATCCCAAGTGCTTCACTATGTTTGGTTACTTAGCAGGGGTAGTTTTGTTCGGATCTTAGCGGCGAATGCTTGGCAGGCCGGATCGGGAGAGTCTTGTTGAGCTAGATTTTTTGATTTCTCTAGCAGGACTCTCTCGGGACATTATCTTGCACCACAGTGGGAGGAATAGATTCCTACATTTTTCCTCATACCTTTTTCCTTCCCTGAGCTTCCTCTCTTTCCTTTTCCAAAAAGACCCTCCACACAGCATCCCCAAAGACGACATAGGCCCTGAGGGGAATTATTTTCTTCAGGGTCTCCTGTGTGGAGCTAATGTAAAAAAAATATTTGTTCAAACATTATCACATAACCTAAGAAAATTATCTTTACTTCTTCTACTGCTTTCATAATAAGAAAGTAAATTTTAGTAATTGATAATAGGCCTGTTGCTTCACAGCACTTGTATAGTATCTAATTTGCATATTTGCATAATTTGCAAATTTATCATCAGTATCACTGAGAACCTGCTTTGTTACAACTCATCCAGTTTAACATCCCTTCCCGTAGACTCCGAAATAATGAATTGCTGTTCCTCAATCAACATTCTACTAATTATGGATATCATTCTCCTTTATCCAGAATGTCGAGACTTGTTAACGCAAGTCAAAGCATTGAATTTTTTGGTGTTAGCCTAAATGATTTTCGGCAGTCGATACGAAATATGTAATTTTAAAGTCTTTTAAATCCATCTTCAAGCTTTGACTTGTAGTCTTCTATATGTTCTTTGTATTATAATTTGTCAATGCTCTTCATTTATATGTACTCTTTTTTTTATTCGTGTTATTGTTGTATTATTAATGGACTATTTGTCCGTAAATACATAAATAAAGTAACAGAACTCGATTAGGACATTCACAGAACTTGAATATTAACTTTGAAATTCGATGAATTCTTCAAACTCTGTGATACAAAATAAAAAATTCCTAAATTGTGTGATTTCACTTTTTTTTTTTTTTTTTACAGTTAATACCGCACAAGAGTCCCAACTGCTCCCGTCTGGAGCCAGTGAGACTACGGCATCCCCAATCGGGGTATGTTGTGAGGCTGAAGGTAGTGGGGAGGGGAAGGAGATAGGGAAGAGGAAGGTGGGGAAGTACCTGGCTATTCAGATCTGGTCACTAAACACGGCTAAAGCCATTTCAAGCAACGTTTCAATTCTGAACGGTGGTCTTACACCAGGGCGATACTGATAGTATCTTCCACTCTGGAACGTGCCGCAAATATACTATTTATTATTTTAAAGAATAAATTGTGAAATAACACAAATTAATCAAATAAAATTTATTTGCGCACGCCGGGTTCGAACCCGCGACCTTCGGATTGTGAGTCGAGAGTCTTGCCTCGGGACCACGGAGGCCGTCACATTTACTTAATTCGTACAAAATAATATACACATAAAGTTTACAGCGTATTTGCGACACGTTCCAGAGTGCCTTGAGCCCTGGTGAAAGACAATCATTCAGAATCGAAACTTTGCTTGAAATGGCTTTAGCCATGTTTGGTGAACTGATTCAGTTCAGCCAGGCACTTTCCCACTTTCCTCTTCCTTATCTGCTTCCCCTACCCATAGTCTTCAGCATCACAACATAACCCAATCGTGGATGGTATGGTCTAACTGCCACCGGTTAGAAGGGAGCAGATGGGACTCTTGTGCAGTTTTGAGATTTAAAAAAAGCTGTACGCTTGATGAGATGACCCTTGCCAAATCAGCTTACACCTGTTGAGAAGATCAGAACGTAACCTAGGCTTTTTTTAAATAGCTCCACACAGGAGGCCCTGAGGGAAAAAAATCCATCAAGGCCTATGACATCTTTGGGGATGCTGTGTGGAGGGTCTCTTTAAGGAAAGGTAGTTTTGGGAAGGAAAAGGGTATGAAGGGGGGGTAGGAATGTGTCCAAAAGTGAGTGACGAGTGAATACACCCCTCCCACTACGGTGCAAGGCGATGAGTTGAGAGAGTTCGGCTGGAGAGGTCTAGATTATGTCTGCCTCAAGCTTTCTCTTTCATCTTTCTCTTTCTCTTCAATAACACATCTGCTATAGGTCACCCTAAGTGGTTCGCTACGTTTGATGACTTAGCAGGGACGCCCGGGTTCATGGGTTGAGGCTTGTCCAGATCTTGGCGGCCGATGAGTTTGTCCATCTGCCATGTGATGGGCAAGATCGAGAGAGAATAGTTGAGATATTTTTTCCAGCCGGAATCTCTCGACCCATTGCCTTGCACCGCGGTTGGAAAGATGGTTTTATACGTCAGTTACCCCTGGACACTGCCCCCACTACCTACCCTTCATACCTATTTCTTTCCCAGAACTTCTCTCTTCTCTCAAAAAAACCCTCCACACAGCATCCCCTAAGATGACATAGGCCCTTAGGTAAATTATTTTCCTCAGTGCCTCCTGTGTGGAGCTAACGTAAAAAAATGTAAGAAAGAGCCTCCACACCGCATCCCCAAAGATGACATAGGCCTTGTGGGATGCTTTTTCCTCAGGACCTCCTGTGTGGACCTAATGTAAAAATGGATTTTTTGACGTTTCGACACATCTTAAAAAAAATATTTTTTTTCTATTTTTTTTTCAAATTTGATTAAAAAATTTCAACTTTCGACTCGCTTTTTTTGGAAAAGAAAGCTCTGATCAAAAACGTTAAACCTCAAAAGTTATACGACAAATGTGATATACAACAAGGACATTCACAGATAAAGCACAAAGACATTCAATGATATCATTCTACCAAAAAAGGACAAAGCCAAAACGCAAAACAGTTTACTCTACAAAGGGATGAAAAATCATAATGCGCTGCCGGAAAATATAAAGTCTACACTAATGAGCGCTCTATTATTACCGTGACGATCCACGATTACGGTACCGTGACGGCACAAAAAAACATTAAACGCACGTTTTTTATCCTTACATTGCTGCAGCTCTTTCTTACGCATTAAATAAAGGTGAGACACAAAATACACTTGTGTCTGTTTCCTCCAAAGTATTAGTAGTTTCCTTTAGAAGAAACAAGGCCGGCATGGTCTTGACTCGCAATCCGAAGGTCGCGAGATCGAATCCTGGCGTGGCAAATAAATTTTATTTGATTAATTTATGTTATTTCACAATTAAAACATTTAAAACTTGTATATTTGCGGCACATCCCAAAGTGGAAGATACTCTCAGTATCGCCCTGGTGTAAGACCACCATTCAGAACAGAAACCGTGTTTGGTGACCAGATCAGAATATCCAGCTTCAGACTGACAACATTCCCCAATTGGGGATACCATAGTCTCACTGGCTCCGGATGGGAGCAGTTGGGAAGCGGGTGCGGTATTTATATTAAAAAAAGTCATATCATATCATGGCTCAGCTAAGGCGATAGAAATTGCGTTTAATTTTCTTTATACGTGTGGGAGAGACTTAAAATAATTATTGGATTTTCCTTTGGGAGGGGGGGGGGAAGACATGCGTTCACCGTTTGTCACATTTTTTACTGTTGTTATTTAGTGTTTAAGAAAGAGCTGCAGCATTATACTTCAATATTGTCCTTGTAACAATAAAAGCGTTCATATTTTCACAAACTACGAATACCGCTAAAATGTGTGGAAGATTTCAAGTTTATCTTTTGATTCTGGTCGTTGTGTAATATTTTAAAATTTTCATTAAAAATTATTAATTTGAAAAACCGCATATTCGAAACGGTACCAACTGACTTCAACGACAATATGACGTAGAAAACGCCACTATCTGGTAAGACGGCTGTCACTAACGTTGCCCGGCGTGACGTCAACGCCGCCGAAGTCACGAATAAAATTGAACATGTCGTTTTGGCGGCAAATCGAAAATGTCACATTTTAAATCGTAGTGGAAAAAATATTCGTTTACTTAAAAACACGTTCACAGAATGGGGTTTTTTAGGTCTTGGGGGCGGATACGTCTGCCCATTAACTACTTGACGGGCTGGATCGAAAGACACTGGTTTGGGGTGGTTTAAAACCGGAGAGAAAGATACTCTCTGGTGTAAGACCACCATTCAGAATTGAAACGTTGCTTAGATCGGAATTGCCAGAAACTTCTCCACCTTCCTCTCTCTCATCTCCTTCCCCCCTCCTCACTACCTTCAGCCTCACAACACACCCCAATTGGGGATGCTATAGTCTCACTGGCTCCAGACGGGAGCACCTGGGACTCTAGTGAGATACTTACATTAAACAATTTAAAAATAAAATAATAATGAATTTTGTGTAGATTCACTTTTATGTTTGAACCACTGGTTTCCGGTCATCATGTATATTGGACTTAGAAGTTTGTCAAAATAACAAAAATTTCCGAAAAAACATTTTTTCCCTTTTATCGTGTAATTGTTGCTCCGCCAAATCGGTGTTTGGATGGGTGACTCCTGTGCGCTGTTCATTTGAAATAAAACATCAGCTGATGCGTGAGGCACTGGTACTCTCTGTACCGAGTTAGTACTGTAGTGAAGCGAGCATGCGAACCGCTTCACACCAGTTGTTAAAAATTAAAACCGAAGGCTCTACCAAAAATTTTGTTCGACAGAAATATTTGAATGAACATGAAAAGGCTTTTAATGAATATGATTTCTTTCATTCTGGTGATATGATTTTTTTATCGGCATTTGCTCAGAAGTTTATTGTAGGCGTGACCGTTTACCATAAAATATGTAAGTAACAATTGTATTGGCTGATTTTGATAACGAATGAACCAAGAAAGGAATGTAAAGATAATGAAAACATATTACGTGAATGTGAATGGTGGAAGATGTCAGAGATGTTTGAGGAAAACATGGCACGATCAAACGAACCAAATACTCGTAATTTTCATAGGCCATTTACACACGTACTTTTCATAGGCTATTCACACTTGTACTTTTCATAGGCCATTTAGACTCGTACTTTTCATAGGCCATTTACACTTGTATTTTTCATAGGCCATTTACACTCGTACTTTTCATAGGCCATTTACACTCATACTTTTCATAGACCATTTACACACGTACTTTTCATAGGCCATTTACACTCGTACTTTTCATAGGCCACTTACACTCGTATTTTTTTATAGGCCATTTACACTCACACTCTTCATAGGCCAGGAAAATCTAAAGGTATTTCTTTTTTATGCGAATACCGCGCAAGTGTCCGAACCGCACCCAACCGTCTGGAGCCAGTGATACTAGTATTCTGAGGCTGAAGGTAGTGGGGAGGGGAAGGAGATGGGTGAGGTAGGTGGGGAAGTACCTGGCTCTTTAATTTGATCATCAAACATAGCTAATGTTATTTCAAGCAATGTATCAATTCTGAATGGTCGTCTATCACCAGGGAGATACTAACAGTATCTTCCACTGTGGAATGTGCTGCAAATGAGGAATATATTATTTTGAGTAAGAAAATAACATTTTCAGTTTGGCAGGCGGCGGTGGGTACCTCCACCCCGGGAAACATTCATTAGATAACCAATACCTCTGCAGTTGGTCACTCAAAGTTTGTTACATTTGGTGACTTGACAGAGATGCCCGTGTGCATGGGGTGAGATTTGTCTAGATCTAAGCGGCGGATCCCACCTACTGATTTGGAGAGACTGGTTGAGCGAGACCCTTTTACCTCTTCAGCAGTACTCGCTCGAACCTCTCACCCAGTGGTTACCCACCCCGGATCGTTACCTCCTCCCTTTCCTTAAAAAAACCCTCCACACAGCATCCCAAAAGATGACATAGGCCGTAAGGGAAATTATCTTCCTCGTGACCTCCTGTAAAACAATGTAAAAAAGAAAAAATTTATGATTTAATTATGAAGCTACACAAATTAAATTGAATTAACTTGTTCATTCGGATTCGTAATCGAAAGCCTTATCACTGGACTACGGAGGCCGTCATTGACTACATAAATTAAATTTAAAAAATAAAAGTTAAATTTGATAATAAAATTATAAATGAATTTGAAAAGCGTCTTAAGTGAGGTGAAATTAGGGGTAGTTTTGTAGGCATTTGACAGTGCTATGTCGTGTCATTTGATTCTTGGAACAGGTAGTATGTAGATATGTGTATTTGGGTTAAGGCCGCCCCTAGAACTAGCGCCTTGAACTCTGCGGAATGAATGCGGGGTGGTTTGTCAAAAGACTCCGCTAATATGCTAATTGGTAGGGGATACCAAACTAAGGGCGCAACTTTCAAAGTGGAAGTCTCTCGTATGGCGATATACAGTGTGTTGGGGTGATGTGGAGTGATTCTGATTTCGGAAAATAGGTTTAGTTCGAATACTAACTAATGAATAATCTCGCTGATAACTGAACGGGTAGGCAGAGAGCATATACCGCCACATAACTCTTTTGTATTTGTATACACTCCTTGCTTCATTCTCATTAATGCATTGCCTCGTACTTACTCTTTAGTTGTTCAGACTACGAATACAATAGTAATTTTTTTTTACATGAGCTCCACACAGGAGGCCCTGAGGAAAATAATTTCCCTCAGGGCCTGTGTCATCTTTGGGGATGCTGTGTGGAGGGTTTTTTCAAGGAAAGGAAGGAGAGGAGAGTTTTGAGAAGGAAAAGGGTTTAAGGATGGGTAGGAATCTGGGGTTCAGTGTGTCCTGGTCATCCCATCTCCAAGACCTAGACAAACCTCACCCCATGAACCAGGGCACCCCTGCTAAATCACCAAACGTAGCGAACCACTTGGGGTGACCTATGGCAGAGGTGTATGGAATACTGTGTGTTTTGTAAAAAATGAGGATTGTGAAGGAATTTTTTTATATATTTAGTACAAGATTACATTCAATTAAAATGAAATTTAGCTCCAAACTGGAGTACCTGAAGAAAATAATTTCCCTCAAGACCGATGTCATCTTCGGGAATATTGTGTGGAGGATTTTTTTTGGGGAGAAAGGAAGAAGGGGAGGTTATGGGAAGGAAAAATGTTTGAGGGGCGGTTTGGAATCCGGAGATCAGTGCGTTCAGGAGGGATGGACATCCCTCTAACTGATGGTGATGTTCCGAAAGAGTCCTGCTCTAGAGGTCAAAAGGTCTCCCTCAACCATTCTCTCCCGATCTACCAACACAGCTGGTGAGCAAAGGCATCCGCTGGCACGGATCCGGGCACCCCTCCTCAAGTTAACAAACGTTGCGAACTACTTGGGTTGACCCTATGGCAGAGGTGTTGGTAAACCAATATATAGTTCCCGGGGCGGCGCTCCCATACTCGCCTCCCAAAGTGTATTTGACATTTTTGAACAATGTTTTACCATATTTGATGATATTTGGCAGCGCTTTATTTTCATGTTGGCCCATGTTTGTTCATATTAATTTGATCATATTTATTAAAGATTAAAAAAAATAGCACCATTTAATCTACATAATTTTACTGTATATTACAATACAAGAACACATAACTCGAGAATAGCTTCCCTGGGTCTTCAATTTCTCGATATGTCGTGAAGATAGCCTTATAAAAAGATAAGTGGTTTGTGTATTACAGTATGCTTTAGATAATTTATTTTTTCGTTGAAAGTTAAACAATATTTTTTTAATTAAATTAACGATACAAAAAATTGAAGCCACGGTTTTTGTATTAATTCTCTACACAAAAGGTATGTGTTTTATAAATAACGAATTCTTTCACAATTATGGACGTTTTGAGTCAAAATATCTCGGTAAGTTGTTTTGTAAACTTTTTCATATTTGATAATAAAGTTTTATTATTTTGACCGGTCAGTAGCTGAGTTGGCATCGCGTTTGGGTCCCACCCAGGTTTTGCATGTTCGATTCCTTGGCTGGCTAAATCCTCCATCACGACACAAGCAACATTTTCCGCTTACTGTTGTGGTAGTAGAAGATTTTCAAATATTGTTAGGTTATTCGTAACTAGGGAATTTTTGTCTTTCTTTTAAAATTTATAAATTACATAAAAAATATAATTACAAATTTTAAATGTTTTTTATGTTTAGTTCAAATAAAAGCCTATCATATTTCTTTTTATTATAACTTTAAAAATGAGAAATATATAATATATTTTAAATATCTCGGAAACTTCCAAAACCCATGAAATTTGCCGGAACTTGAAGGTGAACAAATTTTAAAGACTGAATTACACTTATTATATACCTCTTACTGAAATATGAAAAAGATGAAGACACACACTCACTCCTGCGTGTTAATTGCACACTATGATTTTTGAAGTAAAACTTCTTTAAGCACGCTTGACTTGGGGAGTAAGCTGGTGAACGCGTGAACGAAAAGTGTGATCGGGCGAGGCGAACGAAGCATAAAGAAGTTTTACTTCAGTCGTGTGGTCTAAAGCAGACTCGTTTATTTATTTTTGTTTTTCGTTTTTTTTATATTATTTTCTTCTTGAATGATATTCTACACAGAAGTATTAATTAATGATATTTATAATTATTACGTTTTTGTCTGTCGATGACACCTTATTGCTCGACGAGTCCCTGACGCTAATTACTTTAAGCACGTGTTGGCAGTTGCACAATTTATTAATATTACGCAGTGGAAACTCTCATCTGCATTACTACTATTTAAAAGCACAATACCTTTACTAATTAATGGTAAAAATAATTGAAATTAATTAAAACAATAATTGAGACCTTGCCCGGAATAATGTTGTATCCTACAAAACTATCAATGTTGGGTTATTGATGGAATAATGTTGGGCTTGTTAATATGCATCTTTTATGGTAGGGATTATGGCAAAGATTTTTTTATAAGCCTGTGGCAACTTTCGGTTTGTGGAATAACGTTGTATAATGCTGAATATCAAAATTACGGATCGTGGGTTTAATTTGCGGGAATAAATGGAGAAAACAAACATCTTATGATTTCAATTAGAAATACTTCAAAGCCAAGAAGCTGAAGAATGCAGGAAAGTAGAATTTGTCCAGAAAAAAATATTATTAAGGTTGCGTTTTAGCCGTAGAAACAGTTTTGTGGCATTATGTTTGTTAATATGGATCTTTAATGGTAAGTATTATGGTATAGAAACTTTTTATAAGCCTTTGGCAGCTTTCGGTTTGTGGAAGAACGTTGTATAATGTTGAATGTCAAAATCACGGAGCATTCGCGGGAATAAATGGATAAAACGAAGTCTTATGATTTCAAATAGTAAGACTTCAAAGCCAAAGAGCTGAAAATGCAGGAAAGTAGAATTTGTCCAGAAAAATATTATTAAGACTGCTTTTTAGCCGATGAAACAAGATTGTGGAATAATGTTGTAAGTTGATCTCAAGACAATATCTTGAACGTAAATGGTTTCATTTATTCATATCTTTTTTTTTTTGCTATTTAAGCTCAAATATATCAAAGACATGTGCAAATTTATGATAGAAGACATTTTGTGGCATAACGTTGTGTCACAAAATAATGTCACCCAATTTCAGAAAAATGCTCTATTGAATGTCTGAAATTGCGAAAACTTTCACAAAAGATTTTCATAAATTAATTTACGTAATCAAAATCGAAATAAAAATAGATATATTTAAAAACAGCAACTCAGCACCCTGTAGATAAATTTATGGTGATTTCTAAGCCAAACAGTTTGTCAAACTAATGTTTAGTTCATAATCCAAGCTGTTCCGGAAGATTGCCAAGTTTTTGGCTGAACTATGCAAAAGTCAAACAGCACCTGCGTTAGTATGGAAAAATATCTGCTCTACTATATGTATGTGGTATGTACATGCCATAAGCCCATAACTATGGTAGATCTTAACCTCGATATTAATTATATGATAACCTATTGTCTGTCAAATAAAATATTAAAAATTAATATTTTATACTCTTATTAACTACAAAATTTGTAAGCTGGCAACACCAATTTACTTGTCAAATATTATTTTAAAGTGCAATGACACTGAATGTGCAAAACACGGTAAACAACATTTTAAAAAACATTTATAGTTCTTAACGAAAAAAAAAATTAAAAAAGAAGTACTCTTGTTAAGATACCTATTAATGACATAAATTTGATTAAATGGTGTTTTATAAAGTGTTTGGATTCATATGTTCGCCACTCCTGGACTGACCACAATATTCCTACCCACCTCTCAAACCTTTTTCCTTTCCAGAACTTCCTCTCCTTCATTTCCATAAAAAAAAACTCTCAACACATTATCCCCTAAGATGATATAGACATAGACCATGAGAGAATTTTTTTTCTATATTTCCATCAATAACTCAAAATCGATAGTTTAGTTGAATACAACAATATTCCACCAATATCTCAACTTTGATAGTTTTTTTGAATACAACATTATACAATCAATAAATCAACATTGATATTTTAGTTGAATACAACATTATTCCATCAATAAATCAACATTGATATTTTAGTTGAATACAACATTATTCCATCAATAAATCAACATTGATATTTTAGTTGAATACAACATTATTCCATCAATAAATCAACATTGATATTTTAGTTGAATACAACATTATTCCATCAATAACTCAAAATTGATAGTTTTGTTGAATACAACATTATTCCATCAATAACTCAACATTTGATACATTGAATACATAGGCTAAGGTAAAAAAAAAACTGATTTTGAGCATTACCATATCTTTACTACCCCAGTACCTTCTGTGATACAAAAAATCCATTTTACTCTCCACTATCACTACAATAAAACACAAAAACGCATTTTTTTCCTTTGTTTATGTGTACCATCGCTCTTACTTTTTAACTGGTTTTACATATTTTATTGTGGTTCTGAGATTATTAATTGTTTATAAATTTTCAATGCCCTGGAGGTCTAGCATGGTCGATTGTCAAAACCCTTTATCAATATGATGTTGATCAAAACCGTCAATTTTTTTTTACATTAGCTCCACACTTCCCCACCTTCCTCTTCACCATCTCCTTCCTCTCCCCACTACCGTCAGCCTCACAACATACACCAATTGGGGATGCCATAGTCTCACTGGCTCCAGACGGGAGCAGCTGGGACTTTGGTGAGGTATTCATATAAAAAACTCAGAAGGCCCTGAGGAATTTATTTATTTATTCCTCTCAGGTATCGGGCTGGACAGGAATTCAGATTTCACTGTGTGACGGAATCCATCCCTCCAACCGTAGTGCAAGGCGATGTTCAGAGAGAGTCTTGCTGGAGAGTGTCCCTTAACCAGTCTCTCCCGATCCGGCCAGCGACGCAATTTTTTTTTTATATGAATACCGCACAAGAGTCCCAACTGCTCCCGTCTGTAGCCAATCCCCAATTGAGGTATGTTGTGAGGCTGAAGGTAGCGGGGGGGGGAGGGGATGGGTAATAGGAAGGTGGGAAGTACCTGGCTATTCAGATCTGGTCACCAAACACGGCCAAAGCCATTTCAAGCAACTTTTCAATTCTGAATGATGGTCTTACACCAGGGCGATACTGAGAGTATCTTCCACTCTGGAACGTGCCGCAAATATACTTATTTTATTTTAAATGAATTAATTGTGAAATAACACAAATTAATCAAATAAAATTTATTTGCCACGCCGGGATTCGATCCCGCGACCTTCGGAATGCTAGTCAAAAGCCTTACCGCTGGACTACGCCGGCCGTCAAAATATATGGTCAGTCCTCAATATTTGCGAGCACGGTCTACGATTCTTAACAGAAATTCCGACCGACGCTTTAGCACGGCCTCCATAGTATCAGATAAGTTTAAATTAACTATCAATTTACACATACTTTTGAATAATGTCGTTCGTTATGCAAAATTACTGACTTACTTAATGAAAGGATTGAACTAACAAAGCTCTTAGAAATGAAAGAAGCCGTATACGCGATCCATTGACTTGAATAAAGCATCTATGACGCAATCAATTTATTCCGCTCGATCTTTGAGAAACGTAAATGTTTGAAATATGAATAAAGACCTCATTAACTCTAGTTTAAATGCGGAATGCAATGCAATGCATATTTAGGTTAATATTTCAATTCAACTTTGCCAATTCATTTCAATATTTCTTATATGAATTTGATGGTATAGAATTGTTAACAAAATAGTATCTATATATATAAAAATCAAAATCTGTTTGCTTATGTATGCTATGCGTTGCTAAACCATTCATCCGATTGCGATGAAACCTTGGAGATTTGATGTGGGCATGCCCGCGATTTTTATTATATACAATAGTGAGTTCTGGCATCATGAAATTATGCATTGCTAACAGTTCATCCGATTGCGATGAAACTTTGGGGATTTGATGTGTGCCTGCCATAAATAGTATATATATACTGGTGAACTCTGGCATTATGAAATTAGTATTAAAAAAAAGCAATAGGTGACACGCGAGCTGTTTGAAAACTGAATGTACCGGGAATGGGTGTACGGAATGCGGAGTGGGGAGGGGAAGAGGGCGAGTGGGAACGCGACCGAGAACGGCACGAATGGGAAAGGACACGCAGGGAGAAATAATTTCTTTAATAATTGGCATAGCAACGCATGCGGGGAACTGGTTGGTCTATTTATTATATAAGTTGGTAGCAGTCAATTATAATAGAATATTTTTTAAAAATTCATTACTTATCACAAAGCAAGATTCACGAGTGCTAAGTGTATCTATTTTGCAATTTTTATATAAAGCTAATTATGCCATTTAACGCCCCGAATTCATATTCCCTAAAATAATCTAATTATTACTATTTTCTTCGTTAGATTTGATATTTCACGTACATTAATTTATTTTCGTCATTCACGGTCTTTGTGGTTGATTGGTTGAGATCCTTGGCTATGAATTCGGAGTTCACGGGTTCACCAGTAAATTTTAACGCGAAATTTGTGAAAATTGTTATATATATGAAAATTGTTGAATTTCTGGAAATTGTTGAATTTCTGAAAATTGTTAAATTCGTGAAAAATGTTAAATTTGTGAAAATTGTTAAATTTGTGAAAATTGTTAAATTTTAGAAAATTGTTAAATTTGTGAAAATTGTTAAATTTGTGAGAAATGTCAAATTTGTGAAAATTGTCAAATTTGTGAAAATTGTTAAATTTGTGAAAATTGTTAAATTTGTGAAAATTGTTAAATTTGTGAAAATTGTTAAATTTGTGAAAATTGTTAAATTTGTGAAAATTGTTACATTTGTGAAAATTGTTACATTTGTGAAAATTGTTAAATTTGTGAAAATTGTAAAATTTGTGAAAGTTGTTAAATTTTTTTGTTATTAAACAAATTGTCAATGTCAATTTCAATTTCACGAAATTTAATGAAATAATAAAAAATGTATGTTACTTGTGCTAAAAATCAACTTCTAATGAAGTAAGAAGTAGATATCGATCGTCCAGCAGATTAGTCAGACATCTCCGAAAAGTCGGAATTTGAGTTGAGTATGCAGTTGTATGTAAAAGTGTTCCCTCTATCAGGTGCAATACTCAGATTGCTCATAAACACCTCCAATTCAATTAAAATGCAGAAATACTTGTAGTGAATTAAACTAAATGCTTATGTTTTTTGGTTCACTAGTAGGATATTCCAAAATGTCATACTAATATACCACACCGTTATGCCTCCCGGTATTATTTCATAGCATATATAATATGTAAAACACATACACGTGTAAATAATATTTCATTTATGGACAGCATTCGAATCGCTTTCCTAATTATCTCAAAACTTAGTATTTGGAGATGTCTGACTAATCAACTAGACGATCGATATCGATGTATGATGTATGATGTATGATAATGTACTCTTTCAAGATAGAGTTGGGTAAGTTTAAATTTCTGGCAAGTGTACCAGAAAAGTTATACCATAAAATGACAAAGTTGTCACTGTAGTTAAAATATCGATTCTATCTTAAGCAACACTGAATTTGATTACACTAGAAGTGGCATTAGTACCAATTTGAAAAAAACTGAGGTCGCCATTTCAGAAAGGACCTTTTGGCTTCTATTCTACATAAAAACCAATTAAATTTTATTTAAATGAAGCAATGTTCTTAATTTAGGAGATGGGTATGTGTACCGCCGCCCTGGGAACCATTAATTGGGACCCACATCTCTGTCGTAGGTCAGCCCAAGTGGTTCGCTGGGTTTTTCTTCTTTTTAACCTACATAACTTTTACCACTCTGTCACATTTCCACCACTCTGTCACATTTTGTTTTTACTATAAATGAATTCTCTCTGGCTCTCAGAGGGGAAATTGTAGCAAGGGGGGAAGGAGGTCTAAAATGCCTATTGGGGGTGACAAACACGAGCTACGTGTATACCTATTTCGAATGACAACCCACGTGACAGAATTAACGTACGACCTAAAAGTTGTTGAGAATTTTTTAAATATTTTAATAAACATCCATATATTTTACTAAACGAGATATGGCATGAAAGGGTTCCGAATGTCGCCGTGTCGATTTTATCAAAGTGCCTTTATAATGAAAGTTATGCGTTTGATGTGTAGGTAGAAATAAAGGCTTTGTGCCGCTGTACTTAGATGCGATTTGCAGTAATGCGCGGTTTCATACTAATACATTCGTTCACGACTCAACTCAAACGTTTTTTGCTGGCATCAATATCGGGGCCCCGTAAGTATGGCAAATGATTAAATAATTTCCAGGAAAACCACCGGGGTTCGTCCATCTACCGGTTCCCAAACTATGGGTTCCCAAATTTTTATGTCTTTACAACAAAAGGTTGTTCAAAGTATTCATTAACAGCCTTACTTATACCAAAAAAACACTTCCCAACCGTTAAACGGTGTTTTGTTGAATAAAGACTGTACATTTTGTATTTAGAATTATTACAAACAAAAAATGTTTTCAACTGTGCTGCGAAAGAACTGGAAACATTGCATTTTGGTATACTGGCTAATACTGGAGCATGCGCCGTACGCGTGATTTTCCCGGCAAAAAATGTCAGTTTTGATTTGTGATTGTTGTGTGATTCAGATCATGATTTTGTCCATAATTTCTATTATAATTACCAATTCACTTTTATGTTGGTACAATTCAATGTACACTTACTATCATTTCTGTTATTTTTCTTTAGTTTTAATCCATTAATAATGTCATGTTGTGAATTTAATATCAATTTTCTCGAAAATAGCGAGATTATTTCTGACGTATTAGCTAAATGTTTTAAAACTGAGAAATCGGTTAAGAAATCGGAAGATAATTCTCGGAGTCACCAAAAATAATTTTAACATTTGAAAATGTTGGACCAATGTCAATAGAAGAAAATAAAAATTGAGCTTACCTACTTTTGATACACAGACACGCCCACATATCTCTTTTATCGTTTTCTCTCTTCCGGGCATTCTCCGTTTCTCAATTCAAATAATTAACCCCTTGGGCATCGAGGAAAAAATATTCATCAATATTCCAGCTTGATTTTCAATTTCAAATAGATTCGCTATTTTTTATATCCCAAAATTAAATACTGCTTTTGAAAACAGATGAAGCACTTTTCGATATTACAAATGGATATATATTATGAAATTATTGATGACTTAAAAGGGTTCCCAATGAATGAATTGGTTAAGGCGTTTGTTCCGGTAAGACAAGATATCCTCGGATCGAGTCTCAGTTGCGACCGTTATATTTTTATTTTTCTTTGTCTTGTTCTTTTTCAATTTTTTGTTTAGATTTATTAGCATTATCTTTTTCTTTAATGATGGGTATAACCCTCAGGAGTTAAAAAAAACACTTTAAGAATTTTTAGCTTTTAAAATTTGATTTAATTATTTATCGTAGTTATTCGTTTCGGATAAAAATAATCAAGAGTTTTCTATTTTATAGAATTATTAGCAGACCCGGCCACACATTGTTGTGGCTAACGAAACACAACGCCATTACCCAACCTTTATAACCAACGCCATCTGCTAATTTGCGTACGTATCAAATCCACACCGCTCGCTTGCCAGCCCGCTGCCCGCCGTCTGAATTGAATCTTTGAATTTCTCGGCTTTTCTCTTCTATAATATGCATGTATTATACATATAAACCTACTTCTTGAATCACTATATCTATTGGTGAAAACCGCATGAAAATCCGTTGCGTAGCTTAAAAGATCTAAGCGTATAGACAGCGGGAGCGACTTCGTTTTATACCATGTAATGATTTTTAATTATACAAGACAATCTATGGTAAAACTTTATTAAAAAGAAAGAAAACTTGGTGTTCTCTCTTTCTAAAACTGTTTATTTTATATTTCTGACCAAAACAGAAAATGAGATAGAACGAGTTTTTTGAGGACACAAATAATAGTACCACGTTGTTCTACTGATTTTTGAGGACACAAATAATAGTACCACGTTGTTCTACTGATTTTTGAGGACACAAATAATAGTACCACGTTGTTCTACTGATTTTTGAGGACACAAATAATAGTACCACGTTGTTCTACTGATTTTTGAGGACACAAATAATAGTACCACGTTGTTCTACTGATTTTTGAGGACACAAATAATAGTACCACGTTGTTCTACTGATTTTTGAGGACACAAATAATAGTACCACGTTGTTCTACTGATTTTTGAGGACACAAATAATAGTACCACGTTGTTCTACTGATTTTTGAGGACACAAATAATAATACCACGTTGTTCTACTGATTTTTGAGGACACAAATAATAGTACCACGTTGTTCTACTGATTTTTGAGGACACAAATAATAGTACCACGTTGTTCTACTGATTTTTGAGGACACAAATAATAATACCACGTTGTTCTACTGATTTTTGAGGACACAAATAATAGTACCACGTTGTTCTACTGATTTTTGATGTTTCGTGACAAATAAAGCACTGCGTAGTCTGAAAAAGGTTGGACAAAAGAGGATGATGAAAGTTGATGTTCTCTCTTTCTAAAACTGTTGATATCAGATTTCTGACCATATTCCAATTTGGGAGGCGGGAATGGGTACCGCCGCCCGGAGAACCTTTATTGGATAACCAACACCTCTGCCTTAGTTCACCCCAAGTGGTTCGCTACGTTGGTGATTTAGCAGGGGTGCCCGGGTTCATGGGGTGAGGTTTTTCTGGGTCTTGGAGGCGGATGACCAGGACACACTGAACCCCAGATTCCTACCTACCCCTTAAATCCTTTTCCTTCCCAGAACTGTTATTTTAAATCCTCTGAAAATAGTTCAAAAATTGATAATTAAGGTTATCTTGAAAAAACCATCTACATTCTCTACTGAAAGAATCTTTTCAATATTCAAAGTATCTACAATAGACAATATATATAAAAAATATGCAATTCTACAGACTTTTAAAGAAATACAGCTAAAAAAATTACAATTCAATATATCAGCAAGATTTCAAAACAATATCAAAATCCCTAAATTTAATACCAAGCACATCCAAAATACCTATCTGTATCTAGGTATAAATTATTTCAACAACCTCCCTTTAGAACTAAAAATTATCGAAAATATACATAAATTCCAAATTAATTTGAAAAATCACCTGACACAACTGTAAGAGTCCATTTCTACCGCTAATATTTCATTTAAATCTTGAAATTTATTTATTGTTATATCCCGAGTTTTCTTACATATCTTTTGTTATTAGATGCAATATTATTATTTTCTACTAAATTTTACATATACTTGAGCTTGAATTCCCTCACCAAACACAAGAGCCTTGTCTCTTTATGATGAGGAAATGCTATTGTTATGTTCATTTTACAACTCTGTTTAACATGTAAAAAAAAAAAATGTATACTTATTGTAAAAACATACAAATATTAAATAAAAAAAATAAATAAAAAACTCTCCTCTCCTCCTTTTCCTTAAAAAACCCTCCACACAGCATTCCCAAAGATGACATAGGCCCTGAGGGAAATTATTTTATTACCCTCTTTTCTACTTTTGCTTTCTGAAAGTTATGTTTTTTAATTATTTTTTTAATGTTTAGAACCTCTATTCAAAGCTTTCCAATACTCGAATAACATTTCTGTTTGTTCACAAAAAACAAGGTCTCCCTATTCTAGGAATTCTCGAATTATTAATCCATTAGTTTAGGTACCATGACTTATGAACCCCACTGGCCCAGGCAGTTTGACAATTATTCGGATTACTTAATTGGATTTTTTGCCTGGTTTTGACTATTTGAAAGCCACGCATTTTTCCTGTAAGCTTAATTAAAATAATTCCACCTGTTTGAAATGGCACCACTATTTCCGTGTTCTGAATAAAATTGTCGTTATGGCTTACATTGAAAATGCTTACCCAAGCTCAAATTTATTCGATTTAAAAGGAACATTCGAACGCCTAGTTGATTAGTCAGACATCTTCAAATACCTAAAGTTTTGAAAAGATTAGAGAAGAAATTTGCGAATGCTCACCATAAACCAAACATTATTTACACGAATCTGTGACCAGACAACTCAGAATGAAACCAACTCAGAACCACCTCAGAAAAGTCATTAAGAGTGATGAAAAAAATATTGAAAAATGGTTAAATAGATTACGTTAGGTTAGGTACTATTTACTATTTTTAAATTTTGTTTTCATAACTTTTAATGATATTTCAAAGAGGTGTTGAGTTGACTTTATTCTCAGTTGGCATGGAACCGCATTTTACATATTAAATATGCTATAATTATAATAATAAGATTTTATCCCGTTTTGTCGGGAGGTTAGTACAGGTCCACATATTCCATAACGACATTCATTACAAAAGCAGGTGAATATAATTATACATGAAAAACAAGAAACAAATAATTAAATAATAGTAAGAGTAAAGATTTTAATATATAATTGTAATTATAATTTTTTTATTTTTTTATATGATTTGCAATTTATTTATTTATATTTATATTAATAATATATAATATCCTTTAGGGTACTGTGACTAGTTCTAAAAATGTTGAGGTCATCAGCAAAAAGTAAGTACATCATGAAATATTTTTGTAAGGTCATTTACAAAGAAGATAAATAATATTGGGCCAAAGTTTGAAACCTGTGGAACTCCATTTGTTGCATAATTTTTTCCGACAGGGAGGATTCTATTCTAATAATTTGTTGTCTCCCAGAAGATCGCTTTCAAAACAGGCTAATATGTTGCCACGAATACCAAGCTTTCCTAATTTCCAAATGAAAATTTTATGGAAAACTTTATCAAAGGCTTTGCTTAAATCGGTGTAAACAGAGTCCACTTGTTTTTTTTTTCTTTGAAGGCATTAATTACTTTCGTTTGTAAAGTGATATTGCAGGTTATATTTGTGTAAAAAGTTGTGTCAAGTATTAGGCTTTCAAAGAGTTTCGGTATGGTGGATTGAATGCATATTGGTCTGTAATTACAAACATCACTTTTATCACTCTGAAAATTGGAGTCAAATAACTAAATTTCTACCAATCGGGAAAAATTCCACTAGATAAAGATAGATTAAAAAGTTTGGTTAATGGAAGAGCAATTACTTTGATACATTATTTGATAAATATTGTAGGTATATTATCCGGTCCCGCAGATTTGTTTATATCTAAGGATTTAACTTTAATAATTACATCCGAGAGACTTATGTCTTACACTGTGAAATATCAAGAGTTTCATCTAAAGTTGTTGTTGGAACAGGAGCATTATTTGAGTCTGTTGAATAAACATTTTAAAAATTTTTTGCAAACAAGTTAACAATGCCATCAGTTTTATTATTGCTATGGCTGCATTATTGCTATATTATTGTACTGCAGGTCCAGTACAATAATATTGCTTTCTTAATAAGTCTTTCTATACTATTCTTATTGTAGTTTGCCCAAAGTTCGCACGTGTTCAACGTTGCACAGAGGGAGAGGAAGAGAGTGCTTTTTACAGTGGTACTACAAAGGCGAAATCTTCTACTGAGCATGTTTGCTTTTGCGCTGAGAGCTCGTCTTTGCCTTTCGATGTCGTCATCATCCATCAGATGACTGGTGATTATGTGTCCCAGGTATTTAGTTCCTTCAGTTACCTTCAAGGTTCACACCGTTCAGGTGCTGTAAAATAACACCGGGAAGCATAACGATCCGGTAATTTACGTATAACATTTTGAAATTTCCTGCTAAAAACAATTTTTTGTAAATTTCACTACAAGTTTTTCTGCGTTATAATTTGGTGGCGTTTATGAGTAATCTGAGTATTGCACCAGACAGAGGGTACACTTTTATATTTAACTGCGATTCGATTTTTCTGAAATATCTGGCTAATCAACTAACCGTACGATCGACATACCTTATTTAATTTTTTGATATATTTATTATTTATTTATTTTCTGGAAATCAACAGTTAATTTTTTTCAGTTTGTATAGCCAAAATAAAACCAATTTTGGATTTCCTCCTTGTGACTTTAAATGAAAACAGCGTAATAAAAAACATTAGAAATTATAAAATTTATAATAAAGGAATATAAAACCAAAAATTATATTAAACAAAAGATTGTATTAAATTTACACAAAACATAAAAATATCAATACATTGGTATCCGTAAAAAAGCCAGGTTGTACATATAAATCAAAACAAAACAGAATTATAAGTAAACAATAGAAACATTATGACTTGCATTGCCCTCAATTTGGGATAAAACTTGAACATTGAATAAAACTATCTACATACGAGGTTTGTTTAAAAGAAAAGGTGAATATTGAATTTTTGCGGGCTGTGTACATTCGATTATCGATTTTTTTTTTGTTATGCTGGTACACATATGTTTATCATATGTTAGCATTATCAGCCATTTTGGATTAGTGGTTTGTTTTTGACAACTGGAAAGGTTAGTCACGTTTTTGTGTGTTCTTCGATTTTTGCGAAGTTTGTTCCGAAATTGCTAAATTTTGAGCAAAAGCAACGTCGCATTAGTATCGCTAGGAGTTGTTGAATGACGTCAACGGCGATCCAGATTTGCTCAAAAGGGTCATAACTGGTGATGAAACGTGGGTGTATGGTTATGACGTCGAAACCAAGGCCCAATCATCCCAATGGAAGCGGCCAGAAGAGCCAAGACCGAAAAAAGCACATCAAGTTCGATCAATGTGAAGGTTTTGCTCACTGTTTTCTTCAATTACGATGGCGTGGTGCATCATAAATTCTTGCCAACAGGTCGTACGGTTAATAAGGAATATTACAAGGAAGTTAAGCAACGTTTGCGTGAAGCAATACGGCTCAAACGATCGGAATTGTGGAAAAACAAATCATGGATATTGCATCACGATAATGCACCAGCTCACACATCAATGCTTGTTCGTGATTATTTGGCCAAAAACAATACCGTAATCATGCCTTAACCACCGTATTCACCAGATTTAGCTCCCTGCGACTTTTTCCTATTCCCGAAACTGAAGAGACCAATGAAAAGAAAGCGTTTTGCCACAATTGATGAGATAAAGTCAGAATCGAAGAACGAGCTGATGGCCATACCAAAAAGCGCATTCCAGAAGTGCTTCGAGGATTGGAAGAAGCGCTGGCATAAGTGTATTGTATCTGAGGGGGATTTCTTTGAATGGGAGAAAATGGATATTGATGAATAAATAAATACTTTTCGAAAAAAATCGAAATTCACCTTTTCTTTTGAACACACCTCGTATGTGTTCAATGACGATGTGAAAGAAAACTGATGTCTCTAATTTACATATCAAGGCACCAGATAACCCAGTCATTAATTCCTTGAATATTCACAGCTATTTTCACGTTTTTTGTTCGGCAGGTTTTGTTTGTTTCACATTGTCTATGGTGAATTTCCAACAGAGACATCGGCTACACGGCAGTTCGTGGAAAAGCATAGTACGTCACTGTACATTGGTACTGATGCAATGGTTTAGTGAAGAAATTATCCAGACGTTAATTTCACATACCAATATTATTTCACTGCCAAAATTATGCGCATGCGAAATATTATAGGGATGAAATTAGGCATAGAGAGAACTTCACCTAAATTACACCTACTTGAATTACACATGTCACAAATGAATAAATAGATTTTAATTTTACAGTTAGACGGCGGCGGGAATGAAGATGATTACCTCAAAAATAAAGGTGATGGTTATAGGAAGGGACCAAACTCAGTGCAACACACTCTAATAATGATATAAAATTGGAGCTGACGAAAAAAATGGTCTTAATTTTGCAATAACTTTGTCATATATTTTATAATAATTTTGCATAATTTTAGATTCAACCGCACATAAATTTAATTTTCTTTGATTGAATGAAGTGAATCGGATTAAAATTCGATTCTAGCCAACAAGAAAAACGCGTTTAAAGTTTTCGCTTGTAACCGGGCCGCTCCGTTATCCGGTCTACCGCTCCGAAGTATAATTAAAAGTAGAATTTGATGCTATAACTTGGGAAATGTATTCTCCATATGTATAGGAAGATTTTTAGTCAATAAAAAATGTCGATTATTTGGATCGGCGGACCAGACTTCCCCATTAAGAGGGTATTCTAGTCTAGAAGCATGAATTGGAGGTGTTTTTTCAGGTGCAATAAAAAAAAACAATTATATTTTTAACAGCCATTACTTTACCAAATATTGATTGAACATTAAAGAATACATGAAAAAAAAAAAAATGAAAAAAATTCAAAAAGGTACAGAGTGTTGGAAGTGGGGGGTCTCAAAAAAATGGCGCGCCCTGGTTGACACGATTGCAACCTGGTTGACACGATTGTTGAACAATTAAAATTCGCAAAATGGCGGCTGTCTGAAATAAAAAGACATTTTTTTACCAGTTTTTTGACTTTTCGGAATTTTTTTAAAATAGTAAAAATTTTAATTTTGTTAATAATTCTAGTAGGGGCGATAGAGTAATGTGTAGAGAAAGCTCACATCAAATTTCAAGCAAGCAAATTGGTTCTGTAGAACTTGATATATCGTATCGAAAAAAGTAGTTTCGAGAAAAATGCGTTTAAAATTTTGTTCTATTTAGATTTTGGTTAGATTCCGTCTCAACCGCGACATTAAAATGGTTATAACTTTTAAAATAAGGAGATATTTTTGAATGTTTAAACATTGGAAATATGAAGAAAATAATAAATGTTTTTTTTTCTAGACTAGAATACTGCCTTAAAGATACTTGTATCTAATGTAAATACATATTTGTACGTGAAATTGACGCCTGTGTAATGTTGTCATGTCGCCCTATGCAATATGTATGGTAATTCAGCCCCTGACGCCTGCAATGGACCTCAGCCTTTTGATGCCCGGTCGTTATTTCCAAGCCGTGCATGTTTTTACAACTGTAACTAACCTAGTGACCGCCCACTTTACTGACGGCAGCTCAACGCTTTGACTACGGTGCACGTTCATTAGGCTGGCCCGTCAGAATGGTTTCGATTATTCAAACGTTGAAAGTCTCAAAAGTTGCGAATTCCACAGATTAAAAAATCGTTAGAAATGTATTGGCCTATCCGTGTGCCCAAAATACACTATTTTTTCATTACTTGTTTATTTGTTTATTTGTTTGTTTATTTATTTAAGGAACATAAACAGTCTTAGTAATATAATATACATAAGAGAATAATAAAAAACAGACCAATTATTAATGTTCACAGATAGGTATTTATAAAGACTAACTGAATGTAAACTAAAATATTTAAGAAAGATGAAAAAAAAAAAAACAGAACTAAGCAGCAATTTAAAAAAATAATAATAATACAAATCCAAATTCAACAAATAATAAACCAATACACAACAATAAAATAAGTATGATTATAACTGTAATAGACTGCAAATTAGGTATTTGGGTTGGGAAGGGAAGGAGGAGGAGAGGGTTAAAGGAAAGTTAAGGGAAAGTTGCCACGCAAGTAATATAAAAATATTAGATACAATTAATTTAATAATCATGAATATGTGTTATTCGCACCTAGAATGTTATACAATGAATTTTTGTAACGACAGTAACTAGCAGTGAATATGTCAGCACGTGTGTCTATATTTGCAAATTTATTGTTATAGAAGTTACATGTCCTTTGCATAAATTCATTTTGATTGGAATTGGTGTTGCATCTGTCAATATAGAAAAGGGTGTTTTGTCTACTATATCGAATCGGCGCGTGGAAATTTATTTTGTTTAGCAACTCCTGGCAGTCAACTTTAGAGTTAATGTGATAATATTGGTGAAAAATTTTCAAACATTTTTTTTTTGACGTGATAACGTCTTATAAATCGATGAACGCCGGCCGCACTCACGAAAAAGCATTTTTCATTGTCACGCTCCGCCTGAGCCTAGCATATAAGCGAGAGCGCGGAACAAGCGGTCGTCCTAAGCGTTCGGCTTGTGACGCATCTATTTTTCTTCCACTCCATTGTTATTAAATGACGTTATCACGTAAAATTATCGTCCGTAAACCGACCTTACAGACAACCCATATTTCAAACATTTCGTTGGTCAGTCTAGTGCCTACGAGTCGAAATATGTATATATATTTTTTACATTAACTCCACGCAGGAGGCCCTAAGGATTTAAAAAATCCCTCAGGGCCTATGTCATCTTTGAGGATGCTACGTGGAGGGTCTTTTTAGGGAAAGGAAGGAGAGGACGTTCTGTGAAGGATAAAGGTATGGTGGTTAAGAATCTGAGGGTCAATGGGTTCAGGAGTGACGGACATATGAATTCATCCCTCATTCTGCGCTACAATAGTCCAAGAGAGGTACTGGAGAGTTCAAAAGGTCTCCCTCAACCAGTCTCTCCGAATTCGGTCCGCCGAGTTCTTGCGTTCAACAACTCGGCTGTGGAACAATTTGCCGGCCTCTGTGTTGCCTCCCCTACAACATGGGTCTCTTCAGGACACATGTTCACTCTTTTCTTTCTTTAAAAAGCTTGCTCTCCACACAGCATCTTCAAAGAGACACAAGTCCTGATGGAAATTATTTTCCTTCTGGTCTTTTGTGTAGAGTTAATATTAAAATATGTGTTTACTTATTAAATTTAGAATTTCACAACATTGAGACATAATCCACGAAAAATTGCTAATAAATTGATAAAAATTGCTTTCTTAACATTTAAAGAAAGTTCATTAAACGTTTTAAAACCTTTATAATAAATATCGTTTGGCCATAATGAAGTCAACCACAGCTTGAATGTCACGAATAATTTTGTGATTGCATAAGTTTTCGCAATATAACGCTAAGAAAACAGAATAAAAATTAATGTTTATATTGAAGGCCCACCCTAAAGTGAACCACCCACCGTAGTTTTTTTGCTTTCCCTGTTTTGTCACGTTTTTGCATAGCAAACAAGCCTGAAATGCAACCAACTGTTAACGGCTATTAACAGGGTTGACACAAATATTCATAAAACAATCGGTTGTTTGCAACTCAAATGTTATCTAGATACCTTCTCTCAGTGTATACCTAATGCCCTGTGGAAAACAGGTAGAGAAAATCAAAACGTTGCTTAGAATAGCTAAGTTCTCTCCAACCTACATGCATTATAATATGCGAGCCTGGGGTGTGTAAATAACTCCAGACTCTCTGAGCTTAATACTCAAAAAAATATTGATTATGAATCTAACTTGCGCGACAAAATCTCTCAAGCAATGGCGACCTGACAAATTCTCAAGGGAAAAAACAGTTTCACCAACCTTCGATGTTGTTCTCTGCAAACGTGGGAAGCTTCCCCGTAATTTCATCCACATAAAATTTTAAATCAGTCCAAATCTTTGTAATTTTCAGAACAAGCACAAGCCAGTTGTCAACCTTACACAACTTAATTAGAGTTTTCAACGAAAAACAGCAAAATATTTTAAAAAGCAGACGATGACAGTTATTTTCACTTGTTCCAATACTATTTTTTAAAATAAATACTTTTTTCCAAACTGACAAGTGGCTACATCTCTGATTCATTGTAGATTATGATAATTTAGCAGTTTTCCGAACCATTTCAGTGTCCCTGCTAGTCCAAAGAGTGCGTCAATCACCACTCTTGTGATATTAATGTATTTAATTATTTTTTCAAGCAAACAAAGAACAAAAAAACATATTACAATTCCTAATCACTACATCTTTCCCATAGGTAGGTATTAATAACCCTCAGGAAATCTAGCACGGCGAAATTGATAACTCGGTGATTTTGATAAGTGAACTACCTATGATTTTATATCAACGTCCCGAGCACGCTTCCACGGTTGACAGCCGAACCGATATTGACAGTGAATAAATAAGAAATCGATGTACGCTGGCAACACTGAAGATATTTTCTATGAATTCACACTGCGATATATCAGACGCCAAGCACTTGCGTAAAATATTAATAAACTGGCAAAATTGATTTGAAATACTACCTTTTTTATATAAATACCGCACAAGAGTCCCAACTGCTCCCGTCTGGAGCCAGTTAGACTATGGCATCCCCAATTGGGGTATGTTGTGAGGCTGAAGGCAGTGGGGAGGGGGAGGAGATGGGGAAGAGGAAGGTGGGGAAGAACCTGGCTATTCAGATCTGGTCACTAAACACGGCTAAAACCATTTCAAGCAACGTTTCAATTCTGAATGGTGATCTTACACCAGGGCGATACTGAGAGTATCTTCCACTCTGGAACGTGCCGCAAATATACTATATTTTATTTTAAATGAATTAATTGTGAAATAACCCAAATTAATCAAATAAAATTTATTTGCCTCACCTGGATTCGATCCCGCAACCTTCGGATTGCGAGTCAAGAGCCTTACTGCTCGATCACGTCGGCCGTGCATTGGCAGTCCGCATTTACCCCAACCTAGATTGCATAGGTAGTCCACATTTACTGTTTGACAGTAAACATGAGTTAATTAGTTAATGAGGTCTTTATTCATATTTTAACCATTTTCATTTCTCAAAGATCGAACGCAATAAATTAATGGCATCATAGATGCACTATTTAAGTTTATGGACCGCGTATACGACTTCTTTCATTTCAAGAGCTTTGTTAGTTCAATACGTTCATTAATTAAGCCAGTAATATTGCATAACGAACGAAATAATTTTTTAAAATATGTGTTTATTGATAATTAATCGAAATTATGTAATAATAATATTGAGGCTGTGCACGAATTTATCAATCTTTGGTCGAAATTAGGTTTTTTTGGTTTGCGTTTACTCACAAATAATTGCCGAAATTATCTCTAAAATCATAAAACATTAAAATCTTATGGCCTATATCTTATAATTTAATGCAAAAATAAATAAAGTAGCTCACATCCGTACTAGATATTTGATATACCTTTTGATTACAAAAATAATTTTTCAGTTTGGTTTGGTATTTTGATCTCAAATCCAGAATTAAGATTTGTATGAAACCGGCCGAAACGGGCCGCGAATACGTTCCTCTTAAGATAGGGGAATCTATCAAACCGTCCGTTTCTACACAGAGATGGTTTTTTTTTCATTTAACTAAAATGTATTTTTTTTAATATTTATTATAACAATCATAACACCATATATACATATATAAATATGTACGTACTCGAATATGCTGCATTCGTTTGTGTATTTCGAGTGCCAACCCTGTCAGATTAATCTTGTATTCGCTTGTCCAACAGAACATTTTGTTTGACTTGTCTCTATAAAGTTTTAAGCGGGTTTTGAATGACAAACTACCGCATGCAGCGTGCACTGCAAAACGCATTCAACAATTCAGTTTTCACCGCAACATGCAATTCATGCAATGTGATTCGCATTTATGTTCAAAATATTTTATTATTTGTTCCAGTGACTATTAAAACGCAAATGCTCAAAAATAAATTTTAGGCTTTTTTTTTAAATATAACCTACTAGCTTTTTTACCCGCGGCTTCACTCGCATGGTAAAAGGGGAGAAATTACTGTCGCCCTTGCACTTATCGATTATCTCCCCCTCCTCCGGCATTCCATCCATTCATTCCCGGTACATTCAGTTTTCAAACAGCTCGCGTGCCACCTAAATTTCATAATGCCAGAGCTCACAGTAATAAAAAAATTATTATCCAATTTGGTGCAGTCGTTCAGAAGTAATGCGCGTACAAACATTTCGAAGATTCATTTTTATTTATATAGATAGATAGATATTAACTACGATTTCCCGCAAATGTATCAACATCTTTTCCACGGCAACGATTTGTTTACTGACTTTAGCAATAAATCGCTTTTGTTAGCGACAGAAAACGTATTAATAAATATAATATACTAATATTTTTAGTTTCATAATGCCAGAGCTTACCATTATATACAGCCTATATTACTCGCATATAATGTAGCTTTCTGTTGGTAAAATTATTTTTTAAATCCTTTTATTGTTTTATGCGTGAAAGCGTAACAAACAAACACACGCAGTTTCGCATTTATAATATTAAGTATAGATTATTAGAGTATTTTGATAAGTTTGAAGGCATTATTTTACCTATTTTTGGCACAGATACTTTGACCGTGTTTATGGCTTGCGTAACTTTTCATCCCGCGACAAAATATCCCCAACAAAATATCTACTAAAACCTAACCTAACATAACAAAAAAATGTGACAAAATAATATAGACACCTGTAAAGGCAATAAATTATTGTTGTCTGTATTATTTTTGTCCCATTTTTTGTTAGGTTCAGTTAGGTTTTTTTTAAATGAATACCGCACAAGAGTCCCAACTGCTCCCGTCTGGAACCAGAGAGACCTTGGCATCCCCAATCGGGATATGTTGTGAGGCTAAAGGGGGTGGAAGTAGATGAGGAAGAGGAAGGTAGGAAGTACCTGGCTGTTCAGATCTAGTCACCAAACACGGCTAAAGCCATTTAAAGCAACGTTTCAATTCTTAATGGTGGTCTTGCACCAGGGCGATGCTGAGAGTATCTTCCACTCTGGAACGTACCGCAAATATATTTTATTTTATTTTAAATGAATTAATTGTGAAATAACACAATTTAATCAAATAAAATTTATTTGCCACGCTGGGATTCGATCCCGCGACCTTCGGATTACGATTCAAGAGCTTTACCACTCTTCAAGGTTTCCGGTCGTCAACAAGGTTAGGTTAAGTTAGGTTAGTTTAAGTTAGGTTAACTTATTAAGTTTTAGTAGATATTTTGTCGGGGATATTTTGTCGCGCGATGAAACATGCACTACCGTGCTTATGTGCGCCGCACAGTGTACGAAATGGAGAAAAACCCGAATTAAGTGGTTTTTGCAAACTTTAATGTTTTTAATTTAATTTTTTTTTGTGTAGCACAATAGTTTCTGCATTTTATGTGTTTATTTAAATTTCTCAAAAGCGCTTGACGGAAGTTTGGCAACGCCTCAAAGTGTGTCGTAAATTTGATGTTCGGCATCGCGTTTTTCACTTCGCTCCTACAGTGGTTTGGTAAATTTATGCTCCTACACGTGGGCAGAGACGGTTGTGTATTAATTGACGTTTAGATTTATATACAAAAGTTTGTTTTATTTGACATTCTTCAAGATATTCTTTATTTAATTTACTAAACTAAATTAATATCTAATGTTCCACTATTTTTGTATTTATTTTTTGCTGTTAAAATGCTTATTTCAATTAGCATTTAGAAACGAAACATCGTTTGTTCCCATTTATGAATATATACGTATTGTAGACTAAAGTCTCACCTTTTATATCATATACAAATTGTGATCATCTTTTGTCCTCCCTTGAACAATTTTGTTATTTTCAGGAAAGCCTTATATGCCTTCCCCGGAGAGAATCATTCGAGGCATTAAAATAATGGGGTATATTTAATGCCAATTCTGTGAAATTAAAGGAGTTTTTAATTAATTACATAATACAAACATACCACAAATCAGCTTCAAACATTTTGAGCCCCACATTTTACAAAACTGTGAAGAATTTTTCACTACAGTTTATGAAGAAATCGAGAAAAGGCTTTAGTTACATTGTGAGGTATGAAAAACAACTTTTTGACAAACAACAAAAGAAAAATTTTTTCTTCAAAATAGTTATGATTCGTTAATAAGATCAAAAAAAAAATTGCGCCAATATTTAGTCAGCAAACAATTAATTGTGTTTGTTCTTCATTCCGCCCACTGTGCGCAGTCTGCATAATTCACCAATGAATTTCAATGCAATCCGGGATTACTAAGTCCACAACTTATCAGTTAAGCTACTAAGGCCGAATCCCACAAGCGCACTTGACAACTCGGAGTGTGCCTCGACCCTTGACTTCCATGCAATATCAGTACTTGGGAACTGCAATGAAACCAGACCTGATACACGACTATGTCAATGAGCTTTAGTTTGGTCGCTTAGATTTGTGACTTTGGTTTGTGACTTTTGTCTTTGAAATTTTCAATACGTTAAGTCTGCTCATATGACAAATGTGATGTATTTACTTTATCATTTTGTTTACATTGAAGTGGGTGAACTGACAGTTGAACCCCCGACACTTGACCTTATTGACCGACAATTATAATTATTATGAAATAATGGTCAAATAAAATTCACGCCAAACGTATGTTGACAAACTTTCGTCAAACAAATGGTTGAGTATTGGAGAATTGAGCGCAGAAATAGAAGGATTTATGCTTGCCATTCAGGATAGAGTCATTAATACTAAAAATTATAAGAAGTATATAATCAAAGATACAAATCAAATTGATGATTTATGTAGAAAATGTTTGGCTTTTCCGGAAACTATAGAACATATTATATTGGGATGTTCTGTATTAGCGCCATACGAGTATACATTTAGGCACAATCAGGTTTTAAAAATAATTCACCAAAGTTTGGTAATTAAACATAATTTGATTGACTGCCGTAAAGTAGTACCATATTATGAATACAAACCAAATTCATTTTTAGAAAATGAATTTTATAAAATATTTTATGATAAAATTATACTAACACAGAACAATTAGTCGTAATAGACTCGATATAGTTTCATAAGAAAAAAATTTAAAAAATAACTTTTATCATTGATGTCGCTATTCCAAATTCCTGTTATATTAAAAAATCTGTTTCTGAAAAAATTAGAAAATAAACAGATTTAGGAAATGAAATTAAAATAATTTGGCATTCTCAGGCTATAAAAATATTACTATTTGTTATTTCGGCTACAGGCATTATACCTAGCTCTCTCATTCAAAATTTAGGCTCATTAGATTTGTCAAAGATTTATATATAAAAATGCAAAAGTCAGTCATATTAAATACATGTAGGATTACAAAAGATTTTTTAAATATTTATATCGAGGGATCAGTAGGATTTATCGGTCCAGTTAGGAGTTCTATCGAGCCGAACCCTGTGATATGAAAATATCTGGAGTCGGTGAATTATTTTCCCATTTGGTCTCTGGTAGGTTGACATGTTGTTCTTGTATTGTTTTGTATATATTATACTTATATATTGTAATTGCATAGCGTGGATTAACTAGATGATTTATGGAAAAGTGTGCGGAAGGGTTAAGTTTTTCCTGTGGGGAAGATTTAACCCGGACATAAAGTCTAAAGAACAATATAAGTCATGGTGTTTGAAAGAGAGGGTACGAAAACAGTGTGCAATATACTTGTGAATGATGAAAACTTGGAGCAGGTGGATGAGTTTGTGTATCTGGGTAGTATGTTTACGAGAGATGTGAAGGCTGATAAAGATATTGAAAGAAGGATAAATGCAGGTAACTCCATTAATGGAGGACTGAATGCCGTTGGCGCTAATAAAAAAAAACTGTCAAAAGAAGCTAAGCTAGCAGTTCACAATGGAGTGCTGGTACCTACCCTGATGTATGGTAGTGAGGCATGAAACTGGCAGAGGAAGGATGAAAGCAGACTGAATGCTGTTGAAATGAGATCCCTGAGACGCATGTGTGGTAAAACTATGTATGATCGTGTGAGAAATGTGGATATCCGCAAAGAATGCAAGGCTGATGTAAGCGTAATGAGTAAGATAAAGAAAGGGACCCTCAGATGGTTTGGGCATGTAGAGCGAATGAACGAAGAAAGTAGTGTAAGAAGAATAAAGACGCAAGTGTGAATGGTAGAAGAAGTCGGGAACGCCCGAGGAAGACATGGCACGATCAAGTGAATCAGATACTTGTGACGGGTCATGTCAAGAGTCAGAGTAATAAAAGAGTATATATGAGACGATGTATGAATGCGAATGAGGCAAAGAGTGTGTGCCAGGACAGAGTTGTTTGGCGGTCCGTCCTCTCTGCCTACCCCTGCGGGGAAACGGCGTGATTGTTAGTTAGTTAGTTTATGAAATTATATTTTTTGCGCATTATTCACTAATTTCAAACCTCAATTCTATTTGAAAAAATATCTTTGCTTATTAGTTTGGTATGGATATCAAACGAATTTATTTACTGTGTCGATTGTTTGTACTAATACCCTGGTATATACAGTTTATAGACAATTTGTTTTATCCTTGATGCATTTGAATTAAATATGTTTTATGCTTTTGTTATTCGAAGGTATATCCTCTGCACACCCTCGTGTACACTTTAGTGTAGGACAGTTTTCGTAAACCGACTGCTCGTTGTATATAAGGATGCCGGGGGGCTAAATGTCGGTGGATTAACTGTCATGGATTCACTGCAACCGTATTGTGAAGTTGGCACATTTTTTTTCTTAATTCTGATGAAATTGATACCATCTTCAAATGTTGATATTCTTTCTTAAAGCCTCAATTACATTAAGCGAGTTTACAAGCTACTAGCCGATAAGTTTAAAAGCGGGGGAATCGGCGAGTCATGATGACACACAAAACTGTCCACTCGCTCAGTAGCGATAGTAGCAGCTAAAATAACGACTCCGGCGCCAAGCAATTCTGTCGACATTTCGTAGAAAACTTGAGTTCGCAGCTAGCGCCACACGCTAGCTAGTAGCGATAATAACGACTCCCGTGCGAACTATTTCTGACAGTACGAAATCAGCAGTTGGTGGGCCGCCATCTTCAGGCAAACGCTAGCGAGTAGCGAGTAAAGTTGACCACCTTTCTACTTTTTTCGCAGATTGTTCACAATCTGCTAGTTAGCTAGTAATACGATTGCACTGAGCGAGTTTACTAACAGATGGTGAATTTCCTAGCTAGTAGCTTGAAAACTTGCTCAATGTCAACGAGGCTTTAGCGGTTCATCATTTTTAATTTATCTGCGATCTACCCAAAAGGTCTTGTGACCCAAAGGTGACACCGATATTCTTTCACTCCTTCAGCCTCACAACATACCCCATTTGGGGATGCCATAGTCTCACTGGCTCCAGACGGGAGCAGTTGGGACTGAAATACAGTTGTGCGGTATTTCATGTAAAAAAAAAACATCTGTTTCATGTCTGTTTTATAAATAAAAATGAGCCTCTTACATCTTACAAGTAAACAGGCTTGGAAAAATTCAAGTGAATAAAATATTCTATTTTTGGGTACGGAAAGCTAGAAATAATATATTTTTTTGGCAAGGCGGACACTAGAGTATAGTTTAATTACTAAATCAGTGCTGTCGCTAAGTAAATTTACTGTTTAAAATAATCTAATCACTCTGTTGATTTAATATTCTGATTGATTCATTCTGTAATAATAATATATTAATGATTAAATTAAAATCGATGGTCTCTTCGTGTTCACAATAAAAACAAAATTTAATACTTATGTATACAAAGATTACCTTAGTACTTACCTTTTTATCCTCTCTCTTTTGTATTAATATTATCTTGTACTTTTTGTACCATAATTTGTACTATTTTTTTACTTTTTTACTATCACACTATACACTTGTTGAACTCATCTGTATAACTTTTCAAGATATTACAACTTATGTATTTTTTATTTATTTTCTTCTATGTGTAGGTACTATTTATCGCTGCGTTAATTTTGCTGAATTCTTGAAAAACTTGCTTTCGAACAATTTATTCATGATCAAGTTAATAATAAAATCAACATAGAAAATACCTACACGTTCCTCAATAACTACTTTTAAGTATCTTAAGCACTCTTCTGTTTTACCATTATTACACTATGTAAACTTTTTAACTCCTTTGTACAATTTTAATGATAACGAAACTACATACCTATGTACATATTAAACCTGTTTGTATCCTTAAAGTACAGTTTATAATGTTATATACTTCATGCTTACAATTATACTCCTGAATAACATGTGTAACTTGAATAATGTGATTCTGTAAAAGCCTTCAAGGCGTGTATGAATAAATAAAATAAATAAAATAAAATAAATATGATTATTGTAAAAAAAAAACCATTCAAATAGGTCACCCCAAATGGTTCGCTACGTTTGGTGACTTAGCAGGAGTGCCCGAGTTCATGGGGTGAGGTTTCTCCGGGTCTTGGGGGCGGATGCAAATGCCTGCGCACTGCGTGGCAGATCGGAAGAGAGACTGGTCGAGAAGGGAGATCCTCTCCAGCAGGACTCTCAGCAGGTTTTGTCACAAAGGATGAAGTCACTTCTGGATACACTGACCCCCAGATTCCTACCCATCTCTCATACCCTTTTCCTTCCCAGAACTTCCTCTCCTTTCTTTTCCTAAAAGCACAGACCATCCCCAAAGATGACATAGGCCTTGAGGGGAAATATTTTCCTCAGGGCCTCTTATGTGTAGCCAATGTAAAAAAACGAGTATCAACAACAATCGCTGCCATTTGCAATCTGTCGTTACTCGATGGCACTGACTTGATTATGTCATTTAAAAATCAGTCGGCCTTTGTGGAGAAGATCCTCTTTGTTTAACATGGCAAAAAAATCACTTTTTCAAGAATGATATTTTCAAAGTTTGACAATTTCACTTGACAATTTCAGTAATCGCGCATTGTTTCATAGAACACCTAAAAATGCTTGCTTTTTCTGCCATCATATCCAAGAATTCCCTGTTCCCCCACTTACAAAACGTCAGCTACACAAAGATATCTTTAATAAAAATATTACCCCACTGCAAAATATTAGCATAAGGAATACTTCTATTGGTGGACTAACTGTACCTCCCGTACGAACCACAACTGCACAGAATCACTATATATAAAGGAATAAAATTATTTAATCAATTACCCGCTGATATACGAACAGAAAAAAATTACAACAAATGAAAAAAAAAAAAAAATCTTATTTTGGTAGTACCACCATATTTTAATTTTTTCCTAGATATGTTTTTGACTGTTTGTTATTCCTAATGTTTTATGTACATCCTATATACATTTCTTGTTTAATTACTCCTATGAACTTTTAAAATATGTTAAGTCTAAATCTCTTCACAAGTTAAACTCTTTAGTTTGTGATAAGGATCTTTTCTTTTTTTTTTTAAATAATTCTTAAGTTATTAAAAAGTTGTCCTCTCCTAAACTCAAGCATCTGCTTTCTTAGGAGAGTGTATAAAATATGTAAGCTATATTATGTTATATTATGAAAATGTAAATGAAACCAATATTAATTAAAAAAAAAAATTTAAAAAATATCACTTTAGATGATCTCATATAATGAGAAATAAATTGTTTAATAGTATCGGACGCAAAACACATCCTTGCGGTACACCACCGAATATGATAAACTGACAATAGTTTAATTCCTCGTATCTCCTGTCATTTTAATGAGAAATTGTTGCTTGCGCAATCAATGGTGGAGGACTTATCTAGCAGAGGCTGAAAGCTAGAGGCTTCTGACCATGTTTCTAAGTTGCTGTGTTGTTTCAGAATGGCGCTCGGTGGGTGGTGAGTCGAATCCAGCAGCACCCAGCGGAGGAGCCATGGAGCTGGGGGTGATGGGAAATGCCATCGGAGACTCGGCCGGGGCCAAGATCACCAGCGCCGAGACTATCCAACTTGGTAAGTCAAAAAATTAAATATAAATTAATTACCTTTTTTAATAAATTAAGAAAAATTGCTTAATTCTGAAAGATCCATACAATGCTATTAAATAATAAAAATTCATAATTATAGGTCTACACGAGATATGATTTGTTCAAAAATTAAAAACTTTCTTTTCGCTCTCCTTAAGAGGGAATAACCGGAAATATGAGATTTTCAAATCAACTTTTAGACGTATTGACTCTTTTCCACAAAAAAATATTAATTGATTTCGAAAGACTTTTTTCTATCTAGTAAAGCTGTTTTTTAAATTTTGAGAAAATATGAATATTTTTAGTACAATAAGGTTTTACCGTAGGTCGTTGGCAGATTTGTTAAATTTTCAAACAAAATTTTATATTTTACAACATACATATCAAATCATTTAAACATGCAGTAAAATAAATCAATAAATTATTTGGGAAAGCTATTTTTCAGAATTTTAATTTTAGTTTAAATAAAATCATTAAAAAAAGATTCGCGCCCTTGTTTTGTGACGAGAATACTTCAGTTTCAGTTATTATTTACGGTCTTACAAACTAATATATTTTTTAAAAATTTACCTTCTTATTTTGCTTAGACATTATTGAAAAATTATAAATACTTATCATCAAAAAATAATTACAAAAAGTACATAATTTTAATTGTTTTATCATCACGAGTTTGAGAATTTTTGATTGTGCGTATTTTTCAAAGCAAATTTGGAATGAAATAAAATCGATATTGAATTATTGTATTAAAATGCTGGTATGGAGAATAATTAATCTTTTTCATCGGAACCGCCCTTTACCGTTGCAAGGGTACGATCGCAAGATCATCGTTCGATGAAATTCAAATTCTCGGTCGCTGGTTAATGGCTCTTAAGAGTTAAGAGTTTAAAAATAGCTTCACACAGTAAATAAGTAACTTTCCATTTCGTATTTTTCTAAGACGAATTTCTCGCCCGCATTAAAAAAAGTTAGCCCGCTGTTTAAGTTGCAAAAGGTCTCGTGTTTCTCTCGTGGTCTAATCAGACAGTTGATCGGTCCTCACTAAGGCATAAATAATTACTTTGTGACACTTTTAGCGGTCATTAAGGGAAGTGGAAAACATATTTTTTCTAATGACTTAATAAATAACATCAACTGCTCGTACTTCATTAGTTACATAATTCTGTCACTTATTTATTTACATTTTTATTTATGTTTCAATTAACTTTACAGTTGAATTTAGGCAATTATATTGTAATTTCAATTAATAATATTTCATTTCCTAAATATATGATGTCGAGAAACTCGTAGTACAAACGGAAAACTGGTGAATACATCACACGAAGAACCCAAAAAAATATTACTAGTTTTTGTACAATAAAAAACACATAAATTTGTTGTAGATTACTTTTATTTTATTAACACTCTACCGGTTTCGGAAGCACCCTTCCTTCATCAGGAGAGTATTGTAACTAATCTACGAAATAAGAATATTGTCAGACGTACAAATTTTAGGTGTGTAAGTGGAAGGTAAGCAAGGGGGTAGGGGTAATTGCGGGATATCCGGGAAGAACAGAGCATTTCACTAATATATTTAAAATGGGACTAAAAGAAAAGATAAATCATTTTTGTGTTTGATTCGTAGAACTCCATTATTATTTTTTCAAGAATTCATGTACCAACATCAAATTTAATAAATTTATTTTCAAGTTACGCCAGAATAGTTTTTTGAGGTGAAAATTCATGAATTGAAAGTTGAAATGGCACTAAAAAGAGACAAACACGTACATCTACAGGATTTAGCCTGCGAGATAATGAGATAAAATGAAACCTTACTTACTTACGTCGGTACCTATGAAGCATCAAGTTACGCTCATTGGCCGCTTTGATTATGATCGCACTTTTCAAGACTCCTATTGGTTGAGATTGTTTAGGTGAAGTTTCGCTTCTACCGCGTGTGAACTGCACTTGTTTTTTATTATTGTGACAGCTGTTTCTGCTCTCAAGGCCATTTCAAACTGTCACTTTCGATTTTTTTTTATAATTTTTGAAATGGAAAATGTTTTTAAGAAAATAAAAAAGAGGAGGCACTTGAAAGTAGATAGGTAAGTGGGGGGATACGGGAGTTAGTGTTTCCAGAAGTAACGTAAGTATGAATCAATTCTTCCCACTGCGGTGTAATACGATATTCTAATAGAGTCCTTCTGAAGAGGTTAAAAGGTCACTCTCAACCAGTCTCTCCGGATCCGGGATGCCACGCAGCTGGTTGGCAGATGCATCCATCTCCAAGACCTAGACAAACCTTACCTCACGAACCCGGGCACCCCTGCTAAATCACCAAACGTAGCGAACCGCTTGGGATGACCTATGGCACGGGTCTTTAAATGGTTCCGGGAAGGTGCTACCCAATCCACCTCCCGAATCGAAACCATCTGTTTATCGGTTTTAACCCGTCAGGCTCAATTTGGGAGGCGGGAATGGGTACCGCCGCCCCGGGAACCTTTATTGGATAACCAACACCTCTGCCACAGGTCACCCCAAGTGGTTTGCTACGTTTGGTGATTTAGCAGAGGTGCCCGGGTTCATGGGGTGAGGTTTGTCTAGGTCTTGGAGGCGGATGACCAAAACACACTGAACCCCAGATTCCTACCCAACCCTTAAACCCTTTTCCTTCCCACAACTCTCTTCTCCTCCTTTCCTCAAAAAAAAAAACCCTCCACACAGCATCCCCAAAGATGACATAGGCCCTGAGGGAAATTATTTTCTTCAGGGCCTCCTGTGTGGAGCTCATGTAAAAAAAAAAAAATATGTTGTCAGAAGGTCAAGAATTTTTGCAATAAAATAAAAATAAATTGAATATTTCTGAACGTATTCTGAAACTTAAGACTATTATTGAAAGGTGATGAAATGCACTATCAAATTCTATATTTTGAAATAAAAATATAGTTTTTTATGAATAAGTTTTTTTAATGTGAACCTAAAAATAGTTCATCCTATTTTTTCTAACTAAAATTACAAATGGAAAAAAAATTTAAAAAATGTACTTCACTAGAGAAATGTTTTATAAACGTTATCATAACTTTACTTTTTTGTCGTTTCATGTGAAAAAAATTCACAAATTTTCATAATTTTTTTTTCAAATTGCGGTCGGAAACTTTGGTTTCATAAAGGTGTGCATTTTAATTATTTGTAGTTAAATTTTAGATTCGAATATAAAGCTTGTTATCTTCCCTCTCTAATATCGTTCAGATTTAAGATTATACTTTTCACCAACACAAAACACAAAGGTATGTTTTTAGGTTTTCACGGCCAAAAAGTATTTTTGTTATTGTTTTTGGGGTGTTATGCCATGTTTCGCTACCTCCTTCTTTAGCCAACGTTTCGGACAGCGTTACAGTGTCCATCGTTACAGATGACCTGTCATCTGCCCTGATGATGGACACTGTAACGCTGTCCGAAACGTTGGCTAAAGAAGGAGGTAGCGAAACACGGCATAACACCCCAAAAACAATAACAAAAATACAAAACACAAAGGTTTCTAAGAGACCTAAGTGAATAGTTCCCAAAAGCGAGCAAATTAGTCTGAGGGGTTGAAAAAACTTTCAACCCCATAAATACTATTTTAAAATTAACTTGTAACTAGGGCAGTTTCCGTCTGCAAACAGAAACGGAGGCTCTACCGTGTCCCTGTAAACAGTAGTGAATCAAGCACAGCTGTGAAGTTGTTGTTTGCTGGAAATTGATACCCCCACCCCCTAATGGGGGTGGAGAGAGGAGTGGCTTGGATCTTGTTATTTTAAATTTTAAAGTGTGGTTTTACGTCGCTTGAATACATTATACTGTAGTATTCACTAATATAAATGAAATCCAGACTGCTGTCCAGAAACGAAACGAAACGAAACGAAAATTTGGAACCAGCGGTATATTGTTTATGTTAACAGGTTAGAAAGAGTTCAGGAGCGATTTCTCAAATTCCTCAATTTTAAATCATTCAACATATACAACTCTTACGACGAAATCGAGAAACATTTTCGAATCACGAAACTACTCAATAGGAGGCTTGTCACTGATCAGATGCTCCTGTACAAAATTATTAACTCTAAAGTTGACTGCCCGGAGTTGCTAAACAAAATAAATTTCCACACGTCGATTCGATATAGTAGACAAAATACCCTTTTCTATATTGATAGATGCAACGGCGGCCTCCGTGGTCCCGAGGTAAGACTCTGGACTCACAATCCGAAGGTCGCGGGTTCGAACCCGACGTGCGCAAATATATTTTATTTGATTAATTTGTGTTATTTCACAATTTATTAATTTAAAATAATATATAGTATATTTACGCCACGTTCCAGAGTGGAAGATACTATCAGTATCGCCCTGGTGTAAGACCACCATTCAGAATTGAAACGTTGCTCGAAATGGCATTAGCCGTGTTTAGTGACCAGATCTGAATAGCCAGGTACTTCCCCACCTTCCTCTTCCCTCCTTCCTCTCCTTCCCCTCCCCACTACCTTCAGCCACACAACATACCCCAATTGGGGATGCCATAGTCTCACTGGCTCCAGAGGGGAGCAGTTGGGACTCTTGTGCGGTATTTCATATAAAACCAATTCCAATCAAAATGAATTTATGCAAAGGACATGTAACTACTATAACAATAAATTCGCAAATATAGACACACGTGCTGACGTATTTACTGCTAGTTACTGTCGCTACAGAACTTCACTGTATAACATTCTGGGTGCGACTAACACATATGTATGACTATTAAATTAATTGTATCTAATATATTTATATTACTTGCGTGGCAACTTTCCCTTATCCCTCTCCTCCCCTTACCCTTCCCAAACCAAATACCTATTTTGCAGTCTATTTCAGTTATAATCACACTTATTTTATTGTTGTGTATTGGTTTATCATTTGTTGAATTCAGATTAAATTTAATTACTATAAAAAATTACTATATTTTTTTAATTGCTGCTTATTTCTAAATACCCTATCTGTCAACATTAATAATTGGTCTGTTTTTTTATCATCCTCTCATGTTTATTATATTACTAACACTGTTTATGTTCCTTAAATAAATAAATATTAGTGTACAAAACACTAATCAGACCAGTACTCACATATGCAGCTGAGATGTGGGTACTAACTAAGAGGAACGAGCGAACACAGGACGTTTTTGAAAGGAAAATTTTGAGGCATATCTTCAGACCGGTTCTAGAAAATGGATTTTGCGGACGTTACAACAATGAGCTATATGCTCTGTTTAAGGAGCCAAACGTCACAAAATTTATAAAACTGGGAAGACTTCGGTGACTGGGTCATGTGGAGAGAATGACCGAGCATCAAGCACCAAAGTCCCTGCTGAACTCAAGACCGATAGGGCGAAGGAACCTGGGAAGGCCAAGATTAAGATGGAGCGACAACGTCCTCAAAGATATATCTACCTTGGAGCTTCTAAACTGGAGAGAACTGGCCCAAAACCGATATGAGTGGAGGAAGACTCTTGAGGAAGCCAAGACCCACCAGGGGTTGTAGAGCCAAGAGTGATGATGAGTATTCGCTAGTATGTACATACTAACTGACTAACTAACCATCAAGTCGTTTCCAGGGGTAAGCAGAGAGGACGGACCGCCAAACAACTCGGTCTTGGCATATATTCCTTGCCTCATTCGCATTCACACATCGCCTCATGCATGCTCTTCTATTATTCTACTCTTGACAAGGCCAGACTCAAGTGTCTGATTCACTTGGTCAAAAATTTCAATGTACGCAAAAAAACGAAAAAGTAAAATGGTATGAGGGATTAACTGTCCAAATGATCAGCTGTACGAGGGATCAACTATCCGATGGATCAACTGTGCGAAGGTTCAAATGTCCGAGGGATCAAATGTCCGAGGGATCAACCGTGCGAAGATTCAAATGTCCGAGGGATCCAATGTCCGAAGGATCAACTGTGCGATGGTTCAAATGTCCGAGGGATCAACTATCCGAGAGATCAACTGTGCGAAGGTTCAAATGTCCGAGGGATCAAATGTCCGAAGGATCAACTGTGCGAAGATTCAAATGTCCGAGGGATCAAATGTCCGAGGGATTAACTGATATAGGGATCAATTGTCCGGGGAATCAACTGCCGGAGGGATTAAATGTCCGGGATTCATATGTCGGCGTACCAACTATAGGGTGCCAACTATTGGGGATCAACTGTGCGAAGGTTCAAATGTCCAAGGGATCAAATGTCCGAGGGATCAACTGTCCGAGGGATCCACCGTGCGAAGGTTTAAATGTCCGAGGGATTTACTGATATAGGGATCAATTGTCCGGGGAATCAACTGCCGGAGGGATTAAATGTCCGGGATTCAAATGTCGGCGTACCAACTATAGGGTGCCAACTATTGAGGATCAACTGTGCGAAGGTTCAAATGTCCGAGGGATCAAATGTCCGAGGGATCAACTGTCCGAGGGATCCACCGTGCGAAGGTTTAAATGTCCGAGGGATTTACTGATATAGGGATCAATTGTCCGGGGAATCAACTGCCGGAGGGATTAAATGTCCGGGATTCAAATGTCGGCGTACCAACTATAGGGTGCCAACTATTGAGGATCAACTGTGCGAAGGTTCAAATGTCCGAGGGATCAAATGTCCGAGGGATCAACTGTCCGAGGGATCCACCGTGCGAAGGTTTAAATTTCCGAGGGATTTACTGATATAGGGATCAATTGTCCGGGGAATCAACTGCCGGAGGGATTAAATGTCCGGGATTCAAATGTCGGCGTACCAACTATAGGGTGCCAACTATTGGGGGATCAACTGTGCGAAGGTTCAAATGTCCGAGGGATCAACCGTGAGAAGGTTCAAATGTCCGAGGGATTTACTGATATAGGGATCAATTGTCCGGGGAATCAATTGCCGGAGGGATTAAATGTCCGGGATTCAAATGTCAGCGTACCAACTATAGGGTGCCAATTATCCAACAACTGTCATGGCAATCTTTAAGCATGGCGTCGGATGCTTTGTTTTCCTCGGTCGTCCCCGATTTCTTTCACTATTCACTTCCTCGTCATTTATTATTCTCCTTACTCTTCTAGAGCATTAATATTGAAAACCGGAGATGATCGATTTTAAAATTAGTAGGTAACGCGCCGGGCGGCGACATAATAAGTACAATTCTGATAAAACACGAACAAATATTAAAGATTTTTTGCTTTAGGCTTCAACTCAAATTAGTAACGAGTCGAATTCTAGTAGATACTAAAACGACATTATTCCAAGTCTGAGAGAACTAAGAGAAAGTCACAAGCTAAAAATGTGTGTATTCTTATAGGTAATAGGCATGCAAATCGCTTGGCAAATGGGGCTTAAAGGTCATAATTTCAAACTTTACACGTTCATGCATTTCTAATGAAAAAAATACATTTTTAATAGTATACGCTTTCCGCGTATTGTCTGTCAAATAAGAGTAGAAAATATTATATGACTACCGCACAAGAGTCCCAACTGCTCCCGTCTGGAGCCAGTGGGACTATGGCATCCCCAATCGGGGTATGTTGTGAGGCTGATGGTAGTGGGGAGGAAAAGGAGATGGGGAAGAGGAAGGTGGGGAAGTATCTGGCTATTCAGATCTGGTCACTAAACACGGCTAAAACCATTTCAAGCGACGTTTCAATTCTGAATGGTGGTCTTACACCAGGGCGATACTAAGAGTGACAGACGTACGAATCCATCCCTCCCACTGCGCTACAGCGATGGATCGAAAGTGTCCGGCTGGAGAGATAAAACGGTCTCCTTCAACCAGTATCTCTCGATCCGGCCCACCACGCAGTACGTGGGCAAACGAATGTGCCGCCAAGACTTAAACAAACCTCAACCTGCGAACCCGTACACCCCTGCTAAGTTACCAAACGTAGCGAATCACTTATGATGGCATATATCAGGGGTGTTGGTTATTCAATAAATGGTTGTCAGGGCGGCGGTACCCATACCAGCCTCCCAAATTAAGGACGGGTTGCTTCACAGAATTTTAATAATTCATCAAATTTGAAAGTTAGTTGAAATTTGAAAGTTCTATTTAAATTCAGTTTTTATTTTACATTTCATTTTCATTCTAACAATTCAATTTTCATTATTTAAAGCAAATGGTCCATAATTCTTAATGAATAATTTAAATATTCCAATTCTAGAAAACAGACGAAAAATAAACGACCTAACCTTACTTCGACCCGACCTAAACTATAGTTTGCATTCTCCAATCCAGCGTTTACACAGTCTTGGTAACAAATATTTAAACAATATGATAATATAATTTAATGAAAATAAATAACTTTGTGTACACCACTATTTAATTAACAATATCAACATGTTTCGAAAACTATGTTTTCTTCGTCAGGATAATAAGTTAATATCTTAAATATCTTTAACTTATTATCCTGACGAAGAAAACATGGTTTTCGAAACATTTTGATATTGTTAATTAAATAGTGGTGTACACAAAGTTATTTGTTTTCATTAAATTAATAATGACGCCACAAAGTGAATTTGCGAATTTTGAAGAAATATGATAATAATTTGAATTTGTCAAACTTCAAAGGACGTATGCGCCAACTATTTTTTCCTACTTCATAAACTATCTTTATCTCTATTTTTACTTGTCTTATATTCTTTGTTATCTACTTTGTGTCAACTTTTATATTTTATGTTACCTATATTTTGTTTCTTTTATTTTACGTAATTTCCTGTATTTTGTCAAAAACATGTATTGCACTTTATGCAAAAGCCCTACAGGCATTTAAATAATTGAATAATGAAATAATAATACAAGGTGGCGCAAAATTAATCACCCTATCGGAAAATGTTATCATTTTAACAAATGGCGTCGTACGTCAATCATATTTGACATTTGTGAACTAGACAGCTGCAGAATACAAACAAACAAGCAATGGAGCGTTATACTCCGCAGGGGCGTGGAATAATTGTGGATTGATTGCCATCCTCAATCTCAACAACGAAGAGGACGATTTTGTGTCGAAAGTCATCATGAGTGACGAGGCGCATTTCCACTTAAGGGTTACGTCAATAAGCAAACTCTTCGTATCTGAGGCACTGAAAATCTGCGTGTGATCCGCGAAGAGCCATTACATCCACTCAAAGCCACTGTGTGGTGCGGCATCGCGCGGGAGGAATGATTAGGCCGTATTTTTTTGAGGACGCCATTGCCAATACGGTCACTGTTACAGGGCCATAATAAACGACTTCTTACTGCCGGAATTGGTGAACATGTGGTTAAAATAAGACGGTGCAACCGCACCCACAACACGAGCCACAATGAATATTGTGAAGGAAGCGTTTCCTGGTAGCTTAATCTCCCGTTTCGACGATTTAGCATGGCCAGCAAGATCGCCCGATCGAACCATCCCAGACTTGGTTTTTTGGGGCTAGTTGAAGTCGTGGGTTTATGCCAACGCGCCTCAGACAATAGCAACCCATTCGACAGGAATGCGAATAGTTATCACCGGAAATCTTGCGGAAAGTCATGGAAAATGCGATAAAACGGGCACAAATGTGTACCAACACTGGCGACTGCCACTTGACGGATATCATCTTTTCCACTTAACAGAAAAAATTGTAAATATCCAAGTAAAGATTTCCGTTTCACAAATTTTTTTTTTTTTTTTAGTAAAATAGTTGTTCAAAAACAAAATTGGATGATTAATTTTGCGCCATCCTGTAGAATTTGAATAGAACTTTCATAGAACTTGAAAATTATCTTTGAAATTGTTCATTTTCTAGGTAACAACCCGTCCTAAGTGTTTATTAATTTTTAATAAAATGAGTATGTTCTTGGCGAGTCGGGTTATACGCAGTAGGTATACCCGAAGTAAATTCAATTTGCAGCACGAACGAGTGGCATAAAACGTTTGCATTATATTTGTATGGGGGGATCTATAATGTTCCCACCGATTATCCATTTTATATCCTAGCTTATTCTTATCAGGTTGGCTTGATTACGATACTTAGATGAAAAGCATTTTTTTACGTTCTTTGCCAAGCTAATCGCAGGAAGCACTCTAATCCGTTTGTACTAGGTAGGCTGCGCCGTCAATGTACGGAGGTTTTTGAAGATAGGTATAGATAATTTAGTTAGTTAGGGGGTCTTAGAAATTGCGTACGACCTTTTAGGTTACACCTCCACCATAGGTCACCCCAAGTGGCTTGCTATTGGTGACTTAGCTAGGATACCCAGGTTTGTGATTGATGGAGACCTTTTTGGCCTCCAGTAGGACTCTCTTGGAACATCGCCTTGCATTGCAATGTTAGAAGTATATTCATTTCGATAGCAGAAGTTTAAAAGGAAAATAGATCCAAAAATTAGTTAAATATGTCATTTTTTTCCTTTTTCTTTTTTTCGATCTGCGTTTTCGAAATGATGCTAGGAAAATAAGTGCGTCTTTTACGAAATGCATTTTATGAGGATTTTTTTCTGAAAAATTAAAAACAAATTAAATACTGTTATCAAAGAAATTTACAAAAACCGTTAAATATTCTGAAGACCCATTTAATGCCATTTTACAATAAAAACTCAATGAGTAAATACTGGCAGCTTTACTAATAACAAAACGCCTTAACGATCGTTTAACGGCTTATCTGTTGCTTGCGCGGTGAACTGCATTTTTACACCTTTACTAATAACATTTTCACATTATTATGTAAATTGCATTGTTTTTGCTTAATCTGCGCATGCGCGGCCACTTTTTGGGGCATGCGGCAGCCATGTTTTTTTTTCAGTAAATATGCGGTTATTTTCTTTTGTGAGGTGTGAAATTTCATGCGCAGTTATTTAATGTTTTGAAACATAATTACCGTTTAAATGATCGATTCACTGTTATATTAACGTAATAGAATATAATTTCTATTATTTGCAATATTTTTGTCAGTTTCCTAATGTCTCTGTTGTTGCTTTAATTTTGTTAAAATAAAAATAAAGGTTTTTTCGAATAAATTATTTTTTACAGTGTAAGTTTAATAAAACTTCCGTAAAAGTAATATTATTTAATAACATAATAAGCGTGTGTAAATAAATACCAAATTCGACTTGTCAACGTTTATATTGTTCGAAAATGAATTCAAAGCGTCAGAATTTTTCGATTACTCTCTTGGGATATTTGTTTTAATTTTTAATTGTATGAACGAGATAAAAAGCGAGGTGACAGTTTTTTTTTTAAATTTATTAAATAAAAAGACTATTTTTTTTTTTTTTTTTTTTTAATTTTTCTACATTTTGATTAAAAATATTTTTGTTAAAAAAAAATTCTATTTTTTTCCGTTTTTGAAGCTTAAAATACGTCAATTCATAAAGTTTATTTCAAATATAAAAATCGAAAAGGTAATTTTATCTAGTTTTTATAACGGCATTTGTTTTTACAACATCTTCAAAAATATGAAATATAAAGAACATTCAAAATACTTTGGAAAAATTCCAAAATTCGTTAATCAATCATTAACAAAACAGTCGTATATAATACCCCCTCAGGCTGTGCAAATCATGTTTATATTTTGACCAGTCAGTGGTTGAGTGGGCATCGCGCTTGGGTCCCACCCGGGCGTCCCGTGTTCGATTCCTCGGCTGGCTAAGTCCTCCATCACAACACAAGCAACATTTTCAGCTTTCTGTGGTGGTAGTAGGAGATTTTCAAACATTGTTGGGTTATTCGTAACCCGAGAATGTTTGTCTTTCTTATAAAAAAAAAATATATATATCTTTCCATGAACAATTTTTTAGTTAGTAATGTTTTCACATCCGCGGCCGTTTATAAATTGAATAAAATTTTCATGGGGTTTGTAGTAAGGCTGTTGGTCTATAAAAACAGGAGATATAATTTTTTGAAAAATAAAAAAACTTTGTTTTCACTCTCCTGAACAATTAACATTTTGTTCTTTACAGCATTTCAAATTTCCGTGATACCTATCAAATTCCTACCCACCCCTCATACCTTTTCCTTCCCAGAACTTCCGCTCCTTCCTTTCCATAAATAGAAAATTATTTTCCTCAGAGCCTCCTGTGTGTAGTTAATGTAAAAAAAGTGAACATAGAATCAGAAAAAAAGGTTTAAAAAAACACAAATCAGAGAGAGATGTTATTTTTGTCAGTGTTCTGTTTTGCCATCGAACTTTTTTATGTTGTTTATTACTAGATATTATGTTTTAATTTTACAAATGGCACGCGGTAATGGGTAAACCGTTATTACTCCCGTATTAATTACTATCAAAGTGATGTGCCACTTTGGTCACCAGCAATTAGTATTTAACTCCTCGACCAATTAACAATACGGAACACGAGTTGACGCTGAATTAACACATGTGCCTACAATAATACACTCAAACTATTGCATCGTTTGTTGCGTTAGTATTCGCAGATAGAGTTTTATTTTTGACAGCAAACTTTATAATGACACTTCTAGCTGAACCAGCCGGCGTTGCCCGTTTTGATTTAAGCGGTGGGAGAAGTAGATGGGTGGTTTTTGGAAATCTCACATAAACGGTGACCTTTTTCATATTTTGAAGATCAAGAATCGTAATAAAACTATAGATTTGTATTAAAATCATATCCCACGCCAAACGCCCGCCAGCAACAGGCACTCTTCTTTATAATATTAGATTGTATATATAGTTTGGAGTAAAGTTTTCGAATTATTTTTTTGTCTTAGATCCACACAGGAGGCCCTGAGGAAAACATTTCCCTCGGGGCATCTTTGGGAATACTGTGTGGTGGTTTTTTTAAAGGGAATGAAGGAGAGAAAGCTCTGGGAAGGAAAAAGGCATGAGAAGTGGTTAAGAATCTGGGGGTCAATGTGTCTAGGAGTAATGAACGCATGAATTCATCTCTTTTACCCCAATGCAGGGCGATGGGTCGAGAGAGTCCGGCTGGAGAGACCTAGATTAGGTATTCTTATCCGGGAGGGGGGAGCGGATCTTGGGAGGGGGGGGAACTTGGGAGGGGGGGAATTAGGGAGGGAGGAGGGGAACTTGGGAGGAGGGTTCGTGGGACGGGGGAAAATGGCGAGGGGAGTGGGGAGAGGTAAGGTGGAATAGGCGGAGTGAAACGCGAGAGGGGAAGGGGACGCGGGAGAGGAAGGGGATTCGGAAAGAGAACGAGATGAATGGGAAAGGACACGCAGGGAGAAACAATTTCTTTATTAATCGCATAGCAACGCATGCCGGGAACTCGCTGGTGAAGTAATATAAGAAACAATTTTTAAAAAGTACCCCTTTATGGCTAAGACTATTTTTGACGTTTTGTATGTTCTAAATTTTTTTCATTCTTATAAAATTATGCACATAATAAATAAAAACCAATTTTTCGCCTACTTGCCTTGTGCAAATAAGACGCTCGATTTTAAATTTTGAAGGCATGAGAATCGAAATATTTCTAGCGTTTACATTCCTCTTTATATGTTCTACCACCGCCAATTTTAGTTCAGGTGTGAAAGGTTTTATAAAAATTACAAGTCATCTATTCCTTCCCAGGGGTCCGAGAGAATGGCGAGGGTGCCGAGGACTCTTGTGCCGGTTCCCCAGACGCGCCACTGCGTCCCGGCGGTGCCTCAGCAGCCCGCAGTCCTCCACCAGTGGCGCCGCGCGGGCCGGGCGGGCCGGGCGCACGCTACGAGGCCGCCCCGGGGCAGGCCAAGCTCGTGCTGGTCAGCCGCAACAAAGAGAACAGGCCCAAACTGAGTCTACTGCCGAATTTCTTTGATGGAGGTGAAATTAATTTTTATTTTATTTATTTATATAGCCGTACATACATTTTATAAGTAAATAAAAAAAAAGTTCATTGTATTAAGCAGTAGTATAGCATAAAATATTATTACCAATTACCAATATTATTATTTTATAATTACTTTAAAATCGACTGTACTAAAGACGTAACGACTGCGTGCGTTTTAAAAAAATATGTGTTTAAATTTTTGAGTAAAAATTACGTTACAGAGTTGTAACTCCTCGTGATAGAAGTGTATTTCATACAAATCACAGTTGTCTTCTGCCACCTCGGTTTGCGTATATTCTACAATGTTACAAAAAAATGATATGATGACATAAAATCCAAAAGGTATAACCTCCCAAGTAACAGCGATTATTATTTTTAAGGATGTTTAATAAAATATCTTTAAAAATCTCAAAAACTTGTCTCCTACAACTTTTATACCGCACGTTAATTCTGTCACGCAGCTCGTTTTTGTAACCCCAATAGGCATTTTAAGCTTCCTTTCCCCCTTGCTACAATTTCCCTCAGAGCGAGCAGTTCGAGCTCACACATTACTTCAGCTCACTTTAGCAATAATAATATCGAAAGAACTTGTTATTGATGACGAGATGGATGCAAATCTTCACATTACTGTTGAAAATATTATAAATAATACTATTTCATACAATGATATTGAAGATGATGGAACATCTGAAACATAACTTCGTTAAAAAAAATGCGCCAAGTACACTACCTCACAGGTGGTGTGGAAATGTGGGCAAATTATATAGAATGTAACCCCTTCAACCTTTAGAATCTCCATATCTCAGAAATTGCGATTCTTAACCCCTCAAATGCCAGAAAAAAACGTCAACTTTAACGTAATATTTTGCAGGTTAATTTTATGCTATCTTATGTAATTTTTACTGAAACACATTCCTTGAAGACTAAACTATACATAAAACAATATTACTTGCGTTTATTCAATGAATTTATACTTTTTACTACTTTTCAAATGCCACGGAAAAAACGAAAAAATTTCGCGATGTTTTGACTTTTACGTAATATTTTGCAGGTTAATTTTATGCTATCTTATGTAATCTTTACTGAAACACATTCCTTGAATACTAAACTATACATAAGAACAATATTACTTGCGTTTATTCGATGAATTTATACGTTTTACGATCATTTCGTCGACCGCGACGCGGACCTGACAGCCGCCATTTTGACAGCCGAGCGGCGCGAAAAAGTTCCAGGCCGTGTCATAAACAATTTCAAAGAAAATATATCGCTGCTCAAGGTGGGTTCACGGTATCTTATACCTTATGAACAAGAATGCCCCAAGCGATTCTGACCTTCTTCTTCACACGTTTTCTTTATACATAAGGGTTAAAATCGCATAACAAAATTATTTTTTAGTGATTATTTTGGCTTGCGCCGATGGTACGCCGGCGGACGAACGGCAAGGGGCGGGAAAAAAGTAAATTAGAATTTTTGTAGATAATTGTATGATCAACAATGTTGGCCTTACCTATTTTTTGATACAACTTAACGTTTACGAGAAAAATCCAAAAACCGAAAATTTTGACCTTTGACTTTAAATAACTTTTTAAGCGGGCATGTGATCGATAGGTATTTTTGGTGTTTTATTTTTAATGGCGTATTTAAGGTCTCTACCAAATTTCAGCTCTGTGGGAATTTGTGCTATTTGAAATGTTTATATTGACCGGACATTGTATATTTCTTACCATTCATATGTAAAAAGAGCGTTAACCAAAAATTAATAATCAATAAAAATAATTTTTATTTAGTTGTATAATTACTCAGAGAATGCAGCTTCAAGGCACGATGTCCAGCACAAACAACACTAGTTTGCATTCAAACTTAATGATTCTTTGCCAAGGCGGTAATTGCAATGTAAACATGTGTATCACAGGAAGAAATTTCGAACAATAAAATATAAATTTGCAAATTACAAATCAATCAGAATCAAACACGACAATAAAAATTTGAATACGATCCGACTAAGAGTGCCTTTACTCACACCTCTCGGCCGTTTACTGACACTCACGTCGGAAGCATTGCCTGCCTCACAAAGGTAGGAAACCGCATGAACTCTGCATTTCAGTGTCACCTAGGTGAATTCAACAAAACAACCAAACATAGATGGCGCGTATCTAGTGTCCTTCCCGAAAAGAGTTTTATTAAACTCATTGGGAGTAATGTATTAGAATTGTTATATAATAATTTTGTAATATATTATCACTAATAAATAAATAATACAAATAAAAAAATTATTCATATCCAAATTGCGTTGTATTTACGGGCGTAAAAAAATCATCATAAAATATAAATATTTTACAGCACAAATTACAAAAAAGGGTTTTTCCTTAAATTAATTAAATTACCGCCATCTGTGTAAATCCATTCATCAAAAAAAATCTAATGTATATTTCGAATAACAGGTAGTCACTAACGAGATGGTTGGTTTGTTCCAGTAGTGGACGAGGCGACCAAGGTGGCAGGGGTGGTCAAGAACGGCGGCAAGGTGGCGGTGGGCCCCGCCCCCGCCCCCGGCCCCGCACACGGAACCCCTGGCGGCTGCAGTCAGGCCAGCTCAACCCCTGGACTGGACGATGGATACGGATCCTCCAACAGCTCTCCGCACAGCTCGGGTGAGTGCCTAACTAACTAACTAACTCATCATCACGCCGTTTCCTCGCAGGGGTGGGCAGAGAGGACGGAACGCCAAACAACTCGGTATTGGCACACACTCCTTGCCTCATTAACATTCATACATACTATATTATTCTGACTCTTGACATGGCCCGACTCAAGTATCTGTTTAACTTTCGTGCTGTCTTCCTCGGGTGTTCCCAAAATCTTGAAATCATCTAAGCGTCCCTTTCTTAATCGCACTCTAATAAGTATACGCTTACATCAGCCGTGCATTCTTTGCGAATCTCCACATTTCTCACACGACCATGCATAGTTTTAACAGACATACGCCTCAGGGATCTCATTTCCACAGCATTCTTTCAAAAACTGGGCGTACTGTACAGGGCCCGCTGATACCTTAATAGTACAGAACTGCTAACCCTGTACAAATCACAAGTGCGCCCCACGATTAAATTTGGCAGCCACCTCTGGTCTGGAGCTCCAAAATACCTGAAAAATACCCTCGACTCTGTGCAGAAACGGGCGGTCGGTTTGATAAATTCTCCCATCTTAACGGACGGATTGCAATCTTTAGAGTACAGGCATCGGGTGGAAATGCTATCCTTGTTCTACCGGTATTTCAATGGAAGATGCCCCGAGGTACTAATAGCGTCATTAATCCTTTCGGCACCGGTGCGTAGTTGGGAAACACGCCAAACACATACCCAACAAATGTACACAGTTGACATTTGTCACATGAGAACGGGTCGCTTCTTTGACTCGTTCTTATGTTCAACTGCTCGGCTGTGGAACGATTTGCCGGCCTCTGTGTTTCCATCTTCCCACAATACGAGTCTCTTCAAGACCAATGTTCATTCCTTCCTCTCCTTAAAAACACCCTCCACACAGCATCTCAGATGACGGGAAAAGGCCCTGGGGGAAATTATTTTCCTCAGGGCCTCCTTTGTGGAGTTAATGAAAAAAAACAATAAATAAATAAAAAAATTCAGCTTTCTGCCAGTTCCATGCCTCTCTCTCATACATCAACGTAAGTACTAGCACTCCATTGTGGACTGCTAGCTTCTCTTTTTGGACAGTTTTTTGTGAACACCATTCACATTCATTCCTCCATTAATGGAGTTACCTACATTTAACCCTTCGTTCAACATATCTATCAGCCTTCTCATCCCTCATTAACGTACCTCCCAAATACGCAAACTCATCCACCTGATCCAAGTATTCATAATAGAGAACTCCAGTCCAATTTTTTTTTATGAATAATGACCTTCTAACTTAAATAACTGCATATTTATTTATTTTTTACAGTTAGTTTTAATAGTTAAAATAAATGTCAAAGTTTTAATTTTTCAAGATCCCCCGAAAACTACCGTGACGTCATCTGGCCAAAAGTTTTAGTTATTTTCAACAGATGTTGTCATTTTGTATGGAAGAAGTGATGAAACTATTCAATAAGTAAATCCTTATTTAGGTGTAATTATTTATTTATTATATTTTATTTATTATATTATTATATTTTTCAATATTATTACGGGAGATTGGTATAAAAATTGTTTGAAATTATAATTTTTTTAGCTTTACGAATCGAAATCAATATTAAGGAAACCGAAGCATGAATTTCGTAAGGAACTGGAATCAGCTGTTCGACTTCCGCCATTTTGAATTTCAGCATTGGAGCGTTTTATGGAAGCAGTGACGTCACGCCTCACAAATTCCATAATACCAACTTGACAGGCTGTTTTAATGAACTGTTTTAAAATGGACTTTTTAATATTTTTTTTAAAAACTCTACGTTGAATATTATTAAATAAAACTTATATATTCAGAATCAACGTATATTGGTCTATATGAACATATTTTTTAAAGCCATAATATTTTTCACTGGAGTTCTCTATTCACAACTACATTGCACACTGTTTACGTACACTCTCAAACACCATGACTTTAGACTTACTTACTTTCAGGGCTGGGCAGTATTTGAACTACTTGTAATTGAAATAGGTACGTACTTGAAATACAAATACATATTTTGTATTTGTATTTCAATTACTTCCTAAAGATGTATTTTGTAATTGGTATTTCAATTACATGATGCTGAGGTATTTTGTAATTTGTATTTCAAATACTTATGGCTTCAAAATACATTTTCAAATACATTTAGCGATCTTAATAATGATAATGAAAAATAAACAGATAATACATATTCAATTTTTTTATGAGAAAAACTCTTTTTATAACTTTTTGAAGGTTATTCCCATCAACGTAATGTATCATTGAAGAAGAAGAAAACACTTATAATCTAAATGAAAATATGAAAGAAAACAAGACACAGAAAAATAGAAAAAGACAATGGTCGCAACTGGGACTCGAACCCAGACCTCTCGTCTAACCGGATAAGATAAGATAAGATACATTTATCCGAGACGCTATTCAGGTTACAAACCAATTCTTAGAATGACTGTTTCCAATAAAAAGAGTAGTTGCCTATAATATGGAAAAAAGAACTAGTTGAAGATAATATTGTTGATTCTAAATATTTGAAATATGAGATTGACAAATATGATGGTTTGACAGAAGGTGGCAATAGCGAAATTGGATAACGCGCACGTCCCGGTTAGGCGAGAGGTCTGGGTTCGAGTCCCAGTTGCGACCATTGTCTTTTTCTATTTTTCTGTGTCTTGTTTTCTTTCATATTTTCATTTAGATTATAAGTGTTATCTTCTTCTTCAATGATAATACATAGACTAAAAACGCTGGAATCCAGAGCAATGTTAATATTTAGAGTTGGCAACACTGTACGTCAAAGCAAGTATCTTGTCTATTGTCGTTTTCATCGTTTCGCGGTATTTATTCATGAAGACGTGAGTTAATTGATAACTGATAACAGATGATCAAATTCCGTCAAAACCACAAAACTTTACAAGTGGAGCGGAGATGAGATGTATCTTCCGAGCAATATGATAAGCGCCCCTGAGGTGATTTTTCACAAAAATGGCGCTCTACAAATTGTACAATTATTATTATTATTATTATGATTGATCAATTTTTGCTCATCTCTGTTTCACTCTGCTCTGCTTTGCTTCTATGGAAATGCACCCTTAGAAAAGGGCACTTATGACAATTTGTTGCAGCCAAAGGTTCTACCAAAACCAAATGTATTTTGTAATTTGTATTTTGTATTTGAAAAAAATGGTTAAGACACTGTTTTTTTTATTTCAAAAACACGAATTGAAAGTATTTTGAATTTCGTATTTTAAATACACGCGAAAAAGTATTTTGTAATTTGTATTTTAATTGAAGAAGAAGATAACACAAATAATCTAAATGAAAATATGAAAGAAAACAAGACACAGAAAAAAATAATGGTCGCAACCGGGACTCGAACCCAGACCTCTCGTCTAACCGGGACGTGCGCGTTTTCCAATTTCGCTATTGCCACCTTCTGTCAAACCGTCATATTTGTCAATCTCATATTTCAAATATTTAATTATTTAATTACAGCATTTTAATTACAGCAAAGCATGTATTTTGCCCAGCCTTGCTCACATTCATCATTAACTCATTCTTCATACGTAATGCAGATGATACTGTCTTAATATTTGAAGGTACAACATGGAATGATGTACACTGCAAAGCAGAAGATGGAATAAGACAGCTAAAACTCTGGTTAGACTATAATCTGTTGACACTCAACTCGGAAAAAACCAAATTTATACGATTTAGTGCGACAGAAGCGGGCCAACCCAAGGAAGCATATAATATTTTTATACACAAATGCAGTGACTCAACTACCTGTAATTGCTATAAATTAGAATGCGTGGATAGTATTAAATACCTTGGTGTTATGTTGGACAAATGTCTTAGATGGGACGGACACATGGAACTAGTCACTGCAAAGGTTAGAAAGCTTACATACATGTTTATAACGATCAGAAATATCTTACGTAAAAAAGAATTGAAACTCATCTATGATGCTATGTGTGGGTCACTTCTAGACTATGCATCCCTAGGTTGGGGTGGGTGTGCAAAAACAGTTTTGGACAAATTAGCAAAAGCTCAAAAATCGCTACTAAGGGTAATCCTCAAAAAACCATTTAGATATCACAGCGATGCACTATTTGAAGAGTTACGAGTTACTATTTGAGAAAATTAATTTTAAACACCCATAAACAACGCCACCTATACCCATCTATTAACCACTCTCACGAAACCCGACACTCACGGAGAAATCTAATTGTACCACTCACAACCAAAACATCTCTTGCTCAAAGACACTTCTCATTCTTAGGTCCAAAACTATACAACTTAATGCTTGATGCTTGGAAAAACGAAAGCACAAGGGTTCTTCGCAGATTGACCACTACTTGGTTTCATCAATTAGGGAGAAAGGAGAGTGAACTTTTACTACACAAAAAATGAAATCAAACACAAACCAAAATCAATAACAAAAATTCCGACAAAAAATAAACTGTGCAAAAGATACCTTTTATATTCTAATTGTTTATATTATGTGCATGTATGTATGTACCTATTACTTTTAAATTAGAATTCTACAAGGCAGCAGTTAATCTTATGTTTACATTGGATATTTTATTTTATTCTATCACTTCTCTTTTTTTTATTTCATATTTATACAAAATGTATATGTAAGCTTATTATTTTGTAATGCAAACGCCATTTATAAGTAAACTTATTTTATTATTATTTTGATAACTATGCAAAGCATACAACAGTAATAATCATACCTTAATTGTTTATTTAATTTTTTTTATTGTTTCTGTTCTCTTTATAGTTCTCATTAATAGGACTACATTATGAAATGCAAACACCAGTTCCCTTTATGTTTAAGTGTAAAAATATTTTTATTCCTTTTATTTATTATTATTATCATTTTAATAACCATTGTATGCCATGCATACACAAGTGAACTATATGTTTAAACCCTTTTTTTCAAGAACCTATACATATAAACCTTTTTTTAAAGTAATATGTTAATACGCTTTTAACTTTCCAATTTTATGTTTTATTCTTTCTCTTTTTTTCATTTCTTCAATTTTCCCTCTTTTTGTATAAATCATGGTCCATATATATTCACACTTATCCTAATTTGACTGTCCTAAAACGGGAATCATCCTAGTTGGACAGTCAAAACATTTTATAAATAATGTACATAAATGTGTAAATATTTTACTAAATAAAATAAAAAAATCCTGAGTTAGTGCCTACTTTTTTTTTAAAGTCAGACAAACATTCCCGAGGTACGAAAAATTTCACATACTTCCATCAATTCACAAGTGTAAAATGTTGCTAGCGTAATGACTTAGCTACGCAGATAATTGAATCACCGAAATCTGTGTGGAGACCTGACGCTCTGGACCCTTCTACCATCTAATCAATCCTGATCGTCCTAGGAAAGGTCTGCAAATGTCTATTAAAGCTCTGTTTCTATTAAGATCAACCAATAGCCGATAAAAAACACATAATTCATTTAAAATTTTAAAAGGTTTTCTCGTCAAAATGCGAAAATCGGTTCAAAAATCCACCCTTCATAAATAAGCCAAAAGGGACTCTATCATAACTTATCAGAAGCGTCATATTGAAAAACCTGCGACGGGGCTGTGTTATTTATCTGCGTATAAATATTAAATATGTCAGGCGAGGGTACAGCCATTGTGAAAAGTTGTTAAATTCAATAACGATTCGATATTTTGACTCCCGGGCGCCCTTTTTGTGTGAAAAGCGCAAATACAAAAGTTGATGACAAAATGGTCGATGGATTTCCGACGAATATTGCTGAACTATAAATTAGAAATTACATTGAAAAATTAAGTTTGTAAGCAAAGCTTTTATTAGCTAATGTTCGACCATTATTAATATTGGCCTATGTTTGGTGCCAATTATTAGGTAGGGCTTTTATATTTCAAATTATAACAATATCTTATTTTTACATCTATTTCAATTTTTTTTTTACATTGACTCTACACAGGAGGACCTGAGGAAAATAATTTCCCTCAGGGCCTATGTCATCTTTGAAGATGCTGTGTGGAGGGTGTTTTTGAGGAGATGAAGGAGTGGACATTGGTTGTAGGAGGGATTCCTCCCTAGAGGCCGGCAAATCGTTCTACAGCCGAGCTGTTGAACTCAAGAACGAGTCGTAGAAACGACCCGTTCTTATGTGACTAATGTCAACCATGTACAAATGTTGGGCGCGTGTTTGGCGTGTTTCCCGACTATGCACCGGTGCCGAGGGGGTCAATGACGCTAGTTCCTCCGAGCATCTTCCATTGTAATACCGGTAGAACAAGGACAGCATTCCCACCTGACGCCTGTGCTCTAAAGATTGCAATCCGTTTGTTAAGTTAGGAGAATCTATCAAGCGAACCGCCCGTTTCTGCACAGAGTCGAGGGTTTTTTTTAGATATTTTGGAGCTCTAGACCAGAGGTGGCTGCCAAATTTAACCATAGGGCGCACTTGCTATTTGTACAGGGTTAGCAGTTGTGTACTATTAAAGAATCTGCGGGTCCTGCACAGTACGCCCAGTTTCTGTGAGGCTAACTTAACTCCGGCTTCGATGGAGCCCCCGTACCTGAGCTGGTCACTTAGAGTTACACCAAGCATATCAATGGAGGGCCTGTTCGGGAGATCGCTTCCGTTGAAGGAGACAAGATTTTCTTTTTGATCCCTTTTAGACGTAATCAGACATGATTGGGTCTTTGAAACATTAAATTCGACGAGGTTATTCTTACCCCAAGATGAAACACTCTCGAGATAACCGTCCATTCTTTGCTTCAAAGCCCTCCGAGCCATTGGGGTTTGTGAACACTTTGGGGGCTTGTCAAACAAAAAGCTATCATGGACTGTACTCTCATCCGCGTAACAATGAATCGGTGCACATGACAAGAGGTCATTGATGTGCAACAAAAACAAAGTCGGAGACAGAACCGATCCCTGTGGAACGCCAGCATTTATCGAATGCGAGGAAGAGGTGAAACCGTCAGCAACCGCCTGAATTGACCTCTCCCTCAAAAATTCGGCAAAAGTACACAAGGATGCGGGAAGTCCGTAAGAATGCAGTATGTTGACAAGCCCTCGGTGCCAAACCCCCAAAAGGCCTAGGAAATGTCCAGTGCAACCGTTTGGATCTCAACAAAACGTTCCAGGCACCGCCCTCAAACATGCGTCACATACGCGAGAAGATCACCGCACGATAATTATACGAGTTTTATCCAAGAATTAGAATCAGAAAGTTGCATGTTTAAATCCCGTCGGGGTCACCAATGTGGGTGTTGTGATAATGTTAGAGAGAAATTCAAGATGTTAGTTTTGAATCACTGAGTATTTATTTGAAAAGTTTACTTAATAACGTTACACAATCTATACTACTATTATAAATGCGAAACTGCTTGTGTTTGTTTGTTACGCTTTCACGAATAAACCAATAAACCGATTTTTTAAATTCTTTCAACAAAAGCAAAATACATTATATGCGAGTAATATAGACTGTATATAATGGTAAGCTGTGGCGTTATAAAATTATAAATATTAATATATTATAATTATTAGACGTTTTCTGCCGCTAACAAAAGCGAGTTATTGCTAAAGTCAGAAGAAAAGCAGACCAAATCGTTGCCGTGAGAACGATGTTGATATTTTTTTTGGGCAATTTTATTTCAGGCGTCGTAGTTAATATTTATCTCATATAACTTTCAAACGACTGCATCAAACTGGATAATTCTTTTTTTTACGTAAAACTCCTGGTGAGCCCTGGCATTGTGAAATTTATGAGAGGAGTGGGGAGAGGGAAAGTGGAGGAGGTGGAGTGGGAATGCGAGAGGGGAAGGGGACGCGGAAGAGGAAGGGGAGGCGGAAGGGAACGGGACAAATGGGAAAGGACACGCATAAAACAATTGTTTTTATTAAATGGGATAGCAACGCATGCCGGGTACCAGCTAGTATATTTATAAATTAAAGAAGTGCATGAAAATAGAAAAACAAATCATTTTCATTCAGAAACACAGCAAATCTGAGACGAAAATACATGTCACCTATTCCGATATGTAAAAAAAACTTTGGGTCTGACTGGAATATATCTACGAACAAATTTCTTTAATAAATTTCCAGAAAATACAAGATAACTTAAAAATAGCCTCAATAAATTCAAAACACAATTAAAAAAAATATACTCAAGAAAATTTCAGCTATAAATATAATATACTAGCGAGTTGCCGGCATGCGTTGCAACGCCACTAATATAGAAAAATGTTCTTCCTGCGTGTCTTTTTCCATTCGTCCCGTTCCCCTTCCGCCTCCCCTTCCCCGCAAGCGTTCCCGAATATTATTAGATTTATAAATAAACAATTAATTCAATTCACTTCTGTCATGCATACATACTCGTACATACACCGAAAACACTGGTACAACTATTGGTAAAAATTCATTTACTTTTATTCGAAAATCGATCAATCAAATTTGGTAACCTAACCTAACCTAAACCTAAGAAAGGTATCTATTTAAAATATCTAATTCTTAATTAAATATTACAATTTGAGGTTTTTCTCATAAAAGTTTAAAAAAAAATTATAAAATTCATCCTATTGCAGAAAAACCAATAGATGTCGCATATTAAGTAAAATGGATAAAAATTTATCCAGACACCAAGATTGCATTTAGTTCGGGTTTGAATCTTGCAATCATACATAAAGATGGCAGCCAATAATAATATGCGTTAAGAAAATGAAGATAATATGGGTGGTTCTTAGTCGAAGAATGGTACAGTTAAAAGTGACCGAATTGGATATCGACACCCTAGCTCAGTGGTCAAGAGCACTCGCCCGGAAAGTAGAGAGGTCCTGGGTTCGAGTCCCAGAGGTGCAAATATATTTTTCTGATTTTTCTGTTTCCAGATTTTCGATTGAGTTTCGCTCATAGTGTCTTCATTCAATTAAAAATAAATATATTTAAAAAAAAACTTTCATCAAAAATTAAAACTATTTAAAAAAACAATAACAGAAATAAAAAGTATTACAACTAAATATATAACTTCTTCTTCCACACGAGCGTAGCTTTTTGTGGGAATACATCTTTTATAGAAATATTTAAGATTAGAAAGATGAAATATTTTTTGAATTATTTTTTAATTATTATTCTGTTATCAACTATGTTTATATTTTATAAAAAAAATTACAAAAAAAAAAATTAACAACAAGAAATAAAATGCATGTAAACAGTGGGTAACATGTAAAGAATCGAAATGTATGGTTATAAATTGAGATTTCTCAAAACCCGCCTTGTTAGACTAGCCTGCATTGAAACAGTAATTTTGAAAGTTAATTTATAATACTAAATTAATGATGAAACCGGGTAGTAAAGTCACTTGTTATAAAACACTCCTATTCGATGGTCCGATTCCAATATCTGCCCCTTAATCTGCGTCCACTTATAACATAGAAGGTACAAACTGAAAGCTTTTTCAGGGTTCAGGATTTACGAATCAGGAAATTGTGACGTATTTCGGGAATTGGGAAGACAGGGTACAACCCTAATCCTAATACAAATATAATGTTGGAAAAAGCTCGCGGCGCCTGAAATTTAAAAGTCCGCAAAACGCAGAGCATATTATTTATATTTTGCAAAAGTAGTTTAATTCCGTTCGAGGTGCATTACAAAATAACGTAAAAGCAGATATTTTCGGTTTTATTGTCTATAAATATTTTATTTGCTTTAAGAGGAAACCTCTTTCTAGATTTTGAAACTAGTGCTTATATTTTAAAATATTAAATGGATATCAACCACTAGCGTGCCAGAACGTTTTGCTTTTTTTGATAAATTACTTCTTGTTGGAGTTAGGATCATCCGAAAATTGTTAAAACTGCCTGGTTTGAACGCCATCAACAGACGTTCAGTGTACAAACTAGACAATATATTTAAAAAAAAACTGAACGCACCGACATAGAATATTTTCTTTTAATAGAGCTGGAAAAAAATGATGAGAATCGGTCCAGTTTTAAAGGGGGAAAATGGGGAAACACAACCTTTATTTTGAATATTTTATTTAGATATTATCATCCTGAGGTAGATGTAGTTATCCTTTTCGCTCAGTAATCGGGGAGAGATAACAACGGCAGTGACAGCAACAGTTTGGTAAAATACCTGTTATCCAAATTCTACTTAAGAGTAGAACACATTTTGACCTTTGTTTTACATTAATTCCACACGGGAGGCCCTGAGGAAAACCGTTCTCATAAGTTATCAAATCAGTCAAATGTCAACCGTACAAAGTTGGCGCACGTTTGACGTATACTTAGTCGAGAAGACTCTATGCACCGTTGTCGAAGAAATCAAAGGGGCTATGCTCGTGGCATCTTCCATTAAAATATCGATAGAACAAGCATAGCATCCACTTCTGGTGCTCTAGATATTGTAATCCATTTAAGCCGTTAAGATAAGGGAATCAAATATTTTTGTTTCTTCAAAATTCGCAAATTCACTTTGTGGCGTCATTATTAATTTAATGAAAACAAATAACTTTGTGTACACCACTATTTAATTAACAATATCAACATGTTTCGAAAACTATGTTTTCTTCGTCAGGATAATAAGTTTATAAAAAATAACAAAAGACAAACAAGTATAGACAAATTAGAACATAGACAAAATATTAGAAAGGAGAGGTGATTAATTACTTAAAATATCATAAAAAACAATTATATAAAATAAAATATAAAAATTATTTTAGAATGGGTAAAAAATTACATTAACATAATAAAAAATCTTTTAAAAACAAAACAAGAAGTCTAAATAACAAAATAAATTATTATAAATATAAGTATTGATACGAAAATAAATTTAAAAGATGGCTTTTTTTTAAAAACGTTTGGTTATTTAATTTTTTATATTATTATTATTATATATATTTAATTTATTATTAACACTTTTTCTAATTTCTAAAATTTCTAAATTATCTAATTGTATATCCGTTGTGTTAGTGTGTAAAACTCTAATGTTAAAATTTCTAGAAGTCTTCCCAATATAAAAAAAAGTTACGATCATTACAAATTAATTTATAAACCCCAGATTTGTTCAAAAACACACCTTTGTCTTTGTTATTTAATATATAATTTTTTAATTAAAAAAAATATATATATATTTAAACATTTAAATTTAAAAAAAAATTTATTTAAACACGTTGATATTGTTAATTAAATAGTGGTGTACACAAAGTTATTTGTTTTCATTAAACAAATATTTTTGAGCTGCAGTCCAGAAGTGGCTACCGAATTTAACAGTGAGGCGTACTGCCTAAAAATAAGTAATCTTGCATATCTGCTTTGTAGCGTTAACTGTTCTAGATTCTTTCGAACCATTCTGTATTGCTTCTGTTGTATGTTGTGGATAATACATTTTTTATACTCTTTTTTTTTTGTTTCTTCATCTTTGTGAATTCACTTTGTGGCGTCATTTTTAATTAAATGAAAACCAATCCCTTTGAAAACACCGCCATTTATTCAAAATTATCTATACGTTTCAAAACCAAAGGTTTCTTCATCAGGATAAGATTAACACTAATAAAAATAACAAAAGACAAAAATATTGCAGGGACTGGTGATTATTATTTAAAAGTTGAAATATAAATATTATTTAAGAACATATAAAAATTGCATTTGAATAAAAAACTTTAAAATAAACAAAAATAATGAAGTTGTTTAAATAACAAAAATAAATTTTTGTAAATTATGTAATTAATAATATGAAGATCAATTTAGGAGATCGCTATTTTATAAATATTTGGTTATTTATTAATAATATTTCATTGACTTCTTTTGCTAATTTCTAAAAATTTTATGCTGTCTAATTGTAAACCCGTTGTGTTTGAGTGTAAAATTTTTAGGTCTTAATTTATATCAAAAGTATGATTTGTTTTCAAATGTAGTTGGCAAATTCAGAATAATTATTATTATTCATCTTAGATGCTCCTTAACTCTAATATTAAAATTTCTAGAAGTCTTACCTTTATAAAAAAAATTACAATCGTTACAAATTAATTCATAAACCCCAGACTTGTTATTTGTGCCTGAACTTCCCAAAATTAAATGATCTTTTATTTCGAAGCATTCGGTGTCATAATCTAAGTGTTTTTTTAATGACATATAAAACGAATAAAAGGTCGTAAGTTATGAACGTCACACCTTCAGGATTTACGATCTCAACGCTTGAATAGTTTTCATGGGTCCTTGAAACAAAACCCTACAATAATGGTCCGATCCATCTTACAAATGGTGAAATTAGCAGGTAGGTAGGTACGAACGGCGCTGTAGCACTGTAGAACCGCATACTAGGACCTTAACACCCTAAACCCCCCACTAGAACCCCCATTGCACCCCGTTTGGCACCCCAGCAATAAAGTAATTAATACTTTCTGCGTATTGGTACACGGTGTTCGGAAATTAGTTCGGAAACTGGGGAATCTATATCACATTTGTGAGGCAGGAATGGACAAACATTTTTTTGGATAATAACACCCCTGCCATAAGTCACCCCAAGTGGTTCGCTACTTTTCGTGATTTAACAGGAATGCCCGGGTTCACGGAGTAAGGTTCGTCTAGGTCTTGGCTGCACAAGCGTTTGCCTTCTTACTGCGAATCGTTAGAGACTGATTGAGGTAGTCCTTTTGATCTATCCTGCCGGACTCTCTCGACCCGTAATCGGAGGAATGGATTCATACCTTCGCCACCCCTGGACTGTTCCCAGATTCCTACCTACCCCTCATACCCTTTCCTTTCCAGAACTTAATTTTCCTAAAAAGACCGTCAACACAGCATCCTCATCTGACGTAGGCCAGAGGGAAGTTATTTTCCTCAAGGCCTCCTATATAGAGCTATTGTAAAAAAAATTACTTGATTTTATGATAGGTTAGATTAGGTTGTCTTTTTATTTGTGCTTTCGCTTTAAAATAAATAATAAATGAGGAGAATTTTTAGCTCCATTTTTTTAATCGGTCGTAAGGGGTAGTATCCTTTCAACTGTTTAATGTATTTTACAGATTTTTTCTTATTACTGGTTGATAAGTCACCTTTTGTTAATTTGCAGGCAGAAAAGTGGAGAAAATGTTTTTTTTATTAAGTGTGTTTAGAATGCATATCTTAAAATACCAGAAAATCGCGTGAAAATTTTTAAATTCGTGTTATGTGCTTGAACATTAGGATTTTCGCGATATTCTCATGTAAAAATAACGAATTTCGTGTTAAAATTTGCGACTTGCAAAATGCAAAAGTTTCAGGTCCCTTTTTTTACATTAGCTCCACACAGGAGGCCCCGAGGAAAGCAATTTCCCTCGAGAGACCCTTTGACCTCTCCGGCTGGTCTCTCTCGACCAATCGCCTTGCACCCCATGAACCCGGGCTAACCCCTACTAAATCATCAAATTTAGCGAAACACTCGGGGTAATCTATTGCAGGGGTGAGTTTATCCAATAAATGGTTTAAGAGGCAACGCAACTTGCCTTCCAATTGAAATTCTCTCGACTTTTAACTAGAAAGTGGTTGATACTTAAAGTATCACCCTGGAACCACATCACACAATCAAAATGTTGCTTAAAATGGCCTTAGCCTAGATACTTTTCGGACAGCGTTACATTGTCTATCATCAGGACAGATGTGTGGCCAACAAAAACACATCTGTCCTGATGATGGACACTTTAACGCTGTCCAAAACGTTGGCTAAAGAAGGATGTAGCGCAACACGGCATAAAAAGGTTGAGAATCTATGCTATAGACCAATGGTTCCGGGCAGTAGGGTATCTGTAGCTAACATAAAACGCAATTTAATACTTACATGCCCCATTCCACTCCCCTTGGCCTTGAAGGACTAAGGGTAGCCAAGTGAATTAGCGATATGTGGTACTGCCATCCCCTACGTTTGCTACCCCTGAAGTTAATTCACCGGAAAGATAACGCCATCAAAATATCACTCCCTGGAAAAACTAATGTTACTTTATCTAATGCGCAAAATAGTTTAATGAAATAAGGCAGCGATGCGCAGCCTTTTTTATGTGACTACAGAAAAAGAGTATCAACTGCTCCCGTCTGGAGCCAGTGAGACTATGTCATCCCCAATAGGGGTATGTTGCGAGGCTGAAAGTAGCGGGGAGAGGAAAGAGATAGGGAAGATGAAAATGGGTTACCAACACGGCTTAAGCCATTTCAAGCTACGTTTCAATTCCAAATAGTGATCTTACACCAGGGCGATACTGAGAGTATCTTCCAATCTGGAACGTGATGCAAATATAATATACAGGGTGTTAAGTGACAGTTGGAGGCGGGGTGAGGGGTTGGTTGGTCACTCGGCTGAGTGACCAGTGACATGTGGAAGAAAAAGAATTGTTTGGTTTTGAATTCACTTAAGCCTCGATTACATTGAGCGAGTTTACAAGCTACAAGCCGATAAGTTTAAAAGCGGGCAAATCGGCGAGTGAGATTGTCATGATGACACAAAACTGTCTAATCGCTCAGTAGCGACAGTAGCAGCAGAGATAACGACTCCGGCGCGGTCGACATTTTGTGAAAAACTTGAGCTCTCGGTTAGCGCCGCACGCTAGCCAGTAGCTAGAATTACGGCTACCGCGCGAACTAATTCTGACAGTTACAAAATCAGCTGTTGGTGGGCCGCCATCTTGAGCGAGTAGAGAGTAAAGTTGATCACCTTTCAACTTTTTTCGTAGATTGTCCACAATCTGCTAGTTAGCAGGTAATAACAGATAGAATTTCCCAGATAGTAGCTTGTAAACTCGCCTAATGTCATCGAGGCTTTACATTTAATTTTTTTTTACTTTTTTGTTTACATTTTTTAATTTTCATATAAATTATTTACAAAAATGTTATTACATTTTTTACTCCAAATAATGTTCGAATTACTGGTTTAATACGTCCTTTACACCCTGTATATTATTTTTAATTCATTAATTCTGAAATGACACAAATTTATCAAATAAATTTTATTTGCCCACGCCGGAATTTTGAACCCGCTACCTTCGGATTGCTAGTCGAGAGCCTTACCCATCGACCCATCGAGTATTTTATGTCAGCGGTATAAATCTCTACTTATTATAAATTAAAGTCCTCCGCCGCGTCTGTCTGTCTGTTCGCGATAAACTCAAAAACTACTGAACCGATTTTCATGCGGTTTTCACCAATAGATAGATTGATTCATGAGGAAGATTTAAGTACATAATTTGTCAAGGTTATGTGTAAATCGGTTAAAATAAATAATTAAAGGAGAATGTCTGTATGTGGTGGACAAGCGCGCCGGCAAGCGGGCGGTGTGGATTTGATTTGTATGCAAATTAACAGATGGCATTTAAAATAAAAAATATTTTAAAATAAAGTCTCATTACTTTTGGGTCCCCCTACGTATATATTGTACAGCAGCGCGAGTAACAAAAAAACCGACACTGTAAATATATTCATTTCATATTCATACCCACTTATTAATAACGGTATTTTGAATTCGATTTTTGGTTTGAAATTTGTTAATAATGCAAAAAATTAAAATTTTTAAAATAAATATAATTTTGGGGGGCCAATTGTCGAGAGATCAACCTTTAGGTCACTTTTTTTACATTAAATCCACACAGGAGGCCCTGAGGAAAATAACTTCCCTCAGGGCCTTTGTCACCTGGGATGCTGTGTGGAGGGCCTTTTTGAGGAGAGGAAGGAATGAACATTGGTCTTGAAGAGACCCATGTTGTAGGAGGGAGGAAACACAGAAGCCGGCAAATCGTTCCATAGCCGAGCTGTTGAACTCAAGAACGAGTCGAAAAAACGACCCGTTCTCATATGACAGATGTCAACCGTTTACATATGTTGGGCGCGCGTTTGGCGTATCTCCCGACTATGCACCGGTGCCGAAGGGATCAATGACGCTAGTTCCTCAGAGCATCTTCCATTGAAATACCGGTAGAACATGGATAGCATTCCCACCCGACGCCTGTGCTCTAAAGATTGCAATCCGTTCGTTAAGGTTGGAGAATCTATCAAACGGACCGCCCGTTTCTGCACAGAGTCGAGGGTATTTTTCAAGTATTTTGGAGCTCCAGACCAGAGGTGCTGCCATATTCAATCGTGGGGCGCACTTGCGATTTGTGCAGGGTTAGCAGTTGTATACTATTAAAGTATCTGCGGGCCCTGTACAGTACACCCAGTTTTTGAGAGGCTAACTTTGCTCTGGCTTCAATGGAGCCCCCATACCTGAGCTGGTCACTTTACGAGTATATTACGTAGCAAATATAAATGCCACAATACAACTAACACGTTTTTTCAAATCTAAGCCGATTGCAGCATCTCTAAACCAAATTTATATACATTATCCCTTATCTATTGACATATAGAGCCTTTTAGATCTAGCCTTCAATCAATCATTCATTAACCGTTAACACCTATATCGGGAAACCACCCTTACCTTAACCGCAGGCTACGACCGGACACGGATATCGGACACCGGATGTGTGTAGTACCTGCAAAGGCTCTCAGGGACCGGAAGAGACACCCCACTCGGGATCACGTGGCCGGAAGTGGCGTCAACATCTCCACGGTACGGCACACTGATCGAATAATCTATAATCCAATCATTCACTAACTAACCGTCACGCCGTTACTCTCCGCATGGGCAGGCAGATAAAGTTTAAAGTGCATTCCACAGTACCTAATTCACACTCACCCATCTTTTTAACTATTTTGCATTTCTTAAATAAAATCATAATTTAATACTGCTGTGTCGAACTATGAAATTAACAAAATGTTTATATATAAAAATGGCGGCCGGCGTAGTCCAGCGGTAAGGCTCTTGAATCGCATTCCGAAGGTCGCGGGATCGAATCCCGGCATGGCAAATAAATTTTGTTTGATTAATTTGTGTTATTTATTAATTTATTCATTTAAAATAATATATAGTATATTTGCGGCACATTCCAGAATGGAAGATACTCGTAGTGTAAGACCACCATTCAGAATTGAAACGTTGCTTGAAATGGCTTTAGCCGTGTTCGGTGACCAGATCTGAATAGCCAGATACTTCCCACCTTCCTCTTCCCCATCTGCCTCGGGACCACGGAGGCCGTCAAAGATCTCATTTTAGAGCACTCAGTCTACTTTCATCCTTCCTCCGCCAGTTTCATGCCTCACTGCCATACAACAGGATTGGTACAAGCACACCATTGTAGACTGCTGACTTCTCTTCTTTGGACAACTTTTTATTAGCGCCAACCGGGATAAATAAAATTAAATAAATAATTATTAAATTTTCTTCAAAATATGAAATGTTAATATCTACAACTATAAAAACTGTTGTCATAGACCAGAGTTGAACCATAGAACCGTTACGTCATCAAATCCTTATAAAAACTGTTTACACACCGAGGATTCAAATCGATAGGAGTGACTTGTGGGCGTGTCTGTGTTCCCAAAGTAATTACAGTAAGCTTAAATTTTCTTACTTAATGAAATTGATCAAACATTTGAAGTATAATTTCTTTCATACTACATATTAAACAAGTTCATTGGGCTATCTGGAGCTGGATTGTCGGAATATCTTACGTAAAATGACAATATCAGTTTTTTTATCGTAATACTTTAATTCATATTAAAAATCCACTTTAAAGTAATTTAAACATTGATTATAATTACCGTAATCTTAGAAAAACCATCTACAACTTCTGTTGTAGCCAGTATAACCAGTTTGGATTTATGCCAGGGAGAAGAACTCTTTCCAACTTCATTATATATGAAAATTTTACAACCAATGCTTTCAAAGAAAAGAAACAAGTAGACTCTGTTTACACTGATTTTAGTAAAGCCTTTGATACAGTTTCCAATAAAATTCTCATTTGGAAATTAGGAAAGCTTGGTATACGTGGCAATACATATTAGCCTGGTTTGAAAGCTATCTTACTGGAAGACAACAAATTGTTGGAATAAAATAATCCTTGTCAGAAAAAATTTATGCAACAAGTGGAGTTCCACAGGGTTCACACCTTGGCCCAATCTTATTTATCTTGTTTATAAATGATCTTACAAAAATATTTCATGATATATCTATCTTACTAATCTTATTTTAACAGCATTAATTATCCATATTTAGCTAAAACTAAAGAAACACCTATTACGGACTACGCTGAGAGTCCATATTTGTTATTTTTTTAAATTTCATTCCTTTTTTCATGTGAATACCGCAAAAAAGTCCAACTGCTCCCCTCTGGAGCCAGTGAGACCTTGGCATCGATATGGAACCGATTGGGGTATGCTTAAAGTAATGGGGGGGGGAGGAGATGGGGAAGAGGAAGGTGGGGAAGTACCTGGCTATTCAGATCTGATCACAAAATACGGCTGAAGCCATTTCAAGCAACATTTCAATTCTGAATGCTGGTCTCAAACCAGGGCAATATTGGGAGTCTTTCAACTCTGGAACGTGCCGCAAATATATTATACATTTTTAATTTTTAATGAATTGATTGCGAATTAACACAAATTAATCAAATGAAATTTATTTGCACACTCCGGGATTTGAACCCTTGACCTTCCCATAATAGAGTGGCTGTAATTTATAAATTTGTATTGTAAAGTTCTGTTACCTATAAATCTTGCGATTTTCTTGATTGTTTTTTTGTTTTACATATATAAACTAGCTGATCCGGCCACGCGTTGCTGTGACGTGAAATTGAAACACAACGCCAACTACTGGATGGTAGATAACCCAACCTAGATAAACAAGTATTGTGTCGATAAATTAACTTACACTGCCATCTGTTAGAAACTTATGGAACTTACAAATATTTACAAAGCAACGTCCTATCTTTTAAGAAGGATCAAATTACACACAGTAAGCTAAATTTCATCAGAAGTAGTTTCGGAGTTTATCTCGAACAAACATCGTGTCGCGAGTTTTTTATATATGTAAAGGTATACCTATAAATTATATACAATATTTTATTACTTACAAACATAAGAGCCTTGTCTCTTTATGGAGAAGAAAAGATTAGTATTTTTGTTTCATTGTATGTAAAAGTAAGTAATTTGCGTAATAACTATTGTAAAAAAAGAATTAATTAAAAAAATATCACATTTCTAGTGTTTTTCTGTTCAGTGTTTGGACAGAAAAGCAGAAAGAAGAATAATCCTTCAGATAGGCATAAATCAGAAATCGATCGGCTAATCCCTGGATTGGAGTAAAATGGAAAAATATGCGCCAGTCAGAAAATTGTTTTTATTTTCAGGAACTGAAATAGTAGCCTTAGTTGCAGAAATACATCGATGACTTTTTTATGTGAGTAGGTACCGCACAAAAGACCCGATTGCTCCCAACCGTCTGGAGTCAGTGAGATTAAGGCATCCCCAAATGGTTATACAAGATGTTCTACAAATGTACCATTAAACAACGTATAATGTCCCACCACATCACAAAAGACATTTGTCCCAACTCTTTTTCTTTGTATTATTATGAATGTTTTATTATAGGTATATTTGCGGCATGTTCCAAAATCGAAGATACTCTCAGTATAGCCCTGGTAGAAGATCACCATTCAGAATTGAAATGTTGCTTCAAATGGATTAGCCAGGTACTTCTTCATCTTCCTCTTCCTCAACTCCTTCCTCTCCTCACTATATTCAGCCCCACATCATATCCCAGTTAGGGATGCCATAGTTTCACTGGCTCCAGGCGGTTTGGAGCAGTTGGGACTCTTCTGCAGTTTTCACATTTAAAAAAATGTCACTATATTAACACAACACCACTATATTTATCTATTTTTTATAACGCCAGAGCTCACAATTATATATAGAAACATCTGCAGGTGTGCGCATAACAACTCACCAAAGTTTTATCGCAATCGATGAAAATGAAAATAAAACATGAAAATACATTTTTCTCTCACTCTATTGTAATTTCTTTATACGTATTTATACTGTAAAATATTTATATTTTTTATAACGCCAGAGCTCACATATATATATAAATAGAAACATTCGCAGGTGTGCGCATAACAACTCACCAAAGTTTCATCACAATTGGATGAAACGTTGGTGAGTTGTTATACGCACTTTGGCGGGTTGTTATTCGGAGCATAACGCCAGAACTAACAATTAAATATAGAAACATTCGCAGGTGTGCGCACAACTACTCACCAAAGTTTCATCGCAATGGGATAGAGCTTTGGTGAGTTGTTATGCGCACTTTGGTGAGTTTTTATGCGGATCATAACGCCAAAACTAACAATTAAATATAGAAAAATTCGCGGATGTGCGCATAACAACTCACCAAAGTTTCATCGCAATCGGATGAATGGTGTAGGAAATAATTTCATAACGCTACAGCTAACCATTATATATAAAAAAAACTTCGCGGGCATGCGCACAACAAATCACCAAAGTTTTAACGCAATCCAATGAATAGTTAAGGTACCGCTTAAAAGAAATTCATTTTCATATATTAAAATTATAGATTTTCTGAAAAGCGGAAAACTGCACAATATAGTTCATTTGAATTTTCCAATTAGCGCCCTCTCTTGGGACGTTGATTAACTTCAAATCTTTTAAATGAATGTACAATTTTTCATTAAAAACTTTTTTACTTGTGGAGAGGTCATTTAATTTCTAAAGCGTCTCGAATTATACAAATTTTCTTTTTTGCTTCTCAGAGTTTATGCAAATTTTAATTTCCTATTTTTAGACCATTGGTTTGTGACGGAATGTGGAAGTAGTCTACTTTTTTATGTGAAAACCGCACAAGAGTCCCAACAGCTTGGAGCCAGTAGGATTATGGTATCCCTGATAGGCGTATGTTGTGAGGATGATGGTGGTGGGAAGGGGAAGGAAATGGGGTAGAGGAAGGTGGGAAATCCCATGGCTACATCTGAATATTACTCAGTTTTGTAAGACCTTTGTAAAATACAACAAAATGTAACAAAAAAACAAGAGAATGAAAAATTAAAAAAGATAATTATTTATTTTTAAAAATGATTTTGAGTGGCGTTTAAGGGTAACGTCGTCCGGGGAAACATTTTTTGGATAACCAACACCATTGCCTACCCAAGTGGTTCGCTACGTTTGGTGACTTACCAGGGGTGCCCGGGTTCGTGAGCTGAGGACTGTCCAGGTATTGGCGGCGGATGCGTCTACCACCTACTGTGTGTGGTAGTTCGGTTTTAGAGGGACTAGTTGTGACGTTTTTTATCTTTACATAAGGACTATCTCGACCCATCGCCTTACACTGCAGTGGGAGGGATGGATTCATACTTCTGTCACACACTAATCTCTAGATTCCTATCCACTCCTCATGCCTTTTTTCTTACCCAAAACTTCCTCTCTTTCCTTTACTAAAAAAATCCTCCACATGTCATTCTCAAAGATGGCGTAGGCCCTGAGGGAAAATATTTTCCTCATGACCTTCTTTGCCGAGCTGATGTAATAAAAGAAATACAAAAAATAGAAAGATAATAATAGAATAAACTTAAAAACCCCGAAATTTTTTTCCAATGAACCAATTTTTCGAACCTCATGTGCGAATTTGTCGACTATATGTAATAGCGGATCCGTACGACAAAAAAACGCGAGCCGAACCACGAATCATGCAGCGAGAAACGCTACTTGCGGTTGTTCCGTTCCTTTCCCATAATTAGTGATTTGGCTCGCGCTTTTCTTGTCATGTGTATACGCAGCGTTAAACTATATTATAACACACTTTATTGCAGTGGAAAGATTTCGAACATATTTAACGATAACTTTATTAAGTTGCACGAATCTCTTGTTTTCGCTCGACTTCATACGATACAAACTCTACTATCTCTTGTTTTTGCTTAACTTCATTTAACACAAAATCTACGGTCTCTTGGTTTCACTTGACATCATTTGACACAAACTCTACTGTCTCTCGTTTTCGCTTGACGTCATTTGACACAAACTCTACTGTCTCCTGTTTTTGCTTGACTTCATTAGACATAAACTCTACTGTCTCTTTTTATGGTTGTTTGTTGTGAATTGTTTTATTTATTTATTTACTCATTATTCTATTCATACTTAAACATGGTTTTAAACCGTTACTGATCGATTGGTATTTTTTTTTATATTACGTTCTTGTGTCTATTTTGTACATTATAAATAAAAAATAAAATACACACTCTGGTGTTTCCCACATATGCACAGAAAATGTTAAAATATTACTGGCAATAAATTTTGGTTTTGATGCCGAATCGAAAGTCGAGACTCAAATTCAAATTTAATGCATTGACTATTAAGCTACGGAAGACATCATAATCAAATGTCTCGAAGATGGTACCTTGGCACCTGAACGATACTCAAATTATTAGGAAATTCAGTCATTAGGAAAACAGAGTGCACTAAAATAAATGTTCAATTTGTCAAAGATAACAAAACGAATAAATATTGGACGTTCAATTCTCAAGATGGTTTTAGTAAACATACGCGTTCAATCTCTTCTCAACAGAATTCAGTCTATTGTTACATTAGCCCCACAGAGGAGGCCCTTAGGAAAATTTTCCCTCAATGCCTTTGACATCTTTGGGGTCGTTTAGGGAAGAAGAAGAAGTTCTGCGAAGGAAAAAGTTATGAGAGAGTGTAATTAATGTGCTAATTGTAATTAGATGTGCTCGATGCGTTTTGAGTCTGCCCAGTACTTCAGAAACAAATCCAAAGTAATGAAAAATGGCCGGCATTCATTTTCTTCAATTCAAATCTTTTTCAATTCTTCAAAACTTTTACAAAAATTTATTTATTGTTTATTTGGAAACATGCCTAACGCGCGCCCAACATATGTAAACGGTTGACATTTATCACATGAGAACGGGTCGCTTCTACGACTCATTCTAATTTCAAAAGCTTTGCTGTGGAATTTTTTTTTTACATTAGCTCTACGCAGGATGCTCTGAGGAAAATTATTTCTCTCAGAGCCTACCTCATCTTTGGGGGTGCTGTATAGGGGGTCATTTTAAGTAAGGATGAGAAGTTCTGGGAAGGAAAAAGGTATGAGAGGTAGGTAAGATTATGGGTGTCAGCGTGTCGAGGAGTGAAGGGCGTATGAATCCATCACTCCAACTGCGGTGCAAAGCGATGGGTCGAGAAAGCCCGGCTGGAAAGTTCCTCAACTAGTCTCTATCGATCGGTCCCATCACGCAGCAGATGAACAGACGCAGACCTGGACAAGCCCCACCCCACGAACCCGGGCATCCCTGCTAAATCACCAAGCATAGCGAACCACTTGGGGTGACTTATGGTAAAGGTATTGGTTATCCAATAAATGGCTCCCGGGGCGGGCGGTGCCCTTCCCAAAATTGTAAATTTGCGGCCTCTGTGTTTCCTTCCTCCTACAAAATGGGGCTCATCATGACCCATATTCACCCCTTTCTCTCCCCAAAGAGACGACAAATGACATAGACCCTGAGTGAAATTATTTTCCTGCAAAAAAATATTATAATCCAAAAATTAATTACAATCATTAAAGTAATGCGATATATTTTAAAAATCGGCAAACGCCAGTTCGATAGGATATTAAATTATATTTTAATTAAACTAGTGCTAACATTGCAACTTGCGGAAATGAGTTTCTGATATCTATTGCAGTTTCTATGTACAAAACTAATTAAAAAAGGCAAAAAGGAAATCATATTGCGAAATTTATTTGTGTACTTTTTTTAAATAGTATTATTTATTTTACACGTTTTAAATTATCAACAATATGGGTTGCAGTATACAATTTTGTTCATTATAGTGTTATTTCCTATAGCAATATTGTGTTCTACTTTAGGAAAGGAGTGCTCGATGTAAAAAAAATTAACTGTACTTACAGTGATGACAATATGTAAAAAGGTTTTTTTTAATTAAAATGTTTGAACAAATGAAAGTTAAGTATATAGAGACAAGAAAAACAATTTTAAAAACTATCAATCATACAAAGAATACCACCGCCCCGGGGATCATTTATTGAATAAGCAACACTACTGCCTTTGGTCACCCCAAGTGGTTCACTACGTTTTGTGACTAGCAGGGGTGCCCGGGTACAACGGTTGAGGTGTATTCAGAACTTGGCGGCGCCTTCTCATCAGCAGTGAAACTCTTTAACCTCCCCAGCTAGTCTCTCTCGACCCATCCTCTGCATCGTCATGGACACATTGACTTCCAGATTACTAATCCTCTCCTTCCTTTCATTCAATCCCAAGCTAATTTGTTAGCGTTTGGGATATGTATGTATATAGGTCTCATAGAAATCATCGTGCTTTCTTACTATAAAAGTGAGAAATATGATCTAAACAAAAATAATTAAAATGTACACCTTTATCAATCCATTATTTTCGACCGCAATTTGAAAAAAATGTTAATTTTTTTAAATATTTTATTTATTATTTTTACATTAAATAAGAAAAAAGCGTGGTGACGATGACGTTTATAATATACTATCTGGTACCCGGCATATTTTGTTATGCCATTTAATAAAGAAATTATTTCTCTCTACAAAATTTTTCGCAAATATATCAACATTGTTTCCACGGCAACGATTTGTTTTCCACGGCAACGATTTGTTTTGCTTAGCAACAACTCGCTTTTCTTAGGGACAGAAACGTATAATACATATAATATATTAATATTTACAATTTAATAACGCCAGAGCTTATCATTATATACAGCCTATAGTACTCGCATGTAATTTAGCTTTCTATTGGTGAAAGAATTTTTAAAATCGTTTTATTGTTTTATGCGTGAAAGCGTAACAAACAAGCACACGCAGTTTCACATTTATAATATTAGTTAGATGTGTCTAATATAATGTGTACTTTTAATTTTTTTCTTTATCAGTAAGTTCAATTAGAAATAACGTAAGGTAAGCCATTTTTAAAATTTTTTAAGCTACATAATTTTTTTTTATGTTTTAAAAAATTTATATTAATTATGAACTCTTAAATTTTGCGATTTTACAGCGAATTTTATCACCTTTCAAAATCAGTTTATTTCCATTTATTTGAATTTTATAACAAAGCAGAAATATTAGAGATTAAAAGATCATCCACACAGCATCCCCATAAGAAATTTATTTTCCTCAGTGCCTCCTATATGGGGTTAATGTAAAAAAAAACGCAACTGAATTCACAACTAAAGTCACTTGTCTGCGGGCGCCCTTCAGTGGAAGGTTCTTTCTGTATCTCTGGGAGCAAGTCTACCATTCAGAAATGAATTTAGCCTTGTTTAGTGATCAGATCTGAATATCTATATACTTTCCAATCTTCGTCTTTCCCCTCCTCACTACCTACAGCCACACAACACACCTATCCTGTTTGGGGGTGGCATTCATGGTTAGAAGTAGGCTTGAGTGTGGTTCGGTGGTTTGAAGCCCACACCAAGTGAAGTATTCCCTCACGTTGGAGAAGGTTCAGTAGGAGTTTTTGAGATTTCTTTACCTGAGGGAGTACGGCTACTACCCGTGGCTCTGCCCTGCCGACTTTCTCTTGGGCATGCTCGGTATGAACCGTCTACGAGTCAGAAGGGATGAGCTCATTTTAACACATTTCTTCAGACTGATTCGTGGACGGTTCGAAAACAACTCGGCAATCATGGAGAGCATTAGTTTCTACGTTCCCGATGGTTATCTCCGTCATCGACAGCATAGACTGTTTTATCTCCCGGCTTGCAGAACTAACTTGCAAATGGTTATGCCAGTCGGGAGAGCAGTCTTGTTGTTAAATAGAATCACTTTGAATATCGATTTGTTTAACATCAATGAAGCACAATTTAGACGGCAAACTTTATTGCTGTTAGTCTGATTGTGTTTCATTGATGTTTACATTATTTAAATTGCTTAAATATGCTTGAATCTCAATATTTTCTTTGCGTTAAAAGCGATTTGAAATTTTAATTTTGTTATGTTTTTAAAGTGAATAAATTGAATTGAATTGAATTCTCAAAATGACACCAGATCAGCAATTTAACTTTATTTTTCTCGTCTGTTAATGTCTGGTACCTATTAAGTTACTAGAGTCGTGTTACTGTCCTCGTATTCATTGGAATTTTTTTGTCCATGTTTTATTTTCCCATATAATCTCTCAAATTGCATGATTGTGAAAGAATTTAATCAATTCCACTAATGAAAAAGGAGACAAGATGTGTAATTCAACTTGTAAAGAGAATATTTTCTGTTCTCGCCTATCAGATAAACATTTTTTAATATAATTTCGATAGTTTAAACATGTGCAAAAAATGTGTCTTGAAAAAATGATCTCATAAAAAGTTATTTAGTTTGAAAGCTGAAAATTTACCAAAACACGCTTTTATTTAGCTCCACGTAGAAGACGCTGCGGAAAATAATTCCCCTCAGGGCCTATTCCATCTTAGGGAATGTTGTGTGGAGGGTTTTTATAAAGAAATGGAGGAGAAGAAGTTCTGGGAAGGAAAAAGGTAGGCGGGGTGGATAGGAATGGTCCCACGACAACTCGTAATCGTGCACTTTTATCATCCCTTTGAAACGTCATTAAAAGTTGTGAAAAAATAATTGAAAAATAACCCATTACCTAACCTAACGTAACCTATTTAACCATTTTTTACTACTCAATGAGTAAAACCTCAAATTGTAATATTTAATTAAATGAAGACAATATTAGCGAAACTCAATCGAAAATCTGAGAAAGATATTGGCACCTCTGGGACATGGTTTGAATCTTGCAATCATACGTAAAGATAGCAGCCAATAAAATATGTGTTAAGAAAATGAAGATAATGCTGGTAGTTCGTAGTCGAAGTAATCCAGTTAAAAATGACCGAATCGGATAGCCGATTGATAATGACCGAATTACCTTAGCTCAGTTGGTAGAGTCGCGGCCAAGAAAGCCGACGGTCCTAGGTTCGCATCCCATAGGTGCCAATGTATTTTTCTGATTTTTCTGTTTCTAGATTTTTGATTGAGTTTCGCTAATATTGTCTTCATTTAAAAAATTTTTAAATCACATTTAATGACTTTTCAAAGTAGATTTTGAAGTTGCATGATGCTAGGATGTTCGGTCGTTGGTAGGAATCTGGGGGTCAATTTTTCCAAGTGTGACAGACATATGAATCCATCCCTTCAACTGTGATGCAAGGGGATGTGTCGAAAGAGTCCGGCTGATGAGGCCAAAAGACCCCCCTGAATCAGCCTCTCTCGATCAGGCCCGCCACGCAGAAGGTACGCTGACGCATCCGCCAGTTATCAAATAAATCGTTCTCGGGGCGGCGGTACCCATTACCCGCCCCCAAATTAAATACTAGTAGTTTTTGTCTAGCTAGATTGTTCTAAGGGAACCACCGTGCGGCGGGCCTAAATGTACTCTACTTGAAAGTAATGCGAACAATTTTCAACGATTCAAGTAGCAAGTATACTTATTACTTGATCAATCTTAACAAACCATTAAGGCGGCGCTTCCCGGCCCAAAAAGAAGAAGATGGAGAGATATGTAATTACGAATGTTGGACAGAGCTCGCTAATATTTTACGTGATATAAATGAAGTAAAAATTGCGAAAATGCTTAATAAAATATGACTCGTTTAAAATATAGCAAAAATCTCGTGAAAGGTATCTTAAGTATAATTTAAAGAATCATTGTGAATTTTTTCACTAATATAACTTGTAAAATAATAGAAATAGACTTGTTTTTAATAATTTTCGGAGCATACTTTGCGATTTTTTTCTATCGAGGTAATTTCATATAATTTGCGTTTTGGCGTAAAACGTATCTAGATATTATCTTAAAAAATAACATATATTTTTTTAAGAGCTTAAAAACTTCAAATGTTTAAGGGAGATATGTAAGAAATCGGTCAAAATTCGGTTAGCGGCTGCTTAATAACAGTTTGTATTTGTGGAAATTTGTTTTTTTTTTGACAAAAATGTAGTATTGTAATGATTTTTTGGATAATTGGCGAATGTCTAGTACGTCAAACATGTTGAATATTTGGTCTGTGTCAGTCATTCCATCTTAATATATATATTTCTTCTGTCCGTGTGTATGTCACTGAACTCCTCCTAAACGGCTGGACCGATTTTGATGAAATTTTTTGTGTGGGTTCAAGGGGATTCGAAAATGGTTTAAATTTACAATTCGGTCCACTGGAAAATGTTCTTTTAATTATTTTTTTTATTTCTAAGGAGTTGTTGATTTTGGAATGTTTTACATTCATTACATTTTAATTTTAGTTCATCCCGACAGTTGTGTACATTGGAGGTTATCCACCACATACCCGCCCTGGTATAAGTAACATATGGTTACTCCTTCAAGGCTCTCGCAAGATACTAATTTTTTTTGTTAAACGAAGCTACATTTATTTATTTTTGAACGAATCTAGACCTCCAGTGTCCCTGCATACGTTGTTAGTAAGCAGTATGCAAGTGCTTAACAGGAAACAAAATGCAAAAATATGTTAGTAAAGCAAATATGAATTAAACAGGGCAAAATGAGAAAAAAAAAACTCATTCATGAGACTCCGTGAGCGGCATTGCATCGTATAAAAAAAACCTGCAAGCACCTGTATAAAATGGAGAACATAAAAAAATACAATAAATCTCAAATCAATAGGCAAGTACCAACAAAAAATGTGAATGGCATTCGGTCTGACCATAAACCACATTAGCTTCCGTGTCCCTTAGCCAACCACTCAGTGAAGCCTCAAAGAATGTTAACTGAATATTTGGGGTAAAATACCCGAAGACTAAAAGAAATAAATAAAAATAAATAAATAAATAATAACAGACATTGTCCTGTACACAGTTGTGTACAGGACAATGTCTGTCGGGTCCGCTATAAATAAATAAAATAATTTGGGGAACATTCCAGAACACTCTCGAATGTTGTCCTGAGCGAAGCCGGGTAACCCAGCTAGTGTTTATATATAAATTCAAATCAAATTCGAGTTGTTTTGAATACAAAATCATAACACTTTTCAATAAAATATAATGTCCTCCGAACGCGTGTATTATTACTACTTGTCAGCCACTTGTTGCCTCGTGCAAGGAGTGGTTGGATATTCGATATTCACGCAACGAGAATATGAGAGGCTTTCGCGCGACAATTCCAGGGGAGATATTATGGGGTATTGAGAATTATTGAGAGGTTAGCCCCCGGATGCCGCGCATTTCACCCGATAGACGGCATTCTATACGGATATCTCTTCATTTCCATTTTCAAAAGGGGCGATCGCGAAACCAGGGTTGCCGCAAATCTTGGCATCGAGTATACTCTTTAATATAGCTTTTTTTTATTACAGATAAATGGAAAATAATATTTTCGCTTACTACTGTAATAAATAATAAATTATAGAAAAAATCACTTTTTGGCATGACAAAGCTACTTGGTTTTTAACCACTTTATTAATTATTTAACTACTTTGTAATGTTAAAAAAAATAGATCGACTAGTTTCATATACACATATTTCCGATATACATCATCATCCTATTCATCCCCTTATCCTATTCGGGTCGGGGACCCGAGGGACAAGGCTCCTCCATACGTCCCTGTCTTGTGCTGACTGTTCGGCCTCCGTCCATGGCAGTACCATCCTCTTCTCACACAGTTTCTGGAGTTGCCTCGACCAGATGTGTCTGGGACGGCCCACTGGACGTCTACCCTCTGGAATCGCACTTAGTATCTTCCTTGGGATTCGGTCATCAGGCATTCTTAGTACATGATACATATTTACATACAGATTTTTCTATGAAGAGTAGCAGTGGTTCAATGTTTAGATCGTCTCGGATCGTCGAGTTTCTTAAATGATCCCATTTCGTAATCCCTGTCACTCCTCTCAAGTACTTCATTTTGGCAGTTGACTCTAGAGCGCGTTCGTCCGCTTAGCATCCATATCTGGTGTCCGTGAGTGAGCGTCGGGCGATATACCATTTCAAAACGGTATATCCGATATAAACATAAAATTGAAATAAAGTGAGAGAGAAAGCGTAGTAGATGCGAACAGAGCATTAAAAGCATTTGATGGCCTCCATGGTCGAGGGGTAAGGCTCTTGACTAGCAATCCGAAGGTCGCGAGTTCAAATCTTAAATTTCACGATTTTATCATTAAAAATAATACAATCGGCATGTTTTGCGGAATGTTTCATAGTGGAAAATGTTCTCAGTATCGCCCTGGTGTTAGACCATCATTTAGAATCGAAACGTTTCTTGAAATGGCTTTAGCCGTGTTTGGTGACCAGATCTGAATATCCAGGCACTTCCCCACCTTTTCTCCCCCAATCTCTTTCCCCTTCCCACTACCTTTAGCCTCACAACATACCCTATTTGGGGACGCCATAGTCTCGTTGGCTTCAAGCGGTTGGGATCAGTTGGGACTCTTGTGCGGTATTCACAAAAAAAAATATGTATAAAAAAATCAGTGAGCCAATGGTAGTGGGAGAGTAGAAGTTACACGAGGAGAATGGTAAGAAGTATAAAGTGTATAAAAAGTCGTTTGTACCAAACAACTACTGAATTTTGCGGCACCACGATCTGCAAAATAGACATATTGGCTTAGCACAACATGACACGGGGTCACATCTTGAACATTTAAAGAGACCCGCAAATAAAGTCGTACATTCATCGTCTTTCATGCTGCAAACAAACAATTCGTCTTATATTGAGCGTAATTTGCTAAAAGTTTTTTTTCCTAAGTTAATTAAATTAGCCCCATCTTTGAACGAGTAGTTTATAAATAATTTTAGGTTTATCCTTAAATAATCTTCACTGTTAAAGTTTATATTAATATCAGGTAATATTTTTACTAGTAATTACTATATCAGTTATACAACTTTTTAAAAAATTTAAATATCACATGTACGAGTAATTTGCTCTACTACTCAATTTAATTCAGTGTAATTTGGGCAGCCCTGATCAGAATTCTTATGGGATGTTGCTAGTGGGGTGCACCTCCCTGGAATTCCTTGGCACCCAACCCCGGAAAATGGGGATGGAATAATAAAGTATGGACACCGCTGAACCAAGAATTTTATTATGCGGTGAAGGTTTTAATTTTTGCTTTTTAAAATTCAAGGCTCGAGGATTTAATAAAGCCCTGAGGCTTTGACAATATAATATCATACCCTCAAATATTTCCGCTTAACATTCAATTTTAAATAGATTCCTATAGATAGAAATCCCTAAGTAAAATTAGTAAAATTATTTTTTGAAAGCAGATGAAAGACTCTTTCTGATATACTACAAAAGGAGATAAAATTAAAAATATATATATTTTGAACGCAAACATAGCAAAAGTTTTTAAATTGCTTATTTAATTTTTTTTTGTAAGCTGTATGTTGTAAATTTACTTTATTTACGAATCTTAGAAACACATTTAATTTTTAAAAATATTGTTAAAAACCTTATTAGGCGCTTTTATGATTCCCATGGTTACGAAACGGCAACGGCACAAAAAAGGTGCATTCCATAGCGTAATAATGCTGCAGCTCTTTCTTCCACACTATATTTAGTCTCACTATTATTATAGTGAGACAAATGAAGTTTGTATGTCTGCTTCTTCCAACTTTACAAACATTATAAAGACAATTTAAAGACATCCTGAAATTAAATACAAAAGCTTTAAAAAGTATAGGCCGCCTCAAAATAGGAAATCATAGTGAGAAAGACTGTTTTAAATTTACACGTACGAGTATACTAGCTTTTTTAGTATTATGGGAAATTGCTGTAGCGCTTGCACTTATCAGTTATCCCCTCTCCCTCCCTCCCTCCCTCCCCCCACCCCCTCCCACATTCCATACATTCATTCTCGATACATTCAGTTTTCAAACAGCTCGCGTGTCACTTAAATTTCATAATGCCAGAGCTCACCAGTAGTAAAAAAAAGAATTATCCAATTTTTTTTCGGTCGTTCGGAAGCTAGCTTAGCTTCTTATTGGTGAAAGAATTTTTAAAATCGTTTTATTTTTTTATGCGTGAAAGCATAAACACACGCAGTTTCTCATCTATAATATTAGTATAGATTATACCTTATGCCTACATCATGGATAATTTTTGCTATTGAAATTAATAAAAAATAAATCAGTGATATCCTTGATCGTAGCGCACCTCCATAGAATTATAAGCTCATCGGAACATCAGCGGCAATGGATAAATAAGGCAGGGACATTCCGATCCCATTGAAGGTGTAAACGACGGACTCCGGGAGATATTGGCGCGGGGTTGGGCGAGGTTAAGGGGTGGGTAAAGGAGGAGGCTTTAGGCATTCCGGCGATATTGCTTCCATCTCCTTCCACAGGTGGCGAATTCTTCACGAACTAAGGAGCCTAGGTTATTAGAGGTCGGGATCAATTATTGCATTTTGAAGAATTAGAGATTAACCTTGCCGTTACCGTGTTTGAAAACTTCGCATCTCAAGATGTACGCCAGCGTTACCGAAATATTTTAAATACTAAACATTTCGCTGCCCTAAAGTTTTGAAAATAAGTTTATAAATGTTTAGCATAATCCGTCATCAATCTAAAAGACTATTTTATGGTGACCGTACAATTGAAAAATGTGCAACTTCATCCCCCCCTTAAAAAGTCATTAAAAATAATTTTTAAAAAAACTTTTTTAATTGATTATGATAGATTAATGGCTATTTTTTTCATTACTTTTAGTGACTTTTCAAAGGGGTGTTGAAATGCCACTTGTTGAGTTGTCATGAAACCGTTTTTATACATTTTTTCCGATCCAGCCTCCATTTATTTATTTATTTATTTATTTCATTTTTATTTAGTAAAATATTTACACATTTATGTACATTATTTATAAAATGTTTTGACTTTCCAACTAGGATGATTCCCGTTTTAGGACAGTCAAATTAGGATAAGTGTGAATATATATGGACCATGATTTATACAAAAAGAGGGAAAATTGAAGAAATTAAAAGAAGAGAAAGAATAAAACATAAAATTGGAAAGTTAAAAGCGTATTAACATATTACTTTAAAAAAAGGTTTATATATATAGGTTCTTGAAAAAAAAGGGTTTAAACATATAGTTCACTTGTGTATGCATGGCATACAACAGTTATTAAAATGATAATAATAATAAATAAAAGGAATAAAAATATTTTTACACTTAAACATAAAGGGAACTGGTGTTTGCATTTCATAATGAAGTCCTATTAATGAGAACTATAAAGAGAACAGAAACAATAAAAAAAATTAAATAAACAATTAAGGTATGATTATTACTGTTGTATGCTTTGCATAGTTATCAAAATAATAATAAAATAAGTTTACTTATAAATGGCGTTTGCATTACAAAATAATAGGCTTACATATGCATTTTTTATAAATATGAAATAAAAAAAAGAGAAGTGATAGAATAAAATAAAATGTCCAATTTAAACATAAGATTAACTGCTGCCTTGTAGAATTCTAATTTAAAAGTAATAGGTACGTACATACATGCACATAATATAAACAATTAGAATATAAAAGGTATCTTTTGCACAGTTTATTTTTTGTCGGAATTTTTGTTATTGATTTTGGTTTGTGTTTGATTTCATTTTTTGTGTAGTAAAAGTTCACTCTCCTTTCTCCCTAATTGATGAAACCAAGTAGTGGTCAATCTGCGAAGAACCCTTGTGCTTTCGTTTTTCCAAGCATCAGGCATTAAGTTGTATAGTTTTGGACCTAAGAATGAGAAGTGTCTTTGAGCAAGAGATGTTTTGGTTGTGAGTGGTACAATTGGATTTCTCCGTGAGTGTCGGGTTTCGTGAGAGTGGTTAATAGATGGGTATAGGTGGCGTTGTTTATGGGTGTTTAAAATTAATTTTCTCATGTATAGTTGTCTAACATCCATGGTTGAGTAGTTGCAATCCTCGGCTACGAATCTGGAGGTCGCGGGTTGAAATCAAATTTTGTTTGATTAATTAGTGTTGTTTAACAATATATTAATTAAAAATAATCTTTACATAGTATAAAATGAAGTCGCTCCCGCTGTCTGTACGCTTAGATCTTTTAAACTACGCAACGGATTTTCATGCGGTTTTCAAAAAAAAAAAAGAATCCGTCGTGTTGCGGTCGAGAGGACCGCCCAAAGCTCTCGGCTGTTCCACAAAGAATATCTGGCTTTCTTTTCAAATCTCCTGATTAGAATCTGTGTAGGATTAACAACTGTGGCATTCCAAAATATTGCAGGGCTCGCTATATAACCAATGCCCTAATGTCAATGGGCAAGCACTATAGTTGCCACACACCAAGACCATAAATAAAGTGTGTATAAGGGGATGCACACACCTTGTTACAAATACTTTTAAGTAACAAATAAAGAAAAAGTTAGAATTGAAAATTTGCGAGAGGTGGCCCAGTGGGCTAATGGAAATGCGATGTCTTGTAAATCTGTAATCGTCTATTTAAACACGGGGAGTGCATTTGAGAGCGGTTTTAGTAAATGAATGCTTTCTGAGAGGAACAAATTAAAAGAACATTCGAATTTTAAGAGCAACGGCTGTGCACATTTTTTCATACATAACTTAAATTTGAATTTTAGGCCAAAAAACCCAACCAAACTGAACAATTATTTTTTTATCAATGGGTGTAACAAATATCTAGTACGGATTTGTGCAATTTCATTTATTTTTGTTTTAAATTTTGATATGTTGCAACTTAAAAAATTGCATGTTTTTGGAGATAACTATTGTTAAACAAATAATATTGCCATTTCTACTGTGATAACATAATGAAAAAGATGAATTAAAATTAAATATCACAATAAGGCATTTCTTTGGGAAGAAATTTAAATTTATATCCGATGAATTTATGTTAACGACGCAAAACGGTCGTTTATAATTTGAATTTATGTACATCAAAATACTTTTTTGAATCGTTTTTATATTTTATCTCGCTAGTTATTATTACTTTAGAATTAGCGAGTTCCCGGCGTTGCTATGCCACGTAATAAAGAAATTGTTTCTTCCTGCGTGTCCTTTCCCATTCATCCCGTTCCCCTTTCGCCTCCCCTTCCTCTCTCGCGTCCCCTTCCTTTCTCGCGTTCCCACACCACTTTCTCCGCCTTCCCTCTCCCCACTCCCGCATTCCATACATTCATTCTCGGTACATTCAGTTTTCAAACAACTCGCGTGCAACCTATTGCAATTTTTTATACAAATTTCATAATGCCAGAGCTCACCATTATATATAGAAACCATCGCTAGCAGCCACACATCAAATCCCCAAAGTTTCATCGCAATCGGATGAACTGTTAGCAACGCATAATTTCATGATGCCAGAACTCATTATTTTATAAAGTAAGAATCGCAGGCATGCGCACATCAAATCACCAAAGATTCATCGCGATCGGATGAATGATTTAGCAACGCATAGCATACATACATACCCAGTCAGAAGTAAACATATTTTCATTTTTATATATATATTATTTATTTCTTTATATTTATAAATTTAAGTTAGTAAAATTTTTTATGATTATCAATAAATTACAAATGATCGCCAAAGTTGCTTCTAAAATCATGAAGAATTCAATTGGTCAATGGCCTATATTTTCTAATTTAAATTACCAATAAATAAAGTAGCTCATATCTGTAATAGTTACTTACTATATCTTTTGTTAAAAATAATTATTATTCAGTTTGTTTGAGCATTTTGGCCCCAAATCCAAATTTAAATTTTATATGAAAATGGCCCCGCAGCAATTACTCTTAAATACTTAAAAGAGCACTTGATGTAAAACAAGTGGTATGAGAGAAAGCTTTTAAAGTTTTGTGGAAAAATAAAATTATTAAATTGCATTTTATAGAATTAGAGATTAACAAGCTTTATTTAATTTAAATTAAAGTGGGTATTTACATAGACTTTGAATCTTTGTCTTTTTCGGTTCATTAGACCACATTTTCTGAGTAAATAATCACAGTACGCAAAACGCGGAGAATATGTGTAAAATCCATTTTTGTCACACTCGGAACATCAAACTGTGAAGGATGAATATTGTGAACACTTAAAATTTGTTAAGATTTCGGAAATTTTTCAAAAAATTTATCTAATCGTCTTATTACTTGTTTTATGTTTTATTTTAGAAGAATTCCATTTAATTTCTTTTAATTTAATTAAAATTAAATTTGATGTAAATTTTAGATTCGTATAAAAACGTCGTCTCAAAGTGGTTCGACCAACGTTTAAAAATGGTCTTGTAAACCGAAACAGCTGTAATAAAAATACATACTAAAATACTTGCAGAACATGATAATAACATTATCAAGTTTAATTTTAATTAAATGTAAAAAAAAAAATATCTAATTGTCCTTTTTTTCTTTAGCTCCGCACAGAAGACCCTGAGATAAATAATTCTCTTTAAGTCCTATGTAATCTTTGAGGATGCTGTACAGAGGTTATTTTGAGTGACATTTTGGGGAGGAGTTTTTTTATGTGAATACCTCACTAGAGTCACTGCTGCTCCCGTCTGGAGCCAGAAAGGTATGTTGTGAGGCTGAAGGTAGTGGGGAGGGGAAGAAAATGGGAAACAGAAAGGTGGGGAAGTACCTGGCTATTCAGATCTGGTCACCAAACACGGCTGATGCTATTTCAAGTAACGTTTCAATTCTGAATTGTGGTTTTACACCGGGGCAATATAGAGAGTATCTTCCACTCTGGAACGTTCCGCAAATATACTATATATTTAAATGATTTTTTTGTGAAATAGCACAAATTAATCAAATAAAATTTATTTTTGCATTCTGAGATTCGATCCCATGATCTTTGGATTGCGTGTCAAGAGCCTTACCCCTAGATCACGGAGGCCGTAGAGGGTTAGATTCTGGGGGTCAGTGTCTCCAGGAGTGATGGACATGTGAATCCATCCCTCTCACTGCGGTGTACTGCGATGTTCCGAGAGTCCTGCTGGAGAGTTTGAAAGGTCTCTCTCAAACAGTCTCTCCCGATCAGGCCTACCACGCCATTGGTACGCAGACGCATCCTCCGCCAAAAACTGGACAAACCCCATGCAATTAACCTGCTACATCACCAAATGTAGCGAAACACTTGGGGTTACCTATAAATGGTTCCCGGGGCGGCGGTACTCATAACTGCCTCCCAAATTGAATGGAGGTAATGGAATTCAACCATAGAATAAATAAGAAAAAGGTTTCAATGCTGAAAAAGATACGTCACCGTAAATATACTCTATCCACTGAAGGCCTTGTCTGTAGAAAGATTCACGCTGAATAAATAAATCTATAGTGCGTTATACGCGTTCGCACGTGCCCGAAGAGAGGTCAATTTTTCCTTACTCTTCTAAACTTTAATTTACCAAACATTTACAACAAAACTCTCTGTCTTTTCTTTGACAAAAGACGGCCTACGTGGTCGAGGGGCAAGGCTTCAAATTCCAACGTGCGCAAGTAAATTTTATTTGAATGATTTGTGATTTCACAATCTAATCATTTAAAATAATACAAGATATTTTTGCGGCACGTCCCAGAGTGGAAGATCCTCTCAGTATCGCCCTGGTGTAAGACCCCATTCAAAATTGAAACGTTGCTTGAAATGGCTTTAGCCGTATTTGGTGACTAGATCTGAATATCAAGGTACTTGACCACCTTCCTCTCCCCATCCCATTTTCCTGCCCACTTATCTTCAGCTCCACAAAATACCACAACTGAGGATGCCGTAGTCCCCTGGTTCCAAACGGTTAGGAAACGGCTTTGTAGGACGGCCTGGAGGTTATTCTCTATTGTGCACTCAAAATCTCTATTTCACGAAACATCACGGTTTGCTGTACCTTGGTACCATAGAGGGGCGACCCTTCTTACTTCTGACATCTGTCGGATAACTCTATAACCTGTATGATCTATCTCACTAGAGACGTCTATGTCTTGTAGCTCGAACTTTCACAATGTTCAAATACATATTTTTTTAAATCTTATTCAAATGATCATTTTCTCCACACAGGAGACCCTGAGGAAAAAAATCCCTTGGGGGCTATTTTATCTTTGATGATGCTGTGTGAAGGATGGGTGGGAATCTGGGAGTCAATGTGAGTGACGTATGAATCCATCTCTACAGTGCAAGGCGATAGGTAGAGAGAATCCGGCTGGAGAGATCTAGGTTTGGTCTCCCTCAACCAGCCTCTCCCGACCCGACACGCGTGCAGTAGGTGAGCAAATGCAATCGCCGCCAAGATCTAGACAAACCTCACCCGGGCTCCCCTGCTTAGTCATCAAACGTAGCGAAACACTTGAGATGAACCATGGCAGGGGTATTGGTTATCCAATAAATGGTTCCAAGAGCGGCCCTAGTAGTACTATTTAAAATGATACCATAAGTTTTCTGTCAAATCGGCATAGACCATTTTTCTAGGGTTCTAGAAGATTATTTGTTCAGTGAACATACCTAAGTCATTGCACCACGAAGGGATCAATCTTTATTGTTCGTGCTTCATGGTTTTTTCTTAACAAGGGTTGTGAAATGTGAAAGCCACATCAGATTTCTCTTGTCCTAAAAGAGTTGCTAGCGTGGGATAAAATAATATATTCACAAAAGGTCCAAAGAAAGGAACACTTTTTCCCTAATATCGGTCATAAAAATAGGACAAAACAACGCAAAACTTATCGGAAAAAACGAAGAAAGGCGGTTGAAAAGTGTCTCAAACACTAAACATAAAAGATTCACTATTTGGTATTCTTTCTAAAGCGGTGTCTTCTTAAGAGTTGAATTTATTATCTACTCCTAGAAAACATCTAATCGAATGTATATTTAAGGGGGTATTCTAGTCTAGAAAAAAAAAAAAAAAATTTTCTTCATATTTCCAAAGTTTAAATATTCAAAAATATGTCCTTAAAAGGGTTTTTCGAAATTCGCATTATTTCAAAAGTTATAACCATTTTAATGTCGCGGTTTAGACGGAATCCAACCAAAATCTGAATAGAACAAAATTTTAAACCCATTTTTCTCCAAACACGATATCTCAAGTTCTACTAAACCAATTTACTTGAAAATTGGTGTGAGCCTTCTCTATACATTCTTCTATGGCGGAAACTAGAACTATGACAAAATTTCAATTTTTACTATTTTTAAAAAATTTGCAAAGTCAAAAAAACTGGTACAAAAACGTCTTTTTTATTTAAGACAGCCGCCATTTTGCGAAAAAATTTTTTTTTACTTTTCCTTAGTTCGGGCCATAGCCACATTTGTTTGGATTAAGAATTAATTTATTTTTTTTTAGATTACTGGGAGGGTTGCAATCGTATTTTTTTGAGACCCCCCGCTTCAACACCCTGTAACTTTCTGAATTTTTTATTTTTTAGTTCGACTCTTTTTTTATTAGATTTTTTTAATGTTTAATAAATATTTCTTAAAATAGAAGTAGGTGAAAATATCATTGGGTTTTTTTTGTTGCACCTGAAAAAACACCTACAATTCATGCCTCTAGACTAGAATACCCCCTTAATACTAGCTTTTACGCGCTTTCCTGGCTTACAAGAATTTTCCCACAAGATTAAAATATTTTTCAGGGATTAAAATTATTTTATGTCATTTCTTAGTTTTTTAACTATTTTGATGCAAAAAATCACATCGGTCGGTTGCTTCGTTGCGAGGTTAAAGCAGGACAAACAAACAAACAAACAAAAACAATTTTCGCATTTGTAATGTTTAGGTTTCTGTCCAATATTTTTAAGAGGTGTTGCGAATATGTGACATCACGCTGCCAAAATTAACCCCTTAGGCCTCGATCGTATTTTGTCAGAGGGTCAAAATATTTTCGTTTTGCAATAAATTCCCAATAAATGGAATATTTGTGAATGTTTCCGAAAACTAAAAACTGTTTTAGAAAGGTAATGGAATAAGCATTCGAATTTTTTAATTCGACATATTTTTATTTTACTAAAATTACTGTTAACAAGAAAAAATAAAAACATATAAGTACATTATTTATTAGGCAAATTTATTTTTGTCGTTTCATGTAAAAATAATTAATAAAAAATTCTCAAACCGAAAACACGTGATTTAGCATTAATTCGCATTGCTTTGCCACAATTGTCGGTTTATAAATTAAAATTATAATATCCCGTGATTTTTCAAGAAGTTTGAAAACACAACGGTGCAAAAGAAGTTTTCACTCCAAAAATAAACACAATTTATTCATAATCATTAAGAATACTAGTTTTATTTGTGTGTCTGTCAGTAAGTACGGATTATTTTTTTTTTACACAAACTCTACACAGGAGGCCCTGAGGAAAATAATTTCCCTCAGGGCCTTTGTCATATTTGAGGATGCTGTGTGGAGGGTGTTTTTGAGGAGAGGAAGGAGTGAACATGGGTCTTGAAGAGACCCATGACTCCGAGAGTGAACAGAAGCCGGCAAATCGTTCCACAGCCGAGCTGTTGAACTCAAGAACTCAGAAACGACCCGTTCTCATGCGACTAATGTCAACCGTGTACAAATGTTGGGCGCATGTTTGGCGTGTTTTCCGACTATGCACCAGTGCTAAGGAGATCAATGACGCTGGTTCCTCGGAACATCTTCCATTGTAATACCGGTGGAACAAGGACATCATTCCCACCTGACGCCTGATCTCTAAAATTGCAATCCATTTGTTAAGTTAGGAGAGAATCTATCAAACGGACCGCCCGTTTCTGCACAGAGTCGAGGGTTTTTTTTAGGTATTTTGGGGCTCCAGACCAGAAGTGGCTGCCAATGAACTCTAGAACCCGAATTTGAATTGAGTCATTAGTCATCTGCACTAATGTATTCCTAAATACGAAATACGATTTTAAAGATTAATATGAAGTTATACGTGAAATCCTATTTAGATACTATATGGATTCATCTTTACGACGAATCGGTTTACATTATGAACATCAAAAAATATGCTACGGATAAATTAAAGCTTTTACCAGCTTTTCTATGTATTGGAATTACAATAAAATTATTATTTACGTAATAAAAAATATAAGCGGAAACCACTAAAAAAACGCTGTTTTTTCATGACTTAACTATGAAGTAATTAATATTAGAAACAATTTTTTAAAAATACCCCTTATGGCTAAGACTATTTTTGAGGTTTTGTATGTTTCAATTTGGGAGGCGGGAATGGGTACTGCCGCCCCGGGAACCTTTATTGGATAACCAACACCTTCGCCATAGGTCACCCCAAGTGGTTCGCTACGTTTGGTGATTTAACAGGGGTGCCCGGGTTCAAGGGGCGAAGTTTGTCTAGGTCTTGGAGGCGCATGACCAGGACTCACTGAACCCCAGATTCCTACCCACCCCTTAAACCCTTTTCCTTCCCAGAACTCTCCTTTCCCCCTTTTCCTTAAAACAACCCTCCACACAGCATCCCCAAGGACGACATAGGCTCTGAGGGAAATTGTTTTCTTCATGGCCTCCTTTGTGGAGCTCATTTAAAAAAAAAAATGTTCTAACTTTTTTTCGTTCTTATAAAATTACGCACAAAATAAATAAAAACCACTTTTTCGCTTTATTGCCTCGTGCAAATATGACGCGCGATTTTAAATTTTGTAGGCATGAGAATCGAAAGCGAATTTTCTAGCGTTCCTCTTAAATCTAAGAAAAATTGCAATAAAAGGATTGAAAATGCAATTCTGTTACCCGACACAATTCCATTTATCCGAAAATGTAGGCAGATTGGATTTGCTGCCATATTTCGCTTCGTTATTTAATACAAATGGTTTTGCAATCAATTGATATTAAATTGACTTTGGATTGTTTGCTTAAACAATATCTATTAGAGAGATGCTAAATTTTCAATTTTGATTTATTGAAAATATTTGATGAAATACTGACGACTTCAAATAAACCTGTATTGGAATGATATTTGATTTTTCCTTTCATTAAATAACAATTGTTGGTAAAAGTGTATAGGTCCAATTAACGAATAATCTATATATATATATAAAAAATCAGAATTTGTTTGGGATTTCTATGTATCGCTATATTAAGCATAGGACATGTTTGAAACTTTCAAAATACCTTCATTAAGCCCCCGCGAAGGTTTCTGGATTTATACAACCACATTACAATACATCTGAAAAGTTTTTTAATCATTACAAAAACTCTTGCGAAACTGTCAAAATGTCAAAATTTGAGAATGACATTTTACAAAACCATGATTGTTAAATTTAAATTCAATTAAATTCAACTCTTTAAATTAATTAATTAATTTGAAGCACCTACATAATAATTTGAATCGAATGAAGAATTATAGATATTTCAAATAGGTATCTATGTTAGGTACAAAATTTGATTGATTGTTCTTTTCGAAGAGTATTAATAGGCTTGCGTCTGCTTGGTTGAATTTCAGAACCCGGCTTCGAGTGCATGTCTGACGCCACGCCGTACGCGCTGCGCCACAAATAACATCTGTGTACGTGTAATTTCAAATAAAGCTAACGTTGTAATTCGGTTTCGAATTCAAGAATTTGTCACAAGATGTCGCCACTATCGTTAGCAGGTCGGGTGGGGTCTCCTCTAGGTTTAACTGCTACGAATTTGAGAATATGTAGTATCTCACCGGATATGGAAAGATTGACGGTAATAAATAGTTGTATCAAGCGGCTGTATATGTCGTAGCCTGTCTCGGTTACTTTGTCCCGGTGACTAGCTACACTGGGTGACAGTGGATCCGAGGAACGGGCTATTTTTAGAACCAGTTCCTATTGAATTTTTAAAACGGTCACCAACACTAACTGGGCGAAGCTAAACCAAAAGCCGCCCGCAAGGCCTCTAGGGTTTTTAACTGCTAGTAATATTTGATAGTTCTTATAATATACAAAAATGAATCTTTGTAAAATATGAAAAGTGAAAATTTGAGTTAAAAAAATTGCAATAGGTAGGTAGCACGCGGTGGAGCTGTTTGAAAACTGAATGTACTGGAACTGAATATATGGAACGCGGAAGGGGGGGTTGGTGGGACGGGGGAGAGGGAGAGGGGAGAGGGAAGGCGGGGAAGGTGGAAGGGGAACGCGGGAGGGGAACTGGGACGCACGGGAAAGGACGTGCAGGGAGAAACAATTTATTTCTTTGAATATGGCATTGCAACGCATGCCGGGAACCAGCTGGTACGGAATGTTCCTTGTCGGAGTTCGATACGCGGATAATACTGAATATTACTTTTTTAATCAATAGACAATCAAATACGACATTTGTCGGAAGTACCAACCTTATAAAATAAATTCCTATCATAATAAAAACAAAAGTACCTAATTCGAATTATTTCTGGTACTACTGGTACTGGATTAATGTTCAAACTACGGAAGCTGTCGTCATCTTATGTATTCTATGTACTGCTAAATTTTGAAGGGCTTTTTAGGGGCCCATCCCAGGTTTTTAATGGATTATATGGCAAGCAGGGTTTGTCTAACGGGTATAAGTAATTAATCTAATACCCTCCTTTCCGTTTTCTTCTTTTATAAATACAGCTTTAAACTTGTCAACAATCCATTCACTTCATAACATGAAATAATTATGATGAATAAATTATTGGTTTATATGGCAATAATAAAATTGTTTTCGTAATAATAAAGCTAAATCTAACTGTTTGAATTATAAATATTCCGTTTTAACAGAAAAGCGGAGTAAGACAAGTTTAATCAATTGTTTATTTTTTAACCTTCACCTTTCCTTCTCGATGTTTTAATTTCTAATTTTCTTCCACCTCATTGATTGCGTAATTGAATAAGTGATTTTTTTTTTGCAGGGAGACACAAACCTTCGAAACATGGATCAGCCAACACCCTACTCTTCCAAAAAAGTAAGTTTTTTTTTATTTCTACAATAATTGAGTGAAAAGGGTAAATTAGACTATTATTGCCCGCAGCTAGCGATTGCCCGTCCTCACTTTGATTGTCATTTTTCCACTAACGTATGTAAATATTTCACCAGGTATAGATAAAGACATCTAGTGGTAATAACTATAACAACTTATTAATAGTGATTCCAAGTGAATAAAACTGCCGCACAGAGTAGTATTTTACCAAGAAAGTTGGTCAAAACTATGGTTTAATTTTTTTAGAGTTGATTCATAATAAAAGGTATTCGAGGCATTATTTAAAAAAAATTCACTAATCACACATTAAATTCAACTAAAAGACTTTTTTGTTTAGATTTTCAAAAAAAAAATTGTGAATGCCCTATTATTGGAAAGATAGACCACTAGATAGATTCTAAATTTATGGAAGTGTTAAGCCACTACCTATTTATTTTTAAAAGTTGAAGGCAATGTTCCAAAAATGTACAGTTTTAATCAATATTTTCTGAACTTTGCTTTATTAATTTGTTATTGAACTTTCAAGAAAATTTCACCATCTCCGGAATATCTTATAAAAATTAATATAAAAGATTTTAAGAATAATCCTTTTTTGGTAACTAATAGTTTAAAGTGCTTAGTAATTTGGTAAGGAATAACCAAATTTTACGGTACCAATAAGTTAACTCGAGTGAACCTTCATAAAGAAAAAAAATGTCTAACATTTAAAATTCATACGATTAGAAAAAAAAAGTGCATAGTACTTACATATTTTACAAACAATTTAAGAAAATTAAGTGCATTTTACTTCTACCATGCAACATTACAAATTTATAAAGATAAGATAATTCAAAATAAGGTGAAAATAAATACCCTTTAAAAATAACAGAAGTTTTAGACAAACGTTAATACTTCCTACCCCAAAATGTGAAAAAACAATAGTCAGTTAAATCACAAATATCTTGGAGTTAATTTTTTTTAATTCATTACCAGAAAAAAATTAGAAACATAAATACTAAAATTAAAGAATTTAAAACTAATCTTAAAAATTATACTGAAAACTTGAACTGAATCATGTCAATTAACACCAATGTAATAATACCCCCCTTACACAAGCTCTGCTTATTTATGTTTCTAGGGTACATCAAATACATGTCTTATATTATGTAATTAATAACTGTAAAAAAATTAAAATGTAATTTACGTATCTTTTTGTGACTAATTAAAAAAAAAACAACAACATCTTTGTAACACTACAGATAGCGTTCTCAATACTTTAATGTAAAAACTAAAAGCAACGAGAACAAGCAAAAATGGTTTACGATTTGGTGATGGTTAACGACTGCGATAAAGACAGTTTTCCGGTAAGGCAGTATGGCAATGAGGGGAGTGACATTATTAAAATGGCCGACATGGACTGTAATGACTATCGAGCTTTCAGAATAAATAATTTTTTGGCTTTCCAACAAAGTTAACTTTCTTCGTAGAGATAAATAGATACTCGTCCGTGTTTCGTATCGGTAGGATCAGCCATGGTGTCGATTTTGCGGGCAATCCTTCGGGCTTCCAATCGGTAATGCATTGTTTTCAATGAATTACCGATTATTATTGATAATAAAACAAAATATAAATAAATGTACACCATCTTAAGTTTTTTTAATAACAATTTTTAACAAATCACTAAAGTTGGCAAACATTTTCATTACGTTGGCCATTACTAGCAACAAGTGGGCAATCACTATACATTTTGCTATAATTTTGGTTACCTTAAAAAAATTGTCATGTTATGGTATAATGTCGAAAGGATTTAATAGTGTTTTGTCTTACTTAACCGCCATCTGTTGGAATATAGCAAAACTTCGTATAGCAAACTATAATAATGACATCTATTGAAGGATGCTGGAACAGGATGAAGGATTTTATAACATTTCGATTCAGAACTATTATTTTGAGGAGGTACAATTAGAGTTCACCGAAACAGCACACTTGGGATTATGTATATTGGTGCATATTTATACGAGAAGTGTATACAATGTTCGAATTTGAATACTCGAAAATTTTCTATAATTATTTGATAAGTTTTTTTTCAATTTCACTGGAATTTTCTTTTCTGCAATCGAATAAAATTTTTTAAACATGCTATGCGCTATCAATTCATCTGTGTGAGTTTCGGTTTCATGACAACTCTGACACATAACACTTTTAGATACGCACAAATTTTATTGCAAGAATTGAAATTTTGGTAGTTTTTGCTTTATTGGTCATTTTACTAAATTATGACATTTGTAAAATCGATTTTTATTGATGACACTTTTTATGTGCCTAATTTTAAATTTATTGGTCCAAGAACCTTGGCCTAACGTATACAAATGACCTAATAAATATGGCAGTAAATCTAAAAAGAGAATTGATTTCCGAGTTGTGTATATATATAAATAAAATTTTATTATCTTGGATAATATGGACGACTAAGAGGGGTCGAAATGAAAATCTAGTCTCCTTCAACAGAAGCAATCTGCCTGCCATTGATTTGCTCGGTGTAACTTAAAGCAAAACACGATAAAAAATTCTGGCGTTCCACAGGGATCGGTTCTGTCTCCGACTTTATTTTTGGCGCACATCAATTTGTCGAGTGCACCGATTCACTGTTACACGGATGATGGTACAGTCTATGATAGCTTTTTATCTGACATGCCCCCCAAAGGAAATAAAAAATGTAACAGCTCGAAGGGCTTTCAAATAAAGTAGCTTTCAAAACGGCTCGAAACACATTCAATAAATTCTGGTGTCCCACAGGGGTCGGATCTATCTCCGATTTTGTTTTTGGCGCACATCAATTTGTCGAGTGCACCGATTCATTGCTACGCGGATGATAGTACAGTCTATGACAGCTATTTGTATGACATGCCCCCAAAGAACACAAATAATCCAACGGCCCGGAGGGCTTTGAAGCAGAGAAGGCACGAATACCTCGCTAGAATTTCCTCTTGGGGTAAGAATAACATTGTCAATTGTTGATGTGTCAAGAAATGGCAATTCGCTCCCCTTGAACGGAAGCTATCTACCGATTTTGCCTTCCATTAATATGCGTTAACCTTTGGCGATCAGCCTAGGCACGGGGGCTTCTTCGAAACCAGAGCTAAGCTAGCCAACACAGAAGGGCATACTACACAGAATATTTATTTATTATGTACATCTATATAATTTTTTTTACATTTATTTTTTTGTCCTTGCCTGTATCACTAGGAGATCCTGTGTCGAGACAGACTATTTTACAAATATTTTATAGGTATTATTATTAGGGTACATTTTACAATAAAGCTAAAATATTTGACAAACAATTTTTATGTTGGTATGTAGTGGTAACAATAATGACAGAGGATTATATTTGGGTGAGGTGACTAATTATTGCACGACCTTTTTCGATGATCCATTGTTTGATCAGGACTTTGTATATGTTAATATTATTCAATTGTCTTGTTTTGTCAGGTAGGTTATTGTATTTTTTGTATTTCTTGGGCATTAACTATGTAACAATTTCTAGACATTTCGGTTTTTGAAGAGTTTTATTAAATGTACATTGTATCGAAATACATACGATACATTGATACGGTTGTATCGAAACCGGTCGCGGAAAAATTAAATTTAAGTAACAAATGTACATTTAATAAAACTGGTATGTTTATAAAAATAAAAAATAAAAAAAATAAAAATAAAATAAAAAATAAAATAAAAATAAAAAATAAAAAAAAAAATAAAATAGCGGTAAATAATGGCTATGAATCACATTTTATAGATTTAATCTTAAATAAAAAACTAAAACAAATAGCCGTTAATCGCTTCTTATTTGCTAGTCCTTGTCCTCAAATCAATGATAATAATATTAATCATCAATGGCGGCGAATTTTATTCATTAATAATTTTTCTACCTTAAGTGTAAAAAACCTCCCTTCTGAAGTCAGACCGGCCTTTTATACTAATAACAATCTAGGTAAATTTCTAATTAATTCGAAAGATAAGGACGACAAATTAAATCATTCGGGAATTTATAAATTAAATTGCAATAATTGTTCGGCTTTCTATATCGGTAAGACAACACGTAGTGTCAATATTAGGATAAAGGAACATCTCCGTTGCCTCAATAATAACGGTTTTTCAGAATTCGCAAATCATTTGATCGATAAAGATCATACGTTCTGTCATAGCACCGGTGCTAACATCTTACATAAAAACGGGCATGGTAACAGACTAAACAATCTAGAGGCGCTAGAAATAAAAAAAGCTGTAAAAACCAAAAGTCATATACTTAATAATCAATTAGACATATCAAGCAGTCCTATATTAGGTCTGTTTCCAATAAACCCTTAAAAATAAAAATTCCCAGCGCTCCTTATCACCATGCCAGTTAATGCTTTGTTGCTCCAAATTTATTATTATAACCCATTAGTCTACATAATTATCTTTCTGTTTTTCCCATTACTTGAGTACTTATGTTAATGTATTTTATGACCGTTTATTTGTTTGTAATATTTGTATCACGTTGTCTCCCTCTATATTTTGTTATATATAAGCACACATTATGTACTTCTTGTTTAGTATTAATTTGTACCCTGATGATGCTTAAGTTAAGCGAAACCGGTCGGTTCAAAAATTAATAAATCTCGTGGTTTTAAACAAAAAAGTATTTTATTTTATTAAATATGTCAAACCACAAAGTGATTGCTTTCTACAATAATATTAAATTGGCGAGTACGGCCAAAAAAGCAAAAATGTATAAAAACTTCTCAATTAAGTATAAAGTGATGTGTATTAATATATACTTTTTGAAACAGTGCCTTAAAACAAAAGTGTTTCCTAACTACTTAAATGCGCAGTTCAAAAGCGCAAAAAATCAATCATCAATATCTCAATCTTCCATGCATAAAGCTAAATTAACGTGGTTAAAGGAGGACCTAAAAAGTGCATATAAACAACGTAATAATATAAAACTTAATTTAAAACTATTACATACTGAACTAGTGTATGAATTGCACCCTGTCGAATGGGACCTATTTGACGATAAAGTGAGACACTTAGCTTCTGTTAAATCTTTTAATAAACTTAACACAGTAAATAAAAAACTGAAGAACTTGTGCCATGTAAATAATCCGGATATTATTAATAATAGTAACCCAGAGCCGGTCCATACATTTTTTGACCGTGTACAGAACCTGTCTTCTGTACATTTTCTTCCAGAAGAGACGTCCCTATTGGCAAAGGGATTAAAATATAACCTTAAATATTCCAATAATAATTTTAATGCTGCAATAGAAGAGGTTGCAGTGGATATAGACACAGCTCTATGTAATAAACCAAAAAAATTCTGTTACAAAAGTGCTGAAACTTTACAAAAAATAATACCAAAATTTAAACCTAACCCAAATCCTGAGTTGAAAATAATGAAGAATATTCGTGCCAAACTAGCTGATGAAGATTTAATCCTCACGAAAGCGGACAAGGGGAATACAGTAATTATAATTCCTCGAACTGAATACAATACAAAAGTGGCGGACTTCATCGACACTGACAATTTCACAATACTGACGAAAGATCCAACCATTAAGTTCCAAGAAAATGTGAAACAAACTCTTCAAGCATGTAAAACTAAAATATTTCAAGATGAATCGTATCACAAAGTAAAATTTTTAAATAAAAATCCCAAAACTCCTAAATTATATGGGTTCCTCAAAATACATAAGAATCATTGCCCCATCAGACCTGTAGTTTCGTGTTGTAATGCCCCAAATTTTAAAATATCATCAGTTATTACTAATGTGTTTCAAAATACCAATGTTTTTTCACCTAAACATACCCTTAAAAACTCTTTTTCATTGGTAGAAGAATTAAAAGATATGATTCTCCCTAGTAATTCTAAACTAATTTCTTTTGACGTTGTAAATTTGTTTCCCAATGTTCCCATAGAAGAGAGTAAATGTTTAATTTCTGATTTGCTAAATAGCTCTGATCTCTCTACAGATTTAATAAAAGATTTAACTTCCTTGTTTAATATGTGCCTGAATCAAAATTATTTTCAATTTAATAATGTTATATATCAGCAACGGGACGGCCTGGCTATGGGCAGCCCTACCAGTCCTCTGATTGCTGATATATTCATGGATAGCCTAGAGAATAAAAAAAAAAAAAAAAAAATTTTATCTAGTACCTCACCTCTTATTAAAAACGTTCTGTACTGGAAAAGATATGTTGATGATGTTTTGTGTATATGGTCAGGGACGGAACGTCAACTTAATTCCTTCCTCAATCTTATAAACTCTTTTCATAATCAGATTAAATTCACGTTAGAGATAGGCAACAATTCAACCTTAAATTATTTAGACCTTACCTTATCGATCGTTAATAACAAAATTGATTTTAACATATTTCGTAAACCCTCTTATACTGACATTGTCATACACAGCACCTCCAATCACCCTATTTCACATAAGCACTCCGCATTCCATTCAATGGTCCATCGTTTGGTCACAATTCCAATGTCCGATAATAATTTTGCTAATGAACTAAAAATAATTAAAAAAATAGCGGTAAATAATGGCTATGAATCACATTTTATAGATTTAATCTTAAATAAAAAACTAAAACAAATAGCCGTTAATCGCTTCTTATTTGCTAGTCCTTGTCCTCAAATCAATGATAATAATATTAATCATCAATGGCGGCGAATTTTATTCATTAATAATTTTTCTACCTTAAGTGTAAAAAACCTCCCTTCTGAAGTCAGACCGGCCTCTTATACTAATAACAATCTAGGTAAATTTCTAATTAATTCGAAAGATAAGGACGACAAATTAAATCATTCGGGAATTTATAAATTAAATTGCAATAATTGTTCGGCTTTCTATATCGGTAAGACAACACGTAGTGTCAATATTAGGATAAAGGAACATCTCCGTTGCCTCAATAATAACGGTTTTTCAGAATTCGCAAATCATTTGATCGATAAAGATCATACGTTCTGTCATAGCACCGGTGCTAACATCTTACATAAAAACGGGCATGGTAACAGACTAAACAATCTAGAGGCGCTAGAAATAAAAAAAGCTGTAAAAACCAAAAGTCATATACTTAATAATCAATTAGACATATCAAGCAGTCCTATATTAGGTCTGTTTCCAATAAACCCTTAAAAATAAAAATTCCCAGCGCTCCTTATCACCATGCCAGTTAATGCTTTGTTGCTCCAAATTTATTATTATAACCCATTAGTCTACATAATTATCTTTCTGTTTTTCCCATTACTTGAGTACTTATGTTAATGTATTTTATGACCGTTTATTTGTTTGTAATATTTGTATCACGTTGTCTCCCTCTATATTTTGTTATATATAAGCACACATTATGTACTTCTTGTTTAGTATTAATTTGTACCCTGATGATGCTTAAGTTAAGCGAAACCGGTCGGTTCAAAAATTAATAAATCTCGTGGTTTTAAACAAAAAAGTATTTTATTTTATTAAATATGTCAAACCACAAAGTGATTGCTTTCTACAATAATATTAAATTGGCGAGTACGGCCAAAAAAGCAAAAATGTATAAAAACTTCTCAATTAAGTATAAAGTGATGTGTATTAATATATACTTTTTGAAACAGTGCCTTAAAACAAAAGTGTTTCCTAACTACTTAAATGCGCAGTTCAAAAGCGCAAAAAATCAATCATCAATATCTCAATCTTCCATGCATAAAGCTAAATTAACGTGGTTAAAGGAGGACCTAAAAAGTGCATATAAACAACGTAATAATATAAAACTTAATTTAAAACTATTACATACTGAACTAGTGTATGAATTGCACCCTGTCGAATGGGACCTATTTGACGATAAAGTGAGACACTTAGCTTCTGTTAAATCTTTTAATAAACTTAACACAGTAAATAAAAAACTGAAGAACTTGTGCCATGTAAATAATCCGGATATTATTAATAATAGTAACCCAGAGCCGGTCCATACATTTTTTGACCGTGTACAGAACCTGTCTTCTGTACATTTTCTTCCAGAAGAGACGTCCCTATTGGCAAAGGGATTAAAATATAACCTTAAATATTCCAATAATAATTTTAATGCTGCAATAGAAGAGGTTGCAGTGGATATAGACACAGCTCTATGTAATAAACCAAAAAAATTCTGTTACAAAAGTGCTGAAACTTTACAAAAAATAATACCAAAATTTAAACCTAACCCAAATCCTGAGTTGAAAATAATGAAGAATATTCGTGCCAAACTAGCTGATGAAGATTTAATCCTCACGAAAGCGGACAAGGGGAATACAGTAATTATAATTCCTCGAACTGAATACAATACAAAAGTGGCGGACTTCATCGACACTGACAATTTCACAATACTGACGAAAGATCCAACCATTAAGTTCCAAGAAAATGTGAAACAAACTCTTCAAGCATGTAAAACTAAAATATTTCAAGATGAATCGTATCACAAAGTAAAATTTTTAAATAAAAATCCCAAAACTCCTAAATTATATGGGTTCCTCAAAATACATAAGAATCATTGCCCCATCAGACCTGTAGTTTCGTGTTGTAATGCCCCAAATTTTAAAATATCATCAGTTATTACTAATGTGTTTCAAAATACCAATGTTTTTTCACCTAAACATACCCTTAAAAACTCTTTTTCATTGGTAGAAGAATTAAAAGATATGATTCTCCCTAGTAATTCTAAACTAATTTCTTTTGACGTTGTAAATTTGTTTCCCAATGTTCCCATAGAAGAGAGTAAATGTTTAATTTCTGATTTGCTAAATAGCTCTGATCTCTCTACAGATTTAATAAAAGATTTAACTTCCTTGTTTAATATGTGCCTGAATCAAAATTATTTTCAATTTAATAATGTTATATATCAGCAACGGGACGGCCTGGCTATGGGCAGCCCTACCAGTCCTCTGATTGCTGATATATTCATGGATAGCCTAGAGAATAAAATTTTATCTAGTACCTCACCTCTTATTAAAAACGTTCTGTACTGGAAAAGATATGTTGATGATGTTTTGTGTATATGGTCAGGGACGGAACGTCAACTTAATTCCTTCCTCAATCTTATAAACTCTTTTCATAATCAGATTAAATTCACGTTAGAGATAGGCAACAATTCAACCTTAAATTATTTAGACCTTACCTTATCGATCGTTAATAACAAAATTGATTTTAACATATTTCGTAAACCCTCTTATACTGACATTGTCATACACAGCACCTCCAATCACCCTATTTCACATAAGCACTCCGCATTCCATTCAATGGTCCATCGTTTGGTCACAATTCCAATGTCCGATAATAATTTTGCTAATGAACTAAAAATAATTAAAAAAATAGCGGTAAATAATGGCTATGAATCACATTTTATAGATTTAATCTTAAATAAAAAACTAAAACAAATAGCCGTTAATCGCTTCTTATTTGCTAGTCCTTGTCCTCAAATCAATGATAATAATATTAATCATCAATGGCGGCGAATTTTATTCATTAATAATTTTTCTACCTTAAGTGTAAAAAACCTCCCTTCTGAAGTCAGACCGGCCTTTTATACTAATAACAATCTAGGTAAATTTCTAATTAATTCGAAAGATAAGGACGACAAATTAAATCATTCGGGAATTTATAAATTAAATTGCAATAATTGTTCGGCTTTCTATATCGGTAAGACAACACGTAGTGTCAATATTAGGATAAAGGAACATCTCCGTTGCCTCAATAATAACGGTTTTTCAGAATTCGCAAATCATTTGATCGATAAAGATCATACGTTCTGTCATAGCACCGGTGCTAACATCTTACATAAAAACGGGCATGGTAACAGACTAAACAATCTAGAGGCGCTAGAAATAAAAAAAGCTGTAAAAACCAAAAGTCATATACTTAATAATCAATTAGACATATCAAGCAGTCCTATATTAGGTCTGTTTCCAATAAACCCTTAAAAATAAAAATTCCCAGCGCTCCTTATCACCATGCCAGTTAATGCTTTGTTGCTCCAAATTTATTATTATAACCCATTAGTCTACATAATTATCTTTCTGTTTTTCCCATTACTTGAGTACTTATGTTAATGTATTTTATGACCGTTTATTTGTTTGTAATATTTGTATCACGTTGTCTCCCTCTATATTTTGTTATATATAAGCACACATTATGTACTTCTTGTTTAGTATTAATTTGTACCCTGATGATGCTTAAGTTAAGCGAAACCGGTCGGTTCAAAAATTAATAAATCTCGTGGTTTTAAACAAAAAAGTATTTTATTTTATTAAATATGTCAAACCACAAAGTGATTGCTTTCTACAATAATAGACAACTTATAATTATGAAACTTAATGCAAAGCAAAGCAATTTCCTAATGTGAAAACTCCATCTCATCTGCAAACATTTGTATTCAAGTAGAACAAATCACTCTAAAGTTTCTCAATGAGCAACTTGCATGATGATAAACAATAAAATAAACGCCCGGGTTACCGGCATCGAAAATTGCATTGACTATTTTTGTTCAGTGATGCTTTATAAGAAATGAAGTATTTATAAAATCGTTTTAATTTTATGTAAATATCTCATTTATAATGCATTTAAAATTGAAGCTTTTTATTATTAACGAAGAAATTATATGTTATTATTTATTAAGGTTAAATCGATATTTCATTTTTAAAGAGACAGCTGTCTCCCATATCCTAGTGAGATAGGCATTTAAATAACCCATAGAAACGTACTTTATATAGATAAATTAATAAAAATAAATCGTCATCTTCTTCCCCTTAAGGGCCATCCATAAATTACGTCACACCTTAAGGGGGGGGGGAGTAGAGAAGTGTGACAAGGGGTATGGGGGGGTCAAAAAATCATGAAATTCTAGGGGGGAGGGGGTCTCACAAATATGACAAGGGGGGGGTCAAAAGTCATGAAATTCGTGTGACGTAATTTATGGATGGCCCCTTATCCAATAACGGACGCACTGCATCGACAAGGCTCCTCCATACGTCCCTGTCGTGTGCTGATTGTTCGGCCTCCGTCCATGTCAATCTCATCCTCTCCTCACACAGTTTCTGGAGCTGCCTCGCCCAGCTGTGTCTGGGGTGGCCCACTGGACGTCTATCCTCTAGAACCACTCTTAGTATTTTCCTCGGAATTCGGTCATCAGACATTCTTAGTACATGCCCAAGCCACCTCAGTTGCGATTTTTCTACGAAGAGTAGCAGTGATTCAATGTTTAGATCGTCTCGGATCGTCGAGTTTCTTAAATGATCCCATTTCGTAGCCCCTGCGACTCCTCTCAAGTACTTCATTTCGGCAGCTTGAACTCTAGAGCGTGTTTGTTCGTTTAGCATCCATATCTGGTGGCCGTAAGTAAGCGTCGGGCGGTATACCGTTTTGAACACTGCCATCTTTGTCTTGATAATGAGCTCGGCTTTCCTTATCACTGGGCTGTAGAGAGGACGCAACACACCGCTTGCCGCACTTCACTGGAGAATTCAACCCCGAGGTATTTGAATGGTCCCTTCCTATAACCATCACCTCCGTTTTTGAGGTACTCATTATTATCTACTGGGATATTAATTATGTTAAATAAATTTCCAAAAAAAAAACATTTAGTGACGCCAACAGCTTAAATTACATATTTGTTTAAACTACGTAAAACATCAAGCTTTTTTTTAATTCCAGCAATTCCATATTCTCAGTAAAAAAAAAGACTATTCACTTGAATTTTTATGTATATAAACCTAGATTAAAAATGCATGCAAGTGGATCATTAACATTTCGATCAGGCATCTTTCAAAAGGATCTAGAGTGGATTGTCGTATTCAGAATGTTTATGTGTTCTAAACACTGAATTGATAAAGTTGAAGAAGAGTGTCGGGGACGAGATATTCGTGCCTCCGAAGCAAGCTCAACTTTCCCTTACTGCTGGTGCAAAATTGATCAAAAGTTTTCAAATATCGGAAATCTTTCTTGAACTATGTAGTTTCAATGTCTCTCAACGGATGTCGTTAGAAAAGGTTAATAGTTACATATATGGATTTTAAGGTATCTCAACAGAGGTCAGTAGTTTTCCTAAACGAGAGGGACAACTGTCGCCCGTTGGGGTCTAATACCCGAACGGTTACGAAGGTTGGGGTTTATTGTGATTTTTACCATATATGACATATCTCATTACTCCCTATGTATTTCCCCCACTAATTCATCAATTCCTAGTCTTCTGATTTGGGTTTTCTCCTCTCCCCCCATGCCCTCGAATCTCTCTCCCTCGATTGAAATGGAGATTAATAAATATTTAGGAAACATCGATTCATTAGAAAAACGAGCAACAAGAGGAATCAACAAAATCTAAAAAACTTTTAAGATATCGAAAATTCTTTTATCTTACTCCACAGAAGAACTACTGGTGCAAGTGGAAGAGGACTCCTGTGTGGTGAAGAACCTTATCCTGGAGGGCTCCACAGGCTCAAGGGGATCAGGGGGCTCACGGGGGTCCCTGGGCTCCGAAGGCTCCGGGGGCACGAGGGGGCGCAGCACCACCAGCCTGGCTGAAGTGGGGGTACTGGCTAATACTGCCAAGGAAAATGGTATATTTGATGCTATATATATTACAGTTGAAAAACACTAAATTAAGAACGTGTTACTTTGCAGAATTTGAACATTTCGTCAAATTTCATATTAGTTAATATTCAAGATCTGTATTATAATATGAGAGCCTGGGGCGTGTAAATATCCTCAGAACTCTCTGAGCGTTATACTTAAAATATGATTATGAATTTACCTTGCGCGGACAATATATTACAAAAAATAGCGATCTGACAAAATCTCAAAGGAAAAAAACAGAAACACTAACCTTAATTGTTGATATCTGTGACATGGGAGGCCTCCCAATAATTGCAATCCACTTGAATTAAGATCAGTACGATTTTTGTAATTTTGAAATATGCACAAGTCAGTTGTCAACTTTACACAACTAAAGGGAAAATCAAAATGTATTGCAAGACATTTAAAAACACAAGATGATGTGATAGTTATTCACTGGTCACAATAACAATTTCAAACTGCATTATTTCTTTAAAAGGACAAGTGAGCGCCATCTCTGGTTCATTTGGTCGAGCATGATGATTTAGCAGTTTTTTCGAACAATACATTTTGGTGTCTCTTGTGATGCAAAGAGACCGCCAAAAATCACAATTTTTGCAATATAAATATTTTAATTATTTTTCGAACAAAAAACCATATTACAATGCCTAACCAAGATCTGAGCAAGTTCTATTCAAGTTCTGTTATGTCATGGGCCGGTTGTTTCACAGGACTTGGATATTTACGTTGATCGTATAAGTTGAACAGGACTTTCCCGAAACCTTAATATCAACTGCAAAATTTGATGAATTCTTCAAATAAAGATACCCCTACAAGAAAGAAAGAAAAATCTATTTGTGAGATTAATGTAGTTCGTATTTGGCATGTGGAAAACTGTGGGAGCTGGGGAAGACAAAACTTATAGTAACCTAATGTGAGACTTTTTTAATGTGAATACCGCAAAAGAGTCCCAACTGCTCCCGTCTGGAGTCAGTTAGACTATGGCATCCCTATTGGGTAATGTTGTGAGGCTGAAGGTAGTGAGGAGGAGAAGGAAAGAGGAAAGAGAAAGGTGAATTTCGTTCATTAGTTAAGGAATATGTCACAACGCCAAGCGGCTATCTTGCTCGCTCTGTTTTACGCCAAAGCTAAAATGTACTTTTTTAATGATATGTCTCTATCTAATCTGAATTAAGGTAAAGTAAAGCTTATCTAATTAATGATGATCAACAGGAGACGACGGCCGAGAGACCTGGGGGACTGGAGCCGACTTCCTGCTCAGCATCATAGGGTTCGCTGTGGACTTGGCCAATGTCTGGCGGTTTCCCTACCTCTGCTACAGAAATGGAGGAGGTTTGTAAAAAACACCGGTTTCATTACAGAACAGGGACATTACAGAATATTGAAAAAGAGCAATTAAAAAACTTACCTAACAAGGTGAACAGATGCATCCGCCGCCAAGACCTGGTGTACTCACCGCATGAACCAGGGAACCCTTGTTAAGTCAACAAATGTGGTGAACTATCTGAGGGATGATGGTTACCCAATGAATGGTTCCCGAGGCTACAGTACCCGCCTTCCAAATTGGGTTTGTTGGTTGTCCTGTTTATTCAAAGAATCGTTCTGAACATCTCAATGTGCTTATTTCTAGTGTGTTCTTCACATGATTCTTGTTTCAGGTGCCTTCCTGATTCCATACACCCTCATGCTGATCTTTGGGGCTGTTCCCCTGTTCTACATGGAGCTGATCCTGGGTCAGTTTAACCGCCAAGGACCCATCTCTCTGTGGAGGATATGTCCCCTCTTCAAAGGGGTTGGCTTCTGCGCCGTGATGGTCGCCTTCTATGTGTCATTCTACTATAATGTCATCATTGGTGAGCTTTATAACCACTTACATAATTAGGTATTCACTTTTCATATATATTTTTCCTACTCCTTTACAAGCCTTCTGGCGTCCAGCTTTGGACGTAGGCTTCCTTCAAGTTCCCTACCCATTGTTCAGCTCCTTTCAGTCATTGTCTGTGGGTTGCTTTTGCTTCTATTTCTAACTTAAGTTGTGATTTTAACGATTGGATTGTCTGTCAGTCGAATAAAATGCCCAGCATAGTTCCACTTGAAGTTAGAGATTACGATGATGATTTTAACATCATCATCAGAATATTAATGGTGTCCTCAACAGGTTTATTTGTATACTAAAAAAAACCAGAAATGGTTTTAATTTTGATTTTCAAACAGTGCTTTTGCGGTTATCGTCTTTTCGAATGTGTATCTAATTACACATATGTGATGATGGGCTCTGTAACACTTTCCGAAATGTTGGCTAAATAAGGAGGTAGCATATGGCATAATACCGCAAAATCAAATCATGATAATATTTTGGCCCTGAAAATCTCAAATCAAATGTGTGTCTAAAGTCTAGAGGTTCAAATAGACCACATATTTTGTTGTCCTTATTATTTTTCGGATCATTGCTGTTACCATTATCTATTCATTGCCCAGGCTGGTCTCTCTACTTCAATTTACTTACACAATACACGTCTAGTTGTTCTTGTTCTATTTTTTATCGTGTGTTCTTCCATCTCCCAGGCTGGTCTTTCTATTTCCTGGTGATTACAGATCTTCTTCTTGTTTTTATTTCTAATCATATATGTTATCATTGTCCATTACCCAGGCTGATCTCTCTACTTCCTATTGATTACACATCTTGTTTTTCGTATTTTTTCTGACTATACCTCTTCTTCTGTCCAACAGACTAGTCTCTATATTTCCTGGTGATTACACATTTTTTAAGAACTTTATCTTTTTGTATTTATTCGTCCATCTGGTCTTTCTACTTTCTGGTGATTACACATCTCATTTTTCATGTTATTTTTCTGATCATATCTGTTCAATGTCCATTTGGTATTTCTAATTCTTGTTGATTACTTATTTTATAGTTTTTTTTCGTCCTTTTACAAGGCTGGTCTTATGTTTCTGATCATATCTCTCCGTCCATTAACCATTTGTTCTTTCTTCTTCCTGTTGATTAGACATCTTGTTGTTCTTGTTCTGATCATATCTATTCTTCCGTCTCCCAGGTTGGTCTCTCTACTTCCTGGTGTCCTCGGCCACCACAGAACTGCCATGGATCCACTGCAACAACTCCTGGAACAGTGAGGGGTGCTGGGACAGTGGCCTGCAGAGGATAGGAAACCTGTCCGGGAACGGGAGCAATGTGACATACTTGGAAGTGGCATCCAATGAGACGCAGGGGCCACTCAGCCGGTTTTCTCCGGCGTCGGAGTTCTTTCAGTAGGTCATTTTTATTATAACTGACATGGTATAATATTTTTGTGAACACCGCACAAGAGACAAAACTGATCACACCCATTGAAACTATGGCGTTTTCAATTGGAGTACGTAGCAAGGCTGAACAGCCAACAAGGAGTAGGTAAAGGAAAGAGATTAGAAAGGGGAATGTGTTCAATTAAGCACCAATGTCGATAATGGCTAACACCTAACTACTGCTGGTTCATAACTTATTCAGGAAAAGTTTTCTGTAAGGCGATCAGATTTATGTTTACGGTTGAACTCCGTCATGTTCATCTAACCTTAATTCACTAATTTATACAAATTACTTTTAAAGTCTTGAAAAGATAATGTTATGAATGGGGAACGTATAGCAGAATAATGATTAAATATCTATCTTAACTTACTCCCAACAAACTTACCCTATCTTAAGAGGAATATAAACGCTAGAAATATTTCGATTCTCATGCCTTCAAAATTTAAAATCGAGTGTCTTATTTGCACGAGACAAGTAAGCAAAAAAGTGGTTTTTATTTATTTTGTGCATAAATTTATAAGAATGAAAAAAAGTTAGAACATACAAAACCTCAAAAATAGTCTTAGCCATAAAGAGGTATTTTTTTTAAATTTTTCTTATATTATTTCGTAGTTAAGTCATGCAAAAACACTTTTTTAATTCCAATACATAGAAAAGCTAGTAAAAATTTCAATTTATCCGCAGCATGTTTTTTGATGTTCGTAATGAAAACCAATTCGTCGTAAAGATTAATCTAAATAGTATCTTTATATGATTTCACGTATAGCTTCATCTTAACAAACGGATTGCAATCTTTAGAACACAGGCGTTAGGTGGCAATTATGCTCTCTTTGTTCTGCCAGTATTTCAATGGAAGATGCTCCGAGGAACTAGCGTCATTGATCCCTTCGGCACAGTGCATAGTCGGGAAACGCGCCAAACGTATGCCGAAGATATATACACGATTGATATTTGTCAATAAGAGCGGATCGTTTCTACTACTCGTTCTTGAGTTCAACAACTCGACTGTGGAACGATTTGCCGGCCTCCGTGTTTTCTCCATCCTGCGGGTCTCTTCAAGACCCGTGTTCACTCCTTCCTCTCCTCAAAAAGACTCTCCAAAGCATCTTCAAAGAAGACATTGTTTTTTCACATGTCTTCCTCGGGGTTCTCGACTTATTCTACCATTCATATTCACGTCACACACTCCATGCCACTCAGTAGGTGGACAAACACATTAGCCACCAAACCTAGACAAACCTAACCTCCATGAACCCTGGGCATCCCTGCTAATCATCGCTGGTGGTGATGGTCGATTAATGCTCGTTAAATATAATGTACACCCTATCCTAATTATTATTTAACGAAGACCAGTGAAATTTTCTTTGAAATTGTAGGGAAACTAATTTGAATAGCTTTATTTCATAATGGACTTAATCTAAATTATATTTTCTACGTTATTCACGCGTAATTACGGGGTTAAATACACCAATATTATCTACACAGAAATTGTACTAAGTGAGCAAATTGTAAAAATTGCTAAATTCCACGAACAGAAAATCCCTATTTTTGTTCAATAAAGAAGGTCTTGTTTGAGAATGCATTATCAATGCAAAAACCGTAGATTGAAGATACAAGCGATGGAGCATGAACTGGTTTTGTACCGTTCACCCATATTACTACACATCAAATCTACGCTCAGCGGCGCCCCTCTTTTGTTTTTGCCAAACACATAACTTTCATTGCATAGCCGCTTCGATAGTTGATTGTTTCTTTTTTATTAATTATATTGCAATTGGTGATGTGCTGTGCCTGTCTCACTAGGAACTCCTGTGTTGAGAGCAGAAGCAGTTTATAACAAAAATACAAATAACAACACATTGTTACGTTTAAAATAAATAACAATCAGCATCGTACCATTGGGAATGCAGCTCAACAGTTTGGCCTTAGCTCGGGGACAGTCGGAACGCTTCCATGCCGTATCTCTGGTTGTTTCTATTTTTCCATGGAAGTTTCTCTTTAAGCAACTCTACCACTTACTTATCTTACACATTACTATTGTTTTGGTAAGAAATCCAACCTGGAAAAGCTCCTAATCACTGATAAAGTGTTTGCAGGAGAAGCAGATGAAGATCGCCGATTTTTTGGAGTGATCAAGTATTTTCTATGTCTGGAACTATGGCATCCTTGGCTCTACATGCAGCGCAGGACCTTGAGGAGTAGAGGAGCCTTGCTCATTGTTCAATATGGAAGTTGGAGAGGGTGTCACGATCCTCAGCAATAAGGAACCGACTAAAGAAGTTTGTATTGTTGCAGCCGTTCAGTCCTGGAGATGCAGAAGTCCAACGGGCTGCACGATCTCGGCCTGCCCAAGTGGCAGCTGGTCCTGTGCCTGCTGGCCGTCTACAGCATGCTCTACCTGTCGCTCTTCAAAGGGGTCAAATCTTCCGGTGAGTCTAAATCCTAACGTCATTATCTGCTACCCCTTTTTCTTCCTCTTCTCCTTCTCATTCTTGAGCTTCCTCTCATTTTTCCCCTTCTTCACCGTCTTCTCTTTCATCTCCTTCTTCATCGTATTATTCGTTCTTGTTCAACTCTCCTTTCTCCCTCTTTTTCTTCTATCTTCGTCTCCTTCTTCTCCTTATTTTCCGTCTGCCACTTTTTCTTCACCTTCTTCTCTTTCTGCACCTTCTTTTCTTTCTTCTCCTTTTTCTCTTTCTTTTCCCTTATCTCTCTGTTCTTCTTTTTCTATTTCTTCTCCTTTTTTTTTCTTTTTCCTCTTTTTTCTCCTTTTTCCCTTTTTTCTCCTTTTTCTCTTATTTCTCTGTCTTCTTCTTTTCTTATTTCTTCTCTTTTTTCTTTATTCGCCCTCTTCTCCTTTTTCTACCTCTCCTACTTCACCTTTAACTGCCTTTTCTCCTTATTATCCCCCTTCTTCCACATCTTCTTCCATCTTCATCTTTCCTTATTTTCTTTCTTCTACTCCACCTTCTCTCCCTTTTCCTAATTCTCCCCATCTCTTCTCAAACTATCTTCTTCTCATTCTTCTCCCCTTTCAATGACAATACGGTAGCCATCTAATCTCAGTGATGCCTCTGTCTTCCAGGCAAGGTGGTGTGGGCCACGGCCACGCTGCCCTACGTGGTGCTATCTTTGCTGCTGGTGCGGGGGCTCATGCTGCCCGGGGCGGCTCAGGGTATCGCCTACTACCTCAAGCCGCAGATGGCGAGACTGGCCGACACGCAGGTGAGCTCCATTACTTATCTAATACATCGATCCTCCAGTTGATTAGTCAGACATCTCTAAATACTAAGTTTTGAGATAATGAGGAAAACAATATTCGAATACTCACTGTAAATCAAATATTATTTACACGTGGCAATCAAATATTACATATTAAATGCGCTATAAAACAATACCGGGAGGCATAACGGTCCAGTATCTTACTAGTAACCCAGAAAACATCAAGATTTTGCTTAATTCACTACAAGTCTACCATAGGTCATCCCAAGTGGTTCGCTACGTTTGGTGATTTAGCAGGGGTGCCCGGGTTCATGGGGTGAGGTTTGTCTAGGTCTTGGAGGTGGATGACCAGGACACACAGAACCCCAGATTCCTATCCACCCCTTAAACCCTTTTTCTTCCCAGAATTCTCCTCCATTTCCTTTCCTTAAAAAACTCTCCACACAGCATCCCCAAAGATGACATAGGCCCTGAGGGAGATTATTTTTCTCAGGGTATCCTGTGTGGAGCTCATTTAAAAAAAAAGTATTTCTGCTTTATGATTGATTTGGTCGGGTTTATTGAGTACTGCACCAGATAGTACAATTTTACATACAACTTCATGTTCAACTCAAATTTCGGCTTTTAGGGGATATCTGCCTAATCAACTGGACGATCGACATCGACACAAGCATACTGCAAAACTTTGGGGTGGTTATTCAAGATAATGATAAAAAAAAATCCTAACCACTGGAGCTACAGCGCAATTCAAAACTTTTTTCTCCAATTGCTCGACATCGGTGATCATTTTGAATATTTTCCGCCAAACTTTAAAAAAAAACATACCTCCGAATTTTAATATGGAGACATACAAACTGATTATAGTTCTATATAGCCAATGAATTCACCTATCTTTTGTCATTATTACATATTCGCAAGATTTATAAAAAAAATATTATAAAATCGAAAAACTTCCACTTAATTACTTACAAATAAGGAAAAATTTGACAAAATTGGCAGCAAAGCAATCCGAGGTATTTTAAATAGTGCCATATTGTGTCAAATAGCGCTCCAGTGGAATAAAATTTTGAACAAGGCATTTCTTATTACCAAAAAGAAAAGATTGAGAGAAAGACTGCAAGAAATCGTGACAACGATATAGGCACTATAGGTAGGTATATGAGAATAGGTACCTACGCATAGATATCCGGTATTTCTTCACTATCGTCTGTAAAAGCTGGTTCACACAGAGCTATAAATCTGCGAGCAGATATCTCTTGAATCGCGAGCGCTTATCTTTTGTACTTTCACACGAGGCTATCAAATATTTCTTCCTGTGGTAGGAGAGGGGGTCAGTTGAATTAGGGAGCGGCAACGGAATGCAAATTTTTTGTACTGAAATCTGTCAACTTGGCATCTGTCATCCACGGGTCTAGGCAGCTCCGTAATTACAATGACCCCCTCTCCTTTTTTTTACATTAATTCCACACAGGAGGCCCTGAGGAAAATAATTTCCCTCAGGGCCTATGTCATCTTTGAGGATGCTGTGTGGAGGGTGTTTTTGAGGAGAGGAAGGAGTGAACATGGTCTTGAAGAGACCCATGTTGTAGGATGGAGGAAACACAGAGGCCGGCAAATCGTTCCACAGCCGAGCTGTTGAACTCAAGAACGAGTCCTGTTTTAGTCCGAGAGGGGGAGACTTATCTTCTGGACATATCGCCTCTGGAGCGGTTACGTCTAAGATGTGTATTGTATATGATTGATCTGCGCTTAAAAACGATTGGGTGTGAACTGTCTGAAGGGATTGTATGGAGAGCGTTATTTGGCGTGCTATGATCTTTTATATTTGATAGCTGTGTGTGAACCAGCTTTTACCGAAGAAAATTCATAACGTTTCTTCGTATGGTGGGGGTTAGAGGGGGACATCTAGGCCTGCGAGCCGTCCAGGGCCTCAGGCGTTGTCCCGTAGTCCATTTATGCTAATTACAATCCCCCCTCTAATATTCCGCCATTTCATACGACGTGCGCCTAGGACGTCACCTACCTGATTTGATCTTCAAAAACAAAGTAAAACAAAACTTTAGGTACGTGCCTACATTATAAAAAATAAAAAAATCTAATTCATACAATGGGTTTTGTTAAGTTTTGAAAAAAGGAAGTTATGCTGCCGCACCCTAAAGGCGCGCTGGGTTGCAATCACAGAACATCCGTTCAAAAGTAGGCCTCAACGGCAAACGCACGCTCCTCACCGCTGGCGTCTTAAACAGTGGGAATTGGGGACATTTATTTCAATACTGCTAAGACATATGTAGTATCAAAATGGCCGTGAAATATTTTATGTAAACATATTAGATCAGTCAATTGCCTTCTAATTTGAAGTGTATCGATCTTGAAGTAATCATGACGTACGTCGTATGATCTAAGATGGTCGTGTAGTTCACATTTGAAGGATAACATTCATAGTATTTTTTTGAACTGATTCTACAATGTTTTGCTGTAATATGGATTCCAAATAGTGCTCCCGTATTCAAGATTACTTCTAATTAAGGCTGTTGTCGCAACTATGTATACCTATCTATTTACCTTGTTCCATTTCTCTACCCATCCTTTTTGTACCACAATTACCTGTTCCTACTGACAATATTACCTACCGTACAACAATAAAATCAATATGTCAGTGAGTCTGTTAAAAGAAACTCTGCAACGAACATCATTATTCTCTCAGTTTTATATAACATCGACCAGTTTTATGGAAGCTTGTGCAGTGAGTGACTTAGTGCTCCCTCAGACCCATAATATTGAGCCGAACATCAACCATAAGGGGTAAGTCAGTTTCCTTCCCCATTCATCTGTTTACCATTCCCCATAGTTGTGTCAAAGTATTCACGAGCATAACATTTTTTTGAATATATTGATACAGTCCACTCCACGTGTCGCATTTGCGATACCAAAGGCATTGTAAAGAATTAGAATTAATTGAGGATCTTTGAAAGGTTTACATATTTTGTGAATAAATCCATCATTTTTAATGATTTGCACTTAATGTCGTTAATATGTACATCAAATATGAATTTAGAATCAAGAGTGATTCCTAGATTCCTTTTGAAGACATTTTTTTGGGAATGATATTATTGAGAATGATATTATTGATAACATAAGAAAAATGCTTTATAATTCTATTTCTAGTGAAGTTTAAAATGTAACATTTTTCGATATTTAAGTGCATATACACCAGTTATTGAGTGTGTCGAGGTCATTTTGAAGCAGAAAATTTTAAAATCATCGGCGACAAAAGCATAATCACAAGTTCTATTTAGAATATTATCTCTCTAAATTTGGAATATTGCATGGTAGAAGTAAAGTGTATTAGAAGAGAAAAAATCAAGGGAAAACGCATTACAATAAATTGAAGATTTTAAGAATGTGAATGAATTTAACACGTGATTTAAAATAGCTTAGAAGTTTGACATCACAGAAATAAATACACCTATCAAATCGCTTTTCGGCGGTAGAACTGGGAGGAGAAACGAGTGATTTGGGTAAAATAGTATGTGGAGTGCCACAGGGATCAATTCTTGGACCGTTACTATTTCTGATCTATGTTAATGATATAACAAAGTGGGGCATTAAAGGAACTCTTCAACTTTATGCGGACGATACAGTAATTTTTTATAACAAACTGAACCTAGCGGAGCTCGAAACGGAAATGAATGTTGATGTTTCTAAACTCACAAGCTGGTTGAGAATAAACAAACTAACTCTTAACGTAAAAAAAAACTCATTATATACTTTTCGGTAACAAGAAAAATTTCAACCTCAATATCAAAGTTGGTGATAACCGCCTCGATAAGAAAATGAGCACAAAATATTTGGACCTGATCGTAGATTCCCAACTCTCGTGGGATCTCCACATAAATCACGTAAAGGAGAAAATTATTCCCATAACTGGTGTACTTTATAGACTCCAAGGATTACTAACTACTCCTTTACTAACATCAGTCTTGTGTGCCATGGTACATTCACACCTCTCCTATCTCTGCTGTACCTGGGGATTTGCCTCAAAGAAATTGATAGCTGATCTGCAGGTGGTTCAAAATCGTGCTCTCAGAAATGTTTTTGGACTTCCATGGGATACCCATGTCAGAGATATCTATTCGGTTTCCGGTATTCTTCCAATAACAATCCTTCCTAAACATGAAATCACAAGCACCATCCTACAAATTACTCAACAATCAACTCACACTAACATCAAGCCACTTTACAATCAAGACATCCACCCTCACAATACTCGAAATAGCAATAAAATCCGCGTACCTCAAATACATACTACAAAATATGGGATAAAATCTCTGAACTACATTGCCTATACTCTTTATAATTCGCTTCCCGATATGTACAAGGGAATCCAGCAAAATAAAAAAATTCAGAGTAATGCTTTAAAAGAATATTTTTAAATAGGTTTAAAGAAGAAACTATGTAATTTTCTTGTCATGTTCAATTATATCTTGTTTTCCTTTCTCTTCTTTTCTTTTTAATTTAGTTGTAATCATCCATATTTGTATAAACTTGTTCCTTTTTTCTTTAATTGTTTTCTATTGTTTGTTTGTTCTACTTAACCTGTCTTTTATTTTTCGTTTACATTGTATATGAAATTTATATTTTTTATATGTAAGCTCCTATGTAAAATTGTTATTTCCTCTCACCTATGAATTGTATGTTCCTCCTGTCCTAAAATGAGTTCTGTAACTCATCGGGATTGCCCTGGCAAGAAATAAAAAACAATAAAAAAAAAATTTTAAATCCATTTTTTCTCCTTTTCCGATATGGCCTCAAAAGAATTAGAAATTTCATTCCGATCGGAAAAAAAATAGTAATAAACCATAGATAAAATATGAATTAGAATGCAGTGTCTACTGTCTACGTCCAGAGGGAGGGCTCGGTTATTTAATTAACGCGGGAAACTAGCTTCGCGCCAAAAGAAAGAAAAAATGGCTGACGTCAAAGGAATTCGATTTCAAATTCCAATAAATTTGTCCCTGCCGTAGAGGCGAGGTATATTATATTTTATTATTTAATTTTTATTATGTCGTGGAATGCAGGTATTTTAATGGCCGATATTGTGGTCGAGGGGTAAGACTCTTGACTCGCAATCTGAAGGTCGCGGGATCTAATCCTGGCGTGGGCAAATAAATTGTATTTGATTAATTTTTATTATTTCACAATTAATTCATTTAAAATAATATATTTGCGACACGTTCCAGAGTAGAAGATACCCTCAGTATTGCCTCGGTGTAAGACTACCATTCAGAATTGAAACGTTGCTTGAAATGACTGTCACAGGTTACAGGTTAGGTACCACTAGAAATTTTAAATTTTAACGGGGAACATGAACTCTGTTACAAAATCCGAGTTTTATTAGGGACAGGCCATAGCTTCGATAAAGAGAAAAAAGGTTAAAACATTCAAATATTAATAACAAAATTAATTTATGCGCCTTTGAAACAATAATAAAGAAAAAAATAATAAACCAAAAATGAGCTAAGTAAACAAAAGCACCCTATAAGTCACCTTTGTTCACCATGTTTCCTTTTATTTTAACCTCTCTCTCAAATCACCATTCCTACCACCCTCACCTAATAATATATAAGCATTTCTGTACTTGTATATTTTTTAGGTTAGCTTTAAGAAAGCTAGTGAATGACAATGGTGTGTCGAAACGGTTAGCAAATGAACAAAATTAAATAACAAAATGTATTTTCTTAACAAAACTCTTCAAAACCAAAAGTTTAGTTACATAAATATGCTTCAAAGATCTCTTTTCTATAACATTAAGAAGGTATTTCATTTTCCTCCTGATAGCTTATCCATACGATAGCGAATATTAATAAATAAATACAGCAGTTAAAATAACTCAGCTAATTAATTCTATTCATACGGAATAGTAAAGTCAGACTTTCTAAATAAATAAATTGTGTGTAATTAATCGAACGTGTAAGTTATCCCATGGATAATGTACGAAGAGGATGGTGAAACACCCCCAACTCTATTTTCATCCTACCGCTAGATTTTGTATACTCGGAATCCCGAATTTATACCAATTTATAACACACTTTCCTCAAACACTTTAAATTTCTCTTAAAAAAATATATGTTAACTTGAAGATAATATTTATACATCTTCCACGTCGAAACAGTAATTATATGAAATTCCCTCAGTAGAAAAAAATCGCATAGTATGCTCCGAAAATTATTATAAAACGTTTTTTTCTGTATTCTCAAGTTATTCACAGTGCTTCTTTAAATGCTACTTAAAACATTTCGCACGAGATTTTTGCAATATTTTAAACGAGTCGTGTTTTATTAAACATTTTCACAATATTCACGTAATTATTATCGTGTTTAATATTAGCACGCTTCCTCTAACATTTGTGTTTACGTACCTCCCCTTCTTCTTTTTGAGCGCTTACTACAGGCCTTAAGCCGCCGCTATCCGAATTCGACCGATTTCTTACATATCTCCCTTAAACATTTGAAGTTTTTAAGCTCTTAAAAAAATATGTGTTTTTTTTAAGATAATATCTAGATACGTTCCACGCCGAAACGCAAATTATACGAAATTCCCTCGATAGAAAAAAATCGCAAAGTATGCTCCGAAAATTATTTAAAACAAGTCTAATTCTATTATTTTAAAAGTTATATTTGTGAAAAAATTCACAATGTTTCTTTAAATGATACTTAAGATACGTTCCTCGAGATTTTTGCTCCGTTTTAAACGAGTCATGTTTTATTAAGCTTTTTCGCAATTTTCGCTGCAATTTTATCACTTAAAATATTAGCGCGCTCTGTCCAACATTCGTAATTACATATCTCTCCATCTTCTTATTTTTCAGCTGAGAAGCGCCGCCTTAACTCAGAATGGATTCTGAACATTCCTAATTGATACGAAACAGTATTTACGTTATTTAAATTAATTACGTGGATTATTTCCAAACAGATCTTAATTGCGTCTTTAGCCAATACCTTACCTTCAACTGACAACTTGACACGTGTCAATTTATCTTGCAGGACCGATACGGTTCCATTATTGTATAATCCGTCGTTAAATATTATTTGTAACCAATTTTAATGGCGTGGTTTAGCTTATTGCATCCAGCACTGAACAACAAATACTTCAGAAATGATTTAACCACTCGAGCTTTGCGTTAATAATTGAAAAACCCGTCCGGGATTTTTGAGCATCCGATTTAGAAATTTTCCACCCTCGTTAGGGAGGGATTTATTCATGCAATGTATATATATATGAAGGGATTAATTATTTAGATTCAATATTTATATCCAAAATTGTAAATGGTAGAATAGACAGTCCTGATTTAACCAAACTCATTGAATTTCATTTACCTACGAGAGCCACTCGTTCTAAAATCCTATTTAAATGCTACTATAACAGGAATGAGTATACGAAACATTCGTTTTTACCTAGTTTATATGAAGTTACTAATAGATATGCAGATGTGGCAGATCTATTTAACTGCACGGAAGGTAAGTACAAGAGGGCTATGCTATCAAATCTTTTCAATCAATATTAATTTTATTTGTACTATAGATTTTGTACGTAATTGTATCTCTAGTGTCATTTCTCATTCAAACGCCGCAATTATCTGTTATACTCTTTTTTTACTATTTCTAATATGTTTCCTATGATTTTGTGATATGTGTGCTTATGGTATGTTTATATCGTTTATATTAAATAAATAAATAAATTGTTTTATTAATGAATAAGCCGGAATTACATGAAGGAGGCGGGAATGGGTACCGCCGCCCCGGAAACCTTTATTGGATAACCAACATCCCTGCCATAGGTCACCCTAAGTGGTTCCCTACGTTTTGTGATTTAGCAGGGGTGCCCGAGTTCATGAGGTGAGGTTTGTCTAGGTCTTGGAGGCGGATGACCAGGACACACTGAACCCCAGATTTCTACCCACCCCTCAAACTCTTTTTCCTTCCCAGAACTCCCCTCTCCTTCCTTTCCTAAAAAAAAACCTCCCACACAGCATCCCCAAAGATGACATAGGCCCTGAGGGAAATTGGAAATTATTTTCCTCAGGGCCTCCTGTGTGGAGCTCATGTAAATAAAGGAGGAAAAACAGATTACGGTAGATCGTTCCACTTTGAGCCAACTTACAAAAAAACGTGTTTGAGCCAACTTACAAAAAAACGTGTTTGAGCCAACTTACAAAAAAAGCAAACCGTTCTCATGAAGTCGACATCAACTACTGTGAACAGGTGTTCCTCTCTTGTGGATCAAGTTTCGTGTGCACTGGTGCATAGGGGATCAACAATGCTAGCTCCTTCGAGAAGGCTCCACTGAAACACCTGGAGAACAGAATCAGCATGCCTACTTTGCGCCTAGGTCTAGATTTCAAAATTTTTGAAGAAATATATCACTTTCGAAATAAATAATAAAGTTGGTTTTTACCACTTTTATTGTTCAAAAAACCAACATATTTCGTGAGCCAAGCTCACTTCTTCAGGGTTTACTAACTAATTATAAATAATAGATAAAAACAATGGTCATTTGGTCATAGACATAGACAACACAATTATAGATAATAGACATAGTCAATGGAAATGTAAATGTAAATGTATGTTTTAGAAACGAGTTAAAAATATCGAGATCGCGATACGCGGAAGAATTCAGGATTGCCCGAGGAAGACTATAAAGTGAATTAAATACTGAGTTTCTATCAAACGATGTATGAATGTGAATGAAACAAGGAGCGTGTTCCAAGGCTGTTACTTATAAATAGGATCTAATTAAAATACACACATAGCGACAGAGTAAATATTAACTTAATACATATGTACAAAATGCGAATATTATTTTGTTCATCAAATCATACTTCCTAAGAGCTGTGAGCGACTGAAGCAAACAAGTACAATTTTCCGCCAGAATTACTTTGAATTTGGCTGAAGAGTGTACAGAAGACAATCATTAATAAATTAGAGAGAAATTCTTTAGAAGAGCTGAGATTTTAATCGCAGGGGAATTTTCCGTTTTCAAACTGCGTCTTGTTTGCTGCAAACGGAGTAGCAGTAATGTTGTGCTAGAAGTATACATTTTACTTGTAGGCGGTAGAGTCTAGTCACTGATGTAAAGCGATAGAAGCGTATTGTGGCGTGTCTGTGTGCTGGAAAAATTATTTCTTTGGGATTCACATCATTACATAAGCAACGATTTTCCTTTGTAAGGAAGAAACTACCAGGAATTTAAGTCAGGTTATTCAATGTAACCCTTCTCTTTTTTATCATAAAAAAGAGAAACTCACTGATGCAGAAGTGTTTTGTGGGCGAGTCCGTGTGCCCGAAATAAGCTCAATTTGTTCTTACTTCCGTTTGATCGATCAAACCTTTTCAAATACCGAAATTCTTTCTTGAACGGATTATCAATTTCATAGGTCCATCTAGCCTGTTTTAGTCTATTGTGGGTCAATTTAATGGGTCTATCTAGTATATTGTACATCAGTTTGACCCGTCTAGTTTATTGTGCGTCAATTTAATGGGTCCATCTAGCCTATTGTATGTCAATTTTACGCGCCCATCTTGTCCATTATATGTCAATTTCATGAGCATATACTGTCTGTTGTACGTCAATTTCATGAGCGTATGTATGTTGTCTGTTGTACGTCAATTTCATGGGCCCATCTTATCTAGTGTACGTCAATTTCATGGGGCCATCATTTCTGTTGTACGTCAATTTCATGGGTCCATCTTGTCTAGTTTATTGTGCGTCAATTTAATGGGTCCATCTAGCCTATTGTATGTCAATTTTACGCGCCCATCTTGTCCATTATATGTCAATTTCATGGGCATATACTGTCTGTTGTACGTCAATTTCATGAGCGTATGTATGTTGTCTGTTGTACGTCAATTTCATGGGCCCATCTTATCTAGTGTACGTCAATTTCATGGGGCCATCATTTCTGTTGTACGTCAAATATCATGAGCCCATCATTTCTGTTGTACGTCAATTTTATGGGCCTATCTTGTCTATTTTAGGTCAATTTCAAGGGCCCATCTTGTCTATTGTTCGTCAATTTCATGGGGCCATCATTTCTGTTCTACGTCAATTTCATGGGCCTATCTTGTCTATTTTACGTCAATTTCAAGGGCCCATCTTGTCTATTGTTCGTCAATTTCATGGGGCCATCTTGTCTATTGTATGTCAATTTCATGGGGCCATCTTGTCTATTGTACGTCAATTTTATGGGGCCATCTTGTCTATTGCACGTCAATTTCATGGGGCCATCTTGTCTATCGTACGTTAATTTCCTCGTATCCTTCTTGGGATTTTTTGTTCAGTTAAGTTAATATCCGGAGTTTAGGACTTTTCATTTTTTATTTCCGTATTTTAATATTAATGAGAATGGGTAATAACGTGCTTCTTTGATTCATGCTAACAAAAGCTATCTAACTAAGCTATTTAATATTAATGAGAATGGGTAATAACGTGCTTCTTTGATTCATGCTAACAAAAGCTATCGCAGATCGTTTTCAAATTTTTTGCAGGTAAATGAAGCTTGAATTCAAAGTTTTTAACTTTTATTCCAAACTCATGTTTTACTGTTTTTTTTGATTCTTTATTTATAATATCTATTGTATTTTGATTTTCCGTTATTGGTCGCGATAGTTGCCCCATAATTTCGGTTTTATTTTAAATTCTGTAGCACAAGGTGCAAAAAAATACAACTCTGTCACCACTGAAATTCAAGTTATAGTATGTAAGTTGTAGGTGACAGAGTGGTAAATCTAACAGTCCTTAAAAGATTTATGTCAACTAAATCGCGTGCATCGGGTCAATTCCTGGTTATACAAGATATCCACAAACACTATGAAATTATTGTAAACTCGTATAGGACTTACTAATTACTTACCCAATAATATCGGTAACAGAGTGGACGCTGAATAAACACACGCACTATCTTTGACGCCGCGTGGCCAACTGGCTAGAGTTGTCACTCCCCCTCTCTCTCCACCCCCCCCCCCCCCCCCCCCTCCCTCCCTCCCCCCCCCCCCCCCCCTTCGACAGAGCTTTGCATGTATTTACATCTGTATCTCTTCACTGATTTTTTTATAGTAACAGAGTGGTACTATTACTTTAGAGACGATTCGAGGGACAAAACTTTGAAAAATCATATTAATGATAATTTTATAACAATCTAGTGCATGACTGCATTTGATGTAATATTATAAGTTAAATCATTGATTACCTCCAATAAATATATCCATAAGGAGTATTTAAGAACATATTTTTACTTGAATTGGATAATGCAAAAAAAATTAATAATAATTGTTACTGTTATTATTAACTATTATTTTTAAATTATTGTACCATGTAGATAAAAAAAACTGGATAACAGCCACTATGTAAATTGCCATATCAACACAGGTGTTTCACACCTAGTGAGATGGGCAATATGTCATTAATGTAACCAATTTAATGTTAAAATAATGCAAAAATAAATAAATACAACGTCTTTTCCGATCTGGTCTTAGACCACCATTCAGAATTGAAACGTTGCTTGAAATGGTTTTAGCTGTGTCTGAAGAGCCTTGTATTTTCCCACCTTCTTTCCAAACCCCTTCAGCCTCATAACACCCAAATCCGGATGCCGTAGTCTCACTAGCTCCAGACGAGAGCAGCCGGGACTCGTACGGTAATCACATCAAAAATAAAAATAAAATATTGCGGTGAGGAAAGGCTATTATTATATTCATTAACAACTCTGTTTAACATTTAAAAAATGTATAGTTATTGTAAAAACAAACAAATATTAAATAAATAAAAACAATCTCTAAATACGACCCATATCCAAAGACCCTGAGGGAAATTATTTAATTTTTTTATTGTAAAACAAACAAAAAATGTAGAAGGCCGCAAAACGTAATTCTATGTCAACACTACCTTTATTAGGATTTCCTGATTTTCTCTGCCACTTTTCCTTATTAACCATTTGTAAAACTTTAAAAAGATGATCAAACTTTTAAGTCTCTTTTTACTTTTCAGTTAATCGGATAATACTTGAGTTTAATGCCGCATTAGTCTTTATAAATTTAATGGGCACTGAAGAGATAACCGATAGAAGTGAGTTGTCTGACTGAAGTAGGGAAAATTTTTCCTTACATCTTTTTTTTATATGATTACAATATGGTCACATCAGATGGGGAAGCTCATGCGATTCCACTGTAAAACCAGTCCTCATAGCACAAAGGGCAATTTTGCAAATTATACTTAGAGTCCCCATCAGAACTCCTACACACTACGTTTTTAAGGCACTGAATTTAATGTCACTGAAACAATTATATGCAAAAGACATTCTAATTTACGCATTCAAAAACCAGGATAACTTTACACAAACAAACTCGGGCCAATTCACAAGATCCACATTACAACGTGTATTCCACCAACCAACAACTAAAACGACTTTCGGACAAAGAAATGTGCAATACTTCTCTATAAAATTATTTAATTTACTCCCTCTTGCAATAAAAACCGTTAAAAAAATAAACGACTTCAAAAGAAGAATTAAGGTATAGATTATGGACATGGGAAGGAAGAACATAGATATAATTTTGCAACCAAATAAAGATTAAGGACGGGTTGTTTCAAAAAATTTGATGGACTCATCAAATATTTGATGTTAATTTTCACGTTCTGTGTAAGTTCTATTCAAGTTCTGTTATTATTTCAGTTTTGTAAAGCAGCTGTCCTATAACGATAAAATAACAGAACTTGAATAGAACCTACGCAGAACGTGAAAATCAACTTCAAATATTTGATGAATCTATCAAATTTTTTGAAACAACCCGTCCTAATGCTTGTACTGTGCTTTCTTTTAGATATAACTTTATAATTTTCTTCTTGTAATGTTTTAAAATAGAAATTAACTTATAAATCAAACACAAAAACATGTACAATGTGACCTTGGAACGGGGTACCCCAGTAAGGACACGTTTTATTCTAAAACAATGTAAAAAAAAAAAAAACGCACAATAGTCCCAACTGCTCTCGTCTGGAGCCAGTGAGACTATGGCATCCCCGATTGGGGTATGTTGTGAGGCTGAAGGTAGTTGGGAGGGGAAGGAGGGGGATGGGTCACCAAACACGGTGCTCTTACACCAGGGCGGTTCTGAGAGTATTTTCCACTCTGGAACGTGCTGCAAATATACCATATATTATTTTTAACTAATTAATTGTGAAATAACACAAATTAATCAAATAAAATTTATTTGCCACGTAGGGATTCGATCCCGCTACCCTCGGATTGCGAGTCAAGAGCCTTGCCGCTAGACCGATTTCTCATAATCTATTTATTTACCGATATCTGATTTTGAGGTTGAATCTCATGTGAAGCATAGTATAAAGGAGAGTTCAACGTAGTTAATAGTTCAACGTAGTATAAAGGAGAGTATTTAAATAAGACGTATACTTACTATTTAGGTACTATTTTAGAACAAACCTATGCGTGCAGATAGATCCACATCATCGCTCACGTTATAACACCGCGTACCTAAAAAAAAACATTTTTTTTTTAAATTTATTTTATAACTATTTTAAACTAAGAATCTATTTGAAATAAATAAATAATTATTGGATGAATTCTGTATCGCAGTTTAGAGTACAAAACTTACTAGAGATTGTTATTATTTTTAACCTACATAACTTTTACCACTCTGTCACATTTCCACCACTCTGTCACATTTTGTTTTTACTATAAATGAATCTCTCTGGATCTCAGAGGGGAACTTGTAGCAAGGTGGGGAGGAGGCCTAAAATGCCTATTGGGGGTGACAAACACGAGCTGCGTGTATACCTATTTCGAATGACAACCCACGTGAAAGAATTGTCGTACGACGTAAAAAATGTAGGAGATAAGTTTTTAAGATTTTTAAAATAAACATCATTAAAAATAGTAATCGCTGTTACTCGATGCGTTATACTTTTGGAGTTTAAAATTAGTTTTATATTTTATGTCGTCATATCATTTGTTTGTAATATTATAGAATACACGCAAGCCGAGGTGGCACAAGACAACTGTGATTTGTATGAAATATACTTCTATCACGAGGAGTTACAACTCTGTTACGTAATTTTTACTACAAAAATATAAACACATATTTTTTTTAAAACGCACACAGTTGTTACGTCTTTAGTACAGTAGATTTTAAAGTAATTATAAAATAATAATATTGATAATTCTGTTGAACTTTTCTCCGATAACTGGTGGAGACAACTTTATGTAGGTTAAAAAGAAGAACGACCCACTAGCATTGATTGATTTGGTCGTCCAATTTGCCTAATAACTGATAACGTGAACACCGTAATGTCCCTCGCCCATTCTGCTTGAACCCAATTAGAGGCTGAGTACTCGAACGAAAGGCACTACAGGTCTACTCAGTCATACAGGCCACAGGGCTGATATAGGCCTGTACGACAGGGTCGTAAGATGGAGAGAAGGAAAGCAGGGCCGTATTTAGCCCTGCAGGGGGTGAACCTTGCCATATCGACAACCAAGCAAAGTCGGTATGACAAACTTAGCTGTTGATGTTTTCATAATTATTATAACTTACTATTTTTTTAAATTCATTCAATCATAATTATCATATTCAAAGAAATAAATTGATTCTCCCTGCATGTCCTATCCCGCGCGTCCCCGAGTACCTTCCGAGTCCCCTTCCCCTCCCGCGTTCCCCTTCTACCTTGCCCGCCTTCCCACTCCCTCGTCACCTCTTTTGCAAACCTTACCGTTCCCGTTCCCTCCCCCGTTCCCCTCCCCTTCTTGCCTTTCCTTCCTGCCGCTAAAATATATGAAATACGCACATTTTTATTTATACAAACGTCAGAGCTTACCGTTATAAACAGCCTTTGACCTTCGCGGACATGCGCACAACACATCACCAAAGTTTCGTCGCAATCGGATGAACGGTATAGCAGCACATAACATACGAACAAACAAACAAACAAAAATTGATTTTTATATATAAGAAGATTAGATGAAACGACGCTGCTTACAAAACTGACACAGTTTATATATATATGGTGTCTCAATAAGAGCCCAAGATTTAAATATTCAATAAAACATAGTTTTCTTTTGCAAATTATTGAAATTTTATTGATTTATAATGTATATTATATTATGATCACCTACTTTTATATATTCTTCTAGTATATATAAGTTTTTTATGTTCTACACTTTTAGTACTATATTATTTTATATTCTACTATATTCTTCCTAACTCTTTTATAATTACTCTATAGCAATTTACATCATTTTATATTCTTTTGTATTCTATAATATTTCTTTATTATTATTTTATTTTATATTTTTTATTTTCTCGCACATTTTTTTATTGCTTATATGTTAATGTAATATATAGAAAATCGACCACCACAACACGGGCATGTGCCTAGCATGGTGGTCGAAAAATTCTAAAATTTATGTAACCAACATTTCAATGAATAAAGAAAACTTAAAACTTAAAAAAATATGAAATAATAATAAATAATATTAATATATAAATTTACTTCTTCATTTATAAATAAATTTACCTTTCCTTTCTTTACAATTTGAAATGATGGTCTAGAACACCCGTGATCGGTGAAAGCCAGAAATAATTGAAAAAAAAATGTATATGTATACGTTTGGGAATTACGAGGGTCAGTCAAAAGTAATGCCTCCTAATTTTTTTTCCTTTAATTGTTTAGAAATAAAAAATACAATTACATAGGTCGAAAACCACACGATTGACGATTAATTTGTCACTTTTCAATATAATCTCTGTCCATTTCCAAAGTTTTGGTCCATCTTTTTTTTTTAAAGAATGACAATCTTTCCCTGCCGATCACACAGTTTTGAATTTTTTCGTCCTCGGTGAGTTTGTGTGATGCCATTCCGTTGACTGCTTCTTTGATTCAGGTTCCATGAAACCCATGTTTCGTCTCCGGTTACAATTTTTGTACAGTTATATCACTGTTCACATTTTTCAGTCTTTCATGAATGCGAATAAGCGTTTCACCCTCTGCATTAAAGAATTCAATAACAGAACGCTGACTAATACGAACATTGATATCGGCCATTTTGCAAGCGAATGCAGTGCTGTCACTTTTTGACGCAGAAAGTTACTATTGCAGTAAATTGTAGATGAAGGTTTGAGGAATAGCGCCAAATTCAATTTTTTCATCTCGTTGCTTGCCGAGTACGCGCCGGCGCGCGCCAAATTAAACTCTAAAAACATGAAATGCGATTTTAAACCTTAATTATAAAGAAAACGTATGAAGGATAAGGTCAATATCGCTTGGGGCATTCTTGTTCTTAAGGTATAGAATGCTTTGAACACATCAATGGAACCAAAATAATTTCTTTGAATTCTTTATGGATCTCTGGCCGAGTTTTTTTCGGAGCAGTCATTCATCTGTCAGTTCGGTTGCATCATTCTCATAAAAAAAGATCGGAAACATACGAATTCGTCAAATAAACGCAAGTAATTGTTTTTAGACATAGTTTATTGTTCAAGGAATGTGTTTCGGTAAATATTACATAAGCTAGCATAAAATAAACCCACAAAATGTACGGTCGAATTCTCCGTAGCGGGCCTGGAGATTCGACCTTTCCGCCGCGTATCCCTCCCGAAGTTATTAATTCATCGTCTAGAAAAAAAAATCTAGTGCTCACCGCTATCTTTATAGTTGAAAAACTAGTTATAAAGTTTTAAAATAGTTGTACGTAAAATATATTAATGATGAGGTATTGTTTTTATTAATTTTAAATATAAAGAACTTTCATCCCCAGGGGTCTGTTGGAATAAAAAAGTTATTTTAGTTACGAATTCGCCGGAAATTATTAAAATGTGAGTTTTGAGCAAACAAAAATTATTAGGGTTGTGTACCGCCTTAATTAGAAAAAAATCAAAATATTATATATTTTATTAAAAAAAAAAACATTAGTTTTTGATTCCATGCCAATTCCTCAGAATCAAGTCAACTCAACACCTCTTTGAAAAGTCATTAAAAGCTTTGAAAAAAATAATTAAATAGCCTTAAACCTAATTTAACCTAACCTATTTGACCGATTTTTTATATTTTTTTATCACCGCTTTTAATGACTTTCTGAAGAGATTCTGGGTTGATTTCATTCTGAGTTGTCCGGTCACCAACGTTGACAGTATGACAAGTTATCAAACATGGAACAGTGATAGCATCGGTAATCACGTATAATTTGAAAGATCACGGATAATTTGAGCGCTCACGTCAATTATTATGCAGTTGGGAGTTAAGTCTATTTGTTCGGGTTGTTACTGTGAGAAGGGTTAGCATTATTGGCGCAAAGGACTTAGAAAATCGTAGAGATGTGCATTGTGTAACCACTGAAGGAGTCGACCGATAGAAATTAGATTTGGGCGTGTCCGTGTGCCAGAAGTACGCTCAATTATTTTTCATTACTTTTGATGAAATTGAATGAAACATTTTCAAATTAAATTACATCAATTAAATTTTTATATATACTCTCATATTGGCCTGGTAAAAGACCACCATTCAAAATGGAAACATTGCTTGAAATGGCTTTAACTGTGTTTGGTGACAAAATCTGAAAACAATCCCAAACTTAGTTTGTTGTATTGTGAGACTCAAGGATGTGAAAAGATGGGAAGGAAGAAGGAGAGGAAGTGTCTGGCTAATCAGATCTAGTCACTTAACACGGCTAAAACAACGTTTCGGTTGGTAAATAGTTGTCTTTCATCGGGCCATTCCCAGAGAATCTACCACCCAGTAATATATACTTTTTTATGTTTAATGTGAATACTGCGCAAGAGTCATAACTACCCGGAGCCTGTGTGACTATGGCAACCACAATTGGGGTCTGTAATGAGGTTAAAGGTGTGGGGGTGGTAGAGATGGGGAATAGAAAGGTCGGGAAGAACCATCGGGATGAACTAGAACAAAAATTTGTTTGCATTAATTTTCACGTAAATTTACCGATTTTTAGAATATATCTATTTTGGTGATTTTTTTTAAAATACCATTTTAAATCCATTTTTTTGATGAACAGATTATCATTTAAGAAGAAAATAATACTAAAAAATCTAAACAAATACGAATTAGAACAAGACACACACAAAAAAAATATTTTTCAATGTTTTTCATTTACTCACAAATAATTGCCCTAATTGCCTCTGAAATCATGAAACACTAAAATCTTTAATGGCCTATATCTTATAATTTAAAGCAAAAATAAATAAAGTAGCTCACATCCGTACTAGATATTTGATATACCTTTTGATTATAAAAATAATTTTTTAGTTTGGTTGGGTATTTTGATCTCAAATCCATATTTAAGATTTGTATGAAACTGCCCGAAATCGACCGCGCACACGTTCCTTTTAACCAACTCGGAAAATTGGACCTATATTTTTTATCCCGCACTATCTACTTTACAAAAGTAAATTCGTTAAAGAGTTTCATAATCTTTAAAAAAGATAACTGCCAAAAATATGGGAAATTGTCAAGTCTATATAAATAGTTCACTTCCCTCTGTTAAACTCTTCAGAAACGTCACATAATATTTATTACATATAACTTCGATTCGTTTTGTTTGTGCTAACGGAATCTTTCCCAGAAAACACTTGGAAGTTCGAGCGATTTTCGTTCATCGAACTTTGAAGTATTTATTTGTCTTCGGAAAGATTTGAGAAATAATTTCATCTCCCTTTTAATTATTTGATTCCTCAGAAACGGAAATTCTGAATAATTTCATTTCGACAAACTGTTTACATTAAGATAATAAGGATGAATGTTTGTTGAATATTATTTGATTTGTGAAGAGATCCATAATTTGTGATTCAAAGCAACCGGTGATCGTATTTTGAATCTTGTCAACTGAATAATTAAATTTTAAGACAATGTATATTAGAATTCTATAACCCGCTAAACATAATTAGTAAAACACAGCTTATCTTAATATATATATATTTCTTCTGTCCGTGTGTATGTCACTGAACTCCTCCTAAACGGCTGGACCGATTTTGATGAAAATTTTTGTGTGGGTTCAAGGGGATTCGAGAATGGTTTAGATTCACAATTTGGTCCACTGGAAAATGTTCTTTTACTTAATTTTTTATTTCTAAGGAGTTTTGATTTTGGAATGTTTTACATCGGATCCGGCAGACTGCGCTACCATCGCAGTATCGAATATTCAATATTATTCTATTTTAATTTTAGTTTGTCCCGAAAGTTGTGTACAGGACAACGTCTGTCGGGTCCGCTATAAATAAATAATTCCAGAACACTCTCGAATGTTGTCCTGAGCGAAGCCGGTTAACCCAGTTAGTATATATTATATATAAAATCAAAATATTCTTGCTTGAGGATATATCTATGAGGTGTGTTGCTAAACCATTCATCTGACTGTGATTAAACTTTGGGGATTTGATGTGCGCAAGCCCGCAATGGTTTCTGTACACAATAGTGAGCTCTGGTGTCATGAAACTATGCGTTGCTAACCATTCATCCGATTGCGATGAAACTTTGGAGATTTGATGTGTGTGTGTGCTATGGCTTCCAAATATACTGGTGAGCTCTGGCATTGAAATTTGCATTAAAAAATTGCGATAAATGGCACGCGAGCTATTTGAAAACTGAATGTACCGGGACTGAATGTATGGAATGCGGGAGAAGGAATGCGTTGCTTATGCGTTGCTAACCATTCATCCCATTGCGATGAAACTTTGGAGATTTGATGTGTGTGTGTGCTATGGCTTCCAAATATACTGGTGAGCTCTGGCATTGTGAAATTTGCATTAAAAAATTGCGATAAAAGGCACGCGAGCTATTTGAAAACTGAATGTACCGGGACTGAATGTATGGAATGCGGGAGAAGGAATGCGTTGCTTATGCGTTGCTAACCATTCATCCGATTGCGATGAAACTTTGGAGATTTGATGTGTGTGTGTGTGCTATGGCTTCCAAATATACTGGTGAGCTCTGGCATTGTGAAATTTGCATTAAAAATGTTGATAGGTGGCTCGCGATCTGTTTGAAAACTGAATGTACCGGGACTGGATGTATGGAATGCGGGAGAAGGGATGGCTGTCCGCCAATTGCACACATCCACACATAATAAAACCTATTATCCAGAATAAGTTTGTGTTCCTAGTGATATTTTTAAATTAAATTTGTTCAATAATATTTTTTCTTAAAGTTTTTTTTATTCAATTACTCCTTATTGAGTTATGAAGTATTCCTTGAAGCCAATCAGCATAAAACAAATATGGAGGTTTTGTTGTAAAGTTTACTAGCAAACATAGCCATCTCCAATGATGTATGAAGCAAAAGCAGCAATCTCCAACACTTGGTAGCAAAAGCAGCAATCTCCAGATTAAAAGTATTTTTTTATATACTTGCATTAAACAAAATTCGAGTATGTCAATGATCCCTGATATCAAAATACTATTTTATGTAATTTTTTCAGCTTCTTAAGATATCCTATTTATTATTTACAAGTTTTTTCCTTTTTCTCAAAAACACTAAAGTTGGAGATTGCTGCCTTTACTTTTATACACCTCACATAATATAATAGTTATTCCCAGAATTTCTGCACTGAAATAAATTCAGACTTCTAGTATCAGTGTTAGTAGTATCTAAACCAGAGGTTCCCAAACTTTTTTTTCTCGTGGACCACTTTCAAAATTTTACTAGTTTCGGTGGACCCCCTGCTGCAACATTTCTACCATATTCTCAAAACTCGACACGCGTTGTACTGAAAATTAAATATAACGCTGGAGTTGTGGTCTGTCACAACGGTGGAGGGGGGGGGGGTAGTAATGTGATATGAGACAGGGGGCAGGATGGGATGTGGGCACGGGATGAGTCTCAATATGACAATTTTTCATTGAAATACAGATAGTACCTGCCAACATTGACAGGTAAAGCCAAGCCTGTACTGAATATCGAATGTGCAAGTTTTTACAAGTAACAGTCGCTGACCTTCTTAAAATACACTGCTCAAAATAATTAAGGGAAGGTTTAAAAAAAGGAATTAAAAAAGAAATTAATGCTAAATAAACAAGCTTTCTGATCCATATGCCGTCCTAAAAAAATTTTTGCCAGAAATCTGAAAATTAGAATTTTAAAGCTTCAAAATGCTTTTTTTAAAGTCTCAATATGATCATTTTTTACCAAAATACAGCCTGTCAAAAATCATCAAAAAATTTGGAATTTTTTTTGCTCCCTTAATTTTTTTTAAGTAGTGTTTTATCTGCCTTAGTGTTTCATCTGATAGGTAAAGCCAAGCCAACATTTTTGCTCTTTACTATCAAAACCAGATTTTTTTTCGTGGACCCCCACTTGCAACTTGTGGACTCCCATTTTTCTGTCACGCTTTCGTGACCCCCGTGGAGTGTCTCGTGGACCCCTGGGGGTCCACCTGGACCACTTTGGGAATCACTGATCTAAAGTGTAAACATCAGAAAACTGCATGTATGAGAATAGAAATAAATAAATAATAGAAAAGAGAAAGAGCATTAAGGATTAAGGAGGTTTGATCCGAGCCAAGTATCTTTACTGCTGAGCCATCGAGGCAGTATAAATATCAATTTATTTTCATTATGTCGACCACCACAACACGGGCATGTGCCTAGCATGGTGGTCGAAAAATCATAAAATCATGTAACAAACATTATAATGAATAAAGAAAAAAAAAAAAAAAAAAAAAAAAAAATTTTCCACATCCATGCTCCCGCAATGCAGATTTCCAATATTATAAAATGGATTCAAATTTCTTTATTACCACTTCACCTTGTCGTTCGGTGAGTTCAGTCGACCGAACTTGTGTTGTATGACTAATATTATTAGGTAGGGCTGTGAAAAAGTGTTTTTAAATTTATTTTCTCGTGTATACAAGATAGCAGGGGCATTGCCAGTATTAAAGCTAGGGGGGGGAATTATTTTTTTATACGTGAAGGAACAAAGATTGAAATTTAAGAGTTATGCTATCCGCAGTTTTTACTGGGTGGGACTGTGTTTCCTGGCGTCCCCGATTTTGATAACCAATACTTCTGCACATCTTAAAAAAATCAACTAAATGAACGATTTCTTTCCGTATTCAAACTAAATTGTTGGAGACAAGCCTGGGTTCTCATCGCCTCGAAAACTCTGGTCCGCCATTAATAGGGTAAGGTGCTCCCATAGCCGTTGTGCCCATATGATGTATATTCTTCTTTCGTATGGTGGGGGGGTCAGAGGGGGACATCTAAGTCTGCGAGCCAGTCTAGGGCCTCAGGCGTTGCCCTGTGGACCTCATCAATCCCCCTACTTGCAAATATAACCCCGCCAAATATCAGGCGAGAGATTGCAACACTAAGGGAGTACAAGAAGGCGCTGCAAAAAATCGCAATACCTTTGCACGATGATGTTGTCTCTCACCCGGCATGCCGCTTAAAGTCCCGAAAACCCTTCTGGACAGAAGGAGAAAGACTCCTCCATTCACCTCACCCAGAAGATAGGTGGAAGCTTGAGTGGCATTGGAGGGGACCCCACCACTTTCCCACAGCGTTATAAGGAAACATATGGTTTCCTCCTTCACCGCACACGTCAAGACTCTACTTTTTTATTGAACGAAGCTACATTTATTTGAACGACTCTAGACCCTCCAATGTCCATGCATACGGGGTTATTAAGCAGTATGCAAGTACTTACATTAACATAATACAAAAAAAAAAAAAAAAAAAGTGGCAGCCCGTGGAATAATACTTCTGAAATTCTATATAAAATATATAAAAATATTAGTAAAAATAAAAATAAGAGCTAAGCTTGAGTGGCAATCGGCCAAGGTGAAAAATGCTCATCTCGTAAAAGACCCCACTGAGAGACAGCCTGGGTTCTGATTGCCTCGCAAACTCTGGTCCGCCATCAATAGAATAAGGTGCTCCCATAGCCGTTGTGCCCATATGATGTATAAATGGGGCCTTAAAGAGTCGGAGATGTGCGAATGCGGTGAGGTGCAGACCACCGAACATGTGGTCAACGAATTCATTCATTCCCCGGCGGGGTTGATGAGGTCTACAGGGCGACGCCTGAGACACCATACGAAAAAAGAATAACTATATTGTTAATACTACGGCAGCCCTTCAAAAGATCAACTAAATGAACGAGTTCAGAGGCAAGTAAGCGATAAAGTGTTTTTTTTTTATTTATTTTGTGTATAATTTTATAAGAATGTAAAAAGTTAGAACATACAAAACCTACGAATGGTCTTAGCCATAAAGGGGTATTTTTTTTAAATTGTTTCTTTTATTAAGTTATAGTTAAGTCATGAAAAAACTTTTTTTTTTTATTGGTTTACGCTTATATTTTTTGTGATGTAAATAATAATTTTATTGTAATTCCAATACATAGAAAAGCTAGTAAAAGCTTCAATTTATCCGTAGCATATTTTGTTGGTGTTCATAATGTAAACCGATTCGTCGTAAAGATGAATCTAAATAGTAACTTAATAGGATTTCACGTATAGCTCCATCTTAAGTCGCCGTTATCCGAATTTCGACCAATTTCTTACATATCTCCCTTAAACATTTGAAGTTTTTAAGCTCTTAAAAAAATATGTTACTTTTGAAGATAATATCTAGATACGTTCCACGCCGAAACGCAAATTATATGAAATTCCCTCGATAGAAAAAAATCGCAAAGTATGCTCCGAAAATTATTAAAAACAAGTATATTTCTATTATTTACAAGTTATATTAGTGAAAAAATTCAATGTTTCTTTAAATTATACTTAAGATACCTTCCACGAGATTTTTGCTCTATTTTAAACGAGTCATGTTTCATTAAGCATTTTCGCAATTCTCGCTTCATTTTTATCACATAAAATATTAGCGCGCTCTGTCCAACATTCGTAATTACATATATTATCTCTCCATCTTCTTCTTTTTGGGCCGAAAAGCGCCGCGTTAAGCCATCTCCGGTATTTTTTCAGCCACTTTCAGAGTCGTGTTGCATTTTCGACAACCCTGCGAAAGTGCATCACAGCACTTGCGTGCCCGATACACAATTGCACGTTCTCCCGCAGATTATTTCCATCGACGTACAATAAGGCTATTTAAATATTTGCGGTGCAACAAATCCCTCGGGATACGGGACAACGGAATCGCGGAGCACTCGAGACTTGTATTTACTCAGAGATATGAGAATAACAACTTTATGTTTATATTCCAGGAGATAAGGAAATATATTTTAGAAAATGATTAGTAGTGCAATCTTCCTGTTTAGACATCGCCTCTTTGGCTACGACCAGATTAAGCCGCACAACGCACCGAGCCTGAGGGTGGCTCGTAAACTACTAGCAAGTAAATAATTTAAACTAATTATGTTACTAGCAAGTAAATAATTTAAACAAGCGGCGGCATTCTGAATTTCTACCGTTTTATAACATATTTCTCTTGAAAACTTTAGGTTTCTAATTTTTTTTTAAATATTTGTTATTTTTTAAGATAATATCCATACATTTGTCACGCCGAAACGGTAATTTTATGAAAATTCCTACATAGAAAAAAATCGCAGTGTGCTTCGAAAATTGTTATATACACGTGTTTTTCTGTTATTTACAAGTTATATTTATGAAAAAAATCACGTTGTTTCGTTAAGTTACCCGAATTTCTACCGATTTGTTAAATATCTCCCTTTAACATTTGAAGTTTTTAAGCCCCTAAAAAAATATATATGTTATTTTTTAAGATAATGTAATAATTTTGATGATAATGTGTACTACGCCCTTGTTCATTATTTACTTATCTATGGAATTATAGGTTGGGGAGGGTCTTACAAAAACAATCTAAACTCAGTATTTCGCAAAAAATCATCATTAAAGTAATTTTTTTTTTTTAAATCTACCTTCTCAACAGAATCACTTTTTAAATTGTTTCCAGTACCAAATGTCGATGACATATTCAAGCAAGCTTCCATTATAAAAATGTGTTAAGAAAAAAATAACAAAGAATATCAAGAATTTTATAAACTAATGCGAAATTGAAACCAATATATCACACTTAATATTAAAACAATTCAAATGCAAAATCATTATATTTTCCAAGCCATAAAAAACTGTAATAACCTCCCTTCTGAATTGCGCTGTATCATCAACCCATCAGAACAAATAAATAAAATCAAACAATTTTTCAAAAAACTTGCAGTAAAAAGTAAATATTTTACACAAAACATATTATAACTTACAACCTCAGTAAGAATCTTGGCTCCCTTATCAGGCACGAGAGCTCTTCTTTTCTGATAAGATGACCAAAAACGACCTTTAATATAATATTTTGTAAAATATATATATGTAGCCCATATTTTTTTTTATATTACAATAAAAAATAAATAAGAAATTTTAAAAAAAACGTCTATAGCCTAGACGTTCCCAACGCCAAAACGCAAATTATATGAAATTCCCTCGATAGAAAAAATCGCAAAGTACGAGTGTGCTCCGAGAATTATTATAAACACGTTCATTTCATTTATTTTAGAAGTAATATGTATGAAAAAAATTACAGTGTTTCATTAAATGCTATTTTAGATTTTTTTTTGTTATTTATTTTTAGGGTGTTATGCCGTGTTTCGCTACCTCCTTCTTTAGCCAACGTTTCGGACAGCGTTACAGTGTCTCAGATGGCTCATCTGCCCTGATGATGGACACTGTAAAAACAACACTTTGTGAAAACCTTAAAACAAGCTATTTTAGATGTTCCCTACGAGATATTTGCTCTATTTTAAACGAGTCGTGTTTTATTAAACATTTTCACAATTTCGCTTAAATATTTTCGTTTTTAATATTAGGGCACTCCTTCTAACATTCGCATTTATATATCTCCCTTTCTTCGACTTTTTGAGCGCTTACCACCGGGCCTTAAATTAAGACGCCACAAGACTCTAATATCAGGGTTTTGCTAGAGGCTCACATTTTAATTAATTCAGACGAATTCGTAAATATAATATCATTTTTTGTCAGGTGGATATGATTTATATTTGAGATAAAGTATATAATATACATCGATCACGGAAATAGGAAATGCTGTAAAGGACAAAATGTTTACTGTTCAGGAGGGCGAAAAGAATTTTTTTTTCACAAATCTTATCTCGTTTTTGTAATTATGAATTTTTATTATAAAATAACATTGAATAGATCTTTCAAAATACTTAAGAGGAACGTATGCGCGGCCCATTTCGGCCGATTTCACACAAATCTTAAATTTGAATTTAAGATCAAAATACACAACCAAATGAAAAAATTATTTTGGTCAACAATAGTTTTGACAAATATCTAGTAGGGACGTGAGCTACTTTATTTATTTTTGTTTTAAATTATAATTTATAGGCCACTAAAGATTTTAACGTTTCATGATTTTAGAGGCAATTTGGGCAATTATTTGTGAATAAATAAAAAAAAAACAATAAAAAAATACTTTTACTTTATTTATCATAGAAATATAATGAAATGTAAAATAAAAATTAACAAAAAAAATCATTTTGATGGGTGTAAATTTAAAATACAATTTTTACCCCTAATACCTTGCGAGCGAAGCCGCGGGTAAAAGCTAGTTATGTTTATATTTTTCAAAAAATATAAAATAATGCATTTGAATCCCTGTTTTGTAAATACTTACCATATATTTAACAGACTATGCATTTGAATGGTGGAAGAAAGCGTCACAATTCTCAGAACATGCAATTCGTATTTATCCCCCAAGAGACAGTTGTAGCAATTCTGTTGACAGTTGTAACGAGACAGAACCGCTGTTCTAGAGGTATTTCTGCCTGTGACAGTGAACAAACACAGTAGCCTGTTGTAGTGCTGTGTCAAAATATAACCAACCGTTGGAAATAACGGCTAGCCGTATCAAAACTCGGCCGAATCAAAACTCGGCAACGAGACCGTGTGACCCGAAGAGCCCGTAGATATCTATTGTAATGTAGGAACTAAATCATAGAGAAATATTAACCATAAATTCGAACGGTAAATACAAAATACTTTCAAAGTACATTATACCACAAACAATATCAATGTTGCACGTGAATTTTTTTGAAAAACGTAACCATAGTATCAAGTATCAACGTCGGCGTTATTTCCAACGGTTATATTCAACGGTTGTTGGCATAGTCAAGCATGGCGTTTTTTCGAATTATCAACGCTCAGTACTAGCTTGTAGCCTCAAGCTCTTGAGGGTGACAAAACTGACAAACTACACAACCTTGGCCTGAACTTTACCCTGTTCCTCTTCGTTCTAGGAACTATTACTAATAGTCATTATCTCTGAAACTAGCCAAGTAGGTTTCTCCTGTCTAACTTTCTTTGGACAAATGGAATATTCTCGTAAATGTAAATCGATTTGCGTTAGCTTTGTGCATACTTCAGGTATCTGCGGTAGGGTTCCATGCCAACTGAAAATAAAGTCAACTCAACACTTCCTTGAAAAGTCATTAAAAGCAATGAAAAAAACAATTTTAAATTAGCCGATAACCCTTACCTAACTTAACCTATTTAACCAAATTTTACACGCTACTACGTCACCTAAAATGTATAATAGGACTTATTGAAACCTAAATTGAAACCAGACTTCTTAAATTATCAGATAGAAGAGTGTTAATTGATTTATTATTTTTATACAAAATTATAAAATCTTTAATTGACAGCCCTAATTTGTTAGAACTAATTTGCATTAACATACCTGCCAGACAAACTCGTAGTAATTATATTTTTAAATGCAACAATAAACTCAATACTAATTAATCTATTTACTCACCAATTCCAAGAATTTATAGATATATTGAGTGTTGACAGTTTTGAATGTTTGAAAAGTCAACTGATATCGATTTTATCTGCTAATAATTAACTTTCATAATTTTTTTGTTCTTTTCATAAAATCTTTTCTCATCCAAACTTTACCAGTAAAATTTATAGATATTTTATTATTTTTTTTCTGTTCTATTTGCAGTGATAAACAGATATAATAGTTTGTTTATACCCTAATACTAACTAGCTCTTATACATTATTTAATTAAATGAAGACATTATGAGCGAAACTCAATCGAAAATCTGGAAACAGAAAAATCAGAAAAAGATATTGGCACCTCTGGGACTCGAACCCAGGACCTCCCTACTTTCCGGGTTGGTCCTGGGTTCGAGTCCCAGAGGTGCCAATATCTTTTTCTGATTTTTCTGTTTCCAGATTTTCGATTGAGTTTCGCTCATAATGTCTTCATTTAATTAAATATTACAGTTTGAGGTTTTACTCATAAAGTTAAAATAATAAATAATAATCTTATACATTACACTTTGTTTTATTTCAGGTCTTATTATTAATAATATGTATGAATATTTTAAGCTGAATTGTATTAGTTTTTTTGTAACTCGTACTATTGAATTTCTTTTAATTTATGTTATAATATTCTATACCTAACGAGTTGATTGCATTCTTATTTATTCTGTTTTATTGATTATGTAACACGTGTAATTAATATTGTGAATATAATTTTCCGTATATTCATGTAAAAGCCCACTAGGGGGTTATATCTCTTAAAATATAGTATGTAAATGCAGGATTCAGATATTGGTTAATCTATTAAAATTATTTTTAACGTAGGTAATAATAAGCTCTCGTTTGTCGCAATAGAAGTATTTTGAAAAGCGGGAATAAATTCACCAATACAATCAAACGGGTATTAGTACCTACGTCACACGTTTTCAATAAAACGATTCCACTTGCGTTTGGGCAAGCAGAATATAAGAGCGGTGACTCACTGGAGCTCTTTACGTTATATATGCGAGTGCGCAAGATGGAAGACCAGTCGCGTTTTTTACTTCGAAGAAATTGTGTCGTCGGCAACTTGATGTGAAGAGATTCTCAACTGAAAAAATATTTTTTTGTCGATATTATTTAATTTTTTTTTTTTTGGTATGTTCGATTTTTTTACATAACTTTGATTTTTAAGCAGGAACTTCGGCGGCCCGGTACCATTTGATCCACGGACCGGTACCGGTTCGCGGACCGGGGGTTGGGGACCACTGCTCTAAATGACTTATCTGAGATGGTTCTGAGTTAGTTTCATTCTGAGTTGTCCGGTCACCCTGCGATAGCGCTGAACAAGAAATTCAAAATTTTCAAATGAAAATCGATTTTTCGTTTTTTTTCATTTTTTGGGAATGAGGTGTGGAAGATCTTTTTAGGGAAAGGAAGAGCTTTGTGAAGGAAAAAGGTTTGAGGGATGGCTAGGATTCTGGGTGTCAATATGTCCAGATGTGATGGACGAATGAATCCATCTCTCCCACTGCGGTACAAGACGAAAGGTTGAGAGAGTCCGGCTGGAGAACTGAAAAGGTCTCCATCAACCGGTCTCTACCGATCCTCCCCACCCACATTAGGTGAACAAACGCACGTGCCGCAAAGACCTAGACAACCCTCACCCCATGAACCCTCTCGCATGAACCTATCGTAAGCAGATAAACAAAAACATTGATCTCTCTTGAGTCTAAGATTTAAAAGGTAAATTGACATCAGTTTCTTTTAAATCGATGGGTATGTTCATTGAATATAAAGAAAGCTTTTAACAAGTTGTTTTAGCAAAAGTTGTTAACATAAAACGAATTCGTACGATTTAGGCAAATAACTAAAACCAAAAATCAGCAAAGACACCTAATATTAAAATCATTTTACAAAACGCTATTAAATACGTCTCAATTCGTATTTGTTGTGATTTTCAATACAAGACTGATTGCTTCGTTCCTTTCCCAAAATTCGTAGTACTTTTAGTCATGTTTATACGCAGCATTATTGTTCGTCACGCCAGAAACATCTCTAATTCTAATTGTTCGTCAACACATAAAAAAAATCTGGTATGTATACAATGAAATACCTTTTATCTGTAAGAATTTGTCAACGATTTCAGGGACAAATATTTTTATTTCCAACAGTAAATTTTTTCATTTCGTGCGCATCGGATACGGTAATATTATACTACCTGTTCCAAATTTTAGAGTGACAATAAGTTCTAAAATTTTATCGTGGCCTTCAATATTTTTATTATATACTAGCGAGTATCCGGCATGCGTTGCAATGCTATTCAAATAAAGAAAGAGTTCATGTTTTAATTCTGTTTATTGAAGTGCTTATAGATACTTTTTTAAATATTGGCATACAGAGCTCCGGGCCAAAAAGGCCCCTTTCTCTTTCATAATGAATTTGTATTATGGTTGTTGAAAAATTGATTATTTAGTTGTTTGTTAAAAAATATTTTTGCAAACGTACATGGCAATGCTTATAGATACATATTTTTTCCGTCTGCTGCGGACACGAATGATTCAAAGGTTTTCGGGCGCGTAAGTAGGCCACACTCAGCTGTCCGTCGGAGAAGCATGTTTTTTCCAAAATTTTCCTCCAGCTGTCCCTTACCGCTACTATGTTTTCCACCCCACCCCTCCCCTGCGTTCCTTTACCGTGGGTCCCCGTTCCCGCCCTCGTTCCCCTACCACGACCCCTCCCCCCCCCCCCCCCCCCCCCGCGTTCCCCTTTCACCATCTTCGCGAACCCTCCTCTCCTTCGTTCCCCTTCCCCCACCCGAATTCTCTCCCTACCGCTAAACTATATGAAATACACACATGTTTTATACATATTCCAGAAGAGGTCGTACGTGTGCATGCTTTGTATTTTAATTTTATTTACTTATTTACTATTTTATATGCCTATGGAGTATATAATAATATGTTTCCATTGAGTTCATGAAATAATTACAATTTTTAACGCTAGGGTTAGTAATAAAAAATGGTTGCATAATTTAAGAGACGGGTATGGATACCTCCGCCCCGGGAATAATTTATTGTGTAACCAACACCTCTGCCCAAGTGGTTCGCTACGTTTGGTGACTTAGCGGTGATGCCGGGCGGGCTGAGCTTGAAGAGACTGGTTGAGGGTGACGTTTTTAACTCTCGACCCATTACCTTCCACCGTAATGGAAGTACGTGCTTCACTCCTGGACACACTGATTCCCAGATTCATACCCGCCCTTCATGCATTTTTCCTTCCCAGATCTTCCTCTCCTTCCTCAAAGACCTTAAATATGACATATGCCCTAAGGGAAAATATTTTCTTCAGGGGATCCTGTGCAGAGCAAATTTAAAAAAAATAGTTTAATTTAAAAAATAATAATTAAAATTATCAGAAACAATATTTTGACTTTAAGGTTCGTTTTTAACATCGAATTTGTTATGTTAAAAATATCGATACATTTATGTACTCGTACAAATATGTAGACGAAGAATTGGCGAGTTTGTGATAATTATTGGAGAACGATGACAATCCAATGGGTCGATTTTTTTAAATTTTGTCTCTATTCATTGCTTTGATGGTTACATAATTTGGAGATTTTTCGAACACCATGCTAGGCGCCCGTCTTACGCCTAGTGTGTCGAGTAGGTACTCTTATCCAAAAAATGTTGTCCGGGGCGGCGGTACCCATACCCGTCTCCTTAATTGATAAGAGAAATTAAAGAGAAACAATGAATGATGATGGTTGTTCCGTTATAATAATATAGCTTTGTTTTGTGAACGTTCACCTCAAGGGCACATTTCACAATATACATAGGTAACCTAATGTAATAAATACATTGAGAAAATAACAGATATTTTCGTATAAATATTATGTAGGTATACTTACCTATTCTAAAATTGTGACAGCCCTACTTCCTTGAGTGGTGAACGAACAAATGTGTGAAATGTTGGGAAGTTATTATTATTTCCGAAGTTCGACGATTAGCCAGGTTCCAAACCAGACGTTTGTTGAAATTTTAGTAACAGGTACCCGCTCGTTGCAAATACACCTTCTGTGATCAGATCTTGATACTAAATTTATTCACTGCTCTAAATCGAAATTTTTCGTGCGGAAAGCGGGGTCTTAACTGGACTCAGGATATTGAAAATTTTAAATAGAAGCATAAATTCAATTTGGGAGGCGGGAATGGGTACCGCCGCCCCGGGAACCTTTATTGGATAACCAACACCTCTGCCATAGGTCACCTCAAGTGGTTCGCTACGTTTGGTGATTTAGCAGGGGTGCCCGGGTTCACGGGGTGAGGTTTGTCTAGATCTTGGAGGTGGATGACCAGGACACACTGAACCCCAGATTCCTACCCCCTTAAACCCTTTTCCTTCCCAGAACTCTCCTCCCCATCCTTTCCTTAAAAAACCCTCCACACAGCATCCCCAAAGATGACATAGGCGCTGAGGGAGAGTATTTTCCTCCACTAAAAAAAAAAAAAAAAATAAGTCGCTTATCCTTCGTCGATCATTGGGTGTGTGTGTATTTTTAATGTTTTCAACAAAAAGTTTAGGTAGTTTAGTTTGTACTAAGGGTTTAATTTTTAATATCATGTCCATGTTTAGGTGTGGGTGGATGCAGCAGTCCAGATCTTCTATTCTGTGGGGGCTGGCTTCGGGGTTCATCTCTCCTACGCGAGCTATAACACCTTTCACAACAACTGCTACAGGTAAATGACTGCTGTTATATCTCATATCGTCTTCTTCCCCTTGTCCTATTCTGGTCACGAATCCATCACTTTGGCAAGGCGCCTCCAGGCGTCCCTGACCCGCGCTATTTCAGCGGTCTTCGTTCATAGCAGGAACAGCCTCTGGAGTTACTTTCCCAATCTTCCCAGTTTGTGAAATGAAACAGCAGGGGCTCGCTGCTAAGCACATCTATGAGAGACCTACTTTCCAATAAATTCCATTTAAAAGCCACATTTCGGTAGCTTAAAGCCTGGATTAAATTGAGCGAGTTTACAAGCTACTAGCCGGTAAGTTTAAGACACACAAAACTGTCTACTCCGACAGTAGCAGCTGAATTAACGACTCTCGCACGAACCAATTCAGTTGACATTTTGTAAAAAAACTTAAGCTCGCAGCCAGCGCCATACGCTAGCCAGTAGCGAGAATTAATTCTGATAGTTGCAAACTAATTCTGACAGTTACGAAATCAGCTGTTGGTAGCCCACCATCTTGAGCGAGTAGCGAGTAAAGTTGACCACCTTTCAACTTTTTTCATAGATTGTCCACAATCTGCTAGTTAGCAAGTAGGTAATACGATGACACTGGGCGAGTTTACTAAAAGATAGTGAATTTCCCAGGTAGTAGCTTGTAAACTCGCTCAATGTCATCGAAGCTTAAACCCTGAAACATACTCTCTCGTTCATCGTTCAGATTTGGTGTTGATAAAAAACGAGTAATGTAATAATCCAGGGGAGTGTTGATAGAACGCATAGCAAAGGAACTTAACGCGCTCCGTGGCTTCTAAATTTACACGATTTGACTGAAACGAGTGTGATTCCGTAGAGTTTTATATTATAGTTATTGTGTTATTCACCTTGCATGAAATCTGTCTACATCAAAGACATCCAAGCCTGCCCTATCATAATATCTGGGTTCACTGGTACCACTTCAATGTGCTGGAGGCAAACCACGAGACCATCTTTTTGGCATCACGAGATTTCGAGAACGCTTTTGATAAACTACAACATCAGTCGTACGTTGACCGCCGAAGAGCGCACATTGAAAAAGAAATTGATTTTTTAAACAATTCCGAACTTTTGTTTACCGAATTTGGTAATTGTAGTTAAGTTTTTACGCAGCCAACAATTTGTGCGCCATTATAAAAAGTACTATTAATTCGTATGCAGATTTTTTTTTCGTGGAATAAATGGTGATATCACAACGCGAGTTGACTGTATACTTTCAGATTCCAGATCACAGAAAGTGGGACGGTAACGCCGCCTCCCCGCTTCGCACAACTTTGATTGTTCCCCTTTCCCTGATGGTCCACAAAACACTTGGTTATTTTCTGTTGCAGAGACTGTTTGATAACAACGGCGGTGAATTGTTTCACGTCGTTCTTCTCCGGCTTCGTCATCTTCACCTACCTCGGCTTCATGTCCCACAAGCAGGGCGTCCCCATCAGCTCTGTCGCTACAGAAGGTACACAAACATTATTTTAGTTATTGTCTCATTGCTAAGGATCTCCTACTCTGATTGCCTGATGAACAAAGTTCCTCCACTCCCTGTGGTCCTGCTTCACATGGAGAGCTGCGGACCTGATGTTCCGGAAGCCTGTGATACTTGATCATTCCGGCGCATCGATGATCTTCCTCTACTTTTCTTGATTTCCAATTGGCCTGTGACCACAAGTTGTTGCCGATGTACGTTGTGTCAAACATTTTCTAAATGTGTTATTTTTGTTTCCAGGTCCAGGTTTGGTGTTCCAGGTGTACCCAGAAGCTGTGGCGACGCTGCCAGGAGCCAGCATCTGGGCCATGCTCTTCTTCTTTATGCTGATCATGCTGGGACTGGACTCTGGTGTGAGTTGGACAACATTTCTAAAAGTTGATATCAATTGCAGTCACTGGTAAATTCACCTCCGAAGTCAGTGGTACCTACATCTCAGGGTTGGATTTGTACTCCACCACAAATACTTTTCACTGGCTGCTGTCCCTCGCCATCAACAAGCAGTCTTCAATCATTCCCGCCCCCTTAAATATTCGCATATGCAGCCCCTATCAATTGATACCAGTTATTGTCACCATCCTCACGCAGTGTGAGATATGGCCTCCTCTACGAAGGCTCTCCACTGGATGCTGATTCTCGCCATTCACCTTCAGTCCTCAGTCCTTCCCTTCCTGTTCCAAGCCACTTCCATGCAATCTATCCACCAGTTCCTTGACCTGTCTCAGGCTCTACTAACACATATTGTATCTTGTATTTCCCGCTAAGCACTTGCATACTGCTTACTAACAACGTATGCAGGGACATTCTAAATTAATTGAAGCTTCATTCTTTCTAAAAAATTAGAGTCCTTGCGAGGGCCTTGAAGGAGTAACAGTCAATGCAGTTGATAAAATTTTGCACTCGATTTGTAATATCTTCAGTGCTTGTAGAAAGCAGTTACAATGAGCTTTGGCGGTGGGTGTACTATTTCAGAGCACTTCTCCGAAATTGAGGTGAAATGAAAAATTTGTGGTAGAGCTTTTCATTTAATAGCGATTCTTATATTTGCAGATGGGTGGTCTGGAATGCGTCATCACCGGTCTGATGGACGAATTCAAGTGGTTGTTCAAGGATACAAAGCATGCGCGCGAGAAGTTCACCTTCTTCGCCGTGTGCTTCTCTTTCTGCATTGCCTGCATCAACGTTACTCCGGTAACTACATATCATGCTATTTGATTCTTAACTGTTGCTTATCCAGGTGCAATTAGATCAGGCCGCTGTCAACCCGTTTACCCGCTAACTACAAAACTAGCCTGAAAAGTGATTCTGTATCTTTTGCGACAGTGTAACGCGTGTTAAATCGGCCTCGTTCATACCGCGGTAACGAGCTAAAGTTTTGCGCGCAATCCTCGTTAAGAGATGTCAAGTTGCGAGAAAATTTGCAAATCGAATGACAAAAATCAAAATAATACTACAAATAGATATTAATTAACGAAGGCCTATTAGGCGTATATGTAAGTAGGCAGTTCTTTATAATTAATAAGTAGTAATTCCTACCTTTTTAAGTAGGTATTTAAACCATTTAACACACGACAGGCATAGACAAGCCATTGAAAGCCATAGAAAATCACAGAAATTTGGCAGCCGATAACGCACGGATGTATTTTGCCTTTTTGTCTTAATTATCTCGTAACGCTGACTTGACGCAAAAGATAACACAAACGATACAGAATCAACCTTCTACGTTAGCTCCCGTTAACACGTTGTGTGCTTGTTATTAAATGGGTGTGAAAATAAATAATAGAATGTGGTCAATCTGTAGGTACTTATCTATTTCTAAGCATTGCAATGCACACAGTGATGAAGAGTCCTTTAAATAGATGGAGAGTTTCCCTCAAACCACTGTAATACAAGTTCTGATATTTATGATGGTCGTTGTGTTCCAGGGAGGCATTTACATGTTCCATTTGCTGGACACATACTCAGCCGGGATTTCCTTGCTCTGCTCAGCTCTATTTGAGGCTGTTGCAGTCTCGTGGTTCTATGGTAAGCTAAATAAATTATTTTAAAACTATCATAGAGCTTAATACATCATTAAATTCCAGGGATGCTCTTACAGCCAGGCTGACTTCAACAGTTCTCTTCGAATATTATAGATGGCGCCACTTCCGTTTGTGACTAGTATGAGAGCGAGTGTGTACAACGTACAACAGACATTAGCATGTTATTAGTAGGTATAAGGACAACCTCCTCCACCGCCTACCCTAAAATAAAAATTTACATTTGTGTTCTTATATAAAAAATATATTATTATTTTTTATTTAAACTTTTTATGAGTAAAACCTCAAACTGTAATATTTAATTAAATGAAGACATTATGAGCGAAACTCAATCGAAAATCTGGAAACAGAAAAATCAGAAAAAGATATTTACACCTCTGGGACTCGAACCCAGGACCTCCCTACTTTCCGGGTTGGGCGCTCTTATCCACTGAGCTAAGGTGTCGATATCCAATTCGGTCACTTTTAACTGTACCATACTTAGACTAAGAACCACCCATAAGATAAGATTTTTCTGTTTCCAGATTTTCGATTGAGTTTCGCTCATAATGTCTTCATTTAATTAAAAAAATATATGTTCATATACATATATTTATTATGGTATACATATATTTATATACATACATGCATAAGTGCACGCAAATTTGTTTGTAAGTATGTGTGTGTATGTATCTATACAATATGTTTACCACTTACAGATATCAAACAAACAGTCGAAAAAATAAATAAATACAAAAAAAATTATTATTAACGCCCTTCATCTTGCCCAAGGTAGCCCGCACATCGGGTAAAAAAAATAATCCATCAGGTGACATTACTACAGTTTGCAAGACAAAGGGGTTTATTTCTTCGTGTAACTTGCCAAAAACCAATAAATATTATTATATTATTAGTAGGTATAAGTGTTTTATACGGTATATTTATGCCAGTAGTCTTCTAGTCCAGTGTTCCACAAAGTGTGTGCCGCGGCACAGTGGTGTGCCTTGGTCGTGAGCTGGTGTGCCTCATCGCAATGCTACATTGTAACAAGGTAACATTGCGACGTTGCACCAGCTTAGGCGATCTGACATTGGGTCGCTAATAAAATAGGCCAGGCGGACATATTCGCTTATTTAAATGAGCTCAACCAAAAAAGCAAGGCAAAAATACGTCATCAGATAAGATTGAAAGCTTTTGCGCTAAGTTGGTGTTATGGATCAGCCATGCCCAATGGTATGTAGTAACGAATGTTCCCAAATGTTGCGGCTGCCGATTCAATAAAAAAGTGCAGGCTTTGATAGTAAAACACTCTAAGCACAGCAGAAAAAATGAACGCGTATTTTCCTAAGTGTGACCTGCAACCTATGAACTGGGTTCGAAATCCATTCTCAGATAGCATTTTCATTGGACACTTACCAATAAACGAACAGGAAGAATTTTGAAGACAAAATCAGACATTAAAAGTAAAAATTTTCCGAAACAGCGTGCTATTGCAATTATCTTACCATTTGCCACGATTTATTTATGCGAATTGGGGTTTTCAACTCCCACTACGATAAAAAAAGAGAACGCCAGAGGACGATCGAAGAAGAGATGAGAGAAGCATTATCAACGATTGCTCCAAATTTTGATCGCCTGTGCTCTGTTAAGCAGGCTCATATTTCTTCATATTATATTGATTTTAATATTAAATAAGCATTGTTTTTTTCTTTGGTGTACCTCTAAAAATTTTTGTTTTGGTAGGTGTACCTTGATCACAAAAAGTTTGCGGAACACTGTTCTAGTCTACCACAAGTTATCTTGGTCGAATTCTGTTCTTGATATTTATAAACAATTTTAGCTTTTTGACCATATTGAAATTAATATTGTGACTTTTTTCTTGGTTGACAGTAGTTTGTGAAATTAAATTTGTATTTTTTGATCAGCCGATGATTAATCCGTTGCAAAACGGTCATCAAAACTTAACAAAAACATCAACAGGCCGAAAATCGTGCAAAATAGTGCTGATTTTCGATTTGTGCGGATGTCAAATGTGACGGTTGGTGAAACTACTGATCCAAACGTATTTAGGTGCTTGAGTAATTGGTGTTTTAATCAACAGGTCTGGATAAGTTCTCCCAAGACGTTGAGGCTATGCTCGGCTTCAAGCCAGGACTGTACTGGAGGATCTGTTGGAAGTTCATCAGTCCTTCCTTCATCATCGTAAGTTACAAATATTTTTAATTTATTATTTATACATCATTTGCTTCTTTGTCAATTTTCAATCACCAATTGGGAACCATTTATTGGATAACCAACACCCATGCTATAGGTCACCCCAAGTGGTTCGCTACGTTGGTGATTTAGCAGGGGTGTCTGGGTTCATTGGGTGAGGTTTGTCTAGGTCTTGATGGCGAATGCGTTTACCCATCTACTGCGGGGCAGGCTGGATTGGGGGAGACCGGTTGAGGGAGTCCTAACTCTGCCGGACTCTCTTGACCCATCGCCTTTCACCGCAGTGGGAGGGATGGATTCATGCGTCCGTCACTACTGGACGCATTAACTCCCAGATTCCTAATCACCCCTCCCACCTTTTTCCTTCACATAACTTCCTCTTCTTCCTTTCCCTAAAAAGACTCCGCACAGCATCCCCAAAGATGGCATAAGATGAGTTTTTTTTTCCAGGGTCTCCTGTGTTAGATAATGTAAAAAAACGAGTGTGCTTTAGACCACACGACTGAAGTAAAACTTCTTTTTGCTTCGTTTGCCTCTCCCAATTACACTGTTCGTAATGCTCTCGCCACGCATTCACCAACTTACTCCCCAAGTCAAGCATGCATAAAGAAGTTTTACTTCAATAATATGAATTCATCATTAATAATCAGAAGGATTACTTAACATACCGTTACAATATTCCAGGGGGTGGTAATCTTCGGTCTGCTGTACCACCAGCCGCTGCAGTACCAGCAGTACTCCTATCCCTGGTGGGCGGAGTGGGTGGGCTGGAGCCTGGCCCTCTCCTCTGTGCTGATGATCCCCGCCCTTGCCATCTACAGGCTGTGCGTCACCCCAGGGCCCTTCAGAGAGGTAGCTATCTAATCACGACACCAATTTTTAAAACCTAGTGCACACACATTCACACTCTCATTCTTGAGTCATCTATTTCACTCTTTTAAACTTACATATACTCAATGCCGGTCTTTTTATTTTTATATTGACGAATAAATTTTCTTTAGCGATTTAAAAGATGCCTTTTTAATTTGCCGCCAAAACGACGTGTTCGTTTTTATTCATGAATTCGGCAGTGCTGACGTCGTGCCGGGCAACATTGGTGACAGCCGCCTTACCAGCCAGTGGCCTTTTCTACATCATAATGATGTTTTAGCCAGTTGGAAATATTTCGGAATGTGCTGCTTATCATATCAATAATTATTAATGAAGATATTACAGAAATAGTATATTAGAAAAAGAAACTTTAAATCTTCTACACATTTTTAACGTCATTCAGTTTTAGTTGAAAGAAAAAGATGTTAACCTTTTTTAACGCTATGCATAATGTCATGTAACATTTTAAATCGGGCCGCTTGCAATAACAATTTGCTTTCAATTTGGGAGGCGGGAATGGGTACCGCCGCCCCGGGAACCTTTATTGGATAACCAACACCTCTGCCATAGGTCACCCCAAGTGGTTCGCTACGTTTGGTGATTTAGCAGGGGTGCCCGGGTTCATGGGGTGAAGTTTGTCTAGGTCTCGAAGGTGGATGACCAGGACACACTGAACCCCAGATTCCTACCCACTCCTTAAACCCCTTTCCTTCCTACCCACCCCTTAAACCCCTTTCCTTCCTACCCACCCCTTAAACTCCTTTCCTTAAACCTTAAAACCCTTAAACTTCCTTAAAAAAACCCTCCACACAGCATCCCCAAAGATGACATAGGCCCTGTGGGAAATTATTTTCCTCAGGGCCTCCTGTGTGGAGCTCATGTAAAAAAAAAAAAAAAAAAAAAAAACACTCCTTATGTAGATGGCGATAAGGTTTAAATTCCCGCTTAACACCAGCCGTCTGTTTTGATTTATGTAAGAAAGATACATCGCCAAGATGTGTTATATTTTAATTTGCGAAGTTCAGGTTCAAATATTTAAATGTTTTACGATCATTTTCTAAATAACTTAATTTTCCGCATTATACAATAAAACCACTATCAAAAAAGGGTGCGTAAGTAGGAGGTTTTGAACTTTAGCAGTTTTTATAGGCCTGATACTTTATTTTTTTCTGGGCTTATAAAAAGACTAATCAATACTTCATTATTTCAAAGTGCAAGATGAGTTCTATTCGCAATATTTAATTAAAGCATTTAAAATATTTCTAAGTGATCACATTTTCAGACTGAAAACACAAGATTTTGCACAACTTTTTTGTGAATTTTCATCGCAGGAGTAAGCAAAAAGAATAGACCTCCTCGCTTCATTTATATTCATATTTCACCTCACACATACTTTTCTGTTATTTTGACTCTTTCAAGTATTTGATTTACTTGATAGTGTCATGTCTTCCTCATGTGTTCCTGACTTCTTCTACCATTCATGTCTTTGTCATATATTTAAAAAATCATTTTTTCTTTCTATTCCACAGCGTTTGGCCCTGAGCATCTCTCCGCCAGATGAACACGAAGCAATCAAGAGAACTGGAGTTGTCAGTCGATTCACCTGGAAACATTGGCTCTACGTCTAAGGAAAATACATTAATTTTTCTATTGCAAATATTAATTGCGAGTATTCTAATGAAGCATGTTACTAGATTGTTCGAAATTGCATGCTGTGCCAATGGGAGCATGAGGATTTGTTGTAGTAAGAACTAAGAACTTCATTCCATGAACCTAAAAAGCCATGGACAAACTACGAACTTCATTCCATGAACCCAAAAAGCCATGGACAAACTACGAACTTCATTCCATGAACCTAAAAAGCCATCGACTAACTAAGAACTTCATTCCATGAAGTCCATATGAACCTAAAAAGCCATGGACAAACTACAAACTTCAATCCATAAACCTAAAAAGCCATGGACGAACTAAGAACTTCATTCCATGAACCCAAAAAGCCATGGACAAACTACGAACTTCATTCCATGAACCTAAAAAGTCATGGACAAACTGTGAACTTCATTCTATGAACCTAAAAGCCATGCACGAACTGAGAACTTCATTCCATGAACCTAAAAAGTCATGGACAAACTATGAACTTCATTCTATGAACCTAAAAGCCATGCACGAACTGAGAACTTCATTCATGAACCTAAAAAGCCATTGACAGAGTAAGAAACTTCATTCAATGAACCTAAAAAGCCATTGACAGAGTAAGAAACTTCATTCCATGAACCTAAAAAGCCATTGACAGAGTAAGAAACTTCATTCAATGAACCTAAAAAGCCATGGACTAACTAAGAACTTCATTCAATGAACCTAAAAAGCCATGGACTAACTAAGAACTTCATTCCACGAGCCTAAAAAGCAATGTATTAACTAAGAACTTCATTCCATGAACCTAAAAAGCCATGGACTAACTAAGAACTTCATTCCACGAGCCTAAAAAGCAATGTATTAACTAAGAACTTCATTCCATGAACCTAAAAAGCCATCGACTAACTAAGAACTTCATTCCATGAAGTTCATATGAACCTAAAAAACCATGGACGTACTAAGAACTTCATTCCATGTACCTAAAAAGCCATGTACAGAGCAATAGTCGATTTTCTGTGAATGGCATTGAAGCCAAATCTAGAATGAGGGGAATTACATGGCAGCCATCTTATAAGACAAACTTTTATAATGATTTGTAAGGAAAGTGGTACATAATGAAATATTTTAATTTTATTTTTGTATTTTTAATGCAATTACTATGGCTTACGAAATTTTTTGGGTATTTGATGAGATAGGGAATGGAATATGTTATCAAAAATTTAAGCAGGCTTAACATTTTCGTTATTTATTATGACTCATCTGCCCTGATGATGGACACTATAAAGCTATCCGAAACGTTGGCTAAAGAAGGAGGTAGCGCAACACGACATAACACCCCAAAAATAAATAATGAAAATACTTTTGGCCCTGAAAACCTAAAATCATTCCAGACTTAACATTTTTTGTACAATTTCCCCCTTGCCTGCGGCTTCTATTTTTTCTCAAAAAGTTCATTCCAGGACTTATTAGGTTCAAGCTTCATTCCGATATATTTAGAAAGACAAATGTACTGGCAACATTGGAAACATTTAAAGCCATGTAAAAACACTCATAGGAGAGGAATTGATGTATTATTTTAAATACTAGTTTAATTATTTTGTCTCTGGTCTTGATTCTGTTCAGGGATGAAATCTTTCATTTGGAGGAGTTACTTGACAAATTAAACACTGTCGAACACAACATATTTGTTCAGTTTTATCCTATTTTAAATGTGGCTAACTCTCAAACAAAAAAATGTTATGAAAAATCATAGTCCCAGGCTCGAAACAATATAACGTGTGACAAGCACAAATTGCTACTAATAAAATAAGTTACGAAGAAAGGGTGCACTATTTTTTATACTTTCCCGCAAGTTGCCATTAATTTATTTTTTTACTATTGCAATGATGCCCGTTAAAAATAAATTTTAATCGTAGAGTTAAAGCTACGCATTTTAAAATTAAACCTTAGTGGGACCATGTTAAAGATATATTGGGATAAAGTAACAAATTTTGCTTTATCAACTTGCTTGCGCGTGAGAATTATTTTCATAAAGAAAATTATTAAGTCATGTGAAAATGTTCTTTGAACATTCGGCCGAATTTTAATAAAATTATAATAACATTGAAAACGACGGCTTAAAATTTAAAATATTGTAGGCAAATTGTAAAATGTAGTAATAAATGTGACAATAGATGACATAGCTTTAACATAGGTAATATATATTTATTTAGAAGTTATTACGTGTTTTTGTATTAAAGATATAAATCGAAAAAACATACATCAGAAAAGAAAATGTGTAATTTAATAAGAAATAAGTCCGTTTAATGCAAGGTAGACTTTGCTTTATAGATTTACACCATTATTTTCTGAAGAATATCTTACTTATACAATATTATTGTTTGAACTAAGACATTTAATCTTTGTCGCATTTTGACATAAAATTTTGGATGGTTGAATTGTGTTATATCGTTACCTTAATTCGTAATATCCGTTGGTCCATTTTTTCGCTAATAGGAGAAAAGAATAGAGATTATACATTCTACTGGCTGCGCCAATGTTATATAGTGTTTTTATAATTCTACAAGAAAATGTATTATTTTTTTTACGTGGAGGTCCAAAAGAAAATAATTCCCATCGGGGCCTATGTCATCTTTCTAGATGCTACGTGGAGGGTATTTTTAGGAAAGGAAGGAGAGGAAGTTCTGGAAAGGAATCTAGGGATCAGTGTGTCCAGAAGTGACGGACGAATGAATCCATCCCTCCCACTGCGGTGCAAGGCGATGATATTCCAAGAGAGTCTTGATGGAGAGGTCAAAAGGCCTCCCTCAGCCAGTCTCTCTTGATCTGGCCCGCCACGCAGCAAGTGGTCAGACGCATCCGCTGTCAAGATCCGGACAAACCTCACTCCGGGACCTGGAACCCAGGCACCACTGCTAAGTCACCAATCGTAGCGAGCCACTTGTGGTAATCTATGGCAGAGGTGTCGGTTATGCAATAAATGGTTTCCGAGGCGATGGTACCCATACCCGCCTCCCAAATTGAAATATTTAAATACACATTTTATGTATTTTAATTTGATTCAAACTGAATCTCAAAGTTTTCAAATTCATATAGTTTACTCTGTTACATATTGAATTTCCAAAATGGACACAGGTAATTTACTAATTAAGGTGGCGGTACAATTGCTTTTGCAAACTATATTAGGTTAGTTATTCAAGCATTCCGAAGGTCGCTAACAAACATGAATTTAGACAGCATAACATTAACGGTTAGAATATCGATCATTTTACACGAGCCGGGTTGATCACGATCACTGACGAAGTGATCGGGTCGAAAGTACCCGATCTTAATAGGGTGCTAGGTAGTAGGTGGTAGATCTTTAAGACGCCCGGTCTTCAAAATTTATACATCTACGACCACTCACCATACACAACAAATGCTGATTGAGTTAATCGAATAAATGATCTAAACTTTTTTAAAAGGTAATCATCCGATTGATCACCGGGTCAAAATGATCGGGTCAAAATGATTGGGTCAAAATGATCAGGTCAAAATGATTGGGTCAAAATGATCGGGTCAAAATGATCGGGTAGTTAACAATCGATCCAGGAATAATATTAGGTAATTCTTTTAAATTTACATCTTCAGTACTCTAGAGCTCTAGAGGTTATGAAATTCTAGCTGTTGTGTGCAAGGCGTTGCTCGTGATTATGGATGGTTTGGTTGGAGTAAAATTAATGCATATTTACCGATAGGATGAACTCCCTTTTACCGCCAGCGGTGAAAACAGCGCTACTACACTCTGGCGGTAGAAGGGTGAATCTAGCGTTAACTTTTCAAGTTCTCCCTTTTACCGCCATTTTAATGAGACATACATCCAAAATTATATACCTAGGTGTAAGATTGTGATGTTTAAAAAAAATATTTTTTAATATTTATCGCAACGTTTATTATTTTATATATATATTATATGTAAAATAATATCAATTCATACTGTTCTTGATACTCAACGAGTTTTGTAAAATAATTTTAATAAAAGCTGTAGACAATAAATTTAATATTGTATAATAAAAATATGAATATAATATTATTATAAATAATTATAATCAATGTTAGTGCTAAGTAAATGACAATTTAATCAGTAAATTTAGTAAAAAAAAATAAGAATCTATGTTAATATACAGTCTATCAACAAATTCTAGATATTTAATAAACTGAATTTAAATTTTTTATTAATTTGGCAAAACTGAATAACACCAATTTTTCAAAAATGCATGCATCATCTAAATTGCTTGTCTTTTATTTAAAATGTAATAAATGACTTCTATGACAATATGTACATTTCAAAAATACAAACAAAAACATTTTCATTAAATTATATTGCTAAGTACTACATAAAAACAAGTTTGAATATTAAATTTCCTTAGAACATTTTCAGGAAATACCGCTTTTTTTTAACAAAATTTAATGTTGACTTAAAAAATATTCCTTTGAAAGTATCTAATTTTTTTTCTTTTCAACTATTTTGACGATGCCATTAACTCCTCAGTCCTCGAGCATTTTCTGTCAAAAGGTCACAATAATAACAATAACACAACTAGTGTAACAGTGGCATTACAGTGCTGTGGTAAATCTGGAGCGACTATTACATATGTACTGAACCATAATTATACGAGAAACGTATTTTAAAAACTCAATTTACTGCTATTTTTGACGTATCTGAATACTCTACCTACAGATGGTATATTTTTTTGCCACTTCTCAATAGATGGCAGTAAATACTGATACGCATTAATAAAAATAAAAATAAGTTTCGCTACTGCTCAACAGATGGCAATATATATGTAAACTGCAAAAGAAAATACTTTGTGAATACAATTATAATTTTTAATTATAAACAAACTATAATAGTTTTATAAACAACAGAAAATATACATTTTCTTTAAATAAAATTTTATAGTTCAAAATGCCTTCCCTGTCACCAGAAGAGAGGCTGGAAAGCGCAAAAAACCTTGTAAAGTTTTTTAATAAAACATTAACTTCTAACATTTTATCAAAAGATCAAAAGAGCTCCCTCACTGAGGCAATGTGCGAAATGATGGCCCACATTGAGGCCATGGTCCAAGAATACAAGGCACCAACCAACAAAGAAGATGAGGGACTCGACAGATTATACCAATCAATATCTAAAATAGATAAAAATATTGAATTACTAAAAACAAATATGGAATCTAAATCTTATGCCGAAATTACGAAAATTGGTAAAATCAATGAAGAAATAATAAAAATTAAAAAACATGAACCTATCGTCATCATAAAACCTAAAGATAAGGATCAAAAGAACACAGTTACAAAAGATGAAATAAAACAAAATATAGATCCTGTTAATTTTGGTGTTACCGGAATTAGAAACTTTAAACAAGGGGCGGTAATAGTAGAATGCAAGAATGTAGCTGCAACGAAAAAAATGGAAGAACAAATAATTTCAAAGATGGGAAAAAAATACGATGTGAATACCCCAAAACCTAAGTTTCCCAAATTAAAAATTATTGGTTTATCTGATAAATATACGCCAGAAGAAATTGTTTCAAAAATTAAGATGCAAAATGATTACCTGGAAACAGTTGAATCTAAAATTGAGATAAAATTTATAAAAGAAGTGAAAACCAAACGAGGGGATGTTAACTACACCATTTTCATGGAAGTTGATGGAAAAACATACGACAGAATGTTACATGAAGGTAAAGTTAATATTGGATGGGATAGATGTAGGGTTTTCGACAACATCTCACTTCTAAAATGTTACAAGTGCAATGGTTATATGCACAAAGCACAAGACTGCAGAAGTGAAAAAGCTTGCACTCGATGTTCTGAAGCACATGACTATGAAAACTGTCAAAACGATATTCAATGCATAAACTGTAAAAAAATTAATGAGAAACTAAAATTACAATTACCAACTGACCATTATGCTTGGAGTAATGAATGCTCGGTACATTTGAGAAAAATTGAAGCTGAAAAAAAGAAAATTGATTTTTTATGCCACTAAAAAACTCTAAAATAAAACAAAACGAATTGAAAATGTACTATCAAAATGTCAGAGGCCTTAAAACAAAATTAAGTTTAATCCAGTCTACACTACCAATGTTTGGGCACGACTTTGTAGTTCTTTCCGAAACGTGGTTGGAGCCAAATATTCATTCTAGTGAATTAGGATTCATAAATCATAATGTGCATAGATTAGACAGAAATTCATTGACAAGTACTAAAAGCAGAGGTGGTGGGGTTTTAATCGCTATCAAAAAGAAATACAAAGCAAACTTAATTACAACAAAACACAAACAACTTGAGCAAATCTTCCTGCAAGTGAATGTTGCCAAGAATAAAAAGATTATCGTGGGCTGTATTTATATCCCACCAAATTCAAGCAATGAAGTATACAGATGCCATAGTGAGGAAGTTGAAGCTATATTAAAGAGGAATCCTAGTGCAATATTTTTGCTTGCTGGTGACTATAACCTTCCAAATGTGAACTGGATGAACAGTGACAATAATATCAGTGTTAGTGAGTCTGAACGCATTATTCTAGACATGGCGTTATTCCTAGGTCTGAATCAGGCAAATACTATACCAAACGAAAATAATCGTACCCTAGACTTATGTTTTTCTAACTTAAAGTCACTTTTAATTGAAGAATGTAGTGAACCGCTGGTGCCCATAGATGCTTATCATCCTCCACTTGAAGTTATTATTCCTCATGTGCATGTTAATACTTGTAAGCTGTCTTACAGTTACCAAAATTTTTTCAAAGCTGATTACGAGGAAATTTGTAATTATCTTCTCTCTTTTGATTGGTCATCTATGCAATATGATGACATCAACACAGCTACCAATAATTTTTATTCTGTTTTGGGAAAGGCTATTAGCATGTATATTCCAATCATGAAATATAAGCCAAGCACCTATCCAAAATGGTATTCCAATGAACTTATTAATCTTCTTATTACCAAAAAACTGAAACATAAGGAATATAAATTATATCGAAAAAATTCTGATTATATTGAATTTAAAGATTTAAGAACTTCATGTAAAAAAATGTCTATGACCTGCTACCGTAACTATTTAAATAATATTCAAAACTCCATACTAAATAATGTTAGTTATTTTTGGAAATACTCGAAATCTCTTAAAGGAGACGATTCTGATTTTCCGAGCAGTATGCACCTAAATGGCAGCCATAGCAATAATACTGATGGTATTGTTAACTTGTTTGCAAAATTTTTTAAAAGTGTTTATTCAACAGACTCAAATAATTCTCCTATTCCAACAACTACTCTAGATGAAACTCTTGATATTTCACAGTGTACCATAAGTATATCTGATGTAATTACTAAAGTTAAATCCTTAGATATCCACAAATCTGCTGGACCGGATAATATCCCTACAATATTTATCAAAGAATGTATCAAAGTAATTGCTCTTCCATTATCCAAACTTTTTAATCTATCTTTATCTAATGGAATTTTTCCTGATAAGTGGAAAATTAGTTATTTGTCTCCAATTTTCAAAAAGGGTGATAAAAGTGATGTTTGTAATTACAGACCTATATGTATTCAATCCACCATACCGAAACTCTTTGAAAGCCTAATACTTGACAAACTTTTTACACAAATAAAACCTGTTATATCACCTCACCAGTTTGGATTTATGCCAGGTAGAAGTACTCTTTCCAACTTAATTATTTATGAAAATTTTATAAACAATGCTTTTAAAGAAAAAAAACAAGTGGACACTGTTTATACTGATTTCAGTAAAGCATTTGATACAGTTTCCCATGAAATCTTAATTTGGAAATTAGGAAAGCTTGGTATACGCGGCAATATATTAGCCTGGTTTAAAAGCTATCTAACTGGAAGACAACAAATAGTTAGAATTAAATCCTCCCTGTCAGAAAAAATTAATGCAACAAGTGGAGTTCCACAGGGTTCACACCTTGGCCCAATCTTATTTATCTTGTTTATAAATGATCTTACAAAAATATTTCATGATGTATCTATCTTACTTTTTGCTGATGACCTCAAAATTTTTAAAATTATTGAAAATATTTATCATTGCAATATTCTTCAAGATAATATCAACAAATTGTTAATTTGGTGTATGGAAAATAGACTTTATTTAAATATCTCAAAATGTCAAATTGTTAGATTTTCTAGAATAAAAAATCCAGTGATATTTAATTACAACATTGATAACAATACTCTTCAGACATTAATGCAAATTAAAGACTTGGGCATCACTTTTCAATCAAATCTTTCATTTGTTAACCACATAACAGAAATCTGTAATAAGGGCTTAAAAATGTTGGGGTTTATAACTAGGCTAACTAGAAACTTTAACAATATAAAGTGTATTAAAATGTTATATTTTGCTTATGTTAGAAGCCAACTTGAGTACAATTCTCCTGTCTGGAATCCTCATTATAATATGCACGTACAAGCTGTTGAAAGAATACAAAACAAATTCTTACGTTTTCTAAATTTTAAAATGGGTATTTCAGCAAGTATGTTAAACTACAACACACTTTTAAACGATATGAATATGCTTAAATTGTCAGACAGAAGAATTTTCACTGACTTGGTATTTTTATATAAAATTCTAAATGATTTAGTTGATAGTCCGGTATTACTTGAATTGATAAGCTTCCGAATTCCACTTCGTAATACTAGAAGTCAGGATTTATTTCAGTGCAGAAATTCTGGGACTAACTATCATATGTATTCCTCTTTGCCCAGAATACTAATGGAGGGAAACAATTATACCAAGTCAGTGGACATCTTCAATTTATCTTTGAATAAATTTAAAATATTGTTATTGAGGCAGTTCAGTTATGTACAATAAAATGTTTTTTCTATGCTATATATGTAAAAGCCCCGAAAAAGGGCGTTTATTTATAAATAAATAAATAAATAAATAAAATAAATAATTGCAATAAAATCCATATAAATGGAATATTTCTGAATCCGAAAAATAAAAACTGTTTTTGAAAAGTGACATAAGACATAAAGGTGAAATAAGCTTTCAAATTTTATATTATTAGAAATAAACTTAATTTTTTAAATATAAAAATTATGATTGCAAACATAAAAGTTTTAAAAATGACTCACCTTACATTTTTTTCTAACTAAAATTCCTAATAATGAAAAAACTAAAAACACACAAATATTATATTTTAAATATTTTTGTCACTCAGTTTTTTTTTGTCATTTCATAATTCATAAAAAATTCACAAAGTTTCATATATGTGTACATTTTAATTCTGCTGTGGTTAACTTTTAGATTTGAATATAAAGCGTGGTGTTTTCACTTTCTAACATCGTTTAGATTGTATTTCTCACCATGATAGAAAGGAAGACACAATGATTTCTTTGAGACCTATACAAGCTGTTCCCGAAAGCGAACAATTTAGATTGAGGGGTTAAAACCATTTAACCTTTTGAATGTTGCATAGTATTTCGAAAAAAAAATGCCTGCAAATTTCATACAAAATTCTTTTTAAATAATTCAGAGTAGCTACAATAATCAAATAGTACCTAAGTCCTGGATTTATATTGGCGCAAAGGATTCTGACCTTTTCCTTCACACAGTTTCTTTATACAAAAGGGTTAAAATCGCATTTAAAAAAAAAAAAAAAAATTTTTTGGGCCCGCCGGTGAGCTGCTTCTTTTCTAGACTTTCTTAGCGGACACTTTTTAAAATAGCAACAAATATAGATAAGTAAGAATAATGAACATAATCAAATAAAGGTAGTAATTCCAATTAGTATCCATTAAAACATTGGTTAATAGCTTTAAGCTAAATATTATAGTGAATTACGTAGCGTGTCTAACTGTAATTTCTTCATTGTTTTTGTAATTAACGTAGACCGGAGTTCTTTTGAAAACCAAGTGAATGTATATTTGGAATGAATGTACGACACAACGGGGAAATAAAAGGCGGGTGTGCTTGTCAGAAGTCCTCTTTCCCCTCAGACCACCGCCGGAGTAGTACCTTAATTATTGTAATACTGATAACCTCGGTGTCTATATTTTATTGTACCGGTATTGAACTAAATTGCACAACATTGTCACGGTTACATTGTAATGGAGAGCTGCACTACAGTTTTATAATCATCTCAGTTTTCAAGGACCAGATGATCTTTGTAACGATCCACGATTATGGTACCGTGACAGCATAAAACGTACATTCTTTATCCCAATAATGCTGCAGCTTTTTCAAAAGATGAGATACACAATGTGCGTAGGTCTATTTCCTCCAAAGGAAAAAAGTAAACATTTTCTTGCATCTCTCTCACATACCGCACCGTGATGTCTCCGTAGACCCCTACAATACTATGCGCTGATGATTTTGATCTTAAACATATAATGCTGCAGCTCTTTCTTTCACACTAAAAACAACAGTCGAAAATGAAACAAATGAACGACATACATCTGCACCCCCCCCCCCCCCCCCCCCTCCCCCCATAGGTGAGCTGTAATATGATTTATCTGTTTCCTCCAAAGTAAAAATCAGTACTTTGGAGGAAACAAAGACACATTTATTGTGTGTATCTCACCATTATTTAATGTCTTAAGAAAGAGCTGCAGCATTATATACATTTTTTTTGAAAATTGAAAAGTTCCCAGATGATGACTCCAGAAGGGAGAATCTGTATCTTTTGCGTTATATTTCGCTTTAAGTCAGCGATACGAGACAATTGAGACAAAAAGGCAAAATCCATCAGATATCGGAAGGAATTCGTCATGCGTTATCGGCTGTCAAATTTCTGGCTTTCAACGGCTTGTTTATGCCTGTCGTGAGTTAAATGGATTCTGCTTAAAAACACGGATTACTATTTATTAATTATTAAAACTACTTACATATAAGCCTAAAAGGCGTTCATAAATGACTTTCCCTTTGTCATATTATTTTGATGTTTGCTTGCAATGACATTCGATTCGCAAATTTTCCCGCACTGTCATCTCTTAACTAGGATTACGTGACAAACACATCTCTGGCATTAAGGTAACTACTTTTGAAAGTTGTTGTCTTAACACACGCAGTATTTGGCTCGTTAGCGCGATACGGAATACCGCATTTAAGAAAACTGTCAAAATGTGTCGTATACGGCCGATTTAAGGCGGCACTATCCGAATTTCTACCGATTTCTTGCAAATCTCCCTTGAGCATTTGAAGTTTTTAAGCTCTTAAAAAAATATGTTATTTTTAAAGATAATATCTATACAACCCCCACGCCGAAACGCAAATTATATGAAATTCCCTCGATAGAAAAAAATCGCAAAGTATGCTCCGAAAATTTTTATTTTCAAGCCTGTCTATTATTTAACAAGTTATAAGTATGAAAAAATTCACAATGTTTCTTTGAACGTTGTTTTAGACAATCCCCACGAGATTTTTGCTCTATTCTAAACAAGTTGTGTTTTATTAAACATTTTCACAATTTTCGCTTCACTTTCATCGTTTGAAATATTAGCGCGCTCTCTTCAACATTTGTAATTACATATCTCTCCATCTTCTTCTTTTCATGCTCGGGTACGGGGCCTTAACACGCTTTACGCTGTCACAAAAGATACACAATCACCCTTCAGGTCCATTTTGAACAAATTGCAATATCAGCAGAAAAACACAGTTGTGGTGTTATGTTATGTTTTGTCACAATTTGAAAGAAAGCTGAAACAACAAATAATCTGCGCTATAATAATAAACAGACTTTTTAAATGTCAAAAAAATTGCGCTGATTAGCCATTTGATGACAATGTTAAATTTGATTTGTATATTTTCAATCAATTTTACATTCATTTTAAGATAGTAATAAGAATTATTTTTATTGAGGTTTATACAAGCGAAGCTTCATGAACAAAAGACAGCCAATCTTAGTAATAATGCTTAATATTAAGTATAATAATGTATTGTTAAACAAATAATATTCGTTAAATATAAATATGTGTAATTATTTTTTATGTATGTGTCTAATATTAGTGATAATAAGTTAAGAACCACGTTCACTAGTTCAATAGGAAAAAAGTTTCGAGCTGGTCTCATATATATTATAGTTTATATAACATTATGTATATAAAGAAAATCTTTTATTATACTGGAGTCTAATTTTTGGAGCAGAAAAATGTATAGATTTTTTCCACGCTCACATATTAAACTAAAAAAGAATATTTATACCTCATCTTTGATTTTTATATTAATTTGATTTTATAAAGGCTAGTTCGGTGAGAAAATTTTAACTCTGTAAAGTTCTTTAGTGAAGTCCCTATTCTGACAGAAAATGTATTAAGTAACCAGGTACCTGTTCGGGCATTAAATAATGTCAACTCTAACAAATAAAGTCCCTGTTCTAGCAGAACTCATCAACCCTAACAAGTAGAGTCCCTGTTTAAACAGAATGCTTCAACTCTAACTAGTAAAGTCCCTGTTCTAGCAGAACTCATCAACCCTAACAAGTGAAGTCCCTGTTTAAGCAGATGCTTCAACTCTAACTAATAAACAAAACTCATCAACCCTAACAAGTGAAGTCCCTAGTCTAGCAGAACTCATCAACCCTAACAAGTAAAGTCCCTGTTTTAGCAGAATGCTTCAACTCTAACTAATAAACAAAACTCATCAACCCTAACAAGTGAAGTCCCTAGTCTAGCAGAACTCATCAACCCTAACAAGTAAAGTCCCTGTTTTAGCAGAATGCTTCAACTCTAACTAATAAACAAAACTCATCAACCCTAACAAGTGAAGTCCCTAGTCTAGTAGAACTCATCAACCCTAACAAGTAAAGTCCCTGTTTTAGCAGAATGCTTTAACTCTAACTAATAAACAAAACTCATCAACCCTAACAAGTGAAGTCCCTAGTCTAGTAGAACTCATCAACACTAACAAGTAAAGTCCCTGTTTTAGCAGAATGCTTCAACTCTAACTAATAAACAAAACTCATCAACCCTAACAAGTGAAGTCCCTAGTCTAGCAGAACTCATCAACACTAACAAGTAAAGTCCCTGTTTTAGCAGAATGCTTCAACTCTAACAAATCAAGTCCCCGTTCTAGCAGAACTTATCAACCCTAACAAGTAAAGTCCCTGTTTTAGCAGAATGCTTCAACTCTAACAAATCAAGTCCCCGTTCTAGCAGAACTTATCAACCCTAACAAAAACCTAACCTAACCTAACAATGAAAGTCCCTGTTTAAGCAGAATACTTCAACTTAACTAGCAGAACACACCAATCCTAACAAGTAACGTCCATGTTTTATCAGAATGCTTTAACTCTAACTAGTAAAGTCCCCGTTCTAGCAGAACTGATGAATCCTAACAAGTAAAGTCCCTGTTTGAGCAGAATACTTCAACCCTTACTAGTGAAGTTCTAGCAGAGCTCATCAACTCTAACAAGTAACGTCCCTGTTTTAACAAAATGCCTCAACTGTAATAAATGGCAGATTTATACTTTTCATTAGTATTCGCCACTTCATTTGCGCTGCCCCTTCCTCCTTCTTAAAAGTTGCCACCTGTCATAATCACTCACTTGTAGGCTCGGCGCCGCCCCCTGGAATCTGCCTCCCCCAGGCCGAGACCTATATGCCTATTGACAAATCCAGGACTGATCATAACTAGTACAGTTCCTCTTCTAGCAGAAAATCTAACCTCCAAAACAAGTCTCAGAATTTGTCCCAATCAAACTGAATGGTGTCCCAGATAACCAAAGTAAATTAGTATCCGTTTCTTTGGTTCCTGTATCTTGGGTTTACTGGGGTTTACTTGGGATAAACTGGTGTACCAATTAAGCGACCAAATACACGTTTCAAAGGCTTCTATCTTCAGAGTCCTTGTTCCACTGGTAGTCCTTATTCCACCAATAAAAGATGCTCCGAGGAACTAGCATCATTAATTTCTTCAACACCGGTAGACCTGCAGTAGGGAAACACACCAAAACACACACCCAACATTTATGCACAGTTGAATTTTTCCAAACGGGAACGGATCGTTTCCAAGACTCGTTCTTGGGCTCAAAATGGTTGTGGAATGATTTGCCGACCTCTGTTTCTCCTCTCTCCTACACGAGTCTCTTAAAAATCAAGTTTCACTCCTTCCTTTCCTCAAAAATACTCTCCCTGTGTAGTCCCTGAAGAAAAAGTTTTCCCTCAGGGCCTCCTGTGTGAAGCTAATATAAAAAGTTGTTAAAAATCACAGTAATTCTTAAACAACAGTTTTAATTCAGAATTCGGTTGACAGTCCAATATATGTAGTATAACTGCTATGCATACTAACCTGTTTTTCTGAATAATAATTTATTAATTTATTGGATAATCGCAAATTCACTTTGTGGTGTATTTTAACAAAAAAGTTTTGTGATTTTTGATAATGAAACATTGGTTTCAAAACATGTTGATAATTTTTATTAAATAAGTATTGTATTCAAAGTGTTGGTTTTCATTTAATTTATTAATTAATTATTTATTGTACTTCAAAACGGCCATAATATGAATTAGGCACAAAATAAAATTCTGTTAACCGCCCAAATATTAAATATCGCTTATGTAAATGTATATCGCTTACGTGTTGTATTATATAAATTACCATTTGATGCTGTTATATATTATATTGTAACTTATTTAAATAAATATAATCAAACTATGTGTTAGATGAAAAATATATAGAATGTTTTGTTAAATACAAGTGTTTTTTTACAAACCCGTATTCCATAGAAATCAATATTATCGGATTAGGAACAGATGATTGACTTGCAATAAAAAACAACACCCACCCCACGCAAGGTAGGTATGTAATAGTACCATAGAAAATAAAAACGAAGGGATATAATATGGCATGGAAGCGTGTGGACTGTCGTCGAGCTACAACCAAACTGCACGGACTATCAAAGCGCAAATGGTCTACGAGTATCTCATACATACTCTGAACCAAAGAATTTTTTTTACGTTAGGTACACACAGGAGGCCTAAGGAAAAAATTCCCTCTGGGCATATGTCATCTTTGGGGATGCTGTGTGGAGGGTCTTTTTATGGAAAGGAAAGAGAGGAAGTTCTGGGAAGGAAAAAGGTGCGAGGAGAGGGTAGGAATCTGGGGGTCATTGTGTCCAAGAGTCCAGCTGGAGAGGTCTAGGTTAGGTCTCCCTCAACTAGTCTCTCTCGATCCGGCCCGCCATGCAGTAGGTGGGCAAATATAGACAATCAAAATTTTGAAGTAGAAAAAATTAAATACTTGGGAATCATAGTTACGTATATTTAGAGACACTAATTCATAGCATTAACAATATTTTCGCGAATTAAAGCAATAAATGGTGTTTTCAGCGATAAATACGTTAAAACGCGAAATAGCATGGAGGTAAAGAACCAAGTTGTCTTAACCCAAATAAAAGAGAGTTGTCAAAAGAGTTCTGTGAAACTGGCATCTCATATGCTGAACTGTCAAGACAATGGCACTAATCTATTTCTTGGACACGCAGGTAAAATGTTTAATTCTGCGATTGTAGGTCAGAATATCCAGCGATCAGACGCTATTCTTTTAGCAAGTAAAAGTAAGCTTGAAGTAGTAGGCTAAAACTTCCGTCAAGTTTCACACAAATGCAGTTTCCTTCAAGCAGGCTCCATTGAAATATCTTTAGAACAGACTCAGGCTACCTGCATTGCATTAGAGATGGCAATCGGTCTGTTACAAAGGATCGTCTATAAGATTTTTTTTTAATTAACTCCGCACAGGAGGCCCTGAGAACAATAATTTCCCTCGGTGCCTGTGCATGTACATGTGTTGGACTATGCACCACATTCAGTGACTCTAGTTCCTTGGAGCATCTTCCGTTGTAATACCGATAAAACAAGGACAGCGATCCCACCTGACTCCTGCACTCTAAAGATTGCAATTATTTGATAAGATGAGAATCTATCAAACGTAGCGCCTGTTTCTGCAGTTGAGGGTTTTTCAGGTATTTCGGGGCTCCAGACCAGATGTGGCTGCCAAATTCAACCGTGGGGCGCACTTGCGATTTGTACAGGGTTAGCAGTTGTGTATTATTAAGGTATCCGCGGGCCCTGTACAATACGCCCAGCTTCTGAGAGGCTAATTTAACTCTGGCGTCGATGGAGCCCCCAAGAGATCAACAGTCCTCATCGGCACAGAATCAATAAGCCGCATCAAGTATTTGGGAGCTCCAACCCAGAGACGGCTTCCAAATGCTGACAAGTCCATTTTTCCTTATGAAGTGACCTTTATACTGAAAGTGGGTAGACAAAATAAAAAGACCATTTAAAACTTTTTTCTTACTTTAATTATAAATACATTGCAAGAAACATATTCATAAAAATTACGTGAAACAATTAAGTAAAAATTAATTATACATATAGTAAGTTGACGCATGCATTTTTTCCATGAGCGCTCGCGGGCGTAATTTAATCATGACGTTCATTTAACGTCGCTAATGAGAGTTAGCGTCCCGGGCGCTATTCGATATAAAAAAAAGATTCAGATTTATCGTTTCAAATATATAATATATATTTGCATTTGAAAGGAGTCCGCATTGTTAATCAATCACCAAACACTTTTACAATTTTACATATTTTTTCTAAGCACATACCGATCACTCGTGACTCGACAACAACTCGAATATGCAAACTTGCCCCTCTTGCAGGGAAATGCTCGTTTCACCGTGTCGCCTGGTTTACACAAAGATGCCTGTTTTGCACAAAGTTGCCTGTTTTACACCAACAAGACACCTCAAATCCAAGAAATTTCCGAGTCAAAGACACCACTTTTATGCAAAAATTATACTTCGAGATAAAGATATCTCCTTTGTGCAAAAATTACACTTTGAGACAAAGATGTCTCCTTTGTGCAAAAATTACACTTTGAGACAAAGATATCTCCTTCGTGCAAAAATTACACTTCGAGACAAAGATGATCGAGGCTGAAAAAGATGCCTCCTTAATGCAAAAATTACTCTTCGAGACAAAGATGTCCCCTTTATGCAAAAATTACACTTCGAGACAAAGATGTCTCCTTTGTGCAAAAATTACACTTCGAGACAAAGATGATCGAGGCTGAAAAAGATGCTTCTTTAATGCAAAAATTACTCTTCGAGACAAAGATGTCCCCCCTTTATGCAAAAATTACACTTCGAGATAAAGATACCTCTTTACACAAAAATTATACTTCCGAGATAAAGATACCTCTTTTACACAAAAATTACACTTCCGAGATAAAGATGCCACTTTTACGTTAAAATTACACTTTAAAGAGAAAAGATTACTCTTGTGCAAAAATTACACTTTGAGATAAAGATATCTCTTTTATGCAAAAATTACACATGGAGACAAAAATGTCTCCTTTGTGACAACTTTACTCTGTGCTAAGTTGTAAATTTTGCACAAAATTTCTTCTTTTACACAATTTTACAGCCCCATTAAAAAAATCTCAATACCCTAGTGATTGTTTGTATATTTAGCTCAAAATTCCAGATATATTTCAGAATTTATTTGTTAAAATAATGAATTTATTGAACTTTTCAGAGTAGTTATTCACACCGTCACAAGTGTTAGTTAAAGGGGCTAAATCATAAATTGGTGTCATAAAGAGGTGCAAAGGAGATTGTTAAAATTTCGGTATTTTAAACTGGCTTTTGTAAAGTAACGGCACATGATCATCAAATTCCCTACCATTTTTTTAGATGCGTCAAAATCTCACTTTTTACATTTAATCTGAAATTATTCTCATTTTCGTAACTACAATGTTTTAAATTGATTTCTTTAAAATTTGTCTCAATCTACACCCATTTTACGGATTATTCTTGTAGCTAAAAAAAAAATTACAAGCGTAGTTCATACAAGTAATATTTCCAACGATCCGAGCAAAAAAAAATGCACAATTACTTTTAAAAGGTCGCCTAAATTTACATTAGTAGTGGATTTATATTAATTACTTCTCTCTCTATGCAATTATAAAATATAAAGATTTATCCCATACAAACACGTGACACATAATATAACACTAGTTACACAGGTTCTACTAAGAATTTTAATGAGAAATTTCAATGTATTTCCAGCGTGCTAATTGGGTTGCTCTTTGACCATAGATACTTTAATCATTTGAATGAATACAATCGACTATAACTCTATATTATATGTATATAATATTTAAACATTGACGGAATGAAAATACAGAATTGATAATACAGACCTAGTCACTAAAGTCATTTGAAGCAATCTCCATTACGGACGAATGCTCCTGTATTTCTATAGCCAACTAAATAAATCTGAGAAAGAAGCGTAGAGGCTAAAATACCTATTTTCTATCCACAATATCACAACTTACTAATTTAATTTTTTTAAAGCATTGAAACAATAATACGCATTTAAACAAAAATGTTGACAGAACCGTAGCCGTAGGATTAATTCTATTTGAAATTAAAGACAATTTATACAATATCATAGTCATTATCGTTAATTAGATAATTAATTTAGAAGAATTGAATTTTTTTCACTAATTGATAGGACTTAGATTAACTGGTTATCAAAAATATCGTTTGAATCGATGGAGAAAATAAAATGACAACGTGTATCTACGGTCAAAGATAAAATGGTAAATTTCATCAGAAAATTGTTTTTGACGCTACAAAAATGCATCTTAAAATTAAACAATCATAAATTAAAAACATTATTCAATTTTAAAAATACATTTTTTTTTTCATGAAATGTCAATGAATTTATACAACAAATTAATTTTAATTTCGCCTCTGCGAACAATTTAAAAAAATATATTTTACAATTTAGAAAAGTACAATAATAAAGGAATACTTTTTAATTTGGAATCAGATCAGAGAAAATTAATAAGAATATTTTTGAAGTCACGAGTGAGCGAGCGTCGGATGAAGTTTAAAATTTAGGATTTTATTAGTTTTTGTCATCACCTGTCACACAACAATGAAATATCCATTCGACGTCAATAACCTACCTTTAATAATATGTAATTTAAAGTAGAGTAGATTACACTTACAACTATGCTTAAATTCCCTAATGAATGTGTGTTGTTGTTTTGTGGATTTTGTAAAATTATTATAATTATTTATATATTATAAATATTGTAGTTTGCTGGAACGATTCGTCGATTGAATGGTGTTTTTTTGTTTGTTTTTGTTTTCATAATATATACCTTCTTTAATTATTTAGATTTTCATTCTCTTTTACCGTTGAAAAAATGCACACTTTGAAAATGAAACAGCTCATGATGATATTAACTGGAAAAATAGAAACAAACACATTAATTAACAAACATTATATAATCATTATAATCGGTGACCCAAAACGATCCCTGTACAGTGAAACCCCCTTATAACTTTTTTTTTTTTTGTCCCGAATAGAAGTTCCTTACTGAACTCTTACATACTATTTTTTTTTTGTTTTATTTGATATTTTTCGGAAAACTAAATAAACATACAATTGCAAATTTCCACCATGTTTTTATTCATATTTTGAGCAGGCTTTACAATTTTTTAATCCGAAATCGTTGCTCATTGCTGAAGTTTATGGCAACTTTGCCACTAAAAATATTAATAGACATTAGCAGTTAAGAACCCACTCTGCAGGTTTTTACTGTTAGACTCTGCGGGCGGCTTTTGGTTCGGCCTCTGCCAGTTAGTGTTGGTGACCATTTTATAAATCCAATAGGAGCTGGTTCCAAAATTAACCCATTCCTCGTATCCACTGTCAACCAGTGGTGGCTAGTCACCGGGACAATGATGTCATATAATAGTCACCTTTACTTACATATTTTTAATCAGCGTAAATATAATGTTTTGTTATTTTAATAGTGTGGGGAATGAAACTTACTCTGTCTTAATATTTTTTTATTAAAACATCGCTTCCTTTAAAAACATAGATGTATGCAGATATTATGCAACAATCCTTAAATATCAAATTGTTAACATAACAAATTCACTAAACACTGCTCTGTAACTACTTTAATATGTAAAGTTGTACCTTTTATTTTTTGTACTATATACTTGTTATGTTGCTCCTGTACAACTTACCAATGTTACATGTAAAAGCCGTCAAGGCGTAAATATATATATTAAATATGTAACATACAGCCGAAGATTACCGTCAATCTTTCCATATCCGGAGAGATACACCAGATTCACAAATTCGTAGAATTTATACCAAGGAGGGGAACGTCCCTGTGCGTCCTGCTGACGGAAGTGGCGACATTTTGTGACGAATTCTTGAATTCAAAACCGAATTTCAAACGGTAGCTTTGTTTGAAATTCCACCTACACAAATATTATTTGTGGCGCGTATGGCATGGTGTCAGACATGCACTCGAAACTGGGTTCTGAAATTCAACCACGCAGACGCAAGCCTAATATGTAATACTATTCGATGTGGTGAAAAATTCGTAGTTGTATGTTGGTTTAGTACTCCAAATAAAGTGAAAAAAAATAGCCTTCACACGGGATGACCCCCTTAAACTTTTTCATTGATACGTGTTCGCAAGACAAATGTTCGGACATCCGCGTTCAACATTTTAAGAAGTTCGGTTTTTCACTTCCTTGAAGTCAAAAATCTATACAATTTATCACACATTATAATAATTTCCAGCAAAAGAAGCATTTTTGGAAAACCTTATAAGAGAGTTTCACTACAGTTTTATTATAAAATACAATAATTCCAACACCCAGGCAGATGTGCAGTACGCCCATGTTGTGATTGCACAACAGTTGATCCCGAACAGTTGGCCCCCGGCATACTTATATACAATATGTAGCGGTTTAGGGAAAATTCGGTATACAAAATACACTCACACAAAATATAACCCTGAATAGGTGTGCAGAGAGGATGTATCGCCGAATAACAAAAGTATAAGAAATATTTTCATTCAAATGCATCAAGAATAAAACTACTTCTCTATATACTGTGTACACCAGCGCATAAGGACAAAAATCGGCACTGTAAATAAATTCGTTTGATTTTCTTACCAACTTATTGTTAACTCGTCAAATGCAACGGGAGGAAACATGTAAATTTCGCGATGTTTTGACTTTGACGTAATATTTTGTGCTATTGTGTATTATATATACTGAAACACATTCCTTGAACAATAAACAATGCCTAAAAACAACATTACTTGCGTTTATTTGATGTTGTTTTACAATATTTTTCACGAGAATGCGACGCCACCAAATCTGGTAGCTCAAATGCCGCGGAACATCTGTTCGGAGACCATAAAGAATTCCATAGAAATTATTCCGCTTCCATAGGTGTGTTCACGGCATTTTATACCTAAAGAACAAGAATGCCCCAAGCGATTCTGATCTTGTTCTTCTCACATTTTCTTTATACATAAGGGTTAAAATTGCATTCCAAAATAAAAAATTTTTTGAACATTTTGGATTGTGCGCTGGCAATTAAAGATAATTTAGAAGTCGATTAAGTTTGAAATAGATAAATAATGCAAAATATATTATAATTTTATAATAATTATAATTTCAGGGAGCCAACTGTCAGATCACCCCAAGTTGTAAGGATGAAAGGAGAAAGAGGGGAGATTCAGTCACTATGGCTAAAGTCATTTCAAGCAACATTTCAATTCTGAGTGGTGGTTGTTACCAGGGTGGTGATGGCTGTGGTAATACTGAGAATATTTACCCCTCTGTAACATGCTATAAATATGCTATATACATTTATGTATGTATTATTGTTTTGTTGACTTTGATTGGGGTTGCCAAAAAAATATTTCTCATAGCACAAATCCAAAATTAATTAAGCTAAACCTCAGTTGGGATATTTTGCTAATGAATATTTGCAAACATGTGCCATTTTGAATTTGCGACCCATTATAATTCTCGGCTTGTTTCAGCTTTTGGGAGGCCGCCAATGGGTACCGCCGCCCCGGGAATAACCAACACCTCTTCCATAGGTCTCCGCAAGTGGTTCGCTATGTTTGGTGACTTAGCAGGGGTGCCCGGGTTCACGGGATGAGATTTTGCCAGGTCTTGCCTGATCGAGAGAGACTGGTTGAGGGAGGTCTTTTGACCTCTCCAACCAGAATACCTCGACCCATCACCGCAGTGGGAGGGATAGATTCATACATCCGCCACTCCTGGACACACTGATCCCCAGATTCCTACCAACCCCTCATACCTATTTGCTTCCCAGAACTTCCCCTCCTTCTTTTCCTTTAAAAAACCCTCCACACAACATGACACAACATGACGTTGGCCCTGAGGGAAATTATTTTCCTCAGTGACCCCTGTGTGGAGCTAATGTAGAAAAAAAAAAAAAAGACAGCCGTAAAACCATTCAATTTTTCAATAGTATCCTTGTTTTCAGTATTAAAATGTGGCATCGAAAAATTATTTATTATGCTGCATATAAACAGGTAAGTATTGTTTGCGGTTGCTTCGTTCCTTTCCCATAATTGTGGCTCGGCTCACGGTAATACTTACCTATTTATATGCAGCATTACACAATGCAAGTAAATTCATCTTAAAATTAAAGTTATGTTGTTAGTTCATTCATTATTTGTACCAAACACCTAATAGTAAAATAAAAGAAACATTAGAATTACAAATGTTGAAATAGAAATTCTCCCGGTTATATAAATAAATAATAATATAAATAATAATATAAATAATAATATAAATAATAATATAAATAATAATATAAATAATAATATAAATAATAATATAAATAATAATATAAATAATAATCAACTAAGGTTTTTATAATCCATTCAAATAAATTGAAATAACCAAACCCTAATATAGATAATAATGTAGCATAGCAAATTAATAATATTGCAGGAGCAGTCTGGTTAGAAAATAAATTAATATTGTTAAGATAGATTTTGATAGGTGTCTTCAAATTATAAGCTCCTCAAGATGGGGTGAGGTTGAAGGGAGTTTGGAGGGAAAGGAGATGGCAGAGGAAGGTTGGGAAGCATTTGGCTTTTCAGATCTGGTCACCAAAAACGCTGGTTAGTGTCATTTCAAACAACGTGTCGATTCTTAATGGTTGCCTTTCACCAGGGTGTAATTTTTTGACGTGATAATGTCTTATAAATCGATGAACGCCGGCTGCACTCACGAAAAAGCATGACTCATTGTCACGTTCCGCCCGAGCCGAGCGTGCAAGCGAGAGCGCGGAACAAGCGTTCGGCCTAAACATTCGGCTTGTGACGCATCTATCTCTTGTCCGTAAACCGACTTTACAGGCAACCAATTATTTTTTTTACATTGTCTCGATACAGGAGGTCCTCTGGAAAAAATCCCACAGGGCCTACGTCATCTTTGGGGATGCTGTGGGGAAGGCCTTTTTAGGGAAGGAAATGAGAGAAAGTTCTGGGAAGGAAAAGGGTATGGGGGATGAGTAGGAATCTGGGGTCAGTGCGTCCAGGAGTGACGGACGTATGAATCCACCCCTCCCTCTGCAATGCAAGGCGATAGATCGAGAGAGTCCGGCTGGAGAGTTCTAGGTTAGGTCTCCCTCAAACAGTCTCTCCCGATCCGGCCCTTCACACAGGAGGTGGGCAAACGCATTCGCCACCAAGACCTTGACAAACCCCGTGATCCCGAGCAACCCTGCTAAGTCATTAAACATAGTGAACCATTTAAGGTGACCTACAGCGGCAGGCGGCGGTACCAAAACTGAGTGTATCTACCATTTTATGGCAGCACCGATTGGGCAATGAGATTACACAGAAGGTATGAGGGAGGAGAAGGATTACCATAAAAAGGTGATTATTTTTATAGTACTTGTATTAATTTGTGAGGTTATTGTAAAAAAAAAAATACCAGAGTTCTTCAAATAATTCCCTTTTTTGCTGAAATTGAAAAAACCACTGAAGAGAAAATCCAATTGAAGTGTGTTGTGGGCTTATCTGATGTGCCCGAAGAAAGGTCAATTTTCTCTTACTTCTGAGATTAATCAAATTGTTTCAAATAACAAAATTCTTTCTAGAGCATAAATCAATTTCATTGGTCTATCAGAAAAAAGTTATAAAATTGATTCATGTAACAAAATTCTTTCCAGAACAGATTCCGAACAGAGCCGAAAGATTTACTTCAAATCAGTGTTGATCACACTTGCACAGATTTTCTGTTCAGTGGAAAAAACGGCAACCGGATAAAAAAGAACAACTCAGAACCATGTAACTTCAACACCCCCTTTGAATTCATTAACAGGTCGCGTGCCGTTGGCGCACCGGTGCGCGCCCTATAGCCGAATAAAAATTTAAAAAAAAAAACTTTTTGATATGCGATTTTAAACCTTATGTATAAAGAAAATGTACGAAGAACAAGGTCAGAATCGCTTGGGGCATTCTTGTTCTTGACGTAACAGATATAAGGAACACACCTAGCCACTCAAATAATTGTCTTTGGACATTTTTATGACTTTGGAAATGGGCATTTCTGCCGCGATTCGAGCTGTCAAACTTTGAGCGTCGCGTGTCATAAAAAGATCGATAAACCTATCAATTTGTCTAATAAACGCAAGTAAAGTTGTTTGTAAGCGTAGTTTGTTGTTCAAGGAACGTATTTCGGTAAATATTATATACCAAAGCATAAAATTAACCCACAAAATTTACGTCAAAAGTCAAAACATCGCGAAATTTTCGAGTTTCATCCGTAAATACCGAGGCATGCAACCGGTTAAAGTGATGAAAAAAATTGATTAACTCGTCCCGTGCCACTGAAGGAACTGACAGCTGAAATGCTCTGAAAAAAACTCGGCCAGAGATCCATAAAGAATTCATAGATTTTATTTCGGTTCCATTGATGTGTTCAAAGCATTCTATACCTTAAGAACAAGAATGCCCCAAGCGATTCTGACCTTATCCTTCATATTATAATTAAGGTTTAAAATCGCATTTCAAAAAATGTTTTTTAGAGTTTAATTTGGCGCGCGCCGGCGCGTACTCGACAAACAAAAAGTTAATTTTGTTATGTTAGGATGAGCTATTTTTCATGACAAAAAATTCTTAACTTTTTATGACTTTTCAAAGGGGTGTTGAAATTGCATGATTCTTAATTGTCATGGAACCAAAAGAACATGATTAAAGAAAAAGTTAGGTTAGGTTTGTTATTTTTCTTCAATGTTCTGTTTTACCTTGGAACCAGTAAAAACATACAAAATGATGAGAAATATTAATATTAGAAGATTTTTAGGAGAGAATAGGAGTGAAGAGCGTAACATTAAGATTAGTTTCACATAAGCAATGAAAGCAGAATAATTATATATGACATTAGGTTGGATGCGTTCACTAATCCCCAAGCAATTAATATTATTTTTGTAAATATATTCAGAGTTTAGTTCTATTGTTATATTATAATAATATATTGAATTTTGATGGGTTTGTACCTTAGAAAACGTGCTGCGTTTGCAGTAGTGAATTAAATATATTTTTATTCTCGGATGTCAAAGTTTTCGTCTCCATTTCAACATTTTACACTTAAATACACTGAAATAAAGAAAAAAAATAATAGAAAATAAAAATAAAAGCATTATTAATATTATTTTAATTACATAAAAAATAAAAACATATATTTTTGAGGGTGGGCATATTTAGTTGTGTTATAAAAGTTGATTGCATAGGCAAAAGTGAAATTATTTCTTTGAATAAAACTTATTTGTAAACTAGTCCCGCCAGAGCTCGTATGGACGTCATCAATGTTTGTCTTCTTCCTTCTCACAAATCTTGTTTGAAAATGAAAAATACAGAAGATACTAGAATGATGACGTCACAAACAATCTCTCGCCGGGACTAGTATAACAGTTTGTGTAAATATTAAAAATATTTTAGTTCTGACTGATATAAACCACACTAAAGCAATGTTATTATGTTTGCTGTAGACAAAAAGCTGACAAATTAGATCAATTATACACATAAATAAATAATATAGAATATCTTCATCTGCAAAACAAACAATCAAAAAAACTCCACCAACATGGAAAAAACAACCAAAACTAAATTAAATACACACGGCATTTTCGCCAGAGTTTGTAGACGTTTTTACAATTTTTATGCTTTCCATATTACTAGAAGTTGAGATTTATTTTTTAACTACCATTATGCACTCTGCACTCATTGCCCAGAACACTAATGAAGAGTGGACTCTTCAGTGGACATCTTTAATTTATCACTTAAAAATGCAAAAGATTGTTGCAGGGGCAGTTCAGTTTTACCGTCCAAATTCTATTGTGTAGGAGACAAAAAAAAAACTTTTGAAGAGGTCAACTCCGCAGCATGCCAAAACTATTTTGTGGCGGGAATTTCATTCACAATATAACTGATGTCGGTTGTCTGTTATCGCTTATTTGCCACTATCGAGAATCATGGACACTTAGAGTTAGTGAAAGAAAACAGAAAGGCGCCCTTGAAATGTGGTGGTGGAGAAAAATCCTTGGGATTCCATGGACAGCAGATGCACAAATGTGTCCATTCTGGAAGAGCTAGGGATCTATAATAGGCTTTCAACTATTTGCCTACAACGTATTTTAAGATACTTTAAGATGCTCGCCAAATTGAAAACTCCGACTTGAAGAAACTCATAGTCACTGGCAAAATGTATGGCAGAAAAAGCAGGAGAAGGTACTGATGCGCTGGAGATGAACAAGTATCACTGACTGTCTGAAATGTGTGAGGTTTGTTCAAAAACTATCACGAATATTAAATTTCCGCAGGTTACATATATTCGATTTTTTTGTGGTGTTATGTTGGTACTCATGTCTCTCACTTATGCCGACAAGTTCGGCCATTTTGAATGTTCAGTAAATTTTTTACAGCTGTTTTGCTTGCACAAGTTTTGGCTTGTCGTCGATTTTTGTCTATACCAAAAAATGGATCAAGGTTTTGCTTACAGTTTTCTTCGATTGCAGGGGCGTGGTGCATCATGAGTTCTTGCCACAGGATAGAACGGTCAATAAGGAATATTACCTACAAGTTATGCGCAATTTGCGCGAAGCGATCCGCCAGAAAGAAGAACAAAAATTGGCTTTTGCACCGTGATAACACCCCTGCCCGCACATTGTTGCTTGTGCGCGAATTTTTGGTCAAAAACAACACACTAACAATGCTGCATCCACCGTATTCCCCAGATCTGGCCCCCTGTGACTTTTTTTTTGTTCCCGAAACTGAAGAGGCCCATGAGAGGACAACGCTACGCTACGCTATCTTGAGGAGATAAAGACGGTATCGAAGGAGGAGTTGAACAAGATCACAGAAAATGATTTTTTGTAGAGCTTTGAGGATTGGAAAATACGTTGGCACAAGTGTAGAATATCTGGTGGGGATTACTTTGAAGGGGACAAAATAGATATTCATGAATAAATAAATAATTTTTGAAAGAACACAAAATTCGTGATAGTTTTTGGACAAACCTCGTAGGAGTTTTCAGCTATCCACGCAACGCAGAAACGCGAGGAGTGGTGGAGCCTTGTCCGCCACGGAATTTGGAGTAGGGGTCACTCTTGTGAGGAAGCAATGAAGGGAAAGACTTAAGAAGAACAATATCCAGTGGTGGTATCATGAACTAAGTATGCACCCAGGCGGCATTCGTTTGAATTTCAGAAAAGTGATTTTTAAACGAGTCTCAGCGAGAGCTCGTACGGATGTCATCTTCCTTCTGAGTCTTATTTGAAAATGAAAAAGACAGAAGATACTAGAACGATGATGTCACAAATGATCTCTTGCTGAGACTAGTAGACTGTATGACGCTTAGGCGGTAATGTTACTTCTCCGACGGTAGGTGGTTTGTTTGTTGCCCATTTGGCGGCCTGCTAGATAAGTATGTCAGTATAAGTTAGGTTAGGTTAAGTCAGAGGGTATATTTACCGATTTGACAGTTGCCTTGATGAAGTCTTTCTTGTGTGCGAGGTCAAAGTCGGGGTAGTGGCTGTACACCTGCTTGCAGACCGTCTTCATGGTGATCTCCTCGAGGTTGGCCCCCTCCAGGATCTGCTTTACATACTTCTTGATCTCATCGTCCTGACACAAATGTAAAACATAACCAATTAGTTTACGGGCAACAGAATGCACAGTTTGCCGAGAATGTCAAAAATAAAATTAGGGAGGAGAAAAAAACCACAGGGATTGATGAATTTATTGATAAGAGTTACTGTTACCACTTCACAAGCAACTTTTTCCCACTGTAATGATGATACATAATAGGGGCCCTACTAATAAGCATGTTTTAATTTTACACAACTGGTAAACAACCATATGTGGGGTTAACGGTCGTTTATCGTTTGTGTAAAATTTAAAACACGCATTAGTGAGGGGGGTAAAAATTATTCAAATATTGCAAAATTTTTTTAATCCTAAGAAAAAAAATTCCCTCGGGGCGTATGTCATCTAAGGGGATGCTGTGTGGGGTATTTTTCTGGAAAGGATGGAGAGGAAGATCTGGAAAGGAAAAAGGTATGACTTTGAGGGTCAGTGTCCAGGAGCGACGAACATATGAATTCTCCTCCCACCGCGGTGCAAGGCGATGTTCCGAGAGAGTCCCGCTGGAGAGTTCAAAACTAGTCCCGCCACGCAGTAGGCTGGAAAACGCAAATGCCCAAGACCTAGACAAACCCGTGAACCCGGGCACCCCTGCTTACAAAATGCAGCTTGCCACTTGAGGTGACCTTTGGCAGAGGTGTTGGTAATCCAATAATTGGTGCCCGGGTGGTAGTGCCCATAACAGCCTCCCAAATTGGTTTGGCAAGTTACAAAGTTCACCAGAGTTGTACGTAAATGGATGTTTGGCCACGTCTCCTGATGCAAAGCGATGTGTGTTTCTAAATCCTGTTAGGTGTGTAGATGGTTAGAATAACAAACTCACGGTAGGCGGGTGCTTTCCCTTCTTGGCGGGCGCCGCATTCAGAGGGCGGTCTTCCTCTTCTGATCCGTCCTCATCCTCTTCCTCCTCCTCTCCGTCCTCGCTGCCGTCCTCCTCCGACTCGTCCTCCGAGGAGCTGGCAGCCTTGCGCCCCTTGCCCTTCATTATTACAATAATATTACATTTTTGCATAGCATGTTCGTGTTATTTCACTTCTAATGAATTGAAGAAGATAACAAAAACATCTCTCAATGAAAATATGAAATAGACGGATACACAGAAAATAAAGGGTTAACAGTCACAACTAGGAATCAAACCTAGTCTAGGAAGAGCGTTTTTCAAAATTTTGGGAAATGCTTTACCCAGTTTCACATATTCCCACAGATCAACAAAAGGTGAGAGGAACGAACTAAGTTGCGCGAAACAGGTAGAGGGTGTGTGCGTCTTCCCTTTCAATGATTTTTCACTATACGAATCAAAGCTCGTTCACACACAGCTATAAAACCGCGAGCAGATATCTGTTGAACAGCGAGCGCTTATTTTTGTACCTTCACACGACGCTATCAAATATTTATTTCTGTGGTAGGAGAGCGGGTCAGATGAATTAGGGGGCGGCAACGGAATGCACATTTTTTGTACTGAATCTGTCAACTCAACATCTCGTCGCCTCAGTTCTTATTTGTCCAATAGACCATTTTAGTTTTTGTTCAATCTCCACTTTAAAATTAAAAATAAAGTATAAAAAAGGAAAGTTTATCACAACTAAGAATTATTTAAACTAATGAGACCTTTACCTTTACGAAATAGCTTTATCTTAAACACCTCCCATAATGTTTCCTTGAAATAATGAAAGAAAACCTTCTCCTTCTGTAAAATTTTCTAATGGTTTATTGGACAAATACGAACTAAGGCAAGTCATCCACCAGTCTAGGCAGTTCCGTAATTAAAATGACCCCCTCTTCTGTTTTCGTCGGACAGGGGGGGGGGCGCTTAACTTTTCGCATATTGCCCCTGGAGCGGTTCCGTCGTGAGATTGTCTATGGTTGATCTGCGCATAATCCGCTTAAGGTGCGAACAGTCTGAAGGGATTATATGGAGAGCGTTATTTGGCGTGGGATGATCTTTTATATTTTATAGCTGTGTGTGAACGAGCTTTCAGAGTTTACAGGCTTAGTCTTCCAAAAAAAATCTTACAATTGAGTACAATTCTCCTGTCTGGAACCCACATTATAATATTTGTGTACAAGCTGTTGAAAGAATACAAAACAAATTCTTAAATTATGTTGAACTATAACACCATTTTAAATGATATGAATATGCTTAAATTGTCAGGTAGAAGGAATTTCACTGACTTGGTATTTCTATATAAAATTTTAAATGATATAGTTGATAGTACGGTATTGCACGCATTGATAAGCTTTCAGATTCCACTGCGTAATACTAGAAGTCGGGATTTATTTCAGTGCAGAAATTCTGGGACTAACTACTGTATGTATTTCTCTTTGCCCAGAATACTAATGGAGGGAAATAATCATACCAAGTCAGTGGACATCTTCAATCTATCTTTAAGCAAATATAAAATACTGTTACTGAGGCAGTTCAGTTATGTACAATAAATGTAAAGGTTTTAAAAAATAGGTTTGACTATATTTCATTGTTATGATTTAAAATTAAAATTATTTTTTAATTAAACCCGTTCAGTGGTCATCGTGTTCCACATACCTTGGGCGGGGCTCCCTTGGCGGGGGCCTTGCCAGCCTTGGCGGGTGGCGGGGGAGCGCCCTTCTTCTTGGCGGGCGGTGGCGGTGGAGGCGCTTTCCGCTTGGAGGCGGAGACCACCGCGGCCTTGGGCGGGGGCTTGGCCGGCGTGGCGGGCTTGCGGCCACGTGCTATCACCACGGCCTTGGCTTTCTTGGACGGGGGCTCTTGGGTCAGGGGCTGGAATGGAAAATTAAATATTGCATATAACTTGTTTATTGTAACTTTCAGTTGTGACACTGTAGGTCCTCTCTAACAGAATAAGGGGTAAATGTGAAAGAGGTGTATGTGCTTAGAACAGGTGAAAATGGAAGGGAAGAGAAAGTTAGTTTCAGAAATCAGCAGCAGCATAAGTACCCTTTCCGCCGGGCAGAAAAGTCTCACAGTAAACTGCACTGTAAACCGTTATCTTACTTTCGGTCTTTACTTTTCTGCGCGGCGGCCTGAAATGGCGCGGGGCACGTCCCGCTCCGAACTCTGTGTGTAAAGGGTACTATAGACAAAATTAACCCCTCAAGCTAATTTGTTCGGTTTTCAGAACAATCCATATACGTCTCATAGAAATCGTTGTCTCCCTTACTATCAAGGTTAGAAATATGATATAAATGGTTTTAGAAAGAGAAAACCACACTTCATATTCTAATCTATAACTACAAAATAATTCAAATTTACACCTTTATGAAACCAGTTTCCAACCGCAATTTGAAATATTATTTTACATGAAACGATAAAAAAATGAATTAACCATATCATTTATAATACATTTATTTATCTAATAAAATATGAGTGTTATATTTTTTTCATTATCAGTAATTTTAGTTAGAAAAAAACGTAAAAGTGAGCCATTTTATAAATTTTTATATTTAAAAAATTGTATGTATATTTTGAATTATAAAATCTGAAAGCGTATTTCATCATACTTCAAAGGCAGTTTTTAGTTTTTGGATACATTCAGAAATATTTGACCTTCTTGAAGAGGGATTAAAATAATCAAATTAAAATCGATTTCTGAGTTCGGACTAAATGGCAGGTCTAATAATGCTATTATATCCCCCAACACTTGTCTTGACAACATGAATACTAGGAATAAGGTATAGGTTAAGGTGTGGATAACTCACATCGGAATCCTGTCCTTCACTGTCGCTGGCCGCTGCCTCGGAGCCACTCTCGCTCTCACTCTCTTCTTCAGAGTCGCTGGGAGGTTTCCTTCCTCGCCCGCCTCTCTTAGGAACAACCTGGGGACAAAAACAAATAATGCACATTAGTTAACTCTACTTGTAACTAAACTATGAGGAAAAAAAACAACAACTTCTAATAGCTTTCATGGTTTTTTTTAAATGTATAATATTCACTTGTAAGTATTGTTCAAACTTTTTCATGTAACTCCGTCTGTGTAAAACCTACAGAAGTAATATTTACAGAGCAGACAAAGGACTAGAGATACAAAAAAATTAAGGGAGCAAAAACAGCTTAGGCGAGTTTGAAGTTGTTTTTTTTTTACATTAAGAGACCCTGAGGATTATAAAATAATTTCCCTCAGGGCCTGTATGTATCATCTGAGTTGTGTGGAAGTCTTTTTGAGGAGAGGAAGGAATGAACATTGGTCTTGAAGAGACATCCATGTTGTAGGAAGGGGGAAACACAGAGGCTGACAAATTGTTCCACAGCCGAGCTGTTTAACACAAGAACGAGTCAAAGAAGCGACCCATTCTCATGTGACAAATGTCAACCGTGTACATGTTTTGGGTGCACGTTTGGCGTGTTTGATAAGAGTACCCCAATTCCACAAATATTCTGAAATCCTCCTATTAAAAAAATACATCTTAAAGTCACGTGGAAACATTTTATGCGGGTATTCCCACGCATGAAAACGCGTCCATAATCTGCCTCGCCTGATACTACAAAAACGCATGTACCACACATAAAAACCCTAAACAAATTCTCCGTAAAGATTAACTTCCCCATATCGCAGCCAATGGGTATTATAAACTCAAGACGAAAGTAAAAAGGGGCCTTTTTGACCCAGAGCTCCATAAACCAGTAAATTAAAAGTCAAATCTTCTTCCCTTGTCCTGTTAGTTTAAGGGACCCATCTCCAGGCTTTCCTATCCTGCACTAATTCAGCGATCTCCGTCCATAGTAGACCCAGCCTCTCGTCACACAGCCTCCAGAGCTGCTTCTCCCAACCGTGTCTGGGGTGACCCACTTAACATCATCCCTCTCAAATTGCCTTTTATTATTTTCAGCATAAGCAGTCCCGTGGCTTTCTGGAGCAGACATCTCGGATAGTGGAAAAAATGCCGAATATGAAAGATTAGTTGCAATATGATTACTATTAATACCTTTGCTTTCTTGGCGGACCCCTGCTTGGGTCTGCCCCTGCCGCTCTTCTTGCGAGTGGCCCCCGCGCTGCGCCTAGCCCCGCTCGCCTTTCTCTTGCGCCCCACCAGTGGACCCTCGCCTCCCGCAGGATCAAAGTCAGAGTCTGCGTCCTGCCCGGAGCCACTGGGGTTGTAAGAGCCCTAAACATAATATAAGACAAGTAAGTTATTTGTGTAAAAACTAACCTTTTTTATACAACAAGTAAATATTAAATTGTAAAACAGTGTAAAATGGTGAAATAAAAACATTGTTATGTATAAGATTATTTTTGTTATACGGTAAACCATTTTAAACGATTTTCCAAGGGATTGGAAAAAAAACTTGTTTTGAAAACCTTATCTAGGAAAATAGATCTATTTTTTATTTATCTGCAATGGACTGAAAATAAATAATTTCATAAAATAACATTTTAGTCTCTCTTAGGTTTTCCAAGGGTTTGGAAAAACCCACATATGTAGGAAAACTTAATACATGGGATAAATTGGGATTTGGGCCATTTTTCAATTTCTGTTTCCAAGACACCAAAAAAATATCTGTGTGCAGTTCACACGCGGTATAAATGACACCTTCAAAAAACTAAAGTAGGCAAGAGTGAGGAGGCTACAAAGCACCGCACAAAGATATATATTATTCTAACTCATTCTCTCGCAGGCTAAATTCTATAGATGTATGGTTTGTCTCTTTTTTGTTTCGAATTTCATCACAATGGTGCTAAAGAAGCTTTTACTTAAAAACTCCTTACGTAGGTTTCACTTTGTGTAATATTCGAGGGATGATATTTATACTAGATTACTCCAAAATCAGTATCCAATTTATTATAACTTACATTTTTTATTATTTAGTGTAATTTTTAGCATCCATTTTGAATTTACTAATTGGTGTAGATTTTATAGTTTCTGGCAGCGAATTATAATATTTCATCAATTTGCTGGATATTGGCTTTGCCCTTTTTTGGTAGTCTGATTTCATTGCACGTCTGTTGTGTTATGTTGTTGATAATTTTGTTTGAAAAGTATTATGCAACAAGTTGTTTATCATTTTATGTATAAATATCAAAGCGTTCAAGGTCAGCATCTGTTTCACTGTTAGCCAATTTAGTTCTTTTAACATTTTCGTTACTTTTGAAAATCTATTCGGCCTAAATAAAGGAGAATTTTTTGGAGAATTTGTAACCAATTTTGTTATACGTCATTACACAAGAAAAGAATTGTTGAGCAGTAGTTAAAACATGGAGCAATAATGAAATTTTATATAGTGATTGTAGGTTTTCTGGAAATTTCTTGATGAATTCTTTTCATGGGCGAGGAAATAAAGGTTTGGTTTTGTAAATGCTGATTCTTGTTTGCCTGAATGTAGTATATAGTCAGCCCCGCAATATAGAGAAGACATGGAGAAAGGGAAAGGTACTCACATCGGATTCGGCAGAGTCTTCTCGAGCCACCTTGGGCCCCCGCACCTTGCTCTCAGGGTCCGTCTCGTACTCTTCATCTGAATACCCTGCAACAAACAGCTCGTGACTAACCACTCTACAGACAATCACTCCCCACAAGAGTAGTCCATACTCATAGAATATGAATAACAAAAATGCCTTGCGGGCATTGTACCAGACGGGACCACGATTATGACTTATTATATTTATGTTTTAATTTAACTTAGCGTCGCTTAATGATTTTATTTGTTTGTTTCTTTTTTAACTTAGCGTCATTTAGAGATTCAGCGAAGAAGAGGATGAGTTCCTTGAAGGCCGTCCTCTTCTTCTAACCTAAAGGGGGCTTGTTGGATGTTAAAACGAAGACGAAGACGGTACGTTTTCATCTTCGTACATTGAGGTTTAATTTGGGTGACTTAGCAGTCACCCATTCGTGGTATAATAATGTATAACTGATGTTTTATTAATAAAGTTAATAAATTTGTGTTTTATGGGCTATCGGAGAGGTCGAATGCGAGGACAGGGTTTTGCTGTGCCCGGTCTCGTTTTCGATTTCTCCGTACGCCACTGTGGGCGAAACTTGGCCTTGCCACGGGACCAAAATGCCTGGCGGGGAGCGGGGGGCTCCCGCTCCCCTGTCCTTCCCCGCGTCCTACCTTCGGGCGGACCAATTAGAGCCCTCCTTCTGGGGGTTAGGTATTTTGGTCCTGTTTGATGCCTGGTGTAGCTCGCACTGTTTAGTTGAATTACGGGAGTCTGGCATTATGAATTACGAAATAAATAATATGAATTGATAGGCCAGACTCCCCTTACCATGTTTATGTAGGTTAACCTAGAGTAAGTTTAGTTTTAAGTTCAATAATTAAGAATCCCCCCAATAATGTCACTCCGGGGGGCCGATGATCTTTTTTGTATCTGGCATAAAAAATCGAAATAAATTATAAGGAGAGAGGTCGGGAGGTTCAGAAGGAAGCACGAAGAGAGGCGAATGATTGCTACTATGGTGACCTCAGCTATGATGACCACAGCAGAGGTTACGACCCGCTAAAACTCAGACTGCTCGGAAAAGGAGACAGTTTGCCGTTTCCACCCCAGCCAGCGGCAAGGTGGGGGTGCGAGCTATATATACGGGGCTGCTACCCCTATATCGTCACTTCTCTCGACCGGTACCATCACAGCAATCTTCGCCTCACTGCCTGACCCGACTTCTCTCCGGACTTTTTGGAAATATTGGACTTATTTCTTCCCCTCTGGACACCTCCACCCCCCGGGACCCAGCGGCTACCAGGACTACCCAGCGCCTATCTACAGTCTTTGTGGGAGTAACCAGGACGTACCCTACAGGCATGTTTCGTGATGCAAATATTTGCCTAATCGATGATTAAATTTCCAATACAAAACAGTGTTTACGAAATTCAGATGGGATGGAGATTTACAATGTCAGGCGCGTGTAAGTGATACGGAGCGCATGGCTATTGGGCCAAACGGAACATTTGTTTCTATTCAAATTTGTAAGGAAGGTATTTCTAGTGTTATTCATTCTATGGTACTGGGAGTTGACCAATGATTAAACAAAATACCCAAGAGAAGGTCCTGGCATACCGATTCAAATACATACCGAACATTCTGTCCAAACAGTTATACAAAAATGGCGGCAATGCTGAACCGTTTTCGTGATTATTATTCAGTTTGTATAACTCGTTATATGCCGATGGCGTGCCGGCGCGGTCGAAACAAAACTTTAAAAAAAAAATTTAATGTGATTTTAATCCTTATGTATAAAGAAAATGTATGAAGGACAGGGTCAGAATCGCTTAAGGCATTCTTGTTCTTAAGGTATAAAATACCTTGAACACACCTAGGGAAGCGGAATAATTTCTACGGAATTCTCTATGCTCTCCGGCCGAGATATTTCGCGGCATTTGGGCTGTCAAATTCAAATTCAGTAGCGTTGTTCTCGTGAAAAAGATTGTAAAACATATAATTTCATCAAATAAACGCAAGTAATGTTGTTTTTAGGCATAGTTTATTGTTCAAGGAATGTGTTTCGGTAAATATTATATACAACAGCATAAAATAAACCCACAAAATACTACGTCAAAGTCAAAACATCGCGAAATTTACGAGTTTCCTCCCGTGGCACGTCACGAGATAAAGTAATAATTATATTATTGGTTCCATTTTGGTCGCCATTTTTGTACAGCCATTTGCTTGGACAGAACGTTTTATTGGTGTATCAAGTCTTAGGGTATTTTATTTAGTCCAAAAAATATTCTTGGCGATTGTTAGGGACCTAAAAATTTTGCATTATTTTTCGACAAAATTTGCTGTTACTTTTGTGAAATTTTTGGGAAAAGTATTGTTACTTTTCAGGAAAAATGTTGGTATTTTCCACCAAATTGATGTTTTGAAACATTTCGCAGTAAAACCGTAACATTGAGTTGTTAAAAGTAGAAAGAAAGCCCGTACCTCGGTTGTTGACCTTGATGGCTGCGTTTCGGCGCGGGCGTCCGCCGGGGGTGTTGGAGTCCGATGGCGGAGGGCGCTCCTTGATTGCGCCGCGAGCGTGTGGCGAACAGTTCTTGGGCAGTACCAGGAAGCCAACCACGCGAGTCGCCAGGTCGCTTGGACCTCCTGGAATTGCAAACAAACAAACAAACGATTAACAAGAGACTTTCACAAACAAAGAAACATTCTTTTTTATATATTAAGATAAGGAATTATACAATTTGTTCAACTGAAATAAATTCCAAAGAAACGTCACTTTCCCAATGACAATTTTTTTTTCAAACTTTCTTCAGGTAGGTACCATAATATTAAAAATCTCAGTAAGAATTAGCCACCTAATCACAGCAAGACTTGCTTTAATAATAAAGTGGATGCAGCTAATTTTCAAAACCATTAGCAGTAGCAGTAACCAAAACCAGTAGCAACGGCCTCCATAGTCGAGGAGTACGGTACTCGACAAGCAATCAAAGGTCGCGGGTTCAAATCCCGGATGCGCAGTAAATTTTATTTAATTAAGTATCAAACAATAAATAGTGTATTTGCAGCACTCTCCAGAGTGGAAGATACTCTCAGTATCGCCCTAAAGACATTCAGAATTGAAATGTTGCCTAAAGGCTTTAGCCATGTTTGGTGACCAGATCTGAATAGCCAGGTATTCTCCCACCTTTCTCTCCCCTTTCTTTCTCTTGTGCAGAATTTACATAAAAAAAATAATAATTTAAAAAAATTGTGTTTTGGGGACTTTTTTGTAAAAAATCATAAAATTCTGGGAATTTAATTATCATTGCCGCAATAGTATTGAGGGGTAGAGCAGGACCCAGATATTTTCCTTTGAAGATGACATGGATTCTTATTGAAGACGAATGAAAACTAACCTCTCTTGTCAAGGTCCAGCATCTCGCACAACATCCTCAGCTGCTTGGGCTCCAACTTCTGGACCTCCTCGATCTTGGACTTGTACTCGCTGGAGTCCTTCTCAAATTCGTAGCCCTTGAACTTCTTGATATTTCGTTTTATAAGATTGGTACGGCAAATTTGCTGTAAACAAAAGAAAGGGAAATATTTATAAACTTAACCACTGAAGCAACAGCGCAAATTAAAAAATTTTTCTCTGATAGCTCGACATTTTTTGGTGATCATTTTGAATATTTTCCACCCAAATTAAAAAAAATCATACCTCCAAATTTTAATATGGAGATATATAAATTGATTATAGATCTATACATCCAATGAATTCACCTACCTTTTGTCCATTATTACATATTCATAGGATTTATAAAAAAAAATATTATAAAATCGTAAACTTCTACTTAATTACTTACAAATAAGGGAAAGTTTGCCAAAATTGACAGCAAAGCAATCTGAGATATTTTAAATAGTGCCATATTGTGGCAAAAAGCACTCCAGTGGATAATTAAGAAAGCAGTTCAGTAATGTGAGTCTTGAAGATTGGCCTGTTGCAGGAGGGAGAAAACACAGAAAACCGCCAAATCATTCTATTCAAGAATGAGTCTTAAAACCCGTCTCCATGTATCAAATGTTGTCAACTGTGTGCAAATGTTGGGCGAGCGTTTGTCATGTTTCCCGGATATGCTGGTGCACCAGTGCCGAAGGAATCAATGACGCAAGTTTCTCGGAGCATTTTCCATTGAAATTCTGGTAGAAAAAGGACAGCATACCCATCCAACACCTGTCGTTTAAAGATTGCAATCCGTTTGTTAAGATAGAAGAACCCATCAAATGGACCGCCTGTTTCTGCAGCAGAGTCAAGCATTTTTGTCAAGCATTTTGGGGCTCTAGATTTGTACAGGGTTAGCAATGTTGGCTTATGGACCATCTCTTTGTTTCTATCCTCTGCGACCTTCTGTTTTGTCATGGAACCAACAGATTGCGAAGCAGCTCTCAGCGACAGGAACATGATGATTGCTAAATAAGGAAGGAGGGGAGATACTCACATTATAAAGGAAGTTATGCAGGAACTTGAGGTCTTCGATCTTGAAGCGGGAGATGGCAACCTCCACGTTGGGGATGTGCCCCAGGGGGATGCCCTTGCCGGCGGGAACTGGCACCGGGGGCTCAGTGGGCTGGAAAAACATTATTATTTTTATTAGTAATGATCTCAAACCAAAGATGACAAAAGTTGATGTGAAAACGTTATCTACCAGTACGAAACTTGATCATCGCACGGACAACACGTGTCCCTGTCACCTGCTCATTACGATCAACTGTCGGGTTAGAAAGACCAAACACCAAGCTTTGTACTCAAATCTAAAAGTTAATCACGAAATAATTCAAATATATTTCATTAATAAAGCTAATACTTCCGACCGCAATTTGAAAAAAATTTATGAAATTTTGTGAATCTTTTATTAATTATATTTACATGAAACAACAAAAAATATGGTATGAATTCCATTTATAATACATTTATCTAATAAAATGTGCATGTGTTTTTATTTTTTTTTTTTCATCATCAGTAATTTAGTTAGCAAAAACGTAAAGTGAGACATTTTTTAAATTTTTTTATGTTTGCATTCTAAATTTTTCTATTTCAAACACAATGTTTATTTCTAATACTAAAATTTGGAAGTGCATTTCATCACGTTTCAAAAAAGTTTTTTGTTTTCGGAAAATTCAGAAATTTTCCATTCATTTGGGTTTTATTGCAAAGCGGAAATATTTTAACCTTTTTTTTCTTAATTTATTTGTAGATTTGATCATACGGGAAGACGTTTAATTCTCCAGGGATTATTATTAGAACTTCTCACGAAACTTTACTAAAAACAGTAAAGGCAACTAAAAAATTAAAACAGTGATAGTGAAACTTAAAGGTTTTCCAAGAAAGGAAAAAACACTTCTTACAATATTATCGAATATTAATATGGTAACGTCTGCGTGGTTGTGTTTCAAAACCCAGTTTCGAGTGCATGTTGACGCCAAGCCGTACTCGTCGCACCACAAATAATATCTCTGTAATGGAATTTCAAACAAAGCTACTGTTGTAATTCGGTTTTGAATTCAAAAATTCGTCACAAGATGTCGCCACTTGCGTCGGCAGGACGCATAAGTATGTGCCCCCCTAGGTATAAGTTCTATGAATTTGTGAATCTGGAGCATCTCTCCGGACACGGAAAGATTGACGGTAATACTCGGTTGTAACAAGCGGCTGTATATTACATATGACGTCATTGCCCATCCCGGTGACCAGCCTCGTATCCACTGGTTGACAGTGACTAATTTTTGAAAAGATTGACGGTAATAGTCAGTTGCATCAAGCGGCTGTATATTGCATATGACAACGTCATTCCCGTCCCGGTTACTTTGTCCCGGTGACTAGCCATCACTGGTTTTTTTTTTTTTTTTACATTAACTCCACACAGGAGGCCCTGAGGAAAAAATAATTTCCCTCAGGGCCTATGTCATCTTTGAGGATGCTGTGTGGAGGGTGTTTTTGAGGAGAGGAAGGAGTGAACATGGGTCTTGAAGAGACCCATATTGTAGGAAGGAGGAAACACAGAGGCCGGCAAATCGTTCCACAGCCGAGCTGTTGAACTCAAGAACGAGTCGTAGAAACGACCCGTTCTCATTTAAACAGTGGATAAGAGGAACGGGCTAATTTTGGAACCAGTTCCTATTGGGTGTATAAAATGGTCACCGACACTAACTGGGCGAAGCTGAACTAAAAGCCGCCCGCAGGTCCTAGCAGTAAAAACCTGCGGAGAGCGGTTTTTCACTGCTGGTGTAGGATTATTTGAGTCAACCCTTTTAAATTTCCGTCTTCATGGGATGAAAAAAAAAAACAGAATTATGGAGAAAACTTCCCATGGAAGAACCTTTTATGTGGGTTACCACTATACTACGTTAGTAGTAATCCTTTCAAAGAATGCTCAGTGTAATGCCAACTCACACGGACACTGAAATAAACAGACCAAGTACTTAAAATAATTATATTAATACCTCTTTCTTCTTCTTGGGCGCCGGAGCCTCCTCCTCCTCTTCTTCCTCCTCTTCCTCCTCTCCATCATCCTCTTCCTCCTCTTCATCATCATCCTCCTTATCGCTGCCCTTCGTTTCCTTGACCGCCTTCTTCTTGGGGGCGGGCTTCTTGGCTGGAGCCGGCCTAGAAGACAAGTAATACTTTATTAGCAGGGGTCCTAGCATCACTAAATTATTGATAACCAAGCAATATCAGAACTGCATGGAATTTTGTTACAAGAAGGCTATAATAACATACCTCATAAATAAAAATTCTTTTGCATGTGTTGTTCTATTTTATATTTTTTTTAACAAATTTTACTTCTTTAATTGCTGTTCCATCAAATTATTGTAAATATCAAGTGGCGATGCTAAAAAAGAGTGCAGTGGGTAAATTATAACACATTTGTAAAAGTGTTAAATAGTGTAACAAAATATTCAATTTTCGAAACAAGCCTGAGCTTTTATTTACCCGATTTGGGATTTGCAATAGAGATTTTTAAGCAGCCAGCAATTTGCACTGCATTTTTGATGACTGGGTACTGATAGGACAATGCGAGTTGTCTGCGTACTGTCAAGATACATTTATTAACCAATCCTGTGCCGAGCCGCGCCGAATAAAATTTAAAAAAAAAAAATTGAAATGCGATTTTAATCCTTATGTATTAACCTTTTAAATGCCAGGGAGGAAACGACGTTAAATCGCTAAGTTTTGACTTTGACGTAATATTTTGTGGGTTTATTTTGTGCTATCGTATATTATATTTACTGAAACACATTCCTTGAACAATAAACGATGCATAAAAACAACATTACTTGTGATTATTTGATGAATTTAAAGGTTTTACAATCTTTTTCAACGCTAACTAATTTGACAACCGGGAAAAATGACACCCGGACGCCATAGACAATTAAATACAAATTATTCAGAGTGGCTAGGTGTGTTAACGGTATCTCATACGTCAAGAACAAGAATGCCCCAAGCGATTCTGACCTTGTTCTTCATACGTTTTCTTTATACATAAGGGTTAAAATCTCATTCCAAAATAAAATAAAAATTTAATTTTGGCATGTGCACCGGCACACACCTGGCACAGTAGGCGTTAACAAATATTAACTGATCACGTCACCTCCCCGCTTCACGCAACTCGGCTTGTTCCCTTATCCTCATGGGCAGGTCTATTGTTTCTCATGACTATGGACTAGGTGCTAATTTGCAAAAGTGATATGTGCAGAAAGTTCGGTGTAGAATGCATAGTAATGTATAATCCTAAACTTACTTCTTCTTTACTTCACCCTCATCACCATCATCCTCCTCTTCTTCTTCCTCCTCTCCATCTTCTTCATCCTCCTCTTCTTCTTCACTCTCCTAAAATGCAAAACACATTATTACAATAATGAATACATTTTTTAATAAATTTAATTATTTAATTTCTATCGTATTGATATGATACTATTGTATTTATTATCAATGTAAAAAAAGGGTAAATTTGGGTGTTCGTACCTCCTTCTTGGGGGCGGCCTTCTTCTTCTTCACGTCGTTGGTTTTCTTCTTTTCGCCGTCGCCTGTATCGTGGCTCTCCCCGTTCTCTGCCTTCCCCTTGCCGGCCTTGGTTTCCTTTGGCTCCGCCTCCTCCTTCACATCCTTGGACTTGACGTCCGCATCGCCCGACTTCTCGTCTGGAACAAAATGCACAATATTACAAATTTAATCACTCGGACCCATAAGCTTGTTTTCACGATAATATAACATTACCAGACAAATGTATAACGTATGAGGCACAACAGACTTATTAACTCGTCCCGTGCCTCTGGAGGAAACTCGAAAATTTCACGATGTTTTGACTTTGATGTAATATTTTGTGGGTTTATTTAATGCTATCTTATGTAATATTATTTACCGAAACACATTCCTCGAACAATAAACTACGCCTAATAACAACATTACTTGCGTTTATCCGAAGAATTCATATGTTTACGATCTTTCTTACGAGAATGATGCAATCGAACTGACAGAAAAAACTTTGCCAGAGATCCATAAAGAATTTATAGAAATTGTTCTGGTTCCATAGATGTGTTCAAAGCATTCTATACCTTAAGAATAAGAATGCCCCAAGCGATTCTGACCTTATCCTTCATACGTTTTCTTTATAATTAAGGTTTAAAATCTCATTACAAAATATATTTTTTAGAGTCTAATTTGGCGCGCAATCGGCAAGAAACCGGTTAATAGAGATATATTATTAGCCGATAAGTCATTTAGAAACAAAGAAAGATATGAATTGTGCGTAGATATAATTTGCAGTAGTATGCGTGAACAATGTTGTAGACACGCATTTTGCGTGCAGTTCGACCACCATGACACGGACATGTGCCTAGCATGGTGATCAAAAAATCCACAAATTATGTAACCATCAAAGCATTGAATAAAGAAAAAAAAAATTAAAATAGTTCCATGCTGATAATGGTTTATGATTCATCTCCTTGCTTTATTATCCATGAACTCGGGTCACTCTTGATATAAATTGTACTAAATAAAGATATCTGCAAACATTCTATTTGGTGCGCTAACCTATCTGTCATCTTGGAACATATGTAACTCAGGTCACTCTTGATATAAATCGTCCTAAATAAAGATATCTGCAACATTCTATTTGGTGCGCTAACCTATCTGTTGTCTTTAAACATATCTAACTCAGATCACTCTTGATATAAATTGTCCTAAATAAATACGTTTCCCAACATTCTATTTGGCACGCTGATCTATTGTCATTGAACATTTTTAACTCAGGTCACTCTTGATATAAATTGTCCTAAATAATGACATCCCAACATTATATTTGGCGTGCTGACCTTGTTGTAGTTAAACATATCTAACTCAGGTCAATTTTGATATAAATTGTCCTAAATAAAGACATCTCCCAATAATCTATTTGGCGCGCTGACCTATCCGTTGTCTTTGAACATATCTAACCCAGGTCACTCTTGATATAAATTGTTCTAAATAAAGACAACTTATAACAATTTGGCCACATCATCAAACAATTAACATTTTATCCATTTATCTTTTTCATCGTTAATATTATCTAATTTGGGTCACTCTTGATAAAAATTGTCCTAATTACAAACACCAAAAAAAATATTGTTCACTTCCTCTTTCTTGTTTTTCCTATAGTTTCCTAAATAAAGGCACTTCTCAACAATCTTTTTGGCACCAATGTTGAACATATCTAACTCTAGTCGCTCTTGATATAAATTGTCCTAAATGAAAACATCTTCAAAAAAATATATCAGCTTACCGTCTTCCTCCTTCTTGTCATCCCCATCTTCCTCCTTGGCTGCCTTGACCTCCCCGTTGTCCTTGGGGGTCGCCCCTACCTCCGCAGCGCCCTTGGACTCCTGCGAGGAGTCATCCTCTGTGGAGACGTCTCCTGGCTTTTTGCCTTCATCCTGGAAAATACCACAAAAATAACATTTAGATGACTATTCTGTTGCCAAAAGGATAACCAAAATCTCTGAAATAAGTAATGTATCACATTAATTTATGGAATTGGTATTTCTCGTATCCCCGCAAAACCTATACCCCTAAGCTAGTCTCATACGAGAGCTACACTCACATCATATATGTGAGCTTGACCTATTTCACCATATTGATCAAGCCAACATATATTATGAGAATATAGCGTCTCACCACAAGGGTGGGCAGAGAGGACGGGACGCCCCACAACTTGGTCTTGGCACACACTCCTTACCAAACTAATATCATCTCATACATACAATTCTGTTATTCTGACCCTTTACATAGCCCGACCCAAGTATTTGGTTCCCTAGGTCACGCCATGTCTTTCTCGGGCATCCCTGACTTCTTCTACGTCATATCTTCTCACACTCCTTTCTCAAAGTTCATTCACTCTACATGCCCAAACCATCTAAGCATCCCCTTTATTAATCTTACTCATGATGCTTATACATCATCAGCCTTGCATTTTTTGCGAATCTCCACACTTCTTTCACGATCATACATGGTTTTACCACATATACGAAATTATGAATCTCAATACCACATTGTCGTCTTGTTTGAAACGAGTTACTTTACGAGGATCTTCTAGGGATAAAAGCATATACTTTTAAATGGGTCTCAACAATACAAGCAATTCAAATTTAGACAGTCTTACGGTTCAATTAGTTTACAATTTGAAATATTTTTGTCAAATGTTTCTATCTTTATGCAACATTAAACTCTATGTGCTGGCGGTAGAAGCTATATTAGCCCGTGGCCTTCATAGATATGTGAAAATTGCATTCAATTCAAATGTTTTTTTTTAGTACTTTTAGCATCCTAGGTCACAAGATAACCACAAAGCTCAGATTTACTTGAAAATAAATTTATTATAATTAAGCACTACATCAGTGATCAAACCACCAACCTCAAAATCCTATCAAATCCTATAATAAATATATGATGTAGATTGTTGTCATAGTTTAATTATTACCAAACTTTTTTCACTATTTTACTGATGTCGTCATTTTCCCTCCAAAATATTAATTTAGAAAGAAACAGTTCTGCCTGCAATATAAGTGCTAAAAAGACCAAAAATATTGTAATATTGTAAATAATCTTCATAAAACATTGTTATTTAATCTAAGTTGGGTGGGTAACGCATTGTTTGAGGAGAAATTTCACAAAAATTTTACTCTAACAATCGGCTAAGAATTGACATTTTTACTTAAGTTAATTTGAATGCTTCTTGACTTTTCTATTAAAATCATCACTTCCCTCCAAAAAATTAACTTTGAAATAAGAACCAAATTCATGTTTGTAATAATTTAACCATTTTACATAGCAGATTACGAGCATTACAAAGTTAAACAATAATTCAGCTCCTCATTCTGTTTGAACAGGAAATGTAATCAGGTCAATCAAAATGCAAAAAAATGACAAAATCTAATAACAAGATCAGTATTTTATTGATTTATTTAAAAAAAACGTACATTTTGTCACATTCACAGACAAATTTAACACGTTTTTTCAAGTTGAAATATAATTTTAAAAAAGATTTAGGTCAGTGGCAGTTGAAGGTACTTAGTATTTTAACCGGTAGGTACTAGGTAGTGCACAGTGCAGCATTATTCAATGTGGATATTTGAATTTGGCAGATAGGAGTGAAATGAGCGGCAGTCGCCGGTAGTTGGTACTTGTGCTAATAATCTATTGGCAACCTTGACACTTGATTTGATCACAATATCCTACTTTATTTTGCTAGCCTGGTTTTGTTTACTTTCTCATAAATAAATAAATATTTTTCACGTGTTACGCAAGTTAAAAGCATGAAAATACGTATTTCTATCACCTATCGTGAGCACATTTGTACGATTTTAGAAAAGGATTGATAGAAATAATTTCTGTTTAGACAGCGATATTTTTTTCATGTTTTGTGAAAAATGGCGATTTGCATATATTATAGGTGCAAAAAAATGCATTCTTGGATTTTTCACAATTTTTTTATCTTTAAAAATATTATTTTTACGGTGATAGCAAAGGCCAAGGTCATGAAAAAATTAATCAATGTCATGCAAAAGAAATGCACATTAACAAAGACCACGCATCGGGGCTGGGGGCGGGGGTGTACTAAAAAATAAACATTTTCCAAAAATTAAGCCAGAAAATCCAGTCTCGCAACACGAAAACGATGGTGCAAGGGAAATATCTTCAGAAAATCTATAACCGAAGTTATTCTACATCGGCGCTATTCCCGCGTTTTGCGAGAACCAACATCCCTTGTCAGCCATATTGAGGAACCAAGACGCAAGCAAACATTCGCCGATTTACGATGAATTTAACCAACTTTTGACGAAACCCGCTACGTACAACCGACAAACAACACCCGTACATTATTTTAATAATAGTTTATTCGATTAACATACCTGATTATCACTTATTTTTGCATTATCGGTGTCCACCGACATTTTTAATAACTGCGTTGAAAACGAAACCAAAGAGCGTCTATCTGGCCAATAACACTACGGCGTATGGCTGCAACTGCCGTAACCGACGTACGTTCAAGAACAACTCTGCGACGCTTGCGCCAGTGCCTGCAGCGCTAGACCGAGACTTTCAGCAGAACGTGTGTCTGGGACACGATGTTTACTCACGAATATTGGGCATGTCAGTGACCGAATTGCAGAAATGCTCTACTGATAAAAATAAACATATTTCTATTATGTAAAGAAAGTTTTGACTTTTTTGTTAAAGATTTACATATTTCTCAAAGATATTTTATAAAAATCTATTTCGCTGAATAAAAAGCTGTTCATTTGATATCGGTGGAAGCATTTGAGGTTGTTAGGAACGTCTTTAACTTGTATTTGCAATTCGCCTAAAAACACGCGGCCAAATAGTATTTCAATTCGAACCGCATGCCGGTTACGAGACACAAGGTAGAAAATGGAAGCATCTTCTCGCATCTTCTTCGTCGTTTATAAGCACCTCAATTTTTTTCTACTGAGTGCCTTACTTAGGTGCTGCCAGCATAATAAAATCTCGATATTTATATCAAATCGGGTTTGTTGCAAATGCAGTTAATTTTATAATTTGTCGTAGAAAAATGTCGTTGGATTCTGTAAAAATGTTCAAAATGCGACGTTTTAATTGCTTTAAACTGAAGTAATATATATTTTCTGTTGTCAAGTTAATGAAGAATTCCGGGTAACGTTATAGTACTCCGCTACACTTTACAATCATGGCATCAAACACTTCACCAAAGTGAATTAATTTTAACAAAACTTGTTTTTTCGTCGCCCTCGACATAAATACTCTTTTCTCGTAATAATAAAAGTGATCCTAACTACTTAAATAAGAAATATTCCGTATTAACCATGAGGTGGAGTACGATAAATTTGTCGAATTCCATTTCGCTACTTTTTCGGAAGGTTAAAATATTTCCACTTTTCAATAGGTAGGTACAATCCAAATACATATTATATTTTTGAAAACTAAAACTGTTTTTGACAGGTGTTGAAGTACGCTCTCAAATTCTATAATTTGAAATACACGTAAAAAAAACAAATTTTTTTTTTCTTAAAGTGAACATAAAAATATTTTTAAAATGGCTCAACGAAGGTACGTTTTTTCTAATTAAAATCAATTATAACGAAAAAAACGCCCACATTTTAAGCAAATATATTATAAATGTTATGTAAGTCCATATTACATACTTTTTGGTCATTTCATGTAAAAATAAATACTACAATATTCTCTAGGTTTTACGTTTTTTTTTCAAATTGCGGTCGGTAACTTTGGAATCATAGGGGTGTACAATTTTAATAATTTGAAGTAAAACTTTTAGATTAGAATACAAAGCAAGGTCTCTTTTTAACACCGTTTAGATCATATTTCTAACCATGATTTTAAGGTTGACAACGATTTCCATGAAATCTATTTATATTATTTCTATATGGGTTTATAATACCCGCCTCGGAACGGGCTGTCTTGTGAGATGGGTAAAAGAAAAATATGTACATAAATGAAAATAAAATAAACGGGCTGTCGGCACTGAAACTGAAACTGAAGACTGAAACATAATGTAGTGAGAAATTACACACATATAAACCAATCATATTGTAAAACTATTGATTTACTTGAAATAAAGTATATATAAATTAATAATGACGATCTTTTGGCAAATCGACTTAACGTTTTAATTATCAATGTCCTTATAGATTTCTTAGGAGTTGAGTAGTTCCCTACTTATTGTACTGTTTAAATTTGACCATAAATATATCAAACCACCCACCCACCCATAATTTGACTAAAGGCGTTAAAATGGAGCCATCGGTTTTTCCAAATAATAATAATTTGGATGACGCAGGGGTTTTTTCCTGCATAATTATTTTACTTGTACTCACTGTGTTCTATAATTGAACTCGGCTTTGAAATATTTCTAGGAATGGCGAACAAATCATAAAAATATTTTGAATTATGAACTATATGCTATTCTAAAATTTGTTGTAGGTAGAAAACATCAATTCAACGAAATAAAAGTTTTCCTTGTGAACCAATCAGACAAAAAGCATATTTATAACATAATCATGTGAACATAAAAAAAATATTAATTCATTGAAGATAAATTATCTACGGTTATTAAGCCGCCGCTATCCGAATTTTGACCGATTTCTTACAAATCTCCCTTAAACATTTGAAGTTTTAAAGCTCTTAAAAAATATATGTTATTTTTGAAGATAATATCTAGTTACGTTCCACGCCGAAACGAAAATTATATGAAATTCCCTCGATAGAAAAAAATCGCAAAGTATTCTCCGAAAATTATTTAAAACAAGTCTATTTCTATTATTTTACAAGTTATATTTGTGAAAAAATTCACAATGTTTCTTTAAATAATACTTAAGATAATTTCCACGAGATTTTTGCTCTATTTTAAACATGTTTTATTAAGCGTTTTCGCTTCATTTTTATCACGTAAAATATTAGCGCGCTCTGTTCAACATTCGTGATCATATATCTCTCCATCTTCTTCTTTTTGGGCCGGGAAGCGCCGCCTTAAAATACACAATAAATGTGAAGAATAATTTTGCCCGTAGGCCCGGTAGCGTATTTCCAAACCCTATACCGATTCAGTCGCGGTAAATTTTCAATATCAAAATTTTGGTAATTTTTGGATATTGGTGGCCACGGCTATTACGAATAATTTTTAGAAAAAAACTTTAGATTTGCCTTAATCACTATAAAAGGAAACTTATTGCATCACGGCTGGCGGAAAATAATGCATTTTAATTTTCAATATCGTTAAATAAAATTTCACTTCGCGAAGCGAATCCAAAATTTTAATATTAAGAAATAAAATTATTAATTTCTAATGTACACATTGGTAAGATAATTTTATCTAGATTCAAGAACAATTTATGTTTTTGCTAAGCGATCAAAAATAACTAATATAGAGGTGAATTTACAATATATGGGAAAAATATCTAAATTTGAATATTTAGAAACAAAATTATTAATTTCTAATACACACATTGGAAAGATTATTTTATCTTAATTTTAGAAAAAAAAATTTTGCAAAGTGATCAAAAATAACCAATATAGAGGTGTATTTAAAATGTTAAATGTCGCTACCGCGACTGAACCGGTATAGGGTTTGGAAATACGCGGCCCGGTATTTATTAATAATGGTAACACCAGTTATTAATACACAATAGTACCCTTTACACGCAGAGTTCGGAGCGGGACGTGCCCCGCGCCACTTCAGGCCGCCGCGCAGAAAAGTCTCACAGTGAACTGCGCTGTAAACCGTTATCTTTTATTTATTTATTTATTTCTATTCTTGTACACACACTTTACAAATAATTACATAGTTTACATAGATAATAGGTTATTAATAAGAAAAAAAACAAGTTAAAGATCCGTAACTGTATGTAAATAGGTTAGTCGTAGTGTTTTGTGAACACCTCACTAGGCGAACCTGTGCTGAGGTGTTCCCATGTTTGGGATTAAGTGCTATTCTGTCGACCTAAGTAGAAACACTGTAACCTCCTTGATATTGTCAAGAAGGGCACTGTGGGTCGACCCATGGCGGCAGTATCGTCCCGCTCCGAACTCTGCGTGTGAAGGGTACTAATAGTACCCTTTACACACAGGGTTCGGAGCGGGACTGCCCCGCGCCACTTCAGGCCGCCGCGCAGAAAAGGAAAGACCGAAAGTAAGATAATGGTTTACAGCGCAGTTCACTGTGAGACTTTTCTGCGTGGCGGCCTGAAGTGGCGCTGGGCACGTCCCGTTCCGAACTCTGTGTGTAAAGGGTACTAAAATATGTGAAAAATAATTTTGCCCGTAGGATCGGTATTTTTTATTAATGGTAACACCAGGCGCATCTTGTAGGGGCTCCTACAGGAAAGCAACTTGACGGACGTAAATATCTCAGCGAGCATAGAGAGAAATGAGAAAAATTGATATACCGGTACACTCAAAGAACCATATCAAAGTGAATTTTATATAATCTTAATATGCTTCACACTACCTTGTATTGTGAAAAATAAAAAGTATTGAATTGCATTCTAATAATAATAATAATAATAAATTTTATTTAGTAAAATATTTACACATGTACATTATTTGTGAAATGTTTTGACTGTCCGACTAGGATGATTCCGTTTTAGGACAATCAAATAAGGATAAGTGTGATTATACATGAACTATGATTTATAAAGGGAACTGGTGTTTGCATTTCATAAAAAATTACTACTAATGAGAATTATAAAGTTAACAGAAACAATAAAATAAAATAAACAATTAATGTAGTTGTTTTCTTGCATAGTTAACAAAATAATAATAATATAAGTTTACTTATAAATGACGTTTGCATACCAAAATAATAAGCTAACATATATTTGTATAAATATGAAATAAAAAAGAGAAATGATAAAATAAAATAAAATATCCAATTAAGACATAAAATTATCTGGTGCCTGGTAGAATTCTAATTTAAAATGAAATAGGTAAGTACATACATACACGTAATATTAACGATTATGGCATAAAGGTATCTTTAACACAGTATATTTTTGTTGGAATTTTTGTTATTGTTTTTGGTTTGTGTTTGATTTCATTTTTGTGTAGTAAAAGTTCACAATCCTTTCTCCCTAATTGATGAAGCCAAGTAGTGGTCAATCTGCGAAGAACACCTGCGAAGACAGCAAGCTAGAAACAGCAATGTAATTAAATTTACTGCTCGTCTTAAAAAAATATAGTAGGTACTAACGTAGTTTCATGTTGACAATTTTATTTTTATTCTTCTTTACGACTCCCGCTAACAAACCCTTTTTATGTTTTTAGTAGTCATAACATACTTTCGTCAAATCCAGATGGAGATTTCTGGGTGTTCGGTTATAGATTCCGCCATTCAATTTAATTAATATCATATCTCCAAATATTAATGCGGAAATACATGAATTGCCCTCCTACCTAGATTTCACCGTTTATCCCATATTTCAAAGTTTTATTAAAAGCTATATATTTAAATTTATAATCAATTTTAATTTTAAAAAAACACCTACCGTTGTATAGGTTGCCATTGCTCGAGTGGTGGGTGGTATGGTATGTTTATGCTTGAGTGGATAAGAATATAGCGAGAGTACAAGCAGCACCTAAATAAAGAAAAATTCGAACCCTTTGTGTTTTAACATTTTAGTATCACTAAGTTGTTTGCATGGAATAAAGGTACATACATTGGTATATCTCTTATACATTATTATTGGCATAAATAAACCAATCTCAATGATTATTGGTATATCAGCTTCGTATATTGGCTTTTTATGTTCGCTATAAGAGAGATTTACGTCCGTCAAGTTGCTCTCTGGTAGGAGCTGGTAGGAGCCCTGGCAGGATTAGCCCAGTGATACCATTACTAAAAAATACCGATACGGTTAATATTTCTATTTTTGAAACTGATAATTCATGGTGGAATTCCATTATAATATATTATAATAAAAACAAATATAAAACTTTTTTCTACTTTAAGTTTAATGACCGTAACCGGTTTCAGCTCGCTAGAGCCATCTTCAGACTGGTACAAAATATTCTTAATCTACGGTTTATATACATAACATTTGAGGGAGGGGAAGCGGGGTGGTCTTAAGGGTTTTAATCAATTATACTAATTACATTTGTTACTAAGTAGTTTTAGACTGTTGAATTTCTAAATATTTTGGTTATTCCAGTGAGTTAATTACCTTGGGTTTGTAGCTCACTTCAATATTGTTTAGGAAAAACCTTACAAGTGGTATGAATTATTAAAGACCTAATTTTATTTGACAATAAAATTAGGTCTTTAATAATTCATTAATTATTTGTAGCTCACTTCAATATTGTTTAGGAAAAACCTTACAAGTGGTATGAATTATTAAAGACCTAATTTTATTTGACAATAAAATTAGGTCTTTAATAATTCATTAATTATTTGTAGCTCACTTCAATATTGTTTAGGAAAAACCTTACAAGTGGTATGAATTATTAAAGACCTAATTTTATTTGACAATAAAATTAGGTCTTTCTCACTGGAATAACCAAAATATTTAGAAATTCAACAGTCTAAAACTACTTAGTAACAAATGTAATTAGTATAATTGATTAAAACCCTTAAGACCACCCCGCTTCCCCTCCCTCAAATGTTATGTATATAAACCGTAGATTAAGAATATTTTGTACCAGTCTGAAGATGGCTCTAGCGAGCTGAAACCGGTTACGGTCATTAAACTTAAAGTGGAAAAAAGTTTTATATTTGTTTTTATTATAATATACCGATACGGTTATTAGTCTTTTGGGACATTGAGCCATGTTACATTTTCAGTTTCCTTTGCTAGTTAAGTCCTCCGCAATTTGACAAGCAACTTTTTCGGCTTTTAAAGATGCTTTTAATGAATTTATTAATTAAAACATCGTCAGGTTATACGTAAGCCGGAATAATTTTTCTAATTTGCTTTATATATTTTACAACAACTAGCCCCAGTTTTAGTAGCTACACTCATATGGAATAATTTATTTTTTAAAGCCGAGGAAAATCGATACATTATTTCAGGCTGGCAACATTTGAATGGGACTTTGAAAATTTGTATTTACTAAATTCGATGCTTTTGCTAAAATTCAGTATTTTATTAGACGCCGATGCGCGCTGTTCTTGATGCTGAGAATGTGACATGTGCTTTTGATAAATCGAAATTACGTGTAATTGTGAAATACTTCGCTATCTTTGAAGACGGACAATAAAAACTTGGTTCAATGTCTGAATAAATTAGTGCTTTTGCTGCATCGAACCATTGGATTACTGCTTCAAAATACAGTTTTGTAAAATTCAAGGGATAGGTAGCTGCGACCCGACCTGTCAAAATACCGGTACCTACACACGTGAGTTTTACTAATATTTCTATCTTGTGTTGATATGATTTTCAGTTCAGATCTTGAAAGTGGTGAATGTTGCTATTTAAAAATACATTATTCACGGCTTTTTAACATTGCATAACATTATAAAAAATGGATCTTTCCTACGGTAATAATTAATCCTGAAATGTCACTAATATTTACGTGTTTCCGGGATTATTCGCTTGCGAAATTTATTGTAGTAGGATCTGCTTTAGAAATGTTTTAAATTTGATCATTTTCGCGAACTCATAAATGTTTTTTTGGGAGTATTTTGAATTACAATTATTCATGTTTCCACTTCCCACCTACACCAGGTCCTGCCTGTTGTGGATATTTATTTTTCATTCCATTGAGCCTACCTTGTCAAAACCCAGGTAGATAATGTACGCTCTTGAGGTTTTTTTAACCACAATATGACCAATAAATGTAATTTATGACTTACTTGATATTTTCAACGTTTACCTTTTGATATAGAATCTCAATCAATTCATGTCAATCGTTTGTGTAGCGGAGTTATTTTAGGAACAAATGTAAATATTTTGCTCCGCGGGTTCTTTGCTGTTAGGCCCTGCAAGCGTTTTTTTGATAGGCTTTACCCAATTTAGTAAAGTTTCATGGTAGAAGAGTGTAGAGTTTTGTATAGAAATCAGCAATTATTATAATGTATGCAAAATTGTTCTTAGAGATTTATTATTTTTTCTATCCAATTAAAAACCATTTGTGAAGGTCTACGATTTAAATGTACGACGTATAACTTCGTTCATTTGAAATCCACTGGACGAATCAAAACTTATTTCTATTAAGTAAAAACTCCAATTAACTAAAAAATTTACCGACAATCAGAACTCTAGAAATCAATGAACGCCACCGAAATTCTGTATTTTGACATAAATAATTTGCAAAAATAGTATCGGGCTATCCAGTGGCAGCAAAGTCACCGGGACAAAAAAACTAACTGGAATAAAGTCGTACGTGAAATTGGGTTCATGAGTTAGTTTTTTTTTCAATCTTAATATTTATTTGACTTTTAAAAACTTGTATAAAAATGGAAAAACTTTAATAAAAAAAAAAATTATTTTAGAAATTTATCTCTTTGATATTATATGAAGTTTGGAATTTTTTCATGTTGGGAAATTCTGAAAAAAACCTTCCGGGAAATTCGGAAAATCTGGTCACTCCGCCGAGTAGCCGACCCACTCCTTACCCCTCCTCCAACTGTCCAACACCTACCTTTTTTATGTTTTTGTAGAAACAAAAAAAAAACATCAAAAATGTCACCGGAGACCAAAATTTTACTTACATTTTTTACTCCATATAATGTCAGGAATCACTGGTTAAAGTAAGTCAAATACGTCCCTTAACACCCTGTATAATTTAAAATTTATTCCGGGAATATTGCTGGTAAAATTGGTTTTATAAGAGTGGACTTTGGTTTTACCTTGGTGTAAGTGTATCATTCAGAATTGAAACGTTATTTGAAATGACTTTAGCCGTGTTTGGTGACCAGATCTGAATAGCTAGATATTTACTCACCTTCCTCTCCTCCGTCTCACTCCCTTCCCCACTACCTTCAGCCTCACAACGATCGGGCATCTTATAAATAAGTCGTCTCAAAGTGGCCTAACCACAATTTGAAAATGGCTTTGAACGCCAACAATAATAAAAAAACTGAAATACTTGCAGAAATTAATAATAAAATTATTGAATTCGTGCCATGCTGTGTACCTGGGTAGCTACGAAAATAATCATATTTTAATCAAAACCGACTATCGACCTTGTATCGTTAAACCGCGCTATGGTTCGATAATAATAATTAGTATTTATAACGCTACAAATAATACTAAATATTGTGAAATCCAACAATAAAGAATGTTATTATTTAGGTTCTCGGGTATTCATCAAGCGTCGACCTTGTGGCCCATTTATTTTCAAAACACTGAAAAACGTAAAAAAAGAAAATAATCATTAATATGTGTGTTTTATGTCGAGTTGCAATTAATTTAATTATATTGTGTTAATCGTTTTTTATGTTTTAAGTTTTAATACCGCACAAGTGTTTCGGCTGTCTGGTGCCAGGGAGACTATGGCATCCCAGTTGTTATGAGGCTGAAGGGAGTGGGAGATTAAGGAGATGAGAGAGAGAGGAAGCTTAGAAAGTTTAGACTATTCAGATTTGGTCACCGAACGCGGTTGAAGCAACCATTTGAAACTACTTTTCGTCTCTGGATGGTGGTCTTTTCGCCAGGGCGACACTGAGGGTATCTTACATTCTGGAACGATACTGAGAGTATCTTACTTTCTGGAATATATTAATTTTATTATAAATAATGTGAAATAACACAAATAATTGAAAAAATCTAACAAGCATAAATTACTTTTTGTAATCGCTAATTGAGACACTTTTTTTAAAAAGATATTTTTTTTTTTACATTAACTCCACACAGGAGGCCCTGAGGAAAACAGTTTCCCTCAGGGCGATGTCATCTGAGATGCTGTGTGGAGGTTCTTTTTGAGGAGAGGAAGTAGTGAACATTGCTCTTGAAGAGACCCACGTTGTAGGAAGGAGGAAACACAGAGGCCGGCAAATCGTTCCACAGTCGAGAAGTTGAACAAAAGAACGAGTCGAAGAAGCGACACGTTCTCATGTGACAAATGTCAACCGTGTACATATGTTGGGCACGCGTTTGGCGTGTTTCCCGACTATGCACCGGTGCCGAAGGGATCAATGACGCTAGTTCCTCGGAGCATCTTCCATTGAAATACCGGTAGAAAAAGGAAGGCATTCCCTCCCGACGCCTGTGCTCTAAAGATTGCAATCCGTCTGTTAAGATGGGAAGATCTATCAAACGGACCGCCCGTTTTTGCACAGAATCGAGGGTATTTTTCAAGTATTTTGGAGCTCCAGACCAGAGGTGGCTGCCAAATTCAATCGTGGTGCGCACTTGTGATTTGTACGGGGTTAGCAGTTGTGTACTGTTAAAGTATCTGCGAACCCTGTACAGTACCCCCACCCAAGTACCATACTCCGCACAGGGATATCATCTTTGGGGGTGCTGTGTTGAGGGTATTTTAGAGAAAGGAAGGAAATGGGAGTTCTGGGAAGGAAAAGGGTATGATTTTAATGAAACTTGCGTGAAAACCTTTTGTTTTAATTATCATACTCCACACAGGAGGACCTGAGGAAAATAATTTCTCTCAGGGCCTGTGTCATCTTTCGGGGTGCTGTGTGTAGAGTATTTTTAGAGAAAGGAAGGAAATGAGAGTTCTAGGAAGGAAAAAAGTATGACTTGAAAGAAATAGCTGTTTAATTCCATTATTTTCTATTTCCAGTATCTGAAATAGTTGTTTCTCATTGTTTTCTAACTGACACAAAGTGTTTTAAAATTAAAATGTTCCCATAAACCGTGTTCCGTTTATGTACTTACCGAATGGACGCCATTATCGAATAATAAAAATCAGAGTGTGCAGTTCACACGCGGTAGAAATGAAACCTTCATAAAACTAAAGCAGACAAGAGTGGGGAGACTACGAAGCACTTTTTTATCAATGTGAAAGATGATTTTTTTCCATATTTTTGTCGTCGAATTCCAGTGCACCGTTTCCTGTACATTTGGTCATCTTATTAGTATTTGTGTTTTCTTCTCCGGAGTCGCTAATGTGGCTTTCTTTTGTGTTTTCTTTTGCCTGTTCATTTTGGAGTGGTTTGAAGATTGGATATTGATAATACAAAAATAAAAATGTACATTTTTTTGGATTTCGTAGGATTCGATCCTTAGTCTGTTAAATGTCTGCAGATGTTCGTCAGGCGCTTTATACCACTACACCAAAGGAGACTTGTGCGGGACTGTGGATTTATCGTATTATATTGAAACCGGGCACCCATGAATTAAATAAATATTTTGCTGCTATCGCATTCTCTCACAGGCTAAATCCCATGGATGTACACAATGGTCTCTTTTTAACTCGTCCCGTGCCACTGGAGTTAACTTGCAAATTTCGCGATGTTTTGACTTTGACGTAATATTTTGTGCTATCTTATGTAATATTTACCGAAACACATTTCTTGAACAATAAACTATGCCTAAAAACAACATTACTTGCGTTTATCTGACGAATTCATATGTTTACGATCTTTCTTACGAGAATGATGCAACCGATCTGGCAGTTGAAATTTGAAAGGCTCCGAAAAAAACTCTGCCAGAGATCCTTAAAGAATTCATAGAAATTATTCTCATTCCATAGATGTGTTCAAAGCATTCTATACCTTAAGAACAAGAATGCCCCAAGCGATTCTGACCTTATCCTTCATACGTTTTCTTTATAATTAAGATTTAAAATCGCATTTCAAAAAATATTTTTTAGAGTTTAATTTGGCAACCGGAATGTCGCAATTTTTCGTAATTTTCAAATTGACATACTAACACGCCCACGGAACACTTCCATCTTCGGTGGAGGGTACCTACCTGAAGGCATTATCTGGTTATAATCACGCCCGACATTAGCATAAAATGGCCAACTGATCTGGTTTTTTCCGGTTCAGCGGATCCTTTTTATGTAAATTTTTTGTTGTAGTTTTTTTGCGTATCTTAAAAACTTTCCATGACTCGACGCTTTTGAAGTGGGCTCATTGAAACAACTGTGCAAGTCATTATTATTATTATTACTTATATCAATTTATTGTTGTTAATCACCTAAGAGGAATAAAAACGCTAGAAATATTTCGATTCTCACGCCTTCAAAATTTAAAATCGCGCGTCTTATTTGCACGAGGCAAGTAGGCGAAAAAGTGGTTTTTATGTATTTTGTGCGTAATTAAAAGAATGAAAAAAATTTAGAACATACAAAACCTCAAAAATAGTCTTAGCCATAAGGGGCCATCCATAAATTACGTCACACATTAAGGGGGGGTAGTAGAGAAGTGTGACAAGGGGTATGGGGGGGGGGGGGTCATCAGTTCTGTGACACACATGTAAAAATCTAAATTATTAAAACGCAAAAAATTTTTAGATGTAAATGCAAAATATGTGACGTCACACTGGGGGTTAGGGGGTCTCACAAATGTGACGATGTGTGACAGGGACAGGGGGGAGGGGGTCAAAAAATCATGAAATTCATGTGACGTAATTTATTTAATGACCCCTAAAGGGGTATTTTTTTAAAAATTGTTTCTTATAATAACTTCATAGTTAAGTCATGAAAAAACATTTTTTAGTGGTTTACGCTTAAATTTTTTTGTTTTGCAAATAACAATTTTATTGTAATTCCAATACCTATGTATTTCTATAAAAGCTAGTAAAAGCTTCAATTTATCCTTAGCATATTTTTTGATGTTCATACTGTAAACCAATTCGACATAAAGATGAATCTAAATAGTACCTAAATAGGATTTCACGTATAACTTCATCTGTTTTTTTTTTACTTGGTCCGTTTTCGAAGTACGTCTAATGTAATACGTATTACTAATTTATGGCTTATAAAAAATACGTTTAAACGTTTTACGTACCACATTATCATAAATCATAAAAACACGTATGAATGTAATTTTAGACGTTAAAATATAGATACCAAACTTAGTCGATGTATTTTAATTAATTTTCCTCGTTGATAATTCATGTAACTCAAGGTCGTATAGTTTTTATGCAATTTTATAATTATTTTAATTTTCACAAGAGCGCCCCTGTCCCGTACGGTGTACAGATGAACTATACCACCACTCGGTTGGGCATTGTTTTGAGGAGGGTCAAAGAAGGGGCTGTACGTACGGATTTTTAATTTTTGAAGTGAAAAATTCTTTAGCACCGTTGTGATTTGAAACTCGATGAAACGAAAAATAGCGACATTAAAAAGAGACAAACACGTACATCAATCTATAGGATTTAGCCTGTGAGAGAATGAGATAGTATAATCGGTCTCCTCTTTGTGCGGTGCTTCGTAGCCTCCCCGCTCTTGTCTACTTGAGTTTTTCTGAAGGTGTCACTTCTACCTGCATCTGTTTTTGAAGTGAAAACTTCTTTAGCACCGTTTTGATTTGAAACTCGATGAAACGAAAAATAGTGACACTAAAAAGAGACAAACACATACATCTACAGGATTTAGCCTGCGAAAGAATGAGATAGTATAATCCGTCTCTTTGTGCGGTTCTTCGTAGCCTCCCCACCCTTGTCTACTTAGTTTTCTGAAGGTTTCACTTCTACCGCATGTGAATTGCACACTCTGTTTTTTTGTTATACTTCGTACTTACACCATTATTTTAAATAATCAAAATTAATACCCTGCGTGGTTGAAATTTAAGAATCCGGCTTCGAGTGCATGATGTCTGACGCCGCACCGTACGCGCCGCGCCGTATAAACCTCTGTGTACGTGAAATGTCAAACAAAGCTGCTGCTGTAATTCGGTTTCAAATTCAAGAATTCGTCACAGGATGGCGCCACTTCCGTTAGCAGGTCGCATGAGAACGTGTCCCTGGCATTTATAAGTACTACGATTTTGTAAATTTGAGTATCTCTCCCGATGTGGAAAGATTGACGGTAATACTTAGTTGTAAATAATGGTATCACGCGGCTTTATATTACATATGACGTCATTGCCTGTCCCGGTGATTAGCTATCACTGGATCACAGTGGATCCGAGGAACGTGCTAGTTTTGGAACCAGTTCCTATCGGATTTATGAAACGGTCACTAACACTGACTGGGCGAAGCCATAACAAAAGCCGCCCGCAGGACCTAGCAGCAAAAACCTGCGTTTTTATCTGCTAGTGAGTTATTATTGTAGGTGCTTGCTTAATTTTTATAGCGTCATTTGAGTGAATGTCAAATCAAAGGCGGCTTACAAAATTGAAATATCTGATAAATACATCGCAAATTTGACGCCTCGTTGTTATTCTTCATCGGAAAGACAGATAAAACGGCTAAAATCCCAGTTAATTCTGTTATCTCGCATTCTTTCATATCATTATGCATTTTTGTGGAAAATCCGATGCATTGATTGTGTTTTTATCAGTTTTTCATTTGATAACGGTAATTTTCCACACGAGGTCGTCAATATCGCAATGATTTTGTGGTTTACCGTTGTTTACTCTGATTGACAGTACAACTCGGATGATTGGGAGTTTCAATGATACTTCGGTACTGTCGTCTTTTTTACAATGAATTTTTAACTGGACTTAGCGTCCGTTCCAATGGATGCTATATTAAGCTGTGGCAGGGGAAATGGTCACTGGAGGTGCCCACCTGTCGATCGGATATCATCGGCTTTCTTCGTAACCGTTTGGGTTAGACCCGAACGGGCGACAGTTTCTCTTCTCTCTCTCATATGATACAACTTTACTGACCTCTGTTGAGACACATTAAAACTACTTTTAACTACCTATACTAGCGTTAAGAGACATTGAAACTACAAACGTATTCACATAAACTACAAGCTTCTTCTGTGGCGCTCTTTTATCGGAGGTTCGCTCACATCAGAGCATTCTCAGAGTGGAAGACATAATATTCAGAATCGAAACGCAGCTTGAAATGGCTTTAGACTTGCGTGGAAAACAGTTTTTTTTTCACATAAGCTCTACCCAGGAAGATGTCGCTTGGAGGGTCTTTTTAGGGTAAAAAAGGAGAGGAAGTTCTGCGAAGGAAAAAGGAATGAGGGATGGGTATGAATCTGGGGCCAAGGAGTGGCGGACGTATGAATATATCCCTCCCACTGCGGCGCAAGGTGATGGTTCGAGAGAGTCTGACTGGAGATATATAGGTTAGGGGCCATCCATAAATTACGTCACATGAATTTCATGATTTTTTGAGCCCCCCCCCCCGTCCCTATCACACATCGTCACATTTTGTGAGAACCCCTCCCCCCTAGTGTGACGTCACATATTTTGCAATTTTACATCTAAAAATAATCAAAACAGTAGATTTCTACATGTGACGTCACAGAGCTGATGACCCCCCCATACCACACTTCTCTACTCCCCCCTCCCCCTCTTAAGGCTGCGCTACTCGAATTTCAACCGATTTCATACATATCTCCCTTAAACATTTGAAGGTTTTAAGCTCTTAAAAAAATATATGTTATTTTTGAAGATAATATCTAGATACGTTCCACGCCGTAACGCAAATTATATGAAATTCCCTCGATGGAAAAAAATGGCAAAGTAAGCTCCGAAAATTATTTAAAACAAGTCTATTTCTATTATTTTACAAGTTATATTTGTTAAAAAATTCACAATGTTTCTTTATATGATACTTAAGATACGTTCCACGAGATTTTTACTCTATTTTAAACGAGTCATGTTTTATTAAACTTTTTCGCAATTTTCGCTTCACTTTTATCGTTTGAAATATTAGCGCGCTCTGTCCAACATTCGTAATTACATATCTCTCCAGCTTCTTCTTTTCGAGAGCGGTTACGGGGCCTTAAGGTGTGACGTAATTTATGGATGGCCCCTTAGGTCTCCCTCAACCTGTCTCTCCGGATCCGGCCAAACAGGATCAAATGGACAAACGCATTCGCCACCGAGACCTAGGCAAACCTCACCCCAAGATTCCGGGTACCTCTACTAAGTCACCAAACGTAGCGAACAATGGGGAGACCTATGGCAAGGGATTATCCAATAAATGGTTCCCGGGGCGGCGGTACCCACACCCGCCTCCCAAATTGAATAGTCAGATACTTCCCAACCTTCCTCTTTCTTCCTTCCTTCCTTTCCCACTCTCTTCAGCCTCGCAACATACGCCAATTAGGGATGCCATAGTTTCACTGGCTCCAGTTAGCAGGGAGCAGTTGGGTCCCTTGTGCGGTATACAAATAACAACAAAAAAATCAAACTTCACCCTGCAGCCCAGGTGAGCACGGTCGATCAATAAGAATTGATGGGATAACTTTCGGTAAGTTCTCATCGTTCCCCTAGCACGATTGTAGATCGCTAACAAATAAATAACAGTTCACAATGACGTGTTGTTAATATATTCGACGTCAACTGTTGTTTTTGGGTTGTTCTTCTTTTTAACCTACACAATTTTTACCACTCTGTCACATTTCCACCACTGTCACATTTTGTTTTTACTATAAATGAATCTCTCTGGATCTCAGGGGGGAAATTGTAGCAAGGGGGGAAGGAGGCCTAAAATGCCTATTGGGGTGAAAAACACGAGCTGCGTGTATACCCATTTCGAATGACAACCCACGTGACAGAATTGTCGTACGACACAAAAATTATAGGAGACAAATTAAAAATAATAATCGCTGTTTCTTGATAGGTAAAAATACCTTTTGGAGTTTAAAAATAGTTTTATATTTCATGTCGTCATATCACTTTTGTAACATATTTTGTAGCAAATCGAGGTGGCAGAAGACAACTGTGATTTGTATGAAATACACTTCTATCACGAGGAGTTACACCTCTGTCACGTAATTTTTACTACAAAAATATAAGCAAATATTTTTTTAAAACGCGCACAGTCGTTTCGTCTTTAGTACAGTAGATTTTAAAATAATAATAAAATAATAATATTGGTAATTCTGTTTTTTTCTGAATTTTTCTCCACTAATTGGTGGAAACAACTTTATCTAGGTTAAAAACAAGAACACTTGCACGTTAGCGATCTGCGGTGGTCCTAGGGAACGATGAGAAGTTACCGAAAGTTATCCTATTAATTCTGACTGTGCTGGAGGGCCAGGAACTGCACTCGTATCAGTCACTTGGGTTTCGAAATCTTCGAAATAGTGCTCACCTTACTGTTCAAACTAATGTAACTTAGTGCTCAAACTAATGTAATAATTATAATGTGATTTATTCTGTTGGCGAACCAATAAATAAAACACAAAGTGCAGCATAAGAGCACAAAGGGCGCATAAAACAATAAAATCACGAAATGCAGTTTCTTCCATTAAATCGATTTTACAGAGCTTGAACAACGCATCAAATTTCAGGGTTGAAATTCAAGTTGTGTGAAAGTTCTATTACACAGGCCAACAAAAAAAATGTTTGTAAAAACTTTTAAAACAAATTTACTAAAATCTTATGTAATTTTGAATGCTGAAACCGTATTTCATAGCAGCTTTTTTTATCACCCACCATTATTTCACAATATGATATCAATTTAATATTAAAAAAACAAGGAAAATTTTGATCTATAAAAATTAAAAAAATTCATAGTTTTAAAAATTGGTTATATTTTGCTTACAATCATGTTTAATTACTTAAATTTGAATTTTAGATGCTTATTTTTTTCTCTGTAAAATTTCTTGCGTAAAGTTTTTCGCCGATGCGTTTCGTTTTGTTGTTCTCTGTGAAATGACCAACAGTAATCACCCATTATTTTGATATTCCACCGTCCCCGGTATCGTTTTTCTTTCTCTTTTAGGTCCTGATGAAACTGTTCCCCTTGCTCTTCACTCACATCACCTAAATTTTCAGGAAAAAAGTCAAGATGGTTGTCCAAGAAGTGGATTATCATTAAGGCTCATCAGGCATACTTAATAGTGAAATGTGAAAAATTGGTGGTGATACGACTTTTTTAATAATTTTTTTCATAATTAGGACACCAAATTACGCAGGTATTAGTAAAAATTATCAAAAAAGTTTTTTCACTGTTGGCCTGTGTTATTATTCAAGTACTGAGAAATAATGTAATAATAACAGAACTTGGATATTAACTTTGAAATTTGTTGAATTGTTAATTTTCGCACTAAGGTTTAAGTATGTATTTGTCGCACCTTATAATGCGACATAGATAGCCGCGATATCTGGTGCGGAGGAAGAATGCTCAGGCATGGCATACGCTGAGGCGCAGGCAGCGCAGAGCAGAAATGTCGCTGAAGGTCAGATGACGCAGAAATCGGTGACCAGCACATCCATCGTCAGTTGATTAGTCAGACATCTATAAACACTAAGTTTTGATATAATAAATAATATTCGAATGCTCACCACAAATCAAATATTAATTACGCTTGTCTGTCATTAATATTGATTGAAAGGGTAAGAATGGAAACAAATGTGCAAGGTGCCTTTATGAGTGGAAGGGGGTGCATGGACCAGATTTTCTCTTTGCGTATGCTCACTGAGAAGTTTCTGGCATAAAACCAGAAACTTTTCTGCGCCTCTGTAGATCTACAAAAAGCTTACGACCGAGTCGACAGGAAAAAGCTATGGAAGGTGTTGTCCAAGTATGGAGTGAATACAAATCTCGTACAGGCAATTGCCTCTCTGTATGAGGGAAGCGTTGCATGTGTTAGGGTGAACGGTGGATTTACGGGGTGGTTTGACATCACAAAAGGTGTTAAGCAAGGTTGCGTAATGTCATCATGGTTATTCAATCTGTACATGGATAATTGTATGCAAGAATTGAAAGAGGTGGGATTGGGAGTGAAATTGAGTAATCTGAAAGTATGTTATCTATTGTATGCTGATGATGCGGTGCTGATTTCTAACAGTATCGAAGATCTACACTCTCTCGGGTCTAGAATGAACGAAGTATGTATGAAGAATGAGTTAATGATGAATGTAAGTAACTCTAAAGTCATGGTGTTTGAAAGAGAGAGTACGAAAACAGTGTGCAATATAGTTGTGAATGATGAACACTTGGAGCAGATGGATGAGTTTGTGTATCTGGGTAGTATGTTTACGGGAGATGGGAAGGTTGATAGAGATATTGAAAGAAGGGTAATTGCAGGTAACTCCATTAATGGAGGACTGAATGCTTTTGGCGCTAATAAAAAACGCTAAAAAAGAGGCGAAGCTAGCAGTCCACAATGGAGTGCTGGTACCTACCCTGATGTATGGCAGTGCGGCATGGAACTGGCAGAGGAAGGATGAGAACAGACTGAATGCTGTTGAAATGAGATCCCTGAGACGCATGTGTGGTAAAACGATGTATGATCGTGTGAGAAATGCAAGGCTGATGAAAGCGTAATGAGTAAGATTAAGAAAGGGACCCTCATATGGTTTGGGCATGTAGAGCGAATGAACGAAGAAAGTAGTGTAAGAAGAATATATGACACAAATTTGAATGGTAGACGAAGTCGGGGACGCTCGAGGAAGACATGGCACGATCAAGTGAATCAGATACTTGTGACGGGTCATGTCAAGAGTCAGAATAATTGAAGAGTACGTATGAGACGATGTATGAATATGAATGAGGCAAAGAGTGTGTGCCAAGACCGAGTTTGGCGGTCCGTCCTCTTTGCCTACCCCTGCCGGGAAACGGCGTGATGGTTAGTTAGTTAGTCATTTGTCTGTGTTTTACATATTAAATATGCTACCGGGAGCATTACTGCCCGGTACATCAGTATGACATTTTGAAATGTCCTGCTAGTGACCCACAAACATCACTTTTTGTTTAATTCACAATTCACTACAATTTGTCCTACATTATAATTGACTTGGTGGTGTTTATGAGTAATCTGAGTATTGTACCAGATAGAGGGTACACGTTTACACATCGTCGCCTCAGTTCTTAATAATTTTATTAATTGAAAATTAATTCAAAATTAATTCAAGATTGTAGAATGTATCGGGAGCATCTCCTATCCTTATCCTGTTTTCCTCTTCCTCTCCCCCTCACCAAAAATTAATTTTTAGATCTAATAAAACTCCATCTTCAAATAATTTTAACATAGGAGACCTTTTTGGCTTAACTTAAATTAATTTTACATGTATGTATCTATATTTAATGTAAAAGCTGTTTGTCTCACAAATAAATAAATAATTTTCCAAACGACAATTAGAAAATTTTACAGGAGGAAAAGGTTTTCTTTCATTATTTCAATGAAACATTATTGATAAGTTTTTAAGATAAAGATATTTTCGTAAAGCTAAAGGCTCATTAGTTTAAATAATTCATAGTTAAGGCAGTATTCTAGTCTAGAAAAAAAAACAATTTTTTTCTTCATATTTCCAAAGTTTAAATATTCAAAAATATTTCATTAAAAGGATTTTTCGAAATTAGCATTATTTTAAAAGTTATAATCATTTTAATGTCGCGATTTAGACGAAATCTAACCAAAATCTAAATAGAACAAAATTTTAAACCCATATTTCTCCAAACCACTTTTTTCGAGACGGTTGACACGATATCTCAAGTTCTGCTAAACCGATTTTCTTGAAATTTGGTGTGAGCCTTTTCTATACATTCATTTATGGCGGGAACTAGAACTATAACAAAATTAAATTTTGACTATTTTTAAAAAATTTGGGAAGTCAAAAAAACTGGTACAAAAACGTCTTTTTTATTTCAGAGAGCCGCCATTTTGCGAAAAAAATTTTTTTTTACTTTTCCTTAGTTCGGGCCATAGCCGCATTTGTTTGGATTAAGAATTTTTTTTTTTATTGCTGGGAGAGTTGCAATCGTGTCAACCAGGGTGCGCCATTTTTTTGAGACCCCCCACTTCAACACCCTGTAAATTTTTGAATTTTAAATTTTTTCGTTGAACACTTTTTTTTAATGGATTATTTAATGTTTAGTAAATAAAATATTTGATAAAATAAAAGTTGGTAAAAATATTATTGTTTTTTTTTTGTTGCATCTGAAAAAACACCTACAATAATTCATGCTTCTAGACTAGAATACCCCCTTAAGTGATTAACTATAATTTTTTATGCTTTAATTTTCATTTTAAATTGGAGATTGAACAAAAACTAAAATGGTCGTTTGGACAATTAAGAACTAAGACGACGATGTAGCTGCATACTCAACTCAAATTTAGATTTGATCGGAGGTGTCTGACTAATCAACCGGACGATTGGTATGCTGTGACGCAGCCTGCAACTACTTGGGCGCTAGTCGCTTGTGAGAATGTCTAGTTCCGAGCCCGATTCTGGCTTTGAAATTAATAATTTACTATTGATTCATAGTCTTAAAGGTGTAATTCTCATAGGAAATGCTGCCCACCTGTACACGTGTCGTCCAGTCTCAGGGTTCCACGACGATAATATATTCATTCTGGAATAGTTAGGCACCTCAGAGAAGCAGAGGAACATCACTGATGTGTTGTTGGACCAATTTCGTTATCAAAAACGTCCGGTACGTCGTGGTTTTTGGCTCTCCATTCAGCGCAGGACCTTGAGTAGTGGAGTAGCCTGGTTCATCAGGGCTGTTGGAGTTAGGGTCCCGATCCTCAGCAAATGCAACGCATTAATCATCCATTTTGCATTAGCTAGCAGCAGGTCTCCTGAAGTATTGAGATTATTTTTTTGCAATAATTCCACACAGGAGGCCATGAGATGTTGGTGACAGAGGTGTTGGTTATCCAATAATGGTATCCAATAATATTCTCCCGAATCATTGGTTAAGCCTCGATGACATTGAGCGAGTTTACAAGCTATTATCTGGGAAATTCACTATCTGTTAGTAAACTCGCTCAGTGTCATCGTATTACTTGCTAACTAGCAGATTGTGGACAATCTACGAAAAAAGTAGTAAGGTGGTCAACTTTACTCGCTAGTGTTTGTCTAAAGATGGCGGCCCACCAACAGCTGATTTCGTCTGTCACAATTAGTACGTACAGGAGTCGTTATTCTCGCTACTGGTTAGCGTGTGGTGCTAGCTGCGAATTCAATTTTTCTACAAAATGTCGACAGAGTTGCATGGCGTGGGGGTCATTTTAGTTGCTACTGTCGCTTCTGAGCGAGTAGACAGTTTGTGTGTCATCATGACAATCTCACTCGCCGATTCACCCGCTTTTAAACTTACCGGCTAGTAGCTTATAAACTAGCTTAATGTAATTGAGGCTTTAGAGTGGATATTGTGTCACGGGTTTTTGTGTCAACTTTTGGGTGACCGGACAGCTCAGAATCAACTCAACTCGACACCTTTGAAAAGTCAATAAAAGTGAAATATATATTTTTTTAATTAAATGAAGACATTATGAGCGAAACTCAATCGATAATCTGGAAACAGAAAAATCAGAAAAAGATATTTACACCTCTGGGACTCGAACCCAGGACCTCCCTACTTTCCGGGCGGGTGCTCTTGTTCACTGAGCTAAGGTGTCGATATCCAATTCGGTCACCTTTAACTGTACCATACTTCGAAAAAGAACCACCCAAATTATCTTCATTTTTCTTAATGCATATTTTTATTGGCTGCCTTTATGTATGATTGCAAGATTCAACTCGAACTATGTGCAATCTAGATGGGATTCGATTAGATCCTGGGTTCGAGTCCTAGAGGTGTAAATATCTTTTTCTGATTTTTCTGTTTCTAGATTTTCGATTGGGTTTCGCTCATAATGTCTTCATTTAATTAAATATTACAATTTGAGGTTTTACTCATAAAAGTTAAAATAAAAAAAAAAATAATAAAAAAAATGGTTAAACAGGGTACGTTAGGTTAGGTTAAGGGTTATTTTTCATAGCTTTTAAAAACTTTTCAAAGAGGTATTGAGTTGAGTTAATTCTAAGTTGGCGTGGAACCAATTTTGTTTAGTAAAAAGTTTTTTGTTATCGTTATCCCTTTTGTCACTACCTACTAATATTGATTACATTTTCATAGCCAGTGGATCGATATAATGACTATATGTAACTTAATACATTTTACATGGCCTTTAGTGTTCGTGGGTACAAACCAATAACTTGCCAGATACCTCTGAACATAATATGGCCCCTACAAGTGTTGTATTACATTCTGAACTAACAAACCATCACGCTGTTTCCCCGCAGGGGTAGGCAGAGAGGACGGACCGCCAAACAACTCGGTCCTGGCACACACTCTTTGCCTCACTCACATTCATACATCGTCTCGTACATACTCTTCTATTATTCTGACTCTTGACATGGCCCGTCACAAGTATGTGATTCACTTGATCGTGCCATGTCTTCCTCGGGCGTATCCGACTTCTTCTACCTTTCATGTCATATATTCTTCTTACACTACTTTCTTCGTTCATTCGCTCTACATGCCTAAACCATCTGAGGGTCCTTTTCTTAATCTTATTCATTACGCTTACATCAGCCTTGCATTCTTTGCGGGTATCTACAATTCTCACACGATCATAGATAGTTTTACCACACATGCGCCTCAGAGATCTCATTTCAATAGCATTCAGTCTGATTTCATCCTTCCTCTGCCAGTTCCATGCCTCACTGCCATACATCAGGGTAGTACCGGCACTCCATTGTGGACTGCTAGCTTCGCTTCTTTTGACAATTTTTTTATTAGCGCCAAAAGCATTCAGTCCTCCATTAATGGAGTTACCTGCGTTTACCCTTCTTTCAGTGTCTCTATCAGCCTTCCCATCTCTCGTAAACATACTCCCCAGATACACAAACTCATCCACCTGCTCCAAGTTTTCATAATTCACAACTATATTGCACACTGTTTTCGTACTCTCTCTTTTAAACATTGTGACTTTAGACTTACTTACATTCATCATTAACTCATTCTTCATACATACTTCGTTCGGTTCCATGCCAACTGGGAATAAAGTCAACTCAACCCTCCTTGAAAAGTCATTGAAAGCTGTGAAAAAAATAATTTTAAATTAGCCGATAACCCTAACCTGACATAACCTATTTAACCAATTTTTAATATACATTTTTTATCACTCTAAATGACTTATCTGAGATGGTTCCGGGTTGGTTTCATTCCGATTTGTCCGGACACGAGAGACTGTAGATCTTCCATACTGTTATATTCTGTTTCTCATTCTTCATACATACTTCGTTCGGTTCCATGCCAACTGGGAATAAAGTCAACTCAACACTCCTTGAAAAGTCATTGAAAGCTGTGAAAAAAATAATTTTAAATTAGCCGATAACCCTAACCTGACATAACCTATTTAACCAATTTTTAATATACATTTTTTATCACTCTAAATGACTTATCTGAGATGGTTCCGGGTTGGTTTCATTCCGATTTGTCCGGACACGAGAGACTGTAGATCTTCCATACTGTTATATTCTGTTTTGAAAGAAATCTGATATGGCCAGTTTCCAGTTTCAGAATTTCGAATTTATTCAGAGTCGACGTTTGATGATCAATCGGAACGTATATTATTAAATTCATAATATTTTTCATTGAAGATCTTCTTTGCAAGTCATGCTGATAAAGCAAATTAATTCATGTTGGTCACGGATGAATCACGTCTTATGAATAACTGCTTTTGACCTACTAGGTGACTCAAAAGTCCTCACTCGATTTCCTTAAGGGGGTATTCTAGTCTAGAAGCATGAATTGTAGGTGTTTTTTCAGGTGCAACAAAAAAAAACAATAATATTTTTACCAACTATTATTTTAACAAATATTTGTGAAACATTAAGAGCTGGTTCACACTCAGCTATCAAATATAAAAGATCATAGCACGCCAAATAACGCTCTCCATACAATCCCTTCAGACCGTTCACACCTAAGCGTTTTTAAGCGCAGATCAATCATAGACAATACACATCTCAGACGTAACCGCTCCAGACGCGATATCCCATAAGATAACTCTCCCCTTCTCCGACTAAAACAGGAGAGGGGGTCATTGTAATTACGGAGCTGACAGATGTCAAGTTGACAGATTTCAGTACAAAAATATGCGGTCCGTTGCCGCTCCCTAATTCGACTGACCCCCTCTCCTACCACAGGAAGAAATATTTGATAGCCTCGTGTGAAAGGACAAAAGATAAGCGCTCGCGAATCAACAGATATCTGCTCGCAGATATATAGCTCAGTGTGAACTAAGCATAAAGAATCCATTAAAAAAAGTCAAACGAAAAAATTTAATGTTTAAAAAGTTACAGGGTGTTGAAGTGGGGGGTCCAAAAAAAAGTGCGCGCCCTGGTTGACACGACTGCAACCCTCCCAGTAATCTAAAAAAAATAATAATTATTCCTAATCCAAACAAATGCACAAATCCACACAGCATCCCAGATGACATAGGCCCTGAGGGGAATTATTTTCCTCAAGGCCTCCTGTGTGGAGTTAATGTAAAAAAAAAATGCGGCTATGGCCCGAACTAAGAAAAAGTAAAAAAAATTTTTTTCGCAAAATGGCGGCTGTCTGAAATCAAAAAAACGTTTTTAACCCCCGACGCAAGGAGCGGTGTTATAAGTTTGACGTGTCTGTGTGTCTGTCTGTCTGTGGCATCGTAGCTCCTAAACGAATGGACCGATTGTGATGCAGTTTATTTTGTTCGAAAGCTGACGTAATAGAGATGGTTCTTAGCTATAATTCATGAAAATCTGTTCAGGCTATCAGGTTATCAGCCTTTTTTGTGTCGGGGGTTTCTTAAAATTTTGTAAATTTTACTTATTGTACCAATTTTTTGACTTTCGAATAGAGATTAGAATTTGAGTTTCTAATACTAAAAAAATATAAGAAACTGGATACACAGGATGATCAGAAATAGAAAACATACTGACACCAAATACAAGGGTTATCAAAATATTCGCACCCTGTAAATCACCCTTATTCACAATGTTCCCAGGTTACTTCGACTCCTCCCACCGTTCTCCCCCTCTCCCAAAATCACCCCTCCCACTGTGCCGAAACCGGTAGCAGATAAATTAAAATTTAAGTAACACATGTACATGGAAAGTAAAACTCTTCAAAACAAAAAAATAGGATAATGAAACATTTATTATTAAATTAACCTTGATAAAGACACGATGGCACCCATCTTTGATCTTTTAAAAAACGAGGTACCTAGAAAGGCTTATAAAGTTACTAGCTTTTTTACCCGCGGCTTCGCTCACATGGCATGGTAACTGATAACTGTAGCGCTTGCTACAATTATCCCCCCCTCTCGCATTCCATACATTCATTCTCGGTACATTCAGTTTTCAAAAAGCTCGCGTGCCACCTAAATTTCATAATGCCAGAGCTCACCAGCAGTAAAAAAAGAATTATCCAATTGGGATCAGTCGTTCGGAAGTTACACGCGTAGATACCAACATTTCGAAGACTCATTTTTATTTACATAGATAAATAGATATTAACTACGACGCCTGAAATAAAAATAAAAAAAATATGTCAATATCGTTTCCACGGATTCGATTTTTTTTTGACGTTGTGATAACTCGCTTTTGTTAGCGACAGAAAACGTATAAGAAATATAATATATTACTATTTATAATTTCATAACGCCAGAGCTTACCATCACATACAGCCTGTAGTCTTCGCATATAATTTAGCTTTCTCTTGGTGAAAGAATTTTTAAAATCGTTTTATTGTTTTATGCGTGAAAGCGTAACATAAGTTTCGCATTTATGACATTAGTATAGATAGTAGTTATAATAATAATAATAATAAAGTTTTATTCCAGGATGTGGGGAGGATAGTGCAATCCCACACGTCCCATATGATTGTACATATTTATATAATATATTTTATAACATATTTTAAAACAACAGATTTTTTTTTTTTAAACATAGAATAGGAAAAAAAAACAAAATTAAAAAAAAATATATATATATAAAAATTAAATATAAAAAAATAAATAAGTAATCAATTCAATTCTTCAAGCTCGGGCCCAGCGCTCACTCAGGAGTGGGGTTTGGTGCTGGAACGCTGCGGTCACCACTGCATTGTCGGAAGCCATTAGCCGCATCCTGGCTCCAGTGACCCGATGTCTCTTTAGACCGGCGAATACGTGCAGTCCTAGTTCAGTGAACATTGTCGATGCGCTGCTATATCTTCTGAATCCAAATATAATTCTACATGCATCATTATATTGGATCATTATATTAGAAATATCTTAAACCCTGCCATTTGTACTATCAGAATATAAAATACTGATTAATATAATTAAAATGTTTACTACCCCTGAAATTGTTTATATCATAGTTTAAGGAAAAATGGTACCAATCTTAAAAGTGTACCAATCTTAAAAGAAAAAGGGTAAAAGTTTTTATTTTTTTTAATAATTATTTTTTATGGCAATACTTCGCAAGAGTCCCAACTGCTCCCGTCTGGAGCCAGTGAGCCTATAGCATCCCCAATCGGGGTATGTTGCTAGGCTGAAGTTAGTGGGGAGGAAAAGGAGATGGGGAAGAGGAAGGCCTTACATTGCTTTGCGTATCTTGTTTTGGATATGGTATATGTCACCAAACACGGCTAAAGCCATTTCAAGCAACGCTTAAATTCTGAACGGTGGTCTTACACCAGGGCGATACTGATCTTCCACTCTGAAAAACACCGTATATATATTACATATTATTTTTAAATGCGTACATTGTGAAATAACACAACTTAATCAGATGAAATTTATTCACGCCGGGATTTCAACTCGCGACGTCCGGAACAGTCGAGAGCCTTACCTCTCGACCACGGAGGTGACCTCTTAAAAAAATTCAAGATGCCTGTTATATTAATCCATACTTTTCAATTGAGTGGCCGACTTGGCATCGCATTGGATCTCAACCAAGCGTAGTGTGTTCAATTCCTCGGTTGGCTGAGTCCTTCACGACACGAGGAACATTTCCGCTTACTGTGGTGGTAGTAGATTTTCAAATATTGTCAGGTTATTCGTATTCCGGGAATGTTTGTCTTTCTTTAAAAAAAATAAACAGTTTTAATATTAATAGCCTTCCGTCTGCGTGGTTGAATTTCGGAACCCGACTTCGATTGCATGTCTGACGCCACGCTTTACGCTCCGCACCACAAATAACATCTGTTTACGTGGAATTTCAAACGGAGCTACCATTGTAATTCGGTTTAAAATTTAAAAAAATCGTCCCAAGATGTCGCCACTTCCGTCGGCAGGTTGGTGTGGACGTGCCCCAGGCAAGTACAAGTACTACGATTTAGTGAACTAGCAGTATCCCTCCGAATATGGAAAGATTGACGGTAATGCTCAGTTGTATCAAGCGGCTATATATTACATGTGACGTTATTGCCCATCTCGGTTACTTTGTCCCGGTGACTCTCACTGGATGACAGTGGATCCGAGGAACAGGCTATTTTTGGAACCAGTTCCTATTGGATTCAAAAAGGGGGTCACAAACACTTACTGGGCGAAGCCGAACCAAAAGCCACCCGCAGGGCCTAGCAGCAAAAACACGTGGGTTTTTAACTGCTAGTGTAATTCTAATACTCAAAAATATTCATCATTGACCTTTAAATTTTTATCGTCGCTTACAAAGACATTATGTCATTTTCATTTATTAAAAATGATGATTTTTCACATTTTACGTAATATTTCATATGCCTCCCTTTGAATAATGAATGTAGATTCTAATCGATGAAATGATAGAGTAAAACTGATCTACAAAATCATTATGTATTTTAATAGAGTTGTCGACCCAGTGGCGTATCTGCGCGCAGCAACGCTCCGCGGGGGCCATTTTTCATATATATACATATTTTTCATTTCATATACACATATATCAATGACAAAACAAAATACAACTTGTAAAAGGCCAAAGAAGAAAACAAGCAAATTTCGCAAAGTTTTGACTTTGACGTAATATTTTGTGGGTTTATTTTGTGCTATCGTATATTATATTTACCGAAACACATTCCTTGAACAATAAACTATGCATAAAAGCAACATCACTTGCGTTTATTTGATAAATTGATTGGCTTTTCGATCTTTTTCGCTACCCACGACGCTCGTAGTTTGACAGCTCAAATCGCGCGACAAATAAATAGATAAATTTAATAAAAATTATTCCGAGTGGCTAGGTGTATTTAGGATACCCCTTAAGTCGAGAACAAGAATGCCCCAAGCGATTCTGACCTTGTCCTTCATACATTTTCTTTATACATAAGGGTTAAAATCGCATTTAAAAATAAAAATGATTAAAAATTTTGGCGTGTGCCGGTGCACACCGGGCCAATTACAGGTAGAAGAACTTGACATACCGATCCAAATTCACACCGAATATTCTGTCCAAACGGCTTTATAAAAATAAAGCAATGGACAAAATGGTTTATTGGTGCGCTCAAACCTATAATAATACCTTTCAATTCTTGGATGCTTGCTTGGGTGGTCGACAGGTAAGACTCTAAATTTTATTTGATTGATTTGTGTTTTCACAATTTAATAATTTAAAATAATATAAGGTTTGTTTGCTTGCAGCACGTTCCAGAGGAAGATACTATCGGTATCGCCACCATTCAGAATCAAAACGTTGCTTGAAATCTTCCTCTTCCCCAACTCCGTCCCCTCCACACTTAACCTCCAGCCTCACAATGTATTCCAATTTCCAATTGGGATTCCAAGGTCTCACTGGCTCCAGGCTGTTGGGAGCAGTTGGGACAGAAAATACAATGAAGTTAAACTTCGTTAGCACCGTTGTGTTTTGAAAATCGATGAAACGAAAAATAGCAACATTAAAAAAAAAAAACTTTTTTTTAAGTAATATGTTAATACGCTTTTAACTTTCCAATTTTATGTTTTATTCTTTCTCTTCTTTTCATTTCCTCAATTTTCCTTCTTTTTGTATAAATCATGGTCCATATATATTCACACTTATCCTAATTTGACTGTCCTAAAACGGGAATCATCCTAGTTGGACAGTCAAAACATTTTATAAATAATGTACATAAATGTGTAAATATTTTACTAAATAAAAATGAAATAAATAAAAAAATAAATAGAGACAAACTCATACATCTATAACATTTAACCTGCGAAAGAATGAGATTGTATAATCTATCTCTTCTTTGGGTTCCGTACCAACTGAGAATAATGTCAACTCAACACCTCCTTGAAAAGTCACTAAAAGCTATGAAAAAAATAATTTTTAATTAGCCGATAACCCTAACCTAACGTAACCTATTTAACCATTTTTTTATATATATTTTTTATCACTCTAAATGACTTATCTGAGATGGTTCTGAGTTGGTTTCATTCGGAGTTGTCCGGTCACCTTTTTTTGTGTGGTGCTTCGTACCCTATCGGTCTCCTCTTTGTGCGGTGCTTCGTAGCCTCCCCACTCTTATCTACTTTAGTTTTCTGAAGGTTTCACGTGTGAATAGCACACTCTGATTTTTTTAGGGGGGGCTATAAATTTAACGTTACGCCACTATGCCCACCCCAATATCGACCCTTAATCCGCCTAGTGACGGACATAATGTAACGCAAATCGACTTTTAATTTCCAACGGTCGACATATTATTGTGTGTTCGGGTAGTCGGTAAAGAAAGCGTCACACTCACATTCATAATCATTATTTATGAAAGGCCAAAATAAGAAATAATGATCCTTATCAGCAAAATTTTCCAATAGTGTTGTAAGCACTGAAGAGATATCGATAGAAGTGTGTTGTGCGGTGTCCGAGTGCCCGAAGTAAGGTCAATTTAACCTTGCTTCTGATGAAACTAAATCAAATATCTTCAAATATAGAACTTCATTTTTGGACAGATAAATCAATCTCATTGGTCCTGGATGCCCAGGAGTCGTAATATCTTGTGGTTTATCTATTGTAAATGTTAACTGTCCTAAAAGAATTTTTTTTTCATATTCGGATTCAGTAGTGTCGTATCAATCATTCACTGTTCTCGAAATATTAATAAAAAAATATATTTTTGGGTTCAATTGACAATAAGTCCTAAACGACGAACCGGGTAAAGGTAGAAACACGTAGAACGCGGGTTTCGTATTGCAGATTACCGGCGCCCAGCGCCCAGCGCCCGAGCCCGCAGGCGGCAGTTTGTATCGAGTTGTGGACATCTGAATCTGGTTTCACTGCGTGCGGTTTCGAACGTTTACATACAAACATTCTTGTCGGCCCTCTGCGCAAGTCGGCCGCCCATGCGCCGACTCGGAAACCCGCGTTCTACGTGTTTCTACCCTAAGTCGATAATATTTACGTCAAAGCACATAGCACAATTTTACATTCTCATAAGTATTAGACAGGGTACGAACGTATTAGTATTAGACTTAACGAACGGATTGCAATCTTTAGAGCACAGGCGTCGGGTGGAATGTTATCCCTGTTCTACCGGTATTTCAGTGGAAGATGTTCTGAGGAACTAGCGTCATTGATCCCTTCGGCACCGGTGCATAGTCGGGAGACACGCCAAACGCGTGCCAAACATATGTGCACGGTTGACATTTATCACATCTCAGGTGACATCTCCTGTGTGGAGTAAATGTAAAAAAAGGGTGTTACAAGACGTACTTGACTTATTTTAACCAGTGATTCCTTGCATTGTTTGGAGTAAAAAATGTAATTAAAATTCGTCTCCAGGTGACTTTTTTGATTTTTTTTTTTTTTTAAATTTTTCGTCAAGACCAATCAAAAAACACATTTCTTTCGCATGTCACTCAGCCGAGTGACCGCCTAATCTCTTAGCCTTCACCCAAATGTCCATTTAACGGCCGTAGAAAATCACACAAATCTGACAGCACTTCACTTATCACAAATTATAGGGAACAGCTTTCAGACCTCTAGGCGTTACCTGTTCAGTGGATGTACATAGTGTACAGTGTACATAAAGTACCTAATGTGTATGTCCGCCTTTGTATCGATTCGGCCCACCTAGGGATAGTGGGACGGGCTTTATCGTTTTATCGATATTTACATTTAGTGACGGATGACTGGTACTTTTTAAAATGGACACCAGGGGATAATTATTGTGATTTTAGATTTTCACGGCCAAAAGCATTATCATGATTATTTTTTGTGTTTTTATGTCGTGTTGCTCTTTCTTCCTCTTAGGGTAGAAACATATTTATTTATTTATTTATTGTATCTTTACATTGCAGGTGTATCTTTACATATAGAACGCGGGTTTCGGAGTCGGTGCTTGGGCGGCCGACAAGAATGTTTGTACGTACACGCATGAAATCGCACGCAGTAAAGCCAGATTCAGATGTCCACAACTTTGTACAAATTGCCGCCGGCGGACTCGGGCGCTGGGCGCCGGTTATCTGAAAGCCGAAACCCGCGTTCTTTGTGATTCTACCCTAAGGCAATATTTCGAACAGCTACAGTGTCCATCATCAGGGCAGATATGTAGATTGTGATGAAGTGTGTGTTTATGTATAAAGAAGTGATACCGTGTTACAAGCGTGTTAGGTACCTATTACCGGTTTTTTAATCTGAGGTCCTGAGGAAAAAAATCCGTCAAGGCCTGTGTCATCTTTGGGGATGCTGTGCTCAGGGTCTTTTTAGGGAAAGGAAGGAGAGGAAATTCTGGTAATATAAAAGGTATCTGGGGGTCAATGTGTCCAGGAGTGACTTAAGTATTCCTCTGACTTCGGTGCAAGGCGAAGAATCGAGAGAGTCCGGCCTAGAGAGTCTAAGTTAGATCTCCCTCAACCAATCTCTTCCGATCTGTCCGTCACGCAGTAGGTTGGTAAACGCGTTCACTGCCAAGACCTAGACAAACCATTTTAAACATTTGTTTTAAGTGAATAGCTCAAAGCCCAAGTGCTCCCATATAGGGCCAGTGCCACTATGGCATCCCCAATTGGGGTACGTTGCGAGGCTGAAGGTAATGGGGAGGAGGGGATATGGGGGAAGAGGAACCTTGCTATTTAGATCTGCTCACCAAACACGGCTAAAGCCATTTCAAGCAACGTTTCAATTCTGAATAGCGGTATTACAGGGCGATACTGAGAGTATCTTCCATTCTGGAACTCCTATATATTATTTCAAATGAATTATTTTTTTTTAATATGAATACCGCACAAGAGTCCCAACTGCTCCCGTCTGGAGCCAGTGAGACTATGGCATCCCCAATTGGGGTATGTTGTGAGGCTGAAGGTAGTGGGGAGGGGAAGAAGGTGGGAAGTACCTGGCTATTCAGATCTGGTCACCAAACACGGCTAAAGCCATTTCAAGCAACGTTTCAATTCAGAACGGTTGTCTTAACACCAGGGCAATACTGGTAGTATCTTCCACGCTGGAACGTGCCGCAAATATACTATATATTATTTTAAATGAATAAATTGTGAAATAACACAAATTAATCAAATAAAATTTATTTGCCACGCCGGGATTCGATCCCGCGACCTCCGGAATGCGAGTCAAGCGCCTTACCGCTGCACTACGCCGGCCGTCAAATTGTGAAATAACAAAAATTAATCAAACAAAATTTATTTGCCCACGCCGGAATTCTATCCTTCGACCTTCTATTGAGAGTCAAGAGCCTCGACCACGGAGGCCGTCAAAACCTCGCCCCACGAACCCTGGCAGCCCCGTAAAGTCACCAAATACAGTGTATATTTTTGAGTGACCGATGGCAGTGGTGTTTGTTATCCAATAAAAAATGGTTCCCGGTGCGGCGTTACCCACACCCGCCTCACAAATTGAAAATATTGTACTTGTTACAAGGTTATTTCGATAATAATACTGTTATTGCCTGCTTGAACACACCTGTGAAACAAGCGGCCAGTGTATTCTTGAATAAATAATGGTTTTCAAGTTGGGACTAGAAATCGATTGAACACATCGATGAATCAGCAAAAAAACTGAATCGTCTCATCATCATTGGGCTGGCTTTACATTCGTAAGTTTTTTCCCGTAATTCGCTCGTGTAAGTGAATTATGGCCAAATTACCAATGTAAACGGCACCAAAAGTCACTTAACGTAATTTAAAGCATGTTACAGGACTTCTTCTTCCGGAAGTTTTTTGACAAGTCTAATCGCATCCGCGCGAAATTACAGCCTTCTCACAGCTTATAAAATCAATTTGATAAGCTGAGGGACTTTTTGTAAGAAATAGTATCAAAATGCGCCGTTGCGAAATGTCAAAAATCAAAAGAAATTTGTTTTTATTGGATTTTTTTCTTATAAAACTAGTATTTATTTCCACTTATTTGAGTTTTCTGAAAATGAGCATCCTTCTATTCAATTATCGGTCCAAACCTTTCTAATCTCAATGTTTCTGTTTTTAAAATTACATATTTGAATACGAAGTCGGTTGCAGTCGGCAACTGTCAGGTAGCTGTCATTCGAATAAAATGAAAGAAATCCATTAATTTTCGCCTTTGACGGCAAAAAAGTGCGTGGAGAATTGTTTAATTAAAGCCAAAATCCATTTCAGCACTTTATTTGGTCCTTTTCGTCTTTATTGACAAAATCGCGTAAATTTGACAGTAGCAGGTCGTTGTTGAAAGGAAGCCATCTTACCGCAAATACATTTACAGATGTAAACGGTCGCATGAGCAGTTACACAGGTCGAACTTCCGAAAAACTTCCGTGATCATTAATTACCACAAGTCAGATTCATATGTAAACGCTCCTGGGAGTAACCTGTCAAAATCTTACGTAATCCGTAATTTTTAATTACGAGTGTAAAGCTAGCCTTGGAATGGATTGTCATTTTGTCGGAATAATTTATACTAAAACATGATAAACACTTTATTATTCCGGGTGACCCGACATTTGATCCCCCAGCGGTTGGACACCCGAAATTCAAATAATTTTTTTTTTTACCTATTTCAAACCTAAAACCGACTTCAAAAATAGCTTTAATAGTTGGTTTGGATATCAACCGATTTTTTTGTATTTTTACGTTTTTTAACATTATTTCATCTTTATTATTGATTGGGCGTACCCAAGTCTGATTTATCTCGACCGTTTCGTATTTCGCCTGTCGGTAAATTTGTTTTTACGTTCCGTTACATATTCAAGAAAGTGACTGTTTTAGTGGTTCAGGCGGCGCTTCCCCGCTCAAAAAGAAGAAGATGGACGTATTTACGAATGTTGGACAGAGCGCGCTAATATTTTAAATGATAAAATTGAAGCGAAAATTGCGAAAATGCTTAATAAAACATGACTCGTTTAAAATAGAGCAAAAATTTCGTAGAAGGCATCTTAAGTATCATTTAAAGAAACGTTGTGAATTTTTTCACAAATATAACTTGTAAAATTATAGAAATAGACTTGCTTTTAATAATTTTCGGAGCATACTTTGCGATTTTTTTCTATCGAGGGAATTTCATATAATTTGCGTTTCGGCGTGGAACGTATCTAGACATTATCTTTGAAAATAACATATATTTTTTTAAGAGCTTAAAAACTTCAAATGTTTAAGGTAGATATGTAAGAAATCGGTAGAAATTCGGGTAGCGGTGGCTTCAGTAAAGATTGTTTTTTCAAATGTGAAATCATTGTGTTTATTTTTTCAAATGTGAAATCATTGTGTTTTTTCAATATTCTGAATGGATTCATTCTTCCTCCACTCCTGGACACAGATCCTCCAGATTCCTACCCCCTCCCCCTTATACCTTTTTCCTTCCCAGAACTTCTCTCCTTCCGTACATTAAAAAGACCCTCCACACAGCATCCCTTAAGATGACATAGGTTCTGATGGAAATTACTATCCTCAGGGCCTCCTATGTGGAGCTAATAAAAAATAATAATGATTAAATTGTGAAATATTACCAGGGTTTGAACCCGCGACATCCGGATTCGAAACTCAGGTTTATCAAGGTTTGTAATCTGGTATATATAATTTCAGTGACTAAATCCAGTTTAGTGTTTTGACTTGCAATAGGGAGCGTTTTTATTTTATTCGGCGATTTACACGCGCTACGACAGCACTTACCTAATTAAACTGAAACTTGGGGTTAACTTGACCCAAGGGGTGAATCCCATAAAGTTGTCAGAAACAAGTACTAGATTATTTACATAATGTTACCATTAATGGAACATTTTTGATTGTATGTGTATTTGTTAATTTGTACGTCACACAACTCTTTCCCACATTCATGTATACTCTTTTTAATCAGTCTTTTGAAATTATTTTTTTATTAAATAAATGTTACACCTCAAAACAGCTCTCCTGTCTGTACGGTGAAACTGTCTGTGCGGTGAAACTGTCCGTACTGTGAAACTGTACGCTGAAACTCTTTTTACGGTGAATTGTCGGTGAAACCGTCTGTACGTTAAAACTGTCTGTGCGGTGAAACTGCTTGTAAGGTGAAAGTGTGAACGGTGAAATTTTTTTTTTTGGATGAGCTCCACACAGGAGGGAAGGAAAAGAGTTTAAGGGGTGGGTAGGAATCTGGGGTTCAGTGTGTCTTGGTCGTCCACCTCCAAGACCTAGACAAACCCACTCCATGAACCCGGACACCCCTGCTAAATCACCAAACGTAGCGAACCACTTGGGGTGACCTATGGCAGAGGTGTTGGTTATTCAATAAAGCTTCCCTGGGCGGCGGTACCCATTTTCCCCTCCCAAAATGGGAATGTCTGTATTGTGTCTGTACGGTGAAGGTATCTGTACGGTGAAGCTGTCTGTATGGTGAAACTCTTTGTATAGTCAAACTGTCTGTACGGTGAAACTGTCTAAACGGTGAAACTGTCTGCACGGTGAAACTGTCTGTACGTTGAAACTGTCTGTACGGTGAAACTATTGGTTTGGTGAAATTGTACGCGCGGTGAAACTGTCTGTACGTTAAAACTGTCTCTACGGTGAAAGCAAGAGTAACTTAAACACCACGCTGTTGGGCAGCGTTGTGAGGCGTGTTAAGGTAGGGATGAGAAGAAGGGATGTAAGAAGGGATTTATTTATCGCGGGTCTTGAATTATTTATCGCGGGTCCGGATTATATGAAGGAGGTAAAACAGATGCTGGTAGCTCGTTCAAAATATAATGCTGCACGATCGTGCACGAATATGAACGCGAGCCGAGCACCGAATTATGGGAAAGGAACGAAGCGACGGCGAGCTTCGTTCATTTCCCGTAATTCGTGGCTTGGTTCGCGGAAATACGTACGCGTTTATACGCAGCATTAGCCACCTTATACATAAACGAGTCAGAGAAACGACCCGTTCTCATGAAGCCGACATGGACTACTTTGAACGGGTGTTCTGCTCGAATCAAGTATTATATATTTCACTCCTTTACTTTAAAAAAATCATACGAACACCTTGAGAAGAGTCCCGAAGCTTTGGGACTGTGACATTCCCAATTGAGGTATTATTTTGCAACGTATTAGGCTGAAAGGAGCTGGGAGGGGAAGGATATGGGGAAGAGGGAGATAGGACTGTTACATTTGAGAAATGTACGCCTTTTATTTTATTTAAGTAAATTGTACATTTTAGTTTACAATTTCCTAATTAATTATATCGTATCATATTTCAAACTATATTTTTTCTTGTTTTATGTATCTCCTACAGTACATTTTGAACTTTCCAATTGGTGCGGCCTTTAAAGTTTCTGGTAGAGTGTTGTATAACTTCATCCCTTTGTATAGTAAACTGTTCTGCGTATTCGTTTTGTCCTTTTTTTTAGTCTGATTTCCTTGCAAGTCCTTGTGTTGTATCTGTGAATGTCCTTGTTGTATATAATTTTGTTTGAGAAGTATTTTCGTAACATGTTGTTCACTATTTTATCGATAAATATCATCGCGTGCAGGGTCAACATCTGTTTCATGGTTAGCCAATTTAGTTCCTTTAACATTTTATTTACTTTTGAGAATCTATTTCGCTGAAGTATTATTCTCATTGCCCTGTTTTGGGAGAATTTGAAACTTATTTTGTTCTCGTTCGTTACACAGGAAAAGGATAGTTGAGCAGTAATTAAAGTGTGGAGCAATAATTGAATTATAAATAGTGACTGCAGTTTTTCTAGAAATTTTTTGCCGAATTCTTCCCAAAAAAGATACTTTTTTTCCAATTTTCTTTTGGGTATATTCAGCATGTTTGTTAAAGGTTAGTTTGGAATCTAATATAACTCCTAGGTATTTCATTTCTGTAACTCCTTTGAGGTCGCGTAGTGTAACAGATTACTAGAACAACACCGCATATCTTGTTTATTTATGATAATGTTATTTTTTGCAATAAATTTCTAGATCTTATCGCAGACAAACCTTGCTTACGTAAACTGAACTTATTATGTGCATTAGCGTAACGATGCTCGGGCAAAATTGGCATCCTCTCGGAGGTCAGGCCGCTTCGACGCCAAAACATATCGATCGTCCAGTTGATTAATCAGACATCTCCAAATACTTAATAATAAGTTTTGACATAATGAAGAAAGCAATATTCGAATCCTCAACATAAATCAAATATTATTTAAACTTTTCTGTGTTTTACATATTAAATATGCTATGAAATAACACCAGGAGGCTCGGTACATTGGTACGACATTGTTACTACTAGTAACTCAGAAACGTTTTTTAGTAATAGTCCAGTCAAATAAGAATTTCACCGCTAAATAAAAAGGAATAAAATAGTCCAGTCAAATAAGGATTTCACCGCTAAATGAAACGGAATAAAATAGTTCAGTCAAATAAGGATTTCACCGCTAAATGAAGCGGAATAAAATGGTCCAGTCAAATAAAGATTTCACCGGTAAATGAAACTGAATAAAATAGTCCAGTCAAATAAGGATTTCACCGCTAAATGAAACGGAATAAGCCAAAAATTTGTATAAATCTTTATTTTGGTATTCTACATCTTGTCTCAAAAGTCTCATAAGGTCACGTGACCGCGTCTTTAGATATTCAAGGTCAAAGGTCACGAAAATCTTTTTTCGTGAACGAACGAACGAACGTTTTTTGGAAATAACTCGCTTCCTTTGCCTCAAATCGTATTTGTATTTGAAATAAAAGTTGTAGAGTATTAAGTTCTCTACAAATATTGTCTGCAATAATTTTTTATACACTTAACCGTTTTTAAGATAAAGCGCGAAGTGTGGAGCACTCAGCCGTACATGCCTTGGCGCGAAGTCAATGGCGAACCCCAGTTCACAGTACTGTTTTTTAACTTAATTATTCGTCAAATATTAGACCTAGAAGACGCGGTCACGTGACCTTATGAGACTTTTGAGACAACATGTAGAATACCAAAATAAAGGTTTATACAAATTTTCAGCTTATTCCGTTTCATTTAGTGGTTATCCCCTTTTTTTAGCTTAAGTGACTGGACTATAACGCAGAAACGTAATGTAATATTACATGTCCACTGGGTTGCATAACAAACCAGTGAAGTTTCCCCATAAATTATGTATTATTATGCATAATTATGTATTATTTACTAAGCAACCAATTAATCGATCAATGTTATTATTATTTTGAATGACTATTATATTATGACTACCTGGGTTACCCGGCTTCGCTCAGGATAACATTTGAGAGTGTTTTGGAATGTTCCACAATTTATTTTATTTATTTATAGCGGACCCGACAGACGTTGACCTGTACACGACTGTCGGGAAAAACTAAAATTAAAATAGAATAATATTGAATATTCGATACTGCGATGGTAGCGCAGTCTGCCGGATCCAATGTAAAACATTCCAAAATCAACAACCCCTTAGAAATAAAAAAAAATAATTAAAATAACATTTTCCAGTGGACCAAATTGTGAATCTAAACCATTCTCGAATCCCCTTGAACCCACACAAAAAATTTCATCAAAATCGGTCCAGCCGTTTAGAAGAAGAAATATATATATATATATATATATATATATATATATATATATATATATATATATATATATATTAAGATAAACAATGCAATCTTGGATCTTGAACTTGGATTATTTTGAAACTAAATCACTATATTTTTACTTACATTTACCTGATGATATTCTCACTTAAAACCCCTTTATAATTATTATAATATCATCTACTTATGCATTAACTCTGTAATGTGTATACAGGGGGTCAAGGGAAGCACTTGACTTACTTTATTTAACCAGTGATTCCTGCCATTATTTGGAGTAAAAAATGTAAAATTTTGGTGTCCGCTGATATTTTTTGATGTTTAAAAAAAAAACTTCCAAACCAAACAAAAAATGTTTTCTTCCACATGTCATCACTGGTAACTCAGCCAGGTAGCCTCCAAAACCCCTCACCCGACTCTACCTGTCCAATACCTACGGGTACTGACACTTTATGTTTTTTTATTGTCTTTTTATGTTTAAGATGAAAAAAAATCGTTCATGTCACTGGAGACTAAAATTTCGTCTCCAAATAATTTCAGGAATCACTGCTTAAAAAGTAAGTCAAGTACTTACCTTAACACCCTGGATATATGTATATGTGTGTGTTTATATGTAAAAATACATGAATTCATATGTTTGCATTTACTAATGTCTAATTTCGACCCTCTTTGTTTTACGTGCTTGTAATTTAAACTTATCATTGCACAAATAATATTGTAACTATAGGGGCTTCCGAAATTTCGACAGTTGATAGCGGACATATCGTTGAAGCGTCATCTGTCAAATTGGCTGTCATTATTCAGTATGTTTTGCCAAATCACCATGGACGGATATAATGTTCAACAAAACGTTCAAATGATAAAATTGTTTAAAATTTAATTAATTTTTTAATTGCTTAAAATTTTAGTGATAAAATCTCATGTGGAGGTGATGTGAACTGGCCACCGAGAACGTGCGATTTGACTCCGTTAGACTTTTTCTTACGGAGTTCTTTTTCTTAGGTCTATGCGAATAAATCACAAACCGCAGCGGCCTTCAAAGCCAACATAACCCGTGCCATCGGTCAAATTCAGCCTGATTTATGCGCCACAGTCATGGAAAATTGGACATTTTGGATGCGCGCCACCCAGAGAAGCCGCGGCGGAGATTTGAACGATGTTATATCCCATACATAATGGCATCGATAGGCCTTTCAAACGAATAAAAAATTTCGATGATAATATCTCACACAAACTTTTTATTTATTTAAATTTAAAAATAGGAGGCGCTTAATGAATGATCCTATATTATATATAAGTGTGCTCACATTTAATTGCAATCATCGCTGTAAACATTTTGCAATTGTTAATTACTGTATAAATTATGTGATATTGTATTTTGTTGGCGAGCCAATAATTATATAATTTTATTTATCGTTTTAACTTCGGGAGGTGTGGCTTGCCCGGGGGCTCTGGGGTCTTGAGCTGCGCCCCCGTGTGGTACGTGTACCCTCAACTGTTATCAATAACCCACAGAGTGATAGTGTAAAATCTTTATTGAGTTGTGTTAATGTCTTATCATTAGATAAGCATAATAAAACACCCAAGTTCGAAATTACCATCACCTGTGACAGAGATTCTTAAACTTCGTAGCATTCCAAAAAGATTTCAACCTAAATAGGACACTAAAACTTCTGTCGAGATCGTTGTAATGAAAACTAGCGAAACTTATTTAATTTTTTTTATATGAATACCGCACAAGAGTCCCAACTGCTCCCGTCTGGAGCCAGTGAGACCTTTGCATCCCCAATTGGGGTATGTTGTGAGGCTGAAGTTAGTTGGGAGGGGAAGGAGATGGGGAAGAGGAAGGTGGGAAGTACCTGGCTATTCAGATCTGGTCACCAAACACGGCTAAAGCCATTTCAAGCAACGTTTCAATTCTGAGTGGTGGTCATACACCATGGCGACACTGAGAGGATCTTCCATTCTGGAACGTGCCACAAATATACTATATATTATTTGAAATGAACAAATTGTGAAATAACACAAATTAATCTAATAAAATTTATTTGCAACGCCGGGATTCGATCCCGTGACCTTCATGCTAGTCAAGAGCCTTACCGCTGGACTACGCTGGCCGACACTAAAAAGAGAGAAACACGTACATGCAGGGTTTAGCCTGTGAGAGATTTTTTTTTTTTTTTTTAAAGAAAGACAAACATTCCCGGGCTACGAATAACCCAACAATGTTTGAAAATCTCCTACTACTTCCACAGAAAGCCGAAAATGTTGCTTGTGTTGTGATGGAGGACTCAGCCAGCCGAAGAATCGAACACGCGACGCCCGGGTGGGACCCAAACGCGATGCCCACTCAACCACTGACTGATCGATTTGATAGTGTAATCGGTCTCCTCTTTGTGTAGTGCTTCGTAGCCTACCGGTCTCCTTTTTGTACGGTGCTTCGTAGCGTCCCCACTCTTTCTACTTTAGTTTTCTGAAGGTCTCACTTCTACCGCGTGTGAACTGCGCACTATTTTTTTTATATACCTCACAAGAGTTCACCTGCTCCTGTCTGGAGCCGGTGAGATTATGGCATGTTGTGAGGCTGAAGGTAAGTGGGGAGATGGAGAAGAGGACGGTGGGGAAGTGCCTGACTATTCAGATCTAGTCACCAAACACGGCTAAAGCCATTTCAAGCAGCGTTTCAATTCTTTGTGGTGGTGATACACCAGGGCGATACTGAGAGTATCTTTCACTCTGGAACGAGCCTCAAATATACCTTTCATTATTTTAAATGATTAGATTGTAGAAAATTCAAATCAATCAAATAAAATTTATCTGCGCGCGCCGGGATTCGAACCCTCGACCTCCGAATCGCTAGTCGAGAGGCTTGCCCCTCGACCGAGGAGGCCTTTTGTTGTCTCAATCCTGATGTTTTGGTGCTGGCGAATTTTGATGTTCCTAATTATATGGATTTTATTTGAATGCAGTTATCTTGCTGACATCCTCTGGTAATCTTGTTTCTCAAGTGGTCTCAATCCCTTTTCTTTTGCTGACAAGCTTTGATAACCTATTCGCCATGCCGTTTCAATCCAGCTTTTTTGCTGATAAATCATTCACCGCGCTATCTAGATATATTTCTTTGCTGACATACTTTGATAACCCACTTCCTCGTTTGTCTTTATTCAGTTCATTGCTGACAAACGTTGATAACCTATTCCATTTCTTGACTCAATCCTTTCTTTGCTGACAAATTTTAATAACATGTTCATATATACTGTACAGTTGTACAGGGCACGCAGATACTTTAATAGTACACAACTGCTAGCCCTGTACAAATCGCAAGTGCGCCCCACGGTTGAATTTGGCAGCCACCTGTGGTCTGGAGCCCCAAAATACCTGAAAAAAACCCTTGACTGTGCAGAAACGGGCGGTCCGTTTGATAGATTCTCCTAATTTAACAAACGGATTGCAATCTTTAGAGCACAGGCGCCAGGTGGGAATGCTGTCCTTGTTCTACCGGTATAACAATGGAAGATGCTCCGAGGAACTAGCGTCATTGATCCCCTCGGCACCGGTGCGTAGTCGGGAAACACGCCAAACGCGCGCTCAACATTTGTACACGGTTGACATTAGTCACATGAGAACAGGTCGTTTCTACGACTCGTTCTTGAGTTCAACAGCTCGGCTGTGGAACGATTTGCCGGCCTCTGTGTTTCCTCCCTCCTACAACATGGGTCTCTTCAAGACCCATATTCACTCCTTCCTCTCCTCAAAAACACCCTCCACACAGCATCTTCAAAGATGACATAGGCCCTGAGGGAAATTATTTTCCTCAGAGCCTCCTGTGTGGAGTTAATCTAAAAAAAAAAAAAAAATCACCGTGCTATCTAGATGTATTTCTTTGCTGACAACTTTTGATAACACTTCCTCGTTCCTCTCAATTCAGATCATTGCTGACAAACGTTGATAACCTATTCCACTTCTTGACTCAATCCATTATTTGCTGACAAATTCTAATGACATGTTCACAGGGCTATTAAATACAATTCTTTGCTTAAATACGTTGAAAACCTACTTCCTCGTATTGTTTCCAGCTTAGATAACCTATTCACCGTACTGGTTTGAGTTTTTTGCTGACAAAAAACTATTTTTTAGCCTAAACCGAAGCTATTCCTTATTTTGTCTCAATCCCAATCTTTTATAATTAATTATAATTGAAAAGAAAAACTATGGGTGCTACGGCCGTTTCGCTTGTGATATTTTTTTCTTATCATCAATTCCAGGAGTCGACAGATCTTATGTGAATTGGCATTGGTTTCTATGTTCCCGGTGATTATCTCGTCACCGACAGCATATAATGTTTTACCTCCTGGCTTTCCGAACTAACTAGCCAATGGTCATGCCAGTAGGGAGAGCTATCTTTTTGTTAAATAGAATCACTTAGAATATTGATATGTTTAACACCAGTGAAGCAGAATTAAGACGGCAGGATTTGTTGCTGTTATAAATCTGCTTATAGGTATACGTTTATTCCTTACCGATTGGCGTATTTTGGATTGGAATTTGAATTGGCATTGGTTTATATTTTCCCGATGATTATCTCGTCACCGACAGCATATACTGTTTTACCTACTGGCTTTCGAACTAACTAGCCAATGGTCATGCCAGTAGGGAGAGCTACCTTTTTGTTAAATAAAATCACTTAGAATATTGATATGTTTAACACCAGTGAAGCAGAATTAAGACTTCAAGTTTAGTTGCTTTAGCGTAAATTTTTTTATTTTTTTTTTTTTTATTAATCTATAAACATAGGGTTTTACATCTGCTTATATCTCGTGTAATTTAAATCGGGTAAATAGGGTTTTAAATCTGCTTATATCCCGTGCTAATTGGCGTGTTTTGGATTTTGGCCGATTGATAGGTGTTTAATGATTGCTTTAGGATTTGTTGTGTAGGGTTTTGAGAGTTGTGTAGGGTTTTGAGAGTTGTGTAGGGTTTTGAGCGTATTTATTCATATTCATACTTAATGTTTTCTTTATTAATATTTTTAAAACGATTTGGAATATAAATTTTGTAATGTTTTAAAATGCAAAAATTGAATTGACAAAATTTTTCTTTCACTGTAGTTATGTATATCACACGTCTAGGGTTATTTTGTGAACGAACTACATCCCAAAGTTTGGGAATTTCTGATCCAAGATGTGTTTATAACCAAAACTGGTTTGTTATCATGTTGTTACATATATTTTACCGGTTCTTACCGCAAAATAAATTCTAGAAGGCGTCTAATTATATCTAAATTAATTGGCTGTAATCTGTGTGAGGTGAAAAGGATCTTGAGTATGACGTAAATTTGTCTCTTTTTTACATGCGTACCAAGTATTGTTTATCTTAGAAACTTCAAGGTTGGGAGCCACTCTTTTACCTGGTTTCACATGTCACAGAATGTGATCGACGAATTACATACCTACCTTATTTAAGTAGGTATAGTCTGTCAAATGAGAGTAGAAAATATTAAAAATGGAACTACAAAATTTGTAGGCTGGCAACACCAATTTACCTGTCAAATATTTTTTTAAAGTGCAATGATACTGAATGTATAGAACACAGTAAACCACATTTTAAAAAACATTTTTTTCTAAAAGAAAAAAAATTAAAATCGAAGAAGCACTGTTGTTAAGATTCCTACTTAATGACATAAATTTGATGGAATGTTTTTTTTTTCCTTATTTGTTTTTGGGGTGTTATGCCGCGTTGCGCTACATCCTTCTTTAGCCAAAGTTTTGGATATCGTTACATTGTCCATCATCAGGGCAGGTGTGTAATTGTTAGTGGTGAAATGTGTGCTTAGGAAACTGACAGCTCGTAGCTAGCGCCACACGCTAGCCAATAACGGCTTCCGCCCGAATTAATTCTGACAGACGAAATCAGCTGTTGGTGCTCAGCAAACACTAGCGTGTAGCGAGTAAAGTTGACCACCTTTCAACTTTTTTCGTAGATTGTCCACAATCTGCTAGTTAGCAATTAATACGAAGACACTGAGCGAGTTTACTAACAGATAGTGAATTTCCCAGATAGCAGCTTGTAAACTCGCTTTATGTCATCGAGGCTTAATGGTGAGTTTAGTTACACTACTTTTAGATCTGAATGAATTAAATATATTCAGATCTAATATTAGAGACATGACCTAAAGCCTCGGCAACGCTAGGTACTTAAGCTAGTATTAAATAAATGGGAGCAATTTCTAAATTGTGCTTTATGTTTTATTACAATATCGTTATTCTTCATTATGTTAACACAAAATTGCAAAGGTAAAATAATAAAATACACATATTAACCCGTCTAATCACAGGAGACCCTAGTTGTCCCAAAACATCATATGCCGTTATAATAACAGGAGACCCAGATTGTCCCAAAACGACCGAGCATCATTAAAAGTTAGATATCTCTCTTCCTGTCAAGCAAAAATTTGTGATTTTTTTTTATATTTGAAAGCGAAAGAAATATTGCTTCTTATTGCCTTAGGAATAAACGAGCTATATTGATCAGATATTTTACAAACCCGATCATAAGCGACGATTTTATTTTGCGCCACTGTGTGACGTAATAAACAATTAATTTAAAAATAAAATTGTATGAATGTGATAAAAAGTGAAGTGACACTTTTATTACAAATTTTCAAAAGGAATCTCTATTTAAAATTTTAATTTTCTTTTATTTTATGTACTTTTTTGGGGAAACCCCAGGTACGTAATTTTTAAGCTAATTCACATTTTCAATATAAAAATTTTAATATTTTAAAACAAAAATCTTAATTTTTGATAAGCACATCGGAAAGATTATTTTATCTAGATTTTAGAACATTTTTTTTTTCAAAGAGATTAAAAAATAACCAACAAAAATGAACATTTGAAATGCATGGAAAGAACCGAGAATTTTTGCGTGCAAACTTTGACAGGCAAAAGTTCATAGATATTATTTTCTCATTATTTGAAGGGTTAAATTCTAATTTTGATATCAGTGGGTATCTACATATCAATGAAAAAATATTTTTTTCTTATATGCCTTTTAAAGTTTTTATAAAAATGTAGGTTACACAGCTTTAGATTAACACCATGATTATATAGAACCAAGAACCAAGAATTATACCAAGAACCCATACATATAAACCTTTTTTTAAAGTAATATGTTCTTTCTCTTCTTTCATTTCTTCAATTTTCCCTCTTTTTGTAAAAATCATGGTCCATATATATTCACACTTATCCTAATTTGACTGTCCTAAAACGGGAATCATCCTAGTTGGACAGTCAAAACATTTTATAAATAATGTACATAAATGTGTAAATATTTTACTAAATAAAAATGAAATAAATAAACAAAAATATATATATATTTTTAGTATTGCCATTTGAACAACAGTGGCGCCCTACTATGTCTTCTACTCTTATCTACACTTGTCATTTTTATTTGTTGTCGTAGTTTGATTAATGTGTCATGAACGAACCGACCTTTACATGACAATCATAATCGACGATCAACGCCATTTAGAATTTTTCGACATGTGAACAATTCCCATTAACCTCTCGAGCCTCAGCCAGAAGTTTGCCATAATTTATGTTGGATTGTTTATTCACTCGTTGATTAACCCCTCAGGCTAATTTGTTTGGTTTTCGGAACAAATCATACAGGTCTCACAGAAATCATTGTCTCCCTTGCTATCATGATTAGAAATATGATCTAAGTAATCACCTCTGCCACAGGTCACCCCAAGTGGTTCGCTACGTTTGGTGATTTAGCAGGGGTGCCCGGGTTCATGGGGTGAGGTTTGTCTAGGTCTTGGGGGCGGATGACCAGGACACATTGAGCCACTTAAACCCCTTTCCTTCCCAGAACTCTCCTCCCCTTCCTATCCTAAAAAAAAATCTCCACATAGCCTCCACAAAGCCTTTCCTCAGGGCCTCCTGTGTTGAGCTCATGTAAAAAAAAAATCTAGTGCAGTTTTACACGCGGTAGGTGCGAAACTTTACCAAAACAATCTCAACTTGGAAAGTGAGGTCATAATCAAAGCGACCAATGAGCGTAGACCTCGCGTAATTTCCGTTTCACATCTCAACCAATAGGAGAGCCTTTAAAAGCGACATCATTATCAAAGCGGCCGCTGAGCGCATTTGATGCGTCGCAGGTGCAGAAATCGTCATTTCCGTTTCATCCGAAATCCAAATCACAGCCGTGCTATAGAAGTTTCACTTAAAAAAGCGGTCTTAGAAAGAGAAAACACTACGCTTTATATTCAAAGTTAACCGCGAAATAATAAAAATTTACGCCTTTATTGAACCAAAGCTTCCGGAGGCAATTTAAAAAAAAATTATGAAACTTTGTGGATATTTTTGTTAATTATTTTAACATGAAACGACAAAAAAGTTAGTCGACGATGATAACGTTTATTATAAATTTGCCCAATAAAATATGTATTTATTTATTTTTCTTTATCAGTAATATTGTAGTTAGAAAAACTTAAGGTGAGCCATTTTTAAAACTTTTTTATGTTTGCATTCCAAATTTGTACATTTAATAAAATATATATTTATTTTGAATTATAAAATTTGAAAGCGTATTTCATCACCTTTCACAGTTTTTAGTTTTCGGATGCGTTCAGAAATATTCCATTTGTATTATGGATTTTATTGCACAGCGGAAATATTTTCACCTTCAACTTTCGGTAACTTCTCATCGTTCTCTAAGTCAACTGCAGATCGCCAATGTACAAACAACAGTTGACGTCGAATATATTAAGAACATCTAGTAATTTTGAACTGTTATTTAATCGTTGGCGATCTGCAGTCATGCTAGGGAACGATGAGAAGCTGCGGAAAGTTACCGATACAATTTTTATCGATCCGTGCTGGGGTTCTGGATGTCAAGCGTGGTCGATCAATAAACCCTATATTAATAGGATATTGACTAAATTCGTCATCTATGGTTAGTCGCTGTTTTTTCGAGCACGGTCAACATACGTTCCGACGGTCGTTTGACTGCTGTTTTTAGCGCAGCCTCCTTAGTGTCAGATAAGCTGTACAATTTGTACTGTCAATATACACGACTTAAAGAATAACGTCGTTCGTTGTGCAAAATAGCTGGATTTTATTGAATGGACCTGAACAACGAAGCTCTTAGAATTGAAAGAAATCGTTAATCCTTATCGATCGACCGTGATAGGAGTCCTGGGGCTTAAAACTTTATATGTAAAAATCGATACATGCCTGCTTTTATTTATGTTTGTGAGTTACCTATGCATTGCTACACTAAGTATAGGAAATGTTGAAACTTTCAAAATACCTTCTTTCCACCCTCGCGAAGGTTTCTGCCTTATTACAAACATCTGATATGTTTTTTTTATCATTACAAAAACTTTTACGAAAATGTCAAAAATTTTAGACAGATGACATTTTGCAAACCATCGATCTTTAAATCAAAATTCAATTTTCGAATAAACTCTTTAAATTAATTAATAAATTTAAGTTGATACTTACCTAGATACTAAGCAAATGGAATGCGTTGAATCTAATTAAAAATTATATTTATTTTAAATAGGTGCCTATGTTAGGTACCAAATTTGATTGATTGTTCTACATACAAAAATGAATGTTTGTAATAAATGAAAAATGAAAATTCAGTAGGTGGCACGCGAGCGATTTGAAAATCTGAATGTACCGGGACTGAATATAATAAACGCGGGAGAGGGGAGGGGAAACGCGTGAGGGGAAGGGGAACGGGACGAATTGGAAAAGACATGCAGGGAGACACAATTTCTTTATTAGTGGCATTACAACGCATGCCGGGAACTCGCCAGTCAATAAATAAAATAAAATTGTATCTAATATAATGCTTAGTTCACACTGAGCTATATATCTGCGAGCAGATATCTGTTGATTCGCGAGCGCTTATCTTTTGTCCTTTCACACGAGGCTATCAAATATTTCTTCCTGTGGTAGGAGAGGGGGTCAGTCGAATTAGGGAGCGGCAACGGAACGCATATTTTTTGTACTGAAATCTGTCAACTTGACATCTGTCATCCACGGGTCTAGGCAGCTCCGTAAATACAATGACCCCCTCTCCTGTTTTAGTCGGAGAAGGGGAGAGTTATCTTCTGGGATATCGCGTCTGGAGCGGTTACGTCTGAGATGTGTATTGTCTATGATTGATCTGCGCTTAAAAACGCTTAGGTGTGAACGGTCTGAAGGGATTGTATGGAGAGCGTTATTTGGCGTGCTATGATCTTTTATATTTGATAGCGTAGTGTGAACCAGCTCTAAAGATTAAACATTTCCACTGAAAAGGGCATTAATTTCCCAGAAAAATATTGTGGAAATTACTTTTAATATATTTTTGCGTAAGCCATGTGTGTGCAAACCATATTCCTGTTAGTCATTAGATAAAAATAATTATTACGTTTTTTGCTATCTAAAATTGTCATATTTTTTTACCTTATCAGGTAAATAATACTATCTCGCAGTTTTTTGCGAACAACATACTGTGATTATGATTTCAGAAAATACGTTTATTGCAATTTGCTTATTATTATTATTTCTGTTGTTGCTACGTGTGTAGTATTGTTATTAAAAACTTAATTAACGTGTTGATAGATAATTTGATTGTTTAAATTAATACTAGCTGGTACCCGGCATGCGTTGCTATGCCATTTAATAAATAAATTGTTTCTCCCTGCGTGTCCTTTCCCGTTCGTTCCGTTCTCCTTCTGCCTCCCCTTCCTCTCCCCCGTCCCCTTCTCTCGCTTTCCCTCTCCCACTCCACTCCCCCCCCTTCCCCCGTCCCGCGAACTCCCCTCCCGAGTTCCCCTCCCCCCTCCCCCCTTCCGCATTCTGTACATTCAGTTTTCACTTTGCAAATTTCGTAATGCTAGAGCTCACCAGTAATTTTATACAAAATAGCGAACACAAAAAAAGAATAATCCAATTTGTTGCAGTCGTTCGGAAGTTATGCGCGTACATACAATTCGGCAATTCATTTTTAGAGATAGTTATTAACTGCGACGCCTGAAATAAAATTTCCCGCAAATATATCGACTTCGTTTCCACGGCAACGATTTGTTTTGCTTTTCTTCTGACGTTAGCAGTAACTCGCTTTTGTTAGCGACAGAAAACTTATAATAAATATAATTTATTAATATTTATAATTTCATAACGCCAAAGCTTACTTAATGACAAACCAATTCTTAGAATGATTGTTCCAATAAAAATAGTAGTTGCCTATAATATGGAAAAAAGAACTAGTTGAAGATAATATTGTTGATTCTAAATATTTGAAATATGAGTTTGACAAATATGACGGTTTGACAGAAGGTGGCAATAGCGAAATTGGATAACGCGCACGTCCCGGTTAGACGAGAGGTCTGGGCTCGAATCCCAGTTGCGACCATTGTCTTTTTCTATTTTTCTGTGTCTTGTTCTCTTTCATATTTTCATTTAGATTATAAGTGTTATCTTCTTCTTCGATGAAAATTATTTTAATTATCTTTTTCAAAATTGGAACTGATGTGTCGAATATACGGACTATCCCGTGATTTTTCACGGGTCTACGCTAGGACAATTATAATCATTATGTTTGAACTTTGGTATGTATGAATGGGATCACCAAGCGATTAAAATGATTGTTACGACGTGATAGAATTATTTTTCATTTATTAATGGTTAATGTTGTCAAATTTATTCATAATTTGATCGCGTATCTATTGTTGTTGAATTGTGTATCAATAAGATGGAATAACACCAATGACTTTTCCAATAGAGCTGTTAGTGTCAAATGTAATTGTTAAGTGCCTACGAGCTCACCCAGGGTTCAGAATAATAAAAATTGATACAACGATAAGTTAAGAATCATTATTGCCTAGGTTATGCAGATGGTGAAGATCATGATGTTTATAAAGAAGAAGATGATGAAAAAGAAGTTGATAAAGATAATAAATTGTAAAGATGATGCAGATGGGAAGATTATGCAGTTTATAAAGTTGAATTGAATCTTCCCAGATCAACTAAAGATAGCAAAAATAATTCCGATTTACAAAGATGATTGCAAAAAAAATCCTTCTAATTATCGTCCTATATCCATCCTCTCTGTCTTCTCTAAAGTTTTTGAAAAGGTTATTAAGCTTAGGCTCACTAAATATCTCTTATCAAACAATTTACTCGCATCCCAACAGTATGGATTCAGAAACCAATCTAACACAAAATGTGCTGCCTTCGATTTTGTATACGCCCTCCAAAAGCATATAGACCAGGGTAAGCACGCTGCAGGCTTATTTATAGATTTAAAAAAGGCTTTCGATACGGTTGACCATGGGATACTACTAAAGAAGCTAGAACACCTAGGCATAGTAGGCACTCCCCTGAAGTTACTGTGTAGCTACCTCTCTAACCGACACTGTCAGACCTTTGTTGGAAAAGGGACAAGCAGCATGGGAACGATAAAATGTGGCGTGCCTCAGGGCTCCGTACTTGGACCATTACTATTTTTAATATATATAAATGATATTGCTAAATGGGGACTTAAGGGTACAATACAACTCTATGCAGATGATACAGTGATTCTTTATCACAATAATGATTTAAACGAACTTGAAAAGGAAATGGAAAGGGATATAGCTTGCCTGGCAAACTGGCTGCGACTAAACAAACTTGGCCTAAACATAAAAAAAACACATTACATACTGTTTGCAAATAAAAAAAATGTAAGTCTTAATATAAGTCTTGATAATAACCGCCTTGAAAGGGCTGATGTTACAAAATATCTTGGCCTTTTCATTGATTCACAACTCACATGGAATCACCAATTTAAACATGTTCTATCCAAAATTACTCCTATAACTGGTGTTTTATATAGACTTCGCGGGTTACTTCCTCCCTCTCTATTAAAATCGATTTACCATGCTATGATTCACTCACATCTAATATATCTCGCCGGAATCTGGGGATTTGCTACAAAAAAAATGATTTCAGAAGTCCAAGTCGTCCAAAATAGAGCCCTGCGAAATATTTTCAGTCTACCTTGGGACACACATGTCAAAGACATCTACAGAAACACCCAAATACTTCCTTTTAATACCATTCCCACTTTTGAAATAACTAAAACTATATTACAAGTAATTCAACACTCGGCACATTCCAACACTACACTCTATTACAATTGCGACGTACACCAACACAACACAAGAAATCACAACAAACTTCATATACCAAAAATCAAATCAACAAAATATGGACTAAGATCCCTAGAATACATAGCTCACACAAAATATAATCAACTACCCAACGAGATCAAACGTGCAAGTCAATGTAAAAAGACCCAAACTAACATGCTCAAACTTCATCTTATTAATGACTATCTAAAATAATAATGTTGTGTATGTCCCCATCATATGTCCATTTAATACATACAGCAAGTTTCATGTAATGCGTATCATTCCCGCAATGAGTTTATTAACTCCTGGGAGTACAATGCAAAAAAAAAAAAAAAAGAATTTGTTGAATATGAAGTTGATAATGATGAGGAAGTTGTAAAGATGGTGCAGATGGTGAATTTGTTTTTAAAGATAAATTTGTTGAATTTGAAGTTGATAAATAATAATAAGGTCTTTATTCCAGGATGTGAGGAGGGGAGTGCAATCCCACACATCCCATATAGGGTATAATTACATATGTTATTATGAATAAATAAAAAGATAAAAATTAACAAAATAAAAAAGAGAAGCATCATTAGATACACTATTCACAAAAAATATAGTTAAGTCTTTAATCAGGTTCTTGTTGTTCCATCGGATCTCAGATTGTAGGAGCCAGTGTTTTTCTCCAATATTCATCTATGCTCGATCCAGGAATCAGACGGGCTTCCATGATGAGGATATTACTGGAGTGGTTTATCCTTCCCCTCAGTCCTGCAATCCTTGTTCTTAATAGAGCTTCGAATCTTGGAACTCTCCCTTCTGTGAACATTGAAGAGGCACTACAGTACCTGGGAAGTCCGAACATTAGACGGTATGCATTATTATATTGCACCCGAAGCCTTTCCATGGTCCTTTTTTTTGAAATTTGCCCAGAGCTCGCACGTGTACAGGGTGGTACAAAAGGCTAGGAAGATAAAGATGATGAAGTCGTAAAGATGGTGCAGATAGTGAATGTGCTTACAAAGATGAATTTGTTTAATATGAAGTTGATAAAGATGATGAAGTTGTAAAGATGGTGCAGATAGTGAATGTGCTTACAAAGATGAATTTGTTTAATATGAAGTTGATAAAGATGATGAAGTTGTAAAGGCGGTTCAGATGATTAATGTGTTTATAAAGATGAATTTGCAGTTTATAAAGATAAATCTGTTGAATTTGAAGTTGCTAAAGATGATGAAGTTGATAAAGATGGATCACTCAGATAATGAAGTTGATAAAAAAGATGCAGAAGGTTGAAAATCATAAAGTTTATGAAGATGAAGTTGATCATTTTCATCGACCTCTTGATGAATACGAGGCAGATGGTGAAGATCATTATGTTTATGAAGGTTGTAGATGATGATTATGAAGTTGATAAATATGATGCCGATAGTGAACATCATGATGCGGATGATGAAATTGTAAAGCTGAAGCAGATGGTGAAGATCATGATGTTTATAAAGACAGAAGATGATGAATATGAAGTTGATTAAAATGATGCAGTTGATGAATATCATGAAGTTTATAAAGACGATGCATATTATGCAGGTGATGAAGCTATAATGACGAATATTCTAAAGGTGCGGATGGTGCAAATCATGAAGTTTATAAAGATGCAGGAAGAATGATTCAAAATCTCATTAATCGGACAGATTGCTGAGCTGTATACGAAATAGCCAAATAAGAAGAAAGTGAAATAGCGAAACAAATAATCGAAATATTAAAACACCAGAATGTTCTGAATCTATCTATATTCACAGTTTGTCGAAGCGTGTACTTTGTAGTTGATCTTTATCTTTGCGCGGAACCCACACGAGAGGAAGAGTGATATCATTTTTTGGTCCAGTGCCACTTTCTCATCTCGGAAATTAAGAAAAAAATTACAATAAACATCTACGTCTTACGTTGTTATATCATCTCCTTCATTGGTCTTCTGGTGTTCATATTTAGACAAAGTCCTCCCTCATTTTTGGGCAGATTTTCTTGTTAGTTCTCTTCGGGTCTTTAGCCCATTGTATGTGACCTTTGCTTCGCTTTTAAAACCTAGGTGACCTTTGCTTCGCTTTTAAAACCAAGTACCGTCATTCGATGATACTGTGATTCCAGCGGTCAACATCAGGAAGTCTTGTCACCATAGTTCCGCTTGAAATTGGATATTGTGATGGTAATATCGGCCTTGTTTCAGATATAGTTTAAATATAGATAAATGTAGATAATAAGATTCTTAAGATAATTAAATCCCATCTCGATTGCTTACTTTTTCAGCTTGATATTGATTCATTTATTGATTGGTGCAAAATTAAGTGCATGGAACTAAATGTTGATAAATGCAAAATTTTGTCCTTTTATAGAACCAAAAACCTATTCAGTTTGATTTTAAACTAAATAATGTTTATCTCTCTACTGTCACAACTATCAAGGACCTTGGGGTCGCAGAGAGTGCAAACTTTCTTTCCGTGATCACGTTAATAACATCGTAAACAAATCACTTAAACTACTCGGCTTCATCATCAATCATCAATATATTAAAACGTGAAGCCAAAACTTTGTACCCCTTTTTACGAAAATTGCACGGACGGAGGAGTATGAAATTTCGAACACTTTATATAGAGGAGGAGTGCAGAACACAGTTTATATAGAGGAGGAGTGCAGAATGCTAATATTTTTTAAAATTATGCATAAAAATAGATTAAATCAATAACAAAAACATTACACACACTACCATGTATTTGACACACACACTCGCGTCTTTACTCTATTGTTTATTGTTAAAGTCTATGGTCAAATTGAGAATAGATTAATATTGTTTGTCTTTAATAATATTTGTCTGTGGTCTTACTGAATGTCAAACATAAGAAAAGCATTACAATTATGGTCGAATTTCGACCATTGGGCGACCACTAGTTCATAGAATTACCTCTGACTTTGAACATATACATTTAAAACTCTTTACTGTTCGCTGGTTCGCCTTCATCTTGAATATGCTAGTGTCGTTTGGTCTCCTTTCTGTGCTGTCCACATTTGTCACATCGAAACTATCGCTTCCTAGGAGGAATTGCTTTGAGATTAGGACTTGAAAAAGGCGAATACTCGTATGATAAAATTGAACAAACTTTAAACATTTCTTTAGAGAAACGTAGAAAGGACTCTGATCTAATTTGCACATTCAAAATTATCAACACTATTACTGACACACCTGCTTTGTTACAACTCACCCAGTTCAACATCCCTTCCCGTAGACTCCGAAATAATGAATTGCTGTTCCTCAATCAACATTCTACTATTTATGGATATCATTCTGCTTTATCCAAAATGTTGAGACTTGTCAACGCAAGTAAAAGCATTGAATTTTTTGGTGTTAGCTTAAATGACAATTTACGTACCACAAAGACTAATAATAAAAACAATAAAAAAACCCTATTCATAGTCGTCAGAACTTTTATTCAGACAATTTAAGGTCAGAAAATGAAATGCATTATACTTCTACAAATTTATAAAGATGATATTCAAAATAAAGTAGCACCCTTTAAAAATAACAGAAATCTTAGACAAACGTCAATACTTCCAACTCCAAAATGTAAAAAACAATAGGACAGCAAAATCATAAATATCTCGGTGTTAAATTTTTTAATTCCTTACCAGAAAAAATTAGAAACATGAACACTAATATAAAAGAATTTAAAGCACACCTTAAAAATTATAGTGAAAATATGAAATGAGTAATATCAAATAAAACTATTATGATAACACCCCCCCCCCATACACACAAGCCCTGCTTATTTATGGGGGTATATATATTATGTAACTAACTATTGTATAGAATCTGTTTGAAATATGTATCTATTTATGATTAATAAAAAAAAATAATAAAAAAATAACTTTCTGCAGATACGAAATGTGTAATTTTAAAGTATTTTAAATCCATCTTCAAGCTTTGAATTGTAGTGGTCTTCTGTATGTTCTTTTATATAATAATTTGTCAATGCTCTTCATTTATATGTACTTTCCTTTCATTGTCATCTCTTTTTTTTTATTCGTGTTATTGTCATATTATTAATGGACTATTTGTCCGTAAATAAATAAATAGTATCGGACTTGTTTCTTATCTACTCGTTCGTTTTTCTCTCTTGCAAGGACTAGTACCTATATAGTAAGACCATGGTTCTTTATGTGGTCTCCACATTCTTCCTTAGCGTCCAGTTATTCAATCCAAACATTATTACTGGAAGTAATTATACATTTGTGAAATGCGAAGGTATTGAAATTATCTTCCTGTTTTTTGTTTGGTTATTGAGAAGTTTTCTGAAAGCAACCCATCCAAATCTTCTCTCAATTTCGCTGGTTTGTTTTTAGTTTATTTTGAATTTCTTTCAATTAACCACCACTGTACCACGGTGCAATCCAACTTATTCACCTGGAAACTTGATCAGTGAACTCTTTTTAGTTTTGTTTCGGGATCAGACGAGTCGCGCGACCAGCGGGGTTTAAGAATAGACGCAGACACATCTTCTAAGTAATTCTGAACCGTCCCGTCTCAATGTCTTGAGCATCTCGGACGATTCCCAATTTATCCCATTCGATCCATCTATTAGCACGCCTGCATAGAGATAGCCGGTGAATTAAATTGTAATCTACGATGATATTAACGCGGCGAAAGTGTTTTAAAATTAACTTGTCGGATTATTGGACTCCGTTGAAAATTGTTATTGTCTATGAATTCAGAAAGATTTCTGATTTGCATAAGACCATTTGACTTAGACTTCAGACAGTCCAAAGAAATGGATTATCTATTCAAGAAAGAATTTAGATATTTCAAAACTTCACCAGTAGTAAGGAATTAAGCGTACTTCGGGCACACAACAATGAGTGTCTTATGTGCTGCATCTAATTTTACTTTTAAAAAATATTTTATCTTGTGTTTTTACGCCAGTAGTGTCTCCACCTATTAACAATTTCATTTGACTTTATGTCCGGGTTGAATCTTCCCCACAGGAAAAACTTAACCCTTCCACACACTTTTCCACAAACGATCATCTAGTCAATTCACAAATTCTTCAAATTGCACTGTATGAGTATAATAAATACAAAACAATACAAGAACACAAGTCAACCTACCAGAGACCAATGGGAAAATAATTCACCGACTCCAGATATTTTCATATCAGAGGGTTCGGCTCGATAGAACTCCTAACTGGAACGATTAATCCTACTGATCCCTCAATATAAATATTTTAAAAATCTTTCGTAATCCTACATGTATTTAATATGACCGATTTTTGCATTTTAATATATAGATTCTTTGACAAATCTAATAAGCCTAAATTTTGAATGAGAGAGCTAGGTATAATGCCAGTAGCCGAAATAACGAATGGGAATATTTTTAAAGTCTGAGAATTTTATTATCCTTGATTTACGCATTCTGTGAACATTTTTAATTGCGCACATTCCAATTGCAATTTCATTTATGTAATAATTAAACACTAAGGATGGGTTGTTTCAAAAAATTTGATGGATTCATCAAATATTTGAAGTTGATTTTCACGTTCTGTGTAAGTTCTATTCAAGTTCTGTTATTACATTGTTATAGGACAGTTGCTTCACAAAACTGAAATAAACACAGAACTTGAATAGAACTTACACAGAATGTGAAAATCAACTTCAAATATTTGATGAACCCATCAAATTTTTTGAAACAACCCGTCCTAAATAAAAAAAATCATTTCAATCGATTTTTTTCTGAGAATACAGAAATGTTACAAAAAAATATGCTTAAAAAAAATTAATATTTTGTGTGTTTTTTTTATTTTTTAATTTTTTTTAATTTCCTCTTCAGCTGGAGCACGTTGTTTTAACGAATTGTAAACTAGCTTCGGATTATTCGATTTCTACAATCTTGAATCGAACCAAAGTTTCGAAAAGCCTTGCAGTGTGCATTATCAAGACATGCTTGACAATAATCAGCTTTATTTTTATTTTTCACATAAACTCCACACCGCCCTGACCCCAATGTCATCTTTGAGGGTGCTGTGTGAAGGCGTTGTGAGGTTTTGAGTGATAACTGATTTTTGGAATAAAGCAATGCTGCTATCTCCCCTTTCTTTATACAACGTTTCGGGCAGCATTTCAGTATTCATTGTCAAGCCTGACTATTGTTGTCTCTTTCATTATCTTCGAATTTTTCTTTTTTTAAGCCCAGTTTTACGATAATTAACTCCTTGAATACAGAGCTTCCTTCTCTATTGTAAAAAGTTATGCATTGTTTTTTTAATATGCGGCAAGGGCCATAATACGGCCATCTGCAGATTTTTAGGTATGAAGAATAAAAGTCTGTTTTGCATTTCGTCTGTCTGTAAATTTGTTTGTGCGTTCCGTTTTCTAAAATCTGCTGCATCCACTTTATTATTAAAACAAGCTTTTACTTTGACTAGGAGGCTAACTTTGACTCTGGTTCAGTAAAGAGTATTTTTTTTTAAAGTATTATTATTGAGATAGTGACGTTTCTTTGGACAAATTGCGTAAATCCTTATTTGAAATTAAATAATAGTTGGGTACATAAAATACATGATTTATAATTAAGTAGGTAGGTATTTAAGTACCTACTTAACAATCTTATTATTTGAGAGGACCTTTTAGTTTTGATTTAGAAAATATATATAATAATTCTAATTTTCTCTCATTTAAATGAGAGAAAATTAGAAACATGCTATATTATATTTTTTGATCGCGAAGTCTACTTATTGTTTACAGAACTTATTGTTAAATAATTATATTTATTTATTTACATGTTTATATATTTAACAAGATTAAATGCATGATACACAAGACAAAACTAAAACAAGATCGTTTTTAAGGTTTAGATAACAAAAACAACTAAAAAATGAACAAATAATGTAACAAAATAAAATATTGCTTTGTTATCGATATGACTGCTAGCCTCGTCCCGGGAAGATTAAAATCGTTAAGGTGTTTGTCCACCGCCGCCCTTACCGAGAACGAGTTGACATTGCCGAAGTAACGACACATACATTAAGGCGACGCTTCCCGGCTCAAAAAGAAGGAAGATGGAGAGATACGTAATAACGAATGTTGGACAGAGCGCGCTAATATTTTAAGTGATAAAATTGATGCGAAAATGCTTAATACAACATGACTCGTTTAAAATAGAGCAAAAATCTCGTGGAAGGTATCTTAAGTATCATTTAAAGAACACATTGTGATTTTTTTCACAAATATTACTTGTAAAATAATAGAAATAGACTTGTTTTTAATAATTTTCAGAGCATACTTTGCGATTTTTTTCTATCGAGGGAATTTCATATAATTTGCTTTTCGGCGTGGAACGTATCTAGATATTATCTTAAAAATAACATATTTTTTTAAGAGCTAAAAAACTTCAAATGTTTAAGGGAGATATGTAAGATATCGGTAGAAATTCGGATAGCGGCGGCTTAAGAGCCGTTCGCATTGGTCGAGTATTTTAGTCAAGAAGCGAGTATATCAGTTCAGTATATTAATACGTGAAGCAAAAATTTTGTACCCCTTTTTACGAAAATTGCGCGGACGGAGGAGTATGAAATTTCGCACACTTATAGTTTATATAGAGAATGAGTGCAGAATGCTATTTTTTTTTAATTATGCATAAATCTATTTTAAATTAATTCTAACAAACACGATTGACAGGACACTGCCGCGCCGTGCGCCATTTTTTGACTCGACTGAAGTGAAGTGAGCGTTATGGTCGAATTTCGACCATTGGGCGACCACTAGTAGTAATAAATAGGCGTAAATAAATAAATAAATAAGTAACTAAAGGCGTCCGAAAACCACAATTTTAGTGGAGTCGGTTAGTCAGCTTTTTAGTCGATTCAATCCATATCGTTCTATTTTTTCGGCGAGCAGCGACCCCCACCACGCGTCCCTGCGCACTGACATGCGCAAACTCGGCGTTTTAGCACAGTTCATTTGTAGATTTGTAGACGCGCGGAAATGTCGTGACAACGTAGCGAAGATGCTACTCTAAAATTATTTATTCCTGCGCAGTAATATGCGTGAATTCGCCGTTTTAGCAGAGTTCTTTTGTAAATGCGCGAAAATGTTGTGGCGTTGGAGCGAAAACGCTACTCTAAAATTATTTATTCATTCTGCTCTTAATCTCTTTTCGCTTCCATAGTTAATTAATTTTCATCTTACTAATTTATTCTTCCACCTCTTCTAAAATTTCACCTTTTCTAAGCATTACAACATGGTTAATTAGCGTATTTACTTTGCTTTGTGACCGATGAACGCGATGCTGCATAAAAATGTACATATATTGTTTTATTTAACCCGCCATTGGTGACGTATATGTCTGTGAGACCGGGTAATTCGAAAAAGTGTAATATTTTTTTTACCATTCATCGAATCACACTGCGATTTCAAGTAGCTGCCTTATTCCACGCCCCCTACCGCCAGTCTACCCCGCGACAGCGACGCTGGCGCACGTTATAGAGTTTTGGCGCCAACCCGGTGCGTGAGACCGGCGTCACCAACTAAGTAAGTCAAATGGTTATTGTGTAATTTTTTTATTTCACTTATTTTGATAGGGATGTTGTTTCTTTATATATGATGACTATATAATTTTAAGATTAGTAACTATTTTGCTCGATTTGACCGCTATTTTACGAAATATTTACGCGAAATATTATCGAGGCGCTTCTGCAAGAAGCATTATCTGATGAGGACATTACATTACAAACGTCATCGGAAAGCGAATCTCGAACCAGGATCTCTTGCCATAAATGTAAAAACTATGTATGCCTTGAGCACGTAGTACCTAATTGCTCGAGTTGTTTGGCTGTTGAAAATGAGTGGTTTTAGTGCCTATTTATTTTTATTTTTTGGTAGAAATATTACCATTTTTTTATTTTATATTTTATGTTTCAAATGTCATAAGACTGACGAAGAATGATTTTGTCATTAAATATTTAAGATTCTTGGAAAATCTTTTAGTTTAAATATATATTGTTAAAATATCTCATAATTTTAATGCATCTAAAGATATTGTGTTATGTTAATAAAAGAGAATTGATTTATGGAATACCTTTGTTTTATTGACAGAAAGAGACCATATTTTATAAACTTTCCAATGAAAAGTAGCATGAACAATGAATTACTGAAAAACTGGTAGTCAAAAACCCCGGTGCGTGAGACCATGGTCACCAACGATGTAAGTCAAATTCACGTCACCAATGGCGGGTTAATAATCTGTACAGGCAGAAAATGCACGTATGGTCCTGAACCTATATCTTGTGTTGGTTATGCTCCTAAATTACCCGTATACGTCGAAACCTCCAAGATCGGTCGCGGTTGACACACGATCGCCGTTACGTCGTTCCGAACACAGTCCGAAATAATTTCGTTTCTCGATGACGGCTGCTGTGGACAAACGCTCTCACCTAGCACTATTTCCGTATTTCTCCTCACTCGCCTAATAATAGTGCTTACTTAGCAACTAGACTAGATGAACAGTGTACAGACTATACGTATACAGTATATCTATTCCCGGGAAGCGGAATAAACAATGATATTATTTCTCTCCGCGATATCTCTCCGTTTCAAGGTAACATATTATTTCTACGCAGAATGATTTCACCTTGATCTTGACCTAGAACCAGGGTTGCCAATGCATGTATATAATAATAATAACATCGGTTCAATAATAACTAAATAGTTGATTGGCTTGGTTTAGGTGGAGTCTGAAAAACTATTAAATAATATCAGTTAAAATTTCACATGGTAACCTATTATATGGCACATTTAGTAAAAACTTAACTTAGTATATATTTAATTAAAAAACAACATTTCTTACAGAATAAATTTTTGGCATTTCACGAGCATTATTGGGTTCCTTAGAACGGGCAATCTGCGTAGTTAAGAACTAATATCAACTACAATGCATAATACCACTTAAACACATTTTTAAATATTTTTAGATAATTTGCAATATTATTACGATGTTATTTTTGCTATATAAATGTAATGTAATTTTGCTATGTATATCTACCTAATGTAATGTAATAAATAAATAAAAATCTGCACAGGAGGCCCCGAAGAAAATAATTCCCTTCTTAGGTCATCTTTGGAGATGCTGGGTGGAGGGTCTTTTAAAGAAAATGGAGGAGAGGAATTTTTGGGAAGGAAAAATGTTTGAGGGGTTGGTAGAAATCTGAGGGTGAATGTGTTCCGGAGTGACGGACGTATGAATCCATCCCTCCCACTGCAGTGCAAGAGGATGGGTCGGGAGAGATAATTTGGTGAGGCCAAATACTCTCCCTCAATCAGTGTCTTCCGTTTCGGCCCGCCACGCAGTAAGTTAGCAGACGCATCCGCCGCTAAAACCTAGACAAACCTTTGAACTCACCCTATGAATCCGGGCACCCCTGCTAAGTCACCAGACGTAGCGAACCACTCGGGGTGACCTTTTTTTTTAAAATTTTTCTTTATTCATTTTGTTTATTACAGGATTGTTTTACATGGTATTTCGACTACCAAGCTAGGCAAATGCCCGTATTATGGTAGTCGAGATTCATAAGATATTAAGTATATAATATTAATAATCATCCATATATATGTAGATGAAAGTACAAACATATAGCATACATATTAAGGAAAATATTCATACTATATGATCACATACAGGAAAAGAGTTAAACTAGGTGAATATTGTATAAATAAAAATAAAATAGAATAACAAATAAAAATAAAAGTAACAAATAATAATATTTTAAGGATAATAGAAATAAAAAATAAGAATAAATATGTAAATCATCTATACAGATGAACAATGATAGTCTTAGACCCCAAAAAACAAAAGCAAGTATTCCTAGGCAGCAATGGACGAACAATGTCAAAAAATATGAAAAAAAGCATCAGCGTAATATAAAGTTTTGGTTGAAAATTAATTTAGAGATAAGATTTTTTACTCGAGAAATATGAAAAAATAAGAACAGTTTTAAGATGTAAGGCATTCTTTATAATATTTCCTTCCCTGAGTAAATAACCTATGACAAGGGTGTTAGTTAACCGATAAATTTTTCCCAGGGCGGCGGTACCCATAACCGCCTCTTTGTTGTAAAATACCCACAATAGATGTTTTAATTTCCCACAATTCTCCACAATTTCCTTTACGATTCCTTTTGGATTTTTCTCTTTCGTTTAGGTTTTAAAAGCAGAAAATGTCGCATTCTCATAAATAATAATTGTTAATATTATGGCTGAACAACCTTAAAACATTATTAAAGCTAAATTTTACCGACTGAGATTGTATCCCTGACAGTCGCTCTCCGGTCCAGTGCATGAAATTGAAAATTTATTCCGGTTCCCGTGTTCGCCTAGTTCTGCTGTATTACATTCCCCCTCGTGTCACTCTAGTAGTTACGATTTTAATTTTGTTTCAAGTTTATTATAAAATGTAACGTTACTTGTATAATTGTTATTCGACCGCATAATCAAGAGTGCTTATTGGCAAGTTTTCCCTACACACGCATCTCAGTTTACAGTGCTCGGAAAGACTGTAGGCTGCAAATCCAAATCAGAATAAAATACATAATTCACCACCTTTCCAAAATATTTTTTCAATACCATTGGATAATCAAGAAATGCCCAGAATCCACTCGAAAAGGTTCTCCCGCATAATACCCATTTCTTGAAAAACCTGCAATGCAAATTTCTCGCAATAGAGAACTCCAGCCCAATTTTTTTTATTTTTTTTTATGAATGACATTCTAACTTAAGTAACTGCATATCGATTTTTATTTTTATAGTTAGTTTTAATAGTTAAAATAAATGTCAAAGTTTTAATTTTTCAAGATCCCCCGAAAACCACCGTGACGTCATCTGGCCCTGTGACGTCATCTGCCCAAAAGTTTTAGTTATTTTCAACAGATGTTATCATTTTGTATGGAAGAAGTGATGAAACTATTCAATAAGTAAAACGTTATTTTGGTGTAATTATTTATTTATTATATTATATTTATTATATTTTTCAATATTATTACGGGAGGGTGGTATAAAAATTGTTTGAAATTATTATTTTTTTAGCTTTACGAATCGAAATCAATATTAAGGAAACCGAAGCATGATTTTGTAGGGAACTGGAATCAGCTGTTAGACGCCCACCATTTTGAATTTCAGCATTGGAGCATTTTATAGAAGCGGTGACGTAACGCCTCACAAATTCAATAATACCAACTTAACCGGGTGTTTTAATGAACTGTTTTAAAATGGACTTTTTAATATTTTCTTAAAAACTCTACGTTAAATATTATGTAATAAAACTTATATATTCAGAATCAGCGTTTATTGGTCTATATGAACATATTTTTTTAAAGCCATAATATTTTTCACTGGAGTTCCTTATTTTGGGACTTCCTCACGAATTGGCAACCCTGTCTAGAACCTTCTACATTCTCGCTTGTTTCACGTATCGATCCAAAACGCACCTAGCACGGTAAACAAAAGGGAGATGAAAGCACAAAGCTTGTATGGTTTGACACGGAACTTTCAAGAATGGTAGAATTAAGAATTCCTCCGCTCGAAAGACCACCATTAAGAATCGAAACGATGCTTGAAATGTCAGTTGCCGCGTTTGGTTACCAGATTTGAATGGCTGTATAGGTACTTCCCAACCTTCCTCTCCCTCATTTCCTTCCCCTCCCCACTTTGGACCATTCCAATGTAATAATGTGCACTACGACGGCTGGCGTAGTCCAGGCAGCCGGCGTAGTCCAGCGGTAAGGCTCTTGACTCGCATTCCGAAGGTCGCGGGGTCGAATCCCGGCGTGGCAAATAAATTTTATTTCATTAATTTGTGTTATTTTACAATTTATTCATAAAAAATAATATATATAGTATATTTGCGGCGCGTTCGATGGAAGATACTCTCAGTATCGCCATGGGGTAAAGACCAACATTCAGAATTGAAACGTTGCTTGAAATGGCTTAAGCGGTGTTTGGTGACCAGATCTGAATAGCCAGGAACTTCCCACCTTCCTCTTCCACACCTCCTTCTCCTCCCCACCATCTTCAGCCTCACAACATACCCCAATTGGGAATGCCATAGTTTCACTGGCTCCAGACGGGAGCAGTTGGAACGGTATTCATATAAAAAAAAATTAAAAAAAAGTGTAATGTTTAGATTTTTGTTTGTTACTGATAAAATAAAATATCTGGAGCCACTAAGACTATGGCATCCCCAATTTGTTATGTTGAGAGCCTGAAGGTCCTGAGGAGAGGAAGGAGATGGGAAAAGAAAAGTGGAGAAGTTCATGGCTATTCAGATCTGGTCACCAAACACGGCTAAAGCCATTTCAAGCAATTTCAAGTTTCAATTCCGAATAGTGGTCTTAACACCAGGGCAATACTGAGAGTATCTTCCACTCTGGAACTTGCCGCAAATATGCTATTTATTATTAATGAATAAAATTGTGAAATTACATAAATTAATCAAATAAAATTTATATGCGCACGCCGGAATTTGAAACCGCGTCTTCCGAATTGCTAGTCGAGAGCCTTGCCTCCGACTACGTTCGTTACACCGTTTAAAAGCGGTGACCGGACAACTCGGAATGAAACCAATTCAGAACCACATCAGATAAGTCATTTAGAGTGATAAAAAATATATATAAAAAATGGTTCCATGCCAACTAAGAATAATGTCAACTCAACACCTCCTTGAAAAGTCGTTAAAAGCTATGAAAAAAATAGTTTTAAATTAGACGATAACCCTAACATAACCTATTTAACCATTTTTTTATATGTATTTTTTTATCACTCTAAATGACTTATATGAGATAGTTCTGAGTTGGTTTCATTCCGAGTTGTCCGGTCACCATAAAAATCGTTAAATAGGTTACGTTAGGTTAAGGTTATCGGCTTATTTAAAATATTTTTTTCATAGCTTTTATGACTTTTCAAGGACGTGTTGAGTTGACTTTTATTCTCAGTTGGCATGGAACCGCTATAAGCCATTCTACCTTATCTACATCAAACAGTTTATAATTACGGGTAGGCACTTACGAGACATTGCATACGTGCAAGATTTGTTTTGAAGTTTCGAAGTAAAGATGTCAATACCGTTTTGTTGTCCTACCCGCGTGTGTTTACTGTTTACTATTCCATCGGTAATTCGGATAGTAGGACTGTTTACAAAGTTGTTAATTATATGAACTAACCTTCAGTGCGTTGTGCGAGGCTGGCGGGCCGCAAATTACGGTTACTGTACCAACTCTGTACGTGGCGCGAAGCAGAACAAATAATCTCAGTCAGTCTACAATCTCCTTAACGATTGCCTGAAAATGGAGAAAAGTGTAAAAAAATTAAAATGATGGGGAAAGGTGAAAGGGAAAAGGGGTAAACGAAAGGACACGCAGGAGATTTTCAATTTGGGAGGCGGATATGGGTACCGTCACCCCGGGAACCATTTATTGGATAACTTACACCTCTGTCATAGGTCACCCCGAGTGGTTCGCTACGTTTCGTGACTTAGCAGGGATGCCCGAGATCATGGGGTCAAATTCGTCCGGATCTGCGTGGCAGGCCGGATCGGGAGAGACTGGATGAGAGAGATCTTTTGACCTCTCCAGCGGGACTTGGGGACCAATTCATTCGTCCGCCACTTCTGGACGCGCTGACCCCCAGATTCCTACCCACACCTCATATCTTTTTCCTTCCCAGAACTTCCTCTCCCTCCCTAAAAAGACCCTCCACACAGCATCCCCAAAGATAACACAGGTCCTGAGGAGAATTATTTTCCTCAGGGCCTCCTGTGTGGAGCTTATGTAAAAAAAGGGGAAAGAGTGGGGGTGATGGAAGGGCATAGGGAGAGATTGCAAAAAGACATAGTAGCAGTAGGGGATAGCAAGGGGTAAATTTGGAAAATCTGTGCTTCTCTGTGGCCTACGCATGCATTGAAAAAGTTCTAATTTATTGACGTACGCATCAGACAGTAAAACGGAATTAAAACACAAACATTTTCTTTCTTTGAGTGGCATTGCAACGCATGCCAGGTACTCCAAGTATTTTACAATATAAAACACTTACAAAATAGCACATTTCTATACTAAATATTTGCTATACATTTTGATTAAAAAATATTCAGTTTGGTTGGGTATTTTGGTATCTTTATCAGTTCAGTTTTTTTCTAGAATATTCTGATGTAAGTCCCCACTTGACACTAGACCTATTATGAGATAAGCCAGTACAGTAAAGTACCAGTACTCAGTCATCTGCCGACTATCGGAAAAACCAACTAACATTCACGGCGAATGTTTTCTCAGGTCAAGTGTGAAGTAAATAATTATCTAATGATAGTATGTAGCAAAGTGTTTTCACTTTAATGAATGAAGGAGTGTAGCGGTGTTAATTAGATATAAACTCCGCAATTTCTTTACGATAAACACAATTAGTCTTTATTTGGAGTAGGTACAATCCATTTGCAAGTATGACACAGTTCAATAATAGTGAAACAGTACTAAACTATAACTTTGTGGGTACGTACATAACCCAAAGGAATCTAATTATTCCCTCAACAGCTCGTTAAACCCTATAACAAAAGGATTACGAGTATCTTTTCTCTCTGGTAACCTGAAGCTGCGCGGACACACCCGGAAGGCAAACTTATTTTCTCGAGGTCTCACACGACCTTATATCGATCAGACCATCTGTGATAGGGTCTACACACGATCCAATTTAAAGTCACTTCTTGCAGAAAAAGTGCTGAAGATTGAGGGTTGCCTCCACACCATCCATTTGCAGAGAGATCAGTGGCGGCACTTTTAAAGGGCGGAAAAATTTCACAATAAATAATAATAATATCTTTTAAAAGTTTGAACCATCTCATTTCATATCTTTGTCGCACCTACGAATCCTGTGCTAGAACATTTGTTCTGCAATGTGGTATCTCGAACAAGACGTGACATCCGTGCGCCCGAAGTTGTAACAATGATAAAGCTCAATTTTTCCTCACATTGATAAAATATTTTCTCTCCAGCCGGACTCTCGACCAATGCCTTGCAATGCAGTGGGAGGGTTGGATTCGTACGGCCGTCATTCCTGGTTAACTGACCTCCAAATTTACTCACACCTTTGTCTTCCCCAGAATTTCCTTTCCCTGAAAAGCCCCTCCACAAAGCATCCCCAAAGATGACATGGGCCATAGTTTATTTCCTCGGGGCCTACTGTGCTGGACCTTAAGCCTCGATTACATTCAGCAAGTTTACAAGAGAATTCACTATCTGCTAGTAAACTTGTTCAGTGTAAAATCTGCTAGTTAGCTAGTTAAGCCTCGATTACATTGAGCGAGTTTACGAATCGGCGAGTGAGATTGTCATGATGACACACAAAACCGTCTACTCGCTCAGTAGCGACAGTGGCAGCTAAAATAACGACTCTCGCGCGAACCAATTCGGTCGACATTTTGTAAAAAAACTATCGCAACACGCTAGCCAGTAGTGAGAATTACGGCTCCCGCGCGATCTAATTCTGACAGACGAAATCAGCCGTTGGTGGGCCACCATCTTGAGCGAGTAGCGAGTAAAGTTGACCACCTTTCAACTTTTTTCGTAGATTGTCCACAATCTGCTAGTTAGCAAGTAATATGATGATACAAGCTACTATCTGGGAAATTCACCATCTGTTAGTAAACTCGCTCAATGTCATCGAGCCTTTAATATGTTTACACTGGGCGATTTTACTAGCAGATAGCGAATTCGTCGGATAGTAGCTTGTAAACTCGCTCAATGTAATCGATGCTTTATGTTAAAAAAAAAATCATATTTGTAGCGACTGGCTTTATTCACACTAAACAGGCTGTCAGCAACTGACTTAAGGTTAGGTCTGGGTTTCATCTGGGTTTATTCCCATTTCTCCGAGCATGCTAAGGCGGGGCCGTCTGCATCCACTGTTATAAAAATATTATGTTATAATAAGAATTTAGTGTGCCGCCTCCACGTGGGTACACAAATACTTCACCTGTCTGGCGGTGTTATCTCATCTTGGATCTTGGCGAGAGTGGTGCCTCGTTACATTTTTCCAATTCTATATATATAAAAATGAATGTTTCTTTGTTTGTACCTTATTATTTCCTTGTACCTTGTACCTTTAATTCACTCGGTCTTGGATACCCCTGATTTAATAGAACTAATACGATTTCATTGCCCTGGTCGCGCTAACAATAGACTGACTCTACCGTTCTACTATAATAACACACATACATTATCACATTATTACTCACCAATCAGTCGATTACACATTTTGGGAAATGAATATGCTAACATCGGCGACATTTATTTCTTAAAATTAGCGCAATATAAATGTGCACTCAAAAATTATTTTTCCATAATGTAACAACAGCAATATGGAAATGTTGAAATGAAATGATGATATTTCTCATTGTTCTTTTTTCTTATTTTTTTGTTGTGATACACAAAATAATTGTATGTTATTTTTAGGTTTCAGTTTTTAAGTTTTTTATTTTTTCCATAATGTAACTTTATATACGCAATATGGACATGTTGACACGAAATGATGATATTTCTCATTTTTATTTCTTGTTATTTTTTGTTGTGATACACAAAATAATTGTATGTTATTTTTAAGTTTAAAACTACTATTATGTAATGATATTATTTTTCTTACTCTTGTACTCTATTATATGTTTATTTATAAAAGGCAGTATAGACGTTTATGTATTTAAAATAAAAAATAAAAAAATCCGATTGCGATGAAAATTTGACCATTTGTTGTGCGCACGCCCGCGAAGGTTTCTACATATATAATGGTGAACCCTAGCGTTATGAAATTATTTCCTCTATAATTCTTCCGATGCGTTGAAGCTTTGGTGATTTGTTGTGCGCACGACCGCAAAGGTTTCGATGTATATATATAATGGTGAGCTCCGGCGTTATAAAATTATTTCCTATATCACTCTTCCGATTGCGATGAATCTTTGGTGATTTGTTGTGCGCACGCCCGCGTAGATTTCGATCTATATATATAATGATTAGCTCTGGCGTTACAAAATTATTTCCTATATCTCTTTGTATCACTCTTCCGATTGCGATGAATCTTTGGTGATTTGTTGTGCGCACGCCCGCATAGATTTCGATCTATATATATAATGGTGAGCTCTGGCGTTATAAAATTATTTCCTATATCACTCTTCCGATTGCGATGAATCTTTGGTGATTTGTTGTGCGCACGCCCGCATAGATTTCGATCTATATATATAATGGTGAGCTCTGGCGTTATAAAATTATTTCCTATATCTCTATCTATTACTCTTCCGATTGCGATGAATCTTTGGTGATTTGTAGTGCGCGTGCCCGCAAAGATTTCTATATAGAATATAGAAAATATAGTTTACAATTTTTTAAATGGGTGGCGCGCGAGATTTTTGAAAAATGTGTGTATTTCATATAGTTTTGCGGCAGAGTGAAGGCGAGAGGGGAATCCGGGGGAAGGGAAAGGGAACGCGAATTAATTTCTTTGAGTGGCATTGCATTGCATTTCTGGTACACGCTAGTTAAAAATAAAATGTTAAAAGTTATGCCTATCGCGCCAGATTCGAAACTTGCTACATTGCCAACCCAATAGTACCCTTTACACCTTTACACGTTCGGAGCGTGGCGTGCCCCGCGCCACTTCAGGCCGCCGCGCAGAAAAGTAAAGACCAAAAGCAAGATAACGGTTTACAGTGCAGTTCACTGTGAGACTTTTCTGCGCGGCGGCCTGAAGTGGCGCGGGGCACGTCCCGCTCCGAACTCTGTGTGTAAAGGGTACTAATGACCAGCTCTGGCAATGAGTTTATGACCTTCGCGGTCTAGCGGTTTAAGTACCCTCGACTACGATTCCAGATGTCGCGTGTTCAAATACCGACGTGCACAAATAAATTTTATCGAATTTATTTGTGTTTTTTCACAATTAATTAATTTAAAATAATATTGTATTATGTACATATCGATCACGGAAATGTGAAAGCTGTAAGTCCTCTGCCCCATCTTCTTCCTCCCCTTCTAGTTATTACCCAACCTTCTTGTTTCTCACCTCTTTCCCCTCGCCACTTTAACCAGCATCACAACGACTAGCCCTTAATAATCAAGAGCCTCTAACCAGCGGCCGAGATTTTAAATTTCGTCGAACGATGATCTTGCGATCGTACCCTTGCAACGGTACAAGGCGGTTCCTATGAGAAAGATTAATTATTCTCCAAACCAGCATTTTAACATAATAACTCAATATCGATTTTATTTCATTCCAAATTTGCTTTGATAAATACCCGCATTCAATAATGCTCAAACTCGTGATGATAAAACTATTAAAATTATTAATTTATTTATTTATTTTATATATTTATAATTTTTCAATAATGTCTAAGCAAAATAAGAATGTAATTTTTTTTTTAAATATATTCTGTAAGACCGAAAATAAATAGACAAACTGAAGTATTTTCGTCACAAAAAAAATTCGCGGATCTTTTTTTATTTGAATTAAAATTCTGAAAGGCAGCTTTCCCAAATAATTTATTGAATTACCTATTTTACTGCACGATTATTTAAAATTTTAAAAATAGCTTTACTAGATAAAAGAACAGTCTTTCGAAATCAATTTATATTTTTTTGTGGAGTCAATAGTTTAAAATTTGATTTAAAAATGACATATTTCCGGTTTTGTTTGGTTATTCCCTCTTCAGGTATTCCCGATTATTACGGACGCCATAGTCCCATTGGTTCCGACCAGTTAGGACTATTTTTCGGTGTTAGCTTATTTTTTTTTTAAATTTCTGCGTGGATATGAATAAGTACGTCTCAAAATTATTGTGTTAAATTAATATGCCAGTCCTTAAAATATATCTACTGTTTTAATGGTCCCATTAAGGCCGACTAGAGTACAGGCCTGGGCGCGCGACAAATTACGAAATCAGTGCTGTCTCTAAGTGAACTTCACTGTTAAAAATATTCTAATCATCTTTATTCAATGGGCTTGCCGTAAACAGCACACAAATCAACGGTAACGAGTATCAACAACAATCGCCGCCATTTGCAAACTATCCTTGATCGATGGCACTGACTTTTTTTGTTTAAAGTGAATACCGCGCAAGAATCCCAACTGGTCCCGTCTGGAGCCAGTGAGGCTGAAGGCAGTGGGGAGGAGAAGGAGGTGTGGAATAGGAAGTTGGGGAAATACCTGCCCAGGAATAGGAATCCGCCGGGATAGGAACCCGCGATCTTCTGGTCGCTAGTCAAGAACCTTTCCCTTCGACCACGGAGGCTGTCGAACGAACTGATCACGTGACATTTTAAAATCCCAGTCGGCCTTGGGTTCCCTTGCATCGACGTCAGAATTTGCTCTATGGATCCATGACTAGATAGAATACTTTTGAAAAGCTGTATAATTTATTTATTTGTAAGGAACATAAACAGTCTTCGTAATATAATAAACATAAAAAGATGATAAAAAACAGACCAATTAATAATGTTCACAGATAGGTATTTAGAAACAAGACTAACTGAATGTAAACTAGAATATTTAAGAAAAATGAAAAAAAAAAAACAGAACTAAGCAGCAATTAAAAAAAAATAATAATAGTACAAATCTGAATTCAACAAATGATAAACCAACACACAACAATAAAATAAGTGTGATTATAACTGAAATATACTGCAAAATAGGTATTTGGTTTGGGAACGGTAAGGGGAGGAGAGGGATAAGGGAAAGTTAAGGGAAAGTTGCCACGCAAGTAATATAAAAATATTAGATTCAATTAATTTAACATTAATTTAACGTCATGAATATGTGTTTTCGCACCTAGAGAAGTTCTGTAGCGACAGTAACTAGCAGTAAATACGTCAGTACGTGTGTCTATATTTGCAAATTTATTGTTATAGTAATTACATGTCCTTCCCCATCTATCAATATAGAAAAGGGTATTTTTTCTACTATATCGAATGGACGTGTGGAAATTTATTTTGTTTAGCAACTCCGGGCAGTCAACTTTTGAGTTAATAATTTTGTACAGGAGCATCTGATCAGCGACAAGCCTCCTGTAAAAACATAAAACCATAATAAAGTCATAAAACCTAAAATCCTAACCTAGTTAATATTATTTTTGTTGTTCAAAACTCCGATTAGTCTATTAACCATTTTTAATAATATGTCACACGGCCTTGAAAGTCTATATTTGAACTGCCCTGTTTACTGTACAAATGTTTTTTTCGTTTTACAATCTGTTCCCGAGTAGAAAATACATTCATAGCAGCGACCTTCAACCTATACTTAACCGTGACCAGTGATTTCTGACATTATTGGGAGTAAGATGGGAGTGTCAATTTGGGAGGTGGGAATGGGTACCGCCGCCCCGAGAACCTTTATTGGATAACCAACACTTCTACCGTAGGTCACCCCAAGTGGTTTGGTGATTTAGCAGGGGTGCCCGGGTTCATGGGGTGAGGTTTGTCTAGGTCTTGGAGGCGGATGACCAGGACACACTGAACCCCAGATTCCTACCCACCCCTTAAACCCTTTTCCTTCCCAGAACTCTCCCCCCCCTACTTTCCTTAAAAAAAACCCTCCACACAGCATCCCTAAAGATGACGTAGGCCATGAGGGAAATCATTTTCCTCAGGGCTTCCTGTGTGGAGCTCATGTAAAAAAAAAAAAAAAGTTCGGTTGGGTATTTTGACCTCAAATCCAAAATTAAGATTTGTAGGAACACAGCCGAAACGGGCCGCGCATCCGTTCGCATAACACTATTAAATTTTATTTACATTAAATTAAGTTCTACGAATTAAACACAAAAACAATTAATAATATCTAAAGTTTCGTTGACCAAGAGTAATGTGGTATTATGTATTGTATTTTTTCGCTACTACATAATACGATAATAAATTGCCAATGTTACGATATTATATTCCTATAACGTCGTCATTACGGCGGCCGGGGATATCCTATAGGAAATGAAATTGATAGTATCAACTGAAAGTAGGCAATAGCAATGTACCATGAAGACCATGAAGTGTTTCAAGGTTGTTAACTATGAAAAGCAGGGTGATTCAATGTAATGCATCATAATAGTCTTTAGAATTAGATAGATTTTGTTCCTACTTTACCGTAGGAGTCTATGGGCTATTCGGGTCACGTTGTCTCGTTGCCGAGTTGTGCCGAAGGTAAATGTATGGAATCATTAGGTTCTATTATTGTAATGCATCATACTAGTCTTTAGAATTAGATAGATTTTGTTCCTACTTTACTGTAGGAGTCTATGGGCTATTCGGGTCACGTTGTCTCGTTGCCGAGTTGTGCCGAAGGTAAATGTATGGAATCATTAGGTTCTATTATTGTAATGCATCATACTAGTCTTTAGAATTAGATAGATTTTGTTCCTACTTTACTGTAGGAGTCTATGGGCTATTCGGGTCACGTTGTCTCGTTGCCGAATTGTGCCGAAGGTAAATAAATGTACGGAAGGTAAATAAGTAGTATTATATTTGCAATATGTCAATATAACAGTCACTGTATTACAAAGAAACCCAAAGTCTTTCAAATAAGCATCCATATATAAATAAGAACTGGAGATCCAGAAATGAAATAAAAATGAAGTCCCAGTACTTACCACAGAAACACTACAATTAAAAATTAATTAATTGATTTTTTATTTTTAATTTTTTTTTGTTTTTACACAGTTGAAATAAGCTTATTTTTTTTAAATTTATTGTTCTCTAGACTTTATGTCCGGGTTAAGTCTTCCCCACAGGAAAAACTTAACCCTTCCACACACTTTTCCACAAATGATCATCTAGTCAATCCACGCGATGTAATTGCATTGTATAAGTATAATAAATAAACTACCAGAGACCATATGGGAAAATACTTCACCGACTCCAGATATTTTCATATCAGAGGGTTCGGCTCGATAGAACTCCTAACTGGTCCGATAAATCCTACTGATCCCTCAATATAAATATTTAAAAAAATCTTTCGTAATCCTACATGTGTTTAATATGACCAATTTTTGCATTTTTATATAATGATTCTTTGACAAATCTAATAAGCCTAAATTTTGAATTAGAGATCTAGGTATAATGCCAGTAGGCGAAATAAGAAATGGTAATATTTTTATAGCCCGAGAATGCCAAATTATTGAAGTTTTTTGTATTCTACATTATTATTATTTTATCATTGAAGAATAAAATAATACAAATAAATCAAAACGAATATATGAAAAAGAACAAGACACAGAAAAATAAAAAGGCCAACTCAGCCATTGGGACCTCTTTTTCAAATTCAGAATTAAAAATATTATCTTCGACTATTTTTTGTCTTTGCCACTTCAAAGTTAGACGTGTCAAGCTAGATAAGACAAAGATTCGGAATCGAAATGTTGCTGGAAATAGCTTTAGCCGTGTTTGGTGACCAGATCTGAATAGCCAGGCCTCTTTCCCAAATCCTCCAGCTTCGTAACTACTCCAATTGGGGACACCACTCACCCACTGGCTCAGGACCGTTGGGAACAGTCGTGACACTTCCATAATCCTTCTTTTGCCACGTTTACGTGTCTCACTGACATGGATTTTATCATAACTCCGTTACGGTCGGCTTTAGAAATTAATCACATAATATTATTGAAACCAATAATACATATATTTTTTATGTTATCTTCATAATATTTTAGTCGCCTAGCGACCAAATATCACTATCAATTATAATTATCGGTCTGTAAATATATTTTGTATGGTAGAATGTTTGCAACACTTTTTATAATTGCCTGTGAACTTAAAGATATACTCGAAAACTAACACTTTTTTAGTTTACTAAACGGGGTGTTTTCATTGTTTTTTTTTTATTCTCGAAAAAGTCTGCGCCTGCTACGCCGTGCCAGTGCGTCCGTTCTGCTGTGTGGCATACATAGAAGATCGTGGTACCGTCACTGGATGTAGTTGTTCGGTACGAACAACTTATAGCATTCCAGGAGGCACGGGCTGACTATTTAATTATGATCAGGTTCCGAAAAATACACTTTAAATCTTCTACATATTTTTAATTAACAATTTTTTTAATTCAAAGTTTTTGAAAATACACCCTCTTCTACACGGTCAGTTGCGAAATATGGTTTCCTCTCAAAAATTTCTTAGACTGTAAACTGTAATAAGTTTTATGATGAATTTTTGTAATTTCTACCTATATTTTTTATAAAGTAACTAGCGAGTTTCCGGCTTGCGTTGCAAATGCCGCTAAAAAAGAAATTGTTTCTCCCTGCGTGTCTTTTCCAATTCGTCCCTTTCCCCTTCCGCCTTTCTTCCCCTCCCAAGTCCCCTTCCCTCTCGTGTTCTTCCACCACCTTCCCCGCTTTCGCTTTCCCCTCTCCCGCGAACCCCCTTCCCGCGTTCAATATATTCAGTTCTACTTCAAACACTTCAAGTGCCACGTATTGTATTTTTTTTTTCAAATTTTCTATCGCAAACATTCATTTTTATATATTATAAGAACAATCAATCGAATTTGGTACCTAACATAGGTACCTATTTAAAATACATATAATTTTTGATTAGATTCCATTGAATTTGTATAGAACAATATCATTGTTTTGCAAAATGTCATTCTCAAATTATGACATTTTTGACAGTTTCGTAAGAGTTTTTGTAATGATTAAAAAACTTTTCAGATGTATTGTATGTGGTTGTAATAATCCAGAAACCTTCGCGAGGACGGAAAGAAGGTATTTTGAAAGTTTCAAACGTTTCCTATGCTTAATATAGCAATACATAGACAATTCTTAACTCATAGATCCCCAAACAAGCATATTTTGATTTATATATATATATATAGATATATATATATAGATTAACAATTTTATTTTAATTCTACTTAATGGAAACGGTAGGATAAACTTCAATTTATCCAAAGCATTTTTTATTTTATTTATAATGTAAACCGATTCGTAGTAAAAATTAATAGAAAACGTTGATTTAGCATTAATCTTTCGTCTTAAGTGGGACGTATGCGCCGTCCATTTCGGCCAGTTTCATACAATCTTAAATTTGGATTTGTGATAAAAAATACCCAACCAAACTGAAAAATTAGTTTTGTAATCAAAAGGTATTTCAAATATCTAGAACGGATGTTAGCTACTTTATTTATTTTTGCTTTAAATTATAAGATATAGGCCATCAAAGATTTTAGTGTTTCATGATTTTAGAGGCAACTTGGGCAATCATTTGTGAGTAAATAAAAAACAAATTTAAAAAAAAAATTATTTTACTATATTTATCATAGAAATTAAAAAATAAAAATGAAGAAAAAAAATCATTTTTATGGGTGTAAATTTAAAATACAAATTACCTATTTGCGGCGGAACAAAAATTTGCCGTTTATACATTAAAATTACTCCACAAAAATGCATTTTTAACAATGTTTTATTTTATTTTTCATTATATTAGTAAAATTATTTTTCAATGTTTTTCATTTCCTCACAAATAATTGCCCAAGTTGCCTCTAAAATCATGAAACATTAAAATCTTTAATGGCCTGTATCTTATAATTTAAAGCAAAAATAAATAAAGTAGCTCACATCCGTACTAGATACTTTAACATACCTTTTGATTACAAAAATAATTTTTCAGTTTGGTTGAATATTTTGATCTCAAATCCAAATTTAAGATTTGTATGAAACTGGCCGAAATGGGCAAATGTTTCACCAGAACTAAGATAAAATTGAGCCTACTTCGTGCGCACGGCCACGCCTGTAGCACACTTCAGTCAACCTCTCCATTGGGCCATACCAACAATACGCCAATAATAGCATCCAATTAACTCCCGCCGTTCCGAGAGTTTCCATTCATTTTCAATTAATTTCATTATATAATTATTAACCGTCGAACCCTCCTATAAACTTACTGCGCACGAAAATATGAGTTCCAGACGAGCGACTTGCATGATGATTTTTTGTTTTTCTTCGGCTTCGGACACAATTAAGCGGCTTGATGGCAAGCACGTAATTGTGTTAGGGGTCGTTCATTAATCACGTGAAGTTCGAAGGGGGGGGGGGGGGGGGGGGTTCGGAAAGAAATCACGAAAAATCACAAGGAGGGGGGGGTAATATAATGAGATATCGCGTGTATTTATTTTTCGTTGAACGCATGATTTCTAAACCAAACAGCGGCGCGTGACCTTGACAACCGCTCGGCTCACCAGTCGCTAGTAAGTCTGTGATTTTGACGCCGAATACATGCGCAAATCGTTGCCGCGTGTATTTTGCATTAAAACAATAATCCAAAAATTTTAATATACTTTACACTAAAAAAATACAAGTGATTTTGAGCATGGGGGAGGGTAGTCTAAAACCTCACCACATATCACCAGAGGGGGGGAGGGGGTTAAAAAGTTGCTAAAAAACATCGCCTGATTAATGGACGACCCCTTATCTCTATTGTTGTCTGTACTCAAGCCGCTTGATGGGTGCGCCAAGCCGCTTGAGCAAACGAGAGGAAGTTAGTTATAGTACTCCTTTGAGCATTCTCACCATTCCCATGAAATATTTCAGTTGATATTATGCTGTAATAAATGTTGTTTATTAATATAATAAAATAACATTAATTAATAAAGCAAGGAAAATTATTTATTCTCCACGTCTCAGTATGTTTTGAACATAAAAAAAATATAACACATTTAAATAAGACAATTCGCTTGCTGAGGATTGGTTTGTACTATGTCCACAAAAACTCGTATTGAAAAATAAAAGTTTTTAAGTTTCAAAAAATTATATCTTTGCTTCCTTTATTTCAAACTAATTTTTACAACTTTTCTAAAATAAGTAAAATTTACAAAATTTTAAGAAACCCCCGACACAGAAAAAGGCTGATAACCTTGAAACGCCTGAACAGATTTTCATGAATTGTAGCTAAGAACCATCTCTATGACGTCAGCTTTCAAACAAAAAAAACTGCATCACAATCGGTCCATTCGTTTAGGAGCTACGATGCCACAGACAGACAGACACACAGACACGTCAAACTTATAACACCGCTCCTTGCGTCGGGGGTTAAAAATATAAGGGTCAACCTATCTATAAGTAAAAGAACAACATATTTGGTTCAATTTTGAACGAGTTAACACATACTTCAATTCATAGCTTAAAAAAAAAACTAAAAATACAGGAGTACAAACCAATCCTCAGCAAGCGAATTGCAGTTACGTCATTATTAAATAATTAAGAAAACATTACCATTTAATGTGGGGAAACAGATTTCAAAGTACCCCGCAGGATAGAGAATGAATTTTCACAATTATTTTCCATTTTTTGTCTTTAGGTAAGCCGCAAGCAAGAGTTGTAAAAACGATCAAAATGCTTGGCTCAAGCAAAACCACGTGCTTGTTTCAAGCCGCTTGATTGTGTTTGAAGCTCTGAAGATTTTTTTGGGAAAGTAACTCTAGACGCTGTGCAAGGAGAGAAATGAAATGGTCTGATGAATTAGTTAGGACAGGGACGCCTGGAGGCACCTTGTCGAGCCGGTGGGTCCCCTACCCGAATAAGGCAAGGGAAAGGAGATGGGTTGATTTTTTAATCCCTTTTATCGATACCATTTTATCAAGACTGCAGCCGTTTTTCAGAAGTACAACATTTTTAATAATGCGATGTTCAAGCGTTTTTATAAACCCTAAATAGTTTTCGACGTCTCACATCTCGACTGTAGATAGGGCGACTGGAAGGAAGCTGAGCGCCGGAAAGATAGAAAACGAAGATGGCCTTACTCGTCTTCGATTTTTCCGACAACCCGTCCGGCGCAATAAATAGTCTTTGAACCGTAATATTATTTTTAAAAAGCCCACGTGGTTTACGACTGTCATTTTAAATATTTTAGTAATTGTGTGACCTATCAAAAAATGTTATTTTTATTACTAGCTCAAGTCCCGGCGTCGCCCGAGTCTAACACAGAGTTTTTCGAAAATCGAATGTTGAAATATTGAAAAAAATAAATAAATTAATAATGGATGCAAGTTGCTCATTGCAGATAACTACGGTGTTATCGTTATAAAACTTTCTGTTATCATTTTTATCGCTGTTTATTTCATAAAGGGTTCAGAACCTAGACCTTCCGAGACCTTACTCGTTCAGTGGCGCAAGGTTACGGTCGTCCTCTTCCATTCTTATCGTCGATTCGGTGTCGGATTTCGAGGGCAGGGCGCTTAGAATGTGACGCAATTTGTGACCGATACCGTCCTTAGTTATAAATACTTGTGTGTTTTGTTTGTTTTTGTGGTTTTTAATGCTCGGAAGTAAAAGTTATGTGAGGTGCATACGCAGTACGTTTTATTACAAGTTATTTTGAACATAACCTTTTGAGTGTTACAATATATCAAATTATTTTTACTTTTTTGCTTAACCTATCTGTTAACCTCTGTGTTTATTCTGTCAGAAAATTTCCGCTTTGCAATAAAATCCAAATAAATGAAATATTTCTGTATTTATTACTTTTATTTTTTAATTATTTATTGAGTTAGTTTATATGCCAAACGCAACGCATAGGCATCTCAACTAGCTGATACCTGGCACGCGTTGAAGTGCCATTAAAAGAAATAAATTGATTCTCCCTGCATGTCCTTTTCCATGCGTCCCCGTTCCCTTCCACCTTCCCCGCCTTCTCCCTCCCTCGTCTCTTCCCTCTCCGCGAACCTCGCCTCCCCCTCGCCTTTCCTCCCTGCCGCTAAAATATATGAAATACACACATTTTCATTTATACAAATTTCAAAACGCCAGAGCTTACCATTATTTTTTAAATTTTTTATTGAATAATAAAAGATACAATATAATAAAATAATACATAAAAATCTTAATTACTAATTTCAATTCCCGGTCAGTAGCGAATTTTTATTTATTTATTTTTTTAATGTCCTCCCATAATAAGCAAATGCTTTTGTGTATGGGAAGAGGTATTATTTGTTTAGTTATTTAGACTTTTTATTTTGTAGTTTTTTAAAATTTATTTTATGTAAAGAAATTTTTTTTTTTTTTAGTTAAAATTTTCAGTATATTTTTTTAATTGTGTTTTGATTTCTTTGATCTATCATTAAGAGATCTTATATTTTCTGTTAATTTATTGAAGAAATTTGTTCCAAGTATTTGTAGTTTTGTTGACCCAAAGTTTTTTTACAATCGGAATTGGTAACATATATTTTTGTCTGACATTTGCTGTGTTTTTGAAATGTGCGGTTTTGTTTAGGATATCCTGTAAAGTTGAGTGATACAGGAAAAGAGTATTTAATTTTCTGACTTTAAATTCTTTTAATATGAGTTCAGATGGATATAAAAATGATTTCTTTAATATTATTTTAATTATTAGTTTTTGCGAAATGCAAAGAGATTGTGTGTGAGTTTTATAGGCGCCCCCCATCCTATTATACCATATTGGATTATGGATTGATAGAAAGCGAAGTACGTCATTCTCAGTAGTTCTTTATTTAGAATATGTCTTAAACAGCTAAAATATAATAAAATTGTATAAAGCCTATGTTAATCGCTGATAATGTAGCTTTCTACTGGTAAAAGAATTTATAAAATCGATTTAGTGGTTAGGCGTGAAATCGTAACAAACAAACCCACTCACTTTCGCATCTATAACATTAATACAGATTTATAATATTAATAGTATAACGACTGTATATCGTTTTTTTTAATTACTTATCTTATGGGCTCTATTGGAGGCCCTGAGTAAAAACAAATCCCTCACGGATTATGTCATCTTTGGGGATGCTGTGGAGAGGGTATTTTAGGGAAAGGAAGAGGAAGAAAAATGTATGAGGGGTGGGTCAATGTGTCGGACTTATGAATCCATTCACCCACTGCGCTGCATGGCAATGGGTCGAGAAATTCCGGCTGGAGAAGTCTGGATTAGGTCTCAAGCAGTCTCTCCCGATCCGGTCCGCCACGTATTAGGTGGGCAAACGCATTCGCCGCCAAGACCCAGACAAACCTCACCCCATAAAGGATCAAACCTTTTATCATTATTCTACTACGGCTATCTAATAATATTTTTTCTTTTTCAATTTTCAGATCTTCCCGAGTGTGGAACAGTTCCTTGAATTCAAAAATACAATATGTAAGAATTATTTTGTATTTTCAATGTTTAGGTTAGGTTGTTCCAAACTCTCGTCTCATTTTGATGATCGTACCAGAGGTGGTCGGTGCCATTTTGATTTTCTGGCATTTAATTTGACACCGAATCTCGGTCCGTATAAGTTTTCGATCAAACTTTGTTCTTGATAAATCTATCCAGAATTACCTATACATAATGGATACGAGTCTAATTGGCCAAGCGCCACAATAGCGCCGAACAGAGTTCTATGTTCGGACAGGGTTCTAAGTTCAGATAAGGTTCCAAGTCCGGACAGTAGACTGCATTATTTACCACTTGGTATTTCTACGGTTTCTTGACTACGACTAAAGTCCGAACAGATTTCTATGACCAGATAGAGTTCCAAGTTCAGGTCAGGTTTTTTTAAACATTTTTTTTCAATTCACTAAAAGTTCATCTGCATTTTTTTATAATTTTTTTTTATTTCCAGTAAAAAGAAAATTACATTATCACTTATTTAACTAGAAATAATTAAACCAATTGAACTAAACCAAATATTACAATACACGGCTATTTTATTCCATTACTTTGTTTATCAATAATAAACATTAATATATATTTTTTTAAAGTTTTTTTTTCATTTTTAATGTCATTTGGGAGGCAATTGTATAAGTTGCCCTCCTCGTAACCAATGGATTGTTTACCATGGATGGTGTTTAAACGTATGTTGTCGTGTTAAGTGTTTGTGTACTTGGGACGTTTTAATGAATTCTGTGATTAAGGGTCTACTATTCGTATTTTGACCGATTTCTTACATATCTCCCTTAAACATTTGAAGTTTTTAAGCTCTTAAAAAAATATGTGTTATTTTTGAAGACAATATCTAGATACGTTCCACGCCGAAACGCAAATTATATGAAATTCCCTCGATAGAAAAAAAATCGCAAAGTATGCTCCGAAAATTATTTTAAACAAGTCTATTTCTTTTATTTTACAAGTTATGTTTGTGAAAAAATCCACAATGTTTCTTTAAATGATACTTAAGATACGTTCCACGAGATTTTTGCTCTATTTTAAACGATTCATGTTTTACTAAGCTTTTTCGCAATTTTCGCTGTTATTCCACGACTTAAAATATTAGCGCGCTCTGTCCAACATTCGTAATTACATATCTCTCCATCTTCTTCTTTTTCAGCGCGGTGTGTTTCAAGAGTGCGGCCTTAACGAATTTATTGTTTATTTTGTATATAGGGAGACATGCATTGTATTCATATAGTTTTCTTAGTGTTAATAGTTTTGTTTACATATATAATATATAATTTTTTGCGGATGTTCTGGGCATATAGGAAATAGTTTTTTGACTGCCTTGTTTTGTATTACCTGTAATTCATTTATGTATGTTTCACATGCGTTTCCCCAGATTTCAATCAAATAATTTAATTGTGATTTTACGAGACTATAATATAAACCTTTTTAAAATTTATTTGGTAATAGATATGATAGATAGCCGTTTAAATTCGCTAATTAAGGGGATGATTTTGTATTTAATCCCTTGTATATGCTGTTTAAATGTCAAATGCTGATCAGCCAAGATATTTTTCCTGGATCAGGATTTGCAGGTCGTTGTTTTCAATTTTTAAAGGTGTATGAGGAGGAATTATTTTACGGGTTGAGCTTAAGATCATGTATCCTGCGTTTTAAACATCCATTTTTAAAGTATTTATGCATTTAATTACGCATTATAATTGATTTGGCGGTGTTTGTGGTGAAGTATTGAACCAGATGGAGGATACTTTTTATTTTATTTATAACTGCATATTAAACTCAAATATAGATTTTTCGGAGATGTTTGACTAATCAACTGGACGATCGATATCCAGACGTATACATCAAAAGTATAACAAGTCCAAGTGACCACTCCAGCGCCGGACAGAACTCGTGTCTGGACAGGGTTCCAAGTGCAGATGAGGTTCTAAGACCGGACAGTTTGGACCATGGTCGAACTGCTGAAGCATAGATACTGGTCTATCCTCATTAAATTGAAACCTGTGGACGGTTTCGTTCACATTCGAAGTTCATAAAAGGTTTTTAGTCCGGACATTGGAGGCTATCCACCACTTACCCGCTCTGAAGAGCTATTCTTTATCTTTTGTGAAATCGAGTTAGATCTCAGGCGAGATATCCTGTCAGATTTGTATGATTTTCTACGACTGTTAAATGAATAAATAATCATGCATACTTGCAGGAATTCGTGTCTAAAACGACCTAAACTAAAATACGTGACAGCTTACAGCTGAAATCCTAACATCAGCCCATAGAAAAAGCAAATAACAGCCGTAGAAAATCACACAAATCTGACAGCACTTCTCGCGGGAGAACGATCTCTTATCACAAATTTTAGGGAATAGCCTTTCTGGTCAACAGGTAACAGATGGTTACTCCTTCAAGGCTCTCGCAAGGACTCTAATTTTTTTGAATGAACGAATCTACATTTAATTTTGAACGAATCTAGCCCTCCAGTGTCCCTGCATACGTTGTTAGTAAGCAGCATGCAAGTGCTTAGCGGGAAATACAAGATACAATACATCTTAGTCCGGACAGTTTGAACCTATCCGGATACATTTATGAAGCATTGACCAAACGCCGTAATAATAATCTAATAATAACAGAAATAATCCATACGCTTTTTTTAATAATAATACCCGACTGCCTCGTGTTACTCTTTCGACCTAAGATAAACGGCTAAAATGATAAAAAAAATATATAACTCTATTGGTAGTCTCAATTTGTAATTAAAATGAACTGCACATTTAATCATTTGAATTAGCTGTTGCCAGCTCCAGTTCCATTCATTCTTTATTGGGTTCGTTACAATGCTATTTATTTAATTCAGGCGTGGAGATAACAATTCTGGTTTTCGGATTATTCAGTGGAATCGAAATTCGGATTTTCAAATGTGAAATCCGGATTTAATTTTTTTTTAAGTGAAACTTCTTTCGCCCCGTTATGATTTGAAACTCGGATGAAACGGAAATGACGCATTACAGTACCTACGTCCCGGTAGGAACTAAGCACATTCTAATTTAAAAACCAAACAAGATGTTTAAGATGTCTCGATTCCTAGGTCCCAGACAGGCCAAAGAAAATGATTACGTATTTGTTAAAGAAAGAATTTCAATATTTTATGAATTTCACAACATTCGTGTACAGTCCAATCCGGACACCAGAATGATGCAATGAAACTAATTATTGCAAGATTGTTGGAGGCAATGGAAGAGAGGCAGAGTGGAAAATACTCTCAGTTCGACCTGGTGTAGACCACCATTCAGAATTGAAACGCTACTTGAAAAGGCTTTAGCCGTGTTTGGTGACCAGATGTGAATAGCGAGGTACTTCCCCACCTTTCTCTTCCCCATCACCTTCCCCTCCCCACTACCTTCAGCCTTACAACATACCCCAAAGGGATGCCATAGTCTCACCAGCTCCAAACGGGAGCAGTTGGGACTCTTGTGCGGTATTCCGAAAATCTTTATTTGTGAAAATCTTGTGCGGTAAACCGAAAATCTTTATTTTTATATGTAAATACCTAATAAGTTGTAAATCTCTAATTTTAAATCACGGTTGTAATATATATGTATGTAACAGTTTTAAGTCAGTAGTAATAAGTCTTAGTCGTAAGTCACGAGTTATATAAGTCTTAGATGTAAGTCTCTAGTTATAATTTTAAATGTTAGTGGTAAATTCTAAAATTATGTTCTAAAACTATGTCTAGTTATAATTAAAAGTTGATAAGTCTATCATATTAATTTTATTTTATTATATATTTATATGTACAGCGCACTTGAGATGATTTTTCATAAAAATGGCGCTTTATAAATAAGCCAAATATTATTATTATTCATATAAAAAAAATTAAAAAATGTGTACAATATGTCGGTATTTTTAAAACAATAAACGTGGTTAGCGCTAAGTATTCTATTAATTTTGAATATCGTTTTGTTGTGGCGATAATTACCACAAGGTATTGCGGTGGAACTGTATAACTATATTGTGATTGTTTCGTGAGATCCTCCGCAGTGGTTGGTCATCCCTTTTCCTTGTATACCTTGTTTTTCCTACACATTATTATTGGTCATCCCTTTTCCTTGTATACCTTGTTTTTCCTACACATTATTCCTTACGTATTATCCACCCAAACACCATTTCGACTCCTATCGTTTTTAGTATTTACAGTTCATTACAAGTGCATCTGAAGCTGTAATTAGTAAGCAGTTTTGGATGCCACGCTTCTTACAAGGCTGGTTTTACAATCATAAGTTTTTCGGCCATAAATCGCTCACGAAAGCGATTGTAATGTAATTGCCAATGTAAACGACACCAAAAGTCACTTCACGTAATTTATAGCAAGTTTCAGAAACTGTTCTTTCTTACAGCTTATAAAATCAGTTTGATAAGCTGAGAGACTTCCCGCAAGAAATGTACCAAAATGCGCCGTTTGATATATGTCAAAAATTAAAAGACAGTTGTTTTCGTAGGATTTTTTCGTATAAAGCCTGTATTTATTTACACTTATTTAAGTTTTCTGAACATGAGCATCCTTATATTCAATTATCGGTCCAATCCTTTCTATTCTCAATGTTTCTGTTTTTAACATTACGCGTTTGAATTCGAATTAGGTTGCTGTCAGATAGCTGTCATTCGGATAAAATGAAAGAACTCCATTAATTTCTGCCTTTGACGGCACAAAAGCACGTGGACAATTGTTTAATCAAAGCCAAATTCCATTTCAACACTTTATTTGGGCCTTTTCGTCTTTATTGAAAAAATCGCGCAAATTTGACGTAGCAGATCGTTGTTGACAGGAAGCCATCTTCGCGTGAGCATTTACACAGGTCGAAATTCCGAACAACTTCCGTGAGCATTAATTACCACAAGTTGGACGCATATGTAAACGCTCCTGTGAGTAACTTGTCAAAAACTTTCGTTAAGTCGTAAATTTTACTTACGAGTGTAAACCTAGCCTTAGGTTTTATTTCAAATCGATATGGATCACGTTTATAGAAATTCTCTGTGTGGCCCAGAAAGAGGTCGTACGGGACTTCATCGTTCTAGTAGCTTCTGTCAAGATGTGCGAGAAAGAAAAAGGACGATCGTCGATGACCGAACTCTCACTGGGACTACTGTAAGGCTTTTGCTCGATTCTTCGACTTGTGAAGTCTGCAATAGTTCATGGCGTTCATTTCCATCTGCCGACACTTTTAGGTTTGCGGTTGGCGTTGAAGGTTGTCCGCAGATGCCAAAGTTCACCGAACTTCGTTAGCATTTAGTGGAACAACTTTACCTTAGCTTTGATTTACGAGCGCGCAAATGAGATTCTTACCAGGTGGATATTAAGGGAAGGGAAACATTTTTTTTATTGAAATTTAAAAAAAAATCTTACCGCTGAGAGGTCCTTTGTATCTCTTTCTATTGCATGCATCGTTTATGAGGATTCCATTGCAGATGATTTCCCGACAGTTGACTCACTGGCATACTTATATGCAATATGCAGTCGGTTTAGAAAAATACGGTATATCTACTTGCACAAAATATAACTGTGTCCCCGAAGAGGTGTTCAGAGAGGATGTATCGCCGAATAACAAAAGTAAAAAACATATTTTCATTCAAATGTATTAAGGATAAAACTACTTCTCTTTATTTATACTGTACTAGCCGACCCGGCCGCACGTGGCTAACGAAACACAACGCCATTACCCAAACTTAATAACCAACGCCATCTGTTAATTTGCATACGTATCAAATCCACACCGCCCGCTTGCCATCCCGCTGCCTGAATTGAATCATTGAATTTCTCGGCTTTTCTCAACTATAATATGCTTTTCTCTACTATAATTATACATATAAACCTTCCTCTTGAATCATTCTAACTATTGGTGAAAACCGCATATAAGCCTCACAGCATCCCCAAAGATGAAAAAGACCCTGAGGGTTTTTTTCCCGAAGGATGACTAACTTTACACAACACTGGGCAACAGGCACCGGTCCGTTGCAAAAACGGCCTAACGCCCGTTGCCGTCAACAAAAGTCCTTAGTGATAGAGTAGGTAATATTATTTAAGAGGAAACACGCTCGCCGAGAAATTTGAACAATAGGAATTTTACCAAACTGTTCCTGTTACTGTCGCTCTTATTCCTCCAAATACTAGGCGAAAGGGAAAACTGCACCTCAACTCAGGCTGATAATACCTAAATAAAATCATCAAAATTGAGGTTTTGTATTCACATTTTTCTCCAAAACTGAACCGATTTTTAATATAGGTATAAATTTTTTTATCGACTGCATTAGAAGAAAAAACTCTATATGTCTGTACGTTTTGCTCTTTTAAAAAATAAATTTTCTAGTTTGTATACTGAACGTCTGTTGATGGCGTTCAAATCAGGCAATTTTGACGGCCGGCGTGGTCTAGCGGTAAGGCTCTTGACTCGCAATCCGAAGAGACCGAATCCCGGCGTGGCAAATAAATTTTATTTGATTAATTTGTGTTATTTCACGATTAATTCATTTTACAATAATATATAGTATATTTGCGGCACGTTCCAGAGTGGAAGATACTCTCAGTATCGCCCTGGTGTAAGACCACCATTCAGAATTGAAACGTTGCTTGAAATGGCTTTAGGCCTTTGACCAGATCTGAATAGCTATTTACTTCCCCACCTTCCTCTTCCCCATCTCCTTCCCCTCCCCACTGCCTTCAGCCTCACAACATACCCCAATTGGGGATACCATAGTCTCACTGGCTCCAGACGGGAGCAGTTGGGACTCTTTTGCGGTATTCTTATAAAAAAAAATTAATGATTTTTTGAGGGTCATAACTCCTACAAGAAGTAACTTGTCAAAAAAGCAAAACGTACCGACACGCTAGTGGTAGATATCTATATTACAATAATATAATAACAAAATATTTGCACTGGCCCAGACAGGAAATTAGGGAATAGATTTTTATGGACAAAATGCCGCCCTTAAAACAAATGTTTATGTGGCTCGCTCTCCACTGTTTACCCACACCTGTGAGTAATACAACTTCTTGTTGAGGTATTTCTCAATGTCAAACATCGCAGTGGTTTATTGTAGGCTAGTGCTAGTTCCTTACTTCCGTTTAGCACGCTCGCAGTAACCGGTTTTCACTAGTTGAAGGACGTTTAGCGACATTCTCGTGTGTGTTTAAAATACATAAACGTACTTTTTTATTGACCGACTTCGGCCTTGGTTTCGGCTTCGGCTTTGGTTTCGGCTTCGGCTTTTGTTTCGGCTTCGGCTTTGGTTTCGGCTTCGGCTTTTGTTTCGGCTTCGGCTTTGGTTTCGGCTTCGGCTTTTGTTTCGGCTTCGGCTTTGGTTTCGGCTTTGGTTTCGGCTTCGGCTTTTGTTTCGGCTTCGGTTTTGGTTTCGGCTTCGGCTTTTGTTTCGGCTTCGGCTTTGGTTTCGGCCGCGGTTTCCGAAAATTATCTGAAACGTCGACTCAGCCGAAATCTGCGATCGTGAATTATTTTAATTATTATTAAAACTAATTATAAAAATTAAAAAATATATACTGGTTAGAAATTATTTAGGTTAAAAGGTCATTATTGATTAAAAAAAAAGGGATTGAAGTTCAGTTTTATACCCTTTTAAAAACTCTTACCAATAATTATAATGACTAGCCTCGCCCAGTTAGTGTTGGTGACCATTTTATAAATCCAATAGGAACTGGTTCCAAAATTAGCCCGTTTCTCGTATGCATTGTCAACCAGTGATGGCTAGTCACCGAAACAAAGTAACCGGGTTGGGTAATGACGTCAGTGTAATATACAGCCGCTTGATATATATATATATATATATATATATATATATATTTTAAAGGAAAGAAACATTCCCGGGTTGGGAATAACCCAACAATGTTTGAAAATCTCCTACTACCACCACAGAAAGCCGAAAATGTTGCTTGTGTTGTGATGGAGGACTTAGCCAGCCGAGGAATCGAACACGGGACGCCCGGGTGGGACCCAAACGCGATGCCCACTCAACCACTGGCCGGTGATTTACAACTGAGTATTACCGTCAATCTTTCCATATCCGGAGAGATACTCCAGATTCACAAATTCGTAGAACTTGTACCTAGGGAGGGCACATCCCTATGCGTCCTGCCGACGGAAGTGGCGACATTTTGGGACGAATTCTTGAATTCAAAACCGAATTACAACGGTAGCTTTGTTTGAAATTCCACGTACACAGATGTTAACTGTGGCGCGGCGCGTATAGCGTGGCGTCAGAACCGCACTCGAAGCTGGGTTCTGAAATTCAACCACGCAGACGCAAGCCTAATAATACTATTCGATTGGATAATTTGTATAGCGCCATTTTTGTGAAAAATCACCTCAACGATGCTATACAAGCATGGTTTACTAGGTTATATGTATTTATGTGCAAACTTATACAGAAAACATGCTCACTTGGCAGGTCACTTCAGATATAATAAGAGAAAAACGTATTGGCTCAGTTCTCGTGAAAAAGCTTTTCTCTTGGAATCTAAACAAAGTTTCTCTACCACTGAACATAAAAACGATAGAACTGTGTTGCGGGCGTGTCTCTATGGGTTCCGCTACTTTTCATCCCGCGACAAAATTACCCCCAACAAAATATCTCCGACAAACTATCCTACGGACAAAACATCCCCCAACAAAACTAAAACCTAACCTAACCCAACAAAAAATGGGACAAAATAATACACACAACCTTTAAAGACAATAAATTACTGTTCAAAAATAGTAAAATAAGGTTAGGTTAGGTTAGGTTAGGGTAAGTTAAGTTAGGTTAGGTTAGGTTAGGATGAGTTACTAGAAATTCGGAAACATTTATCCGAGACGCTATTCAGGTTACAAACCAATTCTTAGAATGATTGTTTCCAATAAAAAGAGTAGTTGCCTATAATATGGAAAAAGAACTAGTTGAAGATAATATTAATGATTCTAAATATTTGAAATATGAGATTGACAAATATGACGGTTTGACAGAAGGTGGCAATAGCGAAATTGGAAAACGCGCCGTCCCGGTTAGACGAGAGGTCTGGGTTCGAGTCCCAGTTGCGACCATTGTTTTTTTCTGTTTTTCTGTGTCTTGTTTTCTTTCATATTTTCATTTAGATTATAAGTGTTATCTTCTTCTTCAATGATATATTACGTTGATGGGAATAACCTTCAAAAGTTATAAAAAGAGAGTTTTCTCATAAAAAATTAAATAAATAAATCATCAAAATCGAGATTTTGTATTCCCCATTTTTCTCCCCCAAAACTGGACCGATTTTTAATAATTTTTTATCAAAGGTATTAGAAGAAAATACTCTGTATGTTTTGCTTTAAAAAAAATACATTTTTTTATTTATTTATTTTTTATTAGTATCTATAGCAAAATTTATACATAATGTATTTATAAATTGTATTGTATTAAGGTATTATAAAGTTTTTTTTTTCACAGTCCTCCTCACTAGGGTTCCCTGTTCTGAGGCGGCCTGTAGTTTTTCCACATTTGTATTTAGTATCCAGTTGTTTTTACATGGTCTTCAGTATGTTTGATAGTTCATTTTCACTTTGTTCTCTCAAGCATATTTTTACTTTTGCTTTAAATTTGTTTATTTCTGTTATTTTTTTGTTTGAGTTGGTAGAGCGTTGTATAGTTTTGTCGCATTGAATTTCATATTTCTTTGTCCAAAAGATGTTTTCAAACTGGCTGTAGCTAGAATATTTTGGTTTATTGCCCTGGTTGTGTATCTATGTTGGACAGTGGAGTATTCTGATATGTTTTTTTTTAATTTTAAATAAAATATTTTTTGCATAAAGTTTTTGTATGTTGTAGACTTGAATGCTTTAAAACAATTCTTCTGTCGGAGTTCTAACCGGTAATTTCAAAATTGTCTTTAGTACTCCTTTTTGGGCTATATTGAGCCGGTCCATGTGAGTGCTCAAGGCAGATCCCCATCCAGTTATCCCGTACTCTATTTGTGATTGACATAAAGCGTAGTACACTTTCTTAATGTCGTTTATGTTGAGGATGTTACGGATGGCTCTAAAGAAGTAATTGTACCTGGTGAGTTTTTTTGTGATTGCTTCAATTCATTGCTTCATTGTCTGGTTTGTATACTGAACGTCTGTTGATAGCGTTCAAACCAGGCAATTTCAACGATTTTTGGTACGCTCCCAACTCCTACAAGAAGTAACTTATCAAAAAAAGTAGAACGTAACGACACGCTAGTGGTCGACATCTATTTTATATTAAAAAAATATTTGCGCTAGTTTCAAAATCCAGAGAGGAAATCGGGGAATACGTTTGTGTGGAAAAAACGCCGCCCGGTTCCCTCTTAATTTTTATTAGCTTTTGGATTTATTAGTGGAATTCATTGTGTATTTCTTGTAAGTATCTTTGCCCTGTGTTTCCAAGGTTGTTTGAATTAATTACGTAAAAATAAATTGCTGTAAGTATGTAAGCAATTACATAATTAAAAATAATTCTTTAACGCTATTCGTTCAATTATATTAATCATTGACGTAGAATAGAGAAAAACACAAGAAATGCAGTGTGGGCGTGTTTACCATGCGATACGATTGTATCCCCCGACCAGGAGCACTCTTGTCTCGGTGAGACGGAAAGGAGAATTTTTTTATTTCAATCAAATGGGATGGCGAAATGAGTTGTCAGGCAGTGCAAGGAGTATCCATTCAAATCTACATGGAATGCATGTCTAGTGTGTATAATCAATCTGTTTAGTGATCATAGAAACCTGTTGCAAATGTAAATTACCTATTTGATTTATACATCACTGAACGCCTAATTTCTAGAAGTGTGATTTATAGTCGTGTTTTGTGACCAGATCTGAAAAGCCAAGTATTTCCCCTCCCCACTACATTCAGACTCACAACATACCCCAATATTAGGGATGTAATGTCCCAATCTCCCAAATGCCAAGGAGGAAACGACGTAAATTTCGCGAAGTTTTGACTTTGACGTAATATTTTGTGGATTATTTTGTGCTATCGTATATTAGATTTACTGAAACACATTCCTTGAACAATAAACTATACATAAAAACATCATTACTTGCGTTTATTTGATAAATTTATATTAAATATATATTTTTCTTTTTCATGATTACGGCGCTAGTAGTTGACAGCTCATCCTGGGTAAAATGAAGGGTTGATGTCATGACAAATTTAATAAAAATTATTCCGAGTGGCTAGGTGTACTTAGGATACCTCATACGCCCAGAACAAGAATGCCCCAAGCGATTCTGACCTTGTCCTTCATACACTTTCTTTATACATAAGGGTTAAAATCGCATTCCAAAATATTTTTTTTGAAGTCTCAATGGCTCCAGACGGTTGGTATCAGTCGGGATTCTTGGCCAGAAAAATGTTTATCTGATCAAGAACGAATTTCGATACTAGAAAAATTTCGATCAATTTAAAAAATATTTACTTGGTATATTTGCGGCACATACCAGAGTGGAAGATACTCTCAGTATCGCCCTGGCGTAAGACCACCATTCAGAATTGAATCGTTGCTTGAAATGGCTTTAGCCGTGTTTGGTGACCAGATCTGAATAGCCAGGTACTTCCCCACCTTCCTCCTCCCCATCTCCTTCCCCTCCCAACTACCTTCAAACTCACAACTTACCCCAATTGGGGATGCTATAGTCTCACTGCGGGAGGGAGCAGTTGGGACTCTTGTACGGTATTCGTGTTAATATAAAATTTAAAAAAAACATCTGTGCAGTTCAAACGCGTTAGAAGTGAAAACTTCAGTAAATTAAACTTCGGGAAAATGAGACGAATGCAGAGTATCAAAAGTAGGATAATAATTGTAGATATTTATTTATTATAATATTGTTACCAAGTTTAAAAATTATTTTAAATTTTATTCTACGAAGCACCGCACAAAGAGGTCTCATTCTCTCGCAGGCTAAATCCTAGAGAGCATAGGTTCTCAACGTGGGCGATAACGCCCCCTTGTGGGCGTTTGAGACTTTCAGGGGGGGTAGTAGAAGACCCGGAAAAAACTGGGGGGCGTTGAGGAAAACTAGGGGGCGTTGAGATGGCATAGGGAGGGCATGGCCAGGTAAAAAAAATATGGTCTAAAAAAGAAAAAAAAACACGCCTATCACACACATACTAATAATCTTACGTGTATTATTATTATTATTAAGAATTGACACTATATCATGAATACAAGAAGGAAGGACCTGTACCCCCCCCCCCCGGATGTGGTAAATACAATCGTGACTATAGCGACAGATGGTAAATAAAAACAATTGGGGGGCGCTAGAAAATTTTTTTTCTCAAAGTGGGCAAAATAAGGTTGAGAACTTATGCTTTAGAGGTATGTGTTTGTTTCTTTTTAGCGTCGCTCGTTACCGTTTCATCGAGTTTCAAATCAAAACGGTGCTAAAGAAGTTATCACTTTTAAGCCGCCGCTATCCGAATTTCGACCGATTTCTTACATATCTCCCTTAAACATGTGAAGTTTTTAAGCTCTTAAAAAAATATATGTTATTTTTGAAGATAATATCTAGATACGTTCCACGCCGAAACGCAAATTATGTGAAATTCCCTCGGTAGAAAAAAATCGCAAAGTATGCTACGTATATACAAAGTATGAAAATTATTTAAAACAAATCTATTTCTATTATTTTACAAGTTATATTTGTGAAAAAATTCACAATGTTTCTTTAAATGGTACTTAAGATACCTTCCACGAGATTTTTGCTCTATTTTAAACGAGTCATGTTTTACGAGGCTTATCCAGAAAGTAAGTGTACTGAGGCTCTCACGACCGAATGAATTTTATTTTCGACATGTTGGCTACATTTACGTAACGAGACCGGTTCAAGGTCATTGCGTTGAGAAGTGTCGACGCAACAACACGTTTTGTGAAAAATGTCAATCCAATCTCCCGCCAAGTACGAAATACGCGGCGTCATCCGTTATCTCGTTTGGAAGGGAAAACCTCCGGTTGAGGTTTATAATGAGGTGAAAACTGCATATGGTGATAAAGCTATGAATCGTACGAATGTGCATAAGAGGTATCGCGAGTTCAAAAACGGTCGCTCGTCTGTGCATGATGATCAGAGAAGCGGAAAACCACAATTTGAGCCAAGAAAATCATGGCGTCCGTGTTTTGAGACTGTCAAGGCATAATTTTGATTGAATATCTGCCTCAAAGGGAGACCACCAACTCTGCAAGATACTGTGAGACCCTAAAAAAATTGCGGAAGGCGATTCAAAACAAAAGGAGAGGCAGCCTGCTGCACGACAATGCCAGACCACACACGGCCAACGCCACGAAGGAACTGCTTGCCTCGTTTAAATGGGATGTCCTGAACCACCCCGCGTATTCCCCTGACCTAGCACCTTCAGATTATTATCTCTTTACCTCCCTGAAGCTGCACATGGGTGGAAAAAGGTTTTCAACCGACGAGGAGGTAAAGGAGGAGGTGGAGAAGTGGACGAAGGGGTTGGCGGGAAACTACTTCGAGGAAGGCATCAAAAAGTTGACACCCCGCTTCACCACCTGCATTGAGAGGAATGGCGACTTTGTCGAAATAGCTTACATATGTACTACGGTAACCCTGTAATTTTTTTGTTTCAATAAAAAAATTTGAAACCTACAAAAATTCATTACACTTACTTTCTGGATATGCCTCGTATTAAGCATTTTCCCAATTTTCGCATCAATTTTGTCATTGAAAATATTGGCGCGCTCTGTCCAACATTCGTAATTACATTCTCCATCTTCTTATTTTTGGGCCGGGAAGCGTGGTCTTAAAAAAAGTAAGGAAAAATTGAGCTCACTTCGGGCACACGTACACACTCACAATACACTTCTACCAGGTTTATCTCTTCAGTGGATATTAATAAAGCTGTAAAAGGTCCCGGAGTGGCAATAAATGAGATTACTTTTGACTTGAGTATCTTTAGAAATGATTTACGACGGTTTTATGCTGTGTGCAATTTGTTCTGGTTTTACAAGTGCATTTGTAAATTAATTTAACGCAATAACGATATTATTTATTTATATAATTATACGCCTGAATTAGCGTTTACAAAACGTGAGATTTACGTAATAATTTTGTGGTGCAGTAATCTTTAGGTAAAATAATATGCTAATTAAATTATACAGGGTGTTAAGGGACGTACTTGAATAACTTTAAACCATTTTGATTCCTGACATTATTTGAAGTAAAAAATGTGAATTAAATTTTGGTCTCCGGAGAGTTTTTCGGTGACTTTTTTTTCAAAATTTTTTCTTCAAAATCAAACAATTTTTTTTTCTTCTGCAAGTCGTCACTGGTCACTCAATCGAGTAACCGCCCAACCTCTATAACCCGGCCCCTACCGTCCACTACTTTTTGGGGACATTTTTATGTTAGCTACTATTTTTTTTTTATATTTGGAGGGGGGGGGGTAGAAAAGTGTGACATTGTGTGACCAGGGCTATGGCGGGGTCATCAGCTCTGTGACGTCACATGTAAAAATCTAAATTATAAAAATTTAAAAATTATAAAAATATGTGACTTCACACTAGGGGGGAGGAGGTCTCACAAATGTGACGATGTGTGACAGGGACGGGGGGGGGCAGAACTTCCTCTCCCCTTTCCTTAATTAAACCCTTCCATCCCCTAAGGGGCCATCCATAAATTACGTCAAACGAATTTCATGATTTTTGAGCCCACCCCCCGTCCCTGTCACACATTGTCACATTTGTGAAACCCTCTCCCCCCTTGTGTGACATCACATATTTTGCAATTTTACATCTAAAAATAATCAAAACATTAGATTTTTACACGTGACGTCACAGAGCTGATGATCCCTCCATACCCCTTGTCACACAATGTCACAATTCTCTACTCCCCCCCTTTAACGCGTGACGTAATTTATGGATGGCCCCTAATTAGTTGTTATGTCATGTCTCATTATGTAATTAGTTTTTATGTTATGTCTCATAATGTAATTAGTTGTTGTGTCTCATTGTGAATTATTCGTTATGTTATGTCCCATTATGTAATTAGTTGTTATGTCATGTCTCATTATGTAATTAGTTGTTATGTCATGTCTCAATATGTAATTAGTTGTTATTTTGTTCCTTCCAGAAAATAAAATACCAGTCAGCGTCAGCCGTCTCTCCAACTCCGTGAGGCTAGCACTAGAAGCGTGAAACTGTCGCGGGGACACGTTGGAACGTTTGGATTGGGGCTGCGTCCCCCGGCGGGAACATGAGGGAACTACTCTCCCTGCCCGGCTTGCCGGAAGATGCCATCTACAAGGAGGTCGTCATCATAGGTTGGTATAGTACACAATGTCAGGGTTATTGTGATAAAAGCGGGAAACTGATGAATCTACGTCACATTTGGAGCCGATTTTGTGGTATAACTTTTTTTCATTCGGACTTTCGTTTTTGAGAAAATCGAGTTCGGTCAAAAGAAAAATCGGTCTCTACTGTTATCTTTCTTTAACCACTCAGATATTTTGCCACTGTGCAAGTTTTTTTTGTCTTAAACGAAATGTCAGATTTATAAAAACTTTTTGTTATTTCCGCTTGCAATTAAAGCTCTATAAATGAAATATTTCTGAATGTAGCCGAACACTAACAACTGTTTTTGAAAGGTTATGAAATAAGCATTCAAATTACATTTTAACAAATAGATATTAACAATTGTAAATATTAATATTTAGAATGCAAACACACAAAAATTGTAAAAATGACTCACATGTTTTTTTTATGTGAAAACGGTACTAAAATCACGAATTACGTAAAAAAAAACAATTAGTCTATTGTATAAATGTATAATAAACAATTTAGTCACCTCATTTTTTTACCATTTCAGACAAAAATATTTAACAAAAAATTAACACTGTCTAAAAACTGTTTCTACAAAATAAGTAATTTTTTAGAAAAAATGAAAATCAAAGAGAAAATTGGGGGGGCGTTTCAGACTCTCAGGGGGTGGTAGGAGACCCGGAGAGCCCATCCCAACCCATCCCATTAGAGGCCACCCATCCACAAAAATCTTTTCCCCATTATCTTATCCCATTATGCCCCCTCCGTTGTGGCAAATGTAATCCCATCGTTGTATCCCATTATGCCCCCTTTCGGCGTGGTAAATGTAACCCTGTCGTGGTATCCCATTACGCCACCTTCGTCATGACAAGTTAAGGTGCGCTAGAAATAAAAATGTTCTCAAAGTGGGCGGTGGGCAAAAAAGGTTGAGAATCTATGATCTAAATGAATATATGAAAGAGAACAAGATACAGAAATATAAAAAGAAAACGGATGCATCTGGGACTCAGAATGTTTCGTCTTACTATCTCGGGATGAAGCCTTATCCAATTAAGCCACTGTACTTCAATGATAAATTACATTGGTGGGAATAACCTTCAAAAGTTATAAAAAGAGAGTTTTTCTAATAAAAACATCACCAAAAGGTTAATTGTTGCGCACTCCGGGTTTTCTGCTAGTGGCGCTAGTGTACCTATTGCAAGTTGTTAGGTTAGGTTAGGATGTTAGATTTTTTTTAATGGTTTATTTATTTATTTATTTATTTATTTATTTATTTATTGTTGTTATACGCCCATATGGGCTTTTACATAGATTATACAATAATATTTAAGATATCGAGGATTATACATAAATAGAATTTAAATCAAAAGTTATAAAAATGAAAACATTTAAAAAATATAAAGGTAGTTTTTGAAGATTATAGCGTAAAACCGTGAAATATTTGAAACAATATAACATTTGACAATAACATAGAATAAAATACAATATAAAACATTACAATAACACATCAAATCGTTAAATATATTACACCCACGTTACAATAATTTGTAGGATTCCACAAAGTGTTGGTTTAAAATGCATTTTAGATTATAAAGGGAATCAGCGAATATATCTACAATATCACCAAACTTGTTGCCTAAATCATGCATCCTATTGGTAAGTGAGTGTGATTGATAGTTGGTTGTGTATGTGTTGCAAAAGAATGTAATATTTTGTCTAGTATTCCTTGTCGGTACATGGAGTTTAATGGTACTAACAATGGCAGGGCTGTCAATTAGGTTGTTCATGACTCTGTATAATAAAATTAAATCTGAAATGATTCTTCTGTCAGATAGCGTAATTAAATTAAGTCGATTCATCAAACTTATATAATTAATGTTTTCTATTGGGATTTTGAGCTTGAAATTTAAGTACCTAAGAAATTTGTGTTGAACCCGTTCTATTTTGTTAGAGTGTACTTTATAGAAAGGGGACCAAATAGGTGAATTATATTCCACTTGATTTCTAACTAATGAAATATAGAGTGTTTTCATGCAATCAAAGGACTTAAAATCAGTTAAGGTTCTACAAAGGAAGCCAAGCATCTTTAAAGCCTTATTAGTTATTTCATCTATATGTGCTGTGAAAGTTAAGTTTGAATCGAATATAACTCCCAAGTCGCGAATTTGTGATACTGGTGTTAATTTAACATTATTTAAATTATATTCATGTAAGATTTGAGAATGAGTTCTGGAAAATCGAATTACTTGACATTTCTCAATGTTCAAAAATAACATATTTTGTTTGCACCATTTAAAAAGTTCATCTAAATTAGCTTGTAAAATTAGGCAATCATGTATATTTCGTATTCTTTTAAACAATTTTAGATCATCTGCAAAAAGTAGGACTTGTACATCTTTAAATATATTTACAATGTCATTAATGAATATTAAGAAGAATATTGGGCCGAGGTGGGACCCTTGCGGGACACCACTTGTGGCCTCGAATACATAGGATTCTATAAAATTAATCCTGACACTAAGCACTCTATTACTGAGGTAACTGATAATCCATGTCAATAAACTACCTTTGATGCCCAACAGTCTGAGTTTAGATATAAGAATGTGATGTCGAACCTTATCAAATGCTTTACTGAAATCGGTGTAAATAGAATCCACTTGTTGTTTCAGACTAAGGGATTCGCATATGTAATTATTATAGATAGTTAAATTACTTAAGGTAGATCGACCTCTGATAAAGCCATGTTGGTTAGGAACAATAATATTGTTGATAGGTTTTACAATGGTATCTAATACTAATGACTCGAAAAGTTTGGGTAAAGCAGACATAATGCAAATAGGTCTATAGTTTGATATATCGCTTTTGTCACCTTTTTTATGAATAGGCGTTAAATAACTCTTTTTCCACAAAGCCGGAAAACAGCCAGAAGCTAAGGATTTGTTAAAAAGTTTATGTAAAGGATATATCAAACTATCAATGCAAGTTATTAAAAATATGGGAGGAATACCATCCGGTCCAGCAGATTTATTACTATCTAATGCTTTAATGCCCCTTTCTATGGATTCTAAATTTATGAAACATTGGCTTAGGTTTAATGACTCTTCTACTGACGTACTGGAGACTGCATTGACGGGAATATCTTTATCGTAAACACTTTTAAATGAATCAGCAAAGAGATTTACTATACCCTCAATACTGTCAGCACATTTTTCTTTAAAGTACATGCTATTAGGATATCCACAGTTGTCTTTTCGTTGAGATTTAGTAAAATTCCAGAATTTTTTCACATTGTGATGATGTACCTCATTTTCTATTACATTAACATAATCACTATAGCATTTTAATGATAATTCTTTACATTGTTTTCGTAGTTTAGAAAATGTTATATAATCGTTAGGATTTCTGGTATGTTTATATTTTCTATGGATACATTTTTTTTTATTAATTAAACTAGTTAGTTCCCTTGAAAACCATTTTGGATAATTAAATGATGTGAAGCTAACCCTGGGAACAAATTGTTCTATAGAGGTATTTAAAATCGAGTAAAAGTATTCAATTTGATCATTAATATTATTTTCCTCATCTAAAAAAGACCAATCTGTTTGGGTAAGGTACTCAGTAATATGATGGTATTCAGCTTTGGAAAAGTTATACGATGGGGCACTTGTTTTTTTTGAAGATGTTAAAGGCATATTTGTTATGATAATGTCCAATGGTGGGTGGTGTTGATCTAACGGTAATAATAATTCGTCGGATAACTCAACCACTATTTTCGAATCACTTGAAAACACTAAATCCAACATTCGATTGTTAAAGTTGAAAATCTTGTTTGATTGAGTTAATCCCAGGAATACTGACATATCACGAATTTCACTGCATTTAGCACACTGTAATTCGGCTTGGTTTATAGCAGGTATGTTGTCATCTTGGCTGGTCCAGTTAGGAAGGTTATAATCACCGGCAATAATGAATTTTGCTTTAGGATATTTGAATTTGAGTGCTTCTATGTCCTCATTGTGATTTTTATACGTTTGCAAATCCGATGCAGGTGGGATATAGACACAGCTGATAATAATTTTTCCATTAGGTATATTGAGCAATACAAAAATTTGTTCAACACTTTTGTGTTTAACCGGTAATTTAATAGATGGTATATTCTTGGATACGCAAAGCATCACACCTCCCCCGTTAGACTTTTTGCTCGTAATAGAATTTCGATCACAACGATATGTGGTATAGTGATGTAGGCCTAATTCTGACGAGCTGATATCAGCATTTAACCATGTTTCAGTTAAAAACAGAATGTCGTGTGAGAAGATTGGGGAGTTAGTTTTAAGTTGGTGCAATTTCGTGCGCATTCCCCGTACATTTTGATAATATCCTGTTAGTCTAGAAAATCTGTTCTGTTTGTTTTTCAGTTTTTTGCTTGGGTTTTGATGATTTTGGGAATTCCATTGAAATGTTTGATTCGTAAATCGACTTCGCCCTTTTCTTTCCTCTCTTCTAATTCCTTCCAGAGGTCAGTTAAATGCTGCCTTTGTTGTAGAGTCCTGTCAGGTTTGATTTTAATTCCATTAGAAAGAATAGTTTTGTTAAATAGTATTAATTTCGCCTGTTTGACTTCATCAAATTCTAATTTAATTGGCCTGGTTTTGTTTAGAATTTTACTTCCAAGTCTGTAAATTTTCACATCTTCTAGATTGAACTCGCTATTAATTTCACTAAGAGCTGCTAACACCTTTTTTCCATCCTCCAAGACACTCACCGTGGTTGAGTTCGAATTACACTCGGGGACGTTGAGTAAAATGACGTTCTTCGAGCGGGTCTTGCGTTCCTCTATCTCAGCAAGCACGTCACAAATTGGTGTTGTTTCCTGTGGTAATACTTTCTTTTCAATGATTTTTTCGAATGTCATAACTTTTCCTTCAAGAACTCCAACAGTTACTCCAAGGTCTTGCATAGTTCCAGATAGATTAGAAAGTTTACTGAGTATTTTTGCCATTTGATCTTTTGTTATTTTCAAGGCAGGATCGGTAATGGCATTGTGGATGCTATTTAACTCCTCCTTAGCTTTGTTTAAGAAAGCAATTGCTTCATTATTATTCATTTCGAAAATGAGATTTTTTTTTTATAAAAGAAAAGAATGTAGGTGACAACCCTGCTCGCAATGTACAGGTAATTAGCAGTAGTAGGTAGCGGTAGCGTCCGCAAGTGTTATCCAGTAAGTGCGAGGGAGAGAATACGTCGCTACCTGATCCTGTCACTTGTTAGAGCGAGACGTAGGGAACACTGCACACAAATGATTATTAAACAAATCGATTTATAAATTTTGATAACAATGTTGAATTTTTAGGTTGATTTTGCAATGGTTATTAATAAATAAACGTAGTGCACTAAATTATGTTGCAGTACACTGAGATTTGTTTAAATACACTGTTTTATTTATTCTATTTGTAAGTTTCAAGTAGGACACAAAAAAAAACTCGACAGCTGTCAATGATATTTATTGTTGTATGGTTATTTATTGGTTAAATGAATTGCTCGGGAATATTTGTCTTTCTTTGGATAAATTAAATGGTTTGTTGTTCCAGGCAATGGCCCCAGCGGCATCTCCGTGTCCCACCAGCTGGCGGGGCACTGGGCGCTTCTGCGCGCCTCCGGGGGGGCGGAGGAGCACCCCGATCCAATGCTGCAAGCGCGGCTGCACTGCACCCTTCCTGGGCGCCCCCTCGCCCTGCAGCCACTGGCTGAACTGGCCGAGGGGCTCGAGGGGAGGAGCACCAACCCCGTACCGTTGCTGGTGAGATATACGGCCTTAACTATGCACTCGAACCAAACCTAACCTTACCCAATCCTATACATTATTATCGACAAATCGACAACTTACATATATTATGTACTGTCCGGCCATATTGGTAACTAAGCTAACCTAACCTAAGAGGATGTTAAGTTTAACCTAACCTAACCTAACCCAGCCTCATGCCGTTGCTTGTGAGGCGGGTATGAATACCGCCGCCCCGGAAACCATTTATTGGATAACCAACACTCCTGCCAAGGATCGCCCCAAGTGATTTGCTACGTTTGGTTACTTAGCAGGGGGGCCTGGGTTCGCAGGGTGAAATTTTGGTGGCGAATGCTAAATGCGAATGTTTGACCACCTATTGCGTGGCGGGCCGGATGGTTGAGGGAGACCTAACCTAGACCTCTCCAGCCAGACTCTCTAAACACATTCTTGCACCACAATGGGAGGGATGGATTCATATCTCCATCACTCCTTGACACATTGACCCCCAGATTCCTACCCACCCCTCATATCAAATCCTCCCCAGAACTTCCTATCTTTCTTTTTCCTAAAGAGACCCTCCACACAGCATCCCCAAAGATGACTTGTATTCCGCTTTCTCAATGGATAAATCTATTCACATGAATTCTCAACACCTTGTGGACCGCAGTTGGAGGGATGGATTCATATGTCACCTCCACACAGCATCTCCAAAGATGACGGGTGTTCCGTTTTCTCAGTAAAAAAAACTATTAACATGAATTCTTTCAGCGTGATGTTCATTAATCACGCAGTAATGTCACGAATTTTCGACGCAGAATTTTATTGTAGTCATTGTGTATTCAGGTGTTTCTAAAGCAGCTAATTATTGGTAATGATTAATGACGGTCGGCGTGCGTTCTTATTGTTATTTATTTATTCATAAATACAACGTCTGTCTGAAGTTATTGCTTATCTGTTGATTCGTTTAACAATGTGACAGCTGTCGGCCATTTGTTTAAAGTTCAAATGTAACGGATTGACTGCAGTATACTACAGAATATACTCTTAGAAGAAAGGAAAACTGACAACTATGAATTGCGATAATTTATAACTAACTAACAGAAGTAGAATTGAGGCAGCAAGAACTGCATTCAGTAAAATGAAATCCCTCTTCTGCAATGACAACCTCAATTTAAAACTAAGGCAGAGAATGTTAAAGTGTTATGTGTGGTCAGTCTTGCTGTATGGACGTGAGACATGGACCTTGAAAGTAAATACCATGAATAGGTTAGAGGCTTTTGAAATGTGGCTTCACCGGAGAATGCTCAAGGTTCCATGGACCGACACGATCACCAACATAGAAATTCTCAGGCGGGCTAGAGCAGATAGAGAACTGCTCACATCAATAAGTCAGGAAAATTTCATATCTGAGTCACGCACTTCGAGGGAAAAGTATCACTTGCTCCAATTAATATTGAAAGGAAAAATAGGTCGCCGAGGGCCTGGTAGGAGACAAATGTCTTGGCTATGAAGTATACAAGAGTGGACCGGCATTAGAAGTGCGGAGGAGCTATTCCGGGCAGCACAAGATAGAGAGACATTTTCCAGAGTGATCGCCGACGTCGGGGGGACCTGATAGGGCACACGAAGAAGAAGAACAGAAGTAGGCGCACAGGACGGATCGCCAAACAACTCGGTCTTGGCACACCCTCCTTGCTTCATTCACATTCATACATCGTCTCAAACATGCTCTTCTATTATTGTGACTCTTGACATGTTTGGTGATTTAGCAGGGGTGCCCGGGTTCATGGGACATGACAAACCTCTGTCTAGGACTTGGAGGCGGATGACCAGGACACACTGAACCCCAGATTCCTACCCACCCCTTAAACCCTTTTCCTTCCCAGAACTCGCCTCTCCTCCTTTTCCTTAAAAAAAAAAAAACCTCCACACGGCATCCCCAAAGATGACATAGGCCCTGAGGGAAATTATTTTCCTCAGAGTCTCCTGTGGAGCTCATACAAAAAAAAATGGTTCTACTCAAGTATCTGATACAATTGGTCGTGCCATGTCTTGCTCGGGCGTTCCCGACTTCTTTTACCATTCACATTTGCGTCATATATTTTCCTTAAGCTCCTTTCCTCGTTCATTCGCTCTACATGCCCAAACCATCCAAGCCTCTTACACGATCGTACATGTACGCCTGAGGATCTTTGTTCATCATCATTATGTAATTTTCTCCACTGGCTGTGGTCCCTCGCAATTCGCCTACAGACCTCAGTTCTTCCCTTCCTGCTCCAATCTTCCTCCACATTGTCTATCCACCTCTTCTTCAGTCTGGCTTCACACGTCCGTCACTCCTCGGCGGAGACACTGACTCCAGATTCCTACCAACCCCTCTACCCTTTTCTTTACCAGAGCTTCCTCTCTTCGCTTTCCTTAATTAGACCCTCCCATCCCCTAAGATGGTGACCCGACAATTGATCCGGCGACAATTGGCCCGCCGACAGTTGATCGGGGGACAGTTGACCCACCGGACAATTGATCCCTCTGCCAACTGATCCCTTGGTCAGTTGATCCCAAAAGATTATTTCTTCAAGCAAGTATGCAAAAAAGATATACGGCCATACAACCAAAGTCGATATACATATATCTGCAGACGTTTTTAGTGAAAATATGCTTTACAAATAATCTGCTGAACAATCTGTTCCAGGCAGGTATTAGTGTTCGTAAAATTATTTGTATAGTGGTTTTTTACTCAACATGCATGCAGATATAAGTATATCGACTTTGATAATACGGCCGTACATCCTCTTTGCATACTTACTTGAATAAATAATCTTTTAGGGGATCAACCTATGAATATTACTAGACGAGAACAGACTGGTGAGGGGTACAAATCAACTACAGCGGGATGCGAAGGGGGAAGATGACTGTGATGATATGTGATTCGTCAATAAATCTATCTGAGAGTATATAGGCATCTCGCATTATAATATCGCCATTTAGTTCTTAAAAGTAAAATCTGCATTTGAATGAATAGACCTTTTTACATGGGAGCGCGAATTGCTCGCCACATTATGAACAAATTTGCAAAGTACAAATAAAGTAAAGCGGCAAAGTAAAGTTCACCTGTTTTCAGAGTCGAATATTTTATTGCCGTATTTAGTTAAGACACTTTTACAAATGTTTCATAATTTACTTACCCCAGTACCTGCCTACACACCCACCTTTTTGAGAAACACCTACATTCGTTATGGCGATAGATGTGTTACTAAAACTGATCATAGTATCTGAATAAGCTTAAAATAAAGTAAAATAATGCTTACCTATGGAATGTAATACTTTTTCGCTTCCATTTTCACACGTTTTTGTAAAACAAGCCACCGTTTTGCCGTGTTATTTCGTAAAATGTTCCAATGAGAGCTCGACGCTGGTTCACACAAGAATGATTATGTCACATTTTTTAAATTCGCTCAAGGCCATTAGCGAGCCCAGCAGGCTCTAAATGGAACCGGTAGGGGGAGGAGGAAATAATACGCTTTTATCATTTAGTGTAGGTCTAATAATATTCATGTCTATGGGATCAACTGTCTTAAGGATCAATTGGGAGAGGGCTCAACCGTCCGGCGGGTCTATTGTCTGCCGGATCAACTGTCCAGGCCAACTGCCGGGCCAACCGCCGGATCAACTGTCAGTGGGCCAATTGTCGCTGGATTATTTGTCATGGAATTGTCAACCTCTGAGATGACATAGACTCCAAGAGAAATTATTTTCCTTGGGATCTCCTGTGTAGAGCTAACGTTAATTTTATTTTTATTTTGAGTCCTACTGAATCTTCAATGATCTCATGCTTTATTAGCTTTTCGAGTTCATCGCTTATTTTAAATTTTAATCTGTTTGTAAAAGTATTAACAAATAATTTACCATGTATTTTATTTTTCCAGGTGGACAGTTTGATGCACCCGGGAGCCGATATGGGATCAGACAATCCTTCCATGCTTACCTGGAAATATTACCCGGAAAGACAGGTACAAACAACAACAAATTACTACCCAACCTTCCTCTTCCCACTCCATTCAGCATCACAACATTTCCCAAAGGCAGGTTATTTGGAAAACTCGAACAGCTGTTTGCACCAGTGAGCTGGCGGTCATGCTAGCTATTTGATTTTGAAATGAGCATATGCTTAGTTCCTGCTGGAATGTCATTTATCTAGTTCCTATCTCTCCCGAACCACATCACCTTGCTGGAAAAATATTTAAAATTTGGAACAATTGCACGAAAAATAGCGAAAATTCGAGTGCATTTGTTTTGAAAACAGAAGAAGTTTTGGCACTCGCATGGAAGCAAGTTTTTGGCGTTTTTCATGTACACAATCTAGTTTTTAAAGATATAATGGTAAGTAATTGGTCATCCCCTTTCCTTGCATACCTAATTTTTCCTACACATATTATCATCCAATTCCAGGAAACATGTTTCGTTTTTAGTATTTACAATCCTTTTCAAGTGCATCTGAAGCTGCAATTTGTAAGTACTTTTGGATGCAACATTAGCTGTCAATCTTTGTGGTAATTCTCCTTATGCAGTGTAAAGTTTATTAATAATTGTAATTAAAATGTCTCTTATTTATTATATTTTAACGGACTTATGATAAAATAACCTGAATTTAAAAAAAGTTTACATTATATACGATTAAACTCGTTATATGCCGATGGTGTGCCCGCGCGGTCGAAACAAAACTTTGGAAAAAATTTTTAGAAAGCGATTTTAATCCTTATGTATAAAGAAAATGTATGAAGGACAAGGTCAGAATCGCTTGGGGCATTCTTGTTTTTAAGGTATAAGATACCTTGAACACACCTAGGGAAGCGGAATAATATCTATGGAATTCTTTATGGTCTCCGGCCGAGATGTTTCGCGGCAATTGAGCTGTCAAATTCGGTGGCGTCGTTTTCGTGAAAAAGATTGTAAAACATATAAATTCATCAAATAAACGCCAGTAATGTTGTTTTTAAGCATAGTTTATTGTTCAAGGAATGTGTTTCGGTAAATATTATATACGATAGCATAAAATAAACCCACAAAATATTACGTCAAAGTCAAAACATCTAGAATGATGAATGAAAGCATAGACAAAATCAGAGATATACATAAGAAAATAGAAGTGACAAGACAAGTCAAATCTTAGATAGAAATTAAATTGGTAGTTATAAAATACTGTCAATTGTTTAGCGACCGTCTAAAATCATTACTTATACCAAAAAAGTCAAGGTCTTGACTTAAGCCGGCAAGTCTACACATTCTGGACAATGATGAATAATATCCATAATTAGTCGAGTATTTATTGAGGAAGAGCAGTTCATTATTTCTACGGGAAGGTATATTGAAAGGGTATGAGTTGTAGTAATGTAGGTGAATCAATACAATTACAATTATTGATAATTTTGAAGAAATAAATGAGATCAATTTTTTTCCAACGGTCTTCTAAAAGAGAAAGGTTTAGAGTTAGTTTAATTTCATCATATTATGAGTAATTGTCTCTATTGCAATGTGTCTCTGTGCCCCTTGAGAATGTTTGGGCATAGTTTTCCAAGTTTAAGAACAGTTAATAAAAAAGAGGATCGTGTTAAAAAAATTCAACATCATCTTCTTCTTCTTATCCTATTCTGATCAGGGACCCACTGCATCGACTAGTACGCCCCTGTCTTGCTCTGAATGTTCGGCATCCGTCCATGGCAGTGCCATCCTCTCCTCACCCAGTTTCTGTAGTTGCCTCATCCAACTGTGTCTGGGGCGGCCCACTGGACGTCTACCCTCTGGCATCGCACTCAATATTTTCCTAGGAATCTGGTCATTAGACATTCTTAGTACGTGCCCAAGCCACCTCAGCTGCAATTTTTCTATGAAGAGTAACAGCGATTCAATATTTAGATAATCTCGGATCTTCGAGTTTCTTATATGATCCCATTTTGTAACCCCTGCCACTCCTCTCAGGTACCTCATTTCGGCAGCTTTGACTCTAGAGCGTGTTTGTTCATTTAGCATCTATATCTGAAAGGCTATTCCCTAAAATTTGTGATAAGAGATTGTTCTCCCGCGAGAAGTGCTGTCAGATTTGTGTGATTTTCTACGGCTGTTATTTGCTTTTTCTATCGGCCAATGTCAAAATTTCTGCTGTGAGCTGTCTCAGGCGGAACGTGACAATGAGTCATGCTTTTTCGTGCATGCAGCCGGCTTTCATCGATTTATAAGATGTTATCACGTCAAAAAAAAAAAAAACTACCATTAGCTAAAGAAAGAGGAAACGCATCAATCACGGCATAATACCCCAAAAACAAACCACGAAAATACTTTTTGCTGTGAAAATATCAAATCATAATATAATATAAATAAATATAATATTTCTTCTTTTGAAAACACCTTTTCCATTTCTCTTTTATTATTTTTTTTAATTTTCATAATATCTAATCTTTTGTTGTAATCAAACAGCAATAAATTTTTAATGATACGTTGTAGAATCGGAAATGTTAATTAATAATCTTTGATGAAAGATTTTAAAAGATAATATATATAATATATTATGTATGTGTAATAACATGTTGCTATGTTATTTAGCTGGCATTAATAACTTCATCTTTATATAAGATCAGCAATAATTATTTAAAAATATTAATGTAAACATCAATTAACTTATCTCATTTCAGATAACCTAATTTATAATAATTCATTGTCAAATCTCTATTATATAATATCTCAACTATAAAGCAGAAATCTAATTTAATGTTCCACTAAAACAATCTTGTGCAGTGAGCTACGAAATTTGTAGGTCAACTCAGATATTTTAATTTATTATTATCGACGGCTGTTTCGCCTTCTGAAGGCATTATCAAACTATGCTTTAACCTCTGGTTTGCCGATTGCGCGCCCGGGACGCGCCATAAAAAAAAAAAATTTTTGAGATGCGATTTTAAACCTTGTGTATAAAGAAAATGTATGAAGAACAAGGTCAGAATCGCTTGGGGCATTCTTGTTCTTGACGTAACGGATATAAGGAACACACCTAGCCTCTCAAATAATCATCTTTGCACATATCTATGACTTTCGAAATGACATTTTTGCCGCGATTTGAGCTGTCAAACTTTGAGCGTCGCATGTCATGAAAAGATTGATAAAACTATCAATTTGTCAAATAAACGCAAGTAATATTGTTAGTAAGCATAGTTTATTGTTCAGGGAACGTGTTTCGGTAAATATTATACATGATAGCATAAAATAAATCCGCAAAATATTACGTCAAAGTCAAAATATTGCGAAATTTTCGAGTTTCCTCCCGTGGCATTTAAGAGGTTAAACCACTTACAGACGATACATTTATATTATTTCTAGATTGCTACTTATGAAAAAGTTAGTGCTTTTATTTTATTTACATATCCTTATTGATTTCCGATAAAATTAAATTACCCTTTTAAAGTTTCCCCAATTACTGCATTGTTTAAATTTGACTGAAAGTCGTTATTCTTGTGAGTTATTTCCAAATGATGACTCAGGGGTTTCTTTTTGCAACATAATTAGGTTTTATTATGCTCTCTGATATTTGAAATTGGTTTAAACATATCTAAGAGTGGTGAGTGAATTATATTTTTTTGTTCATTTATCAAACTAGCTCTCGGATTATTAGAATTTTTATTAATTTCCAACTGCTCTAAAAGATGAATTTACGGCCTTTATAACGTAAAATTAAAAGCTATTTTCATCTCGCAATGTCAAATCGATCATCAGCTATGCAGCTTTGAAATTTGAGTTTAACTGTCCGAAAAAGAAAATAACTCTAGTATCACATTTTAACGCAGCATCACGTCAATTGTACATATGGTTTTGTATTGATGATCAACGAACCGATGGTTGCAATCTGTTAGCCATGAGTTGTTATAATAGTTTATCTAGTCTGTAGTTAGAAGTAAGATCGTAGAAATATATTATAAATTTGTACAGCGCACTTGAGGTGATTTTTCACAAAAACGGCGCCATACAAATCATAAAAATATTATTATTATTATTGTTTCCCTCGTTATCTCAAAACTCACTATTTGAAGATGTCTGACTAATCAACTAGATGATCGATATATCGAAATTTTTCTTAACAAAAAATCAATTTCATTGGCATGTAAATTGATTGATTTTCTTTCAAATATAGGGATTTTAAGTTCAGTGGTTGCGGTGAAGTGGCTGCTAGTACATAGTAATATTTTAATATTTCAATAATTTTTATAGCACCGTTCTGTTACAGAATAATGAAGAACACTAGAAATGCCTGCCGTATAATTTTGATTGCAAACCAATGGCGCCATTATACCTTTTGATTCTAGCCCATTTAGCACATGCTCTGTCTCTCTCACACTTGCCTGTGACGATTCATTGTACCGGTACCGTGATGGCAAAAAAGGCAATAAACATACGTTCCTTATCGCTATAATGTTGCAGCTCTTTCTTACATCTTGAATAATGGTGAGACACACAAAATACGTGTGACTGTTTCTTCCTTCTTATTTTCAGCGGGAATTGCATTTCATTTTCTATATACGTGTGAGTAAGATGTATGAAAATGATTGTATGTTTCCTTTGGTGGGTGCAGTCATACATTAACTGTTTGTTTAATTTTCATGTTTAACCTGTTGAATGCCGGGGGTATTTTGAAAAACCGTGCTGATTTTACCTAGTTGCTTTCTGTTCAAATCCATACTAATATTATAAATGCGAAACTGCTCGAGTTCGTTTATGACCTTTTCACGCATAACCAATATAAAGACTTTAATAATTCTTTCACCAATATAAAGCTAAATTATATGCGCAGACTACAGGTTGTGTACGATGGTAAGCTCTGGCGTTATGAAATTATAAATATTAATATATTATATTTGTTATACGTTTTCTGTCGCTAACAAAAGCGAGTTTTTGCTAACGTCAGAAAAAAATCTTTTCTATGGAAACAATGTTGATATATTTTTGGGCTCTATGCTGGTAGATACTCAGTCTACTGGTCAGCTACTACTGCAGAAAATTCAAATATCAGAATTCGTTTTTTTTTTGGACAAGCTTCTGTTTTGCAATAAATGTCAGATAAGAGTTCCTACATTAAAAATATAATTCGTAACGATTATAAAGACTGAATAATAAATAGTGTAATTTTTTATTATATTTACAAACTTCCAAATATTTAAATAAAAATAAATTTCCGAAATGTTTGTAAGCGCATAAATTCCGAACGAATTAACAAAATTGGATAATTCTTTTTTTCTTTGAGCTTTATGAAATTTAGGTGGCAGGCGAGATGTTTAAAAACTGAATGTAAGGAAATGAATGTATGGAATGCGGGAGGGGGTGGGGGTGAGGAGAAGGGGGATAATTGATAAGTTCAAGCGCTACAGTAATTTCCCGTAATACCATGCGAGCGAAGCCGCGGGGAAAAGCTAGTATTCATATAAAAACAAAGGAATTGATTTTTTTGTGATTATTTTCTGTTTACCAGATAATATATCTTATTATTCATGCATGCTTTTAGATTTTCACGGCCATAAGTATTTTCGTTATTTGTTTTTGGGGTGTTATGCCGCGTTGCGCTACCCCCTTCTTTAGCCAACATTTCGGACAGCGTTACAGTGTCATACAATTGTGATGTACAATTACACATATGCCCTGATGATGGACACTGCAACACTGTCCGAAATGTTGGCTAAAGAAGGAGGTAGCGCAACATGGCATAACACCCAAAAAACAAACTTATTATTCATGTGTAAAAAAAGATTAAAAAATCTCCGATATTGGAAATAATTGTCAAAAAATATAATCACACAAATATAAACTGATTTTATTATTTCTACACAAATCTCAATACAAACCCAACATGAAAAAACACAATTCAAAGGAGTTTGCAAATAAATAAAGACCATTATACGCATTTGAAAATGTAAAACTTTTTCGATTTTTTTTGCCTTTGACGGTTGCAAAAAATGACCTGCCAATAGAAAATTCATTTAAAAATATTCTAGAGTAGCTAGATTAATGAAACCATCAGTTACGTCAATAATGATATTGGTGGAAGCGATTCTGACCTTATCCTTCGTACAGTTTCTTTATACATAAGGGTTAAAATCGCATTTTAAAAAAAAAGCTAAAATTTTTTCGTGGCCGCCGTCGGCCGTCCTGCAAATGATAGGTTAAGAACAAAAGCAAAACCATCAGTGCATTAACATTTCACGTTTTTGAATTTTAGGAACTCACCCGCTTCAATTTTATCCTTGTAACTATATTCCATACTTTCAAAATTATCGTCACGGCCAGTAGCATTAGTAGGGGTCTACGGAGACGTCATGGTGCGGTGTGTAAGACAGATGCAAGAAAATGATGACTTTTTTCCTTTGGAGGAACAGACCTACGTACATTGTGTATCTCGTCTTTTGAAAGAGCTGCAGCAATATTGTGATAAGGAATGTATGTTTACCTTTTTATGCAGTCATGGTACCATTACCGTGAATCGTCATGGTAAATACAAAAGCGACCAATGATTGTGAAACACAATTCGTGCATATGAAATTTAAGCAAAGATGTTTTTGTTAAAAATACCCCAAGGTCGCTTTGCAATGAATTTAGATAATAAAATACTTACCTAATGATCTCCAAACAGAGATAACGGCATGACACGTACATGAACCTGTTTTGACATTCAATATTAGCTTTTTGTAATCTCAGGGTTTACGATGGTCGCACATGGAGAGAATACTTCTCTTGTTTGTAGAAAGATAAATAAATACCTCACCCTAATTCGTATTTACGCTTGAAACGGCTTTAGCCACATTTGATGACCAGAAGGGTGATTCAAGGTGATTCAGAAGCGTAACCATCCTTCGATAAAATTTTAATTCTCTGGGTGTTAACACAAGCGCAATATTCAGATCGTTAGCGCGATACGGAATACTGCATTAGAGACGACTGTCAAAATGTGTCCTATACGGCCGAATGCGATAGCGAAATACGCGATGCGCAATTCCATTCATTCAATCCCGGTACATTCAGTTTTCAAAGAGCTCGCGTGCCATATATTGTAATTTTTTATACAAATTTCATAATGCCAAAGCTCACCATTATATATAGAAACCTCGCACACAACAACTCGCCAAAGTTTCATCTCAATTGGATGAACAGTTTAGCAACGCATAATTTCATGACGCTAGATCATAACGAGCTCACTATTACATATATATTCCTTTGCGGTCACACACACATCAAATACCCAAAGTTTCATCGCAATCGGATGAACGGTTAGCAATACATAATTTCATGACGCCATTTCATGTATATAGAAACCATCGCGGGCATGCGCATATCAAATCCCCAAAGTTTCATCGCAATCGTATGAATGGTTAGCAATACATAATTTCATGATGCCAGATTGTATATAAAAACCATCGCGGGCATGCGCATATCAAATCCCCAAAGTTTCATCGCAATCGGATGAACGGTTAGCAATACATAATTTCATGACGCCAGATTGTATATAGAAACCATCGCGGGCATGCACACATCAAATCCCCAAAGTTTCATCGCAATCGGATGAATGATTTAGCAACGCATACGAAACATACATACAAGCAAACATAAATTGATTTTTATGTATATATTACAGATTCATATACATTCTTATACCTTATAGGTAGCATTCATTCAGATCTCAATGGGTGAAGCAATGTAATAAATATTATAGATGGACACTTCATTCAAGTTTATCAAACAGTGGAAATTTCCACTGTTTTCAAGTGTTGGGACGATAGAATTATTTGCATTACTTGCACAAAATATTAACCACTCGGAGATAAAAAAGGAAACGATAATCATAATAATAAATTTTATTATTGTTTAACCCGTTAGTTGAATTTATTGCAATTAAGCATTGTGCAATATCGTTATTTGTTTCCTGATTGTTTGCATATGTATTGCATCACTTTTATTTCATCACCGGCACAGACCCTTGAAACATAACAGAGTATGATAATTATAGAATTTGCGAAGCTTAAAAAGTGTTTATAAAATACTAGCGATTACCTGGCGTGCGTTGCAATGCCACTCAAAGAAAGAAAGTGTTTTTAATTCTTTTTATTAGTGCTTTTGGATACACAATATTCTATTCCTATTACTTCGCACACTATTCCTCCCTCCCCCGAATTCGCCTGCCCCCTTCCTCCTTCCTTCCCTGATGCTAAACTATATGATATACACTCCTCACAGCTGTCTTTGTGAGAAACATGCATTTTCAAAAATTACTGCCTGCTATCCCTTAACGCTACTATATCTCCTTTGCTCCCTATGTTCTTTTTTTGCCCCCCACCCCTCTCCTGCATGTCCTTTTCCATGCGTACCTGTTCCCGCCTCCGTTCCCTTTCTGCATCCCCTTTCCCTCCTGCTTTCTCACCATCCCCCTCCTGCGAACGCATCCTTCTCCTTCGTTCCCCTCCCTGATTCCCCTTCCCACCCTCCCGCCTTCCCTCCCTGCTGCTAAACTATATGAAATACACACATTTTTCAAAAAACTCTATTGTAATTGTTTTGTACAAATTGCATAACTCCAGAGCTCACTATTGTACATAGAAACCTTCGCGGGCATGTGCACAACAAATCACCAAAGTTTCAACACAATCGGATGAATGGTATAGGAACACGTAAGGAACCGCCAAGAAACATTAATTTTTATATATTAAGACTTGCCTCAGGATCCATGGCTTTCAAATCATGCCTTTGTTGAAGGGTTATGTAATGTAATGTAATCTGTTATGTAATGTACAAAATGTGTGATTTCAGATAGACCATGTGGTGCTGGGCAGGGGACGCCCGGGAGGTTTGTGGCACCGCCTGGATCCCTGCGTGGCCACGCTGAGCCCCGCCCGCTGGATGGCGCTACCGCAGAGGGAGACCATCCCCGGCGCACGCCCCGACCAGAGAGCGCCGGTGCGCGCCGTGGCCGCCTACTATGAGCGATACGTCAACCAAACGGGTCTTCAGGTAAGCCACAGAGAGCTCTGACAGACCAGCAATATGAAGATAGACTCGAGAAACTAAAATTACCAACATTAAAAGAAAGAAGAGATATCGGTAACTTGATTGAGATATTTAGAAATTTATCTGGACATTGTAGTTGTCCTGATATTCAAGAAAACCAACAAAAATGTAAATCTTCATGAACACTCAAAAATTTAAATTAACTCTTCAATGGCCGGGTGTGCGCCGGTGCACATGCAAAAATTTTCAATTATTTTTATTTTTGAACGCAATTTTAACCCTTAACTCGTTACTTGCCGTTCGATCACCGGTGATCAATCGACGCAAACCAAAATAATCACTAAAAAATAATTTTGTTATGCGATTTTAACCCTTATGTATAAAGAAAACGTGTGAAGAAGAAGGTCAGAATCGCTTGGGGCATTCTTGTTCATAAGGTATAAGATACCATGAACCCACCTAGAGCAGCGATATAATTTCTTTGAGATTGTTTATGACACGGCCTGCGAGGCTGCGCGTCGCCCGGCTGGACAAAATGGCGGCTGTGAAGTCTCGCGTCGCGGGCGACGAAATGATCGTAAAACGTATAAATTCATCGAATAAACGCAAGTAATATTGTTCTTATGTATAGTTTAGTATTCAAGGAATGTGTTTCAGTAAAGATTACATAAGATAGCATAAAAATTAACCTGCAAAATATTACGTAAAAGTCAAAACATCGCGAAATTTTTTCGTTTTTTCCGTGTTATTTGAAACGTAGTAAAAAGTATAAATTCATTGAATAAACGCAAGTAATATTGTTCTTATGTATAGTTTAGTATTCAAGGAATGTGTTTCAGTAAAAATTACATTAGATGGCATAAAATTAACCTGCAAAATAATACGTTAAAGTTGACGTTTTTTCGTTTTTTCCTGGCTCGTCAGGGGTTAAGTATAAAGAAACTGTATGAAGGGCAAGGTCAGAATCGCTTGGGCCATTCTCGTTCTTGACGTAACAGGTACCCGAAATATGCCTAGCCACTCGGAATAATTTGTATTAAATTATCAATGGCGTCGGAGCGTAATTTTTTGCGCGATTTGAACTGTCAAACTCCGAGCTTGGTAGGTAGCGAAAAACTCGTGAAAAAGATCGTAAAACATATAAATTCATCAAATAAACGCAAGTAATGTTGTTTTTAAGCATAGTTTATTGTTCAAGGAATGTGTTTCTGTAAATGTAATATACGATAGCACAAAATAAACCCACAAAATATTATGTCATAGTCAAAACTTTGCGAAATTTACTTGTTTTCGTCTGGCATTTGACGAGCTTGCCATTTAGTTTTATTTATATTACAGAATTCAGAATAAATAATCCAGAATAAATAATTTACAGAATAAATAATCCAATATTTTTTCAATACACATTAAATAATAAAAATTTGAATTGCGTTAGTGAGATTATTGACCTAGGTATAATGTTCGATAGCAAACTAACCTTTGTGTATCATATTAATAATATTATCAAAAAGGCCCTTAAGACTCTTGGTTTTGTTTTGAGAACTGCAAAAGACTTCAATAATTTAGGCACATTTAACATGTTATATAAAACCCTAGTACGATGCCAACTAGAGTATAACTCTACGTTATGGTCTCCCTTTTACAATATTCATTCCGACAACATTGAAAAGATTCAACATAAGTTCTTAAGATATATAAACTATAAATTGCATATTCCGGTACAAAATATTGAGTACAATTACCTATTGGATAAAATTTCCATATTAAAACTTTCAGAGAGAAGAATAAACACAGACTTAATTTTATTACACAAAATACTGCATTACAAAATTGACTGTCCTGAATTGCTTCAATTAATCAACATCCATATTCCCAAAAGATCTGGCCGACATTTATTACCATTTTATTTTAACAACACCAGAACATTGTCTTACCAAAATTCCCCAATCCCGAGACTTCACAGCCTTGGAAATAAATATTCTGATCTAGGAGATATATTTCACCTTACAAATAACCAATATAAATATTGTTTATTCCTTTTCTTTTATATATCTAGGCACAAATAGACGTGTATAACTTCTGCAATTTTTTGTTTATTTCATTATCTATTTATGTAAGTCTTAATATCATTTCTACAAATGTGTGTTATTTTTATTATGTATACGTATGCTTTTGTTGTTTATGGTATTTTTTTCTCTCATTATATTATATTTATTGTTCTAATTTTTATGTACTTAAAATAAATGTGTACTCAACTTATAAACTAGAATGTAAAAGCCCATTAGGGCGTGTAATAAATAAATAAAAATTAATAAATAAAATATGTTTTCACTTTTGATTCCAGCGATTCTTCCGCAACCACACCATGGTGACCTCCGTGAAGCCCATCAAGCTGGTGGGTAAGGCAGAGTCGGGTCCTGACTCTGTAGAACATCCCACCACCGCTGCGTGGTGTGTTTCTGGGTGAGTTGCCTTCTGGATATTGAACAGTCTCCGACACTTGAAACAGACCTCTCCTTCTTCCGTCTCTGACTGTCTCATGTGTTAACTTCTTGCAAGCGTACTGTACAGGACATGCAGATAATTTAATAGTACACAACTGCTACCCTGTACAAATCGAAAGTTTTGCAGTCATCGCTGGTCTGAGCCCCAAAATACCTGAAAATACGCTTGACTGCAGAAATGGACAGTCCATTTGATAGATTCCCCTATTTTAGCAAACAGATTGCAATCTTTAGAGCATAGGTGTGAATGCTGTCTTTCTACTGTTATTTCAATGGAAGAAGCTCCGAGGAACCAGAGTTTTTAACCACTCAGGTATTTTGCCATTGTGCAAGTTTTTTGTCTTAAATGAAATGTCAGATTTATAAAAACTTTGTGTTATTTCCGCTTCGTAATTAAAGCTCTATAAATGAAATATTTCTGAACGAGCTGAATACTAGAAACTGTTTTTGAAAAGTTATGAAATAAGCTTTCAAATTGTATTACTACAAATAAATATTAACATTTGTAAATATTAAAATTTAGAATGCAAACATAAAAAAATTGTAAAAATGACTCACGTGATGTTTTATGTGAAAATGGTACTAAAATCACGAATTATGTAAAAAAAAAAAATACTTATTCTATCGTATAAATGCATAATAAACAATTTTATCACCTCACATACCATTTCATACAAGAATATTTAATAAAAAATTAACAATGTCTAATGTAGGCAATTTGGAGGGTGAAAACTGTTTCTACAAAATAAGTCTTTTTTATGTATTTCTATGGACAACTTTGAATAGAGATGTAAAGCTTGATTTAATATGGATCTACTACTTTTTGTTTTAGGGTTGTCACTAGAACAATAACGGAGTTATAACGATTTCTGTGGGAACATACGCGTTAGCTTGAAAACAAGCTTACTGTACTTGACTGCTATTGTTATATTGTCGTGTAAACAAGCTTGGGGGTCTGAGTGGATAATCCCTTCAACACTGATGCACGTCTGGAAACATGCCAAACGCGCGTCCTGCATTTGTACACAAAATAAGTCGCTCCTACCACTTGTTCTTGTGATCAACAACTCGATTGTGGAATGATTTGCCAGTCTTTGTGTTTCCTCCCTCCTACAACATAAGTTTCAAGGCCGAGTAATTATATCCCTTTGCTCCTCCTATCTGAAGTTAGTATGGAAATATAATAAAAAGTTCCAATCAAATTTATTACAGTTACGACACTTCGAAGAAGTCCCCGTTCCACTATGTGTGTTCGCGAGTGGTGCTGGCCACAGGGGCCTCGGACCGCCCGAACCCTCTGGCCTCGGGGGCCCCCACTCCCCCGACTGCAGGGGGCCCTGACAGTTCGGGACCCCTGAACCCGCTGGCCGCTGTCAGATCCCCTCCGCAGCTAAAGGCGGCACTTGATGCCTTGGAGAAAGCTAAGGAAAAAGGTACGACAACAAATATGATTTGAGATTTTCACGGCCAACAGTATTATTATCGTGATTTATTTTTGGGGTGTTATGCCTTGTTGCTTTACCTCCTTCTTTAGCCAATATTGCAGACAGTGTTACGGTGTACATCATCAGGGCAGATATTTGTTATCTTATATTTTAATCTGCTTTGATGATAAACAATTTCTAACGCTGTCCGAAATGTAGGCTAAAGTTGGAGGTACTTAGCGGAACACTGGATAATTACCCAAAAATAAATCACGATAGGACAACATTTTTGTCAGTAATCAGTTTTCATAATTTTACGACCTCTGTGGCTGTTGAGATCCTTGCTTACGAATCCAAAGATCGGCGTGGTGTAAACAATAAATGTAATTAAACTCATTTTTATTAATTAACTCGTCATTTGCCGGTTGTGCACCGGCACCCACGCCAAAATGTAAAAAAAAATTGATTTTGGAATGCGATTTTAATCCTTATGTATAAAGAAAACGTATGCAGAACAAGGTCAGAATCGCTTGGTGCACTCTTGCTCTTAAGGTATAAAATACCGTGAACACACCTAGGGAAGCGGAATAATTTCTATGGAATTCTCTATGCCCTCCGGCCGAGATTTTTTCCAGTATTTGAGCTGTCAAATTGGGTAGCGTCGTTCTCGTGAAAAAGATCGTAATACATATAAATTCATCAAATAAACGCAAGTAATGTTGTTTTTACGCATAGTTTATTGTTCAAGGAATGTGTTTCAGTAAATATAATATACGATACCACAAAATAAACTCACAAAATATTACGTCGAAGTCAAAACATCGCAATTTTACATTGTTTCCTCCTTGGCATTTAACGAGTTTCGATAATTTATTTTATTTATTTATTTATTTCAAAAACATACGGCACAACATGTGCCATTAACATAAAATATATTAATGTATGTATTATAATACAATAACAAAACGAAAGTAACAACATAAATTAAAGTTAAATATAAAAACAAAAGGTAAAAAAAGGAGTTGAGGTAGTAAGCAGTAAGTAAAAAGTAAGATGGATAAATGAAAGTATAAAGTAAAAGCATAAATTATAAAATATAAAGTATAATGAAAAGTTAAAGATTGAAATAAAAAGTTTAAAGGTAGGAAATAATACAGTCAAAAGTAAAATGTATAGACTATCTTAAAAATAATAAAAAGTACAAAGTTATATATATTTAAAAAAAAGTATAACAAGTTAAGAGTAAGAAATGCTCTTAGGAGCCAAAAATTTAAGATAATATAAAATTACCAAATATAAAAAAGGTATCACTGATTATGATGTGTTTCTAATCCATAGATATTGGGAACGCACATACAGTTGCGTATACATACATACATCTGTTTACAAAGTTAATAATAGCGAGTGCGTACTGGTAGGACATGATTAGTGATTATATTATATTTCATGGTAGTAATAGCAGACAAATTCTGTTTTATGCATCTTTTGTATGATGACAGACTTCCGGCATTATCGATATGAGCAAATTCATTACCTAAAGAGTGTAGACGATGCATTATTGAATTTTGTTCAGCATTACTGAGAGTATTGTTGCAATAATAAGGTGTTTTGAGTCGAGTTATTCTACTAGGTACGTGATAATTGACCAAAGAAACTAGTTCAGGGGAGTCAAACCAGTTATTATTTATTATAAATAAAAAAATTAGATCATCAAGTATTCTTCTATCTTTTAACGATAACAGTCACATTTTTAATAATAAAAAATAACTGTGAAAAATCACGTAATATTATGTTGGTAATATTCTAGTTAATAATGTTTTATTGAAAATGGAAAAGTGCAGACCAGAAAATCACAAAATCTGACTTTATTTGTCAAGATTAACCCTAAGGATCGGTTGTTTCACAGAATTTGAACAAATCATCAAATTTTAAAGTTAATTTTCAAGCTCTGTAAAGGTTCTATTCAAGTTATGTTTTTTTAGTTGTGTGAAACAACTGGCCAATAATCAATATATATTATAAAAGAAAGTCCAAAAGAATGTGCGTCCCGCAAAAACTCAGAATCGAGTCCCGGCACGATCAAGGGAATTATATGGTGTGGTAGATCTCTATCCCCCCTCCAGGATAACAGTTAAGGACTGGAAGTTTCGCCATCTAGAAATTTCATAAACAGTCATCCGGAATTTTCTAGAAGGTTCGATAAAACTCTAGAAAGTTCTGGAAGGAGTGGCGGAGTATGTCGGTGAGTCTAAAAGTTTCGAGAATGTTCTAGATGGATCACTGATGCTCCTGAGCGAAGCCGGGTAACCCAGCTAGTGGTATAAAAACAGAATTTGAATGGAAACTTTACAGAACTTGAAAATTAACTTTGAAATTTGATGAATTGTTCAAATTCTGTGAACAGCCAAAAAACGTATTTCAAATTTGCAGAATCAAAATAATTTTCCAGTTAAAAAAAATAATATTATAAGTTGAGGTACTTATCGCTTGTCTGAATTCTTGATACCATTAAAATTCACCATTTACAGTCCTCAGTCCTTCCCGTCCTTCTCCAATCCTCTTCCACTTCTTCCTCTGGACTTCTTTAACTGGAGCATCCACACAGTTATCATTTTTTCGCGTTGTCTGACATTCTTTCAGCACGTATTCTCATGTGCGTTACTTGTGTTTGGTTTCAGCTGGAGAGAACCCGCTGCCCGTGCTGGTGATCGGATCGGGCCTCAGTGCGGCTGACGCCATCTTGCGGCTGAGAGCAAGCGGCCTGCCAGTGGCACATGCCTACCGCGGAGCCTCCACTGCGCTCAAGAGTCTGCCCAAGGACCTGTATCCTGAGTACCATCAGGTATGAATCTTACAATTTAACGTCTCAAGTATCTATCTATTCATTCTGGAAAAGCTAGATATCCAAAATAGGCAGTCGACTGTCTGCTTATAACATATTCTGAGATAAACGATTTGTCAGGATCTGTATCCTTGAACAGACTTGAACATGCAGACGCTTATGTTCATTGGCAAAGTGTTTGGCAGGAGTAGCTGTGGAAGACCACCAATGCGTCGAAGTCATCAAGTATCATAGGTGTCCTTGGTTCTCCATAAAGGGATGAGGAGTGTAGGATCCTGTTCACCAGGATTATTGAAGTGGGAATCATGATCCATAGCGATGAAGCAATTCAACTTGGGAGGCAAGTGTAGGTGGTACTGCTGCCCCTAAAATCATTAATTGGATAACCAACACCCCTGCCATAGGTCACCTCAAGTGGCTCGCTACGTTTAACAGGGGTGCCCAAGTTCATGGGGTGAGGTTTGTTCCCATCCAGGGAAGAAGATCATTCTATTATTTAAAATTACTTGCACCATAAATAAATAATCTATTAGTGCCTTCATTTCCAGCCAACAAACATATTTTTTAAAAATCATGGATTAGTCTGATTTGTTGACAAATCAGATCCAATTTTGAAAAAGTCTCTAATCAAAATAATTTTCTACTTTATCTCTTGTCTGAATTCTTCGCACAATCAGCTCTAATTTTGAAAATGATACTTAAATTCAAAGCAAATTAGAGTTCATTAAACTAGATCTCATGCAGGACTAACGCATAGCGCAGACAACTGAAGGGAGTATGTTTCATGATACATTTTTCTGTTTCCAGGTGCACGAGATGATGAAAGCCGGAGTATCGGGCAAACAGCCGCTTTATACGGCGCTTCCCGACCATGTGCTGCTCGAAATCCACCACAACGGCCGTCTCGCTTTGGAGACTGACAATCCCACGGAAATCATCACCCACAGGTCCGTCAAACTGCTCAACACAAAGACAAACGAAGCCGTCGACATTGACGTGTCTCTTTGCGTGGTTCTAATCGGTTCCCGCCCAGATTTAAACTTCTTACCGGACAGCTTTGAAGATAGCTACATCACCTGGAATTTGGATGTTGAAATTGAAAAGACAGATGTTCCACCAATTGCCAGCATCAAGAAAGAACAAACCTTCGAGATGAGCCTTACAAACAACGACAGCAACGGAAAATTGATGCCGCATCCTACAGAAATGTGCATCAAATGCTCCTACAAGAATCAGAACCGTAGAAAACCCCCGGCGCAAACAGAATACACAACAAAAAGCTGCTTTCTGAAAACGCAATGGTATAATTTGAAGAATATTGTCGGCCAGGGACTACAAAAGGCCAGAATGGACGATAGAAATGATAAGAAAAGTGCTTTGGAAGACGTCGAAAAAATCTGTGAGAAGACCAAGATGATCGACGATGAAATAGTTGCCGTTGAGAAGGGTAACGGAAAACATTTATTGAATGGCGATATTAAAGTTGATAATGTTAAAGTTACTAGTTCAGTTAACGGTGTTAAAAGCACTGATATTTTAAACGCAGATGCATATAGTGTGAATAAAGATGGTAAAGCCTCTAATGGTTTTGATAACATTACAACCATTTCTACAGTTACTACTAATGGTTTAGTTAATGGCGGTAAAAACCCTGATAATGTTAGTAACGGTGTTGGAACCGTAGATATTAATAGTACAGATGCTTATAGTTTGAATAATGGTGTAAAAGCCTCAGATAAAGTTTCTAACGGCTTTGTAACAAATGGTACAGTCACTAATGGCTTAGTTAACGGTGTCAAAGCCACAGATAAAGTTACCAACGGTGTAAAAACTTCAGATATTAACAGTACAGATGCTTATAGTTTGAATAATGGTGTAAAAGCCACAGATAAAGTTTCTAACGGCTTTGTAACAAATGGTACAGTCACTAATGGCTTAGTTAATGGCGTCAAAGCCACGGACGAAGTTACCAATGGTGTCAAAACCATAGATAAAGTTACAAACGGTTTCACAACCACAGATAATATAGTTGCCTTAGTAAACGGTTTCAAAACCACAGATATCAAAGACAGAACTAAAGAATTTTGTGATAAAGAATTGCAGGGATGCGGTATTGGCTTGGGAGTGTGTCCCACAAAGCCCATAGACTGCAGGAACAATCCAATTGCCATAGATAAAGTGTCGCATTCCGTTTTGAATGCCCCCAAGGGCATGTACGCACTGGGACCGCTGGCCGGTGATAATTTTGTTCGCTTTATTCCTGGAGGTGCCTTGGCTATCGTGAGCCACATTTGGAACGAAAAAAAATTAGATGAAGCTAATTAATCAGTTCATTTATAGATTCATCAGTTCATGTTTAGATTTTTCACAGCCCTGTTTATATTATACTAGTGTTTTCGCCCAATGGTCGAAATTCGACCATAATTGTAATTTTTTTTTTTTATGTTTGACATTCAGTAAGACCATAGACAAATAATATTAAAGACAAACAATATTAATCTATTCTCAATTTGACCATAGACTTTAACAATAAACAATAGAGTAAAGACGCGAGTGTGTGTGTGTCAAATACATGGTAGTGTGTGTAATGTTTTTGTTTTTGATTTAATCTATTTTTATGCATAATTTAAAAAAAATATTAGCATTCTGCACTCCTCCTCTATATAAACTATAAGTGTGCGAAATTTCATACTCCTCCATCCGCGCAATTTTCGTAAAAAGAGGTACAAAGTTTTGGCTTCACGTATTAATATATTGATTATTCAAGGACTACTACTATAAAGAATAGCAAAGACATAACATAAAAAAGTAAGCTGTTTTTGTTGCATTGGTAACTTTTAAAATACTAATTTTAAAGAAACTGAACTTTAAGGAAGGAATGTTTTACAGAATTTTAACAATTCATCAAATTTCGAAGTTATTTTTCAATGAAACAATGAAATTTGAAATTTAAAAAAAATATTAAAATTCTGCGTAACGACTGGTCCTAAGTGTTGCAGATACTCTCAATATCATTCTGGTGAAAGACCGTCATTCTGAATAGAAACATTGCCTAAAATGACTTTAGCCATGTTTGGTGATCAGATTTAAATAGCCTGGTATTGTCCAACCGGGAGTATATAGTTGGAACTCTTGTGCTGTATTCACATTTAAAAAAAAAATCAATCTTGAATGGTGTCCTTACACCAGGGCAATACTGAGAGTATCTAAGATTCAGGTTCTTAATCATAAAAATGAAAAAAAAAAAATTCCGAATTTATAAAATCAGATTTCTGGATTAAAATTATGCACAATATTTAAAAATAGTAAATTTTAAAAAAAAGTTTTTGATTTTGAAATTAACTTATATAAGTCATTAGTTAATAATATTTTAATGTTTGAAAATCTTAGCTTGCACCTACACACAATTGGATTGTTTCAAAGCTCCTCAGTTCAACATGAAAACAACTCTGCGAGTTGAAAGTACACGAGATCCACATCGCAAAATTTATTCAAATTTTACAACACCAGAGTTGACCGTTTGAGACTTTCTTTAATAATAATAATAATATATCCTCCCCGTCACATTGTGGTAGGTAATTAAAAAAAATGTAAATGCAGTAGGTACCTACTTAATAATTTTCTATTAAAAAAAATCTTATACTTGGCTAAGCAATTCTTTTCTAAGAAATGTAATTTTGATTTGATGTGTGATAATAGATGTATAGAGGTACCATTGATAGCAGAAACAAAGGGAGATTTGGCATGTAAGACTGTCACCGAGCTGCGATAAATCTGTGCGGACTGTCGAAGTGGCTTTTGATGCGTACATAGGAACTAAAGGGGAGCACCGCTGTGCATAGATGCGATTTGTAGTAGTATGTGTTTTATATTAACAATCATTCATGGCCTATCTCTCTTGTTTCTATTTTCTAAGGTTTGTTCTTTTGTAGGGTCCATTTTTGTTAGTTTGCACCTTTTGCTACATAGTTTCTCTTTTGGTTGTTTGCACAGATAGGTTTGTAAATCTTTAATAGTATAATATAATTTCTTGCTTCTTACTTCCCGGTGATTTGTGCACAAAACTTTTTGTTTTTTTTTTTAAAACATTTACACACAACATTGAAACAATGGCTATAACGTTCGGAAAACATTTGTTTTGTTTAAATGTTTCTTAAAAACTAAATATCTTCTTGTTAATACGTGAGTCGAAATATATAAATAATTTGGCAACATTAGCTTTTCTTTCAAATCATTATAGATTACCTTTCTAGGAGTTATCTGTTCACTGGCGGATGATATTTATTATGTACTAGCGTTCCCGGCATGCGTTGCTATGCCACTTAATAAGAAATTGTTTCTTCCTGCGTGTCTTTTTCCATTCACCCCTTCCGCCTCCCCTTCCTCTTCCGCATCCCCTTCGCCTCAAATCCCCAATCATCGCAATCGGATGAATGGTTGGCAATGCATAATTTCATGACACCAGAGCTCACTATTGTATATAGAAACCATCGCTGGCATGCGCACATTAAATCCCCAAAGTTTCATTGCAATCGAATGAATGGTTAGCAACACACAATTTGATGACACCAGAGCTCACTATTGTATATGGAAACCATCGCGGGCATGCTCACATCTTATCCCCAAAGTTTCATTGCAATCGGATGAATGGTTTCGCAACGCATAGACATCTCACATACATATATGTATCCAGAAGCAAAAAAAAAAGATTTTTATATATATAAAAGATTAAAAATACGGAAGTCAGAATTGACATTAACAAAAAACTCACACAAATGCATTGCTAGCATACATCACATTTCTAACTTCTTATTCGATTTCGGAAAAGAATTTAGTAAAATTGAAAAAAGTTCAATTTTGAAAAAAAAAAAATAGTAAAACTTTACCAATATTCAAATTAAACGGCATAATGTATGTTTTTTCTACATTTTTTGCTAAAAAGATATAATGAAGACAAAAGGCTGCTTCTCAGTGACGTTTTGCAAGCACATCACTATCATCGGAAGAAATATATATGCACCAATATACACAATCCTAAGTGTGCGTTGTTTAGATCGATTCCATGACAGTTACATACGATTTGCACACGGTTTAGAGAAAATACGGCTTACCCATTTACACAAAAAATTTGTGTCCTCGAAGGGGTGTGCAGAAAGGAAGTACCGCCGAATAACCAAAGTGCAAAACATATTCCAAAAGATAATTTTTTTAATTTTTCACCAACATTAACAAAATCATACCTTCGAATTTTAACATGGAGACATAAAAACTTATTTTAGTGCTGTATAGCCAATGAATTCACCTGTATTTAACTGTTTATCTCATATAAAATCTGAAAAAATCGTAAAATTTATAACCGCGCGAATACTGCGTGTTTGGTACTTTGAAACTCCGAGGAAGTACTTATTCGAGTCAACGTAGAATATTTTCGATTTCGGAATGTTGTCTGTGGTATACTTGATAATGAAACGTGCATCTCTATGGATAAATACTTAATTTTAACCGTAAGCAGCTGATCAGAAATTATGCATGAAAAAATATTTTAAAAATTTATTTTTAACATCGTTCTAAAATAGTCTACGAAGTTCGGATTTGCGACATCTATGGTCATTATAGATAAAACATTTCAATAGCTTTGTTTTAAAATAAATGGCTGGCCTTGGATATGTTTTAAATAATTACAATAAATGTTTTACGAATGGTAGGAAAATGTGGTCCAATTTTGGACCGCTATCAATCGCGGAAGAATAAAAGTGGTCCATTTTTCGACCATTATCGCTCCAAGTTTAAAAAAATCGACATACATACCAACTATTATTAGAGGTATTTTTGAAATCGATTTTGTATTTGAAATTGGTAAATAAAACACAAAAAAATATAATTTTATAATAATCATAATTTTGGGGAATCAACTTTCGGGTCACCATTTGGATCAACTCTAATTGTTCGATCAATTCTTAGGAATTGAATAATGCTTAGTAATTAATTTATTAAAATTAATGTATTGATGGTGCTTTCAAATTGGGTAAACCTTTTTGATTTGCATAACTCTGACTATTTATTTATTTATAAATTGTTAAAATTAGATTATTTACTTATGAGTGTGAGGTAGGAATATTTGCACAAAATGAATTATTTAGAATTATGAACAAATTTAATGTTAATTAAACCTTGTTATTTAATGAAGCTTTTTATTAATAATAATAATAATAATTTATGTTTTAAATAATGATATATTTTTTTTTCGATACCAATTTTTAAGTTTTTACGTAAATTACAAATTCTATAATAATATTAATAATGTACAAATAAAAATATATTGTTTTAAAATATTAATTGTATATTGTGTTTATTCACTAAGGAAGTTTTAAAAATCATTTATCGAACTTACAAGCAAAAATATTGCAAAATAAAAACTTTTATTAAAATGAAAAAACATTGTTTTTATTACATAATTTATTCTTATTTATTTCCAGCATTCAGAATCGAAACGTTGCTTAAAACTGCTTTAGCCAATGTGTTTGGTGACCAGATCTGAATAACCAGGTAGTTCCCGTCTTCCTCTTCCCCATTTTAGTCTCGCTGCTTTTTATTGGGGATGTCGTAGTCCCACTGGCTTCAAGCAGTTGGGGCACACATGAAAAATCACAGGAGGACTGTCATCTTTAGAAATGCTGTATGGAGTCATTAATCAGTCAATTGCCGATGAGCGCCGGCACACGGAGAAAAAAAATTGATTTAAAAAAAAAAGCGATTTTAACCCTTAAGTATAAAGAAACTGTGGGAAGGACAAGGTGAGAATCGTTTGCATCAATACCATTCTTGACGTAACAAATGGTTTCATTCATGTAGCAATACTAGAATATTTTTAAATGCATTATCTATGACTTAGCAGATTGACTTTTCTATCTATCTGAAATTATTTAATGTTTTGAAATGCTTATAAAGGTCTTTATTTATTAGCAAACTCCTTTGAATTGTGTTTCTTCATGTTATGTTTTCGGATTTATGTAGAAATAATAAAAACAGTTTCTATTTGTGTCATTATATATTTTGACATATACCAAAATGGGAGATTTTTTAATATTTTCTTTAGTTAGTTAGCTCTTCTGAAAAAACCTCTTACAATATTATCAAGCGATATACACGAATAATAAGATAAATTATCTGGTAAACAGAAAACAATTGCAAAAAAAACAATTCCTTTGTTTTATATGGATTTTTCACCAAAAATCAAAAAGGTAATTTCCGAGCGGTTTTTCGAAATACAGCTGGCATTTGAGAGGGAATGAGTATGCCTGGGCAAAATGTTGTTGAAGGAGGTATATGCAAAAGCCAGAAAATCTTTCGTAGCCAAGGCGCTAGTTCATTGAAATTGTCTAAAAACAATATTCACATTGACAGTCCCGAAGAATAATGTTGGATCTGCTAAAATTTTAAAATTGTTTCGTTGGCGTAATTTAATTTAAAGCCTGTACTTTCAGAATTTTTAATTAAATGCAAAATATCAAAACAACACTATATTTCTTAGTCTCAGAAACAGTAAAAATGCGCAAACACAACTTTAAGATGAAGCCATACGTGATATCCTACGACGTGATATCTTTACGACGATTTGGTTTACATTATGAACATCAAAAAATATGGTACGGATAAATTGAAGCTTTTACTAGCTTTTCTATGTATTGGAATAAAGAACTAAAATATGTGACAGCTCACAGCTGAAATTTTGACATCGGCCGATAGAAAAAGCAAATAATAGCCGTAGAAAATCACACAAATCTGACAGCACTTCTCGTGGGAGAACAATCTCTTATCACAAATTTTAGGGAATAGCCTTTCTGGACTGGCAGAGTGCCAGCATCCGTCTTCACATCAACATCTTCGCCTGCCCCGCCCTGCCTCTCCGATCGAACTGCAACTTGGACTTCTTCTTTCCACTGGCCGATCTGTTCACCCTGAAGACACAATTACAATTGCTCGATTACCTTTCTCACAGTGTTGCCAACTCTGAATCTCCGTTCTCGCTAAATCGTAACGGATCGCCGGTCAGAATTCCGTCAGACACCCATATTTTCCGTCCGTCCGGGGGGGGGGGAGGGGTGGCTAGAGAATTTCAGGGATAAAAATTTCTCCATAAATCTATAAATATAGGCTATTTTCCCCTATAAAATTATGTATTTTGTTACTTTATTCGAATCCGCTAGGAAATCCGTCATATTGTAAATTCCGTTAAACCCAAAATTCTCCCGTTTCGGAGCACTCCAATCCGCTAGATATGATGGGAAATCCGTCAAGTTGGTCAACACTGCTGTCTCAAGGCGCAGGTTTCCCTCTACCTCCCTTCCTCCCCTTGCCTTCGATCTTTTCCCACACTTTTCCCTATTTTTCCATTTTCCCACTTTTTTCCCTATTTTCCCCTAAATTTTCCCCATTTCTCCCTAGGCGTCAAAGCGGCCAGCCGGTCAATTCCCACTACATCGTCTGTGCGGCTGGCGGATACAGCGCCCGTTCCGTACATTATCAATGCATAATACAAGGTGTCCCGGGGTTTAAAAACACTAAGTTTAGGAGGTGATTCTGCACGATTATTTAAATTTATTTATTTTATGTGAATACCACACAAGAGTCCCAACTGCTTCCGTCTGGAACCAGTGAGACTATGGCGTCCCCAATTGGGGTATATTGTGTGGCTGAAGGTAGCGGGAGGGGAAGGAGATGAGAAAGAGGAAGGTTGGGAAGTACTTTTCAGATCTGGTTACCAAACACGCTGAAACCTTTTCAAGTAACGCTTCAATACTGAATGGTGGTGTTACACCAGGGCGATACTGAGAGTATGAAACTCTGAAACATGCTCCAAATATACTATACATAATTTTAAATGAATTAATTGTGAAATAACACAAATTAATAAAATAAAATTTAATATTTTTTTCGAAATTCCAACATGTTCACACTAAAAAGCTGAAATGTTAATATTAAAGAACAAAATTTCAATGGAAAAAATATTTTTGTACGGAAAAAAAAAACTTCTACCATCATCTAGAATTTGTAGAATTACCTCCTTGTGATATTTTAGACAGCCTATGTAATATTAATACACATAGAGATAAATGGTAGTGTGTTGTGGGCGTGCCCGTGTGCTCGAAGTAATCTTAAATTTGTCCTCACTTCTTATGAAATTTATTAAACATTTTCAAAATTATCTCGAGAAGACAATTCACTTCATTTTAACTCCACACAGGAGGTCGGGCCCATATCATCTTTGGGGATGCTGTGTTCTTTTTAAGGAGAGGAGTTTCTGGGCAGTAAAAATGCGTAAGTGGTGAGTAGAAATCTGGGCGTCAGTGTGTCCAGTAGGCGGGCAGCGCATTTGCCGCCCAGACCTAGACAAACTTCACCCGTAGGCAGTGGCGTAGCTAGCATGGATGGCACGGTGCGGATAACGTGGTGTCACCCCAAGTATGAAATCGTGGTTTCAGCCCAAGAATTAGTAATCCCCAACCGTGCAATGTTAGCGCTAGGATCGAAAATAAAACAACAGAATTTTTGGGGAGTCCCCGAACGACCGAGCCATAGAGCTACGAAAATATAAACAGACAGTGTTCATGAGTAAAATATTTTTGTGGCAATATTCTACCTTCGTAAGTGTTTTTTCCACGGTCGGGTGGCTCCCCCATCGGATGGCATTCGGAGCGGGCCGCTCCCGCCGCCCACCCCCCTCCCCTACCAACGCCACTGTCCGTAGGCAACCCTGATAAGTCTCCAAATTTAGCAAACCACTTGCGATGACCTATGGCAGAGGTTAGTTATCCAGTAAATGGTTTCCGGGGCGTCGGTACACGTTGTGGCCTCCCAAATTGTGGCCTGTCTGGAAGCTAGGAATCCAAAGGTTTTAAACTAATTGGCGACGTCAGTTTTCTTTCTACCGGCGCATGGACTTTATTTTCTATTTTATTTTTCATTGTATATGTAAAGTAAACATAGTAAAATTTAAATAATCCATTTATTCACAAATAATTGCCCAAGTTACCTCTAAAATCATGAAACACTAAAACCTTTAATGGCCTATATCTTATAATTTAAAGCAAAAATAAATAAAGTAGCTCACGTCCGTACTAGATATTTGATATACCTTTTGATTACATAAATAATTTTTCAGTTTGGTTGGGTATTTTGATCTCAGATCCAAATTTAAGATTTGTATGAAACGGGCCGAAAAGGGCCGCGTAAACGTTCAGTTTCTATGGATCCCGAACCCGTCAAGCCAAATTAACTAACTTGTGTTTAATAATATAATAGGTAGATATAATTATACATGCGCCCAAATATACTTACCACCTCCAGCATCATACAAACTGCAAAACAAGGACACTCGCCATATTTCTACCATCACCGACAACACAAGTCCGCCCACGCACAGTGGGAGTTTCGGCGAGCCAACTGTTCCCATATTTAAGTACAAACACCCACAGGAATACTAAAATGCTAGCAATAAGACGCCAGAACCCACATTGGTATACCTAACCCTTTGGGTGCCAAACAATGGTTATAATAATAATAATAATAATAGCCTTTATTCAGACAGTAAATTATATAACATTATTTATAATAAACTTTTCACTTATCATGCATCGACTCCCTGTCTGTATGTCACTAGTTGACAAAGGCCTCCTCCAACTGTCGCCATTTCTCTCTATCATTAGCTGTTCTTGTCCATGTACCACCTGCCACGGCTTTGATGTCGTCAACCCACCGTCTAAATGGTCTACCTCGTTTTCTCTTCTTGTCACTTGTGAACCAATTCATGACTAATTTTGACCATTTTTCACTTCCTCTAATTGTGTGGCCTGACCACTTCCACTTTAGCTTTTTTATTGTTTTTATGGCATCTTTTGTTCTTGTTTGCTTCTTAATGGTTGCAATTTTTATTCTATCGGACAGTCTTTTCCCCATCATACTTCTTTCCATGGAGTTTTGACATGTTTCGAGCTTCTTATTGTGAGTTTTTGTGAGTGCCCAAGTTTGGCAACCATAAGTAAGTACAGGAAGTATGCAGGTGTCAAAAAGTTTCCGTTTGATAGCTATCCTGATTTCACTGTTTTTCATTATTTCTTTCAAACCCCAATATTGTTTCCAAGCATTTCCAATACGTCTGTCTACTTCTTTTGTGGTTAAATCTAAAGGAGAAATGATTTGACCTAGGTATACATACTCATCCACATAATCGATCAGATTGTTATTGATCTTGATAGGTTCTTGCTTCCCGTTTGTCATTGCTTTGGTCTTTTCTGTGTTCATGACTAGTCCCACCTTTAATTAAACAATGGTTAATCGTTGTTTATTTCATAGGCGTGATCTGTCAACAACGATCGTTGTTTTAGTCCAGTCAACGAGTGGTCTGAAAGGAGGTGTAGAGTGCCCAAAGCCTCAATTACATTAAGCTAGTTTACAAGCTACTAGCCGGCAAGTTTTAAAGCGGGTGAATCGGCGAGTGAGATTGTCATGAAGACACACAAAACTGTCTACTCGCTCAGTAGCAACAGTAGCAGCTAAAATAACGACTCCCGCGCCATGAAAACTTGAATTCGCAGCGCTAACCAGTAGCGAGAATAACGGCTGCCGCTCGAGCTAATTCTGACAGACGAAATCAGCTGTTGGCGGGCCGCCATCTTTAGGCCAACACCAGCGAATAGCGAGTAAAATTGACCATCTTTCAATTTTTTTTCGTGGATTGTCCACAATCTGCTAGTTGGCAAGTAATACGATGACACTGAGCGAGTTTACTAACGGATAGTGAATTTCCCAGATAGTAGCTTGTAAACTCGCCCAATGTAATCGAGGCTTGCGATTCCCTCAGAAACTTTTTCAGGGTGCTTGACATCTAGGTGGTGAGCTAGGAGGGGAGCTAGGGGGATTTTCTGAAAATGATGACATTTTACGAAAAAACTTAAAATTGCTGTAAATATTTACTGGTAGGAGATTAATTTGCATATGTTTGTATATTCTAAAAGTGAATTCAATTCTATACAACTTCTTTGAAATGAATTTCTTTTTCTGATATTGAAATGATAAATATTTTAGACGATATGAAGGAATGTTTGATGAAAAATGTGAGGTAAAATGATTTTTTTCAATGATCATTTTATTTTCCGGTGTTTCATGATTTTAGAGGCAATTTTGACAATTATTTGTGACTAAATGACAATAACATTAAAAAATAACTTAACTATTTATTTTAAAAATACAATGAAAAAAAAAACTGTTACAAATGAATTTGTTGGGTAGCAATTTTAATATAATTTTGTTCCGCTGTAAATAGGTAATTTATTGTTTTTAATTTACTCACAAATAATTGCCCAAGCTTATAAAATCATGAAACATTAAAATCTTTAATGGCCTATATCTTATAATTTAAAGCAAAAATAAATAAAGTAGCTCACATCTGTACTAGATATTTGATATACCTTTTGATAACAAAAATAATTTTTCAGTTTGGTTTGGTATTTTGATCTCAAATCCAAATTTAAGATTTCTTTTAATCTGGCTGAAATGGGCCGCGCGTACGTTCCTCTTAAGTCATGCAAAAACATTTTTTTTTGGTGGTTTACGCTTATATTTTTTGTTATGTAATTAATAATTTTATTGTAATTCCAATAAATAGAAAAGCTAGTAAAAGCTTCAATTTATCCGTAGCATATTTTTTGATGTTCATAATATAAACCGATTCGTCGTAAAGATTGATCTAAATAGGATTTCACGTAGGTATAGCTTCATCGTAAAAAGCTTGTCATCCAAAGGGTCAGGAGACAAAGGTAAGCGAGTAACGCACCAATTAAAGGCAATTAAATAGTATGCACATTGCCCCGAGTTGTTCCGAAGCCATGATTCAACGATTGACAAGATAATCAAGCTGATTTTAGGGGACTGTTGTTTACTGTAATTTATCAAATCTGAAAGCTAATTTTGCTACTGTTCTTTTCAAGTTCTGTTATAATTTCAGTTATGCGAAACAACTGGCCAATAATGATATAACAGAACTTGAATAGAACCTTTACAGAACTGAAAATTACCTTTGAAATTTGATGGTTGTTAAAATTTAAAATTCTGTGAAAAAACTGAACCGATCCGCTCACAATTGATCTCAAAAACTGATCCGCCGACGATTAGTCCCTCGAAGTGGTATTTATTATAAAATTATAATTTTTTGTGCATTATTTACCAATTTCAAATATAAAATCGACTTCAAAAATATCTTTAAATAATAAGTTGGTTTGAATATCAAACGAATTTATACACAGTGCCGATTTTTTTTAATACTTTTACGCTGGTATATACAGTATACAGAGAAGCAAATTTTTCCTTGATGCATTTGAATGAAAATATGTTATTCGGCGGCACATCCCTTCGGGGTCACTTAGTTATATTTTGTGTAAGTAGGCATACCGTATTTTCCCTAAACCGACTGCTAATTGTATGTTTAAGCCATGGGGCCAATTGTCGGTGAAATCTGAACTGAAATCAATGATGAAACCAGCGATGAAACATGCGATGAAACAGTGATGAATATGCGATGAAATCATTGATGAAACCAGCAATTAAACTAGCGATGAAAACGGTGATAAAACAAGTGATGAAAACAGTGATGAAATATGCGATGAAATCAGTGATGAAGCCAGCGATGAAACAAATACAAAACCTGCAATTAAATCAATGATGAAACATGCGATGAAACATGTGATGAGGCCAATGTTGAAAAAAACAGTGATGAAACAAATATGAAACATGTGATGAAGCCAGCGATGAAAAACAGTGATGAAAACAAAGATGAAATATGCGATGAAACATGTAATGAAGTCAGCGATGAAAAAAACAGTGATGAAACAAAGATGAAACATGCGATGAAACCCGTGATGAAGCCAGCGATGAAAAACAGTGATGAAAACAAAGATGAAACATGCGATGAAACATGTAATGAAGTCAGCGTTAAAAAAAACAGTAATGAAACAAAGATGAAACATGCGATGAAACACGTGATGAAGCCAGCGATGAAAATCAGTGATGAAAACAAAAATGAAACATGCGATGAAACATGTAATGAAGTCAGCGATGAAAAAACAGTGATGAAAAACGTGATGAAAACAATGATGATACCTGAACTGAAACCAGCGATGAAAACAGTAATGAACCCTGAGATGAAATCAGTGTTAAAACATGTAAAAAAACAATGATGAAATCATTGGTGAAACCAGCGATAAAAACTGTGATAAAACAAGTGACGAAACATGCGATAAAATCAATGATGAAGCCAGCAATGAAACAAAGATGAAACCTGCGATTAAATCAGTGACGAAACATGAGATGAAATTAGTGATGAAGCCAGCGATGAAAACAAGATGCGATGAAATCTGTGATGAATCCAGCGATGAAACGAAGATAAAACCTGCGATTAAATCAGTGATGAAAACAAAGATTTGAAACATGCGATGAATCATGTGATGAAGCTAGCGATGAAAAAACAGTGATGAAAACAAAGATGACGCCAACGATGAAAAAATAGGGATGAAAAGTGAAACGAAATCAACGATGAAACATGTGATGAAAACAGCGATGAAACCTGAGTTGAAAACAGCGTTTAAACCCGAGATGAATCAAATATTGTCGCTGGAGACGCCGCTCGCCACGTCCCTGTCGTCAGAACTCATCTGATGTCTACAAAAATGTTTTAAAACAAAATATGCCACGCCCCAATGTTTCGAAAAAAAACAAAACAAACTGAGGGCAGGGGACAGAATGTGTATGAAAACAAATAATGTTTTGTGTACAAAGCGTTTTTGTCGCAGGAGACAGAGGTGGTTTAGAGTTAGAGCAATAATTAGGTAAATCATTAGTTTTCTGTTTAATTTTTAAAAATATTTTCCACGGCTGAGTGGCGCGCAAGACCCGAGACCAGTTAGAATGGAACCGTAAAAAAGGCGTGGCATACACTAAATAAAATAATTATTATTCACACCGTTCATTATGTGCATTCAAAGATAGATAGCCCCTGCGTGCAAGTTGCACGAACTGCATCAACAGCACGATTAGCTCGCGTCATCGAAAAAACGCGAAAAATCCAATTTCATTCGCCTCTTTGGACGAGATATGAAAATATTGTAGACTTAATTGCCTCGTAACAGTACCTATTTGGGAATATATTTAACTGCTGTTACGGCCATTAACCATACTGCTCTCAGCCAGAAGAGTTCAACCTAATAAATTATTAATATTTTTGTTTCAGAACATTGCTCAATAACTCTGCGGAAAATTGTAATAATAAAGCCAATAATTTTATCACCAAATTACACTTTGTTATTTTGATAAATCTTTATATTATATTATGCTTGTACTCTCTTCTGTTTGCTTGTATTCTTTTCTGTTTTCTTGTGTCATCTTCTGCTATTTTATTTTGTCTACCTTTTTTCTTTCGTTTGTGTTATTTACCTTATCTGCACACATCTTATTTGCAATTACATAATATATAATAATTTTCTTGCATTTTCTTCCGTTATTTTCTTGTATTCTCTTCTGATTGCTTGTATTTTTTCTTGTCATTTTCTTGTATTTTTTTCCGTTATTTTCCCGCATTTTTGTTTGATTTTATTGTCTTCTGTTTCCTTGCATTCTTTTCAGTTTTTCTTGTGTTATTTTCTTGTATTCTCCTCTATTTGCTTACATTCTCTTCTGTTATTTTCTTGAATTCTCTTCTGTTTGTTTGTTCTGTTTGCTTGTATTCTCTTCTGTTTTTTTTTGTGTATTCTTTTCTAATTGCTTGTGTTCTCTTCTATTATTTTATTGTATGCTCTTCCCTTTGTTTGTATTCTCTTCTGTTATTTTCTTGTAAACTCTTCTTTTTTGCTTCTAATTTCTTCTGTATTTTTTTTGTATACTCTTCCGTTTGCTTGTATATCTGCTGCTATTTTCTTGTATTCTATTCTATTCGATTGTATTCTCTTCTATTCTTTTTTTGTATCCTCTTCTTTTTGCTTGAATTCTCTTCTGTTATTTTTCTATATTCTCTTCCGTTGTTTTTTTGTATTCTCTTCTGCTATTTTCTTGTATTCTCTTCTGTTTTCTTGTGTCATCTTTTGCTATTTTATTTTGTCTACCTCTTTTCTTTCGTTTGTGTCATTCATCTATTGCACATCTTATTTGCAATTATATGATATATAATAATTTTTGTTATTTATTTTTGGGGTGTTATGCCGTGTTTTGCTACCTCCTTCTTTAGCCAACGTTTCGGACAGCGTTACAGTGTCCATCATCAGGGTAGATGGGCTGATGATGGACACTGTAACGCTGTCCGAAACGTTGGCCAAAGAAGGAGGTAGCGAAACACGGCATAACACCCCAAAAATAAATAACAAAAATACTTTTGCCGTGAAAATCTAAAAACATATCTGAATATGTAATAATGTTCATATAATATCTTTTAAGTGAGTTTTTATAATTTGATTTTGCGTTTTGATCACTTGCGTGTGAACAATCTATAAAAAAAATGCCTAGTTAAATAAATAAAAAGTATAGCTAAAGAACTAACTATAACGCCGGTCCACCGCAGAGGTAGAGAAGGTAGACCGCCACACAACTCTGCACTAGTGCACACTCCTTGCTTCATTCGCATTCATACAAATATACCTATACTTATTTTCTTCTGTCTCTTGGCAAGACTCAAATATTTAATGAACTTATTCGAACCCAAATCTAAAAAGTCAAGCATTTGAATTGAAAAAAGCCACAAATGTAAAAAATAGTTATATATTATTTAATTAGTAAATATCTTGTTGCATATCCCTGATAGAATATAGTTTGTTACATTGGTTTGCGCATGCGATCGCGTCACGGTGTCCGATCCCCGTCCCATCCACAGTTGGGGCGAGTGACGGTTTTGGTGGGTGGGTCGTGACGGTGACTGGATCATCTCTAGGACTGGGATCGTCATTGCTGAGGACCGTGATCCCATTCCAATAGTCCTGGTAACCAAGGCTTCTGAAATTTCAGAGACACCCGGGTTCTCACAGTACTACACAATGCTTTGGTTAGAAGTAGCCTTGAGAGTGATTCGATAGTTTGGAGCCCACACCAAGTGAAGTATTTCCCTAAGTTGGAGAAGGCTCAGAAGAAATTTCCGAGATTTCTTTACCTGAGGGAGTACGGCTCCTACCCGTGGCTCTACCCTACCGATTTTCTCTTGGGCATGCTTGGTATGACCCGTCTACGGGTCAGAAGGATGTGCTCATTATAACACATTTGACTGATTCGTGGACGGTTAAAAAACTCGGTTATTATGGAGAGCATTAGTTTCTATGTTCCCGATGGTTATCTCCGCCACCGAGAGCATAGACTGTTTTATCTCCCGGCTTGCAGAACTAAATTGCCAATGGTTATGCCAGTCGGGAGAGCAATCTTGTTGTTAAATACAATCACTTTGAACATCGATATATATATTTAACATCAATGAAGCGCAATTTTTGAAAGCAAGCTTTATTGCTGTTAATCTGATTGTGCTTCATTGATGTTTAAGTTGTTTAATTTTTTTAAAATTGTTTATATTATTTAAATTGCTTAAATATGCTTTAATCTTAGTATATATTTTTTTCCCATTATTTCTGGCTTTCACCTTTCAAGGGTGTTCTAGGCCATCATTCAAAATTACAGAGAAAGGAAAGGTGAATCTATATATTAATTTTATTTAAATGTGCAAATTTAAGAATTATATGGAAGATTGGCGTCGAGTTCAGACTTAGAAGAGAAGAGATGTTGAATTGAGGGGAGGCAATCTTAGATAACGCTTTTTAGAAAAGAGGATATTTATTTAGAGAGGGACAACCAAAAAATATGTGGTCTAAAGTTCCCACTTCTAGATCACAGAATGTACAATCTGGGGGGCGAGGACGTGAATTTTAAAAAGGTGAGAAATCCAATTCTCATTCGAATAAGTGAGGAAATTTCTTTTTTGGAAAAATGGGGGAATTTTTGAAACCACGGTTTTGATGGGATAGTCCTTTGTATTGAGGCGTAATCTTAATATTTTCTCTATTTTAAAAACGATTTGAAATTTTAATTTTGTTATGTTTTTAAAGTGAATAAATTGAATTGAATTGAGTTCTCCACTCCTCACGATCCTGTGCTGCATGACACCGATGTTTTGGACGCCAGTGATATTTGATCATTCCAGCGCATTTCCTCTGCTTCTTCTGCCTTCCACTTTACGAGTTACCATAAGCACGCTCAGGCAAATTAGTTAATAAAAAAGTTAGTTAATTCCTACATAAGTCCAATTTTTCCAAGAAGCGGTCTAGTCGTGCTTGAATTGGGTGGGTGGTAGTTCGGTGACTCAGTGGGTTGACTTGGTGGAGTGGTACCCAGTGAGTGGGTGGATCTAATCCTAACCCAACCAGTTAATAATAAGATGATAATCGATTCATAGATCCTTAGCAGTCTAACACTCCAACTGTCATACAACAAAGACCCCGCTATCCGCACGAAAAATTTCGATTTAGAGCAGTCGAGAAATTTAGTATCAAAATCAGATCACAGGAGGTGTATTTGCAACACGCGGGTAACTATTATTAAAATGTAAACAAATGGTCTGGTTTGGAACCTGGCTAGTCGTCGAGCTTCGGAAATAATAACTTCCAAACATTTCACACATTGGGCAATTAATTATTTGTGAGTAAATGAAAAATAATGTTAATATATTTATCATAGAAATATAATGAAATAAAAAATAAAAAATAAGAATAAAAAAAAATCTTTTTTTATAGGTGTCAATTTAAAATACAAATTACCTATTTACGACGGAAACATTTGTCGTTTATACATTAAAATTACTACCCAAAAAATGCATTTTCAACAAAGTTTTAATTTTTATTTTGCTTTTCATTGTATTTGTAAAATAAACACAGTAAAATTATTTTTATAATATTTTTCATTTACTCACTATAATTGCCCAAGTTGCCTTTAAAATCATAAAAAACTAAAATCTTTAATGGCCTATATCTTATAATTTAAAGCAAAAATAAAAAAAAGATGCTCACATCCGTAATAAATTTTGATATACCTTTTGATTACAAAAATAACTTTTCAGTTTGGTTGAGTATTTTTATCTCAAAACCAAATTTAAAACTGGACGAAATGGGCCGCGTAAACGTTACTCTTAAAGTCCAATATCTCCTACTTCTTTACACCTTTTTGGTTATGGTTTTATTGGATAATGTGTAAAATTAAATTCTTCAAAAAATGATGGTAAAACATTTAAATATTTGTGCCTGAGTTTCGAAAATTAAAATAAAACATGCTTTTTGGCGATGTTTTTTTTGTGAATAAATCAAAATAGGCCATCTGCCTATTGCATAAGGAGGGTTATTGTTAGCGGACTGATGTCGAATTTGCATCACCTTAATTAATATTTTCTATCAGATTCATCCGACGCATCTCCTGTTTGTTTTGGGATTCGTCACGGAGCAATAAAATAAATTTCTTTTAGCCATAATAATTTGATATTTCTTTTTGGACTTCCTCTCCAAAATTAACGTGTTAAGAATAATAAATGCGATTCATGTACCTACGCACGCAGTATATTTTGTAAGCATGTTATACACAGTGTTTGGAAACTCGTAGTATAAGGGGGAACCTGGTGAATCTACGTGGTTCCATGCCAACTGAGAATAAAATCAACTCAACACCTCTTTGAAAAGTTTTGAATTTTTTTTTATAGCCCATAACCCTAACCCTAGCCTAACGTAACCTATTAAACCATTTTTTTTATATTTTTTTAATCATCACTCTTTAAGAGAAATATAAACGCTAGAAATATTTCGATTCTCATGCCATAAAAAATTTAAAATCGCGCGTCTTATTTGCACGAGGCAAGTAAGCGAAAAAGTGGTTTTAATTTATTTTGTGCATAATTTTATAAGAATGAAAAAAGTTAGAACATACATAACCTCAAAAATTGTCTTAACCATAAAGGGGTATTTTTAAAAATTGTTTTTTTATTCTTATTTTTATTGGTTTACGCTAATGTTTTTTGTTATGTAAATAATAATTTTATTGTAATTCCATTACACAGAAAAACTAGTAAAAGCATCATTTTATCCGTAGCATATTTTTTGATGTTCGTATTGTAAACCGATTCGCCGTAAAGATGAATATAAATAGTATCTAAATAGGATTTCTAAATAGCTTCATCTTAAGACCTTTCTGAGATGGTTCTGAGTTGGTTTCATTCTGAGTTGGCCGGTCACCGTGTAACGCTACCCGAGCACGAGGGCGTTACGTCACCTGGCGCCACCCCCGGATTAGAAGAAATTTATATAACATTAGTAGTCCATAATCATAGTAATATATACAATATTATATCTACTTACATACGGTTATGATTTACGATGTTAATGATGTCCAGGGGCGGATTCGAACTGTCCGAGGCCTTTCTCCAACACCAATTTTAAAAATAAACTACAAAATACCTATACAAGTTCTCATAAAACAGTTCTCAAAAGCCAGTGGAGAGGATTTGTGGATGAGGCCAAATCCGACCCTTTTTTTACTTCTTAGGGGATGCTGTGTGGAGGGTCTTTTTAAGGAAAGGAGGGAGAGGAAGTTCTGGGAAACACAAATGTATGAGGGGCGGGTCTGGGAGTCGTTATGTCCAAGAGTGACGTATGAATCCATCTTTTCAACTGCAGCGAAAGGCGATGGGTCGCGAGAGTCCGTCTGGAGAGGTCAAAGGCCTTCCTCAACGAGTCTCTCTCGATCCGGCCAGCCATGCTGTAGGTGGCAGACGCATTCGCCGCTAAGACCTAGAAAAACCTCATCCCATGAGTCCGGGCGCCTCTACTAAGTCATCAAAAGTAGCGAACCACTTGGGGAGACCTATACAATAAATGATACCCGCGACGGTGGTACCTACTTCCGCCTCCCAAATTGTTAAACCTGATGCTGGCGCGCGACCATCCAACCGGAGACCTTTTGACCTGTCCGGCTGGACTCTCTCAACCCATCGCATTGCACCGCAGTGGCAGGAATGGATTCGTCCGTCCGTTACTCTTCACTGACCCCCTTCCTACCTACCCATCATACTCTTTTCCTTCTCAAAATTTCTTCTCTTTCATATCCTTAAAAAGACCCATCACACAGCATCCCCAAACATGATATAGGCCCTAGGAAAATTGTTTTCCTTAGAGCCTCCTTGGTGGAGAAAATGTACAAAAAAATATAGCGTTATCTGCTTCGATCATTCCAGATTACCTGCCATTTGACTGCTACCGGAGTGAATACAATCACAAAGTGCGGCCTCTAAAAATTATGGGTATATTTGTCTCTCTTATTCATCTTCGTATGACGGAAGTCAAAGCGGGATGCTGATGTTATTCAGCCAGTCGACGGCAACTGGATTCACCTGACTCAGCACTGACGCACCACAGATAAACTAATAAAGGGGACATTCGTCGGACAATCCGCCCCTGATGCCATGAGACAACTCTGCATTGTAAATCTATAAAATGAGTATAGCTAATGGCGCACCCAGCCTATTGTTATATCAGGAATCGCACGCTCCTAAGTTTCTTGTTCAATAGATTTGGGCCCAAGTTAATTACATCCAGTGGGTGACCTTAAGGGGATTATATTATCTCTTGTGACCTACATAATGCTGTTTTTCCAGGTTCGTCTCAAAAACTCTTTTAAAAATCCAAGTTCGTAAAACACTTCGGAATTTGTTCATGATTCATGAAATCACAGTGGGCTCTGATATCTTATTATCAGGCGGTAGGAGTTATCCGGGCCCCGACCTTGAGGTTGCAACAGTATTTATTAAGATCAAGATCATGGCTTTACCGACATTTAGGTGCCATCTATGGGTAACCTAATAAACTACTATCTAGTGCGATACTGCCATCTATGAGTAACCTCTCAAAATACTCTCTAGGATACCACACATAATAAATAATATGTAGTCCTAAGTCTTATAGCAACAATTGTTGGAGGGTTAATGAAATTGTGGACAATAACGATTTCTTATAGTTTTATTTTCATGATATCAAGCACAAGAGTCTCAACTGCTCCCAGCCGTTAGTGAGACTGTGCCATCCCCAATTGGGATATATTGTGAGGCTGCAGGTAGTGAAGAGCGGAAGGAGTTGGGAAGATGAAGGTGGGGAATTACCAGGTAATTCAGATCTGGTCACCAAACACAACAGCCATTTCAAGTAAAGTTTCAATTCTGAATTGTGGTCTCACACCAGGGCGATACTGAGAGTATCTTACACCCTGAAATCGCAAATATACTATATATTATTTTGAATCAACTAATTGTCGACTACCACAAATTGATCAAATAAAATTTATTTGCGCACGCCGAGATTTGAACCCGCGAGCTTCGGATCGCTAGTCAAGAGCCCCATCCCTCGACCACAGAGATATACCTATCTATTTTAAAATATTTTTAAGAGAAAATTATTTTGATTGCCATTTGTGGAGAATTCAGACTATCCATGATTTTTGACGGGTCTGCGCTAGTAGGTAAAAAAATAATCTATAATGATTTGTAAATTACAATTGTTTCTGTAACAGCTGTTTGCAGAGCGCCCCGGAGGCTTAGTTAGTCATAGTCACTGAACAGATAATAGGTTCCTGCCTACCTAGAAATGTAATCTATAACTAAACCGATCGGAAAGAAAACTGATGTCGCCAAAATGTTTTCCGACTCGGCCCCAGATAGAGAAAATTGTTTTATCTGCCCAAGAAAGATTGTCGGGTAATTTTTCCCCTGTGGTCGAGGGGCAAGGCTCTCAACTAGCGATCCGAAGGTCACGAGCTCAAATCCCGGCGAGCGCAGATAAATTTTATTGAGTGATTTGTGTTTTTAAAATTTTATCATTTAAAATAATATAAGGTGTATTTGCGGCACGTTCCAGAGTGGAAGATACTCTCAGTATCGCCCTGGTGTAAGACCACCATTCAGAATTGAAACGTTGCTCGAAATAGCTTTAGCCGTGTTTGGTGACTATATCTGAATAGCCAGGTACCTCCCCGCCATTCTCTTCCCCATCTCCTTCCCCTCCCCACTTACCTTCAGCCACACAACATACCCCAACTGGGGTGCCATAGTCTGGTGCCATGCCACTGGCTCCAGACGGGAGCAGTTGGGACTCTTGTGAGATATACACAATAAAAAAAAATGATCACGGAAATTACACCATTAAAAGTTTCGCAGAGGATCTTCATTAAAGTAATATTAAAAAAAATGTACCTTCTCAACAGAATCATTTTTTAAATTGTTTCCGGTACCAAATGTCGATGACATATTCAAGCAAGCTTCCATTATAAAAATGTGTAAAGAAAAAAATAACAAAGAATATCAAGAATTTTACAAACTAATGACAAATGGAAACCAATTTATTATACATAATTTTAAAACAACTCAAATGCAAAATCAGTATATTTTGCAAACCATAAAAAAACTATAAAAACCTTCCTTCTGAATTGCGCTGTATCATCAACCAATCAGAACAAATAAATAAAATTGAACAATTTTTCAAAAAAACTTAAAAAAGTTAATATTTTCCACAAAACATATTATAGCATAGCACCTAATTAAGAATTGTGGCTCCCTTATCAGGCACAAGAGCTCCTCTTTTCTGACCAAAAATGACCAAAAACGACCTTTAATATAATATTTTGTAAAATATATATGTATATATGTAACGCATATTTTTTATATTACAATAAAAATATATTTTTTAACAGTTAGGTACTTTTTTACATTTATTAGCTCCACACACGAGGCCCTGAGGAATATATAGTACTCCTACACGGCCAGGAAAGGAAGGAGAGGAAATTCTGGAAAGGAAAAGGGTATGGTGAGTAGGAATCTGGGGATCAGTGTCCAGGTCATCTGGTCACCAAAACCTAGAAAAACCTCTCCCCAAGAACCCGGGCACCCCTGCTAAGTCACCAAACGTAGCGAACCACTTTTACTACAAGAAACAACTACTTACACGCACAAAACAGGCTATTAGGATCTTAGTTTAGGTTAACTAAGTAAATCGTTCGTATTTAGATTGTAACGAAACTCACGCAAATGTCAATCCACACAAAAAAAAATGGCGGCAAAGGAATCGTTTTATGCGGGAAACTTTGAACTTTGAATAAAAATGGAATTTTAATGCATCTTTTACCATCTATCCAAACGTAATTGTTTTTTCTTTGGAAGTGAAAACTTCTTTAACACCGTTGTGATTTGAAACTCGATGAAACGAAAAATAGCGACACTAAAAAGAGACAAAAACGAACATCTATAGGATTAAGCCTGCGAGAGAATGAAATAGAATAATCGGTCCCCTCTTTAGCCTCCCCACTCTTGTCTACTTTAGTTTTCTGAAGGTTTTATTTCTACCGCGTGTGAACAGCAGACAATTTTTTCTTTTAGTTACTAAATTGACACGTAGTAAAATTTCAAAAATCTGTGCCTAAGAAAAGTGTGGCGGTTAGAGGAATTCTACAGAATTTCGTTATTTGTAATTTTTGATTAATTTCAGCAGAAGTAGGGGGAATTGAGCTTACTTCAGGCGCTGGACACGCATACAGTACACTTCTGTCGATTTATCGCTTCAGTGGTTACATTAATCATTATTTCTACAGCCAGGTAGTTAGTTACCTGAGATAATGTATTCCATCAATGCTCGTCGCTCGCTAAGGCAAAAAATGTTACGAACCTGTTTTTTTTTAAACTAAAAGAAAGTGAGAAAAAAATCTAGGTCTATTGTAATTTAGCATTTTTTATTCATTGTTGATGTTTTGTATGAACTATTACATAGATGTTAGCAACAATTGGAGATATTTTTTTTAAATTATTTAAATTATTTTGCTAAAATCATGTATGACTGAGGAAAATAATTTGCCTCAGGGCCTATGTCATCTTTGAAGATGCTGCGTGGAGGGTCTTTTTGAGGAGATAAATGAGTGAACATGGGTCTTGAAGAGACCCATGTTGTAGGGGGAAGGAAGCACAGAGGCCGGCAAATCGTGCCACAGCCGAGTCGTAAAAACGACCCGTTCTCATGTGGCCAATGTCAACCGTGTACAAATGTTGGGCGCGTGAACGTACAGAGCGAATGAACGCAGAAAGGATAACATATGACGCAAATGTGAATGGTAGAAGAAGTCGTGGACGCCCGAGAAAGACATGGCACGATGAAGTGAATCGGGGACCTGTCAAGAGTCAGAATAATAGAAGAGTATGTATGAGACGAAGACCGTGTTGTTTGGCGATCCGTCCTCTCTGGCTACCCCAGCGGAAACGGCTTGATTGTTAGTTAGTGTTTGAAGACGTGTGCTAGCATGTTTTTGGCATACAATTGCCATATCTCCAAAACACAGATTCCATATAGCAAATAATATATCTTGAGTTGATAATTGATTTTATCGGCCTACTTTGGACCTAAAAGTGAAGTCATGACTAACGTAATTGTTTCATTATTTAGCAGCCTTTGGAGTAGAGTCTATAATTAGCTCATCACAACAGTGTGCACTCGCCACTGAGCCACTGAGGTCATCAAAACATCTTTTAATCATCTGTTGATATCAGAGACGGGATCGAAGATGTGTTGCCTGTGTGTATGTGCGTGATTATAAACATATTAAGGATGCAAATTAGCGATGGAACATAGGTATCATTGTACTGAATGTTTAATATTTTAACAATTCGCTAATAAAATTAAACGGAATTATTTATTTTATTGTTTATTTATTTATTATTTGTTTATTTATTTGTTTATTTATTGAAGGCTTTTACATGTACACGTTATTATAGTATTTTAATTGTTCTCTAGATTTTATGTCCGGGTTAAATCTTCCTCACAGGAAAAACTTAATCCTTCCACACACTTTTCCACAAATGCTAATCTAGTCAATTCACGCGATGTAATTGCATTGTATAAGTATACTAAATACAAAACTATACAAGAACAACACGTCAACCTACCAGAGACCATATGGGAAAATACTTCACCGACTCCAGATATTTTCATATCAGAGGGTTCGGCTCGATAGAACTCCTAACTGAACCGATAAATCCTACCGATCCCTCAATATAAATATTTAAAAAATCTTTCGTAATCCTACATGTATTTAATATGACTGATTTTTGCATTATTATTATTATTATAGTTACATAAGTTATTTAACATTGTATTAAAAAAAATATTAGCTGAATTAAAAAGAAATGACAATATTAGAATAAAAATAATAAAATTTATGTCAGAATTTTAGAAATTTATGATATAAATTTTGGTAAAGAATAAATGAAAATATCAACGGAATTGAATTTATTTCCAAGCCTATGAAATCTTTGGATAGGGGAGTTAATGAAATAGTTAGTTTTTGGCGGATAAACAAAGTTCTGGAAGTCTCGTGTCACGATTTGGTAATCGGAATATTATTAGTTTTGTTAAGTCAGGTGCGTCAAGTGATCAATTAACTAATTTGAATAAAAGTTTTATTTATTTTATTTATTCAAATTAGTTAATGGATCACTTGACGCACCTGACTTAAAAAAAACTAATAACATTCCGAGTACCAAATCGTGACACGAGACTTCCAGAACTGTTCTTTGTTTATCCGCCAAAAACTATTCAAACCAGATCGCTCTTGGTTCTTCTACACGATAAGTCAGTTAAATTAAGTAGTTTCATTAAATTATCATAATTAATTTGTTCAATGGGTACAGAGAGTTTGAAATTAATGAATCTTAAAAATTTATGTTGAACTCTCTCAATTTTTAATTGATGTGTTTTATAGTAAGGGGACCAAATAGTTGAATTGTATTCTAAATTACTTCTAACTAAAGCAGTGAAGAGAATTTTAAATGAATAAAGTGACGTAAAATCTTTAACTGTTCTTAAAATAAATCCCCAACATTTCATACCCTTATCAATAACTTCATTACAAACTAATATATTTAAAAGAAAAATTACATTCTTATATTGCTTAGACATTATTGAAAAATTATAAATACTTTTGATCAAAAAATTTGGTTGTCTGTAAAGTCGGTTTATGGACGATAATTTTACGTGATAACTTTAATAAAAACGATGCAGTGGAAGAGAAATAAATGGGTCATAAGCCGAACGCTTAGGCCGAACGCTTGTTCCGCGTTCTCGCTTGTACGCTCGGCTCAGGCGGAACGTGACAATGAGTCATGCTTTTTCGTGCATGCAGCCGGCGTTCATCGATTTATAAGACGTTATCACGTCAAAAATGATTACAAAAAGTACATAATTTTAATTGTTTTATCATCACGAGTTTTAGCATTTTTGAATGTGGGTATTTATCAAAGCAAATTTGGAATGAAATAAAATCGATATTGAGTTATTATGTTAAAATGCTGGTATGGAGAATAATTAATCTTTCTCATCGGAACCACCCTGTTCCATTGCAAGGGTACGATCGCAAGACCATCGTTCGACGAAATTTAAATTCTCGGCCACTGGTTTGGCTCTTAAAACCCACGACCGTAAATAAATAGACAAACTGAAGATTTTTGTACAAAACAAGGGCGCGAAGCTTTTTTAATGATTTTATTTTAAAATTAAAATTCTGAAAAGTAGCTCTCCCAAGAAATTTATTGATTTATTTCATTGCGTAATTAGATGGTTTGAAATTTAAGTTATATAATACAAAATTTTATTTGAAAATTTAACAAATCTGCCAACGACCTACGGTAAAACCTTATTGTACTAAAAATAATCATATTTTCTCGAATTTAAAAAAAAAAGCTTTAATATATAAAAGTCTTTCGAAATCAATTTATAATTTTTTGTGGAAAAGAGTCAATACGTCCTAAAATTTGATTTAAAAATGACATTTCCTTGTCTGTTTATTCCCTCTTAAGCCTGCAGAACAATGAGATTTTAGCGAAAAGGATAATTAATTCTTATTTTTATTTTTAACTAAATGAGTAAAACCTTAAATAATTGTAATTTTCTTATTGCTTGCACTGTCCCAACTCTTGCCTAGGTAGGCTGTTGGGGTCTGGTCTTCTCGTTCTCAGGCTGTATTGTCTTCGATTCTGGGTATAGCTTTCATCCAGGCCGTTTCTCTGCAATATTTTAGAGCATTGAGTCATCCAGGAGTTCTTTAGTCTGCCTCTGTCGGTGAAGCTCCACGTACATTGCCTGTTTCACTGTGTGGTCTGGTGGCCTCCGTGTGTCCATATCATCTCAACTGTCGTTCCTCCAGCTTACTGTTAATGTCCGTGACACGCAGACTACCACGAATGCGTGAACTTTTAATTCTATCTTTTATTGCTTTTAACTCCTGCCGTCTATATTCTATCCTTGTAACTATATTCCATACTTTCAAAATTATCGTCACGGCTAGTAGTATTGAGGGGTGTACGGTGACGTAACGGTGCGGTGTGTGCGAGAGATGCATGAAAATTATGACTTTTTTCTTTGAGAGAATCAGACTTACGTACATTGTGTATCTCACCCTTTGAAAGAGCTGTTGTAGCATTATTGTGTTGAGGAACGTATGTTTATTGTCTTTTTATAAAAGCGCACAATTACACATATTTTTTAAATTTATCTTATAAACGCTTCCTTCACAATTACTGAGCCCCTCTGCCTGTGTTTGTGTGCACGTGTATAATATGTATTGTGTTGCCTGATTGCCATATTGGCGCCATGTCGACCAGAGGCACGACTGACAACACACACTTTCCCGCTTTTCGCCATATTTGGTAGCGGCGGATGATGCCTCCCACTCAATACAACAATCCAAGAACACAAGAGATGCGGTACGGGCGTGTTTCGTAATCTAAAAGTCTGATCATTCTTTGCTTACATTTCAAAAACAGAAATTAATTTCATCCTCTTAATGGCGCTTTCCCATCTCATCTTCATTTTATCTATGCAATAGATCATTGAGAAGCATGTACCTAAATACCTTTGAAAACAATTTATTTGAAGCCGCGGGGTGTGGGAAAAGATGTATTAAAAGTGACACTATCTACTATTGAAATTTTCCATTCCCTCTCACAATTACTCCAAAAAATTATAAGCCTTTATAATTGCATTGACGGCCTCCGAGGTCGAGGGGTAAGTAAGTACTCGACAGGGGTCTGGAGGTCGCGGGTTCAAATCCCGGCGGGCGCAAGAAAATGTTCACATTCCTCTTCACCTCCGCACTACCTTTAGCCTCACTACATACCCCGATCGGGGATGCCATAGTCTCACTCGCATCGGGACTCTTGTGCGGTATTCACATAAAAAAATGGTGACCGGTCAACTCAACAATGTGCAACTTCATCACTCTTTTGAAAAGTCATTTAAAGTGATGCAAAAACTTGTTTAAATAGGTTACGTTAGGTTAGGTTATGGGCTATTTAAAAAAAATCATCATCACGTTTAATGACTTTTCAAAGGAGTGATGAAGTTGCACTTTGTTGAGTTGTCACCCTATGGTGGAACCCTATGAAATAGACCAACAGATTTCTTACAGCCTTATTAAAAAACCCCAAGAAAATTTTATTGATTACGTGATATTGTTATTAGTAAAGATGTAAAAATGCAGTTCATCGGACACGCAACGGATATACCGTTTAACGATCGTTAAAGCGTTTTTTTATTAATAAGGCTGTTAGTGTTTAGATATTAAACTAGTAAATACTAGTAATGAATGCTTAAAATTATTTCGTACGGGTATCATTTATAACTTACCTATATTTTTTATTACTTTTATTATATTTTCTTATAAAATTATTATGACCACGACACACTGAACCCCAGATTCCTACCCACCCCTTAAACCCTTTTCCTTCCCAGAACTCTCCCCTCCTTTCTTTCTTTAAAAAACCCTCCACACAGCATCCCCATAGATGACATAGGCCCTAAGGGAAATTATTTTCCTCAGGGCCTCCTGTGTGGAGCTCACGTAAAAAAAAAAAAAATAATATTTAAAATTTAAATAGATGTAAACATATATAGTTGTTCTCTTCTATGCACAAGCATCTGCTTTATTAGGAGACTGTTTGAAATATTACATTGTTTGATGTTGCAAAATTGTAACACTACAAATGTTTCAAACAATAAAACAATTAAATTGCATTGGACCTGTATCATATTTGAAGATGATGTATGGAGGGTATTTTTAAGGACAGAAAAGAGATGAAGTTCTGGAAAGGAAAAGGAAAGAGGGGTGGGTAGTAAGTAATCTGGGAGTCAGAGTGTCCAGGAGTGACGGAAGTCCTCCCACTGTGGTGAGAGGTAACGGATCAAGAGAGGTCAAAGGGTTGCCCTCATCCGGCCTCTACCGATCCGACCTGTCATGGCGTAACCCGGGCACCTCTCTCTGGAGGCTAAGAGTTGAAAGGTCCTATGTAAATATGAGAATCATAGATTTTCCAATTGGTTTTTTTTATTTTTTACATTAACTCCACACAGGAGGCCCTGAGAAAAACAATTTCTTCCAGGGTCTGTGTCATCTGATATGCTGTGTGAAGGGTCTTTTTGAGGAGAGGAAGGAATGAACATTGGTATTGAAGAGACCCACGTTGTAGGAAGGAGGAAACACAGAGGCCGGCAAGTCGAAGAAGCGACCCGTTCTCGTGTGACAAATGTCAACCGTGTACATATGTTGGGCACGCGTTTGGCGTGTTTCCCGACTATGCACCGGTGCCGATGGGATCAATGACGCGAGTTCCTCGGAGCATCTTCCATTGAAATATCGGTAGAACAAGGATAGCATTCCCACCCGACCCAGTGCTCTAAAGATTGCAATCCGTCTCAAGCGGACCGCCCGTTTCTGCACAGAGTTGAGGGTATTTTTCAGGTATTTTGGAGATCCAGACCAGAGGTAATTGTGGGGCGCACTTGTGGTTTGTACCGGGCTAACAGTTGTGTATTATTAAAGTATCTGCGGGCCCTGTACAGTACGCCCAGTTTTTGAGAGGCTAACTTTACTCTGGCTTCGTTATCACTGGCCGAATAGTACCCTTTACACACAAGAGTTCGGAGCGGGACGTGTCCCGCACCACTTCAGCCCGCCGTGCAGAAAAGTGAAGACCGAAAGTAAGATAACGGTTTACAGCCCAGTTCACTGTGAGACTTTTCTGCGTGGCGGCCTGAAGTGGCGCGGGGCATGTCCCGCTCTGAACTCTGAACTGAAGTGTGTAAAGAGTACTAATATGTCTCTGTCCAGCTGAAATAATAATGATGGCAGAATAATTTAGCCGTTCTGGCGGGAAGTGAGTCATCGTTTGGTGAAAATGACGTCACAAACCCTCCCTAGTGATGTCCATAACCACGTCGATATCTTACCACCGGGTAGGTACTAGTATTGTAGATAGGGATTTAGCTCGCACCCACTTCCAAAGGGGAGGTATTTATTTAAGCTTGGGGCGGTTGTATGATTCACCGTTTCAAGGGTAATAGAGGCAAAGGACTTGACATATATATTATAATATATACAGACATATATTATGTAACATAAAATAGTAATTATACATCCTAAAGAAACACTGGGATTTTTTAAAAATGGTTAATATCGCACAAGAGTCCCAACTGCTCCCAACCGTCTGGAGCTAGTCAGTCAATTCATTGCATCCCTAATTGGGGTATGTTCTGAGGCTGAGGTAGTGGAGAGGGAGATTAAGAAGAGGAAGGTGGGGAAATAACTGGCTATTCAGGTCTTGGATGGTGGTTTTTGACCATGCAACGTTCCGACCTTCAAATCAAGAGAATGAGATTGTCTTCATGAGGTTTCGAAAAAAAAACACTCCACTCCCTTTTTCATCCATCCAAAACAGTCTTTTGACACTTCTTGATGAAATTTTGCACACTTGACTTTCAAAGTGTGCAAGTGTGTGTCTTGACTTTCGACCACCACAACACGGGCATGTGCCTAGCATGGTGGTCGAAAAATTCTAAAATTTATGTAACCAACATTTCAATGAATAAAGAAAACTTAAAAAAAAAAAAAAAACCAAGAGAAAGGTGACTGTTAACACCCCACCTTCTTTTCCCACACCCAAAACAGGTTTTTAATACTTATTAATGTAATTTTGCATACTTGACTTTCAAATCAGGAGAATGGTGACTGTCTACATGAGACTTAAAAAAAATACCCCAACCTTCTTTTCCCACACCCAAAACAGATTTTTGACACTTATTGATGTAATTTTGGACACTTGACCTTCAAATCAAGAAAAGGGTGACTGTGTCTGCATGAGAATTCAAACGAACATCCTCTTTCTTTTCCCACATTCCAAACAGGTTTTTGGCACTTCTTGACGAAATTTTGCACACTTAACGTTCAAAATAGAGGAAAATTATAGTCCACATCTTATTTCTAAAAGAAACTATAGTTTGAACATATATAACAAGCTTTAGGTATTGGGGAGGGGAAGGAGATGAGGAGAAGGAAGGTGGGGAGTACCTGGCTACTCAGATCTGGTCACCAAACAAGGCTAAAACCATTTTAAGTAACGATTCAATTCTGAATGGTGTTCCTACACCAGAGCGACACTGAGAGTATCTTATAAATATTGTGAAATAACACAAATTAATCAAATAAAATCCGAATAATCGAGAAGATGCCATGCCACATCACCACGGAGGCCATCACAAAGTACAATAATACAGATATAGTATATTACAATGTATCAATATTGAACAATGTAAAATAATTTAGAATGATATATTGTTTTATGTTCAACGAATACAAATAAAGTGTTAAATGAAGATTGATGTGTTGCGGAATAAAATAACTAGTGACCGACCGAAGGTTCGGTTTCGGTTTTGGCAAAAAAATTTAGTTTCGGCATCTGTTTCGGTTTCGGCAGAAAATTTGCCGATCCTTCGGCCGCACCGAAACTCTGCATTCGTGAATTATCGCGCGTCGTTCGACTGACTTCGGGTGAGTTCGTGGCTCGTGTGTCACTCGCCATCATCAGCTTATATAATTTTTGTTTATTTAATTATTTATAAACCGCAATTAAAATTCTCAATTAATGAGGTCCTTCCCTCATAATGTATGTGTTGATTATTGATAAATTTTTGTTCCGATAAGTAGTTAACATGTTTTTTGTTTTTGGGGTGTTATGCCGTGTTTCGCTACCTCCTTCTTTAGCCAACGTTTCGGACAGCGTTACAGTGTCCATCATCAGGGCAGATGAGTAAATGATATTGGTGAGAGTGTTTACTTATGTGTGTCGAAGCGATACCGTGCTGCCAGCTCCATTTCTCTACGAGCTGGTGTTAGAAAAAATTCAGCATGGTTTTTGCCGTCAATTACTGCTACACGGCTACACGGCTATTACGGCTACACCAAAGCTAAACGCAAAAAACCATGCTGAATTTTTTCTAACACCAGCTCGTAGAGAAATGGAGCTGGCAGCACGGTATCGCTTCGACACACATAAGTAAACACTCTCACCAATATCATTTACTCATCTGCCCTGATGATGCACACTGTAACGCTGTCCGAAACGTTGGCTAAAGAAGGAGGTAGCGAAACACGGCATAACACCCCAAAAACAATAACAAAAATACTTTTTGGCCGTGAAAACCTAAAAACATACCAGTTAACATGTTTTGTTAATTTTTATAATTTTTGTTTGTTTTATAGCAGTAATGTCAAAAAAAAAATATTTTTTCACATTTGTACTTCGATTATTGTTTTTTTTTAATTTCATTTAACACATGTTAACTGTCCGTATAAATGTAAAAAATAAGCCAAATTTCAATAAACAACAGATTTTTAACATGTCTAAAAAAGTTCCGGTTACGGTTTCGGTTTCGGCCGAAACTGAGACAGATACCGAAGATTCGGTTTCGGTAGAAAGTTCTGTTTCGGTCGGACATTAAAAATAACAACGCCGATCTCCGTAGTAAGGGGCCATCCATAAATTACGTCACATGAATTTCATGATTTTTGACCCCCCCCGTCCCTGTCACACCCCCTCCCCCTAGTGTGACGTCACATATATTTCAATTTTTACATTTAAAAATAATTAAAATTCAGATTTTTACATGTGACGTCAGAGAGCTGATGATGCCCCATACCCTTTGTCACACTTCTCTACTCCCCTCCCCCCCTTAAGGTGTCACGTAATTTATGGATGGCCCCTAACGGGCTGCCCAGATTTTGATGGCGTTCTATCCTCACACTTAACGCTATAACATAACTTACCGTTAATCGGGATGGACTGAACAAATAATTTGTATATGTATCATCTCTCTACCAATTTGAAGTAAATCTGTCGTCAGTTTTTGACCTTATGCAATCCCAGATAGGTAATGATATCGTTTATCCTCTCATGGAATCTCTGCATATCTATTCAATTTCTGCCCGGGAATGGTTACTCTGCTGTAGATCACGTTTGGTGACTACGTAGGGGTACCCGGGTTCATGGGGTGACGTTTTTCCAGGTTATGAGAACCTCTCCAGCCGGACTCGACCCATCGCCTTGCACTGCACTTAGAGGGATGATTTATACGTCCGTTACTCCTGGACGCATTCACCCCCAGATTCCTACCCACCCTTATCTTTTCTTTAAAATACCCTCCACACAGCATCCCCAAAGATGACAGGCCCCGAGGGAAGATATTTTCCCAAGGCTTGCTAAGTTTTTTGAAAAGTACGAGTAGGTATTTCAACATTTAAAAATGTTCCATGAATTTCAGCAGAAGAGGTAATAATGAAAAAATTACAAGTGCCCAGTTCTTAAACGTATAATGCTACCTCTCTTTCTTGCACAGTAAATAACAACGGTCGAAAATGAGACGAACGGTGAGCGCATGTCTGCACCCCACCAAAGGAAACATACAATCATTATCATACATCTCCCTCACAAAAAAAAATGAATCTCAATTCCCGTCGCAAAAAAGGAGTAGGTACTTTGGAGGAAACACACGGTATTGTGAAATCTTGAGAGAAAACTAATTTTGACAAAAGTGGGAAGGCTACGAAGCGCCGCACAAAGAGGAGACCGATTATTCTAACTCATTATCTCGCAGGCTAAATCCTGTAACTGTAGATGAATGTGTTTGTGTTTTTTTTAGTGTCGCTTTTTCATTTCACCGAGTTTCAAATCACAACGGCGTTCACTTAAAAAAAAAGTTTCATAAATTTCAGCAAGTTATAATGAAAAATTGAACTTACACACAGAGGTCACGCACACGTCCACAATACGACACATATTATGTCTTCAGTTATGTATGGACATCCATTGCTATTAGGTGTTGCGTTAAATGTCAAAAATAAAGTTTCTTTCATCAGTTAAAAGGTCAATTTTATTTCGTAAAAGCCGGGTTCGTGGTAAGCGCCAACATAAGTATTGAAGGAAGAAAGGGGCTGCGAGGGAAATATGAAATAAACAAAGCGAGATGTGAGATAGAAGCTGCATCGACTACTTCATATTAGGAGCTTAAAAACTTCAAATGTTCAAGGGAGATATGCAAGAAATCGGTAGAAATTCAAATAGTGCCGCCTTAAAAAAATATATGTTATTTTTGAAGATAATATCTATACAACCCCCAGGCTGAAACGCAAATTATATGAAATTCCCTCGATAGAAAAAAAATCGCAAAGTATGCTCCGAATTTTTTTTTATTTTCAAGCCTGTCTCTATTATTTAACAAGTTATTTGTATGAAAAAATTCACAGTGTTTCTTTGAACGTTGTTTTAGACAACCCCCGCGAGATTTTTGCTCTATTCTAAACGAGTCGTGTATTATTAAACATTTTCACAAGTTTCGCTTTAATTTTATCGTTTGAAAAATTAGTGCACTCTCTCCAACACTCGTAATTACATATCTCTCCGTCTTCTTCTTTTCGTGATCGGATACGGCGCCTTAACGATTTTACTTGAAGTAAGGTAAAATTGACCTTACTTCTGGCGCAGTACAAGACCATTTATTTCTTCAAGGTGGGGCCTACATGCATAAAACACAATTACCAGAATCAGTGTATAAATAAGGCTCGAAGGTTCAGATCTGTGTGGGAAAGGAGTTGTGCGTGTTATACCGTATCGGGTCTCCATCCAAAAAAATATGCGTTTCTTACGAAATTGACTCTGCCTAATAAGGAGACAACCAGATGTATCCGATAGTCCAATCAGTGTAGTTTAACTTAGCAGTGGTGGGTAGGCCTATCTATGGACTATACTGGTTATGAAGGGCCAGCGACAAGTTTAGATCACCGATAATAAAAACATTTATGTGGAATACAATGTACAGATGGGAAAGTGCCTGGATGTTTAGATTTAGCCACCAAACACGGCTAAAGCCATTTCAAGCAACACTTCGATATTGAAGTATGGTTTTTCACAAGGTTGACATTGAAAATATCTACCACTCTGGTGCAAAGTCGCAAATATAATAAATACGGTCCAGAAACTCGTAGTGTGTACAAATGGGGAAACTGGTTCCATGACAGTTGATCCGCCGACAATTGGCCCACCAGCGTACTTATATACAATATGCAGTCGGTTTAGGGTGAATGTGGTATACCTAATTACACAAAATATAACTAAGTGACCCAGAAGGGATGTGCAGAGAGGATGTACCACCGAATAACAAAGGTATATAAAACATATTTATTTATTTATTAATAAACGCCCTTTTTCGGGGCTTTTACATATATAGCATAGTTAGAAAAAACATTTTATTGTACATAACTGAACTGCGTCAATAACAATATTTTATATTTATTCAAAGATAAATTGAAGATGTCCACTGACTTGGTATAATTGTTTCCCTTCATTAGTATTCTGGGCAAAGAGGAATACATATGGTAGTTAGTCCCAGAATTTCTGCACAGAAATAAATCCTGACTTCTAGTATTACGAACTGGAATTCGGAAGCTTATCAATTCAAGTAATACCGGACTATCAACTAAATCAGAGGTTCCCAAACTTTTTTTCTCGTAGACCACTTTCAAAATTTTACAGGTTTCGGTGGACCTCCCGCTGGAACATTCCTACCGTATTCCCAAAACTCGATAACCGTCCCAGTACAGTACACCCATATATTTTTTTTAATCGGACATATAAATTGCGATTTTGGCACCCCCTATATCTGCCGCCCGGGACAAGCGCCCCGGTTTGTCCCCCCCCCCTAGATTCGGCCCTACTGAATGCAGCTGCGAGTTGTGGTCTGTCACCACGGGGGGGGGGGGGGGGCGTAATGGGATATGAGACAACCCCCGTCGAGTCTCCCGTGGACCCCTGGGGGTCCACCTGGACCACTTTGGGAATCACTGAACTAAATCATTTAGAATTTTATATAAAAATACCAAGTCAGTGAAAATTCTTCTGTCTGACAATTTGAAGAATTGTACTCAAGTTGGCTTCTAACATAAGCATATATATGTTCATTCATATGCATCAAGGAAAAATCTACTTGTTTATAATAAATACTGTGTATACCAGCGAGTAAGTACAAAAAATCGACAATGTGACATTCATTTGATATTCATACCAACTTATTATTAAGGGTATTTTTGAAGTCGATTTTACGTTTGAAATTGGTAAATAATGCTTTAAAACAATAATTTTATAGTAAATACCTTTTCGGAGGGCCAATTGACGGCGGATCGACTGTCGGGGTCACCATTATAAGTTATATCATAATTGAAGTCGATTTTGCGATATTAACTTTTTGATTTCGAGAAATAGAATCGAAAGTTGGAAATTTTTTGCTCAATATCAAAAAAATTGCTTGCAAGTGGGTTAATATCAGCTGTTTTGTCTTTTAAAATGCGGCGCATTTAAAAAGACAAAACGGTTACGAAAGTTTTTTTAACCCTTTAGATGCCGAATTAAGTGAGAAAAGATTAAAAAAAAAAGAAATGTTCAGATCGATAAAAAATGTTTTATTTTATGATGTAGATTCAACATCTTTTCGCTTGTACTAAGAGTTTCGAACATCGTGTATATTATTTTAATTAATAAATTGTGAAATAACACTGATTAATGTATCGTCGGCGTATAAATGTGATTCTGTATTGGAGTTGTCACAATAATGCGTCAGATATTGCCTCGATGTTGTTTGCGAGGTGTATGGAGAGAAATCAAGTATAATAGTTCAGGGCTGTCAATAATTAAATTTATCCGATTGGATAATTTTAATAAATTTAGTTAATACAGAAAATCATAATTGACAATTTCCCTTGTACCCCAATTCATCTTATCAAATACCGAAATTGTTTCTCGAGCAGATGAGATATAGATATCTATGCAAACAATCTCACATATTTCAAAAAACAAATTATCAAACTCCTACCATGACACTTCGTGGAGAACAGTTATGTAGCTGCTTTATTGTCCATACCCTTTCTTTCTTTTCTTCTCTTTCTCTGCAGGGTATTATATTTGACACTATTATGTTTTATATTTCATTTTGATTATCATTATTTCTTTTACCACTGCAAGCATTTCCGTCTAGTAAAAACTTAACATTAATTTCTCATGCTGTGAACATTTCTAATTGGAGTGTTAATATACCAACGGCAATTCTATTATTTTAATAATTGTTAACACTCTGTAAATGTTTCAAATAATAAATAAATAGATAATCAATTTTATTAGTCTGTCTGGGGCCTATGAGTCGAGAAATGTCAGTGGTAGGGTCTAACACACGCTTTGATGCAAGATTAGTTGGGCTCCTTCGTTCGATTTTCCCGCTGTTTATTCTAAGTACTGCAGTGTAGCTAGTGAAAAATTTGGTCCTTCGAGCCGGATTTCTTTGTTTGATTATAATGACCAATTTTGAATCATTTGTTATCCTGTTTCGGGGAGTAGGGATCGGGGTTGGGTGGATCGAATGTAAACCAGTTATTATAAAATGATATAGGCGTCTTTAATGATGAATCAATGAATTAAACAAATAAAGAAATCTAACGACAATATTAGATGCTCCAAATGAAGAAAATGATGAAAATCGTACAAAAACAAACAGGCGATATAAAAAGTTTTATAAATATTCGAGATGACAAGACAGGCTTAAAATTAAAAAGATCTTTTTTTCCTTCGCACACAAGACGGGAATGTTTTTTATATTCAGACGGGGGAAATGTACAAAATGTTAAATATAAAAAAATTACACGCGAGATGGTAAAGAATGGCGGTGACAGCGGCGCTGGTTCTATACTAATAAATAATGTCGAAGCTCGTACAGCCAGTATGCTGTACTCGTATGTGGCAACATATATCTCTCAGGCGCGCGCCGTGGTTTAGTGAAGCTGATGATGGGGGACAGACGAGCTAGCCAGATCTAGTAATCTGTCTAGTTCTCGTCCACCTCGGCCTCCTGTTCTTCGTCGAACTCCGCCTCCTCGTCAGCCGTGGCCTCCTGGTACTGCTGGTATTCGGACACCAAGTCGTTCATGTTGCTTTCGGCTTCAGTGAATTCCATCTCATCCATGCCTTCTCCTGTGTACCAATGCAAGAAAGCCTTGCGTCTGAACATAGCGGTGAACTGTTCGCTGATGCGCTTGAACAACTCCTGGATGGCAGTGGAGTTTCCGATGAAGGTGGCGGACATCTTCAGTCCTCTGGGGGGAATGTCGCACACGGCGGTCTTCACGTTGTTGGGGATCCATTCGACGAAGTACGAGGAGTTCTTGTTCTGGATGTTGAGCATCTGCTCGTCGACCTCCTTCATGGACATGCGGCCTCGGAAGATGGCGGCCACCGTGAGGTAGCGTCCGTGGCGGGGGTCGCACGCGGCCATCATGTTCTTGGCGTCGAACATCTGCTGGGTGAGCTCGGGCACGGTGAGCGCGCGGTATTGCTGGGAGCCGCGGGAGGTGAGGGGCGCGAAGCCGGGCATGAAGAAATGCAGGCGGGGGAAGGGCACCATGTTCACAGCCAGCTTCCTGAGATCGGCGTTCAGCTGGCCGGGGAAGCGGAGGCAGGTGGTCACGCCGGACATGGTGAGGGAGACGAGATGGTTGAGATCTCCGTACGTAGGCGTGGACAGTTTGAGCGTTCTGAAGCAGATGTCGTAGAGGGCTTCGTTGTCGATACAGTAGGTCTCGTCTGTGTTCTCAACGAGCTGATGCACGGAGAGGGTGGCGTTGTAGGGTTCCACCACGGTGTCTGATACCTTGGGGGAAGGCACGACCGAGTAGGTGTTCATGATTCTGTCGGGGTATTCTTCGCGGATCTTGCTGATGAGGAGTGTTCCCATACCGGAGCCAGTGCCGCCGCCAAGGGAGTGAGTGAGCTGGAAACCTTGCAAGCAGTCGCAGGACTCGGCCTCCTTCCTCACCACGTCGAGGACAGAGTCGACCAGCTCGGCTCCCTCTGTGTAATGTCCCTTGGCCCAGTTGTTGCCAGCGCCGGACTGTCCGAACACGAAGTTGTCTGGCCGGAAGATCTGTCCGAAGGGGCCGGACCTGACTGAGTCCATGGTACCGGGCTCGAGATCCACGAGGATGGCGCGGGGGACGTACTTGGAGCCGCTGGCCTCATTGTAGTACACGTTGATACGCTCGAGCTGAAGCTCAGAATCTCCGTGGTATGCGCCGGTGGGGTCAATGCCGTGCTCGTCTGAGATGATTTCCCAGAACTGTGGACAAAAATAAGCACCAATTAGCTAATTGCAGATAACATCACCACTCGTACAAAAGACATTCATTAGTTAAACATCTGACAGCCTACCCCAAACAAAAAGACAGGTGCATTACCAACGGAAGTGACATTTAGAAAAATCACCAGTCAGGCGAGTCGATGCCACGCACAGGGATGAATTTAAGGGATGGTTGGAGACAGGCACCGACAACCCCAACAAACAAACATTAATAATACACAAAGTGACTTGTCGCATGACCAAATTAAGCAACGCGTAACCGTCTATCGTAACTAATTTTAAATTGTCAGGATATATACTTATTGACTATGTTTTACAGGCTGGAAAAGTTGTTAACAGCACTTTCTTCCATGAAAACGCCATTGACATCTAACAAACCAAAGTTTTTACAATAGTGCATGCAATAAGGAACTCCGGTCCATTTTTTTTATTTTTAAAGTTAGTTTTAATAGTTTAATAATTGTCAAAGTTTTAATTTTTCAAGATCCCCGTAAACTACCGTATCTAGTGTGAATCGTGTGACGTCATCATGAACAAAAGTTTTAGTTATTTTCAACAGATGTTGTCATTTTGTATGGAAGAAGCTATGAAAGTATTTAATAAGTAAAACGTTATATAGGAGGAATTATTTATTTATTTATTATTATTATTATTATGTCTTGTAGGTCAACATATTATATTATTATATTTTTAATATTATAACGAGAGAGTGGTATAAAAATTGTTTGAAATTATTATTTTTTTAGCTTTACGAATCGAAATCAATATTATGGAAACCGAAGCGTCAATTTTGTAGGCAACTGGAATCAGCTGTTCGACGCCCGCCATTTTGAAATTCAGAATTGGAGCGTTGCGACAGGCATTACGATGTTTTCGGACAGTTAAAGTTTTTGAATATTTAAATAATATAGATACTCTATTTTTGATACTGAATTATTTAGGCCGAAATAATGTTTCAATAAAAACAATAACTATTATATGCCTAAATCTCTATAAACCAATAACACGGAATGTCGGATGGCTTGTCATAATTTTCAATACAAATACACCAGGTGACTGGAGAATTATAGAAGCGGTGAACGTCACGCCCCAAAAATCCAGTAATACCAACTTGACAGGGTGTTTTAAGACACCTGTTAAAATGGACTTTTTAATAATTTTTTTTAAAACTACGTTAAATATTATTCAATAAAATTTATATACCTATTCAGAATCAGCTTTTATTGGTCTATATGAAAATATATTTTTTAAAGCCATAATATTTTTCACTGGAGTTCCTTATTGATTTGAAAATAAATCTCGAACGTAGTAATATAGTTTCAGAATCAGTTTTTAAATGCTCTAGTTAAAAATGATTGTCATTACTGAGTGACTGTGCATTTAATGGTTTCCTTAGTATTCGATTTCACTACGGTGTTTTATGGATATGACAAGCTTTACTAATGATAACCTATAAAACATTCAATTCTTGGATATAAAGCTGATGATTACGCAATGTGAATATAATTATCACATTGCCAACAGCATTAATAAATAACAGCAAATAAAACGACTCGTCTCCATGTACGGTCATTTCAGCACGAATCTCGAACAACTTAAACAGGTACGCAGAGGTTGAATGCGATAACTGGTCGGTGATGTCATATGTATTTTTATTTAGCCGCTGTCGAATCAGTGAACAGCACTTTATTGTGACTCAAATCTAAATATAAAACAATAACAAACAACTGTTGATGTAGGTTATCAAATGTGTTGTTTTTTTAGATTAGAATAAAAAGTTTTTTTTGAATGTTAATGTTATTTTTCAAGAAATTATATTTTTTTTTAGATATAATCGGAATCAACTTTTGCTAAATTCCGATTTTAGAACTGACATTTATTTTGGTTCCATGCCAACTGAGAATAAAATCAACTCAACACATCCTTGAAAAGTCCTTAAAAGTAATGAAAAAAATAATTTTAAATTAGCCGATAAACCTAACCTATTAACTAATTTTTTATCACTCTAAATGACTTATCTGAGATGGTTCTGAGTTGGTTTCATTTCGAGTTGTCCGGTCACCATTTATTTTTTGTTATTTATTTTTGAGGTGTTATGCCGTGTTGCGCCAAGTCCTTGGCGCAACACGTCCCAAGTTCAAACGTTGCCTAAAGTCCTTTAGGCAACGTTTCGGACAGCGTTACAGTGTCCATCATCAGGGCAGATGAGTAATGACGGGTGATGATGTTGGCTGAAGAAGGGGTTGCGCAACACGACATAAACACCCAAAAATAAATAGCGAAAATTCTGCTGACCGTGAAAATCTAAAATCTTATTTGATTTTTATTTCGTATATGAAGTGCTTTAATATTATTTTAATACCATAAAGGTGCGTTCACGTCCGTGTATTTGTGAGTGATTGCCACCAAAAGTTGAAAGAATGCATTTTCATCGACAACAAGTCTATCTGCCGAGTTTCAGCTCGATCGGATATCGGGAAATGGGTTCTGATAGTAAAAGACACTTGTTATGAGAGCAAATGAGAAAAATGATTAAAAGTCATATTCTAATGTACTTTTTTAATAAGGTCTCATTTTAGAACGTGACTTTTGTTGCAAATTCTTAGCTGCCCTTTTGCTTATGACGACAAAATGTTACAGAACCGGTAAAATTTCAAAACGTTTAATTGTGTGACCGCATGTGTTACCACAGTGTCACAAATCGACGATCAACGCCATTTTGAATTGTGACATTTGAACGGTCCAAAACCTCAATTCGGCGCCATTTCTGTCAAACGTCAAACGAAAAATAGCAGACAGGAATGATGCAACGCGTGGCTTGCGATCAGCGCCGACAGTAGCGTGAAACTGACTTCAAATCGACAGCTGCCGCGTAGCGCCGTGTACGAACACTAGCAAAATCGTATGGGCGGTACTCTCAATGCGGTTTTTAAATTTTCAAAAATAACAAAATGCCGACAATCGGGGGTTAACGGGATGCTTCGACTATAATGATAACATTCAAAGTGGTGGAGCTAAGCGTCGATTTGTGACGATGTCAAATAATGTGACGGTCGGCCAAACAACTGCCAACAATCCATAATATTGGATTTATTAAAACATTCGGATGAATATTGCTATAAATTATGTGCTTACGGTATACTAATAATAATAAATTACTTATGGAGTGTGATATGACTCACTCACCGACACTCGTCCATTATTATTCAACTGGACTACAGAAATACATAATATTATGTATGAAATAGCCGGTGGAAGACAGGCAGGAGCCCGACGAATATTAAATCAAATTGAACGTCGTATCGCGTACGTGACTTTAATGATTATTGTTTTGACAAACTAACTGCGATACGGCTTTGTAATAGTAATAAAACTTTAACTGGAAAAATCACATTTTTTCATCATTCGATTTTTTATCACTTTTCAAAAAATATACGATTTGTCATGGAAAATGAAACAATTAGGTATACGGAATGCTTTTAAAAGGGAGGCATTTATTAAAGGTAAAAAAAACTTCACGTGAAGAAAAAGCAAACAGGAATCAACTAGCGCAGACCCTTGAAAAATCACAGGATATTGTTAGTAAATAACGCATCCTGGAAAATGAAAAAAATCGCGTAGGTACGTTTGAAAAATCATGAAATTTGATTTTAACAGCTAGATTAACCCTAAGAGTTTTTTTAGACAAAATAAATACACCTATAAAATATAGATTTAAAATTATTTTATTTACTTTATATCCTGTCTGAATTTAAGACACCTTCATGATGAAAGAGATGTGATGGGCCTTTTTGGCCCTGAGCTCTGTATGACAATATTTCAAAAAGTCGAAGGTAGGTACTTTATCGCTAGTCTGAATTAGTGACACAATCAGTTCCAATTTTGAAAATGACACTAAAATTCAATCCAAATCCGAGTTCAATTAAAAAGAGTTACTCACTGACAAACAAACACAACTGAAATTAGTAAGTGTGATGATTGATAAGAAGGTGTGTGAAGAATATTGAAATTACAATTATATAGATACTAGTAAGTGAATTACCCGCATGTATCGCTGTACCGATTCGTAAGAAATCTGATGCCGCCGATTTAAATAAGATATTACGACTCCTAGACCCCAAACAGACCGATGAAATTGATTATCTGCCCAATAACGAATTTCGATATTTGATCAATTTCATCAGAAGTGAGGAAAATTTGAGCTTAATTCAGGCGTATGGACACGCCCACAACACACTACTATCGTTTAATCCCATCAGTGGTATGAAATAACCCCATGCACTGCTGATTTCCGTGAAATTAACCAAAACGGACACCTACTCGCTTGCTGTCTAATAGTTCATGACATCACCGCCGCCGGTCTGGCAGCATTATAAACTCGCCCATACAAACAGCAGAGCTGTGTGGACAGATCGGAAAAATAATAATCATAAATATGTAATATAAGCAAGTGCCGGGTTCCTACTTCTTTCGAATAAATTCGAGAAACAGGGAATGTGCGTGTTTTGACGAGAAAATCGATTGCAAGTACTTTATACCGCATGGGTTTTGGTATGGGGGGTAAGGGGGAGAATTGATTTCCCCAGTAAACGTGGCCGGCAAAACGGGGCCAGTTGTTTTAATGCTTAATTCGGGTTATCGTACGGAAAATGATTGCGGATTTCAAAATTGGTTTACAAGATTAAAAAATAAATTTGAAAGAAAATTAGAAACTGACTTCGGAAACTATATTATTTATCTATGGTTATAAAACATGATATAAGTAAAATGAACTAAAAGTCACGTTGTTTTCCCTAGATTTGAGTTAGGCAGAGGGGATGGACCGCCACACAACTCTGTCGTGACACACACTCTTTGTTTCGTTCACATTCACACATCTGATATTCTGACTTTGGTTTGTTGTGTATTCTCAAAAGAAGTGATATAAACTCAAAGAAAGATAAAATTTACCCTACTTCGCAAACAGACACGTACATAATACATTTATTTGTTGAGTGTGTACACAATCTAGGCACATATATTATTGTACAATATTAATTAATTAATTTAGAATATTGATTTCTATAAAAATAAATGATCGAAAATACTAACTTCGGTTGTGTGTCTGTCTGTGTAACTCTGGTTTAATGTTCAATGAACTCTGATTTATTTTGAATTTAATTATCATTTTTAGAATTGGACCTGCTTACGTGATGAATTTAGACAACAGCTCAAGTAGCTATCTAAAACAATATTTTAACATATAAAATGATTTTAATTGTCATTTTCAAAGGAGGAACTTTTTATTTTTATATGAATACCCAACTGCTCCCGTCTGGAGCCAGTGAGATTATGGCATCCCCAATTGGGTTATGATGTGAGGCTGAAGGTAGCGGGGAGGGGAAAGAGACGGGGAAGAGGAAGGTGGGAAGTACCTGGCTATTCAGATCTGGTCACCAAACATGGCCCTAAAGCCATTTCAAGCAACGTTTCAATTCTAAACGGAGGTCTTACACCAGGGCGATACTAAGAGTATCTTTCACTCTGGAAGGTGCCGCAAATATACGATATATTGTTTTAAATGGATAAATTGTGAAATAACACAAATTAATCAAATAAAATTTATTTGCGACCTTCGAAATGCGAGAGCCTTACCGCTGGACTACGCCGCAAAACTGAAGTGTAATCCGAGTACATTGAACCAGAGTTATTTGCTTTCAATTTAAATGTCATCATCAAAATTTGAATTGCTTGTGTGAAGACTTGCACAAGCTTTTAAAGTACCTAAACTATTAATAAAATATTTTCAAAATTGGAACTGATGTGTCAAAAATTCGTACCGCGCTAGTAAGTAATAAATTTGAAACGCTAATAAATGTAATGAACTATCACGCTGTGTTATTAACGCGAAATTATTTAATTACAACTTTTAATTAAAAACCGTTCGCCGAGTTGGCGTTCGAGTTTCGTTTCGCGTTTCGGCCGAATGCAGGCGAAATGGGTTAGAAAATCATTATACAAAAAGGCCGACATTCAGAGCGAAACGGAACGGCCACAGCATATTTCTCACGACAGTAGAAGAAGTAAGGTGTGGAAACAATTATCCAACGGCTAACAATTAAAACCAGTTTCTGTTATACGTCAATGTCAAGTTTACTATTATATGAAGTGTGCAGATAGACGCCTTCGTAGTACACAAATAATTAAAACTTCGAGATTTTTTATTATTTGTGTACTGTGTCTTCCTCCCATACAGGTGCTTGGGATACGCTGGATGGAATTGTGGACTGTCGTCAACCTGGCCCCATTGTCTTGTCTTTATTTTATCATACTAACAACACATATTGTATCTTGTATTTCCCGCTAAGCACTTGGATACTGCTTACTAACAGCATATGCAGGGACACTGGAGGTCTAGATTCGTTCTAAATTAAATGTAGCTTCGTTCTTTCAAAAAAATTAGAGCCCTTGCGAGAGCCTTGGAAGGAGTAACCATCTGTTACTTATACCAGAAAGGCTATTCCCTAAAATTTGTGATAAGAGAATAATTTCTTTCGCGAGAAGTGCTGTCAGATTTGTGTGATCTTCTACGACTGTTATTTGGTTTTTCTATCGGCCGATGTCAAAATTTCAGATGTGAGCTGTCACGTATTTTAGTTTGGGTCGTTTTAAACACGAATTCCTGCAAGTATGCATGATTAATTATTCATTTAACAGCCGTAGAAAATCGAGGGAGAACGATCTCTTATCACAAATTTTAGGGAATAGCCTTTCGGGGCGAGTAAGTAGTGGATAACCTCCAATGATTGAATACTATCATTTTACATAATTTAAGGCACATTTGCGGCACGTTCAGTGGAAGACACTCTCAGTATCGCTCTGGTATAAGACCAACATTCAGAATTGAAACCACGCTTGAAATTGACCAGGTCTAAATAACCAGAAACTTTATCACCTTTCTCTTCTTTGCTTTCAGCCGCCTCACAGCATACCTCGAGCGGGGGATGCCGTAGTGCCTCCGTACTGACGCTACTTACAAGCTACTCGAGCCTCATGCGCGTAGCATGCGCGCCGCTCGAGAGTACCCCCCGTACGAATTTACTAGTGTTCGTACACGGCGCTACGCGGCAGCTGTCGGTTTGAAGTTTCACGCTACTGACATTTGTGTCTGCTATTTTTGACGTCTGACAGAAAATGTCTCACTGGCTCCAGGCGGTTGGGCCTATTGTGCGGTATTCACATAAAAAGTCACCAAACTGAAGCTATTTCAAACAATATTTCCGTTCTGAATGGCAGTCTTCCAACAGGGCGATACTGACAGTTGATTTCCGTTAGTCTGTCTATTATTTGCATTGCTGTTTCGACATTCGACCTATTTATCAGTACTGCATTGTACAAATTGTGAAAGGGGGTTACATTGTACAGCGGCGAGAATCGTGAAATACGCTGATATCAAATCTAAAGCAAAACAATGAACACATTATTGTTTTAGGAATTATTAAAGTCTCATCTGGAATGAAACTTTCACGTATCATAAATTCAGATTCTATGAGATTTTGCTTTCTGTTATTATACTTGAAAAATATTGTCACAAAAATATTTTACACATGAACACGGTCTGTTATTTGTATTTTCGTTATTACCTTTTAATATTTATTGCTCGGTTGGGGATTCCCCTGAAATATTCCTCGCTTGCCACCCGTGTCATTCTCATTTCTTTCGTATATTGTAATTGACGTGATTTCGTGAAGGGGATTATTACTTATTGGTTGTTGAAAAAGTTGTCATTCTGTTAGTGATCAAAAAACAAGGTAAATGGATTGGTTAGTTATTTTGGGGGGGGGAGGGTGACACCACGTTATCCGCCCCGGGTGCCACTCATCCACCCACTGCATCCAGTAAAATCGTCAAAAAAACTCCCTAAAAACGAAATTTGAGTTGAGTATTTAGTTATACGTAAAAGCGTACCCTCTATCTGGGACAATAATCAGATTACTCATAAACACAACCAAATCAATTATAATGCAGAAAATCTTGTTAAACAAAACTAGCAGTTAAAAACTAGCTAGGCCCTGCGGGCGGTTTTGGTTCGTCTTCGCCCAGTTTAAGTGTGAATGACCATTTTATAAATTCGATAGGAACCGGTCCCAAAAATTCCCGGTTTCTCGGATCCAGTGACAGCTAGTCACCGGGACAAAGTAACCACGACAGGCAATGACGTCATATATAATATATAGAGGCGCGGTATTATTAGTCACAATTGTCTGTTACAATAATAGTTATATTATCATCAATCTTTCCAATCCCGGAAAGGTTCACAAAGTTACAAATCCAATAATATTTACCTATATCTGCCATTGGCAGGTTCTCATGCGATCTGTTAACGTAAGTGGCGCGTTATTTTGGCATTATTAGCTACTTGCTTGAATTCTGTTATATTACAAAAGTAGCTTTTTAAAAAAACTTTTGGCATTACTGGCTACTTGCTTGAATTCGGTTCTGTTGCAAAAGTAGCCTTTTAACAAACTTAAAGTACTTGCATAAGGCGCGGCGTCAGATGTATTCGAAGTCGGATTCTTAAATTTCAACCTTACAGACGTAAGCCTATTAATAACAATGTTCATGTTTTCTGGGTCAAAAATACCAGGGTATAAATATTTTAGTGAAAAATTACAAAAAAATAATGTTAAGTAACCTACTAGGTAGGTTTACGGTTGATCTTTTCCTCACAACATCCAGTATTTGAGTATCCTGGTATCACCAGATCCCGGTTAATAGGTTCCTGGTACGTGGACGTACAAATAAAACAAAAATTCTAATAAAAAGTGGTGAAATAAAAATTTGAAACGCACCATTAGTTTTGTTATAATGTGATTACCACAAACATTATAGCGGGCGAGACCCTTCCTTGAGTTGCCGGCCTGTCTTCCAGGTTATTTATCCTATTATCATCAAAATAATACGTAAGAATCATGATTGCCTATCATTACATTACTGAACAATGCCCCTTTCCATTCCACTGACCCTATTACAAAGGGTCCGTCAACGTTCATTACAAAAAAGGTAATTTTTCTAACACGCTTAAGAGCTGGTTCATACAGAGCCTTAAAATATAAAAGATCAACTTTCAACAGCTTGTACATGTATATTATAATGTGGATTCCAGACGGGAGAATTGTACTCGAGTTGACTTCTTACATACGCAAAATTTAACAGTGTAATATAATATAATTTGGTCTTGTTTATGAGTAATCTGAGTATTGTACCAGATAGAGGGTGCAAAACATATTATAGATAGAAATACTTTACGACGGAATTCTTCGAACAATCAGTTCGAATTTTGAAAACGACACTTAAAATTAAAGCAAACTTGAGTTCATATTTAGGCCATATTTATGATAAATATGGCCTAAATATGCTTTCGGGTACTATGTCATTTTCTGATCCCTTTCTACACGTTTCCTTCAAACTGGACGAGCAAGATCGGATGTTCTATAACCGCCTCAAGTCTTGCGGTTAGAATAAATCATACCACAAAGAAATAATGTTCATTTGAAAAAGAGGCTGTGTTCAAATGTTCCTAGCTGCATCGTTCGTGGTTGCCTTTGAATAAATTAATCTCGCAACTGCCGATAATGGAGCGTAGGTTTGAGATGACGATAAAGTTATTTCTACAGCATCCATCTTGCAGAAGTGGGACGCCCTTGGTATATTGTTACGGTGTGACTTGTTTTAAGGCAGGGCGGTGTTTTTATGTGGGTTTATGGACTTGATTCAAATTATAATTGCAAATAGCTGCAACGTACGTGTACTAGTAAGAACCTAAATAAAGTACCTATCAACTGTAATGCATCATGGTGATCTATGGTTTAGTTTCTACAGTTGTCTATGGGCTCTTCGGGTCACATGGTCTCGTTGCCGAGTTGTGCCGAAGGTAATTGTGCGGAGTCATCATAGTTAGCTTAGATAACTCTTTCAATGAGCTTCCTACAGTAGAATACAGGTCGCAATAATTCCTTATTACGAATGTCTCTCACGTGAGATATTATTAATTGTTTTTGTGTTTAATTCGTAGATTAATTTTATAAAATTTAATTTAATAATTTTATTATCAAGTTCTGCAAGTATTTTAGTATGTATTTTTGTTACAGCTGTTTCGGTTTACATGACCATTTTTAAACTGTGGTTAATCCGCTGTTAAGACGATTTTTTTTATAGGATTTTAAATGTCAATGAAGGTTTATTAAGGTACAGTTTGAAAATGGTCTTGTAATCCGAAACAGCTGTAACAAAAATATGAGATATTAGACTAACTATCATGAAGTTTTTCCGCAGGGGTGGGCAGAGAGGACGGACCGCCAGACGACTCGGTCTTGGCACACACTCCCTGCCTCATTCACATTCATACATCGTCTCATACATACTATATTATTCTAACTCTTGACACGGCCCGATTCAAAAATCTGGTTCACTTGATCGTGCTATGTCTGGAAATTTGAAGAGAAAAAATTCAGTCTCGTAAAAACAAAAGAAAAATGATTGAGATGATAAAAAAGGGATCTACGTATATCGATCGCATTATTAAATGAAGGAAAACGATTACCATGGTAGAATAGGAATCTGTACATAGTATTGTTCAATTCATAATAAAGAAAATGGTTACCATGGTAAAACAGGAATATATTAATATTGAGAAATAAATGGAACCATGGAGCCATCTGTTGACAATATTATTTCTTGGTATTTGAGCAAAAATCGGACGTCCTCCACTTCTTTCACCATTCGCATTTGCCAAACATTTTCCTCAAACTCCTTTCTTTGTTCATTCGCTCTACATGCCCGAACTATCTGAGCGTCCCTTTCCTAATCTTACTCATTATTTACATCAACATTCTTTGCGGATCTCCACATTTCCCACACGATCGTACTCGGTTTTACCACGCGTACGCCTTAGGCAACTCATTTCTACAGCATTCAGTCTACTTTCATCCTTCCTCTGCCTGTTCGATGTAAGTATCAGCACTACATTGTGGACTGCTAGCTTCATTTCTTTGGACAGTTTTTTGTTAACGCCAATGGCATTCAGTCCTCCATTTAGTGGAGTCACCTTTAGCCTTCTTTCAATATCTCTTGTTCTTGCCTTCCCATCTCTTGTTAAGGGGATCCAATAGTCCAGGGAAAAATCGATATCGGAATTCACGCCCTTTGTGGGAGGAGTTAAAAAATATTTGAGAAAAAGCTTTTGGAATGGTTGAAAAAGTTATTTTAGAATTTTTTTTACATGTTGATTTCGTAAAGGCCTGAAAAAAACGTTAAATCCTTTTTTACACATTGTTTATTGTAATAACAAGTAAATTTAAAATTGATTTCACGGAACCGAGCGACGTGGAGTCACACGTCTGTTCCCTGCTCCGTCCAGGGCGGTTCTGAAAGAAAGTAGGGTGTGGCAAGCCAGTAGTCCTTCGGTAAATGACATAAGGGTCACTTTGAAAATCCTAATTCGTCGGCTGCCGGCCGTATTGTGAATAACAACGCAAAAATTCATATTTTATTTAATTTTGTGAATATCGGGCGTAAATATCAATTTAATTTGCGATTATCATAAAAGAAACTAAATTTTCTACAATAAACAAAAACCATGTCCGAAAAGATGTTCATAAGTAGGAGAGTTTACACTTCAAAGTGTTTTTTTATAGACCTATTACTTTATTTTTTTCTAGGCTTATTAAAAGACTTATAAAAAAATGACCGATATTTTTAAGGGCCAAGATATGTTCTACACGCAGTATTTAATTGAAGCATCTATATTATTTCTAAGCGATCAAATTTTCAAAACAAAAACACATGATTTTGTGTGATTTTGCATTATTTACTATGGCTTCATCTTAACATGCTTCCCAAATAAGGAAGCAAAGAGTGAGTGCGCTAAGTCAATTATGTGGCGCTGCTTGCTTTCTGCCTACCCCTGCGAGGAACGTTGTGACGGTCAGTTAGTTACTCGACTATTAGACACGATCCTAGAAGAAGTCACGCCAGTAGAAATACCAACATGATGAAAACCACTAACATCTTGATAAATACGAAATGTGCATTCTAGAAGTGTCGGACCAAATGATTCGACAAAAACACCGATGACGTGGTCACCAAGCGACCAGAAATGATGCAGACGATGCAGGAATGTTCAAGAAGTGAATCATCGACTCACTTGAGTCGTGAAATCATAACAACGTTGATAAAAATAAGATAAAATACACGCAATTGCTTTGAATTCTTAGTAAATTTTGTTCCAATTGATGTTCTGTGGACATTTCTAAGTGAATAACTCAAAAGTTTTGTTATTTGGTCAATTTAATGGCTGCTTAATATAAATGAAAATATGAGCACGACCCAAGAGATACAAATGACCGGAACGATTGGGTCGATGGCACCCAATTGGGGAATGTTACGAGGCTGAGAATAGGAAGATGCGGAAGAACTCGGCTCCGATTCGATCATCAAACAAAGATATTTCAAGCAACGTTTCGATTCCGAATGATGGTCTTTCACCAGAGTAACGACCAATCTCACACCATAATTAAAAGCGTGTTTGTTAGTCAAGCCATCAATTTGTTTAAAAAAATAATTATGTAAACTACATACATTTAACTTTTTTTTAGTTTCGCACTAGAGTCCCAACTAATAGACGCAATTTGAGGAGTCATAATACATTCCATCTTGAGTTATTTAACGATATTGCATACTTAAATCCACTCTCTCGGATGTGTCGTCTATATAATACCATTATTACTCACCAATCAGTCGATTACACATTTTGGGAAATGAATATGCTAACATCGGCGACATTTATTTCTTAAAATTAGCGCAATATAAATATGCACTCAAAAATTATTTTTCCATAATGTAACTTTATATACGCAATATGGACATGTTGAAATGAAATGATGATATTTCTCATTTTTATTTCTTGTTATTTTTTGTTGTGATACACAAAATAATTGTATGTTATTTTTAAGTTTAAAACTACTATTATGTAATACTAGCTTCGACCAAGTATACTAGGTCAATGAATACTAGTAATGATATTATTTTTCTTACTTTTGTACTCTATTATATGTTTATTTATAAAAGGCAGTATAGCTGTTTATGTATTTAAAAAAAAAAAAAAATAAAATAAAATAAAATAAAAATTAAATGTGACCAAGTAGATAATATCTATGCAAGCAGTCTCACATATTTCAAAAAGCAAATTAAGGATTTTCTACCACGATATGTCATGGAGAACAATTATGTGATTGCTCTATTATCATTTTATTTTTATTATCAATTTTCTTTCTCTGCAGGTTATGTTTTATATTTGACACTACTATGTTTTATATTTCATTTTGTAGTAACAACTAAACATTGACTACGCATGCTGTGAACATTTATAATGGAGTGTTAATACCTATGTACTTCCCAATTTTATAACCATAATAATTGTTAGCACTCTGTAAATGTTTCTTAAAAAAAAAAAAAAAATTTAAAAAAAACTACTCCCAACCGTCTGGAGGCAGTGAGACCAAGGCATCCCCAACATGGGTATTTTGTGAGGCCGAACGAACTGGAGAGTGGAAGAAGATGGAGTCGAGGAAGGCGGCCTATACTGATCTGGTCGGCACACGGCAAAGGCCATTTCAAGCAACGTTTGCACCAACCTGGCCACATTCCGAAATAAATAAAATTAAATAAGATGTTTTTATAAATAAACTCCTCTTCAGTTTAAAATGTACTGATTTTATACAATGGGTATTTGTATGGGTCTCATTCATAATTATTTACAATAATATCATATATTTAAATAATATAATGATGTCATCGTCTTGGAACTGGCTGCATAAAATAACTCATTGTTCGCGCGGATTACGGTGTATGGACGACCGACCGTTAGTTGTTACTAGCGGTAAATTCAATTGCATCCAGAAATGCAAAACCTACTAAATGCAGCGCTGCTCTTTTGGGACTTGCATCCACTGAAAAGGCAAACAATAGAAGTGTGTCGCAGCGTGTCCGAAGTGAGCGCAAATTATTCCTCACTTCCGATTGAAATTGGTCGAAAATTTTTAAACACCGAATTTTCTTTCTTCAGGTGGGTTTTTTTTTTTTTTAAATTTTTTATTAGTATCTATAGCAAAATTTGTACATAATGTATTTATAAATTGTATTATTTAAAGTATTATAAAGTTTTTTTTTTCACAGTCCTCCTCACTAGGGTTCCCTGTTCTGAGGCGGCCTGTAGTTTTTCCACATTTGTATTTAGTATCCAGTTGTCTTTACATGGTCTTCAGTATGTTTGATAGTTCATTTTCACTTTGTTCTCTCAACCATATTTTTACTTTTGTTTTAAATTTATTTATTTCTGTTATTTTTTTTGTTTGAGTAGTTTAGACCAAATGTTCAGTCTAGTCTGCTAAGTACTTCCTCACCTTCCTCTTCCTTATCTCCTTCCCCTCCCCACAACCTTCAGCCTCACAACATACCCCAATTGGGGATGCCATAGTCTCACTGGCTCCAGACGGGAGCAGTTGCGATTCTTGTGCGGTATTCATATAAAAAATAAATATATTTTGGTGCAAACAGTTAACCACTGGAGCGACAGCGCAATTTAAAACTTTTTTCTCCGATTGCTCGACATTTTTTGGTGATCATTTTGAATATATTCTGCCCAAATTAAAAAAAAAATCATATCTCCGAATTTTAATATGGAGACACATAAACTGATTTTAGTTGTGAATTCACCTATCTTTTGTCGATTATTACATATTCGTAGGATTTATAAAAAAAATATTATAAAATCGTAAACTTCTACGTAATTACTTACAAATAAGGGAAAATTTGCCAAAATTGGCAGCAAAGCAATCCGAGATATTTTAAATAGTGCCATATTGTGGCAAAAAACGCTCCAGTGGTTATAGGGCATTATTTCGGTGTTCCGAGTGTTTTGTGTGAAATTTAGTAGAATGCTCTAAGAATGATCGTTCGATTGAAGTAAATGCAGCAAGTACGTTCTAGAGCATTCCTTCGTGTTCAGATGCGATCGCTCCACGTGGCGGTAAGTATTCTTGGAACTCGCTTCCACTTGTTAGTACTAATGGAGTAATGAAAAATGGCTACAAATGATATAAGTATATCAAAATTTCAGAAAGGTGTCGTACATTAATCACGTGATGTTTTTTAGCAACTTTTCAACCCCCCCCCCCCTGGTGATATGTGGTGAGGTTTTAGACTACTCCCCCCATACCCAAAAACATGGTTATTTTTTTAGTACAAAGTATATTGAAATTTTCAGAATATTATCTTTAAGATGAAGCCATAGTAAATAATGCAAAATCACACAAAATCATGTGTTTTTGTATTGAAAATTTGATCGCTTAGAAATTTTATAGATGCTTCAATTAAATACTGCGTGTAGAAAATATCTTGGCCCTTAAAAATCTTTTAATAAGCCTAGAAAAAAATAAAGTAACAGGTCTATAAAAAAACACTTTCAAGTGTAAACTCTCCTACTTATGAACATCTTTTCGGATATGGTTTTATTGTTTATTTTAGCAAATTTAGTTTCTTTTATGATAATCGGAAAAAAAATTTGATATTTACGCCCGATATTCACAAAATAAAATAAAATATGCATTTTTGCGTTGTTATTTCACAACACGGCTGGCAGCCGACGAATGTGGATTTTCAAAGTGACCCTTATGTCGTTCACCGAAGGACTACTGGCTTGCCACACCCCACTTCCTTTCAGAACCGCCCTGGCCGGAGCAGGGAACAGACGTGTGACTCCACGTTGCTCGGTTCCGTGAAATCAATTTTAAATTTTCTTGTTATTACAATAAACAATGTGTAAAAAAGGAGTTAATGTTTTTTTAGGCCTTTACAAAATCAACCTGTAAAAAAAAATTCTCAAATACCTTTTTCAACCGTTCCAAAAGCTTTTTTTCAAATATTTTTAAACTCCTCCCACAAAGGGCGTGAAATCCGATTTCGATTTTTCCCTGGACTATTGGATCCCCTTAAATACAAATATAATTAGGAAAATTAAGCATCGTGTTAAAAATGTCCAGACAGACATTAAAGTCGCGCCGCTGTTTGGTTTAGAAATCATGCGTTCAACGAAAAATAAATACACGTGAAATACCTCTGATTGTTGAAGAATAAGGAACGAGCATTCGCTGATCTAAATATCCCTAGAGCATCTGCAAGAATTCTAGTTCTTGTTCGTTGGTATTCTTATGGTGTAAGTAAGAACGCTCTTGTTCCGGCTCTAGCTCTACGCTCGACGGGTCTAATCCCACCTTTAGGAGCCAAAAGGTCGTTATTATGTTTGTATGTAAATTGGTCACACATTAGTTTTTTTATAAACACTTCTACTGATAAGGTTTGTTCATTGCTGCAATGGATCATTGTGACTTACAATTTATTATTATAAACGATGACGTTATTTTAAAATGCTTGCAAAATGCATTAGAAGGTACTTTATCTTCGCCATCTGAAATAACATTTCATTGTAATGCAAATTCATCTCGGCAATTAACATACACGAGAAATTTATTTTAGCACCAATTTAGGCAAATATTTTTGTTATTACTTAATTTTAAGCATCACAATAAATTTCAGCACCTTTTTTAAATATCAACAGTTCCTACCCGGTTTCGTCAATATTTACGATACTTTTGAAACAGAAAATTAAAAACAAAAATAACTGCGAGTTGCTTCCAGAACTGACCAGATCTGAATAGCCAGGTACATCCGAACCTTCCTCTTTTTCATTTCCTTTCCATCACATTTCCTTCTTCCTCAAAACATACCAATCGGTAATGCCGTATTATGCGGAATTAACGTAAAACCCTCAAGGCCGATGAAAGCAAAGAGAGGAAGTTCTGGGAAGGAAAAGGATATGGAGGGTGGGTAGGAATCCGGGGACAACGTGTCCAGGAGTGACAGACTTATGAATCCAACCCTCCCACTGCGATGCAAGAAAATGGGCTGGAGAGGTCTAGGTAAGGTCTCCCTCAACCAATCTCTCGGTCCGTTCAGCCACGCAAACACATTGATAACAAAAGCAAACATCGCCCTACGAACCCGACATCCCTGCCAAGTCACTAAACGTAGCCAACCACTCGGGGTGACCTACGGCAGGGGTGTTGGTTATCCAATAAATGGTTCCCGGGGCTGCGGTACCCATACCCGCCTCCCAAACTGAGATTAATAATTAATGTTTTAACCCGTACATTTTTTGCATAAAAAATATCTACACTAGCGACGCCCCAACTGTAAAGACAAGCATGTCGATCTGTACAACATTCCGAGCTCTCCGACGAGGTAAGCAGTATTCAATTCTATTTTAATATTACATTATTATGTAGTACCGAAGACGGGAATGGCTATAAAATACCCGAGAACCACACAAGACTGGTTTACAGCCGTGCCACGGATGAATGCACTCCCGTGTACTAAAAATAAACCGTGTTATTTCCAATACAAACCGAGATCTGATGTTATTATTTTGAAAGTCGGCGTTTCTAACAACAATCACAAAAGGTACGATCTCTACTGAGGAAGATCGCACTCTCTACTCAGGGCGCACATCATCTTTGGGGATGCTGAGTGGAGGGTGTTTTGAGGAAAGTAAGGAGATTTAAGTTCTGGGAAGGAAAACGGTATGAGGGGTGGGTAGGAAATTGGGGGTTTGAATACATTCCTCCCACTATAATGATGTTCCGAGAGAGTCGTGCAGGAGAGGTCAAGGACCCGGAAAACCTCACCTCATGAACCCGGGCACCCCTGCTAAATCACCAAACGTAGCGGATCACGTGGGGTGACTTGTGGTAGGGGTATTCGTTGAATTATTATCTAAAAAGCTGTAATAATTTTACCGACTTGTAGACACGTTAATTATTAATGTGTGGAGTGAATGGCTCGATAAACTAACTATTTTTGTCGACAGAAACTGTCAATGCTACCAAGTGTCGACTAACTGCGTACGATATTGTTGATAAAAAAAGCTTTATGATGTCACTAATGAAAATTAACGGAGCGAACGACTCTATAATCTAACTATTTTAGTCTATATCAACTGTCAAAATCATGGGTGAATTGCCGTCGTGCTGCCAAGTGTCGACTAATTACCGATATTGTTGATAATTTTAAGACCTCCAGCATTTCTACCGATTTATTACATACTAGTTGACCCGGCCAAGCGTTGCTGTGGCAAACGAAATACAACGCCATCTACTGGATGGTTATCCAACCTTTTAACTCACACCGCCATCCGTTAAGTTGCTTACAAATCAAATTCACACCGCCCGCTTGCCAGCCGTCCACCACATACAGACATTCCCCTTTAATTATATATTTCAACCAATTTACAAAAAAAACCTTGACAAATTATATACCTAAACCTTCCTCATGAATCCCTCTATCTATTGGTGAAAACCGCATGAAAATCCGCTAAGTAGTTTTTGAGTTTATCGCAAACAGACAGACGCGGCGGAGGGCTTTAATTTATAATATGTGGAGATTTTCCTAAAATAATTTAAGTATAAAGATCTTTAAAAAATCTTAATATAAAAAGATTATACCTATACGTTCCCCACGCCGAAACTATAATTATAGTATGAAATTCTCTCGATAGAAAACAATCGCAAAGTGTGCTCCGAAAATTATTATAAACACACGAGTTTACAAGCTACTAGCCGGCGAATTTAGAATCTGCTAGTAAACTCGCTCGGTGTAATCATATTATCTATCTGACTAGCAGATTTTACACTGAACAATTTTACTAGTAGATAGTGAATTCGCCGGCTAGTAGCTTGTAAACGCGTTTTTTCAGTTATTTTACAAAATACACGTACGAAAAAATTTACAGTGTTTCATTGAATACTATTTTAGACAATCCCCACGAGATTTTTGCCATATTTTAAACGAGTCGTGTTTTATTAAACATTTTCAAAATTTTCGCTAAAATATTATCGATTTTTATGGTTCTCTCTAGCGCTCTCTCTCTAACATCGAATTTACATATCTCTCCATCTCCTTTTTGAGAGGGTATGCCGCGCCGATCGTTTGAAATCTTCGAATTCCCTTCGCCTTGTTGTATTAACGAAATATTTTTTCTTGTCTGGTAAGCATCATCTATGTATTCTCTCATCTATGCTTGTCTTTAAATAACTTTGTCTATGTAAACTACTTCCTCCCTTGCTGTGTGAATGAAAATAACCTTGACATTCCGAACACCACTTATTTATTTAAACGCGACAGGTTAGGCAGAGAGAATTATTGAAGAAATGCGATGCCATGACTAAATACCGGAAATTTAACTCGGGATGTTTTAAAAACACTGACTGATTCCTGGCAGGGCTATCTATACTGATTTGAAAGAAAACTAATGTCGCCAAAATCACATTAATACCTTTCAACTACTATACAATGACAGGCCAATGAAAAATCACGGGATATTATATTTCCAATTTTGAGAAAAATGAAATAATTTTCTATTAAAATTATATTATGGGTAGGTACCCCCTATTTTATTGCTTGTCTGAATTCTGCAGATTTGTGAAAAATCACGGGATAAATAATAGTTTCAATTTTGAAAAAGGTAATAAAACCATTATATGGCAGGTACCTAGGTATCGCCAGTCTGAAACCTGCAACCCATGAAGAATCACGGGATATTATAATGCCAATTTTGAGAAAAACAATTAAAATAATTTTCTATTAAAATATTACATTATAGGTAGGTTACCCCTATTTAATTGATTTTCTGAATTCTACAGACTTGTGAAAAATCACGGGATATTAATATGTATTCCAATTATGAAAAAGGCAATTAAAATAATTTTATTATATTATAGATAGGTATCGCCAGTCTGAAACTTGCAGACCCGTGAAAAATCTCGGGATATTGTGTTTTGAAAAAGACAAATACAATCATTTTCTGCTAAAATATTATTACAGACAGGTGGTAAATAATATTAGATTTCCCTAAAAAGACCCTCCACACAGCATCCCCAAAGGAAATTATTTTCTTCAGGGCCTCACGTGTGGAGCTAATGAAAAAACGATTATTCACGATACAAAAATTGATAAAATCAGTTTAAAAAAACGAACACGCTTAAATTTGACGTTTCATAACGACAAACAGCCGACTAGGTCATAAGTAAAAATACCATCGAGTCAATTTTTTTTACGATATATTAAGCAGTTTGAGGCATGGCAGTGATATTGATAAACTCACATTCACAGCCTGGTTTTTCGAATCGATTCCGTCTGGTTATCGATATGGCTTGCGATGTTTAATTATTTCTGCGTCCATCCGCTCTACATGTCCAAAACATCAAAGCGCCCCTTTCTCCGATCGGAAGGAACTTGATATGACATTGTATGTAAATTAGGGAAAACGGAAGAGCGAAAATAAAAAATTGGCACATTATATAACGGATATCCTCGGAAGCCATATTTGCAAGTTACCGAACTCGATATTGTCAAAATTACAAAAACTTTTATAACGTACAAAACCATAGTTGGAGCAACTGAACCGACAATCAGCAGAAATTTGATCTACACCGGTTGAAAGACAACTGACGTCGTTATTAAGAGCTTTCGAATCCTAGGCCCCAGACAAGTCATTGAAATTGATTATCTATTCAACAAAGAAATTCGATGCTAATGAAAAGAAAGCAGTAATTAAAAATTTAGCCGATTTCACAATAACATCAACACAAGTACCAACTGTCCGGAGCCAATGAGACTCTGGCATCCCCAATTGGTGTGTGTTTTGAAGCTGAAAGCAGTTGGGGGGGGAGAGGGGCAAGAGGAAGGTTGGGAATACCTGGCTATTCAGATCAGGTCAAACACGTCTAGAGCAGATGATTTGAGATTTTCACAGCAAAGTATTAAGGTTTTGGACAGCATTGTAGTGTCATCATCAGGGCAGGTGTGTAATCTTACACATTATTATTAAACATCTGCCCTGATGATGGACACTGTAAAGCCCTCCGAAACTTTGGTTAAAGGAGGAAGCGAAACACAGCATAATAACATAAAAATAAATCACGATAACCGCTAAAGCCATTTAAATGAAGTCTCCGATTTTTAACGGCAGTTTTTCGCCTGGGGGATACTGAGAGCATCCATACATAACTCTTGACGGTCGGATGCGACCAAGTATCGAACTCTAAGTTATGTGGTCAACCTCTGTGACAAAATCGAGATGGTTAGGTTAGATACAAGAATATGTCGATCGTCTCCAAATACTAAGTTTTGAGTTAATGAGGAATTTGAGTCAATATTCGAATGCTCACCATAAATGAAATATTATTTACACGTGTCTATATTTTACATATTAAATATGCTATAAAATAACACCGGGAGGCACAACGGTCCGGTACATTAGTATGTCATTTTAAAATGATGGCGATACCCACATATAATAAAATGATTTTAATATGCCCTTTTCAAAATTGAAACAACATAATATCCCGTGATTTTTCACAAGTCTGCAGAATTTAGAAAAGCACTTAAATAGGGATAACCTACCTAATATTTTAATAGAAAATTATTTTTATTGTTTTTCTCAAAATTGGAATTATAATATCCCGTGATTTTTGAGATAATGAGGAGAGCAATATGCGAATGCTCACCATAAATTAAATATTATTTACATGTATCTATATTTTACACATTAAATATGCTATAAAATAACACCGGGAGGCACAACGGTCTGGTACATTAGTATGACATTTTAAAATATCCTACTAGTGACACAAAAACATAATATTTAATAATGTTAAATTCACTAAAAGTTTTTCTGCATTATAATTGATTTGGTGGTGTTTACAAGTAATCTGAGTATTGTACCAGATAGAGGGTACACTTTTACGTATAACTGCAAACTCAACTCAAATTTCGATTTTTCGGAGATGTCTGACTAATCAACTGGACGATCTATGTGTGATTGATTGCAGTTTTAAAGTTGCTTCGTTCAATTAAAAGCGGTTAAAAAAGAAGCTTAAAAAATTGTAATATTTTGTCTAATGTCTGCGAGTGGAATAATACGAACAATACGCCGACACGTGTAATTGCACGTTGACACGCGCATTTCCGGGATAACCACTACTTAAAGGTGTAAGTGCTATATACAACCTTTGGACGGTAACGCTAATTGGGAATCAGGTGTGCCGTTAGAGGAACATAACATTATACGTATTTCTAGTTAGAAGCCTCATCGAATACAACTCAGTAGTTTGGTCCCCATATTACAAAATTCGCGTTAATAACAAGATACTCTTAGCATTACCCACAATTCAGAATTGAAACGGTTTTGATGGCCAGGCATTTTATGACCCCATCTCTTTCCGCTCCCCACGACCATCAGACTCACAACATACCCCAATTGGGAATGCCCTAATCTCATTATCTCCAGGCGGTTGAGAGTCGAAAAGAATGCACGGCTGATTTAATAATAATAATAATTGGATAATTTGTAGAGCGCCGTTTTGTGAAAAATCACCTCAAGGGCGCTGTACAGCTTATTAAGCATAATAAATGAGATGGCGACCAGATTTGAATAGCCCTTGAGGAACTTGAGGAACCTTCCTCTTGCCATATCCATTAAGGCGCCGTATACCCGCTCAAAAAGAAGATGGAGAGATATGTAATCACAAATGTTGGAGAGAGCGCGCAAATATTTAAAACGATACAATTGAAGCGAAAATTGTGAAAATGTTTAATAAAACACGACTCGTTTAAAATAGAGCAAAAATCTCGTGGGGAACACCTAAAATAGCTTTGAAAGAAACAATGTGAATTTTTTATAACTTCTAAAATAAGTGAAATGAGAGTGTTTATAACTAGTGGTTGCTCAATGGTCGAAATTCGACTATAATTGTTTTTGTTATTGATGAAATGTATTTTTTATGCATAAATAAAAAAAATATTAGCATTCTGCACTCCTTTTCTATATAAACTATATGTGTGAGAAATTTCATATAATTTGGAACACGTCTAGATATTATCTTAAAAAAAAACATATATATTTTTAGGAGTTTAAAAACTTCAAGTGTTTAAGGGAAATATGTAAGAAATCCCTAGAAATTAGGGTTACGGCGGCAAACCTCACAACATATCTCAATCCGTGTTGCCATATTTCCACTGACTTCGAGCAATTACTGGAACTCTAGTAAGTCAAGTCCTGACTGCATGATTTCACCAAAAAAAATAATTCAAGTTCGTTTTTGATCGGTTGTGTTCATTTGTCGTTCAGAGTGCATTCGTGCGGAAAGGATATCTGTTCCGAGAGTGCAGCAGGCAGAAAAAAGAACTCTACACGAAAAAGTGCCACTGAATTACGTGCTTGACTGAACTCTAACTATGCATTGTCAATAGCGAGCCACACCCGACTTCTTGCTTCACTGACACTTATTGGGGACGAATCATTTTGATAATATCATGAATCAAGATATGATCAAGAGTCCCAGGACTATGGCAACCGTCTGGAGTCAGTAGGACTATGGCAACCCCAGTTGGAGCGTGTTGTGATGCTAAAAAGAGTGGTAGGGAGGGGAAGGAGATGGGGTAAAGAAGTACTAAATCTTAGTATTCAGGGTGGTGGATACTTTCGGCATCGCCCTGGCGAAAGACTACCATTAAGAATCAGTTGCTTGAAATCTGAACAGCCAGGTGCTTCCCAAACCTTACTAAATTATTTCCCATCCCCATCCTTAAAACCTACCTTAAATATGGTTTGCCATAGTCCCTCTAGCTCTGGGCAAATAATGGGACTCTTGTGCACTATTCAAACAAAAAAATCTCCTTCCCGTCCCCACACCTTTCAGCCTCACACTTACACTTTAGTCCCACTGGCTCCAAACAGTTGGGACTCTTGTGTGGTATAAACATAACCGCACCCCTCAACACACCCCTAATAGATATGTCGTAGTCCCACAGGGTTCGGATACTTGGGACTCTTGTGCGGTATTCATGTAAAGACAACTCCATTCCCTCCCCACACCCTTCAGCCCCACAACATACCCAAATAGAGCACGCCATAGTCCCATTAGCTCCGGACAGTTGGGACTCTGGTGCGGTATTCATATTTAAAAAAAAAATATCCTTCCCATCGCCACACCCTTCAGCCTCACAATTGGGTCACAGTCCCACATGCTTCGAAGTTGGGATTCTTGTGCGGTATTCACATAAAAACAACTCCATCCCCTCCCACACCCTTCAACCTCCCAACATGTTCTAATTTGATATCCATAGTCCCACTGGATTCGGACAGTTGGCACTCTTGTGCAGTGTCCACACAAAAAAAGCCTTCGTACAAAATTCAAAATAGAAAGGCTTATAATCTAAAAAGATTACAGACCCCTGCTAGAGAGGAAAGAGGTTACAATCGAGTGCATTGCACTCTAGAAATCGCCGGACCGTATCGAAGAGACTCTAGTTATCTTAGTGGCCAGAACTCAGAACCATTGTTGAATTTATTACGATTTGGCGCAAGTAATTTGTAATAAGATGAACCACATTTCTCGGTCGAGAGATCGCGGTTCGGCCGAGAGATGCACGAATGCGGAAAAGTCCAGGTAGGTACCTACTCACTAGATTTTAAAACGGTACAACCACAGCCTTCTGTATACTAGCCATGCTGTTGGAAATCTTGCAACGTTGCAGGTAGTCTTACAATTCTCAGTCATTTGTTCACATTCCTATACAACATTCACGTTGCTTTGGTGGTTTTTATTGAAAATATTGCGATTCTGTTCTCAGTTTGTAATCATTGCTAAATGAAACATCAAGGTAACGTTGATACACATTTTTTGCAGTAAATATAACATTTAATATGATGTACAATGTCCTTTTTCACGTTTCAAGTGTCAACGCATAACCTATAATGTTGTTTTTTCAGATTCCTTCCTTACAGAATGCACATGTATCTTGATCAAAACATAGTGTGATTATGTTCAGACTTGACTCGAAAATATAATCGTGACTTATTTTTATATTCAACTTGTATTTTGTTTATTTTAATTAATTTAAATTGTATTTAATTGTTAGTTTTTCTTATGCCCTGAGGAAGGAAGGGTTCTTCTGAAACTGGTCGATAATTAAATTAAATATAGTGAATTAAAACAGTGTATTTGTTTTACAATAGGTACGCTTGTATACTTATTTTTTATTAATACGTAATACATGCATCATACCTTTAAAATCACCATTGTTTTCTTACCGAGCTGATTCTTTACTTTTTACTGTAAAGCACCTTTATTGTAAAACTGTAAAGTTCTGCTTTTTTAATGAATGTGGAACTAACTTTATATTAGCGGACTTTATTTTTAAATTTTAACCAATCTTTTTGGTATTTATTTAAATGAAATGGTGCTGAAATCTAGCATCATGATATGCAGGTAAAAGATTCTACACTATTACCTGATCCATTTGATAACTTTGCTGTTTTAAAAAATAACTGTTTCTGATTATAATGAATGAATATTAATGTTCAATGTGTAAAATATATGTGGGGCCTAATGCTAGAAATGCCACTGAATCGCCCCAAATCCCTAGGGCTGGGATTGTTTATCCATTTTGTGGCTCAAAAAATACTGAATCAATATTTTGACTCCTACATTAGATAGGCCACAATTTCGTTAATCTAGATCTAGAGCACCTACAATGGGTATTTAGAGCATTCAAAAGAGGTAGGTTTTAGAGTACCTAAATCAAAATACCAAAACTGCCATTACATGCACTTCTAGCATTAACTCCATGTTTCCTTTTCAAAAATCCTAGTACAAATGTATGAAATACAATAATAGTCCTTCATCTGTCAAATATAAGATTGGTTCACACCATAAACAAAATGCAATGTTGCCAAGTCTAACACCACGGCTTGAGTATACAGAAGGCTGTGGTACAACGAATTTTGAAAGAAAAGAATCCATTTTTACACTTTTCTTGATAGACAGGAACTATAGATTTTAAAAGGAATTTACAAAAATAACAAATTTATTGAAAATATTTTGACAGCCGAATATTACAGCGTCTTTTTATTCTATTCTGGACGCCTGCAAAAATATCCTTGTCTATCACAAGTTTTAAAAGTTTCATTATAACTTCAGATCTGTGATGCAACTGGCCCACAATTATATAATAACAGAACTTGAATAGAACTCTCACAGAACTTGAAAATTAACTTTTCTGAAGTACCTAGGTGCCTACTGATAAAAAATAAATTAACACGTCAGCACAGACATACGTCAGCAAGTAAGCGATGAAAATCAAAGAGTCTGCTCTTTCATGCAACAAAAGAAATCGTAATTTCGAAATAACAACAAAAAACTGGTGCTAGGGGCTGTAGAATGATAGTTCTGATTGGAATTTTTCATAAAAACCTTCAAAATAAACGAAATTTTGTGCAATTTAGTGAAAATTATGCAACTCCTGTTAGATATGCAGTAAAACTATCAATAGTCTGACATTTTGATATGCACTTATTCAAAATTTAAATGGCCGGCGTAGCAACCCATTGCAAGTAATCTTGTAAGTGCGTAGGAGCCTTGGATAGGTGTTTTTGTAGGTCAATATTAGCTATGACGCCTGCACAAGTTTACTACTAGCCGGCCATCATACGGTTGACTAAATTCAATTCAAAATGAGCGTCAGAAAATTTATCCGTTCGGGAACTGCTAGTTTGAAATTATTGATGGATATCGATTCAAGCGAAAAAAAATTTCAAATACGACATTTATTTCCACAAAGGTATTAAAAACCACTTTACGTGTTTATTTATCGTAATAATCGTCGGAAACAACACAATTCATAACATGGCCAGAGTTGAACTTTCACAAGAGGGAAGGTATATCGATTTGGTCCCATTTTAAAAAAAGAACTGGATAAAAGTAAACTTTTCAATCAAAACTTTGCACAATTTAAAACTATCTTTGAATATTATACAAGAAAACTGTTGTTTAATGTACTTGTATAGAGCAGTTGGTATATGAACACATAATTATGACGACCCGCCACACCCCAGCTGCTGTTTGTAAAAATGTACATATTTAAGTTATTTGCCGTTGGAATTAAACAATTTCGATGTTTATATGATAGTTGAACCTTTACAAACGATTTCCACAGGTAAAAAAACACTTTCAACCGTTGTATCTTGAGATTTTATCACTTGACAAAATGTCGGACAAAGAAAGAAAAAAGCCGGTAACGTCAAACAAGCAAACATAGTATATATACAAAACCACTGGAACTTTTATTAAAATATAATATAGCACTGTTAATTACCTTGGCTCCGATCTGGTTTCCGCATTGTCCGGCTTGAATGTGCACGATTTCCCTCATTTTGAATTATATATTATTTCTTGTTACTTTTATAAAAAACTAAAATTTACTGAACACTGGACGCCCGAGTCGAACGAAGAATTAGCTCGCTGTGATGATTCTGCCTCTGTCGACGGATATTTGAAGCCTCGTCGACGCCCAACGCTTGCCTACCATTGGCCGAACATACGCCTGCGCTATACGGCCCTGCCGCTCAAAACTCCGTTATAACCTCTCTTTCTGTTAGATGGATCATTTAGAAGAAAGAGGGAGAGCCTGCAACGGATCCGTCCGCAGTAGCACTAGCAAAATGACATTAGACAACAACTATATTATTTTTACAATATTTATACTGCCATCTAGCGAAGTAAGTTTTAAGTAACAAAAAAACTATATAAACAATCATTATTTCAACGTTTATCTTTGTAATTCTCATTCATTCCGCTAAGATCGCAATTTTTTTTGTAAGCATGGCTTTGTTTATTCATTTTGCTGCATTCACTTGTACCAACCCAATTTAATAAGCGGTAAAAAAATAAACGTCAGACTGGGTGTTAAATCAATAAATGTGATATTAAATATCTCCTAATATTCTCAAACAATTATAAAGATGTATTCAAATAGTATTGATCATCATGTGTGCACCATTTTACATTGTACAATTCATGTTTTTAATGAAAAACAATTGAGTATTAAAAAAACATTTTTAGTAAGTATGTTTATGTTGGTACGCCCATCACGCCATTCCCAACCGAGGAAATTTAAATAATGCATAATTGCATAAAGGTAATAATTAATATAGGACACCGTTGCGGGTAGCGCCCACTACATTATTATAATATGTATAATATGTTTGCGTGAATATGGATTTCTTTTGGGTTACAAAAAAACCAGCTCAAGTTCGCAATGGATATTATGCGGGTCTTTCACCTCTAATGGTTTCCGCATAGGCAATGAAATAACGCTGCAGAAATACGCAGCAGACTTAATTATGTCCATTTTGAAGTTGTCTCCCACTCAAGACCTAGTTCCTATTTTGACTCTTCTCATCCTACCACAACAAGGCGGGAATATAAATACATAATATTTATAATAGATGCATACGTTCGTTGGTCAAATGCAGTTTTAGTGATCGGCGAATCAATGGATTCAATCTGTTAGCCATAAGTTTAAAAAAAAATAAGTTTGATTGGAGAAATACGTTACAAATTTGTACAGCGCCCTTGAGGTGATTTTTCACAATAACGGTCATTGCAATAATTTTAACAATTTATCCAAAGTAGCTACGGTCGAAATTCGACCATAATTGTAATGTTTTTTTTTTTATTGATTTAATGTATTTTTATGCATAATTTAAAAAAAAAATTAGTATTCTGCACTCCTTCTCTATATAAACTATAAGAGCTGGTTCACACTACGCTATCAAATATAAAAGATCATAGCTCGCCAAATAACGCTCTCCATACAATCCCTTCAGACCGTTCACACCTAAGCGTTTTTAAGCGCAGATCAATCATAGACAATACACATCTCAGACGTAACCGCTCCAGACGCGATATCCCAGAAGATAACTCTCCCCTTCTCCGACTAAAACAGGAGAGGGGGTCATTGTAATTACGGAGCTGCCTAGACCCGTGGATGACAGATGTCAAGTTGACAGGTTTCAGTACAAAAAATATGCGTTGCGTTGCCGCTCCCTAATTCGACTGACCCCCTCTCCTACCACAGGAAGAAATATTTGATAGCCTCGTGTGAAAGGACAAAAGATAAGCGCTCGCGAATCAACAGATATCTGCTCGCAGATATATAGCTCAGTGTGAACTAAGCATAAGTGTGCGAAATTTCATACTCCTCCCTCCGCTCAATTTTCGTAAAAAGGGGTACAAAGTTTTTGCATACTGATGATATTATTATTACTAGCTTACACCCGCGGCTTCGCACGCTTGCTATTAGGGGGAAATTACTGTAGCGCTTTCACTTATCAATTACTTATTGAATGAATTAATGAATGAGTGATTGAATGAATGAATGAAATCTTATCTGTTGGTTTGTTTTTCAACATAAGTATGTAGTTCATCTGGTATTTATATAGATACCTTTGTAATATCTACTAGATTTATTACCCGGCTTCGTCCGAGACTTCAACACACTAGCAAATCATAAAATTATCACATTACAAAGATTTAAGCGCCCTTGTGGTGATTTTTCACAAAAACGGCGCTCTACAAATTGTCCAATTTTATATTGTTCTCTAGATTTTATGTCAGGGTTAAATCTTCCCTACAGGAAAAACTTAACCCTTCCACACACTTTTCCACAAATGATCATCTAGTCAATCCACGCGATGTAATTGCATTGTATAAGTATAATAAATACAAAACTATACAAGAACAACACGTCAACCTACCAGAGACCGAATGGGAAAATACTTCACCGACTTCAGGTATTTTCATATCAGAGGGTTCGGCTCGATAGAACTCCTAACTGGACCGATAAATCCTACTGATCCCTCAATATAAATATTTAAAAAATCTTTCGTAATCCTACATGTGTTTAATATGATCGATTTTAGCATTTATATATATAGATTCTTTGACAAATATAGCCTAAATTTTGAATTAGAGAGCTAGGTATAATGCCAGTAGAGCCGAAATAACAATATTAATATTATTATTATTACGTTAGGTGAGGTTATGGGCTACTTTTCAATTTTTTTTTCATAAATTTTAAAGACTTTTCAGAGGTGTTGAAATTGCATGATTCCGAGTTGTCAACCGAGCCTGGGTACCCCTGCTGGGTCACCAAACTTAGCGAACCACTTGGTGTGACCTATGGCAAGGGGGTTGCTTCCCAGAGCGGCGGGACCCACAACACCCTCCCAAATTATAAACATATTAACATACCCTCTAGCAGTTAAAAAACCGCTTCGCAGGTTTTTGCTGCTAAGCCCTGCGGGTGGCTTTTGGTTCGGCTTCGTCCAGTTAGTGTTTGTGTTTGACCATTTTATTCCAATAGGAACTGGTTTCAAAAATAGCCCGTTTCTCGGATCCACTGACATCGAGTGATAGTCACTAGTACAAAGTAACCGAGAGAGGCATAATATGTAATATTTAGCCGCATGATACAATTATGTATTACTGTAAATCTTTCCATATCCGGAGAGGTACTACTTTTTAACAAATTCGTGGCAGTTATACCTAGGGGGGACACGTTCCCGTCCGACTTGCTGACGAAAGTGGCGACATCTTGTGACGAATTCTTGAATTCAAAACCGAATTACAACGGTAGTGATATTAGCTATTCTTAGTCCCCCTAGTGAGGAGGACTAAGAATTACAATATTTAACATTAAATTCATCATTATATTTTGTATGTACAATAATTTTATATAGTTGCTTTTAAAAAAAAAAAAAAAAGCTTTGTTTGGAATTCTGCGTACACAGATGTTATTTGTGGCGCGACGCGTGCGGCGTCTTGATACAGTTCGATGTGGGGAAATGACAGTAGATGGCAGTAAATGGCAGAAAATTGGAAAAGCAATGGAAATGGGTAGGTAGCAGTTAGTTAAAAACGGATTTCCTGTTTTATAAATATCATTATTACTTATTATATAAGTTCCCAGGTTTGCGGTCGACATTTTTACGTGGCCATCTTCTACCTGATTTACGCTAACCGCTTTTATCTCTTTCCATTCATATTACGGACGGACACATTATGTGGTCTACAAAGACCATTCATTAATAATTATTACATTATTGAAAGACAAAATCTTGAGAATGTATCGAAATTACCGGCCTATGCGCAGCAGGCTTGTATTTCAGCCAGTTTCATACAAATCTTAAATTTGGATTTGAGATCAAAATACCCAACCAAACTGAAAATTTATTTTTGTAATCAAAAGGTATATCAAATATCTAGTACGGAAATGAGCTACTTTAATTATTTTTGCTTTAAATTATAAGATATAGGCCATTAAAGATTTTAGTATTTCATGATTTTATAGGCAATTTGGGCAATTATTTATGAGTAAATGAAAAACAGTAAAAAAAATAATTTTATTATTTATATTTTACAAATACAATGAAAAATAAAATAAAAAATAAAACATCGTAAAAAATGCATTTTTTGGTTAGTAATTTTAATGTATAAACGATACATTTTAATGTACAAACAACAAAAATGATAGATAATTTGTATTTTAAATTTACACCTACCAACATGATTTTTTTTCTTAATTTTAATTTTTTTTTATATTTCATTATATTTCTATGATAAACATAGTAAAATTGTTTTTAATTTACTTACGAATAATTGCCAAGTTGCCTCTAAAATCACTAAAAAAACTAAAATCTTTAATGGCCTATATCTTATAATTTAAAGCAAAAATTAATAAAGTAGTTCACATCCGTACTAGATATTTGATATATCTTTTGATTACAAAAAATATTTTTCAGTTTGGTTGGGTATTTTTTATCTCAAATCCAAATTTAAGATTTGTATGAAACGGGCCGCGCAAACGTTCCACTTGCCCGGGCCGCACGTGGCTAGTATTTCAAGTCAGGATAGCGATCTTTTGCTAGTAACCTTGTAAGCTAGTAACTCTAGTTTTATGTAAACAGGACTAACGTTTTTTTTAAAGAAAGACAAACATCCCCGCGTTACGAATAACCCAACAATGTTTGAAAATCGCCTAATACCACCACAATAAGTGGAAAATTTTGCTTGTGTCGTGATTGAGTACTTAGCCAGCCAAGCCGACGCTCGGGTGGGACCCAAACGCGATGCCAATTCTAGTAAGCCAGCGTGTCAAGCCAGGATAGCAAATTATTGCTAGTTTTGTAGTTTTATCTATCAAGTAGTCTATCTTAATTAATAAGTAAGCTAGTAACTCTAGCTACGCGTTAACAGAACTAGCTTTGTTTTTAACCTAGTAAGCCAGCGTGTCAAGCCATGATAGCAAACTATTGCTGATTTTGTAGTTTTATCTATCAAGTAGTTAATCTTAATTAATAAGTAAGCTAGTAACTCTAGCTACGCGTAAACAGAACTAGCTATGTTTTTAGCCTAGTAAGCCAGCGTGTCAAGCCATGATAGCAAACTATTGCTAATTTTGTAGTTTTATCTATCAAGTAGTCAATCTTTAAATAAGTAAGCTAGTAACTCTAGCTACGCGCAAACAGAACTAGCTATGATTTTAACCTAGTAAGCCAGCGTGTCAAGCCATGATAGCAAACTATTGCTAATTTTGTAGTTTTATCTATCAAGTAGTCAATCTTTAAATAAGTAAGCTAGTAACTCTAGCTACGCGTAAACAGAACTAGCTATGATTTTAACCTAGTAAGCCAGCGTGCCAAGCCATGATAGCAAACTATTGCTAATTTTGTAGTTTTATCTATCAAGTATTCAATCTTTAAATAAGTAAGCTAGTAACTCTAGCTACGCGTAAACAGAACTAGCTATGTTTTTAACCTGGTAAGCCAGCGTGTCAAGCCATGATAGCAAACTATTGCTTATTTTGTAGTTTTATCTATCAAGTAGTCAATCTTTAAATAAGTAAGCTAGTAACTCTAGCTACGCGTAAACAGAACTAGCTATGTTTTTAACCTGGTAAGCCAGCGTGTCAAGCCATGATAGCAAACTATTGCTTATTTTGTAGTTTTATCTATCAAGTAGTCAATCTTTAAATAAGTAAGCTAGTAACTCTAGCTCCGCGTAAACAGAACTAGCTTTGTTTTTAACCTGGTAAGCCAGCTGGCAAACCTTCTCCCTCCTGATGAAACTCAAAAGAAGAGGAAAATTACTCTCTAATTATATCTGATTTTGGAAACCTCTGCATAAAGCCCAGGCAGTGCCAAATAAAAAAATATAAGTAACTGTAATACGAAAATGTAAAGCAACAGTACCCAAAATGCACAAAGATCTGGAAATAGAAAATATAGGTTCTATATTTGGACGGCTTAGAAAATCTAAATTTGTTGGATATTCGTTTGAAGGCATTTTCTTTTCAACGCGAACATCGGGTAAAATTCTCACTGCGTATTTTCGCAATATTTATTATGCCACAAGGGAAAAGGTCAAGGTCAAGGTCGGGGAACTAAACCCTCACACCTTCCTTATATTATGTGTCGATGACGTCTCAGCAAAAGGAACTAGAGGTCAAAGGCAAACCGACCGTTTTATATAATGTCATTGCACATTAGTTGGCCCGCCGACAGTTGGTCCACTGACAGTTGATACCCCGTACAGTTGATCCCTTTGCTTATAAGGAAGTTGAGTCCATTTTTTATCAATGTTCACGTTCAAACTTAAACACAAGTATTTTTTTTTTTTTTTTAAAGTTCGTTTTCATAATTAAATTAATTCTCAAAGTTTTAATTTTATTAAGCCCGCCAAAACGAGCGGAATCCGAGCAGTAAGAGGCGGGGTATGTGTGTGACGTCATTTGGGCTCTGAAAACACGTTTCTTGGGCATTTTGTATGGAGATTTTTGTATTTCTTCAATAAGGACTTCCAGTAATTTTTTTATCAATGTTAACCGTCTATCAGAATTAATGACGTTTAAAAAAATATATGTATTGATTAAGATTTCATAGTTAAATTAATTTTTAAAGTTAGAATTTTTTGGTTTCTCCCGCCCAAACTTTTCACAGCAGGGTATTGCCGATGATTGACAAGTCGAAGCCGAATCAGCTGTTCAACGATCGCCATTTTGGAATTCAGAATTGGAGGGTTGCGAGTACCTAGCATTACGATTGTTTTTGTACAGTTTAAAGTTTCTGACATGGTATGTAGTTTTTTTAAACAGATTTAATATTATTATTTTGTATTGATTTTTATATTATGGTCACTTACTTAAACTAAAAAGACTCATAACAAGATAGCAAGCCAAACTGTTATACGGCGTATACCTCTCTCATCTTAAACAAACCATCTCTCATGTAATATAAAGAGATGCACCAAAAACATTCCAATGACTGCAAACCGAAGTACAGATGACGTCAGAATTCTTTGGAGCAATCATGAAGCGTTTATAATTTAAAGCTTTGAATCATTTTTAAGAACGTTTAATTAATTCTAAGGATAATAATATAGAAATATATTTTTTATATCAAAGTGATGCAGAAGCTAATCATTGAAGTAATCCTAAAAAACCCTCCACATATCCAACAGAAACTCTTTTCGTAGATTTCACTGTGCCTCGAGTAGAGTATATATTCAAGAAAACTGCAATTATCCAGATCTACAAAGATAATATCATCAAAAAATTTGAAACCCACCAAATGTTAATCTAGTCTCCTTCAACGGAAGCACTCTCCCGAACAGGCCTTCCATTGATATGCTTGGTGTAACTCTAAGTGACCAGCTCAGGTACGGGGGCTCCATCGAGGCCAGAGTTAAGTTAGCCTCTCAGAAACTGGGCATACTACAGTATGCCAGTTTCTGAGAGGCTAACTTAACTCTGGGCACGCAGATACTTTAATAGTACACAACTGCTAACCCTGTACAAATCGCAAGTGCGCCCCACGGTTGAATTTGGCAGCCACCTCTGGTCTGGAGCCCCAAAATACCTGAAAAAACCCTTGACTCTGTGCAGAAACGGGCAGTCCGTTTGATAGACTCTCCTAATCTAACAAACGGATTGCAATCTTTAGAGCACAGGCGCCAGGTGGGAATGCTGTTCTTGTTCTACCGGTATTACAATGGAAGATGCTCCGAGGAACTAGCGTCATTGATCCCCTCGGCACCGGTGCGTAGTCGGGAAACATGCCAAACGCGCGCTCAACATTTGTACACGGTTGACATTAGACACATGAGAACGGGTCGTTTCTAAGACTCGTTCTTGAGTTCAACAGCTCGGCTGTGGAACGATTTGCCGGCCTCTGTGTTTCCTCCCTCCTACAACATGGGTCTCTTCAAGACCCATGTTCACTCTTTCCTCTCCTCAAAAACACCCTCCACACAGCATCTTCAAAGATGACATAGGCCCTGAGGGAAATTATTTTCCTCAGAGCCTCCTGTGTGGAGTTAATGTAAAAAAAAAAAAAATCAAAAAGATGTCAAGATAACATCAAAATACCAAAATTTAATACCAAACTAAAGCAAAACAATTATATCTATTTAGGAATAAAGTATTTCAACAATCTTCCGATTGAAATAAAAAAAAAATCAAAGACATCAATAAACTGAAACTCAAACTGAAGCTACACTTCATCAGGATTAATTAATTAAATAATTACCTGTTTTCTCTTTCTTTCTATTTATTATCAATCTATATTCAACTTTATTTTATTTAGATTTTCCGAATTTCTCTAAAGTGCACAATATTTTAGTATGTAACCATATCCCATGTATGTACACCTTCACATATAGATGATCCAGAAATTTCAATTGTTCCCATTATATATTTACCTTTTGCATAATGTTATTCTATTTCTGTTATAATTAGTGTAACTCGCTCATCAAGCACAAGAACTAGCTTCTTCTTTGGCGAGATTGCAATTTTAAATAATTTCTGTACCAATATGTAATTTATATTAACACCACTGTACACTTATATATCTATATTAAATAAAAAAAAAATATATATTTAGAATCGTTATTTTTTGATCTACATGAAAATATTTTTTAAAAGTCAAAATATTTTTCACTCAATTTCCTTATCGATCCCTCGCCGTATAACAAAAGTTCATTTACTTGTGTCTGCAAGCGTTTTGAGTGGAAAACCCGCTATACAAATATTTATACTAACAATAATTCTGAGTCCCCGAAGGAGCATGTAGTGGGGTTATACGGCTGAATAACAAAATACGACATTCTTATGTATGGCTTTAGAGAATATACGCTATAGGTTCCTTATTGCATATAAAATAACAGAAATCTGTAATAAGGGCTTAAAAATGTTGGGATTTATAACTAGGCTAACTAGAAATTTTAACAATATAAAGTGTATTGAACTGTTATATTTTGCTTACGTTAGAAGTCAGCTGGAGTACAATTCTCCCGTCAGGAATCCACATTATAATACTCATGTACAAGCTGTTGAAAGAATACAAAACAAATTCTTACGTTTTCTAAATTTTAAAATGGTGGTACATTCTCTCAGCACATCCATTCGGGTCACTTAGTTATATTTTGTTTAATTAGGTATACCGAATTTTTCCTAAGCCGACTGCACATTGTATATAATTGTAGTCGGATCAACTGTCATGCAACCCCCAAAAAGTATGCAGTGAGGATAATATATGACTGAATAACAAAATACGACAAACTTATAGATGCAGTCGGCTTAGGAATAAATCGTTTTGGTTTTATTTGCTTTCTCTCGACAATTCTCGCATTTTTTCAGTTCTATACAAGTTCATAAACTTGTTAGACTTCAATATCTGAGATTTCCTATTCCCTTATAGAGTTCCCATAAAATTGTAACCATCTTCCTTAAAAAAAAAAAAAAAAACTTACATCTCCCTCTCAACTTCCGTCCGCCTCGCCCGATCACACTTTTCGTAACGCTCTCGTCACGCATTCACCAGTTTACTCCCCAAGTCAAGCGTGCGTAAAGAAGTTTTACTTAAATAAATTTATTAGAGCTGCATTTCGGTTTTGATCGATTGTATCTTAAATTGCGATTATTTTTACAAAGTTTAAAAATATCAGCTGTATGCGGCAAACACACCCATTTAAGGCTCGTCTGGCAGTCGGCCAGGGGCGGGTATCGATCCCGCCCTCCCCCACCCGCCCCGCCCATCCCACACTAGCACTGGGACACCGTGCCTACCACCCCACTCACTGCATACCCCGTTAGTATATGCCAGGGGGTTGGAGAGATGACGAACTAACTAACATACTGAATTGAGTTACCTCATGTTTTGGTTCAAGTTGAAAAACTATTATTAGTTCCTTCAACAATTCATTTTATACAAATTAATTGTTTAGAAGCTGAGTGGGTAATTTTTATTGTTTGGTTTATTCACATGGTATTACTATTGTTTACATTTTAATTTTTAACAAGGACTAGCCTATGTTGAGGTTAATAATTTTATAAAATAACTAGAGATTAGGTAGGTACTTCACCTTCCATCAAACCGTCATAATTGTTTTTTTTTCATTAACTGCACACAGGAGGCCCTGAGGAAAATAATTTCCCTCAGGGCCTATGTCATCTGAGAAGATGCTGTATGGAGGATGTTTTTGAGGAGAGGAAGGAGTGAACATGGGTCTTGAATAGACCCATGTTGTATGAGGGAGGAAACACTGAGGCCGGCAAATCGTTCCACAGCTAAGCTGTTGAACTCAAGAACGAGTCGTAGAAACGACCCGCTCTCGTGTGACTAATGTCAACCGTGTACAAATGTTGGGCGCGTGTTTAGCGTGTTTCCCGACTATGCACCGGTGCCGAGGGGATCACTGACGCTAGTTCCTCGGAGCGTCTTCCATTGTAATACCGGTAGAACAAGGACAGCATTCCCACCTGACGCCTGTGTTCTAAAGATTGCAATCCGTTTGCTAAGTTAGGAGAATCTATCAAACGGACCGCCCGTTTCTGCACAGAATCTCGTTTATCTCATTTTAAAATTTTAGAATTAACAATATTATCTTGGACAAATTTTTCCATATTAAAGGCAACTACCAAAGATATTGAAATACAAGGGAACTACTTTATTCATTGGAAACAATCGTTCTAAGAACTGGTTTGTAACTTAGATAGCTGTACGGGACGTTTGTACATATACTGTATAAAAATAGGGAGCTGGACACAAATAGCACGCCAATGGAATCTTTATGCGCCAAGGGATTTTTGGCGTACGCCAATGGACTTTCGCGAATTTAATACTTTTGAATGATTCTAAGTAAAATTGGCAAAACTGAATCTATTATAACTGATTAAACACTTGTAAAGGCTTGAAGACTTTGGAGACTTTTGGAGACTGGGATTACTGGGATACTGGGAAGAAGGTAGAACTGAAGCTATTACTTTTAAATAAAACACTTGAAAAGAGTTTGAACTTGGAGACTTTGGTTTCTTCGAGATTGTTTCTTCTTGTCTGGTAATTTTTAACTGATTTGTGACCGATGTGTGGTCTGTATTTATAGGGCAAAACTGGGTTGGATTGTGAGGGTATAGCACTTCCTATTCTTTGTGTAGGTTGGTCCTTTTATCCTTTTTCCCTGTTTGCTACGATTTTTGAGAAGATTTGTAAAATTTGTATATTATAGCCAGTACCAAGAGAGTCCCGATCCCCGAAACCAAAATCTCACATGATTTTTATTGTTTTTACAAAAAAAGATACAATGTTACATTTGTGGTACAAAGTAGAATTTCAAGGATTAAACATTTTTATTAAAGTGCAAGAATCAATGGTAGGCGTCAGTTTTCAAGTGATTGTACTTGCTTGTGCCCATTTGTCTGCGAGGATATTTATTTTTAGCTCGTAATTATCACCAATTTCTCAAAATTTAGCTCCAAATTTTTGAGAACATGAATTCATTGACGTAAATATTCCCGATTTAGATTTTCCTTTGTTCATCATTAGCCAATCACAGCTCCCGTGGTTGTATGGTGGGGGTGACGTAAATAGGCAGCTATTCTCGTGGCAGGGTTCATTGCTGTCTGTAGTCTTTTGTAGAGGTGTGAGATGTATTTTTGAGTTTGATTTTCATGCTGCGTGTGTTCATTATCAATTGTGTTTGTATTTTTAAGTGCTAAATTAATTTTGAAGAATAAAATAGCAATTAGACATCGTTTTGGAGGATGCGTGAAACGCCCCTCGTCTCGTTAGCCAATAGCAGCTCTCTAATTGCTTGGGGGTTGTGGTGTGAGGCGAAATGGTGCTGGCGGCATGGTACTGTGTAATTGTGGGTGCTGGCGGTACGGTACTGTGTGGGAGCGTAAATTCCAATATTGTCTTTTTTAGTTATCTCATTTGCTTTTGCGGACTCGTTCGATACACTCCCCCCGTGCAGTCTCGTCTGTACTCAGCTACTTCGTCGGGCGAGTCCTTTCCCGATGTTTGTGTTCTGAATCGGGGGCCTTTGCCAGGGTTGTAGTTTCATCAGGGGTTGGTGGAGTAGGCAGGATGATTTTGACTGCCGGCCTTATGTATATTCCTGTGCTGGTTTGAATTCGGGCAGTTCTGACTTGTCCATCAGCTGCAGGTGTGGCTTCTAAGATTCGACCGCGCGGCCAACTGTTCCGGGGCAGTGCTGGGTCCATAATGATTACCAGATCATCTTTTTTAATTGGTGTCGTTGGGTAGGTAGGTATTCGCGCAGCCATCGTCTCCAGAAGGTGTCTGCAAGTTGTTGCCCGATGCGCCACTGGCGGCGGAGGCATACTTTCTCTTCTTTCTTTTCGTAGAAGGATAGTTGGGGGCGTTTCCCAGCCGACCCTAGTAAAAGGTGGTTGGGTGTTAGATTAGATTAATTCTTCATCGCGTGGGTCCACCGAAATGTGAGTGAGTGGTCGATTATTAACCGTAAACTCGGCTTCTGCAAGGGCGGTGCGCAGCGTTTCTTCTTTTGGTGCTCTTTCCTTAAGTGTGGCGCTTAGGGCTTTCTTAACTGATTGTACTAATCTTTCCCAAGCTCCCCCCGTGTGAGGAGATATTGGATCTGGCTGACTCACGTTGGCTGCACTGATGAGGAGCACCACTGTGCTGGCGGGGGCACTGCTGGTGCAAGGCTGGCTCGCCTTGGCTGCGCTGATGAGGAGCACCTCTGTTCTGGGCAGGGGCGCTGCTGGGGCAAGGCTGGCTCGCCTTGGCTGCGCTGATGAGGAGCACCAATGTTCTGGGCAGGGGCACTGGTAGGGCAAGGCCGGCTCGCCTTGGCTGCACTGATGAGGAGCACCACTGTTTGGCAGGGGTACTGCTGGGGCATGGCTGGCGCACCTTAGCTGCGCTGACGAGCAGCACCACTGTTCTGGCAGGGGTATGGCTGGCTCGCCTTGGCTGCGCTGATGAGGAGCACCACAGTTCTTATATTGACACTGCTGGGGCAGGGCTTGCAAAGCCGGGCTGGAATTTAAAATTATAATGTATAATTAGAACTAGGCTTGCTTGCCTTCGGTCGAGTCGCGTATCTTGTCGCAACTCGTTCGAAGGTGAGTCAGCTGGCACCGGTACTTGAGTTGCGTATCTTGTCGCAAACAAGTTGGTATGCGGGCCAGCTGGTGTCAGTAGTTGAGTTGCGTATCTCGTCGCAAACAAGTTGGGAGGTGGCCCAGCTGGTGCCGGCACTTGAGCTGCGTATCTCGTCGCAAACAAGTTGGGATGCGGGTCAGCTGGTGCCAGCGCTTGAGTTGGGGCACTGCTGGAGCAGGGCTGGCTCGCCTTGGCTGCACTGCAGAGGATCACCACAGTTCTGGCAGTTCCACTGCTGGGACAGGGCTCGCTGACCTTGGCTGCACCGCTGAGGAGCACCACAGTTCTGGCAGTTGCACTGCTGGGGCAGGGCTCGCTGACCTTGGCTGCACCGCTGAGGCTCACCACAGTTCTGGCACTCGCACTGCTGGGGCAGGGCTCGCTGACCTTGGCTGCACCGCTGTGGATCACCACAGTTCTGGCAGTGGCACTGCTGGGGCAAGGTTCGCTGACCTTGGCTGCACTGCTGAGGATCACCACAGTTCTGGCAGTTCCACTGCTGGGACAGGGCTCGCTGACCTTGGCTGCACCGCTGAGGATCACCACAGTTCTGGCAGTTGCACTGCTGGGGCAGGGCTCGCTGACCTTGGCTGCACTGCTGAGGATCACCGCAGTTCTGGCAGTGGCAATGCTGGGGCAGGGCTCGCTGACCTTGGCTGCACCGCTGAGGATCACCGCAGTTCTGGCAGTAGCAATGCTGGGGCAGGGCTCGCTGACCTTGGCTGCGCCGCTGAGGATCACCACAGTTCTGGCACTCGCACTGCTGGGGCAGGGCTCGCTGACCTTGGCTGCACCGCTGAGGATCACCACAGTTCTGGCAGTTGCACTGCTGGGGCAGGGCTCGCTGACCTTGGCTGCACTGCTGAGGATCACCGCAGTTCTGGCAGTGGCAATGCTGGCGCAGGGCTCGCTGACCTTGGCTGCACCGCTGAGGATCACCGCAGTTCTGGCAGTAGCAATGCTGGGGCAGGGCTCGCTGACCTTGGCTGCGCCGCTGAGGATCACCACAGTTCTGGCACTCGCACTGCTGGGGCAGGGCTCGCTGACCTTGGCTGCACCGCTGTGGATCACCACAGTTCTGGCAGTGGCACTGCTGGGGCAAGGTTCGCTGACCTTGGCTGCACTGCTGAGGATCACCACAGTTCTGGCAGTTCCACTGCTGGGACAGGGCTCGCTGACCTTGGCTGCACCGCTGAGGATCACCACAGTTCTGGCAGTTGCACTGCTGGGGCAGGGCTCGCTGACCTTGGCTGCACTGCTGAGGATCACCGCAGTTCTGGCAGTGGCAATGCTGGCGCAGGGCTCGCTGACCTTGGCTGCACCGCTGAGGATCACCGCAGTTCTGGCAGTAGCAATGCTGGGGCAGGGCTCGCTGACCTTGGCTGCGCCGCTGAGGATCACCACAGTTCTGGCACTCGCACTGCTGGGGCAGGGCTCGCTGACCTTGGCTGCACCGCTGAGGATCACCACAGTTCTGGCAGTTCCACTGCTGGGACGGGGCTCGCTGACCTTGGCTGCACCGCTGAGGATCACCACAGTTCTGGCAGTTGCACTGCTGGGGCAGGGCTTGCTGACCTTGGCTGCACCGCTGAGGATCACCACAGTTCTGGCAGTTGCACTGCTGGGGCAGGGCTAGCTGACCTTGGCTGCACTGCTGAGGATCACCGCAGTTCTGGCAGTGGCAATGCTGGGACCGGGCTCGCTGACCTTGGCTGCACCGCTGAGGATCACCACAGTTCTGGCAGTTGCACTGCTGGGGCAGGGCTAGCTAACCTTGGCTGCACTGCTGAGGATCACCGCAGTTCTGGCAGTGGCAATGCTGGGACCGGGCTCGCTGACCTTGGCTGCACCGCTGAGGATCACCACAGTTCTGGCAGTTGCACTGCTGGGGCAGGGCTAGCTGACCTTGGCTGCACTGCTGAGGATCACCACAGTTCTGGCACTCGCACTGCTGGGGCAGGGCTCGCTGACCTTGGCTGCACCGCTGAGGATCACCACAGTTCTGGCAGTTGCACTGCTGGGACGGGGCTCGCTGACCTTGGCTGCACCGCTGAGGATCACCACAGTTCTGGCAGTTGCACTGCTGGGGCAGGGCTTGCTGACCTTGGCTGCACCGCTGAGGATCACCACAGTTCTGGCAGTTGCACTGCTGGGGCAGGGCTAGCTGACCTTGGCTGCACTGCTGAGGATCACCGCAGTTCTGGCAGTTGCACTGCTGGGGCAGGGCTCGCTGACCTTGGCTGCACCGCTGAGGATCACCGCAGTTCTGGCAGTAGCAATGCTGGGGCAGGGCTCGCTGACCTTGGCTGCGCCGCTGAGGATCACCACAGTTCTGGCACTCGCACTGCTGGGGCAGGGCTCGCTGACCTTGGCTGCACCGCTGAGGATCACCGCAGTTCTGGCAGTTGCTTTGGTGATAAGTTGACTTAATTTGTCATCGCAGGCCACTGCTAGATTTGTGTCTTTTGCTAGCTTTTTCTCCAGGCCCAGAAGCTGTTTTAGTGCACACTGCCGATTGCCAGGTAGCGTGGCTTCTGGATTGCGCCATAGTAGACCCGTTTCCCATCTTCCTATATGAAGAGGACGGGTAGTTGCATTCATAAGTGTGATTGCTTGTTGTTCGCTTGCATTGACTCTGGTAGCTGATATTACTCCAAGGGAGTCAATGGCGAAGTTTGTTTTTACCAGTTCCCTCAACTGCTTGTCTGCGGTCGTTTCTGGTTGTAGTGCCAAAGTGGGGGTCGTGTTTTTATCTCCGGGGTTGATTCCCCCATGAGCGATCCATCCTAGTGCGGTGCGTGATACTATTCGCGTAGTAACATTGCATTCTCGCACTTCTCTCGACACAATCAGGTGAGCGTTGTCTTGGCCTATTAGCAGCTTCGGAACGACAGACCTTCCTTGGATCTGTTGTTCTGGCAGGTTGAGGTTGCTTATTGTGCTGGCAGAGATGTGGAATGTATTACTGTTGCCTGCACCTCTTAATCTTAGTTTTACTCGTTGCGAGAGATTGTCGGAGGTGCACATTCCTTTGGCGCCGTGGATTCGCAGTCCGTGAACTGGTCCCTCTGCTCCGACTTGTGTTGCGGTGTTAGTGTCGACAAGTGTTATTGTGGATCCTTCGTCCAGAAGAGCGAACACTGACACTTCTTTTTTATTTGGAGCACTTAATATGACTGGTGCAATTTTCAACAGTACTCTCTGTCCGGAGTTCTGGCGTCATAAATTGACATTTTCCACAGTGCTTTTTTGTACGAACTCGGGATTGTGCAGCAGTGGGTGGTGTGGGGCTTCGCAATCCCCTATTTCGCACCATTGGTTCATTTTGCAGCTTCGCGAGTGGTGTTTTTCTAAGCACTTGCGGCATAATTTTCCCACGCGCACAGTTTCCCATCAGAGTTCAACATCTTTGGCTGCGAATTCTTTGCATTCGCAGGTTCTATGATTGCCGCCGCATTGGGCGCAGCTTTCATTGGCTGATTTTCTTTTTTGGCTTGGTCCAGGGTAGGTATGTGATTCGTACATTTGGCGTTTTTATCGGGGCGATTTTTTCTTTTGGGCCGTCCCTGATTTCCTCCTGATGTCCGGCATGTATTTGCTCATGGCCCGGTAGGAGTTGCATGCGATCACTCCCTTCTTCCTCTTGGTACCCGGCATGTATTTGTTCACGGCGTGGTCGAGATCGTACGCGGTCCACCATCCCGCTATTTGGAATTGCGTTTAACACCTCTTTCAGAAAGGCAGCGAGCTGGGTTATGGTGGCCGGAGCATGTTGTTTGTGAATCTCGATTAGCCATGCCAGCCGCAGGGAACTTGGCATTTTGTCAGTGACGTCATTTAGTAGCGCAGGATTGGTGAGATAGCCTTCGGTTTTCAGAATCCGGAGGGATGCCACTAGGTTTTGTACCGTCCCGGAGAAATCTGCTAGCTCCTCGAGTGACACCTCGGTCGTGAGGTAAGGTAGTTTTTTAACCTTGTCTAGCATAAATTTTGCTATGGAGTTAGCGCTGCCGTATCGCTGCTTGAGGACGCTGATGATCTCTGGGACTTGCACTTGCGCAGGATCCATTAGTAGGGGACCCACAGTATCTCGTGCCTTGCCTTTGAGGGCCCGTTGCAGCCGGATGAGATTTTCGCTTGGAGTCATCTGGCAGGTGGCGGTGGATTGAGTGTACTGTGCCTTCCAGGTGGGCCACTCGAGTGGGTCTCCAGCGAAGGTAGGCAAATCTTTTGCTGCGGATTGCCTGGCGATGAGGGCTGCCATTCTCGAGTCATCTTCTAATGTACGAGGACTATCTTGGGTTTGGGAAGTGCGGAGCGCTTCTGCCAGAGGGAATCTGGGCCAGTGGGTCGTTACCATGCTGCAACCATTCTCGAGTGTACCGTGTCGTCTCGTCAGCCGTATGCGGCGGTGTAAATAATGGGAAATCCTGGCTGGAGGAAGCTGGTTGTTGCTGGTACCCCATTGTATTATAGAGTGGGCGCTCGGGTCCAAGATGGCTATATTTGGCTGCGGGAATGTTGTCCACAGGACTCGTCAGAAGTGGGTGGCCTTGGGTAGAGGTATATCCCGTTGAATTGGTTACAGCAAATTCATTAGTAGGCTGACCGGCTGGCACGTGCACTTGAGCTGTTGCATATCTCGTTGCAAACTCTCCGGCTTGCTTGTGTACTTGTGTGGCATATCTCGTTGCAAACTCGTTCGTAGACGGGCCGGTTGGAGTGTGCACTTGAGTGTTTGCATATCTCGTTGCAAACTCTCCGGCTGGCTTGTATACTCGAGTAGCATATCTCGTTGCAAACTCGTTCGTAGACGGGCCGGTTAGTGCGTGGACTTGAGTTGCAGCCTGACCCTACGGGTTGGTTGGTGCAGGCTCCTGAGCCGGCTGATTGGATGCTTGGCGTGTCGCAGCGTTCAGGGCTGCGAGTAGATCGGCTGTTTGCTTGGCGTGTTGTCTGTCTCGACTGCGCATCTCCCGGCGCCGCATTCGCAGGGAGTCTTCAGTTGATTCTGAAGATGCCTCGCTGCTATTAGTATTGGATTCGTGGGGGCTCTTGGCGACATGTTCCGAAGCAAGTTGGCCAAGAGTGATGAGGTCAGAGTTCCTGGCTGGGCTCGTAACAGGTAGATCGTGGATCTGACGGGGTCCACTGGATGGCGTCTCTATGCTGTGGGCCCGGGGTCCGACGGGGTGGCACGGACGTGTTTCGGCTTGTCACTGGGGCGTCAGGTTTAGACAGTGACGTCTCGGATGATGTTGGGGTCTTACGGCCACTGCGAAGAAACGGCATTTCCACTGGGTAAGACTGAAGACGTGTTATTTGCAGATCCGGCTCGAAGGACCAAATGTACGGGACGTTTGTACATATACTGTATAAAAATAGGGAGCTGGACACAAATAGCACGCCAATGGAATCTTTATGCGCCAAGGGATTTTTGGCGTACGCCAATGGACTTTCGCGAATTTAATACTTTTGAATGATTCTAAGTAAAATTGGCAAAACTGAATCTATTATAACTGATTAAACACTTGTAAAGGCTTGAAGACTTTGGAGACTTTTGGAGACTGGGATTACTGGGATACTGGGAAGAAGGTAGAACTGAAGCTATTACTTTTAAATAAAACACTTGAAAAGAGTTTGAACTTGGAGACTTTGGTTTCTTCGAGATTGTTTCTTCTTGTCTGGTAATTTTTAACTGATTTGTGACCGATGTGTGGTCTGTATTTATAGGGCAAAACTGGGTTGGATTGTGAGGGTATAGCACTTCCTATTCTTTGTGTAGGTTGGTCCTTTTATCCTTTTTCCCTGTTTGCTACGATTTTTGAGAAGATTTGTAAAATTTGTATATTATAGCCAGTACCAAGAGAGTCCCGATCCCCGAAACCAAAATCTCACATGATTTTTATTGTTTTTACAAAAAAAGATACAATGTTACATTTGTGGTACAAAGTAGAATTTCAAGGATTAAACATTTTTATTAAAGTGCAAGAATCAATGGTAGGCGTCAGTTTTCAAGTGATTGTACTTGCTTGTGCCCATTTGTCTGCGAGGATATTTATTTTTAGCTCGTAATTATCACCAATTTCTCAAAATTTAGCTCCAAATTTTTGAGAACATGAATTCATTGACGTAAATATTCCCGATTTAGATTTTCCTTTGTTCATCATTAGCCAATCACAGCTCCCGTGGTTGTATGGTGGGGGTGACGTAAATAGGCAGCTATTCTCGTGGCAGGGTTCATTGCTGTCTGTAGTCTTTTGTAGAGGTGTGAGATGTATTTTTGAGTTTGATTTTCATGCTGCGTGTGTTCATTATCAATTGTGTTTGTATTTTTAAGTGCTAAATTAATTTTGAAGAATAAAATAGCAATTAGACATCGTTTTGGAGGATGCGTGAAACGCCCCTCGTCTCGTTAGCCAATAGCAGCTCTCTAATTGCTTGGGGGTTGTGGTGTGAGGCGAAATGGTGCTGGCGGCATGGTACTGTGTAATTGTGGGTGCTGGCGGTACGGTACTGTGTGGGAGCGTAAATTCCAATATTGTCTTTTTTAGTTATCTCATTTGCTTTTGCGGACTCGTTCGATACAATAGCGTCTCGGATAAATATATCCGATTTTATTTTTATTTTTATTTGAAATGTGAGATTGAAGGCCTCAGCTCATAGAGAAACTGAAAAAAATCAGTTCTCAACGCAACTAACCTCCTTAACAAAATCGATATTTTTCTGATTTGACATGTCAAAACTTGACAGTTCGTGATCCGCTACCACGGCAACCTGTCAACAATGCAACTGAAACGCCACTGCCTCGGCGACCAGCGTTTTTCTTTTGCGTTGTTGACAGGTTGTCATGGTAGCGGCTCACGAACTGTCAAGATTTGGCATGTCAGATCAGAAAAATATCGATTTTGTTAAGGAGGTTAATTGCAATTGCGTTAAGTACTGATTTTTTCAGTTTCTCCTATGACGGTTTGATGGAAGGTGACAATGGCCAAATTGGTAAAGGCGCCCGTCCCGGTTAGACGTGAGGTTCTGGATTCGAGTCCCAGTGCGACCGTTCTTTTTTCTATTTTTCTGTGTCTTGTTCTCTTTCACATTTTCGTTTAGATTATTAGTGCTAACTTCTTTTTCAATGATACATTGCATTGCTGGGATTAACTTGGCTAACACAAATATTTTAACAATCTTTTTAAAATTTTAGTCATTTACTTTTGGGGTGTTTTTTTTTTTTTTTTTACATGAGCTCCACACAGGAGGCCCTGACGAAAATAATTTCCTTCAGGGCCTATGTCATCTTTGGGGATGCTGTGTGCAGGGTTTTTTTAAGGAGAGGAAGGGAAGGAGAGTTCTGGGAAGGAAAAGGGTTTAAGGGGTGGGTAGGAATCTGGGGTTCAGTGTGTCCTGCTCATCCGCCTCCAAGACCTAGACAAACCTCACCGCATGAACCCGGGCACCCCTGCTAAATCACCAAACATAGCGAACCACTTGGGGTGACCTATGGCAGAGGAATTACGCTGAATTGCGCTACCTCCTTCTTTAGCCAACGTTTCGGATAGCGTAATAGTGTCCATCATCAGGGCAGATGAGTGATGATGATGACTCATAACTCTTTTGACGGCATAACACCCCCAAAAAAATAAGAAAATACTTTTGGCTGTGAAAACCTACAATCATACAAAAAAGTTTCTTTAAAAGTCCAAAATGCTTCGGGTTCTCACCCAATCGTCGTGTTCTCAATTCTGCCAGCAAGCATGTCATCCATCATTGCACAAGCAACATCATCCCACGGTAGTGGGAGGTTTTCAAAAATCTTCTCAGGTTGATAACCGAATCCTAATTGCATTAAAAAAATTTAAATATAATCTCCTTTCGGAAAGTGGTAACCACTAATTTCTGAACACCGTGTTCACATCCTTTTTGTCGGTGACGGGACAACACAGTGTGAATTCAACTCAACACCTCCTTTGAAAAGTCAAAGGCGGTACACAACCCTAATAATTTTTGTTTGCTCAAAACTCACATTTTAATCATTTACGGCGAATTTGTAACTAAAATAACTTTTTTATACCAACAGACCCCTGGGGATGTAAGTTCTTTAACCCTTCGAATAATGAGAAAATAATATCTATGAACTTTTGCCTGTCAAAGTTTGCACGCAAAAATTCTCGGTTCTTCCCATGCATTTCAAATGTTCATTTTTATTGGTTATTTTTTAATCTTTTTGAAAAAAAAAATGTTCTAAAATCTAGATAAAATAATCTTTCCGGGGTGCTTATCAAAAATTAAGATTTTTGTTTTAAAATATTAAAATTTTTATTTTGAAAATGTGAATTAGCTTAAAAATTACGTACCTGGGGTTTTCCCTAAAAAGTACATAAAATAAAAGAAAATTAAAATTTTAAATACAGAAATTTTTTTAAGAAAATTTGTAATAAAACTGTCACTTCACTTTTTATCACATTCATACAATTTTATTTTTAAAATTATTGTTTATTACGTCACACATTGGCGCAAAATAAAATCGTCACTTATGATCGGGTTTGTAAAATATCTGATCAATATAGCTCGTTTATTCCTAAGACAATAAGAAGCAATATTTCTTTTGCTTTCAAATATAAAAGAAATCACAAATTTTTGCTTGACAGGAAGAGAGATATCTAACTTTTAATGACGCTCGGTCGTTCTGGGACAATCTGGGTCTCCTGTTATTATAACGGCATATGATGTTTTGGGACAACTAGGGTCTCCTGTGATTAGACGGGTTAAATTTAAAAATAATAAAAACAATACCTTACCATTAATTTATTTTACGTACAACTATTTTAAAACTTTATAACAAGTTTTTCAACTACAAAGTTAGCGGTGAGCACCAGATTTTATTTTTCTAGACGATGAATTAATAACTTCGGGAGGGATTCATAAAGAACAATCTTAAATATTTGTAACACGTTCTTCAGTATTAATTAAAATGAACGCGGCAGAAAGGTCGAATCTCCAGTCCCGCTACGGCGAATTCGACCGTACGTTCGTCTAATACGCGGTGCCGCGGGCGTATATTTGTTTACACGCTTTCTTCACTTACGTCGTTAAGATTCCCACGTTATTTATCTTCTTATTTTTTCTTTGATAGAGCAAATTCGACAGTAGGTCCGTCCAATACACGGGTCGTGAGTCGCAATTTGTGTACACGGCTCCATTACTTACGTCATTAAGATTCTGAATATATTTTAGGGTATATTGTCGTCTTAAAAGCAACGAAACAAATATATTAAAAAAGTTGGTTTAGGTAGATTAGTTATGGGCTTTTTTCAATTATTTTTTTTTTCATAGCTTTTGATGACTTTTCAAAGAGGTGTTGAGTTGAATTAATTTTGAGATGGCGTGAAACCATAATCATTTAAAAATAATATAAACTAAGTTTGCGACACATTCCACAGAGTGGAAGATGCTCTCAGCATCGCCCTGGTGTAAGACCATCTTTCAGATTTGAAATCTTGTTTGGAATGGATTTAGCGGTATTTAGTGACTAGATCCGAATAGCCAGGTAAGATGTTTTTTTTACAATAGATTCACACAGGAGGCCCTGACGAAAATAATTTCCCTCAAGGCCTATGTCATCTTAGGGGATGCTGTGTGGAGGGTCTTTTTAAGGAAGGCGAGCGTAGGAAGTTCTGGGAATGAAAAAGGTGTGACGGGTGGGTAGGAATCTGGGGGTCAGTGTATCCAGGTGTGACGGTCGTTTCAGTCCATCCCTCCAACTGCGGTGCAAAGCGATGGGTCGAAAAGGCCTCCCTAAACCAGTCTCTCTTGATCCGGCCCGCCATGCAGCAGGTGGGCAGACGCATTTGCCGCTAAGATCTGGACAAACTTCACCCCACGAAGCCGGGCACAACTGCTAAGTCAGCCGCTTGACCTATGGCAGAGGTGTTGGTTATCCAATATATGGTTCCCGGGGCGGCGGTACCCACACCCGCCTCCCAAATTAAATTTTACTTTTACTGTTCCCCTCTCCACTTACCTTCAACTTCACAACACACCCCAATTAGGGATGCCATAGTCTCAGTGACTCCTGGCGGTTGCGAGCAGTTGGGGCTTTTGTGCTGTGTTCACATAAAAAAAGCTATTACACCTACACAATAAAAAAAATACATGACATAGTAATACCGGCTCCGAGCAGTTACAACAAACTGAAAGTTTGAAAAGTAAATATTTCATAATCCGAATTCCGTCTACCCCTAGTCTGGCCTGGTACAATCGATACACCCAGTCTGTAAGAGCTACCCTCTCCCGACCCAACCCTAACAAAAATAATACTGGCATCGCGCGAAGCAGACGAAACTAGAGTGGGGTGGAACATTGCATCAGGGGGTGACCCGCACCCCCCCCCCCCCCTCAGGCTAGCCACGCCTAGTCTATGCGGAGAAATCCGTCGTCATGCGGGGAAAATACACTCATCATTAGGTAGGTTTATTCCAGTTTTGATGCAATGTATCTAGCTAGTTAAGTACTTACTGAAATACTTGATTATTGTTTTAGGGGTTACTAATCTAGGGTTCTTATTATCTATATATATATATATATATATCAAAATATGCTTGCTTGGGTGCATATAAATATTTATTTATTTATTTTATCAAGTTCTCCATAAAACAGTTATACACCAGAATATTATGGGATGATTACAAAATTTAAAGAAGGAAAAAAGTGTGTGGGGGCAGTTTCACTATCTTGTGACGTATGTCAGAAGATAATTATTGAATTCTCTGTAGGTGTCATTGAAGATGTCGATGTTAAATAGATTCATTTAGCAGTTGAATTGCTCTGTTTAATGGCGCATTTTGATAGGAAGAAGTTCTCGCTTTCGGAGCATAAAAAAGTGCGTGGGATCTCCCACGAGTGTACGCATTGAGTACATATAAGTTAATCTCCTTCAACATGGGCGGATTCAGTATAATGCCGGAGATTAGCTTAAAAAAGTGCTTACCCAAAAATGTTTTTCGACGGGCTTCTAATGTGTTAGGATCGAGCATTCCTGATAAAAACATCGATGGATACAGGAATGGGTAGTATGTATATTCTCTCATATACAGGTAACGCATAAACCTTTTTTGAACTCTTTCTATTTCTAGGATATGGTTTTGTTCAGAGGGAGCCCAAATGATAGAGCTATATTCCAAAATGCTGCGGACAAGTGCTTCAAGACAATATGTGATTAGGTAGGCATATGAGATGTCTATGTACATATTGCTATATATATTAAGCATAGGAAATGTTTGAAACTTTCAAAATACCTTCTTTAAACCCACGCGAAGGTTTCTAAATTGTTACAACCACATGACAATACATCTGAAAAGTTTTTTAATCATTACAAAAACTTTTGCGTATCTGTCAAAAATGTCACAATTTGAGAATCACTTTTTGCAAACCATCCATTGTTTATGAAAAATTCAATTTTTGAATTAACTATTTAAATTAATGAATTTACTTGAACTACTAAGTAAGTAAGAATTACAGGCATTTTATATAGGTACCTGGGTTAGGCACCAAATTTTATATAGGTACCTGGGTTAGGCACCAAATTTTATATAGGTACCTGGGTTAGGCACCAAATTTTATATAGTGTTACGTTACAAATAAACCGCCAATATAGAGGCGCGCGCACTACCCCCTCCCGCGAGCGACAAACCGAGCTGTCGCTAGACGCGCCGCTCACGGCCATCCCGCCAGTCTTCAGCAAGCGAGCTTCCCGGGCCCACGTTCCGCGCGAATATGGGCGACACAAGTTCAGTTTCGCCGGTTGTGCACTTCCGGTCCACGCATGGACGCTGCGTAGACTGAGAGAACAAGTGCGTAAAGCCGCTGTTGGCCCATAAACCAAACGTGAGTCAATTACCATGTTACCCTTTGTGTGCAATTAAATGCTTTAGCCCTAACCACGCGTGATAGAGAGTAGAGACGGATGTTCAAACTAACTTTCAGCTAGGATCGTTCCTTTTATGTATTATTGTGTCTCCTAGAATTGAATAAACTGTTTATGTGATAACCTACCGTGTTTTGCTTGACGAGAGAGGCCCTGGGAGAATGGAGAAGCGTGAAGTTCCGAACCACAAGCACTAGCCTTGAGGTTACGAGAAATCCTGCTTGCACCGAATCCTGAGCTAGTTTTTATTTGGGGCAGATACAGCAACTAATTGTATTAAATATGTGGGAGCTTTCTCCAACCCTGCCGATAGCATCAGCACGCACGCTGGACGCTAACACTGGCGCTAAACGTGGGGCCATTTAAATTTTTTCTGTTCCACCACGGCCTCGTTCCCAAGCAACAATTGTAAACTCTGAAATGTTATTATGATGTATTGTTTATTCCCAATTGTCTAGCACTTCCAACAGGAATCTCGGCGCGAACGTAATTTCGAATCACAATTTAAATTATTACGGGCGCGATTTTATCATTTGTGACTCGTCACTCGACAAAATATTACCGGTATTCCAACGCAAGGTGCCCAACCTAGGAAGTTGTCGCTGCGAATAATACAGTGATTACAAAGTGTCGGCCGATTAAAATTGCTATTTTCAATACAAGTGAATAGTGGAAATAAACACAAATTAAAGAAGAATTTATTCAACAATTAAAATCATGTACATGATAAACAAATCATCCGCTTGGTCTCGAAAGTGCTAAATATTTTTAATAATATACTATATTGCAGCACGCTGGTACGTCTCTTAAACGGACACTTGCTGACACCTAGGGAACAAGTGGATTTAAATTCTTTCTGTCATTTGACAATTAAGTATTTTTGACTCTGTCGTCTGATGAAACCGGATCATGCCGAATCACATTCGAATAATGCAAAAAATACTAAATTCGCGTTGACGTGGATTCCTTGACATCTGACACTATAATACCTTGTCAATTGACAAAGAAGGTAATATCTTGTCGAAAAGACGAAGGGAATTCGCGTGTAAATACCAAAAATTGGTGCTGTTTAAAGCCAGGCTATAGGAAGCCGCGTAATGAAACCATGCCCCCAAGATATTGTTGAATTCTCAAACAAATTACTTCCACGAAAACTTGTGAAAATTTTTTTCGATTTTTCCTTTTTTTCGATTTTTTTAATTTTCGAAATATTTTTTTTTCCAAAACGCTTGGAGTTTTTCTTAAAAACGCAGTGCCAGAGGAAAATCGCTGCCCAAATTTTCTCCAGTTTCGGACTCTGAAAATTTTTTCGATTTTTCCTTTTTTTCGATTTTTTTAATTTTCGAAATATTTTTTTTTCCAAAACGCTTGGAGTTTTTCTTAAAAACGCAGTGCCAGAGGAAAATCGCTGCCCAAATTTTCTCCAGTTTCGGACTCTGAAAATTTTTTCGATTTTTCCTTTTTTCGATTTTTTTAATTTTCGAAATATTTTTTTTTTCCAAAACGCTTGGAGTTTTTCTTAAAAACGCAGTGCCAGAGGAAAATCGCTGCCCAAATTTTCTCCAGTTTCGGACTCTGAAAATTTTTTCGATTTTTCCTTTTTTCGATTTTTTTAATTTTCGAAATTTTTTTTTTTTTCCAAAACGCTTGGAGTTTTTCTTAAAAACGCAGTGCCAGAGGAAAATCGCTGCCCAAATTTTCTCCAGTTTCGGACTCTGAAAATTTTTTCGATTTTTCCTTTTTTCGATTTTTTTAATTTTCGAAATATTTTTTTTTTCCAAAACGCTTGGAGTTTTTCTTAAAAACGCAGTGCCAGAGGAAAATCGCTGCCCAAATTTTCTCCAGTTTCGGACTCTGAAAATTTTTTCGATTTTTCCTTTTTTCGATTTTTTTAATTTTCGAAATTTTTTTTTTTTTCCAAAACGCTTGGAGTTTTTCTTAAAAACGCAGTGCCAGAGGAAAATCGCTGCCCAAATTTTCTCCAGTTTCGGACTCTGAAAATTTTTTTCGATTTTTCCTTTTTTCGATTTTTTTAATTTTCGAAATATTTTTTTTTTTTTTTTTTTTTTCCAAAACGCTTGGAGTTTTTCTTAAAAACGCATGGACAGAGGAAAATCGCTGCCCAAATTTTCTCCAGTTTCGGACTCTGAAAATTTTTCCGATTTTTTCCCTTTTTCGATTTTTTTTTAAAATTTTCGAAAATTTTTTTTTTCCAAAACGCTTGGATTTTTCCTAAAAAGCACGTGGCCAGAGGCAAATCTCTGCCCAAATTTTCAAATAACCCAAACACTTACAAATACGCGGATCCTTTCAACTTCCTACTCCTTTCCCAGTTGTCATTATTGTAATGTGCCAGGATGACTGCTGTAGACCTTGTTTCACCTCCACCCAGAGGTCGAATTTCGGAAATAGCCGAGTCCCCAGCAGTTTTCTTCGTTCAAATGTTCCCAATTATCACCCTCCCCCTTCCTCGAAATTATCCGTGAATGGGGATATATGCGTTACGCACTTGGCGTTTCGTTTGTCAAATGGGACAATCTTCATACGCGGATCCTTTCAACTTCCTACTCCTTTCCCACTTTGTTATAACTAATCTTGTACGCAATGTTTTGTTTTTCGAAAGTAGAAAAAATGCTACCGTATAGACGTGAGCATAGGTCATGGAAGACCAACTTCTTTCGAATGGGGAATTTTGTTATACGTACAATCCCTCAACCACGTATTCTTGGAAATGTATTTGGTAAAGAAAAAAAAACCAAAAGGGGTTACACAGAACCTGTCCTTGAATACGTACCTTTGTAACATGTATTAGGAATTAGCCACATTTAGTTAGCTCTCTCTCCGTCTCTCTCTCTACACGCCAAACAAATCCAACTTTTTCTCAACATGCACACTTGTTTCTCTCCAAACTTTTTTCATCATTGGTCTACTAGGCAGGTAAACTTCAAGAATTTTGTTCTAATAATAATTTTTGCCGGATTTTAAAAAAAAAAAACCAGCAGCTCTGCACCCTATCTACATCTGCGCCTCTTCATGCTGCCCTCGCTACCGTCACGGAGGTCCCTTGCCTTCAATCCCTGCGTACCAAAAGCACCCGACCGCATCTAACATAACCTAGTGTGAGTCGTGCGTGTAGTTGCGAATTGTATCACCACAAAGAACCGACACTCAAAACAAACCCGAGCACGCCAGCTCTAGGTTGGTTCCTGTCCCTGTTGCCCTTGTGCAAATGTTCCTGTTGCCCTTGTGCAAATGTTCCTGCTGCCATTATGCAAATGTTCCTGCTGCATAATGCAAATGCTCTGCTGCCATTATGCAAATGTTCCTGCTGCATAATACAAATGTTCCTGTTGCCCTTGTGCAAATGCTCCTGTTGCCCTTGTGCAAATGTCTCTGCTGCCATTATGCAAATATTCCTGCTGCATAATACAAATGTTCCTGTTGCCCTTGTGCAAATGCTCTGCTGCCATTATGCAAATGTTCCTGCTGCATAATACAAATGTTCCTGTTGCCCTTGTGCAAATGTTCCTGCTGCATAATACAAATGTTCCTGTTGCCCTTGTGCAAATGTTCCTGCTGCCATTATGCAAATGTTCCTGCTGCATAATGCAAATGCTCTGCTGCCATTATGCAAATATTCCTGCTGCATAATACAAATGTTCCTGTTGCCCTTGTGCAAATGTTTCTGCTGCCATTATGCAAATGTTCCTGCTGCATAATGCAAATGCCCTACTGCCATTGTGCTGATGCTCCTGTGCCCTTGAGCAAATAACAATACCAACGATTGTTCACAAAACAATCCCACTACATACAAAACCAGTGTACCAACCACCAATTACGATTCCACTCTCCAGTACTTCAATGGTTTCGTACTGGCTCACCCACAGGATCCGGAAGCAGTTACCCTTTCGACCTCTGTGACAGGTAGAACTCTCCACACCACCTAGAAGCCTCATCATGTGTTCTCTTCCTCGTATTTTCTTAAAGGCCCTAGTGTCCCTTGAGTGTAATCTCAAATGGGCCAGGTTACTGTGACAAAGTAACCTTGTAACTTCAGTGAAACGTTCAACCACCCCAGACATCCTACGCAAACCACGTTCGCAAACATTAGCTCACAGACCAATGATACAATTTTAGAGTTTTTTTTTTCTATCACTGCATAACCCTTGTACCTTTCTTCAACAGATCCTTGTTCTTTGCAACTGTATTTATGTATGCCACTGCCTTTATATACATTTATTGACAATTCCTTGTTACACCATGTATCATCTCTTTTGTGTTCTGTTCATAACTATTCTCCAGCTAGGAATCTCTCTCTCTCTCTCTCTCCTCGTTTCTCTTAAATGTTTTTGGCACAAGTGCTGAAAAGGTAAGAGGATTTATTAGTCCTACAGCTCCATTACCACGTCGCTTTTATTGCGGCGAGGGGGGAAGTGTTACGTTACAAATAAACCGCCAATATAGAGGCGCGCGCACTACCCCCTCCCGCGAGCGACAAACCGAGCTGTCGCTAGACGCGCCGCTCACGGCCATCCCGCCAGTCTTCAGCAAGCGAGCTTCCCGGGCCCACGTTCCGCGCGAATATGGGCGACACAAGTTCAGTTTCGCCGGTTGTGCACTTCCGGTCCACGCATGGACGCTGCGTAGACTGAGAGAACAAGTGCGTAAAGCCGCTGTTGGCCCATAAACCAAACGTGAGTCAATTACCATGTTACCCTTTGTGTGCAATTAAATGCTTTAGCCCTAACCACGCGTGATAGAGAGTAGAGACGGATGTTCAAACTAACTTTCAGCTAGGATCGTTCCTTTTATGTATTATTGTGTCTCCTAGAATTGAATAAACTGTTTATGTGATAACCTACCGTGTTTTGCTTGACGAGAGAGGCCCTGGGAGAATGGAGAAGCGTGAAGTTCCGAACCACAAGCACTAGCCTTGAGGTTACGAGAAATCCTGCTTGCACCGAATCCTGAGCTAGTTTTTATTTGGGGCAGATACAGCAACTAATTGTATTAAATATGTGGGAGCTTTCTCCAACCCTGCCGATAGCATCAGCACGCACGCTGGACGCTAACAATAGGTACCTGGGTTAGGCACCAAATTTTATATAGGTACCTGGGTTAGGCACCAAATTTTATATAGGTACCTGGGTTAGGCACCAAATTTTATTGATTGTTCTTATAATATATAAAAATGAATATTTAAATACAAAAATTGTAATACGTGGCACGCGAGCTGTTTGAAAACTGAATGGGAAGGTGGAAGGGGAACGCAGGAGGGGATGGGGACACGGGGGGGAACGGGGACGCACGGGAAAGGACATGCAGAGATAAACAATTTATTACTTTGAATTTGACATTGCACGCCGGGAACCATCTAGTTCTAGATATTTTATTATATTTTAATTGGTATTTGTTCTATTAAATGAAAATGTTTTGTAAAAGAAATTGATTAAGGGGGTATTTCACCGGTTCCATGTCAACTCAGAATTAAGCCAACTCAACACCTCTTTTATAATTCTTTTAAAAGTCAACATATCAATTTTTAAATTTAAAAAAATATATATTTTTAATGATTTTTCAAAGGAGGTGTTGAGTTCGGTTCATTCTGAGTTGTCCGGTCACCATTCCACCATCCTCTCCATAAACTATCCATAGGATAGCGTATTATTTTCGATTTAACGATTTATTTATTTATAAATCTACTAGCTGAATCTTCAAATTATGGGAACCCCCGCCCTGCGAACCATTTATTGGATAACCAAAACCCCTGCCATAGGTCACCCCAAGTGTTCGTTTGGTTATTTAGCAGAGGTGCCCGGGTTCATGGGGTGAGGTTTGTCTAGGTCTTGGCGGCGATTGTGTTTGCCTACCTACTATACACGGTTGACATTTGTCTCATGTCACAATTCGATATCGATCGATCTTTAAGGCAGTATTCTAGTCTAGAAAAAAAAAGACGGTTTTTTTTTCTTTTCATATTTCTAAAGTTTAAATATTCAAAAATATCTTCTTAAAACTACTTTTTTCGCAACGGTTGACACGATATCTCAAGTTCTACTAAAGCAATTTACTTGAAATGTGGTGTGAGCCTTCTCTATACATTCCTCTATCGCGCTAACTAAAACTATAACAAAATTTCATTTTTTACTATTTTTAAAAAATTTGGAAAAACAAAAAAAAGACTTGTAAAAAAATGTCAATAGGAACATAATTTCCCTCAGGGCCTATGTCATCTTTGAGGATGCTGTGTGGAGGGTTTTTAAGGAAAGGAAGGAGAGGAGAGTTCTGGGAAGGAAAGGGGTTTAAGGGGTGGGTAGGAATCTGGGGTTCAGTGTGTCCTGGTCATCCGCCTCCAAGACCCAGACATACCTTACCTCATGAACCCGGGCACCCCTGCTAAATCACCAAACGTAGCGAACCACTTGGGATGACCTATGGCAGAGGTGTTGGTTATCCAATAAAGGTTCCCGGGGCGGCGGTAACGGTAATTTGTTTGGCTTAAGAATTAATTTGTTTTTTTTTTTTAGATTACTAGGAGGGATGCAATCGTGTCAATCAGGGCGCGCAATTTTTTTGAGATCGCCCATTTCAACACCCTGTAACTTTTTGAATTTTGAATTTTTTCGTTATTTTTTTTTTACCCCGTAACTTTTTGAATTTTTAATTTTTTCGTTTGATTTTTTTAAAAGTATTCTTTAATGTTTTATAAATATTTGATAAAGTAGTGGCTGCTAAAAATATTATTGGTGTTTTCTTATCTGCACCTGAAAAAACACCTACAATTCATGCTTCTAGACTAGAATACCTTCTAATAGTTTTGTTTTAGTGATCGAGAAACTGGTTGATGCAATCTTTTAACCATAAGTTGTTATAATAGTTTATCCAGTCTGTAGTTAGAAGTAAGATTGTAGAAATGTATTATAATTTGTACAGCGCCTTTGAGGTGAATTTCTACAAAAAGGGCGCTATACAAATCATCCAAATATTATTGTTATTATTATCTCGGGTAGTCGAACTTCATACCCGAATAATTTGGAAAGTCATTAATAATCTAGCTATAGATTCGAGTAAAATAAAATTCGCCTCATTTGAATATCCGTGAAAAAATAGGGCGTTAAAAGTTACTCAGACACGCACCTGTCTAAATGTAACTACCCCTCGGTACCTACCCGTACCTGTACGCAATGTTTTTATAACGCCTTTTTACGCACTGGTCACACCAGGGGCGAAATAACAACATGGCGCCGCACGGTTGAGCAGCTGATCGATGACAGCGGCAAAACTGACAGCTGTCAAAATATTGTTCCCATGACTATTTGAGTGTATAATTTAATGGATATTGGTTCTAGTACGGCTTTCTACTGTAATAATTAGTGAGTTTTATAAAAATAAAAAATCAAGTAGGTCTTTTTTAATGAAGCATAAAACACTCGCTTATTATTAAATAACAATTAAAAAAACAATAAGTACCTACCTAATACTTGTTTATTTACTTGTTTCATTTTATTTTGGGAGACAGGTGTGCCTATTGCCGCAGCGGGAACCATTTATTGGATAACCAACGCGCGATGTCGACAAATAACCGACGTCTATTGTCCATAAATCATATCGATTCTGCTTAGTTATCGATATGGTCATGTTGAACCGTTCGCACAGAGGCGGGAGTAGGAGTGCTCCTGACTTGTGATACTTTAACGAATACACGCCAATTAACCATAAAACGACAGAATCTTATTAATTTAGCCGGTGTCGACAAATAACCGACTTTTCCAATTAAATTTAATTTTCCATCCACAAGTAAATGCTTTTAATGGAAGACCAGTACTACTTTATATGTACCATTTTTGAGATAAACAAATAAAAAAAAAAAAAAATCTTATCTAATCTGCTTAGTTATCGATATGTTCATGACCAATCGCGCAGGGACGATATTAAGAGTGCTCCCAACTTATGATGCTTTATCGAATACATGCCATTTATCCATAAAACCGACATTTATTATAAATCTTATCGATTCTGCTTAGTTATCGATATGGTCATGTTGAACCGTTCGCACAGGGACGGGAGTAGAAGTACTCCCGACTTATGATACTTTATCGAATACACGCCAATTAACCATAACATGACAAAATTTTGTTAATTTAGCCGATGAAGACAAATAACCGACATGTATAAATCTTATCGATTCTGCTTCGTTATCGATATTCTCGTGTTGTACCGTTCGCACAGGGACGAGAGTAAGAATGCTCCCGCCTTATGAGATTTTATCGAATGCTCGCCAATTAACCATAAATCGACAATATTTTGTTAATTTAGCCGATGTTGACAAATAACCGACATCTATCATACATCTTACCGATTCTGCTTAGTTATCGATATGGTCGTGTTGTACCGGTCGCACAGCGACGGGAGTAGGGGTGCTTCCCACTTATGATACTTTATCGAATGCTCGCCAATTAACCATAAAACGACAAAATCTGGTTAATTTAGCCGATGTTGACAAATAACTGATATCTAACATAAATCTTATCGATTCTGCTTAGTTACCGATATGGTCTTGTTGTACCTACCGTTTCGACCGCACAGAGACGGAAGTAGGAGTGATCCCGACTTTATCAAATACACGCCAATTAACAATACAACGACAAAATCTTGTTAATTTAGCCGATGTCGACAAATAACCGACATTTCCAATTAAATCTTATCGATTCTGCTTAGTTATCGATATGGTCGTATTGTACCGATCGCACTGGGACGAGGGTGGGAGTGTACCCGACTTATGATACTTTATGGAATACACGCCAATTATCCATAAACACCTTTTCTTATTGAATCTCCTTACAAGGGTACCCGCTCACTCCCACAGTTCTCATACAACCTCCGTACTAATCTAATCACTATAGACATGCATTATTCACAGGTCTGAAAGCGGCTGGCCCGACGAGAAGCCTGTTTAGGTGTTTAGGATCCGTTTCTATTTATGAACATCGTGGGCTTATTTGTTGCCTGCTCGCTGCATACATTTTTAAACCCCATTCTAGGATTTTGAATACGAGAGCTTACAGCTAAACAATGATGTCAGGTTTAGAAATCTCCAGTGATATCAATAACAGTGACATCGTTAACTTTACAATATCGAAGCGATAGAGTGCTGTTATTATTTTATTACCGTGACTATTCACTTTTACGGTACCGTGGCGGCATACAAAAGGCAATAAATATACATTAATTAACACAATATGCTCCAGCTCTTTCAAGAGATGATTTATAGGTCAAACAGACCCACTGATGTACAATGTGCGTATGTCTGTTTTCTTCGAAGGAAAAAAGTAATCATTTTCTTGCATCTCTCTCCCACAACGTCTGACGTCTGGGTACCTAGCATGGTCGATCGATATAACCCGATATCAATATGATATTGCCCAAATCCGTCATCTATGGTCAGTTAGCAATATTTGCGATCACGGTCAACAATTGGTAAGAGAAATTCCAACCGACAATTGACAAATTTTAACCCGGATTCCATAGTATCAGATAAGTTTCGGTTAGCTGTCAATATATGCATTTATTTGAATTATGTCATTCATTAATTAAAGATTTTAGTGTTTCATGATTTTAGAGGCAACTTGGCAATTATTTGTGAGTAAATAAAAAACAAAATAAAGTGAAAAATAAAATAAAAAATAAAACATGGTTAAAATGCATTTTTTGGGAAGCAATTTTAATATATAAATGACATTTTTTTGTTCCGCCTTAAATAGGTATTTTGTATTTTAAATTTACACCTTACAAAGTGATTTTTTCTAAATTTTTATTTTATATTTCTATGATAAATATAGTAAAATAATTTTTTTATTGTTTTTCATTTACTTACAAATAATTGCCCAAATCGCCTCTAAAATCATGAAAATCTTTAATGGCCTTTATCTTATAATTTAAAGCAAAAATAAATAAACTAGCTAACATCCGTACTAGATATTTGATATACCTACCTTTTGATTGCAATAATAATTTTTCAGTTTGGTTTGGGTATTTTGATCTCAAATCCAAATTTGAGATTTGTATGAAAAGGGCCGAAAAGGGCCGAAAAGGGCCGAAAAGGGCCGAAAAGGGCCGCGCAAACGTTCCACTTAAATAGGAAATTCACAGAACTTGAAAATTAACTTTGGAATTTGATGATTTGTTCAAATTCTGTGAAACCTTTGAGTTACAGCAAAAGTGAGTAAAAAAGAGCATATCTGGCACACAGCCACGCCTACGAATCACACTGTGAATAGAATCCATTGTTATTACCTACTGTAGAGGAACATGAAGGGCGCCTAGTCATCTCAGCTCTGAAATCGAATCATTAAGAATTTATGGACAGACTGTACATCAGTGATCCGTAACCTTTTTTCCAACAAGTCACATCAAAGTTCTCAAATAATTTTATAAGAAAGAAAAAAATTAATAAATGTAAACTGTCACAGTTAATTTTGGCCATAAAACTGTATTTTCAAAAAGTATTTTTTATATGCGTTCATACACTTCTAATGAAGAAATATGTTTTTTAGTAATTTACGCTTATGTTTTTTATAAAGTAATTAAACATTATATTTTTATTCTACTCAAGAGAAAAGGTAGGAAAAGCTTCAATTTATCCTAAGCATATTTTTGGTATTTATAATGTAAACCGATTCGTGGTAAAAATTAATTTAAAATAGTGATTTGCTTCGCCTTATTCTGCTGTTTCGTAGATGGCGCTAATTTAATTATGTTAGGAATAAACACTTTTTGCAAGTTATACTTCAAAATATTCAGATGAATTATTTGTTTCATCGGCCGTATATACGCAATATGTATAAACAGTTTTGTCCAAAACTAAGTTATGCTTTAAAATATTCAGATGAATTATTTGTTTTATCGCCCGTATATACGCAATATGTATAAACGGTTTTGTCCAAAACTAAGTTAGCTTTAAAATATTCAGATGAATTTTTTGTTCATTGCCCGTATTTACGCAATATGAATAAACGGTTTTATCCAAAACTAATTTATGCTTTAAAATATTCAGATGAATTATTTGTTTCATCGCCCGTATATACGCAATATGAATATGAATAAATGGTTTTGTCCAAAACTATGTTATGCTTTAAAATATTCAGATGAATTTTTTGTTCATTGCCCGTATTTACGCAATATGAATAAACGGTTTTATCCAAAACTAATTTATGCTTTAAAATATTCAGATGAATTATTTGTTTCATCGCCCGTATATACGCAATATGAATATGAATAAATGCTTTTGTCCAAAACTATGTTATGCTTTAAAATATTCAGATGAATTATTTGTTCATTGCCCGTATATACGCAATATGAATAAACGGTTCTATCCAAAACTAATTTATGCTTTAAAATATTCAGATAAATTATTTGTTTCATCGCCCGTATTTACGCAATATGAATATGAATAAATGGTTTTGTCCAAAACTATGTTATGCTTTAAAATATTCAGATGAATTATTTGTTTTGGACAAAACTGTTTATTCATATTAATATTGCGTATATCGTCTCCTAAATACTCTTTTATTATTCTAACTTCTGATATGACCCGACTCAAGTATCTGATTCACTTAATCGCGCCGTGTCTTCCTCGGGCATCCCCGACTTGTTCTACCATTCACAATTGCGTTATATATTCTCCTTACACTCTTTTCTTCGTTCGTTCGCTCTGCATTCCCAAATCAAATCATAGGTACGCTTACATCAGCCGTAATGTGATAAATATTGAAAGATTATCAACATACAAACATTATTTAATTAAAGCTGTTTGTCAGCGCTTCTCAGTTGGATTATAATCAAATATACTTTGAATGTTTATATTCTTCATCAATGTTTACTTCTTTTTAAAATTTATTATTGTTTTGGATTTGGATTTCTAAATTTATTTGTTTGTTTTTTTTTTTTTGTCAAATCTAATTGTTGTTACGTACTTTAGTTATTTTTTTAGTTCAAAATATCTTGTAGATATACCTGTATATGAGGTTTTCTTTTTCTACTTTATGCTGTCACTTCAAAATGTACTTTTTTAATTTTTTAGCTTATGAATATTTTTTCTTAACTATGTATATTCTGTATCCATTTCAAATGATTGTAATTCCTATGTAAAAGCCGTTAATCGGCGTTAATTCATAATAAATAAATGTGAACGAGGCAAGGAGTGTGTGCCAAGATCGAGTTATTTGGCGTCTGTCCTCTCTGCCTACAACGGCGTGATGGTTAGTTAGTTAGTTTGTATAAAAAATACCTTATTGTATCTGTGATTCAATCCAATATTGTATCTTAATTAGGGAATGCAATCTCGTTCTCGCGAGATCTCGGCCTTTTTTAGCGAGATTGATCTCGGACGAAAAAAGGGTGAGATCTCGCGAGTTTAACGAGATTGCACTCGAGCATAAAAACGTCTTATTCGAAGCGCGGACTGACACTCATTATTAAATGACATGTTTGTTATGTATTGTTATGACACTGTTTTATTACTAAAAGATTTTTTTTTGATATTAGAAGAGAAGACTGGTTGTTTCTTTTATTTGTTATTTGATAGATACGTACGTCAAAGTTTACTACTTAGAAGTTTATTAAATAATTATAGACAAATACGTCAAACAATGTTTGATGCATAAAAGTCTATTGAAAAATTCGTGAAAATAAATGTTTATCTTATAATTTTCCTAATTTATTCAAATTTTGTGATTATTTGCAAAAAAAACACACAAAACTGCCAATCTCGCGAGATCTCGAAATTGGCGAGATCTCGCAGTATTGTTATTCACAAACTCGCGAGATCTCGCTTGAGCCCCAATCTCGCGAGATTTGCATTCCCTAATCTTAATGTTGACATAGTAATAAACGTTTTTGTCTCTTATTTCGTCTTGCAGTACGCCTAGTACTTCATTGTTATGGAACAATGATAATTATGTAAAGGCCCCCACCCACACAATGTAAGCTCATTGGTGGACCCACAGACGTTACTAAAAAAAGTAACAAGTCTGACCTTGCCTCGTAGTTGATTCATCTTTTATGACTTATGCATTATCATCTTTACCGCATAATGATGCTGGTTTTATATTATATCAGCTTTTTTTACTTCTCAAATTGTTTGCTTTATATGGAGATTGATGCAATACTGATGTAAGGAAAGTGAGTTGGTTTTTTGGACAGGTTTTAATTTATTTATATACGCCTTGATGGCTTTTACAATATCATGTTATTAAAGATACATGGGTTGTTTAGGAGTATAAGGTATAAGCATGTAGTATGTAGCATAATAAAGTGGACATTTAGGATACAAGCAGGTGAAATATATAGGTATGAAGTGACATTATAATGAAAAGTTGTACAAAGGAGTTAATTAGTTTAGTATAAAATGGTAGAGCAGAAAACTTAAGGGGATCCAATAGTCCAGGGAAATATCGAAATCGGAATCCACGCCCCTTTGTGGGAGGAGTTTAAAAATACTTGCGAAAAAGCTTTTGGAAAGGTTGGAAAAGGTATTTGAGAATTTTTTTTTACAGGTTGATTTCGTGAAGGCCCGTAAAAAACATTAACTCATTTTTTACGCATTGTTTATACTAATAAAACGCAAAATTAAAATTGATTTCACGGAACCAAGTGACGTGGAGCCTATATGTCTGTTCCCCGATCCGTTCAGGGCAGTACTGAACGAAAGTGGGTGTGGCAAGCCAGTAGTCCTTGTGTAGACGACATAAGGGTCATTTTGAAAATCCTTATTCGTCGACTGCCGGCCATATTGTGAAATAACAACGCGAATATGCATATTTTATTTTATTTTGTGAGTATCGGGCGTAAATATCATTTTTTTTGCGATTATCATAACAGAAACTAAATTTGCCACAGTAAACAATAAAACCATTTCCGAAAAGGGGTTTATAAGTAGGAGAGTTTGCACTTGAAAGTGTTTTTTTATAGACCTAATACTTTATTTTTTTCTAGGCTTATTAAAAGACTTATTAAAAAATTACCGATATTTTTAAGAGCCAAGATATGTTCTACACGCAGTATTTAATTGAAGCATCTATAATACTTCTAAGCGATCAAATTTTCAAAACAAAAATACATGATTTTGTATGATTTTACATTATTAGGTATGGCTTCATCTTAAGGTTCTATGAAATTTGTTATAGAGGAATGTAAATTTATTATATTAATTTTGTTATTAACTTAAACATGAATGTTTTAAGGCAGTTTTAGAGAACAATGGAAAATTAACAGAGCGATAAATAGTTCATATTTATGGAAAATTTTTGTTTATCTTATAAGAGGCGTTAAAGTAAAGACAGGCAGAAGTCGTACTCACGTCATCATGATGCATTCGAAAGGAACGTTCGTCCTTTTTTTAAATCAGCTCCACACAGAAGGCCTCGAGGAAAATAATTTCCCTCAGGGCCTGTCATCTTAGAGGATGCTGTGTGGAGGGTTTTTTAAAGAAAGGAAGAAGAGGAAGTTCTGGGAAGGAAATAGGTATGAGGGGTGGGTAGGAATCCGGGTCAGTGTGTCCAGGATCCATCCCTTCAACTGGAGTGCAATACGATGGATCGAGGGATTCTGACCGGAGAGGTCAAAAGACCTCCTCGACCAGCCTCTCTCGGTCCGGCCCGCCACGCAGCAAATGGGCAGACTCATCGGCCGCCAGACCTTGAAAAACCTCACCCCATGAACCCGGGCACCCCTGCTAAGTCACCAAACGCAGCGAACCACTTGGGATAACCTACTGCAGAGTTGTTGGTTATCCAATAAATGGTACCCATAACCGCCTCCCAAAAAGTAGTACCTCCTAACTTGCTTTTTTATAATTTTCATTTCTGACCATTCTTCTATAATTGACGGAAGCTTTACAATATATTTATATTAATAACGTAGTCTCAAAAAGTGGCCGGTCAGTGGTCGATTAGCATCGCGTTTGGGTCCCATCCAGATGTCGTGATTCAAATCTTCCATCAAATCGCGACATAAACAACATTGTTGTTTTTTTTACATTCTTTACTTGAATATATTGTTGTACATTTTTCTTAAGAGGAACGCATGCGCGTCCCATTTCGGCCAGTTTCATACAAATCTTAAATTTGGATTTGAGATCAAAATACTCAACGAAACTGAAAAATTATCTTTTTAATCAAAAGGTATATCAAATATCTATTACAGATGTGAGCTACTTTATTTATTTTCTCTTTATATTATAAGATACAGGCCATTAAAGATTTTAGTGTTTCATGATTTTAGATGCAACTTGGGCAATTATTTGTGAGTAAATGAAAAACATTAAAAAAATAATTTCTTTTAAATTTCTGCCTTTACAGAATATAAATCTATACTTATATTATAAATGCGAAACTGTGTGTTTGTTTGTTACGCTTTCACGCCTAAACCACTAAACCGCTAAACCAGAAACCGATTTTAAAAATTCTTTCACCAATAGAAAGCTATATTATAAGCGAGTAACTTAGGCTGTATATAATGGTAAGCTCTGGCGTTATAAAAGTAAAAATATTAATATATTATATTTATTATACGTTTTCTGTCCCTAACAAAAGTGAGCTATTGCTAAAGTCAAGAGAAAAGCAAAACAAATCGTTGCCGTGAAAACGATGTTGATATATATGCGGGAAATTTTATTTCAGGCGTCGTAGTCAATATCTATCTCTAAAAATGAATCGCCGAAATGTATGTACGCGCATAACTTCCGAACGACTGCACCAAATTGGATAATTATTTTTTTCGTGTTCGTTATTTTGTATAATGAAATTTGCAATAAGTGGTACGCGAGCTGTTTGAAAACTGAATGTACTGGGAATGAATGTATGGAATGTGAGGGGGGAATAGGGGGTAGGGGGGAACTCGGGTAAGGGGTTCGCGGGTGGGAAGGGAACCAGGAAAGGGGGAGAGGAACCTGGGAGAAGGGGGGGAGTGGTGTGGGGTGAGGGAACGTGGAGGAAGCGGAGTGGAAACGCGAGAGGTGAAGGGGACACGGGAGAGGAAGGGGAGGCGGAAGAGGAACGGGACGGGTGGGAAAGGACACGCAGGGAGAAAAAAATGCAAGCCGGGTACCAGCTAGTAATTGTTTTTATTTATTTTTTTATTGTTTAATTTATAACATTGATCGTATAAGTAGGCCAAACAAAAATAGTGAGAAAAATAATTCAATGATTTTCTACGCCAATTAAGAGTGCCTAGCTCTTGAGCTTGGCGTTAAAACTTTGAGTTATTTCATAATTATTTAATTATTATACCATAATTTTACATATAGTGTACAATAAATATAAAGTTGACATACGTGTCTGTTCCATTTCATATGTTGGTCTACAATTACACCTAGGTACTTTATTTCAGTTGTATGGTTTAGTATGGTACATGAATTATTACAGACATCTTTGTTACATTTATTGTTGTGTATAATTATATTAATGTTGGGGTAAGTTTTGAAATTATGTATTGAGAAAGGAATAAAAACTGTTTTTTTTGCATTAATTGTAACTAGGTCTGTAACGAACCAGTTTTTTGCATTAATTGTAAGTAGGTCTGTAACGAACCAGTTTTTTGCATTAATTGTAAGTAGGTCTGTAACGAACCAGTTTTTTAGGATTTGGATGTCATTATTTGCATTTTCATTTACAATTTTCCAGTCACTACCCTTAATTATGATAATCGTGTCATCCGCGTAAGATATAACGTTTCCACTGAGGTTTTGTTTATAAATATCGTTTACATACATAATAAAAAGTAATGGACCTAATACAGTACCTTGTGGTATCCCAAAATCACTTGTGAGTGGTAGACTTGATGCGTGATTGATTTTTACAACTTGTGTTCTTTTGTGAAGATAACTTTTTAGCCAATTTAATGCTCTGTCATTAAAACCCACAACCTTTAATTTTTGTATTAATTTGACATGAGATATACTGTCGAAAGCTTTTTGGAGATCAACAAAAATACCAGGCATTTTAATGATTTGTCTAAAGCGTCTTTTATAGTATTAGATAATTTAGCAACGGCGTCTTTTGTGCTTTTGTTTTCCTTGAATCCAAACTGGTTCTCGTGAATTATGTTATTGATCTTAGTGAACTGATTAATTCTTTTTTTGGCAATTTTATCAAATATTTTTGCAATGTTTGATAGTAAAGAAAGAGGACGGTAATTGGTTGGTTCTTCCGGATTGCCGGTTTTAAAAATTGGTATAATTACAGATTGTATGTACATGGATGGAAATACTCCGCTTTGAAAACTTGTATTGATTATATGACTTAATGGTTTTGATTTTTGTGATTTTATACATTTCAATGTTGTGACCTTGTTGTGACCCCATAAAAACCAGGAGCAGAACCTCCTTTCGTACATGTAATGATTTGTTCGATTTTTTTCTGGTGTTGTTGGTTGAAATAGTTCAAATTTTTGTTCATTTTTACTGTAATGTGTTTAGGTCATGTGAAGTCAGGCCTTGTTGGATTTTGTTAGCGAGATTTTTCCCTACATTAGCAAAAAAATTGTACATATAATGTACATTTTAACCCAGCATCAAATTCGTTGGTAAAATGCATTCTACATATGCATAGTTTTGTATTAGTGCTCGTTGTACGGGTGGATGCAATCTGTAAGTCATCAATTCTTATAATAGTTTGTCTAGTCTGTAGTTAGAAGTAATATAGAGCTTTGTAGGAATTAATTTGTTAATATGTTTTGCGCCCTTGAGGTGATCTTTCACAAATACGGCGCTATACACATCATCTTAATATTATTATTATTACTTCACTGTTGAACGGTTGGTATTTCTTCTTGTGAAAATCGTACGTGTTTTGAAGCGAAGGTTGTTGGTTGTTATTGCATCGGTATTACCGGTACTTGTAGTATGGCAATGGGCAATGTTGTGAATTCAGTGTAACGATGTTGATGTACCGAGATGCGAATGACAAACCCGCAGCGAGCAGTGAGCCGAGTGAGCCGCCATATGGTCCATTGATTTCACCTCCGCATAAGGAATGTTGCTCTCGGATACGGAATATTACCGTAACAGATCTCTGCTGATCTGGGAACCGGGAGCACGTTTATAAGGTTACCATAGTAAAAGAGAAGGTTAAAAAATAAGATTATGCTCCCAATACCCCGCGTACAAAATTATGTACAAAATAAACAACCTTTGTCAGATCCAGCTTCATAAAATGTTTATAGTAATAACCACTGTTATTACAAATTTTTGTACAAATTCTGTATAAATTTTGTACAAATTCTGTACAAATTTTTATACAAATTCTTTGAGTTCCTCTAAGTTTTTTCAAATTTTACCGCGATTGATTTCAAATGTCAAAATTACTCGATTAGTCTATATTCTCTATGTTATCAGTACTGCCATCCGGGTGAAAAAAATAAGTGAACTGTCAAAACCAGCTGCGATGACCGACGAAACATATTGTGACGACTTCGTGTTAAGGGTAAGTTTAATCTGAAAATATTTACATAAATCATTATTTTTCTCTCATTACTGTTGATGGTTTTATAAACTTTAAGGTGTAAATACTACATACTAATAAAACTTTTCATGATTGTATCAAAATGTAACTGATTTACAAAGTGATCAATTATTTTGTTCAAATTTTTGTACACTGGTTCTAAGTATCAAACGTTAAACGTTTTAAAACGATAAAATAACTACCGCAAAATGCAATACCTGCCTGGTAGCTCTCTGTCTAACTTCGGTTCGTAACTGTTACAATGCATTACATGAGTGACTTAACTAATTAAAGTTCCCAAAAGGTCTCATTTATGTAAATTTATTTTTTTTATTCTAATAAGTATAATATTTTTGTTATTAACGACCTGAATCTTTCCAAAGATGATTAAATATTGTGAGGGCCTCAGCACAGGTAAGGCTCCAGTGAGGCCAACATTACTGGATTATATTTTGAAATGTAAAAATAATGCATCAAAATAAAAATTAAATAATAAAAACTGGTTAAATTGCCTTATAAGTATGTAGCCAAGTTAAAAAGTTTTAGACTGAAGGATTACGTCTTATTTTTAATACGTTTTTTTTTTCAAAATTTCATTAAAATAACATAAAATATGTTATTATTTTCCCTGCACGTTAAGACCCAACGAACAATATTTTGCACAAAAGATAGGTCGATGTAAGTTAACCAAAAATATCCCTTAAACATCTAGTATTACGGTAAAAATACTCTCAAAACCCTAAAAGACCTTTTTATGTCTCTGGGTCTGACAGCAATAAGTCAATTTGTGCATAATATTGCACTATGGGTCTTTATACTACCTTATTAGTTAAAGTCTGGGTCTTAGGAGGTTATAATTATTAAAAAAAAACACATGTATTTAGTTCTGTAGACTTTTCAAATAATATTAGGTTCACGATAACAAACTTGTTTATTTAGAGTTTACGTATTTATCATAATAATGCTGCAAGTCAGCCGACCTGTTTACATGAGGGAAAAGAAATCTGACGACTCGCTTTTCGGAGCTTCATTCGCTGGTACCCGTCTACATGGGTACCCCTGCCGGCCATCGTGAGGAGCACTTCCCTGCTGACATGCCTTTTCAATACATTACAACTCTCCTCCGCTTATCTAAGGATTCTGGCTACTTTATAATACAAAAAATAATTTCTTGAAAACATTATCGGCCAGACATTCAGAGGGTCTGAACGAGGACCGAGACGATCTGAACATTGAACCACTGCTACCCTTCATAGAAAAATCAAAACTGAGGTGGCTTGGACACGTACTAAAAATGTCTGATTAAATTGAAAATGTCTGATCTAATTCCGAGAAAAACACTGAGTGCAATTCCAGAGGGTAGACGTCCAGTGGGCCGCCCCAGACTGCAGACCCTCGCCCAGTTGGGCGAGGCAACTCGAGAAATTGTGCGAGGAGAGGATGGGACTGCCATGGATTGAGGCCGAACAATCAGCACAAGACAGGGATTTATGGAGAAGCCTTGTTGATGCAATGGGTCCCCGACCCGAATAGGATAAGGGAAAGAAGAAGAAGAAGAAGTGTACATTTACTCCTGATGATAACACGAAACACGTAGATTGTATATTTAAATAAAGTGATGAACAAAGTTATTTATCATTGAAGAAGAAGATAACACTTATAATCTAAATGAAAATATGAAAGAAAACAAGACACAGAAAAACAGAAAAAAACAATGGTCGCAACTGGGACTCGAACCCAGACCTCTCGTCTAACCGGGACGTGCGCGTTATCCGATTTCGCTTTTGCCACCTTCTGTCAAACCGTCATATTTGTCAATCTCATATTTCAAATATTTAGAATCAACAATATTATCTTCAACTAGTTCTTTTTTCCATATTACGGGCAACTACTCTTTTTATTGGAACAATCATTCTAAGAATTTTTGTTATTGTTTTTGGGGTGTTATGCCGTGTTTTGCTACCTCCTTCTTTAGCCAACGTTTCGGACAGCGTTACAGTGTCCATCATCAGGGCAGATGAGTGATGATGGACACTGTAACGCTGTCCGAAACGTTGGCTAAAGAAGGAGGTAGCGAAACACGGCATAACACCCCAAAAACAATAACAAAAATACTTTTTGGCCGTGAAAACCTAAAAACATACCTCATTCTAAGAATTGGTTTGTAACCTGAATAGCGTCTCGAATAAATGTATCCAAATTTATTCATATGGAACTATTGACTTTATGAAAGTCTAAATGAATATTCAATTTTTTTAAAGAAAAACTCTCTTTTTATAACTTTTGAAGGTTATTCCCATCAACGTAATATATCATTGAAGAAGAAGCTAACACTTATAATCTTCCCAGTTGAAATCCCAGTTGCGACAATTGTCTTTTTCTATTTTTCTGTGTCTTGTTTTCTTTCATATTTTCATTTAGATTATAAGTGTTATCTTCTTCTTCAATGATATAAAGTTATTTGTCTTTTTAATAAAATAAATAATGCCATCAAAAAGCTTTTAGAAGAAGTTTTCTTCAAAAATTTGCTTAATTGTCTATTTAAGTATTTTGGACCAATTAAAACATTTTTTAAAATTCTATTACATCTTGTGTCACTTATATGTTTTCGCCATTTACATCTGTATACAACGGCATCATTATATTGCATCGTAAGCGGTTCTTCCTGGAATATCAGTCGACTTATTCAGTTGGCGCCGACTGAAGCAAATCATTCGCGCCAAAAACAATGCCTGGTGACTCATTTCAACTCCTGGTCACTCCTCACTCCTCACTCCTTATTCCTCGTCTCGGCTCAATGGACCAGTCTCCTAGGCCCCACCTTATAGTACAATGTTGCCATAATAACGAGATCTCATTATTGTTTATTTTAAAGACAAGCAAACATTCCCTGATTAGGTACATTGGGAATCTACTGGCAATATTTGAACTCATTCTACTATCATCCACATAAATACTTCTTTTTACGCTGAGTTTTCCTCTTATTTTGAGTGTGCGAAATTTCATCAAGTAGTAAGTATAAGGGGTGGAACAAAGGGTGTGGGTAGTGGCGTATTCACAGAGTTCTTAAGCCGCGGCTATCCGAATTTCGACCGATTTCTTATATATCTCACTTAAACATTTGAAGTTTTTAAGTTCTTAAAAAATATATGTTATTTTTTAAGATAATATCTAGATACGTTCCACGCCGAAACGCAAATTCCCTCGATAGAAAAAAATCGCAAAGTATGGTCAGAAAATTATTTAAAACAAGTCTATTTCTATTATTTTAAATGATAATTGATATATTATTGGGTATATATTATTAAATGTTCATTGATATATTATTGGGTAAAGTAATTTGGCATTATTACTTTACCCAATAATATATCAATGAACATTTTAGCGAAATACCGCCCTCCAAATCATAGCAAACCACTGTTTCTGAATGAAATCTCATCCATCTTATCAAATGTTTTTTTTTTTTTGGTTTAAGGCAATTCACCCTGGAGAGAGTGCTTTGTGCCGGTAATATTTAAAATGGATAAGAAATTTCGGTTAATCTAATGGGAAAATAATAAAACAAATTAAATATTGGACTCATTTAGATCACTAAAACAAATTAAATATTGAATTCATTCAGGTTAATAAACTTACATAAAGCTGTATGAACACGAGAATTGTTAAGAGATAAAAGGTATGAAATGTTAAGGGGGGACTGGTGTGTGATTTTAATAAGCCGGCGGTATATGTTCTTGAAAGATGAATGGTTTTTACAGTTAAAGAAAACGTGGTCGAGGGTTTCCTCTTCCACACCGCACTGGCAGAACGGATCATCTAAAACTCTAATTCTAGACAAGTGAGATGCAATTGAACAGTGGCCAATTCTCATTCTCGAGATACATGAAATGAATCGTTTTGAAAGTTTTTTACCGTGAAACCATGGCTTAGCAGGGATATGGTTTTGAATTCCCGCATAGAAAGATCCAGTTCTTATTTTGGAGACTGCCCAATTTTTTTCCCAGGCACGAGTCATATTAGATTTAAGAATCGGAAAGACATCGGATATAGGAATTCTAAAATTTAGTGGGATAGTTCCGGAATCTGAACCAGATTTGGCGAGAAAATCGGCCATCTCATTACCCTCGATACCCAAATGGGCAGGGACCCAGGCCAATATCGTCTCAAACCCAGATTCACTAAGAGAATTGAGAAGATTTTTTATTTTACATATAATATTGTCTTCCGGATAACGTAAAATATTTGACCTAATTTTAGTTAGAGCACTTAGCGAATCAGTACATAATAAGGCTCGATGAATGTTGAGAACCTGGATTTGATTTAGCGCTTGTTCAATTGCAAAGCATTCGGCTGTAAATATGGAAGCTTCTTTCGGTAATTTATAAGTGAGATTGATGTTGAATTCTGGACTATATATAGATGCTCCACATCTTTTATTTTCAAATTTGGAACCATCCGTGAAAAGGATGGAAAATCCAGGGAATTTCGAAGCCACTATGCTTTTAAAACAATCATCCACATTTTGAAATTTATTTGGGGAAGATAAAATATTCTTCCGAAAGACTGATGTTATTGTGTTCGGCATAAAAGTGATTGCCTTAAATGGAATATTGTATATAGGAAGATTGGGAACTTCTTGAAGATATTGGAGGGAAGATGATAGAGAATTATAGAGATGAAAACTTTTAATTAAGAGAGGAAAACATTGTTTTTCTCTCAATCTTTTGTTAGAATTCAAATTAACACTTAACCTATTAAGACTTTGTTTAATAGGATGATGTGATAACGATAAAGCCTTGAAAATATATTTATTGGCAAGGAATTGCCTTCTGAAATATAATGGAGGCTCCACACATTCCACCTGAAGAGCATTAATTGGAGAAGACTTCATAGCTCCAATAATCATTCTGAGGGCTTTTGATTGAATTCTTTCCATTTTCTTATCTAGATATTTAGGGAGTGGGTCAAAAAGGAATGAGCCATAATCCAAGTGGCTCCGAACTAGGGAATTATACATTAATTTAAGAGTGGTAGGGTGAGATCCCCACCATACTCTGGAAACTGCTCGCATCATATTCAGTCCCTTTTCACACTTTGTAGAAATTATCTGAATGTGTGGAAGCCAGGAAAGTTTATGGTTCAAAAGAAGACCAAGGAATTTGATTTGAGTAGCGGTTTGTAGAGGCACATTATCAAAAGAAATTGAGAATTGGGGAATTTTTCTTTTGCGCGTGAAAGCCACGACCCTTGTTTTAGATGCCGCCAGATTCATCCCATTTATTGACAACCAGCTTTTAATATATTGTAAAGCCAAATTCATTTCCTTAGCTGCAAGAATAATATTTTTATGTAACAAATATATAAGGATATCATCCGCAAAGTAAAGACGCTTGATAGAAAAAGGAATTGCTGAGTCTAGGTCGCTTATATAAATATTAAACAACAGAGGACTAATAACAGAACCCTGGGGCAAACCTCTCCATAGTTTGCGCCTTAAGCATTTAGAGGAAGACTCAATAATAATGGACCTATCTGAGAGCAAATTAATAATAAATTGGACTAATTTCGGGGGGATTTGTTTTTTAATTAGCTTTTCTTTCAAAACATTCAGTAAAACATCATCGTAAGCTGATGAAAGGTCAAGGAATGTGGCCAATGTATAAGAATTTAGGGATTGGGAAACTCGGATATCAGTTGTGAACAAACTTAAATTATCCATTGTAGATTTCTTTTTCCGAAAACCATACTGATTTGGTGAGATAATATCTTGACTTTCAACAAACCACTCTAATCTGTTCTTCATCAAACGCTCCGCTACTTTCATCAAACATGATGAAAGAGCAATAGGCCGATAAGACGAAATTTCAGATGGATTTTTTCCAGGTTTTAAAATGGGAATGATTTTTTGAGTTTTCCAATCATCCGGAATTAGTCCTATTTCAAACATATTATTAATAAGAGATAAGAAATATTCAACCGCCATATCAGAAAATGATTTAATGAAACTATTAAGTATTCCATCGGGACCCGGAGCAGAGTCAGAAAGGGTTCTTATTACTAGTTTCATCTCATCAATGGAGAAAGGAGCATCTAGCCAGTTAGAGTGAGATGGATATGGATTAATAGAAGGCATTTCTTCACATCCGGCCACTGATGGGGGGGCTATTTTATCCGCAAATCCTATAAGAATTTCTTCTGATATATGCTTGGTACTCGGCGGAGAATACGATGATCCGAATTTTTTTAAGCTAGACCAAACTGAAGATTGGGGAGTTTCCGGAGACAGGTTCTCACAGAACTTCCGCCATCCAGCGCGTTTTTTATTTTTCAAAATTCGTTTGGTTTCTGCCTGGGCTTTTTTAACTGATAAAAAATTTTCTAGTGTCATACACTTACGAAAAGAGGAAATTGCTTTTTTACGAGAGTTGACGGAGCGAGTGCATTCCTCGTCCCACCACGGATTAGAGTGTTTTATTTTAATGTTCGCATTGCGTTTCGGGATGGATTTTTCTGCTGCATTTATAACCATAGAGGGAAACGTCTCACATTGCAATCTGATGTCTCCCGGGGACGATTTTTTTTTTAAATTAATAAGGTAATCTAGTTCAGAAGAGAAAGTGCTCCAATTCGCATCATTTATTCTAAATTTGAGATTATTTTTAACTGGTGGAGGATAAGTGTTAGATTGATGTTGGAATCGGATTATAATTGGAAAATGATCACTAGAGAGGGGATCGTTTAGGATGTCCCAAGAGCATTTAGATGCTAACGAATATGAACAAAGAGATAAATCAACAGCACTTTTCCGTTGATGAGGGGGGGTGAATCTGGTTGGAGATCCGTCATTTAAAAAACATAGGTTATGGGTATCAATAAAATCTAAAAGATTGCGGCCAGAACGATTTGTTATTTTGCTACCCCAAGAAGGGGAATGTGCATTAAAATCTCCAAGGATCATAAAAGGGGAACAAATCTGGGTTAAGATTGGTGCCCATTCATTTTCAATAAAAGTAGTAGAGGGAGGAATATATATTGATAATATTGTGATATCAGATAAGACAGCTGCTATTATCTGGATATCGTCGGAGGGAGTATGTATATTAATTTGTTTAAACGGGATAGAATTATGGATTATCAGAGCCGTGCCGCCTTTACCATCCGGTCTGTCGTGTCTGAGACAATAATAACCCGGAATTCTTAAGTGAAAGGAGGGTTTTAACCACGTTTCAGAAATGGCGGCCACTGAAACGTCGTGTTCGTCGAGTAATTGAATTAGGTCAGATTTGTTAGCGAAGAGGCTTCTACTGTTCCACTGAAGAATTTTGTTCAGTTTCGAAGTCATTGGGGAGGCAAGATAATAAAGATTTAATGTAATCGGCAGCGTTGGACGGTACAGTATTGTTGTTTGTAAGGATAGAAATTAAAAGGGTAATTAAAGTTTGTATAAAAGAATTATTATTCAATATTTCGGGGAGAGCAGGAGGGGATGTATTACTATTAATGGCACACCCATTGGGGGTCCGAGATTTGGCATTCCCATTCGGGCTGGTCAAAATATTATTCAATTGTTTTTTATCAAGGTAAGGAGTATATTTTGGGTTGGGTTTGACTGGCTTGAGAATGGTTTCTCTGTGAGAAGATGACGTTGAATTTAAAAAGGTGGTTGATTGGAAAGGAGCTGAGGACGATGTCATCTCTGCGAAAGATTTTTTCGCAGGAGAGAATAACTTTGAGGCCTGGAAGTACGAAATGTTGTCGGTAGCCATTTTATGTTTTATGTTCCTCTGTCTTGTCAATTCCGGACAGGCTAGACTGACCGCGGTATGTGCACCCGAACAGTTAATGCAAATGGGATTATTGGAAGATTTTGGACATTGATCAAATGGGTGATTTTCTCCGCAAAAGTAACAACGTGGAGGGGAGCGGCATACGGATTTTGTATGTCCAAACCGGCAGCAATTGAAGCATTGAACAGTTGGAAATTTATAAACTTCGACGGGAAGCGAGGTATAATAAATAAACACACGAGACGGAAGGGATTGTCCCTCAAATGTAACAACAACAGATTGGGAAGGTTTCCAGATCTTGTTTCCATCAGTAGAATCCTTGTAGTTCAGTCGACGTGCTTTTATTACTTTCGGGGTTCCTTGGGAATTATTCAAAGCATCAACAATTTCAGCCTCTGGGATATCCGTGGGAATTCCTCGAACAAGACCCATTCTCGTAAGGTTAAATGACGGGATGAACGATTTATATTTATGTTTTGAGAGCGAGTCAATTTTTTTTACAAATCCATTTGCGGAAGCGGCAGTATTAAACTCGATAGATAATTTATATCGCCCTTCCGGTTTAATTGAACCATTAACAATACCAAGGTTATTATTTTTTGAGTCAAATAAGAATTTTCCAAAATCTAAAGGATGAATAAGTTTTCCTTGTTCAGTTCTCTGAACAATTACGATAAAAGGACCGGAAGCGGAAGCAGGATAAAGTAAGTCAGTACTTTTTGTATTATCGCTAGCTAAAGTACTTGTCTGGGTGTTACTATTGGGGTTAAGGTCGTTAGAGGTCGAGGTTTGTTGAATCGGCGGTATAGATTTAATTTTCGATGGGATGTGAAGGCTTTGCGATGGTCGTCGTTTACGAGATGGAAGCGTAATAGAAGCCTGGCTAGTGTTAGATTCCGAATCAGAAAAATCTAATATCGATCCTGGGTCGGGAGGTCTATCTTCGTCTTCCTCCATTATATAAAAAAAAAACTTAACTTTTAAAAATTAAACTGAAAAAATAATACGCAGTCTATTTCATTGACTGTACAAACAAAAACGGATTAGCCGTAAGTAGGAATGCAAACAAACAAGTATACGATAAACAGAATTAAATAAAATGTAACAATAATCTCTTATCTGTATGAGGCACGGGAACGGGCGAACGGCACTAAGCAATAGGTAAGGTACACACAACCACTGTTGACCGCGGCTCGAATCGGACTGGCTTATCAAATGTTATTAACCCCCTGGAAAATATTTTATTTTTTGGAGATGTTAATTTAGACTTATTAAACACTCAAAACCCGATTATTATGACATACGAAAACATATTATCTAGCCATTATTTAATAAAGTGTATCAACGATGTGACAAGGGAAGCATTAGTAGCCGGAAATGTTACACGCACATGCATAGATCACATTTTTATTAGATTTAATAGCAGGCAGCAACAAGCTGACGCTCTTTCATCTTGTATTTGTGATTTTACTATAGCTGATCACTTCGCGACAGCTCTCAACATCACATACAGTAGTGCAATTACTAAAATCAAACTTTGCGGGGAAAATATTTCAATATTATCTCAAAAACGAATTGATAAATACATACGTAGTTATAATTGGAATGCCCTGCTTGCGGAACAAGATTGCGCTGACGTATACAATAAACTCAAAAACGTTTTTAATGACCTATATGAAAAAAGTAAAATCACTTTCTGTCCAAAACCAAAAAAAAGACCATTTGCAACAAAATTGTGGATAACGGATGACATTTTAGAAAAAATTAAAATAAGAGACTCCCTATACAGAAGATGGAAAAATTCACCCACCAATAAAACATTCGAAAAAAAATACAAATCATTCAGAAATACTGTTTCCAAATTAATCGTAAAAAGTAAAACAACATATTTTAATGAAACATTTAAAAACTATTTCAGCAATTCCAAAAAAACATGGGATCAAATTAACAAATTATTGGGACGTAAAACAAAAACAAACTGCGATGAAACTATTTCAAAGTATATGCTAAATAATAATGGGCAAACAGAGGAAATAGTTGCAAATAGATTCGCAGAGTACTTTTCAAACAGTATTAGCTCGATGTTACACAAATGCGACTACAAAGCGTCTAATACAGCTCCCGTTGAGCTGCCGCATAGTATGTACCTGCCCAGAGCTACTTGTGAAGATATACGAAAGATTATCAGTCAACTGAATAATTCCAAGTCACCGGGGATTGACAATATTCGAATGTTCGATATTAAAAAACATTTAACCATTCTATGTCCGGTAATTACCCATCTAATTAATAAAATCTTGTCTCAGACAGTTATATCGGATGAGCTCAAATGTAGTATTATTAGGCCAATATACAAAGGGGGAAAACATTCCGAGATAGAAAATTACAGACCAATAAGTATACTGCCAGCTATTGAAAAAATTCTAGAAAAATACATCTCCGTAAATTTAATAAAATACCTAGAAAGTTTCTCCATTATTGATCCCAACCAATACGGATTTCAAAAAAAGAAAAGTACAGAAATGTTACTGCAGGACTTTTCGAATTACACAAATCAAGAACTCAATGATAAAAAACATATTCTGGTTTTATTCATAGACAACTCTAAAGCGTTTGATACTATTGATCCGACAAAACTATTACAGATATTGGAGGCGATTGGAATTAGGGGAAAATTACTAGAACTACTCAAAAACTATTTAAAAAATCGACAAATTAAAGTGAAACTCTTTCAAACTTACAGCAAAGCTAAATTTATGTCAACAGGAGTCCCGCAAGGGTCAATCCTCGGTCCAACATTATACATAATATTTGTTTCACTCATGAATAAAATCTTCACATTTGTTAAACATTACGTTTATGCTGATGATACGGCACTAGTTATTTCGCATGAAGAATTAGAAATTGCAATAAAACTCATGCAGCACGATTTCTTATCCTTACAGAAATGGTCACATGATGCGGGTCTTATAATAAATTAAAAAAAAACTAAATTAATGCATATACGATCTCCACATGCCAAATATACCATCACACCTGTAATAAAGTCGCATACATTTGAGTGCATACACAATTCGTCACAGTCCTGCAAATGCGGAACCATTGAACTTGTACAAACATATGTATATTTGGGGATAACTGTAGATATGCACATGAAATGGGATACCCACATAAGCAACATCTGCAAACGCCTAAGAGCTATTGCGGGGCGAATTTACAAAATAAAATATTTTATGCCCATTAGTACGCTAAAAATAATTTATTTGTCACTAGCGGAATCCACTATCAGATACGGAATAACATCTTGGGGAAACTCGTGCAAGACAAATATAGGTTATATTCAAACGATTCAAAACTCTTTGACTAAGCTCTTGGTAAGCAAAAGTGTTTATGCACAAAGAAGGGACATAAAATTACTTTATGAATCAGTTAACATATTACCTGTGCGAGGAATATTATGGTTTAAAATTGTATGCCAAAACCTATTGTCGGACTCAATTTACAAAGAAAAAGTAGATCATGAACATGGCACTAGATTTAGTAAAAATGAGGGTTTGTCCGTTCCGAAAATTATAAATAAATACGGCCAACGGACATTCACTTATCTTGTCCCCACCATATTTAATAAGATGCCGATGAATTTCAAAATCGAATCCAATTGCCCAACTGATCTCAAAAGAAAAATTAAAAAATGGCTAATGGGTCAAAACTTTTTGTACTGATATTGTTTGTAATCTTATGTATAAATACTATCTATAATTAATTTAATCTATCAGTAATTTACCTGTGTTATATCTGTCTGTCTGTATATTTTATGCTTTTGTATTGTAGGTACTTATAAGTTATTCTTCTGGAACTATTTTGCTATTGTGTTTTCTTATAATATTTTATGTTTTAGTGTTTTATTAATATTGTCAAATTGACCTGCTGACAAACTGCCCTGGCAGTTTAGCGGGTGATTAAAATGAAGAATAAAAAAAAAAAAAAAAATATATATATATATTTGTGAACAAATTCACAATGTTTCTTTAATTAAATGATACTTAAGATACCTTCTACGAGATTTTTGCTCTTTTTTAAACGAGTCATGTTTTATTCTCCCAATTATTGTATTATTTTCCCAATTTTCGGATCAATTTTGTCATTGAAAATATTAGCGCACTCTGTCCAACATTCGTAATTACATATCTCTCCATTTTCTTCTTTTTGAGCCGGGAAGCGTCGCCTTAATCAGGTAGGCGGCAAAAAAATAGTTAATTATTGATATGATAATTTGGAAGCCGGGGTCAGGATATCGCCGCCCCGGGAACCATTTATTGGATAACCAACACCTCTGCCACAGGTCACACCAAGTAGTTCGCTACGTTTAGTGACTTACCAGGGGTGCTCAGGTTCATAGGGTGATTTTTTTTTCATTTATCCGTGCCTTGGCGGCAGTTGCGACTGCCCATCTACCTGCGTGACGGGCCGGATCGGGAGAGACTGGTTGAAGGAGAACTTTTGATCTCTCCAGCAGTACTCTCTCGGAACATTGTCTTGTACTGCAGTGGGAGGGATGGATTCGTACGTCTTTCACCCCTGGACCAGATTCCTACCCACCCCTCTTCCTTTCCTAAAAACACCCTCCGCACAGCATCCCCAAATATGAAATAGGCTAATATCCTGTGTGGAGTTAATGTTAAAAAAATATTGAAAAAAGCTTATCCAAAAAAGTAAAACGTACCGACACGCTATTAGTCGTTATAGTATTATTAAGAATATATATTTGCAGTAGTCAAAATCTAGAGAGGAAATCGGTGAATACTTTTGTATGGAAAAAATGCTTCGTAGCGCCGCCCATTTCGGCCAGTTTCATACAAATCTTGAATTTGGATTTGAGATCAAAATACCCAACCAAACTCCAAAATTATATTTGTAATCAAAAGATATATCAAATATCTAGTATGGATGTCAGCTACTTTATTTATTTTTGCTTTAAATTGTAAGATATAGGCCATTTTTAGTGCTCCATGATTTTAGAGGCGATTATTTGTGAGTAAATGAAAATCAATAAAAAAATAATTTTACTTTGTTTTTCATAGAAATATAAAATAAAAAATTACCAAAAAATCATTTTGATAGGTGTAAATTTAAAATAAAAATTACCTATTTACGGCGGAACAAAATATTGTCGTTTATGTATTAAAATTACTACCCAACAAATTTATTTTTAAGGGGATCCAATAGTCCAGGGAAAAATCGATATCGGAATTCACGCCCTTTGTGGGAGGAGTTAAAAAATATTTGAGAAAAAGATTTTGGAATGGTTGAAAAAGTTATTTTAGAATTTTTTTTACATGTTGATTTCGTAAAGGCCTGAAAAAAACGTTAAATCCTTTTTTACACATTGTTTATTGTAATAACAAGGAAATTTAAAATTGATTTCACGGAACCGAGCGACGTGGAGTCACACGTCTGTTCCCTGCTCCGTCCAGGGCGGTTCTGAAAGAAAGTAGGGTGTGGCAAGCCAGTAGTCCTTCGGTGAACGACATAAGGGTCACTTTGAAAATCCTAATTCGTCGGCTGCCGGCCGTATTGTGAATAACAACGCAAAAATTCATATTTTATTTAATTTTGTGAATATCGGGCGTAAATATCAATTTATTTTGCGATTATCATAAAAGAAACTAAATTTTCTACAATAAACAAAAACCATGTCCGAAAAGATGTTCATAAGTAGGAGAGTTTACACTTCAAAGTGTTTTTTTATAGACCTATTACTTTATTTTTTTCTAGGCTTATTAAAAGACTTATAAAAAATGACCGATATTTTTAAGGGCCAAGATATGTTCTACACGCAGTATTTAATTGAAGCATCTATATTATTTCTAAGCGATCAAATTTTCAAAACAAAAACACATGATTTTGTGTGATTTTGCATTATTTACTATGGCTTCATCTTAACACTGTTTTATTTTTCATTATACCTTTTCAATACGCATAGTAAAATTATTTTTTTAATGTTTTCATTTACACACAAATAATTGCTCAAATTGCCTCTAAAATCATGAAATACTAAAATCTTTAATCGCCTATATTTTATAATTTAAAGCAAAAATAAATAAAGTAGCTCACATCCTTGTTAGATATTTGATATACCTTTTGATTACAAAAATAATTTTTCAGTTTGGTTGGGTATTTTAATCTCAAATCCAAATTTAAGATTTGTAGGAAACTGACCGAAATGGGCCGCGCATACGTTCCCCTTAATGTTATTAATATTTTTAATAAACCATTATTATTCGATCATCACTGATTAAATCAGGTAAATGATATAATTTATTTAGTTCAAGTAAATTAAAGTTGAAATCAATTATTTAGTAACAAGGCTATCAAAGTGAAAGTAACCGAATGCGGAGTAAATTCTATCACGAAGAGGTAGTTTTTACTCTAGCTGCCGGTGGTGGGTGGGGTCGGTGGAACGGGTGGGGTTACCCAGTCCCAGAATCAATACACCCGCAAGCGAACTGCAACCTGCTGCCTTTTCGGGCCAATAGAACAGAACTTACCTTACAGCTGACTTAAATATTAATGGCCCTCCACACTACCGACCGAATTATAAATATTCAAAATGGTCACCACATTAAGAGCCACGCGAGTAGAAAGGCTAACGAGAAGAGAAGTTCTAAATTATCATAACCGATCTCCAACCTTCTTGCTGCTATTAAACAAGTATTTCTACTGTTGAATTTGGGAGCCACCTCTGGGCTGGAGCTCAACATACTTTTTTTTTTACATGAGCTCCACACAGGAGGCCCTGAGGAAAATAATTTCTTTCAGGGCCTATGTCATCTTGGGGATACTGTGTGGAGGGTTTTTTTAAGGAAAGGAAGGAGAGGAGAGTTCTCGGAAGGAAAAGGGTTCAAGGGGTGGGTAGGAATCTGGGGTTCAGTGTGTCCTGGTCATCCGCCTCCAAGACCTAGGCAAACCTCACCCCATGAACCCGGGCACCCCTGCTAAATCAGCAAACGTAGCGAACCACTTGGGGTGACCTAAGGCAGAGGTGTTGGTTATCCAATAAAGGTTCCCGGGGCGGCGGTACCCATTCCCGCCTCCCAAACATACTTGGTAAACCTATATGATTCTATGCGCAGAAGGGCTGTTTGTCTGATTGACAAGACTTTGTTAACAGATCGATTGCCAGCTCTAATGGAAGGACGCAATCTTGGCACGCTGAGTCTGTTCTACTGGTATTTAAATGAATCCTGCTCGAAGGAGCTAGCAGCATTGATTCCCTACCGGAGTACTAACACAGTTGTTACTGGCTTCATGGGAACGGGTCGTTTCTTCGACTTGTTTTTGCATAAGTCATAATATAATTAGGGCCTCTTCAAGACTCGCATTAATAAGCTTTTCTTACAGCCCCTGCCTTAACCCTAGAAACATAATCTTATTTTTACCTACAGCGTCGATTTACATTGGTAAATAGACAAGTAGTTTTATCCTTGATGCATTTGAATGAAAATATGTTTCATACTTTTGTTATTCGGTGGTACATCCTCTCTGCATACCCCTTCAGCGACACTTAATTATTTATTTATTTATTTATTTATTTATTTATTCATACACGCCTTGAAGGCTTTTACAGAATCACATTATTAAAGTTGCACATGTTATTCAGGAGTATAATTGTAAACATGAATGTTACATTATAAACTGTACTTTAAGGATACAAACAGGTTTAATATGTACAATGTACATAGGTATGTAGTTTCGTTATCATTAAAATTGTGCAAAGGAGTTAAAAAGTTTACATAGTGTAATAATGGTAAAACAGAAGAGTGCTTAAGATACTTTAAAAGTAGTTATTGAGGAACGTGTAGGTATTTACTATGTTGATTTTATTATTAACTTGATCATGAATAAATTGTTCGAAAGCAACTTTTTAAAGAATTCAGCAAAATTAACGCAGCGATAAATAGTACCTACACAAAGAAAAAAATAAATAAAAAATACGTGAGTTGTAATATCTTGAAAAGTTATACAGATGAGTTCAACAAGTGTATAGTGTGATAGTAAAAAAGTAAAAAATAGTACAAATTATGGTACAAAAAGTACAAGATAATATTAATACAAAAGAGAGAGAGGATAAAAAGGTAAGTACTAAGGTAATCTTTGTATATATAAGTATTAAATTTTGTTTTTATTGTGAGCATGAAGAGACCATCGATTTTAATTTAATCATTAATATATTATTATTGCTAGGGCACCAAGATTTAAATAGAAATATAAGTCAATGTGAGTTAGTTATTATATTTGTAACAATAAATACGAGAGGATTGTTGTTAATTGTGTTCTTATTTTTCTTTATTATATTTAAATATAATTTTTAATTATATTTTGTGTTAGTATATAAACCAACTGCATATCATTTTATTATATTTCGATTTTCTTTTGTTTGTTTTTTTTTCATTGTTCGTATTCTAGATGCAAACAACGAGTGGGTAATTGTAAAAATTAATGTTTTGATTTTTTTATATATTTTGTATTTTTTATGGTTATACTGTTGCTATAAATGAAATTTGTATTGTACATGTAAAAGCCCAATAGGGCATCAATAAATAAATAAATAAATATTGTGTATAAGTATGGAGGAATGATATTTAGTAAATCAAAAACCGAACACCCAGAAATCTCCATATAAATTTTGAACAGAGAATTTATAAATTGCATGGTTCAAAAAATTAATCAAAAATCAACAATCTGTCTTATTAGAGATTTTGATGACATCACAGCAACATGTATTCCACCAACCAACAACTAAAACGACTTTTGGACAAAGAAATATGCAATAATTCTCTATAAAATTGTCTAATATACTCCCTTTTGCCATAAAAACTTTAAAAAATAAACGACTTCAAAAGAAGAATTAAGATATGGATTATGGACATGGGAAGGAAGAACATAGATACAATTTTGCAACCAAATAAAGATTAATGCTTGTACAATGCTTTCTTTTAGATATAACTATATAATTTTCCTCTTGTAATATTTTTAAATAGGTATTAATTTATAATTCAAACACAAAAACATGTACAATGTGACCTTAGAACGGGGTACCCCAGTAAGGACACATTCTTTTCTAAAACAATATAAAAAAAAGATTAATATCTACACTGAAGAGAAAACAGATAGAAGTGTATTGTTGGCGTGTCTGTGTGCCCAAAGTAAGCACAAATTTTCATTATTTTTGATTGATGACTTGCCTAAATTAATTTTAAAAATTTCACATTTCGAAATTCTTTCTTGATCAGATAATCAATTTATTTTTTATAATTAAATTGATCGAATTGGCGAATACCATCCTGCAAATTGTTCCCAGCTATGGGCGCAGGCACGATGGGGCAAAGTGGTGCAATGGCTGGCCGATGCATGATCTCTGGGATTGTCGACCATAAGATGGTTTTTCCTTCTGCCGTTCATATTATTTGTATTCAAAGAGCCTGATGCAAGAATATGTTGTTGGGAGGCTGGCATGGGTACCGCCACCCCGGGAACCATTTATTGGATAATCAAAACCTCTGCCATAGGTCACCACAAATGGTTCGCTACGTTTGGTTTCTGAGCAGGGGTGGCGGATGCTTCTGCCCACCAGCTGCGTGAAAGGCCGGATCGGGAGAGAGTGGTTGAGGAAGTCCCTTTGACTTCTCCAGCCGTAATCTCTCGGAACATCGCCTTGCACCAGTAGGAGGGATGGATTCAGACGTCCATCACTCCTGAACATACTGACCCCCAGATTCCTACCCACCCCTAACACCCTTTTCCTTTCCAGAACTTCCTCTGAAACTTATTTCCACACACGAGTCTAATCAGTGTGACAGATAACACTTCTAGTGATCTTTTATTCATTGGATTAATAGAAGTAATCAAGTCTGGCTTTGATAGCCTGAACTTGCTGTTATTTGGTCCCACACAATATCCATCAGGTGTGGGAGGGGCAATCTCCCGTAAACTGTGTCCTGGTGGTAGACCTACAACCCACCCACGGAGGACAACACTGACTTTAGTTTTGGTTAAGAGTGTATGCAGTTGTCCTTGGGAGCAGATGTTCAAATCAATATATGTAGGTACAATAGTAGTACTAATAAGTAATATATATATATATATATATATATATTCATTTTGAATATTTAATTTTAATCAGTATATTAATACGTGAAGCAAAAACTTTGTACCCCTTTTTGCGAAAATTGCGTGGACGGAGGAGTATGAAATTTCGCACACTTATAGTTTAAATAGAGAATGAGTGCAGAATACTAATATTTTTTTTAAATTATGCGTAAAAAATACATTAAATTAATTAAAAAAACATTACAATTATGGTCGAATTTCGACCATTGGGCGACAACTAGTATTTTATTAAATTAACTAGCGAGTACCCGGCATAAATTGATTCTCCCTGTGTGTCCTTTCTCGTTAGCGTGGGCCGATTTTTTTTTCTTCCGAATTCCTTTTGGCGCTAGTAATAAAAAGTTGTCTTTGCATCTAAAACATCAAAATAATTTAGTTTTAAAAAAATCAAAAAATATTCTAAAGCTCCGCGGGTCCTTTAAAGTTTGAGAAAATATCGGTACTACAATATTTTTTCAGCCTTTGCACAAAATATTCTGAAATAGTTTAAAGATATTCATTTATGAGCTCTTGTTAAATAAAGTCTATAGCTTGGGTGTATAAAAACACCATTTATTATTTTTGTAGTAGTATGGCACTAAAGCACGTCCGCCCGCAGTCCCCAAACCCGCCCTCTCTTGAGCAAATCACAAAAGTCTTATCGCAATCGGATGAATGGTGTAGGAAATCATGGTATAACGCCAGAGCTCACCATTATATGTATATACTTAAAGGAACCTTTGCGGGCATGCGCACAACAAATCACCACGTTTCACAGCAATCGGTTGAAAGGTTTAGGAACGCACAAGGGACAAACAAAGACAAGTACATTAATTTTTATATATTAAGATTATATGTCACATGGTATATATCAATATGAAATGAGAAGGGGGGGGCGTTCGTGGGACGAGTGGAAACAGAAGAGGGAAGGGAGGAAGGCGGGGAAGGCGGAGGGGGACGCGGGAGGGAAAGGGGTGGCGGAAGGGGAACGGGGACGAATATTAGTAATAATAGGGCATTTTGGGAGGCGGGTATGGGTACCGCCGCTACGGGAAACAATTATTGAATAACCAACGCCTCCGCCATAGGCCACCCCAGGTGGTTTGCTCTGTGTGGTGACTTAGGAGTAGTGCCCGGGTTCATGGGGTGAGATTTGTCCGGGTCTTCGCGGTGGTTGAGTCTGCCCACCAGCTGCACGGCAGGCCGGATCGGGAGAGAGTGGTTGAGGGAGTCCCTTTGAATTCTCCAGCCGTACTCTCTCGGATCATCGCCGTGCACCGCGGTGGGAGGGAAAGATTCATACGTCCGTCACACCACGACACACTGACCCCCAGATTCCTATCCACCCCTAATACCCTTTTCCTTGCCAGAACTTCCTCACTTCTTTTCATAAAAAGACCCTCCACACCATCCCCAAAGGTGACATTGGCCCTGAGGGGAATTATTTTCTGGTCTAAATATCTCTTGAATGGGCTAATGTAAAAAAAGAATGCTAAAGGACACGCAGGAACGTGGGATTGCAAGGCATGCCGGGAACTCACCAGTCCTGTTAAATGTCATGGAGGAAACGACGTAAAATCGCGATGTTTTGATTTGGCGTAATATTTCGTGGGTTTATTTTTTGCTATCGTATATTATATTTACTGAAACACATTTCTTGAACAATAAACTATGCTTAAAAACAACATTACTTGCGTTTATTTGATGAATTTATATGTTTTACGATCTTTTTCACGAGAACGACGCTAGCTAATTTGACAGCTCAAATACCGGGAAAAATGACAGCCGGACGCCGTAGAGAATTTAATACAAATTATTCCGACTGGCTAGGAGTGTTTACGGTATTTTATACCTTAAGAACAAGAATGCCCCAAGCGACTGACCTTGTTTTTCTTTATATATAAGGGTTAAAATCGCATTCCTAAATAATTTTTTTTTTTAAATTTTGGCGTGTGCGCCGGCGCACACCCGGCACAGTAGGCGTTAAAATAAGAATCACTCAAACATGTTTTTTTTTCGCAATTTATGGCAACTCTACGATTTACTTTATGGGTCAATGCTGCGCGGTGCATTTTTTTTGCAACCAGTTCCTACTTTCCTACGCACTAGGAAGAGAAAATAATATTTTAAATTGGTGTATGATTCATTTCAAGGATGGCGACTTGTTATGACTGTGACAGACAGATTGAAACAAATCATGTGGGATTGTAGTCATAATTTATAAAAAACTAGCTGGGTTACCCGGCTTCGCTCAGGACAACATTCGAGAGTGTTCTGGAATGTTCCACAATTTATTTTATTTATTTATAGCGGACCCGACAGACGTTGTCCTGTACACAACTGTAATCTAACAGCGGGAACTTCTGTACAAACAAAGAAGAAAACGTATGCAAGTGCTGCATCTAGTGGAGAGAACCAATCTAAGAAATTATTTTTGAATGGAACAGAACGACCCACACCTTCCCTTCAGCCGACTATCTTATTTTACCCTACCGTCCCGGAGGGTAAAACATCTGAGGAACTACAAAAAAAATTAACAACTGTTCTAAATCCTCGCGAAGATGGATTTCAAGTTGTTCGCACTAAAAAAATTAAAGGCGGGGGTATTGCCCTACAAACGACCACTTCGCTGGGAGTTAGTAACATAAAAAAAGCAGTCGAAAAACTATCAGCAACAGGTATAAAATTAGTTAGTCCACAAGGCCGTCTTCCCAAGATTGTACTGTATGATGTTCCAAAGGGAGATTCTTCTTTGGACACTGCTCTCTTTGAAGAGATTTATCAGAATAACATAACCGGTAAGTGTAATATTTCTAAAGAGGACCATTTGAGGACTATGAGAAGAGTCTCACTTTTTGGAAAACGAGATACCCCCAAAATGAATATGGTCCTGACGTGTCACCCTGAGGTAAGAAAAATTCTAATTGACAGTGGTATGTGCTTTCTTGGGTGGAATGCCTGCCGTGCTCGGGACTATGTTGGCGCTACCCGTTGTTTTAAGTGCCAACAATATGGACATATCAGTAAATCATGCACGCAGGAGCATTCCACTTGTCGCCACTGTGCAGCTACTGGTCACGATGTGGAGAATTGCCCCAAGAAAGCACAAGCTGCTGTATGTGCAACCTGCACGAGATTTAAAAAACCTGCTGCACATGTTACTGGGGATCGGCTGTGCCCTGCACAAATAGCTGCTATCGAAGCTCAAGTTAGATTTACTGACTATGGCTATTAACAACATTCTCTCTCTTGGTCAGATTAATCTTCAGAGGTCTCGATTGGCCACGCTTGAGGCTGTGAAGGTTATGACTGAGAAAAAAATTGACATATTACTCATTCAGGAGCAATACACCTGGTTAGGTAGAACGCCTATTCAATATCCGGGTGCGGTACTCGAAATTGGCACAGCACCGGGGGCGGGAGTCCTTGTTAACATTTCGTTAATCAGTCCCCTCCTTCTGGTGGGACTGTCAAACGAATACCAAACTTGTGTTTCACTTAATTTTGGAAATACTGAAATTATTTTAATTTCAGTCTATTTCAAATATAATAATCCAGTAGGACCTCATATCTTGAGCCTGACGCGCGCGCTAAACGTGCTTAAAGGACATAACATAGTTATTGGAGGAGACTTTAATGCTCGCTCACCAATGTGGTTTGACACTTTTGAAGCACGGACGGAACGCTCAGACGCCGTCGAAGACCTTATTGCGGCGCAAGGTCTTTCTTTAATAAATGAATCTGGTAGTATTTTTACTTTCAGTAACACACATGGCGAGAGCAATATTGATTTAACTCTTTGCTCTGGATCAATTGCGGCCAAGATTTCTAAATGGAAGGTCCACGAATGTGCTATTAATTCTGATCACAGATTAATAACATATACAGTGGGTGTCAAGAAGACCGAAGTTCCGAGATCCTCCTGGAACTTCAGAACCACTCGGGCGAATTGGGATAACTTTGGGGATGCTCTGCGTGATACTTTAAGGGGTTTTCATGACGTAGCAGCAAGAGATCCGGACAATTTGGGGAATTTTTTCAATGCAGCCGTAGTATCAGCTGCTGAATCGGCTCTGGGAAGAACAAACCCAAAGACGATTATTAGGTCTCCGTGGTGGTCGACTGAGCTGACTTTGCTTAAGGGTGCCTTTAAGAGAGCTTACAGAGCTTTAGGTGTCTCTAGACGGGTTGGATGTACGGAGGAGGAGACATGCACCCTTAGGAGACAACTTAGTAGCTCTCGTAGAGCTTTCAGATCGGCTGTACTTTTGGCAAAACGAGCTGCTTGGCATAATTGGGTTAAAGAAGTTGGTAACTCTAACCCATGGGATATTCGTAGCGCCATTGAAAAAACGGGTAAAGGTTCTGATCGGTTTTTATCTAGTGTTATCGACAATGATAACGGGAATGTTGAGAGTATTAACGTGGCGACTACTCTCAATACACTTCTGGGAAAGCTAGTTCCCTTAGATTCAGTCATTGGGGAAAGCGACCACCACCAACAGATTAGAAATCAATCACGGATTCCTCCAATCCTCTCCCAGGAGGAAAGAATTTCTAAAGTAACTAGAGCTGAAGTAGAAATTATAATTAAGGGTTTGGGTCCTAGGAAGGCACCAGGGCATGACAAACTGAATAGTATAATCGTGAGGTATGTATGGATCCATGCCAAGGAAGAACTCTTTCAGGTTATGGAAACGTGTATGAGAAGGGGAGTTTTCCCTTCTGTATGGAAGAAAGGCGTGCTCAGGATCATACCTAAAGGGAACGACAAAGAAAGAACTGATGTTAAAGCTTATCGACCAATAACACTTCTTCCTGTATTGGGGAAAATATTGGAAAAACTTATTCAAAATCGTCTACGAGAAACATTGACACCATCATACGTACATCAATATGGATTCGTCCCAGGTAAGTCCACGGAGCACGCCATTATGACTGCGCTTGACTGGGTGAAGGTCTGCACAAAGAGGTACGTAATCGGTATCTTCTTAGATATAACTGGTGCCTTCGATAATGCATGGTGGGCGATGATTTTGACTAAATTAAAAAATCGTAATTGTCCAAGAAAAATTTTTCAAATATCTTGCGATTATTTTAAAGATAGAAAAATTATAATTTGCTTTGGTGATTGCATCATTGAAAGAGATGTGGACATGGGTTGTCCTCAGGGTTCGGTCCTTGGACCGGACTTCTGGAATATTTTATTCGATGACTCCTCCAGGTTACCCTTACCTGAAGGCACTATTGCACGCAGACGACAAATTGTATTTGGTCTCTGGGAACAGTAGAAAAGAAGTTGAAAATAAAGCTGAAGAAGGTTTGAATATGATTCTTAACTGGGGAAAGGAAAACAGACTGACTTTTGCTCCCCATAAGACCGTGGGTCTCCTTATGAAAGGCTCCCTCAGTAGAGGTAGAAACCCTTTCATAAAAATGGGAGATACCGCAATCCGTTTCGTTGAGAGAACTAAATATCTAGGCGTTACATTAGACAGATCGTCCTCGTTCTTGACTCACGTTAAAAGCGTTTCTAGTAAGGCCCAGGCTCTCTTCTTAAAACTGAGAAGAGTCTCAACTGCTGAATGGGGTTTACGTTTCCCTGCGCTCCGTCTATTATACACATGCATATATGTGGCACAAGTTTCATATGGTGCCTGTGTATGGGAACATCGACTGGGTAATTCACTCATTCATTCAGCGCTTAAGAGGAGCCAGCGAATCCCTTTACTGGCGCTTTCAGGAGCCTACAGAACAGTATCATCGGATGCTTTGCCAATTTTGGCCGGCATTTTGCCAATAGATTTAGAAATTAGGGAAATTTTGACAAAGAAGTGTCTGAAAATAGGAAGACCTGTAAACCACCTTGGTATTGAATTAATACCTGGTGGAGCAGTGCCTCTCCCTGAACTTCTAAAGATGATGAGAAAAAGAACGCTGAGTGAATGGCAGATGAGATGGGATAGATCGAATATGGGAAGATGGACCTTCTCCTTCTTTCCATCAGTTAAAATCAGAATGGAAGGGGCATATCTTTTAATGGACCACCACATCACCCAATTGCTTTCTGGGCATGGAGAGTTTAGAGGTAGACTTCACAGACTGACTCTATCATCCCATCCCAATTGCGCTTGTGGTGATACTGACCAAACAGCCGAGCACATTTTGTGGCACTGTGAGATTTTGACGGATGCTCGAGATGAAATGATTGATGGTTTGCAGGTTATTACGAGACCTGTTTGGAATACAGATCTCGTTTCGAATAAGGTAAACTTTGAGTGCCTGAGGAAATTCACGAAAGTCTGGGTTGAGAGATGGCCTGTTCTTAGAGTCGCTGACTAGCTGTAAAATTACTTAGGTACCAGGTGTATTTTGCTTTTGAATCCACGGACACTCTTTATGATTCCTTTACTGCTTGGATTTATTTGTTATGTAATATGTATTTTGTGTTTCTGTTATTTGTTATTTTATTATTAGTTATTTGTTATATTTTTCAATTGTATTTTACATATTTGCGTTATGTTTATTCTTTATTTATATATAAATATATAATAGTTAATTGTATACAATAGTTAATTCTTTTGCAATATTTTATTTATCTATTTTGTTCACTATATTTTCAAAAAAATTATATAGTTGTCTTGCGATTTGTTCTATTAATAATTACTTTAATACCTGTTATTTAGGTCATGTTCCTTGTTTTGTTATATTTGTCTTTAACTTTTTCATTGTTTTACTGGATGAACTGAACTCCAACTTTTATTTTTTATTATTTTATTTCCCTATCCCCGTATGGGGGTGTGATGGACCTCGTTCCTGCTTCATATTTACTTATATTATCTGTTTTGCAGGTCCCTCTCAAATCTTTGCGCCTCCCCCAATGACATGTGTAGGCTTGAGGCTTGATCAGGCGACCTTGACTGTCCTTTGTCCTGCCTCCGACTACTCAATGCTGAATTTTCTTTTAGTCTTCGGGTATTTTACCCCAAATATTCAGTTAACATTCTTTGAGGCTTCACTGAGTGGTTGGCTAAGGGACACGGAAGCTAAGTGTGGTTTATGGTCAGACCGAATGCCATTCACATTTTTTGTTGGTTCTTGCCTAATGATTTGAGAATTATTGTATTTTTTATGTTCTCCATTTTATACAGGTGCTTGCAGGTTTTTTTTACACGATGCAATGCCGCCTCACGGAGTCTCATGAATGAGTTTTTTTTTTCTCATTTTGCCCTGTTTAATTCATATTTGCTTTACTAACATATTTTTGCATTTTGTTTCCTGTTAAGCACTTGCATACTGTTTACTAACAACGTATGCAGGGACACTGAAGGTCTAGATTCGTTCAAAAATAAATAAATGTAGCTTCGTTTAACAAAAAAAAAATTAGTATCTTGCGAGAGCCTTGAAGGAGTAACCATATGTTACTTATACCAGGGCGGGTATGTGGTGGATAACCTCCAATGTACACAACTGTCGGGACAAACTAAAATTAAAATAGAATAATATTGAATATTCGATACTGCAATGGTAGCGCAGTCTGCCGGATCCAATGTAAAATATTTCAAAATCAACAACTCCTTAGAAATAAAAAAAAATAATTAAAAGAACATTTTCCAGTGGACCAAATTGTGAATCTAAACCATTCTAGAATTCCCTTGAACCCACACAAAAAAATTCATCAAAATCGGTCCAGCCGTTTAGGAGGAGTTCAGTGACATACACACGGACAGAAGAAATATATATATTCAGATTAATCACATTACATTTCCACCACTCTGACACATTTTGTTTTTATTATAAATGAATCTCTCTGGATCTCAGATTGGAAATTGTAGCAAAGGGGGAAGGAGGCCTAAAATGCCTATTGGGGGTGACAAACACGTGACGGAATTAACGTATTAAATATCAGTTGTAAGAGACAAGTTTTTGAGATTTAAAAAATATTTTATTAAACATCATTAAAAATAATGATCGCTGTTACTTGATAGGTTATACCTTTTAACTTTTGGAGTTTAAACATAGTTTTATATTTTATGTCGTTATATCATTTTTTTGTAACATTATAGAATACACGCAAGTCGAGGTGGCAGAAAACAACTGTGATTTGTATGAAATACACTTATAAATACAATATCACGAGGAGTTACAACTCTGTCACGTAAAGTAGTAAAAACTACAAAAATATAAACACATATTTTTTTAAGGCCCCGTATCCGAGCGCGAAAAAAAGAAGAGATATGTAATTACGAATGTTGGAGAGAGCGCGCTAATATTTCAAACTATAAAATTGAAGCGAAAATTACGAAAATGTTTAATAAAACACGACTCGTTTAGAATAGATCAAAAATCTCGCGGGGGATGTCTAAAACAACGTTCAAAGAAACACTGTGAATTTTTTATACATATAACTTGTTAAATAATAGAGACAGGCTTGAAAATAAAAATTTTCGGAACATACTTTGCGATTTTTTCTATCGAGGGAATTTCATATAATTTGCGTTTCGGCGTGGGGATTGTACAGATAGTATCTTCAAAAATAACATATATGTTTTTAAGAGCTTAAAAACATCAAAAGTTCAAGGGAGATATGCAAGAAATCGGTAGAAATTCGGGTAGCGCCGCCTTAAATGCAGACAGTCGTTACGTCTTTAATACAGTAGATTTTAAAGTGATTGTAAAATAATAATATTGGTAATTCTGTTGAATTTTTCTCCACTAACTGGTGGTGGAGACAACTTTATGTAGGTCAAATAAAGAACGACCCGTTTAGTCATTTTTTGATTGAATCGGTTTAGGTCACACTTCTTCAATGATCGGATATATTATGAAGAACATTGAGAAAGAAAGATTAGCTCCATAGAATACGTACGAGTAGGTACTCCAATCGTAACATTTTCTCAATGAAAATTTCGATAAAAAAGTTAGAAAAACATTTTTCTCAAGTCGGTTGCTGAGGATCGTGACTTCTGCTCCCTTTTCCATGGTGAATACGGCTTCTCAACCCTTTGCAGTGCTGAATACTGTTCTCCAGTATGGGCTAGAAGCGCCCACACTTCCATGGTCGACGTTCAGCTTAATGCCACAATGAGAACCATAAGCGGAACGTTAAAATCTACTCCTCTCCCTTGGCTCCCCGTACTTGCAAATATAACCCCGCCAAATATCAGGCGAGAGATTGCAACACTAAAGGAGTACAAGAAGGCGCTGCAAAAAAGCGCAATACCTTTGCACGATGATGTCGTCTCTCACCCGGCATGCCGCTTGAAGTCCCGAAAACCCTTCTGGACAGAAGGAGAAACACTCCTCCATTCACCTCTCACCCCAGAAAATAGGTGGAAGCTTGAGTGGCAATCGGCCAAGGTGAAAAATGCCCATCTCGTACAAGACCCCACTGAGAGACAGCCTGGGTTCTCAATGCCTCGCAAACTCTGGTCCGCCATCAATAGGATAAGGTGCTCCCATAGCCGTTGTGCCCATATGATGTATAGATGGGGCCTTAAAGAGTCGGAGATGTGTGAATGCGGTGAGGTGCAGACCACCGAACATGTGGTCAACGAATGCCCACTCCATTCATCCCCAGGATGACGGGGCAACGCCTGAGGCCCTAGACTGGCTCGCAGACCTAGATGTCCCCCTCTGACCCCCCCACCTTACGAAAAAAGAAGAACTCTTCGCAGTCCTGCGCTGCATGGAGAGCTGCGGACACCGACGGACAGGACAACAGAGATACTTCACTGGCGTCCTCCAGCGCATTGGTTACCTTCCTCTTCTTCTTCTGCCAAACACTTTGCTAGTGACCATGAGTTTCTCCAAGTCAGAGTCCTCAGTTTGGCGAGCAACGTGTTAGAAGTATCTTAAAATACGTTGCAGGTGGATAGTTGAAAGCCTGTTGTGGTTGCTTAGCTCTTCCAAAACAAAACATTAGTTAATAGGTAGGTAATATTATTTTCGATTATTACCTTATAATTTTGAAGTCAATATCCCCCTAATATACGGACAATAAAAACATCAAAAAGCTGCCCTTTTAAATGTCGTACCAGGCACCAAAACATTACCCTCCCCCTAATGTGCTGTTAGTTCAACCGTTTTAAAAATACACGTTTTTCTCCCTAAATAAATTGAAAAAATTCCACAATTACGAATGATAATTGATTTGTTCCGCTACGCAGGAGTAAATGTGATATATTATTACATTTACCCTTTGTAAAATAATATCTTTTATTCCAAATTAAAACTAAACATCCTAAATTCTAATCGACAATTCTGTGCATCTCGTAGTCTGCTTTGGGCTGGACATGTTAAAAGAATTCCAGATGACAAGACAGCTAAAGTTAATATGACTGGGTGGATGCCCCAATGGAAGTGACTCAGAGACAGATCGAAGAAGAGATGGATATGTGTGGAATAGGATTGGAGTTGAACGGGAAAGATTGGAATAGAAGATGATAAGACAGCTAAAGTTATGACTGGGTGGATGCCCCAATGGAAGTGACTCAGAGACAGATCGAAGAAGAGATGGATATGTGTGGAATAGGATTGGAGTTGAACGGGAAAGATTGGAATAGAAGATGACAAGACAGCTAAAGTTATGACTGGGTGGATGCCCCAATGGAAGTGACTCAGAGACAGATCGAAGAAGAGATGGATATGTGTGGAATAGGATTGGAGTTGAACGGGAAAGATTGGAATAGAAGATGACAAGACAGCTAAAGTTATGACTGGGTGGATGCCCCAATGGAAGTGACTCAGAGACAGATCGAAGAAGAGGTCACTCTCGAATTTCGGCATTATTTTGCGAGACTCAATTTTGGGACTTTTTGTAAATGATTTCGTCAAAATATACTACATTTGCGATGGAAGATTACAAAAAATATGGTTTGGTAAAAAAAAAATAATAAATATTTAAAAAAAAATATATTAAAATTTTCAAAACTTTAAAGTGAATCCGGAGGAAAATTTAAGAATTTTAAACACGTCGTTTTGAACCCATTTGGCACCCTTTTATCGCTCTTAGAATTTAAAAATAATGACCCACCTTATTACACACAGCATCCCCAAAGATAAAAAAGACTAAGAAAAATATTTTCATTTAGACGTTCTGTGTGGAGATAAACACCCACCTGTCGTTTCTCCCTTTATTATTATACTAACGGCTACAGGTATTGTATACCGTAACTTCTCATCGTTCTTCAGGAAAATCGCAGATAGCTAACGTAATAACAAACAACATTTGAAGTCGAATATATTCAGAACACAGGATGGGTTGTTTCAAAAAATTTGATGGATTCATCAAATATTTGAAGTTGATTTTCACGTTCTGTGTAAGTTCTATTCAAGTTCTGTTATTACATCTTTATAGGACAGTTGCTTCACAAAACTGAAGTAATCACAGAACTTGAATAGAACTTACACAAAACGTGAAAATTAACTTCAAATATTTGATGAATCCATCAAATTTTTTGAAACAACCCGTCCTTAGTCATGGTGAGCGGTTATTTATTCGTTGGCGACTTTCGGTAACTTCTCACATCGTTCCCTAGCGTAACTGCAGATCGCCAACGAATAAGTAACAGTTCACAATGACTAAATGTTTTTAACATATTCGACATCAATTGTTTGTTGTACTTTAGCGATCTGCGTTTGTCCTAGGGCGTTACCGAAAGTAATCCTAACAAATCTTATCGATCGACCGTGCTAGGGGTCCAGGACTGCATGCAGATCCTCGAGACGAATTTTTATTATTCCTTCGACCCGACAAACGGACCAACAATCCTTTTCTGCACAGATTCGAGGATTTTTTCATGGACCAGAGGTAGCTGCCGTATTCAACAGTGGGGCGCACTTGCGATTTGTACAGGGTCAGCAGTTGTGTCCTATTAAAGTATCTGCGGGCCCTGTACAGTGTGCCCAGTTTCTGAGAGGCTAACTTGACTCTGGCTTCGATGGAGCCCCGTGCTTGAGCTGGTCACTGAAATTAGAACCTTCTAGATTTTTTTTTTTTTTTTTTTACATGGGTTCCACATAGGAGGTCTTGAGGAAAATAGTTTCCCTCAGGGCCTATGTCATCTTTGGGGATGCTGTGTGAAGGATTTTTTTAAGGAAAGGAAGGAGAGGAGAGTTCTGGGAAGGAAAAGGGTATAAGGGGTGGGTAGGAATCTGGGGTTCAGTGTGTCCTGGTCGTCGACTTCCAAGACCTAGACAAATCTCACCCCATGAACCCGGGCACTCCTGATAAGTCACCAAACGTAGGGAACCACTTGGGGTGGTTTACAGCTGAGGTCACACTTAAAATGCTTTACCGAATTGTAGAGACTGCATGCAGGACTGCATGCAGTCTCTGCAAATCGGATCGTTAGTAGAATTATTTAACAACCATATAACAACAATTTATTAAACAACCAAATTATTATTATTCCTTGTCGGGTCATAATAATAAATGGATAAAAAAATTTGTTTGTCTGTAAAGTCGGTTTACGGACGATAATTTTACGAGATAACGTCATAAGAAAACTTTTACATAGAATTTTACAGTCACATGCCGAACGCTTAGGCCGATCGTGCCTCTCTATCGCTTGTTCCGCGCTCTCGCTTGCACGCTCGGCTCAGGCGGTACGTGACAATGAGTCATGCTTTTTCGCGAGTGCAGCCGGCGTTCATCGATTTATAAGACGTTATCTCGTCAAAAAATAAATTAAACAATAGCATAATTTGAATAAACCTTTCACATAACTTGAATTTTGATTAATTGTTCAAATTCTGGGTTAATCTTAATTTCCTGTAAAATATTTTTTCTTCAACGTTGAAACCAGGAGTGACATCTATCGTATTTTTTGATTAACTAAAGTTTGGTTTAAATCTTCGCTACATTGAAGAATGGTTGATTGATGTCAGCACCGAGCCAAAGCTTCTAAATATTGTCAAAAGATGACCAAGTTTTACCGCCCAAATCCAAAAGACCGGAGCGAAGAGATTTTTTTCTAGCTGAGTGGATAAATGCGTCGGGTTTCCACCCAGGCGTTACGGGTTCCATTCCTCTGTAAGCTAAGTCCCCTATCGTTGCACAAGCAGCATTTCCCGCTTATATAACGAAGGCAGTAAAGTTTTTAAAATATTGTGAGATTAGTCGTAACTCTGAAATGTTTGTCTTTATAAGCCGAAAAATCCAATGTTGACATCTAATGTACGTATCCGCAGTGTGCCGACGAATCCATCGTGGATTTGCTGGTAATTCACCGCATTTCCTCCGGTTTTACTGTATTTTGTGACACAATGCATACTAAAATACGTTTTTTCACCTGGAAAGGAAAAATTGCACCATAATATTTTTGCGTACGAAAAAATTATCAAATTCAGTATATTTCGGGTAGCTCCGTGTACGATATATCTATAGCAGTGATTCCCAAAGAGACCCGACGGGGGTCCAAGTAGGCGCGATAAAGAAATGGGGGTTCACAAGTTGTAAGTTGCAAGTTGTAGGTGGGTTCACGAACTGGTTTCGATTAGCGCCCTTCAGACGGAGAGTTTAGACGGAGAGGTAGCCCCACACGTACAGTTCCGACCGCGTGCCTAGACCCCCAGGCTAAAGCGGCATGCGACCTCCCGCCGACACGCCGTGTCCGCCTGCAGGCCAACCCCTTACGCTAAAAAGTCACCCCACTTCCGCGGGCAGGCCGAAGCGTCAGTTTTGACCATAGATAATAGAAGCTCCATACAAATGTGCCCTCACGAAGGTGGATGTCTATGGTGTCCGCCGAGCAGCCCGCCAAAACGCCGGGTTCGCCTGCCGGCCAAACAGGTACACTAATTTGGGTAAAAAAGTCACCACACTTCCGCGGGCAGGCGGAATTGTTGATTGGGCGACCTTGAGCGGCCTTCGGGCGGAAGTGGACGTGTAGGGTGATTTTCAAGCGTTCGGAGCGAAGTGTGGTGTGCCGCGGGACATGTTGGGCGGTTCAAAAGTTTTGGTGCAGTTTTGGCCATGGCGATGATACCTGTCATATGCCTGTCAGCTGTCACCCATCATGTTTTGACAGTTTGAGCGGCGGCAACAAATTATTTATATGAATGAAATAATTGTTAACCAGTATTTTAATGAAAATTATCGATGACGCTACATGCATATTATAATTATTTTGATAATGTTTAAAAGAGTGAAGATAATTATTTTCATAATTAGAATGATGTCACAAAATGAATTTACAATAAATTGTAGAAGTATTTGTGTGTGTATTTATTTTACAATAGTTATATTAATTCAATTATAATTCTCATCCGAATTAATTTCATTAGACTTAAAGAAATATTTAACAGTTTATTTTGTGTATTGGCATTATTTAGCTTTGTTTTAACAACTGTGGTAGAGAGAGGTGTGTAATTTATTAGTACAAAGATAAATAAAACACTTTTGTTACCTTATAAAATATATTTTATTTACATACTACATTAAAAAACAGAACAAATAAGCTATAGCTATCATTACTTATAAAATTAAATGCCTTGATTACGCTAGGATTTGAAAAAACAGATCACGTTGATTTTTTTTATGCTGACTCCATACAGGAGGCCCTGAGGAAAATAATTTCTAAAATATGCTGTATGGTGGGTCTTTTTGAGGAGAGGAAGGAGTGAACATGGGTTGTCAAGTTGTAGGAGGGAGGAAACACAGACGCTGGCAAATCGTTCCACTGCCAAGCTGTTGAACTCAAGAACGAGTTGTAAAAATGAACCGTTCTAATGTGATAAATGACTGTCATGACCGGTCAGTCAGTTGGTATCGCGTTTGGGTCCCACCTGGGCGTGACATGTTCGATTCCTCGGCTGGCTAAGTCCTCCATCATGACACAAGCAACATTTTCCACTTACCGTGGTGGTAGTAGGAGATTTTCAAACATTGTCAGGTTATTCGTAACCCGGGAATGTTTGTCTTTCTTTTCGCGATGCCAACTCAGCCACTGACCGGTCATGACATTTGTCACATGAGAACGGGTCATTTCTACATAGCTGCGTTGAACACAACGTAGCTTGATAGCTCGGCGGTGGAAAGATTTGCCAGCCTCTGTGTTTCCTCCCTCCTACAACTTGGGTCTCTTCAAGACTCCAAGCCAACTCAGTCACTGACCGGTCGCGGGAACATACATTGGTGATGCGTACAACTCAACTAGCACACTGTGATACACCTCCCAAAGACACCTCCCATATAAAAATTAAAATCTTGAAAAGATTTACTTCTTTAGTGGCCTATAATATCCTAATATAAAATACATTTCGATCGTCCAGTTGATTGGTCCGACATCTCCGAAAAATCGAATTTGAGTTGAGTATGCAGTTACGTGTAAAAGTGTACCCCCTATCTGGTAGAATACTAAGATTACTCCAATTATATTGCAGAAAAACTTGAAATTGAACAAAGAATGTTTTCTGGGTCACTAGTAGGACATTTCACGAATTTACCGGACCATTATGCCTCCCGGTGTTATTTTATATCATTTTTAGTATGTAAAACACAGACAAGTGTAAAAAATATTTGATTTGTAGTGAACATTCCAATGTTCCTTTCCTCATTATCTTAAAACTTAGTATTTGGAGATGTCTGACTAATCAACTGGACGATCAGTATCTGTTCTTGATATTTAATACACCTTTAGATAAAAAAAATAATATTCAATTTGTTAGGGAGTATTCACCTCTCTTTAATATTTTTGTCTATAGATTTTATTTCCCTAGGAAGACAAGGCACGAACAAGTGAATCAGATACTAGAGATAGGCCATGTTAAGAGTCAGAATAATAGAAGAGTATGTATGAATATGAATGAGGCAAAGAGTGTGCCAAGACCTAGTTGTTTGGCGGTCCGTCCTCTCGGCCTACCCCTGCGGAGAAACGGCATGATAGTTGACTAGTTAGTTTAGTTCTTATTTGTCTATACTTGTTTGTCTTTTGTTATTTTTATTAATAATCTTATCCTGACGAAGAAAACTTTGTTTTCGAAACATGTTGATAATTTTGATTAAAGAGTGGTGTAGTTATTTGTTTTCATTTAATTGAAAATATTTTTGGCCGTGAAAATCTATAATCATATCTGGACTTACGTGATAATACTTATCCTTTAAGGTGAAAAGATTTTTCGATGATGCTAGTTTAGTTATTTTAGAAAAAAACACTTTTTGCAACTTATGCTTCAAAATATTAAAATGAATTAATTGTTTGCACCTGCATATACGTGTAAGAATAAAATGTTTGGTCAAAAAGTTTGGCAAAATCAATTCTTTCAAGAAAGGCATACAAATACAATATTGGATTGAATCGCCGATACATTATTGTATGTAATATGTATTCATGCCATTCATGAAAGAATTGAGTTTGTTTATGGACAAAACTATTTATTCATATTCAATATGTAAACTATTCCACTTAATATTTTAAAGCATAACTTGCAAAAATTTTTCCTAAAAATAATTAAACTAGCGCCATCTGTTGCGAAATGATAAATTTAGAATTCTTTTATGTGTCATTCACCCTTTGAGATCATGAATTCATCCATGTTATTGATCTTTCGCAAAATTGGCACGGAAGGCATCTACCAGTTGAAAACTTTAGCATGACCAGGTCCACCACGAGGTATCACATTTGCATTATTATTTAAGGCAGGTTGGCTCGGGATTTGAGGAACCTATTTTTTGACATAACAAATGTTGCTTATGTAAGGAATATTCAGATATTCCTGCCAATAGAGATGCACCTGTGCTAGTTACTGTACCCATCATGATATGAAGGCAAAGAAATTTCTCTATTTATTCAACTAAGGCGCATTCGTTTTCGACTCAACGGAGTTTGCTCTATCGTATTTTATATTATATATTGTCAAAAAAAATAATTTGAAATATCTAGCAGTAAAATCTTCAGGCAGGTCTGAAAAATTAAAATTGCAGGTTGCGTCTTGAGTATCAATGTAGCGCTGCCTCCTCGCTGATTGTGTCTTGAGGTTGTGTTTTGAGTATCAATATAGCGCTGCCTCCTCGCTACCTCCGCTGAAGGTCTTGGTCCGTCATGGCCCTTGGCGGAAAGATGAGGATGTTCATCAGTGGGGGCTGCTCTTCGCCCAGTGCTGGTTCGGTATCAGCTCACACATTCTGAAATAGAGGGTGTTCCCTGATAAATAACTTATACACAGATTATTCATTACACAGACTTTTGCAGATAATCACTCAATAACTTTTTAATAATAATAAAGTTAAATAGCTGTTTAAAATGGAGGCCTTAACATGGGTAAGCCAACCAGTGAGGCCAACATAATTAAATTATACTATAAAATGTAAAATATTGTTTCAAAATATCAATGCTTGGAGAAGATACGACTTTGCACACAGAGGACACTATATTTTAAAACACTGGACTTTAAATGATTTAAAATTTGCTCCCTCCCAAATATGCAATCTCTGAAATACCAGTTCAATTAAATGTAATTGACACGCTTGACCCTTTCGGGGTTAATTATTACCTGTCATTAACGGGACACCTTCGTGGATATAAATGTTATAACTAATTGAAATAAATACCTCCATAAAGAATACAAACCATGACAAAAATCTGTTTCTCGTATAATATTTTGAGCCATCTTTTTAGAAATATCCGCCATTTCTTTGTGAAAGCCTCTTGTGAAGTACTTTGTGGACGTCCTGCAAACAAGTAAAATAATTAGATAATAATTATATTATTATATTAATAATTAGCAAGCGATAAAAATTATAATACTTAAAATATAACTAAAAAAATCTTCGCTAAAAACTTTTTGACATCATAACAAATCATAACCTCCGTCTTACCGGTATTTAGATATATTTCTTTCCAGGTCTCTGGTAACGTTTGATCAGGAATCACTTCTCGAAACCCCAAACGAAAGTTGCCAATTTCGATACTTTTATTTGTGCTATTTTAGAATAAAAATTCGTAATATCTAGATAAAAACCCACGAAATCTGACTTACCAACCTTTCACGGTTCAAAAATTTTTTTTTTCCCATCAACGTAATATATCATTGAAGAAGAAGATAACACTTTTAATCTAAATGAAAATATGAAAGAAAACAAGACACAGAAAAACAGAAAAAAAACAATGGTCGCAACTGGGACTCGAACCCAGACCTCTCGTCTAACCGGGACGTGCGCGTTTTCCGATTTCGCTATTGCCACCTTCTGTCAAACCGTCATATTTGTCAATCTCATATTTCAAATATTTAGAATCATTAATATTATCTCCAACTAGTTCTTCATTTCATTTCATATTTTCATTTAGATTAAAAGTGTTATCTTCTTCTTCAATGATATATTAAGTTTTTTTTTTGCCTGCAGAAAAAAGTAGTTTTTAAATAAATGAGTTTGAAGTTTCGCCCGGCCCTTTTACCTGGTTCTGCGCTGACCTGCTGTGGGCTGTAGAACTTTAAAAATCGTCAATACCATTGCAAAAAAATTACAGTATATTGTTAAAGGATTGTACTTTCGAAATATTGAACAAAAAAATGTTTAATATCTAGACCACCGGGTCCCGGTATATTAATTATTCTCGAAACATGCAAAGCTATTTGTGAAGTTGATGTAATCTTAGATGGTATTTTTTGCAAACAAATCCCTTTTCACATAATTTTATTTAAAATTATGGAAACATTCAAGAGTGTTCTTGAATGTTTCGCAATGATCTGTGATGTTCCGGGATGTTTCCGAACGTTAAAGAATGTTCCAGAGCGTTCTGGAATGTTGTGGAATGCTCTCGATATTCTCGAATGTTCTGGACTGTTCTAGAAATGTCTAGAGGGCAAAACTTCCAGCCCATATATCTTCAAAAGCACGCCCTTCAGGTTAAAACAGGATCATGTATGGGGGACAGGGGGCACCACCCGTTTCTGAGTTTTGGCGGCACGCACATTGTACACTCTCTTTCATAATATATATTGATTATATGTATGCCATTTTTTTGTACGACATTTTCCCAAAGAAAAAAAAAACATTTTTCAGGGAAAGCAAACCACGTTTTTTCGTTGTTGTGAGGACAAAAAAAAACATTTTTTGAAAGATTTTATTGAAAATTTAAATAGGAAAAAACTTTTTAAAAAAACATCATACAAATTAAACTCTTATTTTTTTCTGTTATCAAGCTTAATTTGCAGAATTGTATTTTCAATTAAATAATGTTAAAAAATAAATAATAATAAAAATTTTACGGTACCTAGAGTAGGCACCTAATTAAAGTTATTTACATGGTTATAATAATATCATTTTATTATATAAGTTTATTTTAGTACGGGACTACGGGTTCACAACGTCTTTTTTAGAGATGAAACGGATATCCGGCAAATATCCAGTATCCGGCATATCCGGCCTAAATTTAAAATCCGGCCGGATAGCGGATAATTTTAAATAACAGAGTATTAGAATAAAATGCAATATTTTGATTTTTGACGTGTAACTTGTTAGTAAACTGTAGGAATAAATTATTAGTAATCTAATTTTGAAAGTATATAACGTTATTAAAATATTTTTTCTTTGTAACAGTATGATATATTATCGAAGCAATTCGATAAAACATCGTGAAATGAATGTTTTATTAAGAAGAAATGTAATTTTTTCGTGAAGGCCAAAATCGATTTCTCTTCGTGTATTGAACTTAACCCCAATTACATCTATTTATCTAAATTTAAATCGTTCGTTCAGTGATAAATTCCATTAAGTAACTAAAAGCAGAAGAAAAGACCTGACCTTTTTCCTTCCCACCACGAGAAATTTTAACATTACATAACGAAAAAATAGCATATTTTTGATCGTCACTTTTTATATCATAATATTTCCATAAAAACGATCTTTTTTATCGAAAACATTTTTTTTCGGTAACTGAATATCGTTGAATTTATAAAAAGAAACAATAATAAAATCACCTCAAACTACAACAGTGCGTTTTTTCGTAACCTCAAATTCAATAAGACAATGAAACACTAGCTTCATTCATAAACGAAAGGGCCCGAACTCACCCGATTGTTCGTGCGGTTCGCTCGTGTAACGAGTCGCCAATCGGCTATGTTTAGCTGGATATCCGGCGGCCGGATATCCGGCAATCCGGCTTCAAGGTTGGCCGTATATCCGATATCCGGCAAAACAACTATCCGTTTCATCTCTAGTATTTTTATCTTATAATTTTATTTTATTAATTTATTCATATTAATAAAATTATTAGATGAAAAGACGTTGTGAACCCGTATGTATGTATAGTCCCGTACTAAATTTCAAGAACTACGTTCATGAATTCGGGATTTCAATCACGCGACCCATGCAAAATCCACTCAAAATACATCATTTGGCTTCCGCTAAAAAAAATATGCCTTGTTTGACATGGTTTTTTTTTTATACCGTGGATCTATAAAACTATAAATGACCCAAAAAACCATACATTTGGTAAAACTGAATGGTAGATAAATTAATTCGTGAATAGAATTAGTCGGTAAAAAACCATAAACAAACAAAAAAAAGTCAGAGACATCTCGCGCGGCACCCGCTCCAACCCTTACGTCTAAAGGCTCAACGGGCTAAACGCTGATGCGAACCGCAGGGGAACTGGCGAGTGACCTGAGCGTTTCGCCTGCGAGTCGATCGCCTTCACACGCACGTTTCCGCCAACGATTCGGAGCGAAGTGTGGTGAGACTCGCAGGCCAAACTCTACGTCTGAAGGCCGCTATTATTTTGTCCATACAAAAACCTCGAAGTTGTCAATCTAATGCAGGGTTGCCGATTTGTGGGTAATTCCCCAAATTGCGGGGAATTTTTAAGATTTTTCAAGAATTGGGTATTTTGCGGGGAACACCGTTTTGCGGAGAAAATGCAGGGATTCTGGACATCTTTTGATTATCCAACCTTTTTGAAAAAATGTGTATATTCGTTGGAAGATTTCGTAGTTTATTTTATGGCAGCATTGTAACAATTATAGTCGGGGGATTCCTGAAGTTCAGGACCGACTCAAAGGCACATGAATTTGCTAGTCATAGAACATCTACGATGTAAGGGGATTGGTTTATTTATCGATAGAAGGATCCCGCTAATCAGGATTTCTCCCTACATGGTCTGAATGTAGATGACGATGCTGAAAGATACTGGGCTAAAGTGTTTCGCCTAAAAAACAATGCAGGACGATACTTGTCCACAAATTTAAAATTTTAAATACCTATTAATAATGTTGCTCGTGTTGCCGTTTTCCAACGATTCCGTTGAGAGGAAGTTCAGTGTTCTTACAAATTTGAAAACAGAAAATAGAAATCGCCTCCATACAAAGCATTGATGGCTACTCGAGAAGGGATTAAAAAAGAAGGAGGAAGTTTAATGCTTCAAACAAAATGTTAACCAAAAGAAAAGCACGTTGCAGTGATTTGTGGGGTAATTATTTTACATCATCTGTATGTATGCTTATTTCTTTTACAATCCTTTTTAAATGTTGTTAATAAAGTCTTTTAATGATGAAAATAGCTTACTAATTAACTAAACTTCAATGTTTAAATTTGTTAATCTCAATATAAATTAACAAAATAAATGTTTAAAATGGATTAAAATTATATGGAAACACTAAAATACTATTTTATCTTTTTTTCTTCGACTAACTCTATTTCGACTCGTTGAAATTACTTGTCTTTTCAGTTTTTTTTTCTCCTAGCCATACCTGGCGCACCGTATGTATATCGCCTTATTTATATGTTTCCTTTTTTCTACTGCTATAAAATTATCGGCACACCGTTTTGAATTTTTTTTTATGTCATTATTTTTGCTTCAATATTGTTATTGGGTTGTAACCTATTTTTTAATCTTATATTACGTATGTACTGATACGTTTTAATAAATTTAAACGAGTAAAAAGTGCTATTTTCAATAGAACTTTGTTTTATTCTGGAACAGAATTAAGAAGAAACTTGTGGGGAATTTGCGGGGAATTTGATATTTTGCTCTCCCCAATTTGAGGATTTTGAACATTTATTGCGGGTATTTTAGAACATAAGCATTGGCAACCCTGATCTAATATCCGGTTTATTTATGGGATTAGAATAATTATGGGCGTGATGTTCGGCGCCGCAACTTTATCGCGTATATTTGATAACCAATAAATACCGAAAATAACAAGAAAGTTTGTGTGATATTGTGTGCAGTGTTTGTTGGTGACACTTCTAGGCAGTATAGCTTAGTGTGATTGTGTTGAAGTGTAATGGTAGTGTGACTGACAATGGAGGCAGATGAGAGTCATCAAGTGTCAGCTCTCCTGGCCTGCCGGTCCCGCGCAGACCTGAGACGGCTCCGGGGGATGGACTCTCCCTCCTTCCCCTTCTTCACCTTGGCTTGCAAGCACAACAGGCCTGACTTATTGAACTTGTTATTGGAGGAAGACAACTCTGATGGCGCAGTTGCTCTTCTCCGCCGGTGTTCAGTGGAGCAGGAATATGAAGGACATAACGCCGTCTATTTTGCCATCCGCTCCAGCAATGTGGAGCTCCTCCGCACACTCTTCGGGTCAATAACCCCTGAACTCTCAGAGCGACTCATCTCCGAGTCCTATGAGGAATTGCTGTTGATCAACGTCCTCTTGTCAGAGGAAATGCACATGTTTGTACAATACAAGTTGCTCGATCTACGTTTCTTCTCCAAAGGCGACGGAGCGCTTTCTAACACTTCCATAGATGATATCCAAGGACGCATCCAACTGCTTCTGGAAAATATAAAGCAAGTTAATACTTATACAGAAGTGGACAGTCACTTTTTATACACGGCCAAGTTTATTGCTCAGAATATCTACGTATTGAAAAATCTGTTGAAGTCCACTTACAATATTTTGCCCTGGGAAGAAATGGAGTTCTGCTTGGTGAGCTTTATATCCGCCCACATTCGGCGCCAAGAATTAAATTTATTCTATCTGTCCGTACTGAAGAAAGAGAGGTTACTGAAGGAATTAGTAAAGTTTGCCACTGCCCTGAAAGAGTTGAAGGAAAACATCAGGTTTGCAGAAGTTAAGAAGCTTAGGAACTCGGTGAGAAAAAATCGTGAGGATGTTATCACTGCCATCATCAGCAGATACCCGCACTTGTACGCTGACTATAAGGAGGTGAGAGACATTACCTCGCTTCACATCATAAAGACATACTTAGATGCGGCTTTGCTGGCAGACTCTGCTTCTAGACTCGGCCAGTTGACTATCAAGAGAGCCCTCCAGGCGACGGGAGAGCATCTGAAGAACACATTGGACAGCCCCAAGCTCTCTCCAACTGTGAGTGATCTTCTCCTCTTCTCTGCACCTAAAGAAACTAGACAAGTACTACAAGACTTGCGCAACTCACTATCTCATCCACACCTAGAGTCAGAAGACTCTGTACTATATTCTAATATTCAAAATGATATTAAAAAGATCGCATCTGTCATTATTGACATAACAAACTCCAAAAAAATGGATAAAGTAAAAAATATGCTGACCACGCTTGTCAATAATGATAATGTAGATGAAATTCACGAAATTGCAAATGTCTTTCGCAATGTTTGCATTGAGGACGTCCAAGAAACAGATACTGTTACAAAATACCACCAAGAGCTCGCAGATCTTATTAAAAACATCGAAGATCAAACTCCATATGAGAAACAACTGGTAACTGAAATAAATGATGCCCTCGACCAATTCAATTTGCATCATGGATTAACAGGGGAGGACTATACTATTTTTAATGAGTTATGTGTTCTGTATTTTGTTAATTATGGCCATAATACAAAAACTGATGGCATGACAAGTTTCGTGAAAAACAAAGCTTTGTCAACTTTAAAAAACTTTCCACCTCAAAAAGATAGTACGAAAATAAAAAGAGATATTGTTTTGCTAGCTGACCTATTACGCAAATTTCATGACAGCGTCTCGTTGCGAATTAATCCACTGATTGCTCTTGAATTATATATTGCCGTGCATAGAATTAAAAGCACTGAATCATTTGACAAGAGTGAAATTAAATGTATTGACGATTATAGACGACAAATATTTTTGGAAAAATGCAATACAAAAGAAAACGGTGGGAAAAAATGCGAAAATGTTAAAAATAGCATCGGGATATTTGGTGAGCAACTCACTCGGAAAATAACTGAACTAAGGAATGCCATCGGAACTGACAGAATGTGTGGTCAGTTATATGAACATCTTTCTTTACTATATAAAGATAAGAATACAAACAGACTTACGGTAGAAGCGCTCGTGCTGGATGTCATGTCCCTATTAGATAGCTCCGAGTGTGTTCCCAACAATGTGCTGTATCTAGACGGGGCCATGCCTCTGTTGAGCGGTAAATGCTTGCGTAACCACTTGGCTCATGAGAATGCCTTGTTAGACATTCTGCCAACTGATGCTTGGTCCGCTGTGCTTCTTAATGCCGTGAAACTTACAGAAAGTAAAGACCTTTTACTGAACTGTGAAATAGGAAATGTTTTAAAACACAATATCACACAATTGAGACGGAGATACGAACGGGGCTTGTGTATTCTTGACAAACAGAAGGAAATGTGGAAGTCTCTGCTTGACGGGAACTTTGACAAATTTGCATTAGGAATCGCGGGAGGAGCTGATATATGTTCAAGAAATAGAGATTTGTCATCTACGCTGCACTACGCTGCCATGGGACCTAATATTGAAACTGTAACATTTTTAACGAAAGATAAAATGATTGGCACTGGACTGAAAAATATCTATGGGCAAACTGCCCTCCACGTAGCCGCAAACTTTGGAATAGATGTCACTGTGAAATTCTTAGTGGCAGAAATGGAAAAAAACTCAATTAATCAGGTCGATGATACTGGAAAGACACCATTACACCTGGCTTCCAAAAATGGTCACAAGAAAACTGTTGCTGAATTAATTTCATTGGGAGCTAAAATTGCTATCAATGACAACTCGGGAGATTTTCCATTGCATTCTGCCGCGCTGAACAATTACTTAGACGTGGTCAAAATACTCCTGGAGAAAGGTGCTTCTGTGGATGAAAAATCTGCCTATCAGGGCCAAACTCCTCTTCACACAGCCGCATTAATTGGTAACAGGGAAATGATAGAGTACTTGCTGCAGAGTGGAGCTGATGTCAATGCCAAGAATAACATAGGAGAGTCTCCATTAATTATAGCAGCATGCAAAGGTCACCCGGGGGTCGTGAACGTTCTGTTAGAGAAAAAGGCTCATGTAAACCTTAGAGACTTCAAGGGTATTTCTCCATTGTATGAAGCAGTTCAAAACAACCACACAGAAGTCGTCAAGATCCTCTTGGAAAATAGTGCTTTGATTAATAACAGAGACCTGACGCACAATAACACCCCCTTCCACATAGCTGTTTTAAACGGCAACGCATTTATCGTAGGTCTACTATTGCAATACAACGCCAATATTAATGCTAGCGGAAATGATGGCTTAACCCCGCTTCTCATTGCGGCCAACGCTGGACATGCGGACATAGTTGAGCTCTTGTTGCAGGAAGGCGCTCTGGCGGATAGCATAGATGCCAACGGATCAACGGCATTACACCATGCTGCCGATTGCGGCCAGACTTCTATTGTAAAGAATTTAATTCGATGGCGGATTGACCTTCATGCCCAAAACATAAATAAAAATACGGCATTGCACAACGCTGCACAAGAAGGTCATAAAGAAGTGGTAGATATATTGCTAGCTGAAGGAGCTAATGTACATTCTGTAAATATAGAAGGTTTCACAGCTCTGCATCACAGTGCTGCAAATGGTCATGAAAAAATTTCAGAGGCTTTGCTAATAAAAGGGGCTGAAGTGAACGGTAAAGATAATATAAATTATACACCTTTGCATGTAGCTTCTATTAACACTGACTGTGAGGAAACTATTAAAATTTTGTTAAAGTATGGAGCCAATGTTAATCAGAAAGGGAATTCTGACTGTACCGCATTGCATATTGCATCATTGTATGGAAACAGTACATCAGTAAAAGCGTTGCTTGAAGGAAAAGCAGATGGTGATTCCTGTGATATTGCTGGTCGCACCGCGTTGCATCTGGCTGTCAGTGGGAATCACAAGGCAATAGTTGAGATTTTGTTAAAGTTTGTAGTGAAAATTGACCTCTTGGATTCTGAAGGTGCTTCTGCATTATGCAGCGCAGCAAGAAACAATAATAAAGACTTGTTGGACTTATTGCTTGTTAAAGGAGCGGATGTCAATATTGGCGGAGGTCAACCTATGTTCACTGCAATTAAAGCAGGGCATAGACGTATAGTTGAAGCTTTGTTAAAGATTAAAGATGTTGACATCAATATTAAAGATCGAGCTGGATCAAACCTTTTATACGCGGCTGCTGTAAGTGGTGATGCGTTAATAACCAGGGCGCTGATAGAGAAGGGTATTAAAGTTGCAGATTGCTTAAAAGACCCTTCACCTTTATGCATTGCAATGACGTTAAAACACACGGAGTTTGTCGAAGTTTTACTAGAAAGTGGAACCAATATAAATCCTGTTGATCCTAATTTATCGCCACTGTATCACGCAGTCCGGGTGAACAATCCAGATGTCATGGAAAGGTTACTTCACTGGGGAGCAAACCCTAATATCAGAGATTCAAAGAATTCAACGCCATTAGAGCTTGCAGTTATTACTTCTCAAATTCCAATTACATTAATACTGCTACAACAAAAGAGTGTTTGTATTAATGAGAGAGGCCCTGATAACTGGACTTTACTTCATATTGCGGCTGAAGTGGGTAATCTTGAAATAACAAAACTCTTGGTAGAGCGAGGAGCAGACATAAATGCCAGAATCCAACAAGATTATAAACCAATCCACGTAGCCGCTATGCATGGCAATCACAACATTTTGGCCTTCTTCCTGGAGCTTGGGATGAAAATTGATGATCCGGGACGCGCTGGTTGTAGCCTGATGCATTGCGCCGCAGGGGGGGGGCAACTAGCTGTGGCTCAATACTTGATAGACAGACATGTCGATATCAATTCCACCGATTTATATGGCTCCATGCCTATTCACTGTTCTGCCAAACTGGGACACACAGAGATGCTCAAGTTGTTATTACATAACGGTGCAATGTATGATGCCACAGACAACTTTGGTAGAACCCCTTCAGATTTGACTAAAAGTCGAGATATTAAAGAAGTACTAGAGTCAATTGGAAAATTATTTAAGGCTGTCAAAAAAAATGATTTTCTGGGAGTTGGAATTTTGGTTAACGAAATAGCACAATGTGTAAATGTAAAAAGTTCTGCCAATGCAACACTTTTGCATATCGCTTCTTGGAGAGGCTTTCAGGAGATATGTGATATTTTATTAGAGAGCAAAGCCAATTCCAATGCTGTTGGGAAGGGTGGCAATGCTCCTCTGCATTACGCATCCAAATACTCTCGTCCAGGTATAGTTGAATCTCTTTTGAAAAGTGGTGCAGCACACAACCTCAAAGCTGACAATATGAAGACGCCGTTGGATTTTGCTACACAAAAAGATATAAAATATTTATTGCAAAGTGTTGCGTGCTTTTTTTGGAAAGTACAAACCCTCGATGTTGAGGTAATTAAAGACATAACCATAATTAAGGATGTAGAAATCATAAAGGCGGTGATGAGGGCTCGTGACGCTGATGGCAACACGCTTGTTGTTGTTGCTATGAAAAATGATTTCCCTGACATAGACAAGTTAAAGAAGATTTCACAAACTAATATCCCTGATATTGCATTGAAAGTGGCTTCAATGTTGGCGCATGAAAATTTCACAGAAGCCCTGGGTATTTTTAAACAGCAACTAAGAGAGAGAATTGAAATTTTCGGAGAGGATAATCCAGGAACACTGGACATCCAATATGACATAGCGCAAATATTGCACCTACAATGTAAATACTTTGAAGCCTTGTCCATGTTGGAAGATATCTACAGGAAGAGAGTGGAAACATTTGGTCCTCACCATCGAGACTCCTTGCGGACCAGTAGTACCATGGCTGTGTTATTACAAGAGCTAGGAAGGTACAAAGACGCGTGGGATATATTTCAGGAAGTTATGCCGAGACAACTGGAAATGCTGGGTGAAGGGCATGAAATGCTTTCAGTGACTAAAACCAATGCTGGGGTTACGCTTTCTGCTCTGGGGAAGCATGAAGAGGCCTTGTGCTTGTATACTGAAGTTTACAAAACATATAAAAATACATTAGGAGCTCATCACCCTGATACTCTTGATCTAAAAAATAATATTGCCGGGGCGTTGAATGATCAAGGTAAGTCCCATGAAGCCTTAGCTTTGTTTAAAACCGTTTATGAAGTCAGAAAAGTTATTCAAGGATTGAACCACTCGAGTACTCTCAAAGCTAGGCGCAATATGGCATTTGTTCTTGTGGACCAACACAAACTTGATGAAGCTTTGCCAATCTTTGAGGAAACATTAGCTATTCAGAAGAATGTGTTTGGCCTCAATCACATAGATACAATTCGTACACAAAATCTTATATTGGATCTTTATATCCGTCAGAATAAAATCCACGATGCCGTTAAGGTTCACAAGGCGGGGTTGAATGCGAGGAATGCCATCTTCGGCCCCAACCACCCATATTTCACACAACTGGATAAAGATATAGAAAATGTTGAAAAACGTTACAAAACAAAATTTGATATAGATCTCGGCTATGTTGCTCCTTGTGATATAAATTTGTTAAATGCATGCAGTGTAGGAGATAGGGACCAAGTTTGTAGTTTGATAGAGAATGGATCGGATGTGAACACTGCGGATGACGAAGGTAAAACAGCGCTGCACTTGTCCACCACGGTGGAGGTTGTGGAGCTGTTGCTGGACAGTGGAGCCGATGCTACTGCCATGTCACAGAACGGGAACACTCCCCTGCATGAAGCCACATCCCGAGCTTGCTTACAAACGGTCCGTCTCTTGTTGCAGAACGTAAAGAGGTTTAAACCCAACGCCTACAGTGACTTTATCAATGCTAAAACTGTAGTGGAAGGTTCCACAGCGCTGCATGTTGCCGCTAAGACGGGAGCCGCTGATATTGTGAGTTGCCTGTTGGAGCATGGTGCGTGCTACAACAGTCGAGACAGAGGCAATAACCGCACGCCTCTGCAATGTTCTTGCAGTCATTCGGTCAACCGACTGCTGCGTTTAGCTGAGAAGGTGTTTGAGATGGCGAGTCGGGGCGGCACCGTGCTTCCTCAGGGAGAAGAGAGGCATCTGGCAGCGGTAATGAACTCAAGAGATACAGAACACAGAACTCCCCTCCAACTGGCTTTGGTTCATGGCCACACCGTCACTGCCAGAATTCTTGCTGGATTTTTAAAAACCCTGGATTAATTTATATTGCAGAACTGAGCTTGTGTGTCACTGGCATCATGTTGCAAGTGGGTTGCTTTATGTAGGCGGTTTCTATGATTTTTGACAAAACTTTTTCACAAACAAACACACCATCTAGATTTTTCATACGAACCTTGAAATAGGATTTGAGGCCAAAATACCCAATCAAACTGAAAAATTATTTTTTTAATCAAAAGAGCAAAAATCTACTTTTGATATGTGCTATTTTAAAATAAAAATATTTAATATTTGCTCTATTTTGTTTTAAATTACGAAATATTTTGCTTAATTTTGGAGGTATCTTTATTAGTGTCCGACCGAAACAGAAATTTATACCGAAAGCGAATCTTCGGTGTCTGTCTCAGTTTCGGCCGAAACTGAAACTTTTTTAGACATGTTACAAATCTATTGTTTACTGAAATTAGGCTTATTTTTTACACTTATACAGACAGTTAACACATGTTAAATGAAATAAAAAACATTATGTGAATTTTTTTATATATTACTGCTATATATAGCAGTAATACATAAATAAAACGAACAAAAATTAAAAAAAACATGTTAACTACTTCTTGTAATAAAAATTTGTCAATAATCAACATTATAAAGGAAAGACCTTATTAATTGAGTATTTTAATTTTAATTGTGTTTACAATCACAATATTGCTATTACACATGTTAAATAAAATAATTGAAGTATGTGAAATTTTATTTTAAATTTTATTTATTACTGCTGTAAATCAAACAAAAATTATAAAAACTAACAAACATGTAAAAGCCTTCGCTCATGGAGAAACTGAAATGAAACCAGTTGTCAACGCACCAGCACTTTTGCTTGTGTGGCAGTTGCTTTTCAGTTGCCTTGTTAACAGGTTGCCATGGAAGCGCTCACGAATTTCGAATTGCGCTGACAACTGGTTTCATTTCAGTTTCTCCGTGAGCGAAGGCCTTAACTACTTCTAGGAACAAAAATTTGTCAATAATCAACACTTACATTATATGGGAAGAACAACGTTAATTGATTATTTTAATTTAAAATGAAATAAAAAACATTAATTGAAGTATGTGCAAAAATAATTATTAATTGTTTCGGTGCGGCCGAAGGTTCGGCAGATTTTCTGTCGAAACCAAAACTGATGCCAAAACTAGATTTTTTTGCCGAAACTTGCCTAAACCGAAACCGAACCTTCGGTCGGTCACTAATCTTTATGATCTTTTTGTGAGTTAAATATAACCATTAAAAAGATATTCTTATTTTTTTACGTACTGGGTTAATATAAAGTTATATTGAAAAAATGAATAAATATCATAAAAAACATTTCTTTGGATAGAAGATTTTAATTTATGTGTGACAAATTTGTGTTAAAAATGTAAAAATGTAAATAAATAAAAAATGATAATTGAATTTATGTACACAAAAAATACTTTTATTTTCATAATTTTTATTTTGTCCATATCCATACTAATATTATAAATGCGAAACTGTTAGAGTTCGTTTATTACGCTTTCACGCATAAAACAATAAAACGATTTTAAAAATTCTTTCACCAATAGAAAGCTAAATTATATGCGAGGACTATAGGCTGTTTATAATGGTAAGCTCTGGTGTTATGAAATTATAAATATTAATATATTATATTTGTTATACGTTTTCTGTCACTAATAAAAGCGAGTCATTGCTAATGTCAGAAAACAAATCATTGCCATGGGACGATGTCGATATATTTGTGGGCTCTATGCTGGTAGGTACTCAGCTCCCTACCTACTGGTCGGCTGCTGCTCCAGAAATTTCAAATATTAAAATATGTTATTTTTTTGACACACTTATGTTTTGGTATAAATGTTAAATGAGAGTTCCTACATTAAAAATATAATTCGTAACGATTATAAAGGTTGTAGTGTTATTTTTTATTATATTTACAAATTTCCATATTTTTAAATAAAAAGAATCTTTGAAATGTTGGTACGCGCATAACTTCCGAATGGCTGAACTAAATTGGATGATTCCTTTTTTTACTACTGGTGGGCTCTGGTATTATGAAATTTAGGTGACACGCTGAAAACTGAATGTATTGAGAATGAATTAATGGAATGTGGGAGGCGGGGGGATAACTGATAAGTGCAATCGCTACAGTAATTTCCCCCTAATACCATGCAAGCCGCGGGTAATACAGCTAATATTAAATAAAAATGGATAAAAATTTATCCAGACACCATCTAGATTGCATTTAGTTCGGGTTTGAATCTTGCAATCATACATAAAGATGGCAGCCAATAAAATATGCTAAGAAAATGAAGGTAATATGGGTGGTTCTTAGTCGAAGTATGATACAGTTAAACCGACTTGATATTGACACCTAGGCGCAGTGGTCAGCGCACTCCCCCCGAAGGCGAGAGGTCCTGGGTTTGAGTCCCAGAGGTGCCAATATCTTTTTCTGATTTTTCTATTTCCAGATTTTCGATTAAGTTTCGCTCATAGTGTCTTCATTTAATTAAATATTACAATTTGAGTTTTTACTCATAAAAGTTAAAATAAATAATAATGTTCAATAAATCTTGTTTTATTTATTTACAAAAATAACAGCGTCTATTGTTGTTGGTAGAATATTCTGTACATATTGTTGATATATATAAATATTAGAACTTTCATAATTTATTTAGCCAAGTCTCAAACCATTTTTATTTAGCCAAGTCTCAAACCATTTTTATAAGTTGTTGGTCTGAGGGACGTCCGTGCGAGCTACGGGACCTTCCGCCCTGCCTCCGACAACCCGACGCTGACATCCTCTGGGTCTTTGGGCGTCTAATCCCCCCACTTCCCAATTACTTCTCGTCGAGGCACCACCGGGAAGTCGGCTTAAGGGCGCGGAATCCGAACCTTGTATCCGGCCTGCCCGATCTCCGACACTCAACAGGACTGCCAGGCGATCTGTGATGGCCGCCTCCGTTTTCTGTATCTACCATCCATCTTTTTTTTGGTTATTTTTATTTTATTTTATGTCTTGTGCTAATATGTGCATAAAAGTCAGGCAGGGTAGGCATAATGCCTACTTTTGTTTTTATTTTTTCCTTACCCAAAAGAGGTTCAGGTAATATTTTATACTTTTCTTTGATACTAACATTGTTCATAGCAAGCACTTGCATACTGCTGCCTAACAACGTATGCGGGCACAATGGAGGTCTAGTTTCGTTTATTAAATGTAGATTCGTTTTTATAAAAAAGAATTAGAGTCCTTGCAAGAGCCTTGAAGGGGTAACCACCTGTTACCTATACCAGGGCGGGTAAGTGGTGGGTCCTCCAATGTAAACCATTTTTATTTTAAATTATAAGATAAGTAATTATTGGTGTAGATACATTGGTAAACCCCCCCCCCTCCCCCCCGCGAGGAGGGAGGGGTTATAAGGCAGGGAACGCTGGAAGGCAAGAGGACGGGAATTGGGACGCATGGGAAAGAACTCGCAGGGGAGAGGCGATGGAGGGGTAGGGGATGAGTAAAGGCAGAGGGAGGGATTGCAAAGGAAATATAGTAGCGGTATAGGATAGCAGGAGCTAAATTTATAAAATCCAAGCTTCTCCCACGAACAGCTGTGTGGCCTGCTAATGCATCGGAAAACCTTTTGATTTATTTGTGTACATACCAGACAGTAAAACAAAAAATATAATGTATTCAAAAGTACTTCAATAAAAGAATTGAAACACAAACACTTTATTTCTCCGAGTGACAACGCATGCCGGGTACTCGCTTATTTCAAATAAATTTAATTTAATAATATAGGTTCTGCAAGTATTTGTAGTTTTTATTATTATAGTATTTTTATGTCACAGCTGTTTCGGTGTTGAAATGTGTTAAAAAGCTATGATGTATTGCATTTTTTGTTAATATTGAACAAAAAATGCAATTGTTTAAGATTGTGTAATTATTATCATACATTTACCAACCGCCCTACACACACAAATATTGTTGCCCGAATACAACAAACCGTATCACGTACGTTCAGGTAAAAAAAAACGGTGACCGGACAACTCGGAATGAAACAAGCTCAAAACCATCTCAGATAAGTCATTTAGAGTGATAAAAAAATATATATAAAAAATTGGTTAAATAGGTTACGTTAGGTTAGGGTTATCGGCTAATTTAAAATTATTTTTTTCATAACTTTTAATGACTTTTCAAGGAGATGTTGAGTTGACTTTATTCTCGGTTGGCATGGAACCAAAAAAACCATAGCCGAAACCCACAAAACGTGCGCGATTCATTCGTATAATCAAGTTTGTTCCTGCGCTATCGCGAAGCTAAGGGACATGGGACGGGTATTTTTATCTCTCCCGAACAAGTAACGCCACTAGTCAGCGCAAGTACGCACGTGGCGCGGTTTATAAAACCGTTTAAAAGCCCGATGTTTTTTACCAGCTTTTTGAAAAATAACTCAAAGGTAGGGCGGTTAAGATAAGATTGTATAATTATTATACATCTTATCTGTGAAACGTTTGATATATCCACATTGGCGCTATCTTATCAGTGAACTGATTGCTCTACTACTGAAAACTATTTAATAGAGATTCCGATAAATTCAATGATTATTATTGTCATTTTTATAATTTTGCACAAAGTTCGGTGTTGCGCCTTTCCCGAATGCAAACTATCAACAACAATGTTGGAAGTGTGATATTGTGTGTGTTTGTTAGTGGCACTCTGCCATTTAGCTTCCTGTGATTGTGTTAAAGTGTACTGGTAGTGTGACTGACAATGGAAGTGGATAAGAGTCATCAAGTGTCCGCTCTCCTGGACTGCCGGTCCCGCGCAGACCTGAGACTGCTCCGGGGGATGGACTCTCCCTCCTTCCCCTTCATCACCTTGGCTTGCAAGCACAACAGGCCTGACTTATTGAACTTGTTATTGGAGGAAGACAACTCTGATGGTGCAGTTGTTGTTGTTCCCCGCTGGTGTTCAGTGGAGCAGGAATATGAAGGACATAACGCCTTCTATTTTGCCATCCGCTCCAGCAATGTGGAGCTCCTCCGCACACTCTTTGGGTCAATAAACCCTGAACTCTCAGAGCGACTCATCTCCGAGTCCTATGAGGAATTGCTGTTGATCAACGTTCTCTTGTCAGAGGAAATGCACATGTTTGTACAATACAAGTTGCTCGATCTACGTTTCTTCTCCAAAGGCGACGGAGCGCTTCCTGACACTTCCATAGCTGATATCCAAGAACGCATCCAACTGCTTCTGGAAAATATAGAGCAAGTTAATACTTATACAGAAGTGGACAGTCACTTTTTATGCACGGCCAAGTTTATTGCTCAGAATATCTACGTATTGAAAAATCTGTTGAAGTCCACATACAATATTTTGCCCTGGGAAGAAATGGAGTTCTGCTTGGTGAGCTTTATATCCGCCCACATTCGGCGCCAAGAATTAAATTTATTCTATCTGTCCGTATTGAAGAAAGAGAGGTTACTGAAGGAATTGGTAAAGTTTGCCTCTGCCCTGCAAGAGTTGGAGGAACACATTAGGTCTACAGATGTTAAGAAGCTTAGGAACTCGGTGAGAAGAAATCGTGAGGATGTTGTCACTGCCATCATCAGCAGATACCCGCACTTGTACGCTGACTATAAGGAGGTGAGAGACATTACCTCGCTCCACATCATAAAGACATACTTAGATGCGGCTTTGCTGGCAGACTCTGCTTCTAGACTCGGCCAGTTGACTATCAAGAGAGCCCTCCAGGTGACGGGAGAGCATCTGAAGAACACATTGGACAGCCCCAAGCTCTCTCCAACTGTGAGTGATCTTCTCCTCTTCTCTGCACCTAAAGAAACTAGACAAGTACTACAAGACTTGCGCAACTCACTATCTCATCCACACCTAGAGTCAGAAGACTCTGTACTATATTCTAATATTCAAAATGATATTAAAAATATCGCATCTGTCATTATTGACATAACAAACTCCAAAAAAGTTGATAAATTAAAGAGTATGCTGACCACGTTACTCGATAGTGATAATGTAGATGAATTTCACGAAGTCGCAAATTTCTTTCGCAATGTTTGCATTGAGGATGTCGAAGAGACAGATACCGTTACGAAATTCCACCAAGACCTTGCAATTCTTATTAGAAACATAGAAGATCAAACTCCGTATGAGAAGAAAATGGTTACTGAAATAAATGATGCCCTCGACCAATTTAAGTTGCATCATGGATTAACAAAGGAGGACTTTACTACTTTTAATAAATTAGGTTTTCTGTGTTCTACCAATTATGGCCAAAACACCAAAACTGATGACTTTATGATAAGTTTCATGAAAAATGTGGCTCAAAGTACTCTAAAAAACTTTCCATCTCAAAAATATAGCATGGAAATAAAAAGACAAAATGTTTGGCTAGCTGACTTATTACTCAAATTTTACAAGAGCGTCGCTTTGCGAATTAAAACAGTGAATGCGTTTGAACTGCGTGTTGCCATATTTAGATTACGAAGCAAGAATGATATTAAATGTATTGATGATTATAGACGACAAACATTTTTGGAAAAAAGCAATACAAAAGAAAACGGAGGGAAGAAATGCGACAGTGTTAAACACAGCAACGAGATAATTGGTGAACAACTCACTCTGAAAATAACTGAACTAAAAAATATCATAGGAACTGACAGAATGTCTGGTCAGTTATATGAACATCTTTCATTACTTTATAAAGATAAGAATACAAACAGATTTATGGTAGAAGCACTCGTTCTGGATATCATGTCCCTATTAGATAGCTCCCAGTGTGTTCCCAACAATGTGCTGTATCTAGATGGGGCCATGCCTCTGTTGAGCGGCAGGTGCTTGCGTAACCACTTGGCTCATGAGAACGCCTTGTTAGACATTCTGCCATCTGATGTTTGGTCCGCTGTGCTTCTTAATGCCGTGAAACTTACAGAAAGTAAAGACCTTTTACTGAACTGTGAAATAGGAAATGTTTTAAAACACAATATCACACAATTGAGACGGAGATACGAACGGGGCTTGTGTATTCTTGACAAACAGAAGGAAATGTGGAAGTCTCTGCTTGACGGGAACTTTGACAAATTTGCATTAGGAATCGCGGGAGGAGCTGATATATGTTCAAGAAATAGAGATTTGTCATCTACGCTGCACTACGCTGCCATGGGACCTAATATTGAAACTGTAACATTTTTAACGAAAGATAAAATGATTGACACTGAAGTTAGAGATATCGATGGTCAAACTGCCACGCACATAGCCGCAACCTTTGGAAGAGATGTCACCGTAAAGTTCTTAGTGGAAGAAAGTGGAAATGCAATTAATCAAATTGATGATGTTGGAAGGACACCATTACACCTGGCTTCCAAAAATGGCCACACGGAAACTGTTAAAACATTACTTTCACTGGGAGCCAAAACAAATATCAAAGATTGCTCTGGATATTCTCCTTTACATACTGCTGTGCTGTTCAATTATTTAGATGTAGTCAAAATCCTTTCCGTGAAAGAAAGTACTGTAGATGAAAGAACTTCTGGAGGGGGCTGGATTCCTCTTCACATAGCCGCAGAACTTGGAAATATGGAAATGATAAAGTACTTTCTGCGAAATGGAGCTGATGTTAATGCTAAGACTGACGAAGGCGACTCTCCATTGTTAAGGGCAGCGTTAAAAGGTCACCAGGAGGTTGTAAACACTCTACTAGAGAAGGGGGCTCATGTTAACCTCAGAAACTCCGAGGGTCTTTCGCCATTATATTGTGCAGTGGAAAATAAACACAAGGAGATCATCAAGATCCTCTTGAAAAAGGGTGCTTTTTTTAATATCGGAGACATGGAATACAATAGCACACCCTTCCACATGGCTGTTTCAACTGGCGATGTAGGCATCGTAGGTCTACTGTTACAACACAATGCCAATTTTAATGCCGCAAGAAAAGATGGGATCACCCCACTTCTCCTTGCTTCTGCTGGTGGACATGCAGATATAGTCGACCTTTTGTTGCAAAATTTCGCTCTGGCGGATAGTAGAGATGTCACCGGATCAACGGTATTACACATTGCTGCTTTCCATGGCCATACTTCTGTCGTAGAGAATTTAATTCAAAGGAGGATCGACCTTCATACCCAAAACATAAATCAATCCACGGCTTTGCATTTGGCTGCACAAGAAGGTCATAAGCAAGTGGTAGAAATTTTGCTAGCTGCAGGAGCTAATATACATTCTGTAGATAAAGAAGGTTACACAGCTCTGCATTACAGTGCTGGATATGGTCATGAAGCAATTTCAGAAGCTTTAATAAAGAAAGGAGCTAATGTTAATTCTAAGAACAGCAAAAATATGACACCATTGCATGCAGCTGCAAAAAATACTTGCAATAAAAAAACTATTCTATTGTTGCTAAAGTTTGGAGCTTATGTCAATGAGAAAGGAGATCTTGGTATCACAGCTTTGCATATTTCGTCATTCTATGGAAACAGTACATCAGTAAAAGCGTTGCTTGAAGGAAAAGCAGATGGTGATTCCTGTGATATTGCTGGTCGCACCGCGTTGCATCTGGCTGTCAGTGGGAATCACAAGGCAACAGTTGAGATTTTGTTAAAGTATGTAGCGAGAATTGACCTCTTGGATTCTGAAGGTGCTTCTGCATTATGCAGCGCAGCAAGAAACAATAATAAAGACTTGTTGGACTTATTGCTTGCTAAAGGAGCGGATGTCAATATTGGCGGAGGTCAACCTATGTTAACTGCAATTGAAGCAGGGCATAGACGTATAGTTGAAGCTTTGTTAAAGATTAAAGATGTTGACATTAATATTAAAGATCGAGATGGATCAAACCTTTTATACGCGGCTGCTGTAAGTGGTGATGCGTTAATAGCTAGAGCGCTGATAAAGAGGGGTATTAAAGTTGCAGATTGCTTACAAAACCCTTCACCTTTATGCATTGCTATGTCGTTAAGACATACAGAATTTGTCGAAGTTTTACTAGAAAGCGGGACCAATATAAATCCCACGGATTCTAATTTATCCCCCCTGTATTATGCAATCCAGGTGAACAATCCAAAAGTCATGGAAAGGTTACTCCACTGGGGAGCGAACTGTAATATCAGAGATTCGAAGAATAGAACGCCGTTAGAGCTGGCAATTGGAAATGCCCAAATTCCAAATACCTTAATACTGTTACAACAAGTGGGTGTTATGATTAATGAGAGAGGTCCTGACAACAGGACGTTACTGCATATCGCAGCTGAAGCGGGTAATCTTGAAATAACAAAACTCTTGGTAGACCGAGGAGCAGACATAAATAGCAGAAACAAACAAGATTATAAACCAATCCACGTAGCCGCTGTGCGTGGCCACCGCAACATCTTGGCCTTCTTCCTGGAACTTGGGATGAGTGTTGATGATCCGGGATACATAGGTTGTAGCCTGATGCATTGCACCGCGATGGGAGGGCAACTAGCTGTGGCTCAATTCTTGATAGACAAACAAGTTGAAATTAATTCCACTAATATAATTGGCTCCATGCCTATTCACTTTTCTGCCGAACAGGGACACACAGAGATGGTCAAGTTGTTATTACATAATGGTGCAGTGTATGATGCCAAAGACAAACTTGGTAAAACTCCTGCAGAATTGGCTAAAAGTCGAGATATTAAACAAGTTTTAGAGTCAATTGGAAAGCTGTTTAAGGCCGTTAAAAAAAATGATGTTTCGATGGTTAGCATTTTGGTTAAAGACTTGAAAAACTGTATAGATGCGAAGAGTTCTAACAATGCAACACTTTTACACATCGCCTCCTGGAAAGGCTTTCGAGAGGTATGTGACATTTTGTTAGAGAGCAAAGCCAATCCCAACGCTATTGGGAAGGGCGGCAATGCTCCTCTTCATTACGCATCCAAATACTCTCATCCAGGAATAGTTCAATCCTTGTTGAAAAATGGCGCAGCACACAACCTCAAAGCTGCCAATATGAGAACTCCGTTGGATTTTGCTACACAAAATGATATCATATCTTTACTGAAACTAGTTGCGCTTTGTTTCCGGAAAGTACAAACCCTCGATGTTGAGGTAATTAAAGACATAACCATAATTAATGATGTAGAAATCATAAAGGCGGTGATGAGGGCTCGTGAAGCTGATGGCAAAACGCTTGTGGTTGTTGCTATGAAATATGATTTCCCCGAAATAGACCAGTTAAAACAGGTTTCACAGGAGAATGTACCTGACAATTTATTCAGGTTTGACTTAATGTTAATGAGCGAAAGATTCACAGAGGCCATAGATATTTTAAAACAGCTGCTAAGAGATAGAATTGAAATTTTTGGTGAGGATAATCCAGGAACACTGGACATCCAATACGACATAGCGCAAATATTGTGCCAACAGTGTAAATATTTTGAAGCCATGCCCATGTTGAAAGATATCTACAGGAAGAGAGTGGAAACATTTGGCCCTCACCACCCAGACTCCCTGCGGACCAGGAGTACCATGGCTGTATTATTACATGATCTAGGAAGGTACAAAGAAGCGTGGGATATATTTCAGGAAGTTATGCCGAGACAACTGGAAATGCTGGGTGAAGGGCATGAAATGCTTTCAGTGACTAAAACCAATGCTGGGGTTACGCTTTCTGCTCTGGGGAAGCATGAAGAGGCCTTGTGCTTGTACTTGGAAGTTTACAAAATATATAAAAACACACTAGCGGCTCTTCACCCTCACACCATTAGTGTTCAACATAATATTTCCTGTGTGTTGCGTGCTCAAGGCAAGCTCCACGAAGCCTTAGCTTTGTGTCGAACTGTTTACGAAGCCAGAAAAAAAATACAAGGATTGAATCACTCCGGAACTCTTAAAGCCAGATGCAGTTTGGCATCTGTTCTTGTGCACCAACACAAATTTGATGAAGCTTTGCCAATCTTTCAGGAAACATTAGCTATTCAGAAGAATGTGTTTGGACTCAATCACAGTGATACAATTCATACACAAAATATTATATCGGCTCTTTTTATCTTACAGAATAAAATGCATGATGCCGTTAAGGTTCACAAGACGGGGTTGAATGCGAAAAATGCCATCTTTGGCCCCAACCACCCACTTTTCACACAACTGGATAAACATATAGAAAATATTGAAAAACATTTCAAAACAAATTTCGATATAGATCTCGGCTATGTTGCTCCTTGTGATATAAGTTTGCTAAATGCATCTAGTGAAGGGGATAGGGGCCGAGTTTGTAGGTTGATAGAGAATGGATCGGATGTGAACATTGTGGATGGTGAGGGTAGAACGGCGCTGCACTTTGCCACCACATTGGAGGTTGTGAAGCTGTTGCTGGACAGTGCAGCCGACGCTACTGCCGTGTCACAGAAGGGGAACACTCCCCTGCACCTCGCCACGTCCCGAGCTTGCATACAAACAGTCCGTCTCTTGTTGCAGAATGTAAAGATGATCAAACCCAATGCCTACCGTGACTTTATCAACGCTAAAACTGTGGTGGGAGGTTCCACAGCTCTGCATGTTGCTGCTAAAAAGGGAGTCGCTGATATTGTGAGTTGCCTGTTGGAGCACGGTGCGTGCTATAACAGTCGAGACAGAAGCGACAATTGCACGCCTCTGCAATGTTCTCGCAGTCCCTCTGTCACCGAATTGCTGCGTTTAGCCGAGGAGGTGTTTGAGATGGCGGAGCGGGGCGGCACTGTACTTCCTCAGGGAGTTGAGAGGCATTTGGCAGCGGTGATGAACTCGAGAGATACAGAACACAGAACTCCCCTCCAACTGGCTTTGGTTCATGGCCACACCGTCACTGCCAGAATTCTTGCTGGGTTTTTAAAAACCATGGATTAATTTACTTTATTAAATAAAAAGTAATTATTTAACAATTTCTAATTTTATAAATTGTACTTTAAGTCATTTTTATTAAGATTATTTTGTACTCTAGCCTTATTTAAGAATATTCAAATATCATTAAACTATCAAAGGGATGGTGAAATCCCCCCTTAGTAAAACCATGTAATATTTATTCTCTCAGTGTGTTATAACTTTATGTGCAGAATTAATATTGATTTGATTAATTAGTGTGATCAGGGAGTGAATCTTTTTTGTTCCACCTTAAAGGGAATAGAAGACTTAAAATATAATTTCTTATTAAATATTCTAAAAATATGTACATTACAAGACGTATAATAAACGATTTAACCTTTTTATTCGAAATACTAAACTCTAAATTCAACAGTTGTGAACCCCTGCAACTCATAAACTTACGAATACCCACGGTAACAACACAACAAAATACAGTATTCTACTGCAGCAGTCATAAGCGGATACATTGCCCACTCTCCGATACAACGATTTCATGCTATAGGAAATCAGTACTTGGGTGATGTTGACATATTTAATATCAACTCGGCGAGTTTTGTGGATAATGTAAAATATTTATTCCAACACTATTTCCTAAAGACATTTTGTATTTTTGTAAACTTCTCATATCAATGTATTTTTCAGTTTTTGTTTCTTGTAGTTTTATAACTTGTGTGCATTTTTTATCTAATGTAATTAAATTGTTATTTTTTTTTCTTCTTAAGTTTCAAAATTATCTGTTGTATTAAAATTGTACTAAAAGTCGTATCGCCCACTGGGCGTTAAATAAATAAATAAATAAACATTATAACAAAAACAAAAATGCTAAAACTTAAATAAAATAAAAATGTTGGAAAGCATATACTCTTTGCAAGCAATATTGTCTAATTACAGTTGGAAATATTTTAAATATCCTCTTATATGAGCCTTTTAAAATTTCAAGTAAAGAATTTATGGAAATCATGGATCGGCAAACTTTTGTTGTAAAAGGGCCAAATATTTTACATTGGGAATAGTGCGGACCACACGTCATTACGGTATACCCACAATATTAGTGCGGGCCGCACTTGGGTCACATGTCATTACAGTATTCCCTTCAGAATCCAAAAATGCAGTGTCGTTACATTTACAAGATCGTGCTATTATTTACAAGCACGTATTATGGTGCTCCCTTCTGGAGACAGTGAGACTATGGCATCCCCGTATGCTGTGAGCAAAATCAAAAACAAAATAAAAACAAAATCAAAATCATGAACAAAATCAAAACAAAATCAAAAACAAAATCAAAATAAAAAGCAACAAATTTAAAACAAAATCAAAACAAAAAAAAAAAACAAAATCATAAACAAAATCAAAAATCAAAAACAAAATCAAAACAAAATCAAAAACAAAATCAAAATAAAAACAACAAAATTAAAACAAAATCAAAACAAAATTAAAAACAAAATCAAAAACAAAGTCATAAACAAAATCAAAAACAAAATCTAAACAAAATCAAATCAAAATCAAAAACGTGGATGGACATTTTTAAATGAGTTTTTATGCAAAACTCACAAATGAAAAATAACAATTTAAGGGTTATTTCTTTACGGAACCGGTTATTTACGTTTTTCATACCAGACCCCCTCTCCTCTCGGAAATAAAATTTCCCTGATCACCCCCCCCCCCCCTCCTAGAATCCATGGAAGTTTGAAGGAGCAGGTTTATTTCTTCTCAGAATTTTTTTGCCGCCCTCCCACAGGTTGGTGAATTTCCGTTCACAACTTCTTGCACTCACCTTCAATACCCGCGAAATTGTAAATAATTCATTTGTAGAAATTAAAAATAAAAAATAAAAAAAAAATAAATTAAAAAATTAAAATAAATAAACGTTAGTAAAGGTCATTTCAGGAACATTCTCCAGCCCTAAAGAGTCCTAAATTCTCCAGTCTCCTAAAATAAATATCAACTCTATTTTTGCCACTAATCTTTTAATAAATGTAATACTAACCGCGATGGCAATAGCAAATAATGTAAAATCATGCCATGTCCAGTTTTTTTTTAATATAATGCCCTCCACGTGCAAAGCCGTATCTTCTGCAAGAATTAACTTTCTAACTGTAACAATAATAATTTAGTCCAGTGTCCAGTGTAATTCGCCGGACTCGAAACATAAATTTATTCCAAACAAAAATTGGTTTGAAATAATGTACCTACCAATATAACCACGTACACACAGATATTCATTAAAATCGTTATACTTTCTTATTTGCATACTCTATAAAGTACTTACTTCGACTTTATATATTTTATAATTATATCATTTTTATATTCTTTAATGTATTGCTTTCTATGTTCTATACTTTTCATATTTTTTTTTATATTCTACAATATTCTTCCATACTCTTTTATACTCTATAGTCATTTATTGATTCCATACTCTTTAGTCATTTACATTCTTTTATATTCATTTACATTCTTTAAATTTCTTTAATATTATTTTATTTAATATGTATGTACATATATATATTTTTTTATATTCTTGCACATTTCTTTATATTGCGCCTGTTAATGTACTGTATACGAAAATCGACTACCACAACACAGGCATGTGCCTAGTATGGTGGTCGAAAAATCCTCAATTTGTGTAACAAACAATTCAAAGAATAAAGAAACTTGAAAAAAAATAAATTAAAGTGTGTTTTTCGGAAGTGACCTGCCAGGTAAGTATGTTTCTGTATCTGTTTGTAAATAGTTAAATTAGATAGAACCTAGGAATTCTTAATAAGCTGCTGTACAGCGCCCTTGAGGTGATTTTTCACAAAAACGGCGCTCTACAAATAGAGAATTCCAGTTCAATTTTTTTATTTTTTTTTATGAATAAAGACCTTCTAACTTAAATAACTGCATTTTTATTTTTATAGTTAGTTTTAATAGTTAAAATAAAAGTCAAAGTTTTAATTTTTCAAGATCCCCCGAAAACCACCGAATCTAGTGTAACGTCATCATGACTAACCGAAGTATGAATCTTGTAGGGAACTGGAATCAGCTAGCTGTTCGACTCCCGCCATTTTGAATTTCAGCATCGGAGCGTTTTACTGGGCATTATGATCGTTTTTTGTACAGTTAGAGTTTTTGAATATTTTAAATAATATAGATACTTTATTTTTGACACTGAATTATTTAGGCCTAAATAATGTTTCAATAAAAACAAAAACGATTATATATCCAAATCTCTCTTAACCAATAGTATGGAATGTTGAACGGCTTGCGTCTTACATTTCTATTGATTTCTATACAACTTTGACCCAGGTGACGCGGCGCGGTGACATCACGCCGCCAAAATCCAACTATACCAACTTGACAGGGTGTTTTAATGACACATTTTAAAATAGACTTTTTAATATTTTTTTTAAAACTCTACGTTAAATATTATGTAATAAAACTTATATATTCAGAATCAGCGTATATTGGTCTATATGAACATATTTTTTTAAAGCCATAATATTTTTCACTGGATTTCCTTATTGAAGTGTTTGGCATGAATAATTTTATTTGACCAGGAATCTAATAATTCCTGGTTGGTATTTAAAAGAATGTTGGCATTCTCGTCGTATAAATTTAAAGGTGTAATGTTTCTATCTGCCTTGCAAATTATTTTGTGCATTTCTGAACTATTAGCTTTCCTATGGAAAAAAGTTCTTAGCATTTCTACCTGATTGTATTTCAAAGAAGTTATTTTGACTATACCTCTACCTCCTAAATTTCTAGGTAAATTAATTTGTTCTATAGCTGAATTTGGATGATGGCAATTAAACTTTGTTAACGTAGTTCTAATTAAACGTTCTAAGCTATCTAAATCTGTATTGGACCATTTAATTATGGCAAATGATTACGTTAATAGAGGTATTGCCCAAGTATTTATTGCCTTTACTAAATTTTTAGCAGATAGATTGCATTTTAAAATTTTTCTGACTCTAGTTTGAAATTTAATCCTAATATCATTTTTAATACTAGTATGATCTAATCTATTCGATTGCGGGTATCCTAAATATTTATAAACCTCATCCCCTTTCATACTTTTAACTTTGAAATTTCTAAATATACCCTCGTCTCCATCTACAATTTTGCCTTTCTCTATATGGATCGTTCTACATTTATCTAAACCAAAAGTTATTTTAATATCATCTGAAAAAAATTTAACTACCTTAATCATTTTCTCTAAATTTGGTTCAGAATTCGAATATAATTTTATATCATCCATAAATAATAAATGCGTAATTATACTACTTTCTCTCGCATTACCTTTAATTTTTATTCCAAACTTGCTTTTAATTAACATTTTAGATAGAGGATTCAATGCTAAGCAAAACCAAAGAGGACTCAATGAGTCACCTTGAAAAATCCCTCTTTTTATTGAAATGCCCGGTACTACTATTTTCTGACCTTTTAAATTGAGAAATAAATCTGTATTCCAAAAGGTCATAATATTTTCCAAAAAGCTAATAATAATCGGGTTAATTTTATAAATACTCAATATTTTGATCAGCCACGAGTGCGGGACACTATCGAAAGCCTTTTGGTAGAATATATAGCAAGAATGTAAATTACGTACGCTTTTGAGTTTGAATCTGTTTTAGAATTACAGAATCAATAACTAATTGTTCTTTACATCCCATATGTTTTCTGCGACAACCCTTTTGTTGTTCAGATAAAATATGTTTTTCATCTAAATGAGCATATATTAAATCTGTCAAGCAAGAGGTTAAAATTTTGTATATTGTCGGTAGACATGTAATGGGTCTATACTGGGAGGGATTATTAATATTTTCGCTTTTAGGCAACATATAAGTAATGCCCTTAGTAAGAAAATTTGGAAAATTTTGAGGTTGTTTGACAAATTTAGAAAGATTTTTTGCCAAAAGAGTGGATTGGTGCACATGACAAAAGGTCGTTGATGTGCAACAAAAACAAAGTCGGGGACAGGACCGATCCCTGTGGGACGTCAGCATTTATTGGATGCGAGGAAGAGGTGAAACCATCAGCAACCGTCTGAATTGACCTCTCCCTCAAAAAGTCGGCAATCCACGTACACAGGGATACGGGAAGTCCGTAAGATGGCAGTTTGTTGACAAGTCCTCGATGCCAAACCCGGTCAAAGGCCTTGGAAATGTCCAGTGCAACCGTTTGGGTTTCACCGAAACGTTCCAGGCACCGCCCCAACATGCGTCACATATGCGAGAAGATCGCCGCACAAGCGGTTCCGCCGGAATCCGTATTGACGGTCGTTAATGATTTTGTTCTTCTCGAGATATGTGAGCAGTTTGTCGTTGATCACAAGTTCCATCACCTTGGACAAAACTGATGTGATCGCTATTTTTTTTTATTTAACGACAATATCAAGTAAGGTAAAAAATACAATATGAGGTAAATTAAAAACATATAGAGTGAAGTATTTTGTTCTCAGTCCTCCTCACTAGGTTTTCCTGTTCCGAGGCGGACTGAAGGTTGTTTGTATGGGTGTTGGTCATAAATTCCTCCTCATCTAATTTGTTCGTTTCCACAAAATAAAAATAGACAAGCTAAAAAGTGTTTATGTTTTTTATCTGTAAGTTGCGTTGGTGTTATTTTATAATTTTTATGATTTCCTCATCTTCGTGTTTAGTTAGCCATAATTTGATATCTTTTTTGAACTTTAGTATCTCCATGGTGTTTTTAATTTCGATTGGAAGGGCATTGTATAATTTTGTAGCATGGAAATGGATTTTTCTGACCAAAAGTTGTATTTAATTTTGGAATGTTTAGTAGATTTGATGATTTTGTCCTTGTAGTATAGGTGTGTTGGTCATCAAGGTACTCTTTTTTTTCTTTAAATTTAAGTAGTGCATTTTTTGCGTACAGTTTTATAATGCTGAACACATTGAATTTTTTAAAAATTTCTTTTGATGGAGTTAAAAAAGGTACCTTCAGGATTATTTTTATTATTGCTTTTTGCGTTTTGACGAGCTGCTTCATGTGAATGTTTGAGGCAGATCCCCATCCAATAATCCCATATTCTAAGCGTGATTGGCAAAGAGCGTAGTAAACTTTATATAGATCATTTTTATTCAGTATATTGCGTATGTTTCTAAAGTAGTACATGAGCTTTGTTAATTTCTTTGTAATGCTATTTATGTGAGAGTCCCATCTAAGATTTTCATCGATTTCAATGCCGAGATATTTTATTTATTTATTTATAAATAAACGCCCTTTTTCGGGGCTTTTACATATACTTACTTTTTTTTTATATTTCTAGAGTGTGTTATGGTGGGGCAGTTACATGATTGCGTTAGGTTTCTTCCTTGACAATCGTGTAATTTGAGAGCATAATCCTCAGCTGGTTGACCTCTCGTCGCTTTAGTTCGTTTTTGTCCAACAGACCAAAACGTAAATCGTGAGAAATAGCGCTTTGAAGTTTTTTTTACGAAAAAGGCTTATATAATGAAATTAGCTAAATTGTTAGTCTATTAAAATATTTTAAAGTGCTAGAAATATAATTTTTATATACAATAAGTTCTAAATGTTTAAAATTACGCAGAAAACGCGTTTTTAATTTGGATGTTGGCCAAAGTGACGAATTCTTGTTTGCGAAATTTGGATATTGGATAAAGGAGACTGGATATTGGGCAAGAGCGCTTAACTCTTGCGTAAAGTTGCTTTATCTAACGTGCTTGGTATTACAGGGAGATCGGAAAGAATTTAAAATCATTGAACTTTGATATCCAAAGATTTAGCTTTAGGTGTCGCATGTTTTCGAGGTGAGAACTAAATATTCGGGTGTGATTTTTAAATAGTTTCTGAGAATACTCGACAATTTTTTTTAGATATAATTTATCACTTGATTGGGAAACGAGTTTAAAATACCGCACAAGAGTCCCAACTCCCAACTGCATGGAGCCAGTCAGACTATGACATACCCAATCGGGGTATTTTGTGAGACTGAATGAAGCGGGGAAGGGAAGCAGTTAGGAAGGTTGGTAAGTGCCTGGATATTCAGATCTGGTTATCTGGAAAGACTTTTCAAGCAATGCTTCAATTTGAAATGGTGGTCTTACACCAGGGTGATACTGAAAGTATCTTCCACTCTGGAACGTGCCGCAAATACACCATATGTAATATTTTACGGTGACATGACAAGTCAGAATAAAACCAACTCAGAACCACCTCAGAAAAGTCATTAGAAGTGATGAAAAAAAATTATAAAAAATTGATTAAATAAGTTACGTTAGGTTAGGGTTATGGGTTATTTTAAAATATTTTTTTCATAGCTTTTAATGACTTTTCAAAGAGGTGTTGGGTCGACTTTATTCTCAGTTGGCATGGAACCATATTTTATATATATATATCATTTTTTATTGATTTGTGTTATTTCACTTTTTGATCATGAAAAAGCACACTTATACATGTACGTTTTTATTTTAATAATTAAGTTGTGAAATATTATTATTTTTTTACATTAACTCCACACAGGAGGCCCTGAGGAAAATTAATTTCCCTCATTTTCTATGTCATCTTAGGGGATGCTATGTGGAGGGTATTTTTAAGTCAGGGAAGGATAGGAAGGAAGACAAAAGGTATGAGGGGTGGGTAGGAATCTGGGGGTCAGTGAGTCTGAGAGTAACGGACGTATGAATCCATCCCTCCAATTGCGGTGCGCCGCCAAGACCTAGACAAACTTCACCCCCATTAGCTCGGGCACCCCTGCTAAATCACCAAATGTAGCGAACCACTTGAGGTGACCTACGGCAGAGGTGTTGGTTATCCAATAAATGGTTCCAGGGACAGCGGTACCCGTACCCGCCTCCCAAATTACAAAAAAAACATCAAAATAAAAATTACTTGTGGACGCTGGGATTGAAACCCACGACTTCCGGATCGTTAGTCGGGTGCCTTACCCCTCGACCACAGAAGGCCGCCGTTTTATAACAGAAGTGTGGTATCCAACATTTAAAAATAAAAAAAAAGATAATTCAAAGGATTTCGAAACACAATAGATAGCTACAAGTTCTTTAGAAATGTGTAAAACAATAGACGACGAATTCTTTTTAAAAATGATTCTATGTTTGAACACATGGGATACGATTTATTTCTACTACACAATATATTGTGTAATAGAAATAAATCAAAAAGAGATCATAAAACCTTTCTAACCACATTTAGCTCCATAACAATAGTGTGTTCCGGTGTTTGAGACACCACTTAGTTGGGCCAAATTATTACAAGGGTTACGGGTTATTAGGGGCTGGAATGAAAGAAACTGGAAATGGATCTAGGAAATAAATAAGTAAAATGTATAGGATAAAAATTAAAAATGTGCGAATAGTAATAAGGTTTTTATTGACATTCAATAGCTTTGAACAACAACAAAAAACTGGAATAGGTAAGAAATAAACGAACACATAGAAATCAATAAAGTATATAAAAAAAGAAATACTTTCATTATCAATCAGTGTACAATTCTCCCATGAAGATTTCAGTAATAAGATATTTATGGGTACACAAACACAACATATCTTAAGATATTTCTCTATCATGTAGAACTCGGCATGTATGATAATATATTATGTATACATAGGTAATATATTCGTTACAGAGTGGTTATAATAGCATTGGGTATTTCGATTATCTAATATATTATGTATACACAAAATATTGTAAATTGTCATTGCTTATAACCACCCTGTAACGAACGATCATTTGAAACAATTTGCTGAGAAAATAATGAAATATTAATTTCCTGCTATGTTTTCCTTGGGAATTTATATTTTTTTCTACAGTGTACATCATTAGGAACTTTGTGTGGAGAAATCTCCCAGAAAACTACTAAAATAACTTCGTAAATAGTAAAATCACAATTGAAGGTGTTTACTTCCGAACGAATGTTTGAAATGAGAGCAATCACGTGGTCCTCAACTGCGATGCTATTGGCTGTTTGGTCTGTTAGAGAGATACGCCCGCAACCGAGAGTTCAAATTTCACGTAGGCCAAGACATCGCTTGGATGTTGGAGAAATTTATATGAAATGTAACTGAACGGCCGGTTTAAAAACGAAGGGTTATTTTGGCCAACGTGTGGATGTTGGATTAACACGCTCGAAATGTTGTTTCATTTCGGAGGACGTAAGACAAACTGCGTTTTGAAAACCCTTTACGAAATTTTTTACAAAATTTTTTTTCACTTGTATTGTATAAATAAAGACTTTCTGAGAACAACTGCATACTTAACTCAATTTCGCTAAAAATGGTCTGTTGGACAAAAACGAACTAGAGCGACGCTCTGGCCGTTATAGAAAACGAATGATGGGGCAGTAATTGGCCGGGTTGGAGCGATCACCCTTCTTTGGAATAGGATGGATGACCGCTTTTTTCCAACCGGAGGGCACAATACCAGACTTCAGGGACATTTTAAAGAGCTTCGTCAATATTGGAGCAATTTCTGCAGCGCACCTCTGTAATACCAGGGCAGGTATTCCATCAGGCCCACTAGCTTTATTAACATCAAGCCCTCGTAAGACTTGGAGTACATCCCGATGCCGGATCCTCAGCTTTTTCATATGAAAACCGCAGTGAGGAACCGACGTCGGGACAGCACCTTGATCGTCGAGGGTTGAGTTATCCGCGAACATTTTGCCTAATAAGTTAGCCTTTTCGGTGGCGGTGTTCGCTAGTGAGCCGTCAGGTCTGGTAAGAGGTGGTAGACTGGATTTGCAGAAATTCCGACCTATTGAGCCCGCGAGCGACCAGAATGCTCTGCTGCCATGCGGGCATGCAGCCAGCTTTTTGATGATCGTGCTCAAATTTTGACCTATTTATGACTCTCTTGGTTTCCTTTGCCATTTTATTGTATGCTATTCTGTTTTCGGACGTTCTAGATGTGTTGTAGGCTCGGTAAGACGCGTTTTTCCGCCGCAGTGTCTGATTCGCCAAGGTTCGGTGAGCGGTATAAACACGCGTAGAATCTTACCGTACTGGCAAGATTGACGCGCACCCACATTACGTCGAATCTGGAGTTTTCCAGACTCGACAGTCGCACACAGTTGACGTCAGCTCGACTATAGAGACAGACGCTGCCTTTAGGTCTGAACTTGTCTACGAGGGTGAAGCCCGGGCAGTCCAGATAAGAAGCTTCTACAGGCTCGGCTATCTGCGTTTCAGACAGGAAAAGAAGGTTCGGACGTTGAGAAAAAAGGTGGTGGCGGACTGAGTTTAAATTTGTGTGCAGGCCGCGAATGTTGGCAAAATTTGCCAACAGTCTTGGCCCGCACCGGGGTCTCCTACTTCTCGCCGCTGTAATGAAGTTAATTGTTGTTTTTTGAGTATTCATGATTTTATATTTTTGAGTATTACATTATTGGGGAAGGAAGATTTGAGAGGGAAAAGGTGTGAGGGGTGGGTAGGAAGCTGGGGATCAGAGTTTCCAGGAGTGGTGGACGTGTGAATCCAATCCACCCACTGCGGTGCAAGGCGATGGGCAGGGAGAGTCCGGCTGGAGAGGTCGCCCAATGCGCCCCAAACGCTGCTGCTGGGACCCCTCCGGTCACGAACAACAACAACAGCGGCAGGGTTTTTTCACTCGTTGATGGGGCAGCCCACCCTCAGTCGTGAGCCTGAGGATCGGGCCCCTGTACTACCGAGCGGCCCGGACAGCGGTAACCGGTTGTAAAGGGTCTCCCTCAACCAGCATCTCCCAATCCGGCCCGCCACGCAGAAGGTGGGCCGACGAACCCGCCACCAAGACCTGGACACACATACCCCAAGAACCCGGGCACCCCTGCTAAGTCACCAAACGTAGCGAACCACTTGGGGTGACCTGTGGCAAAGGTGTTGGTCATCCAATAAATGGTTCCCAGGGCGGCGGTACCCATACCCGCCTACCAAATTAAAAATTGTTTTGCTTTTCCTACATTTCAGTAACCAAACAACTATCTCTCTAGTAATTTCATTTATCAACAAATAATTTTCAATACATACCTTGGTTACTGAAGCCGTCACAAAAGGAAAATTTTAATATCCTATTTATTTACCTAAATATCCTATGATTTACTGGCAGTTTATTTATTGCATCTTCATCAACTTTATGACCCTGGAATCGACGATTCATTGTAAGTTAAAAATAAAAATAAAATTTCAAGTTTTATTGTCACTCAAAACTTTAAACACATTTTTCTCGAAACTGTGTTTTCAAAGTCGGTTGTCAAGATTTCTCGAGAACTACTCAACCGATTTTGATGAAATTTTACATAGGTCTTTGAAATACAATTTTTAAGAACTTGGACGAAGGATTGATTTTTTCGTCAATTACAACTATTTAAAAAAATAAAAATGTAGAGCAAATTTCACTGAAATTTGCATTTTTTTGTAAAAAGGCTTACCAAAAATCCAATTTTCACTTTTTATTTTTACCCTTCGTCCAAGTTCTAGTTTATGGTCTTAACTAAAACAAGTATTTTTGTTTTTTACTTCAAATGATCCTGTCGTGAGTTCTGCTGTCAACGCGGACGCACCTTTTTTTCCGAAGGGTCACCGGAAATGACGTCGCAATGGCGGAGTTTTAAATATTTTCCTTCGAAAATTTCAAAAATTCTTTGTCGAATGTGTATGTTCAAGAAAATAAAAAGTTGGAATATAATATTTTAATTTTTGTATGGAAAAAAAAATTGTTGAAAATAGGCCGATTTTACCCCGATTAAACCCATGTAACCCCTTAAGCTCCCTTTGGGGTGACGTCTGGCTTTAATTTAGAACGGGTTGGCAACATTGCTTGCAACTTTCACGCGGCATAGAAAAAAATATTGAAAATAAACAGATCGCGATAATTTCGTTGAAATTCCACGATCCGTTCATTAATTTAAATAAAGTAATGCCCTAAAGCGGCGTATCCTGCGCCAGAATAAACATGAACACTAGCTTGAACAACACCCAAAACATTGAAAATTTGAACACTTCGTGTTCAAAAACCCTGTGTTCAAGCTTTACCAGAGGCGACGGAAAACATTCATCTCCCGGGCGAAGGGGGAAGGCTGGCGGGGGGAAATGTGTTCATATTTTTACAAGAGCCGCGCGATGCGGTCATGTATGGAGAATCAAACCGAACAAGTTTTTGAGGTTATGCGCAATGAGCGAGCTTAATAACCACTAGTTTAAAATATTATGATACCTAAATACAATATAATAAATATATTTGATAATAAAATTATAATATAATTACGAATATTAACAATATTAAAATTAATATTATTTTTGAAGTGGGTGAAGCGGGAAGCGGGAAGGCAGGCGGGGCCGGCGGGGGGGGAAATAAGTTCATATTTTTACAGGAGCCGTACGGAGCGGTTGGTACCGGAGATAAATCGAATGACGTTTGGGGTTATGTCAACCGCGCGAGCCTAATACCTAATTATGACTTTAAATTGCAAATAAATACAGTCGTAATGGAAGATTATATCTTTCGTGAACTCACTTGTAAATAAAGTCTATTAATTTATAAATCGATTTCAGAGACACGGAAGAAATTGACCAATTAAAATAGGTATTCTATTCTTTCCCTGATAAATAAATACCTAATAAAAATCTAGTTAGGTAGGTTAGGTCTAAGTTGAAATCTGCGTGTTCTCCTTTATATTTCGTCTACAATATCATCGCTAAATTTCTTAACAGAACTCGACTTTTGACGTTTGAATTTCGAATGCGTAATTAATTACGCATTCGAAATTCAAATACTAACTTTAGGTCATAATAATTGATATTAGTCGGAAATCTTTCCTGGTAAATAAACATCTATTAAAATATCTCTGTTTTCTCCCTGATGTAGCATCTCTTCTTCATCGGAACATATTTTAACATTTATTTAAACGTCAAGTGTTCAGTTGCGTACGCGTGGAAAGGCCACTAGCAAAATTGTCGCACCGCGCGAACTTCACACCTGTTCACACCAATCTTTCAAACCATGTTTCAAAAAACGCAGGAGACGGAAAACAAAGAACGTTTATAGTGTGGTTCAAGCTAGTGTTCATGTGTATTCTGGCGCAGGAGTTCCGCCTTAACGTCCACTTCGATTAATCTTCTGTAAAGCGACGCGCGACAGAATGTAAGCATACGAAATTCAATGCATTAAGGCCCCGTACTCGAGCACGAAAAGAAGAAGATGGAGAGATATGTAATTACGAATGTTGGAGAGAGCGCGCTAATATTTCAAACGATAAAAGTGAAGCGAAAATTGCGAAAAAGCTTAATAAAACATGACTCGTTTAAAATAGAGCAAAAATCTCGTGGAACGTATCTTAAGTATCATTTAAAGACACATTGTGAATTTTTTCACAAATTTAACTTGTAAAATAATAGAAATAGAATTGTTTTAAATAATTTTCGGAGCATACTTTGCGATTGTTTTTTATAGAGGGAATTTCATATAATTTGCGTTTCGGCGTGGAACGTATCTAGATAATATCTTCAAAAATAACATGTTTTTTAAGAGCTTAAGAACTTCAAATGTTTAAGGAGATATGTAAGAAATCGGTCGAAATTCGGATAGCGGCGGCTTAAGGCAGCGCTTCCCCGCTCAAAAAGAAGAAGATGGGGAGATATGTAATTACGAATGTTGGACAGAGCGCGCTAATATTTTCAATGATAAAATTGAAGCGAAAATTATGAAAATGCTTAATAAAACATTACTCTTTTAAAATAAAGCAAAAATCTCGTGGAAAGTATCTTAAGTATCATTTAAAGAAACATTGTGAAATTTTTCACAAATATAATTTTTTGTTAATAATTTTCGGAGCAAACTTTGCGATTTTTTTCTATCAAGGGAATTTCATATAATTTGCTTTTCGGCGTGGAACTTATCTAAATATTATCTTAAAAAATAACATATATTTTAAATATTAAGAGCTTAAAAACTTCAAATGTTTAAGGGAGATATGAAAGAAATCGGTAGAAATTCGGGTAGCGGCGGCTTAAACATACGCTGCAGCTCTGTCTTACACACTAATTACTGTCTTAACAACAGTCGAAAATGAGACAAACGGTGAACGTATGTCTGCGCCCCCAAAGAAAACATACAATCAATATCATACATCTCCCTCAAACGTATAAAGAAAATGAAACGCAATTCCCGCCGCCGTAATAAGATTCTGTTTCCTTCAAAGGAAAAAAGTATTACACACGTATTTTGTACTATTTAAAAATAATTATTAGAGGCGATGTCAGCTCAGTTGACAGCACCTGCAAGGAAAGGTTAAATAACTTTGATACAGTAATGCAGTGGCTCCCAACCCCCGGTCCGTGGATCAAATGGTACCGGGCGGTGGCAAGACCCTGCTACTAGAAAAAAAAAAACATTTTTTCTTCTCCACATTTCCAAAGTTTAAATTTTCAAAAATTTCTCCTTTCATGGATTTTTTTAAATTCGCATTATTTTATTTTTTATTTTATTTTTTTTATTTATTCATACACGCCTTGAAGGCTTTTACAGAATCACATTATTTAAGTTACACATGTTATTCAGGAGTATAATTGTAAGCAAGTATATAACATTATAAACTGTAATTTAAGGATACAAACAGGTTTAATATGTACATAGGTATGTAGTTTCGTTATCATTAAAATTGTACAAAGGAGTTAAAAAGTTTACATAGTGTAATAATGGTAAAACAGAAGAGTGCTTGAGATACTTTAAAAGTAGTTATTGAGGAACGTGTAGGTATTAACTATGTTGATTTTATTACTAACTTAATTTTTCAAGAATTCAGCAAAATTAACGCAGCGATAAATAGTACCTACACATAGAAAAAATAAAAAATACATGAGTTGTAATATCTTGAAAAGTTATACAGATGAGTTCAACAAGTGTATAGTGTGATAGTAAAAAATAGTACAAATTATGGTACAAAAAGTGCAAGATAATAAATACAAAAGAGAGAGAGGATAAAAAGGTAAGTACTTAGGTAATCTTTGTATACATAAGTATTAAATTTTGTTTTTATTGTGAACATGAAGAGACCATCGATTTTAATATAATCATTAATATATTATTATTGCTAGGGCACCAAGATTTAAATAGAAATATAAGTAAAATGTGAGTTAGTTATAATAAGTTAGTTAATACGAGAGGATTGTTGTTAAATGTGTTCTTATTTAGCTACCTTTATTATTCACATATTTCATGTTTTGCGATAATTAATAATTTGATAAAGGTGCAATTGATTGATATTTATGGCTTTATTTTAAATATTCTAATATACTGAGTTTGAATTTAGACACAGATTGGTGACGTTATAACCGTTATAACCGTTATAAAGTTATAACCGTTTTAATGTCGCGGTTTAAGAGGGAATCTAACCAAAATCTAAATAGAACAAAATTTTAAACGCATTTTTCTCAAAACTTCTTTTTTCGAGACGGTTGACATGATATCTCAAGTTCTACGGAACTTGCTTGAAATTTGGTGTGAGATTTCTCTACCGCCCCTACCAGAATTTTAACAAAATTTCAATTTTTAATATTTTTTAAAAATTCCGAAAAGTCTGGTAAACTGGTAAAAAAATGTCTTTTTATTTCAGACAGCCGCCATTTTGCGATTTTTTTTTACTTTTCTGAGGTACGGGCCATAGCAGCATTTGTCTGGATTAAGAAATAATTTTTTTTTTCTGATCACTAGGAGGGTTGCAATCGTGTCAACTAGGGCGCGCCATTTTTTTGAGACCCCCCACTCCAACACCCTGTGACTTTTTTGTTTGATTTTTTTTTATAATGTATTCTTATGTTTAATAAATATTTGGTTAAGTTATGGCTGGTAAAAATATTATTGGTTTCTTTTTGTTGCACCTGAAAAAACACCTGCAATTCATGCTTTTAGACTAGAATACCCCCTTAAAATCAAAAAAATCAAGCACACCCAATAAAAAAAAAATTAATAATCAACGACAAAAATAATCATTCAGCTGAGAACCCCTTTACGCCATGCTACACAATAGTTTCTAAGTAAAAAACACGACTGGGCTTTCATCTTGCGCACTCGCACATATAACGTAAAGAGCTCGAGTGACACGCAATGACGTGAGTCACCGCTCTTATATTCTGCTTGCCCAAAAGTGGAATCGTTTTATTTAGAATACGTGACAAAGGAACTAACATGCGTTTGATGGTATTGGTTAATTTATTCCCGTTTATTATGTTTACTATTATTTTAATAAATTTGTAAATGTATAATGATGGATTAACCAAAATCTGAATCCTGTATTTACTATATTTTATGAGATATTTACATTTTTGAGGATATGTACTAGTTTTACTTTTTAGGTGACACAATAATGTGTAATATCAAAACAATCTACAATATAAACTATTACCCCCCCCCCTCAGCGGGCCGCAATTAAATTATCAAACGTTGACCGGTCCGCGGCGATAAAAAAGTTGTGGACCACTGCAATAATGTATCCTCTCGCGGGTCCCTTTCTACTTCCCTGGAGTCAGTTAGCCAGTGATTCAGTTTGTCAAAGATTCAGTCATTTAGTCAGACATCCAGTGCCATATCTGGCCTAAAAATAGCATCCTCCAGCTCCAGCTAACAGCGTGGCAAGACCAAGGCGGATGCTAATGACCGTCTTCGAAAACAGGAAAAAATGAAATGTCGCCAGTACAGCGGCCCGCGTTTGTTTTAGTATTTATTTGTGGGTTATTCTAGGTGGAAACGCCGACTCACGCAAAGATCTGGTCGGACTTAGGAATATCTGAAAGGGCTAGCTTCGCGATGTTGAGACGGTCAAACCTTCTGTAGGGAACTACACAGCACTGATGTATACTCTGCGCCTATGCAGTAATTGGGGAAACTTTTAAAAGGATAATAACCATTAATAATTGCTGTCATTTTGCCCAGAAATTAATAAGGTAAATTAGTAGACAATTAAAATAAAAGCAATAAAATCTTTTCATTGTGAGTACCTTACTAGAAATGATATAAATGCATCGTCTGTAAGTGGTATAGCCACAGTTCATAATGCCTTAAAAGGGCGAAATAGCTATCACGCGTAATAATAATTACATAATATAATATAATATTGTTGAGTATATAAAAGAAATAAAAAAGTACCTACGTAGTTTACAAAAACCGAATCACTTTTTTATAAAAGAAATAAAAAGTACCTACGTAGTTTACAAAAACCGAATCACTTTTTTACAAAAGAAATAAAAAGTACCTACGTAGTTTACAAAAACCGAATCACTTTTTTACAAAAGAAATAAAAAGTACGTACGTAGTTTACACAAATCGAATCACTTTTTTATAAAAGAAATAAAAAATTACCTACGTAGTTTACAAAAATCGAATCACTTTTTTATAAAAGAAATAAAAAAGTACCTACGTAGTTTACAAAACTCGATATACTTTTTTATAAAAGAAATAAAAAAAATTACCTACGTAGTTTACAGAACTCGAAACACTTTTTTATAAAAAAGTACCTACGTAGTTTACAAAACTCGATACACTTTTTTATAAAAGAAATAAAAAAGTACCCACGTAGCTTACAAAAATCGATACACTTTTTTATAAAAGAAATAAAAAAGTACCTACGTAGTTTACAAAACTCGATACACTTTTTTATAAAAGAAATAAAAAAGTACCTACGTAGTTTACAAAACTCGATACACTTTTTTATAAAAGAAATAAAAAGTACCTACGTAGTTTACAAAACTCGATACACTTTTTTTTAAAAGAAATAAAAAAGTACCTACGTAGTTTACAAAACTCGATACACTTTTTTATAAAAGAAATAAAAAAGTACCTACGTAGTTTACAAAACTCGATACACTTTTTTATAAAAGAAATAAAAAAGTACCTACGTAGTTAACAAAACTCGATACACTTTTTTATTAAAGAAATAAAAAAGTACCTACGTAGTTTACAAAAATCGAATCAAAGACATATTGTTGCTATTCACTTTTTAAACAAGTGCACCCCTTTTGACGGACGAAGTGTCGATACAGTAAAGATATCCTTTTGTTGAATTCTGAAATAAAACGAGTTACAAATATACACAAACGTTATGCCACGTGCTGCGGGGCCAGTTTTTTACCTACGTGTTTTTTTACGAGAAAAGAAAATTGATATTTTTTACTTGTTGTCCCGGGTATATTTTGTCTGAAGGAAAAACAATATACGCTTTGCAATAAAATCCCAATAAATTGGAATATTTCTGAACGTATCTGAAAAATAAATACCGTTTTTTGAAAGGTGACAAAAACACTTTTAAAAATATATTATTCGAAATAAACATATTATTTTTTAAAGCAAAGGTAAAAAAAGGTTTTATTACTGATAACGAAACAAAAGGAAAACACACACATTTTATTAGACAAATGTATTATAAACGTTATTGTCACCCAACTTTCTGGCGTTTCATGTGAAAATAATTAATAAAAAATAAAAGTTTTTTTTTTCAAATTGCGGTCGGAAACTTTGGTTTCATAAAGATGTACATTTTAATAATTTTGTGATTAAATTTAAGATTTTCATATAAAGCGTGGTGTTTTCTCTTTCTAACACCATTTAGATCATATTTCTCACCGTCATAGAAAGGGAGTCACAACGATTTCTATGAGATCTATAGGAGTTGTTCCCAAAAGCGAACAAATTAGCCTGAGGGGAAAACTAACTAACACCGAGCCGTGTCCCAGCAAGGGTAAGCAGAGATGATAGATCGTCACATAAGTTTTATTTTTTTTTACATTGTTTTAGAAAAGAATGTGTCCTTACTGGGTACCCCGTTCTAAGTTCACATTGTACATGTTTTTGTGTTTGAATTATAAGTTAATACCTATTTTAAAATATTGCAAGAGGAAAATTATAAAGTTAAATCTCAAAGAAAGCACAATACAAGCATTAATCTTTGTTTGGTTGCAAAATTGTATCTACGTTCTTCCTTCCCATGTCCATAATCCATATCTTAATTCTTCTTTTGAAGTCGTTTATTTTTTAGCGGTTTTTATTGCAAAGAGGGAGTGTATTAAATAATTTTATAGAGAAGTATTGCATATTTCAACAAGATACGAGTAACTTTGGCATACCTCAAGGTACAGTCCTGGGACCGTTACTGATAATCATCTATGTAAATGACATATTCACACAAAGAATAAACAGAAAAATAATATCTTACGCTGACGACACTGTCATAGTAATTGAAGGTGCTGATTGGAATACTGTGAATAATCTAGCGAATATTGATATTAATACACTGAAAAACTGGTTCGATAACAATCTCCTCTCATCAAATACTAAAAAAACAAAATTTATCCCATTCTCTATCAATAAATGTAAATCAAATCCAGAAATAAAAATTGTAATACATCAGAGTAAATGTGGTGGAACTAAAACTAATTGTAATCAAACATGTTCTACACTTAATTCAACTTTCAATATTAAATATCTTGGTGTATATATAGATCAACATTTTAAATGAAAAACACATATTTGTGAACTTGTCAAAAGAATTAGGAAATGTATATATATATTTATCAGAATTAGAAATGTTCTTAGACTAGAAAACCTCAAAAGAGTGTACTATGCAATTGTTCAATCTATATTACAGTACGGTATTATAGGGTGGGGAGGAACTTATGATGTTATTTTAAATCCTCTGAAAACAGTTCAAATTGATAATTTAGGTTATCTTGAAAAAACCATCTACATTCTCTACTGAAAAAATCTTTTTAATTTTCAAAGTATCTACAACACAATATATATAAAAAATATGCAATTCTACAGACTTTCAAAGAAATACAGCTAAAAAAATTACAATTCAATATATCAGCAAGATTTCAAAACAATATCAAAATCCCAAAATTTAACACCAAGCACATCCAAAATACCTATCTATATCTAGGTATAAATTATTTCAACAACCTCCCATTAGAACTAAAAATTATCGAAAATATACATAAATTCCAAATTAAATTGAAAAATCTTCTGAAACAACCCGTCCTTAGAGTCCATTTCTACTGTTAATATTTCATTTAAATCTTGAAATTTATTTATTGTTATATCTCGAGTTTTCTTACATATCTTTTGTTATTAGATGCAATATTTTTTATTTTTTTTATTTTTTTTTTATTTATTAGGGAGAAAACACAGATACAGATGTTAATTGACAAGAATTTTCTCAAGACGACAACTAGAGAACTCACCTGCATCCGAACTATTCCTCACGAATTGACAATTATTATTTACTTACTAAAATGATACATATACTTGAGCTTGAATTCCCTCACCAAACACAAGAGCCTTGTCTCTTTATGACGAGGAAATGCTATTATTATATTCATTAACAACTCTGTTCTAAAATGTAAAAAAAATGTATACTTATTGTAAAAACATGCAAATTTTAAATAAATAATTAAAAAAAATAAAAAATAAATCTTTGTCCGAAAGTCGTTTTAGTTGTTGGTTGGTGGAATGCATGTTGTAATGTGGATCTTGTGAATCGGCCCGAGTTTTTCTGTGCAAAGTTATCCTGGTTTTTGAATGCGTAAATTAGAATATTGTTTTAGTGACATTAAATTCAGTGCCTTAAAAACGTAGTCTGTGGGAGTTCTGATGGGGACGCCAGTATAATTTTTGAAGCCAGTAAAATTGCCCTTTGTGCTATGAGGACTCGCACTGTAAAACCACTCTGTCTAGACACACTTCTTGCATCATTCACATTCATACATAGTACCTACATATTCTTTCAATATTATGACTCTCAAATTGAGTGACATCACGCCTCACGTATTTGAATCACACGAATCACGCATGTCATTCTCAGGCGTCCCAAACTTCTTCTACCATTTTCTTTACCAACATGTCCAAACAATATTAGGGCCTCCGCGGTCGAGGGATAAGGCTCGCGTCTGGCAATTGGAAGATCGCAGGTTCAAATCCGGGCGAGCGCAAGTAATTTTTATTTAATTAATTCGTGTTGTTACACATTGAATTAATTTTAAATAATATTATGTATTTGCGGCACGTTCCCGAGCAGAAGATACTCTCCTGGTCTAAGACCACCAGTCAGAATCGAAACGTTGCTTGAAATGGCTTTAGTCGTTTTTGACGTGATAACGTCTTATAAATCGATGAACGCCGGCCGCATTCACGAAAAAGCGTGATTCATTGTCACGTTGTCACGTTCCGCCTGAGCCGGGCGTGCAAGCGAGGGCGCGGAACAAGCGTTCGGCCTAAGCGTTCGGCGAGAGCGCGGAACAAGCGATAGAGAGGCACGATCGGCGTAAACGTTCGGCTCGTGACGTTATCACGTAAAATTATCGTCCGTAAACCGACTCTACAGACAACTAAATTTTTTGACCAGATCTGAATAGCCACCACTTTCCTCTTCACCATTTCATTCCTCTCCCCACCACCTTCAGCCTTACAACATACCCCAATTGGCGATGCCTTAATTTCACTTGGTTGGGAGCAGTCGGAGCTATTGTGCGGTATTCACATAAAAACTAAATTACAAGTGTGCAGTTCACACGCGGTAGAAGTAAAACCATCAGAAAACTAAAGTAGACGAGAGCGGGGAGGCTAGGAAGCACCGCACAAAGAAGAGAACGATTATTCTATCTCATTCTCTATGTGTTTGTCTCCTTTTAGTGTCGCTTTTTCGTTTCATCGAGTGTCAAATCACAACGGTGCAAAAGAAGTTTTCACTTCAATAAATAAAAAAAAATATTTGACCAACTTTGCATTAGCATTATAAAAAAAATACTTATAACCTTTTGTATAAATAATTTCAAAAGTTTGTCAAACAAGATGTCTGCCAGAAAGTTTCCCCTCACCCTAAATTTGGCTTCAATGTCTTTCATATAAAATCGCACTAATGCAATAGTACCCTTTACACGCAGAGTTCGGAGCGGGACGTGCCCCGCGCCACTTCAGGCCGCCGCGCAGAAAAGTAAAGACCGAAAGTAAGATAACGGTTTACAGCGCAGTTCACTGTGAGACTTTTCTGTGCGGCGGCCTGAAGTGGCGCGGGGCACGTCCCGCTCCGAACTCTGTGTGTAAAGGGTACTTATGTCTAGGGCTTTTTAGTTTGATGAAAGGATCTAAATTTAAAAACCCAACTCACCCAGTGTTGCCAGCAGGAAAAACATTCTCGAAAGGAAGTTAAATTGCATTTGGTACGCCAAGTCAGCAGGTACCTACCCAGACTCGGTACCTACCCAGAGTCAGTACCTACCAGGCTATCATTTTGTGACTCGCTCGTGAGGAGACAAGACGTTTTGTTGTCGCGATATTCAAGTTATTTCTCTCGAAAGAGATCGCGGATTATATTATTCAAATTAACTGGTTTATTAAATATTAATCATGAGGGAAATAGTGCATTTGCAAGCCGGGCAGTGTGGAAACCAAATTGGAGCAAAGGTAATTTAAAATACCATTTTTTTAATCGATTTGCATTTTTTTTCAACTTTTTTGAACATTTAAGTCTTTTACAGCCTTCCTTGGCGACTTTTTGTATTTTTTTTTTAATGTGAATACCGCATATGAACCTGGCCGGTGTGGTCGAGGGGTAAGGCTCTTGCCTCGCATTCCGAAAGTCACCGGGATCGAATCCCGGCGTGGGCGAATACATTTATTTGACTGATTTGTGTTATTTCACAATTGATTAATTTAAAAATAATATATTGTATATTTTTGGCACGTTCCAGAGTGAAAGATACTTTCAGTATCGCCCCTTTTTTACATGAATACCGCACAAGAGTTCCAACTGCTCCCGTCTGGAGCCAGTGAGACTATGGCATCCTCAATTGGGGTATGTGTGAGGCTGAAGGTAGTGGGGAAAGGAAGGAGATGGGAAGAAGAAGGTGGGAGGTACCTGGCTATTCAGATCTGGTCACCAAACACGGCTAAAGCCATTTCAAGCAACGTTTCAATTCTGAATGGTGGTCTTACACCAGGGCGATACTGAGAGTATCTTCCACTCTGGAACGTGAGGCAAATATACTTTACAGCCCTGGTGTAAGATAACGATTCAGAATTGAAACGTTGCTTAGAGTGGCTTTTGCCGTGTTTGGTAAATCTGAATAGCCAGGTACTTCCCCACCTTCATCTTCCCCATCTCCTTCCCTTCCCCACTACCTTCAGCCTCATACCCCAATTGCGGATGCCATAGTCTCACTGGCTCCAGACGAGAGCAGCTGGGATTCTTGTGAGGTATTCTCATCACCCGTGGGTCTATGAGTTCCTCAATTGGGGTATGTTCACAATTTGGGAGGCGGGAATGGGTACCGCCGCCTCGGGAACCTTTATTGGATAACCAACACCTCTGCCACAGGTCACCCCAAGTGGTTCGCTACGTTTGGTGATTTAGCAGGGGTGCCTGGGTTCATGGGGTGAGGTTTGTCTAGGTCTTGGAGGCGGATGACCAGGACACACTGAACCCCAGACTCCTACCCACTCCTTAAACCCTTTTCCTTCCCAGAATTCTCCTCCATTTCCTTTCCTTAAAAAACCCGCCACCCAGCATCCTCAAAGATGACGTAGGCCCTGAGGGAAATTATTTTCCTCAGGGCCTCCTCTGTGGAGCTCATGTAAAAAAAAAATGTTGTGAAACTGAATGGAGTATAGATGGGAAGAAGGTGGGAAGTACCTACCTAGCTAGTCAGGTCTGGTCACAAAACACGGATAAAGCCATTTCAAGATACGTTTCGATTCTGTATGGTGGTTTTTCAACAGGGCAATACTGAGAGTATCTACATTTCTGTATAAATTAGTAATTTATATCAATTAATAAAATAAAATTCAATTTATTTGCGCACTAACATATCAATCAGGTCCAGTGGCGTAGCGTGGGTATTAGCCGCATGTTAGGAAAATTTTGCCGCCCCCCTATATAGGTATTTCAAATTTTGCCGCTCCCCTATATACGATTGCATTTTTTAAACTACGGTTTTTATATCCAACGAATCGATTTTTTTCCAAAAAAAAAATCATGTTTTTTATTCTGCTACAAATTAATAACTACTCTCGAAAATCGATAATGTTATCCATGTAATAGGATTTCGCATCTTGAATTTTTACAATGTGCTTATAACAACAAATTTGCTAATATAGACACACGTGCTGACGTATTTACTGCTAGTTACTGTCGCTACAGAACTTCACTGTATAACATTTTAGGTGCGAATAACACATGAATTAATTGTATATATTTTTATATTACTTGGCAACTTTCCCTTATCCCTCTCCTTACCCTTCCCAACCCAAATCCCTATTTTGCAGTCTATTTCAGTTATAATCACACTTATTTTAATGTTGTGTATTAGTTTACCATTTGTTGAATTCACATTTGTACTCTTATTATTTTTTTAAATATTCTAGTTTATATTCAGTTAGTCTTGTTTCTAAATACCTATCTGTGAACATTAATAATTGGTCTGTTTTTTTATCATCCTCTTATGTTTATTGTATTACTAAGACTGTTAATGTTCCTTAAATAAATAAATAACACAAGGCAGGTTTTAACTTAAAATCTATTTTGCGTTAGAGAACCAAAATAATAGTTATACATGGAACACTAAATTTTAAACATTTTGCAGCGTATGGCATGCAATTCGAATGTAAAACTTGACGAGGTCCACTATGAATCTGCAACTTGTTATTTAATTTATCGTTATATTCTGAACACAAAACTGGTTTTAAATAAATCTCTATGGGGTGAATTAAGACTACACTCAGTACATGAAAATGATTTATCTTTGATTTTGGCAGCACATTCATATTAGTCTGCAATTAGAATTATAATTTACTGTGAAATTTTGCCGCCCCTTAAAAGTGCCGCCCGGGGCGGGCCCTCCTACGCCTCTGATCAGGTCCTCTTGAAATATTATTATTTGTTGTGAGAAAACATTACATACTGAATTATTATTTAAATGACTTCAGAGGGCCGATCCTTCCTGAGGATTTGATTGGGTTTTTTAAATGTTTGTTTCGCACATTCGTCATGCTGGACGAGGGGAAGAAATCTCTGGCGATATTAATAGGCAACAACCAATAGAAATGGTGACCAAAAACTATAAAGTGAAATAAGTTTAAAAATAAATTATTTCAAAAAAAATAAATGTAATCAAAATACTTATTTCGGTTGTCTGTGCGTGAAATGACAGTTATTCCTAGGTAAATTTTTATTGCGTGAAGATCTTTACGTTCAATGAACTCAAACTTACTTTGAATGTGTCATTTTAAAAATTGTGACTAATTGTGTGAAGAATTCAGACTAGCGATTAAGTGGGTAGGTACCCTTTTTATTGTTTAATTTATAACATTGTTACAGCGTTGAACACAATATTAGGCAAAACAAAATAGTACATATTTTAATAAATTTCTACGCCAATTAAGAGTGCTAGCTCTTGAGCTTGGCGTAGGAGTTATTTCACAATTATTTCAATTTTATAACATAATTTTACAAACAATAAATATAAACTTAAGTACTAGGAGGTTGTGATGTTATTTTTTAATATGGCATAAAATGAAGTAACTACATTCAATAAGTTTTTTTAATTTTTTTTAATTAATAATTCGATATTATTTGAAATGTGTTTCATTTGTTTAAATTTTTGACAGATTTCATAATTTTCAAGTTTAATAACGGTCACTCGAAGAGTGAATTTCAGGTCGTCTCAAATTTTCAACATTATAAATAAATTGACAATATTTGTTTTTGAACGTCATTTATACAGAGGCAAATATTAGCTTAAAAAAAATCCTACAATTATAATACCCCGTGATTTTTCACAAGTCTGCTCGAATATAAAAATAAAACGACAACTTTGAAAACAATTTTGAAACTGCTTGAAATGGCTTTTGCCGTGTTTTTAGTTGGGGAAATACCCGACTGTTTGGATCTAGTAACCAAACACGGCTAAAGCCATTTCATTTCTTGATGGTGGTCCTACATCAAATGTGTTACGGCGTGCCGCAAATATTCTATGTATACATTTTTTTTGAATAAATTGTGAAATAGCACAAATTAATTAAATAAAATTAACTTGTGACCTCCGGATTGTTATGCGAGATCCTCACCCCTCGACCACGGAGGCCGCCCTTGCGGCGATTAAAACGGTGTTATATGAAGTTAGCTTAGTATACCTATATTTACAAAATCAGTAGGGTACATTATTTCCTCGTAAAAATGACCAAAGGGTCGGCGCCGCGTCTCGTCGTATCGAATCGATTCGCATTGACAGCCAAGAACAGGGATGGTAAAATCATGGCACGCGGACGCTAAATTCTTGAATAAAAAAAATAACAAGGGCTCACAAATGTTGGGATTATACCCAGGTTAGCTAAAAAATTTCAACAATATTGGCGCATTGCTCGTCAATCCAAGAGATCCTGCATTGCCTCCAATACAAAGGACTATCCCGTCAAAACCATGGTTTCAACAACTCTTCCATTTGTCCAAAAAAGTTTCAAACCACAATTTCCTCCCTAATTCGAAGAAGATTTGGACATTTAAAGCTCGTTCACACACAGCTATAAATCTGCGAGCAGATATCTGTTGAATAGCGAGAGCTTATCTTTTGTACTTTCATACGACGCTATCAAATATTTCTTTCTGTGGTAGGAGAGGGGGTCAGTTGAATTAGGGAGCTGCAACGGAATGCACATTTTTTGTACTGAAATCTGTCAACTTGACATCTGTCATCCACCGGTCTAGGCAGCTCCGTAATTACAATAACCCCCTCTCCTGTTTTCGTCGGAGAGGGGGAGGCTTATCTCTTGGCATATCGCCTCTGGAGCGGTTCCGTCGTAAGATGTGTATTGTCTATGATTGATCTGCGCTTAAAACCGCTAGGCGTGAAGGGTCCGAAGGGACTGTATGGAGAGCGTTTTTGGTGTGCTATGATCTTTTATATTTTATAGCTGTGTGTGAACCAGCTCTTAATTAGGTACTTCTTACACATTTAAAATTCAGGTACTTGACTCCCCAGATAGTGCATTCTGTGGTCTAGAAGTGGGAACTTTAGATTATATTAATTTTTGGTTGTCCCTCTCTAAACAAATATCGTCCCTTCCATCAATATATACAAATTGCCTCCCCTCCATTCAACATCTCATCTCTTCTAAGTCTGAACTCGACTCCAATCTTTCATTTTATTTTGAAATTCGCTCATTTAAATAAAATTAATGGTGATCCGACGGTTGATCCGCCGACAATTGGTCCCCAGAAATGATATTTACACTAACATTTGTATTTACATTTTTTCACATTAACTCCACAAAGGAGGCCCTGAGGAAAAAAAATTCCCTCAGGGCCTATGTCATATTTGAAGATGCTTAGTGGAGGGTGTTTTTGAGGAGAGGAAGGAGTGAAAATGGGTCTTGAAGAGACCGGAAAGAGGGAGGAAACACAGAGGCCGGCAAATCGTTCCACAGCCGCGCTGTTGAACTGAAGAACGAGTCGTAGAAACGACCCGTTCTCATGTGACTAATGTTAACCGTGTACAAATGTTGGGCGCGTGTTTGGCGTGTTTTCCGACTATGCACCGTTGCCGAGGGGATCAATAACGCTAGTTCCTCAGAGCATCTTCCATTGTGTAATACCGGTAGAACAAGGACGGCATTCCCACTTGGCGCCTGTCCTAAAAAAATGTCCTGTGTAAAGATTGCAATCCGTTTGTTAAGTTAGGAGAACCTGTCAAACGGACCGCCCGTTTCTGCACAGAGTCGAGGTTTTTTTAAAAAAAAATTTTAGGTATTTTGGGGCTCCAGACCAGAGGTGACTGCCAAATTCAACCGTGGGCGCACATGTGATTTTTACACATTTCCCCCTCTTCTTTTTTTGAACGCTTAAGAGCCATAAGGCCCGGCTTCCCGCATTTCTACCGATTTATTTACATATTTTCCTTAAGGCCCCATAACCGCTCTCGAAAAGAAGAAGATGGAGAGATATGTAATTACGAATGTTGGAGAGAGCGCGTTTATATTTAAATCCATAAAATTGAAGCGAAAATTACGAAAAAGCTTAATAAAACATGACTCGTTTAAAATAGAGCAAAAATCTCGTGGAACATATCTTAAGTATCATTTAAAGAAACATTGTGAATTTTTTCACAAATATAACTTGTAAAATAATAGAAATAGACTTGTTTTTAATCATTTTCGGAGCATACATTGCGATTTTTTTTCTATCGAGGGAATTTCATATAATTTGCGTTTCGGCGTAGAACGTATCTAGATATTATCTTCAAAAATAACATTTTCTTTAAGAGCTTAAAACTTCAAATGTTTAAGGGAGATATGTAAGAAATCGCGGCTTAATTTTTATCGTTTTTAATATTAGCGCGCTCCCTCTACCATTAGTATTTACATAACTCCATTTCTTCTTCTTTTTGAGCGCTCACTACCGGACCTTAAATAAGTACGTCAGTCTCCCTCATTGCATATTCCTCGCAACCTTGTTCCCGGTCAAAATGTTCCTAGCTAATAGTAGCACAGTGGAAATAATACAATATCAATGTATAAATGATCTATTAAAGAATATGTTAATTTAGATTAGGTTAGGCCAGGAACATTTTGGCAAGGAACCCGGAATGCATCGGTTCCAGTGGTTCATTGTGACACCCCTGGAAACCGCACCACCTAGCGGGGAAACCCGATATGTCATATTAATCACCCACATGAGGTTTCAATAACCCCTGCCGTGCGAAATGCGAAACTAGCCGGCCTGCTATGATTACAGACAGACAAGTACCTACTACCCATTATATTACAGGCAGATACAATCTAGAATTTGGTTCCATGACAATTCAACAAAGTGGAAAAACATTTCATTACGCCCTTGAAATCTCGTAAAAAGTCATGACTTTTATCTAATGTAGTTTTATTTCTTAAGTTTCAAAGTATCTGTCAAATTAAAATTACACTACAAATCATGTAAAAGCCCTCCGGGCGTTAAATAATTAGATAAATAAATAAAATGTCATGTCTCTTATCCGAGTGTGTACGTTATCCGTGTATTAATCTTTTCGATTGCTTTCTCATATTTATCTTTTGTAATATAAATCAGTGCAACATCTGCAAACAATCCAATTTAACAATGCTTTAGTATTTTTACTTTATCATTTTATTTATTTATTTATTATGAATTAACGCCGATTAACGGCTTTTACATAGGAATAACAATAATTAGAAATTGATACAGAATATGCATAGTTAAGAAAAAATATTCATATGACAAAAAATTTAAAAGTACATATTGAAGGGACAGCATAAAGTAGAAAAAGAAAACCTCATATACATGTATACCTACAAGGTATTTTGAACTAAAAAATAACTAAGTAAATAACTAAGTACGTAACAAAAATAAATTTAGAAATCCAAATCCAAAACAATAATAAATTTAAAAAAGAAGTAAACATCTAATTGTAATTTGTGACGAACTGATCTACTCGGTACATGAAAACATATCAACGAAATATATCATATTTTCGTGGAGTTTAAATAGTACTGGGCCCAAAACCGATTATTTCTTTTTCCTGGCTGGCTTGTGTAACATACGTACAATACAGTACATACTATCTTCGCAGTGAATGCAATAATTTAAACGGGGAATTAAGAATTAACAAAGTCCGTTCCCCTCAATTATGTGAAGCAGGATCCCTATACAAGGTGTCCGAAAACTCGTAGTACAAGCGGAATACTGGTGAATCCACATCACATAGAGAACCCAAATAAACAAAGATTTTCAATTTAAGCATTTTTACAGTTAAAATTAAAAAAAAAAAAAATAATAATTCGGCTAATTTAGGGTTAACATGGAAATATTGTGACGTTGCGTAGCAGCCCACCATCTTGCAACGGGCGGCGGCCAATAATGTACTCTACTTGAAACTAATACGAACGATTTTCGGCAAATCCATTATACTCGCTACTTGACTTCATACTGGACCAATTCGAACAAATCTTGTGAGATAAATTGATAGCACAGAAGGGTACCTACTAACATTATGTAGCAACGTTCCGTTTCCAATCCAAAAACACTACATTAAAAAAAATCTTATCCAAAAACTACATCACAAAAAACACATTTAACATGTCATAATATTCTGCGTAAGTATATTACACAATAATTAATAAAGCACTATTGTTTAAATATGAAAATAACACAAAAGTAATTCACAAACACACACTTTGTTTTAAAGTTTATAATTAACAAAAGGGTTATTGATAGAAAAGATGTCAACAGTGAACCGGCGTGAACTAAACTGCCGTAAAAAAATAAACCCCAAATCCAGGAATCCCCTTTCAGTACGGCGCGGAAGGACGATATTTCTTGGACACGATAGTTCGTCCCTTCTTTCACGTGTTTATTGAACCGAGCAAATAGAGCGAGCTATAATTTCGCAATTCAATTTGAGCTACAAGGTGCGTGAACATACATACATAAAAAATCAGCTGTGATTTAACCGTGGAGCAACCGACTAATTTATTTTTACATTGATTTAATGATGGGCGATTTCAAAATAATGCTTTAAATCCGGATTTCTTTGTTTGTTTTTCTTTTAAATAGTTTTTATTACTTAGGTAGTGTGATCGTCACTAATAATTTACAAGAATTTGACCAAAAAAAATCAACTTCCGACTCGATTTACTCGAAAACGAAAGCTCAAATCAAAAAAAGTTGTACTACAAAATCGGCTCCAATGTGATGTAGATTCCCCAGTTTTCCGCTTGTACCACGAGTTTCCGGACACCGTGTATAATGGATGACAATTTACAATTCACCGTGCTCGCTCCCTCAGGCCATTGTATTTGACTGTGTTCAATTGCTCTTGAAGGCATTCCTACTGATTGAAATCTACTCCATTATTTACTTGTTTCTTTTGAAGTCAATACTTTATAAGATCATCAACTGTCCGGAGCCAGTGGGACTAACGCATAAGAACTGAAAACAATTGCGATATAACAACTAATATTAACAATACCGAGACATTTCAGACAACAAATTGCAATTTTGATATGTCAGATCTTTTCACTGTTCGATTTAAACAAATCTAAAGTCTGTTGCGCGTTGTACGCTGATGACGCTATGATGATTTACAATGGAATGGACGATGTATGTATGAAGATTGAGTTAATGACGAATGTAGGGAAGTCTAAAGTCATGTTGTTTAAGCCGCCGCTATCCGAATTTCTACCGATTTCTTACATATCTCCCTTAAACATTTGAAGTTTCTAAGCTCTTAAAAAAATATATGTTATTTTCGAAGATAGTATCTAGATACGTTCCACGCCGAAAAAAAAATTATATGAAATTCCCTCGATAGAAAAAAAAAAAAAAAAAAAAACGCAAAGTATGCTCCGAAAATTATTTAAAACAAGTCTATTTCTATTATTTTACAAGTCATATTTGTGAAAAAATTCACAATTTTTCTTGTTTTATTAAGCATTTTCATAATTTTCGCTTCAATTTTATCATTGAAAATACTAGCGCGCTCTGTCCAACATTCGTAATTACATATCTCTCCATCTTCTTCTTTTCGAGAGCGGTTACGGGGCCTTAAGGAAGATATGTAATAAATCGGTAGAAATGCGGGAAGCCGGGCCTTATGGCTCTTAAGCGCTCAAAAGAAGGGTAAATGCAGGCAGTACTATTAATGAAGGACTGAACGCGGTTGGTGCTAACAAAAACAGTCCAAAGAAGCGAAGCTAGCAGTCCACAATGGAGTGTTAGTACCTATCCTGATTTATAGCAGTTAGGGATAGTTGAGGAAGGGTGAAAGTAGGCAGAATGAATTGAGAATTATAAATTCATAATTTATTATAATCATTTATCGCCTAGCACCGCAATGGGAGGGATGATTCATACGTCCGTCACTCATGGACACATTAACTCCCAGATTCCTACCCATACCTCTTTTTACATTAGCTTTGCACTGTGTCATCTTTGGGGATGCTCCAAAGAACATGAAATCAAATAAAATAGTTCATATCTATTTATTTTCTCACCGTATGTTTGTACTGTGTAAAATATTTTTACTACAACGCAATTCATAAACATTAAAACATTATAATAATTAGTTTGTCGTGATAATTAGTATTTTAATATTAAGTATAATATTTAGTATATACTATGTAAAACTGAAAAGTATACTGTATTAAATAATTAGAAAAAAATGAGAGATTTCTTACAATCAAACTGATTGATCAGTTTCGTAAGATTTGTAAAATAAAATATTGTAAAATTAAAACTGAATAAACATACATATTTAAAAATAAAAAAAAAAACGGTCTCCTCTTTGTGCGGTGCTTCGTGGCCTTCCCACTCCTGTCTACTTTAGTTTTCTGAATGTTTCACTTCTACCGCGTGTAAACTTCACACAGATTTTCATTTGATTAATTTGTGTTATATCACAATGCATTAATTAATAATATATATATACATATATAGTATGTATGTTTAGGGCACACCTTGGCACAATAGGACCGGTCAGTGGCTGAGTGGGCATCGCGTTTGGGTCCCACCCGGGCGTCACGTGTTCGATTCCTCGGCTGGCTAAGTCCTCCATCATGATTCAAGCAACATTTTCGGCTCACTGTGGTGGTAGTAGGAGATTTTCAAATATTTTTGGGTTATTCGTAACCCGGGAATGTTTGTCTTTCTTTAAAAAAAAATTGTTGTTAGAGTATTTATATGCCACCATTTACATTACAAACGTTGCTTGAAATGGCTTTATGTGACCAGATTTGAATTACCAGGCACTTCCCCACCTTCATCTCCTACCCTTTCTCACTACCTTTAATTTCACAACACACCCCAATTGGGGATGCCATAGTCTCACTGACGCCGGACGTCTGGGACTCGTGCGGTATTCATATAAAAAAGAAAATGCGCGTCAATGGCATCATTCTACGAGATGTAAATTCATTTTGTTTATTTGTCAACAAGTCTCACGGCATCATCATTAATTACTCTGATTATCTGACTGATAATTTTACAGATAATTGTCATAAAAATAACTCATGAACTGTGAACACTTGTGCAAAGAGGAAATACTTTGGATTATGTTGTACATTCATTCTAAATAAAACTCTGATCCGACATAATATTTATTGAAGTGAAGACTTCTTTAGCACCGTTGTGATTTAAAACGAAAAAAGCGAAAAAAACCTGCATCTATAGGATTTAGCCTGCGAGAGAATGAGATAGTAGGATTCCCGGGTTCGTGGGGTGAGGTCTGTCTATGTCTTGGCGACGGATGCGTTTGCTCGCATACTGCAGGCGGGCCGAATCGGGAGAGTCTGTTTGAGAGAGTCTTTTTGACTTTTCCAGCCGGACTCTCTCGACCCATCGCCTTGCACCGCAGTGGGAGGAATGGATTCATATATCCGTCACTCCTGGACGCATTGACCCCCAGATTCCTGCGCACTACTCCATTTTCCTTCCCAGAACTTCCTCTCTTTCCTTTCTCTAAAAAGACCTTCCGCACAGCATCGCCAAAAATGACTTTGTTGACCAATTCATGAAACTTTGGTCATGTATTGAACTTGGCAGTATATGAAGACCTGTAGAGTCCTCCAAAAAAGTAGTGGACCCCTCTTGGATGTGAACGTTAACGATCTACAGTCGTGCTCGGGAACGACAACAAGTTATCGACATCATTGATAAATCCTTTCAAGTCATACACACACAGAAACAAAAACAGAAAATACAACTATTTTATAGGTTTACAAGATGTGCTTAGTAATAGTGTTGAAATAAATGTTTTGGATGATCCACAAACTCGCCAAGTTGATATTGTATATGTCAACATCACCCAAGTACTTATTTCCCGTGGTGTGAGGTCGTTGTATCGGAGAGTGGGCAATGTAGTTACGCTTATGAGTGCTGCTGTAGAATATTGTATTTTATCGTGTTGTTACTGTGGGTGTTCGTAAGTTAATGAGTTGCAAGAGTTCACAACAGTCATACTACAGGCAGGTCAGTTACAAGACAGGATCTACCATATTATTGTGACAATTATACATCAACCTCTCAATATTACACTCCTATGCGACGGATTCAACAGCTAGGAAACAAATACTCCGAGTTGTTGGTATATTTAGTATATCAATTTTAATATATAAGCATATCTTATTGAAGTTTTTTTCATCAAGTAGGGAATATTTTGAAAAAGCTATTTAAATTGTATTTTGTCGGCTGAAAGAAAAAAAGCTGTTTTGGATTTTATATATATTTTTTATATTTTGTACCTAATACTGTGTGGATCAAATTCAATAATGTTTTTACTTTATAATTATTTTTGTACAAGTGTTTTAAACAGTCGTTTCCTGCACTATTTACAAGTATAATTTCGTAAATATTGTTATTTATAATGTAATAGCATAAATAGGCGTAAATAAATAAATGAATAAACAGTCGAATTTAGAGTTAAGTAAGTATTTTGAATAAAAATGTTAAGTCGTTTATTTTACGTCTGTCTTCTAATGTATGTATTTTTTAATAAGTCGTATTTTAAGTCTTCTACTGGGATATTTAATTTAAAATTGATAAAACGCAGAATTTTTTTTTGTATTCGCTCAATGTTATTAATGTGAATTTTGTAAGATGGTGACCAAACTACTCAGTTGCATTCGATTAGGCTTCTAACTAGAGATACGTTTAATAGTTTAATGGCTTGTAAGGAATTAAAGTTATTAGCCTAGTGTTTCCATACCTTTGTTCACAATTTGATGGATATGATTGGCGAAACTTAGTTTTTCATCCAAAATAATTCCTAGATCTCTAATTTCTGTAACAAAGCTGGGTTATTGACGGAATATTCGAATAAAACCGGATTTTTATTTCTGAAGAAAGTCAATGAATATTATGTCAATATGAATTATTTGTTTTTCTGTTACCAGTTCTGGGAGATAATATCCGAGGAGCACGGGATCGACAAGACTGGCGTCTTTAGGGGAACCTCGGACCTGCAGAGAGAAAGAATCAACGTCTATTATAATGAAGCATCTGGTAAGATTTTGAGAGCGAGTAAAATACATGAAAACCAATATCATTTTAAAAACCACTATATAATCAATATAATCAACACGTTTCGAAAACTAAGTTTTATTTGTCAGGATGAGATTAATAATTAAAACATAATTTCATTACGCCAGAGCTCATTATTACAATATAATATGTAGAAACCATCTCGGGCATGCGTACACCAAATCCCCAAAGTTTCATTGCAATCGGATGAATGGTTAACAACGCGTAATTTCATGACGCCAGAGCTCACTATTATACATAGAAACCATCGCGGGCATGTGCACATCAAATCTCCAAAGCCTAGTCGCAATCGGATGAATGGTTAGCAACGCATAATTTCATGACGCCAGAGCTCACTATTATATGTAGAAACCATCGCGGGCACGCGCACATCAAACGCAATTGATACTATGTTGCACAAATCCTGGTATTTAATTTCTTTCATCAGTGTCAGCGGCTGCAAACAATGGAAACTACTATTTTCTAAGAAATCGAATCGCGATTCTATTATTATGTCGGTACATTTCGATACCACTCCAAAAACTGAGTAGTGTATTTTTCAGCCTGAGAACTGAAAAGTAGACATTTTTCGAAGAATTTGCTGGACTGCCATTCCAAAAAGGCATCTTCAATTCGCTCTTTCATCTTTTGTTTTAAATTACACAGGCCAACAAAAAAAATGTTTGTGAAAACTTTTTAAACAAATTTACCAAAATTTGATGTAATTTTGTATGCTGAACCCGTATTTCATAGCAGTTTTTTTTTATCGCCCACCATTCTTTCACAATATGGTATCATCACACACCATTCTTTCACAATATGATATCAATTTGATATTTCAAAAAAATAGGAAAATTTTGCCTATAAAAATTAAAAAAATTCATAGTTCTTAAAATTGGTTGTATTTTGCTTACAATCATGTTTAATTACTTAAATTTGAATATTAGATGCTTATTTTTTTCTCTGCAAAGTTTCTTGCGTAGCTTTTTCGCCGATGTGTTGCGTTTTGTTGTTCTCTGTGAAGTGACCAACAGTAATCACCCATTATTTTGATATTCCACCGTCCCTGGTATCGTTTCTCCATTGACCTAATATACTTGGTCGAAGCGTTTCTCCATTTCTTTTAGTCCCTGATGAAACCGTCCCCCTTGCTCTTCACTCACATCACCTAAATTTTCAGGAAAAAAGTTAAGATGGCTGTACAAGAAGTGGACTAAGGCTCATCAAGCATATTTTTTTTTTTTTTTAAGTTAACTCCACACAGGAGGCCTTGAGGAAAATAATTCCCCTCAGGGCCTATGTCATCTGGGATGCTGTGTGGAGGGTCTTTTTGAGGAGAGGAAGGAATGAACATTGGTCTTGAAGAGACCCATGTTGTAGGAGGGAGGAAACACAGATGCCGGCAAATCGTTCCATAGCCGAGCTGTTGAACTCAAGAACGAGTCGAAAAAACGACCCGTTCTCATGTGACATATGTCAACCGTGTACATATGTTGGGCGCGCGTTTGGCGTGTCTCCCGACTATGCACCGGTGCCGAAGGGATCAATGACGCTAGTTCCTCAGAGCATCTTCCGTTGAAATACCGGTAGAACATGGATAGCATTCCCACCCGACGCCTGTGCTCTAAAGATTGCAACCCGTTCGTTAAGATGGGAGAATCTATCAAACGGACCGCCCGTTTCTGCACAGAGTCAAGGGTTTTTTTCAGGTATTTTGGGGCTCCAGACCAGAGGTGGCTGCCAAATTCAACCGTGGGGCGCACTTGCGATTTTTACAGGGTAAGCAGTTGTGTACTATTAAAGTATCTGCGGGCCCTGTACAGTACGCCCAGTTTAGGAGGTTTTCTCCTACAAACTTCCAGTGCCGGGGGGGTTGAAAAATATACAGAAGGCTGCGGAAAAACTCACTGCTAGTGGTATAAAAATGATCAGTCCACAGGGCCGCCTGCCCAAAATTGTGCTGTACGACGTCCCGAGGGGTGATGTCTCAAAAGATGCCGCCCTCTTTGAGGAGATCTTTGTAAATAATATCATAGGGAACTGCACCCTCACTAAGGACGACCACCTTAGAACGATGAGGAGGGTATCACTTTTTGGTAGGAGGGATGCCCCTACAATGAATATGATTATTACGTGTCATCCTGACTGCAGGAAGGTTCTAATAGACAGCGGACATTGCTACCTTGGGTGGAACGCCTGTCGTGTTCGGGATTACTGTTACCAACCATTATTACTGTTACTATGATTACTCACCTTTTGGAGGTTAGGTGCATCAGGCCGGATTGAGACTCTATCTCAGCGCCGTGGGGAAAGGCGATTTTACCTTGATAGATGGGGGTGTATTTTAAATCAAACATCGGTTTCACTTTGGAAATTAAAATATGACGTGTATTGTACCGAAAGCAAATAATAACAAATAACAGAGTGACTCACCCCGAGGACCGAATGCAATCTAACCTAACTAACGTTCCCTGCACTTCCTAGTCGATCCGCAACTCATCACAACGGGATGGCTAGGATTAGCCTGATGACCAGCCTGATCGTCATCCTTCAGTCTCCTCCGCGGCAAGGCAGGACCTCCTTCATGTAATGTGGATTTCCGGAGACGATCTGATCGTCATCCGAATTAGGGCCAATTGGAATTCCCTTCCAGCGAGGGTACGGGGCGCGCCAGGGAGCACGAGGGGACTTCCGAGGTATTACGGCTCGCGTTGATCTTCTTATCACCCAGCGGAGCGCATGTCCGGGGTATTTCGTGCAATAACGGAATCGATCTTACAGTCGACATTCGGCAGGTGCCCGCAAACGTGATCGGTTCGATGCAATTAATTAACCGATCGCCATGATATCTTGCGATGAATCATCCGGATCCGCGGTTGAACTATATCGGCACATTAAACTTAGTTGCACAATGATTTCTCGATATTCGAGTAGGATGGAACTTTAGTAACACCGGCACCCGTTTGTTTTTTCAAAACATTACGTCCCTTTTATATTTTCACAATAAAATGCTAATTGACTGTCCCAGCTATGATGTTGCCCAATCATCATCGAAGCGAGAGTGAGTCTTCTTCTTTTTCTTTTTCCGGAACCGGAAAACTAACGCCCCCTGTCCTCGGTGTTGCCCGTCCCCTCGTTGAAAAAAACCATAGTCACCAATTAAACGGGTACTTAATAGTTCGTGCTGCTACGGATCAATGTTATAAAGTAGTGTTCATAAATGAAAAATTTAATGTTAGCAGTGTTCATATTTTAAAAATAAAAAAGATAATAATTTTAACACTGCTTCATAACATTACCTGGGTGCCACGAGATGCTTTAAATGCCACTTGTATGGCCACGTGAGCAAATCTTGCACCCAGGAAACGACAACATGCCGCCACTGCGCCGCAACCGGCCATGACTATGAGGATTGCCCCAAAAAGGCACAGGCCGCTGTCTGCGCTACCTGCTCCAAGTTTAAAAAACCGGCGAACCACTCTACGGGTGATCGTGCTTGCCCTGCCCACAGAGCGGCTATAGAGATACAAGTACGTATGACAGACTATGGCAGGCGCTAAATCCCTCACCATTGGTCAGGCGAACCTGCAAAGGTCTCGGGTGGCCACCCTGGAGACCCAGCGGGTGATGTTTGACCTCGACATAGACATCATGCTTATCCAGGAGCAATACGTGTGGCAAGGCAAAACTCCTGGAATTAATAGTCCAGGTTTTGTGCTGGAGGTGGGAGAGTCTCCGGGTGCGGGTGTCTTGGTCAATACTTCCAAGATCAGACCCCTCCTCCTGGAGGGGCTCTCAAACGAGTACCAAACCTGTGTATCCATTAAATTAGCTAACACGGAAATCATCGTGATCTCCGTTTATTTTAAATACGGTAATCCTGTTGAACCGCATATTCTGAGCTTAACGCGAGCGCTTCACAAATTAAGAGGTCGAAACATAATAATCGGTGGAGACTTCAACGCGCGATCGCCTCTCTGGTTCGACTATAACGGAATTCGGACGGAAAGATCCTTTGCTGTCGAAGACCTTATTGCGGCGCAAGGTCTGTTCATCCTCAATGAACCAGGCACGTTCTCTACTTTTTCAGGAGCTGGAGGCGAAAGCAACATTGATCTCACTCTGTGTTCTAGATCTGTTGCGGCTAAAGTATCTCAGTGGACGGTTCACGAGTGCGCATTAGTTTCTGATCATAGACTTATAACTTTTTCTGTGGGTATTCCAAAGACAGAAATCCCACGTTCTACGTGGAATTTCAGAACCACAAGGGCGGATTGGGATAAATTCGGGGAAGCGCTACGTCAATCGTTAAGGGGCTTTCACGACGTTGCAGCTAGGGAACCGGATAATTTGGGGAATTTTTTCAACGCGGCGGTGGTATCGGCCGCTGAAGCTTCTTTGGGAAGAACAAACCCTAAAAAAGCTATTTGGACGCCGTGGTGGACACAAGAGCTGACTTTGCTGAAGGGTGCCTTTAAAAGCGCTTACAGGAATCTCAGTGTGGTCAGGCAGAGCTTGTGCTCGCCCGAAGAGGCTATTGTCCTCCAAGCCCGTTTTCGGGCCGCACGAGGTGCCTATCGCTCGGGTGTCCTATTGGCAAAACGAGCTTCCTGGCATAATTGGGTTAACGAAGTGGGCAACGCCAACCCGTGGGAAATCCACAGCGTCATTGGAAAAACGGGAAAAGGATCTGATAATTACTTGTCGAGCGTGGTGCTCGGGAACGTTGAGAGTGTCGATGTTACCTCCACTCTTGAGACACTTCTGGGCAAGTTAGTTCCGTTAGACTCAGTAATAGGGGAAAGTGTCCACCACAAACAGATAAGAATTCTGTCACGGCTGCCACCTAGTGCACCCGCCCAGGGGGAGGGCGTGCCACCGTTAAGTCGAGTCGAGGTTGAAGTAATAATTAAGGGTTTGGGTTCAAAAAAGGCACCGGGATTTGACAGATTGAATGGTATAATAGCGAAGAATGTCTGGATCTACGCCAAAGAAGAGTTCTACCAAGTTCTAGAGACGTGTTTGCGTAGGGGAAAATTCCCTACAGAATGGAAGAAGGGCGTGCTCCGGATTATACCAAAGGGCAACGATAAGCCGAGGACGGACATAGGAGCCTATAGGCCTATAACCTTATTGCCAATTCTAGGTAAAGTATTGGAAATCATCATTAAACACCGTCTACGCCTCACCCTAACGCCGCCCAGCGAACTTCAATTCGGCTTTGTCCCCGGCAAATCCACGGAGCACGCCATTAAGCATGCGCTTGAATGGGTGAGGGTATGCCCAAAGAGGTACGTCATAGGCATCTTCTTGGATATCTCGGGTGCCTTTGATCACGCATGGTGGCCGATGATACTTACCAAGCTGAAAAACAGAAATTGCCCGCCGAAACTGTTTGAGATTATTAGTGATTATTTAAATGGTAGGACAGTTATCATTGGGCACGGGGACGTTTTAATCACCCGAAAAGTCAACATGGGTTGTCCGCAGGGGTCGGTCCTCGGACCCGACCTGTGGAACATCTTGTTCGACGACTCCTCCAGGTTACCTTTGCCTGAAGGTTGTACATCGGTCGACTACGCGGATGACAAATTGTATTTGGTCTCTGGGGACAGTAGAAGGGAAGTGGAATCTAAGGCTGAAGAAGGTTTACAAGAGATCCTTGCATGGGGAAAGAGAAACAGGCTGAACTTCGCTCCCCACAAGACCGTGGGTCTCCTCATGAAGGGCATGCTCAGCAGAGGCAGGAACCCTTTCATCAGAATGGGAGACTCATCTATTCGATTTGCAGAAAACACCAGGTATTTAGGCGTCATTATGGATAGATCTTCTTCGTTCCTAGCCCACGTCAAGAGCGTCTCCGACAGGGCCCAGGCCCTGTTTCAGAAACTGAGAAGAATCTCAACAGCCGAGTGGGGATTGCGTTCTCCGGCGATTCGCCTGCTGTACAGAGGGGTATATGTGATGCAAGTCTCGTATGCTGCCTCCGTGTGGGAGCATCGCCTGGATAACGTCTCGATAAACTCCACTCTTAAACGGGGCCAGCGAACTCCCCTGTTGGCGCTCTCGGGCGCTTATAGGACTGTGGCTTCAGATGCATTACCGGTTCTGGCCGGCGTTCTGCCGATTGATCTTGAAATTAGGGAAATATTGACAAAAAAGGAACTTATTAGAGGCAGGGCCGCTATACACCTGGGAGTCGAGCTGACACCGAGAGGAATCGTGGCCCTACCCGGTTTGCTCAAAGCGATGCGCGAAAGGACGCTGAGTGTATGGCAAGAGCGATGAGATAGGTCGACGAAGGGCAGATGGACTTTCTCCTTTTTCCCTTCAGTTAAAGTCAGAATGGAAGGGTCACACATTAAACTGGATCACTACATGACGCAGATGCTTTCCGGGCACGGGGAATTCAGGGGTCGGCTTCACAGCTTGACCCTTTCTCCCCATCCAAACTGTGCGTGTGGAGATACTAACCAGGACGCCAGGCATATACTGTGGGACTGTGAGTTGATGAAGGAAGCACGAGAGGAAATGTTGGATGGCTTGCGCGGAATAACAAGACCAGCGTGGAACTCTGACCTTGTGTCGAACAAAGAGAATTTCGAGTGCCTGAAAAAGTTTGTTAAGTCCTGGGTAGAAAGATGGTCTGTACTTAGAGTCGCCGATCTAGACTAAAATCATCTTTGTTTCAGGTGCTACACGTATTGTTCCTGTCTCCCTCGGTATCTTCTCATTACTTTTCAGTTAGTGTACACGCTTGAACAATATTACTCTTGTGACTTGTAAATAACACCTACACATATCCAATATACGCTTTTTTTTTCCTTTCGGTTCTTCATGTTTTACTTATTTTTTTGTTTTTGTTTTAGCTTTTGATTTATGTTTAAGCTTTATGATTTATGTTTTAGTTTTATGATTTATGTTTTCACCTCAACAGGTCACGTCCCATCATGGTGAGCGACGGTAGTGATGACACCATCGCTCAATATATTATGAATTCTGCTCTCATACTATAATCATGTTTCACATATATATGCTCTTATTATTTTTTTTACTTTAAATTAGCTTTGGTTTCCGTAATTTGGAGACGCAACTGTACATATATGATGTATCGTCGTCACCCCAGAAAAAGGGGGTGGGATAGACCCCGTCCGTGCATACCTACTGTCAGGCGAACACACACCGGAGCGGTCTTCCTGCGATCCTCCTGCGCCTCCCCTAATGATATGCGTAGGCCTGAGGAACAGCCGAGCGGTCCCGGCGTCCTTCCGCCCCCCCTCCGACAACCCGACGCTCATCTCTCTCATAGGGTCTTCTAAAACTTTTTCTTCTTTCCTACACTTCTTCGAGGCAAAATCGGGGAGCCGGCTAAAGGGCGCGGACTTCGGGTTCCGTCAGCGGTTGGGCCGATAGCCATGCACATTGTCATTGGGACTGCCGGGTGGTTTGTGGAAAACCTATACTGTTATGATTGTAAATACTTGCATTACATTATTACTGTTATATTATTTTTTTTTCTTTTTCCATTATTTCCCGTATTCCAGGCTTCCTCAATATTATTTTTTTTCTCCTCTTCTCTTATTTTTATTTTTACTAATATCTTTATATATTTTATATAGAATTTCAGAAGAATTATTCCACGGGCTGCCACTTTTTTTTGTATTGTGTTAATGTAAGTACTTGCATACTGCTTAATAACCCCGTATGCATGGACATTGGAGGGTCTAGAGTCGATCAAATAAATGTAGCTTCGTTCAATAAAAAAGTAGAGTCTTGACGTGTGCGGTGAAGGAGGAAACCATATGTTTCCTTATAACGCCGTGGGAAAGTGGTGGGGTCCCCTCCAAGTACGCCCAGTTTTTGAGAAGCTAACTTTACTCTGGCTTCGATGGAGCCCCCATACCTGAGCTGGTCACTTATAGTTACACCAAGCATATCAATGGAAGGTCTGTTCGGAAGATTGCTTCCGTTGAAGGAGACTAGATTTTCATTTCGATCCCTTTTAGACGTAATCAGACATGATTGGGTCTTTGAAACATTGAATTCGACGAGGTTATTCTTACCCCAAGAGAAAACACTCTCGAGGTAACCATCCATTCTTTGCTTCAAAGCCCTCCGAGCCGTTGGAATTTGTGTGCCCTTTGGGGGCTTGTCAAACGAAAAGCTGTCATGGACTGTACTGTCATCCGCGTAACAATGAATTGGTGCACATGACAAAAGGTCGTTGATGTGCAACAAAAACAAAGTCGGGGACAGAAACGATCCCTGTGGGACGCCAGCATTAATTGGATGCGAGGAAGACGTGAAACCATCAGCAACCGTCTGAATTGACCTCTCCCTCAAAAAGTCGGCAATCCACGTACACAGGGATACGGGAAGTCCGTAAGATGGCAGTTTGTTGACAAGTCCTCGATGCCAAACCCGGTCAAAGGCCTTGGAAATGTCCAGTGCGACCGTTTGGATCTCAACGAAACGCTCCAGGCACCGCCCCCAAACATGCGTCACATATGCGAGAAGATCACCGCACGAGCGGTTCCGCCGGAATCCGTTTTGACGGTCGTTAATGATTTTGTTCTTCTCGAGATATGTGAGCAGTTTGTCGTTGATCACACGTTCCATCACCTTGGACAAAACTGATGTGATCGCTATGGGGCGGTAGTTGGCCGGGTTGGAGCGATCACCCTTCTTTGGAATAGGATGGATGACCGCTTTTTTCCAACCAGAGTGCACAATACCAGACTTCAGGGACATTTTAAAGAGCTTCGTCAAAATTGGAGCAATTTCTGCAGCGCACCTCTGTAATACCAGGGCAGGTATTCCATCAGGCCCACTAGCTTTATTAACATCAAGCCCTCTTAAGACTTGGATTACATCCCGATGCCGGATCCTCAGCTTTTTCATACGAAAACCGCAGTGAGGAACCGACGTCGGGACAGCACCTTGATCGTCGAGAGTTGAATTATCCGCGAACATTTTGCCTAATAAGTTAGCCTTTTCGGCGGCGGTGTTCGCTAGTGAGCCGTCAGGTCTGGTAAGAGGTGGTAGACTGGATTTGCAAAAATTCCGACCTATTGATCCCGCGAGCGACCAGAATGCTCTGCTGCCATGCGGGCATGCAGCCAGCTTTTTGCTGATCTGCAGGTCATGACTCTCTTGGTTTCCTTTGCCATTTTATTGTATGCTGTTCTGTTTTCGGATGTTCTAGATGTGTTGTAGGCTCGGTAAGCCGCAGCCATCCATCGCAGATGTGATGACTTCACCAATTTCCTGGGCACATCTTGACGGATCCGAAGTCCGAAAACAGACAGCTGACCACGGGAAAGCATTGAAATGGGCCCGCAGACCGAACCAATCTGCTGACCTATAGTGCCACACTTTCCTCCAGCCTCTCCTTTGGCGGTCTGAAGTTGACGGGGATTGAGGTCGTCACCAGGCAGTGGTCTGACGATCCCAAAGGCGCTGTGACCTCAATCTTGTAACCGTGTGGCACAGTGGTTAAAAAAAGGTCTAACAGATTGGAGCGGTGAGTCTGGACATCAGGAACCCTTGTAGGCTCCTGAACCATTTGCTCCAGTCCGTGGCAAAGGGCAAAGGATTCCGCCTGTCGGCCAGCCGAGTCTGTTGATCCAGAGAACTTCAACCATGGTTCGTTATGAACATTGAAGTCACCCAGAACAACAAACTCGGCCGAAGGGTAGCGGGGCAAGAGGTCATCAATAGTTTCGCTCAAGTGTCTGAAGAGCTCGGCAGTGTCTGATTCGCCAAGGTTCGGTGAGCGGTATAAACACGCGTAGAATCTTACCGTACTGGCAAGATTGACGCGCACCCACATCACGTCGAATCGGGAGTTTTCCAGATTCAACAGTCGCACACAGTTGACGTCAGCTCGACTATAGAGACAGAAGCCTCCTTTAGGTCTGAACTTGCCTACGAGGGTGAAGCCCGGGCAGTCCAGATAGGAGGCATCTACAGGCTCAGCTATCTGCGTTTCAGACAGGAAAAGAAGGTTCGGACGTTGAGATATTTAATAGTGAAATGTGGAAAATTGGTGGGTGATACGACTTTTTTTATAATTTTTTTCGTAATCAGGACACCAGTAACGGTTTCACTGGATATTTCCAAGGCCTTTGACCGGGTTTGGCACCGAGGGCTTGTCAACAAACTGCCTTCTTACGGACTTCCCGCATCCTTGTGTATGTGGATTGCCGACTTTTTGAGGGAGAGGTCGATTCAGGCGGTTGCTGATGGTTTCACCTCTTCCTCGCATTCGATAAATGCTGGCGTCCCACAGGGATCGGTTCTGTCTCCGACTTTGATTTTGTTGCACATCAATGACCTCTTGACGTGTGCACCGATTCATTGCTACGCGGATGATAGTACAGTCCATGATAGCTTTTTGTTTGACAAACCTCCAAAGGGCTCACAAACCCCAATGGCTCCGAGGGCTTTGAAACAAAGAATGGACGGTTACCTCGAGAGTGTTTCCTCTTGGGGTAAGCATAACCTCGTCGAATTTAATGTTTCAAAGACCCAATCATGTCTGATCACGTCTAAAAGGGATCGAAATGATAATCTAGTCTCCTTCAACGGAAGCATTCTCCCGAACAGGTCTTCTATTGATATGCTTGGTGTAACTCTAAGTGACCAGCTCAGGTACGGGGGCTCCATCGAGGCCAGAGTTAAGTTAGCCTCTCAGAAACTGGGCATACTGTACAGGGCACGCAGATACTTTAATAGTACACAACTGCTAGCCCAGTACAAATCGCAAGTGCGCCCCACGGTTGAATTTGGCAGCCACCTCTGGTCTGGAGCCCCAAAATACCTGAAAAAAACCCTTGACTCTGTGCAGAAACGGGCGGTCCGTTTGATAGATTCTCCTAATTTAACTAACGGATTGCAATCTTTAGAGCACAGGCGCCAGGTGGGAATGCTGTCCTTGTTCTAACGGTATTACAATGGAAGATGCTCCGAGGAACTAGCGTCATTGATCCCCTCGGCACCGGTGCATAGTCGGGAAACACGCCAAACGCGCGCTCAACATTTGTACACGGTTGACATTAGTCACATGAGAACGGGTCGTTTCTACGACTCGTTCTTGAGTTCAACAGCTCGGCTGTGGAACGATTTGCCGGCCTCTGTGTTTCCTCCCTCCTACAATATGGGTCTCTTCAAGACCCATGTTCACTCCTTCCTCTCCTCAAAAACACCCTCCATACAGCATCCTCAAAGATGACATAGGCCCTGGGGGAAATTATTTTTTCCTCAGGGCCTCCTGTGTGGAGTTAATGTAAAAAAAAAAAAAAAAAAAACACCAACTTACGTAGGAATTAGTAAAAATTATCAAAAAAGTTTTTTCACTGTTGGCCTTGGTGTTATTCATGATTTTGTATACGTTGCACATTAGGACGTTTGTGCCTTCAAGTTGACGAATGGTTTCTTCAAAAATTATCCACGTGTTGTGGAAAAAAGTTCAATATAATTCTGCTTCTAACACCCCAGTGCCATATTTGTCTCATAGTATTTCAAAATATGATTGGAGACGTTTTTCCAAATTAAAGGACAAAGTATTGTCCTCTATTGAAGATTTCAAATTAGAGGACAAGATCAATTTTTGGGTCTGAAGTACAGGGCGTCCTTTAAAATAAAGGACGTCTGGCAACCCTAGGCGTAGGCCACAAAAATACTCGATGTACTGTGTACCAAAAGGCACCCAAATAACCAAGGAAAACCTCAAATAGAAATCAAAAGAATAATGCATTTAGGGTAACAAATCCACCTTTTTGATTGGCGCCGTATCCTCGCTCCAAAATTAGAAGACGGAGGGATATGTAAATTACGAATGCTGGAGAGAGCGCGCTAATATTTGAAGCGATAAAATTGAAGCGAAAATTGTGAAAATGTTCAATAAAACACGACTCGTTTAGAACAGAACAAAAATCTCGTAGGGGTTGTCTAAAATAACATTCAAAGAAACACTGTGAATTTTTTTATACACATTACTTGTTAAATAATAGAGACAGGCGTGAAAATAAAAATTTTAGGAGCATACTTTGCGATTTTTTTTTTCTATCGAGGGAATTTCATATAATTTGCGCTTCGGTTCGGGGAATGTTATCTTTAAAAATAACATATATTTTTGACGTGATAACGTCTTATAAATCGATGAACGCCGGCTGCACTCACGAAAAAGCATGACTCATTGTCACGTCCCGCCTGAGCCGAGCGTGCAAGCGAGAGCGCGGAACAAGCGTTCGGCTTGTGACGCATCTATCTCTTTTCCATTCCGTCGTTATATATGACGTTATCACGTAAAATTATCGTCCGTAAACCGACTTTACGCACAACCAATTTTTAAGAGCTTAAAAACTTCAAATGTTCAAGGGAGATAATATATGTAAGAAATCGGTAGAAATTCGGGTAGCGGCGGCTATCACAGGTGTGGAGGATATCGGATTATCAATTTTTAATTAATTTTATTTGGAAAACCAACAGTTTTACAATTGTTTATAATGTATGAAAAAATTAGTGTTAATTTTTAACCAATGATAGGTTTTCACTGACGTTTATTAAATTATTTAGTGAATATAATGGATAAACAGTTTAAAAAGCTATGCGGATGGGATGGAGGGAGAGGGGGGGAAAGGGATGGATCTATTCTGTGTAAAATGAAATGGAAATGCGTGTAAAGGAAGCCCATTACAGGAAACGGATGAGGATGAGTGATTTTGCAAATTAATTTACGTAATGTTATAATCCCAGCCATTGCTACAAATCTTTACTATCAAACGTCATTAGTGTCAACCTTTTGTGCATTCATGCGTTTAAAACATTATTTTTAATGGAATTCAAATCAGAATTTTTAAACTTCATGATGAAATTTAGCACACTTGACGTAATAATTACTATTTGCATATAATTTTGGTAAACTCTTTAAAAAAACCCGGGAACGCCGGGGACTAGTAAAAATGAATTTAAAAAAACATATTATGATAAAACTATACAAACAGACAGAATAATTAGTCATAATAGACCCAATATAGTTTTACATGACAAAGTTAAAAAAAATAACTTATATTATTGATGTCGCTATTCCAAATTCCTGTAATGTTAAAAAATCTGTTTCTGAAAAAATTAGAAAATGTACAGATTTAGGAAATGAGATTAAAAGAATTTGGCATTCTCGGACTATAAAAATATTACCATTTGTTATTTCGGCTACTGGCATTTACCTAGGTCTTTCATTCAAAATTTGGGCTTATTAGATTTATCAAAGAATCTTTATATAAAAATGCAAAAATCAGTCATATTAAATACATACACGATTACGGAAGATTTTTTAAATATTTATATTGAGGGATCAGTAGGTGGTTACGCCCATACACACACCCACACTTATACATACCTACATAGCACACATACATACTGTAACTGCTTGGGATTTGGTAGTAATATTGTTGCGAATTCCTTTTCCTACCTATCCATTCTCTACCCGTCAATCCTTATTCAGTAGTCTGTAATAAAACGCCCGCCGCAACAAATAGCCATTTTTGTGCTCCGCTCCGCCTTTAAACTAACTCCGCTGTGTATTATAAAATAAAAATAATTCGCGCCTATCGCTGTTTGTGCATATTGGATGGAGAGAAAGCAGACGAGGGCCAGCCTACAAATTCTTTCTTCGGGGAGTCCTTTCCTTTCCATGCCATTATTTTTACCATTTTTTCAGGCAGTGATAGTAAACACAAAATCGAGGTTCTTCGCCAGTCATTTTTAACACATAAAAATCTACTCTGCACAACCGCATATCTCATTCAGTAGGATTTATCGGTCCAGTTAGGAGTTCTATCGAGCCGAACCCTCTGATATGAAAATATCTGTAGTCGGTGAATTATTTTCCCATTTGGTCTCTGGTAGGTTGACATGTTGTTCTTGTATTGTTTTGTATTTATTATATTTATATAGTGTAATTGCATAGCGTGGATTGACTAGATGACCATTTGTGGAAAGTGTGCAGAAGGGTAAAGCTTTTTCTATGGGGAAGATCTAACCCGGACATAAAGTCAAAAGAATAATTAAAAAAAATATAATAGCAAGGAGAAACCGTATGGCGGATGAATTCCACAAACCGGAACCCCGTTTATTTTCTTGCACTGCCTTTGATTATATGCTTGAGGAACAACATTTCCTTTCGCTTTTCGATATCCATCTCAATAAAGGGCTTGCGGCCCATCTCAAACTTATTTATGTCTATAAGCAGCACATGGTAACATCCTGCTAGTGCAGGGAAGCTCAACCTTTTTAGAAGCGAAAACTTCTTTAGCACCGTTGTGATTTGAAACTCGATGAAATGGAAACGAGCGACACTAAAAAAAGACAAACACATACATCTATTGGATTTAGACTGCGAGAGAAGATATAGCAATAAAATATTTATTTAATTCACGGGTTCTCGGTTCCAATATAATGCAATAAATCCACAGCCCCATGCAAGTGTCCTTTGGTGTAGTGGTATTAAGTGCCTGGCGAACCTCAGCGGCCAGACATTTAGCGAACCAAGGATCGAGTCGACAAAATATGGCAACAAACGAGTGCAGTTCACACGCGGTAGAAGTGAAACCTTCACCCACACAATCACAATCAATAGAAGCCTTGAAAAATGAGCTCATAATCAAAGCGGCCAACGCGGTAAGGTTTCATTCTCTCGCAGATTAAATCCTAAAGATCATAGATTTTCAACCTTTTTTTGTCCACCGCCTACTTGAGAATATTTTTTTTTCTAGCGCCCCCCTACTGCCTTTTACTTAACCATCTGTGGTCGTGAATCTGAAACAGCTATTGTCGCGATTATATTTGCCACAACAGGGGGGGGGGCGTAATGGGATAGGATGGGGCGGGATGGGATAGGTTTACGCGGGTCTCCTACCGCCCCCTTGAAAGTCTAAAACGCCCCCTAATTTTCTCTTGGTCTTCTACCGCCCCCCTGAAAATCTGAAATGCCCACTGTGGGGCGTTATCGCCCACGTTGAGAACCTACACTATAGATGTATATGTTTGTCTCTTTTGAGTGTCGTTTCCGTTTCATCGAGTTTCAAATCACAACGGTGCTAAGGAAGTTTCACTTCAAAAATCATCCTTCACATTGATAAAAAATTGTGTTCGTAGTCTCCCCACTCTTGTCTACTTTAGTTTTGTGAAGGTTTCACTTCTACTGCGTGTGAATTGAACACTCTGATTTTTTTAGTCCCCTCCACCCTTCGAACACCCATCAACACAGTATAGTTTGCTGTTATCGGAGGAAATTTTATGATTGACATAGTTTTTGATGCTGAGTAATGCAAAAGCATGTGTTTTTGAGTCAAAAATGTAATCGCCTAAAAATATTACAGATGCTTTATTTAAATACTGCGAATAGGTCGTTTTACAATCTTACCCCACACCGCAGAATCCATACAAATATTATAAATGGGAAACTGCTCGAGTTTGTTTGCTACGCTTTCACGCATTAACCAATAAAAAGACTTTAAAAACTTTCACCAATAGAAAGCTAAATTGTATGCGAAGACTATAGGCTGTATATGAGGGTAAGCTCTGGCGTTATGGAATTATAAATATTAATATATTATATTTGTTATAAGTTTTCTGTCGCTAACAAAAGCGAGTTTTTGCAAACGTCAGAAAACAAATCGTTGCCATGGAAACGATGTTGATATATTTGTGGGCTCTATGCCGGTAGGCACTCAGCCCCCAACCTATTGGTCGGCTGCTGCTCCATAAAATTCAAATACTAGAATATGTTTTGTTTTTTTTGGACAAGCTTACGTTTTGGAATAAATGTCAGATGAGAGTTCCTACATTAAAAATATAATTCGTAACGATTATAAAGACTGTATAATAAATAGTGTTTTTTTTTAATTATATTTACAAACTTCCACATATTTAAATAAAAATAAATCTCCGAAACGTTTGTAAGCGCATAAATTCCGAACGACTGCACAAAATTGGATAATTTTTTTTCTTTGAGCTCTAGCATTATGAAATTTAGGTGGCAAGCGAGCTGTTTGAAAACTGAATGTACCGGGAATGAATGTATGGAATGCGGGAGGGGATCGGGGGAGGGGGGATAATTGATAAGTGCAAGCGCTACAGTAATTTCCCCTAATACCATGCGAGCGAAGCCATGCTGAAAAGCTAGTAAAAGATAAATTGAAGTTTAAAGACAACTATAACTTCGAAGTGGTCGAATTCCTGGGGTCCATCATAACGCATGACCCAGTAAAAGGAAAGCGCATCATAGCCGCTAACAACACATACTTCGCGTTGCTACCAGTGTTCAAATCCCGAAACATCCATAGAAAAACCAAAATAACCTTGTATAAAACAATTATTAGAACAATATTGGCCTGTGGATGTGAGGCGGGAACACTGAATGCAAAGTCTGCGGAACAGCTAGACACGTTTGAAAGAAAGGAAAGAAAGGTACTTCGAAGAATCCTAGAAGCGGTGTGAGAGGTAGAGGCTTGGAGGATCCGCCACAATAATGAACTCTATGACATCTACCAAGCTCCCAGACTCCACCCATTTAAGGCTCTAAAGACTAAGATGGGCCGGACATGTGCACTGAATGCCAAGCATACGAGTACCGAAGAAGGTTCTAACAAGACACCCGGGAGGAAACGAAAGGCGGGCAGACCTAGGCTGAGATGGGAGGATGATGTCAGGAAGGATGCAAGGGGATTTCTCCATGTTGCAGATTGGAAGACGACGGCCGAGGACAAAGGGCGGTGGAGGCTTATCCTGAAGGAGGCCAAGACTCGAAATGGGCTGTAGCGCCATTGAAGAAGAAGAAGAAAGTTTTATAAGCCTAAAAATCAATAAAGTATCAGACCTTTAAATGCTTTCAAGGGTACAATGTAGCAAATTAAATTGATTGTGATCGAAATTTATTAAAATATTTGTGCCTGAACTTCACAAAATAAAATAAAACACACGTTTTTGGGGCCATCCATAAATTACGTCACACGAATTTCATGATTTTTTTACCCCCCCCCCCCCCCCCGTCCCTGTCAAGTCGGTTTACGGACGATAATTTTACGCGATAACCTCACGAGCCGAACGCTTAAGCTGAACGCTTAGGCCGATCGTGCGTCTCTATCGCTTGTCTCGCTGAACGCGTAGGCTGAACGCTTGTTCCGCGCCCTCACTTGTACGCCCGGTTTAGGCGGAACGTGATATCGTGACAATGAGTCATGCTTTTTCGTGAATGTGGCCGGCGTTCATCGATATATAAGACGTTACCAGTCTGTAGATATTTGTATTAGTGTTATATCGTGATTTCCTCATCTTTGTGTGTGTTGATTTCTTCATCGTCATGTTTGTTGACTTTGTTTATTGATTTCCTCACCTTCATGTTTGTTGATTTGCTCATTTTCACGTTTCTTCACTGTTGACTGTAGGCTGTGTTGGTGATACATAATTATTTTTGTGATTTCCTCATTTATGGTATCGTATTCGTGTGTCCTTTCAGGTCCCCCCGACGTTGGCGATCACTGGTAAATGTATCTATCTTGCGCTGCCCGGAATAGCTTCTCCACACTTCTAATACCGGTCCACTCTCATGCATTTCAAAGACATTTGTCTCCTACCAGGCCCTCGGCGACCCTCTATCTTGCATTTTTATATTAATTGGAGCAAGTAATATTTCTCCCCTCGAAGTATGTGACCCAGACATAGACATATGAATATTACTCGACCTGCCCTAAGTGATAAAAGCATATTATTTCCCCCTACCCATACCGGTTCCAAATGGCCTCGAGCGAATCTAAAAAATGTGACGTCATCATTCTTGTGCCAACAAGCGTTGAGCTCTCATCAGAACATTTTACGAAATAACACGGCAAAAATGGTGGCTTGTTCTATGAAAACGTGTAAAAATGGAAGTGAAAAAGAGAATAAACCCAATTGTCGTATTACATTCTATAGGTAAGCATTATTTTAAGCTTATTCAGATCATATAATATGATCAGTTTTAGTAACACATACATATGTAGGCGTTTCTCTTTCGTAAGTAAATTATGAAACATTTGTAAAAGTGTCTTAACTAAAAACGGCAACAAAATATTCGACTCTGAAAACAGGTGAACTTTACTTTGCCGTATTTGGACTTCGCAAATTTGTTCATAACGTAAAAAGGTCTATTCATTCAAAATCAGATTTTACTTCTAAGAACTAAATGGTGATATTATATTATAATGCCTATATACATATGTAAGATTGATTTATTGACGAATCACATATTATCACAGTCATCTTCCCCCCTTCGCGTCCCGCTATGGTGGTTTTGTACCCCTCTCCTGTTTGTTCTCGTCTAGTAATATTCATAATATGTCTATGGGACCCAGATATGAAATTTTCCCGACTTTTACTAAAGAGAGCAGTTCTCTTTCTGCTCTAGCCTGCCTGAGAATTTCTGATCATGTCATGTGATGGTATGATTTATGTTAATTTTAAGATTTCCAAAAATTATATCCAATAGTGTTTATTTCATTTATTTCAACGCCATAAAATGGCTTTTACATTCAAGTAAACTCAAGTGAACAGAACCGTAAGCACGGGCTTCTTTCAATTAAGGCAAATTAAAGCAGTTAAGCGAAACCTACCAACGGAGGCGACTAAATTACTAGTCAATTCGTATGTCATTTCACGTCTAGATTATTGCAACGGAATATATGCCAGTCTTCCGAAATATCAAATCAATAAACTACAATCCGTTTTCAACGCTGCGGCAAGACTTATCACCGGCGTATCTAAATATTCCTACATTTCAGAGCATCTCAAAAATCTTCATTGGCTGAAATGTCCTGAAAGAATCCAGTTTAAGCTCTGCTGGATGGTATTTAAGTCCCTCAACGGAATGGCTCCGGCTTACTTATCGGAATTGTGTATTCCAGAAAATTCCAATTCTCGACAGTTAACCCTGAGATCAGCAGCGTCATCAGCTTTCGGAAGGTTAAAGGAACCAAAGCGTTCACCAGATACTAAGTTCGGTGAGCGCGCTTTCGCTTCCTAAAGCCTGGAATGGACTGCCACACGACTTAAGGATGATCACAAATTCAGCGGAATTTAGAACTAAACTTAAAACCCACCTTTTCAGACAGTCACACACTTAAATTCAAAAACATTTCACCTTAACCTTCAATGCCCGCGACATTGTAAAAATAACTCATTTGTTAAAAAAAAAAAAAAAATAAACTTAAAAAAAAAATAAATAAAAAATAAATAAATAATAAAAAAAATAAATAAAAAAAAACTCGGTTGTAAGCGTTATGTAAGGGTCATTTCATGAAGATTCCCTAAAGACTCCTAAATTCTCCAGTCTCTCAAAATAAATACAACTCTACTTTTGCCACTAATCTTTTAATGTAAATTCATGCAATGTCCAGTGTTTTAAATATAATGCCCTCCGCGTGCAAGACCGTATCTTCTGCAACTATCTTAACGTATCTATTAACTTTCTAATTTCTCGGAAGTGACCTGCCAGGTAAGTATGTTTCTGTATCTGTTTGTAAATAGTTAAATTAGATAGAACCTACGAATTAATAATAAGCTGTACAGCGCCCTTGAGGTGATTTTTCACAAAAACGGCGCTCTACAAATTATCCAATTATTATTATTAAGTGTTTGTGATACAATTATGTGTTACAACCAAAAAAATAATAAAGTGGAAACTTGTGGAAGAGAACATATTAAAATAACAAAACATTATATTTACGCTGAATAAAAATATGTAAGTGAAGGTGACTTGTTAGCAAGTAGAATCGAAGAATCGAGCAAATTCAAGTAATTATACCTATTCATACATTCACATTTATTTGGAAATTATAAATAATTTACTACAGAGTTTATTGTTACCTTAAATTGCTTAACATTGCTTGAAATGACTGGACACGCATAGTTGGCAAATTAGCTCTGTTATTTTAGGGCTGTCAGGAGATTTAATAATAATTATGAATTAATATTGTTCGCGGACAAATGGTTTAGAATCTTCTCTAAGTTGGAGAGATGTGTGTTATTTTCATAACACAGTTAGAAACAACAGCTGAAGTGGTTTAAATATAAAACAGAACGGTTTCCTACGAAAGCAAGCACGCGTTGGAAAAAAAGAAAACAAACGATAGACAGACGCCATGCGCTGCGGAATGTTTGTTTTTTGTTTTCAATTTTTGTTTGCTTTTTCGAATTTTGTTTTTGTATTCAGGGAATGTTTCCCTCCGTGATCGGAATTTGAAATTGTAGACTCTTGGCCATTAATCAGTGAATAGTTTTACCAACTTGGAACAGATGTACAAAGTTAATTTGTGAAGTCGGGGCGTCGCTACTTGCTTAATTAATCAGTTTATTTGTGAGTCCTATAATTTCTAAATCCTTCTTGTCCGAGTTTTTGACAAAATAATCTGAGTACATCTAGATATCTTGATTACTATTTGAGACATAAGACTAACCTAAAAATTAAGGTTGGGTTAAAACCCCTCGAATGGCAGGAGACCATATTTGTCCCAGCTCACTTGCGTCACATATAAACACCGTAACTCCCTTGTTATCAAAGTGAGAATTATGTTCTAAACTACGTTAGAGAGGCAAAACACCACGCGTTATAGTCTAATCTAAAAAATAACGACCGTAAAAGAAAAATGTACACCTTTATGAAACCAAAGTTTTGAATCGCAATTTGAAAAAAAAATTGAAACTTTGATAATTTTTTAATAATTATTTTTATATGAAAAGACAAAAAAGTGAGGTGACAATAATATTTGAAATACATTTGTTTAATACAATATTTAGGTGTTGTTATTTTTTTTCGTCATCAGTAATTTTAGTTAGAAAAAACGTGAGGTGAGCCATTTTAAAACTTTTTTATGTTTGCAAGCAAAATTTTTATATTTTGAAAAATATATGTTTATTTTAAATAATAAAATTTGAAAGCGTATTCTATCACCTTTCAAAATTTTGGAATATCATCAGAAATATTCCACTTATTTGCATTTTATTGTAAAGCGGAAATATTTTGACCATCTGAAAAATACGCGGAAATTTTGAAGGGTTAAGTGGAACGTTTGCGCGGCCCCTTTCGGCCGTTTCATGCAAATGCTAAATTTGGATTTGTGATCAAAATACCCAACCAAACTGAAAAATTATTTTTGCAATCAAAAGGTACATCAAATGTCTAGTACGGGTGTGAGCTACTTTATTTATTTTTGCTTTAAATTACAACATAAAGGCCATTCAAGATTTTAGTGTTTCATGATTTTAGAGGCAACTCGGGCAATTATTTGTGAGTTAATAAAAAACAATAAAAAAATAATTTTACTGTATTTATCAGAAATATAATGAAGTATAAAATAAAAAATAAAAATTAAGAAGAAAATCATTTTGAAAGGTGTAAATTTAAAATACAAAATACTATTTACGTTCGGTCTAGTTCAGTTGAATCGTATGTAGGTATTCTAATAATAAAAAAGCATAACCCAAAAATGAAGTTTATTGAATAGTGTTAGGATTCGTTCAGCATCCATGGTTATGAAATATAGAGTGATCGCCTATGTGACTTTAAGGTGGGGGGGGGGTAAGGTTTTAAAGGCAAAAAAGGCATATTTTCATGATTTTTTTTGGGGATATGAATAATGTTGGCTTATTTCTTTTATATAAACATTATATTATGATATCTAAAATATCTTTGAATTTTTTTTTTATTAAAAATATTAATAAATAAGTCCGTGAGAGCGAATCTCCGGAGGCGCCTCGAAAAAAAGGTGTTATGCGGTGAACATCATAACTCGTTAACGAATCATTTGGAACAAAAGAATTTAAATGAATTTAAAAGGTGATACGTGTTCTCAGGTAGTGACGAAGCGTTTTTTTTTTATTATTTTTTTCTTTTTGCAGCATATTTGTTATTATAAAATGGAAAAAATGGTTTTAAAAAAAAAAAACTCTTTGTCACTACCTGTTGATTTATGTGTACTAATAGTATACAAAATTTCAAAAAGATCGGTTAAGTAAATTTAGAGTTATAATGTTCACGAAATTTAAAAATTTATTTGCCAGAAAATCGATTTAAAGTTTTGTTATACTCGAAATATACATGAAAAGAGCAAGAGAGCCGGTCGCTTGAAATGCTGTATATTCGTAAGTTTTGCTTCGATTTACTTGAAATTTTGATACAATACAATACAATCTAGACATGTTGTAAATTTAGAAAAAAAAATATTTCAATAATGAGTTTTAAAACCTTACACCCCCCCCCCCCCCCCTTAAGGAGTGTGGTATCAATGTGAATGAAGCAAGGAGTATGTACCAAGACCGAGTTGTTTAGCGGCCTATCCTCTTTGCCTACGCTTTTAGAAAAAGGCGTGATGGTTAATTAGTTGCTTCATATTCGGGGTTAAAAAAACAGCCATGGTTGTCAAGATAGCAAGATAGGTACAATGGAGATAAGTAGGTACTCGTCTATCTTGTTATTTGGGAGATTGGTTCGTTGACGCCAGCTATTAATCAATTAGTTTTCCATCATCCTGGCTCATCCAGTCATACCGCAAAGTGACATGTTGTCATCTCTTCACACCAATTTCACTTAAACGCCTAACTGCACAGATCAAAAAACAAGACGTCAGTGCCTAAATGCGAATTAAATTCTGGAAGTCTTTGATAACCCGACAATTTTTTAGACGATCTACTAAAATTACTAGGTAGGTACTATATATCAACTCTGTAATAGCCAGAAAAGAAGAGAATCACAATATTATTTACAAGCAGGGCTGGGCAAAATACATGCTTTGCTGTAATTAAAATACAAATTACTTTTTCGCATTTATTTGAAATACGAAATACAAAATACTTTTAAGACGTGTATTTGAAATACAAAATACAAAAGACAGTATTTTAACCATTTCTTTTATTTCAAATACGAAATACAAAATACATTTGGTTTTGAAGAAAGAACCTTTGTTTTAGAACCTTTGGTTGCAATAAATTGTCGTAAATGCCCTTATCTAATGTAGGTTTTACACCATCTATTTTTCAGCCCAATTCCCGTATAGATACCAAAGACAATTTTTTTCGCTTTACGCGATCGCTATTTTCATTTCTACGATTTCAGTTGGCATCACAGCAAACAACTTGGTTCACGTGTTGTTTGCGGTGATGCCAATTGAAATCGTAGATATGAAAATAAATATGAAAAAGCGTTTGTCTGGGTCTTTGCGGCGGATGCGTCTGCCGGATCGGGAGAGACCGGTTGAGGGAGACCCTTTCACCTCTCTAGTTGGAATTTCCCGACCCAATGCTTGCACCGCAGTGGGATGGATTCATACATCCTGGCTCACTGATCCGTAGATTCCTACTCACCTCTCATACCTTTTTATTTCCAGAACTTTCTCTCTTCATTTACCTAAAATTACCCCCAACACTTCATCTACGAGTTAGGATATGCCCTGAGGGAAATTATTATCCGAAGCATTTCGGGATTCCTACTTTGATGAGCCACATTCTCTTGTTTGTTAGACTTTACATTATTTCTTTAAATTTCAGGTGCCACCAAGACTGACGGCGGGAAATACGTCCCTCGCGCCATCTTGCTTGACCTGGAGCCAGGAACAATGGATGCCGTCAGGTCCGGAGAATACGGCCAGCTCTTCCGTCCAGACAACTTCGTCTTTGGCCACTCTGGAGCTGGTAACAACTGGGCTAAGGGGCACTACACGGAGGGAGCAGAGCTCGTGGACTCTGTCTTGGATGTCGTCCGCAAAGAGTGCGAAAACTGTGACTGCCTCCAAGGATTCCAACTGACCCACTCCCTCGGCGGAGGCACTGGATCTGGAATGGGGACCTTGCTCATGAGCAAGATCAGAGAGGAATACCCTGACAGAATCATGAACACTTATTCTGTTGTACCGTCCCCGAGAGTTTCTGACACTGTTGTAGAACCATACAACGCAACGCTATCCATCCATCAGCTCATCGAAAACACAGACGAAACTTACTGCATAGATAACGAAGCGCTGTACGACATCTGCTACAGAACTTTAAAACTGCCGAATCCTGGTTATAAAGACTTGAATCATCTCGTTTCTTTGACAATGTCTGGCGTTACGACTTGTCTGCGTTTCCCTGGACAATTAAATGCGGATTTGAGAAAGCTAGCCGTGAACATGGTGCCGTTTCCTCGTCTGCATTTCTTCATGCCTGGTTTTGCTCCACTTACATCCATCAGCAATCAGCAGTACAGGGCATTGACGGTTCCCGAGCTGACCCAACAAATGTTTGATTCTAAGAACATGATGGCTGCTTGCGATCCTCGGCACGGGAGATATCTGACTGTGGCTGCTATTTTTAGGGGGCACATGTCAATGAAAGAGATAGACGAGCAAATGATTCACATACAGAACAAGAATTCAAGTTATTTCGTTGAATGGATCCCGAATAACATGAAAACCGCCGTTTGCGACATTCCTCCGCGTGGTTTGAAGATGTCCGCCACGTTCATTTGTAATTCTACAGCTATTCAAGAGTTGTTTAAACGCATTTCTGAGCAGTTTGCCGCCATGTTTAGAAGGAAGGCATTCCTTCACTGGTACACCGGAGAAGGGATGGATGTTTTGGAGTTTACAGAAGCTGAGAGCAATATGAACGACCTTATTTCTGAATATCAGCAGTATCAAGAAGCCACGACGGATGACGACTCGGGCTCCGTCATCGATGATATGGAAGCTGAGGGAGTGAATGATGACGATTGCTAAATATCTTTTTGTCATAATTAGAATACGTTTTAATACTAAAATATACGCATTTCAATTACTAATTAATACATATTATGGTTCATTATTATGTAATAAAGGCATAGACTTCCAAATTGATGACAGACTTGATCAAATATGAAAACTGGGTATCATTTTTCTGACATTACTGTTTAAATTTTTAGTTAGGCAGGAACTTTATCGCTTGCCCGAATTCTTTACACAATCAGTTCAGATTTTGAAAAATAACACTTAAATTCAAAGCAAATTTGAGTTCATCGTACCAGATTGCACGCGGGACTAACGAACTCAAAGCACAAATAACCGAAATTAGCATGTTATTTTAAGAGGGGGGGGGGGGGGGTAACGTTTTAAAACTCATTTTTTAAATTATTTTTTTTTCTAAATGTACAATATATGTCGAGAGTATTGTGCTATAATTTCAAGTAAATAGGAGCAAAACTAACGAAGATACAGCATTTCAAGCGACCGGCCCTCTTGCGCTATTTAAGTATATATTTCGAGTATAATAAAACTTTAAATTGATTTTCTGGCAAACAATGTTTTTTAGTCCGTGAACATTATAACTCAAAATCTACTTGACTGATCTTTTTGAAATTTTGCACACTATTTTTACACATAAATCAACAGGTAGTGACGGAGAGTTTTTTTTCCATTTTTTTCCATTTTATAATAACAAATTCACCGAAAATTTTAGCAAAAATCGCATTTTTTACATCAACATGCTGCAAAAAAAAAACGCTTCGTCACTACCTGGAAAAACATATCACCTTTTAAACCCATTTCGATTTTTTTGTTTCAAATGATTCGTTAACGAGTTATGATGTTCACCGCGAAACACCTTTTTTTCGAAGCGCCTGCAGAGATTCGCTCTCACGGACTTATTTATTGATATTTTTAGTAATTTTTTGTTTCAAAGATACTTCAGATGAGGTGTATTTAAAAGAAATAAGCCAACATTATTCATATCTCCAAAAAAAATCATGAAAATATGCCTTTTTTTCGCCTTTAAAACCTTACCCCCCCTTAATAGAATTTTATTTTCTGAGGTCCAAGAACAAGTTTGAAACGCGATGTATGCAAACAGTGCATCTGCGGGATTACTGCATTGGGGTCAACTCCAATTACGATACATATCAGTGGCGTAACTATAATATCTGAGACCCGTGGCAAATTCATTGAATGGGCCCCCCGGTAAAAATTGTCACGTTGTAAGGGCCATCCATAAATTACGTCACCCGAATTTCATAAATTTTTAACCCCCCCCCCCCCCCCTGTCCCTGTCACACATCGTCACATTTGTGAGACCCCTCCCCCCTAGTGTGACGTCACATATTTTGCAATTTAACATAATTTTTTTTTTTGCGTTTTAATAATTTGGATTTTTACATGTGATGTCACAGAACTGATGACCCCCCCCACACACACAATGTCACACTTCTCTCCTCCCCCCCCCTTAATATGTGACGTAATTTATGGATGGCCCCTAATTGAATTTTAATAAATCGCTTAAGAAGTTACCCAACAGTATTACTAATATTGTGTGCGTTTTGTTGAATATCTAATAAATTTTATTTTCAAAAGCATTGGTATTACATATTTATAATTAAATAATAATTTAATCTTTACAAGATATTTATCAATAAAATTCTTTTCTCCGAGCTTTCTGTTCTGCCAAAGTATCAATAACGTCATCAAAGTTTAAAGATCGGACCATAGAATTTTCAATAGACAGAATAGCCAAGTTACGTAGCCTGTCTTGTCCCATTGAGTTTCTTAAATAGGTTTTTATTAAGTTAAGTTTGGAAATTGCTCTTTCAGCGCTAGCTGAAGTCACAGGAATTGTAACAAATAACATTAATGGAGTACATACTTCAAGAAAGCTGCACATCATAAAAAGATTATTTATTATTAATAAATCAGAAAATGAATAATTTTTACTAAATTTTGTTAAAAACGTTAGGTTACTTCTGAGCTCGCGGCCTCTCGGGCCAGGGCCCCAGTCCCCGCGGGGATTTTGCCAGCCCTGCCACCCTAAAGTTACGCCACTGATAAATATAAACGTTTTGTTGCATAAATAGTAGGTAAGTACCTATCCAACACGACGGGTAGTTATTTTTGTGTTACGTAGAATCTTACGTATGCAGTCGGGGCATAGCTTCTGCGGCTTGCAAATAATGGTTTGTTCGTTAGTTCTAAGGTTCGTAGAAAATGCGTTTGGCAAGGTTAACTAACCGATGGGGTAGAGTAGAGCGGTGATTGGCTAAAAATTCGTGACGTAGCTTGAAGTCCAAGTTCCACTGGGAGATTTGAATTACTGCAATACAAATGGCAGTTTTTACTTCAAACGAGGTGTGTAGAAGCAAAGGCAGCAATCTCCACTTTCGTTTTTTTGAAAAAAAAGGCAAAAAACACATTGATATCTTTGCCTTTGATACACATTTTTAAACTCTGATTTTGATGGGAGAAAGCTGAGTTTGTAACTAGCCAGATTTGCAAATTGAATTTAGGTTCTCAAAAGGAAATTGCAAATTGAATTTAGTTTCGAAAAAGGCCAGAATGAGCTAACATTGTTAAATACATTTTTTACGAACCATGCTTCGAAATGTTTATTTTTAAGTAGGTACTAACTTACGAGTAGATACCGTAAAACCTACTTAGAAACCAACATTTTTAATATCATATTATGAGAATAAATTAATATAAGTTTGATTATCGATGGTTTTTATAAATCTTAAAAAAAGAGTTCACATTTATTTGTTTACTTTTAAACTAGATCGATAAATTGTATTAATTTTAGTTCATAAGTATTATTTTGTTAAACCAATCCGTTATATATTACACTTCGACCAAGGGTATACTAGGTCAATGATATTACACTATCATTTTACTTATAATAAAATTATGTAAAACTAGCTGTTTTATAAACTTGACTGAATTTCTTTGTGCAAAAAATACAAATAAATAATGAATTTTTTGCAAGTTTTGTAAGTTATTTTATAACCTAACCCTGTGACTATTGCAAATCCCGCACCCTTTTCAAATTCCGCGGGATCGCAGGACAGAATCTAGAAATCCCGCGGAAACGGACGGAATTTGCGGGATTTTAATGGGATATCAAATTAAAGGGAAATAAAGCCAACATTTCTTATACATTTGTAATTATTTGGTATCGGTTATCTTTGATACCAATATATTAACAAATTTCCCAATGTGGAGGGGCGGGTGTGGGTACAGCCGCCCCAGGAACCATTTATTGGATAACCAACATCTCCGTGGTGGTGAACCAAGTTGTTCGCTGAGTTTAGTGACTTAGCAGGGGTGTCCGGGAACATGGGGTGAGATTTGTCTAGGTCTTGGCTGCGGATGCATCTGTCCATTTGCTGCATGGTGGGCCGGATCAGGGTGACCCACGCCCTCGCTGTCTATATCAACGCCCCCTAATTTTCTCCAGGGTCTTCTACTGCCGCTCTGAAAGTCTCAAACGCCCACAAGGGGGCGTTATCGCCCACGTTGAGAACCTGTGACATACACCATGCACGCGTTCAAAATCGACTTCCGAGTCATAATCATTAGGATTTAGGATGTGTTCAAAAACCAACTGGGCATTTTAAATTCAAATGAATAATTGATAGAACAACGTGCGATGGATGCCAGGCGCTTTGTAAATAACCTGAGTTTTTTTTTCAATCAAATATATAAATTATGATTTTAGCGCCCCCTAAAACTGCCGCCCGGGCAGGCGCCCTGGTTTATCCCCTAGATCCGGGGCTGAAAAAGACCCTCCACACAGCACTCCCAAAGATGACATAGGCCTTAAGGGAAATTATTTTCCTAAGGGCCTTCTGCGTGGAGCTAATTCAAAAAAAAAAATTATGAAAAAAGGTAATGATAAGGTCATATAGTTAGTCATATAATAATTCTTTTCGTTTCAATCATCTTTGGTACTAGAAATATTATAAACAAAAACTCTTTTTTTCCCATGACTTTTCGCCCCAAATGAGTGTTCTAACCAAACAAAAACGTAGTTAATAAATAAGAATTTGTTAGAAAAAGATCTTAAAAAAATATTTTAAATATGTCACTTTCACTGACAGTGTTCTCCGAAGCCAATGGAGATCATTCAAATTGGTAGTAGTAATATTAAGATAAGACATTGAAAACGTAACGTAATAAGTTTAGAAGATTTTGGTAAAAAAAAATCAAGAGGGTGTGCAAATTTAAAATTTTAGAAGTACGCGGGATAAAATATTTCTGAAATCCCGCGGGATTGCAGGATGCGGGATTGCAAACCCTACCATTGACCTCCCCTTCAAGCATCAGTCAAACACAGCATTAGAGCTGGTTTACACTCAGCTATCAAATATAAAAGATCATAGCACGCCAAATAACGCTCTCCATACAATCCCTTCAGATCGTTCACACCTAAGCGTTTTTAAGCGCAGATCAATCATAGACAATACACATCTCAGACGTAACCGCTCCAGACGCGATATCCCAGAAGATAAGGCCCTCCGTTCATGGAGATACTTACAAACTACGTGATTGTGACACAACCACAAGTACCCTGCAGATGTACTACTTTTTAAAGCTGGTTTCCGTACACGGCGCTACCCGAATTATACTGAACTTGATCATTTTTCACGTGCAGCCGTGGAGTTAACACGATGTCGAACGATGTCAAATGACTTTTTTCCAACATTAATCTATGCCTTCTTCACTAAATCCTTTCTTGCGTATTCTGGTAATGTAAAGTTATGTAAACACGCATTTTTTTTCACTTCCAGAACAAATCTAACATTACTTTCATGTTCAGACGCCATTTCTGTCAAACGTCAAACGAAAGTAGTAGACACGAATGCTACAACGCGTAGCGCGCTACCAGCACCGTCGTTAGCGCGCTACCGACTTCAACCTGACATCCGTCGCATAGCGCCGAACACCAGCAAAATTGTATGGCGGGTACCCACGAGCGGTGTGCGTGCTACGCGCATCAGGCTCGAATAGCTTGTAAGTAGCTCCTTGTACGGAGGCGCTTACTCTCCCCTTCTCCGACTAAAACAGGAGAGGGGGTCATTGTAATTACGGAGCTGCCTAGACCCGTGTATGACAGATGTCAAGTTGACAGATTTCAGTACAAAAATTATGCATTCCGTTGCCGCTCCCTAATTCGACTGACCCCCTCTCCTACCACAGGAAGAAATATTTGATAGCCTCGTGTGAAATAACAAAAGATAAGCGCTCGCGAATCAACAGATATCTGCTCGCAGATATATAGCTCAGTGTGAACTAAGCATTAAAAGCACGAGCACTTATCTGTTGTACCGCGAGCGCTTGTCACGCCACGCTATCAAATATTTATTACGGTGACCGGACAACTCGGAATGAAACCAACTCAAAACCATCTCAGATAAGTCATTTAGAGTGATAAAAAATATAAACCTATATATATATATATATATATATATATATATATATATATATATATATATATATTAAAAAAAATAAAATTGGTTAAATAGGTTTCGTTAGGTTAGGGTTATCGGCTAATTTAAAATTATTTTTTTCATAGCTTTTTTTTAAGTGAAACTTCTTTAGCGGCGTTCGTGATTCGGAATTTGGATGAAACGGAAATTACGCATTAGCACCTGCGAAGCATCACACTGCGTTCATTGGTCGATTTGTTATGATGTCACTTTTAATGGCATTGGTTGAGATATAAAACGGAAATGACGCTAGATCCTAGGTCTGCGCTCATTGGCTGCTTTGATTATGACCTCACTTTTCAAGGCTTGAGATTGTTTTGGTAAAGTTTTGCTTCTACCGTGTGTGAACTGCACTCGTATTTTATGACTTTTCAAGGAGGCGTTGAGTTGACTTAGAGAGCTGCCACGAAATATCATTTCTTTGTACTGGATCTGTCTTAGGTATGAGTAAGACAGGTCTGTATGAGATTGTATGGCGAGCGTTATTGTGCGGAGATGATCTTTCGTAGCTAAGTCTGTCGGTCCCATTACGTGCTATCCGCTGTTATAAACTAACGTGTGTCACTTATTTCTTAAGTTCCCCTTTTCTTTAGTATAAGCATGAACACAAACCCATAATTAAAAATGTGTGGATTACTTACAATTTATTTTTCTGTTTCTCATTTCTGAAAATCGAACAAAATGATTTAAGGGGGGGGGGGGGGGAGGGGGTAAAGGCGAAAAAAAGCATTTGTTCATGATTTTTTTTTGGAGATATGAATAATGTTGGTTTATTTATTTTATATTAACGTTATAGTATGACATCTGAAGTGTCTTTGAATTTTTTTTTTAATTAAAAATATCAATTAATAAGTCCGTGAGAGCGAATCTTCGGAAGCGCCTCGAAAAAAAATTGTTATGCGGTGAACATCATAACTCGTTAACAAATCATTTGAAACAAAAAAGTCGAAATGCAATTAAAAGGTGGTATGTTTTCCTAGGTAATGAAAAAGCGTTTTTTTCGATTTTTTTTGCAGCATGTTGAAGTCATAAATGGGATTATTGCTCAAATTTTCGGTGAATTTGTTATTATAAAATGGAAAAAAATGGTAAAATAAAAAAAAAAAAACTCTTCGTCATTACCTGTTAATTTAATTAGAGCTAAATTGTCAAATCTGAAACGGATTGGCAGAGGGTGTTGTAACTTAGTTCATATTTTTATATGAACTAAGTGAAGCACTTTTATTTGAAGTTCATCAAAGAAGGCATAAATTTATGAATTTTCTTACCAATTTGCCATAATGGATGATTGACTCATTTAAGAATCATAAACATTGATAAACATAAGCTAACGATTTCAATAAGGGCCTGATCACACTGGTTGGTGCCGGTCTTGTGAGATCAAGTAGAAAGATAATCAAAGTTTGTTTGATTGCGCAAAGTTTATAGTGTATAACAATGGTTGATTCATTCATTCAAGAGAGTTTCTACCGCTTCCATGTTTCCAATTTTGACAATGTTCAACGTGGTAATTACCGATGAATTTACCAGCTTAGAAATAAATATTTGTACGCCCAGAACGCTGAGGGTCTAGTAAACAAAATTTAGTTATACTAATGCTAACGAGATAAATCGCTGGATCATGAAGGATTTAAAAGGGAAAAAAAATACGTTGGTAGATAGCAGCTAAATGTTTCATCTCAGACAAACCCGGTCTAAACAAGTCTAACAAAGGGGCCTACAACTTATTAGAAAAACAAAATATAAGTGGAAGGAGATCGAAATATTAAATAATTAGGGAGAGGATGGTCAATCTATCTAAGCTTTCCAACGTGGTTTAATCTGCTTATATGAATGGAATTGGATGGTATCAAGGTATGAATGCAGATTTACAGCTGAAGTCCGAAAGATTAATAATTATTCGAAGCATAATTCAATCCTTGTGATGTTTCGAAATCAAATTTAGAATTTTCGAAATGTTTCGATTATGCCCATCCCTACACCAAATGGGACGATTATTCTAGTTCACTGAAAGATCGCCAGGGGCAGGCGGCCATACTTTTTCTAGTTTTTTGACGTTTGAATACCGCATACAAACCGATATAAAATTTTAAAAATGGTTTCTTCCGAAATTTACGATGATATGAAACTGTGAGTCTCTTTTAAGATTAAATACAAATATGTGTACCTTAATTTACAGCCAGACAGGGTCAAAAACGACTATCAAATTGATTTTATGATCATTCTATCGCCCTTCGATTTCGGTTCTGTTTTTTGTCGTCAATATTGTACATATTGTAAACAGTAATATTCTGTCATATTTGGCATTAATTCAAAGCTAAATGTCATCTCATTACTCTGTAATATTTCTTGCTTTGAACCTTACGTTGGAATTTATTTTATTTTTAATTATTTGAGTTCATGTTTATTAATTGGATTATTTTTGACAGATTCATAACTCCGGATAATTTTTACGTGGAACCGACCATAAATCCTCAGGAAGTATTGGTGATCGACAGATCAACGGGAAAAATTAGCGTAATAGGTAAGAAAATTACATGTAATATCAAAAATACAGTTTCAAACACTTTATGTTGTCATTATGTATTCATTGCTTGGCAACCCTCGACCTCGACTCGCGCTACGAGTCCAGAGGTCGTGGGTTCGAATCTCGGCGTGCGCAAATACTTTTTTTTATGTTTCGGTAAAGTTCTACTTACACTACAACCACTGGAGCGATTATGGTCGAAAAATAGACCACTTTTATTTTTTTGCGATTGATGCGGTCCAAAATTCGACCACATTTTCCTACCTTATTTAACATTTATTAAAAACATTTATAGCGTCAGGGCAGTCCAACTTTGAATGAACAATTTTATATAATAAAAGGAGATCAAACATTATTCGCCTTTCAGATAATTTCGATAGGTTAAGTTCACTGCGTAAATTGACATAATTGATTTCAATAATAGGAATACCAATTTTGAAATTAATTAAACGTAAAAATTTATTTTGAATTTTTTTCAGTTTGTAAACAATGAGAGTTGAAATGAGGACACCAAATGCTTGAATTGTATTCAACCTGACTTCTAACCAAAGACAAAATAGTAATTTTATGGTTTTTATGTTATTGAAGTCTTATTATCAATTTTTTCAATATTTTATATCAATTATTGAAAACAATTAAGTGAAAATAACATTTATAATACACTAGCTGGTACCCGGCATGCGTTGCAATGCCATCCAAAGAAATAAATTGATTCTCCCTGCATGTCCTTTCCCATAAGTCCCCATTCACCTCCCGAGTCCCCTTTCCCTCCCACGTTCTCCTCCTGCGTTCCTCTTCCACCTTCCCCGCCTTCCCCCTCCCCCATCACCCCTCCCACGAAGCCCATTTCCCCCGTTTCCCACCCCCTCCTGCCTTTCCTCCCTGCCGCTAAAATATATGAAATACACACATTTTCATGAATACAAATTTCATAATGCCAGAGTTTACCATTATATACAGCCTATAACCTTCGCAGGCGTGCGCACAACAAATCACCAAAGTTTCCAATCGGATTAACGGTATGGCAGCGCATAAAATGCGAACAAACAAACAAACATTAATTTTTATGTATAAGATTTGTCTTATAAAATATGTATTTTATTTTTTCTTTATTGGTAATTTTTGTTAGAAAAAACGTTAAACGGTGAACCATTTTTAAAACTTTTTTATGTTTAATTAATTATATGATTATTTCTAATAATAAAATTTGAAACAGTAATTCATCTTTTAAAAACAGCTTTTTTTGGATACATTCAGAAATATTTAGTTTTTGAATTTTATTTATTTATTTATTTATTTATAAATAAACGCCCTTTTTCGGGGCTTTTACATACATAGCATAGAAAAAACATTTTATTGTACATAACTGAACTGCCTCAATAACAATATTTTATATTTATTCAAAGATAAATTGAAGATGTCCACTGACTTGGTATAATTGTTTCCCTCCATTAGTATTCTGGGCAAAGAGGAATACATATGGTAGTTAGTCCCAGAATTTCTGCACTGAAATAAATCCTGACTTCTAGTATTACGAAGTGGAATTCGGAAGCTTATCAATTCAAGTAATACCGGACTATCAACTAAATCATTTAGAATTTTATATAAAAATACCAAGTCAGTGAAAATTCTTCTGTCTGACAATTTAAGCATGTTCATATCGTTTAAAATTGTGTTGTAGTTTAACATATTTGCTGGAATACCCATTTTAAAATTTAGAAAACGTAAGAATTTGTTTTGTATTCTTTCAACAGCTTGTACGTGCATATTATAATGAGGATTCCAGACAGGAGAATTGTACTCAATGCAAATTATTGCAAAGCGGAAATAATCTGATTATCTGACAAAATATGCTCGAGGCCTGAGGGTATAATGGCTGGCATGATATCTGACTACACCAGGTGGATATTTCCAGCATTTTAGATTACCTGCCAATGGACAATTTTTATCTTAAAATATAAAAAATAGTTTTTCTTTGGTTATCCCTTGTGCTTCCCTAAACCATTCTTCCAATTGTGAAGAAATTTTGGCGATTTGTTTTACGCATGCCCGCGAAGGTTTCTATGGATAATGGTGAGCTCTGGCTTTATGAAATTATTTCCTATGCCATTCATCTGATTTTTTTTTTTTTACAAGAGCTCCACACAGGAGGCCCTGAGGAAAATAATTTTCCTCAGGGCCTATGTCATCTTTGGGGACGCTGTGTGGAGGGTTTTTTAAGGAAAGGAAGGGAAGGAGAGTTCTGGGAAGGAAAAGGGTTTAAGGGGCGGGTAGGATCTGGGGTTCAGTGTGTCCTGGTCATCCGCCTCCAAGACCTATACAAACCTCACCCCATGAACCTGGGCACCCCTGCTAAATCACCAAACGTAGCGAACCACTTGGGGTGACCTATGGTGACTTGAGGTGGGAATGGGTACCGGCGGTACCCATTCCCACCTCCCAAATTGATTGCAATGAAACTTTTGTGAGTTGTTGTGCACACGTCCGCGAAGGTTTTTATATATACTGGTGCGTTTTGAAATTTATAAAAGAATACATTTTAATTATTTGTGATTAAATTTTAGATTTGAATATAAAGCGTGGTGTTTTCTCTTTCTAACACCGTTTAGACAATATTTCTAACCACTATAGTAAGGGACACAACGATTTCTATGAGACCTGTATGAGTTGTTCCGAAAACTGAACAAATTAGCCTGAGGGATTAAGACCTCGAATTATCGAAAGGTTTGTTTTTTTTTTGTTCCATGACAGTTGATCCGCCGACAATTGGCCCCCCGGCGTACTTATATACAATGTGCAGGCGGTTTAGAGAAAATACGGTATACCTAATTACACAAAATATAACTAAGTGACCCCAATGGATGTGCAGAGAGGATGTGCCGCCAAATAACAAAAATATAAAAGATATTTTCATTCAAAAGCATCGAGGAAAAATCTGTTTCTCTGTGTGCATAAATTCGTTTGACATTCATACCAATTTATTATTAACCCATTGGCCACAAACCCCGGCAGCTTGCCGGGTTAGAGTAAGTCTGCAAAAAAAACGAGCATGACAGCAACATTTTTTAATAAAATTTTAAATGCCAAACGCTCTGTAGGTAATTAATCATTCATTTCGTAGAATTGGCAATAATATGTTTCTCATGTTTTTTCCCTGATATTTGTGTTTCAAGTTTTGTATGCAGCCAGCCGCCATTTAATTTCCTTCAAAATTGCGAGTGGTTCTAGGCTTTTGGCAGTGACCCTGCACGTCCCTGATTGCTTTGCGGACTATCATACCAAATTATTTTATTATTTATTAGGACATATGTTTGTAAAAAACAAAAATTATCAAGAGCTGGTTCACACACAGCTATAAAATATAAAAGATCATCGCACGCCTAATAACGCTCTCCATACAATCCCTTCAGACCGTTCACATCTAGCGGTTTTGAGCGCAGATAATCATAGACAATATACATCTTACAACGGAACCGCTCCAGAGGCGATATGTCAAAAGATAAGTCTCTCCCTCTCCGACGAAAACAGGAGAGGGGGACATTGTAATTACGGAGCTGCCTAGACCCGTGGATGACAGATGTCAAGTTGACAGATTTCAGTACAAAAAATGTGCATTGCGTTGCCGCTCCCTAATTCAACTGACCTCCTCTCCTGCCACAGAAAGAAATATTTGATAGCGTTGTATGAAAGTACAAAATATAAGTGCCCACGGTTCAACAGATATCTGCTCGCAGATTTATAGCTCTGTGTGAACGAGCTTTAATGCTCGATTTACGAATATTATGTTTTTTTGTAACTTTATGAATAAAAATGTGAAAAAAAAATTACGAAAAAAGAGAAGGTTATATTTGTATCCTTATTGACACATATTTTAATATTTTTAAAAATTTTATTTTTATGTTTTTATTTACCTTAATCCAATATGTAAACAAATTTAAAGAAATTTATTCTGAATGTATGTTCAAAAGTTACAATAGATTTAGTACACCAATTCAGGTTTTCAATTTTTGGTACAAAATTAATTATGTGGCCGATGGGTTAATAAGGGTATTTTTGAAGTTGATTTTACATTTGAAATTGGTAAATAATGCAAAAAAAATTATTATTTTATAGTAAACTAGCTTTTCCCCGCGGCTTCGCTCGCATGGTATTACGGGAAATTACTGTAGCGCTTGCACTTATCAATTATTTATCTCTCTTCCACTCCATCGTTATTATATGAAGTTATCACATAAAATTATCGTCCGTAAACTGACTTTACAGACAGCTAATTTTTTATATCGATATTTGACCAGAAGTCATCACCGCGCGGTTTTCGAAATATCGTCCCACGTTCAACAGGTGAAACTTTGAATTTATGGCTTCTTGTTGAAATCTTGTCTTCCAGAACATTCCAAGTTCCATATTCCGGCCACAGACAACCGCTACCGTTCAGTTTGTGGAATTCTGGGATCCATCCGCCTCCTCACGGGGAATCATCTCGTCGTAGCCACTCACAGAATAAAGGTACCATCCCCTTCCGCACATATTATCTCACCACCACTTTTTCAAGATACCACACGGCAGAACAGTATTCTAGCACGATATTTTCTTTTGAAATTTCTATAATAATTATATTTCTATAAAGTAACACCAGGAGGCTTAACAGTCCGGTACATTAGTGTGTCATTTTGAAATATCCTACTATTGACGCAGAAAATGTCATAATTTAGAAATAATTCACTTGAAAGATGTTTTGTATTACAATTGATTTGGTGGTGTTTATGAGTAATCCAAGTATTGTACCAGATAGAGGGTACACTTTTACATATAACTGCAAACTCAACTTAAATTTCGTTTTTTTGGAGATGTCTCACTAATCAACTGGACAATCGATACATATTTTCTCAAATGTTAAGAAAATTAAAAAAAAATAATCTCTAACTGCAAATGTATGATTAATCTGTTGTACAATAATTTGACGGCCTGTATGGTCTAGGGGTAACACTTTCGACTCACAATCCAGAGGTCACGGGCTCAAACCCCGGCGTGCGCAAGTAAAATTTATTTGATTAATTTGTGTTGTATCACAGTTTATTCATTAAAAATAATAGAAGCACATTCAGTAGCACGTTCCAGAGTGGAAGATGCTCTCAGTATTGCCCTGGAGTGAAACCTTGCTTGAAATGGCTTTAGGTGTGCTTGGTGACAAGATCTCAACGGCCGGCTTAGTCCAGCGGTAAGGCTCTTGACTCGCAATCCGAAGGTCGCGGGATTGAATCCCGGCGTGGCAAATAAATTTTATTTGATTAATTTGTGTTATTTCACAATTTATTCATTTAAAATAATATACAGTATATTTGCGGCACATTCCAGAGTGGAAGATACTATCAGTATCGCCCTGGTGTAAGATCACCAAGAATTGAAAAGTTGCTTGAAATGGCTTTAGCCACATTTAGTGACCAGATCTGAATAGCCAGGTACTTTCCCACCTTCCTCTTCCCTGTCTCCTTCCCCTCCCCACTACCTTCAGCCTCACAACATACCCCAATTGGGGATGCCATAGTCTCACTGGCTCCAGACGGGAGCAGTTGGGACTCTTGTGCGGTATTCATATAAAAAAAAAATCTGGATAGCCAGGAACTTCCCCTCTTTCCTTTTCTCCATCTTCTTTCGCCTTCCCACTAACTTCAGCCTCACAACATTCCCCAGGTGGGGATGCCGTAGACGGGAATAGTTGGGAACCTTATGCTGTGTTCACATTAAAAAAATTAAAAAAAGAGAAAATTTATTATTATTTACATACATTTTAAAGTCTTCTCTCTTTTTCCTATAATCAGTAAATAATACGTCTTCTTTGTAAATATATAAACAAATATGTCTTGTTTTTACATATGTTTTAGGTTGGAAAAATAAATGGACATGACATATTCCAGTTGGCCGACACAGATGTTATTCCATACGCAAACACTACTACCAACCTAATGGGACAGCAGGTAGGCAAACAATTTGTGTAAATTATTAATATTATTTTACAATGTTATTTGTTTAGTTGTTACGTTGATTTTATTTACCCCTCAGGTCTTGGGCATATTATGTCGAAAGGTCAGAAAATTTCCACTTTGCAATAAAAACTTCTAAATGTATTTGAAAACTAAAAACTGTTTTTGAAAGTGCTGAAATACACTTTCATATGTTATATTATTTCTTCAAACACAGCAAACTTATTTTGTGGCACCATTTTAATTCAAAATTAATAATATACTTAGTTTTTACAACTTTTATTGTTTAAAAAACCAACATGTTTCGTAAGCTATGCTCACTTTTTCAGGGTTTCGTTATTTATTTAATTATTGTTTGAAACATTCACCGAGTGTTAACAATTATTAACATAATAGAATTGCCGTTGGTATATTACATAGATATTAACACTCCAATTAGAAATGTTCACAGCGTGAGTAATCAATGTTAATTTGTTACTAGACAGAAATGCTTGTAGTGATAACAGAAATAATGATAATCAAAATGAAATATAAAACATAGTAGTGTCAAATATAATACCCTGCAGAGAAAGAGAAAAAGAAAGAAAAAAATACACAATGTATAAAGTGACAATAAAGCAGCTACATAACTGTCTTCTTTTTAACCTACATGTTTGTATTAAAAATTTTAATATTTCAAAATTATGTTTATTTCTGATAATAATATTTTAACGCGTATTTCATCATCTTTCAAAAACAGTTTTTGGATGCATTCATAAATTTTCCGTTTATTTAGATTTTATTGCAAAACGGAAATATTTTGACCCTCTAGGCCTGAGGGGTTAAATCAAATGGCCGAATTAAAATTCGAACACCCGGATATTTCCATTGCTCGAGAGGTAACTAAATTGATGTTCACAATATAACAATACCATGTTACAATGGTGCGCCCCAGTGGGATAAAGGAAGTAACACATAAGGATTACATTTTTTTTTCTTTCCTTTTTGTAGTTTATAAAATAATAAATAAGTAATAATTATTATTATTTTTAGATGGAAGACAACAAAACCTACCTGCGAATGATCAACAGCGTGTTGGAGACTCCGTACTTGTATTTCTCCTATGAATATGACCTTACCTACACGCTACAGAGGCTCTTCAACACCTCACCTGAATTCCTGCAGGTTATATAAAACTAAATTATAATATTTTTTTACAAAATATCTCTTGCAGAGCTAAAAAATAACAATTTACAATAGATAAAATATTAAAATACTTGACCACACTGCTGGAGAAGATACTCTCGGTATCACCCTGATGTAAGACCACCATTCAGAATAAGGAACTCCAGTCCAATTTTTAATTTTTTTTTTTAATGAATAACCTTCTAACTTAAATAACTGCATATTTATTTTTATGGTTAGTTTTAATAGTTAAAATAATTGTTAAAGCTTTCATTTTTTAAGATCACCTGAAAACCACCATATCTAGTGTGAATCGTGTGACGTCATCATGACCAAAAGTTTAAGTTATTTTCAACAGGTGTTGTCATTTTGTATGGAAAATCAATGGAGGAATGACTTTAGTTGTCAGAAGTCGAGGTGTTTTTTATTCAAGATTAACTGCTTTTAATGTAGAAAAACATTAGGTAAAATGTTAACATCTCATCGCTACTGTTATTGTATTGTACCAAAGTAATTGCAATAAAACATCTGTGACCGCACCTGATAAATAGTTTATTAGTATTCCACCATCTGCATTATTAATATTATTTGTACGCAACTGAAAAGATAAGTCATCACCCCCACACGTAGAGTTCGGAGCGGGACGAGCCCCGCGCCACTTCAGGCCGTCCGGAATGTTGAATGGCTTGTCGTACATTTCAATACAACTATGACCAGGTGACTGGAGAATTATGGAGAGCGTGACGTCAGCACTAAAAATCCAATAATACCAACTTGACAGTGTGTTTTAATGTCACGTTTTAAAATGGATTCTTTCTAATAATTTATTTAGAACTCTACGTTTAATATTATTAAATAAAACTTATATATTCGGAATCAGCGTTTATTGGTCTATATCAGTGATTCCCAAAGTGGTCCAGGTGGACCCCCAGGGGTCCACGGGAGACTCGACGGGGGTCCACGTAGGCGTGATAAAAAAATGGGGTTCCACGAAAATTTATCTGGTTTTGATAGTAAAGAACAAAAATGTTGGCTTGACTTTACCTGTCAAAGTAGGTAGATAGTACACTAGTATTTCGGTGAAAAATGATCCGTGCCCATATCTCATCCCGTCTCGTATCATATTAAACCCCCCCCCTCCCCCCCTTCCCCACGTTGTGACAGACCACAACTCCAGCGTTATATTCAATGTTCAGTACAAGGTGTGTCGAGTTTTGGGAATATGGTAGAAATGTTGCAGCAGGGGGTCCACCGAAACCAGTAAAATTTTGAAAGTGGTCCATGAGAAAAGAGTTTGGGAACCTCTGGTCTGTATGAACATATTTTTTTAAAGCCATAATATTTCCTTATTGAGAGTCCCAGAGACCCTTATTGAAATGTTGCTTGAAACGGCTTGAGCTGTATTTGGTGACCAGATCTGAATATCTAGGTACTTCCCCACCTTGCTCTTCCCTTCCCCACTGCTTTCAGCCTCACAAATTATCCCATTTGGGGATGCCACAGTCTCATTGGCTCCAGACAGAGCAGTTGGGAATTTTGTGTGGTATTCGCATTAAAAAAAACATTCTCCTTGTTGATAGACCGATTGCCATCTCTAATGCGCAGGCGCAATGTGGGCATGCTGAGTCTGTTCTACAGGTATTTCAATGGAGTCTGTTCGAAATGGCTACCAGAATAATTGATCCCTTGTTACTTGGGGCACGCATGTGAAACTTGACAGACGTGAGCGGAACACTCGTTCACAGTTGATGTTAACTTCATAAAGTCATTACTTTTGTCTGCTGCTACGTGGAACGAGCTACCGGTGACCGTTTTTCCTCCTCCATATAATCCGGACCTCTCCAAGAACAAGCAAGCATTAATCATTGTTTTTTTTAACTTTAGCTCCACACACACGTCATCTTTGGGGATGCTGTGTGGAGCCTTTTTAGCGAAAGGAAGGAGAGGAAATTCTGTTAAGGTAAAAGGTATGAGTAGGAATCTAGGGGTCAATGTGTCCAAAAGTGACGAGACGTTTGAATCCATCCCTCCCCCTGGGATACATGGCGATGGATCGAAAGAGTCCTGCTGGAGAAATAAAAAGGTCTTCCTCAATCAGTTTCTTCCAATCCGGCCCACATGTGCAGCCAAGACCCAGACAAACCTCACCCCATGAAATGGGCACCCCTGCTAAGTCACCAAATGTAGCGAACCACCGGGTATGACAGGGGTGTTGATAATCCAATAAATGGTTCCTGGGGTGGCGGTACCCACACCTGCCTCCCTTCCTACAGCCCCTACCTTAACCGGGTGGCTATATAGTCCCCCTGTCTTTAAATAGTAGGAACATTCTGTGAGGTGTAACGTAAAAAAATGTCAGTTTCAAATAACAGGAAAATATTTGAATTCCTCCTACTAGCGTCGTTAGTAGTGGTTGCACATTGCTTGTGCGATGATGGAGGAGTCAGTTTTGAAGTTAGTTAGTTTAGGATTGAACCCAATCTTTGAACTGCTCGACCGACTAACCAATCTTGTTTGTTTCCGCAGATGTCTATGGTGGAGAGGGCCGACCCCAGATTCCTGTGGAATATAAACCTGCTGCAGGAGTGGAAGGATAGTCAATTCAAGAGATTCACACTCCCCATCATGATGGGCTGTATCCTTCGTTAATTTTCTTTCAACTTATTGAAGCTTATTTTTTTTTTACCGTTACTTGGAGGACCTGGAAAATAATTTTCTTCGGGGCCTATGTCATCTTTGAAGATGAGTATGGAGTGTCTTTTCGAGGAGAGGAAGGAGTGAACATGGGTCTTGAAGAGAGGCCGGCAAATTGTTCCACAGCTGAACTGTTGGAAATCAAGAATGAGTCATAGAAACGACCCGTTCTCATGTGACAAATGTCAACCGTCTACATATGTTGGGCATGTGTTTGGCGTGTTTTCCAACTATGCACCGGTGCCGCGGGGATCAATGACAGTTTTTCGGAGCATCTTCCATTGAAATACCGGTAGAACAAGGACAGCATTCTCACCTGACGCCTGTGCTCTAAAGATTGCAATCTGTTTGTAAAAAATAGGAGAATCTACCAAACAGACCGCCCATTTCTGCAGAGTCAAGGGTTTTTTTCAGTTATTTTGGAGCTCCAGACCAGAGGTGGCTACCAAATTCAACCGTGGGGTGCACTTGCGATTTGTACAGGGTTAGCAGTTGGGCAAAGTATCCTCGGGCCCTGTACAGCACGCCCAGTTTCTGAGAGCTATATTAAACTCTGGCTTCTATGGAGCCCCCATATCTGAGCTGGTCACTTAGAGTTACACCAAGCATATCAATGGAGGGCCTGTTGGGAAGATCGCTTCCGTTGAAGGAGACTAGATTTTCATTTCGATCCCTTTTAGACGTAATCAGACATGATTGGTCTTTGAAACATTAAATTCAACGAGGTTATTTCTAACCCAAGAGAAAACACTCTCGAGGTAATTGTCCATTCTTAGCTTTAAACCCCTCCGAGCCATTGCAGTTTGTGCTTGTTTACAAACCTCATTGTAATATTTAATCATTGAAGAAAATAATAACAACAATTCTCAATGAAAATATGAACGAGGCAAAGACAGAAAACGAAAAGGCAGCAGTAACAACCGGGACTCGAACCCAGATCCTTTAGGCCCTTCGTGCTTGGAAAAACCTACAAGCTTGTTTATAAATGATCCTACAAAAATATTTCATGATGTATCTATCTTAGTTTTTGCCGAAGACCTCAAAATTTTTGGAATTATTCAATATATTTACCATTGCAACATTCTTCAAAATAATATCAACAAATTGTTAATTTGGTGCAATGAAAATGTCAAATAGTCAGATGTTCTCGAATAAAAAATCCAGTGATCTTTAATTACAACATTGATAACAATGCTCTTGAGACATTAATACAAATTGAAGACTTAATAATAATAATAATATTTGGATGATTTGTGAAGCGCCATTTCTGTGAAAAATCTTAAGGGCGCGGCATCCCTTTTCAATCAAATCTTTGTTAAATTTGTTAAGTTTTGGTGTACTTATGTCATCATCGCGAATTCTTTCAACGTGTCGAGCCCATCGCAGTCTTTGGAACCTATAGAATCTTACAATGGTCTCAAACTCAATTAGATGTTCGAGTTCACAGTTCATTTGAATTCCGTGATAAGATCCATTTTATAGCTTAGGTATATAAAATTCGATCCCTAACAAATAACTATACCAATGCATGTATTACTTTTTTTCTTCCGAGGAAAATAATTTCCCTCAGGGCCTATGTCATCTTTGGGGATGCCATGTGGAGGATCTTTTAAAGGAAAGGACGGAGAGAAAGTTCTGGAAAGGAAAAGGGTATGAAGAGTGGATATTAATCTGGGGGTCAGTGTGTCCAGGATGTATGAATCCATCCCTCCCAATGGGTCGACAGAGTCGGTCTGGAGAGGTCAAAGTCCCAATTGACCTCTCCCGATCCGGCCCTCCATGCAGTTGGTGGGCCGACGCGCATTCACCGTTAAGACATGTACAAAACCTCACCCCATGAACCCGGGCACCCCTGCTATGGTACAGATGGCAGAGATGGCATGATTTTCCAATAAATGGTTCTTGGGGCGGCGTTACCCATACCTGTCTCCCAAATTGTATGTGTCAGTATTGATCTCTTAGGAATAATTAGCCTTAACAGTAGTTGTACAGTTGTGTCTATAAACCACTGCGTCATCAACAGCAAGATGTTCACCTGGACCCTGGTATCCCGACGCTCCGTCAACCGAGCTGGTCCCAGGCTCTTCATGCGGGGAATCGACCAGGAGGTGAGATTATATAAATATCTTCTATAGTTGTGTGAGATGTTTCTCCCAGATGTCAAACGTCCATAGAGCCTTTAAGTACATATTTCTTCCAGACGTCAAACATCCGTAGGGCCTTTAAGGAGATATTTCTCCCGGACGTCAAACATCCATAGAGCCTTTAAGGAGATATTTCTCCCGGACGTTAAACATCCATAGAGCCTTTAAGGAGATATTTCTCCCAGACATTAAACATCCATAGAGCCTTTAACCCCTGTAGCGCGGCTGGCTACGTTTGTAGTCTAGTGAAATAATAACTACCTTGAGGTGCCCTGCAATACAGTTTACAGTGTGTATATCTAGGTTTTAGAAGTTTTTAATGTATTTCATTGCCGCCAATGAAAATTCCAACGTAAAAAACGTTGCTATTGTAGAAGTTGTGTTTTATTTCAAATATAAATTTCAATATTATATTTGGCTTTGAGATATTTACTAAATTTAAGGCGCACTGCAGGGGTTAAAGAGAAATTTCTCCTGGTTGTCAAAATCCTCGAGTCTTTAAGTAAATATTTCTCCCGGACGTCAAACATCCATAGAGCCTTTAAGGAGATATTTTTCTCAGACCCGTAAAATAAAAATAATAAATTAAAAGATAAAATTCATGCTATCTTATTTTGTATTTCTGTGAGACGTGCGATTTAACCCCTCAGGCCTCAACGATATTTTGTCAGAGGGTCCAAAATATTTTCGCTTTACAATAAAATCCATATGCATGGAAAATTTCTGAATACATCCGAAAATGGAAAACTGTTTTTGTCGGATGATAAAATATGCTTTCAAATTTAATAAATCAAAATAAACGTAATATAATTTTTGAAATATAAAAATTTTGCATGCAAACATGAAAAAGTTTTAAAAATGGCTCACCTTTCGTTTTTTCTAACTGAAATTACTGTTAATGAAAAAAAAATAAAAACACTTAAAAACCCTGTAAATATTTCAGTCAGACTTGATGTTGTCTCTGTTATATTAATATGTGTGGGTTTTGTCCAGGGAAGCGTCGCTAACTACGTGGAGACAGAGCAGATAGTAGAGTGCTACGGCTGGCGCTCCTCGTTTGTGCAGACGCGTGGCTCCATTCCTCTGCACTGGTCACAGCTGCCCGACCTGCGCTACAAGCCTCGCCCCACCCTGCACCCGGTGGACCACCTGCCCGCCGCACGCCTGCACTTCACGCAGCAGGTGCATACCTACGGGCCCCAGGTCCTGGTCAACCTGGTGAGTGAACATCTATGTGTTTCTATTAGTACAGAAAGGCTATTCCCTAAAATTTGTGATAAGAGATCGTTCTCCCCGCGAGAAGTGCTGTCAGATTTGTGTGATTTTCTACAGCTGTTATAAATAATCATGCATACTTGCAAGAAATCGTGTTTAAAACGACCCAAACTAAAATACGTGCCAGCTCAAAGCCGAAATTTTGACATTGGCCGATAGAAAAAGCAAATACAGCCGTAGAAAATCACACAAATCTGACAGCACTTCTCGCGGGGAGAACGATCTCTTATCACAAAATTTAGGAAATAGCCTTTCTGGTGGGCTAAAACGCCAATCGCCTGCCGTACACCTGCCTTTACATTAGCTTCACATAGGAGGCCCTGAGGAAAATAATTTCTCTCACGGCCTATGTCATCATTTTAACTCGTCCCGTGCCTCTGGAGGAAACTCGAAAATTTCGCGATGTTTTGTCTTTGACGTAATATTTTGTGGGTTTATTTTATGCTTTCTTATGTAATATTTACCGAAACACATTCCTTGAACAATCCGAAATGAGTTTTATTAAACTCATTGGGAGTAATATATTATAAATGTTATGTAATATATTATCACTAATAAATAAAAAAAATAAAAAAGAATAAACTACACCTAATAACAACATTACTTGCATTTATCCGACGAATTCATATGTTTACGATCTTTCTTACGAGAATGGTGCAATCGAACTGACAGTTGAAATGCTCAGAAAAAACTTTGCCAGAGATCCATAAAGAATTCATAGAAATTATTCGGGTTCCATAGATGTACTCAAAGCATTCTATACCTTAAGAACAAGAATGCCCCAAGCGATTCTGACCCTATCCTTCATACGTTTTATTTATAATTAAGTTTTAGAATTGCATTTCAAAAAATATTTTTTAGAGTTTAATTTGGCGCGCACCGGCGCGCAATCGGCAAGCAACCGGTTAAAGGAAAGAAAGGAGAGTAAGATCTGGGAAAAAAAAGGCATGAAGGGTGGGTAGGTATCTGGGTTCAGTTTGTCCAGGAGTGACGGACGTATGAATCCATCCCTCCCACGATAGGTCAAGAGAGTCCGGTTGGAGAGGTCAAAAGGTCTCCCTTAACCAATCTCTCCCGATCCGGCCTGCCATTCATTAGGTGGACAAACGCATCCGCCGTCAAGACTTAGGCAAACCTCACCCCATCAACCCGGGCACCTCTGGTAAGTCACCAAATGTAGCGAACCACTTGGGGTGACCTACGGAAGGGGTGTTGGTTATCCAATAAATGGCTCCTGGGGCGGCGGCACCCATACCCGCCTCCCAAATTGATGTCACTATTTTCGTTAACTTGTTTTTTTGATAAATTATGTTTTTGTAATTTGTACGGTCATCACAGATAATATGTTTTTTATGAATTTATAAAAACCATATATAAACATAATGCCCAAACTTATATTCAGAGGAGTGTTTTTTTTTTGTCTCTTGTGTTATAAAAAAATATTGTATTACGTTTAATTAGTTTATAATAAAAACCTATTTAGTTTTAATATAAACTAAATGTTTGTCTGTCTACTGTTACATCTACCAAGGACCTTGGGGTCACTCTAGACTGCAAACTTTCTTTCCGTGATAACATTAATAACATCGTAAACAAATCACTTAAACTACTCGGCTTCATTCATAGAATTACCGCTGACTTTAAACATATAAGTACACTTAAAACTCTTTACTGTTCGCTGGTTCGCCCTCACCTTGAATACGCTAGTATCATTTGGTCTCCTTTCTATGCTGTCCACATTTGTCACATTGAATCTGTACATCATCGCTTCCTACGAGGAATTGCTTGGAGGTTAGGACTTGAAAGAGTCGAGTACTCGTATGATAAAATTGGACAAACTTTAAACATTTCTTCTTTAGAAAAACGTAGAAAGGACTCTGATCCAATTTGCGTATTCAAAATTGTCAACAGTATTACTGATACACCTGTTTTGTTACAACTTATCCAGTTCCACAACCCTTCCCGAAGACTCTGAAATAATGAATTGCTGTTCCTCAATCAACATTCAAATAATTATGGATATCATTCTCCTTTATCCAGAATGTCGAGACTTGTCAACGTAAGTCAAAGCATTGAACATTTTGGTGTAAACCTAAATGACTTTCGGCCTTCGATACGCAATGTGTAATTTTTAAAGCCTTTTGAATCCATCTTCAAGCTACTTATCTCCTATGTGTACTTTTATATTGTATGTATTAGGCTAGCTTTACACTCGTAATTAAAAATTACGGATTACGTAATATTTTGACAGGTCACTCCCAGGAGCGTTTACATATGAATCTGACTTGTGGCAATTAATGATCACGGAAGTTTTTCGGAAGTTCGACCTGTGTAACTGCTCATGCGACCGTTTACATCTGTAAATGTATTTGCGGTAAGATGGCTTCCTTTCAACAACGACATGCTACTGTCAAATTTACGCGATTTTGTCAATAAAGACGAAAAGGACCAAATAAAGTGCTGAAATAGATTTTGGCTTTAATTAAACAATTCTCCACGCACTTTTGTGCCGTCAATGGCGAAAATTAATGGATTTCTTTCATTTTATTCGAATGACAGCTACCTGACAGCTGCCGACTGCAACCGACTTCGTATTCAAATACGTAATTTAAAAAACAGAAACATTGAGATTAGAAAGGTTTGGACCGATAGTTGAATAGAAGGATGCTCATTTTCAGAAAATTCAAATAAGTGTAAATAAATACTAGTTTTATAGGAAAAAAATCCAATAAAAACAAATGTCTTTTGGTTTTTGACATTTCGCAACGGCGCATTTTGGTACTATTTCTTACAAAAGGTCCCTCAGCTTATCAAATTGATTTTATAAGCTGTGAGAAGGCTGTAATTTCGCGCGGACGCGATTAGACCTGTCAAAAAACTTCCGGGAGAAGAAGTTCTGTAACATGCTTTAAATTACGTTAAGTGACTTTTGGTGTCGTTTACATTGGTAATTTGGCCATAATTCACTTACACGAGCGAATTACGGGAAAAAAATTACGAATGTAAAGCCAGCCTATTGTCAATGCTCTTCATTTATATGTACTCTCCTTCCATTGTCATCTCTTTTTTTATTAGTGTATGTTCGCGCAATTTTATATGGGATTGGTTGGGTATTGCATTCGCGGACTTCATGGGTAGATATGTCAAAATCCTGAATTTATCCCACCTACCTAATCTTTCCCTCCTAAATGTCACCATAAAAATTGTTGCAAAAAAGTACTAAACTTTGGAGAGGTGACAGTGTGATTTGCTGCTCAGTACAAAATAACATCTGTAGCATGTATTGTAACCTCTTGTTATAAGAATATTGCGAATTTTAAACAGTGATAAGTGTACACCAAAACTGGAGATCAGCGAGGCCCCATCTGCAACGGTGAGTCCTATTTTCCTTATTCCAATCTGGGCTTATCTAATTTTCCAAAAGCCCAGATCTGAACTAGCGACTGACTATCCATCGGGTTTTGCGAGTGTATGCTATCTAATCGTCCCGTTTAACTTAGCGATTTCACGTAGTTTCGGGACTGGTCCTTCGAGGGCTGCATAGGCTTTGCTTTGCAGCATTTACCGCCAATCAACAGTGGAGTCGCAGTTTCGCGACACCAGTGTAATTGTTTAATAGACTATTTGTCCGTAAATAAAATAAAATAAATAAAATAGTGAAGAAATTCGAAAATATTCTTGAATTTTGTTATATTTTCCAGCTAAATAAGTGATGATCTTCAGAGATCGAATTTTGAAAATTTAAATTTATTAAAAAAACATAAATTGTGAGACTCTTTTTCACAGATAAAAAATCAATGTTTGCAAGTGACGGAACAACACACTAAAATAATATCAAAATTCATTTCCTTGCCAGGTGAATAGAACTTATTTTAGTATGCTAGGTGCATTTTTAAATACTATCTATTTTATTTCACTTCTGTTTTCTTGATTGAATGAATGTATGAATGATGCGGAATCTTGGGAGTGGAAATTAACCTACCTCCCGACATCCGATCAAGCTGAAACTCGGCAAAAAGACTTGTTGTCGATGTCGATGTATTCTCTCAACTTTTGGTGGCAATCACACGCACATATGTGAACATATACGAAATTCATTACGTGACATTACAGCACTTAATATACGAAATAAATGTCGGTATTATCAACTCGGGATCTGGCCCGGTTGTTAGCGCAGTTGATTCCGAACACTGGGTAGGAAGGTTCAAATATGTAAGGTGAGTTGGGGTAAATCCGGATTTGGGGGAAGATCGAAAAACTCGATTTTCGCGGTATTGTGGCAACCTATAATATGCGCCAATACCTCTAGAGGAGCACTATTTCATTATGCATCTCACTCCCTTCGGGCAGCTCTAGGAAGCTGAAGTGTTAGGTTGTGAAGCGCGTTTTTTAAACAGGTGAAATTTCGCGGAAAATTGTGAGATAATCGATCTTACCCCCATCATAAAAATCTACGGATCCAGGTAAGCTGTTGAATTGATTTCAAATTCATTGTCTATTATTTTTAGATATGCTAAATTGCAATTTTAAAATGAATGCCGGTCTTATCCCAAAAATTTCCGATATTCCGGAAGTTTTGATTGGCAGTTTTTGGGTGTTTTACTGTAGACAACTCGATAAATAAAAATTTACTCACATAGTTAAGAGCTAAAGGTAATATAATAAAATTAAAACCTTTGCGGGAACACCATGAATTCTTCATTAAAAAATTCCAAAGTGGACCAATGATAAAAAAAAATCATCTCATCAAAAAAGCACACGGTCTTACCCCAACTCACCCTACCATAAAATCGAGGCAAGTGCTCGGGTTTTTTTTTTTTTTTTTTACATTAACTCCACACAGGAGGCCCTGAGGAAAAAATAATTTCCCTCAGGGCCTATGTCATCTTTGAGGATGCTGTGTGGAGGGTGTTTTTGAGGAGAGGAAGGAGTGAACATGGGTCTTGAAGAGACCCATATTGTAGGAAGGAGGAAACACAGAGGCCGGCAAATCGTTCCACAGCCGAGCTGTTGAACTCAAGAACGAGTCGTAGAAACGACCCGTTCTCATGTGACTAATGTCAACCGTGTACAAATGTTGAGCGCGCGTTTGGCTTGTTTCCCGACTATGCACTGGTGCCGAGGGGATCAATGACGCTAGTTCCTCGGAGCATCTTCCACTGCAATACCGGTAGAACAAGGACAGCATTCCCACCTGGCGCCTGTGCTCTAAAGATTGCAATCCGTTAGTTAAATTAGGAGAATCTATCAAACGGATCGCCCGTTTCTGCACAGAGTCAAGGGTTTTTTTCAGGTATTTTGGGGCTCCAGACCAGAGGTGGCTGCCAAATTCAACCGTGGGGCGCACTTGCGATTTGTACAGGGCTAGCAGTTGTGTACTATTAAAGTATCTGCGTGCCCTGTACAGTATGCCCAGTTTCTGAGAGGCTAACTTAACTCTGGCCTCGATGGAGCCCCCGTACCTGAGCTGGTCACTTAGAGTTACACCAAGCATATCAATGGAAGGCCTGTTGGGGAGAATGCTTCCGTTGAAGGAGACTAGATTATCATTTCGATCCCTTTAGTATATCCGCGGATAGTAGTGATGGCGGAGCCTTTTGACGCGGTGACTTCAACTATTACCTGGACCGGCCAGCTGTCTTTGGACGCCTTTAATACCATGGTATAATGGTGTATTTGTTGCAGATTGACCACCGAGGAGCAGAAGAGATCTTGGAGGTGGAGTACAGGAACAGCGTGGCGCAACTGGCTGACTCGTCGCTTCGCTACGAGAGCTTCGACTTCCACGCCGAGTGCCGACACATGAAGTGGGACCGCCTCAACATACTCATTGATCGTCTGGCCCACGAACAAGTATACATTCTTCATTACCTGTCTTACATAACCACTGGAGCGATTATGGTCGAAAAATGGACCACTTTTATTTGTCTGCGATTGATAGCGGTCCAAAATTGGACCACATTTTCCTACCATTTGTAAAACATTTATTGTAATTTATTAAAACATTTCCGTGGCCAGCCATTTATTTAAAAACGAAGCTATTGAAATACTTTATCTATTATGATCATTATAGATGTCGCAAATCCGAACTTCGTGGACTATTTTAGAACAATGTTAAAAATAAATTTTAAAAATATTTTTTTCACGCAGAATTTCTGATCAGCTGTTTACGGTTAAAATTAAGTCCTTTTTCCATAGATATGCACCTTTATTTATCAAGCATACCACAGACAACATACAGAAATCGGAAATATTCTGCGTTGACTCGAATAAGTACCTCTCACGGAGTTTCAAAGTAACAAACACGCAGGATTTGCGCGGTTATAAATTTTACGATTTTTTAATATTTTTTTTATAATTCCTACAAATATGAGATGAACGGTAAAATACTGGTTGATTCATTGGCTATATAACATAATAATAAGTTTTTATGTCTCCATATTAAAATTCGAAAGTATTATTTTTTTTGTAGGCGAAAAATTAAAAAAATGATCTTCTGGAAATCTCGAGCAATCGATGCAAATTTATTTATTTCGCGTGATTGCTCAAGTGGTTATTTGATTTTTTACGCACTGCTTCAGCGTTGGTATAGCTAACCTCTCAATCTTCAATCTTTGCCTTTAAATGAATTTTCTATGACTTTGCGGTTCACTTTTAGCAGCTGTCAGTGGCGAAAATAACAATATTTTACATTTTCAAAAGAGTATCAATGTCATTATTTCTTTGAAAACTCCTTTGAATTGTTTTTTTTTTTTCATTTAGGGGGTGTATTCAGGTTTGTGTAGAAATAATAAAATCAGTTTATATTTGTATGAATATAAAGGGTTTTCCAATAAGAGGTGTTATTTTGATATTCAAAGAAAAATGCCATTTTTTAATATAAATGATCGGATGTTTATTTCATTATAAAGAGGAAGGTATGCCGTTAATAGTGGAAAATAACATCAGGCAAATGACCACCACAACCACGCTTACAGGACCATATCCTTTTCATGAAATTTTTCATAACCAAATCGCAAAGTGGCTGCCCTATGTCTTCGATAGCCTCACGAATTCCATCTTTGAGGTCTTGAATCGACGCTGGGCTGTTGGCGTAGACCTTCTCTTTCACGTGGCCCCAAAGGAAGAAGTCGCAAGGTGTTAAATCACAAGATCTCGGTGGCCAATTGTGATCACCTCTTCGAGAGATAACACGGTCTGGAAACTTTTCCCGTAAAAGATCAATGGTTTTGTTGCTTGTGTGGCACTTAGCGCCGTCTTGTTGAAAGTAAACGTTGTCCAGATCAATACCATCCAATTCCGGCCATAAAAAATCATTAATCACTCATAAATAATTAATCACTATTCAAAATAACACCTCTTATTGGAAAACCCTTTATTTTTTTGATATTTGTTTGCCGAATGGGAGATCTTTTTTGTTGTTATTAAAGTTAGCTATTCTGGGGAAACTCTTCTACTAAAATACTACTAGTTACCAAGAAAACACCAACAAGTTCTTCTGCATAATCATTTTGGCGGTGTTTATGAGTAATCTGAGTATTGCACCAGATAGAGGGTAGACTTGTACATATAACTGCATACTCAACACAAACTTCGATTTTTCAGAAATGTCTGGCTAATTAACTGTTCGATCGACATAAGAAGAGTGCACAAAATGTGTATACATAAATCCTCTGGCTCTTCCGATGTTAATATGTTGTTTTGTTCCAGGATGAATTCAGTTATTTCCTGTTGGGTCGCAACGGGCTGGTCATCTCCCAGCAATCTGGAACGTTCCGCACAAACTGCGTAGACTGCCTAGACCGCACCAATGTGGTTCAGTCTATGCTCGCACGCCGCTCTCTGGCCGCCGTCTTGAAGAGACTCGAGGTCATCCAGCAGGAGAGGATCGAGGACCAAGATCTGGAGATGCTGTTTAAGAAGGTAAATAAAGGGTGGTCCAACCATAAAGGGTGGAACCATGCACAATGTTAATTGTAAATAAAACAAAAAGTTCTCAGGAAATTATCTTAATTTCTTTTATTATGATAGAAAGATCTATGACAATTATGTGTGAAACAAAATATTGGCCAAATGCTTGCCACGGCTTCGGTGGCGTACCTCTATCCGATGGTCCATATTTTCAATGATGCTGTGGCATTATTGAGGTTCAATGTCATTAATGCGCCGAATTATCTCATCCTTTAGCTCTTGAATTCTTCTTTGCTTATTGACATACACTTTTTCTTTTAAATATCTCCAAAGAAAGAAGTCCAACGGTGTCAAATCACATGATCGTGGCAGCCAATTGACATCGCCACGATGTGAGATAACACGGCCATTGAATATCTCACGCAAAAGTGACATTGTTTCGTTGGCTGTGTGGCAAGTGGCACCGTCCTGTTGGAACCACAAAGAGTCCGTTATCATCTCGCGATAGCGAACACTTGGCCGACCTCATTTTCGAAGAAGTACGGCTCGGCCGCCAGCCCATAAACCGCACCAAACAGTCACTCTTTGTGGATGCATCGGCTTTTCAACGATCACTTGTGGATTCTTATTTGACCAAATGCGGCAATTCTGCTTGTTAACGAATCAAAAAAAAAACTTCGTAAAACACTTTAACAATCTTAACGCGCTACTCAATTGTGTACCTCTCCATGGTTGAATTTGTCAAAGACTGAAATGTCAAATAAAGTTGGGCAAAAAATTTGATATTAACTCGTCATATGCCACGTAGGAAACCTGAAAATTTCGCAAAGTTTTGACTTTGATGTAATATTTTGTGGGTTTATTTTATGCTATCGTATATTATATTTACCGAAATACATTCTTTGAACAATAAACTATGCATAAAAACAACATTACTTGCGTTTATTTGACAAATTGATAGGTTTATCGATCTTTTCGTGACCTACGACACTCACAATTTGTCAGCTCGATTCGCTGCAAAAATGAAGCCTCTAAGTCATGGATAAATTTAATAAAATTTATTCCGAGTGGCTAGGTGTGATTTGAATATCTGTTACGTCAAGAACAAGAATGCCCCAAGCCATTCTGACCTTGTTCTTCATACATTTTATTTATACATAAAGATTAAAATTGCATTCTAAAAATGGTTTTTTTTTTTAATTTTGTTCCGCGCGCGCCGGCGTGTCTGCGGCACAGGATGAGTTAAGGTGTGGCTCACAATTAACATCGTGCATTATGGTTGGACCACCCAATATATGTTGTACAGAACTTATAAGACCATGATTAGATTCTGTAGTTCCCAAAGCCTGCGATGGGATGGACATCCCACAAAGGCTCTCCGTTGGCTTCCAATCCTCAGTCCTTTCCGTCCTTCTTTAATTCTCTTTAGTCTATCCATGATCTGTCCCTGCTTCGGAGCATCCATGGCATCCGTCCTATCATCTGGCATTCTTTCAACATATTCAGCCCAATGCGGTGTTGAGATCTACGGAATTTTACAATGGTTTCAAGCTGTATTAGATTTTCCAATTCATTTATCTCTATCACTTTTATGTTCCTACCAGAATAATCTGACAATATTTGGGTTCTGCCTACTATCACTATTACAAGCAGAGAATGCTGCTTATGTAGTGATGAAAGACTTAGCCAGCAGAAAATTGAACCCATCAAAAAGTTTCCAACTCCTGGTTGGGAACTTTTTTTTTACATTAGTTCCCCTCACCTTTGAGAATGCTGTGAAAAAAGAAGAGAAAGTATATATGTATATATCCCACCCACCGCGCAAGGCGATGGGTCGAGAGTCTGACTGGAGAGGCCGAAAGGTCTCCCTCAATCGATCCAATAGGTGGGCAAACGCATTCGCCGCCAAGACCTCAACAAACCAAGACAAACCTCAAATGGACCCCTGCTAAATCACCAAACATAGCGAACCACTTGGGGTGACCTATGAAAGGGTTGCTGGTTATCCAATAAATAATTTCCAGGGCGGCGGTACCAGGGCTGGGCAGTATTTGAGTTACTTGTAATTGAAAAACGTATTTGAAATACAAATACGTATTTTGTATTTGTATTTCAATTACTTTCTAAAAATGTATTTTGTAATTGGTATTTCAATTACCTGATGCTGAGGTATCTTGTAATTTGTATTTCAAATATATTTAGCGACCTTAATAATGATAATGGAAAACAAACTGACGGATAATACATAGACTAAAAACGCTATAATCCAGAGCAATATATGTTATTATTTAGAGTTGGCAACACTGTACGTCAAAGCAAGTATCTTGTCAATTGTCGTTTTCATCGTTCCGCAGTATTTATTCATAAAGACGTGAGTTAATTAATAATTGATAATGTATGATCAAATTCCGTCAATACCACAAAACTTTATAAGTGGAGCGGAGATGAGATGTGTCTTCTGAGCAATATGATTGGTCAATTTTTGCATGTCTCTGTTTCACTCTGCTCAGCTTTGCTTTTATGGAAACGCACCCTTATGTAGGTTTTACACCATCTCTTTTTTCAGCCCGATTCCCTTATAGAGACAGACCAAAGACAAAATTTTTCGCTTTACATGATAGCTTTTTTCATTTCTATTTTCATACCTACAATTTCAATTGGCATCGCAGCAAACTACACATGAATCATGTTGTTTGTTGTGATGCCAACTGAAATCGCTGATATAAAAATAGAGATGAAAATAGCGATTGCGTAAAGCTAAAAATTTTGTCTTTGGTCACTATACGGAAATCGGGCTGAAAAAAAGATGGTGTTAAATCTACATTAGATAAGGGTACTTACGACAATTTATTGCAACCAAAGGTTCTACCAAAACCAAAGTATTTTGTAATATATATTTTGTATTTGAAATTAAAAAAATGCTTAAAATACTGTATTTTGTATTTCTAATACATGACTTAAAAGGTTTTGTATTTCGTATTTTAAATACATGCGAAGAAGTAATTTGTATTTACCTACAGCAAAGCGTGTATTTTGCCCAGCCCTGGGCGGTACCCATAACCGTCTTCCAAATATTTTTTTTTACATGAGCTCTACGCAAGAGGCCCTGATGAAAATAATTTCCCTCGGGGCCTATGTCATCTTTGGGGATGCCGTGTGGAGGGTTTTTTAAGGAAAGGAAGGGGAGGAGAGTTCTGGGAAGGAAAAAGGTTTAAGGGGTGGGTAGGAATCTGGGGTTCAGTGTGTCTAGATCATCCGCCTCCAAGACCTAGACAAACCTCACCCCATGAACCCGGGCACCCCTGCTAAATCACCAAACGTAGCGAACCACTTGGGGTGACCTATGGCAGAGGTGTTGGTTATCCTATAAAGGTTCCCAGGGTGGCGGTACCCACTCTTGCCTCCCAAATTGAGCACTTGATTGTGCACTTGTCCATTCAGCTAGTAACGGCTTATCAATCATTATTTGACACGGCAGGTGTGGGCTGACAACGCGGATGTGATCTCCGTCCAGTACTCTGGAACGGGGGCTCTGAAGAACGACTTCACGCGGACCGGCAAGCGTACCAAGATGGGCATGCTCCGAGACGGTATCAACTCCCTCACCCGATACTACAAGAACAACTTTGCCGATGGCTTCAGACAGGTCAGACTTCCTATTTACATAATACTTGTCACAATACTTCCATTGTCCAGTTGATTAGTCAGACATCTCCGAAAAATCCAAATTTGACTTGAGAATGCACTTAAATGTAAAAGCGTACCCTCTATCTGGTACAATACTCAGATTACTCATAAACACCACCAAATCAATTATAATGCACAAAAACTAAGTGAGAATTAAATAAAATGTTGGTGTTTTCTTGGTCACTAGTAAATTATTTCAAATTGTTTTACTAATGTTATGGACTGTTATTTATTTATTTTTATTTTAGTACATAAAACAGGAATGTTTATATTACAGGAAAATTTATATGCATGGATGATTTAAATACAGAAATTGTAACAAAAATAGTAAAAAAAATAATTAGATAAATATGCAAAAGTGAGTGACAAACAAGAATGAGTAAAAGATAAAATACAAAAGTATCACCCACATTATATTATTGACACCTGTGCTGATGGGGCAATGATTTACTAGGTACAATATTGCCTGTCTTTGAATAAAAGGCTTCATTCATCACAATATCAGCTATATATGATTGATGGTAAAATATTTTTTTTGAAGTGTTTGAATGGGTCATTTATAATATCAATTTCATTATTAGAGCAGTGTATAATGCTATAATGTCTTAATGTTCGTGGTATAGGGGAGGAATATCCTGTATTTGTGTGATAGGCTATATAGAAAATATCTTGCATCCTCCTTGTTGAATTTCTTGATGGTGTGTTGATGTTAACCGTTTGAGTGCCAAAAAATGCATACAGTTTCTTGTAAAATGCCACCAAAAAAACATAATTTTTTATGAAACCATATATTTTTTTAACTAAAATAAAAAAAATAATAAATGAATCTGAAATTTAAACGGTTTACTACGATCTTACAACTATTAAGATAATATTAGAATAATATTTACCAACGCCGCAGCACCACACCCGACGTACGTGCGAATCAGAGCACGACTGACGCAATCGACGGAAATCGACGATCGGCAATCTTCGTTAAAACACGAATCGACGAAAGTCGACGATCGGCAATCAAACGGTTAAGTTGGGATCAAATGTTTGGTGCATCAACTGATGCATGTATAATTTTCTGTAGAAGCAGTAAATCGGAAAGTTCCCGTCTGGCTGTCAAAGAGTGTAGTTTATAGTGTAGAATTCGGTCGGCATACGTTCCAAATTGATCTGATAAACCTTCGCGATAAGCAATTACACGGGTTAATTTTCTTTGTATGGATTCGATTCTATAATTGTGAATCTCATAATTGGGAGACCAAATAGTGGATCCGTATTCGTGAATACTTCGCACAATTGATTTGTATAATGTTAAAGTTAATTCTACACTTTTAAAGCAATTTGTGATTCTTGGCGTTATGCCTCACAGTGTTATTTTATAGCATCGATACATACTAATATTATAAATGCGAAACTGCGTGTGTTTGTTTGTTACGCTTTCACGCATAAAACAATAAAACGATTTTAAAAATTCTTTCACCAATAGAAAGCTAAATTATATGCGAGTACTATAGGCTGTATATAATGGTAAGCTCTGGCATTATGAAATTATAAATATTAATATATTATATTTATCATACATTTTCTGTCCCTGAGAAAAGCGAGTTATTGCTAAGCAAAACAAATTGTTGCCGTGGAAAATAAATCATTGCTGTGGAAACGATGTTGATATATTTGTGGGAAATTTTATAGGGAGAACAATTTCTTTACTAAATGGCATAGCAAAGCACGCCGGGTACCAGCTGGTTTTTAATATGTAAAACATAGACAAGTGTAACAGTGGTGGTCTGTGAGTTTTCAGTGCGCTAGAGTGCTAAGATTGAAAAAATGACGTTATTGACGGTGTTGTAGCTGAAAATGAATTTTTTTTTTTTTTTCAAAATTTCAACTTTTTGAGCACTTTAAGAAGCCCGTCTCAGAACAGACATCATCTAGTGAGGTTACTCCCTTTTTTTTATATGATAATGTTATTTCAATAAACACCCGGTAAATGCGGTAAATAAAAAAAAAAACAAAATATATTAATCCAAAGTTTCCTGCCACAAATTGAAACAAAATTTTGAAATTTTATGAATTTTCTATTAATTATTTTTATAAGAAACAACAAAAAAGTAGGTTAATAATAAAGTAAAAAAAATATGTGTTTATATTTTTTTTGTTATCAGTAATGTTAGTTAGAAAAAAAGTAGGGTGAGTCATTTTTTAAATTTTTTTTAGATATACTCGGTTGGAGGTTTCTGCAATGATTTACTGACTTATTTAAATTTTTTATTGATTGTTTGGGAGAAAAATTGAATATCCGACAGACAAATGGGTTGCAAATTTATGAATGTGTGAGGGCTTATGGATTAGTGGGTATTTTAATCAGATAGGCATTGCTCTTTAATTAGTTTATTTGCTGCGTTTGTGTGCTGGATCTTTTTTCATAATATGTACTAAAATTGTGTGTCGAAAAACAGGGAAAAAAATTAAAAATTGGGATGCTAAATAAAAAATCATAACTTGGTCAAATATTGAGATATTTTATTAATTCTTTTTTTAATTTGTTTAGGAAACTTAGCATTATGATATAAAAATATACATAAGCACAAAATAAAAACAAGACCAGGAAAAAAATACAATCAAATGTTGAAAAAAAATAAAATTACTGCTGGAAACAGATGGAGTGTATAAACTCAACTGTTCCGGATGTGACAAGGTCTATGTAGGCCAGACAGAGCGGACAATCTCCAAAAGGATTTCGGAACACTTTCGTGCTTGTAAACTAGGCCACCCTGACAAATCGGCAATCGCCGAGCACTTAATCGAAACCGGCCATTACTTTGGATTTGTTCCTGAAGTCCTGGGAAGACCCAAAACGTACAGAGCACGCCTAATTACCGATGCAATTGAAATCCATAAAAACCCCATTAACATTAATAGAGACGACGAAGCTAAGCTCAATAGTTCTTGGTATCCAGTAATTTGGCTACACCAAAGCTAAAAGCAAAAAACCATGCTGAATTTTTTCTAACACCAGCTCGTAGAGAAATGGAGCTGGCAGCACGGTATCGCTTCGACATACATAAGTAAACACTTTCACCAATATCATTTGCTCATCTGCCCTGATGATGGACACTGTAACGCTGTCCGAAACGTTGGCTAAAGAAGGAGGTAGTGAAACACGGCATAACACCCCAAAAATAAATAACAAAACAAAAAAAACCCAAATTACTGCTGTCCACAAATATGTTTGTCGAAGCAAACCCCATGCAAACCCTTCTTGCAACCCAAATAAATCAGAGAAGAACGCTTTAGTCCGTTGCCGCCTTTATTACTGCACGCAACGCAGCAGCGCATTTTAGTCCCCGGAAGTTTTTCAAGACCAAAAATTTTTGTTTAAGTGGGTGGCGTATCTGAAGATTTTTTTTCGCCGTCCACTCTTCTTCGAGTGCTTCTATTATGGCGGTAAACTGCAACCTGGTCATTTTTTAGTTGCTATATATTGAAAGAAGCGAAAAGCAACACACAGCGGACGCAGCGCATCATCCGAATACCAGAGATATACTGCGCATCATATCGTCGATATATCAATGACACCCAATAGATGCATTCAAACGGTTAAACAATAATTCAGCACCATAATTTATATTTTATACAAGTTTAGTTATCGGAAAGTGGGCAGCGAACACGAAACAATTCGCAAGCTGTAGGATCGGCAATCGGAAAAAGAATGTACCTTCTTTTAGGTCAGCACCTGTCATTGGTAAACTTCAGTGATAAAAAGACCTTTGTCCTCTATTGGCGTAAGAATAGCCAGTAGCAGGTAATCGCATTTCGAATTTGCTGCATTGTTCGTTAGTCACAAATTCAAATATATATATATATCTTTAAATATGTTTTCAGGATTCTATTGACCTGTTCCTGGGTCATTACAAGGTAAAGGATGGTGAAGGCATCACCGTGCCTTGTCCTCTTCACAAGGATAAGGATTGGAAATACATTACCGTAAGTTATCTCTACATACATTTGAAGCACTTGTCCGCAGCATCTTGGAATATAACTCCATTATTTGGGCCCCCTCAGAACAAAAGAGAGTTCAAAAAAGGTTTACGCATTACCCTATATGAGGGAATATACCTACTACCCATTCCTGTATCCATCGTTCTTATCAGGAATGCTCGATCTTAATACATTAGAAGCCCGCCGAAAAATATTTTTGGCTAACACTTTTTTAAGCTAATCTCCGACATTATACTGAATCCGCCCATGTCGAAGAAGATTAACTTATATGTACCTAAAGTGTACACTCGTGGGAGATCCCACGCACTTTTTTATGCTCCGAAAGCGAGAACTTCTTCATATCAAAATGTGCCATTAATGTAAAGGAAAAGAAATAATAATATATTATTTTACTTTGTATTATTATTTAATGTTATTTTATTGTTTCTATTTCTATTATTATTATGTTCCACGATTGTTGTAAATGCTCCAAAGGCGTAAATAAACAAATTAATAAATATACGCTCGAAAATTAGATGTTACAAGTTTATATAATTGTATAAATATTTTTTTTTGAGAGTTGTTTCCTGAATGGTAGTTTTTGTTTTTTGCATAATGTAAGCTATTCTTATTCTTACAATATAAACATCATATTAATATACATGAATAATCAGATATATATTCTAACAGAAAGCAATCGTAAAAAATCACAGTTTTTATCAACAACTCATCAAGATAATTTTGGTGCAGTTCCGCACATTCTTGTCTGACAGTTGACAATTTCGATTTTCCTAATCCGACGTTCAAGAGGTTAAACGAATATGTTTGTTGGTTGTTTTCAGTTCCCATCGGTGCTGCTGATTGCCATCTCCATGTTCTTCGCCAGCGCAATTCTGCCCACGGAGTACTCCACCGAGATCCTGCTGTATCTCATGTTCTGGGGCGGCATGGTTGGCTCCACCATCGCTATCATCTTCAGGTAAGCACACACAATCAAAGGATCCAATTGGATCATACACATATGTTTTAATGACTACCTCATAGAATAGGCATTACAGACCATGTGATAAATTTTTGTAATCAAAATCATGTTTTGAAGGATGAAAAAACCATTTTTTGTTGAAGGATGAAAAACCATGTTTTGAAGGATGAAAAACCATGTTTGAAGGATGAAAAAAAAACATGTTTTAAAGGATGAAAAAAAAACATGTTTTGAAGGATGAAAAAACCATGTTTGAAGGATGAAAAAAACATGTTTTGAAGGATGAAAAAAACATGTTTTGAGGGATGGAAAAAAACATGTTTTGAAGGATGAAAAAACCATGTTTTGAAGTATGAAAAAACCATGTTTTGAAGGATGAAAAAATCATGTTTTGTAGGATGAAAAAACCATGTTTGAAGGATGAAGAAATCATGTTTCGAAGGATGAAAAAACCACGTTTGAAGGATGAATGAAGGATGAAAAAACCATGATTTGAAGGATGAAAAAAAACATGTTTTAAAGGATGAAAAAAAAACATGTTTTGAAGGATGAAAAAACCATGTTTGAAGGATGAAAAAAACATGTTTTGAAGGATGAAAAAAACATGTTTTGAGGGATGGAAAAAAACATGTTTTGAAGGATGAAAAAACCATGTTTTGAAGTATGAAAAAACCATGTTTTGAAGTATGAAAAAACCATGTTGTGAAGGATGAAAAAACCATGTTTTGAAGGATGAAAAACCATGTTTCGAAGGATGAAAAAACCATGTTTTTTGTAAGTTGAGAATATAAAGAATAAAATATGGTACCTAAGTAAAGAATCCACAATGCTTTATTAAAAACAATCATTTTACAATTTTCCTATGAATAATAAAAAAAATAACATCATACACATAAAAATATATTTTTTAGAATTTTTACTTTGAAAAAGATTTTTTTTACCGTTGTCAAGTTTAATTTGTAGTAACTACTTATTACATTTTTTTATGAATAAGTTTATTTAGGTTGATGAAACGAGGGAAAAAAACTCCAATAATATTTTTTAGGTCAATGAAACGAGGGAAAAAAACTCCAATAATATTTTTTTTCTACATTTTATAGTAGCTAGTGTAGGTATCAGTATATTAATATGTGAAACAAAAACTTTCTACCCCTTTTTACGAAAATTGCGCGGACCGAGGAGTATGTAATTTCGCACACTTATAGTTTACTAGTGGTCGCCCAATGGTCGAAATTCAACCATAATTGTAATGTTTTTTTTATTGATTTAATGTATTTTTATGCATAATTTAAAAAAAATATTAGCATTCTGCACTCCTTCTCTATATAAACTATAAGTGTGTGAAATTTTGTACTCCTCCGTTGATAAACTATAAGTGTGTGAAATTTTGTACTCCTCCGTTGGCGCAAAGTTTTTGCTTCACCTATTAATATATAGATGAAGAGGAGTGCAGAATGCTAATATTTTTTTTTTAAATTATGCATAAAAAATACATTAAATCAATAAAAAAAACATTACACATTAAATTAATTATGGTCGAATTTCGACTATTGGACGACCACTAGTTTGATTAAAGTTACCTACGTGACATGTATATTAATTTTTATTTATTTATTTATTAATATTACTTACTGACAAAGTTAAATTAGATTCAGAGACATTGTGAACCGGAGCTGCAGATCAGGAACTACATTCCTGATTTCAGGATTTCCCCGCTTGACCCATGCTAGAAAAACATATCCCACTCAAAAGAACTCATTTTTGTTGACCGGTAAAAAAACATGGAGGTAGAAATGACCCAAAAAACAATGAAAACATTGTAAAAACCAACGCACATGGCAACACTGATATGAAGGTATAAAATTCTCCCTCTTGCATAAAGTCTCATATTTATTTTTCAGATACGGCAAGGAGTTTGTGGACTACCCGAAGCTGCGCGAGCTGAACCCCCCCCAGGCGCGTTTTCCCCCCCCAAACCAGGCATTTCCTTTATGATATTCTGGTGGTATAACTTCTGCCGCCAAACAATAGACCCAACTTCACTACGTAAACAATCAATTAACTACTGTCAAATTATTTATCTAATATGTCTAATATCCGTCACATTGGATGTCATCATCGCATTTTGAATATTTTGACATACAAGTCTCCGTTATTAACTGCCGAATTTCGACCTGATGGCAATTTGTCAAATTTTATGTTGGGTTGTTTGATCAGACATTGCTTCTGCCATCAAGAATAACGGTTAATAAAAATTGGCAGTCAACGGAAGAGTTCCACAACTTTTCAGCCAGCGACAAAATATACCCGACAAAATATGCTATGGATAAAAACATCCCACAACAAAATATCTATTAACCATTTAAATGCCACGTGTTTTTACGGATGGAACTCGAAAATTTCGCGATGTTTTGACTTTTGACGTAATATTTTGTGGGTTCATTTTATGCTATCGTATATAATATTTACCGAAACACGTTCCTGGAACATTAAACTACGCCTACAAACAACATTACTGGCGTTTATTTGACAAATTGATAGATTTATCGATCTTTTCTTGACCCGCGGCGCTCATAGTTTGACAGCCGAAATCGCGGGAGAAATGATATTTGGAAAGTCACAGAAATATCCCCAAATAATTATTCGAGTGGCTAGGTGTGTTTCTTGTATCTGTTACGTCAAGAACAAGAATGCCCCAAGCGATTTTGACCTTGTCCTTCATACATTTTCTTTATACATAAGGTTTAAAATTGCATATCAAAAAGTTTTTTTTTTTTTAATTTTATTTGGCTATAGGGCGCGTCGGCGCGCAATCAGCAACCAACCTGTTAAAACCTAACCTAACATAAAAATGGGACAATAATAATACAGACATTCTATAACCCTTTCCGACTGGCAAAAAATGTCCGAATTTTGATGGGCCTCACCCTGGGGCTTAGTGACTTACTGGTTGAAACACAAGCGCGCTAAGGTACCCTGCATTAGCAGCTCCCACACGTTCGATCGACACCAGTGTGGTTCCCAAAAACAGATTTATTTGCCGTCAAGAATTTTTAAAGACAAACTTACGTATGAAGCCGGTCGGAAAAGGATACGGACAATAAATTATTGTTCAAAAATAGTAAAATGGTTCAAAAATAATACTGAGACATCCTGTAAAGTTAGGTTAGGTTTTAGTAGATATTGTTGGAGGATGTTTTATCGGCAGGATATTTTGTTGGGGGTTATTTTGTCGTGAGATAAAATGCGTATTAGTCAACGGAAGACCTTTCAAATGTCCATATATTCAAGATGGCGCTGACCGTTGAACTACAACAGTGTCAATTGTGACGATCGTTAAAAACAACCGGCCCTAAGGCATATTAGTTTAAACCCTCGTCACATTTGACGTCGTCATTAAATCGGCGAGTCCTCGGTGACTGACGGTTGAGAATCGACTGTCAATGACGACAGTTCAGATGTGAAAAAATTCAAAATGACATCGATTGACGATTTGTAACGGGGAATTCAATCCTGTTTTGTTACATGTTGTAATATTTCACATTAAAAATCTTTAATATTGATTCCTTTTAAAGTTATAATGTATTTATTAGATTATGAGATGGTTTTTTTAGGTATTGTAAAAAATTATTAATTATTCTATTAGTTAAATCTATTTTGTTTTATTTATTTACTAAGTGATTTTTTTTTCGGTTACTCTTACCTATTAGTAGATAATGGGTTCCGTCCAACATTACATTACCTAAAGGGTCACATTCCAAAAGCCTCATTCCTATGGGCATATACTATAGAAACAAGGGAGATGTGTCATGAACCATTATTAAAAGTATGAATTCAATACGGGAGATGGGTACTGCCGCTCCGGGAACCATTTATTGGATAACCAACACCTCTGCTACAGGTCACCCAAAGTGGTCCGCTACGTTTGGTGACTTAGTAGGGGTGGCCGAGTTTGTGGGGAGAGATTTGTCCGGGTCTTGGCGGCGGATGCCTGCATGGCAGGCCGGATCCGGAGAGACTGGTTGAGGGAGACTTTTTCATCTTTCTAGCAGGACTCTCTCGGAACATCGCCTTGCCTGGCAATGGGAGGGTTGGATTCTTACGTCGGTTACACACGACGCACTGACCCCCAGATTCCTACCCACCCCTCATTCCTTTTTCCTTCCCAGAATTTCCTCTCCTTCCTTTTCTAAAATGACCCTCCACACAGCATCCCCAAAGTAAGCCACAGCCAAGTTTACTCATACTACCGCATATTTTCCTTCCCAAATCAGAATCCAATCGAGCTTTTACCCCTCAGGTTAATTTGTTCGCTTTTGGGAACAGCTCATATAGGTCTCATAGAAATTGTAATTGTATCTCCGTTACTGTCACGGTAAGAAATATGATCTAAACGAGAAAGAGAAAAAACCACGCTTTATATTCAAATCTTAAAGCCAACCACAGAAAAATTTTAATACAGTAGAATACGGATATAACGACCCTCAAAGGGCAGGCTGTACTTTGTCGTACTAACCGGACGGCGCACAAAACGGCCGGATAATTGAAGCTTGTTTTTACATGAGACACGCCGAACTCCTTTGTAATGGTTACAATGGTCACAATGGTCGCGGGGAGTAAGTGAGGCGCGCGGCGGCGAGGTATTGATGCATAGGTTTTGTAAACAAAAAACTGTGCATCGTTCTAACCGGACGAATTATCATTGAAATAAGTCGCTTTAAGCAGTTGGTTGCTTAAAATGGAGTCATACTAAATGGATATACTAGTACCTTACTATGAAACCTAACTTGAGTTTACACTGTCGCTAAAAACGGTAAGCCGTTATAAGCGAAGTCGTTATATTCGAATTCTACTGTATACACTTCTATGAAACCGAAGTTTTCGACCGTAATTTTGAGAATAATTTATGAAACTTTGTGAATTTTTTATTGATTATTTTTTACATGAAATAACAAAAAAGTGAGGTATTCGTTATGTAGAAGGGTAATTGAATTTAAAAAAAAAATAATCTTTTACTTTATTTGTTAGAAACATGTTTTTAACTCAGCCTCTTAAAAAGAACATAATTTTTTAACCCTAACTTAACCTCTCCGCGAGTGAGTTTTGGCGAACAAATCTGTTTTTTGGTTCATTTTTTTAATGTTTTTTTTTATAAATTATCACAGATTACCTAAAAATAATCTTATATTTTGGATTAAAACGTCATCGACATCAATCCACGAAAATAAACCAACATCGAATAAAAACATATTCACACAAAAAAACTGCTTCCTTCCTCTGACGACCGCTAAATGACGCAAAAATAATTTTTAAAATAAAACTGTGAAGTCGGTATTGTTGGTATGACTTACAAAACTTCGACAAACTATGCGCATACGTCCGTAGATGCCAATACAAGTCAAATATTTTAATTAAATATTACGGCGTTTGAATAGTAGCCGCGGACGAAAAGTTTCGGCCATACTCTTCTTGGCATTTTTTCGCTTCGCCGAACCATACATGTGGAGAGGTTACAAAAATAAACCTTTTAACTCGTCAAATGCCACGGGAGGAAACCTGAAAATTTCGCAAAGTTTTGACTTTGACGTAATATTTTGTGGGTTTATTTTATGCTATCGCATATTATATTTACCGGAACACATTCCTTGAACAATAAACTATGCATAAAAACAACATTACTTGCGTTTATTTGACAAATTGATAGGTTTATCGATCTTTTCGTGACCTACAACGCTCACAGTTTGACAGCTCAAATCGCAGGAAAAATGAAGCCTGGAAGTCTTGGATAAATTTAATAAAAAAATTTCAGAGTGGCTAGGTGTGATATGAATATCTGTTACGTCAAGAACAAGAATACCTCAAGCCATTCTGACCTTATTCTTCATAAATTTTCTTTATACATAAGGATTAAAATCGCATAAAAATTTTTTTTTTTAAATTTTGTGCCGCGCTTGCTTGCGCGGCTGCGGCACAGGATTGGTTAATGTGTTACTTAAAAAAAAACTCTGATATCCAATAAATGAAAGTATCACGAATAACAAAATATAAAAATAAGAATTAATCATTATTAAGATTTTTGGGTAGTAATTTTTACTTACCTAAAAGACCGATAACAGTAAATGAGTGTCACACGTCCACTCAGCACCAATGCGCGCGCCGCACTACACAATGCCTAGCAACAAATTAAAAAGCTACTAAAAGTCCCATCGTTAATTTTTGAGTAAACAATTATTGATTTATCGGTCTGATAGACCAACGCGCAGGTATAGGAAGGTTAACTCACTTTTTTTGTCGTTTCTTGTAAAAATAATTAATAAAATTCCCAAATTTTCATAATTTTGGCAAATTTCAAATTGCGGAAAGAACCTTTGGATTCTTAAAGGTGTACATTTAAATTATTTTGTGGTAATTTTTAGAATTGAAAATTAAGCCTTGTGTTTTCTCTTTTTAACACCGTTTAGATCATATTTTTAACCATTATAGTTAGGGAGACACAACAATTTCTAAGAGATCTATTTGTTCCAAAAACAAAACAAATTAGCCTGAGAGTACCATCACTTGCATAATGATCTAAAAGACCGTTATTATACTTATTTTCGAATGAGTGAAGACAATGCATTCTCGATGCGATCTTTGTCTCCAGAGGCAGATACCGACTGAACGGTGAGCAATCCCGGGAACACGGGCGAAGAAACGTGCGGAGCGGGGAGATCTTACCGGGCGGGCATTGGTTACAGAAATTGCAAGCGTTCGAATATCCTGTCGGTGGTACGGATCGGTCGCAGTGGGCAAAGACCTTATACTATAACAAATACATATTCATACTCAAATCCTCTTTTTCTATGGAAATCTTGTCATTTTCATATTTGAGAGCTTCTTTTCTTTGTGACTCGTGACGTGCCTTGGTGCAAACTTGTAAATTTCGCTACGTTTTGACTTTGACGTAATATTTTGTGGGTTTATTTTATGCTATCTTATGTAATATTTACCGAAACACATTCCTTGAACAATAAACTATGCCTAAAAACAACATTTCTTGCGTTTATTTGATGAATTCATATGTTTTACAATCTTTTTCACAAGAATGACGCAACCGAACCTGACAGCTCAAATGCTCCGAAAAAACTCGGCCAGAGATGATAGATAATTCCTGAAGAAATTATTCTGCTTCCATAGATGTGTTCAAGGTATTCTATACCTTAAGAACAAGAATGCCCCAAGCGATTCTGACCTTATCCTTCATACTTTTCTTTATAATTAAGGATTAAAATCGCATTTCAAAATTTTTTTTTTAAAGTTTTATTTGGCGCGCACTTGGCACGCCACCGGTTAATAGATGACTCTGAAGAGGTAACTCAATAAAAGTGTGATCGATACCAAATGATTTACATAAGTTTCAACTCCTAGGTCCAGACAGTAAAGCAATATTAATTATCTCTTCAATAATTAAATTTCGACATTTGAAAATGTTTTATCAATTTCGGCAGAAGTAAGGTAAAATTTAGCTTATTTGGGCACACGGACCCGACCACAACACATTTCTATCTATTATCTCTTCAGTGGTAGATGACAATTTGGTTTAGTAAAAATATTCTCATTCTAGATTCACTAGCTGATCAGTTCACACCTTGCTGTGGCTAACAAAACACAACGCCATCTACTGGATGGTTACCCAACCTTTAAACCAAGTTTCGATAAATTAACACCGCCATCTGTTAATTTGCATACAAATCAAATCACCGCCCGCTCATCCACCACATACAGACATTCTCCTTTGTATATTATATGTATATTTCAACCAATTTACACAAAACCTTGACAAATTATATACCTAAACCTTCCTCATGAACACTCTATCAATTGGTGAAAACCGCATCAAAATCCGTTTAGTAGTTTTTGAGTTTATCGCAAACAGACAGACAGACGCGGCGGGGGACTTTAATATATAATATGTAGAGATGTTGCATTGCATCACAAACTAATTTTTCAGCCAGTCTTGTATGTAGATTGAAATTTCATAGAAACAAAACTAAATTATGTACCTATTGTTATGAATTTGCGTTTTTAATAGTGCTGCTAGATTGAAATTTCCAAAAATTAAATAAATTAGATAAATTTTCGTTTGTTGTTTGTCTTCCCCTGCTATTTATTTATTTTTCATATATTCATTTTATTACTTTTTTTTCCTTTATATCTACATACATTTCAAAAGTTTAAATTGCATTCCAGATCTTGTTTAGGTTCATAATTAGGCTTGAGTCAAACATAGTACTCATGCAGATGCATTGTTTACGTACATCATGTTTCAAACTTATTGTTGTTAACTGCACTTGGCAAGGAAATAATATTTTTCTAGCTTGTCTTTTTGTCACATGCAAACATATTTATTTTATCTGTGAAAAATTGCATTGCCATTGTGCAAGCATCATCGACCTATTACTGTTGTTCACTGAGTGTAGCAAAATCATGTTTTATCTCAACATTTTGTATTTCATCTGTCTATAAATTTGTTTGTACTGTTTCCGTGTTGTTCTGTTTCCATTTCAAGATGGTTGCCGTTTTAACTCGTCCCGTGCCACTGGAGGAAACTTGTAAATTTCGCGATGTTTTGACTTTGACGTAATATTTTGTGGGTTTATATTATGCTATCTTATGTAATATTTACCGAAACACATTCCTCGAACAATAAACTATGCCTAAAAACAACATCACTTGCGTTTATTTGACGAATTTGTATGTTTACGATCTTTTTTACGAGAATGATGCAACCGAACTGTCAGATGAAATGCTCCAAAAAAAACTCGGCCAGAAATCCATAAAGAATTCATAGAAATTATTCTCGTTCCATAGATGTGTTCAAAGCATTCTATACCTTAAGAACAAGAATGCCCCAAGCGATTCTGACCTTATCTTTCATAGTTTTCTTTATAATTAAGGTTTAAAATCGCATTTCAAAAGATATTTTTTAGAGTTTAATTTGGCGCGCGCCGGCGCCGACTCGGCACGAAACGAGTTAACCTTTAGGAGAGTATGGCCTCACCGTTGGCGTCCGAAAAAATATCTGCTCAAAGGAGTATGGACGCCCATGCTGCGTCGGTGTTTGTTGATATTCTGCTATTAATAATAATAATTTTTAATATTAATATGAAGTTTTTTGTTATTATTAATATCTGATTAATTCGGTTATTTTATTATTATACAAGGTGTCCGAAAACTCGTAGTACAAGCGGAAAACTGGTGAATCCACATCACATAGAGAACCCAAATAAACATAAAGATTTTCAATTTAAGCATTTTTACAATTAAAATTTTTAAAATATTAAAAAATAAAAAAAATTCGGCATTATTTTTACAATTAAAATTTTAAAAATATTAAAAAATAAAAAAAAATCGGCATTTTTGGGGTTAACGGTTTGACATTGGAGCGAAGATGCAACTCTAAAATTATTTATTTATGCTACTGTTAATCACTTTTCGTGTCCATAGTTTATTTATTTTCACCTTACTAATTTATTCTTCCACCTCTTCTAAAATTTCACTTCTTTTAAGCATTACAATATGGTTAATTAGCATATTTACTTTGTTGCGTAGCAGCCCACCATTTTGCAACGGGCAGGGGCCAATAGGTAATTACTTGAAATTAATACGAACTCGCTCATTAATACTCGCTACTTGACTTCATACTGGACCAATTTGAACAAATCTTGTGAGATAAATTGATAGCACAGATGGGTACCTACTTACATTATGTAGCAATGTTCCGTTTCCAATCCAAAAATGTTTCCAATCACAAAACATACATTGAACATATCATAACATTCTGTGTTGTATATTCCACAATAATTAATCAAGCACTATTGTTTAAATATGAAAATAACACAAAAGTAATTCACAAACACACACTTTGATTTAAAGCTTACAATTAACGAAAGGATTGTTGATATAAAATATGTCAACACTGTCAACAGTGAACCGGCGTAAACTAAGCTAATCTACCGTAAAAAAAAGTCCAGGAATCCAGGGATCCCCTTTACAGTACGGTGCGGAGCGGTGACATTTCTTGTATACTATAATTCGTCTGCTCTTTCACGTGTTTATTGAACCGGGGAAAAAGAGAGAGCTATTCTTTCGCAACGCAATTTGAACTACAACGTGCGTGAACATAGATAACATAACAGTCAGCTGTGAATTAACCTCTGAGCAGCCGACTGTGTTATTTTTAATGATGGGAGATTTCAAAATAATGCAAAATAATCCGGATTTTTTTGTTTATTTTCTTTTAAATAGTTTTTATTACTTAGGTACTGTGATCGTCACTAATAATTTACAAGAATCTGACCAATAAAAAATTCAACTTCCGACTCGATTTACTCGAAAACGAAAGCTCAAATCAAAAAAAGTTATACTACAAAATCGATTCTAAATGTGATGTAGATTCTCCAGTTTCCCGCTTGTACTACGAGTTTCCGGACACCGTGTATAGGTATTTTTTTTTTTTTATTATTTTTTTTTATAACAAATAGGTACTATAAATTTGGGTTTAAAATTTTTTTTGGAAAAAACATCTCACTCTGCTAAACAAGATTAATTGCATTGGATTAACTTGCAAACATTTGACCAAATTGATAAAAAAACAAAATAATGAAATGGCGAATGATCACAATGATCACACTTCGCAACAGATAACGTGGTATGCGCTCTGTCTCGTAGGTGCGGTGCTGCTAAACGAGACGGAGTGCGTATTACGCGAGGCGGTGATGTGTGTTGGAAAATGTGTGTTGTTGTTTTTAACCTTTCAGTAGTCGCACCCTTGCGCCGAACATAAGCAGTCGCGCGCGGTCGGTGATTCCACAACATTTAATGATTTTGTTTATAGCATTTTTTTATTTTTATATGAATACCGCACAAGAGTCCCAACTGCTCCCGTCTGGAGCCAGTGAGACTATGACTACCTTCAGGCTGAAGGTAGTAGGGAGGGGAAGGAGATGGGGAAAAGGTAGGTGGGAAGTACCTGGCTATTCAGATCTGGTCACCAACACAGATAAAGTCATTTCAAGCAAAATTTCAATTCTGAATGGTGGTCTTACACCAGGGCGATATTGAGAGTATTTTCCATTCTGCCGCAAACATATTATATATTATTTTAAATGAATAAATTGTGAAATAACACAAATTAATCAAATATAATTTATTTGCAACACCGGGATTCGATCCCGCGACCTTCGGAATGCGAGTCAAGAGTCTTACCGCTGGATTATTATCCCAATTGGGGATACCATAGTCTCACTGGCTCCAGACTGGAGCAGTTGGGACTCTTCTGCAGAATTCATTTAAAAAAAAATAATCATCAGTAAAATATCTTCCATCCACAAGCAAATGCTTTTAATGGAAGACCAGTACTACTTTAATATTACCATTTTTGAGATAAACAAATAAAAATAAAAAAATAAAATATTGAGTAAAATATATAAATTCACTGTGGACTCACAGACCGCGCGCGACCGCTGAAAGGTTAATTAACAAATATATTATCGATCAGCAAAATGGTATCTATTTTTACTCCTAATATGCTCAGGAATCACAGGTTACAAGTCTTTCGGGTATCGGGTTCATTGGGCATTTAAAAACAAATAAAACTAAATAATTTATTATCTTGATCACATTTTTTTCTCAAAAACTCACTCTCTTAGAGGTTAACAAAGGTTATTTTTTCAAATTTGAAATCTTCATGTTTATTTGGATTTTTGTAGCATTTTTTCATTATTACGATATCCACCTTTCCGAAGAATGTTTGAAGTAAGAATCATCATTGAAATAGCGACGATTCTTTGGAAAAAATGTATAATTCCTTACTTGAAATAAAAATAAATGTTCCATAAAATATGTGGCTTATAATTAAGTATGCAGGTATTTAAGTACCTACTTACAAATCTTTTGATTTCAGAGGAAATTTCGGTTTCGATTTATTGTAAGATAAATTTAAAACACTACTGTTTACAAAACTACCAGTGTTGTCATTTTTTAAGTAAAACGATCATTTCTCTGAATATAAGTAGCTATTCTAGGAAACTACTTAAGTTATAAAGGGCGTAACAGTAACTGTGGGATTTTAACCAGTGATTCTTGAGATATTTGGAGTAAAAATTAGATGTCATTTTGTTTTCTGATGCGATTTCTTTTCTATTTTTGATTGGGTTTGGAACTCAGCTACCAGTAAGTTAATAAAGAAAATTCCAGTGAAATTGAAAAAATATCATTTTTAGTAAAAGGAAATGACTAGAAAACTTTGAAAACTTGAACACTTGGGCTTAGTTGTTTCACACAAATTCAAACGTAACATTGTCATCAAATGGCCATTCAGCGCCATTTTGTTTATTGATATTTGAAGAGTCTCCATTAAACGCCAGTTCTAAGTGCATTTCAGCTTTCTATCAAATATAATGAAACAAGATGGTTCCCGGCATGCGATATTCAAAGAAATAAATTGTCCTTTCCTGTGCATCTCCATTCCCCCCCGCGTCCCCTTCCACCTTCCCCACCTTCCCTCTCCCGCTCTCCCGTCCCCCCAATAATCCCCCTTCCGCATTCCATATATTCAGTTCCAGTACATTCAGTATTCAAACAGCTCGCGTGCCACCTATTACAATTTTTTTTATTCAAATTAAAATTTTTCATATATAAATATTCATTTTTGTATATTGAAAGAACAATCAAATGTTATAAGATCAACCAACCAAATTTGGTACCTAACTTAGGTACCTATATAAAATACCTATAATTCTTGATTGATTTAAATTATTACGCAAGTACTTCAAATTAATTCATCAATTTAAAGAGTTTTGAAAATTGAATTTTGATTTAACAATCATTGTTTTGCAAAATGTCATTCTCAAATTTTTGACAGTTTTGATTTGACAATAATCCAGAAACCTTTGCGGGGGTTTAAAGAAGGCATTTTGAAAGATTCAAACATTAACTGTGCTTAATATAGCAATACGGACATCTCATCAATCCCCAAGCATGTTTTGATTTATATATACGTACCCGGCATGCTTTGCTAGGCCATTTAATAAAGAAATTGTTTTTCCCTATAAAATTTCCCGCAAATATATCAACATCGTTTTCACAACAACGATTTGTTTTGCTTAGCAATAATTCGCTTTTCTTAGGGACAGAAAACGTATGATAAATATAATATATTAACATTTATAATTTCGTAACGCCCTAGCTTACCATTATATACAGCCTATGGTACTCGCATATAATTTAGCTTTCTACTGGTGAAATAATTTTTAAAATCGTTTTATTGTTTTATGCGTGAAAGCGTAACAAACAAACACATGCAGTTTCGCATTTATAATATTAGTATAGATACATAGATAACCTGATAAGCTTAACAAAATGATAGTTGTCCTCTTCTGCTTATCACTGAATTGGTTCGAAAGCTGAAACCTTAGAATTGGCATTTGGGAACCTTTCAACTGCAGAAAAAACAAAATGGCACTGAATGGCCATTTGATGACTCTGTCACAAGTGCATTTCTGGGAAACAACTGGTCCTTGTTGTATTAAAATTAAATATAAGCAAGATTAGTTACGCTTCACAAGGACATTGCTGTCGGAATGGTATCCATACGCATCGATACACATAATCTTGAGTATGTTGTAGGTCACCTCAACTCTGGCTGAGCGACTCTAAGTCATTGATGAATCTGTACGACAATATTGTAGTGTTTTTTATTGGTGAAATCACTTAATACCCACATTGAATTTCACAAAGAATTTCTGTTTCTTAAATTTTTTAATGATGTTAAGGGACGAGAAGTAAGGAAAAATTGAACTTACTTCGAGCACACTGTCACGTCTCTTAACCGCTGGAGCGACCACTCAAAATAAATTTGCCTCGATTACTCGAGATTTCCAGAAGATCATTATTTAAATTTTTCGCCAACATTAAAAAAATCATACCTTCGAATTTTAAAATGGAGACATAAAAACTTATAGTGCTATATAGCCAATGAATTAACCAGTATTTTACCGTTTATAGCATATTTGTGGGATTTATAAAAAATATATTAAAAAATCATAAAGTTTATAACCCCGCGAATCCTGCGTGTTACTTTGAAACTCTGTGAGAGGTACTTATTCGAGTCAATATAGAATATTTTAGATTTTTGTATGTTGTCTGTGGTATACTTGATAATGACAGGAGCATATCTATGGTTAAAGGACAATTTTAACCGTAAACGGCTGATCAAAAATTCTGCGTGAAAGAAATATTTTTAAAATTTATTTTTACCATCGTTCTAAAATAGTCTATGAAGTTCGGATTTGCGACATAAAGCATTTCAATATCTTTGTTTTAAAATAAATGACTGGCCATGAAAATGTTTTAAATAATTACAATAAATGTTTTACAAATGGTAGGAAAATGTGGTCCAATTTTGGACCGCTATCAATCGCAGAAAAATAAAAGTGGTCCATTTTTCGACCGTAATCGCTCCAGTGGTTAAACATTTCTATTAATTTATATCTTCAGTGGTTATGAATGTGTACATTGAGTAAGGTCTTATATTTTTTTATTGTTTATTGTACGAAATCTAATATTGTACAAGATCATCAATCTGTTTATTGTACAAAGCAGTTATGTTATTATAAAAAGTGTTATTGCTCAACACTTTTGTATTTAAACCCAGAATGGGGTTTTTATGTTTTCAACAATGTGTTAAATTTTCGAACTGCTCGAGCGACAGCTGTTCTTAATTGGGTAAGTAATTTTTTATGAATTAAAATGAATTATTAATTTAAAGATTTTTTTACCTAAAAATATGAGATATTGGTTTTAAATCGCAGTAAGCATTTCATATGTTTCCGTATTAATATTTGGAGGTATGATTTTTGTAAAGAGCACGGCTGAATCGAAAGCCGAACAACGGAAACTCTATCGCTCAAGTGGTTATAATTATTGCTAATAGATTTTATTGTAAAGCAGTATACATATCCTTATGTTAACCAGTATTTTAATTTGTTTAAATAATTACACTGTGTAATTAGTACCTGTGTCTGCAACCATAACTTATAAAGGTTTTAGCCGTTTCTATGTCATAATGACATTATAGCCAGTTTCGGAATGAGCGTTTTTTTCAAATCAAACTTTCAATCAAATAAAGATATTAAAATTATACATTTTTAGTAATTAGAATTATCAGAATTAGAAAAATAGACTTTTAAAGTTATTCTTAGTTTGTGAAAATACCCCATTGTGGCGTGTTGTGGAGCTGAAGTTGGTGAGTGGATGAAGAAGGTTGGGAAGTATCTGGCTATTCAGATCTGGTCACCAAACACGGTTAATGCCATTTTAAGCAACGTTTCTATTCCGAAAAGTGGTCTTTCACCAGGGCGTTACTGAGAGGTCCAGTTTCCAGAGGTTGTATGAAAACTGTAACTAGATGTATATAATTACTGATACCATATGCAAAGCGCTTTTTTGATAAATTGTGTGTGCAGATCTGTTCAAAATCTAAACATTTACAATATTACAAATATTGGTGAACAGAAAATTTCTAGAAGTGTGATCTATACTGATTTGAAATGAAAACAGCTCTCTAGTTATTAAATTCAACTCCAGACATTATTGATTCTTCAGTGCAGTACCTATCTAAATATTCTAAATAATTGGAAAGAATAGGTACTATTTTAAATTATTTGTTTATTATCCATCTCCCTGTTAAAGAAATTGTAGCTCTAAATTGACTTGCATTTTTCCAAAAGCTTTTTTATTTTAATGAATTCATTTTCGTTAATTAAATTAACGTTCTAAAAATTTTCACTGCAAACTTTTCTTTTGTAAATTTTGTATAAAATGTTTTTTTAGGTACTTATTGCATTAATTTATGTTGTAATAAAATTATTGTTACAAAGTTATTTTTATTTGTTACCATTAGTCAATACCCTGAAATCGATGACCGGACAATTCGGAATGAAACCAACTCAGAACCATCTCAGATAAGTCATTTAGAGTGATAAAAAAAATGTATAAAAAATTGGTTCAGTAGGTTATGGTTATCGGCAATTTTTTTTTTTTTTTTCATAGCTTTTAATGACTTTTCAAGGAGGTGTTGAGTTGACTTTATTCTCAGTTGGCATGGAACCCCTTAAATCCCTTCTTCCACGAGGGATACACAAGTAGCATAAAAATATCTGTAACAAAGTGACACCCTCTTATACACACTTTAATTACGGTCTCGGTGTATGGCACCTCTAGTGCTTGCCCATTGACATTTGGGCATTGGTTATATTGCGAGCCCTGCAGTATTTTAGAATGCAACAGTTGTTAATCCTGTGCAGATTTGAAAAGAAAGACAGTCATTTTTTGTGGGGCAGCCGAGAGCTTTGGGCGGTACTCTCGATTGCAACACGACGGGTCCTTTTTAAAGATCGCTACATTCGTGATTGTGTACCTTGATTGTCATAATCGCCATCTTGGGAGCTGACTGGAAATCATCCTGTAGGGATGATTGGCATCCAGAATCATCCGCCTCTTCTGCTTCTGGAGGGTCCTTTTGGCTGGGATTTGTTTCACAAAAGAAGATTTCATGCTTCAATTCAACTTACCACAGTATCAACATGAACTACTTAACCTAAGCAAGCCCCCTTTGGCAGACAGTTTTAGTTATTTAGGATGTCATTTTATTTTAATATATATTTGTGTTTATAATATCATCTTTTCTTTGAAAAACATTAACATATTCCTTACATCTGCCATGTGAGTCAATCTGCTCATCAGACAAGACAAACTACTAAACAACACTTTAGAAACATACGTAATATACTAAATAAAAATGATCTCTATAAAGTCTACTATGTTCTTTGCCATAATAATAATAATAAGATATATATATCCCAGGTTTTGAAAGGTTTGTACAGCAAGCAGGGTTTATCTAACGGGTATGTGTAGTTAATCTAATACATTTTTACTATATAAAAACAGGTTTGCTCGTCAATCAACTCGGGGAACGCCTTTTTATATACCTAACATAACCTAATATAACCTAACCTAATGAATAATACATTGATTTTAATTTGTATATCCTAAACATACTCAATTATTTATTTATTCTGAACATGAAAATTGCACTGTTCTAGTAACTTTCCTCGAATATGTGTGATTATTGCGATACGGCAATCTTTTTTAATATTTATCGTTTGGTACCATTAAAATCGTTCAATATTTTTTATTTATTTTATATTAAGTAACGCCCTTGTGGGCTTTTACAAGAAAAGAAGCAAATATATAATTAACAATATTAATTACATGTATTACATAATCAATAAAACAGAATAAATATGAGTGCAATCGACTCGTTAGGTAAAGAATATTACAACATAAAAAAGAAATGAAATGAAATAGTACAAGTTGTACTTACAAAAAACTAAAACAATTCAGCTTTAAATATTTATACATATTATTAATAATAAGACCTGGCAGAGAACAAAGTGTAAATAGAACCGCAAAAATATTATAAATTAAGTATACATTTTACTGATGAGGTTTAGATGAGAAAATATTTTATGAGAAAAACAAAAAAATAATAAAAGTTAATTATTAGCAGATAGAATCGAGATTAATTGATTTTTGAAACATTCAAAACTGTCAATACTAAATATATCTATAGATTCGCAGTATTTATTCGCAAGGTTATGGATTCTTGGAATTGGTGAGTATATAGAGTAATTAGTGTTGAGTTTATTCTTGCATTTAAAAATATCTTTACTACGAGTTTGTCTAGCGGGTATGCTAATGCAAATTAGTTCCAACAAATTAGGGCTGTCAATTAAAGATTTTATAATTTTGTATAAAAATAATAAATCAATTAACACTCTTCTATCTGATAATTTAAGAAGTCTGGTTTCAGCGCGTAAGTAATTATAATTTATAAATTCGATTGGAATTTTCATTTTAAAATTGATGTACTGTGACGATACACCCTGCCTACGTGCACCAAATCGTGATGAATCTACCCTGGCTACGCTATATCAAATATGTTGAGATTCTACCCCTCGTAGCTATAAATATTTATATAACCTAAATCTAAGCTCCTGTCTCGTAGCTTCATTTTTCGTAGCTTTCTATCATGATGTACCTAACCTATCATTTTTTGGTACTTCTAGCCTATCTTTAGGTCACTCGCACTCTTCTGAGGACCTCTTCTCTCAACCTATTTTTCAAACTTCTACATTATTCTGAGCTAATCTAACCCTATTGTTCGCAATCCCTGTGATAATTTCACACAGTAATCAAGATTTTTGAATTTTTGTTTACATTATCTCCGTGTCCTGCGTTGTGTAATTTTTTGTTTTAGGATTTACACCCATACGCGTAATAAAATGCATACAAATGTAAAGAGTATAATGTATGGCTTTGTGGTAACTTTGGTTCTTTAGAGTAAGAGTGAAAGAATTCTAAATTAATTGATTTAAATATCTTCTACCGCGTTTGATAAACTAACCCCGTCTTAGATTTTGCCTATTCCTGATAAACGTTTGGTTTATTTTCTCCCTAACATAGCTTTATTTAAATACAAATATAAGAGAATAACAGTTAACAATTTATAACAAACATTTCATGAAAAGTATTTACTTTACCTGCGTAATATGACCTAATTCTAGGTCTCAGTTTTCCACCTGAAGTCTGCAAATCTCCACCTAACATGAGTTTTATTTTCATGGTTAGTAAACACTAGATTGTTTGGGGAAAGGATGTGTGTGGGGGGATTGGGTCAAGGATAAAAAAAAATAGTTTTCTGCAAAGGTTGGCTCCTCCACTAACCAAATAAATTCTGGTGACCGACTTCCGAAAAGGCCTCTGTCAATGCACGGCTACACATACCTAAAGACCGGATTTTACCCTCTTCTGCGGGATTCCTTGCTTCGATAGGAGCTTTACGTACCAGAGATAAGTACCAGGTATTCCGTCGTATCTCAGAACTATCCCAACCTCCTCTCCTCCAGGTAGTTTAACTCGACTGATTCTAGAAGGGGTATTTCATTGCATCCCTTATCACGACTCTACTCGCGTTGAATGTGGTGTGCGACTGTTTTTGTCGTATCCATCTCCCTCGTGATCCGACAGAATCGCACTCCTGCCACCTCTTAGACCTGCTGCGATTGCGCCAAGGGAGCGTTCCAGTTGGCTCGCATCAAATCGAAGGTCGACAAGACTACGTTATGCAAATACCCTGGAGTTTTAAGCGCCGCGCCAGCGTATTCCTCGCATACGTCTCCTTCTACCTCCGCATGCCTCCGTCTTGGCAATACCGTCACAGGGCTTAAAGTTTTCCCTCGGAAAAGCTGTGGACTTTTCCAAGCGACCCATAATTGCATACAATAATCCGGAAGTTTACTGCGTGGGTAAAGTTTTTGGATTTGGACTGTATGTCTTCATTCACTACCAGTGCTTTTTAATGTGGTCACTGAGTCCACGTGTTTAGGTATGAAAGGATAGGGGATACCTATTCTATTAGGTAGGTATAAATGGAGAAGTGAGTTTTGGTTTGGCTTTATTTTTATTGAGGAAGCCCTCCTCATGAAGTAGTAGGTATTCACCTAGATAACTAGAAAGGCAACGTTATTTACAAAGTTCTAATTTCAATTTTGATAAATTTAATTTTTAAATTTTAAATTTTCAGACCACAATTGATAAACGTCCCCAGATTTTATGCTTGTGGTTTATTGCTTTAAAATTGCACATATTAATTTTCACATATCAACTGAAAGTTTTTTGTCGCAAACTATAACTAATAAACTTGTCTCCAAACACGCTGCTCCCCAACTCGTTCTAAATAAACAAAATAAAATAATGTCAATGTTTTGTTTATAATAAACCATGTGTTTGCTGGATGTCCTACTGCCCTAGAATACGTGATTTTTCTAAAAGATCCTTAGATACTTCGATTAAGGAACAAGTTATTTAAGTTCAAATATGAAAGTTAGATAGTTCTGTGTATATACTCGTCGTTGCAATTCGAAGGCCGTAGTTAACAAACTAAGTCAAGTTTGACTGATGGGATTGACCTAATTCCTTGATCATGCTGTTACTAAAATTGTTAGTTACCGACATGCTCTGTTCGCAAATTTTATAAATAAGTGTGACTGCTTGCTCTGCATTATCTCCAAGAACCTGTAAATAGTTTAGTGATAAAAAAAAACTTACCAAAATTCTGCAAATTACCCTTTTGGTGTTTAAAAATTTTAATCGCATTCTTTAATATTAAAATTTTTTTTGATTAAAAAAAATAATCGATACTATAAAAAAAATCTTTTACTTGTATATTTTAGACTATGTCTAAAACCTTCTCCCTGCTAGAATTGGATAAAAAAAAAAACGATTCTATTTAAATTTTCACTTGGGTATTATTAGATTATGTTAAAACCTCTGATTTTCTCCTAGCGTTGATTTATTATCATCACTCATAATCAACTCGGTATTTAATTTGTAATGAAAATTTGACCATCTTATTAAATCACTATCGCTTTCGAGCAATTCGTTATTATTATTTATTTATTTCACTGAAGTTATTTTATTTGTTTTAAAACCAAAGTTTTAATTGTTTAATATTTCGTTAATACTCTATAATTTATTTCAGCCGGACTTCTTAGTCGTAATCAAAACTTTATTTTAGATATAAAATTCTAAATTTTATTATTATTATTTTCCTTTGTAAACTCATAGTGAAATTAAATTATTTTTCAATTATATGCCGCGTATCTATCTCATGATTATTATTCTCTCACAAATGTAAATTAAATTGTAGTAAATCGGATTTCTAAAGTTTTAATTATGTTATTATTATTCCGAAATCCTATTTATATTTTAAGACACAAAATTTTTATATGTTTAAAGACCACTCTTCAATTATCTTTAATTCGTACAGAAACATCGAATATAAATTCACTGGATTTTACACTTCGATTTAAGTTATAAAAAAAAGACAACGAATTGTTCACGATCAACCGTCCTCGCCGCCAATTCTTCCCTCACTAACGACAAGGGCCGGATTCTTTCTGTTCAAACTTGTTAAACGCCTTCTTATGTTTAAAATATTTTGAAATAAATCTTCATTAATTGAATTCTGTTTATATTAGAATTTTTACGTACTTGGTTGTAATTCAATTTTTAACGGCCGCACTGTCAAATATAATCGGTTTTTTTCTAAAGTACTCTTCGTCGTCTGTTGTGTTAATCTAAGTGTACCTTTTGTTCGTGTACTAGATTCTCATGTTTTCAAGCCCACTATATAAACACTCTTCAGGGCCAATAAACATTCATTTCTTTGTCTTTGATTCTGTTTAAAATAAAGTTCGTTCAACTTTAATTCCTGTGGGAACGAAAATGAAGGTCGCCCATCGTGATAAAAGTCCACGTGTCTCTTGTTTTGATTATTAGCCGTTATTGGATGTACCTATAATTTACACGATATAAAAAAAAAATCTTCGCAGGCACTTGAACGTGAAAATATTTCTCCTCCCAAAGCGTAGGTGTAGGTAGGCATTACGATTCATCACAGTACCGAAGAAATTTGTTTTGTACCTTTTCCAATGATTGAGAATGAACATTGTAGTATGGTGACCAAACAGAGGAATTGTATTCTAATCTGCTTCGTACTAGTGAGCAATACAGATGTTTTAATGTTATCATACTTTTAAAATTTGCCCCCATTCTCAAGATAAAACCTAGTATTCTCATTGCATCGCTTGTTATTTCATCGATGTGTACATTGAACTGTAGACTCTCGTGGAATATAACACCAAGATCACGAATCTGCGATACACGAAGAAGATTAACACCATTCGTATCATAAGAAAAGTTAAAAGGATTTATTTTTATGTGAAGTAATGCGAAAGAATGTAACGAAATATCAACCGTAACGAGAAATTACGTACAAATTTTATGAAATGTAAATTTAAAATGCATATCTTTCCACCTGTCCCGACTGAAACCGGTGTTTTTTGGGGTAACTAAGTTTAAAAGTAGTGTACTTTTCAAAATCTGTGCCCATTAAAAGTGCGGCGGTTCATTCACAAATTAATACCAAGCATCTACAGTACATCATTGTTTATATCCTAAGAAATATTATAACTTATAACAAATAACTCATTGTAAAATCGAACTGCATTCACCTGAAGTAAATGGCTTCCTGCAATAGTATAAGCAATATATACCTATGTATGTTAAATCCACGTCTATCCATGTAATAGGGGCAGGCCAAACTATTTATCCATTAAGTGGTGCAATATCGGCACAAAGCACTCTCTCCAGGGTGAATTGCCTAAAACCAAAAAAAAAAAAAAGTGGTGCAATACATCAATTAATTATGTTGTGAAGGAAGAATTTTGTATCTTGAATTCTTCTTGAAAACCAAACTCCTAGAAAACCAATTTTTTCAATAACAAAGAAAAATAATAATTGAATACTGATTTTTTTTTCATGGCTTTTCACCCCAATGGAGTGTTCTGGCCAATGTCGAGTGAATGATTTTATGAGTGTAATTTTGTGAGTGAAATTTTGGGTTAATATTTACAAATTTAGTTTCAATAACAAGAACCTATCTACATTATATAATACTACTATACAAATAATAATAATACGCTAAATTCTTACAATACGAGATGATTATAATTACATTTAACAAGTGGAAGCAACAGGAAATTGATAAGTATGTTGATATAATTTATTATGGATAAAAAATTAAATAAATAAATACATGGAACTAAACTTACAGTTACAAATTGATGCTGTTAATATTCAGAAAATTAGCCAAGACTTTATAAACGCGTTTATTTACAGAAGATAACAGACACGCAATGTTATAGGGGGGCAATATGCCTGAACTGATCAGGTGAGGGATGAAATTTTTGTATGAATTATTTAAAGGGCAACTGAAAAAAATATGATTGAGGTCCTCTTCACCAAGACGACATTCACACATCGCAGAATTCTTAACATGAATTTTTGTCAGGTGAACATTGTGGCAGCAATGCCCTATCCGCATGCGGCAAATGGAGGATGTAGAGAATTTGTTTAAAGAGAGTCTAGAAAACCACGGTTTTGAAGGAATTGAACCCTGATAAACAAGCAGAGAACAATTCTTATTTTGAATTATTTTAATCCAAAATAGACTAACTGTAATTTTCCATGCATTCGAGTACTTATTTAAAATTCATACATTATTATAAACTAACTAACCATAACAAAAATAAATTAGGGTGAGTTGGGGTAAGACCGTGTGCTTTTTTGATGAGATGAATTTTTTTGATCATTGGTCCACTTTGGAATTTTTGAATGAAGAATTCATGGTGTTCCCGCAAAGTTTTAAATTTTATTATATTACCTTATGTGAGTAAATTTTTATTTATCGAGTTATCCACAGTACAACACCCAAACACTGCCAATCAAAATTTCCTGTAAATTATTTTTCAATGTGGGGTAATACCGGAAATTTTTGGGGCAAGACCGGCAATCATTCTAAAATTTCAATTAAGCATATTAGCCGTAAGATTACTAAAAACGGCACTTCATCTTACCTTTTGTAGCCAAATTAGCATGTGTAACATTTTAATTATTTACCTGTACAACAAAAATAGGCCAATTATAATTTTGGTATACCGGTCTTCCCCCTTACGGGGTAAGATCGGCAAAGTGTTCTCAAAGTGTTTTGAAAACAAGATCTGAAAAATATATTTTTTAAATGCCCTGTACAAACGGATAAAATTTTGTACAAAATTATAAATCACTCCAACAAAAAATGGTTCCATGCCAACTGAGGATAAAGTCAACTCAACACCTCCTTGAAAAGTTATTAAAAGCTTCGAAAAAAATAGTTTTAAATTAGCCGATAACCCTAACCTAACGTAACCTATTTAACCAATTTTTTAATATATATTTTTGTATCACTCTAAATGACTTGTCTAAGATGGTTCTGAGTTGGTATCATTCCGAGTTGTCCGGTCACCACAAAAAATATGTTCGTGTGTAATTTCGTAAATCTGAATCTGACAGACAGTGGTTGTAAAACGTGGTAAAATGTCGATTTACGCGGTTAACATCTTCCTAATTCGTATTATTATCTTCTAAATCTGAATTGGTTAACATGGAATATCGTATTTTTACGAATTTTCTTCGAAATATTAATTTAAAGGGACGGTTACGGCGGTAATTGGCGGCGAAAATTTGATTTACGCGGAAATTACCGGTATTTTTACGAATTTACTTCGAATATTTGAATTAAAATGACCGGCTGCGATAGAAATCGGCCGCGAAATTTCGATTTACGCGGAAATATATCGTATTTAATGAATTTATTTTCAATAGGTATCTCAATTTAGAAGGCCGGCCGCGATGGAATTCGATCGCGAAATTTCGATTCACGCGAAATATATGGTATTTTTTACGAATTTACTTCGAATATCTAAATTTGAAGAGCCGGCCGCGGGGGTAATAAGAATAAGCCGCGGAAATTATGTGGTTTTTTTACGAACTTATTTCGAATAGGTATCTGAATTTAAAGGCCGGCCTTCGTTTTCGTTATTCCGGAAATTATCGGTATTTTCACAAATTTACTTCGAATATCTGAATTGGAATGGCCGGCTGCAAAATTTCGATTTACGCGGAAATATACCTACCGTATTTTTATGAATTTATTTCGAATAGGTATATGCATGTAGAGGACCGGCCGCGGCGGAATTCGGTCACGAAATTTCGATTTACGCGAAATATATCGTATTTTTACCAATTATTTCGAGTATCTGAATTCAAAGGGCCGGCTGCGTCGGAAATGGGCTGTGAAAATTCGTTTTAAGCGGTAGTATTATTTCACATTTTTATAAGTTTAAAAGGACGGCCGCGATGGTTATCGGCCGCGAAAATTTGATTTACTCGGAAAATACCGTATTTTTATGAATTTACTTCGAATATGGGGATGGGGCCGACCGCGGCGCTAATACGGCTGCGAAAATTCGATTTAAACGGGAATAAGTCGTGTTATTACAAATTAATTCCTAAGAACTTACCAGAATTTGACTTTGGGGCCGAGAAACTAGGTACGTGGGAATTCGTTAATATTATTTTTGACTTCCCGTGGATTTCGAATTAACGGAGTTTTACTGTATTTATATATATATTTGTGTGGTGTTTATACAACGTATACATGTAACTTGTAAGTACATTTTTTTATCAGAACAAAATAAATAATTTGGTCTTCCAAGAGTCCAATCACTCTTTGAAACTGTTTTCCCTTTAACGCGGTCATGTAGAGTAGAAACTGATATTCCACACTTCTGTGATCTTCTTTATTTATGTCTTCAATATATCTTGTGCATAACATATAGCTTGCAGTGTTTTTCTGCAGTAGTTCCGCGGCATAACAACCTTGAAAAAAATTAAAAGCTACACATTTTTAAAATTTTAACTATTAAACCATTTATATAAATAGTCTGATATGAATGATCTTGGACTGTAATCGATACTCGCGTTAATAGCCTAGCGACTGTACGGTTGAAATTTAAGAATCCGGCTAAGAAAACAACTCTGACGCTGCGCCTTAAAGCAAAATCGTTTTCGTACATGGAGTTTGTATACAAATCTACTTTTGTAATAAAACCGAATTACAGTAATGCCAAAAGATTGCCACTTACGTTAACAGCTGGCGTGAAGAGCATCGCCTGACAGGCATAAGTATTAGATTTGTAATTTCGTGAATCTCTCTGGATATGGAGAGATTGACGATATGATTATTATTGTAACTGGCAGTTGTAAATAATAATATCACGTGTCTATATATTATAAACGACATCATTGCCAGTCGCGGTTACTTTTTCCCGGTGACTAGCTGTCACTGGATCCCAGTGGATCCGAGGAACGGGCTATTTTTGAAACCAGTTCCTAAAGAATTTGTAAAATGGTCGCTAGCACTCAAACTGGGCGAAGCCAAACCAAAAGCCGCCCGCAGGGCCTAGCAGCAAAAACCTGCGAAGCGGCTTTTTAACTGCAATAAATAAATTAATATAATAATTAACTTGGACAAATACCAAGCTCTAATAAAAAACTATGCATTAACAATTACAAAAAAAATATATAAAAAATTGTGTTTTTCCCTTTTTACAGCGAGTGCATTTGAGGTTAGGTTGCCTTATCTCACTAATGTAATAATGTCACTGTCTCCAATTACGGGAACAAAGGTCTCTTCGTCCGTCGTGGTGTTGCTGTCATTTGATACATTCGTCATGGTGAAAAACATCGATTTACCTTAGGGTGTATTTATTTTAACAGGATAAACAGCATTCAAATTGAACACGCGCTTTGCGAAGACCGACAAACACTGACTGACAAAATTGCGACTCATGGCGCGACGGCGCTGAGCCGCACTCCAATGGTTAGACTTATTGGAAGATACCCAAAACTTTTCAAGTTGTCTGATGTTGGAAATAAGAGAAACTACAATTATCATAAAGCATTTATTCTTCAATAGAGACATACATATTAGCAATAATCTTCTCCAATATTTTACTGGAAACTAAAGATACACAAATGATTCAATTTTGTACATGTTGTATTATGGCCTTCAATAAAATTGTGCTTTCAAATCATTTATTTCCCTGAATAAATGGTAAGCAAAATAAAAAATATATAGGTATTGTGAAATTTATCAAACACGGTGCAACGAGTTTTGAAATACTAGATAGGTACCTACTTTATTTTAAAATGAGATGTTTAATTCGTTACGAATAAAAAAATGCAAAAAAAATATTTCTCAAAATTATTAGAAAGCATTGCGACGTGTAAACTTACTCAAAAACGTAGTTTGATTCAAAATTACTTAAAAACATTTTGATGCCTCTAGCGCAGAAATGGTCAACTCCAAATTTTAACGGTATTAAAAAATTTGTGTTTTTTTTTCACCCATGAGATAGCACCGAGTGTTTACTTTTTTGTTGTGGATTTCTTTAGAGTGGTATTTGAAAGATTTGAAAATGTCAAAGTGTAAGCATAATTTTTACGGTTAAACAACCATTGTGTAGTCAGTGTTTATGGCACCATCTTTGTTTTTTCTCTAGTATGCCACAAATGGACTCTTGCCATTGGTAACATATATAGGCAGCCATTTTGCGAATCATTTGCTGCCATATTGATTTAGATAATGTTGTTATGAAATGCTTGAGAATCTTAAGTTAGTTGAAAAAAGAACAATGTATAACTTTTAAATGTGTTACAAATTTGTTAGTTTTCGGAGTTCAACTATTTAAAGAGGAATGGCGGCGTGGCCTTTTTCATATAAAACAATACGATTTTACAATAAAGACTCTTGCAATCATACATAAAGCTAGCAGCCAATAAAATATAAGTTAAGAAAATGAAGATAATGTGGGTGGTTCTTAGTCAAAGTATGATACAGTTAAAAATGACCGAATCGGATATCGACACCTTGGCGCAGTGGTCAGCGCATTTGCCCGGAAGGCGAAAGGTCCTGGGTTCGAGTCCCAGAGGTGCCAATATATTTTTCTGATTTTTCTGTTTCCAGATTTTCGATTGAGTTTCGCTAATATTGTCTTCATTTAATTATAAACTAAAATTTGGATTTGAGGCCAAAATACCCAACCAAACTGAAAAATGATTTTTTTTAAATCAAAAAATTTGCCAATGTACAATTTTTTTAAATTTACTTGAGTAAAAATTTTAAAAAAAATTAAAAATTAGAGTCATTTTTACACCCATTACATATATTTCCAAACACAAAATATATATTTTTATATACCTTGACTCAATTCACAAGTAAATTTAAAAATATATATATATAACGTTGCAGTTTAAAAGTTATGTTAGATTCAGTACCCCACTGAAGATTAAAATTTTTGGCACAAAATTAATTCAATATGAAGGATATTTTTTTTGGTTTAATAATTCGGAGGCCAATGTGTTAACATAGCAGGTAGGGCAAAATTATTTTTTTAATTATAATTAACAAACAAAAAAATGCCTCTAAAATTGAATTCTTTAATCGCCTATATATCATAATTTAAAACACCAATAAATAAAATAGCGCTTATATCCTTACCAAATATTTGCTATTTTCAATTAAATAAATATATATTCAGTTTGGTTGGGTATTTTTGCCTCAAATCAAAATTTAATTTTGGTATGAAAAGGGCCGCACAGTCGTTCCTCTTAACAGACCTTTCTACTTATAAAATGTCTCCGGCGTTACATGGTAAGATTATACCTAAATGCTAAAATTATCTAATAGAAAATTAACATTCAATTATAGGCATTCTTACATTATAATACGAGTAACAATAATATTACTAACATTAAATTATATTATATACACACTGAACAAAAATATTGTAATAACAATCAACATTGCTGTTTTTATCACTGTTCCACATTGAACATAATGTATTATATTCTGCCTTATATATTACATAAACTCACCGTTACGCTAGATACCTAGAGGTTAGGCAGATAAATCAGAGCGCCACACTCTCCCGTCGCATCTTAAACCTTGCGATCGTAGGTTGGGGTATTTCAAACACCATCGTATTGACCTGTGATGACTATTAATTGAATTATAACTAACAATTGAATCATGAAGACCGTTTATTGAATAGTCCCCGTTAAACACCAATTATCGGCCCATTTCAGCTTTTGATCAAATTGTGGTAAGCATAATGGTTATGTTATAGTGCCTGTTAGCTGGTTAAAACGTGACTAAAACCTGAAACAGTGAGGGCCCTTTCAAATGTCCAAATATTCAAAATAACGCTGATCGTCAATTTGATGGTCATTAAAAAATGCAATGGAGTTTGAAATGCCCCACTTTAACACATGTACTATTTAAAATTTTAGTAAAACTTTGGTAAAAAATACAAAAAAAACTACAGACTTATAGATGTCATGTTAAACAATAAAGACAAAAATTACAATAATATCAATTTTTAATATAAATTATTTAAAAATCATCAAATAAGGCATATGATTTTAGATTTTCACGGCCAAAAGTATTTTTGTTATTTATTTTTGGGGTGTTATGCCATGTTGCGCTACCTCCTTCTTTAGCCAACAGCGTTACAATGTCCATCATCATCACATCTGCCCTGATGACGGACACTGCTTTGGCTAAAGAAGGAGGTAGCGCAACACGGCATAACACCCCAAAAATAAATAACGAAAACAAGGCGTGTACACGTATTATTAGTTCCATGACAACTCAACACAGCGGCAAATCAACAAACTTTCGAAAAGTTATGTAAAGTCATTAAAAGTAATGAAAAAAAGTCCATAACCTAACCTAACCTATTTAACTTAGTGTTTTTTTTAATCACTTTTCAAAGGTGTGTTGATTTGCCGCTGTGTTGAGTTGTACAATAACCGTGTATTAATTACTCTATTAATTATATGTGATACTTATATTTAATAAAGTCTAACCCCTCAGGCCTCGACCACATTTTGTCAGAGTCAAAATATTTCCGCTTTATAATAAAATCCAAATAAATGGAATATTTCTGAACGCATCCAAAAACTAAAAACTGTTTTTGAAAGGTGACAATATGCGCACTCAAATTTTATAATCTGAATTAAACTTATAGTTTTTACATGCAAACACAAAAAGTTTTAAAAATGGCTCACCTTAAGTTTTTTCTAATTAAAATTACTGATAATGAAAAAAAACCGAGTGTGCTTTAGACCACATGACTGAAGTAAAACTCTGCTCTCTCTTGCTCCTACAGTGTGATACAGACAATAGGCCTGCACTGTGTCTTAGATATACGAAACATAACTGGCCATGAGTGCTTGCCCCTTGCCCCAACAGTAATATACGAAACGTAACTCTCTCTCTATCTTCACTAACTTATATCTCCCTATCAACTTCCGTTCGCCTCGCCCAACTTTTTTCGTAACGCTCTCGTCACGCATTTACTAGCTTACTCCCCAAGTCAAGCGTGCGTAAAGAAGTTTTACTTAAAAAAAAAACACTTATTTTATTAGACAAATATTAACATTAATATCACCTCACTTTGTTGTCCTTCCATGTAAAAATAATTAATAAAAAATTCCCAATAGTTAAAAATTTTTTTTCAAATCCCGATTCGAAACTTTTGTTTCATAAGCGAGTACATTTTGCTTCTTATGTGGTTAATTTTAAGAAATGAATATGAAGTGTTGTGTTTTCTCTTTATAACACCATTTAGATCGTATTTCTAACTATGACAGTAAGGGAGACATAAAGATTTCTTTGAGACGTATATGAGCTGTTCCGAAAAGCGAACAAATTAGCCTGAGGGGTTAATGACTTTATTTAGGTTTTTTATTTTAGTTTATTATTGAGGAATGTCATGTTACCGTGTAGATATTCTAAAAATGCACAATTAAGGGGGGGGGGGTAAGGTTTTAAAGGAGAAAAAAAGGCATATTTTCATGTTTTTTTTTTGGAGATATGAATAATGTTGGCTTATTTCCTTTAAATACACCTTATAGTATGACATCTGAAGTACCTTTGAAAAATTTTTTAATTAAAAATATTAATAAATAAGTCCATGAGAGAGAATCTCCGGAGACGCTTCGAAAAAAAGGTGTTTTGTGGTGAACATCATAAATTGTTAACGAATTATTTAAAACAAAAAAATTGAAATGGGTTTAAAAGGTGATATGTTTTTCCAGGTAGTGACGAAGTGTTTTTTTTTTGCAGCAAGTTGAAGTCAAAAATGCGATTTTTGCTAAAATTTTCGGTGAATTTGTTATTATAAAATGAAAAAAAATGGTAAAAAAAAAACTCTCCATCACTACCTGCTGATTTATGTGTGAAAATAGTGTTAAAAATTTCAAAAAGATCGGTCAAATAGATTTTGAGTTATGATGTTCACGGACTAAAAAACATTGTTTGCCAGAAAATCAATTTAAAGTTTTGTTATACTCGAAATATACTTGAATAGAGCAAGAGGGCCGGTCGCTTGAAATGCTGTATCTGCGTTAGTTTTGCTCCGATTTACTTGAAATTTTGGCACAATACTCTCGACATATTGTACATTTAGAAAAAAAATTATTTGAAAAAAAGAGTTTAAAAACCTTACCCCCCCCCCCCCCCTCCTTAAATCTTTTATGAAACTACATTATAATAATTATTTAATTAAAAGATTGCATATTTTTAGGTTATTGCTGGTTTAAATTTATATATTCGAATGCACCATTTTGTTGATTAAAATAATAAGCTTTTCAACGTAAACAAATTGCATAATATCTTCAGAGGTACATATAAAATCAGAAAATAACAATAATACTTAATAACTTCAATACAATTAGAACGGTGATTCTGTATCTTTTGTGTTAAGTCTTCGACTTTCAACGGCTTGTCTATGCCTGTCATGTGTTGATGTCAGTTGGTGTGGATTAATTACCAACTTAAAAACACGAATTACTATTTATTAGTCATACGTATAAGCCATAGACGTATGAATATTACTAGACCTGCCCTAAGTGATAAAAACGTATTAATTCCCCCTCCCCATACCGGTTCCATTTAGAGCCAGCTGGGCTCGCGAATGGCCTGTAGCGAATCTAAAAAATGTGACGTCATCATTCTTGTGTGAACCAGCGTCGAGCTCTCATCGGAACATTTTATGAAATAACACGGTAAAAATGGTGGCTTGTTCTATGAAAACGTGTAAAAATGGAAATGAAAAAGAGAATAAACCCAATTGTCGTATTACATTCCATAGGTAAGCATTATTTTACTTTATTTCAAGCTTATTCGGATCATAATGACCAGTTTTAGTAACGTATACATTTGTAGGCGTTTCTCAAGTGTGCTCGTCGCTGCCTCCCATGTAAAAAGGTCTATTCATTCAAAAGCAGATTTTACTTTTAAGAAGAATCACATATCTCACAGTCATCTTCCCCCCTTCGCGTACCGCTGTAGTTGATTTGTACCCCTCACCTGTCTGTTCTCGTCTAGTAATATTCAATGTCTACAGTATAAGCCTAATAATAGGTGTCCATAAATGACTATTTGTTTGTCGTTTCTATTTGACGTTTGTACGATTCGATTAGCAAATTTTCCTTCGACTAACATCTGAGGATTAGAAGCGCCGTCATCTTTGGCGTTAACTTAGAGTTAGTGTCTTAACACAAGCGCAGAATTTCGCTCATTGGCGCGATACAGAATACCGCATTTAAGAAAACTGTCAAAATGTTGTATATGGCCGATTTAACACTACAACACAAAAGATACACAATCAATCACAATTATTTATGGATACAATATTAACCCAGTTGCCACTGAAAGGGTTTAGTTTGTATTTCTTTTGTTTATTTGTTCAGATTTGGCATTTTGTTTGTTAGTTTAAGTCTTCAAAATTTAGAGGCAGCTAATCTGCTAAGCAAAAATTTTGAAAACGATTTTCATCGACCTATAGACAATTTGATCTTTTTTAGTCGATTTCAACTGTCAAATATTATTGCCAACTGCAGGATAACTATCTAACTAACTAACCATCACGTCAAGAGTATAAGACCGCCACACATCTCTGTCATGGCACACATTCCTTGCTTCTTTCACATTTGTGCATCGTCTCATACACAAAATGTGTTTCTGGCTCTTAACGTGACCCGACACAAGTATTTGATACATTTAGTGAGGCAGTAAGGATAATACTAGGCAGTAGGCAATTTGTTTTAAACATAAGCAAATCTAAATTGCTATTTGTCGTTACACATTCAATATCGAGTGACACCGTGCCTAAAATGTTATGAAATGAAATGTATCATTGAGTTCCAATATCCGTCCTAATGAATTTCGGTAAAAAAGTAGATGTGAAAGCCATCTGATGTCATTTCTCACAAGGAATGCGATGCCGTTGTTATTATTTCCAAAAGTCTTCTAGTTTCTTTATAAATCGTATTTAAATATGGACCTTTAATAATTAAAATATGTTTTTTAAATATACTAGGGTCAGTCAAAAAGTATTGTGTGGTATATTTTTTTTTTCTCCTTTAATTGGCAAGAAATAAAAAATGCAATTACATGGGTTCAATACCACACTATTGACGATTAATTTGTTACTTTTCAATATAATATCCGTCCCATTTCCACAGCTTTGGCCCGTCTTTTAATGGATCAGAGTGTTGTAAAAAGCACGATCACATCCAAAACACCATCGCCATAACTTTCCCTGCCGATCACACAGTTTTGAATTTTTTTGTCCTTGATGAATTTGTGTGATGTCATTCCATTGACTGTCTCTTTGATTCAGGTTAAAAAAAATTAACCCATATTTCGTCTCTGGTCACAATTTTTTCCAGAAATCAAGCGCTGCAAGTGTTATGAGGCTATTGTTTTCTTGTTTCTTTATTCTAGCTGGTTAACTTTCTTGGTACCCACTTTGCAGAAACTTTTGTTGAATATTCCAGTTGTCGAATAATCGTCATCACACTGACTTTACTGAGGGAGAGAATGCGACATCTGTAGTTATCTGGGGTCACCACATATGATGTCATCAACTCGCGTGCAGTCACTGCAATCAACGGCCTGCGCTATTCCGCTTTTTGTCAGTCAGCTGTGTTTGTCTTTCAGCTTCGTTACAGCGACGAACCCATCATCTAGCAATGCTGACATCCACTGTTGCATCATGGTACACATTTTTCAGTATTTCATGAATGCGAATGAGAATTTCACCTTCTACAGTCAAGAATCAATCACAGAACACTGTCTATTACGAACATCGATGTCGGCCATTTTGCAAGCGACTGCAGTGCTGCCACCTGTTGACACAAAAAGTTACTACGGCAGCAGATTGTAGAAAAAGGTTTGAGGAATAGCACCAAATTCAAAATTTTCACCTAACTAACTTTATTTAAGTAGAAAAAAATAGGAGGCATTACTTTTTGACTTGTATATTAAACATTTAAATAGAAAATAATAATTGTATCAAGTTATTATAAGATTGTGCTAACGTGTAGAAAAAATAAAATAACTGGAATCATGAAAACTCATCAGCCTACTATGCTTTTCTTGATTTACTCGAAAGTCATCATCATCATCATCATCATCTTCATCCCCTTATCCTATTCGGGTCGGGGACCCATTGCATCGACAAGGCTCCTCCATACGTCCCTGTCTTGTGCTGACTGTTCGGCCTCCGTCCATCCATGGCAGTCCCAACCTCTCCTCACACAGTTTCTGGTGTTGCCTCGATCAGCTGTGTCTGGGGCGGCCCACTGGACATCTACCCTCTGGAATCGCACTTAGTATCTTCCTTGGAATTCGGTCATCAGGCAATCTTAATACATGCCCAAGCCACCTCAGTTGCAATTTTTCTATGAAGAGTAGCAGTGGTTCAATGATTAGATTGTCTCGGATCGTCGTGTTTCTCATATGATCCCATTTCGTAACCCCTGCCACTCCTCTCAAGTACTTCATTTCGGCAGCTTTGGACTCTAGAGCGCGTTCGTTCGCTTAGCATCCATATCTGGTGGCCGTAAGTGAGCGTCGGGCGGCATACCGTTTTGAACACTGCTATCTTTGTCTTGATACTGAGCTCGGCTTTTCTTATCACTGAGCTGCAGAGAGGACGCAACACACCGCATGCCGCACTAATTCTTTGATCAATTTCTCCGTCTTGCCGTCCATCGCTTTTTTTACTCGAGTGTAAGAAAATCAATTAGGGCAGGTTTTGGAACACAACTAATAAAATGTCATTTAACAGATATTGCCGGCGCAACGACATATTGTTAGACAAATATACATATTACAATGATTTATAGATTTTTCTTAAAATGTACAAACTATTCAATATCTAATAATAATAATAATATATATGTGAACTATTTGACACTTTTTTTAAATTAAAAAATTACTAGATAAATATTTTAACAATTTATAATCATTCTCTTTCTCATTTTATCAAATCACAAGGCTTTTCCTATCCATGTTTGGGTACTTGACTGTAATTTATTTATTCAAACGGCTGTTAACCCTATTGTTCACGCTTTTATTGTTGCATGTTGCTCTTTGGCAACTCAATAATGTTAACACTTCAAATGCCACGGGAACAAACGGGAAAATTTCGCGATGTTTTGACTTTTACGTAATATTTTGCGGGTTAATTTTATGCTATCTTATGTAATATTTACTGAAACACATTCCTTGAATACTAAACTATGCATAAAAACAACATTACTTGCATTTATTCGATGAATTTATACGTTTTACGATCTTTTCATCGACCACGGACGCCAATCTGACAGCTGAGAGGCGGGAAAAAATCTAGGCCCGTGATCATAAACAATTCCAGAGAAAAAATATCCCTGCGCTAGGTGGGTTCACGGTATCTTATACCTTATGAACAAGAATGCGAAAAAATATCCCTGCGCTAGGTGGGTTCACGGTATCTTATACCTTATGAACAAGAAAGCGATTCTGACCTTCTTCTTCATACGTTTTCTTTATACATAAGGGTTAAAATTGCATTACAAAATTATTTTTTTGTAATTATTTTGGCCTGTGCGCCGGCACACCAACGGCAAGGCGCGAATGGACTGTATGCGAGTTTTAATATCCATTTATTATAATTTCACTCACCCAAAAAAACTGCTTCCTGCATTCCACTTATTCTTATTTCACCAGGAAGGTAAGGGTTAGTTTGGAAATATTTTGGAAAGGATTTGATGATATAATGATGACAAGCGAGATCGAGCGGGCGGCGCGGCGGAAATATTTTTACTTTGCGAATGGTTGCGGTGCGAATATTGCAATTATGAACTTAGTAAAGCGATGCAGTTTTTAGAACTCGTGTCTTTTGCGGCAAGGTGAGAACAACTGAGCTCAATAAGGCAGAGGCCACAATAGATAGTTGCCAAAGAGCAACATGCAACAATAAAAGCGTGAACACCTATCTTCACACCTGATAAAGTTACCATCTCGGAACCCTAGTACAAACACATTGTTAACTAAGCAATATCGATCGAAGACAAACTAAGGTGTAATTTTTATTGTACCGTTTATACATACATACTCCCAGATGTAGAGGTTAAGTGCAGAATTGAGGCAGCAAGAACTGCATTCAGTAAAATGAAATCCCTCTTCTGCAATGACAACCTCAATTTAAAACTAAGGCAGAGAATGTTAAAGTGTTATGTGTGGTCAGTCTTGCTGTATGGATGTGAGACATCGACTGTAATGTATCGTAAAGCTTCTGCCTTGTAGAGTCAGATGGCAGTGACATCAGCTATCGGTAGAATCCGCTAGATGGCAAGCCGTAGTGCTTGAGTTCTCCGACAGGAGGTCAGGACAGCTCAGAGGCTGTGTTTTTAATGTTCACAGAGCAGAACCATCTTAGCCAGCTCTCAGTTAGGTTGACTAAAGTAGTCTCAAACTGTATACGCGAAGTGTAAATAAAACCAGATAAAGAACCAGACTCTTTTATTGAACGAAGTAATCTCCATCCAAGGGAGTTGGAGAATCTGACTGTGTGTCTGCAAAGAGCAGAACATTACATGGACCTTGAAAGTAAATACCATCAACAGGTTAGAGGCTTTTGAAATGTGGCTTCACCGGAGAATGCTCAAGGTTCCATGGACCGACATGATCACTAACATAGAAATTCTCAGGCGGGCTAGAGCAGATAGAGAACTGCTCACATCAATAAAAGTCGGGAAAATTTCATATCTGGGTCACGTACTTCGAGGGGAAAAGTATCACTTGCTCCAATTAATATTGAAAGGAAAAATAGATGGTCGCCGAGGGCCTGGTAGGAGACAAATTTCTTGGCTACGAAATATACGAGAGCGGACCGGCATTAGAAGTGCGGAGGAGCTATTCCGGGCAGCACAATGTAGAGACATTTTCCAGAGTGATCGTCAACGTCGGGGGGACCTGATAGGTCACACGAAGAAGAAGAAGATACTTACATACACATGGAACAAATCTATTGTTTTCATTTACCGCTTTCAATTTGGGAGGTCTAATATCCAAAACACAGAAGGATGATGTTTATCCGTATATAAAAAAACTTTTTTACAAACATCTGCTTATCGCAGATGTTTGTAAAAATTTATCATTAAACAAATTTAGTCAATGCGAGTTTTCACATTTCGTTGGCGATCTGCAGTCATGCTCAGTAATGTTTGCAAATAACCGTACATTTATTATTGTTCGTACATTTATTGTATTAAGCTTTTTTTATATACTTTTCATTATTTTATGTATCGATTATATGTATTGTATCAAAAAATTTCAATTAAAAAAAAAACCCAATATTGTTGATAAAACTTTTATGCGATGTGCTTGTGCTAGGGTTCTTGGAGATAAAATATCGATTGCCCAGTTGATTAGTCAGACATCTCCAAAAACTAAGTTTTGAGATAATGAGGAAAGCAATATTCAAATGCTCACCATAAATCAAAAGATTATCTACTTGTGTCTGTGTTTTACATATGTAATACGATATAAAATAACATCGGAAAGCGTAAAGGTCCAGCGAATTAGGATGACATATTGAAATATCCAACTAGTGACCCAGGAAACATCATTTCTTTTTGTTTACTTCACTACACCTTTGGCGGCCGGCGAGGTCTAGCGGTAAGGCTCTTGAATCGCAATCCAAAGGTCGCAAGATCGAATCCCGGGGTGGCAAATAAATTTTATTTGATAAATTTTTTTTTTTTTTATTTGAATACCGCACAAGAGTCCCAACTGCTCCCATCTGGAGCCAGTGAAACTATGGCGTGCCCAATTGGGGTATGTTGTGAGGCTGAAGGTAGTGGGGAGGGGAAGGAGATAGGGAAGAGGAAGGTGGGGCAGTACCTGGCTATTCAGATCTGGTCACCAAACACGGCTAAAGCCATTTCAAGCAACGTTTCAATTCTGAATGGTGGTCTTACACCAGGGCGATACTGAAAGTATCTTCCACTCTGGAACATGCCGCAATTTATTCATTTAAAATAATATATACTATACACGGTGTCCGGAAACTCGTAGTACAAGCGGGAAACTGGGGAATCTACATCACATTTTGGGCCGATTTTATGGTATAACTTTTTTTGATTTGAGCTTTCGTTTTCGAGTAAATCGAGTCAGAAGTTGATTTTTTTTTGGTCAAATTATTGTAAATTATAAGTGACGATCAAAGTACCTAATTAATAAAAACGATTTAAAATTAAAACAAACAAATAAATCCGTATTTAAAGCATTATTTTGAAATCACCCAACATTAAATTCGGTGTAAAATAAAATAATTTGGTCGCTGCACGGTTACAAACAGCTGACATTAAAATAACGACATTGACAAAGAAAGTCCATAGAAATATTTGCAATCAGTGCTGCCAAAACAAAACCCAAATTTATTTTTTCACCAGAGGCATTGATTAAATAATTACGTCAAGTGCCTACCGATGAAAATTATTTTGAAATAGTATTTATAATTCATAATTTTTTAAATGTTATTAGACTATCGATCTTTGTTACTTTTTGTCGTGTCATGAAACAAAACGTTTGAAATGTTAGTTTTTATGCGTGATTGTTTTGCGTCTCGAAAACTTTCTTTCATGGAACAACCAGACGGCAGGTACGTGAAACAACCAAATAAATATTATTTAAAACTAGAACAGCTACCACGGATCTGGTGTGGGTGAACAATTACTGTTATCCGTACCTTTAAATGCATTTCTTAGGAACATTCGCCTCCCGGAGAGCAAGATTAATTAGTATTATAATATATGAATAGTATTATTTATAACTTACTCTTCTTTTCGACTAAAACGGAATATTTCTTATTCTAACAGATTTAATTTAATTTCATTACAACACTACATAATGTACTATAAATTTGTAACTTTTTTTTTCATCTAATTAAATCGTAACAAAAATAAAAACGCCGTTATGTCTACATTAATTAAGACCAAAAAATTAAAATTGCAAAAATTATAATTAATATTGCATCAATTAATTTATTATGTTAATCGTCATTTTTATAAATGTTTTTTTTTTCAATCATTTTTTCAAATAATGAAAAAAAAAACACCAAAAAATCAAAATTTATGCAATATTAATTAATTTATCATGTTGATCGTCATTTTTATAAATGTTTTTTTTTTTCAATCATTATTTGAAAAACAAAATGATAATGTAACTAATTTTTGAAATATGTAAATAACTTTAAGAAATGGCCAAGATCACCTTAATGGGGGAAGGCCCGTTAAATAATTTAAAAAAAATGCAACTTTTTTTCTACGAATTGCTTCTTTCTATGCATATGTCAGTTGTTGTTGTGTTATCGATTGCCGTCGGCGGATTAATTAGTGGATTAACATTAAATCATATCAATATGTAGATCGGATGTGATAAATATACGGATCTGATGTTATAGAATAGTGTGTGTTTGTGTGTTCGTGCCCGATATCGGTGGAAGTTTTGTTTTTTGTTATTTATTGTCGTTGCTATCGCTGCCCACTTTTGACAAGATAAGACCGATGTGAGTAAATTTCTATTTAATCCGTGCCCGTTTCAACGAAATGCGCCCCGTGCCCTCCGTCACCTTCTCCCGTCCTCCCGTTCATCACCAGCCGTCATAATAATAACAAATGTATTCATTATAATAATTCCAAAAGAAATCAACCCGTCCATTCAAAATGGCGCGTGTGAATCTTCGAACATCGTGTTTCGTTTTACGCTTCCGCAAGATCTGGCTTCTATCGTCCGGCGTCTATCCAGACAGAAACCGATGGTTCTTGGTAATAAAGATTAAAAGTAGTCAACTTTTCAAAATTTATGCCTGTAAGGGGCTTTTGGGTTATTTACCGTAATAATTTCTCTGTTGGCGCGCATCTGTCAAAACAATAAGTAACGAAAATTTTGAACCCTAAAGTAGCCGACAATTTTTTTTTTTTAAATGTAAAAATGCTCAAATCGAAAAACTATGTTTATTTGGGTTCTCTATGTGATGTAGATACCCCAGTTTCCCGCTTGTACCACGAGTTTTCGGACACCTTGTATATTATTTTAAATGAATAAATTGTGAAATAAAACAAATTAATCAAATAAAATTTATTTGACACGCCGGGATTGCGAATCAAGAGCCTTACCGCTGGACTTCGCCGGTCATCTTGTGTCAATTTGTGTTATTTCACAATTAAATCATTTAAAATAATATTTTGCATACTTGCGGCACGTTCCAGAGAGGAAGATACTCTCAGTATCGCCCTGGCGAATGACCACCATTCAGAATTGAAACGTTGCTTGAAATGGCTTTAGCCGTGTTTGGTGACCAGATCTGAAAAGCCAGGCACTTTCCCACCTTCCTCTTACCTATCTCCTTCCCCTCCCCACTACCTTCAGCCTCACAACATACCCCAATCGTGGATGCCATAGTCTCACTGGCTCCAGACGGGAGCAGTTGGGACTCTTGTGCGGTATTCAAATAAAAATAAAAAATATTTTTTAAAAAACTTGTTTTTCTACATTAGTATTTTACGAGACAGAGGGCACACTTTTACATATACATAATTGCATACTCAATTCAAATTTTGATGTTTCAGAGATGTCTAACTAATCAAATGTACGATCGATAAGTCATTAGTAAAGTGACTTTATTATCTATATACATATGTATACATTTCAAGAAATATCTTATCTTACCTTGTTAAAAATTAAAATATCAACTTTCGGTCTATTTTATAATACAGCAATATATAAAGAAACAGATTTACACCCAAATGCGTTAATATTCACCGCACAATAAATTGCCATCACGAAACAGGGTAATGAAAATCTAAATTATTTAGAAACACGTATGATTTTAGGTTTTCACGGCCAAAAGTATTTTTGTTATTTATTTTTGGGGTGTTATGCCGTGTTGCGCTACCTCCTTCTTTAGCCAACATTTCGGACAGCGTTACAGTGTCCATCATCAGTGACTGAGATACTCATCTGCCCTGATGATGGACACTGTAATGCTGTCCGAAACGTTGGCTAAAGAAGGAGGTAGCGCAACACGGCATAACACCCCAAAAATAAATAACAAAAATATTTAGAAACACGTCTACGTAATAAGCTATGTACACAGTATCATTATTAATAACATTAATACAGCCGTATCTCCCAAATTATTACTTAAGCTAGCATGTTTCACACACATTCAAATGTAACATTGTCAAAAAATGTGTGTTTGAGATGTCTCTGTTTAACACTCTCTGTTTAATTTTTGATTATTTTATTTTATTTATTGGCTCGCCAACAGAATACGTCACATTTTAATCATTACATTTCCAATATGGTTACAGAGATGATTCCAGTTATAGGTGAGCAAACCATTCATCGGAACATTCTTAGTATTGTGGCGGCTATGTTACAGTCCGTTCCTCCACCTCAACATTGTCCCATATATTGTACTGCTTGAATAACAAGCGCTCAGTCAATAAATGCATTAGTTCTGAAGCACACGTGTCTACATTATTACTCCCGTTATCCTATCTCCCACACACTGGATATAAATGTGAACCGAGGTACGAATTATGGGAAAGGAACGAAGCAACCTCAAGTGGCGTTTTGCGCTTTAATAATAATATTATAATAATCGCGCTTTAATAATAATAATATAGTGATAACTTTAAAAATTGAAAGTTATTATTTTTTATGATCTCAATGATTTTTTTAAATGTCACTTAACAGATATTGTCGACGCAATAATATGTCACTTAACACGTGTATATAATATTATTTTACAATAGTTTATAGGTTTTTCATATAATGTACTAACTATTCAATACCTAATATTCGCACCGTTTGCATTCGCTTTGTTCCTTTCCCATAATTCGTATTTCGGCTTGTAGATTCAACTCATGTGTGTATAAGCAGCCTAAGAAAGCGAAATGGACCTAGAATTGGCATTTAACAGGAACCCTTCAAATGTCAAAATGGTGCCGATTGATGACAATGTCACATTTGAATATCTGGAAAACATCCCATCCTTAATGTCTATTGCCAGAGAATAAATTGCTACTGAAACCGTCTTAAGAAGAGACGTTTTCATTCTTTAGCGTAGCCGCACACCGGACCCACACGTTACACGCACCCAATATTTATGTTGTCACAATATGCATGCTACATTTTTGCTTGGAGTATATGTGTCGCGTACACGCACACCGGACGCACAGTTGTGGTTTATACTCGAAAATGTCGATATCATCTGAAGAAACGGATTTCTTGATGTGGCAATTAATGAGAGAAAAAAAAAACATTATTGGGATCACCCGTTTAATCAAGATTCTGCAAAAGAGAACTCCAGTTCATTTTTTTTATTTTTTTTTATGAATCCTTCTAACTTAAATAACTGCATATTTATTTTTATTTTTATAGTTAGTTTTAATAGTTAAAATAAATGTCAAAGTTTTAATTTTTCAAGATCCCCCAAAACCACCGTGACGTCATCTGGCCCTGTGACGTCATCTGGCCAAAAGTTTTAGTAATTTTCAACAGATGTTGTCATTTTGTATGGAAGAAGTGATGAAAATATTCAATAAGTAAAACGTTATTTAGGTGTAATTATTTATTTATTATATTATATTTATTATTTTATTATATTTTTCAATATTATTACGGGAGATTGGTATAAAAATTGTTTGAAATTATTATTTTTTTAGCTTTGCGAATCGAAATCAATATTAAGGAAACCGAAGCATGAATTTCGTAGGAAACTGGAATCTAGCTGTTCGACCGCCGCCATTTTGAATTTCAGCATTGGAGCGTTTTATGGAAGCGGTGACGTCACGCCTCACAAATTCAATAATACCAACTTGACAGGGTGTTTTAATGAACTGTTTTAAAATGGACTTTTTAATATTTTTTTTAAAACTCTACGCTAAATATTATTTAATAAAACTTATGTATTCAGAATCAGCGTATATTGGTCTATATGAACATATTTTATTAAAGCCATAATATTTTTCACTGGAGTTCCTTATTTACGGTAATTTTGAATTTTTCGCCGATTTTGGTCCAGATGATTTCTATAATCCGTCTATTGCTATAATCAGTGAGTCCATGGTTATAGGATATAGGGTTTTTATCAACCTCTGCAATAAACTCCAAATAAAATTCAATATTGTCTTTCATTTTTGCAAACCACTGCGCCACAAAAAACGAACGCGTTCGATCTTGAATACATGTGGCGCGGCTAACGTTTCGCCACAAACTGCACCCTCTACAAACGTGTCCTTGGTGTGCGTGCTTGCGCGCAAATATAGGGGGCTTTAAATGTGTCGCGTTTCAAATGTGGCGCCACAGTTATCGTAATACAAGTGTATGTCTGGTTTGCGGCCTCGCTAAGAAGTTTGGTTTTTCGGTCCCTTGGCCCAATTTATTCCACATATTTTTCCCACTTAGGAAGTTTTTTTTCCAGTCCCTTGGTAAACTTCTTAAATGGGTTTCACTGTACATCCACACATTTCCCATACCAACAATAATTACAATACTTAATATTTACGTTTTATTTATTTACATTCTAATAAAATTATTAAAACGATAATTCATTTGAGTATTAATTTCCATCTAAACAGATTGATATGCCGAAAGTATTGTGGTCAGTAATTTCTGAACGGGATTTATTATTGTTTTACGTAATATGCTACCAAAATATACGGGGGGAAAATATAATTCTATACAATGTGCTTACGGATATTGTGGATTTGTAAATTTTTATTAACTACTTAGAAATTACACTATTGTACATTTTAAATTAGTTTTTTTACAGAATCCTTGCTACGAAATGCTACAGCAATATACCTTAAAATTACAATTATATTATTACTACATATTAACAATAATAATGAATTCACACTAATGAAATAGTAAATAGATCAGTTTTATGGATAATTTTGTTGTTTTTTACATTGCTGACAATTTAACCCATTTAGTACTTAATTACATATACAGAGTATTAATGGACATACTTAATTTACTTTCACCATTGATTCCTGACATTATTTAGAGTAAAAAAAATGTATGGGAAGTTTTGGTCTCCGTTGACATTTTAGATTTTTTTTTCAACTGAAAACATAAAAAATCACTAGATTTTGGACAGAAGGGGCGGGGTGAGGGGTTAGATAGTTACTCAGTTGAATGAACAGTGATGAAATGTGGAAGAAAAAAAAATTTAAAACAAAAAGACAGCAAAAAAGTTACTTGAGTCCTAAATTTCATTTATACTGTTTACTCCAAATAATGTCAGAAATCACTGGTTAAAGTAAGTCAAGTACGTCCCATAATACCCTTTATATTATTTATATTAACTCCACGCACGATGTTGTCTTTTTTTTTCTTTAAATGCGTGACGTTTCAACGCTAGATGCCCCTTTTTATAGCACTTTTCATTGATATGTGTTTGCAAGACAACTGTTGTGATGTCAGCGTACGAGACACGACTGCTTCCAACCCAACTGTTGTGACGTAAGCATACAATGGGTTAAGTGAAACAAGAAGCGAACCTGGGTCAAGACACCCATGTAAATGGGAGAGAGGCTACAAAAATTCTAGCAAGTCATTCATTCAACAGACAAGCTGTTGAACGCAAAACAAATCGTAAAAACAACCCATTCTTTTGCAGAAAATGATAAATATGTACAAATGCTGAGTATATGTTTGGCATCCTGATTGATACTGGGGGCCGAAAGGATCAATGACACTCATTCTTTGGAGCACCTTCTATTGAAACATCAGTATAACAAACACAGCATTCTGCATAGGAATAATTTGGTTTTGAATTACAATATGCAAACAAAAAATAATAATCAATATGCGCTTTTATAATGACTGACGATTCACGGTTACGGTACCATGGCGGCAAAAAACGGCAATACAGTACAATCTCACTAATCCGGCACTTCAATAGACCGATACGTCCGATAATCCGGCACCCTCCGTCCGCGCCTCCCTGAAGAAAATCTAAATTCTTGGTTCGAAGGGATCGAAGGAACAGAGCAAATTATGACAGGTGAAGAAATTTGTGAAGCTTTACAAGAAGAAGAAAGCCTTGTAGAATTATTGGAGCCAACTATTACAACTGTAAAAGTAAAACCAGATAAAGCATTTGATTGTTTCAATACCTGCAAAACACGGCAGAAGAAAACGGCATACCTGCCAAAGATATTATAATTCTTCGAAACTTGCGAGAAAAGTTTTTTAAGCAAGGCCTACAAGTTGCACAAAATCAGACCTCAATTAAGGAGTATTTTAAAACTATGTAATTTTGAGATATGTTACAATTACAATAAAACCTGTCAAACAAGAACACAAATATGAACATACATACATTATATTCTGTTTAGGAAATGCTTTGTTTTATTTATTACTATTTTTTCTCTATAAATCCAGTAATCCGAACATTCCAATAATCCGGCACCCTCTGGTTTTTAATGGTGCCGGATTAGTGAGATTGTACTGTAATATGTTCCTAAAGGCAATAAACATACGCAATATACATGAATAATAAGATATATTATCTGGTAAACAGAAAACAATTGCAAAATAAGAAATTCCTTTGTTTTTATATGGATATTTGACCAGAAAGCAACAAGGCGAAATCCGCGCGGTTTTTCGAAGTACGCCCGACATTCAACAGGTTTAACCTCTTAAATGCCAGGGAAGAAACTCGAAAATTTCGCGATGTTTTGACTTTGACGTAATATTTTGCGGATTTATTTCATGCTATCGCATATAATATTTACCGAAACACGTTCCCTGAACAATAAACTATGCTTACAAATAATATTACTTGCGTTTATTTGACAAATTGATAGTTTTATCGATCTTTTCATGACATGCGACGCTCAAAGTTTGACAGCTCAAATCGTGGCAGAAATGTCATTTCGAAAGTCATAGATATGTGCAAAGATGATTATTTGAGAGGCTAGGTGTGTTCTTTATATCTGTTACGTCAAGAACGAGAATGCCCCAAGCGATTCTGACCTTGTCCTTCATACATTTTCTTTATACATAAGGTTTAAAATCGCATCTCAATTTTTTTTTTTTTTTATGGCGCGTCCTGGGCGCGCAATCGGCAAACCAGAGGTTAAGTAATTTTAAAACTATTTAGGCAACTTTTCAGAATGAAGTGTGAGGTTAGGGAGGGCTTCAAATTCATAACATTTGATGACTATCAAATCATTAATTGTCTCGGTCCATTTCAGCTTTTCATCAAGAACCGGTGTTTAACCGTCCAAACATAGGGAGTATTTTGTCAGAAGGTAAAAAATTTCCATTTTGCAATAAAATACAAATAAACGTAATATTTCTGAACATATCCGAAATCTAAAAACTTTTTTTGAAATGTGATGAAATACTTAATGTTATTATTAGAAATAAAAATTTAATTTTTAAAATATTAAAATTTTTAATACACATATAAAAAGTTTGAAAAAATGGCTCACCTTATGTTTTTTCTATATAAAATTATTGGTAATGAAAAAAAAGAAAAACACGTACCTACATATTTTATTAGGCAAATGTATTATAAACATCATCATCACCTCTCTTTTTTGTCATTTCATAAAAAAATAATAAATAAAAAATTCTCAAAATTTTATACCTTTTTCTCAAAATGCTATCATAAACTTTGATTTCATAGAGGTGTACAATTAAATTTTGCTAATTAAATTCTAGATTTGAATATAAAGCGTGGAGTTTTTTCTTCCTAACACTGTTAACCACTCCGACCCGTAAGCGTGTTTACACGGCAATATAACAATAGCAGTCAAGTACAATAAGCGTGTTTTCACGTTAACGCGTGTGTTCCCACAGAAATGGTTGTAACTCCGTTATTGTTCTAGTGACAACACTAAAACAAAAAGTAGAAGATTCATATGAAATCAAGCTTTACATATCTATTCAAAGTTGTCCACAGAAACAGTTTTCACACTCCAAATCGTCTATGCGCCGTTAGACATTGTTAAATTTTTATTAAATATTATTGTACGAAATGGTAAAAAAATGAGGTGACAAAATTGTTTATTACACATTTATACAATAGAATGAGTGTTTTTTTTTTTCATAAATCCGTGATTTTAGTACCATTTTCACATAAAAACATCATGTCGAGCCATTTTTACAATTTTTTTATGTTCGCATTCTAAATTTTAATATTTACAAATGTTAATATTTATTTGTAATAATACAATTTGAAAGCTTATTCAGCTCTATTAAAAAATATTTCATTTATAGAGCTTTAAATGCGAAGCGGAAATAACAAAAAGTTTTTATAAATCTGACGTTTCGTTAAAATCATATTTCTCACCTTGACAGTAAGGGAGATACAACGATTTATACGAGACCTAAGGGAGCTGGGACAATTATGGTCTCCTGTGATCGAGATTCATTCAAATGTCAATTGACAATTTTAAAGTGTTGTCAAAAGTACTCAATGGGTTAAAAAGTTGTTCAAAACATGGCACAATTTTTTATCAAATATCAAAGAATAATGTGAAAAAAACACAGGGCAAGAATATTGTGGCTTTATAGTAGTAAAAGACAAATGTTTTTTACAGTAAAAAAATCTTTGGTGTTTTTTATTATTATTTTTTAAACATAATTTTAAACTAAATTTTGTACTATTAATTAAATAATAATATTATTATGTGACCATTGATATTGCATACGGCAGGCCCTTGTAGCATAAAAAATGACCTGACTTTGAATAATTTGTTCCAGTGGGACGAATTTTTTTTTTTTTATAGAAAGACAAACATTCTCAGGTTATGAATAACCTGACAACATTTAAAAATCTCTTACTACCACCACAGTATGCGGAAAATGTTGCTTGTTGCTTGTGTCGTGATGGAGGAATTGAATACACGACACCTGGGTGGGACTCAAATGCGATGCCAACTCAGACACTGACCGGTCTGAAATAAATGTAGATAAAAGGCAGCATAAGATATTTCGACTCCTAGATCCCAGACAGGCCAATAAATTGATTATCTTTTCAAGAAAGATTTGTTATATTTGAGATGTTTGATTTATTTCAACAGAATTTTAAAAAAAATGGAGCTTGCTTCGAGCACACAAACACGCTCACATCACTTCTATCAGTTTCTTCTCTTTAGTGGTTTCATAAAAAAATGTTGAATTTTTTAGTAGGCGTCGTAGGTTCAATCCTCTGCTAGGTACATTCGCCATCATTGCACAAGCAACATTTTTCCACTATGTATAATGATAGATGTAATAGTTATTTATTTATTTATTCAAAACCTGTGAAAGTTTCTCTCTTATTGAAACATTTAAATGCTGCTCAACGATGCCATCTGTGAAGGAAATTGGAAACTATAACATCTGAGATAAATTGGTTTGAAACCTGGCTTTCGGTGAAGAGATTTGAAATATCATGGCTGGGCCGACTATCCGATGGTTTCCTCAGCCTTCTGATTGGCCGGCGGGCCGAGGAGTTGCTGGCAGACTGCCTCCAGGTGGTTGTCCAGCATCAGGGAGTGGATCTGATCGTCGGTTAGCATTTCCACACTGAAATATTCACAATAGAATGAAATGGAACTTTGGTTTTACAGATTTTAAAAGCAAGAAAATGTGATTTTTGCAAGGTTTGGTCCATAGGTCAAACAGTATGAAGATTTGTAATACTTGGGGACATCTGAAACCATTTATTGGATAACCAACACCTCTGCCATAGGTCACCCCAAGTGGTTCGCTATGTTTGGTGACTTAGCAGGGGTTAATGGGATGAGGTGTATCCAGGTCTTGGCGGCGCATGCGTCTACCAACTTCTGCTTGGCGGACCAGATCGAGAGATTGCTTGAGATAGACCTTTTGACCTCTCCAGCTGGACTTTCTTTACCCATCCCCTTGCACCACAGCTGGAGGGATGGATTTATACGTCCGTCACTCCCGGACACACACGGATCTCAAGATTCTTACCCAATCCTTATATCTTTTTCCTTTTCACCTTCAGAACCTTTCCTTAAAAAGACCCCTCCACACAGCATCCTCTAAGATGACATAGACCCAGAGGGAAATTATTTTCATCAGGGCCTCCTAATGGAGAGGAGCTAATGTAAAAAAAATTAAAATAGTGGAAATAACAAATTTATATTTGATTAAATAGTAGGGTACCCATACAAAGTGTTTCATTTTCATTAATAACTCTGGTATGTCTCGTACGTCCCGTGCCGTATTGTAGGTAGCTTGTTTTCAAGCTAATGGGTCCAAGTGGTTAAATTAAAATGAATTTGCGATTATTGAAGAAAATTCTCTATAGTCTTGTTTTTGGGAAGGCAAATCCAAGTCCGAGATATTATGTATGCAAACAAGAGGCTAAAAGCATTTCATATCGTCCCTTAGCTTACAACACCGCATAAGTCATTTTTACCAACTTTACAGGAGACGTAAAAAACTGCGCGGTGTTGAGGGGGCAACCGACTTGCGCGCTGTCAATACTTTTCGAATAACGGCTTCTGATTGACTGAAATCTATATCATGTGACCAATGGTTAGACGCGCAATGAGCAGCTCCATCTAAAGGCATTAAAATGTGAAAACCGCCAATTTTCGACTTGAGCGGTGTTTTAAGCTAAGGGATGATATATATTTTTGAACAGAAGATCACAAGTCATATCCAGTCACAGGTATTTGTAATCCCTCTTAATCCTATCTCCTTTCCCACCCAACTCCCCTAACAACATAACCCATTTGGGGTTGCCAAAATCTCACTGACTCCAGACAGTTGGGAGTAGATAGGATTCTTGTGCTGTATTCACATAAAAAGACTCGCCTTGCCAAGCTGTCGGTATCGGATCCCTGATCATCCGAGTTAGTGGCCCCCGACCCGTTCTCGCTGCACACATTCAGATAGGACAGGGTCTTGTCCAGCGGCGACGGCATCTTCCTGACAGCCCCTCGGTAGGACTGGGCGCCCCGGGGCAGCCCGGCCCCCGCCTGCTCCGCCGGCTGTGTCAGCTGCTGGGGGCCCTCCGAGGTGGGGGACAGCTTGTCGGCGGGGCCGCGAGGCTCTGAGTTGCGCCGGTCCGTCAGCGAGGAGATGTTGAACATCATGAAGCCTGAAAACAACATTTGAATGATCGGTTAGCATATAAATGATCAAATTCATGGATTCAACCCTCCACCAACTAAATTCCTCATCATTAACAAGCAGCATTTTCTGCTAATAATTTATTTATTTACGCCTTAATGGCTTTTACATGTAACATTGGTAAGTTGTACAGGAGCATCATAACAAGTATATAGTACGTAAATAATAAACTAAGCATGAAAGACATAAGCAGGCACAACACAAGTAGGTATGAATATTCAATAAGTAAGTTGTACAAAGGAGTTCGACAAGCAGATTCGTATTTGGGTTCAGGCTTACAGTCTACGATTCAGCAATTATTGTCACAATACTACTCAAAATATGTGATTCCAGTGCAGCTCAAGTACTAGAAACATACCTATAATGATGTACGAGGGGCGGCTGAAAAGTTTTGAGCCTAAGTACCTATGATCATCACTAATGAGTAGCCCTGCATACCACTAATTGAGGGTATTCTAAATAATATAAATACCAAGTTTCATGTCATTAGCATCATTACATTTTTAGAATTGAACCTTAAACATTACCATGTCTGACTCATCTGCGCTTCTACGAAATTGGAGTACAGAGCTGTCATAAAATTCCTCACAAAGAAAAACAAAACGCCGACGGAAATATTTGAAGAGATGTCTGCAGTTTATGGGGAGTCAGCACCTTCATTTGCCACCGTAAAGCGTTGGAGCCGCGAATTCAAACACGGCAGGGAGTCGCTTGAAGATGATCCCAGGTCGGGACGCCCAAACTCCGCCGTTACCGAAGAAAACATTAAAAAAGTGAAAAAAAGTTGTTCTGGAAGATCGGCGAATCAAGTTGTGGCCGTTAGCTGAAGCCATAGGCATTAGGAAAGAACGAATCGGTGACATTTTGCATAATCATTTGCACATGAAAAAGGTGTGTGCGCGATGAGTATCGAAAATGCTCACGCCGCTTGACAAGCAGCGTCGCGTCACAACTCCGGAGGAGTTTTTGGACATCTGTGGCGATAATCCTGACGATGTTTTTTCTCGCCTTGTTACTGTCGATGAAACATGGATTAGACAATACGATCCGGAGTCAAAACAAAAATCAATGCAGTGGATAGAAAAGGGAGAAAATCCGCCACGGAAATCCACAACTTTTTTCTCACAACAAGAGAAATGAAGAATAGTTTGGGGCTCAGAGAGCTGGCGGAGAACATTTGTGAAGGCCAAATTCCACCCTATCTGAGAGGATAAACTCAAAATATTCATGCTTATAAAGTTATTACTACTTCCTAGCATATTGTTAGTCTGTAAAAGAGAAAAAATGTACATGTGACACTTCACAAGTTTGCACACATAGGGAAACTATATCGCCACCCGGTTGGGCAGCGTTGTGAGGCGTGTTAAGGTAGAGGCTGTAGGAATGGATTTGTGAATGCGGATCTTGAAGAAGTCCGGATTATATGAAAGTGCAAAAACAGATGACGGTAGCTCGTTCCATGTGTCTGTCAAGTTTCGCACACATGCACCGGGGCACAGGGGATCAATGCTGCTAGCTCCTTCGATCAGGCTCCATTGAAATACCTGTAGAACGGGCTCAGCAGGCCTACATTGTGTCTATGCATTTGAGATTTAAAGTTAACAGAGTAACTATTAACAATGGATTCTCAATCCGCCCTCTTTTCCACAGATTCAATTAGGTTTATCAGGTATTTTGGGGCTCCAGCAGTTTCTTGGAAGCAATATCTACTCGGAAGCTAGATTTACCAAATACTATAATGAATGTTTGAATGGCCACGAAACAATATTACCTTGACTGAATATCTCCTTCATTTTCTCGCCCGTGTCATTCAGCAAGACGTCAAAGCTCTGTCTCCGGGACGGGCTGAACTGCAGCTCCTCCTCCTTGGCCGACGATCTGCTGATCCAGTTGGCGATGTCGGGCCGCAGTCCCCGAGCCCTTAGCGCGGCCGTCTTCTCATTCAAAATCTTCAACTCTTCGCTACTCTGCCCTTCCGGCTGCGGGGGAAGGGAATTCGCCGGCAAAGATTTCTGAGCCACCAGACGATTCCTAATTATCCGCCTCGGCGAATCGGCACTTACTTTAGAATTGGGTATTTTGTTCTCAACAATGTTTTCAAATTCAACCGTTTTCACGATTTTATCTTCAGTCTCGGGCGATGGTTGCTTATTCGCCGGGTCCGTTTGATTCTTTTCTTCGTCCGCGTTCATCCGTTCATACGGGATTTGTCTGTAGCAATCGAGGCTTGAAAAATTTGAGCATTTCTCGAAGCTGATTTCTTCGGGGCTAGAATATTCTAAATTGATTTCTATCCAGTTGTCGGATTCCGGTCCGTTTTTGCTGACGGTCGACGGAGTGCCGTCACTTCCCTTGGTTTGGCTCATGATGGACAGCTTCGACGGGGCGTTCTGCTGGAAAGGTGTCAAGACATCGCTGTATTTGTCGCTGAAGTCTTGCGGTAAGCTTTTAGGTCTGACGACGGCTAGTTTTTCTAGGTTTTGTCGCTTGAATTCGCCGCCGAGAGTCAATGAATCCTCTTCATGTACGCTGACCGCTTTGGTGGAGCCGTTCTGTTTGATCCATTCTCGTATGGACTCCGCTTTGGAGAGGTGGTCTTTTTGTGGGTCTGGTGAGACGAGGTTCTCTCCGGGTTTGATGTCTTTGAGTCCGTTGGCCACCTTGGCTCCCTCCGGTGACGTGGCAGAAGCTTGTGCGCTGGTTTTTGCTGCGTCTGAAACCAAATGATGAAATAATGTAATCCACAAAACCAACTTGTTCAAACTGAACTTGAAATGCAATTTTTCGTCTTGTTGTTGTGGAATTTTTTTACTTGTTTCGCTGTTATTTTATCAGAATTCATATTTTACCGAATTTGACCATGTAAGACCATTTTTATTTGCAAACCTGAAAATCCTACCCGATCAAACATTTTAAATTTTAAACAAACCTTTCATCATAAAAGCCAAAAACAAAGAACTTCTCTAAACTCCTGTTTCCAAAACTACCTTTGGACAAAGACACTTCAAATACATAGCTTGCAAACTATACAGTACACTACCAGCTACGATCAGACCAACTGAATCCTTGACAAAATTCAAACAAGATGTAAAGAAATTGATTGTAAGTATTGGACGCCACACTACTGCAAACATCCGTAAAATAAATCACACATGGACAGAAAACAATTTGCATACGACCTAATCCATGTAAAATAAATAAAAAAATAGAATCATGTCAAATTTAATTTCATAAATAGATTTGACAAGATTTAATATTTAATGTACTTCATCTCTTCCTTCATTTATATGATAACTCTCTTTAAAGTATTATTTACCCACACTTCCAATCACCTTTCTATTTTTATTGTATTCAAATGAATATGTATGTAATCTTAAATAATCTTGTAACTACCAAATATGTTCCTTATATGTTCATTTATGTACCTCTAAGCTCGCCTCGACACAGGTATATCCTAGTGAGACAGGCATAGAAAAACCCAATGTAAACATACTGTATATAGATTAATAAAAAAAAAATTAAAAATCATTCTGTGTTGTCTATGTATTTATTTCATTCATATAATTTATTTATTATTTATTGTGGTATACAGAATTACTTTTTTATTTATTATTTATTGTGGTATATAGAATTACATATCTAGTTTCAACATCCTTCAATAGATGTCATTAGTATAGCTAGTTATATGTAGTTTTGAGATGTCTCAACAGATGTCAGTTAAGTAGTAACCTAGAAGAGTAGTGACTATCGTCGTTTGTGTCTAATGCACAAACGGTTACAGAATTTTTTTTTTTTTTTTTAATTGTACAACAGATAAATAATCCAATTACCGTACAATTTTCTCATTTTGACTATCTTAACACCTAAGATGATCATTATACAAAAAAATCTTAAGGCTATCTAAAGAAGAGTTGTATACATCTAGTGTTTTTGATATTTCGTTCAACAGTACCATTCCTCTTGTTATGCTATGCTGTGCTAGAACATCTGTTCTGCCGTATGGTATTTTGAACAAGTCGTGTCAACTGAAGTTTTCAGGCACGTATAAACCGTAGCATTCCAAGAGGAATGGGCTGTCAATATAGTTATGGATTATGTTAAAACTAAGAATTGCAAGATTTGCATAATGTCTAGTTTCCAAACTAAATCTATTTGTTGCCTCAAGTAACTCCATATGGTTCATGAACCTCAGATAATTTCCGTGCATTCGCATATAGACGTACCTAAGGAATTTTTTCTGGATTTGTTCCAGCATATTAATATATTTAGTCTGGTGCGGAGTCCACACACCACTAGCATACTCCAGCTTACTTCTTATGACGCCATCGAACATGGCTATCATTGCATCTGGGTCATCAAATTGCTTACATATTCTGATGACAAAACCCAGGAGTTTGTAGCATGCTGGAGTGAGCCGTGATATGTGATCGGAAAATGTCAGTTTGGGATCAAAGACGATACCAAGATCTTTAAAGCTATTGACTCGACATAACGTTTTCCCTTTAATGGTGTACTCAAAAACTACGGGCTTCTGGGAGCGGGTTTTTTTTTAATTTTTTTTTATTATTTATTGAAATTACATAGAACATTTTGTACAAGAAATAGAGTAGACCCACAAAGCTGTCATATGGCAGCTTGTCTGCAGGTTCTAACAATTTAAACATTCTTAATATAATATCTAAGAAAATATTTGTAAATACATTTATAGTTTTAAGGAAACATTAGAATAGATCACATAGTAGTATTAGATAATTTAACTTACAACTATAAATATATAAGATATTTCAATATACCTATCTAATAAAAGATATGTAGGCAGCTATATTAAGATATTCAAAGATACATGGAGTTTTCGTTCATTAACCATAGTTTTATCATTTTAGGACTTAGTCTCTCATTTTTTTCAAATTTTATGTTTTTATTGATTTTATTGAAAATCACTGGTATTAGATATTCAAGAGTACGGCTTCCATATTTATTTAATATTCGAGGAGTTTTTAGGCCCTTTCCTTCTCTAAATCTTGTGGTATGTTTGTGTACAAGTAGGTGTTTGTAAGGGCTTTCCCCCAAATTATCCATAATAGTAGTGAACCAGTGGAGACCTTTTATTGTAAGTAGGCTCTCTGAGCCATACAGTAATTTTAAGTTATGTCTCTGTTTGTAAATCTTAGTTGTGACAATTTTTTTTATTATGGCGGTTTGTAAATTTTCAATATATTTAATGTAAGTAGTGCTTGCATGTCCCCAAGTTCGAATACCATATCTAAGGATGGATTCGACCATAGAAAAATATATGAGTTTAAGAGTACAATGAGGCAAAATAAATTTTAATTTGTAAAAGTTACTAGCTAAGGATCTGAGCTGGTTACACATTTTAGCCACTTGTTTATCCCACTTAAATTTGTTATCAACAATTATTCCCAGATAAGTATATTCATTTGTGAAATCTATTTTTTCACAGTCACAAACATTCATAATTCCTCTATGTATACAGTAAAAGCTATGAGCGGTTATTTTAGGAACATTCCACCTTTTCAAACTTGGTGATTTTATGTACATGCATTTGGTTTTTTTTTACATTAATAATTAATTCTACATCATGAGCCCATTTGAGAAGCTCGTTAAAATCTCTTTGTAATTCTTGTATAGCAATTTCAGGATTTTCATTTGATACAACAAGAGCAGTATCATCAGCAAAAATGAATCGATGAGCTTTTTTGAAAATCTTACACATAGCAATTACATATATAATATATAATTTTGGACCTAGAATTGACTCTTGCGGTACTCCCGATTTGATGCATCTTGATTTACTAATTATATTTAAAATCTTCACACTCATTTTTCTATTTGACAAATAGTTTTTAAAGAATAAGAGGAGTTTACCCCGGATACCTATAAATTCAAGTACATTAATTATTTGTATATGGCTAAGTGTATCGAAGGCTTTTGAGAAATCAATAAATAGAACCAATACATGTTGTTTACAGTTTAGTTGTGAATTTATATGATTAGAAAATTTTTCGAGCAATTTATCGCAACTTTTATTTTTTTGAAAGCCATACTGGCATTCATCAATAATACTCAGATTATTTAAGTATTTATCTAAATTTATTGATATAAATTTTTCTAAGATTTTTTCTAATGCAGGAAGTAAGGAAATCGGTCTGTAATTGTTTATTAAAGAGTGATTTCCATTTTTAAAGATAGGCCTTACAATGCTATATATTAGTTCATCGGGAATATGGCCCGTATCAATTATTCTGTTAAATAAGTGGGCGATTATAGGACTAAGTAATTTAACATGTTTTTTCAAATCATACAAACGAATTAAATCTATGCCTGGAGTCTTGGAATTTTTCATTCCACCGATAATTAATTCAACTTGCTTTGTATTTGCTCGTGGTAGATACATTGTATGGTTTAAATATTCCGGCGTGTATTCTGACGCTCGGACATCACATATATGTAATAACTTATTTACCCCCTCATCAAAAAAGTCTGCAAAATTTTCTGCCACTGCATCTTTCGATTTGGATTTTAAGAAATATTTTGATATGACTTCATCACAACCGGATTTATCTTTCCTTCCTAAAGTTTTATTAATTTCATTCCATGTTTTTTTTATGTCTTTGAAACAGTGATTAAATTTATAGTTATAGTATAATTTTTTTGTGTTTATTACTTGTTTATTTAATTTATTTCTGTATTTTTTTAAATCGATTTCATATTTTTTGTTGTTAGGTGAGTTTTTCCATTTCCTCCAAAGAATATCTCGTATTTGTATATTTTCAATGAGGCTATCATTCATCCAAGTTTTTTGATAATTGCGATATTTTTTATTAAATTTTGTGATGTTACTTAGTTCATAAATATTTTTAAATTTCGATTTCATTTCTTCGTACAATACATTTGGTTCAGATAATTTTAGCATTTCATTCCAATCAGTGATTGAAATAAATAGATTAACTTTTTTTTCAGAGAGTGCAGTATAGTACTCAGTGTGCGATTTGTCTGAAATGTGTTTGTCGTAGGTAGAGAAATAAATCGTCGTTGCAATTAGGTAGTGGTCAGCTATTATTGTTTCACATACGCACAAACTGAATTCTATGGTCTCCCTCTCTCTTATATAAATATGGTCTAGGCAAGTAGCCGTTATATAGTTCGACAATACTGCTTCTCGTGTCACATCGTAAATAGTTTTGACCAATCCGAAGTTGGCCATAAGGTTTTCGTATTGGATTACAATCAGTTCGAGTTCATTTAAAATGTTTATGTTCGAATCGCCAAGTACTAAAATGGAATCTTTAATGTCAATATTGCACAATATAGTTTCAAGTTCATGGAGAAATAATTTTTTATTTGTGTTTGGAGGTCTATACATTGCCAATAGATGTATACGTTTATGTTTGTAAATAGAAATAGTGCCGTAAACGCATTCAAAATTAGTTGTTACTATATTTATTTTATCGAATGTAAGATGATCCTTCACGTATACAATAATTCCGCCACCCGATCTTTTTGTACGACAAAAATAGTAAGAGTTGAAACCCGATATTTTGTATAGATTTACATTATTTTCATTTATCGACGTTTCACATAGCGTTATTATGTCAATATTTCGCAAAGAACTAGAAACTGTTAGAAGGAAAGTATCAAAATGTTTTGATAAGGATCGAATGTTAAGGTTAATGGCAGTTATATTATTAATTCCTAATACATGTTTATTTGACCAATTTTCAAAATTGTGAGTACGTTCATAATCAATTTCTGCTATGTCAAAATCTCCGTTAAAATCACCCATACTGAATAATATTTAAATATGCGGGAATAGTATGTAAACAGGTAAATGTCATTGTTACACATTTTTTAATATTGAATTCTAATTTGTTTTTATCTGACCATTCTGCTATAGCATCAAGGTCAGATTGCATTTTTAAGCAGTCCTGGTGACAGATTATTTCCATCAAAAGTTTGAGGTCATCCGCAAATAGAAGACATTTGCAATATTTTATACATGTCCTGAACCGTCGTCCATGTACCTGAATGTCATCTATAAGTATAAGGAACAACAGAGGACCAAGGTTTGACCCTTGGGGAATAGTTTGGACTCATGATAATGCCGGGAATTGTTTGGACTCATGTCCATTTATTATTACATATTGTCTTCTAGATTTTAAATAGGACGCGAAGAATATAAGTGTTTGTTGATCGAAACCAATTTTGTACATTTTAAGTAGTAAAATGTCATGATCAACTCGATCAAAAGCCTTGGCAAAATCCGTATACACTACATCTGTTTGACGTCTCGAATCCAATCCAACGGCCACCAATCGCGAAAATGTTAACAAATTAGAAACTGTGGATTTTCTCGGCATGAAACCATGTTGGTTTTCTCCTAGAAATGGCACAATTTGGTGATGTAATTTCTTATAAATAATCATTTCAAATATTTTTGGTATAGTTGACAATATAGCTACAGGTCTGTAATTCTTGATATCAGCCTTGTCTCCAGCTTTGAAAATTGGACTTACACGCTTGAGTTTCCAAAAATTGGGGAAAACACCAGTCGTTATGCTAAGATTAAATATATAGCTCAGCGGATGACAAATAGTTTTTGACATACAAGCAATTATATTAGGGGGTATTCTGTATGAGCCTGCAGCCTTGTCGAGCTTTAAAGTCCGAATACAAGCATCTACTACATCTGAACAGGTTAGCTCAAGACCGATTTTGCCGACGTTCCATGCCCCCTCGGTTCGAGTAAAGTCTAGATTTAGTTGAGGAGCTATCTGGCTATATACCGATTTAAAATAATCGGCAAATTTTTGGCTTACTATTTCGGGATCGGAAAAAGTTTCCGTTCCTTCGCTCAAGTTGATTTGGGTACGTGGATTTGCTTTTTGGGATTTAATAAAATCCCAAAAACATTTGACATCATCTTTGATCCCATACTGAACTTTTTCTAAATAACCAATGATAAACGCTAGACAGCTGTGCTCTATTAGTGTCGGGTTCTCTAACTTCAGAATTACTTAGAGCATCCAATAGGATGGACATCCGGTCCAGTTAAACATTCATTGTAATCGCAAGGAACCTGGATCTTTATTGAAGTTTCCCAAACACATTACAAATAATGTCAAATCACTGGGATTGAAGAACATTACAACTTATATTATTACAATAAATATACATATTCAAATATGTAGGAGCAAGTTCCATCAGTTGGTTCCTATTGTTCTTGTGGTGTAGTCCCTTTTCAATTTGGGAGGGGTACCACCACCCCGGGAACCATTTATTGGATAACTAACACTTCTACTATAGGTCACCCCAAGTGGTTTGCTGCGTTTGATGACTTAGCAAGGTGCCCAGGTTCATGGAGTGAGATTCGTCCGGATCTTGGCATCTGATGCGCCTGCTCACTGACTGCGTGGCGACTGACTGGATCACCGACCACTGACTGGATAGGTAGACAGAGATATGGTTGACAGAGACCTTTCGACTTCTCCAGCAGGACTCAATCGGAACATCACTTTGCACCGCAATGGGAGATAGATTCGTACGTTTGTCTCTCCTGGACACACTGACCCTCAGATTCCTACCCTTCCCCTATAACTTTTTCCATTCCTGTAATTCTTACCCTTCTTTCCTAAAAGAACCCTTCACACAGCATCATTAACCTCTTAAATGCCACGGTTTTTACGGATAAAACTCGAAAATTTCGCGATGTTTTGACTTTGACGTAATATTTTGTGGGTTTATTTTATGCTATTGTATATAATATTTACCGAAACACATTCCTTGAATAATAAACCACGCCTAATAACAACATTACTCGCGTTTATTTGACAAATTGATAGGTTTATCGATCTTTTCATGACACGCGACGCTCAAAGTTTGACAGTTCAAATCGCGGGAGAAATGACATTTGAGAACTCATAGAAACATCCGAAAATAATTATTTGAGTGGCTAGGTGTGTTTCTTGTATCTGTTACGTCAAGAACAAGAATGCCCCAAGCGATTCTGACCTTGTCCTTCATACATTTTCTTTATACATAAGGTTTAAAATCGCATTTCAAAAAGTTTTTTTTTTTTACTTTTATTCGACTATAGGGCGCGCGCCGGCGCGCAACGGCAAGCAACTTGTTAAAGATGACTTAGGCCCTGAGGGGAATTATTTTCCTTATGGCCTCCTGTGTGGAGCTAACGTTAAAAAAATATATTAAACAACTGAGAAAAGACCCACACAAGGGACCCTACATAAAATGCGCCGGCCCGTTTATTTTCTGTCAGATTTTTTCAAAGACAAACTTCCGCTCTTACGAAGCTGGTTGTAAAGGGATGTTAATCATCTACATTACCTTCTCCGTTGAGTCGCTGGTGCGAGTGCTCCTGGCACTTGCTCCGCAGGCGGTGGATCTCGTCGGAGATGCGCTCCAGGTTACGAAGGGCCTGGCCGTAGGTGAGCTTGGCGGCTGACACCTCTCGCTCCAGCGCCTGAATCCTCGTCTTCTGGGCATCCAGCAGCGCATTGTATCGCGCCTTCTCCTCAAAGTACGGCCTGAATATGTCATCACAATTCACATTATATTTCATTGCATTCTTCATTAAGATATTAGCCTGTACAACACAATCTATCGAGGCATACTTTAAGACAGTGCAAGAGTTTTAGTGAAACTTCATGGATTTCATATATAAGCCACTTGAAAGGATTTCATAATGACTTGGAAAAAATCGTGTGGATAGATTTTTCTACTAAGATTACAAAAATGTTACTAAAATTTTTCAGTAATTTATAGTTTTTTAATTTTTTTAATTAAAGAAATCCGTTTTTTGGGCTTGTGACGTCACTACATGAAAATGTACTGTCTCCGATAAGGTTCAATTAATTTCGTAAAATTCCACACTGAATTTTTTTATATATTGCAACACTTTGATTTCCAGCAAATTTTTGAATTTGACACTAATGGTACGGCCACACTGGGGCCAACTTCCAACTGCAAAAGTTTGGACGATTTGGTCAACACATCAGTCTGCGCAGTATTATTACGGGAGAGTGGTAAAAAATATTATTGTAGCGGATAAAACTGGTTTAAAATTTTAATTTTTTTTGTGTTACGAATCGAAATCAATATTATGGAAATCGAAGCATCGCCTGCACAATTGTAGGCAACTGATAAGATACAGCGCCGAATCAGCTGTTCGATGTCCGCCATTTTGAAGTTCAGAGTTGGAAGGTTGGCTTTGGTGTGGAAGTAGCATAAAATTCTCTTGCTTTATTGCCTGTGAACTTCGTTACAGGTACTTTATAAATTATGTTCCGTCTTTCTGGTTTATAAAAAATGGTCTGATTTTTCTGATTGAAATTTTCAAAAAATCGCCAGGGTTTCAAAAATACAATTAAAAAAAAATATACGGAATGTCTTAGAAAACCTGCCTAAATCGGAAATTTTTTTTTAAAAATGTGTTGCAAATGGCCGATTAATATCAATACATGATTTCAAAGCAGAAACAAGTCTAAATAAGTGATATTCTAGTTATTGAAACTGGAAAACAACAAAATCAGTTGTAAAAACATTATTAACCACTCAGGATAATTTGTTCGGTATTCAGAACAACTCTCATTGAAATCGTTGTGTCTCCCTCACTACAATGGTTAGAAATAAGATCTAAACATTATTAGAAAGAGAAAACACCAAGCTTAATACTCAAATAAAAAAAATTACCACTAAATAATTAAAAGTTTCCCGCCACAAAGTGGAAAAAAAAAACTTAGGGAATTTTTTATTATTATTTATTTTTACATAAATGACAAAAGTTAGATGACGATTTATAATACATAATACGCCTAATAAAATGTGTGTACTTTTATTTTTTTTTCATTACCGTTAATTTATTTAGAAAAACGTAAGGTGAGCCATTTTTTAAACCTTTTTTATGTTTGCATTAAAAAATATTGTATTTCAAAAAAATATACATGTTTATGACTAATAATAAAATTTGAAAGCGTTTTGAAAACACCTTTTAAAACTAATTTTTAATTTTCAGTTACATTCAGAAATATTTCATTTATTTGGATTTTATTGCAAAGCGGAAACATTTTGACCTCCTGACAGAATATTCTCGAGATCTGAGGGGTTAAGAATTATAGAGTTAACCCCTCAGGCCACGGGCCTACTTTATCGAGAGGTTAAAATATTTCAGCTCTGCAATAAAATCCAAATAAATGGAATATTTCTAAAAGCATCCGATAACTAAAAACTGTTTTTGAAAGGTGATGAAATATAATTCAATAGTAAGGAAGTTTCAACGATTTCTGTGAGACCTACATGAGTTGTTCCGAAAAGTGAACAAATTGTAGCCTAGAGGAATTCAAATTACTCAAAACTCAGATATTTCGTAATTCTTCCATGGGGGTTAAGAGGGCTGTCTTCTCATCAAAATAAACAATGTACAATAGAGAACTCCAGTCCATTTTTTTAATTTTTTTTTATGAATAATGACCTTCTAACTTAAATAACTGCATATTTATTTTTATTTTTATAGTTAGTTTTAATAATTAAAATAAATGTCAAAGTTTTAATTTTTCAAGATCCCCGAAAACCACCGTGACGTCATCTGGCCAAAAGTTTTAGTTATTTTCAACAGATGTTGTCATTTTGTATGGAAGAAGTGATGAAACTATTCAATAAGTAAAACGTTATTTAGGTGTAATTATTTATTTATTATATTATATTTATTATATTATTATATTTTTCAATATTATTACGGGAGAGTGGTATAAAAATTGTTTGAAATTATTATTTTTTTAGCTTTGCGAATCGAAATCAATATTAAGGAAACCGAAGCATGAATTTCATAGGGAACTGGAATCAGCTGTTCGACGGCCGCCATTTTGAATTTCAGCATTGGAGCGTTTTATGGAAGCGGTGACGTCACGCCTCACAAATTCAATAATACCAACTTGACAGTGTGTTTTAATGAACTGTTTTAAAATGGACTTTTTAATATATTTTTTTAAACTCTACGTTAAATATTATGTAATAAAACTTATATATTCAGAATCAGCGTTTATTGGTCTATATGAACATATTTTTTTAAAGCCATAATATTTTTCACTGGAGTTCCTTATTCTTCCATGGGGGTTAAGAGGGCTGTCTTCTCATCAAAATAAACGATGTACAATTGTAAAATAGCATTGTTAAAAAAAACTTACAAATTACAGTCAGTCAATAAGTAGTGCAAACAGTAGCAGCGTGCAGGAAACTACAAAGCAAAAAATAGAGTAAATACAATATTATCAACAAATAAAATAATATATTATAAATAGTGAAAACTCTGCCGGCTTTGACGTAATTTTACAGACAATAATTGTATACAGGAGTGGTAGATATTGAAAGCTCGTTCACACACAGCTATAAATCTGCGAGCAAATATCTGTTGAACCGCGAGCGCTTATCTTTTGTACTTTCACACGACGCTATCAAATATTTCTTCCTGTGGTAGGAGAGGGGGTCAGTTGAATTAGGGAGCGGTAACAGACTGCACATTTTTTGTACTGAAATCTGTCAACTTGACATCTGTCGTCCTTGAAATCTGTCAACTTGACATCGGTCTAGGCAGCTCCGTAATTACAATGACCCCCTCTCCTGTTTTCGTCGGAGGGGGCGAGGCTTATCTTTGGTATATCGCCTCTGGAGCGGTTCTGTCGTAAGATGTGTATTGTCTATGATTGATCTGCGCTTAAAAACACTAGGTGTGAACGGTCTGAAGGGATTGTATGGAGAGCGTTATTTGGCGTGCTATGATCTTTTATATTTGATAGCTGTGTGTGAACCAGCTCTTAATCCAAACGTTGCTTGAAATGGCTTTAGTCATGTTTTTTTTTTTTTTTTACATTAACTCTACACAGAAATTCCATACATTAACTCCACACAGGAAAATAATTTCCCTTGGGGCCTATGCGGCAATTTGGGAGGCGGGAATGGGTACCGCCGCCCCGGGAACCTTCATTGGATAACCAACACCTCTGCCATAGGTCACCCCAAGTGGTTCGCTACGTTTGGTGATTTAGCAGGGGTGCCCGGGTCCATGGGGTGAGGTTTGTCTAGGTCTTGGAGGCGGATGACCAGGACACACTGAGCCCCAGAACCCACCCCTTAAACCCTTTGCCTTCCCAGAACTCTACTTTCCTTAAAAAAACCCCTTCACACAGCATCCTCAAAGATGACATAGGCCCTGAGGAAAATAATTTCCCTCCTCCTGTGTGGAGATCATGTAAAAAAAAAAAAATGTCATGTGAGATGCTATGTGGAGGGTCTATTTGAGGAGAGAAAGGAATAAACATTGGTATTGAAGAGACCCATGTTATAGGAAGAAGGAAACACAGAGGTCGGCAGATCGTTCCACAGCCGAGCTGTTGAAATCAAGAACGAGTCAAAGAAGTGACCCGTTCTCACGTGACAAATGTCAACCGTGTACATATCTTTGGTGACTGGATCCAAACAGCCAGGTATATCCTGTAAACCTTTACCAATTGGGGATTCTTTAGTCCCACTAGCTACGGGCAGTTGGGATTCTTTTTTTTTTTTTACATCAACTCGACACAGGAAGCTCTGAGGAAAAAAATTCCGTCAGGTCCTGTCATCTTTGGGGATGCTGTGTGGAGGGTCTTGGAAGGAAAATAAAAATAGAGGAAGTTCTGGGAAGGAAAAAGATATGAGGTGTGGTTAGGAATCTAGGGGTCAACGTCTCCAGGAGTGACGGGCGTACGAATCTAACCCTCCCAATGCGCAAGGCGATGGGTCGAGAGAGTCCGACCGGAGAGGTCAAAAGGTCTCCCTCAACCAGTCTCTCCCGATCCGGTCCGCCACGCAGTGGTTGGGCAAACGCGTCCGTCGCCAAGATCAAGACAAACCTCACCCCATGAACCCGGGCGCCCCTGCTAAATCACTAAAACTAGCGGACCTTTCGAGGTGACCTATGGCAGGGGTTTTGGACATCCAATAAATGGTTCTCTGGGCGGCGGTACGCATACCCGCCTCCTAAATTGTAATCTAATCATATAAATTTGTGTGGCATTTAAATAAATTTTTACAACATTATTAAAAGTGAATTTCTTTATTTTTTACTGTGTGATTGATGTGATTACAGCATTAGAGTCCCAACTGTCCAGGCAGGGTGATGAGAAAGAGCAAGGTTGGGAACCTCCGGGACTAAGACCAAGGAGCTTATCACTGTCACTGAGGTTGTCATTTGAAACGGTGATGGAAAGTTTAAACATTGTGCATAATATCAAAAATACAATTTCGGATCACTGTGCATCCTGCATAACTTGATTTGTCAAGAATTCAGACTATCTCGTGATTTTTCACGGGTCGACGATTTTTATTATTCAGTCAATAGGCAGAGATTTCGTCATTGGTTATAAAATCTAAAAACAATAACAAAAAAATACATAGAAAATAACACTTCAAAAAGTCACAAAAACCCAAAACTGTCCCAAAGTCGCGTGCAAGATGTAACAGTTTAACTTGTTACCCCGTTTATTTGTATGTTGACTATACAAAACACCTTACTCTATGAGCGTGTTGTTGCTAACTTCGGACGGGACAGGAGCGACATCTGGAGGAAGACGGAAGAGCGTTCACTCTACGGATTTTACTGGTGAAGGAAGGAGGGTCTGGTCTCCGACTGGCATGCGGACATCGTGGATTGGCGTTAGTTTCCTTTACACTGGTTTTAAATAGGAGTTTATGTTTTTTAATGGTCATGTCTTTGAGACTGACCTAGGCGCCCAACATACTGTTTGAAGGTTAGTTTTTGTTGAGATTATTATGTTCACATATCGCTGATTCCTATTACTTTTAAAGTGACTTGCATATTTTCATTATCCCAGGAGATTCCTCTTCAAGGAACCCTGGACCATGTCCTGAGTTTCGATGTTAATAACATTAATCCTTAAATAGATGATAGCCTCATGCTCTACAAACTGTTAATGATTACAATAAATGTTAAAAGTTGAACTACTCTTTCATTCACATGTCCCTTGTATTTTTACTGCGCACATGGATGTCGCTGGGAAGTAGAATGAGTATTAATTTGCTAAAAGACTAAGAAAAATAGTTACAAAGAAAATTTCACCAAGAAAGTTAAATACAATGAATCAAATCAATGAGTAAACTCATCAGAATTCTATTTCTTTAAGGGAGAGAATGCTGATTCTCTGCCCATTTCAGCTTTTGCTCAAATTTTTATCAGCCGACAAGCATAACCAATCTCGAAATGTTGGTAGAATAGTTCTGAATTTTGGTGACAGGAGTTTTAGCATGATTAAATTGATAACTTAACAATATCGGATAGACAGGCTCAACTTCCTACGATTTTAGCACTATTGCACTGTTGACAGCCGAACCGATATTGGCAGGGATTAAATAAGAAATCATTATACGATGGCAACACTGCTGGATCTGACAATGGATTTACATGTCTAAACGTCAAACAGCTACAATTAAAAATTAAAAATACTAATAAATTGACAATGTCGAATTTAGACACTAACTTTAATATGCATTGTAGTCCGCATGTTATTTTTGACATATTTATTTGACTAGTTAATGAGGTCTTTAGTCTTCTTGAACAATTTTCGTTTCTCCAAGCTGGAAGCGAATCAATTGATCACGTCTTAAATGAATTAATGAAGTCTAAATGCGTATACGATTTCTTTCAATTCCAAGAGCTTCGTTAGTTCACATCCATTCATTAATAAGCCATATAATAAGGCCTTCGTGGTCGAGGGGCAGGCTCTCAACTGGCATTCCAGAGCTAGCGTGTTCAAGTGCGGCACGTTCCAGAGTAGAAGATACTCTCATTATCGCCCTGGTGTAAGACCACCATTCAGAATTGAAACTTTGCTTAAAATGAATTTAGCCTTGTTTGGTGACCAGACATGAATTTATTTATTTATTTATTAAAAGAAGTTTATACAATGAACAAAAAAAATTGTGTTAATTCATCCGCCATGCTAGGGATGTCCCTGTGTTATGGCGGATGAAGTTTACAGATTGGGTAGGTACAGTGTACAGTCATTAACTTATGCAATTCATTTAAGTTGTTTAAGTTACAAGATGTATTAATTATATTACAATTCAATTAAAATAGCAAGTTTTACACATAATCGTTACTGAATGTAAGGATCCATTTTGATAATTTTTTTTTAAAGATATGGGGTTGGGTTTCGGATTTTAGGTTCTCGGGGAGAAGGTTAAACATTTTAGGAGCTAGGTACATGAAATGTCTTTGAGCTGATGTGGTGCGTAGTGTAGGAACATTGTAGTGTCGTTTGGTTATTGTTCTGGTGGTGTAACTGTGATGTAAGAGAGTTTTTTTCTTGTATTTGAACATGAAATGTGTAAGTGTGAATTTTAGATGAAGTTGCCGTATGTTTAAGACATTATATTCTGTGAACAGTCTATTGGAGGAATATCTTGTTGGTCGCTTGTTGATAGCACGTAAAATCGTTTTTTGGGCTTTTTGCAGAGGATCAATAAAATTAAGAGCACAGCCGCCCCAAATTATGATGCCATATGCTAACTGGGATTGGCAGAGAGCATAGTAAACCGTTTTTAGTGTTATAGGAGTAAGTATATTTCTTAGAGTTCGAAAAACATAAGAGAGCTTGCGAATTCGGGGAGTTAGACTGGCTAAGTGCTGATCCCAACGAAGATGGTGATCAATTAGGATCCCCAGGTATTTTATATGAGACACTTTTTCCAAATTTGGGCAAGTACAGGAAGAGTAGGGACTTGGACAAGAGTGAATTGTTATTTTCTGATTGATAGAAGGTTGGGTTGCAGCAGATAGACTGAAGGTTAAGAATTTAGTTTTACCAGCATTGAGGGTGAGGAGATTATCATCTAACCAATTCTTTACAAGACCTATGTCGTATTGAGCTATGTCGAATGCTCCTTTCCAATTAATAGCCAAATACTTCCCCACCTTCCCCTCTCCACTACCTTTAGCCTCACAACATACCACAATTGGGGAAGCCATAGTCTTACTGACTCCAGACAGGTGCAGTTAGGACTCGTGAGGTATTCAAATAAAAAAAATTTAAAAAGTTGTTTTGTATAACGAATGACATAATTGAAAATATTGTTTATGTTGACAGCTTATATGTAAGGAGGCGGCTTTTGTCAACCTTGGCAATTTGGGAGGCGGGTATGGGTACCGCCGCTCTTGGAAACATTTGTTGGAAACACAACACCGCTGTTGGAAACACTTTGCCGCTCTTGAAAACACAACACCTCTGCGATAGGTCACCCCAAGTGGTTCGCTGCATTTGGTGACTTAGCAGGGATGCCCGGGTTCATGGGGTCAGGTCTGTTCAGGTTTTGGCGGCCGACGCGTCAGGTGGGCAGGATCGAGAGAAACTGGTTGAGGGAGGCCTTTTTCCTCTCCAGCCAGAATCTCTCGACCTCTCGCCTCGCACAGCAGTTGGAGGGCCGACATTCCTAAACACACTAACCCCCAGATTCTTCATACTTATTTCCTTCCCAGAACTTCCTCGCTTTACTTAAAAAACCCTTCACACAGCATCTACAAGGTGACATAGGCCCTGAGAATTATTTTCTTCAGTGCCTCCTGTGTGGAACTTTTTTTTTTTTTTTTACATTAACTCCACACAGGAGGCTCTGAGGAAAATAATTTCCCTCAGGGCCTATGTCATCTTTGAAGATGCTGTGTGGAGGGTGTTTTTGAGGAGAGGAAAGAGTGAACATGGGTCTTGAGACCCATGTTGTAGGAGGGAGGAAACACAGAGGCCGGCAAATCGTTCCACAGCCGAGCTGTTGAACTCAAGAACGAGTCGTAGAAACGACCCGTTCTCATGTGACTAATGTCAACCGTGTACAAATGTTGAGCGCGCGTTTGGCGTGTTTCCCGACTACACACCGGTGCCGAGGGGATCAATGACGCTAGTTCCTCGGAGCATCTTCCATTGTAATACCGGTAGAACAAGGACAGCATTCCCACCTGGCGCCTGTGCTCTAAAGATTGCAATCCGTTTGTTAGGTTAGGAACTAACTAATAAACAGACTGGGTTACAGACTTTTCTTGTAATATATTGTTACTGTAATAAACGCCTGGGTTGCCGGCAATTAAAAAAAAAAAATAAATAAAAAAAAATAAAAAAAAATTGCCAGAAACGTTTGTTGACTGTGCTCGCAAATGTCGTTAACTGACCGTAGATGACAGATTTGGTCAAAAATATCATATTGATAGAAAGTTTTATCGATCGACCATGCTAGACCTCCAGAGAAGAAGAAAGTGAAGACACTACATAATTAAAGGTGGTATGCTTGCGAGCCAACAGAGTGCATAACAATTCATTAAACTACTTCAATCCATCCACTGAAGAGATAAACCAACAGAAGTGTGCTGTGGGCTTGTCTGTGGGCCCAAAGTTAATTCAATCTTTTCATTCTAGTGAAATTGTAAAAAGAAAATAATAATTATTACAATACTTCCTAAGCCAATAATCAATTTCATGATAGGGATCGAAAGGTTTTAAGGGACCACACCATGGTTCGCGTGCAGTACGAGGGTGTATTTTTCGTAATTATTTTCAAGCAAACAATGAATGGAAATTATCAATACTCAAAGTCAAAATATACATATATAAGACTTTATACAAATTTTTGCACTCAAATCTAAAGTATAGTTCGCGTACGCCGCTTCCGACAAGAGATTCCGACGAAATTGCTGCTCGGCGGTTAACAGCGATTAACCGGTTGCTTGCCGATTACGCGCCTGCGCGCACCAGATGCGAGCTAAATTAAATTATAAAAAATATTTTTTGAAATGCGATTTTAAACCTTAATTATAAATAAAACGTATGAAGGATAAGGTCAGAATCGCTTGGGGCATTCTTGTTCTTAAGATATAGAATGCTTTGAACACTTCTATGGAACCTGAATAATTTCTATGAATTCTTTATGGATTTCTGGCCGAGTTTTTTCGGAGCATTTTATCTGACAGTTCGATTGCATCATTCTCATAAGAAAGATCGTAAACATATGAATTCGTCAGATAAACACAAGTAATGTTGTTATTATGCATAGTTCATTGTTCAAGGAATGTGTTTGGGTAAATATTACATAAGATAGCATAAAATAAACCCACGAAATATTACGTCAAAGTCAAAACATCGCGAAATTTTCGAGTTTCCTCCAGAGGCATGGGACGAGTTAAGCCACACGGTTCATCAGAAAAAAATATGTATATATATATATATATTTAGAAACTAGACTTACAGATTTACACCATTATGCAGGGGAATTTTAATATCTAAAAAAAATGACAGACCAGCGAATTTTATTTCCAGTTTGTATGGAAAATTTTCATTGTTCATAAAAACAAAATATATAGAAGGGAGCCCTTTATAAAAAATAATCACTACGTGGTGCCACAGACACTGGATTTTCGAACAGTTTAAGACTTGGTGCATGCAAATCGGTGCATATTTTTTTTTAATATGTTGTCAAACCGGTTGAAAAACGTAGTTTCAAGAAAAACGCATTCAAAGTTTTGCTGATGGACAATTCAAGATACAAACAAAATTGTGTATTTGTCTCTTTTTGCTGTATCTCTGTCAATTTTACGATTTTTTTAAAACATTTGGTGAGAGCATTCTTAACAAATACATCTTTCAGAAAATGAAATTAAAAAAAAATTTTTACTCCACACAGGAGGCCCTGAGGAAAATAATTTCCCTCAGGACCTATGTCATCTCTGGTTTTTTAAGGAAAGGAAGAGGAGAGTTCTGGGAAGGAAAAGGGTTTAAAGGGTGGGTAGGAATCTGGGGTTCAGTCTGTCCTGGTCATCCGCCTCCAAGACCTAGACAAATCTCACCCCATGAACCTGGGCACCCCTGCTAAATCACTTGGGGTGACCAATGGCAGAGGTGTTGGTTATCCAATAAAGGTTCCCGGGGCGGCAGTACCCATTCCCGCCTCCCAAATTTGGTGCAGTAAATTATTGACATATTTTTTTTTTCAATATAAATCACACTTCTGGAGTTATCTGTTCATTGAAATCATTATTAATTAAAACTATCCAAATGAAAAAAAAATCACAACGCTCCAAAATGCTAGTTGTGATGTAAAAAATGGAGATTTTTACATTTACACTACAATAATAATACCAGTACAATAATAATACTGTTTCTATATTAAATTTTTGAATTAAATACTGTTAGTGATATTTTTTTTATTTTCTCTAAGAAAAATACTTCTTTTAACCTTTGACATGCCAAGATGCAAAATAACTATAAATAAATGGGGTACCTCAGTGACCCCTCATGGTAACAAATGACTATGAGGGGTCACTGAGGTACCCTACACATAGATCGTCCAGTTGATTAGTCAGACATCTCCAAATACAAAGTTTTGAGATAATGAGGAAAGCATTATAGCAAATATTCAAATGGTATAAATAAAATATTATTTACACATGTCTGTGTTTTACGTATTAAATATGCTATAAAATATCACCGGGAGGCATAATGGTCAGGTACATTAGTGTGACATTTTGAAATATCCTAATTCACTATTAGTTTTTTGCATTATAATTGTACCAAAGAGAGGTACACTTTTACATATAACTGCATACTCAACCGAAATTCCGATTTTTCGGAGATGTCTGATTAATCAACTGGATGATTGACATTTTATCATTATAAGACTATGAGGGTATTTCACCATCCTCCTGATAGTTTATCCATAGGATAACGAATATTAATAAATAAACAAATAAATACTTAGAACAGGTAAAAATTCGGCTAACTCATCCTATACACAGCCACTATTCATAGGTTCAAGTACCGAATAGTAAACTATATCATTTTTGTTGTACTTTTTAAATAAATAAATCGTGTTCAATGAATCGAAAATGTACATTATCATACGGATAATTTATAAGGAGGATGGTGAAATGCCCTCTGTTTTAAGGTTTTGTAGGAATACAAAAAAAAAACAATACAATAAATTCACCATTACTAAACTGTCAAGAAAGGGTTGACAACTTGAAGGATAGAGATAGCAAGACAAAACGTCTTATTACAAGGCAAACAATAATGTCTTGTGTCTGATACCTGCTCTTGGTAACGTGTCGCTTGAGCGAGGCCTGCATCTGTCTAGCGAGTGCCTGCGCGGCGCGATGTCGCTCGGCCGTGGCGCGATGTCGCTGGCCGGCAGCGCCGCGCTCTGCCTCGGACTGGTTGACACGGCCCGTGGCGTGGTTCAGCATCTCCTGCCAGGCGGGGTCCAGCGGCACCCCGCTGGTGCTGTCGGCCTGCCGCTCCTCGCACAAACGGCACAGTCCCTGCTCCGCCAGATACACCTGGTAACAATTCACCAATAGTTAGACAAACGCACTAATTTTAATAAAATTTCATTATATATTAATTCCAAGAGATACTTCGATCGATTTGTATTTATCCTCGACTTAACTTTAACTACTCAGACCTCGAGCCTTTTTTGTCGGAAGGTCAAAATATTTCCGCTTCGCAATAAAATCCAAATAAATGGAATATTTCTGAACGCATCCAAAAACCAAAGACTATTGTTTTTGTTTTGAAAGGCAATGGATGAAATATGCATACAAATTTTATGGTAAAAAATAACATATAATTTTTGAAATACAAAATTTTTTAATGCAAACGTAAAAAAGGTTTAAAAAACACATCGATTAATTTAAACCATATGTTTTCACTGTATAATTGTTTTGTTATACATTTTCATGCAAAAAAAGTTTTATTCTGTATTTGTGCCGTAAATATATACATAAAAATCAAAATATGTTTGCTTGGGGATGTACAAGTACACGAGATGTCTATGTGTCGCTAAACCATTCATCTGATTGCGATGAAACTTTGAGGATTTGATGTGCGCACGCCCGCGATAGTTTCTATATATAACAGTGACTGGCGTCCTGAAATTATGCATTGCTAAACCGTTCATCCGATTGCGATGAAACTTTGAAGGTGTCTATATATACTGGTGAGCTCTGGCATTTTGAAATTTGTATAAAAAAAATTGCAATAGGTGGCACACGAGTTGTTTGAAAACTGTATGTACCGCGACTGAATGTATGGAATGTGGGAACGAGGGGAGGAACTCGGGGGGGGGTTTGCGAAACAGGGGAAGCGAGGGAGGGGGGGAGGGGGAGAGGGAAGGCAGAGAAAGCGGCGTGGGAACGCGTGAGGGGATGGGGACGCGGGAGAGGAAGGGGAGGCGGAAGAGGAACGAGAAGAATGGGAAAGGACATGCAAGGAGAAACAATGTGTGGCATAGCAACGCATACCGGGAACTCGCTAGTAAATAAATAAATAAAGTCGTTCACCATTTCTAAGTCTGTGAGAGCAATGTATGTTCTTAGAAAAGTGTTTGCCCTGTCGATCACCATTAGTTTTGTTTTGGTCTTAGACGTAGATTAGGGTTTTCTACCTCTATTTTAACAAGATGGTTGTTCATTGCCTCTTTAGAAGAGGCGATAGGGGAGTGTCATCTGCATATCGGAGATTGGAAATTTTTTGGCCACTCATGTCTATTCCATCTTTCCATCCATCAAGAACCTTAGGCATCATATTTGCACAACGGGAACTGTTTCCTCAGACGTTAATAACACAACTGGTGTGAAAATTTTGACAGGTCAAAATTGAAGTTTTGTCAATCGCACTTCAATGCTCATTCACTTAACATTCACAGCACATATAGATGATATAACTAATAAGGTTTTAAAGATTCTTGGCTTCCTTTGCAGAACCTTAACTGATTTTAAGTCCTTGGATTGCATGAAAATACTCTACATTACATTAGTTAGAAGTCAAGTGGAATATAATTCAACAATTTGGTCCCCTTTCTATAAAGTACACTCTAACAAAATAGAACAGGTTCAACACAAATTTCTTAGGTACTTAAATTTCAAGCTCAAAATTCCAATAGAAAACATTAATTATTTAAGTTTGATGAATCCACACTGTCTGACAGAAGAATCATTTCAGACCTAGTTTTACTATACAGAGGCATGAACAACCTAATTGACAGCCCTGCCATCTTTGCTACTATTAAACTCCGTGTACCGATAAGGAATACTAGACAAAATATAACATTCTTTTGCAACACACACACAACCAACTATCAATCACACTCGTTTACCAGTAGGATGCATGATTTAGGCAACAAGTTCGGTGGTATTGTAGATATATTCGCTGATTCTCTTTATAATCTAAAATGCAATTTAAACCAACACTTTGTGGAATCCTACAAATTATTGTAATGTGGGTATAATATATTCAACGATTTGATGTGTTATTGTAATGTTTTATATTATATTTTAGTCTATGTTATTATCAAATATTATTTGTTTAAAATATTTCACGGTTTTACGCTATATTCTTCAAAAACTACTTGTATGTTCTTAAAACTTTTCACTTTTATAACTTTTGATATAAATTCTATGTATTAATCCTCGATATCTTAAATATTATTTTATAATATATGTAATAGCCCCTATTGGTGTATCACGGTTTTACGCTATATTCTTCAAAAACTTCTTGTATGTTCTTAAAACTTTTCACTTTTATAACTTTTGATATAAATTCTATGTATTAATCCTCGATATCTTAAATATTATTTTATAATCTATGTAAAAGCCCCTATGGGTGTATAACAACAATAAACAAATAAATAAATGCACATTGTCAATAATGTATGCAAATTGACAATTAACATTCATCATCTATAAATCCCTTAAATGAATTAGTAATGCACTCACCATCTCTCTGGCAGCAGAATGGGCGCTGTTTGCCTTTTCATATAAGACAGCCGCAGCGCGCATTTCCTGGAGAGCCTGTTGAAAAATGACAAATTAATTATTCATTATGGCCATGGTATCGATATAATAACTACAGATTAGCCCTCCCATACCAAATTTCAATCTAAAAGTAACACCACCTATGAGTAATTTCATAATACAACTACTTTAGACGGCCGGCGTAGTCCAGCGGTAAGGCTTTTGACTAGCATTCCGAAGGTCGCGGGATCGAATCCCGGCGTGGCAAATAAATTTTATTCGATGAATTTGTGTTATTTCACAATTTATTCATTTAAAATAATATATAGTTTATTTGCAGCACGTTCCAGAGTGGAAGATACTATTAGTATCGCCCTGGTGTAAGACCACCATTCAGAATTGAAACGTCGCTTGAAATGGCTTTAGCCGTGTTCAGTGATCAGATTTGAAGAGCCAGGTACTTCCCACCTTCCTTTTCCCCATCTCCTTCCCCTCCCCACTACCTTCAGCTTCACAACATACCCCGATTGGGGATGTCATAGTCCCACTGGCTCCAGATGGGAGCAGTTGGGACTCTTGTGCGGTATTCATGTAAAAAATTTTTTTTTAAAAACTACCCATCCAACTCCGTCGCATTTCCTGCATGACGTAGTTGTTTTACTAGGACACTTTTTATCAAATTTTTTCAAACTTTTCTCAACATGCTGCCTCGAATCTACACGTTATGTACATATTTTTGTAAAGTATTCATTTTTTTTTTATTTCCTTTATTTTTCCCAAATTTTACATTAGATGTATACAATATCATGAAATAGTAAGAATAATGGGAACCCACTAAGGCGCAGCCTGTGCGTGGGTAATATAGTTTAATATATTTTATTATTGTACCTAAAAAGAACAAACAATGGGCAAATAAATCAAAAACATGATTAAAAATTGTCTAAACAGCTGTGCACAAAATGAACATACACAGTGCAATAGTGAGTGTATAGTGTAATATTAAGTGTAATAGTAAGTGTATATTAAGTGTAGTAATGTTATAATAAAGGTGTATTGCAATTATAAGTACATAGGGTAATAATAAGTGTATTGTTTAAATATTTGAAACATAAAGTGATAGAAATTAAACAAACAACATTTCAATATCTACATTGTCAAGCCACGACTTCAAGTCCTTTATGTATTGAAGTAGTTTAGTTGTCATTTGAATATTTTTCGGTAGAAGATTGAATGTACGAGGTCCAATGAAACTGCTGTGAGTTTGCATTTGTTTGGTATTCGTTTGGGGGGGTATAAAAAACATTATTATTTCTAATGTTTTTAATTTAACTCATAGGTTCTCAACGCGGGCGAAGGTCTGAAACGCCCCCTTGGGGGCGTTTCAGACCTTCAGGGGGGCAGTAGAAGACCAAGAGAAAATTGGGAGGCGTTTCAGACTTTCAGGGGGGCGGTAGGAGACCCAGAGAAACCTATCCAACCCCGTCCCATTAGGGGCCATCCATCCACAAAAATATTTTCCCTATCCCATTACACCCCCTCCGTTGTATCCCATTACGCCCCCTTCATGACGAGTTAGGGGGCGCTAGAAATAAAAGTGGGCGGTGGGCAAAAAAAGAATCTATGATTTAACTGATTAAATTGTTAATAATAAAGTTTGTCGTAACCCACACCAAAAATATTTCTAACTGCCTCAATTTTGTTTTTTAAAATGGTCTTCACAAAGCCGGTGATTCCGTTGCCCCGAATTTGCTGGAAAATAAATTGGCTCCACGCAGACCAACAAAAGGTAAAAACCAAAGCTTTATGCAGTTTTTTGACTGTGAGTTTTGACTGAGAAGTGACAACAACTTTTATAATATCTTTATCTAATTAACCACTCAGGTATTTTTCCATTGTGCAAGTTTTTGTCTTAAGGGGGTATTATAGTCTAGAAAAAAAAAAAAATAATTTTCTTCATATTTCCAAAGTTTAAATATTCAAAAATATTTCCATAAAAGGATTTTTCGGAATTTGCATTATTTTAAAAGTTATAAACATTTTAATTTCGCAGTTTAGACAGAATCTAACCAAAATCTAAGTAGGACAAAATTTTAAACACCTTTTTCTCAAAACCACTTTTTTCCTGACGGTTGACACGATATCTCAAGTTCTACTAAACCAATTTACTTGAAATTTGGTGTGAGCCTTCTCTATACATTACTTTATCGCATGAACCAGAACTATAACAAAATTTAAATTTTTACTATTCTAAAAAAATTCGGAAAGTCAAAAAAACTGGTAAAAAAATGTCTTTTTTTTCAGACAGCCGCTATTTTGCGAAAAATTATATTTATGACTTCTCCGAGGTTCATGCCATAGCAGCATGTGTTTGGATTAAAAATAAATTTGGTTTTCTTTTTTCGGATAACTAGGAGGGTTGCAATCTTGTCAACCAGGGCGCGCCATATTTTTGAGACCCCCCACTTCAACACCCTGTAACTTTTAAATTTTTCTTTTGATTTTTTTTATGTATTCTTTAATGTTTAATAAATATTTGACAAATTAATAGCTTCAAAAATATTATTGGTTTTTTTTTATTGCACCTGAAAAAACACCTACAATTCATGCTTCTAGACTAGAATACCCCCTTAAACGAAATGTCAGATTTATAAAAACTCTTTGTTATTTCCGCTTCACAATTAAAGCTCTATAAATGAAATATTTCTGAATGTAGCCGAATACTAACAACTGTTTTTGAAAGGTTATGAATTAAGCTTCCAAATTGCATTATTTCAAACAAACATTAACATTTATAAATATTAAAATTTAGAATGCAAACATAAAAAAATTGTAAAATTGACTCACATGATGTTTTTATGTGAAAACTGTACTAAAATCACGGATTATGTAAAAAATAAACACTTATTTTATGGAATAAATGTATAATAAACAATTTTGTCACCTCACTTTTAAACTATTTTATACAAGAATATTTAATAAGAAATTAACAATGTCTAACGGCGTGTAGGCGATTTGGAGGGTGAAAACTGTTTCTACAAAATAAGTCTTTTTTATGTATTTCTATGGACAACTTTGAATAGAGATGTGAAGCTTGATTTCATATGAATCTTCTACTTTTCGTTTTAGGGTTGTCACTAGAACAATAACGGAGTTATAACGATTTCTGTGGGAACACACAATACGCTTATTGTACTTGACTGCTATTGTTATATTGTCGTGTAAACACACTCAGGGGTCGGAGTGGTTAAATATGTTTTTTTAGTTTCATGTAAAGTGGGAATTGCCGCCGCCTCGGGAACCATTTATTGGATAACCAACATCTCTGCCATAGATCACCCCAAGTGGTTCGCTACGATTGGTGACTTGGTTTGAAAACTCGACTATCATGGAGAGCATTAGTTTCTATGTTCCCGATGGTTACCTCCATCACCGACAGCATAGACTATCTCCCGGCTTGCAGAACTAACTTGCCAATAGTCATGCCAGTCAGGAGAACTGTCTTGTAAAATAGAATCGATGTTTAACATCAATGAAGCACAATTTAGACGGCAAGCTTTGTTGCTGTTAGTTTGAATCTGATTATCTAATCTTCAATATTTTCTCTCTTTTAAAAACGCTTAAAATGAATAAATTGAATTTGGAGGGGTGTCCGGGTTCACGGGTTTGTCTAGGTCTTGACGGTGAATGCATCTGCCCACCAACTGTGTGATGTGTCAGATTTGAAGAGACTGATTACGGGCGAACTTAACCTCTCCTGCGGGACTCTCTCACCCAGAGAAGAATGGACGGTTACCTCAAGAGTGTTTTCTCTTGGGGTAAGAATAACCTCGTCGAATTTAATGTTTCAAAGACCCAATCATGTCTGATAATGTCTAAAAAGGATCGAAATGAAAATCTAGTCTCCTTCAACGGAAGCAATTTTCCGAACAGGACCTCCATTGATATGCTTGGTGTAACTCTAAGTGACCAGCTCAGGTACAGGGGCTCCATCGAAGCCAGAGTTAAGTTAGCCTCTCAGAAGCTGGGCGTACTGTACATGGCCGATATTTTAAAAGTACACAACCGTTGACCCTGTACAAATCGCAGGTGCGTGTTGAATTTGGCATCCACCTCTAGTCTGGAGCCCCAAAATACCTGAAAAAACCTCGAATATGGGCAGAAACGATTCCCCTATCTAAACAGACGGAATGCAAACTTTAGAGCACAAGTATCAGGTAGGTACGCTGTCCTTGTTCTACCGGTATTACAATGGAAGATGCTCCGAGGAACTAGCATCATTGATCCCTTTGGCATCAGTGCATAGTCGAGAAACATGCCAAATGCGCGCCCAACATATCCACACGGTTGACAATTGTCACATGAGAATGGATTGCTTCTTCGACTCGTTCTTGAGTTTAACAGAAATCTTAGAAAATGTACAGAAATCTTAGAAATTTCTAAGATTTCTGTACATGAGGGAGTATGGCTATTATCCGTGGCTCTATCCTAGCAACCTTTCTTTTGGGTATGCTCGGAATGATCCATCTACGGGTCAGAAGGGATGTACACATTGCTACACATTTCTTCAGATTGATCCGCGGATGGTTTGAAAACTCAGCTATCATGGAGAGCATTCATTTCTATGTTCCCGGGTATCTTCGCCACCGACAGCATAGACTGTTCTATCTTCCGGCCTGCAGGACCAACTTGCCAATGGTCATGCCGGTCGGGAGAGCAATTTTACTGTTAAACAGAATTAATTCGGATATCGACATATTTAGTGTTAGTGAAGCTGCCTTTAAAAGGCAAGCTCTATTAATTCTTGTATAGTTTGTATGCCTAAGTGTTAATTGTAAATTGTAATACTCTTACAAATGTATTTTGAAAACGGTTTAAAATGTAATATTTTGTAATGTTTTTGAGATAATAAATAAATTGAATTGAATTGAATTGAACAGCTCGACTGTGCTATATGAACAAAATAAAATAAAACGTAGATCGATTTAAAACAGAATGCGTTAGTGCTCACCACGTTGGCCTTGAATCTGGCCTCGTAGTAGGGGCGGGACTTGTCGATGCAGCCCCCCAGCTTCTTGGCCAGCGACTGTATCTTGAAGGTGCTCTCGTACAGCAGCTGCCGGAAGATGAGTCGAGCCTCGTCCAAGTCCACCTCCAGCTTGTTGATGTCATCCGTGGAGGTGTTCAACCGCTCCAGTTCAATCTGCAGTCAATGAGACCAGATACAAGAAGTTAACATAATAATTATGTAGGAAAAAACACTGCAATAAGTCATTCAAATTATATTAATTTGAAAACACCATAATACCACCACCCGGGAACCACTTATTGGATAACCAACACCTCTGCCATAGGATATCCCAAGTGGTTTGCTACATTTGGTGACTTAGCAGGGGTGCCCGGGTTTATGAGGTGAGATTTTGTCTAGATCTCAGCGGCCGATGCCTCTGTTCACTTATTGAGAGAGACCTTTTGATTTCTCCAGCTGGACTCTCTCGAACCATCGCCTTGCACAGCAGTGGAAGGAATGGATTCATTCGCCCGTCACCCCTGAAAGAACTGACCCCCAGATTCCTTCCTGCCCTTCATACCTTTTTCTTTCCCAGAACTACCTCTCCCTCCATTACTTTTGTGTAGTGAGGATAAATTTTTCAATACATTATGTTTTGAAATTTATTATGCAGTTTATTAGTTACCTAATAAATTGTCATTTATTTATGTTGTTGCATCTTATTTTATTTTTATTTAATACTAGCTGGTACCCGGCATGCGTTGCTATGCCATTTAAAAAAAAATTGTTTCTCCCTGCGTGTCCTTTCCCATTCGTCCCATTTCCCTTCCGCCTCCCCTTCCTCTCCCGCGTCCCCTTCGCCTCTCACGTTCCCACTCCGTCTCCTCCACCTTCCCTCTCCCCACTCCACTCCCCCCCTTCCCCCGTCCCACGAACCCCCCTCTCGAGTTCCCCTCCCCCTCCCAAATTTCCCTCCCTGGTTCCCCCTGGAAAAATTGTTGTTTTTACTATCTTCCTCGCAATTTTTCCATATTTTCTCATGTTTCAAACCTTCCCTGGACTACGACAAACATTTCAAAACCAAAATCAGCTAAATCGGCCCAGCCGTTCTCGAGACAGCAATTGATTTTTATATATATATATATATATAGGGTCCGCCATCTAAAGTTTTTTTTTTCAACTAGTGCTTATTTCGTGAATGGTAACACTTAGCTCATGTCTGATTTGACAGATAATTAGTTTTATCCTTCCGCTGAGCGATAATATTGCGACATTACTTTGAAAATCATGGTAATGTTGCAGAATGTGTGCGAAAATTGCGTACGGTTTTTGGAAGAAGAGAAGCACCGTCAGCTCCGTATGTTCGTTATCTTGTGAAAAAAGTGAAAGAAACTGGCATCCTCATCGATAAACCAAAGCGTGAAAAGCCAAAAACAGTGCGTACACCCGAGAATATCGATGCTGTGGCAGAAAGTGTGCGTGAAGCGCCATCAACATCAATTCACCGTCGTTCTCAACAATTGAACATTTCGGAGACATCATTGAGACGAATTTTGCATAAAGACCTTGGTATGACGCCATACAAAGTCCAATTGGTTCAGGAGTTGAAGCCGGATTATACTTATAAATAAAAAAAGAAATTTGAGAAAATATTCAGTAGGAAGGATTGTACTTATAAATAAAAAAAGAAATTTGAGAAAATATTCAGTAGTTTTTTTTTTATAGCATTTTCAAAAAAAAAAAGTTATTTGGCGGACCCTATAGAAGATTTACAATTTTGTATTTTTGTAAATATTTTAGCCTACAACCTTAGTTTTTTTGTTATAATTTTATGTTATGTGAAAATCTGTTATTAGATTTTATTCGTAGTAATAAGTTTATTGTAATAGAAGTATGCACATAATCTGTTGATTTTGATTCTGAAAAAATTTAATTTAAAAAAATTTCACTGTGTCACTAAAAGTCAGGATCTATTACAGTGCAGAATTTCGGGGACTAACTACCATACGTATTCCTCTTTGCCAACAATACTAATGAGGGAAATACTTATATCAAGTCAGTGGACATTTTCAATTTATCACTAAACAAATACAAAATGTTTCAGAGTCAGCTCAATTACGTGTAATAAATACAGTATAATTTTCACTATTTGTATCGGACGTGCGTTTAGAAATAATTTTAATTTTAAAACAATTTTATATTTCTTTCAATAAATCGAATGTGTACATACCTACACACCTTTTTTCCCTTTGCATAAAGTTTGAATTTGTGCAAAGTAGTCCATCCGTACGGGCGCCTTATCTTTGCGCAAATTCGAATTTTATGCAAAGCTGTTTCAATATGTACCAAAATTATGCAAACTCATAATTATTTTAAATAAAATAACGGAGGACGGCGAGTGTCAGGCGAAGATGATGTTGTGTGGCGACACGCTCGGTGTAATACGCCGCAGCGTTCCTAAACCCTGCCGGTCCGAATTTCAGGACTCTCAGTTCTTGGAATTACGGGGAGACAAAAGGCTAGTCTAGGCCAAGTTTCTCCCTTTAAATAGAGCCCTAAATGCTCTGGACCGGCAGAGTGCCAGCATCCGCCTTCACAACATCATATCGCCTGCCCTGCTTTGCCTCTCCGATCGAACTGCAACTTGGACTTTTTCTTTCCACTGGCCGACACCGTTCGCCCTGAAGAAACAAATCACAATTGCTCGATCGCCTTTCTCAAGGCGCAGGTTTCCCCTCTACCTCCCTTCCTCTCCTTACCCTGAAGGCACATATTACAATTCTCGAACGCCTTTCTCAAGGCGCAGGTACCTCGCAAACGCTCTCCTCTACCTCCCTTCCTACCCTTGCCTACAACCCTACTTATCCCACATTATTCCCTGTTTTTCCCACTCCCCACATTCTACCCTACTTTCTCCCTCCCTAGGCGTCGAAGCGGCCAGCCGGTCCAATTCCCCACTACATCGTCTGTGCGGCCGGCGGTTACAGCGCCCGTCCCGTACACTATTCATACAGACCACGGCCGCCGTGGAGAGGGAGAAGGCTCTTGACTCGCAATCCGAAGGGATCGAATCCCGGCGTGAGCAAATAAATTTTATTTGATTAATTTCACAATTAATTAATTTAAAAAATTGAACAGTACTAATAGGGTAAGGTCTGCGAGGTTGAAATTCAGAACCCAGTTTCGAGTGCATGTTGAAGCCAAGCCGTACGCGTCGCGCCACAAATAACATCTGTGTATGTGGAATTTCAAACAAAGCTGTCGTCATAATTAGGTTTTGAATTCAAGCATTCGTCACAAGATGTCGCCACTTTCATCAAGCAGGTCGGATGGGAAAGTGTCCCCCCTAGGTGTAACTGCTACGAATTTGTTGATATGTAGTATCTCTCCGGATATGGAAAGATTGACCGTAATACATAGTTGTATCAAACGGCTATTTATTACATATGACATCATTTTGCCTGTTTCGGTTACTTTGTACCGGTGACTATCACTCGATAACAGTGGATCCGAGGAACGGGCTTTTTTGAAATCAGTAACTATTGGATTTATAAAATGGTCACCAACACTAACTGGGTGAAGCTGAACCAAAAGCCGCCCGCAGGGCCTAGCAGTAAAAACCTGCAGAGCGAATTTTTAACAGCTAGTGTATAATAAATAGTATATTTGCGGCACGTCACTAAGTGGAAGATACTCTCAGTATCTCCTTGGTGCTTACACCCCACGCCCTGGTCCTAAAACCATTCAGAATTGATCGATGAATTCAGCTTGAAATGGCTTTAGCCATGTTTGGTGACCAGATACTTCCCCATCTTCCTCTTCCCCATCTCCTTCCCCTCCCCACAACCTTTAGCCTTACAACGTATCTCTATTAGGGATGCCATAGTCTCGCTGACTCCAGACAGGAGCAGCTGGGACTCTTGTAAATATTAAAAAAAATCTTAATTATGTAAAAGTCTCTAAAAAGGGTGTTATAAAAAATAAATAAATATAAAGTTAGAAGTAATGAATTGAAAATTTTGACCTATACGCCCATAATCGTTACAGAGGTTGTGGAAAGTACCTGGCTATTCAGATCTGGTTGCTAAACACGGCTAAACCTATTTCAAGCAATGTTTCTAAATCCATTCAAGCAACAAGTCAGATACATTTAAATGTCCTTTCGAATCTCTGCATATTTTTACTACGAAAAATGAGTGAGGCGTTTGGCAGTAACGTAACCATGTAACTTAAATTGTATTTTCCCAGAGATTTCTAATCAAGTTTCAACATCCAAGGTTACAAAAACAATGGTAAATAATTAATCTGGAAAAAAACACACTTACACATTGACTGATGCCATAAGTGTGAAACTGCTGAGATGATATTATATAACATGATGACTTTCGTGGTCAAAAGGTTAAGACTCTCAGATACAAATCCAGAGGTTTCAGTTTCAAATCCCAGTTTGCACAAATAATTATCATGTTATTTTGCCTTACTATATATATCCAAGTTGCACGCACAAAATATCCTATATGGATGTTACGAAAGTACACTAGTAGTTATCGCACCGTTCTGTCGTCAACATCTTATCCCCAACTGTGCATTATCATGTTTGTTTTCATGCAAAGACTCGTTGAATGAATTATTTGTGATTTTTCTATAGCTTGATTGCGTATTAGTGAAATAATCCTCGATCCTTTTCAATTATTTTTTAACTAATATTAATTTTATTTACGAAAAAAAAAACTAGATCGTAAAAAAACGCAATTTTGGAGTGGAACAGGTGGCATAACAACAAAAAAGGCTTGGAGTGGAAAGGGTTAATAAATTAATTAATCCAATTAAAGTCCAGGGATTTATTTTGCCCCGGTATCTTAAAAACCTACATTGACGACGCCACTGACTACAAAGTTAAGCATGTCGATTTGAATTACAATAATTATTATCTATGTTTTTTATGTATATTTACTATGATTTTTTGCGGAAACTTCGCTGGTTTATGCAACCTTGTATTATGTAATTATCTTAATATAATATGTATAACTGTTCGTTTCCCCAATAAACTAATTTAAAAAAATAGAAAAATAAACTTCATAAACTTAGGTCTGAATTTATAAGTTAGAAATAAAATCACATTTACAACGTCGTAGTAGAAATCGTTTTAAAAATTCAGATGTTTTAAATTCACACCACAATTTTATTTTGTTTATTTATTTTCTGATAAATAATACACAGCAAATCACCTCAATGTTCGTGTACAAATCTATTGTATACTTTGCTAATAACTTATAACGTTATTAACGTTATTATTATCCATGATTGGTTCAAGAATGCGCTATTATAATCTTATTTATAGAAATGATGGGATTAAGTCCTACACGTTTGTGTGTTGTTTTGCATAAACACTAAAAACATTTAGTGCGAAGGCGGCACGAAAATTGGGGTAGTAATTTTAATTTGCGACATTGAAAAAATCGATTTTTCTACCTGAACCCTCGGGTCGACCGTGTCCATACAGTCCGAGGAACATTCCGACATATTTATTGAAGATGTTTGATGTCACTTTAACTATGTTTAATAGATAATAATTAAATAGCAAGTCGAAAACATTTTTGACACAATACGGGCTGCAGTCAAAGTCAACAAAAAATGTCAGATGAAAAGTGATGCCAGTGTGAAATATTCAAATATCTATTATTTATTTAAGTACTTACTTGTATTTTTATGTATTATATCAAAAATTTAAAAAAAAGTTCAGCTTTTCACAAAGAAATATACCTAAATGGAATTTAACAAAATAAACGATAAATTTTCCTGCTTACTCCTATGTGTTGAACATTAATTAATTTTATACAGAAATGAGAATTATAAAAATAGATGAATGAGTATTATAAAAATTAAGTATTCATTCCGTTTGGATTGTTATACCGTTCATCTTTTATCACTGAAATTCGTTGCGCTCCAAAGTGCTGGGGGGGGGGGGGAGCTTTTGTGACTATTCAGCGCCGACTGATCAGTAAAATACATTTTTTTTCTCACCTGCATAAATTTGAATAAAATCATTCTTGCTCGTGTTTTTGCAAATAAATAAACACTAGTGCACCCCATAAATAAACTAAACCACCCACGTGCGCCCCGATATAACAATTAGAGGAATAATATTGTGAAACACTAATGGGCGCACAGAGGAATAAGCACTTCCGTCTTTTTGAAATGTCTATGGTAATGATAAAATCTGACAGAAGTGTGCACTTTGTCTATACTCCCATCCATGTGTTTTGAAGTAATTTGACTTTTCATAAATGAGTTTTAAGTTTTAATCAAAAATGACTGAAATTAAAAGAAAATATTCGGACCTGATTCGAACCATCAATGATGGAGAAGAAGTTGAAGATTTGTCAGACAAATCAGATGAGGAAATTGAAGTAAATCACATTTTATATCTTGAATGAAGTACATAACCTCTCTGTCAAAATAATAATTGAAAACATTCTTCTTACACGTGTTTTGTGTAAATATATTTATTCAAACTTATACCTATATTTATTACATCATTGTTGTTTCTTTCAGTATCAACCGACAAAGCAGAAAAGCCACAAGCAAGTTGATTTTAATCCAAATTTCAAATTTGTGTCCAGTGTGGCTGACTATAACAAAGTACGTATTCATTATAATGTTTTGTCCTTCGATGGCAGAGATCGTCCCTAATCCATTGATGCGTTATGTTTCTGAAACACCCTATCTACTTACTTTGCATAATATAAGTGGTATCATGATACTAGTTATTACCTTTGAAAAATCATGGAATATAGAATATTATTATTTATTATTTTAACTTTATGAGTAAAACCTCAAACTGTAATATTTAATTAAATGAAGACATTATGAGCGAAACTCAATCGAAAATCTGGAAACAGAAAAATCAGAAAAAGATATTGGCACCTCTGGGACTCGAACCCAGGACCTCCCTACTTTCCGGGTTGGGCGCTCTTATCCACTGAGCTAAGGTGTCGATATCCAATTCGGTCACTTTTAACTGTACCATACTTCGACTAAGAACCACCCATATTATCTTCATTTTTCTTAACGCCTTACTTGACACCTTAGCTCAGTGGATAAGAGCGCCCAACCCGGAAAGTAGGGAGGTCCTGGGTTCGAGTCCCAGAGGTGCCAATATCTTTTTCTGATTTTTCTGTTTCCAGATTTTCGATTGAGTTTCGCTCATAATGTCTTCATTTAATTGAATATAGAATAGCTGGACAGGCGTTACGAATATTTTTCTGAAATAACGCTTCGATTCAATTTAATTATAAAATTCATTATAAAATATGGTTATTATTCCACTAACCACTGAACTTTTAGGCACAGATTATGGAAATTACACTTCGTTTTAGCAATTACTACAAGAAACAACTGTTATGCACAAAATAGGTTATTAGGGTCTTAGTTTGGGTAAACTAAGTGATTCATGCGTATTTAATTGAAACAAAACTCACACAAATGTCAATGCATACAAAAAAGAAATTAAAATGGCGGGAAAGGAATCATTTTTAATGGTAAATTTTGAACTTTGAATAAAAATGGAATTTTAATGCATCTTTTACCACCTACCTAGTTGTTTCTTGTAGTAATTAAATTGAAACGTTGTGTAATTCTCAAAATCTGAGCCTAATAAAAGTGCGGTGGTTAGTGGAATATTTACAAAATCGCTGGTTATGCTCATTATGAATATATCCAGCCCCGAATCTACGACTTTGCCAAACTGGGGTAGAAATTTGATAGTGGTGTCCCCTCTCGATGAGTGGCGCACTTTCACGTGAGGTGAGTGATCGTTGCTTCACTTAACATTTGACCGCCCGGGTTTATTCATCTGAGCTCGTGTAGGCCCTAGTTCTAGACACGACGCGGATTCCCCTGGCAGAGACATCACGTACACTACGCACGCTTTCAAAATCGGCTTAGTTTACGTTCATAAATCAACTTAGGATGTGTTCAAAAACCAACTAGTCGTTTTAAAATCGAATGAATTTGATAGAACAACATGTACTGAATGTCAGGCGTTTTGTGAATCGAGGTTTTTTTCAATCAAACATATATAATACAATTTTGGCACCCCTAAAACTGCCGCCCGAGGCAGTTGCCCCGGTTTGCCCCCCTCTAGATCTGGGGCTGAATATGTCAATAAAAAAATTTAAAAAACATTGCTGAACTGTTAAAACGTATGAAATTTTAAAACTTAATCGCTATCGTGTCTTCATATTTTTTGTAAGTCGTGTGATCAAAAATGAAGAAGACTACATTTATTAATTAAAATTAATATTATTTTGTCCCCTAGGACACATGGGATGATCTAGCCAAGTATGTGAAGAGGAAGGTGAAGAACAAGACGGATGACCGGATCACTAAGATGAGGGAACAGAACAAGGGGGACTCTACCATCAAGAGCGAAGATGAGTCAGAAGATGATGGTAACTTGAACTCCTTCTCATTTCTAAAAGTGTAATCTCCATCTATTTCCCCTCCTCACGACATACCCCGCTTGCTCCGTCGATTGGGAACAGTTAGGACTTTTTGATTTTCACAATTATCAACAGTGTCACTGACACACCTGCTTTGTCACAACTCATTCAGTTCAACATCCCTTCCCGTAGACTCCGAAATAATGAATTGTGTTCCTCAATCAACATTCTACTAATTATGGATATCATTCTCCTTTATCCAGAACTAGCTTTTCCCCGCGGCTTCGCTCGCATGGTATTACGGGAAATTACGCTTGCACTTATCAATTATCTCCCCCCCCCCACCCCACCCCCATCCCCTCCCGCATTCCATATATTCGTTCCCTTACATTCAGTTTTCAAACATCTCGCCTACCACCTAAATTTCATAATGCTATAGCTCAAAGAAAAAAAGAATTACTTATCCAATTTTGTTCATTCGTTCGGAACTTATGCGCTTACAAACATTTCGGATGTTTATTTTTATTTAAATGTTTGGAAGTTCGTTAATGTAATAAAAAAAAACTCTATTTATCATCAGTCTTTATAATCGTTACGAATTATATTTTTAATATAGGAACTCTCATCTGACATTTATTCCAAGCTTGTCCAAAAAAAAAACTAATTCTAATATTTAAATTTTCTGCAGTAGTAGCTGACCAGTAGACTGAGTACCTACCAGCATAGAGCCCAAAAATATATCAACATTGTTTCCATGGAAAAGATTTTTTTCTGACGTTAGCAAAAACTCGCTTTTGTTAGCGACAGAAAACGTATAACAAATATAATATATTAATATTTATAATTTCATAACGCCAGAGCTTACCATCATATACAACCTGTAGTCTGCGAATATAATTTAGCTTTATATTGGTGAAAGAATTATTAAAGTCTTTATATTGTGTTATGCGTGAAAAGGTCATAAACAAACTCGAGCAGTTTTGCATTTATAATATTAGTATGGATGTCGAGACTTGTCAACCCAAATCAAAGTATTGAATTTTTTGATGTAAGCCTAAATGACTTTCGGCAGTCGATACGCAATGTGTAATTTTTAAAACCTTTTAAATCCATCTTAAAGCTTGTAGTTATCTTCTATACGTACTTTTGAATTATATGTATATTGTCAATGCTGTTCATTTATTTATTTATTTAAACGCCCATAGGGCTTTTACATAAAGTGCAGTACATGTTTTTGGTAAAGTATAGGAAATAACATATATAATATAAACATAATATAAATATAAGAAACAAAATAAAGATAACATAAGATATAAGAAACAAAATATAGATAACACCAAATATGACACAAAGCAGGTAAAATAGAATATATGGTCACATAAATTAATGTGAGATAGTTGTTTTAATTATAAAGAGAAATAAGATAAGATTGTCATTTTTTATGTTTGTAATTAGCCATCTTTATTTTTCATATTTGTTACATGTTTATTGAAACTTAGCTACAATAATATTTCGATAAAGGTGCTATATAGTGCATGATATTAATAGCTTTATTTTAATTGTTCTAATACACTAAAATATGTACTCTCTAATATTTATATGTACTCTCCTTTCATTGTCATCTCTTTTTTTATTTGTGTTATTGTTATGTTGTTAATGGACTATTTGTCTGTAAATAAAATAAAATTTTCACATAAATTTTTTTTTTGGTTAAAATATATTCTCTGTAACGCCCTGATGAGAGATTAGGGACCCAGGATTGTAACTTAAATGACTTAAGCCACAGAATAAAGGAGAACATTGGAGAGATCCCACCGTACTAGTCTCAGAGAGAGATTGTACACAACGTTCTCGATCTAGTATCTTCTGTCTTTTTCGTTTTCAAACAAAACACGTGAGAAGGAAGAGGACAAACGTTAATAGCGCCCGTACGAGCTATCGGACTAGTTTAATATAACTTTTCATTTTCAAAGTCATTGTACTGCATTTATTTACAAGATAGCCTCAAATAATGATTATATAAAACTGGGCGTACTGTATAGGGCCCGCAGATACTTTAATAGTACACAACTGCTAACCCTGTACAAATCGCAAGTGCGCCCCACGGTTGAATTTGGCAGCCACCTCTGGTCTGGAGCTCCAAAATACTTGAAAAATACCCTCGACTCTGCAGAAACGGGCGGTCCGTTTGAAAGATTCTCCTAACTTAACGAACGGATTGCAATCTTTAGAGCACAGGCATCGGGTGGGAATGCTATCCATGTTCTACCGGTATTTCAATGGAAGATGCTCTGAGGAACTAGCTTCATTGATCCCATCGGCACCGATGCATAGTCGGGAGACACGCCAAACGCGCGCCCAACATACGTACACGGTTGACATTTGTCACATGAGAACGGGTCGTTTTTTCGACTCGTTCTTGATTTCAACAGCTCGGCTATGGAACGATTTGCCGGCTTCTGTGTTTCCTCCCTCCTACAACATGGGTCCCTTCAAGACCAATGTTCATTCCTTCCTCTCCTCAAAAAGACCCTCCACACAGCATCCCAGATGACATAGGCCCTGAGGGAAGTTATTTTCCTCAGGGCCTCCTGTTTGGAGTTAATGTAAAAAAAAAAAAATTTACTGGAAAATATAATTAATTTCAAGAATATTTTCTTATTTCTTAAAATAAGTAGCTATTCCGGGGAAACTGTATACGAAAGTTGCAATTTGCAAAAACATCATTTTGAATAAAACAAGTACAGTGGAATACGTTTATAATATCATCGAAGGGAAATGACAAACACGTCATACTAAGCGGACATCATACAAAGCATTTTGTAGAAAATAAACAACCTCCTGTTTTTGTTAGGTATAAATGTATATATTTATTTTAATAGAGAGAAACACAGCATATTAAGACTCGTGATGTGAGAAAAGAGCCTATTAAGACTTGTGACGAGAGAAATACAGCATATTATCATCGTTGGGCGTCACGTGACCCTCCCGAACACTGCCGAAGGTGTTAGGAATCATGTCGATCACTATAACCGACATAATTTTCCATGAAATTAGAACATAATTTATTAAAAATGAGTCATTAGTACACTTTACACACAGAGTTCGGAGCGGGACGTGCCCCGCGCCACTTCAGGCCGCCGCGCAGAAAAGTAAAGACCGAAAGAAAGATAGCGGTTTACAGCGCGGTTCACTGTGAGACTTTTCTGCGCGGCGGCCTGAAATGGCGCGGGGCACGTCCCGCTCCGAACTCTGTGTGTAAAGGGTACTAATGTAAGCGACTTGTCACTATAAGCAAAGTCGTTATATCCGACTTTATTATTTATTTATTTAAAATTTCTATTTATAAAGAATTTTATATGAAAACCAAACTTTGCTGTGTAATTACCTCATATTAAGCGGTTGGTCAATATAGGCGGAGTCATAATAAACGGATTCTACTGTAAATACATTTCAATAAATAAATATTTTTTTTTTTTTTAAAAAGAAAGACAAACATTCCCGGGTTACGAATAACCCAACAATGTTTGAAAATCTCCTACTACCACCACAGAAAGCCGAAAATGTTGCTTGTGTTGTGATGGAGGACTTAGCCAGCCGAGGAATCGAACACGGGACGCCCGGGTGGGACCCAAGCGCGATGCCCACTCAACCACTGACTGGTCGAATATTTATATAATATCACTAAATAAAATCAATCAATAAATCAATTATCAAAAAACAAGCAAATTACGCAAATAGTGTCAGCCGATATATGGCGGGCGATTGACATCGATTGGCCAGATCTGAATAACCAGGTTTTTTTTTATACAAGGACAAATTTACAATAATCCATCGCTTGTTTCCTGCCCTCAGCCCTTCCAGTCCTGCTCCAATCCTCTTCCACATAGTCCACCCACCTCTATCTGTCTCTGAGTCACTTCCATTGAGGCACCCACACAGTCATGACATCTGACATTCTTTCATCATGTCCAGCCAGTCTGTAACCTGTGAATCTTACAATGGTCGTATGCTTAATAAAACCTTCAGTTCTAGTTTGTACTGCACACCCTAAAATGTTTCTAATTATAAAAAAAAAAAATGTATTTTTTGTCTTTCAGATGCCACAAATAATTGCAACGACATCCATATATCTGACGATGAGATGAAAAAGGACAATCTCAAAGTTAAACCCAAAAAATTGACAAAAAAACAAAAACTAAAAGCGGTGAGTGGATTCTGTTGATTGTTTGAACTCAGTTTAAAGGGATATGATACCCTCCATACAATTCGTAAACTGCCAAAATAGCCTTATTATTACTTCGCTAGATGGCAGGAGAAGTACCTTCTTGAATTTGAAATATTAAAAATTGTAAGTGCGTTCGGAGCGCCATACACATTTTGTCTTAAACTCGTGCAGGTAGGTGTGCAGCGTGCGGTATACTCAGGGCAACTTTTAATAAGTTGGGTTATCTCCAACTCTCCTCACATTCGATGACCTTCAAAGTGTTGACCAGCATCATATTGAATTCTCGGTCCTTTTCAGCTTTTGAACAAATCAGCTGACAAGCTTAAGAGCCATTAACCAAGGGCCGAGATTTTAAATTTCATCTTGCGATTGTTGCAATTCGCGCAAAATTAACTTTTTTGATTTGTGACACTTTTCTACAGGATGTGGGATTATGTAATTACATTGTGTCAAAACGTACCGAGCAAGGAATATGAAAAGGCCGGCATCGTGAAGGTTAAATATGCTCTGTTTATCTGTGTATTCAGGAACTAGATGCCATAGACAATCCCGTGGTGGAATATGACTCGGATTACTTTGAGGAGGCCCCCGTGTACGACGAGAATGCCACCTTCTACGCCATGAACCTGTCCCGGCCGCTGCTGAAGGCCATCGGAGCCATGAACTTTGTGAACCCAACCCCCATCCAGTCTGCCACCATCCCCGTGGCCTTACTAGGTAAGCAAACATATTGAAAATGATTTGAGCCAAAAGTGTTGTAGTGATTTATTTTTGAGGTATTACGCCGTGCCGCGCCACCTCCTTTAGCATACTTTTTGGACAGCATTACAATGTCCATCGTCATGGCAGATAAATAATCATTGCAATTACCTGCAATTAATTAGTTTGTCAATTACAATTATTAGTTAATTAATTAGTTAATCGATTACAATTATTAGTTAATCAATTACAATTATTTATTAATCATTTACAATTCGTCGTTTGTCGTTTCATATTGAAACGCAAGATAGAGAGTCGCCGAGGGCCTGGTAGCAGACAAATGTCTTGGCTGCAAAATATATGAGAGTGGACCGGCATTAGAAGTGCGGAGGAGCTATTCCTGGCACAGGCCCTGATAGAATTTTGTTTTCCTCAAAGCCTCCTGTGTGGAGCAAATGTAAAAAAAAAAAAAAATTAAAGTAAGTATGAGACCTAATTGAGTTGTTCTGAGAAGTGAACAAATTAGCCTGGCAGGTTAATTAAATTAGCTGTAAGAAAAAGTATTTACCTGTAAGTATACCCTTTGCGTTTTGTCAATTTGTACAATGAAGGTATTTGAATAAGTAATTTGTTTGTGTTCCAGGTAAAGACGTGTGTGGGTGCGCTGCCACGGGCACGGGTAAGACGGCGGCGTACATGCTGCCCACGCTGGAGCGGCTGTTGTTCAAGCCGCACACGGGGGCGCCGGTGACGCGCGTGGTGGTGCTGGTGCCCACGCGCGAGCTCGGCGTGCAGGTCTACCAGGTCACGCGCCAGCTCACGCAGTTCACGCAGATAGAGGTCGGCATGTCCGTAGGAGGACTCGACCTCAAAGTGCAGGTCAGTTATTTTATTTATTTATTGACGCCCTATTGGGCTTTTACATATAAAATACAAATTTCATTTATAACAACAGTATTAGATAAATAAAGAAGATTACAAAATGTATAAATAAAGCTTAAACTCAAAACTCGTAGGTACCATTCATATACCTATGAGCAACAAAAACATTTAAAAAAATCAAAACACATGGTGTCGCGAAACTGCGACTCCACTGTTAATTGGCGGTAAATGCTGCAAAGCAAAGCCTATGCAGCCCTCGAAGGACCAGTCCCGAAACTACGTGAAATCGCTAAGTTATACGGGACGATTAGATAGCATACACTCGCAAAACCCGATGGATAGTCAGTCGATAGTTCAGATCTGGGCTTTTGGAAAATTAGATAAGCCCAGATTGGAATAAGGAAAATAGGACTCACCGTTGCAGATGGGGCCTCGCTGATCTCCAGTTTTGGTGTACACTTCTCACTGTTTAAAATTCGCAATATTCTTATAACAAGAGGTTACAATACATGCGCCCTGTCTGAGATGTTATTTTGTACTGAGCAGCAAATCACACTGTCACCTCTCCAAAGTTTAGTACTTTTTTGCAACAATTTTTATGGTGACATTTAGGAGGGAAAGATTAGGTAGGTGGGATAAATTCAGGATTTTAACATATCTACCCATCAAGTCCGCGAATGCAATACCCAACCAATCCCATATAACAATTGCGCGAACAACACATTAATTTTTACTTAATTACTCGTTGTTTACATCTAGAATACGAACAATAAAAAAAGAAAATCAAAATAAAATGATTTCTCATTCATTATTTAAATCTAAAAAGTGGTGGACTAATTTGGCTTTAACCCATTGGCCACATAATTAATTTTGCACCAAAAATTGAAAACCTGCATTGGTGTACTAAATCTATTGTAACTTTTGAACCATACATTCAAATTAATTAATTTCTTTAAATTTGTTTACATATTGGATTAAGGTAAAGAAAAACATACAAATTTTTTTTTTCAAATATTAAAATATGTGTAAATAAAGATACAAATATAACCTTCTCTTTTTTCGTAAGTTTTTTTTCCCATTTTTATTCATAAAGTTACAAAAAAACATAATATTCATAAATCAAATATTAATAATTTTTGTTTTTTACATACATGTATACTAATAACTAATAAAATAATTTGGTATGATAGTCCCCAAAGCAATCAGGGACGTGCAGGGTCACTGCCAAAAGCCTAGAACCACTCGCAATTTTGAAGGAAATTAAATGGCGGCTGGCTGCATACAAAACTTGGAACACAAATATCAGGGAAAAAACATAAGAAACATTTTAACGTTAATTCTACGAAATGAACGATTAATTACCCACAGAACGTTCGGCATTTAAAATTTTATTAAAAAATATCACTATCGTGCTCGTTTTCCGTTTTTTTGGCGGACCTACTCTAACCCGGCGGCTGCCGGGGCTTGTGGCCAATGGGTTAAATGTGTCGAAGTTTAAATTAAATATGTCAGCGACATCAGTTAGTTCCTTGCCCAACCTATGTATTCTTTCTATCACAGAATTCATACCAAAGTTATTGTTGTAGAATAAAATATTCCGCCTGGTATATTTTGGAGGTATATGTATAGATAACAAATTTATAGCATCAGGGCAGTCCAACCTTGAATGAACAATTTTATATAATAAAAGGAGATCAAACATTATTCGCCTTTCAGATAATTTAAGTTTACTGAGTAAATTGACATAATTGATTTCAATAATAGGAATACCAATTTTGAAATTAATAAAATGTAAAAATTTATTTTGAATTTTTTCAATTTGTAAACAATGAGAGTTAAAATGAGGACACCAAATGCTTGAATTGTATTCAACCTGACTTCTAACCAAAGACGTATATAGTAATTTTATGGTTTTTATGTTATTAAAGTGTTTAGTCTTGTGACACTAATTCAGTAAACCATTTACCACTTTCTTCATTTAAGGCGATGCACCATGTTGTGTAACATTCAGAATCAGGCCGCTAACAATGACACTCATTAGGTAGATTTTTCTTTATCTTTACTTTAGAATTTACTTTACATTAACTCAACACAGAAGGCCATGCGGAAAAAAATTTCCCTCGGGGCCCGTGTCATCTTTGGAGATGCTGTGTGAGGGTCTTTTTATGGAAAGGAAGAAGAGAAAGTTATAGGAAAGAAAAGGGTATGAGGGATTGATAGGAATCTGGGGTCAATTTGTCCAAGAGTGACGGACGTATGAATCCATCCCTCCCACTGCGGTGCAAGGTGATGGTCAAGAGAGTCCGGATGGAGAGGTCAAAAGGTTTTCCTCAAGCAGTCTCTTCCGTTCATCACGCACCAGGTGGGTAAACGCATCCGCCGCCAAGATCTAGACAAACCTCGTCCCAAGAACCCGGGCAGGTGTTAGTTATCCGATTAATGGTTTCCGGGGTGACGGTCCGCATACCTGCTTCCCAAATTGAAAACTATTGGATGTGACCGAATATATGCACCACTTTCAAATCAGAATAGATTTCATCACTTTTAGCATTTTAGCCCTTCACTGGTATTCCAAATCACAGGGAAAAGAGAGACGGGAAAAAACCTTCAAAATTTGGCATTTTGCATCTTCATCCACTTGTCACAGCTTCACCATAAAAAAGTATCACACAAAACGTATATGCAAGCGATTTTGCTAGAGATTCAATAATTGGTATAATCACGATTGTGACAATATTTCAACTGATAAGTGTGGGACTTCAAAATAATTGTACAAATAATATTTTGAATTGACATCGGTTGGTAGGTTTTGGTCGTCTTCTTCTTTTATCTGATTCCGAAGTAAGGCTTTGTAAGGAAGGAGGGGAATAAAGAAGTAGACAATATTTCAAACAGGACCTTGGGATATGTGGATAAGTCCAAAGCTGTTTCAATAATAAACATATGTAGTACTGGGAAAATGTGTATCAATGTGGAAATAGAGAATATATATTCGATACAATCCATATTTAATTACTGTGTATGTAGTTTACTTATTATTATTTCTTACTGCTATATATGTACTTCTAAATTTACTTATTGTTATTATTAACTTAACTTTCGTATTATTATTTACTCATAATTATTATGTATTTGCTTAATTTATGTTTATGTTTTATTTACTTACTTACTATTACTAAATAGTTTATTATTGTTTACTCATAATTATATTCTATATTATCTTTAATTTACTTACATTTGTTTACTTACTATATTATATTTATTTATTTTTTTTTTATTTTTTTATTTATTTTTTATTAGCAACTATATAGAATAATTGTACATACAAAATAAAATGATGAATTTAACGTTAAATATTGCAATTCTTAGTCCTCCTCACCAGGGGGTCCTGTGCCGAGGCGGACTAAAATTATTTAAATATATTTCATTTGTCTTCTATGTCGTTTTTAGTGTTTCCATTAGGGTTTTTTCATTGATATCTTTCAGCCATATTTTTATTCTTGATTTATATACATTAGAATTTTTTATTAGTTTTATGTCTTGGGGAAGGATGTTATGAAGTTTAGTTGCAAAGTATGTGTAGTTTCTTTGTCCGAATGTGGTTTTGTAACTTGGAATGTTTTTTACATCATTTTTATTCGACCTAGTGTTATGCATGCATGGTCTAGTGGAAGATTCAGTATTTTTGAAAAGCTTTAAGAATATATTTTTGGCATATATTTGTTGCACATTTGGTACATCAAAGCTATTGAAAATTTCAATTGAAGGCGTTCTAATGGGTACTTTCAATATGGTCTTTATGATTCCTTTTTGAATCGTATTAAGGTTATGTATGTACTTATGTGTATTACTTACTATATTATGTTTATTACATAATCTATATATATATATTTATTACAAAACTGTTAATTATTATTTTTTTTTTTTTTAATTTTTCTTTATTCATTTTGTTTATTTTTGTTTACTTACTTTTATTGTTTAGCTTTTATTATTTACCTACCTTTATTTTTATTTTTTTTTTGTTAATACTCTTTAATCTATTGTTACTGCGGTATGGTCATCCTATGATTGCATCCAGTAAGCCACTGCAGGTACCTTGTACGTGTTTAGTTTACAGTAGAATATTATTGTGGCCAATTTTAAGCAATATAAGCATACCGCTCAGCTGTAATTATAAATATTGGAGTAACTATATTTAGTGCTCTTTGTAGCATTATATTACTGTATTTTATTAAATTTATATGTATGTTTTAAAAAAAAAAAAAAATCCATTATTGTAAAACTGCACATCTCGATACAGGATTGCCCTAGTGAGATGTGCAGCTTACACTTGTATGTACACTTTATAAGTTTTTTTTTTTCAGGAATCTGTGCTGAGGAAGAACCCTGATGTTGTAATTGCAACTCCCGGTCGTTTGATCGACCATTTGAAGAACACCCCTTCCTTCAGTCTCCACTCCATCGAGGTCCTCATCCTGGATGAAGCTGACAGGTGCATATTATATTGTTGCTAAAAACATTATCACTACCTCTGCCTTACTTGTACCCTTTTTTATGCGAAAGCGAGGACTTCTGCCTATCAGAACGCGCCAATAAACAGAATGACTCAACTGCTTGACGATTCTGCATTGACCGTTCGCATTTTCAATGTCACTTACAGACAGTTCAACAACTATCTTTTGATGCGTGCCACAAAATAGTGAAACTGTCCAACAACTCAGAATCAACTCAACTCAATACTTCTTTGAAAAATCATTAATTCATCAAATGCCATGGTAGGAAACTCGTAAATTTCGCAAAGTTTTGACTTTGACGTAATATTTTGTGGGTTTATTTTATGCTATCGTATATAATATTTACCGAAACACATTCCTTGAACAATAAACTATGCCTAAAAACAACATTACTTGTATCATTGAAGAAGAAGATAACACTTTTAAATCTAAATGAAAATATGAAAGAAAACAAGACACAGAAAAAGACAATGGTCGCAACTGGGACTCGAACCCAGACCTCTCGTCTAACCGGGACGGCGCGTTTTCCAATTTCGCTATTGCCACCTTCTGTCAAACCGTCATATTTGTCAATCTCATATTTCAAATATTTAGAATCATTAATATTATCTTCAACTAGTTCTTTTTCCATATTATAGGCAACTACTCTTTTTATTGGAAACAATCATTCAAAGAATTGGTTTGTAACCTGAATAGCGTCTCGGATAAATGTATCCGAATTTATTCATATGGAACTATTGACTTTATGAAAGTCTAAATGAATATTCAATTTTTTACGAGAAAAACTCTCTTTTTATAACTTTTGAAGGTTATTCCCATCAACGTAATATATCATTGAAGAAGAAGATAACACTTTTAAATCTAAATGAGTTGTTTTAATCTTCAAAAGTTATAAAAAGAGAGTTTTTCTCGTAAAAAATTGAATATTCATTTAGACTTTCATAAAGTCAATAGTTCCATATGAATAAATTCGGATACATTTATCCGAGACGCTATTCAGGTTACAAACCAATTCTTTGAATGATTGTTTCCAATAAAAAGAGTAGTTGCCTATAATATGGAAAAAGAACTAGTTGAAGATAATATTAATGATTCTAAATATTTGAAATATGAGATTGACAAATATGACGGTTTGACAGAAGGTGGCAATAGCGAAATTGGAAAACGCGCCGTCCCGGTTAGACGAGAGGTCTGGGTTCGAGTCCCAGTTGCGACCATTGTCTTTTTCTGTTTTTCTGTGTCTTGTTTTCTTTCATATTTTCATTTAGATTTAAAAGTGTTATCTTCTTCTTCAATGATATATTACGTTGATGGGAATAACCTTCAAAAGTTATAAAAAGAGAGTTTTTCTCGTAAAAAATTGAACATTACTTGTGTTTATTTGACAAATTGATAGGTTTTATCGATCTTTTCATGACCCACGATGCTCACAGTTTGACAGCTCGAATCGCGGCAAAAATGAAGATGGAAGTCATGGATAAATTTAATAAAATTTATTCCGAGTGACTAGGTGTGTTTCTGATATCTGTTACGTCAAGAACAAGAATGCCCCAAGCGATTCTGACCTTGTCCTTCATACATTTTCTTTATACATAAGGATTAAAATTGCATTCCAAATTTTTTTTTAATTTTATTCAGCGCGCACCGGCACGGTTGCGGCATAGGATTGGTTAAAGCTACGAAAAAAAAAATTAATGATAATCTAACCTTTTTCTAACCTAACAATGTAACATTTTTAACCAATTTTTTCATCACTTTCAATGACTTCTCAAAGGAGGTAGTGAGTTGAGTTCATTCTGAGTTGTCTGGTCACCCCATGATATATTGTTGAATAACCTTTTTACGGAGAATATGAAAAAAAAATGATAATAGCGTGCTGTTAGACTCCATTTGTAATAGTAGCAGTTCGTGACTTTAGAGTGTTAAGATAGAAAAATCAAAATAAAAATGCCCGCCACATGCTCTCCACACAGCATCAGAGATGACGTAGGGAAAATTTCCCTTAAGCAATATGACATTTACATTTTTTAGTGCGAATATGCTCAGGAATCGCTGGTAAAAACCCTTCAGGTACATGCTGTTACACCCTGTATAGTTTATAGGCAGTTTAAGAAACCACTCTCCTATCTAACAACCCACTCCTCTTCCATCTAACAATACTCTCCTATTAACGACAAAAATAAATTCCAGAAAATCATAAACATGGTAACATTTTAACTTCCCAACTTTGTTTTTTTTTTTTAAATACGATTTTAATCCTTATGTGTAAAGAAACTGTATGAAAAACAAGCCCAGAATCGCTTACCCCAATATCAATCTGGGACCTATGCTCTATTTGATTATTGCAGCTACTCTGAATGATTTTAAAAGAATTTTCTATGAAATTTGCGGGTGTGAAATATCGATGTTTTACGTTTTCAAATGAGTATAAAGGTCATTATTTCTTCGAAAACTCCTTTGAATTGTATTTTTTCATGTTGTGTATGTATTCAGTTTTGTGTAGAAATAATAAAATCAGTTTACATTTGTATGAATATTTTTTTTTGACAATTGTTTCCAAAATGGGAGAAGTTTATTTTTTAGTTACTTAGCTATTCTGGAAAAATTTCTTCGATATTGCCATGTATATATATACATGAATAATATATAATTATCTGGTAAACAGAAAACAATCGCTTTGTTTTTATATTGATATTTGACCAGAAGTCATCAAGTAATATTCATGTGGTTTTCGAAATATCATCCCACATTCAACATGTCAATAGCCGTTAGACATGGCAACAATAATTTGGGCTATTAATAATTCATTTATGTATTTCTCGGACAACATTGAAGTAAACTATAAACCCGAGATAATTATGTCTGCTGCCAATAGCCAAATAACAAAAAATCCAATTGTCAAAGACGACATGGCAACAAATATGGAAAAACGATATAAATTGAACAAAATCCTTGCACAGTACCCCCGTACCTCTCCCCCAAATGTTATGAATACAAACTCTAGACTCTAGATCATAGGTTCTCAACGTGGGCGATAACGCCCCCTTTTGGGCGTTTGAGACTTTCAGGGGAGCGGTATAAGACCCAGAGAAAATTGGGGGGCGTTGGCAGGTAAAAAATATGGTCTAAAAAAATAAACAAAACACACTAATCAAGGACTAATAAAGCAAACTTTAATATTGGTTAATTTTTGTTTTTATGTGTATTGTAATCATTTTTATCACGTGTGTGAAAATTTACGTATTTCAATAGTTCGGGAAGTGGATGAAAATTGAACTGAAAGATTCTATCACATTCAGACCTGATCAAATACTGTCAACACTTGGAAAACCTCCACAGTGATTTCAAGGAACCATTCCAGGATATTTTAAACATGGACATATCAGACTGGGTTTTTGATCCTTTTTCAAATGTCAACACAGCAGGATTATCCCAGTTAGAAGAAGAACTAATAGAACTGACGACAAATGAGGAATTAAAAATTAAATTTAAGAATGGCTACCAAGAGTTTTGGCTGCAGAAGCCGATTTCGCGACTGTACCCAGGATTATGGTCAATTGTTGAACGATAAAAGTACAAATGTTTTGCGTAAATTGATCAACGACTGGTTCCTGGATTTAGGGAGGTCAAAAGCGAAGATATGTTGACCAATAGATAGTCTCATCATATTAAAAAAATATCCATACTAATATTATAAATGCGAAACTGCTCGAGTTTGTTTATGACCTTTTCACGCATAACACAATATAAAGACTTTAAAAATTCATTCACCAATAGAAAGCTAAATTATATGCGCAGACTATATTTTGTATATGATGGTAAGCTCTGGCGTAATGAAATTATAAATATTAATATATTATATTTGTTATACGTTTTCTGTCGCTAACTAAAGCAAATTTTTGCTAACGTCAGAAAAAAATCGTTTCCATGGAAACGATTGCTACTGCTTCAGAAAATTCAAATATTAGAATATGTTTTATTTTTTTGGACAAGCTTCTGTTTTGGAATAAATGTCAGTTCCTACATTAAAAATATAATTCGTAACGATTATAAAGACTGAATAAATGAACTGAATAAATACTGTAATTTTTTATTATATTCACAAACTTTCAAATATTTAATTAAAAATAAACATCCGAAATGTTTGTAAGCGCGTAAATTCCGAACGAATGAACAAAATTGGATAATTCTTTTTTTCTTTGAGCTATAGCTTTATGAAATTTAGGTGGCAGGCGAGATGTTTGAAAACTGAATGTAAGGGAATGAATGTATGGAATTCGGGAGGGGGTGGGGGTGGGGAGGAGGGGGTATAATTGACAAGTTCAACCGCTACAGTAATTTCCCGTAATACCATGCGAGCGAAGCCGCGGGGAAAAGCTAGTATATAATAATTCGTTAGACTCCATACAATACAAAAACACTTTTTTATTATTTCTTCAAAATTCGCAAATTCACTTTGTGGCGTCATTATTAATTTAATGAAAACAAATAACTTTGTGTACACCACTATTTAATTAACAATATCAACATGTTTCGAAAACTATGTTTTCATTGTCAAGATAATAAGTTAATAAAAAATAACACTTTTTTATGACTCCAGAACATAATTGTCTTTTCTTTTTAATCTATGTGATCTATTATTTTATTTTCCCCCAACTAGATTATAAACTTATATCACTACCCTTCCCGCTTTTCTACCCTCAACTCCTGCGGTGATCTGTCTTTTTATTATTACCTTCTGGTTTTTTTATCTACTTTAACGGTTGTGTTTTTATATTCAGTGCTCCTAGGGAAAATATCCATAAAATATTAAAAAATTGAAGCAAGGAAAAGGAAATAAATAATTTGGGTATCAACCATTTTCGAAATTATGATATGAACTAAAATTGTGAATTTGACTGGCCTAAAATGGGATCCATTCCTAGTTGGCTAGTCAAAGTTTCCGCATGTTGTATTAAATAAATGTTAAATAAATTAAATAATTTATAGTCAAAGTTTCCGCATGTTGTATTAAATAAATTAAATAATTTATGTGAAATAAATATTATTATTATTTCTAATAGCTTTCCCATCGTTCTATTTAGCTGAACGTGGATTTAGTGCTGGAGCACCGTTGGTAACTAAAAAGAGAAATAGGCTCCATGTCACTGAACGCGGCGACTTATGTTTGTTTTTAACCCCCGACGCAAGGAGCGTGCGAGGGTGTTATAAGTGTGACGTGTCTGTGTGTCTGTCTGTCTGTCTGGCATCGTAGCTCCTAAACGAATGGACCGATTATGATGCAGTTTTTTGTTTAAAAGCTGACGTAATCGAGATGGTTCTTGTCTACAATTCATGAAAATCTGTTCGGGCGTTTCAAGGTCATCAGCTCTTTTTTATGTCGGGGGTTTCTTAAAATTTTGTAAATTTTACTCATTAACCTCTTAAATGCCACGGGAGGAAACTCGAAAATTTCGCGATGTTTTTACTTTGACGTAATATTTTGCGGATTTATTTTATGCTATCATGTATAATATTTACCGAAACACGTTCCCTGAACAATTAACTATGCTTACAAACAATATTACTTGCGTTTATTTGACAAATTGATAGTTTTATCGATCTTTTCATGACATGCGACGCTCAAAGTTTGACAGCTTAAATCGCGGCAGAAATGTCATTTCGAAAGTCATAGATATGTGCAAAGATGATTATTTGAGAGGCTAGGTGTGTTCCTTATATCCGTTATGTCAATAACAAGAATGCCCCAAGCGATTCTGACCTTAACCTTCATACATTTTCTTTATACATAAGGTTTAAAATCGCATCTCAATTTTTTTTTTTTTTTTTATGGCGCGTCCCGGGCGCGCAATCGGCAAACCAGGGGTTAAGTAAAATCGAGCCTAATGTAAACAAACTTCTTAAAACGCATCTAATTCAACTTTCTCATTAGATAAATTATAAACTCAGTGTCTTTTCAACGTTAATAAAAATACTTCTCTATATAATTAAGCATGCGTTTTAATTGTTCTCATTGAAACCATCTTCTTCTCAGAAATAGGAATAGAGTCATATTCTATCTTCTTACGATTGCGTAATATTACAGTGTAATTACATGTTTAAATATAATCGTGGCGATAGCCGTTTCAGATTTTCGATAGAGAGTATGTAAAAAAAATTTACTTTCGGGAGACCCAGAGAATCCCAACCCATTACCCCCCCCCCCCCACCCACCTCCCCTCCCTCCGTTGTGGTAAGTATAATTGTGACAATAGCTGTTTCGGATTCACAACGATAGATGGTATGTAAAAGCAGTTGGGGGGGTGCTAGAAAAAAAATATTCTCAAAGGGGGTAGTGTGCAAAAAAAGGTTGAGAATCTATGCTATAGATTAAGAATAATTTGTACCGGTCTGAAGATGGCTTTAACAAGCTGAAACCGGTTACGGTCGAAAAACATTATTAAGGGGGTATTCTAGTCTAGAAAAAAAAAACAATTTTTTTTTCTTCATATTTCCAAAGTTCTTCATAATTCAAAAATATTTCCTTAAAGCGATTTTTCAAAATTCGCATTATTTTAAAAGTTATAACCATTTTAATTTCGCGTTTTAGTCGGAATCTAACCAAAATCTAAATAGAACAAAATTTTAAACATATTTTTCTCAAAACCGCTTTTTTCGAGACGGTTGACACAATATCTCAAGTTCTACTAAACCAATTTACTTGAAATTTAGTGTGAGCCTTCTCTGTACATTACTTTATCGCATGAACCAGAACTATAACAAAATTTTAATTTTTACTATTCTAAAAAAATTTGGAAAAGTAAATAAGTTTTTTTTTATTTCAGACAGCCGCCATTTTGCAAAAAAAAAAATTATGACTTCTCCGAGGTTCATGCCATAGCAGCATTTGTTTGGATTAAAAATTAATTTGTTTTTTTTTTTCGGATTACTAGGAGGGTTGCAATCGTGTCAACCAGGGTGCGCCATATTTTTGAGACCCCCCACTTCAACACCCTGTAACTTTTAATTTTTTCGTTTGATTTTTTTTTATGTTTTATTCAATGTTTAATAAATATTTGATAAAATATTGGCTACAATTGTTTTTTCTTGTTTTTTTTTTATTGCACCTGAAAAACACCTACAATTCATGCTTCTAGGCTAGAATACCCCCTTAAGTGGAAATAAGTTTTATGTATTTTATTATTTTACTCCTATAAAGGGTATCAGTAACTACCTTATAAGAGAGTTTGTATTCTGATCAGTAAATTTGTGTGTTTCAGAATGCTAGACGAGTATTTTGCGGACCAGATGAAAGAAATCATCAAGATGTGCTCGCCGAAGCGGCAGACCATGCTGTTTTCCGCCACCATGACGGAGGAGGTGAAGCAGCTGGCCGCCGTGTCGTTGTCCCGACCCGTCAAGATCTTCGTCAACTCCAACAAGGAGGTGGCCTTCAACCTGCGCCAGGAGTTCGTCAGGTTAGTTCATATTCTCGGCCTAAACCTCGTCGCATTAACACGGGTCACTTCTCTGACAACCTTTGTAATGTGAATTTATTTAATGTATTTTATTGTATTTTGAACCTTCAAAACTGTTCCTAGCATACAAATTTTTTTTTTTTTGCTTGGCAAGGAAATAATGTATCTTAATATTATTCTAGCTTGTCGTTTTATCACTTACAAACATTGATTTTTCAAATGTGGTAGATTAGTACAGGTCTCATAGAAATCGTTGTGTCTCCCTTAATGTCATAGTGAGTTAGAAAGAGAAAACACCACGCTCTTCATTCAAATATGAAAATTGAATATACCTTTAGAAAACCAAAGTTTCATACCGCAGTTTGAAATATAATTTTGTAACTTTGGGAATTTTTCATTAATTATTTTTACATGGAACGACAAAAAAAGTGAGGTGACGATAACATTTATAATACATTTGTCTAAAAAAAAAAAAATCAGAGTGTGCAGTTCACACGCGGTAGAAGTGAAACCTTCAGTAAACTAAATTAGTCCAGAGGAGGCTACGAAGCACCGCACAAGAAGAGACCGATTATACTATCTCATTTTCTCGCAGGCTAAACCCTATAGATGTACGTGTTTGTCTCTTTTTAGTGTCGCTATTTTTCATTTCATCGAGTTTCAAATCACAACGGTGCTAAAGAAGTTTTCACTTCAAAAATATGTTTAAATTGCGATTCGAAACTTTGGTTTCATAAAGGTCTACATTTTACTTCTTTTGTGGTTAATTTTTATATTTTAAAATAAATCAGGGTGTTTTCTCTTTCTAACACCGTTGTTTCATATTTCTCACTATAATAGTAAGGTATGTATACACAACGATTTCTACGAGATCTATCTGAGTTGTTCTGAAAACTGAAAAAATAAATTTTACAGGTTAATGACTTAATATCAATTTTCAAAGGTGTGTTAAAGTTCCACCGTGTTGTGTTGTCATGGCACCAATATAACATATGGTGCTGTCTTCCGTGGTAACATTGTTTATATGTATATTCCAGGATCCGCAGCGGACGCGAGGGCGACCGCGAGGCCGTGCTGGGCGCGCTGGTGTGCCGCACGTTCCGCACGCAGTGCATGGTGTTTGTGGGCACGCGAGCGGCGGCGCACCGCCTGCACCTGCTGCTGGGCCTGCTGGGCGTGCGCTGCGCCGAGCTGCACGGGGCCCTGCCGCAGCCGCAGCGGCTGGCCAGTCTCAAGGAGTTCAAGGAGGAGCGGGCCGACGTGCTCATTGCCACCGACGTGGCCGCCAGAGGTAAAGTAGCCATTAGTGATGTGCAAACGGGAATATTCCCCAACCTAATACAAATTCCCCAAAGTTGGGAGTTTATAGATCGGGGTATCTCTTCCACGTAATACGCTTCCCCCGAACTAAAGTTTTGTCCAATATCCAAGTTGTTTTTTACTTCGCATACTTTATAATTTAGGTAATCCTAGAAAAACTAAGATACATAATAATTACATTTACAGTTAAAGTGATACATAATAATTACATTTACAGTTAAAGTGATACATAATAATTACATTTACAGTTAAAGTGATACATAATAATTACATTTACAGTTAAAGTGATACATAATAATTACATTTACAGTTAAAGTAATACATAATAATTACATTTACAGTTAAAGTAATACATTTAGTTAAAACATAAGTGCTATTTCACGCTTAAAATCGATGTAGGATATGTGGAAAGGTTCCATGCCAACTGAGAATAAAGTCAACTCAACACCTCCTTGAAAAGTCATTAAAAGCTATGAAAAAAATAATTTTTTATTAGCCGATAACCCTAACCTAACGTAACCTATTTAACCAATTTTTTAAATATATTTTTTTATCACTCTAAATGTCTTACCTGAGATGGTTCTGAGTTGGTTTCATTCTGAGTTGTCTGGTCACCATGTGGAAAATATCCACATTTCCTGCAAGGCCATGGGTAGAAACCTAACTCTCTTATAGAGGTATCGTAAAAATTTCTTTTTTATTTTCTCAACCATTAGTACATAGACGATGTCCTCAGGTCCCCATATCTGAGATCCACTCTCAAGAATGCTACGCCCTAAGCTAAAGTAAAGCAGCCTTATTACTGTAAGGTTGGTCAATTCCTTTGAATTGTGTATTCTTATATATGTGTGTGCGTTATGTAACATGTTGTTTTGTTTGCTTGCAGGTTTGGATATTAGCGGTGTAAAGACTGTCATCAACTACGTGATGCCCGCCACAGTGGAGCACTATATTCACAGGGTAACAAAACCTTTTTTCTTCTTACAAATTGGTATAATAGTTTTAAAATTTGCTTAACTCGTAACGTGCCACGGAGCAAACGGGTAAATTTCGGGATGTTATGACTTTTACGTAATATTTTGTGGGTTTATTTATGCTATCTTATGTAATATTTACCAAAACACATTCCTTGAACAATAAACTATGCCTAAAAACAACATTACTTGCGTTTATTCGATGAATTTATACGTTTTATGATCTTTTTCACGAGAACGGCGCGAGAGTGACGCAAGCCAATCTGACAGCTCAAAGGCGGGAAAAAATCTTGGCCGGAGATCATAAAAAATTCTACAGAATTTATTCCGCTATGCTAGGTGGGTACACGGTATCTTATACCTTATGAACAAGAATGCCCCAAGCGATTTTGACCTTATCCTTCATACGTTTTCTTTACAATTAAGGTTTAAAATCGCATTTCAAAAAATATTTTTTTGAGTTTAATTTGGCGCGTAATCGGCAAGCAACCGGTTAACCTTTGAAATGCCAGATTTTCATGAATTTTAACTTCCAACTTGCACCGGGCTTAACTGTTCTCTTTTGAGAACAATTCGTACAGGTTTCATATAAATCGTTATGTCTCCCTTACTATCATTGCGAGAAATATGATCTAAACGGTGTTAGAAAGAGAAAATATCACGCTTTATATTTGTCACATCACTATAATGTGTTGCATATCACTAGCAACCAACCTTAAGACAATTGTCGTCTATCAGTCAGTCTCAAAGTAATGTCAGTGGTGTAAACACCCAGTCAATAAAGTCTATCTTGTAAAGTCTTAAAGTGTTTAATATATTAACATCCTCAGTCCAACAATCAACTAAATAATATTCAAATCGAAAATTTAACCACAAAATAATTAAAATGTACACCTTTATATATCAATATATGCTTGCTTGGAGATATACAGGTACTTATATAAGTGAAAAGATTTTTAATCATTACAAAAACTCTTGCGAAACTGACAAAAATGATACAATTTGAGAATGTGATGTTCAATCAATTTTCGAAACTCTTTAAATTAATGAACTTAATTGAAGTACTCACCGCATACTTTGAATTGAATCAAGAATTGTAGATATTTTAAATTAGTACCTATTTTATGTACCAAATTTGATTGATTGTTCTTATAATATTAAAAAAATATGTATTTTTAATATATGAAAAATTAAAATTTTAATAAAAAAATTATAATATGTGGCATGCAAGCTGTTTGAAAACTGAAAGTACTGAGACTTAATATATGGAATGCGGGAGGGGGTTGGCGGGACGGGGGAACGGGAGAGGGGAGAAGAAAGGCGGGGAAGGTGGTTAACCATTGGTGGTGTATTAATGAATGGCGAACGTATCCAGGTGGGGCGAACAGCCAGGGCGGGGCGAGCAGGAGTGTCGGTGTCGCTGGCCGGCGAGAAGGAGCGCAAGCTGGTGAAGGACATTGTGAAGCGCGCCAACCAGCCCGTCAAGGCGCGCGTCATTCCCCCCGACATCCTGGACAAGTACCGCACCAAGGTGGAGACCCTCGACCCCCAGATAGGTAAGGGCTCCGAATACAACCAGCACTGCCAAAATACTATTTGCTTCATTCACATTCATACATCATCTCATACATACTTTTATATTACTATTCTTATACTACCGACTGTGCCATTGTTATTACCGACAAGATGGCAGATATGTAATAATTACTTGGTAGGTTCGCTAAAACTTAGTTTATTTATAATATTACTAGCTTTTCCCCGCGGCTTCGCTCGCATGGTATTACGGGAAAGTACTGAAGCGGTTGAACTTATCAATTATCCCCCCTCCACCCCACCCCACCCCCTCCCGCATTCCATACATTCATTCCCTTACATTCAGTTTTCAAACATCTAGCCTGCCACCTAAATTTCACAAAGAAAAAAAGAATTATCCAATTTTGTTCATTCGTTCGGAATTTATGCGCTTACAAACATTTTGGATGTTTATTTTTAATTAAATATTTGGAAGTTTGTTAATATAATACAAAATTACACTATTTATTATTCAGACTTTATAATCGCTACGAATTATATTTTTAATGTAGGAACTCTTATCTGACATTTATTCCAGCTTCTCCAAAAAAAAATAAAACATATTCTAATATTTGAATTTTCTGGGGCAGTAGCTGACCAGGGGGCTGAGTACCTACCAGCTTAGAGCCCACAAATATATCAACATCGTTTCCATGGGAATGATTTTTTTCTGACATTTGCAATTAACTCGCTTTTGTTAGTGACAGAAAACGTATAACAAATATAATATATTAATATTTATAATTTCATAACGCCAGAGCTTATCATCATATACAACATGTAGTCTGCGCATATAATTTAGCTTTCTATTGGTGAATGAATTTTTAAAGTCTTTTTATTGGTTAATGCCTGAAAAGGTCATAAACAAACTCGAGCTGTTTCGCATTTATAATATTAGTATGGATGTAACCACTCGAATGATTTTTTACCATATTATTTTCAGCCATAATGTGCCAAATTTATACATTACCTTTCATAAAACATTTTTTTAAATTTTTTCAAACCTTCCCACGATCTATAGTTTGCATTGGTAGAAATCTGACAATACTTTCCCATACAAGTCAAGTAGGCCGTTGACAACATACAAATATAGAAAATATCCAATGTTGTCCCGAATAAGTGTCCCGAGAGAGAGAGAGAGAGAATAATAATTAAGATATAACTTTATCAACCAGTCGTTTGCCGGAAGGCTGCCAGCGGCCAGAATTTTCTACTTCAGCGGCAAACACCTTTGAATTGTGTTTTTTCATGTTGGGTATGTTTCAGATTTGTGTAGAAATAATAAAATTAGTTAATATATGTATGAATATTTTTTTTTTGACAAAATGGGAGTTTTTTTTTTTTAGTTATCTATTCTGGAATTTTTTTTTCGATATTATCATGTATACATGAATAATAATACATATATATTATCTGGCAAAATTGTACAGATTTTTTAATATTTTTTTTTAGTTAGTTAGCTATTCTGGAAAAACTTCTTACGATATTATCACGCAGTATACATGAATAATAAGATATATTATCTAGTAAACAGAAAACAATAGCAAAAAAGCAATTCCTTTTCTTTTATATGGATATTTGACCAGAAAGCAACAAGGTAAAATCCACGGTGGTGTTTCAAAATACGCCTGACATAAAATACTATAAAAAAATACAATTTTATGGCTGAAACTATCCTTGACAGTTTCCCTTGATTAAATTTTTTTCTTGCATATGAAATTGTTCACAAAATAAATAAAACCACTTTTGCGCTAATATCCAATTGCCAAGCGATTTTTATGCCTACTACCTACATTCGTGGTGATATAAGGCACACTAAGTATATTCACATTTTTGTCTTGTGGCTTCTTTTTTATAATAAAAATAAGTGCTAATTACAATAGAATTTTGTTTCATTTTGGAGGTAGAATTATAAAGGAACTTTTGGGGAAATAGTTATTTTATGTTCCCCAATTTGGAAAAGTTGAACAGCTATTGTGGGCATTTTAGAACATATGCATTGGCAACTCTGACTGTAAGCCATTTAAAACATAAAGAAGAAGAAACCCCAACACGGCATAATAACCCAAAAATTAATCAAGATAATTCTTTTGGTCATCAAAATCTAAAATTATAACTTTGCTAAATTCATTAAAAATTAAAAAAGTCATTAAAAAATTAAATTAAATAAATACAAAACAATACAAGAATGACATAATAATTATATGATAATTCATGATGTTGTGATGTAATTTCCTCTGTTCTGTTTGCAGAGAGCATCCTTCAAGAGGAGTACGCAGAGCGTCTGCTGTCGCGAGCGGAAAACCAGCATAACCGCATGGAGAAGCGGCTGGCGGGACCAGGGGGAAAGGGGAAGGGTGAGCCGGGCGAGAGGGAGAGGCCGTGGTTCCAGTCCCCGCAGGAGAGGAAGGCAGAGAAGGAGCGGCTAGCGCTGGGAGGGGGCGCCGCAGGACCACCAGGTCAGTCTAACAATCATTGTGAATACCACACAAGAATCCCAACTATCTCCAATGGAGTATTTTCACAAACTATGAATACTGTTTTAAAAATGTGTGGGAGATTTAACCCCTCAGGCTAATTTGTTCGCTGTTGGGAACAGCTCATATGATCTCATGGAAATTCTTGTGTCTCCCTTACTGTCGTAGTGAAAAATATGATCTAAACCAGAGGTTCCCAAACTTTTTTTCTCGTAGACCACTTTTCAAATTTTACTAGTTTCGGTGGACCCCTTGCTGCTACGTTTCTACCATATTCCCAAAACTTGACACGCATTGTAGTTACAGCGGTGGGGGGGGATAAGGGCACGAGACGGGTCTCAATATGGCCATTTTTTACCAAAATACAGCCTGTCAATTGTCTATTTTTGCTCCCTTATTTTTTTTAGTAGTCTATTATCTGCCCACATTGACAGATAAAGCCAAGGCAACATTTTTGTTCTTAACTGTCGAAACCAGATAAATTTTCGTGGACCCCCACTTACAACTTGTGGACCCCCATTTTCTTATCACGCCTACGTAGACCCCCATCGATTCTCCCGTGGACCCCTGGGGGTCCACCTGGACCACTTTGGGAATCACTGATCTAAACGATGCTAGAAAGACAAAATACCACACTTTGTATTCAAATCTAAAAGTTGACCATAGAAGAATTAAAATGTACCTACACCTCTTTTAACCTCATAGAATTTAATGTTTCAAAGCCCCAATCATGTCTGATAACGTCTAAAAGGGATCGAAATAAAAATCTAGTCTCCTTCAACGGAAGCAATCTTCTGAACAGGACCTCCATCGATATGCTTGTTGTAACTCTAATTGACCAGCTCAGTTACAGGGGCTCCATCGAAGCCAGAGTGAAGTTAGCCTTTAACTCTGTGCAGAAACAAGCGGTCCGTTCTCTTAACTTAACAAACTGATTGCAATCTTTAGAGCACAGGCGTCAAGTGGGAAAACTGTCCTTGTTCTACCGGTATTACAATAGAAGAAGCTCCGAGGAACTAGCGTCATTGATCCCCTCGGCACCGGTGCATAGTCGGGAAACACGCCAAACACGCGCCCAACATTTGTACACGGTTGACATTAGTCACATGAGAATGGGTCATTTCTACGACTCGTTCTTGAGTTTAACAGCTCGGCTGTGGAACGATTTGCCGGCCTCTGTGTTTCCTCCCTCCTACAACATGGGTCTCTTCTAGACTCATGTTCACTCCTTCCTCTCCTCAAAAAGACCCTCCACACAGCATCCTCAAAGACACAAAGGTGAAAATTGACAGAATGATTATTTTGGGAAATTATTTTCCTCAGGGCCTCCTGTGTAAAGTTAATGTAAAAAAAAAACCTCTATGAAAACAAAGTTTCATACGGCGATTTGAAAAAAAAATGGTGAATATTTTACTAGTTATTTTTATATGAAACGACAAAAAAATCAGAACGGCTATTCCCTAAAATTTGTGATAAGAGATCGTTCTCCCGCGAGAAGTGATTTTCTACGGCTGTTATTTGCTTTTTCTATCAGCCGATGTCAAAATTTCAGTTGTGAGCTGTCACGTATTTTAGTTTGGGTCATTTTAAACACGAATTCCTGCAAGTATGCATGATTATTTATTCATTTAACAGCTGTAGAAAATCACACAAATCTGTCAGCATTTCTCGCGGGAGAACGATCTCTTATCACAAATTTTAGGGAATAGCCTTTCAGGTCTGATTAACGTTTATAACACATTTGTCTAATAAAATCTAATTTTTGTTTTTTCATTATCAGCAATTTTAGTTAGAAAATGTAAGGTGAGCCATATTTAAAACATTTTTATGTTTACTTTAACAATTTAAATATTTCAAATATTATATGTTTATTTCTAATAAATAAAATTTTAAAGAGTATTTCATCACCTTTCAAATATAGTTTTTGAATACATTCAGAAATACAGTGAAACCCTCATAAGAAGTTCCCTCTTAAGTAGTTTCGTGGCTTAAGAAGTTTGGTTTTTTCGGTCCCTCAGCTCAAAATTGGCGAGAATCACAATCAGAATCGTAGCGATCTTCAAAAAAAAGGATCCGTCGTGTTGCGATCGAGAGGACCGCCCAAAGCTCTCGGCTGTTCCACAAAGAATCACTCGCTTTCTTTTCAAATCTGCTGATTTGAATCTGTGCAGGATAAACAACTTTTGCATACCAAAATATTGCAGGGCTCGCAATATAACCAATGCCCAAATGTCGATGGGCAAGCACTAGAGGTGCCACACACCGAGACCATAAATAAAGTGTGTATAAGGGGGTACATACACCTTGTGACACATACTTTTATGTAACAAATCAAAACGGTGTGTAAATGCGATGTTAAATTAGTATTTATAAGATATATTGAAGAAAATAACAGAAAATACCTAACTATCTACCTATAACGCAATGAAGTTAACATGTTTTGCTCGTTTCTAACAATATATTAAAATGGTCTGCAGAACAAACCAAAATTTTGGTAGTGATTTGTCAAACCGTAATAATATATTTGAAAAGCTTTCATTTATGTCCATAGATGGTAATATATTTGAAAAGCTTTCATTTATGTCCATAGATGGCAATATATTTGAAAAGCTTTCATTTATGTCCATAGATGGTAATATATTTGAAAAGCTTTCATTTATGCCCATAGATGGCAGTCTTAAATGTTTTGTGAATTTTGTTTTACTAATATTATTATTCAAACTTTAGCTGATTCCTTTTTGACTTGCCATTCCAGCAAAGAAAGCAAAGTTGACTCCAAAAACAGACAGGGACGGAATGCCGATACCAGAGAAACCAGAAAAGAAAAAACAGAACAACAAGAAGACAAAGAAAGGAGGATTTAAGAAGATGACCCCCGAGGAAAGAGCAGAGGCGGAGTTAGACAAGGTTTGTTTTCACATTTTATTATTTTTTGTCAAGCTTCTATTACTTCTCTCAGCTCACACATTTTGCTTCTACGCTTTTCTTCTTCTGAACTTTTATTTCTTTGATCCTCCAGTAAAAGAAAGTTATGTACGCAGATGTCTGCGTAACTAAACGACGTGTTTTTGTCTATGACGTTATTCATCTGGACCAGAGGTTCCCAAACTTTTTTTCTCGTAGACCACTTTCAAAGTTTTACTAGTCACGGTGGACCCCCTGCTGGTACATTTCAACCATATTCCCAAAACTCAACACGCGTTATACTGAATATTGAATGGCAAGGTATGGTCTGTTACAACGGAACAGTACCAGATCTACGACTTTTTCAAACGGGGGCAAAATGGACCAGTATTTGAGATTATATTTTCCACGACGGAGGGAGCGTAATGGGATATGGATGGGACGGGGGGGGTATACAACAATGTGCGCTGTACGCCAGACGCTCTGTTATGGAGGGGGCGTAATGGGATATGAGACGGGGAGTAAGTAGGATGGGATATGTATACGGGGCACGGGATGGGTCTCAATTGAAACCAGTTCGTGGACCCCCACTTACAACTTGTGAACCCCCATTTCTTTATCGCGCCTACGTGGACCCTCGTCGGGTCTCCCGTGGACCCCTAGGGGTCCACCTGGACCACTTTGGGAATCACTGATCTAGACTCACCATTGTCTCTCAAGCTCAAATTATTAACTTTCCCTAAAAAAAACCCTCCACACAGCATCCCCAAAGATAACATAGGCCCTGAGAGAAATTATTTTCCTCAGGGCCACTGTGAGAGGTTAAGAGCCGTTAACCAGCGGCCGAGAATTTAAATTTTGTTGAACGATGATCTTGCAACTATACCCTTGCAACGGTACAGGGCGATTCCAATGAGAAAGATTAATTTTTTTTTTTTTTTAAAAGAAAGACAAACATTCCCGGGTTACGAATAACCCAACAATGTTTGAAAATCTCCTACTACCACCACAGAAAGCCGAAAATGTTGCTTGTGTTGTGATGGAGGACTTAGCCGGCCGAGGAATCGAATACGGGACGCCCGGGTGGGACCCAAACGCGATGCCCACTCAACCACCGACCAGTCTTAATTATTCTCCATACCAGCATTTTAACATAATGACTCAATATCGATTTTATTTCATTCCAAATTTGCTTTGATAAATACCCACATTCAAAAATGCTTAAACTCGTGACGATAAAACAATTAAAATTATGTACTTTTTGTAATTATTGTTTGATCGTAAGTATTTTTAATTTTTCAATAATGTCTAAGCAAAACAAGAATGTAAATTTTTTTTTAAATATATTAGTTTGTAAGACCGTAAATAAATAGACAAACTGAAGTATTTTCGTCACAAAACAAGGGCGCGGATCTTCTTTTAAATGATTTTATTTGAACTAAAATTAAAATTCTGAAAAGTTTTCCCAAATAATTTATTGATTTATTTTACTGCATGATTATATGATTTGAAATGTATGTTGTATAATACAAAATTTTGTTTGAAAATTTAACAAATCTGCCAACGACCAACGGTAAAACCTTATTGTACTAAAAATAAACATATTTTCTCAAAATTTAAAAAATAGCTTCACTAGATAAAATAACAGTCTTTCGAAATCAATTTATGATTTTTTGTGGAAAAGAGTCAATACGTCTAAAAGTTGATTTAAAAATTACATATTTCCGGTTTTGTCTGGTTATTCCCTCTTAATGTAAAAAAAAAAAAGGCAGGTATGCCTCCTACGTCAAACGTTAAACTGGTCTGGCAACGTTAAATTATTGTGTAAACAAACTTATAGGTCCGAGAGGCTAATACAAAAAATGTCGTCAGACCGCAAAATAACATCTACTTTTGGTACTGTGTACACTGTGCAAAGGAAAGCTGGATAATGTCCATTTTAATTTTGAGTATGGTAATTGTTGAAGTCGGCATTTAGAGATGCATTTAGCACTGATGCAAGAATTAGGCTGCTAGTAATAGGATATAATGAATCTGTTTGTTTGCACAGGTGGCCCAATTGCAGGTGAGGATCGCCAAACGCAGCAAACGCGCCAAGCGAATCCAGACGGTGTACGACGACAAGGGGGCGGGCGCCGGCGAGCGGGCGCGCACGGGCCACAAGCGAAAGGCAGGCAGCTTCGCACGTGACCTCACCGACATCTCCAGCAAGGGTGCCAAGAGGATGCGCTACGATGCCAACCAGCGACAGAAGGAAATCAAGACGGGCAAGAGCTTCGGAAGCAAGAACAAGAAGGGTGACAAGTCTCCCGGTGGCAAGAAGGGGGCCAGATCTCCGGCCGGCAAGAAGGGAGTGCGAGCACCCAAGGGCAAGGCATTTGGAAAGCCACAAAAGAGCAAGAAGAGTAAATTCGAATAATATTTGTGATTGTGATGTTTAAAATAAATTTATTTTACGATTTATTTTTTATTTGAAACCAAACTTCTCCCCCTCTGCATTAACCTCTCATTGTGACTTGCCTACCGCCACCCAGGTAAAAAAAATCCCCTTTTTTTTTTAAATGCGATTTTAACCCTTACATATAAAGAAACTGTTTAGACAAACTCAGAATCGCTTGCGCCAATTTCAATCTGGGACCTACTTTCTATTTGAACATTGTAGCTATTCTGAATGATTTCAAATGAATTTTCTAAGACGCGAGACTTTTGGCAGCTGTTAATGGTGGAAGTAATGATATTTTACGTTTTCAAAAGAGTATAAAGTCATTATTTCTTTGAAAACTCCTTTAAATTGTTTTTTTTTTCATGTCATTTTTCACTTGTAGAAATAATAAAATCAGTTTAAATTTGTGTGAATATATATTTGTATGAAAATTGTTTCCTAGAGTTTTTTTTTTTTAGTTAGTTATTCTGGAAAAACTTCTTATGATATTGTGAAACCCTCTTAATAAGTTTTCCAAGGGACCGGAAAAAACTAACTTCTTAAACAGGAAAACCTTATATGTGGGAAAAATTGGGCCAACATTGAGCCGAGGGACCGAAAAAATCAAACTTCTTAAGCCACGAAACGTCTTAAGAGAGAACTTCTTAAGAGGGTTTCACTGTATCATGAATATGAATAATAAGGTATATTATTTGGTAAACAGAAAATAATTGCTTTTTTTATATCGATTTGACCAGAACTCATGAAGGTAATTTTCGCGAGGTTTTTGAAAAATCATCCCACGTTCAACAGGTTAACTTAAAAACGTCATGACTAAAGGTTATAACACGCATATTAGCTCGGAACCAGATAGCTCTGCATAAATCGGCTATTTCAACTTTATGCAATCCAAATAATGAAAATAGACTAAGTAACCATCTTGTGGTGAAGCAAGTAATGAAGGGTATAGTAAACAGCTCGATTAAAGTGCAACGGGATACAATACGGGACCCGAGGCAGACATGTTCTTGGCTTCAGACTAACAATCCAGACACTATATCCTTATTTGAAGCATCCAGATGTGCAGTCATACTCGTGTTAGCCTCAGGACGAAGGGTACATGATCTGACACTCTTAAGATTGATCTCGGAACATTTTATTGATATAGATGATCACATTATTTCATGGCCTGCATTTGGTTCAAAGACAAATTCTGCAAAGTATCAACAATCAGGATGGAGATTAAGCTCCTCATCAAATCAATCCACCGATCCTGTATTTTGGCTTAGAAGCTGTGTGTTCTCTCAAAGGACAGGAGACAAGAAGCATCCAATATTGACAACTTGTTTTTATCCACATCAGGTCCAACCAAAGCAGCTTCTAGAACAATTATCGGTGGATGGTTCAAGACAACACGTAAAGATGATAGTATTGAGGCCTCTGCGGGGAGCACTAGGTCGGCAGTGGCTTCACTTCGGTGATTAGAAAACTGTTCAATAGAGGACATTTTGGAAAAGGGAAATTGGCAGCATGAAAATACCTTCTAAAAATATTATAAAAAAGAAATAAGACAATCCAATATTCAGGAGCTGGGGACTTCATCATCCTTAACAAACCTGTTTAAACCAATCATTCGCCTGAGGGAGGCAGACCCCCAAAGGTCCTCCATTTCTGGAGTCAAAAGGAGAAGCGATCATTGTGAGGGCAGACCTCCAGCCAGCGCTTCTTTATGAAGGTGATCACAATTGACGTCAACACTGCCACCAGACGAAAGCAGACAATTCTCACCAAGGAATATTCTGGATAAGGAACGGCACTACATTAAAACTCTTATTATGTTGCCTTCCTTATCCAGAATATTCCTCATCCTCTGTCTGGTGAGACTACAATTGAAGAAAATGGCGTTGCGTCAACGCTTGCATGCGCCTAACTGTTGGCGGCAGTGATTGAGTTCACAGAGGGGCAACAATCGCGCGGCAAATGGCGCGAAATTTGAATATTTAATGAAGACAAGAGGGGAAGAAAGACCGAAATCGGATAGAAACAGAGATGCCATCTCTCACCAAGGAATATTCTGGATAAGGAAGGCAACATAAGAGTTTTAATGGTGGGTAAAACTCCAATATTATTGACAAAATAGCTAGTTTTTCTAATGTCGTACAGTTCTTATTTATCGTTTTAGAGTCACGGGACCAGATAGATCGACGCAGAAAAAAAAACTGTATAAAAAGTATTTTCATTGGTAGTGCTGGTTACAGCAGTATTGCTTTCTGCGACGATATAATATCTTTGTAGTAATCTCTAGATCTTTGTATGTATAGGTATATTAATATATAATACATCAAATTTCAAATGTACAAGTCTAGTTTGGTTATTAAAAATACACTTTGCTGTATTTTGGTGGGAGGAATGTTTGGTAATGGCCAATGCAATTCTCTGGTATTCCAATATCATGTAAAAACTTTTTAAAAAAAAATTACTTAAAAAGGCCCCATTAGGGGATGCCATAGTCCTACTAGCTCCGAGCAATCGGAAGCAGTTGGGACTCTTGTGTGGTATTCACAAAAAGGTTGGTATATAAAAACATGCATTAGTTTTTAATTTTTTATTTGAAGAAAACACAGATACAGACAGTAATAATTAACAAGACAATATAAAACATTAACTGGGGAATAATTAACAAGATAATATGAAACATTAACTGGAAAATTTGCCTTCATCCTAACTATTAACATTACCAGCAGATAAATAAACCTTTACAAATATTTTTTTTTACATAAAATGTTGCCAACGTTAGTTATAATATTATAATTATATACTTTATACTGCCCAGAAGAAACTTCACTAAAGCAAAACAGTTCGGTTAAAATATTTATTTTTTAAATGTAATGAAATCGTCTCAAATTATGTGACTACAGCTACGATGATCCACCACCTTCAGCCTGATAACATACTACAATTGGGGATACCATAGTCTCACTGGCTCCAGACGGTTGGGACTCGTGTGTTGTGTTTGGATAAAAAAAGTTATATTATATGATTTTTGATATTTGTATTCTGGTGTGTAATGTGTAGGTATTAGACTTATTACTTGAAATTGCTTCAGCCGTGTTTGGTAACTAGATCTGAATAGCCAGGTACGTTTTCCACATCCCCTTCCCCTCCCCACTACCTTCAACCTCAGAACATTCTAAAATTGGGGATTCCATAGTCTCACTTACTCCAGACGGTTGGGAGCAGTTGGGACTCTTGTGTTGTTTTTGGTTAAAAAGTTATATTATATGATTTTTTGTATTTCTACGCTGGCGTGGTATGTAGGTATTAGATTTATTACTTAAAATTGCTTTAGCCGTGTTTGGTAACTAGATCTGAATAGCCAGGTACATTAAGGTGGTCCAAAAATTATTTTTTTATATTTTTCATTTGGCCACCCCGTGAATTTGTTACATGTATTCATTGTAATAACGTAGTAAAATTTCAGCGAGATAGCACAAACAAAAAGGGGTGCTCAACCGAGTGTTGTTTTTGAATTTTTTTGTAAAATGCTTAATTTTAATTTTTTGTTATATGACAGTTTCGCGTGTTAAACTTTTAAATAAATATATTAAAATAAACCAATGAAGAGTTTTATAGACAAATTTAAACAGTTTTGATACTTATTTAGTAGACTGTGAAGTGAATCAGTGTAATAAAATGTGTTCATCTAATCGAAAAAAAGACAAAATTTTTCTACTAGGGGTTCGAGATATTGAGCCATTGATGAGACTTAACCAACTTCCTACTCTTCGGCAAGTTTTACTTCGTTATCACCACATACTAAATGAATCCAAAAATGTGAAAGATTCCACGCATGTACTTATTCAAGAACTTATGGAATAAGTATGGAGTAAATCTAGTATTCCGACCAGACAACAAAATAACTGTAATGGAAAAACTGATTCAGTTTCATAAAAACTGGCTGCTATTGAAGAAAAGTAAAGGAAAAATCTGAAACACAAAGAAAAAGAGAGTATTTGTTACCAAAAGTATTAGACAAACTTTTTGATATTGCCCAGGCAAGCGCTTTGAATTTGACAAAAATTTCAGAAGACGGTAATGGTTGTGAAAAACTATTAGGAGTACCTAAACTTACTGCGGGAACATGGGAACAAATATCTGATGCTGTTTTTGACACAATTCAACAGTGGAATGTCACAAATAAAGTCCGGGCTATGAGTTTTGACACTACTGCTTCTAACACCGTTGCCAAAAAGGGACCTTGCACTCATTTAGAAGAAAAGACAGGACGTGCTCTTTTGTGGCTTGCTTGTCGTCATCGCGTATTTCAAATAATGCTTTCAAAAATATTTATTTTATGTTTTGGGCCATCAAGCTCTCCTCAAATCCCACTTTTCAAAAGATTCAGCGATATTTGGGAAACATTATCGAAGAAGCACTACGATCGTCTTGACCTCAATAAGAACGCAGAACAGTTTGCTGAAAATACTCTTAAAAGTCTTACAACCGCTCTATCTGGGGGGAATCAAGTTCGTGATGATTACGAAGAGCTAATAAAGCTAGTAAATGACTTACTATTTTGGAAAAGCTTCAAATTGTACGAAGCCATTGATTCCGAAATCAGTATAGCAGCTAGGGGTATCTTAGAGCGTCACTTATGATATTCATCAGATGAACTAGTTGCATTTGCCTTACTTTCTAACAAGCTGTCTGATGCTGAGAAACAGGCCATTGTTTAAAAAATAAGTTCTGTTGGCGGTAATCGTTCGGTAAGAGGTGATTCTGCTAAGCTTGCAGAGGTTTCATTAGAAGCTTTTGCAACACAAATAATGTTGAAAATGCTCTTAGTTCTCGATATCAAGGACTCTTTCTTGCGATTATCTCCTGAGACTTGGAATGACAATGTTGATTACCTTCAAGGCAAAAGCTGCCTCGAAAATTTGCGTGTTGTTAATGATACAGTGGAGAGAGGTGTAAAACTATAAGAAGATTACAACACGTTATAGAATGAGGAAGAAAAGCAATGTTTACTTCACATCGTTGAACAAAATAGAAAAATCGTTTCTACTGAAACATCCAAAAAGATTTAACAAACATAGTTTTGAAAGATTGTGACTAATATTATGTAAATTATTGCTTTGTTTCCAAATTTGGTTCACATTTAAATACTTAGTATACGTATTTGATTAAAATACTTGCTATATTAATAAACCTTAAATTACGTGTTTTACTTAAAATCCTGAACTTTTGTCAGAAACTTCTGATTCGATGAGAACCCCCTTCTATATAAGATAGGAGGCTTAAATTTATTACACATAATAGAAATGGTACGTGTAACAAATCAAGGGGGTGGCAACACCTATATTTGAAATTTTTTTTTTTACTATGAGGGCTTGGACCACCTACATTTTCCGTATCTCCTTCCCCTCCTCACTACCTTCAGCCTCATAACATACCAACATTGGGGAGGCCATACTCACTGGCTCCAGACGGTTGGGAGAAGTTGGGCCTCTGGTGTTGTTTTCAGATTTAAAATGTTGTAGGGCGGTTTTTTGCTAAGCCGACTGCACGTATAAGTATGTCTTATTTTGTTATTACTGCATGCACCTTCGGAGAGTCGAAATTATTGTTAGTAAAAATATTTTTACAGCGGATTTTCAATCAAGATGCCTGCAGATACATGTATATATGGCCGTATAGGCTCTTTGCATACTTACTTGCAAATCATTGTATTTAGTCAACTTTAGGATCAAATGTCATGGAACCATTTTATTTAGTTATTTGTTTAGCTATCATGATTGCCTGATAAATATTTCAAAAATAATTGTGTACTCCAAACAGCGTACGCGACATTTCCTAGGGAAAAAATCTGTCAGGGTCATAGGCAAAACAGCTTTGCCGCCACTATCTCAACAACTGAAGGCATTTAGATATTTGTATTATCAGCTTTATATAGGCAGCAACCAAAGATTAATAATCCTAATTAACCAAAAGCCTTTTTGGAATCAACGGAGAAACTTATCGTCGCTCTAGTTCGTTTTTGTCTAACAGACCATTTTTAGCGAAATTGAGTTAAGTATGCAGTTGTTCTCAGAAAGTCTTTATTTATACAATACAAGTGAAAAAAAAAACATTAAAAAATTTCGTAAAGGGTTTTCAAAACGCAGTTTGTCTTACGTCCTCCAAAATGAAACAACATTTCGAGCGTGTTAATCCAACATCCACACGTTGGCCAAAAGAACCCTTCGTTTTTAAACCGGCCGTTCAGTTACATTTCATATAAATTTCTCCAACATCCAAGCGATATCTTGGCCTACGTGTGAAATTTGAACTCTCGGTTGCGGGCGTATCTCTCTAACAGACCAAACAGCCAATAGCATCGCAGTTGAGGACCACGTGATTGCTCTCATTTCAAACATTCGTTCGGAAGTAAACACCTTCACTTGTGATTTTACTATTTACGAAGTTATTTTAGTAGTTTTCTGGGAGATTTCTCCACACAAAGTTCCTAATGATGTACACTGTAGAAAAAAATAAAAATTCCCATGGAAAACAAAGCAGGAAATTAATATTTCATTATTTTTTCAGCAAATTGTTTCAACTGATCGTTCGTTACAGGGTGGTTATAAGTAATGACAATTTACAATATTTTATGTAAACATAATATATTATATAATTGAAATACCCAATGCTATTATAACCACTCTGTAACGAATATATTACCTATGTATACATAATATATTATCATACATGCCGAGTTCTATATGATAGAGAAATATCTTAAGATATGTTGTGTTTGTGTACCCATAAATATCTTATTACTGAAATCTTCATGGGAGAATTGTACACTGAATGATAATGAAAGCATTTCTTTTTTTTAATACTTTATTGAGTGCCTTAAATTTCTATGTGTTCGTTTATTTCTTACCTATTCCAGTTTTTTTTTGTTCAGAACTATTGAATGTCAATAAAAACCTTATTACTATTCGCACATTTTTAATGTTTATCCTATACATTTTACTTATTTATTTCCTAGATCCATTTCCAGTTCCTTTCATTCCAGCCCCTAATAACCCGTAACCTTTGTAATAATTTGGCCCAACTAAGTGGTGTCTCAAACACCGGAACACACTATTGTTATGGAGCTAAATGTGGTTAGAAAGGTTTTATGATCTCTTTTTGACAAGTCTATTTATTTCTATTACACAATATATTGTGTAGTAGAAATAAATCGTATCCCATGTGTTCAAACATAGAATCATTTTTAAAAAGAATTCGTCGTCTATTGTTTTACACATTTCTAAAGAACTTGTAGCTATCTATTGTGTTTCGAAATCCTTTGAATTATCTTTTTTTTATTTTTAAATGTTGGATACCACACTTCTGTTATAAAACGGCGGCCTCCCATGGTCGATGGGTAAGGCACCCGACTAACGATCCGGAAGTCGTGGGTTTCAATCCCAGCGTGCACAAGAAATTATAGTAAGTAATTAATAACCTCAAGTGGTTCGCTACATTTGGTGATTTAGCAGGGGTGCCCGAGCTAATGGGGGTGAAGTTTGTCCAGGTCATGGCGGCGCGCCGCAATTGGAGGGATGGATTCAAACGTCCGTTACTCTCAGACACACCGACCCCCAGATTCCTACCCACCCCTCATACCTTTTTTCTTCCTTCCTATCCTTCCCTAACTTAAAAATACCCTCCACATAGCATCCCCTAAGATGACATATATATAATAATAATATTTCACAACTTAATTATTAAAATAAAAACGTACATGTGTAAGTGTGCTTTTTAATGATCAAAAAGTGAAATAACACAAATCAATAAAAAGGGATGTATATGTAAAATATGGTTCCATGCCAACTGAGAATAAAGTCGACCCAACACCTCTTTGAAAAGTCATTAAAAGCTATGAAAAAAAATTATTTTAACCTAATCCTAACCTAACATAACTTATTTAATCAATTTTTTATAATTTTTTTTCATCAATTCTAATGACTATTCTGAGGTGGTTCTGAGTTGGTTTTATTCTGACTTGTCCGGTCACCGTAAAAAATTACATATGGTGTATTTGCGGCACGTTCCAGAGTGGAAGATACTTTCAGTATCACCCTGGTGTAAGACCACCATTTTAAATTGAAGCATTGCCTAAAAAATCATTAGCCGTGTTTGATAACTAGATCTGAATAGCCAGGCACTTACCAACCTTCCTAACTGCTTCCCTTCCCCGCTACATTCAGTCTCACAAATACCCCGATTGGGTATGTCATAGTCTGACTGGCTCCATGCGGTTGGGATTTGGGAATCTTGGACGGTATTTTAAACTCGTTTCCCAATCAAGTGATAAATTATTTCTAAAAAAAAATTGTCGAATGTTCTCATAAACTATTTAAAAATCACACCCGAATATTTAGGTCTCACCTCGAAAACATACGACACCCAAAACTGAATCTTTGAGTATCAAAATTCAATGATTTGAAATTCTTTCCGATCTCCCTGTAATACCAAGCACGTTAGATAAAGCAACTTTACGCAAGAGTTAAGCACTCTTGTCCAATATCCAGTATCCTTTATCCAATATCCAACTTTCGCAAACAAGAATTCGTCACTTTGGCCAACATCCAAATTAAAAACGTGTTTTCTGCGTAATTTTAAACATTTATTTATTTTATTTTATTTATCAAAAGTATACAATACAGAATATAGTATATTATATAAAGCATTGTACTCCCAGGAGTTAATAAACTCATTGCGGGAATGATACGCATTACATGAAACATATAGCTGTATGTATTAAATGGACATATGATGGGGACATACACAACATTATTATTTCAGATAGTCATTAATAAGATGAAGTTTGAGCATGTTAGTTTGGGTCTTTTTACATTGACTTGCACGTTTGATCTCGTTGGGTAGTTGATTATATTTTAGAACTTATTGTTTATAAAAAAATATAATTTCTAACACTTTAAAATATTTTAATAGACTAACAATTTAGCTAATTTCATTATATATGCCTTTTTCGTAAAAAAAACTTCAAAGCGCTATTTCTCACGATTTACGTTTTGGTCTGTTGGACAAAAACGAACTAAAGCGACGTTATTTAGAAAAAACCTTCTCCTGAACAATTTACTATTTGGCGGTTACGCTGTTCTGCCTATTATGGGTCGATATGTTCTAAAATACCAAAAGATGTTCGAATTCTCCACAATTCCCCACCTCTAAAATACCAATAGATGTTCGAATTCTCCACAATTCCCCACCTCTAAAATACCAATAGATGTTCGAATTCTCCACAATTCCCCACCTCTAAAATACCAATAGATGTTCGAATTCTCCACAATTCCCCACCTCTAAAATACCAATAGATGTTCGAATTCTCCACAATTCCCCACCTCTAAAATACCAATAGATCTTCGAATTCTCCACAATTCCCCACCTCTAAAATACCAATAGATGTTCGAATTCTCCACAATTCCCCACCTCTAAAATGAAACTAAATTTTATTGAAATTAGTATTTTCGTGTTTCTCGATCTTTTGGGCTTTACAAACCAAAATTTGTTACTAAAGAAATTATAGCATATTCTGACAATTTTTGTTCAATACAAATGGATATTCAAGAAATGCTCAGAATCCCCGCATTTTCCCTACGAAAAGGTTCTCCCCGCAAAATACCCAATTCTTGAAAAATCTTAGAAATTTTCCGCAATCGGGGAATTTCTCACGAATCGGCAACCCTGATAATAATACTCGGTCTTAAAAATACATTTATTTACTAAGAAATTGTGATTTTGAACAGTAAAATCTGGTTCACACACAGCTATCAAATATAAAAGATCATAGCACGCCAAATAACGCCCTCCATACAATCCCTTCAGACCGTTCACACCTAAGCGTTTTTAGGCGCAGATAGACAATACACATCTTACGACGGAACCGCTCCAGACGCGATATACCAGAAATAATTCTCCCCCTCTCCGACTAAAACAGGAGAGGGGGTCATTGTAATTACGGAGCTGCCTAGACCGGTGGATGACAGATGTCAAGTTGGCAGATTTCAGTACAAAAAATGTGCATTCCGTTGCCGCTCCCTAATTCAACTGACCCCCTCTCCTACCACAGGAAGAAATATTTTATAGCTTTGTGTGAAAGTACAAAAGATAAGCGCTCGCGGTTCAACAGATATCTGCTCGCAGATTTATAGCTCTGTGTGAACGAGCTTTGAAACAATGATTATTATAAAAACAATGATTGCAATATCTTCTTCAAACAGAGCAAAATTATTTTCTGGCACCATTTTAATTCAAAATTAAATCTTTGTTTTTACCACCTTAAAAAGTGTATTATTTATTTATTCCGTAATGTGGGGTTAGTACAATTCCTCACATCCCATAGATAATATGTTATGGTGGAGATAGACTTGATGGAGATAGACTTGGTGGAGATAGATTATACGAATAGGTACACCATACGAAGGAAAAAATAAAATAATTAACATGAAGAGGCAAGAATCCATGTATATACACCCCCCCATACACACAAGCCCTGCTTATTTATGGGGGTACATCAAATACGGTGACCGGCCAACTCGGAATGAAACCAACTCAGAACCATCTCAGATAAGTCATTTAGAGTGATAAAAAAATATATATAAAAAATTGGTTAAATAGGTTACATTAGGTTAGGTTTATCGGCAAAATTTTTTATTTATTTATTTATTTATTAAAATATATAGATGTACATAAAAACATAAACTGCACATCTCACTAGGGCATTCCTGTATCGAGATGTGCAGTTTATTTGCAGCAAATTAGAATTATATTTTTCATAGCTTTTTATGACTTTTCAAGGAGGTGTTGAGTTGACTTTATTCTCACTTGGCATGGAACCATCAAATACATCTATTACATAATTAATCTAATATATAAAATTCTCGTGTCACAGTGTTAGTTATCATACTCCTCCGAAACGGCTGGACCGATTTTGATGAAATTTTGTGTGCTTATCAGGTAGGTCTGAGAATCGGCCAACATCTATTTTTCATACCCCTAAAAGTTAAGGGTGGTCCACCCCCAATTATTATGTTTTTTTCTTGGACAATTTTTTTTATTTATTATTTTTTTATGGTGAGGCATTAAAAAATACATACAGCCCTAAATTTTCACCCTTCTACCATCAATCCCTATTTTTTAGTACAGATATTAGTAATTCCCCACACACTTTCAGTGTTAGTTATTTTTTATTGAACTAAATAATATTTCCTAGAAATAATGCTTATGGCAAAATAACGTTTGCTGGGTCAGCTAGTATTGTATAAAATTTGTTTGTAATACATGTATCTTTTTATGACTAATAAATAAAAAATAAAATATTTAAAAAAAAACAATAAATATAAAATAATCTTAATTAAGGCTGGATTAAAAAACAGAATGTAAATAAAAATTATTTGTAAGTATTCAATAAGCACAAGTAATCAATCAACAAAATTAGAATTAAATAGTTAATAGGAAACACTATTAATTAGTACCTATGCCTATTTGTTATTAAATTTCATAGAAAACTTTCCTCTATGATTTACCGTTTATCTGGATACAGTGGTTCTGTGAAGATTGATCATTTTCTGGCAGTGTCACTTTCCTGTGATGATATAATGGCTGCAAATAAATATAAAACATTTACAGCGACCTTCAACTATAGACTACGGAAGAATGTGTACACTCACAGCGTCTGCATTAAGCCCACTTGCAACATGATGCCAGTGACACACAAGCCCAGTTCCGTTGTAAATTAATCCAGGGTTTTTAAAAACCCAGCAAGAATACTGGCAGTGGCGGTGTGGCCATTAACCTCAGCTAGTTGGTGGGGAGTTCTGTGTTCTGTGTCTCTCGAGTTCATCACCGCCACCAAATGCCTCTCATCTCCCTGAGGAAGCACAGTGCCGCCCCGCTCCGCCATCTCAAACACCCCCTCGGCTAAACGCAGCAATTCGGTGACAGAGGGACTGCGAGAACATTGCAGAGGTGTGCGATTGTCGCTTCTGTCTCGACTGTTGTAGCACGCACCATGCTCCAACAGGCAACTCACAATATCAGCGACACCCTTTTTAGCAGCAACATGCAGAGCTGTGGAACCTCCCACCACAGTTTTAGCGTTGATAAAGTCACGGTAGGCATTGGGTTTGATCATCTTTACATTCTGTAACAAGAGACGGACTGTTTGTTTGCAAGCTCGGGACGTGGCGAGGTGCAGGGGAGTGTTCCCCTTCTGTGACACGACAGTAGCGTCGGCTCCACTGTCCAGCAACAGCTCCACAATCTCCAATGTGGTGGCAAAGTGCAGCGCCGTTCTACCCTCACCATCCGCACTGTTCACATCCGATCCATTATCTATCAAACTACAAACTCGGCCTCTATCCCCTTCACTAGATGCATTTAGCAAATTTATATCACAAGGAGCAACATAGCCGAGATGTATACCGAATTTTGTTTTGTATCTTTTTTCAATGTTTTCGATATCTTTATCCAGTTGTGTGAAATGTGGGTGGTTGGGGCCAAAGATGGCATTCCTCGCATTCAACCCCGCCTTGTGAACCTTAACGGCCCTGTGCATTTTATTCTGACGGATATAAATAACCGATATAAAACTTTGTGTATAAATTGTATCTCTGTGATTGAGTCCCAACACATTGCTCTGAATAGCTAATGTTTCCTGTAAGATTTGCAAAGCTTCATCAAGTTTGTGTTGTTTCATAAGAACAATTGCTATTTTGCGCCTGGCTAAGAGAGTCTCGGAGTGATTCAATCCTTGAATAATTTTTCTGGCTTCATAAACGGTTCGCAACAAAGCTAAGGCTTCGTGGGACTTGCCTTGAGCATGCAGCACTCCGGCAATATTATATTGTAGAACAAGGGTTTGAGGATGAAGGGCGCCTAGTGTGTTTTGATATCGTTTGTAAACTTCTGTGTACAAGCACAAGGCCTCTTCATGCTTCCCCAGAGCACAAAGTGTATTCCCGGCATTGGTTTTAGTTGTTAAAAGTATATCATGCTCCTCACCCAGCTTTTCCAGTAGTCTCGGCATAACTTCCTGGAATATATCCCACGCCTCTCTGTACCTTCCTAGCTCTTGTAATAATACAGCCATGGTACTCCTGGTCTGCAGGGAGTCTGAGTGGTGAGGACCAAACGTTTCCACTCTCTTCATGTAGACAACTTCCAACATGGAAATGGCTTCAAAATATTTACACTGTCGGCGCAATATATCCGCTATGTCGTATTGGATGTCCAGTGTTCCTGGATTATCCTCTCCGAAAATTTCGATTCTCTCTCTTAGCAGCTGTTTTAAAATATCCAGAGCTTCTGTGAACTTTTCAAGCTTCGACATTGAAGCCACTTTACATAAAATATCAGGGATATTAGTTTGTGAAACCTTCTTTAACTGGTCTATCTCGGGAAAATCATTTTTCATAGCAACAACCACAAGTGTGTTGCCATCAGCGTCGCGAGCCCTCATCACCGCCTTTATGATTTCTATGTCCTTTATTTTGGTTATATCTTTAATTACCTTAACATCTCGGGTTCGTATTTTCCAGAAAAAATGTGCAACAATTTGCAGTAAATATTTTATATCTTTTTCTTTAGCAAATTTCAATGGAGTGTTCTTATTGTCAGCTTTGAGGTTGTGTGCTGCACCATTTTTCAACAAGGATTGAACTATTCCTGGATGAGAGTATTTGGATGCGTAATGCAGAGGAGCATTGCCACCCTTCGCAACAGCATTGGGATTGGCTTTGCTCTCTAACAAAATGTCACATACCTCTTGAAAGCCTTTCCAGGAAGCGATGTGTAAAAGTGTTGCATTATCAGAACTCTTCGCATCTACATATTTTTCGAACTCTTTAACCAAAATGCGAACCATCGAAACATTATTTTTTTTGACAGCCATGAACAGTTTTCCAATTGACTCTAAAACTTCTTTAATATCTCGACTTTTAGCCAATTCTGCAGGAGTTTTACCACGTTTGTCCTTGGCATCGTACACTGCACCATTATGTAATAACAACTTGACCATCTCTGTGTGTCCCAGTTCGGCAGAATAGTGAATAGGCGTGGAACCATATAAATCAGTGGAATTAATATCAACATGTTTGTCTATCAAGTATTGAGCCACAGCTAGTTGCCCTCCCAACGCGGCGCAATGCATCAGGCTACAGCCAGCAGTTCCCGGATCAACAAGACTCATCCCAAGCTCGAGGAAGAAAGTCATGATATTGAAGGGGCCAAACATAGCGGCTATGTGGATTGGTTTTAAATCTTTTGTATCTTTAGCATGTATGTCTGCTCCTCGGTCTACCAAGATTTTTATTATTACAAGATTACCCGTTTTAGCCGCGGTATGAAGTAACGTCCAGTTGTCAGGACCTCTCTCATTAATCCTAACACCCTCTTGTTGTAACAGTAGTAAGGTGTTTGGAATTTGGGCATTTCCAACTGCCAGCTCTAACGGTGTTCTATTCTTTGAATCTCTGATATTAGAGTTTGCTCCCCAGTGGAGTAACCTTTCCATGACTTCTGGATTGTTCACCTGGATTGCATGATACAGTGGCGATAAATTAGGATCCGTGGGATTTATATTGGTCTCTCTTTCTAGTAAAACTTCGACAAAGTCTGTATGTCTTAATGATATCGCAATGAATAAAGGTGAAGGGTTTTGCAAGCAATCTGCAACTTCACCTCTCTTTATCAGCTCTCTGGCTATTAACGCATCACCACCAAAAGCAGCCGCGTATAAAAGGTTTGATCCATCTTGATCTTTAATATTGATATCAATATCTTTAATCTTTAACAAAGCTTCAACTACACGTCTACGTCCTGCTTTAATTGCAGTTAACAGAAGTTGACCTCCGCCAATATTAACATCTGCTCCTTTGGCAATCAATAAGTCTAACAGATCTTTATTATTGTTTCTTGCTGCGCTGCATAATGCAGAAGCACCTGCAGAATCCAAGAAGTTAATACTCGCTCCGTACTTTAACAAAATCTCAACTGTTGACTTGTGATTCCCACTGACAGCCAGATGCAATGCGGTGTTACCATCGATATAACGGGCATCAATATCTGCCTTTCCTTTAAGCAAAGCTTCTACTACTGAACTGTTTCCAACAAACGACGCAATATGCAATGCTGTACCACTAAGCTCTGCTTTCTCATTGATATTAGCTCCATAATTTAGCAACAACAGAATAGTTTTCTCATTACAAGTTTTTGTTGCAGCTAAATGTAATGGTGTAAAATTACTGCTGTTTTTACAATTAACTTTAGCTCCTTTCATTATCAAAGCTTCTGAAATTGCTTTGTGACCATTTCCAGCACTGTAATGCAGAGCTGTGAAACCTTCTTTGTTTACAGAATGAACATTAGCTCCTGCAGCTAGCAAAATGTCAACCACTTGCTGGTGACCTTCTAGTGCAGCCAGATGCAATGCCGTCTTTTGATCTGTATTTTGGGTATGAATGTCGATCCCCCTTTGGATTAAAGTCTCTACAACAGAAGTATGGCCATGCAGTGAAGCAATGTGTAATGCCGACGATCCGGTGACATTTCTGCTATCCGTCAGAGCTTCATTGTGCATCAAGAGATCGACTATATCTGCATGCCCACGCGCAGCAGCAAGGAGAATTGGGGTGAGGTCACCATTTGTTCTAGCATTAACATTGGCGTTGTGTTGCAAGAGTAGACCTACGATAAATGCATCGCCATTGAAAACAGCTATGTGCAAAGGGGTGTAATTGTGCTTCAAATCACCGTTATTGATACACGCACTCTCTTCCAAGAGGATCTTGACTACTTCTTTGTGATTATTTTTCACTGCACAAAATAATGGAGAAATACCCTCGGAGTCTATGAGGTTGACACGAGCCCCCCTCTCTAGCAGAACGTTCACGACTTCCGTATGACCACGGAATGCTGCCATAATTAATGGAGACTTGCCTACGTCATCCTTTGCATTGACATCAGCTCCATTTAGCAGCAAGTACTTTATCGTATCCATATTATCAAATTTTACGGCTAGGTGAAGAGGAGTCCAGCCCGTTCCAGAAGTTTTTTCATCCACAGTAGTAGCTTTCACGAAAAGGATTTTGACCACATCCAAATAATTGAACAGCACAGCAGTATGCAAAGGAGAATGTCCCAAGTAATCTTTGATAGTTGTTTCGGCTCCCAGTGAAAGTAATGTCATAACAGTTTTCTTGTGGCCATTTTTGGAAGCCAGGTGTAATGGTGTCCTTCCAGCATCATCAATTTGATTAATTGCATTTCCAAATTCTTTCACTAAGAATTCCACAGTGACATCTCTTCCAAAGGTTGCGGCTACGTGCGTGGCAGTTTGACCATCGATATCTCTAACTTCAGTGCTAATCATTTGTTTAGTTAAAAATTTGACAGTTTCAATATTAGGTCCCCGCGCAGCATAGTGTAGCGTGGATGACAAATCTCTATTTCTTGAACATATGTCAGCTCCTTCCACGATTCCTAATGCGAATTTGTCAAAGTTCCCGTCAAGCAGAGACTTCCACATTTCCTTCTGTTTGTCAAGAATACACAAGCCCCGTTCGTATCTCTGTCTCAATTGTGTGATATTGTGTTTTAAAACATTCCCTATTTTACAGTTTAGTAAAAAGTCTTTGCTTTCTGTAAGTTTCACAGCATTAAGAAGCACAGCAGACCAAGCGTCAGATGGCAGAATGTCTAACAAGGTGTTCTCATGAGCCAAGTGGTTGCGCAAGCACTTACCGCTCAACAGAGGCATGGCCCCGTCTAGATACAGCACATTGTTGGGAACACACTTGGAGCTATCTAATAGGGACATGACATCCAGCACAAGCGCTTCTACCATAAATCTGTTTGTATTCTTATCTTTATAGAGTAATGAAAGATGTTCATATAACTGGCCACACATTCTGTCAGTTCCGATGATATTCCTTAGTTCAGTTATTTTCCGAGTGAGTTGTTCACCAATTATCTCGTTGCTGTTTTTAACACTGTCGCATTTTTTTCCTTTGTTTTCTTTTGTGTTGGTTTTATTCAAAAATGTTTGTCGCCTAAAATCATCAATACATTTAATATCACTCTTGTCAAATGATCCAGTGCATATTATTCTCAATATGGCAACATTTAGTTCGAAAGCAATCACTGGATTAATTCGCAAAGAGACACTGTTATGTAATTTGAGTAATAGATCAGCTAGCATAAAATCATGTTTATTTATTTCCAGACTATTTTTTGGAGATGTAAAATTTTTTAGGGTACTATAAGCTATATTTTTCATAAAACTTATCAAAATGCCATCAGTTTTTGTGTTATGGCCATAATTGGAAGAATACAAAAGACCTAATTTATTAAAAATAGTATAGTCCTCCTCTGTTAATCCATGATGCAACTTAAGTTGGTCGAGGGCATCATGTATGTCAGTAACCAGTTTCTTCTCGTATGGAGTTTGATCTTCTATGTTTCTAATAAGATCTGTGAGCTCTTGGTGATATTTTGTAACAGTATCTGTTTCTTGGACATCCTCAATGCAAACATTGCGAAAGAAATTTGCAATTTCGTGAAGTTCATCTACATTATCACTACTTACAAGCGTGGTCAGCATACTCTTTAATTTATCCACTTTTTTGGAGTTTGTTATGTCAATAATGACAGACGCAATCTTTTTAATATCATTTTGAATGTTAGAATACGGTACAGAGTCTTCTGACTCTAGGTGTGGATGAGATAGAGAGTTGCGCAAGTCTTGTAGGACTTGCCTGGTTTCTTTGGGTGCAGAGAAGAGGAGAAGATCACTCACGGCTGGGGAGAGCTTGGGGCTATCCAATGTGTTCTTCAGATGTTCTCCCGTCACCTGGAGGGCTCTCTTGATAGTCAACTGGCCGAGTCTAGAAGCAGGGTCTGCCAGCAAAGCCACATCTAGATAAGTCTTCATGATGTGGAGCGAGGTAACGTCTCGCACCTCCTTATAGTCAGCGTACAAGTGCGGGTATCTGTTGATGATGGCAGCGACAATATCCTCGCGGTTTCTTCTCACCGAGTTCCTAAGCTTCTTAACATCTGAAGACCTGATGTGTTCCTCCAACTCTTGCAGGGCAGAGGCAAACTTTACCAATTCCTTCAGTAACCTCTCTTTCTTCAGTACGGACAGATAGAATAAATTCAATTCTTGGCGCCGAATGTGGGCGGATATAAAGCTCACCAAACAGAACTCCATTTCTTCCCAGGGCAAAATATTGTATGTGGACTTCAATAGATTTTTCAATATGTAGATATTCTGAGCTATAAACTTGGCCATGTATAAAAAGTGACTGTCCACTTCTGTATAAGTTTTAACTTGCGTTATATTTTCCAGAAGCAGTTGGACGCGTCCTTGGATATCAGCTATGGAAGTGTCAGGAAGTGCTCCGTCGCCTTTGGAGAAGAAACGTAGATCGAGCAACTTGTATTGGACAAAGAGATGCATTTCCTCTGACAAGAGGACTTTGATCAAAATTAATTCCTCGTAAGATTCGGAGATGAGTTGCTCCGAGAGTTCAGGGGTTACTGACCCGAGGAGTGTGCGGAGGAGCTCCACATTGCTGGAGCGGATGGCGTAATAGACAGAGCAGTGTCCTTCATATTCCTGCTCCATTGAACACTGTTGGGGAACATCAACAACTGCACCATCAGAGATGTCGTCCTCCAATAACAAGTTCAATAAGTCAGGCCTGTTGTGCTTGCAAGCCAAGGTGATGAAGGGGAAGGAGGGAGAGTCCATCCCCCGGAGCCGTCTCAGGTCTGCGCGGGACCGGCAGGCCAGAAGAGCTGACACTTGATGACTCTTATCAGCTTCCATTGTCAGTCACACTACCAGTACACTTTAACGAAATCACACCAAGTTATACCTAGTAGTGCAAGCACCACTGAAAAACACTGCACAATAATAGATACACTTAATGAAAGTTTTGTTATATTTGTAATGTTTTATCCGTTAGCGCCGAACTTTGTGTGAAATCCGAAAAGACCATAATATTATAATATAACAACCACAATATTTCTTTACCATTTTATTATTAAATAATCGCAGAAGTACGGACGCGATGAAGACTTTGCGCCAAAGAGCCAAACCTGAATAAACCAGTCAAACCGCTAATATGCTCCGACTCCTCTGCAGTGGCGGATTTGCAGTCAGGTCCAGGCCATGATGTAGTAAACACAGCCGGCCCCTTTCTCAGTACCCATCACACCTATAGACTACATAATGAGTTTACTTCATTGTCAACTTTTAACGAAATCGATTCAGAAATTTTGTTAGGTAACTAAAATAGCTGCTAGATTGTAATACTTTCTAAGGTTTCAAGGATAATTACACGTTTAAATAAAACATTTAAAACGGTTTTAGGTTTTATTTATTAAACTAGTTTAACTACAGGTGTATTCTCATACAATATATAATAAGTGTTTCACAATGTCTGCACTTGAGCGCAGCAAAATCATCAGTTAAATCAGCAATCCAATTTTCTTAAAAATCTGCTTCTATGATGCAAGATCGTTTAACCTTTGCTCCGTCATTGCTGTGCGTAAATAATTTTTAACTCGTCGCAAGCAAGAAAACAATAGTACCCTTTACACATAGAGTTCGGAGCGGGACGTGCCCCGCGCCACTTCAGGTCGCCGCGCAGAAAAGTCTCACAGTGAACTGGGCTGTAAACCGTTAAGGCCCGTTTATATTAGGAATAAGCGATAAGAATAGGCCCGGGCCGTAATCCGTAATCCGTAATATTTTAGATGGTCGTTTATAATTGGAATAGGAATAGAATAGAATATGCCCATAGAAGTGACAATGCCGCTATCACTTGTCTATGTCAACTGTCAAGCGGGAGATTATATTAGATTATAAGAGATGTTCATTACTATTTATTAGATCACTTTCGTCTTCAGCGAATATAAATTTAAATTCGGTAAAGTATTTATTAACTCCGCGTAAATATTTGTTCACAAAATTATTATTCAACTAAAGTGAATTGTAGATACCATAGAGTATTGATCGAAAATACGTAAATCTCAGCATATATCTAAGCTTTCTGTAATCCATAACCGTAAAAGATAAAGTTGAACCATCTTTTCGGTTATGGAAAATTATTAAAGATTATTGCCATCTATTATAAACGGTTACACAGGTTTCCTATCTTCCAACTTTTACGGCCTAGGGCTTATCGAATACGGATTACAGACTATTCCTAATATAAACGGGCCTTTATCTTACTTTCGGTCTTTACTTTTCTGCGCGGCGGCCTGAAGTGGCGCGGGGCACGTCCCGCTCCGAACTCTGTGTGTAAAGGGTACTAATCGTTCTCCAGAACAGTTACTGGAGGGAGTTACAAGTTTTAATAATTCATTTTCCGGTAATTTCGCGTCCAAGATGTTATTTAACGCTTTCATATTTAATGTAAATTCTAAAACTGACGTGTCTTTTGGTGGTCTCATATTAAATAGTTTTATTTTCAAGTCTGTCTGTAAATCATTGGCTTCAAACTGCTTTATTAATAAACGCGATAACTCCTCCCACTCCAAGTCTTCGCGATAAATCGATCTGAACCATAATAAGGCAAGGCCATCTAATAATTCTGGGAAAACGCGTACTAAATTTACGTGCGAGACATTCCTTGTTCTACACTTCTCGTTTAAGAAGGAGGAATTCCCTAACATTTGATTTCCCATTACACACACACACGAAGAGCAATATCCGCGTTTGGGTAAATGGTTTGAAGACCTTCAGTTCGAAACCATTTCAACAAACTGACAGCACTGTTTCGATCCTCATTTTTTACACTGCAGTGAGCACGAAAATGGAGACATTCTTCTGAAAAATTGTCTTCTAAGTCAGTAGAATAAACCGTTTGCAATGTTTTGGCCGACTTCAGACGTTAGTAATAATTTATAAGCATCCTGTCGTTTTTTGAGTTCTTCTGACAATGTATCAATTATTACCAAAAAGTAGTGATTCTGAAATTTTCGCGACCGTTCTTTTGTTATCATTTCGCGACCGTTTATTTCTTGTTATCATCAGTGACTCTGCATGATTGGCCGCCCCTAATATCTGGCCGCCCTAGGCCCAGGCCTACTTGGCGTTAGGGCAAATCCGCCACTGCTCCTCTGCATAAAAAAACCGGTTCCATGCCAACTGAGAATAAAGTCAACTCAATACCTCCTTGAAAAGTTATTAAAAGCTATGAACAAATAATTTTAAATTAGCCGATAACCCTAACCCAACCTATTTAACCAATTTTTTGTATATTTTTTTTATCACTCTAAATGACTTATTTGAGATGGTTCTGAGTTGGTTTCATTTCGAGTTGTCCGGTCACCAAATAAACCAGTCATCTCTGACTGAGACTGTCAAAAGCTTAAACCCCCGTTAGCCCGTTAAGGGGGTATCTAGTCTAGAAGCATGAATTTTAGGTATTTTTTCAGGTGCAATTAAAAAAAAACAATTATATTTTTATCAGCCATTACTTTACCAAATATTTATTAAACATTAAAGTAAACATAAAAACAAAAATCTAACTAAAAAATTCAAAATTCAAAAAGTTACAGGATGTTGAAGTGGGGGTCTCATAAAAATGGTGCGCCCTGGTTAACACGATTGAGTAATCAGAAAAAAATTCTTATTTAATTAAATGAAGACAATATAAGCGAAACTCAATCGAAAATCTGAAAACAGAAAAATCAGAAAAAGATATTGACACCTCTGGGTCTCGAACCCAGTCCAAGGGGGCGGCTGTCTGAAATAAAGACAATTTTTTACCCGTTTTTTTGATTTTTCGGAATTTTTAAAAAATAGCGAAATTTGAATTTTTTTTATAATTATGGTAGGGGCAATAGAGTAAAAGAAAGTTCACACTAAATTTCAAGGAAATTGGTTTACAAGAACTTGAGATATTTATTTATTTACGCCTATTTAGGCTTTTACATATACATAACATAGTTGATTCGTTTACTTCTTATACATTTGCAGCCTCGAGTGGGGTACCACAGGGATCTCATTTGGGCCCGATATTATTTTGCTTATTCATAAATGATATAGTTAATATTTTTAGTAATGTTAAAGTCCTATTATTTGCTGATGATCTGAAGATTTACAGAACAATTAGAAACGATGACGATCGCGCCATTCTGCAGTTAAACCTGAACAAACTATGCGCGTGGTGTTCTGTCAATGATTTACAACTAGATATTGGTAAATGCCAGATTATTAGTTTTTACAAAGGTAAAAATCCTTTTAACTTTTCTTATGATATGAATGGTGTTAATCTTCTTCGTGTATCGCAGATTCGTGATCTTGGTGTTATATTCCACGAGAGTCTACAGTTCAATGTACACATCGATGAAATAACAAGCGATGCAATGAGAATACTAGGTTTTATCTTGAGAATGGGGGCAAATTTTAAAAGTATGTTAACATTAAAACATCTGTATTGCTCACTAGTACGAAGCAGATTAGAATACAATTCCTCTGTTTGGTCACCATACTACAATGTTCATTCTCAATCATTGGAAAAGGTACAAAACAAATTTCTTCGGTACATCAATTTTAAAATGAAAATTCCAATCGAATTTATAAATTATAATTACTTACGCGCTGAAACCAGACTTCTTAAATTATCAGATAGAAGAGTGTTAATTGATTTATTATTTTTATACAAAATTATAAAATCTTTAATTGACAGCCCTAATTTGTTGGAACTAATTTGCATTAGCATACCCGCTAGACAAACTCGTAGTAAAGATATTTTTAAATGCAACAATAAACTTAACACTAATTACTCTATGTACTCACCAATTCCAAGAATCCATAACCTTGCGAATAAATACTGCGAATCTATAGATATATTTAGTATTGACAGTTTTGAATGTTTCAAAAATCAATTAATCTCGATTCTATCTGCTAATAATTAACTTTTATTATTTTTTTGTTTTTCTCATAAAATAATTTCCCATCTAAACCTCACCAGTAAAATGTATACTTACTTTATAATATTTTTGCGGTTCTATTTACACTTTGTTCTATGCCAGGTCTTATTATTAATAATTTGTATAAATATTTAAAGCTGAATTGTTTTAGTTTTTTGTAAGTACAACTTGTACTATTTTATTTCTTTTCTTTTTTATGTTGTAATATTCTTTTACCTAACGGTCGATTGCATTCATATTTATTCTGTTTTATTGATTATGTAATACATGTAATTAATATTGTTAATTATATATTTGCTTCTTTTCTTGTAAAAGCCCACTAGGGCGTTAATAAATATAAAATAAATAAATAACAATATTTACAAAATTATACTCGTAAATAGTGCAGGAAACGACTATTTAAAACATTTACAGAAAAATAAATATAAAGCAAGAATATTATTGAATTTGATCCACACAGTATGTAGGTACAAAATATAAAAAAACCAAAATAGTTTTTTGTTTTTCTTTCAGCCAACAAAATACTGTTAATATGTTAGTCAATTTATATGAATTTATCAAAATATTCCCCTACTTGATGAAAAAAACAATAAGGTATGCTTATATATTAAAATTGATGTACTAAAAATATCAACAACATCGGAGTATTTGTTTCCTAGCTGTTGAATCCGTCGCATAGGAGTGTAATATTGGGAAGTTGATGAAGATATCGTGTCAACCGTCTCCAAAAAAGGAGTTTTAAGAAAAATGCGTTTAAATTTTTGTTCTATTCAGATTCTGGTTAGATTCAGTCTAAACCGCGACCTTAAAATGGTTATGACTTTTAAAATAATGCTTATTTCGAAAAATCCTTTTAAGGAGATATTTTTGAAAATTTAAACATTGGAAATATGAAGAAAAAAAAAGATTGTTTTTCTAGACTAGAATACTGCCTCAAAGTCCAAATTCACTACTCGCGAGGTTAAATCGACTGCGATAGTGTAGCAACGAACTTAACTTCGCTTCGTACAACTTCGCTTCTAGTCCGACTTCGAATATTTTTTTTTTTTTAAACTTTTTTTTAAAAGAAAGACAAACATTCCCGGGTTACGAATAACCCAACAATGTTTGAAAATCTCCTACTACCACCACAGAAAGCCGAAAATGTTGCTTGTGTTGTGATGGAGGACTTAGCCGGCCGAGGAATCGAACACGGGACGCCCGGGTGGGACCCAAACGCGATGCCCACTCAACCACTGACCGGTCGTAATTGTCGGTAAATGCGCCCGAGTCAGAGGACCCGAAGTTTTTCATAGTTCGAACACGATGCGTCCGACTAAAAGACTCTTGACATCGCCCGACTCAAGTATCTGATTCATTTGGTCGTGCCATGTCTTTCTTGGGCGACCCCAACTGCTTCTTCTAACCATTCACATATGCCTTATATATTCTTCTTACACTACTTTCTTCATTCATTCGCTCTACATGCCTAAACCATCTGAGAGTCCCTTTCTTAATCTTACTCAATACTATTAGCCTTGCATTCTTTGCGGATCTTCACATTTCTCACACGATCATACATGGTTTTACCACACATACGTGTCAGGGATCTCATTTCTACATCACTCAGTCTACTTTCATCCTTTCTCTGCCAGTTCCATGCCTCACTGCCATTAATCAGGGTAGGTACTAGCACTCCATTATGGACGGCTAGCTTCGTTTCTTTTGACAGTTTTTTGTTGTCGCCAACAGCGTTCAGTCCTCCATTAATGGAGTTACCGGCATTTACCCTTCTTCCGATATCTCTATCAGTCTTCCCATTTCTTGTAAACATACTTCCAAAATACACAAACTCATCCACCTGCTCCAAGTAATCATCATTCACAACTATGTTGCACATTGTTTTAAATCTATCTTTTAATAAACCTTTTGTATAAATAACCTGTTTTTAAACAATTTTATTACAATCCTTGTTTCATTATTATGATTTACCCTTTAATATATGTACTTTTTTTAATTCCTTGATTTTTCCCTGTTTGATCATCCAGTTTGTGTTCTGATTATTTACAAAAAGTTGTATTTGTAGTCATTTTACTACTCAGCTTACTTCAGTCCCCGACCCCCGTTAGTATATTTATGGTCCCCGTCTCTATAATCTTAATATATATATTTCTTATGTCCGTGTGTATGTCACTGAACTTCTCCTAAACGGCTGGACCGATTTTGATGAAATTTTTTGTGTGGGTTCAAGGGGATTCGAGAATGGTTTAGATTCACAATTTGGTCCACTGGAAAATGTTCTTTTAATTATTTTTTTATTTCTAAGGAGTTGTTGATTTTGTTCAATGTTTTACATTAAACATTTGTTCAATGTTTTACATTGGATCCGGCAGACTGCGCTACCATCGCAGTATCGAATATTCAATATTATTCTATTTTAATTTTAGTTTGTCCCGACAGTTGTGTACAGGACAACGTCTCGTAATACGTTCCTTATAGAGTGATAAAAAAAATATATAAAAAAATTGGTTAAAGAGGTTACGACGAATTTTCTGCAGAAAAATATATATTTTTTGAGGACGCGGAGCCGTTGTAAATGCATTTTTATAACCCGATCACGTTTGATATTCCAAACGTCGACGCGTCGTCGTTGGTGGTAGGTAGTAGACGTGGGCAAAATTGAATGAATGAATTAAATGAATAAATTCAATCTTGTAACATACTCGATCTGATTCTCATTTTCAAAAGGAATTAAATCTTCATTCCTTACAATTGGCCTTGCATCCCACGATTTTTTAACAGCACCATATTTCTTTTTATTTCTATTTATTTATTTTACAGTTAAATTATTTCACTTTATATTGAGGTAAGAAAATAATATTGTGCTCTGTAATATTGCAGTGTTTCGTAGGAATTTTGTAAAATATTATTCTGGATATTTGCTGCGCGGACAGGCAGGTAGGTACAATATAGGCGGCGCGCCGCGAAATGCCTATCACGTGTAGTATCCCGCGCAGTAAATCCATAAAAAATAAACCCGCAGGCCAGAGAGTCAAGTCCCCCAGCCCAAGCGACAAAACCGCCAACCGACAAAGCTGCGAGTCAGTCAAGAGCCAAGTAATTCCGAGTTCCATGTCACGTCTCTTTCACAGTCGTCCCACAAGTCTCACTTATTCAAGAATTAATAATTTTATTCCTTATTCATTTGTGTCGTCATATTCCTAAAGGTCTCTGTGGACCGTAGCGCTCAATCCCAATCTCTATTTCACTTACTCAAGGAATCAAAACATTTGTTTCTTATTCAGTTGTGACGTCTTCGTCTCAAATCCTATGTCCCATGTATCGAGTCGATCTGGCCGGACAACTCAGGTCCGTTGAAGATTAAATAGGTCCGCGGAATGCAAGTTATTCAAGTCACTGCAAGACAAAAGACACTTATTAAAAGATTTTTCTGTTTCCAGATTTTCGATTGAGTTTCGCTCATAATGTCTTCATTTAATTAAATATTACAGAAAGATTCTTGCTTGATGGGTTTTTTTTTTTTTGAATTCATTGAATTAAAGGAATGAATAAAATGAATCAATTCAAAAGGCCGGATGAATCAGACTGAATCGATTCAGTCCTGGGAATGAATCTGCCCATGTCTAGTAGGTAGTACGTGCGTAGCGTCACAATGACTCCACGTTGGCTACAAAATGGCTGGCACCTGGCACACAGTGGTCACAGTAACAAATTATTTAGTTCATAGATTCATTTCAATCAGAGGCATTTTCAGAACCGCCCGGCGCCCATATCTATCTGGATCAGTCTAATGAATTTTAATCCAAAAATCAAACTGCACATCAAAACTCTTCAATGATACAGGGTCATTCCGCCGTTTCGTTCAAATTTGCCTGTTTCCGCGGAATTTTTTTTTGCGTTTTTACTAGGTATATATTTTTATAGAAATGGGTTTCTGTACATAACAGAAGTAGAGAGGTGAAAAGTGCACCTTTGTACGACACTTAGATATTTTTATAGAAATGGGTTTCTGTACATAACAGAAGTAGAGAGGTGAAAAGTGCACCTTTGTACGACACTTAGATATTTTTATAGAAATGGGTTTCTGTACATAACAGAAGTAGAGAGGTGAAAAGTGCACCTTTGTACGACACTTAGATATTTTTATAGAAATGGGTTTCTGTACATAACAGAAGTAGAGAGGTGAAAAGTGCACCTTTGTACGACACTTAGATATTTTTATAGAAATGGGTTTCTGTACATAACAGAAGTAGAGAGGTGAAAAGTGCACCTTTGTACGACACTTAGATACGAAGAAAATTGATGGAAGGTAATGAAGGTGTGGATGGTAAGAAAAACTGTTGGATGGTAATTTATAAATTTGGATGGTAACGAAGTTTGGTAATTTGGTAATATAATATTAATAGATGGTAGTGAACATGTTCAAGGTTCTTAAAATTTCTGTGAATAATGATATATGAATTAAAATTGAATAATAAAATGGATTCCAAATCATGCCAAGTATCATTTGAACTGAGGTGATGAGCGGATTAGGAAAAGGAAGAAAAACCTATTAAAGTGAAAACCTTAATGCTTTATTCAGACTTTTGAGCATTGGAGACAAGAAATACAATTTTTTCATACGTAATAATCAGTTCTGCTTACTTATGCTTTTCATATATTTGTATGAAGTAATGAACAAAATATCAAAATACAAATGAAGAAAATGCAGCTGCAACATCATAGGCACCAAACCCAATACAACAAAAATTTCCCTACTTATACTTCTAACCATGAAATTATAAGAAGTAGTCAAATTCTTTATAATTCAGTTTTATAAGTAGGTATTGGACACAAAAAATACAAAATGTTCACATGCCTAAGCAAACATTGTAATATTTGAAAAATAGAAACATTTGAGTAGGTATTAAAAATAAGAAAAGATCAGAACTCAATTGTAATGCAGTTAAAAAAACATCATAGACACTATGCGTGGGAATTCCCGAGTTTTGGGAAACTGCTGTTTTGATTAATTGAAATCAGGATCTTCTACTCTTGGGGATCGGATGAACTTCTCGAACTCACATTGATCGAAAGGATTGAATTCTTGGGTACTATTTTTATAGAAGGAATAATGCTGATATTCGAACGGGACATTTGAGAGAGTATTTTCACTTAACATTTCTTTTATATAGTTTTAGCAGGTTTTATTTATTTATTTATTTAAAATTTACGGCACAAAGTGCCATTTACAAGCTTGTGTATATTTAATTACAGTCATAGTATACAGGCATTAAAAATAAACAATAATATCAAAAAATCATTATGTAGTGACCTCGTTAACGTATAATTGGCTGAAATGTTCGATCATTTTGGTGTTGAAGCAATAATATCGTCCAAAAACATGGAGCCGTCGAATTTGCTCAATATTATTAAAAATAGTAGGCGAGACAATTTGTAGACTTAAGTTTTCGATAATCATGTCAACTGTAACATCTATATGGGCTTTGTCATTTTCTACATTTATTACTCCCATGTGTTTGCGGTGCTTACATGACAGATTGCTGTGTTGGCAACTGAAACAGCCGCTTTTTTTAAAACCTTTTTTTTTAATCCTCGAGACAGCGATTCACTGAACAACAATGTCTTTTTTACATCTTCGACTTTATTCATTGGAATGTCTTTAGCCACGTCGTTTACTTTTTTCTCTACTGTATCTTCGATTGCAGTGTTTGCGTTTTGTAACTGCAACGCCTCCAAATTCTTTTGTTCGTTGCTTTTTCTCTTTCTTAAGTTTGCTTATCTCGTCCTGTAACTTGTTAATGATTTTCATAGACCTGTACTTTTTCTCACTTATTTCTAGTTTTCACCCTTCAAAGGGTGTTCTAGGCCATCATTTCAAATTACAGAGAAAGGAAAGGTGAATTTATATATTAATTATTAATCTGTACCTTAATTTTCTAACATTCGTAAGATCACGCATGTATTTTTGAGTGATTCGTTATTCATTCTCGACTGCGAGGGGGTCAGGATCTAGACTTTCTTGCACATTATTGGGTTGCGCACTTGAAGTGAAATGACACAAAACTGCGCTATACAAATGTAACGTTATTATTATTATTACTTCCTTAACATTGTCACTAATTGGAGGCATATTTTCTACTATAATCGTTTCTATTTTACGCTGCTTCTCTTTTTTCTTCAAATAATTTAGAGGGTTCTTTCGCCATCTTCGTCTTTGCTCTATCTGGGCTCTTTCTTCATATCTTTAATGTTGCAACTCTTTTTTTTGCGCTTTTCGCTTAGTGTATCTGTTTTTTTCTTTCGCTTTCTGAAGACTGTATAGTTCCGGATTATTTTTAATCTCTGCATATTTTTGTTGCTTACGTAACCTGCACTTGGATAGCTTTTCTTCGTTTTTCCGTAATTACCGCTTTCGCGGAAGTCGATGACGATTTTCTCTGGACAAAATCAAAATATCAATTCTTTCTATGATACAATAGCTTTAAAAATAAATTAAATACAAATAAATATGCATAATTAGTTGTATATTCAGGTTTATTAATGAAAGTAGTGATTTTACTAGTGTAAACTGTTTTTATTTGTAGATCAATTTACCGGTCCCTCATTTACAAGGGGAAGGTAATGAAATTTGAGAATGTTCTTTGTATATCATAAAGTAATTAAGTAACAAATGCCTAATCCGGTAAATACTAGTTTTTCCTTTTTTAAATAGCTACATTTTTCAATAAAATTTTCTTGAAAAACATTCATTTTCATAAGACTTTTTTGCGAGAACATGCGATTTGAACGAAACCGCGGAATGACCCATATGTATATTTTTACGCAGCAAAGCGTTTATTGGTCAAATCATATGTACCTATAGTTTCATATCAGTGATCGATGAACCGGTGGATGCAATTTTTAGCCATAAGTTGTTATAACGGTTTGTCTACTTTGTAGCTGGAAGTAAGATTGTAGAAATATATTATGAGTTTGTACAGAGCGCCTTTGAGGTGATTTTTTTACAAAAACGGCGTTATAAAAATCATCCAAATATTATTATTATTTATGATTGCGTGAGAAATGTAGAGATCCGCAAAGAATGCAAGGCTGATAGTATTGAGTAAGATTAAGAAAGGGACTCTCAGATGGTTTGGGCATGTAGAGCGAATGAATGAAGATAGTGCAAGAAGAATATATGACGCATATGTGAATGGTTAGAAGAAACAGTTGGGGACGCCCGAGGAAGACATGGCACGATCAAGTGAATCAGATACTTGCATCGGGCCACGTCAGGAGTTAGAATAGTACGTATGAGTCGATGTGTGAGTGTGAATGAGGCAAAGAGTGTGTGTCAAGACCGAGTTGTTTGGCGGTCCATCCTATCAGCCTACCCCTGTGGGGAAACGGCGTGATGGTTAGTTATTCTTGTTTTTCCTGTTTTTAATAAAATATTAAAACGTTGAATTGAGTTTTTCATTTTTCTGTTGAAACCAGAGAAATGTCAAAGTGGATATTATCGTAGGAAAGCTAAATCTTATTTGAAATTGTTCTTCCCTTTTTGAAGGGATTGAAATTTCAAGTAATTTTAGGTTATTTTTAAGACAGTTGGTTTCTTCGTAGGGCAACTGGTTTCAATCTGACAAAACTCTGTCCGGAAAAAAATGAGCTGTAAAGAAAAGTAAGCTCATTTTCTCAAGGCAGCAATCCGTCAAATGCAGCTCTGTTGCTCTGGAGAACATTTTGACATTTCATTTTATTTTAAAAATAATATTTTAGGCTAATGAATTGGGTAGGTACTAAAAGAGAATTGTATTGTCTATGGTCAAGCATTTTTTTTACTTCCTCTTTTCTCGTCTATGGCACGTGTGACGTCGTTAACCATAGATATAAATCTATGTCGTTAACACACGGCGAAAAAGAAAGTCGACAAATACTGGCATATCTATGGTTAAATAGCGTTGACACTTTGTCGTGGGTGGTTTGGTATATTTATGACTTTGTCCATACAAAAGCACGAAGTTATCAATCTAAAATAGTACCCTTTACACACAGAGTTCGGAGCGGGACGTGCCCCGCGCCACTTCAGGCCGCCGCGCAGAAAAGTCTCACAGTGAACTGCACTGCAAAACGTTATCCTACTTTTGGTCTTTACTTTTCTGCGCGGCGGCCTGAAGTGGCGTGGGGCACGACCCGCTCCGAACTCTGTATGTAAAGGGTACTATTGAGAGAAGCATTCTCAAATTCCCTTTCGCGTGGCCTTCCCCGATCTTTTTTAGTACCTTGTGGCCATAGGTATGTTTTTAGGTTTTCACGGCCAAAAAGTATTTTTGTTATTGTTTTTGGGGTGTTATGCCGTGTTTCGCTACCTCCTTCTTTAGCCAACGTTTCGGACAGCGTTACAGTGTCCATCATCAGGGCAGATGAGTGATCTCATCTGCCTTGTGGCCATAGATTTATATTTAACTGGATGGATGACTCGAGCAAATTGGCCGGTCTTCCGGTTTCGACGGAGGCCATCTTTAAAGAGGTCAAAAGATACGAGAACTCAGGGAACTTCTAAGGGGGAACTCGCAAATCCCAAGTTTTTTGTCACTAAAAAATGTTATTAAACATTTCCTTTCTGTTTTCAGTTGTGTTGCATAATGAATTGTAATAAAGTCAAACTGCGACTTTGTATATTTTGCATAAATAAATCGCAATATGTTTAAAAAAAGGATCCTTGGAACAACTTTATTTATGGAAGATTCTAAGTAAAGTTCAATAATGAAACTTCATTCAGGGCATCACAAGTCATGCAGTTCTACATTGTTTTATAACTTTTGTGATAATCTTACATTGTCTTAGATCAGTAACACTGGTGTAGAATAAATCGTAATATACATATTTAAAAAAGGATCCTTTAAACAATTTATTTATGGAAGATTCTAAGTAAAGTTCAATAATGAAACTTCATTCAGGGCATCACAAGTCATGCAGTTCTACATTGTTTTATAACTATTGTGATAATCTTACATTGTCTTGATGTGGTAGGTAATATAATATGTCGAGACAAAAAAAAACTACAGGATTTAATAGATGTATCATTTTTATTTCTTACAAAATTACAATATTTATTATCAGAACGTACAAGCAGTGAATGTATTCAAAAGCAAGAAAAAAAAAACAGTCATACATAATATAGGGTAAAAATAATAAAAAAAGATTGAACATTTACATAACTTATATACAGACAATTTTACGTCTAGTTTTTTAGTCTACGGGAAGGGATGTTGAACAAGGATGAGTTGTAATAGAGTAGGTGTGTCAGTAATAGTGTTGATACTTTTGAATACCTAAATTAGACTCCAGAGTATTTTCTACGTTTTTCTAAAGAAATGTTTTAATATTATTTATGTTATTATATGAAAAGATATCCCACTTTGCTGTACCGATTAGTACAATTATACGAAGAGCACGATAAAACCTTGGCTCTGTGACTGTCCCGCGTTGTAACACTACCACAGCCCAACAATACTATAAATATATTGGAGTGAAATGGTTTAACCAGTTACCTGTTAATCTAAGATTGGAAACTAATTATAAAAAATTCAAAAAATCAATAAAAACACATTATTATGACTACATCTTATAATACTACTCATCACAATTGTAGTAACGGATATCCTTTTTCTCTTTTTATTTTTCTCCTTTCTTTTGTTTTACACATAAAAAAAAAATTACTATTTTTTTCTTTGTTAAATTGTACTTTACATTCGTTTTCTCCGCATTTTTCACACGAGCTCTGCTCAAAAAAAAGGTGTAATACTTATTAATTAATGTATTTTTAAAAGAAAAACTTTATTTAATTTATAAAAAACCATGTAAACTCTGTACCATTATATTCAATAAAAAAAAAAAAAACCATTTTGTTAATATTAATGTAACGTCGAACAGAGTAAACTTCAAACAAGACGGCTGCTAACATAGATATGGCCTGCTGGCCGCTTCTTTTGCCCGATTCAAAGATGGCGGACGTTGATTTCCGGTGGACCGCTCAAAATTTGCTTCGGCAAAAGGAGTTATCTATCCAGTTATATATACATCTATGCTTGTGGCTGTCAAGTGCAGAGTTGCCAGCGGAGAAAAAAAAACGAAAGTGCCCTTGAGGTGATAATAAAGAAAAGAAATGAAAATAAAAGCATAATAAAATTTTTTTAGTGATAAAATTAACAGAGTAATTTTTTTTTTTTTTTTAATCATTTATTCCAGATCTCGGGGAGGGTAGTGCAGTCCCACGAGTTCCATATTATACATATATAATAATCAAGTAATGATAACAAGATATAAAAAGGATACATTAAAAAAATATATTTACATGGTTACGGTAATACACGGTAATAAATAGTTCATAATATAAAACCATTGTGAATGTTACTGTAAAACTTTAACCCATGTGCTGTGAGGGTTAACTAAGAATGGTTGATATTCCTTTAATTATTGAAATATATATAATAGTACACAAAGTTGAACACATTTTTTGTTACAACTAACAACCTCATTTAAAAATGCCTCCTCTAAAATAATTATGTATCTACTAACATTTTAACAAAGTTTATCACAGACGTTCCTTGCTACATTACCCACCAAACTTTAATACCGACCTGACATTGAAGCAATAGGCGAGTTTAAGGTCAGAAAATCGGGATGCCTTCCCACCCACGCCTCTCACTGTCAAACATATTATGTTTTACGCATCTTTCTCTCACACTTACGATCAATGAAGTCGGTAAAATGACTGTACCTGCGCGAGAATGGATCATATCAAGTTCAGGTCGGCATTAAAGTTTGACATGTACTATACCTTATACGTATATCTACTGTAAAAGAATGACAAGTACTAATCTTATTTATTACGTATAGGTAACAATTATAAACTAGGGTTCTTAACTAAGTTCAAATAGAAAGTTTTACAAAGTAAATCACAATGATAGCTACCTTATACACACCTACTATTAAAGAATGACTAATATTACAATATATATATATATATAAATACAACAATATAATATAATACACCAGTGAGTTCCCGGCATGTGTTGCTATGCCACTTATTAAGAAATTGTTTCTCCATGCAAGTCCTTTTCCATTTGTCCCGTTCCCCTTCCGCCTCCCCTTCCTCTCCCGTGTCCCCTTCCCCTCTCGCCCACACTCAGCCTTCTCTCTCCCCACTCCCATCCTGAATTCCCCTCCCCCCTCCCTGATTCACCTCCCCCCTCCCAAAAAACCCCCTCCCAAGTTCCCCTTCCTCCTCCCGCATTCCATACATTCATTTCCGGTGCATTCTGTTTTCAAACAACTCGCGTGCCATCTATTGCAATTTTTTATACAAATTTCATAATGCCAGAGCTCACCAGTATATATAGAAACCATCACTGGCAGGCACACATCAAATCCCCAATGTTTCATCGCAATCGGATGTTAGCAACGCATAATATCATGATGCCAAAACTCACTATTGTGTGTACATAGTAAGAATCGCAGGCATGCGCACATGTTTCATCGAAATCGGATGAATGGTTTAGCAACGCATAGCATACATACATACATACATAGAGAGAAGCAAACATATTTTGATTTTTATATATTATATAGATAATACAATACCTTGCCCACTTGAAAATAATTTATGTATTTATTTGATATTTGAGCTGGGCTTTTACATAGATTATTACAAAAGCAATATACCTTATAAGAAAAATTCACCTTTGAAAAATCTACATAGTATACTATAGAAAATTAAACAAATCGCAATCGGATGAGCTGTTAACATAATTTCATGATGCCAGAACTCACTATTGTATATAGAAACCATCGCGGGCATGCACACATCAAATTCCCAAAGTTTCATTGCAATCGGATGAATGGTTTAGCAACGCATAGCATATATACAAACCCAGAAAAAAACATATTTTGATTTTTATGTACATAGATAGATAACGAACTTACTTAAACTTATAATAACAGAAAGAAAACTTTAAATTACATTTATAATTGCAGAAAATTAAATTTTTTTATATTAATTACTAAAAAAATGTTTTAAACCACTGCCACCGGTATGTTTCTAGTACCTGAGCTACCACATCATACTAGAATCATGTTTTGAGTAGTATTGTGACAATAATTGCTGTAACGTATACTGCAAGCCTGAGCCCAAATACGAATCTGCTTATTCTACTTATTCCATTGTTCAACTTACTTATTGACTTAACTTACTTATACCTACTCGTGTTGTGCCTGTTTGTGTCTTTCATGCTCAGTTAATTACTTATGTACTTGTTATGATACTCCTGTACAACTTACAAATGTTATATGTAAAAGACTTCAAGGCGTAAATAAATAAAATAATCTTTATTACCTATGACTCCGAGGCAGAGATAGTTTGACATCAATTGTTTGTTTTTTTTTTTTGTTGCCGGAAACCCGGGCGTTTATTTAAGTAGTAATATTATACAAAAAAAAAGTATGTAACCCGTCTCACTAGACGATGTCTGTTCTGAGACGGGTAGATAAATGTGCGTGCATGAACACATAAATACAAACATAAGCATATATATATATATATAAACATATTAATCATATAAACACATACACACAGACATAACATACATACACACATACATACACAAACGTATATGCATGCATGCAGTATACAGTTTCATAAAATCAAGAGTTTATAGCATCTAAAAACAATAACATTTCAACAAAATAATATAAAGTATTCATAAACTAGACATGCGTAAAACATAAGCAATATTAATAAGAAAGCATAAATCTCTACAAATTTAAATAATACATATATGTAAATAGAGAATCAGGATTGGACTAAGATGGGATTATTAGTAACTTGGGATGCATTCCCTTTTTTTGTGTAGTAACCATGTGCTGAAATGTTTGTAAAACCCTGTTAGGTTTTTTTGAGTCATGCAAAATGTGGTTTCTTTTAGGAATGTGTTGAAAATGAGAGGTGCAAGGTAGGATTCGTGCTTTTTGGCAAAGGTTGATTTAATTTTTGGGACAAGAAGTTGATTACGCGATTTTGCTCTTGTGTTTTGTGGGTGAGTTACGTGGCATGGTGAGGATTTTATGCAGTTAATTGGAATGATCTTTTTAATGAATAATTTCCTTATATCTAGTATGTTATTTGTAATTAGGAGATTTTCCGTTGGATGCAGATAGGGTTTTTTGAACATGATCCTAATGAATGTTTTGTGAGTTGAGTTAAGCGGCTTAATGTACTTGTCAGCGGCTCCTCCCCAAGCCGAAATACCGTAAGTTAAAAGGCTTTGACATAGAGCGTAGTAAACATTTTTTATTTGTTTTGGTGACATGATGTTTCTTATCGTTTTAAAAATGAATGATAGTTTTCGGATTTTCTTTATGAGCAAGTTAATATGACATTCCCAGTTTAATTTATGGTCCACTGTTAAGCCTAGATACTTTTTAATTAATTCAGTGTTTTTAAAAGCCCAGCAAAAAGTCTGGCAGTGCCAGTGTGGCCGTTAACCAAAGCTTGCTGGATGGGAGTTCTGTGTTCTGTATTTCTCGAGTTCAGCACCGCCGCCAAATGCCTCTCGTCTTCCTGAGGAAGCACAGTGCTGCCCCGCTCCGCCATCTCAAATACCTCATCGGTGAAACGCAACAGTCGGGTGACAGAGGGACTGCGAGAACATTGCAGAGGCGTGCGTTTGTCGCTTTTATCTCGACCGTTGTAGCACGCACCATGCTCTAACAGGTAACTCACAATATCAACGGCTCCCGTCTTAGCGGCAATGTGTACAGCTGTGGAACTTTCCACTGCAGTTTTAGCGTTGATAAACTTATGGAATGCCTTGGGTTTGGTTCTCTTTACGTTCTGCAACAAGAGACGGACCGTTTGTCCGCAAGCTCGGGTAGTGGCGAGATGCAGGGGAGTGTTCCCATTCTGTGACGCAACAGTAGCCTCAGCCCCGCTATCCAGCAACAGCTCTACAACCTCCACCGTGGCGGCAAAGTGTAATGCCGTTCTACCCTCGTTGTCCGCAGTATTCACGTTCGATCCATTCTCTATCAAACTACAAATCTCGCCCCTATTCCCTACACTTGCAGCATTTAATAAATTAAAATCGCAAGGAGGAACATAGCTAATATCTACATCCAATGTTGATTTTAAAAATTTACCCAGATTATCTAGATGTTCATCCAGATCTGTGAAATCTGGGTGGTTGTGACCAAGGATGGTAATCCTCTCTTTTAACCCAGCCTTCTGAGCCCTCAGGGCATCCGGCACATTATTCTGACGAAGATAAAGACGCGCCATAAAACTTTGAGTACGAACAGTGTCCTCGTGAGTGAGTCCCAACACATTCTTCTGAATATCAAATGTTTCCTGAAAGATTTGCAAAGCTTCGTCAAGTTTGTGTTGGTCCACAAGAGCAATTGCCATATTGCACCTAGCTACCAGAGTCTTGGAGTGATTCAAACCGTTTTGGTTTTTCCTGGCTTCATAAACAGTTTGAAACAAAGCTAAGGCTTCATGAGGCTTGCCTTGAGTTTGCAACACTCCGGCAATATTATTTTGTGCATCAAGAATGAGAGGGTGATGGGCACCTAGTGTGTTTTTATATCTTCTGTAGACTTGCGTGTACAAGCACAAGGCCTCCTCATATTTCCCCAGGGCATCAAGCGTAACCCCCGCGTTGATTTTAGTTTGTAAAAGTATCTCATGCCCCTCGCCCAGCACTTCCTGTTGCCTCGGCATAACTTCCTGTAATATATCCCAAGACTCTTTGTTCTTTCCGAGCTGGCGTAGTAATGTAGCCAGCATACTCCTGGTCTGCAGGGAGTCTGGGTGGTGAGAACCAAAAGATTCCACTCTTTTTCTATATATATCTTCGCACATGGGCAAGGCTTCAAAATATTTGGACTGTTTGTACAAGGCTAGCATTATTTTAAATTGGATGTCCAGCGTCCCTGGGTTATTCTCTCCCAATATTTGGATTCTGTCATTTAAGAGCTGTTTTAAAATATTTATGGCCTCTGTGAATCTTTCGCTCATTAACATTAAGTCAAACCTGTATAAAATGTCAGGTACATTCTCCTGTGAAACCTGCTTTAACTGGTCTATTTCGGGAAAATCATATTTCATAGCAACAACCACAAGCGTGTTGCCATCAGCGTCGCGAGCCCTCATCACCGCCTTTATGATTTCTATGTCCCTTATTTTGGTTATATCTTTAATTACCTTAACATCTCGGGTTCGAACTTTCCTGAAACAGAGTGCAACAATTTGCAGTAAATATTTTATATCTTTTTGTGCAGCAAAATCCAACGGAGTCTTCTTATTGTCAGCTTTGAGGTTGTGTGCTGCACCATTTTTCAACAAAGATTGAACTATTCCTGGATGAGAGTATTTGGATGCGTAATGCAGAGGAGCATTGCCGCCCTCTCCGACGGTATTGGGATTGGCTTTGCTCTTTAACAAAATGTCACATACCTCCTGAAAGCCTCCCCGGGAGGCGATATGTAATAGTGTTGAATTTTCAGAACTCTTCACATCTACATAATGTGCCAAGTCTTCAACCAAAATGTCAACGGCTAAAACATTGTTTTCTTTGACGGCCTTAAATAGTTTTCCAATTGACTCTAAAACTTGTTTAATATCTTGATTTTTAGCCAAAGCTGAAGGGGTTCTTCCGAAGTTGTCCGTGGCATCATAAACTGCACCGCTATGTAATAACAACTTGACCATCTCTGTGTCTCCCAGTTCGGCAGACCAGTGAATAGGCATGGAGCCATTTAAATTGGTGGAATCAATATCGACATGTTTGTCTATTAAGAATTGAGCCACAACTAGTTGCCTTTTTATGGCGACGCAATGCATCAGGCTACAGTCAGTGAATCCCAGATCATAAATACTCATCCCAAGCTCCAGGAAGAAGGCCAAGATGTTGCGGTGGCCATGCATAGCGGCTACGTGGATTGGTTTATAATCTTGTTTGTTTCTGACATTTATGTCTGCTCCTCGTTCTACCAAGAGTATTGTTATTTCAAGATTACCCGCTTGAGCTGCTATATGAAGTAACGTCCTGTTTTCAGGACCTCTCTCATTAATCCTAACACCCTCTTGTTGCAACAGTATTGAGGTATTTCGAATTTGGGCATTACCAACTGCCAGCTCTAGCGGCGTTCTATTCTTCGAATCTCTGATATTGGAGTTTGCTCCCCAGTGGAGTAACCTTTCCATAACATCTGGCTTATTCACATTGATTGCGTGAAACAGTGGAGATAAATTAGGATCTGCGGGATTGACATTGGCTCCATTTTCCAGTAAAACTTCAACAAACTCTGTATGTCCGTACGACATTGCTTTGAATAAAGGTGACAGGTCTTGTAAGCAATCTGCAACTTTAATACCTCTCTTTATCAGTGCCCTGGCTATTAACGCATCACCACTTAAAGCAGCCGTGTCTAAGAGGTTTGATCCATCTCGATCTGTAATATTGATGTCAACATCTTTATTCTTCAACAATGCTTCAACTACAAGTCTGTGCCCTGCTTTGATTGCAGTTAACAGAAGTTGACCTCCGCCAACGTTAACATCCGCTCCTTTGGCAATCAAGATGTCCAACAGATTCTTATTGTTATTCTTTGCTGCAAAGCATAATGCTGAAGAATCTGCAGAATCCAAGTGGTTAACATTTGCTCCGTACTTTAACAAGATCTCAACAGTTGTCTTGTGATTCCCACTGACAGCCATAAGCAATGCGGTGCCACCATCATTGACCTCGGCGTCAACGTCAGCCTTTCCCTGGAGCAACGCTTTTACTGTTAGACTTTCTCCAACAAACGATGCAAAATGCAATGCTGTTTCACCAAACTTGGTTTTCTCATCAACTCTGGCTCCATACTTTAGAAACATTTGAACAGTTTTATGATTACAAGGTCTAGTAGCAGCTACACGCAATGGTGTTATATTCCTGCTGTCTTTACAGTTTACTTCTGCTCCTTTCTTTATCAAAGCCTTTGAAATTGCTTCATGACCATTCATGGCACTGATATGCAGAGCAGTCAAAACTTTATCATTTACAGAATGAACATTAGCTCCTGCAGCTAGCAAAATGTCTACCACTTGTTGGCGACCTTCTAGTGCAGCCAGGTGCAATGCCGTCGCTTGACGTGTAGATTGGGTTTGGATATCGATCCCCCTTTGGATTAAAGTCTTTACAACAGAAGCATGTCCAAGCAGAGCAGCAATATGTAATGCCGTAAATCCGCTGACTTCTCTGCTATCCATCAGAGCGCCGTTTTGCAACAGGAGATCAACTATATCCGCATGTCCACCCTCTGCCGCAAGGAAAAGCGGAGTGCGGTTATCATTTCTTCTAGCATTGACATTAGCATTCCGTTGCAAGAGTAGATCAATGATGAATGCATTACCAATTAAAACAGCTGTGTGGAAAGGGGTGATATTGAATGTCACATCTCCATTGTTAACAAGAGCGCCCTTTTCCAGGAGGATCTTGACGATTTCTTCATGGTTCATTTCCACTGCACCATGTAATGGGGACCAACCCTTGGAGTCTCTGAGGTTCACATGAGCCCCCTTCTCTACCAGAATGTTGACAATCTCCTGATGACCATTTAATGCTGCCAGATGCAATGGATAGGTTCCTAGGACATTCTTAGCATTAACATCAGCTTCATGGAGCAGTAAGTACTTAACCATTTCTACATGACCTAATTCTGCAGCTGCATGAAGGAAAGTACAACCCCCAATAAGAGTATTTTCATCCACAGCAATATGTTTTCCTAAGAGAATTTTGCTGATATCTAAGTGATTGTTACTCACTGCGTAAAATAAAGGAGAATTTCCGCTAGTGTCTTTGATAGTTGTTTTGGCACCCAGTGAAAGCAAAGTCACAACAGTTTTTTGGTGGCCATTTTGGGAAGCCAGGTGTAAAGGTGTATTTCCAGAATGATTGGCTTGATTAATTGCATTTCCCATTTCTGTCACTAAGAATTTCACAAAGATATCTCTTCCAAAGAATGCAGCTACATGCAAGGCAGTTTGACCATCCACATCTCTCAATTCAGTGTTAATCATTTTCTGTTTAGTCAAAAACTTGATAGTTTCCGTATTGGGTCCTCGCGCAGCATAGTGCAGCGTTGTTGACAAATTTTCCTTTCTTGAACATATATCAGCTCCTTTTGTGATTCCTTGTGCAAATTTGTCAAAGTTCCCATCTAGCAGAGACTTCCACATTTCTTTCTGTTTGTCAAGAATACACAAGCCCCGTTCGTATCTCTGTCTCAATTTTTTAATATTGTGATTTATAACATCCCCTATTTTACAGTCCAGTAAAAGGTTTTTGCTTTCAGTAAGCTTCATGGCGTTTAGGAGTACGGCGGACCAAGCATCAGTTGACTGAATGTCTACCAAGGCGTTTCCGTGAGCCAAGTGGTTGCGCAAGCACTTACCGCTTAACAGAGGCATGTTCCTATCTAGATAGAGCACATTGTTGGGAACACATTTGGAGCTATCTAAAAGGGACATGGTGTCCAGCACAAGGCCTTCTATCATAAATCTATTTGTATTCTCATCTTTGTAGATTAATGAAAGATGTTCATACAACTGACCACACATTCTGTCAGTTCCTATGATATTCTCCAGTTCAGTTAATATAACAGAGAGCTGTTTACCAATTATCTTACTGCTGTTTTTAACACTTTCGCACATTTCCTGTCCGCTATCATTCTTAGTGAATTTATCCCATAATAATTGTCTACTGTATTCATCAATACATTTTATATTACTCTTGTCAATTGTTCCGGTATAACAAATTCTGTCTATTGCATATACAATTTGAACAGCAATCTCTGGTTTAATTCTAGAAGATACACTGTTATAAAATTTGGACAATAGGTCACTTAGCAAAACACATCTTTTATCTGATGAATTTTTCTGAAAAGGAAGGTTTCTTAAGGCTCTTTCAACTAGAATATTCTTGGTCCTTATCGTGTTGCAAACAGTTTTTGTGCTCTTATCATAAAAAAGAGAAGAAATTATATCTAGTATTTTTAAAGAGTTATTGTCTTCCTCTGTTGAATTATATTGTCTTTTGGGTTTTTCTAGGGCATCCTTTATGTCAGCAAACAGTTTTTTCTCATATGGAGTTTGATCTTCTATGTTTCTAATAAGATCTATAAGGTTTCGATGGTCCTTTGTAATTGTATCTGTTTCATGGACATTCGCAATGCAAACGTTACGAAAGACATTTGCAATTTCATGAAATTCATCTTCACTGTCACTATTTCTGAGTGTGGTCAGCATACACTTTAATTTGTCTACTTTTTTGGAGTTTGTTATATCAATAATGACAGATGCAATCTTTTTAATATCATTTTGAATGTTAGAATATAGTACAGAGTCTTCTAACTTTACATGTGGATGAGATAGAGAGTTGCGCAAGTCTCGCAGGACTTGTCTGGTTTCTTTGGGTGCGGAGAGGAGGAGAAGATCACTCACATCTGGGGAGAGCTTGGGACTGTCCAATGTGTTCTTCAGATGCTCTCCCGTCACCTGGAGGGCTCTCTTGATAGTCAACTGGCCAAGCCTAGAAGCAGAGTTTGCCAGCAAGGCCGCCTCTAGGTATGTCTTCATAATGTGGAGCGAAGTAACATCTCTCATTTCCTTATAGTCAGCGTACAAGTGTGGGTATTTGTTGATGAGGGCAGCGACAACATCCTCGCGGTTTCTTCTCACCGAGTTACTAAGCTTCTTAACATCTGTAGACCTGATGTGTTCCTCCAACTCTTGCAGGGCAGAGGCAAACTTTACCAATTCCTTCAGTAACCTCTCTTTCTTCAGTACGGACAGATAGAATAAATTTAATTCTTGGCGCCGAATGTGAGCGGATATAAAGCTCACCAAGCAGAACTCCATTTCTTCCCAGGGCAAAATATTGTAAGTGGACTTCAATAGATTTTTCAGTATATAGATATTCTGAGCTATAAACTTGGCCGTGTATAAAAAGTGACTGTCCACTTCTGTATAAGCATTAACTTGCGCTATATTTTCCAGAAGCAGTTGGATGCGTTCTTGGATATCATCTATGGAAGTGGCAGGAAGCTCTTCGTCGCCTTTGGAAAAGAAACGCAGATCGAGCAACTTGTATTGTACAAACATATGCATTTCCTCTGACAAGAGGACGTTGATCAATAATAATTCCTCGTAAGACTCGGAGACAAGCTGCTCTGAGAGTTCAGAGGTTACTGACTCAAGGAGTATGCGGAAGAGCTCCACATTGCTGGAGCGGATGGCAAAATAGACGGCGTTATGTCCTTCATATTCCTGCTCCACTGAACACCGGCGGAGAAGAGCAACTGCACCATCAGAGGTTTTGCCCTCCAATAACAAGTTCAATAAGTCAGCCCTGTTGTGCTTGCAAGCCAAGGTTATGAAAGGGATGGAAGGAGAGTCCATCCCCCGGAGCCGTCTCAGATCTGCGCGGGACCGGCAGGCCAGGAGAGCTGACACTTGATGACTCTCACCTTCTTCCATTGTCAGTCACACTACCAGTACAACACAATCACACAAAGCTATAAGGCATAGTACCACAAAACAAACACTGCACACAATGTCACACTTCTAATGTCATTTATGTTATTAGTTATTACTTTTGAAAATGTCGCACCGCTTTGCAATATCCGAGTATGTAGATGTGAACATCCGGACTCTGTGAGGCAAGTGACACATGATCCAGACGAGAGCGAGCAAGTAACGAGCAATAGTTGAACATTAATGCAAAGACTCGAACTGTTATTACTTTAACATTCATAATAGAATTGATTTCGTTTGCCGTTTTGACTGCAAAAAATAATATTTGTTGTTCAGTAATAATTTTGTTTGGAACTGTCTCACATTATAAAATAAAAATAATTAGTATTGAACTCAAGTGATTAGATTAATATTTACTGATTAGATAGCACTGTATCAATTATTTAAATATGTCAACAATAAATTCCTCAGATAAGTTTGTAAAATTCATTTGCAATAATAATAGGTAGAGTTTACGACAATCTTTCAGACCGGTCTGAACATGGTACGATTCATTATCTCGCAGTTACTGACTTTACAATTAACGTAAGCGAATGAGAGAGATGCGTAAAACATACTTGTGACAGAGAACGGCTTGGGCAGCAGGGCATGCCACGTTTCTTTCCTTAAACTCACCTGTTGCGACAATTTCTGATCAACTTTAGGCCGGTCTTAAAGTTTGGCGTATCCTATATCATCAGCACAACATGATAACGTCACCTTAATTCGTGAAATCGTTTTTCATAAATTGAGCGACATCTTTTAGCATTTTTTTCGTAGGAAAACGAAAATACAAATAAAAATACATATTTATGAAAACCTCATATTCGTAAGATAATGATAATTATATATTGAGTAAAATAAAGAGTAAAAAATGAAACTGAATAGTTATTTGATGACAGTGTTACATTTGAATTTCTGTGAAACAACTGGGCCTTCTCTTGTTTATTTCGCTACCTACTTTATCGCTTGTCGAAATCATTTCCACAATCAGTTCCAATTTTGAAAATCAAAGCAAATCCCAGTACGTTGAATGGAAGTTACACACAGGCACCAGAGTGGAAGATACTCCAGAGTGGAAGATACTTATAGTATCGCCCTGGTGTAAGACCACCATTCAGAATTGAAATGTTGCTTGAAATGGCTTTAGCCGTGTTTAGTCACCAGATCTGAATAGCCAGGTACTTCCCCACCTACCTCTTCCCTATCTCCTTCCCCTCCCCACTACCTTCAGCCTCACAACATACCCCAATTAGGGATGCCATAGTCTCACTGGCTCCAGACGGGAGCAGTTGGGACTCTTGTGCGGTATTTCATGTAAAAATAAAAAAAAGGCACAGGGACAATGAGATAAAAAACCGAAATTATTATTTAAAATACTAAGCTGGAATCTAAATGTTTAGCCAGGGTTATGTGCCATCTTTGGGGATACTGTGCGGCCATTTGCGCCATTTTAACAATTTTTTTACTTAAATGGAAACAAATCAGTAAGAATTTTCAACAAAAATTTTCACTCTCAAAAAAAAACTTAAAGATATGAAACAAGTAACTATATACAAAAAATATTAGGAACATCTTAGGAACTGGAGTTCAAATCAGTGCAGTTTTTACTTAGAAAATACTCCCGATGAGCTCACCTCATCTGAAGTATTTTCTAATACTTCTTCCAGCATTGACCGAAGTTGGGTTTCTTCACTGTCAACGTCCATTTTCTATTAAAATCTACAATACAACAAAGAAAGTAAGTTAAAATATCAGAAAAAGTAATGTTAGTTTTTGACACGAAATATATACACCAGCTATGTGGCAGGGTATCACGTACCCAAACGCAGGCTGCTGCGACACTGCAATCACGCCACTATCCCCTCCCGCACCCCTTTATCTCCAGCTACTCAAAGCAACAACAGGTTTGAAGGTCACAAACAAAAAATACACGCAAATAAGTATCATGGTGGGTATAACGGTGACCGAACAACTCGGAATGAAACCAACTTAGAACCATCTCAGATAAGTCATTTAGAGTGTTAAAAAATATACATGAAAAATTGGTTAAATAGGTTAGGTTGGGTTAGGGTTATCGGCTAATTTAAAATGATTTTTTTCATAGCTTTTAATGACTTTTCAAGGAGGTGTTGAGTTGACGTTATTCTCAGTTGTCATGGAACCAGATATGGCATACCCTGTCACACTCTCGCCGGGTTAACAATTTATTAATTAAAAATAATATATAGTTTGTTTGTGACCCGTTCCAGAGTGAAAGATACTCTCAGTACCGCCATGGTGTAAGACCACCATTCAGAATTGAAACATTACTTGGAATGGCTTTAGCCGTAAATGGCGACTAGATCTGATTCACTACCTACCTCTTCCCCATCTCCTTCCCCTCCCCACCACCTTTTTGAAAGTCAAATAGAAAGACAAATATTAGCTTTAAAAATTCTACAATAATTAATAAAAGAACCATTTAAAAAAAAAAGAAAGTTGCTTGAAATGGCTTTAGCCTAGCCTTTTTGTTTGGTGACTAGACCTGAACAGCCAGATACTTCTCCACTTTCCTCTTCCTTGTCTACTTCCCCTCTCTACTTACCTTCAGTCTCACAACATACCTCAATTGGTGATGCCATAGTCTGCCAATGTCCCAACTGGCTCCAGACTGGAGCAGTTGGGTCTCTTTTGAAGCATTCATGTAAATTCTAGGATGACCGGATAACTCAACTGCACCACTCCTTTGAAAAGTCATCAAAAGTCATGACATTATCATTTCATGCACAGACAGCCGAAATTAATATTTTTAATTGTATTTATTTATTTTCGAAAAATCTTTTTTTTTTTCAACTATTTTCACTTTATAGTTTTTGGTTTCCTATTGGAGGTTGGCTATTGGAACTATTATAACATGAAAAGTATTTATGTATCCTACTAATATTTAATATATGAACTGATGTGTTTTGTATTTCTGCAGAATGTAAGATTTTGACTTGTTTTATGTTTGTAAAAGCCCAGCGGGAGGTAAATAAGGCAGTAAAATTAAAATATATATAATATCAATGCTTAGAGTCAAAAAATTGTATCTCCATAAAAAATAATTTGGGAGGTGGGTATGGGTACCGCCGCCCCTGAAATCATTTTTGAATAACCCACCTGCCATAGGTCACCCCAAGTGGTTTGCTAAGTTTGATGACTTAGAAGGGATGCTCAGGTTCATTGATTTTGTTCGTTCATTTGTCAAGTCTTAGCTGCGGATGCATTTGGCGACCAATTGCGTGGCGGGCCGAATCGGGAAAGACTGGTTGAGGGATATCTTGGACTTCTCCAGCCGGACTATCTCAATCCATCTCCTTGCATTGCAGTGGGAGGGATGGATTCATATGTCCATTACTCCTGGAAACATTGACTCCCAGATTCGTACCCACCCCTCATATCCTTTCCTTCCCAGAACTTCCTCTCTTTCACCAAAGTGAAACAACCCGTCCTAACCTAACCTAATTTTAACTATAGGCCATTGCTATTATATTTTATAGAGTTACAATATTTTAATTGTAATCATCGATAAAAAAAGTAATTTTACACCTCCCATGTATTTAATTATTAAAACATTTTATCAAAAACAATAATCAGTGTGGTAGATATTCTGAAAGACCATCATCAGAATCGAAACATTGCATGAATTGGCATTAGACCTATTTGTTGACCAGATCTGAATAGCCAGGTACTTACTTCCCAATCTTCCACATTCCCTTCTCCTTCCCTTCCCCATTCTCTCCAGCCTCACAACGTACCTCGATTGGGGATATCACAGTCCCACTGGCTTTGGACATTCGGGAGCAGTTGGAACTCTTGTTCGGTATTCAGAAAAAGGTAGTATATTAAAAACTAAGTTAAGTTAAAAAAAATATTTATTAAAGTAGAAAACACAGTTATGATTTTAAATTTTCATGGCCAAAAGTATTAACGTTATTTATTTTTGGGGTGTTATGCCGTGTTGCACTATCTCCTTCTTTAACCAACATCTTGGACAGCGTTATAATGTCCATCGTCACACATCTGCCCTGATGATGGACACCGTAACGCTATTCGAAATGTTGGCTAAAGAAGGAGGTAGCGCAACATGGCATAACACCCCAAAAATAAATAACGATAGAAAACACAGATACATAAAGCAATAATTTATGAATACAACAATATAAATTAACATGTATGGTGTCGAATTTTTGTACTTATACGCTGGAATATACATAGAAATGTTGTTTTATCCTTGAAGCATTTGAATGAAAATGTGTTTACTTTTGTTATTTTGTAAAAGTAGTTACATGGTATTTTCCCTAAACCGACTGTATATTGTTTATAAGTATTCCGGGATGTTAACTATCGGGGGATCAACTGTCATAAAACCACTTAAACCAGGGATTCCTGACATCATTTGGAGTAAAAACTATAAATGAAATTTTGGTCCCCGGTGACTTTTTTGGTGTTGTTTTATTCATATTTTTTCTTTAAAATAACACAAAAAAATCTTCCACATATGGTGACCCAGCCGAGTGTTTTAAGTTGAAATTAGAAGATCTCAAAATTGTCACTGGAGTAGTAAGTACCGGAAGTAAGTCAAGTGCTTCTTTTAAAACCCTTGTTTGTTGTAGTTTGTTTTTTTTATTATTTACGTAAATTCTTTATACTTGTATTTTTAAAGGCTCATATAAGAGGGTGTTAAATAATATTTGAAACATGTAATTGGACAATATTGCTTGCAAATAATATACCCTTATCACTATAGCCTTTAAGGTGGAACAAAACAATACACTCTCTGCTCACACAAATTGAACAAATCAATATTAATTTTGCACATAAAGTTATAACACAGTGATGATAATAAATATTACATGGTTTTACTAGGAGGTTGTTTCACCATCCTATTCATAGCTTAATAATCTTTAAACAATCTAGTATCAATTTAATACAAAATAGACTTAAATAAAAATTATCTGAAAAGTTTTAAGTACGAATTATAAATAATAAAATAATTACTTTTTATTTAATTATATTTTTTTTTTGTAAATAGATTTTTTTATTTTTTGCACATTTCTTTTTTTCGCAAAATTATGCATTATTATTACGTTTGTAATGTACCTACCTATTAAATATTTGATAAATTTTTTTTCATTATCAGATGTCCCTATTTGGAATTTAATTTAATAGAAAATGTTTTCTACGTCGATTTATCATCTATCTGGATCCGGTGCTTCTCTGGAGACGACATTGACACTGCTTTATCAGACATTTCAGAATTGAAAAGGTTTGGCAAAAACATAAAAAGGACCTGCATAAAACAATTCACTAGCAACATGATGTCAGTGACACACAAGTCCAGTTCCAAATGTATTAATCCAGGGTTTTTAAAAACCCAGCAAGAATTCTAGCAGTGACGGAGTGGCCATGAACCAAAGCCAGTTGGAGGAGAGTTCTGTGTTCTGTATCTCTCGAGTTCATCACCGCTGCCAAATGCCTCTCGTCTCCCTGAGGAAGCACAGTGCCGCCCCGCTTCGCCATCTCAAACACCTCCTCGGCTAAACGCAGCAGTCCGGTGACAGAGAGACTGCGAGAACATTGCAGAGGCGTGCGATTGTTGCTTCTGTCTCGACTGTTATAGCACGCACCGTGCTCCAACAGGCAACTCACAATATCAGCAGCTCCCGTCTTTGCAGCAACATGCAGCGCTGTGGAACCTTCCACTGCAGTTTTAGCATTGATAAAGTCACGGTAGGCGTTGGGTTTGATCTTCTTTACATTCTGCAACAAGAGACGGACCGTTTCTATGCAAGCTCGGGATGTGGCTTCATGCAGGGGAGTGTTTCCCTCCTGTGACACGGCAGTAGCGTTGGCTCCACTGTCCAGCAACAGCTCCACAACCTCTAATGTGGTGGCAAAGTGCAGCGCAGTTCTACCCTCACCATCCGCAGTGTTCACATCCGATCCATTCTCTATCAAACTGCAAACCTTGCCCCTATCTCCTTTACTGGATGCATTTATCAAATTTATATCACATGGAGCAACATAGCCGAGATCTATATTGAATTTTGATTTGAAATGTTTTTCAACATTTTCGATCTGCTTATCCAGTTTTGTGAAATCTGGATGGTTGGGGCCAAAAATGGCATTCCTCGCATTCAACCCCGCCTTGTGAACCTTAACAGCATCGTGCATTTTATTCTGACGGAGATAAAGATCCAATATTAGACTTTGTGTATGAATTGTATCACTGTGATTGAGTCCAAACACATTCTTCTGAATAGCTAATGTTTCCTGGAAGATTTGAAAAGCTTCATCAAGTTTGTGTTGGTCCACAAGAACAGTTGCCATATTGCGCCTGGCTATAAGAGTATCGGAGTGATCCAATCCTTGAATTATTTTTGTGGCTTCATAAACGGTTTGATACATAGCGAAGGCTTCATGGGGCTTGCCTTGAGCCTGCAACACCCCGGCAATATCATTTTGTAGATGAAGAGTGCGAGGGTGATGGGCTCCTAGTGTGTTTTTATATCTTTTGTAAACTTCCGTATACAAGTACAAGGCCTCTTCATACTTCCCCAGAACATAAAGTGTATTCCCGGCGTTGGTTTTAGTCTTTAAAAGTATATTATGCTCCTCACCCAGCATTTTCAGTAGTCTCGGCATAACTTCCTGAAATATATCCCACGCCTCTTTGTACCTTCCTAGCTGGTGTAATAATACAGCCATGCTACTCCTGGTCCGCAAAGAGTCTAGGTGGTTAGGTCCGAATGTTTCCACTCTCTTCCTGTAGATATTTTCGAACATGGACATGGCTTCAAAATATTTACACTGTTGGCACAATATATTTGCTATGTCATTTTGGATGTCCAGTGTTCCTGGATTATCCTCTCCGAAAATTTCAATTCTTTCTCTTAGCAGCTGTTTGAAAATGCCCAGGGCTTCTGTGAACTTTTCAAGCGTCAACATTGAAGTCACTTTAAATAAAATATCTGTGAAATTGGTTTGTGAAACCGTCTTTAACTTGTCTACGTCGGAGAAATCATTTTTCATAGCAACAACCACAAGCGTGTTGCCATCAGCGTCGCGAGCCCTCATCACCGCCTTTATGATTTCTATGTCCCTTATTTTGGTTATATCTTTAATAACCTTAACATCTCCGGTTTGTACTTTCCAGAAAAAGCGTGCAACAATTTGCAGTAAATATTTGATATCTTTTTGTGTAGCAAAATCTAACGCAGTCTTCATATTGTTAGCTTTGAGGTTGTGTGCTGCGCCATTTTTCAACAAAGATTGAACTATTCCTGTATGAGAGTATTTGGATGCGTAATGCAGAGGAGCATTGCCGCCCTCTCCGACAGCATTGGGGTTGGCTTTGCTCTTTAACAAAATGTCACATACCTCCTGAAAGCCTCCCCGGGAGGCGATATGTAATAGTGTTGAATTTTCAGAACTCTTCACATCTACATATTTTTCCAAGTCTTTAACCAAAATGCGAACCATCGAAACATTATTTTTTTTGACGGCCACGAACAGTTTTCCAATTGACTCTAAAACTTGTTTAATATCTCCACTTTTAGCCAATTCTGCAGGAGTTTTACCAAGTTTGTTCTTGGCATCATACACTGCACCATTATGTAATAACAACTTGTCCATCTCTGTGTGTCCCAGTTCAGAAGAACAGTGAATAGGCATAGAGCCAATTAAATTAGTGGAATTAATATCGACATTTTTGTCTATCAAGTATTGAGCCACAGCTAGTTGCCCTCCCAACGCAGCGCAATGCATCAGGCTACAGCCAGCGGGTCCCGGATCATCAATACTCATCCCAAGCTCCAGGAAGAAGGCCAAGATGTTGTGGTTGCCATGCATAGCGGCTACGTGGATTGGTTTATAATCTTGTTGGTTTCTGGCATTTACATCTGCTCCTTGTTCTACCAAGAGATTTGTTATTTCAAGATTACCCACTTCAGCCGCGATATGAAGTAAAGTCCAGTTATCAGGGCCTCTCTCATTAATCCTAACACCCTCTTGTTGAAACAGCATGAAGGTATTTGGAATTTGGGCATTACGGACTGCCAGCTCCAACAGTGTTCTATTCTTCGAATCTCTGATATTAGGGTTTGCTCCCCAGTAGAGTAACCTTTCCACGACCATTGGCTTGTTCACCTGGATTGCGTAATACAGTGGAGATATATAAGAATCGTTGGGATTTATATTGGTTCCATTTTCTAGTAAAACTTCGACAAACTCCTTATATCCATGTGACATTGCCATGAATAAAGGTGAAGGGTCTTGTAAGCAATCTGCAACTTTAATACCCCTCTTTATCAGCTCCCTGGCTATTAATGCATCACCACTTACAGCAGCCGCGTATAAAAGGTTTGATCCATCTCGATCTTTAATATTGATATCAACATCAATAATCTTTAACAAAGCTTCAACTACACGTCTATGCCCTGCTTTAACTGCAGTTAACAGAAGTCGACCTCCGCCAAAACTAACATCCGCTCCTTTGGCAATCAATATGTCCAAAAGGTCTTTATTATTGTTTCTCGCTGCGCTGCATAATGCAGAATCACCTGCAGAATCCAAGAGGTTAATACTCGCTCCATACTTTAACAAAATCTCAACTATTGCTTTGTAATTCCCATTGACAGCCAGATGCAACGCGGTAATACCATAGGAATCACGAGCATCAATATCTGCATTTCCTTTAAGCAAAGCTTCTACCACTGAACTGTTTCCAACAAATGATGAAATGTGCAATGCTGTACCACAAAGCTCTTCTTTCTCATTGATATTAGCTCCATAATTTAGCAACAGCAGAATAGTTTTTTCATTACAAGTTTTTGTTACAGCTAAATGTAATGGTGTAATATTAAGGCTGTTTTTACAGTTAACATTAGCTCCTTTCATTATCAAAGCTTCTGAAATTGCTTCATGACCATTTCCAGCACTAAGATGCAGAGCTGTGAAACCTTCTTTGTCTACAGAATGTACATTAGCTCCTGCAGCTAGCAAAATGTCAACCACTTGTTGGTGACCTGCTAGTGCAGCCAGGTGCAATGCCGTGTATTGATTAATGTTTTGGGTATGAAAGTCGAACCTCTTTCGAATTAAAGTCTTTACAACAGAAGTATGGCCATGCACAGCAGCAATGTGTAATGCTGTCGATCCGGTGACATCTATGCTATCCGCCAGAGCGCCATTCTGCAACAAGAGGTTGACTATATCCACATGTCCACCTGCGGCAGCAAGGAGAAGCGGGGTAAAGTCATCATTTCTTCTAGCATTGACATTGGCGTTGTGTTGCAAGAGTAGACCTACTATATACGCATTGCCATTGAAAACAGCTATGTGGAAGGGGGTGTTATTGTCTGTGAAATCTCCGTTATTAATAAAAGCACTCTTTGCTAAGAGGATATCGACAACCTCTTTGTGGTTGTTTTGCACTGCGTCATGTAATGGAGAAATACCTTTGAAGTCTCTGAGGTTTACATGAGCCCCCTTCTCCAGCAGAATGTTCACGACCTCTGGGTGACCATTGCGTGCTGCTATATTTAATGGAGACATGCCTGTGTCATTTCTCGCATTGACATCAGCTCCACTTAGCAGCAAGTATTTTATCGTTTTCATATTACCAAGTTCTATAGCTATGTGAAGAGGAGCCGAGCCCGAAGAAGTTTTTTCATCCACAATAGTATCTTTCATGGAAAGGATTTTAACCACATCTAAATAATTGAACAGCACGGCAGTATGCAAAGGAGAATGTCCGAACCAATCTTTGATACCTGTTGCGGCTCCCAGTGAAAGTAATGTCTTAACAGTTTTCTTGTGGCCACTTTTCGAAGCCAGGTGTAATGGTGTTCTTCCAACACCATCAACTTGATTAATTGCATTTCCATTTTCTGCCACTAAGAATTTCACAGTGACATCTCTTCCAAAGGTTGCGGCTACGTGCGTGGCAGTTTGACCATCGATATCTCTAACTTCAGTGCTAATCATTTGTTTAGTCAAAAACTTGACAGTTTCAATATTAGTTCCCCGCGCAGCATAGTGTAGCGCGGATGACAAATCTCTATTTCTTGAACATATGTCAGCTCCTTTCACGATTCCTTGTGTGAATTTGTCAAAGTTCCCGTCAAGCAGAGACTTCCACATTTCCTTCTGTTTGTCAAGAATACACAAGCCCCGTTTGTATCTCTGTCTCAATTGTGTGATGTTATGTTTTAAAACATTCCCTATTTTACAGTTTAGTAAAAGGTCTTTGCTTTCTGTAAGTTTCACAGCATTAAGAAGCACAGCGGACCAAGCATCAGATGGCAGAATGTCTAACAAGGCGTTCTCATGAGCCAAGTGGTTGCGCAAGCACTTACCGCTCAACAGAGGCATGGCCCCGTCTAGATACAGCACATTGTTGGTAACACACATGGAGCTATCCAAAAGGGACATGATATCAAGCACGAGCGCTTCTACCATAAATCTGTTTGCATTCTTATCTTTATAGAGTAATGAAAGATGCTCATATAACTGACCACACATTCTGTCAGTTCCTATGGTATTCTTTAGTTCAGTTATTTTCTTAGTAAGTTGTTCACCAACTATCTTGTTGCTATTTTTAACACTTTCGCATTTTCTCCCTCTGTTTTCCGATAGTGTTTGTCGTCTTAAATCATCAATACATTTAATATCATTCTTATCAATTGATTCAGTGCATCGTATTCTATATATGGCAATATCTAGTTCAAAAGCAATCATTGGTTTAATTCGCAAAGAGACGCTGTTATATAATTTGTGTAATAGGTCAGCTAGCAAAAAATAATGTATTTTTTTTTCCATAATATTTTTTTGAGTTGGAAAACTTTTTAAGGTACTTTTAGCTACATTTTTTATGAAACTTATCATAATGTCATCAGTTTTTGTATTACGGTCATAATTTGTAGAACACAAAAGACCTAATTTATTAAAAATATCAAATTCCTCCTTTGTTAATCCGTGATGCAACTTAAGTTGGTCGAGGGCATCATGTATTTCAGTAACCAGTTTCTTCTCATATGGAGTTTGATCTTCTATGTTTCTAATAAGATCTACGAGTTCTTGGTGGCGTTTAGTAACAATATCTGTTTCATGGACATCCTCAATGCAAATATTGAGAAATAAATTTGTGACTTTGTGAAGTTCATCCACATTATCACTATTGACAAGCGCGATCAGCATACTCTTTAATTTATCCACTTTTTTGGAGTTTGTGATGTCAATAATGACAGATGCAATCTTTTTAATATCATTTTGAATGTTAGAATATAGTACAGAGTCTTCTGACTCTAGGTGTGGATGAGATAGAGAGTTGCGCAAGTCTTGTAGGACTTCTCTGGTTTCTTTGGGTGCAGAGAGGAGGAGAAGATCACTCACGGCTGGGGAGAGCTTGGGGCTATCCAATGTGTTCTTCAGATGTTCTCCTGTCACCTGGAGAGCTCTCTTGATAATCAACTGGCCAGGTCTAGTAGCAGAGTCTGCCAGCAAGGCCACTTCTAGGTATGTCTTCATGATGTGGAGTGAGGTAACGTCTCGCACTTCCTTATAGTCAGTGTACAAGTGCGGGTATTTGTTGATGATGGGAGCGACAACATCTTCGCGTTTTCTTCTCACCGGGTTCCCAAGCTTCTTAACATCTGTAGACCTGATGTAATCCTCCAACTCTTGCAGGGCAGAGGCAAACTTTACCAATTCCTTCAGTAACCTCTCTTTCTTCAGTACGGACAGATAGAATAAATTTAATTCTTGGCGCCGAATGTGAGCGGATATAAAGCTCACCAAGCAGAACTCCATTTCTTCCCAGGGCAAAATATTGTAAGTGGACTTCAATAGATTTTTCAGTATATAGATATTCTGAGCTATAAACTTGGCCTTGTATAAAAAGTGACTGTCCACTTCTGTATAAGCATTAACTTGCGCTATATTTTCCAGAAGCAGTTGGATGCGTTCTTGGATATCATCTATGGAAGTGGCAGGAAGCTCTTCGTCGCCTTTGGAAAAGAAACGCAGATCGAGCAACTTGTATTGTACAAACATATGCATTTCCTCTGACAAGAGGACGTTGATCAATAATAATTCCTCGTAAGACTCGGAGACAAGCTGCTCTGAGAGTTCAGAGGTTACTGACTCAAGGAGTATGCGGAAGAGCTCCACATTGCTGGAGCGGATGGCAAAATAGACGGCGTTATGTCCTTCATATTCCTGCTCCACTGAACACCGGCGGAGAAGAGCAACTGCACCATCAGAGGTTTTGCCCTCCAATAACAAGTTCAATAAGTCAGGCCTGTTGTGCTTGCAAGCCAAGGTGATGAAGGGGAAGGAGGGAGAGTCCATCCCCCGGAGCCGTCTCAGGTCTGCGCAGGACCGGCAGGCCAGGAGAGCTGACACTTGATGACTCTTATCTGTTTCCATTGTCAGTCACACTACCAGTACACTTTAACGAAATCACACCAAGTTGTACCGCCTAGTCAACACCAGCAAACACTGTACACAATGTCACACTTCCAAAATTGCTGTTATTAGTTTTGCTTTCGGGAAAGCAGCACCAAACTTTGTGCCAAATTCAAGTAAATTACAATAATAATCTTTGAATCTCAATTAGATTAAATAGGTGTCAGTAGTAATTAGTTCACTGATAAGATAGTACCAATCTGGGTAAATCGAGCTTTTCACAGATAAGATTGTATAATTAACTAAAATGCAATACGTAATTATATCCAGTGGGGTAACTATAGGGTGGCAGGGCTGGCAAAATGTCAAAGGCCCCCCGCGGGGACCGGGCTCCGGCCCGACAGGCCGCAAGCTCAGAAGAAACCTAACATTTTTAACAAAATTTAGAAAAAATTATAAATTTTATATAAGCACATAAAATAAATTAAAGTTAGACACAACTAAAGACCATAAGCAAATTTAAATAAATTATTAAGATTTAAACGCATTCAATTCAATCAATTTTAGAACATTGTTTGCTTAATTTTTTGTCCTCAACACCGCGACAAAAAATTAGAAGTGCCCTTCTGGTGGAATTCAAAAACTCATAAAAGATATCGAGCCAAATGCGTTATATGTTCACTGTGCTGCTCATAACTTAAATCTAGTACTTAATGATGTAATAAGAGGGGTTATTGATATGCGTGCGATATGTCTATTTTTGTCATCCAGTGGTTGGAGAAATTCGGGAACTTTGTGATGCGACATTAAAGAAAAATTTCTTACCGATACAAAGTGATTGAGACGTTTCAGGTTGAGGATGATTGGTTTATTTATGGGCTGAGGATAAGGAGGATAGGTCTGTTGCTGCCGTCCCCTTTTTGGATCAGGAATATTTGGGAAAGAAAACTGGAGTTGTTGACTGCCGACTCCAATATATTTAGTTTTTTGATGATTTCTCTTTCCTTTGTCATTGTTGTGGTAGTCTTTGTCACAAATCTTTTTAAAATTAGGGCAGTTGGGCGTTATAATAGGGGCTTTGTAAAGAAGAGGATTCTGTATCCCCTATGATTTTTAGAACAACTTTGGGAGCATTTAGATCTGCCCATTTGTTTTTGTAATTCAGCAATTGCCCCGCCCGAAACTTTGGTGGCTTCCAGTCATGCACCCCTGAAGTAATGTCGGTTAGAGGTCTGCCCGCGCACCGGTCGCTTGCTACTATCCTTTTAAAACCAGAAGTGGAGGGCTGGGGATACCTTTCTGGGTCCGCTCCATTCTGATGATGATTTGCTGATATAGTTTTGACACTTTTTTTTGTACCCGTCCCCTTTTTTGGTGGACCAGTTGCAGTGATGGCCAATTCTTTCCTCCCAATTTCTGCAAATGGGTAGAGGGGGCTTCCTTATCAAAGAGATGAGAGGAAGTCGGAAGGATCTGCATCAGTACTTTTTTATCTGATTTCTGTCTACAGGAATTGAGAATCCTGTCCCTTCAGAATTCAATTAACCCGCCCGTTTTCCACATGTGATCTGCAGCAAGTTATCGGATCATTTTTGTAAGTCATTCTGACCTCCAAACAACTCATCAAGTGCTTCGAAACCCCATTCGACCATGAGTTGCTGCAGTTTGCAATACTTGAGAGCTGCATGCATTATCGCCGCGAAGAGTGACATGTTGAAAAAACCCAGAATCAACTGCAACTCAAAGTTCACCTCGAGCTCTTTAAAACCCGGATTGGCAAGGTGGCCCTTGATGACCTTGTTATATCTTACATCGGTCCAATATTTTTTATTAAACCGTCAAAGGTGCTCTAACACTTTTGAGTCTGTCCCGAGGAGGGGCAGGCATTAAGAGTTCTTTAAGAGAAATGGTGGGGCCCAGCATTTAAAAAATAAGAGGATTACGCCCAGCTACTATTCTCAGTTTCCTGGTGTAATATTCTCTAAGATTGCATACTCTGTGAATCCTGACCTCTGTGCTTGCAAAATAAAATCTTGTAGTATGCCTACTTGTTCTGTTAATTTTTTAATATAACGGGCCGTGCCTTTCTTTTGCCTTCTGGAAATAGAGCTGTCGGAACTCGGTGAGCGCCGGCGGTGCTTTCCTCTTTTTCGTTTATTGTCACAATTAACAGATTCATCTGAGAAACAGTCGGAACTCAAATTATTTCATTTCGTTTTTCGTCACGATTTACACCCGCAAACGCCGAAATCTCAAACGCTTCTAGGGCACAACATTATCCGAAATTGCATAAAATTCTTTTGGAGAAGGAACAAAATTTAGTTTTTGTTTACATTGATTTACACTTGCAGACGCGGGAATCTAAACCGCTTCGACAGACAATATTATCCGACATTGCGTAAAAATCTCTTGGAGAAGAAACGAAATTCAGTTTTTAGTATATATTGCAACTGCGCCTAACTGTTGGCGGCAGTGATTTGAGTTCACAGAGGGACAAAATCGCGCACCAAAGAGGGCGAAATTTGAACATTTAAGAAGGCAAAAGGAGAAAAAAGGCCGAAATCAGATGGAAACAGAGATTCCATATCTCACTAAGGAATATTCTGGATAAGGAACGGCAATACATAATAAATTGATCTCTATTAAAAGAATTAAAGGAATGTTTCTTTGAGGTCTCTAAAGTCGTGTAAGAAAATAAGGAAAATAAAATACTTTTCCGTTTAATAAAATTAGGGGATTTATTTTCTTTCTTTCTTGGAACACGATAAGTTTTACAGATTCTTATGGATTGCAAGAACATAATAATATATACATAGCGGCAGATAAGTTAAATAAAAAGAAAGACAATACCTACAGTAAAAACAATACAATAAAATAATATTTACACACAAAATTATACTAAACTGTTCAGCTTGTCTTACACAGGTTCAGTAGAAACATTAACATAACACATCATAATAATATAGTATAGACATTAACACATATTTTGTATCTTTTGCGACAGCGTAATGCTTGTTTAACTCGTCAAATGCCAATGTAATATTTTGTGGGTTTATTTTGTGCTACCGTATATTATATTTACTGAAACACATTCCTTGAACAATAAACTATGCATAAAAACAACATTGCTTGCGTTTATTTGATGAATTTATATGTTTTACGATCTTTTTTCACGAGAACGACGCCAGTCAATTAGACAGCTCAAATACCGGGAAAAATCTCAGCCGGAGGGCATAGAATATTCCATAGAAATTATTCTGATTCCCTAGGTGTATTCACGGTATTTTATACCTTAAGAACAAGAAGCCCCAAGCGATTCTGACCTTGTTCTTCATACGTTTTTTTTATACATAAGGGTTAAAATCGCATTCCAAAATAATTTTTTTTTAACATTTTGGCGTTTGCGCCAGCGTACGAGCGGCAAATGACGAGTTAATATACAACACATTTTGACAGTTTTCTTAAATACGGTATTCCGTATCGCGCTAACGAGCTAAACACTGCGCTTGTGTTAAGACTCCAACTCTTAAAAGTAGTTACCCAGTCAGAGATGACAGCACGTTTTGCCGCATAATCCTCATTTGGAGATGTCAGTTGTGGAAAAATTTGCGAATCGAATACAATCACGAATATACGTTATCTAGTAACGCTGACTTAATAACACAAAAGATACCGAATCACCCTTCAGTTTGTTAATCTATCAACACGCTATTTGCGGAAGATGAGAAAACAGGGTTTTTCATATGGCAAAAAATCCTGTTTTATGTATAGTCTGTCAATTAAGAGTAGAAAATACTAAAAATGGAACTACAAAATTTGTAGGATGGCAATACTGTCAAATATTTTTACAATACTAGTCACATTTTAAAAAACATTTTTTTGTTCTTAAAAGAAAAAAAATTAAATCGAAGAAACGCTGTTGTTAAGGTACCACTTAATGACATACCATAACCAATGCCAAAATTGTGATAAAACGTGTTGAACATGATTCACTCCAATGTGTACAATACATTTTTTTTTTTTTGGTGTTTTACAAAGTGATTTGCTTTCATTTAATTTAACATAAATTTGAATTTAACTGTAGGTAGAAAGGAAGAATCACTAATGGTGAGTTTAGTTACACAACTTTTAGATCTGAATAAGTTTTAATTTTGAGATCAGTGGGTATTTATTTGGAAAGAAATTTTTTTTTTACACTTTTATGCCTTTTTATTTTTTTACAAAAATGTAGGTTACACAGCTTTACATTTCCGCCATGAGTTATATTTTTAGTATTGCCATTTGAACAACAGTGGCGCCCTCCTATGAATTTTACTTTTATTTGACAAAATGTATGTTGAACTTTTTGCAATTATGTCTCACATATTAATTTCAATAAAGGATTCAATACAAGGTAAGAAATTGACAGACAACAATGAATCAAGTTAATTTTCTGGTCTGCTCTGAGTCATCTGATTTCATACAATTAGAGATTAGGAAGTATTAGATAGATTTGGGAGGATGATCTTTGAAGTCATGCAATAAAATGGTGGATGAGCTACAAACCAAAAGCCATGATAAGTTTTCAGCCTTCCATGTTTTGGATTTTGGTATTCATACAAAAAAAAAAATCATAAATTTATATTATATTTTGTGAAATCAGAACTTTCTTGTTATTAGACCTCAGTCTCTCTACGGGGGTTTTGATTTATTGCTTGAAAAGTGCCAGGCGCATGGCCACACCAGGAATTTATTTCCTCAATCAATTCCAACTAGTATATTTTTTCCGCACATTTTTCAAAAGATCGGATGCAATTGACCTGATTTTAATAAGTGGAGGGTGAGTGCAAAGGAGCACAAAGGCGCGTGTATAGTCAGTTTATGCCTTTTAGCATTAAAGGTCGCGCTTTCACAGTAATAGCATTTTTGGACACCAAATTAAAAACGGTGGACGTTTGAATTAATCCCTCCCACTGCGAAGCAAGGCTGTGGGTCAAGAGAGTCCTGCTGGAGAGGTCAACTAATTTCTCCGAATCCGGCCCGCCACACGGTAGGCGAAAACCTAGACAATCCTCATCCCATGAACCCAGGCATCCCTGTTTAGTCACTAAACGTAGCAAACCACTTGGAGTGACCTACGGCAGAGGCATTAGCTATGTTGGAGAATTTTGTGATGCTGAAGATAGTGGAGAGGGGAAGAGGAAGTTAGGGATGCGACTGGCTATTAAAACCAATGTTTCGATGACGCATCTACTGGCATCACTTTAATATTTAGATTGTTGATGGCCTATTTCAAGAGCTTCTCTGCGCGCCCAGTTTGCAGACGATGTCGAGGTTGCGGCGCAGGGTGGCTAGCTGGTCATACGTCTCCTGGCCCATGTAGTGCATGGCGGGTGTGACCTGGGACTTACGCAGCGCGTACGGGACCAGCGAGATGACCGTGCCGTCCGTCAGGGGGATGTTGCAGTTGGCCATCTCATCCCCCCCGGCAGCGCTGCAAATTTTATATTATATTTAGTTATTATTTCTAATTTTACAATTTTCATTTTTGGGAGAATACCATTTTAACTCGTCCCGTGCCACTGGAGGAAACTTGTAAATTTCGCAATGTTTTGACTTTGACGTAATATTTTGTGGATTTATTTTATGCTATCTTATGTATTATTTAACGAAACACATTCCTTGAACAATAAACTATGCCTAAAAACAACATTACTTGCATTTGTTTGACAAATTCTTATGTTTAAGATCTTTTTTACGAGAATTATGCAAATGAACTGACAGCTGAAATGCTCCGAAAAAAACTCGGCCAGAGATCCATAAAGAATTCATAGAAATTATTCCGGTTCCATAGACGTGTTCAAAGCATTCTATACCTTAAGAACAAGAATGCCCCAAGCGATTCTGGCCTTATCCTTCATACGTTTTTTTTATAATTAAGGTTTAAAATCGCATTTCAAAATTTTTTAAGGGTTTAATTTGGCGCGCGCCGGCGCGTACTCGGCAAGCAACGAGTTAAAGGTATTCTTAAAATTATTCATAAACTGCTCATTCATTGATGGCGTTAGTTTAATAATTTGTGGGAATAATTCTTTTTGCAAGTACAATTTGGGAGGGGGGTATGATCAAACAAACAGACAAACTGTACAAACCTTCCGAGAAGCAGGGGACTGCCGGAGAGGGACATGACCATCTCCCCCTGGCGCGGCCTCCTCAGGACAGACATGGGGGTGTTCGGTGTCACCTGTCAAACAAACAAACATACATTGCAGTTCAATAAAATGTATGTCCTTTACACTCACCCTCCACTTATTGAAATCAGGTCAGTTGCATTCCATCTTCCGAGAAATGGGCGGTTGTAATCGATTGCGAAAATATATTCCTAGTGCGGCCATGCGCCTGGCACTTTTCTAGCAAAATCAAAACGGGGATCAAGAGTCCTAGGTCTAATAATACAAAAGTTCTAATTTCACAAAATATAATTTAAATGTGATAAATTTACGAGAATGATTTTTTTTTTCTTTTTTTGTATGAATACCAAAATCCAAAACACAGAAAGCTGAAAACTTCATTTTGGGCCACAAAAAGTCTTCAATTGGGCCGCAGGTTGGTTAAACCATATTTCTCACCGCATGGTGAGATATATGGTTTAAGATCATATTTCTCACCATGACAGAAGGGGGGGGGGATACAATGATTTCTACGAGACTGAGCTATTCCTAAAGCTAACAAATTAGCCTAAGGGGTTAAAAAAATTTAAAACCATTGCTACCTCGGTTGACAAAGCTCAAATATATTAGTAATTAACACAAATGGCGGACCATTTTGGGTCTCAGAGAAAAGCTTTTCTATTTTGGTTGTTTTGTGACGTTTCTATGATATATGTGTATAACTTCTCATAGAGTACACAGGTATACACATGTTTTTATTTTCTTTCTTAAAAGCGTAACGCTGGAGTTGGAAATTTGTTGATGATTCCAGCCAACTTGAAAAAATGTGGTTTTGAAAAAACACGTTAGTTGTTGCTCCTAACTATATTTAGGTCGAATTTGGTGCTATAACTTTGGGAATGTATTCTCTACATGTATAGGAAGATTTTTAAGTAACAAAAAAGTCGATTTTTTGGATTGGCCTAGCCAGAATTAAGTACAATGAATAAAATGAATATTTTTTTATGAATTTCTTTCATTTCTTGACCCACACCATGCACCATAATACCAACTTTAGTCCCATCATGGGTCCGAAATGGCTTTTATGAGAATGTATATTTTCAGTAAATAAAATTTATTTATAAAAAAAAAGTTTTACTGAATATAATACTGTGGACAGTGACTACGCACAACACACAGCCAAAAAATATTATTTTTAGCACAACAACACTGGGACTCTTCTGAGACATTCTACCGGCCGCTGACAGAAGCGCAGAGAATTAGGGGGGGGGGGGGGTATGGTTTTATAGGCGAAAAAAAAGGCATTTGTCCATGATTTTTTCTTGGAGATATGAATACTGTTGGCTTATTTCTTTTATATACACGTTGTAGTATGACATCTGAAATATCTTTAAAAAAAATTTTAATTAAAAATATTAATAAATAAATCCGTGAGAGTGAATCTCCGGAGGCGCCTGGAAAAAAAGGTGTTATGCGGTGAACATGATAACTCGTTAACAAATCATTTAAAACAAAAAGAATTAAATGAATTTAAAAGGTGATACGTTTTGCCAGGTAGTGACAAAATGTTTTTTTTTTTGTTTTTGTTTTTTTTTTTGCAGCATGCTGAAGTGAAAAATGCGATTTTTGCTGAAATTTTCGGTGAATTTGTTATTATAAAGTGGAAAAAATGGTAAAAAAAATATTAAAAAACTCTTCGTCACTACCTGTTGATTTATGTGTAAAAACAGTGCACAAAATTTCAAAAAGATCGGTCAAGTAAATTTTGAGTTATGATGTTCACGAACTTTAAAAATTTATTTGCGAGAAAATCGATTTAAAGTTTTTGTATACTCGAAATACACTTGAATAGAGCAAGAGGGCCGGTCGCTTGAAATGCTGTATCTTCGTTAGTTTTGCTCTGATTTACTTGAAATTTTGACACAATACTGTAAACATGTTTTACATTTAGAAAAAAAAAATTAAAATCTTACCCTCCCCTTCATATTTGTGTTTGCTCGCTGGACTGGGCTGGTTGTGTTTGCGTAATTTAATCTGTCCACATGCTTGGCCGTACAGGTAAATTGATTGTCACATTTTGCTGTATGACTTTGTGGAATTCAAATATAAATTCAATGGACTCTAACACCCGTATTCAGAGTCGATACTTTAGTTCAAGGAGTCTTCCTTTCTTTTAAAAAACGTAGTTTTGTATTCAGAGACACTACTAAGGTCGGTGTGACGTCACTTTATAAGGAAGCTACCTTCCTTAAGATTTCTAAAATATTTGTATTCAGAGACAGTTCTACGTAAGTCTCTACGACACTGCGCACGCGCATTCTTGCTTACCTTGAATTTTAACTGTCAAAACTCAAGGTTGGTAATAAGGGTACCTTTGCCTTTCAAAGTCGGTGATTTGTTCCCAATTATTACTGTTAAAGACGCAAAACAACGGAGATGGATATTATTGTGGAAATGATTAATGAGTTTTTGAATTTCGCCGCTCATGACACACGATTTTTCTAGCCCAGGATTCGTAGAAAATGTTTTAACATGCATTTTCTACGAAGCTTGGGGACAGCCAATTTAAAGAACGATATCAGCTTGAAAAAATAACAGTGATGCATCTTTTAATTTCTCTCTTATTTGCATATTACGCTTTAATAAATAATATGGCGGGATATTTGTTTACAAGTATAATATACATTGTTTATCATTAAGCAATTCACAATCTCGAATTTATTGTCGAAATGCGATGCGAAACAAATGTCAACGGAGCATAAATAAACCAACACGCAGACTTTTGACAGGCCGGTGTTATTTTAACTTTTGAGTTTTTGAATTTCGAATTTTAAACACACAGCTTGTCACAAAACGGGGTATGTTGTTCCAATAGAAGCGGGACATCGACAATTTTCGGATGACGTCACAACTTTTTTCGGCGTAGACATAAAGGTCTCTACCTTAGGAAAGGAAGCTCAAAGTGTGGACTCTGCATTTCTGCACTCTCAAAAAATCTGCATAGAGGCGTTAAAGGTAAGGACGGTTCCTTCCTTTACTAAGGTAAGGTCGAGCCTTTACTTAGACAAAAGTTAAGGAGCGACTCTGAATACAGGTGTAAATCTATTTCTTATTACCTACCCTTGACCAAATAGCATGGCGGATTGACCAGGTAAGGATCAACCGACCAAAATGTTATAATACGTATACACCAGTAGGGATTATCTGTACCTTGGGTGTGATGGGGGGGAAGTTCTTCATCTGGTTGCTGGAGGGGGTCTGGTAGGGCGGGCGCCCCATGGCCGAGGCGCTGGAGCTGCGGCCCCGCCGGCCGACCCCCGACCTGTATGAGCTGGACGGGGGCTGCATCACCCCGCTGGACACCGAGCTGCTGTTGGAGGCTGTAGGGAACACCACTATTAGGAACTCCACTCAAATTCATTATTTTTATTGTATAACATCCTAAAACTTTTTACTGTAATCAAAAATCACAGTGCTGACGCCTATATAATCGTCCTGGCGTACATGCTAGAGCAGTGTGCCGCAATGAACAACACGTGAAGGTCTGTGAGTCCTTTTCATATGGCCCGCGATTCTTCATTGTTCTGTTGTGATCTCTCTTTAAATCATTTTAAAATTTTCGATTTTATAAAATCATCACCTCATATGGACAGGGTTCTAACCAAAGATATTGAAATATAAGAGATGTGCTAGATTTTATAAAATCATCATGTCATTTGGATACGGTTCTAACCAAAGACATTGAAATATAAGAGATGTGCTAGATTTTATAAAATCATCATGTCATTTGGATACGGTTCTAACCAAAGACATTGAAATATAAGAGATGTGCTATCCGCAGTTTTTACTGGGTGGGACTGTGCTTCCTGGTGTCGCCGATATTGTTAACCAATAATACTTTCTTTTTTTTTTATATGAAATACCGCACAAGAGTCCCAACTGCTCCCCTCTGGAGCCAGTGACACTATGGCATCCCCAATTGGGGTATGTTGTGTGGCTGAAGGTAGTGGGGAGGGGAAGGAGATAGGGAAGAGGAAGGTGGGGAAGTACCTGGCTATTCAGATCTGGTCACTAAACACGGTTACTGCCATTTCGAGCAACGTTTCAATTCTGAATGGTGGTCTTACACCAGGGCGATACTGATAGTATCTTCCACTGCACACCTTCAAAAGATAAACTAAAAGAACTAATTCTTTCCGTATTCAAACTACTGTTAACCAATACTACTGCACACCTTAAAAAATCAACTAAATGATTTCCATATTCAAACTATGCCCATTAGGTAGTAGTCCGCCGACGGTCGGGCGGTCATCATAGCATTTCTCTTGTATTTCAATATCTTTGGTTCTAACTGACATTATTTTGGCTTTGAAAGCCTTTGCAAAAAAAAAACAGAAAAAATATGAAAAAATAATAAATATTACATACGATAGCATAAAATAAACACACAAAATATTACGTCAAAGTCAAAACATCGCGAAATTTACCCGTTTCCTCAAGCGGCACGGGACGAGTTAATATATCTATAAAGTTTGAATAGCATTTTTCACTGTTTTCATTTAAAAAAAAAATCGAAAATCTCGTCAAATTTACGGGGGCTAGACCACTGGCTCCCCTTGGAGCTCCCTCCAGCTTGTACGCCCGCATGGAATAAATGTAGCCCTCTGCCCAAGCATTTTTGTGAAATATTCCCACTATACTCACCTTTGGGCAAATCCGCGGTCCCGTATGCGGACCACTGGGCGTCTAAAGGTTTTAATATGTAAAACACAGACACCAATAAAATAATATTTGATTTATTTTGAGAGCATTTGAAAATGTCCCACTAATCAACTGGACAATCATTTAGAGAAAGCTAAAAGGAATTTTTTTTAAAAGACTCACGTGTGAACGCACGAGATCTGGACAGGCTGCGCGACAGCCTCCTGGAGGGTCTTCTCTTGGCGGCCGAGGCTGGTGGCGGGGCTGACGGGGGGGCCAGGGGCGCGAGGCCAGGGGGCTGCGGCCGACCTCCGCTGCCGGGCGCCTCTGTAACGTAGCCTGGTGAGAGCGGCCGACACCACACACAGCGGAAGGAGGAGCACCCAAACCAGACAAGACCACAGCGGGTTAGATGGAAAAGATATTGATGAGGGGTTAGTAAGCCATTACACGTGATAAGAGGAGAATCAACAAATTATACATACATACACTTTGTGACTTGCATTATAATTAACCTGTCTAATCACAGGAGACCCAGATTGTCTCAGATTGACCGAGCGTCATTAAAAGTTAGATATCTCTCTTCCTGTCAAGCAAAAATTTGTGATTTCTTTTATATTTGAAAGCGAAAGAAATATTGCTTCTTATTGCCTTAGGAATAAACGAGCTATATTGATCAGATATTTTACAAACCCGATCATAAGTGACGATTTTATTTTGCGCCAATGTGTGACGTAATAAACAATTAATTTAAAAATAAAATTGTATGAATGTGATAAAAAGTGAAGTGACAGTTTTATTACAAATTTTCTTAAAAAAAGGAATCTGTATTTAAAATTTTAATTTTCTTTTATTTTATGTACTTTTTTGGGGAAACCCCAGGTACGTAATTTTTAAGCTAATTCACATTTTCAATATAAAAATTTTGATATTTTAAAACAAAAATCTTATTTTTTGATAAGCACATCGGAAAGATTATTTTATCTAGATTTTAGAACAATTTTTTTTTTCAAAAAGATTAAAAAATAACCAATAAAAATGAACATTTGAAATGCATGGGAAGTACCGAGAATTTTTGCGCGCAAACTTTAAGAGGCAAAAGTTCATAGATATTATTTTCTCATTATTCGAAGGGTTAAATATAACTTACTTTTAAATCACTTTATTGATATGTAACTAACTAACTATCATGCCGACGGCCGGCGTAGCCCAGCGGTAAGGCTCTTGACTAGCATTCCGAAGGTCGCGGGATCGAATCCCGGCGTGACAAATAAATTCTATTTGATTAATTTGCGTTATTTCACAATTTATTGATTTAAAATAATATATAGTATATTTGCGGCACGTTCCAGAGTGGAAGATACTCTCAGTATCGCCCTGGTGTAAGACCACCATTTCAGAATTGAAAAGTCGCTTGAAATGTTACATATTAATTAATTAACCGTTTAGCAAAACATAAAAAGCTTTGTTTTGGATAAAAGTACAGAACCGGATTTAAATATTAATAATGCCTTGCAAAAAATTTTTTTTAGTAACAATATTAAAGATTAATTAAAGATAGTAAATAGCTTACAAAAAAATATATTATTTCAAAGCTGATTTCAAAACATGGTCACCCTACTTGTTTACATTTAAAATACTAGTTCCTACAGCTTAGTAGAGGCCTATATTCTGCGAGAAATATTATTGTAACAATATTATCCTTCAATACTTGTATAATTTTGTGTATTTTTATAAAATTGTTAACCTACGTCCAAGTGAGGTTAAAAATTTTAATTTTAGTATTTTGCTTTTTCAACTGTTTGTTTATGACCAATATTTATGTGTTATTTTGAATAACTTGTAAAATTATTAACCCCGATACAGGCGAATCCTAGTGGGGTTAATAATTACATGCTTAAATGAATAAACTTGTGAAGAAGCTATAAATAAATAAATAAATAAAATAAATGGCTTTGGCCGTGTTTGGTGACCAGATCTGAGTAGCCAGGTTCCCACCTTCCTCTTCCCCATCTCCTTCCCCTCCCCACTACCTTCAGCCTCACAACATACCCCAATTGGGGATGCCATAGTTTCACTGGCTCCAGACGGGAGCAGTTGGGACTCTTGTGCGGTATTCATATAAATTTTTTTTTTTTAAATGCCGTTTCCCAGCAGGTGTACGCAGAGAGGATAGACTGCCATACAAGCTACTTGCAGGCCATCCGATGTGCCTTCAGTACAAGTTTGAACTCACTCGTCACTTGCTGGTCCGTATCTATTGTTTTTGTGGATGTCTCGGTTGTTCTCGAACATACAAAGATAATAGAAACAAAAGAGATTTATAGCATGGAAGCGTGCAGACCGTCGCCGAGCTACGACTATCAAAGCGGCTGTGCAATGAAAGTTATGCATTTGGTCTGTAGGTAGAAACAGAGATGTGGTGCTGATTTGCATAGATGCGATTTGCAGAAGTGTGGGTGAAAGAAGTTGGAATCGTGCTTTGTGCATGCGGTTTCTCACTAATAACAGTTCACGACCCATCTCTCTTGTTTCTATTATCTATTTTCCTAACTTTCATCAATGAACTGATTTTAAACTAAGTTATATTTATTTCTTCAAAATAGGCATATTTACTTTGGGGTGTCATCATTAATTTCATGAAAAACAAATACCTTTGTATAACACCACTATTTTATTAACGATATCAACATGTTTCGAAAAAAGGTATTTGTTAACCTCTTAAATGCCACGGGAGGAAACTCGAAAATTTCGCGATGTTTTGACTTTGACGTAATATTTTGCGGATTTATTTTATGCTGTCGTATATAATATTTACCGAAACACGTTCCCTGAACAATAAACTATGCTTACAAATAATATTACTTGCGTTTATTTGACAAATTGATAGTTTTATCGATCTTTTCATGACATGCGACGCTCAAAGTTTGACAGCTCAAATCGCGGCAGAAATGCATTTCGAAAGTCATAGATATGTGCAAAGATGATTATTTGAGAGGCTAGGTGTGTTCCTTATATCTGTTACGTCAAGAACAAGAATGCCCAAAGCGATTCTGACCTTCATACATTTTATTTATACTTAAGGTTTAAAATCGCATCTCAAAATTTTTTTTTTTTTTTTATTCGGCTATAGGGCGCGCACCGGTGCGCCAACGGCACGCGACCTGTTAATAAAATAGTGGTGTTATACAAAGGTATTTGTTTTTCATAAAATTAAGTTATATTTAATTTGACTACAATGTCAAGCACGCAGATACATATATTGCTAAGCCAACAAGCATTAATTTTACCCTAAAATGATATTGTACAGTCTGACAAATAAACACACATTTTTCCTGTCATTCCGGGGGTTAAGTGTAACCTCTCGAATCTGAGTGTACTAAAAGTTACAAGATCAGCGTTACTCGGTGTTGCCATAATAATGAAAAAATTAGATCAACTTTTTTTAAATTTTTAAATGTTATTGTCAAACTGTATTTCCAATATACGTGGTCCGACGATATTCAATATCTACGGTCCAATGATATCCAATATCCATTGTCCATGGTTCAATATCCATGGTCCAATGATATCCAATATCCATGGTTCAATATCCATGGTCCAATCATATCCAATATCCATGGTTCAATATCCATGGTCCAATGATATCCAATATCTGTGGTCCAATAATATCCAATATCCATGGTCCAATGATACCCAATATCTGTGGTCCAATAATATCCAATATCCATGGTCCAATGATATTGAATTTCCTTAGTCCAATAATATCCAATACAAACATGGTCCAATGACATCCAATATCTATGGTCCAATGATATCCAATATCCATGGTTCAATATCCATGGTCCAATGATATCCAATATCTGTGGTCCAATAATATCCAATATCCATGGTCCAATGATATTGAATATCCTTAGTCCAATAATATCCCATACAAACATGGTCCAATGACATCCAATTTCTACGGTCCAATGATATCCAAAATCCATGGTCCAATGAGATCCAAAATTCATGGTTCAATGATATTGAATATCCTTAGTCCAATAATATCCAATAATCATGGTCCAATGATACACAACATCCATCGTTCAATGATATAAATATCCAATATATGAGACAAGCAAATGAAATTGATAATCTGGTCAAGAAAGAATCCCCATGTTGATTGATGTGTTTGATCAATTTTACCAAAGTAAGGTAAAATTGAGCTTACTTTGGGGGCACAGACACACAACACGCTATATAGGTTTATCTCTTTGGTGGTTCTGGTACATATTTGAAACACTGAAGCCACAAAATAGGTTAGTCGCATAAAAAAAGTGATAGTTTTAGAATGAACTACAGTATACAGGGTGTTCGTGGGTTAAGTGGAAGTATCGTAAAGTTTTAGAGGTGTTTCTACGTGAAAGTACAAGCATAAAAGATAAAAAAAACTTTCAAATTTTTGAATTTTCAAGTTAACCCCTAATTTGTTCACTTTTGAGAATAGCTCATATAGGTCTCATAGAAATCGTCATGTCTTCCTTATGCGGCGTTTACATTATTCGGTTTGGCCGTATTTGACTGTATTTTCGGTCACCGACTAGTGTAAACAGTTATTCGGTTGTTCATATTTGGTCACCGTAAACAAGTGCAAACGTATAAAAGTTGTTTCGGTTGGCCGTACTTGGTCATAACCGACTTGTGGAAATGCATTTGAGTGTTCTATGTATGCATTTTCTTTAAAATTAATTATAATTGCTTTCCATAACGCAATACCATCCCTGTCGAAGTTCGCAACATGATTGTATGAAATTCAAGTCACATTTGACTGCATATGATTGACGCATTTGATCACCGATCTAATGTAAATAGGCTAATTCGGTTGACGAATTCGGTCACCGACCTAATGTAAACAGGCTAATTTAGTTGACAAATTTGGTCACCGACCTAATGTAGACAGGCTAATTCAGTTGACGAATTTGGTCACCTACCTAATGTAAACAGGCTAATTCAGTTGACGAATTTGGTCACCGACCTAATGTAAACAACCCATACCTGTCACGGTGAGAAATATGATCTAAACTATGTTAGAACGAGAAAACACCATGCTTTATGTTCAAGTACAAAAGTTACCAGGTAAAATTTAAAATATACTTTTTTATTGAACCAAAGTTTTTGACGGCAATTTAAAAAAAAAAAATGAAACTTTGTAAATTTTTTATTAATTATTTTTACTTGAAACGACAAAACAATGAGACAACAATAACTAAGTTTCATATTTCAAATTGTGGTCAGAAAATTTGGTTTCATGAAGGTGTTTGTTCATTTGAACTATTTTATGGGTAACTTTTAGATTTGAATATAAAGCATGGTGTTTTCTCTTTCTAGTACCGTTTAGATTATATTTCTCACCTTGATAGTAAGGGAGACACAACGATTTCTATGAGACAAACACAAGCTCTTCCAGAAGCAAACAAATTAGCCAGAAGGGTTAAGCTTGACAGTTTCTTAAATGAAAAAAATCAATTAATGTTTTTTTACTTGTACTATCTTGAAGAATCACCTCCTGAAATTAGTCCACTTTACCCCCGAATACCCTGTATGAGTATAAGAATTGATTGAACCCAAAACCTTCCAATATTGCTAGAAGCAAAATGTCAGTAATGCATACTTGTGATTTTGTAAGCATTTAAATAAATTATTCTCTTTTAATTTAATAAAAACAAATAACTTTGTGTACACCACTATTGTACATAGTTTTTGAAACATGTCGATATTGTTAATTAAATAGTTGTTTGTTTTTATTAAATTAATAATGACGCCACAAAGTGAATTTGCGAAGTTTGAAGAAAAAATTATTCTCTATTTATTGGTATTATAATAAAATTACATACATATAAATATATATAATTTAAATAAACATTTACCGTCGTCTTTCTGACTGGTCGCGGAGTTTTCTGAACAAGAATAGTGTGCGGAAAGATAGTTCAACTTGTTTTCTGATCTCTGAAAACAAAAAGAAAGGAGTGTAAGAATAATATAGAAGAAGTCAGGGTCCGAGGAAGACATAATTCCATCAAGTGAAAAACCCTTGTCTCTGTGCAGAAACGGGCGGTCCGTTTGATATATTCCCCCTTAACAAACGGATTGCAATCTTTAAAGCACAGGCGTCAGGCGGGAATGCTGTCCTTGTTCTACCGGTATTTAGTTGAAAGAGCCTTCAAGGAACTGGCATCATGAATCCCTTCGGCACTGGTGCATAGTTGAGAAACACGCCAAACGCACACCCAACAATTTTTAGACGGTTGACATTCGTCACGTGAGAGTGGGTCATTTCTACAATTTGTTCTTGAGTTCAACTGGGTCTCTTCAAGACCCATTTTTAGTAATTCCTCTCCCCAAAAAGACCCACCACAAAGCATTCCCAAAGATGAGATGGTCGAAGGGTAAGGCTCCTGACTAGAGATCCGGAGGTCGCGGGTTCTAATCCCAGTGTACACAAGTAAATTTTATTTGATCGACGGCCGGCGTGGTCTAGCGGTAAGGCTCTTGACTCGCAATCCGAAGGTCGCGGGATCGAATCCCGGCGTGGCAAATAAATTTTATTTGATTAATTTGTGTTATTTCACAATTAAAACATATAAAAATAATACATAGTATATTTGCAGTACGTTCCAGAGTGGAAGAAACTCTCAGTATCGCCCTGGTGTAAGACCATTCAGAATTGAAACGTTGCTTGAAATGGCTTTAGCCATGTTTGGTGACCAGATCTGAACAGCCAGGTACTTCCCCACCTTCCTCATCCTCATCTCCTTCCCCTCCCCACTACCTTCAGCCTCACAATATACCCCAATCGGGGATGCCATAGTCTCTCCGGTTCCAGACAGGAGCAGTTGGGACTCTAGTGAGGTATTCATATAAAAAAAATGTCATTTCACAATTTAATCATTCAAAAATAATGTCAGGTATGTTGCGGCACGTTCCGGAGTGGAAGATACCCTTAGTATCGCCCTGGTGTAAGACCACCATTCAGAATTGAAATGGCTTTAGCCACATTTCACTAGATCTGAATAGCTTATAAATACTTCTCCACCTTCCTCTTACCCATCTCCTCCCCCTCCCCACTATCTTCAGCCTCACAACCTTGCCCAATTGGGGATTCCAGTCTCCAGGTGGTAGGGAACAGTCGGGCTGTGTCAGGAGTCAGAATAAGGGAAGAGTTATTATATGAATGTAAATGAAAAAAAGGGTGTACGCCAATACAGAGTTGTGTGGCGTTCCATCTTCTCTGCCTACCCTGCGGAGTAAATCAAAAATAAAGACCGCTGAATAATTTGCAGATAAATAATTGAATATGTTTACCAGCTGGCCAACTGTCTTCTGCAGGTGCTCCTCACTGAATCTGGCCAAATAAGAAGTATGCTGCGCTTCAATCCTCATCATTGCCGCCTTTGTATAATTGTTGATGATCTGCTTGGCAACATTAACTGCAAAACAAACATTGGTACATTGTATTATAGTAATTTTAAGTTTTCAATCATAATTTATTGTACTTATTAAAAAGATGATTTATTGTACAAAGAACAATTATTAAAATTATAATAAAAAAATCCTTGGACTACCCAAAAGAACAATAAATAATAAATAAAAAGATAAAAATCAATTTGTAACTGAAAACAGAACTTGACTTAACACTTCCTTACCGGACCGGGGGAACGCACCTACACTAACGAGAGTTTTACGCTGTATCTATGTTGTTTTTTAAACCACGTACTCAATAATTTGAGTAATCTTAGAAAAACTATTTGATTATCGATTTGCATTAAAAAAATTAATATCGCATTACTACTTTTCTTAAAATTAAATACTTTATAAAAAATTCCGGCGAATAATCTGTGCCACCCGCCCCCCTTCCCCTCTGTTCGGGCGTACCCCGTTCCTACCAGCTGAATGTATCGGGATAATTCTAAGCGATAGCAAGTAATTTCTAGGTTGTTAGTGGAAAGGACTAGATCGCGTTCGTTTACACTGCGCATCTCGTTTGCTCTTTTTACAATGCTATAATGTTCGCTTGCCGGTCAAAGATCATTCGGTCTGAGTCGTTTCCGGTGAACGCCAATCGCCAGTCGAGATTCGGAAACAAGGTGTTACGTTGGCTATTGGCCCGCCTTCTCTGTTTTCTATGGAAAAATACATGTTATGGTCTAAATTCATTAGAATATTAATTATGACTTTATTTATGAAACGATTTTGAAAATGACTACTGAAATACGATGATTATACTTCCCTCTAATTATTATCATAACAAATTACAAAAAAATATGTCATTAACACCCTTTAATATGCAAAACAAATTGGGGTCCCCGAGTGACCCCCCTTCGGGTCATGTGTGATTTTTTTCGTTCCGGGACGAAAAGGTTAACCATGTTTTTCTATGCCCAAAACTAAATACGTTTTTTGCATAACATTATTACACTTACCAGGGAAGACCTTTTTTCAATCGTCTACTTAATGATAAAACCCAAATATTGCTCTGTTAAGAAACATTTAAAAATATTCTTATCATTTAAAAAAAATACCGCCACTTAATTGATCTTACAAATATCCTTTGTCAAATCCTTACAAATTTCTTCCATAAAATTGTTTCTTTTTTTTAAATACATAATAATATTATCAAAATAAATACTATAACACACATGTATTTATGTACAATGAATTATTCAAGTACTAACTCAGGGTTTCCCAAACAGTGTTCCGCTGAACCTGATAAGGGGTTCCGCGACAATTTGTCGGAAGAATTTCGGAAGAAAGAAACAAAAAATAGAATATGAATAATTTTAATGAATTTATATGTAAACAAAAAATGGAAATTAAACAATAAATTATAAACAATGTGCTTAATATAAATATTTTTTTAATTTTTGCTATCAGAAATTGTTCAATCTTAAAAATAAGCCAAGTGGAAGTGTTCCATTAAAATTTACGGCTTTGCAAAGGGTTCCGTTGCAGAAAAAGTTTGGGAAACCCTGTACTAACTAATAACAACATGTATGTACACTCCCCTTCCAAACACAAGCAAATGCTTTCAATGGAAGAGTAGTAAAAAAAACCTAAGATGTATTTTATGTTCCATGTAATACATATTATTATAAATAAATAAATAATTTTAAAAAAAAATTTATTGTACTAAGCGCCCTTGAGGATATTTTCTCACAAAAACGGCGCTATAGAAATGACCCTAGTGCTGAAAATTTCTATTATATTCCACAAATCAATCAAATCAAAATTTTCAATTTGGGAGGCGGGTACGGGTACTGCCTCTCCGGGAACCATTTATTGGATAACCGATATCTCTGCACAGGTCACCCAAAGTGGTTTGCTATGTTTGGTGATCTAGTAGGGGTGCCCGGGGTAAATCGGTTAGAATTGTCTTGGTAGCGGATGCATTTGACCAACTGTGGCAGGCCAGATCGGGAGACTGCTTGAGGGAGACCTTTTGATCTCTCCAGCAGGTCGATCGTCTTGCCTTGCAGTGGGAGGGTTGGATTCGTACGCCGGTCACTCCTAGACACACTGAAGATTTTCACCCACCCTCATACTTTTTTCCTTCCCAGAACTTCTCCTTCCTTTCGTAAAAAGACCCTCCACATAGCATCCCCAAAGATGACAGAGGCCCTGAGGGGAATTATTTTCCTCAGGGCCTCATATATATAATATATTTATATATCACTAGAATTTTGAAGATGGCAATCAAAATAATTTTCTAATTCTGTTAAAAATGTTGTATTATATATAGTTAAGTATAAAATGATGTTTCTATTTTATTATTATTTTTATATTCTTCATTAAAAGCACCAGCTGAACTGCCAAAGCAGTTTGTCAGCAGGTCAATTTAATAAAATTAATAGCTGGCACACCTCTGCCATGTCACTTCACTACGTTTGGTGACTTAGCAGGGGTGCCTGAGTTCATGGGGTGCGTCTACCCACCAACTGCGTGGCTGGCCAGATCGGGAGACTGGTTGAGGGAGACCTGTACACCTCTCCAGCAGGGCTCTCGCGGAATACCGCCTTGCCCGCAGTGGGTTTGATTCATACCTCCATCACTCCTGGACACACTAACCCCTATATTCCTACCCACCTCTAATACCCTTTTCCTTCCCACTACTTCCTCTCCCTAAAAAGACCCTCCACACAGTATCCCCAAAGATGACATAGGCCAAGAGGGGAATTATTTTCCTCAGGACCTCCTATGTGAAGCTATTGTAAAAAAAATAGCCAGCTTCTGGGAGGCTTCTGTGGAGCCCCGTGCCTGAGCTGGTCACTTAGGCCCTCCGTTCATGGAGATACTTACAAACTACGTGATTGTGACACAACCACAAGTACCCTGCAGATGTACTACTTTTTAAAGCTGCTTTCCGTACACGGCGCTACCCGAATTATACTGAACTTGATCATTTTTCACGTGCAGCCGTGGAGTTAACACGATGTCGAACGATGTCAAATGACTTTTTTTCCAACATTAATCTATGCCTTCTTCACTAAATCCTTTCTTGCGTATTCTGGTAATGTAGAGTTATGTAAACACGCATTTTTTCTCACTTCCAGAACAAATCTAACATTACTTTCATGTTCAGACGCCATTTCTGTCAAACGTCAAACGAAAGTAGTAGACACGAATGCTGCAACGCGTAGCGCGCTACCAGCACCGTCGTTAGCGCGCTACCGACTTCAACCTGACATCCGTCGCGTAGCGCCGTATGTCAGGTTGAAGTCGAACACCAGCAAAATTGTATGGCGGGTACCCACGAGCGGTGTGCGTGCTACGCGCATCAGGCTCGAATAGCTTGTAAGTAGCTCCATGTACGGAGGCGCTTAGAGTAACACCAAGCGTAGAAGGAGACTAGATCGTCATTTCGATCCCTTTTAATCTTAATCAGACATGATTGGGTCTTTGAAACATTACATTCGACTAGGTTATTCCTACCCCTGGAACTTCCTGGAGGTAACCGTCCATTCTCTTCTTCAAAGCCCTCCGAGCTTTTGGAGTTTATGTACCCTTTGGGGGCTTGTCAAGCATAAAGCTATCATGGACTATGCAATGAATAGGTGATTGATGATGAGCAACAAAAACAAAGTAGACAGAATCGATCTCTGTGGGACGCTAGCGTGTACAGATATGATACAAATATGATTCGAGGATTCAACCAAACATGACTTGAGGATTCTGTACGGTGTGATGGATAAAGGTGACACCACGGGAAGGCATACACGGTTGATAGCTCCATTTCAACCTCTACCTCACAACAGAAAGAGGTCACAAGGACAAGACCTTACAGCACTGGGTGACATTGATATTTTTGTAAAAATAGCGGTACCGGTTATACAGTCGGTTTAAACCGGCAATTGGGTAGTGCTATAGCAACGTTAAAATTTCTAGGAATTAAATACATGGACTTGAATTTCCGATAAACAATTATAATAACAGTTTTTTATGATATTAGTTTAGGGTGAAATCGCTACCTTCTTTCACGAATTCTTCATACACGTTTTTGGAGTCGATACGGAACAAATGCGGGAATCCGGATTTCTTCACTTTAGAACGAGGCATTGTAGGTTTTATTGGTAGACCACTAAGTCCACAAAACACTGAAACAAGTCCACAAGACACCAGAAAGCAGAAACAGCAAAGTTTTTTTATTGTATGCAAAACAAATTTGAAATACGACAAGAAGACCAACTGATTTTTGGAATAGACAATATTGGAACTGAAAATTTTGTTTTTGATACCACTACCAAAATATTCCATAGAAAGTAAAGGCCCGTTTATATTAGGAATAGTCTGTAATCCGTATAATGGCCCGTTTACATTAGGAATAGTCTGTAATCCGTATTCGATAAGCCCTAGGCCGTAGAAGTTGGAAGATAGGAAACCTGTGTAACCGTTTATAATAGATGGCAATAATCTTTAATAATTTTCCATAACCGAAAAGATGGTTCAACTTTATCTTTTACGGTTTTGGATTACAGAAAGCTTAGATATATGCTGAGATTTACGTATTTTCGATCAATACTCTATGGTATCTACAATTCACTTTAGTTGAATAATAATTTTGTGAACAAATATTTACGCGGAGTTAATAAATACTTTACCGAATTTAAATTTATATTCGCTGAAGACGAAAGTGATCTAATAAATAGTAAGTAAGTAATGAACATCTCTTATAATCTAATATAATCTCCCGGTTGACAGTTGACATAGACAAGTGATAGCGGCATTGTCACTTCTATGGGCATATTCTATTCTATTCCTATTCCAATTATAAACGACCATCTAAAATATTACGGATTACGGATTACGGCCCCGGCCTATTCTTATCGCTTATTCCTAATATAAACGGGCCTTAAGTGTTTTTTTTTCATGTGAAAAATTTAAGGAAAGGGAAATTATTTTTTCTCTCCTTGCAATGTAGACAGCAGATGGTACAAGTTCTATTGCATGGCGATTTGTATATTTCTATGGTACGGGCCCGAATGTCAGGGACGGCGGCTGTCAAATCTCATACTCTACGTTTCTATATACTACATGACTTCAAGCATAAATGAACCATACATACTTCAAGCAATAGTTGCCATATGATCATAGGCTAGCTTTATTGGTTCACATATTAATGGGATTTCTGTGAATATCATTAATCATTACATTCACAAGTGAAATTTGCAACTTAACGTAAGTTTCCGACAAGTTGCTCACAGGAGCGTTTACATATTGTGCTTCCGACTTGTGGTAATTAATGCTCACGGAAGTTGTGTAAATGCCCATAGCGAACGTCAAATTTACGCGATTTTGTTAATAAAGACGAAAGGGCCCAAATACAATGTTGAAATAGAATTTGGCATTAATTAAACCATTTCCCTTTTGGCGACTTTTGTGCCGTCAGAGGCGGAAATTAATGAAGTTCTTTCATTTTATCATGATTTTATCCGAATGACAGCTACCTGACAGCAACCGACTTCGAATTCAAATACGTAATGTTATAAACAGATACATTGAGATTAGAAAGGATTGGACCGATAATTGAATAGAAGGATGTTCATTTTCAGAAAACTTTAATAAGTATAAATAAATGCTAGTTTTGTAGGAAAAAATTCTACAAAAACGACTGTCTTTTATTTTTTTTACATCTCGCAACGGCGCATTTTGGTACCATTTCTTGCGGCAAGTCTCACAACTTATCAAAACTGATTTTATAAGCTGTGAGAAGGCTGGAAGTTCGATTAGACCTGTCAAAAAAACTCACGAAAGAACAACTTCTGTAAGTTACTATAAATTACGTCAAGTGACTTTTGGTGTTGTTTACATTGGTAATTTGGTAACGAATTATGAGTGTAAAGGCAGCCGTTTATTATGTTGCCAAAAGATATTAGTTTGAAGGCGAAATGTACCAATTCAATCAAAAGTGGTAAATGGACGCCGACAGGTTAACCCATTGGCCACATAATTAATTTTGTACCAAAAATTGAAAACCTTCATTGGTGTACTTTTGAACTATTTATTCAAATGAATCAATTTCCTTAAATTTGTTTACATATTCGATTAAGGTAAAGAAAAACATAAAAAAATAAATTTAAAAAATATTAAAATATGTGTAAATAAGGATACAAATATAACCTTCTCTTTTCGTAAGTTTTTTTTCACGTTTTTATTCATAAAGTTAAAGGTCCACTATGAATCTGCAACTTGTAATTTAATTTATCGTTATGTTCTGAACACAAAACTGGTTTCAAATAAATCTCTATGGGGTGAATTAAGACGGTTCCATGCCAACTGGGAATAATGTCAACTCAACACCTCCTTGAAAAGTCATTAAAATCTATGAAAAATTTAATTTTTAATTAGCCGATAACCCTAACCTAACATAACCTATTTAACCATTTTTTTTATATATTTTTATAATCACTCTAAATGACTTATCTGAGATGGTTCTGAGTTTGTTTCATTCCGAGTTGGCCGGTCACCATTAAGACTACACTCAGTACATGGAAATGGTTTATCTTTGATTTTGGCAGCACATTCATATTAGTCTGCAATTAGAATTTTATCACTGGACTTCAAATAAAAGAATGTTTTTCTTCAAAATGTGTCGGGAGATGATTCCACAACTGAAATTTTACATTCTGAATACAAGTAAATCTGTATGCGGCGTAAGGTTTAAAGTAAATCTGTATGCGGCGAATTGAAACTACACTCAGAACATGAAAATTGTTTCTCTTTGATTCTGGCAGAACACACATAGTCCGCAACTAGAATTTTATAACTGCACTTCGAAATATTTTATTTTTTTAAATGAAAAAAAAAATAATAATTATAATATATAGATATTTCATTAAAAAACAGACAATTTCACATCTTTCCTTCACGCCATGTTTTGATATAATAATATTAAAATAGTTTTTTAGGCTAGTTTTTTTTTTCCTTTTTTAATTAAACCCAAACTAAGAACCTATTTTAGAGTTATATGTTTAATATTTTGGATTAAATAAGAGAAGAAAAAAACTAACCTCAAAACTTTGACATCAATGATAATGGCAGCCAAGCGAAAAACCGTTTTTAATTTTAACGAAATAACTATTTAAATTCATTATTTTTCAATTCCGGAAACCGAAATACTTACTTCTCATTATTATTATGTTATATATGTCATATGTACGTTCACAATTGGAGTTCGCCTCAGTAATTTGGAATCCTCAATATCAAACATATATTCATCGCATTGAAAATATCCAGAACAAATTTATAAAACACCTATCCTATCGTTTTAGTGATCATCGATTTGACCCTATCGCTTTATATAAATGCAGAAAAATCTCTGATGCATTATTCTTACACAAAATCGCGAACTGCCTTGTTGATTCATCATATCTGTTAGAAAATATTGCATTTCGTTGCCCCAAACAAAACACCAGATCGAACGACTTATTTAGAATACCACACAGTCAATCTAAATATGCGCAAAACTCTGTAATAGTACGTATCTGTGAAACTTACAATGCCTTACGAGATGTAGACATTTTCAACCATGACTTGAAATCACATAAAATGCAGCTTAATAAATTAATAACTTAAAATACTTTTTTTTCTCTTTTTTGTGAAAATTATATACCATAGTAAATAATATAACCATGTTTGTTAATAGTTTTACGTTTTTCTTTATTATGTTTTATTTATTTATTTGTTTTATTTTAATATTACATTGGTTACATTAATGACATATTGCCCATCTCACTATTTATGTTCTTCTTTTTTATGTTTTTCTTTATTATGTTTATATATTTTTTTTTCCTTGTCGGGTATAATAAGTTGAGTAGGTAAAAATACTAAAGCAATATTTTTTAACATAATGGAACTTAATTGGTCTACAGCATATGAATTTTATTGTTATAATCATTTTTCTGTATGACTGTTTGTTTCCTCAATAAAAAGAAATAAAAAAAAATAAACAAAAAAATATCTAGCTGATGATGTGTTTTTGTAATAAAAGGTGCATTTTGAGCATGTCCACAATAGGTAAATATTTACCCAGCCCTTTGTGACGAAATGAATCTTTTAGAGAAACTTCATGGATCTGACATCTGTGTATGGGGATAGCTGCCAACGGATCACACGTGCGACAACTCAAAGATGAGGATAATGGGGGTCGTAGTTCTACTAGTTGTTGGAGCTCTTGATATAAAATCAGAAATTAAAACCAGTTTTGTCAAAAAATATGGACCCTTTATTAATGAACTAGAACACTCACATATTATTATAATATTTAACTTCCTTAGGCCTAAATTGTATACATAAATCCATTGGCATTGTGGCAAACGTGTTGCAGTAAATCCGTTGTTTAATAGAATGCTGAAAACTTTAAATATTGTTAACATTAAGAAAGCTCTAAATGTGAAACGAAAACAGGTGTAACGATAAAAACCCAAAAGTCAAAAAAGTGTTTTAAATTCTTTTAGTTTTGGCGCTTTTAACATTCACACTTTATAATTTTTTGCATTTCCTGTAGAATTAGGTAAATTGATTAATTGTTCAATCAATTAATTAATTAAAAAAATAAATAGTTCAATTAGTTAATTCAACAAATTAATTGTTCAATCAAATAATAAAATCAAAACATTCATTAATTCAACCATTTAATTAATTCAATACATTAATTGTTGAATCAATTAATTAATTGAACAAATTAATCGTTGAATTAATTAATTTGTAGCATTAGATAAATTGATTAATTGTTCATCCATTAAGGGGGGTAGGGTTTTAAAGGCGAAAAAAAGGCATATTTTCATGATTTTTTTTTGGAGATATGAATAATGTTGGCTTATTTTTTTTAAATACACCTTATAGTTTAACATCTGGAGTATCTTTAAAAAAAATTTTAATAAAAAATATTAATAAATAAGTCCGTGAGAGCGAATCTCCGGAGGCGCTTCGAAAAAAAGTTGTTTCGCGGTGAACATTATAACTCGTTAACAAATCATTTGAAATAATAAAATTGAAATGAATTTAAACGGTAATATGTTTTCAGGTAGTGATGAAGCGTTTTTTTTTTTTTGATTTTTTTTTTTTTGCAGCATGTTGAAGTCAAAAATGCGATTTTTGCTAAAATTTTCGGTGAATTTATTATTATAATAAATGGAAAAAAATGGTAAAAAAAAACTCTCCGTCACTACCTGTTGATTTATGTGTAAAAATAGTGTGCAAAATTTCAAAAAGATCGGTCAAGTAGATTTTGAGTTATGATGTTCACGGACTAAAAAACATTGTTTGCCAGAAAATCAATTTAAAGTTTTGTTATACTCGAAATATACGTGAATAGAGCAGGAGGGCCGGTAGCTTGAAATGCTGTATCTTCGTTATTTTTGCTCCGATTTATTTGAAATTTTGGCATAATACTCTCGATATATTGTACATTTATAAAAAAAATTATTTGATAAATGAGTTTTAAAACCCTACCCCCCCTTAATTAAATTCAACAGATTAACTGTTCAATTAATTAATTTATTCAACAAATTAATTGTTCAATCAATTAATTAATTCAACACATTAATTAATTCAACCATTTAATTAATTAAACAAATTAATTGTTGAATCAATTAATTAATTCAACAAATTAAACGTTCAATCAATTAATTAAATCAACAAATTAAGTATTCAATTAGTTAGTTAATCTTTCAATCAATGAATAGTCAAATCAATTGGTTATTCATTCAATTAATTGTGCAATGAACCAATTATTGTTGAATTAATTGTTCAGTCAATTAAATGTTCAATAGCACCTCCCACATGTAAAGTTCGGAGCGAACATATACTGCGCCACTTCAGGCCGCCGCGCAGAAAGGTCTCAAAGTGAACTGAGCAGTAAACTGATATCTTACATTCAGTTTTTACTTTTCTGCGCGGTGGCCTGAAGTGGCGCGGGACGCAGTCGCTCCGAACTCTACGTGTGGGAAGTGCTAATCAATTGTTAATACAGTTTAAGGTGCATAATATGACTTTAAGTAATACTGATTCAATAAAACATAAATTAACTGGTAAAAATAGTTTTGAGCAACTCCAGACAACCATAATATTGGCTTGGTATCTATCACATTACTTTGGCTTATGGTTTTTGGTATGCGCATAAAACATTGAATGTACAATCATCCAGTCATAAAAAATCTATGGTCTGTTCACTCAGAAGAATGAATTATAATATTATATATTATATTCAATATTATGAGGTATTGAATCAATAATCTGTAGCATTAGATAAATTGATTAATTGTTCAATCAATTAATTAATTAAAAAATAAATAGTTCAATTAATTAATTCAACAAACAAACAAATCAATTAATTAATTAAAAAATAAATAGTTCAATTAATCAATTCAACACTTTAATTAATTCAACCATTTAATTCAGCAAATTAATCATTGAATCAATTAATTTGTAGCATTAGATAAATTGATTAATTGTTCAATCAATTAATTAATTAATTCAACACATTAATGAAACTCGTGTAAAATTCAATTTAGTCGCTAGTTAGGAAATTACAATGTAAATCTGCTGTATTCATCTGAATTTATCTAGATTTAAAAATAACATATTTTTGATACTTTTGTATTTGTTCAAAAGATTCAATTTGTAAAGCGCAGTAGATGACAAGAATATACAAATGATAATATAAAATTTCATTAAATATGTAGCTAAATGCCTACCCCATTACCAATAAACGTTTTTTAAATTTTACACAACTGACATACAACAATTTAAAACACGTTTATTAATAAGGTCACTAATAATAATTGACTACAACATCCATCATTCCTAAGTTTGTAAACATTATGCAGTTCTGTTATCATAATATAATCTTAAATATCTTTGATTTAACTAGTCACTGACTCTACAGTAATAAAACACACAAATATAATAAATGGTAAACTTTAAAAATTGCTGGACATGCTTCAAACGAGAACATAAAGAACTTTATTTAATTTTATTTTATTCCCTGAATTCCGGCCAAACTATTGCTTACGTAATGGCGTTAACATTAAGGCGACACTTCCCGGCCCAAAAAGAAGAAGATGGAGAGATATGTAATTACGAATGTTGGACAGAGCGCGCTAATATTTTCAATGATAAAATTGAAGCGAAAATTATGAAAATGCTTAATAAAACATGACTCGTTTAAAATAGAGCAAGAATCTCGTGGAACGTATCTTAAGTATCATTTAAAGAAACATTGTGAATTTTTTCACAAATATAACTTGTAAAATAATAGAAATAGACTTTTTTTAAATAATTTTCAGAGCATACTTTGCGATTTTTTTCTATCGAGGGAATTTCATATAATTTGCGTTTCGGCGTGGAATGTACCTAGATATTATCTTAAAAAATAAGATATATTTTTTTAAGAGCTTAAAAACTTCAAATGTTTAAGGGAGATTTGTAAAAAATTGGTAGAAATTCGCGTAGCGGCGGCTTAAGTCGGTGATCGAATTCGTTGACCGCATTCGGTTTAACTGAATTGACCTGTTTGCATTAGGTCGGTGACCGAATGCGTCGACTGCAATCGGTTTAACCGGATTCATTAACCGAATTGGCCCGTTTACATAGGTCGGTGAACAAATGCATCAATCGTATGCTGTCAAATGCGGCTTGAATTTCATACAATCACGTTGCGAACATCGACAGGGAGAGTCTTGTATTACGAAAAGCAAAGCCGCCCCCGCACTGCCTGACCAAACATGCAATGCGTTTCTACAAGTCAGTTTTGACCGAATATGACCAACGAAACAACTTTCGATCACCGCAAACGGGCTGCGATCGAATACGGCCGACCGAATAACAGTTTGCACTAGTCGGTGACCGAAAAAAGTCTGCAGTCGAATATGGCCATAATTTAAACGCCGAATAGTGTAAACGCCGCATAATATGCGTAGATTAAATTATCTCTTCTAGCCCATTATCTCATACAATGAAAGCAAATTTTCATTTTACGTAATTGAAATTTTGAATGCAATTAAGGTGAATCAAAAGATTTTTTCTAAAAAATATTTGTATTTTAAGCATATCCAGCGAATTTGAAAGTATACCCGATAAACATTAACCTATACATTTACACTTCACAAAACTTTAATATCGCAAATAGTTTGACAATAATATTTCGTCACTTCCGTGCTAAACTTAAATTATGACTACAATTATTTTTAAATTCATTTGAACGTGGTCAAAAGAGTAATTAAAAAAAAACTGTTTTTGTAAATCCATAGATATTTTTGTATTTACAATATCCACACTAGCAACTCCCTTGTCTATACAGATAAGCATGTCAATCCGTGGGAATGTGTCTAAGCATATAAAAATTTTATAATTTTCTTAAATCACCATTTCAAATCTAAAACAACAGATTTTTGTTCAATGAACCCTCTATTTTAAATATTTAATTGGTACAACAATTTTATTTTATTCATTTCCACATTAAATACTCTAATTAGAGATGGTTGATACCTAAAATGGGTTATCACTACTGTTCCAGTTACCGGAGACCGATGTGGAACTGGTTCTTTATCTGGTTACTTTTGGAACCGGTTCCCTAAAAAGAAAAAGGCATTGGTAGGGGGACGGCTAAAGAAACAGAAAACGAAACAGATTCCTCATAAATTCAAAATATTTTGTTGCGTTTTTACAATTTTATTTCATATTTGATAACCTAATATTCCAAAACGAATCAGTTCCAATAATAACCGGTTCCTCAGTAAAATAATATTGACGAATCTATTGACACTAAAGGAACCGGTTCCTTGTAACTGGGACAGGAATATCGACCATATCTAAAGGTCTGACTCCAGCGAGAAATGAACATGAACAATCGCTTGAACAACACTATAAACATTGAAAACTTTGAACAATTCGTGTTCAAAAACCCTGTGTTCAAGCTTTACCACAGGTGACGGAAAACATTCCTCTCTCGGGTGAAGCGGGAAGGCAGGTGGGGCCGGCGGGGGGGAATAAGTTAATTATTTTACAGAAGCCGCACCAAGTGGTTGGTAACGGAGATAAATCAAATGATATTTGGGGTTATGTCAACAGCGCGAGCCTAATACTTAATTATGACTTTAAATTGTAAATAGATACTGTCTTAATGGATGATTATTTCTTTCGTGAGCTCACTTGTAAATAAATTCTATTAATTTATAAATTGGTTTCAGAGACACGGAAGAAATTGACCAATTAAAATAGGTATTCTATTCTTAATCCCTGATAAATAAAAACCTGATAAAAAATCGAGGTAGGTAGGTAGTAAGGTCTAACCTGAAATCTGCGTGTTCTCCTTTATACTTCGTCCACATCTTAACGCTAAATTTCTTAACAGAACTCGATTTTTGACATCTACGTAAGTAATTACGCATTCGAAATTCTTAAATACTAACTTTAGGTCATAATAATCGATATTAGTCGGAAATCTTTCCTGATAAATAAACATCTATTAAAATATCTGTGTTTTCTCCCCGATGTAGCATCTCTTCTTCATTGGAACGCATTTTAACATTTATGTAAACGCTAAATGTCAAACGTCAAGTGTTCAGTGCGAACGGACAGGTCCTTGCCACAGGCCACTAGCGAAATTGTGTGACCACGTGAACTTCGCACCTATCTTTCAAACCATGTTTCAACAAACGGAGGAGACGAAAACAAAAAAATGTTTACAGTGTTGTTCAAGCGATTAAGTCCGGCCTTAAAACTAACATTGAACATTGGCAACATTCACAACGGTATTATAAAATAACATTAATTATTTAGACTATAAAATAAAAACCCTTGGATTTCACACCCCTTTCTTACAAATACATTATATACACTTTTTAATTCCTCATTCAGGAATAAATACACCTAGATTCTATCACAAAACTATCACAAATACAATTATTAATATTCTGACTGTACAAAGAAACACACAAAGATGCATCTTGTTGAAAATCTAACTGGAATTTTATAGAAAAACTTAATAAAAAAAAAATTGGTTGCCTGTAAAGTTGGTTTACGGACAATAATTTTACGTGATAACGTCACATAATAACGATGGAGTGGAAGAGAGATAGATGCGTCACAAGCCGAACGCTTGTTCCGCGCTCTCGCTTGCACGCTCGGCTCAATGAGTGACAATGAGTCATGCTTTTTCGTGAGTGCATCCGGCGTTAATCGATTTATAAGACGTTATCACGTCAAAAAAAAACAGGTAGGTAATTATAGGTAGGTACTGTTCGACTCAGACACCATCTCTTGGAAACATTAACGGCTTTCCGGTAAGTTAAACACATAATTTGTTCTAAAGTAAACAATTATGAGGATTCACAATGTCCCTATTGTTGCGGAGGAACTTGAATTGTTGAGGAAAATAATTTCCCTCAGTGCCTATGTCATATTTGGGGATGCTGTGTGGAGGGTTTTTTTATGGAAAGGAAGGAGAGGAAGTTATTAGAATCAAATAAAAAAGAAATGCATACATACTCTTTGTCTTTTTAAATATACAACCTTGATGTGATTTTTCACAAAAACAGAGCTGTACAAATTATCCCATTATTAATACTGTGTTCATTTGAGCTAATTTAGGTACAAGGGTTGTTCTTCTTTTTAACCTATATAACTTTTACCACTCTGTCACATTTCCACCACTCCTACATAACTTTTACCACTCTGTCACATTTTGTTTTTACTGTAAATGAATTCTCTCTGGATCTCAGAGGGGAAATTGTAGCAAGGGGGGAAGGAGGCCTAAAATGCCTATTGGGGGTGACAAACACGAGCTGCGTGTAAACCTATTTCGAATGACAACCCACGTGACAGAATTAACGTACGAAATAAAAGTTGTAGGAGACAAGTTTTTGAGATTTTTAAAAATATTTTACTAAACACCATTAAAAATAATAATCGCTGTTACTTGATAGGTTATATATACCTTTTGGAGTTTAAAAATAGTTTTATTAGTCACCTTATCATTTTTTTGTAACATTATAGAATATACGCAAGTCGAGGTGGCAGAAGACAACTGTGATTTGTATGAAGTACACTTCTATCATCAAAAATATAAACACATATTTTTTTAAAACGCACACAGTCATTACGTCTTTAATACAGTAGATTTTAAAGTAATTATAAAATAATAATATTGGTAATTCTGTTGAATTTTTCTCCACTAACTGGTGGAGACAACTTTATGTAGGTTAAAAAGAAGAACGAACCACAAACGCATTTCCATGCATACAAATTGGTACCTTACAAGATAAACTAATCACATTACTGTAGATAGAGTGCCGTATATCTAAATATGTGCATATTTTATGCATGTTCATTGTACATATGGACCAAACTTTGAAGTTTTGCATTTTTGACATGTACAATGAATATGAATACGTAAATATTAACTCGAATACATATAATTTAATATAATAGGTACTTATTTCATTTTGAAAGAATACTGTAATGTTTAGAGTTATTACTGTGTATTTTATTGTAACAATAACATGTTTGTTTGTAGTATTCATGTTAGTTTGAGATATGGCAGTTTCCTGGGTGTTTTTCACCCGACTTTCGACATATCGATTGTCCAGTTGATTAATAAGATATCTCTGAAAAATCAAAATTTGAGTCGAGTATGCGGTTATATGACACCACCAAACCAATTATAAAGCAGAAAAACTTGTAGTGAATTAAACAAAATGTTGACATTTTTTGGGTTAATAACATATTTCAAAATGTCATACTAATGCACTGGACTGTTATGCCTCCCAGTTTTTATAGCATATTTAATATGTGTAACACTTCTTCTTCAATGGCGTTACAGCCCATTTCAAGCCTTGGCCTCCTTCAAGATAGGCCTCCACCGCCCTCTGTCCTTGGCCGTCGTCTTCCAATCTGCAACATGGAGTAGTCCTCTTGCATCCTTCCTGACATCATCCTCCCATCTCAGCCTAGGTCTGCCCGCCTTTCGTTTACCTCCCGGGTGTCCTGTTAGAACCTTCTTCGGTACACGTGTGCTTGGCATTCGGTGCACATGTCCGGCCCATCTTAGTCTTTGGAGCCTTAAGTCTGGGAGCTTGGTAGATATCATAGAGCTCATTATTGTGGCGGTTTCTCCATGCTCTTCCCTCTCGCACCGCTCCTAAGATTCTTCGAAGTACCTTTCTTTTGAAAGTGCCCAGCTGTTCCGCAGACTTTGCTGTCAGTATTCCCGCCTCGCGTCAATAGGCCAAGACAGTTCTAATAATTGTTTTGTATAAGGTTATTTTGATTTTCCTATGGACGTTTCGGGATTTAAGCAGCGCGAAGTAAGTATTGTTAGCGGCTGTGATGCGCTTTCTTACTTCTACCGGGTCTTCATTGTCCTGCGTTATGATGGAGCCAAGGTAGGTTAACTCTTCGACCACTTCGAAATTATAAATGTCTTTAAATTTCTCTTTATCTTTTATTCTGCGGAGTGGAGTTCTAGTTTGCATCATAATTTTAATTTTATACTCATTGATTTGCAAACCCACCTCTCTTGCCGCAGTCTCAAAAGGGTCAAACACCTCTCTTAGAGCCTGCAAGGATCTTCCGACAACCTTACGGTCGTCAGCTTATTATTTGGATATATCTGACTAATCAACTGGCCGATCGATATGGCAGTCTAGTGGCGGGAGAGTGTTATATAGATTAAAAACATAAAATATGCAAATATAATATTATGTGATCCAATATCGGATCATATCGTAGATGCGGCATTGATTCCATATTTTCACAATTTTCCAGGACAAAACTTTAAGATGTTTTTGTTCTGGAAAATGCAAAATCCAGAATAACCAACTGCTAAATATTTTACTAACAAAACTACTGTAATAAATTACTATACATAATATCATTAACTTTATACAGCAACATTTGTTTCACCATTAAAGGTATAATCAACTCTAAATTAGATTTAATATTAAAGGAGCTATGGCATTAATAAATTTGTACAGATTCTGAAATTTCTAGGTCATGAGAATTCATCTTTGCAAAATATCTACCGAATTGTTAAGACAAGAAGCCATGTTCTTTGTTCAAAATGTTTCAATAAATTGTTCAGTAAGAAAAAAAGAATGTTATAATGAATCCGGTAAATAAATATTAGTTAACAATTTTTAAAATGACGTACAGTTTGTCGAATAAGAGTAGAAAACATAGGAGGGCGCCACTATCAAATGGCAATACTAAACATTTAACTCATGGTGTTTAATGTGAAGCTGTGTAGCCTACATTTTTATAAAAAATTAAAAAGGCATAAAAGTGAAAAAATTTTTTTTTCATTACAGATACCCACTGATCTCAAAATTAGAATTGCATATAGGTATATTATTATTATACCAATTTTGTATTAACATAATGAAGAATAACGATATTGTAATAAAATATAAAACATAGTTTAGAAATTGCTCAAATTTATTTAATGCTAGCTTAAGTACCTAGCATTGCCCGGGCTTTAGATCATGACTCTAATATTTTAGATCTGAATATATTTAACTCATTCAGATCTAAAAGTGGTGTAACTAAACTCACCATAATTGATTCTTCCTTTCTATCTACTGTTTAATTAAATGAAAGCAATTCACTTTGTAAAACACCATTTAATCAAATTTATGCCATTAAGTAGGTACCTTAACAACAACGCTTCTTCGATTTAATTTTTTTTCTTTAACCTCTTAAATGCCAGGGAAGAAACTCGAAAATTTCGCGATGTTTTATGCTATCGTATATAATATTTACCGAAACACGTTCCCTGATCAATAAACTATGCTTACAAATAATATTACTTGCGTTTATTTGACAAATTGATAGTTTTATCGATCTTTTCATGACATGCGACGCTCAAAGTTTGACAGCTCAAATCGCATCAGAAATGTCATTTGGAAAGTCATAGATATGTGCAAAGATGATTATTTGAGAGGCTAGGTGTGTTCCTTATATCTGTTACGTCAAGAACAAGAATGCCCCAAGCGATTCTGACCTTGTCCTTCATACATTTTCTTTATACATAAGGTTTAAAATAGCATCTCAAATTTTTTTATTTTTTTTTATGGCGCGTCCTGGGCAAACCAGAGGTTAAGAACAAAAAATGTTTTTTAAAATGTGGTTTACTGTGTTCTATGCAATCAGTGTCATTGCAATTTAAAATAATATTTGACAGTTAAATTGGTATTGCCAGCCTACAAATTTTGTAGTTCCATTTCTAATATTTTCTACTCTTATTTGACAGACAATACTTTGTTTGCACTGAAATTCAGTTGGATGTTAAAAAATTAAATAGAAATATTTGGTTGTACGGAGACGTTATCACATTATTTAAAATAATTATTGTGTAAACTGTAAAAATAAAAATATGTGTACATAGATAAATAATATGAACTAGAATAAACTTTTTGGTATTTTGGCTTTGTTGATGTTTGTTCTTTGGTTAATGCTGTATTACGATGACCTAATGACGGGTAATATATTTGGTATATCACATATAGTTAATTAGAAATAAGCCCTCATTTTATCCAGTTTTTTCCAGAGGGTCTAAAATAATTTCATTCATCTTTTTGATCAGCAGTAATGTATTAGTAATTGAACATAGTTCACCATGAGTTTTTTTTTTAGCTGATTGTGAACAAAATTGTAATTGGACATAGTCAAACATGAAAATAGTTGTAATCAGACATATACAATTACGGATAAGGACTTAATCAAACACGAAAAAGGTTGTAATCGGACATAGTAGATCATGAACAAGGTTTAAATCGATATCCAATCATGAATAATGTTGTATTTTCGTAGTTGGGATTGCGAAAAAGGTTGCAATCGTCAAACTTAGCCAATCATGAACAAGGTTGTAATTGACATACCCAATCACGAATAATGTCGATGGTTGAGATTACGAACAAGGCCAATTACGAACAAAGTCCAATACGAACAAGGTTGATTGCAAACAAGGCCGATTACGAACAAGGTCAATTACAAACATGTTGATTACGAACAAGGTTGATTACGAACAAAGTTGATTACGAACAAGTTCGATTATGAACAAGGTTGATTACGAACAAAGTATATTACGAACAAGGTTGATTACGAACAAAGTTGATTATGAACAAGTTCGATTATGAACAAGGTTGATTACGAACAGAGTCGATTACGAACAAAGTCGATAGCAAACAATGTTGTAATAGGATTTTGAATCATCTTCAATCAATCATCGGACTGAGCCGATCACTTCCAAGGTAGTGACCGGACTTAGCCGATAATGAACAAGGATCAGGTGTCCGTGTTGTGGGCGCAGGTGGTGCAGGCGGCCATGGCCTCCTCGCTGTAGCGCTCCACCTGGATGGTGGCCAGGTCTATCCGGAACTTGGTCCTGATGATGTGCAGGGCCTGCTTCAGGGTGCTGTCAGAGTCCGTGTACTGGTCTGGAATCACGCAGATTCAGATTTGAAATACTATTCAAATACATATAAACAATTTTTTTATAAGAAAAACTCTCTTTTTATAACTTTTGAAGGTTATTCCCATCAACGTAATATATCATTGAAGAAGAAGATAACACTTATAATCTAAATGAAAATATGAAAGAGAACAAGACACAGAAAAATAGAAAAAGACAATGGTCGCAACTGGGACTCGAACCCAGACCTCTCGTCTAACCGGGACGTGCGCGTTATCCAATTTCGCTATTGCCACCTTCTGTCAAACCGTCATATTTGTCAATCTCATATTTCAAATATTTAGAATCAACAATATTATCTTCAACTAGTTTTTTTTCCATATTATGGGCAACTACTTTTTTTATTGGAACAAACGTTGCGACCATTATCTTTTTCTATTTTTCTGTGTCTTGTTCTCTTTCATATTTTCATTTAGATTATAAGTGTTATCTTCTTATTTAATGATATATTACGTTGATGGGAATAACCTTCAAAAGTTATAAAAAAAGAGTTTTTGTTATAAAAAAATTGAATATTCATTTAGACTTTCATAAAGTCAATAGTTCCATATGAATAAATTCGGATACATTTATCCGAGACGCTATTCAGGTTACAAACCAATTCTTAGAATGATTGTTCCAATAAAAAAGTTGTGGAAGTTGTATAGAAGTCTTTTTAGGAAAGGAAGAAGACAAAGTTCTGGGAAGGAAAAGGGTACGAGGGGTGAGTAGGAATCTGGGGGACAGTATGTTCCCCACAGTACGTTCAGGAGTGAGGGACGAACGAATCCATTCCTCCCACTGTGGTGCAAGACGATGTTTCGAGAAAGCCCTGCTGAAGAGATAAAACCTCACTCCATGAACCGCAGTGGGAGGGATGGATGTGTCCGTCACTCCTGGACACATAGACCCCCAGATTCTTACCCACCCCTCACACCTTTTTCCTTCCCAGAACTTCCTCTCCTTACTTTCCTCAAAAAGACCCCCAACACAGCATCTCCAAAGAAAACATAGACCCTGAAGGATTTTTTTCCTCAGGGCCTTCAGTGTGGAGCTAATGTTAAAGAAAAAAAATGACAGGACACCAAAAACATGACCGTGTGGTGCTCCAGGCCATCAGAGGTGGATAGACTGTGTGAAAGGGATTAGAGGAGGATGGAACGATGAAAAGAGTGAGGACTGGGAGGGAACGGCGAAGGACTGGAACCTGTAGGGAACAAATCCCACCCTGGGATGTACACACAGAGTGATGATGTGCAGATTGACCCACTTGATTTAATATATAATGATATATTTACCGATGGCCAAATGAGCGCTGAGCATGTTCTGCTGGTTGGTGATGGACCAGATGTGGAGACTGTGGACGGTGCGCACTCCCGCCAACCCTCTCAGCGCCGCCAGAACACTCTCGTATCTGTAAACGCATTACATCATCTTATTAATACCGTGTCTCATCTGAAAAGGATAATGTGGTATTCTTTTTCTCAAGTTGTGGATGCCTAGCTCTTCCAGAATGGACACATTTCGAGAGCGTCTATTCGTTTTCTTTCGCTGGCTGTAATGACGTGTTTGCAATGGGTAGTGCTTTAGCCAAGTAGAGAGTTACTCGCTACTTGACTAAACCACTACCCATTGCAAGTAGCGAGTCAGTAGCCAGTCAAGCAGCGAGTTACTCGCTACTTGACTAAACCACTATCCATTGCAAGTAGCGAGTCAGTAGCCAGTCAAGTAGCGAGTAACTCGCATTACATTCAAGTAGAGTACATTAGTGAGTCGCCCGTTGCAAGATGACAGGCTGCTACTCAACAAAGTAAATACGCTAATTAAGCCGATTGTAATGCTTAGTTTAGCACTCCAGTAGTCGCGCGTTCTACCATTGTAGAACGTACATGCATTTCGTAGAATTTGAACGCGAATTGAAGGTCACTCACGCACACACTTACAGTATTCCTCTACATAGATACTAGATAATAAACATAACTAGTGTCCTTGCGGCGATCGACGCGATTGCATGCCGGAGAAATTAGTGAACGCACGCACACACGCGCCAAAAGTGAATTTCTACAATAGCAGAGCGCGCGAGCACTCGCGTGACCTTTTTCTCCACTATGAAAAGTCCATTAGGAAACAGTGTTACACATGGAAGTGAATTTGTCCAGATTCCACTAAAAACCATGAAATAGAGGTGGAGGACATGAATGGATAAAAAAATGAAAACTAGAAGATAAAGGACTAAAATTTTTCAAATAATTTAAGGTTTTTCAAGAAGTCTGATTTTAATTTTGATTTCAAGATTTAATTTATAATAAAGCCTTTATAAACATGACAATAGTTTTTTTTTCCATTTATAAAAACCTTCCTTTAAAAACTCTTAGCGCAGGGACGCATGGTAGGGGGTGCTAAATGCCTGACCTGAAAAAATAGAATGAAATGGATTGACCCACTAAAGAGCTGTCCAAACTAATCTACTAAAATTGTGGTGTTTAGTTACTAATAGTTACTTTAGTTACTAATTTAGACTTGGAATTCCGTTAGAATCAATAAATTATGATTTTTTATTGCTTTCATTGAAATTGTTAAAATAAGTGACGGAAGAAAAATTTTTGATCTAATATTTTTATATAAAATCGTAAATTATCAGTTGGATAGCCCTGATATATTAAAGTTGATTCACTTTCATGTACCTACCATTAGATCAAGGTTCCCCTAGTATGTATTATTGTGACAACTACACGTCGGTCTCAGGCTACAATATAGAATTCCAGTCCAATTTTTTATTTTTTTTTTATGAATACTACCTTAATAATATACCTTCTTACTTAAATAACTGCATTTTTATTTTTAGAGTTAGTTTTAATAGTTAAATAAATGTCAAAGTTGTAATTTTTCAAGATCCCCCGAAAACCACCGAATCTAGTGTGACGTCAACATGACTAACCGAAGTATGAATCTTCTAGGGAACTGGAATCAGCTGTTCGACTCCCGCCATTTTGAATTTCAGCATTGGAGCGTTTTCATAGACATTACTGGGCAATACGATCGTTTTTTGTACAGTTAAAGTTTTTGAATATTTTAAATAATATAGATAAACTAATAGAGATACTTTATTTTTGATACTGAATTATTTGGGCCTAAATAATGTTTCAATAAAAACAAAAACTATTTTATGTCCAAATCTCTACAAACCAATAACACAGAATGTCGAACGGCTTGCTCCTTACATTCTATTGATTTCTATACAACTTTGACCCAGGTGATGCGGCGCGGTGACGTCACGCCGCCAAAATCCAGCAATACCAACTTGACTGAGTGTTTTAATGACACGTTTTAAAATGGACTTTTTAATATTTTTTTAAAAACTCTACGTTAAATATTATGTAATAAAACTTATATATTCAGAATCAGCGTATATTGGTCTATATGAACATATTTTTTTAAAGCCATAATATTTTTCACTGGAGTTCCTTATTCTGTTGTAAATAGATTACACACCATAGGCAAGTTTTATGCCAATGTTGCTGATATTTTTTTTATTTCTGTACTGATCAAACATTTCAGCCAAACATATTTTACATTTTACCAAGGTCACTACAAAACGAGTTTTTTGATTTTATTTTTTTCTTTTTAATGCTTTTATTAAGTTGTTAATAATTTATTTTGTTATTCTATTGTCATTTGTAATTTTAAAAAAAAAATCATTTTTTTATTCAATGTACTACGGACTGTTATTAAATAAACACATGCTTGTAAATGGCACTTTGCGCCGTAAATTTAAAAACAAAAAATTTTTTTTTAAATATATACTCTCCATTTGACTAAACTACTTGCTCAGTGCAAACGACTCTTAAGGGTATATTACCGCAAGCGCAGCATTATTGCGGGTTTTTAATGCTGTTTTTAGAAAATTTCTATATTGCTTATTAGAAAATAGTATTATGTTTTGAACAAATAAATTATTCTTCTAAATGATGCAAAAATTAAACATGTTAAAATGTTTAAAACAATTGCGTAAAAAAATATTTACAGAACCTCTAAAAATAGCTTAAAGTTCGATTATAACATTTAATTTCAAATACAGTAGAATTATAATAATATACATTATCACCAAATCAATGTTATCTTAATGACTATAGAATTAAAAAAAATTTAAAAACATTAAAACAATGCATAAATAAATAAAAACCGTTTTTCAACAGTACGATTTTGTTACTCGCATCGGGCTATTATATAAACCGCGACACAAGTTTTTTCCAGTCAGTATGTGAGATAGTTTCGGAGCGGGAGGACGTCAGAATTTTATCAAAAATAAATACGTAAATGTGTTGGCACATCAGAAAAAAGGTCACACTAAAGGCAAGTCGTTATGTTATTGTGTATTGTTTCAGAACTAAGTTGACTTTTTTACTATTGGCGCCCGGCTGTTCGCAGCATTTTGTCTACCAGCGGCATAGAATGTATAAAGAGTGCCCCTTCACCAGAATCGTATTCCTAGTTTTATTTATTTACCCCCTACTGGGCTTTTACTTAAGTTTCTAATTATACAGTTATGTTAGTTGTAGCAATGGTATATCTTATAAATTATGTTAAAATAAAATGTGTTACAAAATTATAAAAGAAGTAACAAAATTGAATATTAGGTTGCAAATAAACAAAAAGAAATCGACACACTCCTAAAATTTCAATACAAGATTAATGAAAAATTAAAAAAAAATTGAATTAACGGAATTGTTGAAACCTATTTTGTTTATAAAATATAATTTAAAAAAAAAAAATTAAAAGTGTGCGCGCGACAGAAGAGAGACTTCTTGTTTATTAGGTATAGATTAAATGTATTTTTTTTATTGAACAAGAGATAATAATTGAGAATAGTAGGGAAAAAAAGTTTCATAAAAACACGAAACCTTGTCTTGTCAAACACTTGTCACCAAAATGGCAGGTGGTAAAAGAATTAATTTTTCAACAAAACAGTCTTATACTGGGAGGTGCGCAGCATCTGTTGCTGCGTTTAATAACGGCCACACTATGTTCTCCATAAAACGGTTTTTGATTGCAGCCCACGAAATGTTTTGAAACGTTTTGAAGCAAATAAACATAGAAAACTTAGTAACCAAAAATATAAATACAAAACAAAAACAACAAATAAAACACAAAATTTATTAAAACCAGATTCCGAATATGGTGATGCATGTCAAAAGCCGGATATGGATAACATATCATTTTATGCTGCAAAAAAGCAGTTCTTAAAAGATTTGCAGTGTTCTTCCCCAGAACGTCGGCGAGTTGAAAGGGAAACCATTTTACAGTCTGAGAGTGGTGAATGGTTGGAAAGGCGTCGAAATCTTTTGACAGCGTCGTGGTTTGGTAAGATTTGTAAGAGAAGTATGATTAGTTGTGCGCCATTGGTTAAAACTTTACTATATGGACGTTCTTTGAAAAATGTTGAATCAATTAAGTATGGGAAAATAAATGAGCCAATCGCAATTCGGCAGTTATGTGAACAAGAGTCCATAACTATTGAACAAAGTGGCTTATTTATAGACCCTGAACATTGTTTTTTTTGGAGCTACACCTGATGGTTTGTCCGGTAATAACTGTATCGTCGAAATTAAATGCCCATCTTCCGCAAAGGGTATGTCTGTTGAAGACGCGATTGAAAAAAAAAAAGTTAATTTTTGGAAATTAGACAACAAAAAGTATCGCGTGAACCAAAATCACGATTGGTATTTCCAGGTCCAGGGCCAATTACACATTAGTAATAAAAGCCACTGCATTTTTGCCGTTTGGACTGGCTCACACATCCCTCTAAAAGTTGAGCGTATACTTCGAGATGACAAGTTCTGGGAAGAAAAAATGCTTATTAAATTAATCAATTTTTATATGGGTTGCATTCTTCCCGAGCTTATCGATCCTAGAGTAACAAGGTCTATGAATATTCGTGATCCTTCATATATCTTAGACGCAATAGTATGTAAAGAACGTCAATTAGGAAAGCGTCGCTTAGATTTCGACGAAATGCTAGTTGATTGAATGATTATTAATAGTATGTAAAGAACGTCCATTAGGAAAGCGTCGTTTAGATTTCGACGAAATGCTAGTTGATTGAATAATTACTTTCGTTTTCTTTAAATTTTTTTTTTTTTAGTATTCTTAACTGATATGATAATACATTATGGTGTTTATGTAAAAAAAATAATCTTATGCTTTTTAAATTACAAACCTCATTATTTTTTTATGTAACTTATGTTACACTTCACCAGGAATAATTAAATAAATAATTGCCTGTTTTTCTCTTTCTTTATATTTATTATCAGTCTATATATATTCATATCTATTTTATTTAGATTTTTCTAATAACTCTCTTAAGTGCTCAATTTTTAAGTATGTAACCGAATCCTATGTATGTACACCTACTCATACAGATGATCCAAAAGTTTCAATTGTTCCTATTTTATACTTACTATTGCATAATGTCATTCTATTTCCGTTACAAGCTATACCTTAATATTAATAAATGCTTAACTATGAGATTTTTTAAAATAAAAAAATCCAATTTATTTCAATTACACAATCAATAACTTCATTTTCGAATCTGTTTCCGAAATTAATGACTTAGGTGTTACTTTCGACACCAAACTTCATACCACACATTGAAAATATTTAAAAAAAAGGGTTTAAAAATGTCAGGTTTTGTATTAAGAGTGGCTAAAGATTTTACCAACATAAAAACGTTAAACTTCTGTACACATCACTAGTGAGGAGTCAGGTTTAATACAACTCAACTGTATGGTCTCCTTACTATGACGTGCATTCTCAAACTATAGAAAGAGTACACAAAAAAATCCTAAGCTTTTTGAATTATAAACTAAAAATACCTAGAGAACAATTAAACTACACTTATCTACTGCAATTATCCAATCTACTGAATTTGAGTGAGACGGCCGGCGTAGTCCAGCAGCAAGGCTCTTGACTAGCATTCCGAAGGTCGCAGGATCGAATCCTGGTGTGGCAAATGATTTTATTTGATTTTTTTTATTTTTTATAAATCAACAAACAAGTCCCGCTAAGCCAATTGCATTGGCTTGACAGCAGGTGCTTATAATTTACATACATATATATTTAAAGTTATAATTTACATCTTATATCTACAGTTTAAACATTTTTTCATAAATATCAAAATAAATATTTTTTTTCCAATAACCAATTTTTCACCATATATTTAACTTTATTCATAGAATTATGTTGCTTTATAGTGTCAGGTAATAAATTAAATATCCTCGGTATGTTGTATTCAAACGTTCTCTGTCCGTACTTATTATTAAATTTCGGAACTATTAATCCGTCGTTGTGCGTGAATCTAGTGCTATATTTATGTTCTAGTTTCTCTTTATGCTGCGGGGTACCATAGTATTGCCTTAACAGGTAAAATGTTTGCACTCTGAAACAGCAACGGAGTATTGTGTCTCTGTTTGAAAATATTAGGGACAACTAATAGACAATTGCGTTTTGTACAACTTGGACTTGTTTCAGATTAAATGTACTCTTTTATTTTCTTATCGCAATTAATTGTTTTTATTTCTCAATTGACTTTTAAATTTTGTTGCTTTTATTTTTATTTCGTGTAGGTATGTATTTTTGTTTTCTATCAACTTTATTTATATTTCTTTCTCATGTTATTCCGTAACTTATTTATATTTCTTCTCATGTTTAAATTGTACTGCCTTTATATATTTATGTAAAAGCCCTCTGGACGTAAAATAAATAAATAATAAGTGTAACTCGCTTATCAAGCACAAGAACTAGCTTCTTCTTTGGTGAGATTGCAAATTTTAAATATATTATGTACCGATATGTAATTTTTATAACACTACTGTACACTTATATATCTATATTAAATAAATAAAAAAAACCTTTGTAAACAATAATAGATATTGAAAATGATCGCGATTTTATTTATATTGCCAATTATTCAGACATAATTATGATCACATATTATGAAAATGATGCGTAATTGAATAGCGTATTGTTTTGACGTATGTCAATGCAGAACATATCGGTTACGAGTCATAAGCTACTACCTACCGTCTAGTAGTGTAGTTGATTGCATCAAATAATTTATCAAACAAGTTTGATCGAAATCTGATAAGAAACATAAAATCATAAACTCCTTCTGCATTAGGCAATGTTTCTGTCGAAATTTACCTAAAGCATGCACATTCAACTTATTATACATTATTAAGCGTTTCATGTTCAAACCTTACTCAAGGGGACCATCTAGTCTAGAGGATTTCTTTCGCCGCTCCGACTTCGTATGTGTTCTCAGAGCGCGTAGCGTGTCCCCCCGTTCAAACAAACATACTTCATACCTCCCCACGTCGAAATGTTATTACGGTTTTCGCAAATTCCGCCTTAATAAAATTTCAACTTTGAGAATTAATTTAATTATGAAAACGAACTTTAAAAAAAAAAAAACTATTATTTAAGTTTGAATGTGAACATTGATAAAAAAAACAATGGACTCAGCTTCCTTATTAATCATCATTGTTGTCCTTGAGGTCATGAAAAATATGATGGACATTCCAAAATTTTGCTTAATACCAATAAAATCATCATCTTTATCCCCTTATCTTATTAGGGTCGGGGACGGTTTATCGATCTTTTCATGACCCGCGACGCTCAAAGTTTGACAGTTCAAATCGCAGGAGAAATGACATTTGCAAAGTCATAGAAACATCCAAAAATAATTATAAATAATAAAGTTTCTTGTATCTGTTACGTCAAGAACAAGAATGCCCCAAGCGATTCTGACCTTGTCCTTCATACATTTTCTCTATACATAAGGTTTAAAATCGCATATCAAAAAGTTTTTTTTTTTTTAATTTTATTCGGCTATAAGGTGCGCCATTTTAAACCTTAATTATAAAGAAAACGTACGAAGGATAAGGTCAGAATCGCTTGGGGCATTCTTGTTCATAAGGTATAAGATACCGTGTACCCACCTAGCATAGCGGAATAATTTCTGTGGAACTGTTTATGATCTCCGGCTAAGATTTTTTCCCGCCTTTGAACTGTCAGATTGGCTTGCGTCACTCTTCTTCGCGCCGTTGTCGTGAAAAAGATTGTAAAATGTATAAATTCATGGAATAAACGCAAGTAATGTTGTTTTTAGGCATAGTTTATTGTTCAAGGAATGTGTTTCGGTAAATATTACATAAGATGGCATAAAATTAACCCACAAAATATTACATAAAAGTCAAAACATCGTGAAATTTACCCGTTTGCTCCGTGGCGTCTCTCGAGTTAAGGATCAATGTGCCAGTGATACGCCTCGTTATGCACAATATACCCTGGAGAATGAAGTGTATGGTATTAGAGACTAACCTGACTTGTGTGGGGACTCCCTCCATCAGCACATTGGTGGCCTCACGGAGGATCTTCACAGTGGTGCACATCACGATGATGGAGAACACAAATGTGCACAGCGGGTCCACTATCTTGGCTTCCGGCTAAACAGACAAATAAAACATCATTAGATACAAGATGTAATGGAATGTTACCAACAGACTTTAACCTGCCACTCCTGATCTCATTTCACCATGCGTCAGAGGTCTAGTACAAAAGAGACGGCATGAGAGAGTGAGGTGAAAGAAGTATAAAAGACTATGAATGATTGTCCCATGTCTCTTTCACATCATCTGTTCCTTACACGGTGTTAACCTTTATGTAGCTGAAGGTAAAAATCACATCACACAAAGCAGGTCACGAGGGTCCTCCATATATCATGGAGTGATTGTGTCTCTTACCTTTTCGTCCCGGAAAGAAAAAAATCACACATGATCCGAAGGGGGGTCACTCGGGGACCCCAATTTGTTTTGCTTATTAAAGGGTGTTAATGACATAATTTTTTGTAATTTGTTTTGGTAATAATTAGAGGGAAGTATATTCATCGTATTTCAGTAGTCATTTTCAAAATCGTTTTATAAATAAAGTCATAATTAATATTCTAATGAATTTAGACCTTCACATGTATTTTTCCATAGAAAACAGAGAAGGCGGGCCGATAGCCAACATAACTCCTTGTTTCTGAATCTCGACTGGCGATTGGCGTTCAGCGGAAACGATCCAGACCGAATGATCTTTGACCGGCAAGCGAACATTATTAGCATTGTAAAAAAAGCAAACGAGATGCGCAGTGTAAACAAACGCGATCTAGTCCTTTCCACTAACAACTTAGAAATGACTTGCTATCGCTTAGAATTTTCCTAATACGTTCAGCAGATAGGGACGGGGTACGCCCGAACAGAGGGAAGGGGGGCGGACGGGACAGATTTTTCACCAGAATTTGTTAGAAATTATTTAATTTTAAGAAAAGTAGTAATGCTATATTAATTTTTTTTAATGCAGATCGATAACCAAATAGTTTTTCTAGGATTACCCAAGTTATTGAGTATGTGGTTTAAAAAACAACAAAAAAACAGTGTTAATACAACAATTTTTTTGCCCTTTTCAATAGCACTCGGATATTGGTCACTATTTGTTCAAAAGTCAATCATTGAGTAATGCAAAACAGTAAAAGAGATGATAAAAAAACATTAACGTAGAAATTTTTTTTTTCTACATTAGCTCCACAAAGGAGGCCGTGAGGAAAATAATTCCCCTCAGGGCCTATGTAATGTTTGGGGATGCTGTGTGGAGGGTCTTTTTAGGAAAGGTAGGAGAGAAAGTTGCCCAGTTCCTCCCACTGCAGTGCAAGGCGATGTTCTGAAAGAGTACGGCTGGACAAATCAAAGACCCTCAACCATTCTCTCCCGACCCAGCCTGCCATGCAGCTGGTGGGCAGACGCATCCGCCGCCAAAACCCAGAAAAGCCTCACCCCACGAACCGATTATTGAATAATTTTTCTAGAAGCACCTAAATTATAGAGTATGTGATTTATTTGGTTCCACGACAACTCAACAAAGTGGCGTTTCAATACCCTTTGGAAAAGTCTTTTAAAAGTGATCAAAATTTTTTTAAATAAAAATATATTTTTTTAATAGCTAAAATAACCTATTTAACCAGTTTTTTTTTTCATCACTTTTAATGACTTTTCAAAGGAGTGGTGTAGTTGCACATTGCTGAGTTATCCATTCACCAATTTATTTATACTAACAGGTACATAAAATTACAAAAACATACTCAGTCAAAAGATACGCAGTATTTAAAAAATATACAATTATACAAAATTAAATAAAAACTCACTCAAACGATAAATAATACAAAGAGAGGCAAGAGGCATTGACGTAAAAAAAAAAAAACAAAACTTAAATATTGCACAAAACTCTCGTTTGGGGATGTGTGTTACCCCCTCCGGTGCGGGAGGGTTAATGAGTCTTTTTGACTTATTATTCCGCCAACCAAATCCAACAAAAAACTGACTGAAGGACCGACTAAAAGGAATAATAAAGAAAGTGAATAGAATGCAACTGACAAGGCCGGGTGGAACAGACAGATCAGCAAGGGTGATCTTTCAACCTATGGTCCCCTGATGTGTTAATGTGGTGATAGGAATACAACAAACATAGTAAGCAATTAAAGGTAAGTGAGTGTGTGACTGACGTAGATCTTGATGATGACGGAGGCCAGGAAGACTCCGGCGCTCTGGATGAGGTCCCCCAGCACGTGGATGGCCGCCGCACGCACGTTGATGCTCTGCTCGGCCTCGGCCATAAACTCCGTCTGATTGCTCGCCATCCCCAACAACTCCACGTCCTCTAAACCTGCCATCAATACATAATTTATAATCACACATACATAATCCTTTCTCAGGATAAAAGTTACAGTTAGTAAATTAAACACTTCAGCAACATACAGCGAGATTTTCAAATATTATCGGGTTATTCATAACCCGGGAATGTTTGTCTTTCTTTAAAAAAAAAAAATTTAAAAAAGGCCCAAATTGAAAAAAATTGATTTGTTTTAAACCGCTATATCTTTGAAAATAATGCATAATACATTTTAACCGGCGGGATCTTTTGAGATTTGGTCATCAAGTTACTTAAAAAAATTTGTCCGATTCATGATTGATTCAGAAATATCCCCATTTTTTCTCTTAACAAGTCGTGTGCCGATCACGCACCGGTGCGCGCCCTATAGCCGAATAAAAAAAAAAAAAACTTTTTAATATGCAATTTTAAAACTTATGTAAAAAGAAAATGTATGAAGAACAAGGTCAGAATCGCTTGGGGCATTCTTGTTCTTGACGTAACAGATATAAGGAACACTTCTAGCCAGTCACATAATGTCATTGAAATGTCTTTGGACATTTCAATGACTTTGGAAATGGCCATTTCTACCGCAATTCGAACTGTCAAACTTTGAGCGTCGCGTGTCATAAAAAGATTGATAAACCTATCAATTTGTCAAATAAACGCAAGTAAAAGTGTTTGTAGGTGTAGTTCGTTGTTCAAGGAACGTATTTCGGTAAATATTATATACCATAGCATAAAATTAACCGACAAAATTTACGTCAAAAGTCAAAACATCGCGAAATTTTCGAGTTTCATCCGTAAAACCCCGAGAAATTCAACCGGTTAATTGATTCTTTCAGATGAATATTAAAAACAGATAAAAAGGGTTTTCAAAAAGGATGCTCGATTTCAAAATGTAAATAAAACAAGTTGTGTGTGAGATGTCCAATCATATTTTTATTATTTGAGTATATTTAATGGCAATAAATATGGAAAGTAATGTTGTTCAAATGTCCGCCGCGGCTTTGCATGGTGGCGCGTGTTCGGGAGGTCCAATTTTGAAATGTTTATTTGTCACTTTTTTCAGAACTGAACGCCTGGAAATATCTATTGCTCGCATGGTTATGTGTGTTAAATTGGTTATTTGTTACTTTTTCAAAACTGATAGCCTGGAATTATCTACCGCTCACATGGTAAAGTGTGTTAAATTGGTTATTTGTAACTTTTTCAAAACTGATAGCCTGGAATTATCTACCGCTCACATGGTTAAGTGTGTTAAATTGGTTATTTGTTACTTTTTCAAAACTGAATGCCTGGAAATATCTACCGCTCACATGGTTAAGTGTGTTGAAATGTTTATTTGTCGCTTTTTTCAGAATTGAACGCCTGGAAATATCTACCGCTCACATGGTTAAGTGTGCTAAATTGGTTATTTGTTACTTTTTCAAAACTGATAGCCTGGAAATATCTATTGTTTGCGTGGTTAAGTGTTGAAATGTTTATTTGTCACTTTTCAGAACTGAACGCCCGGAATTATCTATCGCTCGCATGGTTAAGTGTGCTAAATTGGTTATTTGTTACTTTTTCAAAACTGATAGCCTGAAATTATCTATCGCTCGCATGGTTAAGATATAAGCCTGGAAATATCTATCGTCTGTGTGTTCAAGTGTGTTGAAATGTTTATTTGTCACTTTTTCAGAACTGAACGCCTGGAATTATCTATTGCTCGCATGATTAAGTGTGTTAAATTGGTTACTTGTTACTTTTTTCAAAACTGAATGCCTGGAATTATCTACCGCTCACATGGTTAAGTGTGTTAAATTGGTTATTTGTTACTTTTTCAAAACTGATAGCCTGGAATTATCTATCTCCTGCATGGTTAAGTGTGTTAAAATGGTTATTTGTTAATTTTTTCAAAACTGAATGCCTGGAAATATCTATCGTTCGCATGGTTAAGTATGTTGAAATGTTTATTTGTCGCTTTTTTCAGAATTGAACGCCTGGAAATATCTACCGCTCACATGGTTAAGTGTGCTAAATTGGTTATTTGTTATATTTAATTAAATGAAGACATTATGAGCGAAACTCAATCGAAAATCTGGAAATAGAAAAATCAGAAAAAGATATTGGCACCTCTGGGACTCGAACCCAGGACCTCCCTACTTTCCGGGTTGGGCGCTCTTATCCACTGAGCTAAGGTGTCGATATCCAATTCGGTCACTTTTAACTGTACCATACTTCGACTAAGAACCACCCATATTATCTTCATTTTTCTTAACGCATATTTTTATTGGCTGCCATCTTTATGAATGATTGCAAGATTCAACTCGAACTAAATGCAATCTAGATGGTGTCTGGATAAATTATTATCCATTTTATTTTTAATGTGCGACATCTATTGACTCTTCTGCAAGTCTGGGATGAATATTATTATTTATTATTTTAACTTTATGAGTAAAACCTCAAACTGTAATATTTAATTAAATGAAACCCGGAAAGTAGGGAGGTCCTGGGTTCGAGTCCCAGAGGTGCCAATATCTTTTTCTGATTTTTCTATTTCCAGATTTTCGATTGAGTTTCGCTCATAATGTCTTCATTTAATTAAATATTACAGTTTGAGGTTTTACTCATAAAGTTAAAATAATAAATAATAATGGTTATTTGTTACTTTTTCAAAACTGATAGCCTGGAAATATCTATTGTTTGCGTGGTTAAGTGTGTTGAAATGTTTATTTGTCACTTTTTCAGAACTGAACGCCTGGAATTATCTATCGCTCGCATGGTTAAGTGTGCTAAATTGGTTATTTGTTACTTTTTCAAAACTGATAGCCTGGAAATATCTATCGTCTGTGTGTTCAAGTGTGTTGAAATGTTTATTTGTCACTTTTTCAGAACTGAACGCCTGGAATCATCTATCGCTCGCATGGTTAAGTGTGTTAAATTGGTTACTTGTTACTTTTTTCAAAACTGAATGCCTGGAAATATCTACCGCTCACATGGTTAAGTGTGTTAAATTGGTTATTTGTTACTTTTTCAAACTGATAGCCTGGAATTATCTACCGCTCACATGGTTACGTGTGTTAAATTGGTTATTTGTTACTTTTTTCAAAATTGATAGCCTGGAAATATCTATCGTTTGTGTGTTCAGGTGTGTTGAAATGTTTATTTGTCACTTTTTCAGAACTGAACGCCTGGAATTATCTATCGCTCGCATGGTTAAGTGTGTTAAATTGGTTGCTTGTTACTTTTTTCAAAACTGAATGCCTGGAAATATCTACCGCTCACATGGTTAAGTGTGTTAAATTGGTTATTTGTTACTTTTTCAAAACTGATAGCCTGGAATTATCTATTGTTTGCGTGGTTAAGTGTGTTGAAATGTTTATTTGTCACTTTTTCAGAACTGAACGCCTGGAATTATCTATCGCTCGCATGGTTAAGTGTGCTAAATTGGTTATTTGTTACTTTTTCAAAACTGGTAGCCTGGAAATATCTATCGTTTGTGTGTTCAAGTGTGTTGAAATGTTTATTTGTCATTTTTTTCATAACTCAAAGCCTGGAAATGTCTACCGCTCGCATGGTTAAGTATGTTGAAACGTTTATTTGTCACTTTTTCAGAACTAAACGCCGGGAAATATCTATTGCTCGCATGGTTAAGTGTGTTAATTGGTGCTCAGCAAAACAAGACCCAACAACAAATAATGTAATTAATTAAAAATAATCACCTGTATGAACCCGGGTGTATCCGTTGCTTGAGCCATTAGGGCCTTGGTGAGAATTACCATCTTTCAAAGCATATTCTCCGTTCATGGTACCAAACGCATTCTTCTTCGGCACCTGGATGATCCCCAGCAGACCGGCTGAATTCTCTTGAACGTTACCCCCTGAAGAGATGGCTCCATTCTCGGCTGCGTCCATACCGAGGTTTCTGTAGCCGTTCTTGGCTTTGGATGCGTAGGACGTATTCGTGTGGGCGTTGTGGGAGTGAGAGTGAGAACTCGATGCGCCACCGTGACTGTGAGAGTGCGAACTGGACGCGCCGCCGTGACTGTGTGCGTGCGCCACGCCTGGACATGCGCCGTGGAGAATAGCCGCCATGCTGAAATGACGTAAATACAAATGAATTATTTATTTAAGCCTTGAAACAGGTCTTTGAGAGAGCATCCTGCACATCAAGGGGGCTTCCTGTAAAACATATACTTAGATCCAATTTGGGGGGCGGTACCACCGCTCCAGGAACAATTTATTGGATAACCAACACCCCTGTCATAGTGGCTCGCTACATTTCAGCAGGAGTACCCGAGTTGAGTCATGGAGTGAAGTCTGTCTCCTCCTGCGTGGCGGGCCAGATCAGAGAGACTGGTTGAGGATAACCTTTTTACCTCCCCAGCTGGACTCTCTCGATCCATCGCCTTGTACCGCAGTGGAAGGGATGGATTCATACGTCCGTCACTCCTGGACGCATTGACCGCCAGATTCATAACCATCCCTCAGACCTTTTTCCTTGCCAGAACTTTCTCTCTTTCCTTTCTCAAACACCCCACCACACAGCATCCCCAAAGATGATTTAAGCCCTGGTGGAAATTGTTTTCCTCGGGGCACCTCCTCTGTGGAGCTAATGTAAAAAAAAATAAATTAATATTAGTTAACATAAAACCTAACCTCTATAATTGCTAATTTAATTTTTTAACATAGCCTCTCAAATAGCTTTATCAATTTGGGAGGCGGATATGGGTACCGCTGCCCCGGGAAACATTTATTGGATATCCAACACCTCTGCCAAAGATCACTCCCCGGCACTAAACATGACTATTGCCATTTCAATTCTGAATGGTGGTCTTTTGCCAGGGTGATACTTAAGTGCCTACCACTATGTGCAGTTCTTTACAGAGATATTATGCTGATGTGCATTTATGTTTCTAACGATTTAGGGTGATGGGTTGAAATTTCAAAGGCTTTCCCATCACTTGAGCGAAGAGAGCCTATGTTCAGATAGAAAATTCTGATGAGTACTAACTTTAGTAGCTGAGTGGACAAATGCATTACATTTCCACCCAGGCATCATCAGGAAGCCGTACTCCCTCAGGTAGAGAAATTTCTTCTGAACCTTCTCCAACATGAGGAAATACTTCATTTGATGTGGGCTCCAAACCACTGATCCATCACTACTGATGAGAATGTTAGTAGCTGAGTGGACAAATGCTTTAGGTTTCCACCCAGGCATCATGGGTTTAATCCTCTACCAACTAACTCCTCCTGAATTACACGAGCAACATTGGAGGAATTCAAATATTTTAAGGTTGTTATTGTCTTCATTTAAAAAAAAAAAAGTAGTTATGTAGTTGTATAATTTAATTTAATTAGCTAGGGCTCACACCTCTCCAGACATTTCGATTTGTTGGTTTGTGTAAAGTTAATTAATTAATAGAAGAAATTATCCATAGATGTCAGGAGACGCAAACTCCCTTCAGACAAGATCGCTATAAAAGACCTAGGTTTAGGTTTTATCTCTCTCTTCTCACCAGCCAACCTTCTTAATAAGTAAAAGTAAAATCCTTGGTCTGTCTTGGGTAGTTTGGGTCTCCGAAATTATTCACAATGTAATTGGGAATAAAGCAAAATAAAATGTCACGAGTCCTTTAAAAGTTTCCTGAAGCTGCCTTTATTATTTACGAGTTCCTTCCTCCAAAACAAAACAGTAGTAATATTTTGAAAAACAAAAATTGTAAATAGGAAGCATTTATTTAGGACTTTGTACCTGACGTTATAGAGGCTACTAGTTTGGCAATAAATCATCTTAATTTATGACTTAACGCAGGTTTAAAATTGTATATTTTATCATTATAAGATAAGAGACAAGTTAATAAAAATTACATTACAATTCACAATATGACTGCAGTGGTGGCAGAAACAAGAGGAGTAAGGGTTCCCAAAGATTAGGGAGTGGGCACCCGGAATGAGACGATCCAGGAACACAGGCAACAGGCAATGACATCATATATAATATATAGACGTGTGGTATTATTATTATTCACAACTGCCCGTTACAATAATAATCATATTATCATCAATCTCTCCATATCCGGAGAGATTCACCAAGTTACAAATCCGATAGTACTTAGGCGATGCTCTACACGCTAGCTGTTAACATAAGTGGCGCCATATTTTGGCATTGCCATAATTTGGTTCTATTACAAAAATATATTTGTATACAAACTTCATGTACGAAAACGGTTTTGCGTAAGGCTTCAGAGTTACATTGTTTCATCACGCTGATTGGATATCGATGGGTTAATTCTGCTTGCCAAGTCTCGGCCAGAAATTCAACACTGGTTGAATTTCACGCACGGGGGTACTCACTGCGGTGACCGAAAAGGACAACAATTATCGCCAGTGTTAAGTTATCGCTCGGGATATTCGCATCGCTTACGTACAGTACGCGTATCCTTAATCATATCGAAATGTATTACCGTAGAATATAATTCCTCATTATTGAATTATGATTAATGTATTTGTGTGGTGAATCGAACGTTTATCAAATAACGACTGCCTGTGGTAAAGACGCAAGTCAACGCTGACAAACGGGTCCTTCATTCAGCCGAAGAAACATCGTGAGAAAAGCGTAAGTAGTATTTATTACGCGTGACTAGCCGTGCATTTGGTGGTAGTTTGATGCGTTGGTATTCCATGGGCAGTGAAGATAACAGAGTGGCTCTACCACCATTTTGGCCCCGTGCAGTCTAGAACGATTCATACATTCTTAGCCGGATTCTTAAATTTCAACCGTACAGGCGCTAGGATATTAATACTATTTGATGATGATTGATTGATGATAAGTTATCAACCTGAACAAAATCGATATTTTCCTGCTCAGACATATCGTAAATTACTCGAAAACTGACAGCTCGTGAGGCGCAACCTTGGCAACCTGCCAACTGAAACGCGCCGGCCGCGGTGACTAGCACGGCGGGTTGCGAGTGACTGGTTGCATTGCCGTTGACAACTAGTCTTTGAGAAATTGCCTGTGTGCGGACCGCCAATGAAATTCACAAGTCACTATCGTGAGCGGGTGGACTTAATGTCAATTTGAATTTGCTCCATAATTTTATGGTTGGAAACCCTTGACTTGAGACAGTAATAATGTTTAAAATTAATCGTTCTGATAAAAATATTTTATGGCACGAAACAACAATCTTTTCTTCTTTTCTTTATGTGTTTCTACAGTTTGAGTGTTCTGCAGAAATTCAAATGTAACATTGTCATCAAATGCCAATCAGTGCCATTTTGTTTTTCTTTTTATTAATTTACAAGGTCCCTGTAACGCCGATTACAATAAAAAATAATAAAAGCACATACCGATGTATTTTCTAGTAAAGTGTTTGGGAAGACAGGTGTTATACAATCAACCAGCCAATGGAAATTAAATAATAATTATTAGATAATAAATAAATTGTGATCCGTCTTACTGTCTACAATTTTAAAACTTTATTAACATTGTGCGTAGGCCATAAAAGTGAGACCCAACCACCCATTGGCGAAAAAACTAATAATGTAATACATAATTTCGATGGGCACTTTAATTTTATAGTTTTTAATCAATTCCTATCACAGTCGGTACAAGGGGGTTTGGAGGTGGGTAGAAATTGAATGCATAGTTTGCATAATTTTGGCATCCATCTTGAATTTCTCGAGTTATCTACATACTAGCTTTTCCCCGCGGCTTCGCTCGCATGGTATTACGGGAAATTACTGTAGCGGTTGAACTTATCAATTATCCCCCCTTCTTCTCACCCCCACCCCCTCCCGCATTCCTTACATTCATTCCCTTACATTCAGTTTTCAAACATCTCGCCTGCCACCTAAATTTCATAAAGCTATAGCTCAAAGAAAAAAAGGATTATCCAATTTTGTTAATTCGTTGGGAATTTATGCGCTCACAAACATTTCGGATGTTTATTTTTAATTAAATATTTGGAAGTTTGTTAATATAATTAAAAAAATTACACTATTTATTATTCAGTCTTTATAATCGTTACGAATTATATTTTTAATGTAGGAACTCTTATCTGACATTTATTGCAAAACAGAAGCTTGTCCAAAAAAAAAACGAATTCTGATATTTGAATTTTCTGCAGTAGTAGCTGACCAGTAGACTGAGTATCTACCAGCATAGAGCCCAAAAATATATCAACATTGTTTCCATAGAAAAGATTTTTTTCTGACGTTAGCAAAAACTCGCTTTTGTTAGCGACAGAAAACGTATAACAAATATAATATATTAATATTTATAATTTCATAACGCCAGAGCTCACCATCATATACAACCTGTAGTCTGCGCATATAATTTAGCTTTATATTGGTGAAAGAATTATTAAAGTCTTTATATTGTGTTATGCGTGAAAAGGTCATAAACGAACTCGAGCAGTTTCGCATTTATAATATTAGTATGGATATTTGGTTCAAAATCGGAATTAGGAAGTTTGAAGGTGCACCATACTTGAATTCAATGTTAAAATCCTTGTGTTCTAAAGCTATGGAAGAGAGGAAAAAATGATGAGAAGCGTTTTTAATGTAGTCATTAGGGGTAATGATTAGTATGGCAGGGGGTGGACGGTTAAGATTGTCATAACAGGCTTTTGATTAATGACATTTTTTGTAAATTTGTTGATATTCTGAAAATTATGTATCTGAATAATTTCAATAAATGCATTGAATCCGAAACATCTAAAACTAAAATTAATTAGTTTTGGCATTTTAAATTATCATTTTTGTGGTTGTTAGGTATTTATCAAAAGACTGAAGTAAGGATGATGTTCTTGCAAAATGACAGTCTTTTGAATAATCACTCTGTTTTGTTCGCATAATATCTATGTTATTTTATGGATAATATTGTGAAATCATTATAACAATGGTAGGTAGGTATTTATTTTTTTCTCACATATTGTTTCTTACTATCGTGGTACGAAAGCACAACTCGATGGAATTTGCAGGAAAACACTTCTTGTTATTCTTCAACACAATTTATTAAATAAAAATACAATACTGGTGACAATAGTGATCTCCAAGACCCCACCACACCGACAAATATCGAAGGCTTTATTTCCCTCGATATCTCAACACTCTACTGAAGACAGGCACCCATGTACCCCTCAGATCAGAGATTGATTACAACACTCTACTGGAGATAGGCACCTATATGTACCCCCCATGCTCGAGTTTGATTAAATAACTCTGAAGGTACAACATGTACCTTCCCGTTTCACCGTCAAAACAATACTAACTCTCCATATCAACATCGCTATTATTTAAAGTAAACATGGTACATAAAAAATTGGTGAGAAAATGATATTTTAGCAGTTCCCACACTAATTTTAAAATCTAACTTACAGACAATAATAAAACAATTACCTAAAAGTCGGCCCTAGAGGCCTACCAATAAAAATACATCTTAATATTACAGGGATTAACAAATATTGCAAAATTTTATTACTTTTTTTACTTGGCTAAAGCCGACGGCGCATTTATCCTTGAGGGTGACACTTCTCCTAGGGAGTGTCATAAACATAAGTAGGTGTTATTTGAGGGTACTTATTCAAAGTACCGACTTTACAAATAATAAAAGAATTTGTCCCAAATTTGCAAGGGAATGCATTTATATGATACCAGCCATATTATTCAAGGTTTGGACCTTATTCATGAAACTGTGAGATAATATCTTGTTTGCACATTTTAAAAGGAGAAACTACGCGTATGACTAAAATAAAATGAATATTATAAATGATATTATTTTACAGACTAAATGTATATTATCGCATTCTAGGAACAAACACATATTATGTTTTCATTTTTTACCTGCAACTTGCGTATAGTACGAATAACAGAGTGTTTTACACAAAACACAAAACAAAATTAATAGCCTTAAACCACAGATAAATTCATGGCACTTTTCGTGCCAATTATTATGCTGAATACATATTAAAAAAAATGTATACTTAGATATCAATTTGTATCAACTTCTTTATTTGTAAGACCGTTTTTTTTTTTATATGTTTTATTGTACTTTTCTATGCTTTAGCTAATATTGTGAAATATATTCCTACATGAGTACAAAAAAAATCATCTAAATGAATTTTCAAAACAAAACAGCCATTTCTATCGCACATATTTAAAAATATTTGTCGTAACTTTATCTTCAGATCTCCCTTTATTCACACCAATTGATTTATGGTAATATATAAAATCATCAAATCAGAACCATAAATTGTCAAAATACCATTAGATTCTATGACATATTGAGTAAAAAACTGAGACCTCAATAAAAGATGTATCTGTGTATCCATTCCATTGCTAATAAGATTTTTAATCTGTCAAGCTGTATCCATTATTCAGTAAATAAATTTTAATTATAAAGCAAGCGTATTTTTATTTCTTATTTTATCAAAACCGTGTCTAACACACCTGCGTCTACTCCAAATAGACGGTGAAATACGCAGGTGTTTGATTTCGTTCACAGGTAGTTAAAATACCTAACTGCAGTGCACCCGACGTTTGGGACTGGAGCTGATGTAACCGATCTCCAGGAGGTCTTCTAAAAAAGGTGTTTTACAGTGAGCCCGATATCTCTGGCTTCTAAATCTCCAAAAAGATTTCGTCAAAATAATGTATAATCTAGTATTTAAACCGAAGGAATAAACAAAATATTAATTTTTAACAAAATGGTTTCTCAAAGAAAAAATAATCGATTTTTGATGAAAATCTTGGCTTTAAATTGTTTATAAAATGGAAAATATTTATGTAAGAAAAAACCTTCATTCAATTACCAAAATATATATATATTTTAACACAAGCTTTATCTTGTGTAAAAATTTGAAAATGATCGGTTTAGCCATTTCCGAGAAATCTTGCTCACCGACTTTAGAAACACATTTTTCAGAAATACGCTTTAGCAGCTTTAAAAATCATTATTTTTATTTGTTCATATGAAGCAGATACTTTGTGATGTGACATTATAATTTAAAATAAAACAATAACTTTGTAAACACCACTTTTTATTTTTATGTACTTAATGCCAACCGGGTTTCGCTACCACCGTAGCTTCTTCAGGGCAGTACAGAACTCTACTAAAATTATGTTAAATTTGACATTCTACCTAAGGACCCTACAACAAAATTCCAGGAAAATATTAAAAGTGCTCTGAAATCATGTAAATCCGCAATCTTCCAAGACCGCTCATACCAACAAGTAAAATTCTTAACAAAAAATCCAAAAGCTCCTAAATTATATGGGTTCTTAAAAATCCATAAAAAAGACAAACCAATTAGACCAGTCGTATCAAGTTGCAATTCCCCAAATTTTAAGTTAGCATCATTTATAACGAATGTTTTCAATAACTCTAAAGTTTTTGCTCCAAAATACACTCTTAGAAATTCCTTTGACTTGATTAATGAGCTTGAAAACTTACATATCCCTAATGGTGCAAAATTAGTCTCTTTCGATGTTGTTAATCTTTTCCCGAATATTCCCGTAGTCGAAAGTAAAAATATATTGTCTAAATTGTTACATAATTCAAATTTACCAAATAGTTTCTCTAAGGATTTATCTCACCTGTTTTATATGTGTCTTAACCAAAACTATTTTCAATACGATGAACGCTTTTATCAACAAAAAGAAGGACTGGCCATGGGGGCCCCGACATCGCCCCTCGTCGCAGATATATTCATGGACGATTTAGAGAATACTATTTTTAATTGTAAATCTCCATTACTAAAAAACATACTTTTGTGGAAGAGGTACGTCGATGATGTGTTCTGTGTTTGGTTAGGAACCGAACGGCAACTCAATTCCTTCCTGTTATTAATAAACTCCTTCCATAAACAAATTACATTCACCATAGAAATAGGAACTAATTCTACCTTAAACTTTTTAGATCTTACATTATCAATCATAAATAATAAAATTGAATTTAAAATCTACCGCAAACCTACGTTCACTGATACAATCATTCACAATTCCTCTAACCACCCCCTCTCCCACAAACATTCAGCTTTCCATTCTATGGTACACAGATTAGTTACGGTCCCTTTATCAAATACTAACTTCACATTAGAATTATCTACGATTAAACAAATCGCAATAAATAACGGTTACGATCCAAATATAGTCGACAATATCCTAAATAAAAAATTTAAAAAATTATCCACAAACAAATTTTTATTCAACAGCCTCCCTCATAATAAAAATATAGCAACTAATAATAATCAACCTTATCAATGGCGTAGAATCTTGTATATTAATAATTTTTCCCAAAAAAGCGTTAAAAATCTCCCACCAGAAATAAAACCAGCATTTTACACCAATAATAGTATAGGTAAGTTTCTAATGAACGATAAGGACAAGGAACATAGTCTAAGCCACTCGGGAATTTATTCACTCCAATGCAGTGATTGTCCCGCGTATTACATTGGCAAAACGGCACGTAACATAAACACCCGTGTCAAAGAGCATCTTAGGTGTTTACACAGCAATGGTTTCTCTGAATTTGCAAACCACCTGATAGAAACCAACCATAATTTCGATAAAAACTCAGGCGTCACCCTTATTCATAAAAACACGATAGGTATCAGATTAGATAATTTAGAAGCCCTAGAATTAAGAAAAGCCAAAAATATTAATAGTAAAGTAATTAACAATCAAATAAATTTAAATAATAGTCCAATACTGAAGTTGTTCCCTATTGACAAAAAACATTCCCTTTCCTTACCCAATGCTCCATCTACACTTATCCCTACTTCCTCCTCCACTTGAGTAGTCCGGCCGATTTTGTTTTAAACCATATGTATATTATCTATAACACATGTAACTTAATTTTAGTAGAGTTCTGTACTGCCCTGAAGAAGCTACGGTGGTAGCGAAACCCGGTCGGCATTAAGTACATAAAAATAAAAAGTGGTGTTTACAAAGTCTTTATTTTTAAATGAAAAAAATTATCAGAATAAAGAAGTTACAACAACTTGTATTTAAATTTGTATGTTAATAAATTAAAATATCTTTCCAGAAAAAATTCTCCTGACTGCGTAAAACCCTACGAGTTTTTAAATGTAAAAAACAAAATGGCGGCTAATTTGATGACAATGTAATCCTAACCTATTCTCGATCCACATTTAGAACAACCCGCTATAAAATTTGGTTTGTATTGCGCATACCACTCCCCCCTACGGTCCCTTCACCGGCCCTCGGCTGCTGCAAATCACCTGCCCAAAATTCAATATGTCGTTGACTGTCGTGCTGTGTATTGGCACCACGAGAAATTAACCCATTCAAACCCAGTGATAAAATGGATATTCAGCCGATATGTCCAAATATATTATCATTAATTACAAAGAACAAAAGAGGACAGCTCTCACAGGGGGTTATATGATAAGTATGTGGTAGATGTCACTGCTAGCGAAGCCAACAAAACTGTGCTCCGATTACCTCCTTATCATTGCAAATTGGTATGGTCGATGGTAAAATAACATGTTAAAGTAAACAATATCTCCTTCAAAATAGATGACATAAGAACACTCATACAATAAGGTATCAAAAAAGTTACATCAGAGCATTGGAGCAATTTTATTCAACATATTATTGGTTGAATTCTCCAGCGATGGACGGAGAAATTGATCTAAGAATTAGTGCGGCAAGCGGTGTGTTGCCTCCTCTCTACAGCTCAGTGATAAGGAAAGCTGAGCTCAGTATCAACACAAAGATGGCAGTGTTCAAAACGGTATATCGCCCGACGCTCACCTACGGCCACCAGATATGGATAACGCGCTCTAGAGTTCAAGCTGCCGAAATGAGGTACTTGAGAGGAGTGGCAGGGGTTATGAAACGGGATCATATAATAAACTCGACGATCCGAGATGATCTCAACATTGAACCATTGGTACTCTTCATAGAAAAATCGCAACTGAGGTGGCTTGGGCATGTACTAAAAATGCCTGATGACCGAATTCCGAGGAAGATAATATGTGCGATTCCAGAGGGTAGACGTCCAGTGGGCCGCCCCAGACACAGCTGGGTAAGGCAACTCCAGAAACTGTGTGAGGAGAGGATGGGACTGCCATGGACGGAGGCCGAACTGTCAGCACAAGACAGGGAAGTATGGAGGAGCCTTGTCGATGCAATGGGTCCCCGACCCTAATAAGATAAGGGGATAAAGATGATGATTTTATTGGTATTAAGCAAAATTTTGGAATGTCCATCATATTTTTCATGACCTCAAGGACAACAATGATGATTAATAAGGAAGCTGAGTCCATTGTTTTTTTTTATCAATGTTCACATTCAAACTTAAATAATAGTTTTTTTTTTTTAAAGTTCGTTTTCATAATTAAATTAATTCTCAAAGTTGAAATTTTATTAAGCCCACCAAAACGAGCGGAATCTCAATTATGTAATATTTAATTAAAGAAGACAATATTAGCGACTCTCAATCGAAAATTTGAAACAGAAAAGATACGGTCCACATCTAGGAATCGAACATAAAGATGAACTTTGGGGCTCCCATAATTTACAATAAAAACATATAAATTTGTTACAGACCACTAATATTTTATTAACACTCTACCGGTATTGGAAGAACCCTTCCGTAATCAGGAGAATATTAGAACTGACCTACGATAAAGATTATTGGCAGACATATACACAAATTTTAGGTGTTTGCGTGGGAGGTGAGCAAAGGGGAACTGCGGGATTTCTGGGAAGAACAGAACGGTTTTTGGAAATATGTCAAGAATGGGACTAAAAGATAGATTAATTTGGTTATTCAAAATACATATATTGATTTGGATTTTATTGGGAAGCAGAAATATTTTGATCTTCCGACGAAATAGGCACTGGGCCTGAGGGATTAAAAAGGTAATAAAATAAAGGTGTGAACTCACAGTATATTGACGCACATGCCCAGACCAGACACTATCATCATAGCGTTGACTTGAATGTCATAGCTGCCTTCCCACAGGCGCAGTATGGCCAGGTACACGAAGATGCCCGTCACCAGCCAGATCAGCATTATGGACATCAGCGCCCCGAGCACTTCTGCAACCAAACCAACAGGTTACTATCCTCACAACCACTTGCGCTTTTTTTAACACTCCTCTTACACAGGAAAGGGCTCCCGTGATGTAACGCAGCGTTACCGTATGAGTTTTGCATCTTATTACACACTAGCGATGCGTAGGCTCAGGCGAAATGAGTTTTTGAAACCGAGTCCGAGTGGGAAGCGGATCCCACTCCCTTTACCTCAGCACCACTTGCGCTTTTCTTTAAGGGGTTATATACAGTTAGAATTTTCAAGAAATCAATTTTTTTATTATTTCATTTTCGTAATGTACATATATTTAAGTACACACAAAAAAAATTTCAAGTCAATCCGGCGATTATTTTCGAAGTTTCACGTATATTTGTAAAGACGTGTCAGAGCATTTGAAAGCGGGAGGCAAACTTTAAATGCGTTTTTCTCAAAACTGTGTTTTTAAAGTCGGTGACCAAGATTACTCAAAAACGGCTGAACCGATCAGTCTCAAATTTTAACACAAGCTTCTTAAGTATATTTTACAGTTATTAATCGAAGGCCTGTTCTCACCGATAAATACATATGTTTTTATAAACAATATAAGGCCAAAATTTTGGTAAAAAGTCGATTTTTTTTTGAGAAGCCGCCATTTTGTCAAAAAATTTTTATTTTGCTCTGTCCTTCGATTAATTAGAGGAATATTTATTGTTAAAACGAAATCCGTTTGGTTTTTTTTTATTTTAAATGACCCAGTCCAGAGTTATGATGGTCACCGCAAGATGCCTTTTTTGAGAGAAGCTTCTGGAGATTTATTATTTTTACAAATAAAAATTCTTAAAATACTGTTAAAAGTTACCATAATATGTGTACACATTTTTACTTTAATAAATTTAAAAGTCTTCTCAGGAAAAATTCTTGAAAAATACATTTATTATTTTGAGCCTCCTGACTGTATTTAACCCCTTAACATTCCTCTTACCATGCAAGTGTTCCCGTAATGTAACGCAGCGTTGCCGTGTGAGTTTTCCATCTCATTACACATTTTTATATTAAAATATTATTCTGTATAAATTTACAGTAATATTACAAGTCTTGGGAAGCACCACTTGGTTTGTTTCCCCTTTCCTGATGGTCTGGTCTATCAATTTGAATATCTGTGACTAATAAATAATTAATTAACCAGGCTCTATTATAATAATCAATACGTACCGGCTCTCCTATAGCCGAAGGACATGCGGGGGCCCGGGGGACGCCGAGCGAGCCACAGGGCGCTGAGAGCCAGCAGGAAGCCGGCGCAGTCGCTGAGCAGGTGGGCAGCGTCGCACATGATAGCCAGGCTGCCCGCTAGGTAGCCCCCGATCAGCTCTCCCACCTGCACATCACATCACACATCATATTATACTAGCATACAGGACAAGTGGGGGCTCTAACTGAGGAAGCTACGTTTGTTAACAAGACACTGTTACCTGGTAGACACACGTAGCTGCTGGGAGTGCAAAGCAAACACTGATAGGTTAATGAAATGTGAAAGGGATATAGGAACTTCAATTCACTTATGTTGTTAATGTCCAGCCTTGATGGAAAAGGGTCCAGATATCTGGGAAGACACTATGGAACCAGGAGGTATAGCTTAATCCGCATTGACAATCCTGTTGAATATTATTAAAAATTTGAGGGACTGGGTTACCATTAGAGGAATAACGTAAATATGGAGATGAGGAAATCAACAAATATTAAGATGAGGAAATCAATTTAATACCAACAAAATAAAGGTCCGTTTGATAGATTCCACTATCTTGACAAGAGGATTACAATCTTTAGAGCACAGACGTTAGGTAGGTATGCTGTCCTTGTTCTACCGGTAAAACAATGGAAGATGCTCCAAGCGTCGTTGCATCAAGCATCATTGATCTCTTTGGCACCAGTGCATAGTCGGGAAACACGCCAAAAGCGCGCCCAACATATGCATATGGTTGACATTTGTCACGTGAGGACGGATCACTTCTACGACTCGTTCTTGAGTTCAACAGCTTGGACGATTTGGCGGCCTGTGTTTCCTCCCACAACATGGGTCTATTAAAGACCCATGTTCATTCCTTCCTCTCCTCAAAGAGACCCTTCACATAGCGTCTTCAAAGATGACGTAGGTCCTGAGGGAAATTATTTTCCTCTGGCCTCCTGTGTGGAGTTAATGTAAAAAAAAAAAAATTAACATACAGTCAGCTTTGGAACAGGAATACCTAGTAAGGAGGACCGGGAATATTATAGTATGTATCTTTAACTAGTGTGTCTTTAATAGTTATTAATAAAAAACTAACGTACAGTCAGCTTCGAAACAGGAATACCTAGTAAGGAGGACCGGGAATATTATAGTATGTATCTTTAACTAGTGTATATTTAATAGTTATTAATAAAAAACTAACGTACAGTCAGCTTCGAAACAGGAATACCTAGTAAGGAGGACCGGGAATATTATAGTATGTATCTTTAACTAGTGTATCTTTAATAGTTATTAATAAAAAACTAACGTACAGTCAGCTTCGAAACAGGAATACCTAGTAAGGAGGACCGGGAATATTATAGTATGTATTTTTAACTAGTGTATTTTTAATAGTTATTAATAAAAAACTAACGTACAGTCAGCTTCGGAACAGGAATACCTAGTAAGGAGGACCGGGAATATTATAGTATGTATCTTTAACTAGTGTATCTTTAATAGTTATTAATAAAAAACTAACGTACAGTCAGCTTCGGAACAGGAATACCTAGTAAGGAGGACCGGGAATATTATAGTATGTATCTTTAACTAGTGTATCTTTAATAGTTATTAATAAAAAACTAACGTACAGTCAGCTTCGGAACAGGAATACCTAGTAAGGAGGACCGGGAATATTATAGTATGTATCTTTAACTAGTGTATCTTTAATAGTTATTAATAAAAAACTAACGTACAGTCAGCTTCGGAACAGGAATACCTAGTAAGGAGGACCGGGAATATTATAGTATGTATCTTTAACTAGTGTATCTTTAATAGTCATTAATAAAAAACATAAAGGGCCTACAGTAAAAGCTATTAACTCCTCAGGCTAATTTGTTTGCTTTTCGGAATAACTCATATAGGTCTCATAAAAATCATTGTATCTCCCGTACCAACACGGTTCATCTAAACCAGTGATTCCCAAAGTGGTCCAGGTGGACCCCTAGGGGTCCACGGGAGACCCGACGGGGGTCCACGTAGGCGCGATAAAGAAATGGGGGTCCACAAGTTGTAAATGGGGGTCCACGAACTGGTTTCGTGGACCTGTTTCGTGGACCCGTCTCATATCCCATAACGCCCCCTCCATAACAGAGCGACTGGTTTACAGCGAACGCTGTTGTACCGGTTATGCGGATATGTTACGAGATAAACGCCCTGCTAGGCAAGGGGGGGGCGTAATGGGATATGGATGTACTGTACTGGGATGGGAACATACCCATACCCCCCCCCCACATTCTATATCCCATTACGTCCCCTCCGTCGTGGCAAATATAATCTCGAATACTAGTCCATTTTGCCCAAGTTTGAAAAAGTCGTAGATCCGGTACTGCTCCGTTGTGACAGACCACATCTCGCCATTCAATATTCAGTACAACGCGTGTCGAGTTTTGGGAATATGGTAGAAATGTACAGGGGGTCCACCGTGACCAGTAAAATTTTGAAAGTGGTCTACGAGAAAAAAAAGTTTGGGAACCTCTGATCTAAACGGTCTCGGAAAGAGAAAACGCCAGGCTTTATATTCAAATAGTTGGCCACAAAATAATTAAAATGAACAACTTTATAAAACCAAATTTTCCACCGCAATTTAAAAAAAAACTATAAAACTTGAGAATTTTTTATTAATTATTTTTACATGAAACGACAAAAAACAAGTTGACGATAACGTTTATAATACACTTGCCTAATAAATTATTTATGCGTTTTTATATTTTTTGGTTATCAGTAATTTTAGTTAGAAAAAACGTAAATTGAGCCATTTTTAAAACTTTTTTATGTTTGCATGAAAAATTTTTATGTTGCAAAAATTATACGTTTATTTCGAATTACAAAATTTGAAAGCGTATTTCATCACCTTTCCAAAACAGTTTTCAATTTTTGGATACATTCAGAAATAATCAATTTTTTTGGATTTTATTTTATTTATTTATTCACGCCTTGAAGGCTTTTACATGTACACATTATTATAGTTAGATACGTTATTTAACATTGTAATAAAAATTATTAGCAGAATTAAAAAGAAATGAAAATATTAGAATAATAATAATAAAATTTATGTCAGAATTTTAAAAATTTCTGATATAAATTTTGGTAAAGAATAAATGAAAATATCAACGGAACTGAATTCATTACCAAGCCTATGTAGTCTTTGGTTTGGGGAGTTAATGAAAAAGTTAGTTTTTGGCGGATAGATATTTGGCGGGTTCTGGAAGTCTCGTGTCACGGTTTGGTACTCGGAATGTTATTAGTTTTGTTAAGTCAGGTGCGTCAAGTGATCCATTAACTAATTTGAATAAAAGTACCAGATCGCTCTCGGTTCTTCTACATGATTTTTATCTTTATTTTTATTTTCACATCTATTTTATTGCAAAATGGAAATATTTTGACCCTCTGATAAAATACGGTCGAAGCCTGAGGGGTAAAAAAAAAAGTGTTTATGTTGTAATTACGACAAGCCACAAAGTAAATGTTTTTTCGAATACGCTATTTTTTCAGTTCAAGATAATTTACAATCAGATTAAAGTGTTTAGTTTTCTCATGAGTAAATAAGTTGGAAGAGTCATAACCGTTGACTTTAAACTAAATATTTATTATATTAAGAATTCTTTGGAGATTACACTAATCTTATCTTCAAAGGCTATCTACGCAGGAAGCGTGTGAGTAATTTGGCGGCTAGACTAAATATTTGGATCTTCAACTGTTTTGGAAATATGCAAGTAAAAGGTCTGTTTGTCTCAGCAAAAACTCTCAAACAATGAACGTTGTGAAATTTATACAGATTTTTCTCTTGAATTTCTCGGTAAACGCAGCCGTTTTCACCTCGCAGTGTCATTACCAACTGAGCCATGGAATAAAGAATATAACACTAAAAGTGACTACCTGACATACAAATATGAATGGAAAAAAATATTTATTTATTTATTTATTAATAAACGCCCTTTTTCGGGGCTTTTACATATCTAGCATAGTTAGAAAAATACATATTTATTGTACATAACTGAACTGCCTCAATAATAATATTTTATATTTATTCAAAGATAAATTGAAGATGTCCACTGACTTGGTATAATTGTTTCCCTCCATTAGTATTCTGGGCAAAGAGGAATACATATGTAGGTAGTAAGTCCCAGAATTTTTGCACTGAAATAAATCCTGACTTCTGGTATTACGAAGTGGAATTCGGAAGCTTATCAATTCACGTAATACCGGACTATCAACTAAATCATGTAGAATTTTAGAATTTTATATAAAAATACCAAGTCAGTGAAAATTCTTCTGTCTGACAATTTAAGCATATTCATATCATTTAAAATAGTGTTGTAGTTTAACATATTTGCTGGAATACCCATTTTAAAATTTAGAAAACGTAAGAATTTGTTTTGTATTCTTTCAACAGCTTGTACATGCATATCATAATGAGGATTCCAGACAGGAGAATTGTACTCAAGTTGGCTTCTAACATAAGCAAAATATAACAGTTTAATGCACTTTATATTGTTAAAGTTTCTAGTTAGCCTAGTTATAAACCTCAACATTTTTAAGCCCTTATTACAGATTTCTGCTATGTGGTTAACAAATGAAAGATTTGATTGAAAAGTGATGCCCAAGTCTTTAATTTGCATTAATGTCTCAAGAGCATTGTTATCAATGTTGTAATTAAAGATCACAAATATGAACATGACTTACCTTTTGTACATTTAGCAAGCCATCTGTTTCTCTCACACTTGCCTGAAATTGTATATCGCCATCCCATTTGAATTTGGTAATTATGGTGAAACACAGTTTTGTGTGGAATTACAGGTAATTGTTATTCTTTATTGTACGATCTGAACTATGAAGTATTAAATAAATTGTCAAAAATAAGAAAAAGGCCATATTGTTCGTTATTTTTAACCCGTCAGGTCTATTTGTTTGGTTTTCGGAACAACTCATAGGTCTCATAGCAATCGTTGTGTCTCCCTTATTATCATAGTTAGAAATATGATCTAAACCATAGGTTCTCAACGTGGGCGATAACGCCTCCTTGTGGGCATTTCAGACTTTCAGGGGGGCGGTAGAAGGCCCAAAGAAAATTAATGGGCGTTGAAAAGGCACAGTGAGGGCGTGGAGAGGTAAAAAAAATCACGCACTAACGTGTATTATTATTATTGAGAATTGACACTATAACATGATTACAAGAAGCAAACCGGTATCCCCCCCCCCCCCCCCCTCCCCCGTTGTGGTAAATATAATTGTGGGCGCTAGAAAAAATATAAAAATATAAGTGGGCGGTGGGCAAAAAAAGGTTGAGAACCTGCCATCTAAACGGTGTTAAAATAATTAAAATGTACACCTTTAAGAATTCAAAGTTTCCAACCGCAATTTGAAAAAAAAAATGAAAATTTAAGAATTTTTTAATTATTATTTTTACATGAAATGGACAAAAAATGAGTTGACGATAATGTTTATAATACTTTTCCTAATAAATAATGTTTGTATTTGTTTATTTTTTCGTTACCAGTAATTTTAATTAGAAAAAACGTAAGGTGTGCCATTTTCAAAACTTTTTTATATTTGCAAGCAAAAATTTTTATTTTTCAAAAATTTTACGTTTATTTCGAATTATAAAATTTGAAAGCGTATTTCATCACCTTTCCAAAACAGTTTTTAGTTTTCGGTACATTCAGAAATATTCCATTTATTTAGATTTTATTGTAAAATGGAAATATTTTGACCTTCTGACAAAATACGGTTGAGGCCTGTGGAGTTAATAATATAACAGATTAAGAGTTGAATTGAAATAATTATAATAATCCATTTATTGCAGCTCATAAAGATTAGGAAATTCAAAACACTATTCAAGTGTTTTGAAATAATATAATGAGAAATGAGTAAAGTTAGATTGAAATCCACAACAATAAATTAATAACCGCTCGAGCGATGGCTACATAAATTTAAGTAAGTGATTTTAAAAAAAAATATTTATAAATAAAAAATTTTTTTTTTTAAAATGTGGTATATTTTTTAATAAAACATAAAAATATGGGCTACTTTTGGGACATCCTGTATATAATTGTAATCCTGTTGGAACATCCTGTATATAAGTTATAATTGTAAATCTTAGTTGTAAGCCAGTAATATAAGTCACTTGCTATAAGTCTTAGATTTAAGTCGCCCGTTATAAGTCTTAGATGTAAGTCACTAGTTATAATTGTAAATCTTAGTTATAAGCCAGTAATATTAATTCTTTCTTGTATTTATTTGTACAATGCCCTTGAGGTGATTTTTCACAAAACGGCACTATATAAATTAGCCAAATATTATTATTATTATAGCTGGTGTAAACATTGAATTTAGGTCAACTCTAGTATCTTCAAACAATTTATTTCAAACTTTAAAAGATCAGAAAGAGCTTATAGCATTTTTTTTAAATATCAACTCACCACAGGAGACCCTTTTTTTAAGGCCTATGTCATCTTTAGGGATTAAAATAAGAGTTTTTTTTTTTGTTGAATTTTTAGCATATTTTTTAAATTGTGTTTTGAATTCTTTGAAGCTATTTTTAAAACGATCTTATGTTTTTTGGCAATTTATTAACCTTTAGGAGCCGGAGCCCTGCAATTACAGTAATGAAGAATCATGCATACGCATGGTGTGAATCACTACAATGGGGTATTTTCACAAACCAGGTATACCGCTAAAATCATGTGGAAGACTTAAAGATTATTTTTCTGAACATGATTATCGCATTTAAAATGTTTAATTTTAATATTTTCATTCATAATTATTGATTTCAAAATACGCGTAAACGGAACGAAACGTAAACGGCCCATGACTGCTTGTACGCATCATGACGTCACAAGAGTCGCCGTTCCGAGGTTTATCACCGTGTTACTATCAAAAATCTAAACATTCTCGACTTGTTCGGGGTTATGGACGGTTTTATTTCATATTTAAGATGATTGTGTTATGTTTCTACAGTTTTATATAATATTGTCCAGTTGTAATGACTGACAGTAGTATTTTTAACGGCGTAATCCGACAACTTGCCTAAAATAGACAAAGTAATTTTCTAAGCCCTAAATTTCGGGATTCTAAAACGATATGGTAATGAAAATATTTTGTTTACACAAACTCTCATATTGTATACGTTATATACTGGTTTCAATATTTCGACAAAATAGAGTTAATTCCGGCCCTTTTAAAATTAAATTGGAACAAAACAGCAAGTGTCAGTTCGTCACATAACTTCCCTGTCATAAAATGAAAAATCGTTTAAAACTTTGGCCATTCTACGAGTAAATTTCCTTATTTTAAGTGAATACCGCACAAAAGTGCCAACTGCTCCCAAACTTCTGGAGCCAGTGAGACTATGGCATCCCATTTGGGATATTTTGTGAGGTTGAAGGTAGTGGGGAGGAAAGAAGATATGGTAGAGGAAGGTGGTGAAGTACCTGGCTATTCAGATCTGGTCACTAACCACGGCTAAAGCCTTTGAAGCCACGTTTCAATTCTGAAAGGTGGTCTTACACCTGGGCGATATTGAAAGTATCGTCCACTCTGGAATGTGCAGCAAATATAGTACATATTATTTTAAACGAATAAATTGTGAAATGCACAACAACTTATTCAAAGACCGGTCAGTGGCTGATTTGGCATCTGCTCCCGTCTGGAGCCGGTGAGACTATGGCATCCCCAATTGGGTATGTTGTGAGGCTGAAGATAGTGGGGAGGGGAAGGAGACAGGGAAGAGGAAAGTGGGGAAGTACCTGGCTCAGATCTGATCACAAAACACGGCTGAAGCCATTTCAAGCAACGTTTCAATTATGAACGGTGGTCTTACACCAGAGCGATACTGATAATATCTTCCACTCTGGAACGTGCCGCAAATATACTATATATTATTGCAAATGAATAAATTGTGAAATAACACAAATTAATCAAATAAAATTTATTAGCCACGCCGGGATTCGATCCCGCAACCTTCGGATTGCGAGTCAAGAGCCTTACCGCTGAACTACACCGGCCGTCACTTGGGGTGAGAGGAGTTTTTTTTTTTTTTTCAAGAGCGGAGACGGTTTACATATATAAAGTTCCCGTGAGCACTTAGGCCGTAGGCCCATTGTGCTATCTCCCATTTTACCTCATTCCTTTGACAGTAATCCAGTCCCTTTTACAAAGTTCACCAGGATTGTCATTGGAAATGAAGCTATATCTTCTGGTTCGACAATGTGTCTTCCCAGGTCTCATTTCTCCTCTTCACTCCTCCACGGTTCCCTGAAGGCCCCACGAGGGAAGAGGGCTTCATCTCTCCTCTCCACTCCTTAGTTCACTGAAGGCTCCACGACGGAGAGTCCACCTCCCCTTGGTTCCCTAAAGGCCCCACAAGAGCCCACTCCACCTTGGCTCCCCGAGGGCCCCAGGAGGGAAGAGGACTTATCTCTCCTCTTCACTCCTCCTTGGTTCCCTAAAGGCCCCATAAGGAAGAGTTCACGGAGTTGGCCTCATTTCTCCTCTTCACTCCTACATGGTTCCCTGAAGGCCCCACATGGGAAAAGGACATCATCTCTCCACTTCACTCCTCCTTGGTTCCCCAAAGGCCCCATGCCGGAAGAGTGCCCTTCCCCTTGGTTCCGTGAAGGCCCCACAAGGGAAGGGTTCATGGAGGTGGCCTCAGCTCTCCTCTCCACGGCGTCTCCTCTTGGTTCCTCCTAAGGGCCCCAGGAAGAAAGTCCACGGAGGTGGCCTCAGCACTCCTAGGTTCCCAAAAGGCCCCTAGTTTTCGAATGGTCCAATTTTTTTTGTCCCACGAGTGACCAGGGAAATAAAAGGTCCACTCCAGCAGAGCCCCGAATGTTGGAGTAAGGTCTAAATACTCCGAGATGCGACCTTGTTTCTCGGAGGCACCGTTCTTGACACTGTTCCCCAGGACATTCAGCCTGAGCACGGTAGCTCACACCTTGGCTTGGGATGGCTATTGCAGGTTTGTGTTTCCACTCCCTGAGCGATGGGTTCGCCACACTCCCTACGCTAAGTAAAGGTGTTGGTTATCCAATAAATGGTTCCCGTGGCGGCAGTATCCATACCCGCCTCGCAAAATGAGAAACGATGAAGCTTTGAAGAAAAATGTCGAATGCAACAGCGAGTTGTAGAAGCATACGTTCTCATAAGACAAAAAATGTGAACTGCCCACAAATGTTAGGTACATTATTAATTATTTCTAACGTCTACCAATATTCTTGATTAAATAATTAGTTAATTTGATAACACGTCATCGATAAAGACAATGTTTTACATTAGCAATTATTAGAATTAACATTATTACATAAATAGTAAAGTTATCTGTCATCAGTTTGTAGAGATAAACAAGTGGCAAAGAGAGCAATAATAAATCATTAATTAAATAGATTAAGTCACAATAAACCCACCAAATCTCTGAGACATGAAACATCAACTGGTGGAGGTCTTAACCCCTCAGGTTTCGGGCATATTCTGTCAGTACTTTAGAATATTTCCGCTTTGCAATAAAATCCAAATAAATGGAATATTTCTGAATGTATCCAAAACTAAAAACAGTTTTTGGAAGGTGATGAAATATGATTTCAAATTTTATTTTTAATTATAAAAGTTTTAATACAAACATAAAAAAGTTTGAAAAATGGCTCACCTTACGTTTTTTTCTAATTAAAATTACTTACATTAAAATTATTTACATAACATTTTAGACAATGTGTTATAATTGCCATCAATTTTTTGTCGTTTAATGTAAAAATAATTAATAAAAAATTCACAGAGCTTCATTAAATTTGAATTATTTGAGGGTTAACTTTCAGATTTGAACATAAAGCATGGTATGTTCGTTTTCCAACACCGTTTATGATATTAAAGGAGACAAAACGTTTTCAAATCCCCTGGCATACTTATAAACAGTGTGCAGTCGCTTTGGGGAAAATATGTTTAACCATCACGCCGTTTCTCCGCAGGGGTAGGCAGAGAGGACGGACCGCCAAACAACTCGATCTTGGCACACACTCCTTGCTTCGTTCACATTCATACATCGTCTCATACATGCTCTTCTGTTATTTTGACTCTTGACATCGCCCGACTCAAGTGTCTGATTCACTTGGTCGTGCCATGTCTTCCTCGGGCGTCCCCGACTTCGTCTACCATTCACATTTGCGTCATATATTCTCCTTACACTCCTTTACTCATTCATTCGCTCTGCATGCCCAAACCATCTGAGCGTCCCTTTCTTAATCTTATTCATTACGCTTACATCAGCCTTGCATTCTTTGCAGATCTCCACATTTCTCACACGATCATACATGGTTTTACCACACATACGTCTCAGGGATCTCATTTCTACAGCATTCAGTCTACTTTTATCCCTTCTCTGCCAGTTCCATGCCTCACTGCCATACATCAGGGTAGGTACCAGCACCCCATTATGGACGGCTAGCTTCACTTCTTTTGACAATTTTTTGTTGCTGCCAACGGCGTTCAGTCCTCCATTAATGGAGTTACTGGCATTTACCCTTCTTTCAATATCTCTATCAGTCTTCCCATCTCTCGTAAACATACTAATACTAACATACTACGTAATAACTAAGTGACCCCGTAGGGATGTGCAGAGAGGATTTGCCACCCAATGACAAAAGAATAAAACATATTTTCCTTCAAATGAAAGAAATCAAGGAAAAATCTGCTTTTCTATGTACTGTGTATACCAGCGCACAAGTACGAAAAATCGATATTGTGTATAAATTCCTTTGATATTCATACCAACTTATCATTAAGGGTACTTTTGAAGTCAAACTGAATATCTTTTACGTTTGAAATTGGTAATTAATGCACAAAAAATTATAATTTAGTAGTAAATATCATTTGGGGGGATCAACTGTAGGGTCACCGACACATTGACCCCCCAGATTCCTACCCACTCCTCAAAGCTTTTTCCTTCCCAGAACTTCCTCTCCTTCCTTTCCCTAAAAAGACCATCCACACAGCATCCCCAAAGATGACATAGGCCCAGAGGGAAATTGTTTTCATCAGGGTCTCCTGTGTGGAACTAATGTAAAAAAATTGAAAATACCAGAATCCTTGGCATAGCTGAAATAACAGCACACATTAAAAATGTGATAAAAGAGAAGATAGCTCACCATGAATATTGCACACATGATGGTGGCGGCCAGTAGCTGGGGCCCGGCCGCCTTGTGCACCACCTTAGGGCTCCAGTGGCAGTGCTCCGGGATCCCCTCCTGGATGGGGATCTCCGTATACGTCTCCTAAAACAGATTAAATCCTTTTTAAAGAAAAATGCTCCCTTTCTTCAGTTTACTGCAAGAAGTCATTAACGACTCAGGCCTAGAATTTTGTCACAAAAGGTTAAAATATTTCAGCTTTGCAAATAAATTGAATATTTCTGAATGTATCCGAAAACAAAAACTGTTTTTCAAAGAAATAAATTGTTTTTCTCTGCACTTTCTTTCCCATGCGTCCCCATTCCCCTCCCGCGTCCCCTTCCCCCTGCGTTCCCCTTTTAGCTTCCAAGCCTTCTCCCTCCCTCATCATTCCTTTCGCTAACCCCACCTCCTTAATTAACCTTTCCCTTCTGCCTTCCCTCCCTGCCGCTAAAATATATTAAATACACTCATTTTCATTTATACAAATTTCATAAAACCAGAGCTCACCATTATATATATAACCTATAATCTTCGCGAGCATGCACACAATAAATCACCAAAGTTTCATCGCAATCGATTGAATGGTATGGCAGCACGTAACATAGGAGCAAATAAACGAACAAATATTGATTTTTATGTGAAATAAATTTATATATAGAGTGGAAGATTCTCTCAGTATCGCCCTGGTGTAAGACCACCGTTCAGAATTGAAACGTTGCTTGAAATGGCTTTAGCCGTGTTTGGTAACCAGATCTGAATAGCCAGGTACTTCCCACCTTCCTCTTCCTCATCTCCTTCCTCTCCCCTCTACCTTTAGCCTCACAACATACCCCAATTGGGGATGCCAGTCTCACTGGCTCCAGACGGGAGCAGTTGGGACTCTTGTGCGGTATTCATGTGAAAAAAAAAATATATATATAATTTTTGAAATATCAAAATCTTGAAAACAAACCTGAAAAAGTTTTAAAGATGGCTATCTTTAAATTATTTTAGCTAAAATTACTAATAACAAAAAAAAATAAAAACGCACACAAATTTTACTAGGCAAATATATTATAAACGTTATTGGCTGGCTACTCACTTTTTTCGTTTCATGTATAATTAATTAAAAATTCCCAAAGTCTCATAATAAACTTTGTTTATTCCAATTCTTTTATAAATCTAGACACAAATAGTCGCGGATAATTTCTGCAATTTTTGTTCATATTGAATATCTTTTAATGTGTGACTTCTTATCATTTTTACCAATTTATTTTATTTTGTATTATATGCTATTGTTGTTATATTTTCATTATATTATATTTTCTTTATTGTTTGGGTTTTAAAGTATTTAAAAGTACTGTGATACTTAACTTATACTTTCTACTTTCTTACACATGAAATTTCAATTTCATTCAAAGATGCAGATTCTTAAGGGGAACATAATTAAATAGTAATTTCTAAAAAATAATTATCAAATTAATAAACAAAAATTTACAAAAGAGAATATTGATGAACAGCATATAAAAATCTTATATGAGAACAACGTAGTCTGTACACTGTACAGCATTGTTCTTTTGTATGAGTCAAACTAAAAATATTAGTGTATTTTATGTAGGGAACTACGTCATCCGGTTGGTGACTTTTTGAGGTGGATTAAGGAAGGATATATTTAAATTTATAATTGAGCCTTTGCCTGGAAGAATGTTGTATCCAACAATATTCTTGTTCTGAGAAAAATTAAAAAAAACGAAATCAGTTATGTTTCATAACATTTTATATTTAAAATACATAAAATAGACAATTCTTAAGAATTTTAAATAAAAGTCGTCTAGAAAGGGAATTAACTTAGAGTTTATTATTAGAATTGACGCTGAATTTGTGGAATAATGTTGTGTGTAAAAATTTCACACACAATGTTATTCCACAAAGTGTTTTTTTTTTACTATTTTTTTTTTACTTTTCTTCTTTACAGAAAGCAACATGCTCTTCTAACATAAATGTACACATGTCATTGATGAATTTGAGCTAAAAAATCAAATCTATAAAAATATGAATAAATGAAATCTAAAGAAGGAGGTAGCGCAACACGGCATAACACCCCAAAAATAAATAACAAAAATACTTATGGCCGTGAAAACCTAAAATCATACCCAAATGAAATCATTCAAATTCTAGATATTGTCTTGAGATCAACATACAACATTATTCCACAAAATTGTTTCAACAGCTAAAAAGAAGGTTTAATAATATTTTTTCTAGAAAAATTCTACTTTCCTATATTCTTCAGCTTCTCGGCTTTGAAGATTTTCTAGTTGAAGCTATAAGACATTCGTTTTCTCCATTTATTCCCATAAATTAAACCATGAACCGTGATTTTGATACCATGCATTTTGATAAATGGCATTATACAACATTCTCCCACAAAACAAACTTTAAAAGGCTGCCAGAGGCCTAAAAAATTCCATTACCATAATCCCTACCTTAGATGCATATTAATATGCCAAACATTATTCCATCAATAACTCAACATTGATAGTTTTGCTGGATACGACATTATTCCATCAATAACTCAACATTGATAGTTTTGTTGGATACAGCATTATTCCATCAATAACTCAACATTGATAGTTTTGTTGGATACGACATTATTCCATCAATAACTCAACATTGATAGTTTTGCTGGATACGACATTATTCCATCAATAACTCAACATTGATAGTTTTGTTGGATACAGCATTATTCCATCAATAACTCAACATTGATAGTTTTGTTGGATACAACATTATTCCATCAATAAATCAACATTGATAGTTTTGCCAGATACAACATTATTCCATCAATAACTCAACATTGATAGTTTTGCTTGATACAACATTATTCCATCAATAATTTTAACCTGGGCATAATTTTCCACTGTTAATTAAAATTTTTATCCTATATAAACACAATTATTAATAAAGGAATTAAAATGCTTGGATTCATTCTTCGAAATTCCAGAGGTTTTAGGAATATTTCAACTTTAAAATTTTTGTATACATCCTTAGTACGTAGTCAAGTCGAATATAACTCTTCGATCTGGTCCCCCCATTTTAAAATAGATTCAGATTCAATCAAGAAAATTCAACATAAATTTCTAAAACACATTAATTTTAAACTCGGCATTTCCATTGAAAACATCAACTATAATTACTTGATGGAAACATTAAATTTATTAAGACTCTCAGATCGAAGAATTATATCCGACTTAATATTTATGTTCAATATTGTAAATGGTAGAATAGACAGTCCTGATTTAACTAAGCTCATTGAATTTCTTGTTATTTTTTGTTATGATACACAAAATAATTGTATGTTATTTTTAAGTTTAAAACTACTATTATGTAATGATATTATTTTTCTTACTTTTGTACTCTATTATATGTTTATTTATAAAAGGCAGTATAGCCGTTTATGTATTTAAAATAAAATAAAAAATAAAATTTCATATACCCACGAGAGCCACTCGTTCTAAAATCCTGTTTAAATGCTACAATAACCGGACTTAGTATACGAAACACCCGCTTGTGCCGAGATTACATGAAGTTACTAAAAGATATGCTGATGTGGCAGATCTATTTAACTGCATGGAAGGTAGGTACCCACGAGAGCCACTCGTTCTAAAATCCTGTTTAAATGCTACAATAACCGGACTTAGTATACGAAACACCCGCTTGTGCCGAGATTACATGAAGTTACTAAAAGATATGCTGATGTGGCAGATCTATTTAACTGCATGGAAGGTAGGTACCCACGAGAGCCACTCGTTCTAAAATCCTGTTTAAATGCTACAATAACCGGACTTAGTATACGAAACACCCGCTTGTGCCGAGATTACATGAAGTTACTAAAAGATATGCTGATGTGGCAGATCTATTTAACTGCATGGAAGGTAGGTACCCACGAGAGCCACTCGTTCTAAAATCCTGTTTAAATGCTACAATAACCGGACTTAGTATACGAAACACCCGCTTGTGCCGAGATTACATGAAGTTACTAAAAGATATGCTGATGTGGCAGATCTATTTAACTGCATGGAAGGTAGGTACAAGAGGGCTATTCTATCAAATCTTTTCAATCAATATTAGTTATATTTGTACTATGGATTTTTGTATGTTATCGCGTCTCTGGTGTCATTTCTCTTTCAAACGCCACAATTATCTGTTATAATCTTTATTTACTGATATGCTTGATATGCTTGGTGTAACTATAAGTGACCAGCTCAGGTATGGGGGCTCCATCGAAGCCAGAGTAAAGTTAGCTTCTCAAAAACTGGGCGTACTGTACAGGGCCCGCAGATACTTTAATAGTACACAACTGCTTACCCTGTACAAATCGCAAGTGCGCCCCACGGTTGAATTTGGCAGCCACCTCTGGTCTGGAGCTCCAAAATACTTGAAAAATACCCTCGACTCTGCAGAAACGGGCGGTCCGTTTGATAGATTCTCCCATCTTAACGAACGGGTTGCAATCTTTAGAGCACAGGCGTCGGGTGGGAATGCTATCCATGTTCTACCGGTATTTCAATGGAAGATGCTCTGAGGAACTAGCGTCATTGATCCCTTCGGCACCGGTGCATAGTCGGGAGACACGCCAAACGCGCGCCCAACATATGTACACGGTTGACATTTGTCACATGAGAACGGGTCGTTTTTTCGACTCGTTCTTGAGTTCAACAGCTCGGCTATGGAACGATTTGCCGGCATCTGTGTTTCCTCCCTCCTACAACATGGGTCTCTTCAAGACCAATGTTCATTCCTTCCTCTCCTCAAAAAGACCCTCCACACAGCATCCCAGATGACATAGGCCCTGAGGAGAATTATTTTCCTCAAGGCCTCCTGTGTTTTTTTTACAGTTAATACCGCACAAGAGTCCCAACTGCTCCCGTCTGGAGCCAGTGAGACTATGGCATCCCCAATCGGGGTATGTTGTGAGGCTGAAGGTAGTGGGGAGGGGAAGGAGATAGAGAAGAGGGAGGTGGGGAAGTACTTGGCTATTCAGATCTGGTCACTAAACAAGGCTAAAGCCATTTCAAGCAACGTTCCAATTCCTGTGTGGAGTTAATGTAAAAAAAAAAAAAATTTACTGTTTCTAATATGTTCCTTATGATTTTGTGACATGTGTGCTTATGGTATATTTATACCGTTGATATTAAATAAATAAACCCGGGCTCTCACAGTACTATGCAATGCTTTGGTTGGAAGTAGGCTTGAAAGTGGTTCGGTGGTTTGGAGCCCACACCAAGTGAAGTTTTCCCTAATGTTGGAGAAGGTTCAGAAGAAATTTCTGAGATTTCTTTACCTGAGGGAGTACGGCTACTACCCGTGGCTCTACCCTACCGACTTTCTCTTGGGCATGCTCGGTATGAACCGTCAGAAGGGATGTGCTCATTATAACACATTTCTTCAGACTGATTCGTGGACGGTTCGAAAACTCGGCTATTATGGAGAGCATTAGTTTCTATGTTCCCGATGGTTATCTCCGTCACCGACAGCATAGGCTGTTTTATCTCCCGGCTTGCAGAACTAACTTGCCAATGGTTATGCCAGTCGGGAGAGCAGTGTTGTTGTTAAATAGAATCACTTTGAATATAGACATGTTTAGCATCAATGAAGCACAATTTAGACAGCAAGCTTTATTGCTGTTAGTCTGATTGTGCTTCATTGATTTTTAAATTGTTCATTGATGTTTATATCGTATAATTTGTTTGAATTGTTTATATTATTTAAATTGCTTGAATATGCTTTAATCTTAATATTTTCTCTATTTTAAAAACGATTTGATATTTTAATTTTGTAATGTTTTTAAAGTGAATAAATTGAATTGAATTAAATAAATAAATAACTCAACATTGATAGTTTTGTTGGATACAATATTCGAAACCAACTTTCACAATGGAAATATTTTTGCAATGTAACAATACCTACAAAATGCAAATAAACCAAACCACATTGAATGTTAAAATTATTTTCACCATTCGAGAGTGAGTTTGTACAAAACACCATTGTTTATACCAAAAATGGCTCTTTATGTAAATTATTAAAGGTCACTTTCTTTGTCACGGCGCACAGGTGTCACAGGTGAAACTCTCACTAAATATGGATAGATTTGTTAAGAGAGTAAAAAAAAAAATAATCAAAAGCATGACAGAAAAGAACTGCGCACAATGAATCCCCGCATTGCTAAACAACCGACAGTTGTTTTCTTAGAGTATGTACGTATTATTATTTTCTAAGGCGAAACTGTTACTTAGCTTTGTCTCTTTCTTGCAACAAAGCTCTCACACACAGTAGCTCTCTTACAATAGCATGTATCGGCACACAATACATTGGTTTAATTTGAAATGTATAAAAAATCAATATTTGTTTGTTTGTTCGTATTTAAAGCGCTTCCGTAATGTTCATCCGATTGCGGATGAAACTTTGGTGATTTTTGTGCACCCGCCCGTTAAGGTTATAGGCTATATTTAATGATAAACTCTGGCGTTATGAAATTTGAATAAAAAAATTACTACAGGTGGTGCGAGGGACGGGAAGGCGGGGAAAGTGGAAGGGGAACGCGGGAGGGAAAGGAGACGCGGGAGGGGAACGGGGACGCACGGGAAAGAACATGCAGGGAGAAACAATTTAATCGTACTGCGGTAAAAATGTGGTGGAACTATAATTACGATTTGCTTTGTGTTTTATCTGCATTCTTACTGTAATATCATATTTCTGCCCATTTAAATCTATAAACAGACTCATGCATAGATTCCCTATTTTATTAAAACCAGTTTTGTGTTCAGAATGCAAAAAAATAATCGTTCAGTGGCTCCATCTCATAAGGCTGGTTGAGTAGAGGTGAAATTTCAATTGATGTCTGAAGAACGAAAGAGGGGCAGACACCTATGCAAAGAGCCGCAAATTCCTACCCCTGGATGATACCAATTAGTTTTTTTTAGGACCAACTAAATTTTGGAGTATGCGATGTAAAAAACAACTTAGATAAACATAAAACTCTCGTTTGGGTAAGTGTGTTACCTTCTCTGGAGCGGGAGTGTTAATAATAATAATGTATTAATGTGGTATTGTGACAACTCAGACATGATTATATCAACAATATTTTAAATTCTGAATAGTTCCTTGATGGCTATCAAAAATACAATGCTGTGATTATAATTTAAGCTGCAAATGGGTAGGGATACATGTAATATACGCATTCATTTTTTTATTTGTTGCGCGGTGGTACAGTTTGCAAAACATGCATTTCCTAAAATAATTTTAATATATGTGGATTTTGCAAGCAAATGTACTGAAAAGGTGAATTTTATACTATTAGATTGCATTGTACAAGGCAAATTGGATAACACTAAAGAAAAGATTTAAAATTTTGGTAAATATTGAACTAACCTTCGCACTTTTATTAGGCACAGATTTCGGAAATTACACTACGTTTCAACTTAATTAACCCTAGAAGCCCAATCTAGGTCATTTTTACCTATAAGCAAACAAATATCTGCTTTTTTCACACACTTCTTTCGAATGCCTTGATTGATCGAACCAACTTAGTACCCGCCAAGAGCCCACAGGAGACGGCGGTGTTGCTTTGGTAAGTCTCTTCATATTGGAGTTATCATACTGTTGTAGGTCAATTTGACCTACGTTTAGGCTTTTTGTAATTTTTAAATGTGTGAAAAGTGTTTATAAAGAAAAAATAATATGTAAAACTATTTAATTGTCATAAAACACTTATTGGTTAGTAGAAAAAAGAAGATTTTGTTTAGTTTTTTTTTTTTTTTAATATTTTTAGTTTAAAAGAAGCAAACTGAGATTTCATTTTGTACCAAATTTTTGTATTAATCGGTAATAGTTGTTTTTTCAAAGTCTAATAAATAAATATTATTCTAATTATGATATCTAAATTTTTTTCATTTCCTAAGTAGTTAATATGAATAAATAATGATAAAAATAATAAATTACACAGAATAAATTATGTTACAAGTGTATTGATTCATGTAGGTAAATTTGACCTATGATTGGGCTTTTTAGATAGCAAAATATGATTGGGCTTTTAGGGTTAACTAGGTAAATTGTGAAAGATACAACAAAAATATTTTTTTGTTTTCAATCAATGTAAAAAAATTTCCCAAATAAAACAATGCTTTTGCCGTCATTTTGCATTTTTTTTTTGTATGACCGACATTTGCGCAAGTTTAAATACGCATGAATTACTAAATTAACCCAAACTAAGAACTTAATAACATATTTTAGATGCATGTAAATAAATACTTGTTTCTTTTAGTAATTGTTTTAACTAATTCTAATCTCCATAATCTGTGCTTAAAAATGCGGCACATAGGGGAATAATTAGCAAGATTTGAAGAGATTTGCCAAGAGATATAAACTAATCAGGTATTAGTGGCTAAATATGCAAAAAAAAACATAGAAAATTGTGACAAATATACATAGATTTTAGCTATGTAGCATTTTGAATATTAAAATATGTTCTTACGTCTCGCAGGAGGGGGGCATCTAATCCTTCAGAATTTTCAAAAGCAGAAGATCCGTAGGCATTACTTCTTGGTGTTCCTTGTTCAAATAACTTGGCCGGTCTAAGCAGCGAATCGTCGGAACGAATCTCGTCCCAGTTGATGTCTTCGTTCATTTTGACTTTTAAATTACAACTTGCAATACAAAAAGCGGACACATGTATCGAGGACTGACAGACAAACTGACCGCTTATCAGCCAAGACGTTATCTCCCATCTCCCAATAAACAAACAAGGAGATTGGTGACTAGCGCAATAGACAACAGCTCGAATTTGCGGCTAAATAGCGGAAAGACATTATTTTTTAAATATTGCACAAGCGCGGTGGTGCCGTGTGGAATGCGAACTAGCCGCCGTGAAAAGAGATTTGTTTACGGAAATAATCCATTTTCCGCACCAGTACGTCGGTTTCCACTATTGTTCGGCGTCGGCGACAAGAAAATTCGCGCAATGACAAACGTCAGAGAAGGCAAAAATCAGTGATGCCATGTCCTAAAAATAAATTAAAAAAACAAGTTTCAGGGGTAAAAAAACATTTTTTACGTTTTGTAAAAAAAAAAAAAAAAATTGTTGGTATGCTTTTTATTGAGGTTTTATTAATTTGTGAATAAAATTGAAATTAATATTTTTTTAATTCTACATTTTTACCGTTATCGAGTTCAATTTGTAGAACTCCATTTTAAACGAATAAACTTAAAATAAATAAGTTTATTCAGATCCATGAAATAAGGGGAAGAAATTCTCCCATAACTCCAACAACTTTTTTTTACTACAATTTACTGTGGTTAACGTAGGTTCCTAATTAAAGTTACTTAATGTAATATTTATTTCATTAAATTAATGTGTACTATTATTTATACCCCCGCGACTCACTCAAAGTTACATGTTTTTGGCGACCGTTAAAAAAATCATGTCTTGTTCGACATGATTTTTTTTTTTAAACCATGGAGGCATAAATACCCTAAAAAACCGTGAAAACATGGTAAAAACCATGCATCTGGCAGCACTGGTACAAACACTGTGGGGAAAATACTAGGTAATACCATAAACAATATGTATGGGCAATACTGCAACCACAAATAAATAAGTAGGTACTAACTCTACTTTCTCGCCAACTCAGTTTTTTTAATAGCTAGATCAGCTCTAAAAAAGAAGTTTATCTTCCTTAGCTCTTTTTTAAAGATATTCAAGCTCCTTTTTATTCTAAACTGGTATAAGAAAATATTTTATGGAATCGGTGCATTATTTTTATCTCAGAAATTCTTTTGCCACCCCCCTCGAATTGGCAACACTGATACTCTACCAAGTGCTAAGTAGTCTATTGTCTATTGTTATGATATACAATGGCGGCCGTCAGAACTGTGCGATGTTTAATTATACTATTTATTATAAAATCATGTCAAGGTACTAAATAACAATCTTGCATCTCAAATAAAATGTAGTATTTAAGAAGACTAAACTACAAAAATAACAAACAATATTTCCACCGCGCTTGTATCGATATTTAACTCACTGCAGCTACTAATAGACAGTTGTTTTGTTAATCAACAAATATGTCATTTATTGTCTTTGTAAATTGACAATTTCATAAGTGTTCGGTTAATTACAAAGTGTTTCGTGTTTTATATTTTGAATTGAAGATATTTAGTGTTATTCCGTTGAGTATTGCGTTGTTAGTGTCGATTGTAATTTTGATTTGTTGAATGCTTTTAGGAGGCTACCCAACTGGCAGTTTTATCGAAGATTCAGATGACGATAACTCAGCCAACCCCCTGGATTCTTCGCCGAAGGATCTCAGCCATTTGTCGGACCACCAGATGTTTTTAGATTCCCAAAAGAGCGCTGCAAACTTCATAGTTCATCATCAGACTACAAGGTACATTCTAGCCAACTGTCAATATTTATACCTATTTTCGGTCATGAATTCATGAATAATTCCCCAGTGTTTGATTTAACAAATCTTTATTAATCGTAGTTCAAAACAAAGCAATAAATTACAAATGATTTAAAATAAATATTATCAACAATCCTCATTGGCTTTCATGTTTTGATTATCAGACCATTTCTAGTTAATTAAAAATGTATGTTTTTGTCTTGATATTTTATGAGATTTGATATTAACCCTAGAAAGATTTTGACCTACGTTAAAGATAAAGATACGTCAAGACGTATTGACGTTTAAAAGTGTAAATTTGACATATTATCATACAATTAATTCATTTAAAATAATATATTTGTATATTTGCGGCACGTTCCAGAATGGAAAATACTCTCGGTATCGCCCTGGTGTAAGACCACCATTCAGAATTGAAATGTTGTTTGAAATGGCTCTAGCCGTGTTTAGTGATCAGATTTGAATAGCCAGGTACTTCCCACCTTCCTCTTCCCTATCTCCTTCCCCTCCCCTATCTCCTTCCCCTCCCTGCTACCTTCAGCCTCACAACATATCCCAATTCAATTTGGGAGGCGGGAATGGGTACCGCCGCCCCGGGAACCTTTATTGGATAACCAACACCTCTGCCATAGGTCACCCCAAGTGGTTCGCTACGTTTGGTGATTTAGCAGGGGTGCCCGGGTTCATGGGGTGAAGTTTGTCTAGGTCTCGAAGGTGGATGACCAGGACACACTGAACCCCAGATTCCTACCCACCCCTTAAACCCCTTTCCTTCCTACCCACCCCTTAAACCCCTTTCCTTCCTACCCACCCCTTAAACTCCTTTCCTTAAACCTTAAAACCCTTAAACTTCCTTAAAAAAAACCCTCCACACAGCATCCCCAAAGATGACATAGGCCCTGTGGGAAATTATTTTCCTCAGGGCCTCCTGTGTGGAGCTCATGTAAAAAAAAAAAATTGGGAATGCCATAGTCTCACTGGCTCCAGACGGGAGCAATTGGGACTCTTGTGCGGTATACCTATAAAAAAATAATAAAAATTACAGTTTGTCAAATAAGAGTAGAAAACATAGGAGGGCGCCACTGTTGTTCAAATGGAAATACTAAACATATAACTCAATAACCTACATTTTTATAAAAAATTATAAAGGCATAAAATTTTTTAAAATATATTTTCATTGCAATATATTATTTGATACCTTTGCAATTTTGTGTTAACATAATGAAGACTAACGATATTGTAATAAAATATAAAGCGCAGTTTAGAAATTGTTCACACTTATTTAATACTAGCTTAAGTACGTAGCGTTGCCCGGGCTTTAGATCATGTCTTTAATTTTAGATCTGAATATATTTAACTCATTCATGTCTAAAAGTAGTGTAACTAAACTCATCATTTAGTGATTCTTCCTTTCTTTTTTTTTTTTTTACATGAACTCCACACAAGAGACCCTGAGGAAAATAATTTCCCTCAGGGCCTATATCATCTTTGAGGATGCTGTGTAGAGGGTTTTTTTAAGGAAAGGAAGGAGAGGAGTTCTGGGAAGGAAAGGGGTTTAAGGGGTGAGTAGGAATCTGGGGTTCAGTGTGTCCTGGTCATCCGCCTCCAAGACCTAGACAAACCTCACCCCATGAACCCGGGCACCCCTGCTAAATCACCAAACGTAGCGAACCACTTGGGGTGGCATCTACTATTAAATTAAAATGTATTTTAAATTAAAAGGAAATCATTTTGTAAAACACCATTTAATCAAATTTATGTCATTAAGTAGGTACCTTAACAACGGTACTTCTTCGATTTTAATATATATTTTTTTTAAACAAGAAAAAAATAATTTAAATGTGGTTTGCTGTGTTCTATACATTCAGTGTCATTGCACTTTAAAAGAATTTTTGTCAGTTAATTTGTTGTTGCCAGCCTACAAATTTTGTAGTTCAATTTTTAATATTTTCTACTCTCATTTGACAGACTACACAGTTTAAAGGTACTTACTCAGTTGAATAATTAATTTAGGGTTTTTCACTTTAAATAAAACCAAAATAATTATAAAAAATATGTTGTAATTAAAAAAAATAACAAAATTCTATCAACCTCTTGCAAATCAACTACAAAATATTAAGTCTTTTTTTAATAACTCTGGTACCCCTCACACGTCGAAAGCGAAAAAATAACAAAGGATTGCTTCACTTTAAAAAATAATGTTTCATTTTAGGTCTAAATCGCATTTTTTTATTTATACTTAAAATAATTTATTTTTTTTATTTGGTAGATCACATTTATACAAACTAATTCGAAATATACCATACATACACCATAATGTATTCTCCGTAATTATTGTACTTACCGTGGTGACAAAATTGCCCTGCGCAAGCCCTGCTCGGCAACTGAGCTAACTGAGAAAGACAGTGCACCTCGTTGCGAAATAAAAAAATGTCAGCAATTCTTGGGCATCACTTGCGTCGCAAAGACGTAGATTATCTTTCTAGGGTTAATTATTTATTTATTTTATTTTAAATGCATATTTAAGTAGTCATATTATAACCAATAATAAACATATACATTTTATTTTATTAAGTAACTAGCTTTTCCCCGCGGCTTCGCTCGCATGGTATTACGGGAAATTACTGTAGCGCTTGCACTTATCAATTATCTCCCCCCCCCCCACCCCACCTCCATCCGCTCCCGCATTCCATATATTCATTCCCTTACATTCAGTTTTCAAACATCGCGCCTACCACCTAAATTTCATAATGCTATAGCTCAAAGAAAAAAAGAATTACTTATCCAATTTTGTTCATTCGTTCGGAATTTATGCGCTTACAAACATTTCGGATGTTTATTTTTAATTAAATATTTGAAAGTTTGTGAATATAATTAAAAATTACACTATTTATTCAGTCTTTATAATCGTTACGAATTATATTTTTAATGTAGGAACTGACATTTATTCCAAAACAGAAGCTTGTCCAAAAAAATAAAACATATTCTAATATTTGAATTTTCTGAAGCAGTAGCAATCGTTTCCATGGAAACGATTTTTTTCTGACGTTAGCAAAAATTTGCTTTAGTTAGCGACAGAAAACGTATAACAAATATAATATATTAATATTTATAATTTCATTACGCCAGAGCTTACCATCATAAACAAAATATAGTTTGCGCATATAATTTAGCTTTCTATTGGTGAATGAATTTTTAAAGTCTTTATATTGTGTTATGCGTGAAAAGGTCATAAACAAACTCGAGCAGTTTCGCATTTATAATATTAGTATGGATAATAGTGTTTTTGAATTGTTGAATATTTAATTGAAAAATATCTATATCAGGGGACAGTAACAGAATCATTTTTCCGAGCGGCATTACTAATGGTAAGTTAGTTCTGCATCTCGGAACAACGAAAGTTGTGTCTGCGCGCTGTTGTGAAGTTGTCAGGGACATAAAACTCAAATTTTTGTATTATATCGGGAATACAGATATTACCGTTTAGAAGTTTATATGCTGTTGTCAGCAAAGCAGTTTTCCTTCTATCGGCGATTAAATAATTAAAAGAATAATAGTTTTACAAAACAATAATTATTATTTTTTAAATAGAAGAACAAGTTTTCTAAATATTAGTGTATGTGATTTTACAAAAAGGTTAAATTTTATATAATTAACCCCTGACGAGCCAGGAAAAAACGAAAAAACGTCAACTTTAACGTATTATTTTGCAGGTTAATTTTATGCCATCTAATGTAATTTTTACTGAAACACATTCCTTGAATACTAAACTATACATAAGAACAATATTACTTGCGTTTATTCAATGAATTTATACTTTTTACTACGTTTCAAATAACACGGAAAAAACGAAAAAATTTCGCGATGTTTTGACTTTTACGTAATATTTTGCAGGTTAATTTTTATGCTATCTTATGTAATCTTTACTGAAACACATTCCTTGAATACTAAACTATACATAAGAACAATATTACTTGCGTTTATTCGATGAATTTATACGTTTTACGATCATTTCGTCGCCCGCGACGCGAGACTTCACAGCCGCCATTTTGTCCAGCCGGGCGACGCGCAGCCTCGCAGGCCGTGTCATAAACAATCTCAAAGAAATTATATCGCTGCTCTAGGTGGGTTCATGGTATCTTATACCTTATGAACAAGAATGCCCCAAGCGATTCTGACCTTCTTCTTCACACGTTTTCTTTATACATAAGGGTTAAAATCGCATAACAAAATTATTTTTTAGTGATTATTTTGGTTTGCGTCGATTGATCACCGGTGATCGAACGGCATGAGACGAGTTAAAAGAATATCGGTACCTACTCTAAAAGTTTTTGAATACACTTATGTTATTCTTTATTATCTAAAAACGATAAACATAAGCAAAACAAAAAACTGTATCGCATTTGCAACAATACACACAATGCTGAGTGTGTGCGACCTGTATTATAATTATACAAAAGTATCTACAGATAAAAGTAAACTTTAAAAGTTGTTTTAAGGTTAAGTGTGTTTTAATGGAGACTGCACTGCGTATCCCCTTCCACCTGTAATTAATTGACTATAACCATTTATTTAATTTCTTGCTTCATATTAAGACGGAGAAGGATGAGAAAAAGGTAAGCATGTAAATTTATATTTTAATTCAATGTATGAAAATTACAAAAATGTAACTATAAAAAATGAGTGTGTTATTTAATAACATATTTAATTTTTATTTTAATTTTATGAGTCAAAACCTCAAATTGTAATATTTAATTAAATGAAGACAATATAAGCGAAATTCAATTGAAAATCTGGAATTAGAAAAATCAGAAAAAGATATTGACACCTCTGGGACTCGAACCCAGGACCTCTCGCTTTCCGGGCGAATGCGCTAACCACTGCGCCAAAGTGTCGATATCCAATTCGTAAAGTTCCAACAGTATCATACTTCGACTAAGAACCACCATCTTCATTTTTCTTAACGCATATTTTATTGGCTGCTATCTTTATGTATGATTGCAAGATTCAAACCTGAACTAAATGCTATCTAGATAGTGTCTGGATAAGTCTTTATCCATTTTATTTTAATATGCGACACCTATTGACTTTTCTGCAAGTCTAGGATGAATATTTAATTTTTATTTTAACTTTATGAGTAAAAACCTCAAATTGTAATATTTGTGGTTCTTAGTCGAAGTATGATACTGTTAAAAATGACGGAATTGGATATCGACACCTTGGCGCAGTGGTTAGCGCGTTCGCCCGGAAAGTGAAAGGTCCTGGGTTTGAGTCCCAGAAGTGCCAATATCTTTTTCTGATTTTCAATTGAATTTCGCTTATATTGTCTTCATTTAATTAAGCATATTCAATACGTAAAACAAAGCATTCGAATATTGTTTCTTCATTACTCAAAACTTAGCATTTCTTCGCCTCAGTTCTTAATTGTCCAAACGACCATTAGAACATTTTACAGGAGAAGGTTTTCTTTCACTATTTCAATGAAACATTATGATAGGCGTTTAAGATAAAGATATTTTCGTAAAGGTAAAGGTCTCATTAGTTTAAATAATTCGTTGTTAAGTGATGAACTATCATTTTTTATACTTTAATTTTCATTTTAAAGTGGAGATTGAACAAAAACTAAAATGGTCGTTTGGACAATTAAGAACTAGGGCGACGATTTGGAGATGTCTGACTAATCAACTACTGGACGATCGATATATGTATAAAACATAATTTAATAATAGCCATATCCAATTGTTTGTTATTTGTTCATCCTCCTGGTTATTACATTTAATCTCAGGGGGGGAGAGATTGAAAGCACAATCTTCTTTATGAGATAATAGATTGCAAATTGGCCTTGTTTTGCATCGGTTAAAAGAGCCGCAGGCCTGGCAAACATTTATTACACAAAAATATGTGAGAGATAACCACTGAGTTGACAGCGAGTTTGAAAACTTTTTTCTCCGTTTGCTTGAGATTTTCGGATCATTTTTTAAATTTTTCACCAACGTTAAAAAAATCATACCTTCGAATTTTAACATGGCGACATAAAAACTTATTATAGTGCTATATAGCCAATGAATTAACCTGTACTTTACCGTTTATCTCATATTTGTAGGATTTATAAAAAAATTGGGTAAATATTTATCTAATAGGGACACGCTCCAAATGCAATTTTTATTACAAAAACGCTTAACATCAGTTAGATAACAATGGGAAGTAAGTATTTCAGTTTCCGGAATTGGAAAATAATGAATTTTAATAGTTATTTCCTTAAAATTAAAAACGATTATTCGCTTGGCAGCCATTGTCATTGATGTCAAAGTTTTAAGGTTAGTTTTTTTCTTCTCTTATTTAATCCAAAATATTAACATTTGACCCTAAATTAGGTTCTTAGTTTGGGTCTTATTAAAAAAGGAAAAAAAAAACTAGCCTAAAAAGCTATTTTAATATTATTTTATCAAAACATGGCCTGAAGAAAAGATGTGAAATTGTCTGTTTTTTTAATGAAATATCTGCTAAAATGCATTATTTTCCAATTCCGGAAACTGAAATACTTACTTCTCATTATTATTTAACTGATATTAAGGGTTTTAGAAATAAAAAAGTGCATATGAAGCGTGTCCCTATTAAGTAAATATTTACCAAAAATCGTAAAGTTTATAACCTCGCAAATCCTGCATGTTTTTTACTTTGAAACTGCCGTGAGAGGTCAACATAGAATATTTTCGATTTCTGAATGTCTGTGGTATACTTGATAATGAAAGGTGCATATCTATGGTAAAAGGACTTAATTTTAAGCGTAAACAGCTGATCAATAATTCTGCGTGAAAAAAATATTTAAAAAATTTATTTTTAACATCGTTATAAAATAGTCTACGAAGTTCGGATTTGCGACGTCTATGTTATAATAGATAAAGCATTTCAATAGCTTCGTTTTAAGTCCAAAATAACAAACGTGGGAGCTACAAATATTTAAAAAAAAAAAAATTGCCGAATCAAGGAGAAAATTGCCTTTTTTAACCGAAAAGCAATTGGAGACATTTAAAATGGCGCCAATATATGGCAAAAATCGCTCCAGTGGATACTGCATGAATGTAAGTGCAGCAAGCACAGTTGTGTGGCGGTCCATCATACTAGCCTACCTATTCAGGGAAACGGTGTGATTACTTATAGGGTAGTGTTATGTAATTTGCAATCATTTAAAAAAAACAGTTTCATCTAAAGCTGAGCGTTTAATCCCTCAGGCCTCAGGCACATTTTGTCAGAATTTTCCGCTTTGCAATAAAATCCAATTAAATAGAATATTTCTAAATGTATCTGAAAACTAAAAACTGTTTTTGAAATGTGATAAAATACGCTTTCAAAATTTTATAATTCGAAATAAACATACAATTTTTTAAATATAAAATTTTAATGCAAACATAAAAAAGTTTTAGAAATTGTTCATTGTTTTTTTTAACCAAAATTACTGAAAATGAAAAAAAATAAAATTACGCACATATTTTATTAAATAAATCTGTTTATACAAAAATCAAAATATGCTTGCTTGTAAATATATATAGCAGTATTAAGCATAGGAAATGTTTGAAACTTTCAAAATACCTTCTGTCCACCGCCGCAAGGGTTTCTGGATTATTACAACCACATGACAATACATCTGAATTTTTTTTTAATCATTACAAAAACTCTTGTGAAACTGTCAAAAATGTCACAATTTGTGAATGACATTTTGCAAACCATCGATTGTCAAAATTCAGTTTTCGAATAAACTCTTAAAATTAATGAATTTACTTGAAGTACTAAGTAAGTAAGAATTATGGGCATTTTAAATAGGTACCTGTGTTAGGTACCAAATTTGATTGATAGTTCTTATAATATATAAAAATGAATATTTGTAATATATGAAAAATTAATAAAAAAATTGTAATAGGTTGCATGCGAGCTGTTTGAAAACTGAATATATGGAACGCGGGAGAGGGGTTGGCGGGACGGGGGAGCGGGAGAGGGAAGACGGGGAAGGTTAAGGGGGAACGCGTGAGGGAAAGGGAGGGGAAGAGATGTCGAAAGTGGAACGGGACAAATGGGAAAGGACACGCAGGGAGAAGCAATTTATTTATTAAATGGTATTGCAAAGCATGCAGGGAAATAAAATAAACAATAAATAAATAATTAACATGAAATTCCCAAAGTATCATAAATTTTTTTCAAATTGCAGTCAGAAACATTGGTTTCATAAAGGCGTATGTTTGAATTCTTTTGCGATTAAATTGTAGATTTGAATATGTAGTGTGGTCTAACTAATTTCTCACTATGATAGTAAGGGACACGAGAAGACCTACATGAGTTGTTCCCAAAAGCGAACAAATTAGTCTGAGGGCTTAAGCCGCCGCTATCCGAATTTCTACCGATTCTTACATATCTCCCTTGAACATTTGAAGTTTTTAAGCTCTTAAAAAAAATATATATATATTATATTTGAAGATAATATCTATACAATCCCTACGCCGAAACGCAAATTATATGAAATTCCCTCGATAGAAAAAAATCGCAAAGTATGCTCCGAAAATTATTTAAAACAAGTATATTTCTGTTATTTTACAAGTTATATTTGTGAAAAAATTCACAATGTTTCCTTTAATAATACTTAAGCGCCCTTGAGGTGATTTTTCACAAAAACGGCGCTCTACAAATTGTCCAATTATTATTATTAAGATACGTTCCACGAGATTCTTGCTCTATTTTAAACGAGTCATGTTTTATTAAGCATTTTCATAATTTTCGCTTCAATTTTATCATTGAAAATATTAGAGCGCTCTGTCCAACATTCGTAATTACATATCTCTCCATCGTCTTCTTATTGCGCCGGGAAGCGTCACCTTAACAGGGACCATTTAAACTTCAAAAGGGGCTGATTGATGATTTGGTCAATGTCAAATTTAACAACAATTTAGTTTTGAACCCCTGCCTTAAGATTGTGGTCTTATGATCAAATTGGTTCTTCAGTTGTCATTTGTCCTTTAGAAAGGACAAACCAGACATAAAAAAAATCATCTACAACCAGCATAAAATTGTGAAAGTGTCATCTGTTACCGTGCCGAATGCACGCTTTTTAAAAGTTTGTTTAACACTGATCACCCAAATGACACAAAGACAGAAAAAAACTAAAAAGAAAAGGTATTAGTTATTATTTTAATTTTCAACAATTTTGCTACAATATTGTTACTATAACTTGAGCGCCCTTGGAGGGATCAGACAGAAGCTTGAAGATTCTAGAAACTAGGTAGATGAATTATTCTCTTCGCTCTGTCGTAGTTTGTAGTTTAGGTACATTGTAGCGTCGGTTGTTATATTGGTATTTATCGACGATCCCGAAGAACAATGTCGGGTCGGCTAAAAATTTTAAATCGTTCCGTTGGCTTACTAATATTGGCTTATTTTGATCATTTAAAATTCAGTATTTTCGCAATTTTTAATGAAATGAATTGCCAAATATCAAAACAACACCATCTTTCTTGATCTCAAAATCAGTAAAACTGCAAAACAGAAACGGTACTTTACGTATTTCGAAAAACCGCATTGAAATTACCTTTCTGATTTTTGTCATATATCCACATAAAACAAAGGAATTGTTTTTTTGCGATTGTTTTCTGTTTACCAGATAATGTATCTTATTTTTCATGCATAAATGCATGATAATAGTGTAAGAGATTTTTCCAAAATAGCTAATTAACTAAAAAAAAAAAAGATTAAAGGTCTCCCATTTTGGTAATAATATCTGTCAAAAAATATAAACTGATTTTATTATTTCTACACTAATCTGAATACATACCCAACATGAAAAGCACAATTCAAAAGAGTTTTCAAATAAATAAGAATATTATAAGCATTTCAAAACATAAAACATCGATTTTTTCGCTTTTGACAGTTGTAAAAGTCGAGCTGCTAAGTCATAGATAATCCGTTTAAAAATATTTTAGTGTTGCTATATGAATGAAACCATTAACGGCTACGTCAAGAATGGTATTGGCGCAAGCGATTCTGACCTTGTCCTTCATACAGTTGCTTTAAACATAAGGGTTAAACGCATTTAACCCCTGACGTGCCAGGAAAAAACGAAAAAACGTCAACTTTTACTTAATATTTTGCAGGTTAATTTTATGCTATCTTATGTAATCTTTACTGAAACACATTCCTTGAATACTAAACTATACATAAGAACAATATTACTTGCGTTTATTCGATGAATTTATACGTTTTACGATCATTTCGTCGCCCGCGACGCGAGACTTGACAGCCGCCATTTTGTCCAGCCGAGCGGCGCGCAGCCACGCAGGCCGTGTCATAAACAATTTCAAAGAAATTATACCGCTGCTCTAGGTGGGTTCACGGTATCTTATACCTTATGACAAGAATGCCCCAAGCGATTCTGACCTTCTTCTTCACACGTTTTCTTTATACATAAGGGTTAAAATCGCATAACAAAATTATTTTTTAGTGATTATTTTGGCTTGCGCCGATGGTACACCGGCGGACGAACGGCAAGTTAAGCGTTAAAAAAAAAAACAAAATCGCTCCAACTACATTGTTCTTCCGGACCGCCGATACATATGGTTATATTTCTGGTGGTGTGATTATCTTCTAAGAGTGTTTTTTTTGTTATATTTGTACAAGAAATGTGCTAGCATACATTTTGGGTGGAGTTGATGCATATTTAAGGTATATTTGAGTTTATATTTTCCTTTAAACTAAGTCATTGTCAACTTTCAGATACAAATGTCATCTTTGCGACCCGCCAGATTGCGTAGGGGAGACGGAAACCTGTAAAAATGCCATACACGTAAGTATAACTACTGCTATATAATTTATTTATTTATTGCACTCTCTAATGGGCTTCTACATTTTATTTTTTATATTTCTTGGGTATCAACTATACATTTTGTTTTGAAGAGTTTTAATTTCCCCCCCTCCCGAGTTCTCCTTCCTCCTCCTGAGTTCCCCTCCCCGGTTTCCCCCCCCTCCTGCATTCCATACATTCAGTTTTCAAACGGCTCGCATGCACCTATTACAATTTGTTTATATAAATTTCATAATGCCAGAGCTCACAAGTATATATAGAAACCTTCACGGGCATGCACACATCAAATCCCCCAATCAAAAGTTTCACGCAATCAGATGAACTGTTAGCAACGCATAATTTCATAATGCCAGAAGTCACTATTGCATATAGAAACCATTGCATGCCCGCAATGGCGCACATCAAATCCCCAAAGTTTCATCGCTATCGGATGAATGGCGGCAACGCATAACATTCATATAAATTACTTATATTGCTATTAAAAAATAGGGGTTGATGGTAGTGTAGAAGAGTGAAAATTTAGGGCTGTATGTATTTTTTAATGCCCCACCAAAAAAATAAAAAATAAAAAATTTTGTCCAAAAAATAAAAAACAAAAATTCGGGGTGGACCACCTTTAACTTTTAGGGGTATGAAAAATAGATGTTGGCCGATTCTCAGACCTACCCGATAAGCTCACAAAATTTCATCAAAATCGGTCCAACCGTTTCGGAGGAGTATGATAACAAACACCGTGACACGAGAATTTTATATATTAGATATACCTAAGGAACTTATTTTGAATATTTTAAAAGTTGTCCGAATGAATGTTGAAAAAGGTAGACCATAAGATAGAGACCCCTCAAATGCCAGGAAAAAACGAAAAAATGTCAACTTTAACGTAATATTTTGCAGGTTAATTTTATGCTATCTTATGTAATATTTACTGAAACACATTCCTTGAATACTAAACTTTACATAAAAACAATATTACTTGCGTTTATTCAATGAATTTATACTTTTTACTACTTTTCAAATGCCACAGGACAAAACGAAAAAATTTTGCGATGTTTTGACTTTTACGTAATATTTTGCAAAATTTTGTTAATTTTATGCTATCTTGTGTAATATTTACTGAAACACATTCCTTGAATACTAAACTATACATAAATATAACATTACTTGCGTTTATTTGATGAATTTATACGTTTTACGATCATTTCATCGACCGCGACGCGAGACTTGACAGCTGCCATCTGACAGCCGAGCGGCGGGAAAAAGTTCCAGTCCGTGTCATAAACAATTTCAAAATATATCGCTGCTCTAGGTGGGTTCACGGTATCTTATACCTTATGAACAAGAATGCCCCAAGCGATTCTGACCTTCTTCTTCATACGTTTTCTTTATACATAAGGGTTAAAATCGCATAACAAAATTATTATTTAGTGATTATTTTGGCCTGCGCCGATGGTACGCCGGCGGACGAACGGCAAGGGAGCTGTGAAATTTTTTTTATAATATAATGGAAGTGGTTTTTTTTAAATTCTCATTTGGACGTCCATGCAATTTAGTCATAGATCGGCGAGAGTCGGCCGTCTTCCATGCAACACCTCCCTTTATTTCTTTAATCTGTGGGCCAGATATTGGGAAAGATAGCATTAACCGCATTGTGTTTTATGCCCCAGTGCTGGAAGTCGCACGTGCGCGACTCCAACGGCGAGGAGCGCTACTCCCGCGGCTGCACCACTAGCGTTGACCAGCTGGACATCAACTGCCATCCCCCGGGCAACAATGTGTATGTTGACACCTTCATATTTACCAACTCTTGTAACCTCAACACATTTTTCACTTTCGACGCCCTCGGATCTAATTTCATAATAAGGTTTAAAAGTAATTGAGATAAATTAAATTTTTAAACAAGTCAATCCTTTATCCCGCCAAATGAGACTCCAATCGAACTTAAAATTGATAAATATTTTGTAGCATCGATGATATAATAAGAAGGGAGTATTTCACCAATGACTTGATTTGCGATTTTCAATTTATTTATTAAGGGGGGGGGGGGGGTAAGGTTTTAAAGGCGAAAAAAAGGCATATTTTCATATTTTTTTTTGGTGATATGAATAATGTTGGCTTATTTCTTTTAAATACATTTTATAGTATGACATCTGAAGTATCTTTGAAAATTTCTTTGATTAAAAATATTGATAAATAAGTCCGTGAGAGCTAATCTTCAGAGGCGCTTCGAAAAAAAGGTGTTTTGCGGTGAACACCATAACTTGTTAATATATTGAAGTCAATGCGATTTTTGCTAAAATTTTCGAAGAATTTGTTATTATAAAATGGAAAAAAACGGTAAAAAAAAAACTCTCCGTCACTCCCTGTTGATTTATGTGTAAAAATAGTGTGCAAAATTTCAAAAAGATCAGTCAAGTAGATTTTGAGTTATGATGTTCACGGACTAAAAAACATTGTTTGCCAGAAAATCAATTTAAAGTTTTGTTATACTCGAAATATACTTGAATAGAGCAAGAGGGCCGGTCGCTTGAAATGCTATAACTTTGTTATTTTTGCTCCGATTTGTTTGAAATTTTGGCACAATACTCTCGACATATTGTACATTTAGAAAAAAAATAATTTGAAAAATGAGTTTTAAAACCTTACCCCCCCCTTAATAAAGTCTGCGGATGGAGGGCCTTTATACAAGATAATTTCCACTTAATTAAAGTTTTACATTTAATTGTTTTAAAAGTATATAACATGCTATGGATGAATTTAATCACAGAGTGTAGGAATGTAATGTTGTTAAGGGGTCACCGCAAGAGGCACACGGCGGGGCAGTTCAACATCACCTGCTGCACGGGCGACATGTGCAACGACGGGGCGTTCCCGCTACTGCCGCCCCTCATCTACAGAGGTGAGCTCTCTCAACTCTCAACTGATTTGATACTACATTGAACTGAACAGATGGTCTCTACAAGTGATTTGACAGAAAACTATTGTCGCCAGTTTGCATAAGAATTTTCCAATCCTAGACACCTGAAGGGTGATTCACGTTTTAACTGCACACTCAACTCAAATTTCTATTTTTCAGAGATGTCGGACTGATTAACTGGACAATCGACAGGACAGTAATTTCAGAGATTTTGGATATCCCTGCTGGCAACGGGGAAGTTAAAATGGTTGTGCATCACTGATCAATATGATCTGTCTGTCTGTTTGCAGATTCGGTGTCGTCCATCCCGTGGGCGGGCTACGCCTACTCGTGGAAGCTGTGGCTGGTCATCGTGGCACCCGTTCTCATCATCGTGGCATTGGTGGCCCTCATCGTGATGCTTCTTATGAGGAGGTCCAACCGGTGAGCAATCTCTTCCACCTGTTTTAAAAGCTTCTATGATTGACATCCTCCATGGTTAAGTAATTTAAGTCGGGATGTTTCACACAAATTCAAATCTAACATTGTCATCAAATGGCCATTCGGATTCAGATTCAGGAATGGCTTCAGATAAATCCATTTGGCCAAACGGCCAAATAGATTTATCTGAAGATGGCTCCACAAAAGAAGTCTTGGAAATAAATTTTTAAGTAGAAGGCTTAGAAATAACTTTTAATAAACATTAATTATTCAATTATGTAGGTCCAAGATGTCGCGCGCCGCCCTGCGCAAGCTCTCCCTGCAGCGCTCGGCCGCCGACGAGCCGTCCGGCGCCAACTCGGCCCAGCAGCAACAGTTGCTGCGCGCCACGGCGGCCGGCGACTCCACCCTGCGCCGCTACCTCGAGTCCTCGCTGACCTCGGGCAGCGGGAGCGGCCTTCCTCTGCTCGTGCAGCGCACCCTGGCCAGGCAGATCGCGCTGGCCGAGTGCGTCGGCAAGGTAATAAATACGGCTAAAGCCAGCCTAATCTAACCTTCCTCTAAGCGACTATCAACTGAACTAATGTGTCCCTATTTGATTCACTCATACTTCGATTGAACTACCGACAATATCTTCATTTTCTTAACAATTATTTTAGCTGCTATCTTTATGTATGATTGCAAGATTCAAACCCGAACTAAATGCTATCTAGATAGTGTCTGGATAAATTTTTATCAATTTTATTTTTAATATGCAACATCTATTGACTTTTCTGCAAGACCAGGACGAATATTTAGAGTCGCGGCTGGAAAGCCGAAGGTCCTGGGTTTGAGTTCCAGAGGTGCCAATATATTTTTGTGATTTTTCTGTTTCCAGATTTTCCATTGAGTTTCGCTAATATTGTCTTATTTTAATTTTTTTTTTAAATCCATTACATCCATCATCGTATGACATTGACATCCATCTTTATGTTTGTAAGCTTCTAACTGAACTAAACTGCAAACAGAAGTGACTTGTAGCATAAAATTGTCAATTTATTAATTTGGGAGGCGGGAGGGTACGGGGACCCCTGCCATAGATCAACCCAAGTGCTTCGCTATGTTTGGTGACTTAGTAAGGATGCCCGGGTTCATGGGGTGAGATTTGTCTAGGTCTTGTGTTACTTACTGTGTGGCAGACCGGTTTGGGAGAGACTGGTTGAGGGAAACCTATCCTAGACCTCTCCAGCCGGACTATCCCGACTCATCGCCTTACACAGTAGTATGAGGGATGGATTCATACGTCTGTCACTCCTGGACACTTTGATCCCTAGATTCCTACCCACCCCTCATACCTTTGTCCTTCCCAGAACTTGCTCTCCTTCCTTTACATAAATATACCCTTTACCCAGCCCAAAGATGGCATAAACCTCCAGGGAATTTTTTTTCCTCAGGCTCTCTTGTGCGGAACTAAATCCCGACTTAAAAATTATTTTGAAGCTTATTGTCATGAAACCGGCATTTGTGCATGGTAATCCAGACTTAATTAAAAAAGGCGACTCACAAAAAAATTTCGATTTGATAATTCTTTTTTCTTTGAGCTCTAGCATTATGAAATTTAGGTGGCACATGAGCTGTTTGAAAACTGAATGTACCGGGAATGAATGTATGGAATGCGGGAGGGGGGGATAATTGATAAGTGCAAGCGCTACAGTAATTTCCCCTAATACCATGTGAGCGAAGCCGCGGGGAAAAGCTAGTATTATTATATTATTATTAAAAATCTCGTAATTCCATTAATCCAGCAGCATGTGGCATTACATAGTGATGGATTAGTGAGTTTTCACCGGTTAATAATTATTAATTAACTATTGCAGTCCCATGAAAAATCACAGGATATTCTGAATTCTTGACAAATCAGTTTCAATTTTGAAAATGATGCTCAAATTCAAAGCAAATTTTGTTCATTGAACCAGCGTTACGCAGGTTGCACAGACAACATAAATTAGCGTTTGTGATTACCAAGTTCCTTGCAAAAATAAAGTAGATGTTTCATTGTGCGTGTGTGTTTAGGGGCGGTACGGCGAGGTGTGGCGCGGGCAGTGGCACGCAGACAGCGTGGCGGTGAAGATATTCTTCTCGCGCGACGAGGCGTCGTGGCGGCGGGAGACGGAGATCTACAGCACAGTGCTGCTACGCCACGAGTCCATCCTCGGCTACATCGGCAGCGACATGACCAGCCGAAACAGCTGCACCCAGGTACAAAAATTGAAAATGTCACAATAAAAATAATTTTCTATTCAATATATTATTAAATTTGACCTGTGAAAAATCACAGGATATTATAATTATTGTAGGATTTTGTGAAGCTGAAAGTATGTATTTATAGAATGATTGTCTCAGGATCTTGCCTTTCAAAAACTAATATTATCAATTTTCTATTCAAATTAATTATAATTTTTTTTTGATAAATTAGGGAGATGATTAGAAATTTAGTTTTCAAATGAACGCCTTTTGTATTTAGTTACTTAGTAAATGACACTTTCCTGAAAATGGAAAAGGGCAGACCCTTGGAAAATCACAAAATCTGACTACTCGTCAAGATTAAGAAATTTAAGAAATTTTAAATTTTCTCTTAACCTCTGGTTTGCCAATTGCGCGCCTAGGACGCGCCATAAAAAAAAAAAAAAATTTTGAGATGCGATTTTAAACCTTATGTATAAAGAAAATGTATGAAGGACAAGGTCAGAATCGCTTGGGGCATTCTTGTTCTTGACGTAACAGATATAAGGAACACACCTAGCCTCTCAAATAATCATCTTTGCACATATCTATGACTTTCGAAATGACATTTCTGCCGCGATTTGAGCTGTCAAACTTTGAGCGTCGCATGTCATGAAAAGATCGATAAAACTATCAATTTGTCAAATAAACGCAAGTAATATTATTTGTAAGCATAGTTTATTGATCAGGGAACGTGTTTCGGTAAATATTATATACGATAGCATAAAATAAATCCTCAAAATATTACGTCAAAGTCAAAACATCGCGAAATTTTCGAGTTTCTTCCCTGGCATTTAAGAGGTTAAGAAATTTAAACAAAAGAAAATTAAAATAAACCCCTTTCTTTTTATTGTGTGTTTTTATTACAATGACCGTAAACCAAAGAGAAAGATGCGTAAAACATATGTGCGACAGAGAAAGGCCTCGGCGGGGAGATGGGACCGCTGTTCTCCCTTCCCGCGCACACTACATGCCACATATTGGACCATTACCTATTGTGATGGTTTTTGTATCAACATTAGGTCATCTTTTAAGTTTGGTGCTTACTATACAGGTAGTGTAAAGGACACAGCACGTATTAAATGGGCTAGAATCTAAAGGTACCAATTCAGTGACGGCGTTGGTTTCCATTTGAATCTACAAGGAAGGCATTTGTAGTGTGTATTGTTAATTCATTTGTTGAGTGACAGTATGGTTTATGGCTTTTTTTTTTTACATTAACTCCACACAGGAGGCCCTGAGGAAAATAATTTCCCCCTGGGCCTATGTCATCTTTGAAGATGCTGTGTGGAGGGTGTTTTTGAGGAGAGGAAGGAGTGGACATGGGTCTTGAAGAGACCCATGTTGTAGGAGGGAGGAAACACAAAGGCCGGCAAATCATTCCACAGCCGAGCTGTTGAACTCAAGAACGAGTCATAGTAACGACCCGTTCTCATGTGACTAATGTCAACCGTGTACAAATGTTGGGCGCGTGTTTGGCGTGTTTCCCGACTGTGCACTGGTGCCGAGGTTATCAATGACGCTAGTTCCTCGGAGCACCTTCCATTGTAATACCGGTAGAACAAAGACAGCATTCCCACCTGACGCCTATGCTCTAAAGATTGCAATCCGTTTGTTAAGTCTTAAGGCATTTTTTTTAAGTCTTTGGGCTCCAGACCAGAGGTAGCTGTCAAATTCAACCGTGGGGCGCACTTGCGATTTGTACAGGGTTAGCAGTTGTGTACTATTAAAGTACCTGCGGGCCCTGTACAGTGTGCCCTGTTTCTGAGAGGCTAACTTAACTCTGGCTTCGATGGAGCCCCCATACCTGAGCTGGTCACTTAGAGTTACACCAAGCATATCTATGGCCTGTTCGGGAGATTGCTTCCGTTGAAGGAGACTAGATTATCATTTCGATCCCTTTTAGACGTAATCAGAGATGATTGGGTCTTTGAAACATTAAATTAGACTGTATGTTAATGTTGTTTCCAGCTGTGGCTGATAACCCACTACCACGCCCTGGGCTCGCTGTACGACCACCTGAACCGCACCACCCTCAGCCACCACCAGATGATGGCCATCTGCCTCTCCACGGCCAACGGGCTGGTGCACCTTCACACTGAGATCTTCGGCACTCAGGTACGCATCACACTCTCCGACCATTCTACTCGCTTTGCTGGAAAGTCAAAACCACCAACCTGACTGAGAATCTCTGATCGGACGGTTACTCCTTCTAACCATACTTGGTGCACCAACGGTTATAATCATTTTTTTTTTTGTATCTAGTTCATGTGAAGAAAACATAAATGTAAGTTTTTAAGAATGAGCAACGTCCGAGTGGGATTCAATAACTATGTACAACGCTACTACTAACTGGTTGGTCTGATATTTCAAAACATTTCGTCTGCGCTGCTTTTTCTGTATGTGCTATCATACTTATATATACAAATAATCTCAGAATGTTGAAAATCCATCCATTTCCGTCATTATAAGTGGAAAATGTGACTTCTGCAATGATGGAAGACTAAACTAGTAGGGAATCAAACCAGCAACGCCCAAGTGGGAACCAATAACTAACGCTCTACCAACCGGTCGGTCGTGATATTCCAAAGCATGATAAGGTTGGGAACCTTTGCGTTCTGCTATGCACGACACAAAGCCCGAAGACGACGGGCGATCAGATAGCACACTGATTGAGCAGGCTCGCACGAGTGACGTCGATGGTCGCGAGACCCACCCAAAAATTTACATATTCATACGGCCCGCCACTAAAACTAATTGCTGATCGTTAATCTAGGGTCTGATCCGTTTATGAGTACTTTGAATTGTCTCATTCCGGGTGCCCTCTCCCATTCCCTCCAGTGCTAGGATTTCTTACAATCATTATAATTTATAATCTCATCTCATCTTTTGCCCCTTGTCCATCTGTTGAAGGAACCCGACTCTTCGGCGAGGCGCCTCCAAGAATAGACCTTGCACTGAAGTTGAATATTATCTCTGAAATTTGTTGAATTGTTCAAGTTCTGTGAAACTAAGTCTAGTAATGATCTAATGATTTATCTATCACTTTTTGTTGACAGGGTAAGCCGGCGATAGCTCACCGTGACATAAAGACGAAGAACATATTGGTGAAGGTCAACGGCGAGTGCGTGATTGCGGACTTTGGACTGGCAGTTACGCACGTGCAGGCCACGGGCAAACTGGACGTGGCCGCCAACTCCCGAGTGGGCACAAAGCGTTATATGAGCCCCGAACTGCTGGAAGAGAGGTATGTACTGCCTTTTTTATATATGAATACCTCAGAAGAGTCCCGACTGCCCACTGGCTTATAGCTACCGTATTTAAATTCAGAGGCCAGTGGGATTATTGCATCATACAGTAAATTCAAAAGAAGCTTTAACTCGTCATATGCCACGGGAGGAAACCCATAAATTTCGCAAAGTTTTGTCTTTGACGTAATATTTTGTGGGTTTATTTTATGCTATCGTATATTATATTTACCAAAACACATTCCTTGAACAATAAACTATGCATAAAAACAACATTACTTGCGTTTATTTGACAAATTGATAGGTTTATCGATCTTTTCGTGACCTACGACGCTCACAGTTTGACAGCTCGAATCGCGGGAAAAACGAAGCCTGGAAGTCATGGATAAATTTAATAAAATTTATTCCGAGTGGCTAGGTGTGATTTGAATACATATGTATCTGTTACGTCAAGAACAAGAATTCCCCAAGCCATTCTGACCTTGTTCTTCATACATTTTCTTTATACATAAGGATTAAAATCGCCTTCTAATAAAAAAAAAAATTAATTTTGTTCCGTGCGCGCCGGCGTGTCTGCGGCACAGGATTGGTTAAATATATTACAATAACCTAAAAAATAATTGCCAAATCAACTGATAAATAACTAGAGAACATTTGTCACGTGGTGACACTCGATGTGTGCATTGAACCAAGTGTGCAACATAGCATTGCGTGTGTCGCGTGCGTCGACCGAGTGTGTCTGTACAACAAGGGCTGGGTCATGTATTCTCCTTATACCTATGTTGTTGTTATCTGTTCCAGCATCAACATGGAGTGCTTTGAGTCCTTCAAGCGTTGTGATGTGTATGCCCTGGGTCTCGTCATGTGGGAAGTTTGCCGAAGAACCATGTGGAACGGTGAGTTGCCCCCCATTCAATACATCCATACATATTATTTTGATGGGTAAATCCCCGAGCTGTAAGTTTGAACCAATGAGCTTGTCTCCTACAACAAAATTTCATGCTTTTTACAAATATTTCATATTAATTAGAGGTGCTGAGGACCAAATAGTACCTGATGTATTTAATGTTCGACACTGTGTGTACAAAAAAGATAATAATTTATGTTCATAAAAACAAAAACAAAATGAATTCAGCTGAACACAAACATTATGTATATCCACGTATAAATTTATATGCTTCGCTTCGGAAACTGTGAATTGCCATCCTTCCGTCCGAAAATAGCAAAATGGTATTAAAAAATGTCAAATGGAAATTTTACGAGTTCTTAGATCAGGCATGCCCAACCTGCGGCCCAATTGATCAATTTTTGTGGCCCAAAATGAAGTTTTCAGCTTTCTTTGTTTTGGATTTTGGTATTCATACAAAAAAAAGAAGAAAATCATTCTCGTGAATTTAACACACTTATATTAAACTAGCTTTTACCCGCGGCTTCGCTCGCATGGTATTACGGGAAAATTACTGTAGCGCTTGCACTTATTACTTATAGCTGGTCCCCAGCATGCGTTGCAATGCCATTCAAAGAAATAAATTGATTCTCCCTGCATGTCCTTTCCTGTGTGTCCCCGTTCCCTTCCACCTTCCCCCTCCCTCGTCTCTTTCCTCTCCGCGAACTTCACCTTTCCCTTGCCTTTCCTCCCTGCCGCTAAAATTTATGAAATACACCCATTTTCATTTATACAAATTTCATTACGCCAGAGCTTACCATTATATACAGCCTATGTTACTCGCTGCTAATGTAGCTTTCTATTGGTGAAAGAATTTTTAAAATTGGTTTAGTGGTTTAGGCGTGAAAGCGTAACAAACAATTCTCACTTATAATATTAGTACAGATTTTGTGAAATTAGAGCTTTCTTATTATTAGACCTTGGACTCTCGATAGGGGTTTAGATTTATTGCTTGAAGATTGCAAGGCGCATGGGCGCACTAGGAATTTATTTTCGCAATCTATTCCAACGGATAGATAATATTTTTTTCTGCACATTTCTCGGAAGATGGAATGCAACTGACGTGATTTAATAAGTGGAGGGTGAGTGCAAAGGACACACTTCGGCGCTTGTATAGTCAGTTTATGCTTTCTAGCATTGAAGGTCCCAGTTTCACAATACTGTATTCACGGACGGTCAGCATTTCAGAATAATTTTTACAAATGTTATAACACTAAGGTTGGGTGCTTTACAAAAATTTAGATGTAACCTAGTCATCAAATAGCCGATCAGAGTTAATTTTTTTTATGTTCTAAAGGTCCTCGTTAAACGTCGATTCTAGGTCCATTTAATTAAAAAATGGCCTATTTCTATTATCTATCTCAAAAATTACAGTTTTCAGCGTTTATTCAATCACAATATTCACTTCAGAAATTCCATAATACACTTTTGTGTCGCCAATTTTTCAAACGGCTTTTTCTCATTTTTATCTTTTTGGGGTTAGACGCTTTCTGTGTACATCCGAATGATACCCAGATTTTGCATTATAGGCATGTCTATCTCTTCCAATATCAGTGATAAACTTGTAGTAAACTAAATTTGTTGTTTTATGGTTTCCAGGAATAGCGGAGGAGTACAAGCCGCCGTTCTTCGATGTGGTCCCGTCGGACCCGTCCTTCGAGGATATGAGGAAGGTGGTGTCGGTGGATGCAAACCGGCCAAACTTGTCAAATCGCTGGTCAAGTGATGTGGTAAGTCACTAATTCAAAACTTTTCTTGTGCGGTAAGAAAGACATTCTCGGGTTACGAATAACCCCACAATAATTTGAAAATCTTCTGCTACCACCACAGTGGTTTTTCAATTAGGGAGGTGGGTAGACAAACCAAAGTATTTTCGTCACAAAACACATACTTGGTTTTTTTAATGATTTTATTTGAACTAAAATTCTGATAAGTAGCTTTCCTAGATAACTTATTGATTTATTTTACTGTATGAATATGCTTTGAAATGTGTGTTGTATAACCACTGGAGCGATTTTCGCCATATATTGGCGCTATTTTAAATGTCTCCGATTGCTTTTTGGATAAAAAAGGCAATTATAACCTTGATTCGGCAAAAAATTGTTTTAAAAATATTTGTAACTCCCACATTTGTTGTTTTGGACTTAATACGAAGCTATTGAAATGTTCCATCTATTATGATCATAGATGTTGCAAATCCAAACTTCGTAGACTATTTTATAACGATGTTAAAAAATAAATTTTTAAAATATTTTTTTTACGCAGAATTTCTTATCAGCTATTTACGGGTAAAATTAATTCCTTTTCCCATGGATACGCACCATTCATTACCAAGTATACCCACAGACAGTATGCAAAAATCAAAAATATTCTGTTGACTCGAATAAGTACCTCTCACGGCAGTTTCAAAGTAACAAACACGCAGGATTTGTGCGGTTATAAACTTTACGATTTTTTTTAATAAATCCTACAAATATGAGATAAACGGTAAAATACAGGTTAATAATTCATTGGCTATACAGCATTTAAAGTTTTTATGTCTCCGTGTTAAAATTCGAAGATATGATTTTTTTTAATGGTGGCAAAAAATTAAAAAATTGATCTTCTGAAAATCTTGAGCAAATGGAGAAAAATGTTTTAACCTGCCCCTTGCCGTTCGTCCGCCGGCGTACCATCGGCGCAGGCCAAAATAATCACTAAAAAAGAATTTTGTTATGCGATTTTAACCCTATATACATAAGAAAACGTGTGAAGAAGAAGGTCAGAATCGCTTGGGGCATTCTTGTTCATAAGGTATAAGATACCGTGAACCCACCTAGAGCAGCGATATATTTTCTTTGAAATTGTTTATGACACGGCCTGGAACTTTTTCCCGCCGCTCGGCTGTCAAAATGGCGGCTGTCAAGTCTCACGTCGCGGTCGATGAAATGATCGTAAAACGTATAAATTTATCAAATAAACGCAAGTAATGTTATATTTATGTATAGTTTAGAATTCAAGGAATGTGTTTCAGTAAATATTACATAAGATAGCATAAAATTAACCTGCAAAATATTACTTAAAAGTCAAAACATCGCAAAAATTTTCCGTGGCATTTGAAAAGTAGTAAAAAGTATAAATTCATTGAATAAACGCAAGTAATATTGTTTTTATGTATAGTTTAGTCTTCAAGGAATGTGTTTCAGTAAATATTACATAAGATAGCATAAAATTAACCTGCAAAATATTAAATTAAAGTTGACGTTTTTTCCTGGCACGGGAGGGGTTAAAATGCACTGTCGCTCCAGTGAATAATACAACATTTCGTTTTAAAATTTAATAAATCTGCCAACGCCCAACGGTGGTACAACTACGTTGTAATAAAAGTAAGATATTTATTCTAAATTTAAAATATAACTTTGCTAGATAAAATAACAATCTTTCGAAATCAATTTATATTTTGTAGAAAAGAGTCGATACATATAGAATTTGATTTACACATGGTGTATTTCTGGTTGTGTCTGGTTAATCTTTAATGTTTCAGCCAGTTATAATGTTTTGTTGTTTATTTCAGACGCTGTCCGGCATGGGCAAGCTGATGCGCGAGTGTTGGCACCAGAACCCATCGGTCCGCCTGCCCATTCTCCGAGTGCGAAAGACCCTCGTGAAACTGGCGGCGGCCGACAATTCAGTGCATTTTAATTCCGACGCCGAGGTGTGCGTATGATGCTCGCCCGATGGCCTCCCATTCATAGACAAACCTTATCTAGAATTAGTTCCAAAGACAATTATTATATTTGTAATTGCTCGTCTAAATCAAGTGTGCAAACAAACAATGATGTCGAGTGCAAAATTGTTTCTTCAGACGAAGTCGTTTTGTGAATTTTTAATTCGATGGTGAAAAGTTTTTTTATTTTTACGATTGAGGAATATATAACAGTTGGATTTGAAGAGGTTTATGGCACGAGGCGGCTAGATTTTGACCGAAACGATTTATTTTGCATGTTGAAGTAGGGTTTAGTGCATTGGTGGGTAAGGAACATTATCGCTCGAAGAATCTCTCAGTTTTGGTCCACTTTGTGACCATTTAATTCATTGACTGCGAATAATTTTTATTTTTTTGTTAACTCGTTCCATGCCGAGTACGCGCCGGCGCGCGCCAAACAAAACCTTAAAATAATTTTCTGAAATGCGATTTTAATCCTTAATTATAAAGAAAACGTATGAAGGTTAAGGTCAGAATCGCTTGGGGCATTCTTGTTCTTAAGGTACAGAATACCTTGAACACATCTATGTAAATGGAATAATTTCTATGGAATTCTTTATGGTCTCCGAACAGCTGTTCCACGCCATTTGAGCTGTCAATTTGGTGGCGTCGCATTCTCGTCAAAAAGATCGTAAAACATATGAATTCGTCAAATAAACGCAAGCTATGTTGTTTTCAGGCATAGTTTATTGTTCAAGGAATGTGTTTCGGTAAATATTACATACGATAGCATAAAATAAACCCACAAAATAATACGTCAAAGTCAAAACATTGCAAAATTTTTCAACTGTCAGTTCGCAATCGAACTGACAGTTGAATTGCTCAGAAAAAAACTTTGCCAGAGTTCCATAAAGAATTCATGGAAATTATTCGGGTTCCATAGATGTGTTCAAAGCATTCTATACCTTAAGAACAAGAATGCCCCATTCTGACCTTATCCTTCATACGTTTTCTTTATAATTAAGGTTTAAAATCGCATTTCAAAAAATATTTATTAAAGGTTAATTTGGCACGCGCCGGCGCGCAATCGGCAAGCAACCGGTTAATGACAAAAAAAAAATTCAGCAAAGGTGATCATCATTTCCACAATTCCACAATCAAAGGGTTACTACATACATTATGATTCACAATTTCAAAAACTCTTAGAAGTTTTTTTTGTTTTATTTTGTGGCTAGCGAATGTGACCAATGCCAGGTGAATTAAGAGTTGTTTGCCAGCTTGTTTGTTGTTTGTGCACGTAAATCAGCTTCGAGTCGCTCTCTAGCCGTCTTCCAAACACGTGAGATTGATTAAAAATATTATAAGCTAAGAGTATTATATTTTTCTAAGGGTAAATGTGTTACGATGGTGTTATACGTTAGGCAGAGTCCCGGACGGTTCGTACAAAGACTATAAATCCAAATCTCATTTCATAACCTACAAAAAAAAAAAATTGTGCAATTTTCTTAAATTTGTAGACTGCGGTGTTTCACAAAAATTCTAATGTAACATTGTCATCAAATGGGCAATCAGCACCATTTTGTTTTTTTTTTGACAGTCGAAAAGTCCTCGTTAACGCGTTGCTTCTAGGTCCGTTTCAGCTTTTGAACGAATTGTATTCAACAGAAAAGCATGGCTGTCATATTGTGAAGCATGGCTGTCATATTGTGATGCTTGTCAGATGATCACAATTTGAATTAAAAGCTGGCGTTCCGGTTGTATATGGTTCTGATTGTCGATTTGATGGTCATCAAATGATAGAGTTTCAATTAACCCAACAGTTTAATTAAAAGAGTTTTAATTAACCCAACAGCTTAATTACAAGAGTTTAAATTAACCAACAGTTTAGTTACAAGAGTTTAAATTAGCCTAACAGTTTAATTACAAGAGTAATTAACAGTTAAATTAACCCAACAGCTTAATTACAAGAGTTTTAATTAACCCAACAGCTTAATTACAAGAGTTTAAATTAACCAACAGTTTAGTTACAGGAGTTTAAATTAACCCAACAGTTTAATTACAAGAGTTTAAATTAACCCAACAGCTTAATTACAAGAGTTTTAATTAACCCAACAGCTTAATTACAAGAGTTTAAGTTAACCCAAGTGCAAATTGAAGGATTGGTTCAAAAGATTATAAACAAGTTTCAAAAAATATTTTTAATCTTTTAGGTAATGTTTTGAGTTTTGGAGGTTATGTCTTTGGGGAACTGACTGGAGCTGATCGATAGTGGTTGAAAACTTAATTATTATAAGATAATTGTAATTATTACAGAAAGTATTCTCAAATAAGTGACAAAAGGATATTATTTTGTTGATAGAATAATATAATAGATATATTATAATGATTTTATTACTTTTGTAGAATGTGAGTGGAAAATTTATCTGAAGTTATGTTATGATTTTATTGGACCACAGTGACTTTTACATGTAAAAAAAAAACTTGCAGATTTTTAAACTTTGTATCTTGAATTAAGCATAAATTTCCACAATGATAACAATTTTTTTTTTTTTTAACAGGTCGCGTGCCGTTGGCGCGCCGGTGCGCGTCCTATAGCCGAATAAAAAATAAAAAAAAAACTTTTTGATATGCGATTTTAAACCTTATATATAAAGAAAATGTATGAAGAACAAGGTCAGAATCGCTTGGGGCATTCTTGTTCTTGATGTAACAGATACAAGGAACACACCTAGCCACTCAAATAATTGTCTTTGGAGATTTTTATGACTTTGGAAATGGGCATTTCTGCCGCGATTCGAGCTGTCAAACTTTGAGCGTCGCGTGTCATAAAAAGATCGATAAACCTATCAATTTGTCTAATCAACGCAAGTAAAGTTGTTTGTAAGCGTAGTTTGTTGTTCAAGGAACGTATTTCGGTAAATATTATATACCAAAGCATAAAATTAACCCACAAAATTTACGTCTAAAGTCAAAACATCGCGAAATTTTCGAGTTTCATTCGTAAGTACCGAGGCATTCAACCGGTTAATCTGAAATCTGACCTCAATGCGTGTGCTGCTTGGATTAGTCCAACGCATCGGTGATCTCCCCCTGGTTCTACTGCCAAACACTTTGCCGGTGACCATAAGATTCTCTGGGTTTGAATTCTCAGTTTGGCGATCAACTTTTCCAAAGTATCTCACGATAGGGAGACAGTTGATAGCGTATTGTGAATGTCTAACTCCTTCAGAATGGATAGATTAACGCGCCTTGCTGTCCATCTGCAATATTAATTATACATTCGATACCAACATTTTAAATTGCAAGTTTTATAAAAACATTTAATTCATGGAACTTTACAGTACCCGAGATGGATATCAAATTACGCGTCTCGACCTACACAATCCGAAGGGCTGAGTGAATTTATTATGTGTGTATAGTCGACGAATTGAAAAGTGTTTTTGAAAAAAAAAAATGGAACTCAAAGGTTACTGCAAAATATGTTTTTATTAATTCGATCTTTTGTTTTGGCAATTGTGTACACGTTGACTGGAAACTCGTGGTACAGGCGGGAAACTGATGAATTTACGTCACATTTAGACGCGATTTTGTGATATACTTTTTTTTGATTTGAGCTTTCATTTTCGTGCTCGAATTTCGGGAATTTTTTTTAGGTTGTATTTGAAAAAATCTTTCGCAGATCGAAAAAAAAAAATTTTTTTAGGTTCTCTATGTGGTGTATTAAATTCAACAGTTTTCCGTTTGTACTATGAGTTTTCGAACACTGTCTATATTTATTTGAATACAACCAGTTTTGGATGTGTGATTATCTTTTAACTTGTTTTGATGATGTGTAAATGTGTGGGAAATGTCAAGACTGCTATATGTGGCCCCAAGTTTGACTGCCTTTCCCTACGGGGACTTGGTTTGATTGTGTGTGTGATTGAGACTTGTGACGTATTTGTCATTTGATTTATGTACAGTGAAACTCTCTTATAAGGTTTTCAAGGGTAAGTACTTGAAGAAACCTCTCGAGTTGAGATCCCACCTGATCTAATCTATGATCTATTTCATGGAACGAACCGTTGAAAACGGAAAGGAATTGTTGCATTCTAGAACTTATTCAATTCTAGTTCTTTCAAACTTTTTCTATCCTATGGTCGATTCTATAAATAATAGAACGAATGTTGAAAAAACTTTCCCTATTCTATTGTCGATTCTATACGGAGTCCAGAGGTAAAGTGCATTAACTTCGGGAGGTGATTCTACATTATGGTAGGAGTTAAAAAGATTAATAACTTTTTCTGAAATTCCAACTTCTTTTTTCCCATACAAAAAGACATCCCTACTAAAATTCCTTAGTGTAAGGTAAAACTTACCCGATAAAGTTGCTGTTAGCTTGCCGGGCGCGATTGTGGCAACATTGTATGATTGCGATTGTATGGCCCGTATCATAACAGCGGAGAATAATAATGCTGGCCGCACACGCCGGACTAATTTTTATCTTTTTATCAAAAAAGTACCCCTAAAACTTATACATGCAGAATCACCTCCTGAAGTTAATGCACCCCCCCACCCTGTATATAATAGAACAAATGTTAAAAAACTTTCTCTATTCTATGGTCGATTCTATATATAATAGAATGAATGTTGAAGTTGATTCAACATTAGGATTCTATTCCTATCGGGCGTTAAAAGGCATAGAAAGCTTATTCTCACTGATCTATTTCATAGATTCTATGAAATAGATCATAGAATAGATGAAATGGGATCGCGCCATTACTGGTGTGAAAACCTTTTATTTCGTGCTTCAAAGAAACGAAAAACAAAAAATTTTTCCGAAAATTCTTAAGTGAGTTTTACTGTAGTAAATGTATGTAACTTTAAAACATATTTTTTGTGAGGAATTTTCAGAAATAAAAAGCACCAATTATTTATTTTGAATAATCACTTTTACTTGTATTTTTTAAAAAGTGTTGGAAATATGAATATTTATCGAGACATTTTGAATGTTAATTTTGGCTAGTACCTAACACTTGAAAAATTGCTAAATGATGTTAATGTTTTTTTATAAAAAATATCAGTTATCATACAAATTAATATCGTCGTCACTCACTGAAGAGATACTGTGAAACCCTCTTAAAAAGTTTTCTAAGGGACCGGAAAAAACAAACTTTAAGCAGGAATAATATGTGGAAAAAATTGGGCTAATTTTGGGCCGAGGGATCGTAAAAACCAAACTCCTTAACCGGTTGCTTGCCCTGCGCGCGTCAAATTAAACTCTAAAAAAATATTTTTTGAAATGCGATTTTAAACCTTAATTATAAAGAAAACGTATGAAGGGTAAGGTCAGAATCGCTTGGGGTATTTTTGTTCTTAAGGTATAGAATGCTTTGAACACATCTATGGAACCCGTATAATTTCTATGAATTCTTTATGGATCTCTGGCAAAGTTTTTTCTGAGCATTTCAACTGTCAGTTCGATTGCATCATTCTCATAAGAAAGATTGTAAACATATTATTTCGTCAAATAAAAGCAAGTAATGTTGTTATTATGCATACTTTATTGTTCAAGAAATGTGTTTCGGTAAATATTACATAAGATAGCATAAAATAAACCCACAAAATATTACGTCAAAGTCAAAACATTGCGATATTTTCGAGTTTTCTCCAGAGGCCCGGGGCGAGTTAAGCCATGAAACTTCATAAGAGGGTTTCACTGTAAATTTATGTATCATGATGTGAGCTCAATTTTCGCTTACTTCTGCTAAACAAACATAAGTTTTAATCCAGTGTAAAATGATCTGTATTTTTTTTATATATTTTGTGACGGAGTATTTTCTTTCTTTTTATAATATGATTATTTTCTCGATTCGACAAATGTTTTATGGTAGAATATTTTGAATAAGTATCTATGGTTAATATTACTGTAATATAAAGTAATTTCTTAAAGCCCACCTTGTTTAAATAGCCATGTAATATAATACAAGTAAGTCTGATATTTATCCAAAGGGTGGGGGTACGCATATTAAAAAAACTGTTTTTATTTATTCTACATTAAACAACACATCGTATTAATGTAGCCCAGATTTTCAAATTTTGTCTCTTGTGTTAACTTGTAAATTCCATAAAGAACATCAACAACACATCGTATTAATGTAGCCCAGATTTTCAAATTTTGTCTCTTGTGTTAACTTGTAAATTCCATAAAGAAATTTTCAAATTTTATAATGCCAGATCTCATTGTTTAGTACGTTGTTTTTGACACTAATTTTTTCAGTGGGACACCGCCGTCATTCCGAAAGTAGTGGCAAGAAAATTCATGATGTAAAAATTCGCCATTGGACAGATTTTTCCGCTCATTATCTTAGTGGAAGACCGTCATTCAGGATCACAATGTTGCTTGAAATGATAGCTTCGGTTTTGTTTTTTTACTTGATCTAAACAAACTAACAACCGTTGTTCCCAATTCTACTGATCAATTGTTGAGCCGAAATTTTGTCTCAACACTCCTCAAATGCACAAAAACGCTCTTCCCAACGCAACTCTCCGGCCAACAGGCGATTCGAGTGTCACCAAACAAATCACCTAGCTGATCAGAGACGCAGATTGATCACCAAAAAGTTGGGAACAATGGCCAATAGTGACCTGCACTTTCTTTAGCCTAGCAATTTAAAAAAAAATAGTATGCCATATTTAAAATAGTACAAAAAAAAAAACATTCTTACTCTTGTCATCTCATTTTCTTCCTCTTATTCTTTTCGGGACGGGGGCCCATGGCTTCGACAAGGCGCCTCCAATCTGACAAGGTTTCCATTGTGTTGAATCAATATAGCACAAGATTTTCGTATATTGCCTATTTTTTTGGACATATTGCCCTCTCTTGACGGTGGGTTTGCTCAGCTACCGATATTACGACAATATTGCCGTGCAAAATTTATTTCCTTCTCATTCTATCGCACACTATGTGCGTCTCTATTCGCCACCTACCCACTATTAAAACTGTCCTAATTTCGAATGCAATTAATATTCATAAATTATTTTGCATTTTTTTTTTCAAGTTGAACATACAAGTTTCGTGAAATGCCGAAGATTATTTTTTGTGTTTTGAATTTGTCACATTACAGCAATTTAAATGTGACACTGCTATATCGATGGCCTTGTCTGGCAAGATAATTGTTCGGCAATAGGCAATAATAGGCAATTTATCTTGCTCGTTTACCAGCATTATTAAATTATAAAAAATTTTAATTTTCCATAATTTGTAAAATATTTTGCTCATTTTAAGTGAACCCCCCCACTGCGCTCTGTAAATATTGTATAAAGATATTTGTATTAAAGATGCATTACATTTATCATTGAAATATCATTTTATAGACAAAGAGAAATAAATGAAAAACAGATTGTTGTGATTTGGTGTTTATTTACGACATAACATATCTCAGAGAAGATTCTTATCAAATAATAATTACAAAAATATTAAATTATCATTGACATGTCAGCCTATCCAAAGGCTTCATAGGTTTACAAAACGGTGGCAATATTTTATTTTGTCAATTTGATGTTTTCATATCATTAATCTGTGGGTACAACACAAAAAAATCAATTCAGCAATTTTTTTTTATACTATAGCAACATTTTCAAGGAAAAAAGTGTTTAGCTAAATAGGTACCGAAATTTCAAATTTTCAAGGAAAAAAGTGTCTAGCTAAGGTAGGTACCGAAATTTCAAATTACGGCAACATTTAAAATATTAAATTTTCTTTTATTTGAAAAAAGAGTTAGGTATCTAAATGTCATTTCGCAAGTCATAAATTTTATAAATTTATAGCTCGACATATTTACTGCTGCTAGTGTAGATTATTAGATACCTTCATTATCGTATCGGTGAGAAAGGCCTGCATTCAGAATTCCCTACAGCCTCATAAAATACCCCAACTGGGGAAGTCGCAGTCCCAATGGCCGGACATATAAATTTTGTTAAAACCCACAGAAATTATTGCTTTTCAAGTATATTTATCTACCGAGACATACATATTTTAAAACAATCATTTTAGTCTTAAATTATATTATATTTGTACACCATTGTAATATTGCGCTAGGTCTAATTGATTGCCATTGATGTTTTTTTGATATCGCCAATTAAAAAATAAATGTGTTTTGACGATTTGTTGCCCACCATGAAACATGTTCAGTAAGCAACTTATTTAATGAGAATATTATGTTATTGTTATTTTAAAGGAAGCTAGATTTGTGTAATCTACTCTAAGCGACTGTCGCTTATGTGATTCATCGATGACTACGCGGATTTCGCATCACGTGATCCATGAAGTACATTGAAAAATGTACATATGCCCGCGTTGGAAAAGTCAGCGTTGTAAAGGTTAAACAAAATTTACATTTATCCACTCGAGCGGTAGAGATTTCCGGGTTGTCCGGGTTTCCGATTGATTAGTCAGACATCTCCAAATACCACGTTTTGAGTTAATCAGGAAGCAATATTCGAATACTCACCATAAATCAAAATATTATTTACACGTGTCTACGTTTCACATATTAAATACGCTATAAAATAACATAATAACATTAGGATGTCATTTTGAAATATCCTACTATTGATGCAGAAAACATCGACATTTTGTTTTGTCGACACAAGTGTTTCTGCCCACTGGAGCGACAGCGCAATTTGAAACTTTTTTCTCCGATTGCTCGACATTTTTTGGTGATCATTTTGAATATTTTCCGCCCAAATTAAAAAAAAATCATACCTCCGAATTTTAATATGGAGGTATACAAGCTGATTATAGATCTATATAGCCAATGAATTCACCTACCTTTTGTCGAGTATCACATATTCATAGGATTTATAAAAAAAAATATAAAATTGTAAACTTCTACTTATTTACATACAAATAATGGAAAATTTGCCAAAATTGGCAGCAAAGCAATCCGAGGTATTTTAAATAGTGCCATATTGTGGCAAAAAGCGCTCCAGTGGATAATTGACTTGGTGGTGTTTATGAATAATCTGATTATTGTACCAGATAGAGGGTACACTTTTACAAATAACAGCATACTTAACTCAAATTTAGATTTTGTCGAAGATGTCTGACTAATCAACTGGACGATCGATATAAACTACTTACCGCGGTTTAAAGCCAATGAATTAACATATTCACTGTTTATCTCGTAAAATTTAAAAAATACATATAAATAAATTTATAATTCATTTTAATTGATAAAAATCGCCTACCCAATTTTGGGTAGCTATCGTTCGAGTGGTTATGAATTCCCTTATTGATTGGTTTATTTAATACTAGTTTTTACCCGCGGCTTTGCTCGCGTGGTATTAGGGAGAAAATTATTGTACAAAGAGTGTTCCCACAGGAATGAAATATTTTTCCGGGATGAAAAGTAGTCTATGTCATTTTCCAGTCCTCTAACTATCCCTATGTAAAAAATCACACCGATCGGTCGCTCCGTTGTGACGTGAAAGAGAGGCAAACAAACAAACACACTTTCGCATTTATAATGTTAGTTAGAATTATTCCCACTTAATTTCACATTGTTTGAAGTGTATAATATCATGTTACAAATGAAATGAATGTAAAATCTATATTATTACTAACTGACCCGACCACATGTTGCTGTGGCTAAGGAAACACAACGCCATCTATTGGATGTTTACTTAACCTAGATAACCAAGTGTTGTGTCGATAAATTAACTCACATCGGCGTCTATCAGAAACTTATGGAACTTACAAAGCATCGTCCTATAACAAACATTTAATTCGCAATAATAAATATTGACATCAATAATCTAGATAAAAACTATCTTATCTTTTGAGTTTGACCAAATTCCACACAGTAAGCCAAATTTTATCAAAATTGGTTAAGTAGTTTCGGAGTTTAACTCGAACAAACATCGTGATGCGAGATTTTTATATATAAAGATAATGGATATATTGCGAGAAAGTCTATTTTTTATCTTTTCTGTAATTTCGATTTAAAAAATCATAACAGCCGAAAAGTAACCTTAAAAAAATCTTGAATTTTTCTACAGCTCCTCTTAAACTGTGTACATTATATTATTTATTGTTCGGTGCAACGCTTGTACGAAAAAAATTACATTTAAAATTATATAGACCGATTTACAAGGTGACTGGTATGTGATGGGAAATATAAAATAATTAGTTTGGCAACCCAGAGTGAAAGATACTATCAATAATGCCATAGTGAGAGACCGTCATTCAGAATGGAAAGGTTGCTTGCTATGATTTCAACTATTAATTTAAACAGCCAGGTTCTTCTTAGTCTTCTACTCCCCCCCTCGACTTCTTTCAGCCTTACAGCATATCCCAAATCGTTGATGCCAGTCTCACTGGCTCCATGCTGTTGGAATTCAATTCAATCAATGCCAGTCACCTTGAATAAACTCACCTCAAATATTTAACTTATACCACTTTTCTAGTGCTTACTTAACCCGTCAGCTGCTTTTATTTTTCCTAATTTATTTTGTAAAAACTAAATTTCAATTGCTCAAAGTTAAGACATAGTATCTACATTTTTGGTGAAGATGCGTAAAGCTGTGTAAACACGTATACCGCTACACGGTATAGACTGTTATGAACTCAACTCTGCTAAGAGAACACATTTATCACACATCCCGTAGAAAAGTGTCGTAAGTCAAAAAAGTTAATATTATAGGAGAGCGAAAACAAATGAATCAATCGAAAATCGGTCCCGTTGAAAAGAGATACTAGCGACATCTTGCGGAGATGGAGTGATCTAACTTAAATAAGGTTTTCGTGGGGCATAGACAATCGTAATCACTTTACTTTGCATAGATAAAACGTATAATAGAAAATTTTGACTTGTGACACTTTTCTATGAAATGTGTGATTTATGTATTAAAGTGTTTCATCTCTAACTTACACCATTCCAAAGATAATTTTTTGATTTGGATCTCGAATTATATATGGAGATACAATATTTTGGCTTTAGCCATCGATATTTGGAGTGAATGGTGCATTTGTAAACATCCTCATGATATATTGTAATATTTTCTGGAGTTTCTTCAATAAAAATTAGATAAAAAAAAAATTTTTTTTTTATAATCATGTTGTTCCGGAAAATAATCTCATATGGAATAAATTGAGCGGCTTGCGGGTAAAAATAATATTTATTTGTATTTCTTTTCTACATATCAAGCCATCCATTGGATGAAACTATACATATTATTCTATTATCTGTCCTTGTGAATTATTATCAAACGTATAGTTACATATTTTTGTGTCCTTTTCTCTATCCTGTTCTTGTTTGTAACATTTTTGACGAGGAAGAAACATTTTCACTCCTATTTTCCCTGTTCAATAAATTTTTGATTTTTAATATGGGTAATATCAATGACATTACAGACAATACATCTAGACCCGTTACACTCCCATAAAACAAACGATCTTGATTTTTCCGGTTAATTCTTAATTTAAATTTTGTTCACGTGTGACAAAGATAGACATTCAAAGAAAATGTGTGTATGATCGAAATACGTAATATAGGATTGGGCGGCATTTTCGTATTTTAAAGTTGAGGCAAATACTATATCACGGGTGTGGTTGATATGACAAGATACGCTTGCTCACTTACAATAAAACATATGGAATGTATGCGATAACAGAGCAGCATATAAGTGTGAGTCCTTCTCACACTTATGTGCTGCTACATTCGCCATCTCGCTTTCTCTAATGGCGTTTAAAATCTTAAGAAACTATCGAAATAATTGTATTATTTATAATAATGTCATTTGCATGTATTTACAAATGTAATGTTTGTTACTCCTCGGCTTTTACCATTGTTTGCCGTAAAACACTTTGTCATCACACACCTGGGCATTTTGGCACTTATTTACGTAATTTGGGTAGTTAGAGCACATGATCTCAGGCGAAGCGTGACAGTTTAGTTTTAAAACCACTAAATCGAAAGTACAATTATTGCTGTGTCTTTTGTTTGCCATATTTGAGATCTCTACAGCATGTTTATAGTCTGTAATGTCATTGAGTAATTTATAAAATCCTATTATATTTCGGAAACGCTAACGTATCCTATTGGGATCGGAAGAAATATTTCGAGCTTGGTAAACCGAAGGTAAAATTTTTGTTTTCAAATTTAGAATAATGACACCGTATTTAAATTTTTTTTTTAATATTAATAATTGAATATATCTGAATTTCTAAGTTTTGTCACCAAGTCATTATTGTTACAATCAGAATAAGGCAATTTATCAGTCTTCATTGTTATCATTGAATATTGACTAACCTATTGTATTTATCATTAAGTTAGCAGTCTGTAATAATATCATACGTTTAATAATAATAATATTATAAATAACATGTTTGACAATATTTTGTAAATACTACATTCATCATTTTCATTGTACACAATATCATGAATTTCATTTAATTTACTGCTTATTTTTTAAGTTCTAATGTGTATAATAATTCTTATATTTTTCTCAAATTCTAAATGTCCTGTTTTGTTGTAATGTAATTTTTTTTTTAACTTGCATATTTTAATTTAAAAATAAAACAATAACTTTGTTTTATTAATACTAATAAAAAACACTTTCTTGCATAAATTGTGATTTTCATATATAAATTGATGTTTTAATGAATCGCTGAATGGGGTATTTTCACAAAGTGAAAGATTTAAAGTTATTTTTCCGATTCTGATAACTGTACCAAAAATGAGTAATTTTTATATTTTCATTCATAATTATTGATTTAAAAAACCACACCTTCCGAAATGGTTCCTACCACCAACAACGTCATTATTACAAATAGCGCCACTGGCTGGTAAGATGGCTGTCACCAACATTGCCCGGCGTGACTTCAACGCCACCAAATTCACAAATAAAAATGAATACGGTGTTTGGGCGGCATATCAAAAATGGCACATTTTAAATCATTTAAAAAATTTATTCGTCAACTCAAAAATAAAATAAAAATATTTTCATTAATATAATTTTTTACATAAATAAAAAAAAAAACAGTGAAAATACCCCATTATATCTTATCTAATCTCTGGTGCAGCGGATATGATGAAATTCCTTTAGATCTAAGAATATTTATGTTGGTACATAATGGAAAAAACCAACATAGGATTTTTCATATACATACATCGATGAAGGGATTTTTTCTCACTTTTTTAATATCCGAACAAACTGTACTAATTGGCATTATAATACATTTAAAAAAAATTGTAATGAAGTTAATAAAATAAAGTTATTTTTTAATTTTCAATAAGACGAATAATCTCAACGAAAACCTTAATAAATTTGTTTCACTTTCATAATAAAGTGATGAATTCGATTAGTACCTATGAATTAATTAGGTACCTATGAATTAATTATGTTTAAATGCATTCTGGCAACACAACGGCATTTCGACAAAACAGCTAAGAGTATTGGAGTGAAAGATAATTAATTATAACAAATCTGCTAACAACTGTAATATTATTTCTATAACATTAATTATGTAGCCATGTTGCAGTCAGAGAATTATTTAATGATTTTTATATAATTTGCCATTATTTATGCATTTCTAACATTATAGTTTATTGGGTAACACAGAATTAAGCTACTGTTGTACAAAAATAAATATTATTAATATGTAATAATTTATCGTATGTCTGTATTAAAAAGGAGTGTATATTTAACTTGTATGTAAGTAGACTTAGTTTATAGGAATATGTATCTAATGGTTCTATTAGTGTAAAGTGCCCATTTTTGTTTTACTTATAACGTATTTGATATGAAATAACAAATTAGTTCATACATGAAAATAAAGAAATGTTCAAATAATTATTGTTTTTATTTTTTATTTAATTGTTGGCCTTTCCCAGCCCAATGAAGTCGGAATTAAATTATTTTTTATCCATGTAATATTGTGGCCCAGATCTATATGTAGGAAACCCTCTTAAGAAGTTTCGTGGCTTAAGAAGTTTGGTTTTTTCGGTCCCTCAACCCAAAATTGGCCCAATTTTTCCCACATATAAGGTTTTCCTGCAAAGTTTGTTTTTTCCCGTTCCTTGGAAAACTTCTTAGGAGGGTTTCACTGTTTCTATATAGAAGAATGTTTTTTGGCGGCGTGGATTTGATTTAACCCATTGGCCACAAGCCCCGGCAGCCGCCGGGTTAGAGTAGGTCCGCCAAAAAAACGGAAAACGAGCATGATAGTGATATTTTTTAATAAAATTTTAAATGTCGAACGTTCTGTGGGTAATTAATCGTTCATTTCGTAGAATTGGCAATAAAATGTTTCTTATGTTTTTTCCCTGAAATTTGTATTCCAAGTTTTGTATGCCTCCAGCCGCCATTTAATTTCCTTCAAAATTGCGAGTGGTTCTAGGCATTTGGCAGTGACCCTGCACGTCCCTGATTGCTTTCGGGACTATCATACCAAATTATGTTACTATGTAGTTATTAGTATACATGTATGTAAAAAACAAAAATTATTATTATTCGATTTACAAATATTATGTTTTTTTGTAATTTTATGAATAAAAATGGGAAAAAAAACTTACGAAAAAAAAGAGAAGGTTATATTTGTATCTTTATGCACACATATTTTAATATTTAAAAAAAAATATTTATATGTTTTTCTTTACCTTAATCCAATACATAAACAAATTTTAAAAATGAATTCATTTGAATATATGGTTCAAAAGTTACAATAGATTTAGTATACCAATGCAGGTCTTCAATTTTTGGTGCAAAATTAATTATGTGGCCAATGGGTTAAACAAATCTACAGTTTTATTCCGAGAGTGATGAAATTTCGCATACTTGACCTTCAAAACAAGAGGAAGGTCACTGTCTTTAAAGTCACTCTTATTTTGAAAAAAATCTGCGTAAAGCCCGTGCAACACTGGGGACTTCGGCTAGTGTAATACAGTAGAGCCTCGATTATTCAAACTAATTAGGGGACGTAGGTATTCGAAAAATCGGTATTTTCGGATAATCGAACTGTATTGATTCAGCTTTAAACTGTAATGTTTAATTCATATTTGCTTTACTAACATATTTTTGCATTTTGTTTCCTGTTAAGCACTTGCATACTGCTTACTAACAACGTATGCAGGGACACTGGAGGTCTAGATTCGTTCAAAAATAAATAAATGTAGCTTCGTTTAACAAAAAAAAAATTAGTATCTTGCGAGAGCCTTGAAGGAGTAACCATATGTTACTTATACCAGGGCGGGTATGTGGTGGATAACCTCCAATGTATTGATTCAGCCATACATGTTTACATACAGGTGAATGAAAACCATATTTACATTTATATGTTTAATGACAAATAGGAATTAAAAAAAGTGCAGAAAATCTTGAAATAAAACATGTACTAGGTACAATTAACACTTAAAAAAATCTTCAATGTTCGTCTGCCGAAGCAAACCTACCCGCTTACGAGCAGCTAGGTCACATACTTTTTTGAGGACAGATATTTGATACTGGTCGCTTTCAGCTTGTTTTTCACACCAACGCAAGGCAATATTTAAGCAAGCGCTTCAGAAGCATCAATTATGTTTTCATCTTCATCTCGGATAAGCAAGGGTCGTTCGGTTGATCAACGCTCGGATAATCGATGCTCCACTATAATTATAAAACTAAAATAAGACCAGTACTTACCTACCGTTACATGCCTACTAACACTACCTACTTCCTAAAAATTTACAGTACAATTAACTGTGTTGAAAAGGGTTTGGGCTATTTCAGTATGGAGAGGGGAAGGAAATGGGAAATGGCTAGTCACACCAAATACATCAGTAGAAGCCCTGGCAAGATAAGCCTAGTATTTCCATTACTAAAAAAATACTGATATACCGACCCGTAGCGAGTATAAAACGCAACCGACATACCGGTCCATACGTGTTCTACTATCCTTGGGAGAAGCACACAAGGGAACATGAGTGTGGAAAATGTGGCACTAGCATCAGTGGGTGCGTGTAGGTTGATTTTGTATAGAATTCTTAGTCATAAAAGATACGGGCAAGAAGTTTTATTTCCACGTTCAGCTGTAATACATAAAACGCTAAAAAATAAATAGAAGAGTATCTAACTCACGAGCCATTGCAAGTTCACTTATTTGGGCAATGTTACTGGTATTCACGCGGAAGGCCAGTTTTGTTATTGTGATCCCGAGAAAAGGAATGGATAAGTACCTAGTACCTACCTAACCGAATATTTTTTTGTTGAATGAGTTTTCTGAAATGGGAAGTAAATAATTATATTCATATGGTAACATTATTTTTTGAATGACAGCGGCATTGTCAAATTCTCGCATTATAAATTTATTTTCGCTAATAGTGCAAATTTGAGTGCGGGCACTTGAATTTGAGAACGAAATTATATTTTTAAATAAGTATACAGTCGCTGTCATCTTTAAAATATATTGCAAGTGATGGAGTTTGTGACAAAACAAGTGATTTTAAATTTCTCTGACGTTGTGATGTTCTAATTTTGTTTGTCCTTGTTCCAATTGCGCTTTGAAGGTTATGGATTAGCTACCTGAAAAGCTGAGTATTATGGAGGGTAGGATGAAGTAACGCGGGCTGATTATAATCTCAATTGGTCCGGGAAGCTCTGTACGTGTTTAAAACGTCGCGGCGAACGCGAATCATTAAATATACATCAGGTTGTCCCCTAATTAAATTCAGTGTCGCAGTTTAACGTTTTAAAACGTCTGTGTGATCGATACAAGCAACAAAAATCGAATAAGTTTTTTTTAAACGTTATTTACATGAATTTTACATGAGTTTTGTGCAGTTATAGAAATAAAACAGTGACTTTGTCTCAAGGTGAGTCCGAACTATAATTTTTAATTGATTTAGGTCATTTTGAAAGGCCCCAAAGAACTGCTGTAAAAATTATTCTTATCTGTTACGGAAATGTTGAGTTAAGCTTTGTATTTCTGTTTTTTATCAATGAAATTCATAGTTTTTTTGCAATGTCACTGTACTTGGTCCATTAGAAACGAATGTTATATCTTTGGGATGAAATAATACTCAACAATAATTGAAAATATTTATCTTAATCCTTTTTTATCGCCTTTGAAAACAAAAACATTAAATTACCCATGGTAATACGAAAGCTTTATTTTTAATTATGTTTTTGGTCTGAAATTATTGTTCTTTTGCAGTAAATTTTGCAGCATTACTAAATAATGTTTATTTAATTTATTAGCAATCATTATTATCTCTGCTACATCACCCAATTTTTACTAATAAATATTGCCATTTTATCATATCAAACATTTAATAATAACTTTTAATTGAACATTTTTTAGCGTAATGCTAATTTTTTACTATTTATTGTTCCTAAAAGTGTATTAAAAATATAATAAATGAAACCTAAAATTAATGTCCCTCCCGAAATAAAAATAATATGCTACCTACCAACTGAAATCGTATATTAATTTTATTTATATATTTTTAAATCTTAATTCTTATTATTGAATAATAATTAATTAATACTTAATTCTTATTATCTTCACTATTGAAATACAAGTACACAGAGATATTTACAGGCTACGTGACTGTGATGCTACCACAAGTAGCCAACTGATATGCTACTCTTTAGCTGGTTTCTGTATTCGGCGATACCCCAATTATACTGAACTTGATAATTTTTTCATGTGCACCCATGGAGATAATACAATGTCCAGTGATTCTAGTGATGAAGACAATGTTGTTCTTCTTTGTCTTTATTATAAGCACAAAAAGCAATCTAAAAGCAGATTTTTGGTTCACCTAAACAAAATAAATATTAATTGTCAGGCATTACGCTTTCCCCGCTGAATCTTTTCTTACTGATATTTTCACACCTCTGGAATAAATTTAAAATTCAAATCATGCTCAGACATCTTTCTGCCAGATGCGAATTCAACTCGGGTAGCGTGCTACCAGCACTGTCAGCAGCGTGCAATTGATGTCAAACCCGTAGTCAACACATTGCATTGTGTATGGAAACTAGCAAAATAGTAAGGCGATGATACCTGCGAATGACGCAAAACTCGAGTCGCTTGTAAGTATCTCCGTGTACGAATGATCTCAGTGTTTGTGATTGTAAAAATAACAAAATTTTAATATTAGATAGCAGCATAGCAAAAAAATGTTTGTGTTTGTATTTGAAAAGTAGAACAATTTTTTATCTGAATAAAATAACAGTATTCATAATTGAAATAAAATTATAGTAGTACAAAATTTCTCTATTTGAATAAAATAACATTGTTCATACATGAAACAGAACACAATTCTTTTCAATTTTTATTAGAGTAACTTTAGTTAGATTCAATTGAAGATTTATTCAATTCAATTGAAGATCTATTCGATCCAATTGAACATCTATTTGATTCAATTGAAGATTTATTCAATTCAATTGAAGATCTATCTGATTCAATTGAGGATCTATTCAATTCGATCGAAGATTTATTCAATTCAATTGATGATCTATTCGATCCAATTGAAGATTTATTTGATTCAATTGAAGATTTATTCAATTCAATTGCAGATCTATCTGATTCAATTGAAGATCTATTCATTTCAGTTAAAGATCTATTTGATTCAATTGAAGATATTTTCGATTCAATTGAAGATTTATGCTAAAATTGAAAAAATCGAATTTGTAACAATTCTCATTAAAATAACTTTTGAATAACCCATCAATGTAATATATCATTGAAGAAGAAGATAACACTAATAAATCTAAATGAAAATATGAAAAACAACAAGACACAGAAAAATAAAAAGGTAAAAAATATAAAGGGGCTCAAACCCAGGATCTCTCGTCTTTCCGGGAGAAGCGCCTTAACCAACTTGGCAATTGAGACCTCTTATTTTTAAGCCATTTTTGTCAAATCTCATATTTCAAATCTCATATTTCAAATTCAGAATTTAAAATATTATCTATGACTAATTTTGATCTATATTTGAATAACTGAATTTCTGTATTAGTGTTCGTTTTTGAAAAAAGAATATAATTTTCCTCGCAGTTGCCAGGCTTAAAAAATGGCAGGTTTCGCTGCCCAGGCAGCCATTCGCTCCAAGTGGACCGATCTAATCGAGTCTTCCAGTATCGATGTGCCGGGAGAGGTTTCCGAGGGAGTCAGATCCGTCGTTGGATGGCTGAAGCAGGCAGGCCTAACCGTATCTTGATGTTGTCCCATCTCTAGATTAAATACGCTGTAATACATGTTAGCTTACACGTCTAAAGTATGCAAGGCACCTCCCTTCCTGCTTTATTTTTTTAAATTGTATGGTTGTCAATTATATAAGAGTTAAGGAGGAAGTTTCTAACACCTAACCTAACCGTATCTTGATGTTGTCCCATCTCTAGATTAAATACACTATAATAAATGTTATATTTTACATTTAAGGCACCTACCATCCTGCTTCATTAAAAAAATATTATTTGTTCCATGACAAAATAGGACAGTGAAAAAACAGAACGAAAAAAAAGAAAAGAAATTAAAGAAAAGGATAAAATTGTAGAATTCCGCTTCATGCTTAATATTTTATTTACATGTATTAAAAATTTAAAAAATGTAAATATTATTTGGTAAAACCTACAGACAAGCCGTCATGTGACTGCTTAAAACTTGTATTAACAATTCTTTTCTTGTATTAATAAATAATTAAAAAAAAAAAATTCAATTGAAGATCTATTCGATTCAATTAAAAATCTATTAGATTCAATTGAAGATCTATTCAATTCAATTAAAGATCTATTCAATTCAGTTAAAGATCTGTTCGATTCAATTGAAGATTTATTCAATTCAATTGAAGATCTATCTGATTCAAGATCTATTCGATTTGATTCGATTGTATATATGCTATCAATTGAACAAAATTAAATAACAGCTCTTCTACCCTAACACAAATTAATTTTTATTTTAGTTTTCATGTTTTATTTTAATTTCGCGAAATACCTTTTAATGAACTAGAAATGGTGTTCCATTATAAATAATTCATTGAACAGAATTTCGAAATTAAACCTAGTAAATTGATAGAAAAATGTGTTTAAAATTGACGGTCCTGAAGAACAATGTCGGATTTGCGATTTTGTAGTTTTGCAATAGAGCTGTTTAAAGATTTGTTTCTGCATTTTCACTGTTTCCGAGATCAAGAATTATAGCATATAAGAAAAATATATTTATTTCATTTCATCCAAAATTTAGACTTTTAAATCAACAAAAGAATTTCATTTAATTTTATCAAAAATTCAGACTTTTATCAACAAAATGAAATTAAAATAAGTCAACAGTGCGATTTTGAATTTTTAGTAGATCTGACGCTGTTCTTTGGGACTGTCGAAATGAATTTTTTTCAAATTGAAGAATGGATCTTTGATTAAATCTCGGAATTTGTAATTTTCTTTAGAATTATTTTTATTGGAAGTTTTTAGATTTTCACGGCCAAAAGTATTTTCGTTATTTGTTTTTGGGGTGTTATGCCGTGTTGCGCTACCTCCTTCTTTAGCCAACATTTCGGACAGCGTTAACAGTGTCCATCATCAGGGCAGATGTGTAATTGTGTTACCGGTCAGTGGGTGAGTGGGCATCACGTTTGGGTCCCACCCGGGCGTTGCGTGTTTGATTCCTCGGCTGGCTAAGTCCTCCATCACAACGCAAGCAACATTTTCGGCTTTCTGTGATGGTAGTAGGAGATTTTCAAACATTGTTGGGTTATTCGTAACCCGGGAATGTTTGTCTTTCTTTTAAAAGAAAAAAAATACATCTCCCTGATGATGGACACTGTAACGCTGTCCGAAACGTTGGCTAAAGAAGGAGGTAGCGCAGCACGGCATAACACCCCAAAAACAAATAACGAAAATTATTTTTATTATTTATTTTGGTTACTTGTGTGGAGGGTGTATTTAAAATCCTATAATAAATAATGTTAGCTACAAGTCAATAGCATCTATGGCACGTTCCTGATTAATAATTTAATTTTATTGTCTTTGTTAGAGATTATGTTAAATTGTTGTGAATGCTAGAGCAGAATGAATCATAATATATCACATCCAGTGGAAAAGTGTCGCAAGTCAAAAAAGTTAATTTTACAGGAAAGCGAAAACAAAAGAGCGAATGATGAACAAGCGGTCCCGTCGATAATACTAGCGACATCTTGCGGAGATTGAGGGATCGATGGGGCGTACATAATCATAATCACTTTACTTTTCAGAGATAAAACGTAGAATAGAAAATTTGACTTATGACACTTTTCTATGGGATGTGCTAATTTTGTATATCTTTGATATTGTTCTCGCCACCGAACAGAAAATCCCTAGAAGTGTGATTTATGCTGCTTTGAAGGCCGTTTGACTCCTAGGCCCGGAGACGAGCCAGGAATTTGAATATTTGTACATGTTTGATCAATTTCAATCAAAGTGAGATAAAATTGACCTTACTTCTGGCATGCAGACACGCCCACATCACACTTCTATCATTTTATCTGTTCGGTGGTTCTTGCACTCAAATTTAGATTAGTTTTATGTGCTTTTACATTTATTTAATTTTTATTGCTGTGGATTATTGTGAGATTACAAATGTCCACGTCAATCCGTTTTATGTAATGTCAATAGTCCCAACTGCTCCCGTCTGGTGCCAGTGAGACTACGGCATCCCCAATTGGGATATGTTGTGAGGCTGAAGGTAGGGGGGGCGAAGGAGGTGGGGAGAGAAAGGTGGGGTCTATTCAAACCAGGTCACCAAACACGGTTAAAGCCATTTCAAGAAACATTTCTTTTCTGAATGGTCTTACACTAGGGCGATAGTGTGAGTGTCTTCCACTCTCGAACGTGCTGCAAATATACTATTTATTATTTTAAATGAATGATTTGCGAATAAACACAAATTATTCAAATAAAATATATTTGACACGCCGGGATTTGAATCCGCTTCCTTCTGATTGCTAATCGAGAGCCTTATCCTTCGATCGCGTAGGCCGTCACGTGACTCCGTAGTCCCACTGGCTCTTGGGCAATATTGATTTATTTATTACACAGGCTAGTCCTTTGGGAGGCGGGATTGGGTACCGCCGCCCCGGGAACCTTTATTGGATAACTAACACCTCTGCCATAGGTCACCCTAAGTGGTTTGCTACTTTTGGTAATTTAGCAGAGGTGCCCGGGTTCATGGGGTGAGGTTTGTCTAGGTCTTGGAGGCGGATGACCAGGACACACTGAACCCCAGATTCCTACCCACCCCTTAAACCCTTTTCCTTCCCAGAACTCTCCTCCCCTTCATTTCATAAAAAAAACCCTCCTTACAGCATCCCCAAAGATGACATAGGCCTTGAAGGAAATTATTTTCCTCAGCGCCTCTTGTGTGGAGCTCATGTAAAAAAAAAGTGCATTATTTACCAATTTCCAATGCAAAATTTACTTAAAAACACCTTTATTAATAAGTTGGTATGGATATCAAAGGGGGCGTTCAAGTATTACGTAATGCAATTTTTGAAGATTTTTTACCCTCCCTCCCCCCCATGTAACGCGCCAGAACGTTTTTCTGTACCCCCCTCGCCCTCTTTAAACGTTACGTAACACCCAAGTGACTATTTTTACCCAAAAGTCACAATTAAGTTGAGCAAAGCACTGGAAAATCTATCTGTATGTAATATTATTATATTTTAGCAGTAAACTTACCTATGTATAATAACTAAGAAGCATTGTTGCTTTCTTCTTCGTGGCCGTCACCTGAACTCTCGTATGACATCATTTATATGTTCCATAAAGTTTTCTTTCTTTTTCCTTTTTTCTTTTGCTGTTTTCCAAATTTCGTTGGCATTTTTTTTGGCGTAGCTGCGCTGGCAAGTCTGCATGATAGCCTTTATAGGCCAAGAACCGCTGATGATGTAAATCTCCCGCTTTTGAGGACATTATGGTACCTACAAACTCACTTTAACAACGCTGACCTAGCGCAGGGAGTGTGGCGAACCCATCGCTCAGGGAGTGGAAACACAAACCTGCAATAGCCATCCCAAGCCAAGGTGTGAGCTACCGTGCTCAGGCTGAATGTCCTGGGGAACAGTGTCAAAAACGGTGCCTCCGAGAAACAAGGTCGCATCTCGGAGTATTTAGACCTTACTCCAACATTCGGGGCTCTGCTGGAGTGGACCTTCTATTTCCCTGGTCACTCGTGGGACAAAAAAATTGGACCATTCGAAAACTAGGGGCCTTTTGGGAACCTAGGAGTGCTGAGGCCACCTCCGTGGACTTTCTTCCTGGGGCCCTTAGGAGGAACCAAGAGGAGAAGCCGTGGAGAGGAGAGCTGAGGCCACCTCCATGAACCCTTCCCTTGTGGGGCCTTCACGGAACCAAGGGGAAGGGCACTCTTCCGGCACGGGGCCTTTGGGGAACCAAGGAGGAGTGGAGAGATGATGTCTTCTTCCCATGTGGGGCCTTCAGGGAACCATGTAGGAGTGAAGAGGAGAAATGAGGCCATCTCCGTGAACTCTTTCTTATGGGGCCTTTAGGGAACCAAGGAGGAGTGAAGAGGAGAGATAAGTCCTCTTCCCTCCTGGGGCCCTCGGGGAGCCAAGGTGGAGTGGGGCTCTTCTCTTGTGGGGCCTTTAGGGAACCAAAGGGAGGTGAACTCTCCGTCGTGGAGCCTTCAGGGAACTAAGGAGTGGAGAGTAAAGATGAAGCCCTCTTCCCTCGTGGGGCCTTCAGGGAACCGCGGAGGAGTGAAGAGGAGAAATGAGACCTGGGAAGACACATTGTCGAACCAGAAGACATAGCTTTATTTCCAATGACAATCCTGGTGAACTTTGTAAAAGGGACTGGATTACTGTCAAAGGAATGAGGTAAAATGGGAGATAGCACAATGGGCCTACGGCCTAAGTGCTCACGGGAACTTTATTTATGTAAACCGTCTCCGCTCTTGAAAAAAAAAAAAAAACAACGCTGACTACAGCAATTTGTATTCATGCGTATTTCATGTTTGAAACACTAACGAATACTGACAACAAAAATGACGTACAATACAATCGAGGGATTCCCCGTAAAACATAAACGAAAAGGGTTACCATCGTGGAAGATTTTAATTCCCTATTTTTTTATTTAAATAAATAAAAACATGTTACGTAACGCGTTGTTCGAACCCCCAATTGCGTTACGTAATACTTGAACGGCCCCAAAGAATTTATTTACAGTTTTACAATTTTTGTATTTGTAAACTGATATATATATTTTTTTTTTTTTTTTATGTTAACTCCACACAGGAGGCCCTGAGGGAAATAATTTCCCGAGTCGTAGAAACGACCCGTTCTCATGTGACTAATGTCAACCGTGTACAAATGTTGAGCGCGTGTTTGGCGTGTTTCCCGACTATGCACCGGTGCCGAGGGGATCAGTGACGCTAGTTCCTCGGAGCATCTTCCATTGTAATACCGGTAGAACAAGGACAGCATTCCCACCTGACGCCTGTGCTCTAAAGATTGCAGTCCATTTGTTAAGTTAGGAGAATCTATCAAACGGACCGCCCGTTTCTGCACAGAGTCGAGGGTTTTTTTCAGGTATTTTGGGACTCCAGACCAGAGGTGGCTGCCAAATTCAACCGTGGGGCGCACTTGCGATTTGTACAGGGTTAGCAGTTGTGTACTATTAAAGTATCTGCGGGCCCTGTACAGTACGCTCAGTTTCTGAGAGGCTAACTTAACTCTGGCCTCGATGGAGCCCCCGTACCTGAGCTGGTCACTTAGAGTTACACCAAGCATATCAATGGAAGGCCTGTTCGGGAGATTGCTTCCGTTGAAGGAGACTAGATTATCATTCCGATCCCTTTTAGACGTAATCAGACATGATTGGGTCTTTGAAACATTAAATTCGACGAGGTTATTCTTACCCCAAGAGAAAACACTCTCGAGGTAACCGTCCATTCTTTGTTTCAAAGTCCTCCGAGCCATTGGGATTTGTGAGCCCTTTGGAGGCTTGTCAAACAAAAAGCTATCATGGACTGTACTGTCATCCGCGTAACAATGAATTGGTGCACATGTCAAGAGGTCATTGATGTGCAACAGAAACAAAGTCGGAGACAGAACCGATCCCTGTGGGACGCCAGCATTTATCGAATGCGAGGAAGAGGTGAAACCATCAGCAACCGCCTGAATCGACCTCTCCCTTAAAAAGTCGGCAATCCACGTACACAAGGAAGCAGGAAGTCCGTAAGAAGGCAGTTTGTTGACAAGCCCTCGGTGCCAAACCCGGTCAAAGGCCTTGGAAATATCCAGTGCAACGGTTTGGGTCTCACCAAAGCGTTCCAGGCACCGCCCCCAAACATGTGTCACATACGCGAGAAGATCACCGCACGAGCGGTTCCGCCGGAATCCATATTGACGGTCGTTAATAATTTTGTTCTTCTCGAGGTATGTGAGTAGTTTGTCGTTGACCACACGTTCCATCACTTTTGACAGAACAGATGTGATCGCTATGGGGCGGTAGTTGGCCGGGTTAGAGCAATAGGGTGGAATGAATAATAATGGAATAGGGTGAATGATCGCTTTTTTCCAACCAGAGGGCACAGACCCAGACTTCAGGGACATTTTGAAAAGCTTCGTCAAAATTGGAGCTATTTCTGCAGCGCACCTCTTCAATACCAGGGCAGGTATTCCGTCAGGCCCACTAGCTTTATTAACATCAAGCCCTCGTAAGACTTGGAGTACATCCCGATGCCGAATCCTCAGCTTTTTCATACGAAAACCGCAGTGAGGAACCGACGGCGGGATAGCACCTTGGTCATCGAGGGTCGAGTTTTCCGCGAACAATATATACAGTATACAGACAAGTAGTTTTATCCTTGATGCATTTAATTGAAAATATGTTTTGTTTCATAGTGCTTCCAAACGAACAAAGTACTAATCTCCATTTCACACCAAATAACTAGGGTGCACAGTTTGCACCGCGCTGTGCAAGCGGGTTCCCTACAGAGCATCGGACCATCCCATATGCAATTTGGGAGGCGGGAATGGGTACCGCTGCCCCGGCTTTATTGGATAACCAACACCTCTGCCGGAGGTCACCCCAAGTGGTTCGCTACGTTTGGTGATTTAGCAGGGGTTCATGGGGTGAGGTTTGTCTAAGTCTTGGAGGCGGATGACCAGGACACACTGAACCCCAGATTCCTACCCACCCCTTAAACCCTTTTCCTTCCCAGAACTCTCCTCCCTTCCTTTCCTTTAAAAAAACCCTCCACACAGCATCCCCAAAGATGACATAGGCCCTGAGGGAAATTATTTTCCTCAAGGCCTCCTGTGTGGAGCTCATGTAAAAAAATGTTTTATACTTTTGTTATTTGGCGGTACATTCTCTCTACACACCACTTCGGGGACACTTAGTTTTATTTTCTGTAAGTAGCCATAAGTAACTGTAAACTTGTAGGTAACTAACTGCATATGCTGGTGGGTCAATTGTCGGGGATAAATTGTCATGGAACCGTCGGGTACTTACCAACCTTGCTCTTTCCTATATCCTACCCCTCCTCACTCCCTTCAACCTCACAATACCCCAATTGAGGATTCCCCAATCCCACAACAGCCTCGGGATAGAAGGAAATAAAAAAATAAAAAAACAAAAAGAATGAATTGTGTTCTTGCTAATGTTGTGAACTCAATGTTATTGACCTTCAGTTGTTTACCAATAAAAGATGAGCCAAGGGAACTCAAAAACTCGCTGTCGTTGTCAATATCTATTTTGATGCCCTTTCCGGTACATCAGTTGTGCCGAATGCCGAATGTCTGTTGTGGCTGCCAAGTTATTCCGTCTGGCATGCCCTCTTTACGCTCGACTTTTTAGGTCAAGTTTAACCATGTTACAATCCCACAACTGTTCTGTTGTATGTCAAAACATGTCAAATTGAGATAATGGACTTGCGAGTTCTGCGTTTTCACTATAAACACTTTTAAGTGAGTAAAATACGAGGAAAATATTTTCCCACAGGGTCTAAAAGGGAGGAAATTCTGGGAAGGAGAATGGTATGAGGGGTGGGTATGGCAGTCCGGAGTGACGCATGAATCCATCTCTCCCACTGTGATTGGAGAAAGTGCGGGTGGAGAGACAAAGGATTTCCCTCAATCGATCTCTCCCGATCTGGCCTGCTACGCAGCTGTACGTACCTCACCCCATAAGCCCGGGCACTTCTGCTAAGTCACCAAACTTAGCGAACCACTTAGGGTAGGCTATGGCAGAGGTGTTGTGAATTCAACAAGAGTCACAACTGCTCCCGATTGTCCGGACAAGTGTGACTATGGCAACCCCAATCGGAGTACGTTATGGGGCTGAAGGGAGTGGGGAAAGGATAAAGATATGGAAGAGGAAGGTTTGGAAGTGCCATGCCGTTCAGATCTGGTCACCAAACACGGCAAAAATCATCTCAGCTACATTTCAATCATTTCGAGCAGTTAAAAGAACGAATTACTCTTCTTCTTCTCAAATCGGTTTCTCGTTGCTGAGGATCGTGATCCCTACTCCAATTACCATGGTGGACAAGGCCCCTCCACTCCTCCTGGTTCTACGCTGCGTGGAGAGTTGCGAACACTGATTTATCAGATGCCAGTAATTCTTGGACACTCCAGCATATTGGTGACTTACCTCTGCTTCTTCCGTCTTCTACTTTGCCAGTAACTATGAGTTTTCCAAGTTGTAGTCCTCAATTTGACGAGAATCCTGGACTCCATTTTTCTCCAGCACCACATTTCGAGGGTGTCTTTCGCTGGCTCTAAGTGTCCATGTTTCTACACCGTACAGAAATGCGGGTTAAATCAATATCCGAACTAGGGCTCTATCAATACATAATAGCAGTTAACCCACTCTGCAGGTTTTCGCTGCTAGGCCCTGCCTGGTGACCATTTATAAATCCAATAGGAACTGGTTCCAAAAATAGCCCGTTCCTCGGATCCACTGTCATCCAGTGTAGCTAGTCACCGAGACAAAGTAACCGAGACAGGCAATGACGTTATAGTAATATATGGCCGCTTGGTACAACTACGCATTACCGTCAATCTTTCCATGTCTGGAGAGATACCACATATTCACCAATTCATAGCAATTATGCCTAGGGGGGACTCGTCCCCATCCGACCTGCTGACGAAAGTGGCGACATTTTGTGACGAATTCTTGAATTCGAAACCGAAGTACAACGGTAGCTTTGTTTGAAATTTCACGTACACAGATGCTATTTGTGGCGCGGCGCGTATGGATTGGCATCAGACATGCACTCGAAGTCGGGTTCTGAAATTCAACCACGCAGACGCAAGCCTATTAATACTATTCGATTTAAGATGAATTGGATCGTCTTAAACCATAGTGAACCAACTCACTTTGCAATTTTTGAGTTAGAGCTTAAAATACGGCTCCAAATCTTAATACTGACTTGACCAATCATAGACAGTTTTTCCTTGAATGGTTCTTGGCAGAGCTAGATCATGATTTGGAGCCGTCATTTCAAGCTCTAACTCAAAAATTGCAAAGTGAGTTAGTTCACTATGGTTTAAGACGAACCAATTGCTTTATCAATAGATGTTTAATAACACATCAATAAGTTTGCAACATATTTATTGATTATCGGCAATTAGAGCTAGGCCAAAGTCAAATAGATTACTTCTTCATTGGTTCACTGACTGGCCTGTAATGTGCTACATATTTAGATTGCCCATTAGTTGGACATTTATTGCTTGACTCACAACACGTATTCCCATGTGACCCCTCCCTAGTTGTAGAGTCACCCTTGGTTAGGTCGTTCTAATGACAAGGTCAATTGCAATATCAGTCTGTTCTGCACGAACCGTGGTTCACAGAGGGGAACCCAAAATCCATTACTTTGCATTTGTAAAGAATGACAGCGAGCTCACTTTGTAGCCACATAAATTATTTTTTTTAATGGCATCACCAGGTACATCGCAGCGCCCGGCGACTTTGATCGACCGGCACGAAAGATCATTCGCTTTCTCGTGTCCCGCTGAGCCGCTCGCTTGCATTCTAGCTATCTTTCTAAATTCCTTTTGATAATTCTTGTCTTGTCGCGTTAGAGTATTCAAATTGTTAATCTTTATTTAATAAACTTAAAGTCTGTGATCTTAAACTGTTTTTATTATATACTCACCGACACACCTTTAGCTCGCATTACCCATTGGTAAATTCGTAAGTATAATAAGGCATAAGTAAAATTTACAAAATTTTAAGAAACCCCCGACCTAAAAAAGAGCTGATGACCTTGAAACGCCTGAACAGATTTTCATAAATTGTAGCTAAGAACCATCTCAATTACGTCAGCTTTCAAACAAAAAAAAACTGCATCATAATCGGTCCATTCATTTAGGAGCTACGATGCCACAGACAGACACACAGACACGTCAAACTTATAACACCGCTCCTTGCGTCGGGGGTTAAAAATTGCCTAAATGATACTGTGACAATTTGTGATTGATAAATCAACTGTTAGCAGACAGATTTCCATTTCTAATTCATAGGTGCACAGATGCAATGTAAGTAAAATAATATAAGGTATATTTGCGGCACGTTCTGGAATGGAAGATACTCTCAGTATCGCTCTGGTGTAGACCACCATTCAGAATTGAAACGTTGCTTGTTTTAACCGTGTTTGATGACCAGAAAGGCTGTTCCTTAAAATTTGTGATAAGAGATTGTTCTCCCGCGAGAAGTGCTGTCAGATTTGTGTGATTTTGTACAGCTTTTAAATGAATAATGTAAGCATGCTTGCAGGAATTCGTGTTTAAAACGACCCAAACTAAAATACGCGACAGTTCACAGCTGAAATTTTGACATCGGCCGATAGAAAAAGCAAATAACAGCCGTAGAAAATCACACAAATCTGACAGCACTTCTCGCGGGAGAATGATCTCTTATCACAAATTTTAGGGAACAGCCTTTCTGATTTTTTTTTTTTTTAATGTAAATACCGCACAAGAGTCGCAACTGCTCCCGTCTGGAGCCAGTGAGGCTATGGCATCCCCAATTGGGGTATGTTGTGAGGCTGAAGGTAGTGAAAAGGGGAAGGAGATAGAGAAGAGGAAGGTGGGGAAGTACCTGGCTATTCAGATCTGGTCATTAAACACTGCTAAAGCCATTTCAAGCATCGTTTCAATTCTTACACCAGGGCGAAATTATAGTATCTTCCACACTGGAACGTGTCGTAAATATACTATATATTATTTTAAATGAATAAATTGTAAAATAACACAAATTAATCAAATAAAACTTATTTGCCACGCCGGGATTCGACCCCGCGACCTTCGGATTGCTAGTCAAGAGCCTTACCGCTAGACTACGCCGGCCGGTAGATCTGAATAGCTACGTACTTCCCCACCTTCCTCTTCCCCACCTTCCTCTTCCCCATCTCCTTCTCCTGACCACTACCTTCAGCCTCACAACACACCCCAATTAGGGATGCCATAGTTTCACTGGCTCCATACTCGAGGCCCGAGGTTTTCTTCGATATAATTATTTTATCATCAACCATGACAGTGTTAAGTTTCCAACATTAAATTCCTTCCATGTACCTCCATCATTATAAGTGGAAAATATTGCTTGTGCAATGCTGGAGTAGGATTTTTAAAAAGTATTGTCGGTTTACTCGTAACCAAAGAATGTTAGTCTTATCTATTTAATTTGCGTTTTTAGCGAGGCTGAAAAAATGAAAAGGGAAGGAGCTGAGGTAGGGGAAGGTTGGGAAGTTTCTGGCTATTCAGATCTGGTCACCAAACATGGCTAAAGCCGTTTCAAACAGGGCGGCCCGGGTTCTTGGGGTGAGGTTTGTCTAGGTCTTGGCAGGCGGGTTGGGAGAGACTGGTTGAGGAAGACCTTTTGATGATAGGTATGTACCTATCCTCTCCAATCGGACTCTCTCGACCCATTGCCTTGCACCACACTTTTAGGGTCGATTCACATATCCGTCACTCCTGGACACATTGACCCCCAGAATCCGACCCACCCCTCATACTTTCTTCCTTTTCATAAAAAGACCCTCCACACAGCATTCCCAAAGATGACGTACGCCGTATGGATTTTTTTCCTGTGTAAAAAAAAGCAACTTTTCAGTTCAGAATGGTGGGGAATTGTGAATGGTGGGGAGTGGTGAATTTGGTGGGGCGATACTGAGAGTATCTCCACTCTGACAGCAAGTGGCCCATTGAGAACATATATGATAAAAATAATAATTAGTCGAGGAATTTGGCATTGAAGTAACCAAGTATGGTTAGAATTAATATTCCAGTTAATTTCTTACTGTATGTTTTTACAAAGGCCATCTGCCGTTGATGCATAAATCATATTGCTTGACAAATTGTATGAACAATGTACATTGTTTTGTAATTTATTCCCTTTGATAATTTCTGATGGCGTCATTATCAATACAAGGAGTGTGATCAGTGGCGACATGTGATTGAAAACTATATATATATATTTTATTTTAATAGAAACATAATATATCATCATTCAGCAACATGACATCTATGTACTTTTTGTACTCCAAATATGTTTTTTAATTAGCTCCACTTAGGAAAATAATTTCCCCCTGTGCCTATGTCATCTTTGGGGATGCTGTGTGGGGGGTATTTTTAAGAAAAGGGAGGAGAAAAGTTTCAGGAAGGAAAATATATTTGAAGGGTAAGTAGGAATCTGGGTATCCGTGTGTCCAGGAGTGACGAATGTGTAAATTCATCCCTCAATCAGTCTGTCCCGATCCGGTCCGCCACGCAGCTGGTGGGCAGGTACATCCGCCGCCAAGACCCAGACAAATCTCACCCCATGATTCTGGGCACCCCAGCTTCCCGGGGCGACGGTGCGCGTATCCACCTTCAAAATTGGAAATGTGTTTCGTTTTTTAAAATAAATTGTCCCGGTTTCCACGAAGAAACATTACAATGAATCGATCTGACACATAAACTAGATCAAAATTTTATTCTGTTAGAATTGCTTTTAAAAATATTTAAGAGCCATTAACCAGCGGCTGAGAATTTAAATTTCGTCGAACGATGATCTTGCGATTGTACCCTTGCAATCGTACAGGGCGGTTCCGATGAAAAAGATAAATTATTCTCCATACCAACATTTTAACATAAAGACTCAATATCGATTTTATTTCATTCCAAATTTGCTTTGATAAATACCCACATTCAAAAATGCTCAAACTCGTGATGATAAAACAATTAAATTACATACTTTTTGTAATTATTTTTTTATCATAAGTATTTATAATTTTTCAATAATGTCTAAGCAAAATAAGAATTAATTTTTTTTAAATGTATTAGTTTGTAAGACTGTAAATAAATAGAAAAACTGAAGTATCTTCGTCACAAAACAAGGTTGCGGATCTTTTTTTTAGTGATTTTATTGGAACTAAAATTAAAATTCCGAAATAATTTATTGATTTATTTTACTGCATGATTATATGATTCGAAATGTATGTTTTATAATACAAAATTTTGTTTGAAAATTTAACAAATCTGCCAACAACCTACTGTAAAACCTTATTGTACTGAAAATAAACATATTTTCTCAAAATTTAAAACATAGCTTCAATAGATAAAATAATAGTCTTTCAAAACCAATTTATAATTTTTTGTGGAAAAGAGTCAATACGTCTAAAAGTTGATTTAAAAATGACGTTTTTCCGGTTTGGTCTGGTTATTCCCTCTTAAGTTTATTTTGTTATTGCTTGAACGCCAATATTGTATTTTTAAACTGCTTGGTATTCCAGTCCCATCACCACTGGGTATGCTCGTGCAGATGTCGTGTGTTCAGTTGTATTGCACGAAATTTAACCTAGATTAATTCTCCATAAAGTTGTCTCCTGCCACTGAACAGAAAATTTGTAGAAGTGCAATCAATGGTTTTGAAAGAAAACGGACTTGATGCCAATTTACATTAAACTTTTCGACTCTGACAAATGACAGTGATTATCAATTCTATTCAAGAAAAAAAAAATTGTAATTTTTATTTATTGAGTTAGTTTATATTAGATTCGTATATCAACTAGTGTGCCCAAGGTAAAGTTATATTTTTAAAGAAAGCATAAAAATATATATTTTTTTAAATACATTCATTCTTTAGACTTTCAGGCATACATTTTTACTCCTCTATACATTAGGCAGTTCTGTGACTGAATTTCTCATATGCGGCAATCTAATTCTAATTTACACTTCTGGTTTTATAACTATGTATATTTTTACTAACAATTTCATCCTTAACCACTGGAGTGACCACTTCGAAATTTGCCTTGATTGCTCGAGATTTCCAGAAGATCATTTTGAAAAATTTTTGCCAACACTAAAAAAATTATACCTTCCAATTTTAACATGGAGACATAAAATCTTATTATAGTGCTTTATAGCCAATGAATTAACCTGTATTTTACCGTTTATCTCATAGTTGAAAGATGTATAAAAAAAATCTAAAAAAATCGTAAAGTTCGCATGAATCCTGCGTGTTTGTTACCTTGAAACTCCGTGAGAGATACTTATTCGAGTCAACATAGAATATTTTCGGTTTCTGTATGTTGCCTGTGGTATACTTGATAATTAAAGGTGCATATCTATGGAAAAAGGACTAAATTTTAACCGTAAATAGCTGATCAGAAATTCTACATTAAAGAAATATTTAAAAACATTATTTTTAACATTGTTCTAAAATAGTCTACGATGTTCGGATTTGCGACATCTATGGTCATAATAGATGAAACATTTCAATAGCTTCGTTTTAAAATAAATAGCTGGCCATAGAAATGTTTTAAATAATTACAATAAATGTTTTATGAATGAAAGAAAAATGTGGTCGAATTTTGGACTGCTATCAATCGCAGAAAAATAAAAGTGGTCCATTTTTCGACCATAATCATCTTTTTTATTGCAATCCAATTTAGCTCTTCTCTCTTTAATTTTTGCATATTTGCCTTTTCTTTCTCTTTTTTTTTGAAAATATGGTATACCTACTTACACAAAATTTAACTAAGTGTCCCGAAGGAGTGTGCAGAGAGGATGTACTGCCAAATAACAAAAGTATAAAACATATTTTCATTCAAAGGAAAAAACTACTTGTCTATATACTTTGTATACCAACCAGCGTATGAGTACAAAAAATCGACACTGCAAATAAATTCAATTGATATCCATACCAGCTTATTATAGGCATTTTTGTAGTCGATTTTAGGTTCGAAATTGGTAAATAATGCACAAAAAATTATAATTTTATAATTATTATAATTTCAGGGGCCAACTGTCAGGTCACATCTTAGTATACAGCTCTGTTTTGTATCATTTCTAGTTTGTTCAAGTTTTCTTTATTGGCCAATTGAATATCAAAATGTACTTATCTCCATGAACCAAATTTTTGGCAAAAGCAAGAAAACTGTATAGCATAAGTATAATAAAGTAAAATTAAATGTTTTGTAAAAATAACTGTAAAATAAAACATTTTAAATGCATATTTGAAATATAAATCTGATAGATAATTAATTGGTTATTTAATATTTAAAAATGGACTTAGATATATTTTGATGTTGAACCATGGATTTAGATACATTTTAAAAGTGAAGTCTTTGGATTTAGTCACATTTTGAAACTCATAAACTGTGTTTGATAAAACTTCTCTGCCAGGGGTGCAAAGAAGAAATTACATAATTTATATATACATTTATATATCTCACAAAAATCACGATCACATCAACTTCGAAACCACACACAAAACATGTGTTTCTTGTAATGGTGACCATTGCACAGAAAGTAGCTCATTGATTGGTTAAAAAACCAATATGGCTGCCAATTCCACGGCCCTTATTGGTTGTTGGAGTTGGTTAAGTTTTGAAAACAAATGGTTTTGGATTTTAGTACGTTTTGAATTTTAAGACGATTTTTAACAAGCTATAACTGAGGGTTAACCATGTTTTGGCACTGAAATAATATTTCAAGCATAGCTATGATCCAAGAGAAGGTGTTGGCATTCAAATCTCAAAAAAAGTCAAAATGGTGGTTAAGTACCTTTTGATTTTCAATTCTTAAATCTAAATGTAGAGCAACTATAGTTTTCAAAATGAGCTCTTTAGTGTTTCTATTTAGATGTTGTATATATTAATTATTAATCAATTTCATCAGAAGTAAGGAAAAATTGAGCTTGCGGACACGGACACGCCCACAACACACTTCTACCGATTTATCTCTTCGCTGTCTCCCACTGACTCGTGTGGGTAGAATTTAGTTTATGCAATTTCATTGTCACTTTCTTGCAAACTGTTTTAAAGGTACAGACAGTATTATTACCCTGAATTTAGGTCAAACTGATCGCATTTGACATGGATAAAATGCCACAGGCAGCTCTTGGCAAAAAAAGAACCAATGATTTAAAGATGTGTAGGAATTTCAAGGGTTCGAATGTTGCTTCCAAAACTGCTTAAGAATTATAGCTTCAGATGCACTTGAAAATAGACTGAAATTACTACAATTGAAATGAGGCAAAATGATGTTTGCAGGAATTGGGTGGTAATATGTGTAGGAAAAACAAGGTACGCAAGGAAAAGGGATAACCAACCACTTACCACTGTATGTCTGCGAAGGGACACACAGCACAACCACAATATAGTTATATAGTTCCACTGCGATACCTCGAGGTAATTATCGCTAAAACAAAACGAACGCTTGACGGCCGGCGTAGTCCAGCGGAAAGGCTCTTGACTACCATTCCGAAGTTCGCGGGATCGAATCCCGGCGTGGCAAATAAATTCTATTTGATTAATTTGTGTTATTTCACAATTTATTCATTTAAAATAATATATAGTATATTTGCGGCACGTTCCAGAGTGGAAGATACTCTCAGTATCACCCTGGTTTAAGACCACCATTCAGAATTGAAACGTTGCTTAAAATGGCTTTAGCTGTGTTTGGTGACCAGATCTGAATAGCCAGGTACTTCCCACCTTCCTCTTCCCCATCTCCTTCCCCTCCCCACTACCTTCAGCCTCACAACACACCCCAATTGGGGATGCCATAGTCTCACTGGCTCCAGACGGGAGCAGTTGGGACTCCTGTGCGGTATTCATATAAAAAAAAAAGAATTAGTAAAAAAATGACGTTATTTTCTTCCAAGAAGATCAAATTCTTTCCTTTTAGTTAAAAACGAGATTGTGTACACGAAATACATGGTTCCAAAACTTCTGTTTTCAAAACAAATGCACTCGAATTTGCACCATGTTTCTTCTCGCTGCAATCACATTCCATAAGGCGGGCTGAAGGGAGATGGCGGCCGCTGTGCGCCGCGAAATAGTAAACGAAGATCGCCGTAGCTGAATACTCCTCGTCTTCTATTTCCCCGATAAACCGTCCGTTACATGCTGCTTGAAGTGTGTTCAGTTTTGCCATTTATTAACCAGATCTGAATAGCCAGCTACTTTCCAATATTTTCCTCCACCTTAGCCACTTCTTTCATTCTCACAACATACACCAAATGAGGCCATAGTTGCACAGGCTCCGGGCAGCACAGTAAAACATAAAATATAATTTTTTAATCACTGAAGGCAATATTAGCGACTCTCAATCAAAAATTTGAAACAGAAAAATTAGAAAAAGATACGGTCAAATCGAGGAATTTAACCCAGGACCATAGCCTTGCCGTGATGATGCTCTAACACCGAGCTAATGGGACCCTATCCCCTTAGGTCATATTTAACTGTATCATACTTCAACTGAGAACCAGCAACATTATCTTCATTTTTTTTTTTTTTTTTAATAAAGAAAGACAAACATTCCCGGGTTACGAATAACCCAACAATGTTTGAAAATCTCCTGCTACCACCACAGGAAGCCGAAAATGTTGCTTGTGTTGTGATGGAGGACTTAGCCAGCCGAAGAATCGAACACGGGACGCCCGGGTGGGACCCAAACGCGATGCCCACTCAACCACTGACTGGTCTTTGGTTTACCTGACGCATATTTTATTGACGCATATCTTTATGTATGATTTCAAGATTCAACTCCCTAAGTGCTACTAGATAGTGTCACCCCGCCAAGGCTAAGGTCCTGGATTCAATTCCTAGATGTGACCATATCTTTTTCTGATATTTTTGTTTCAGATTTTTGATTGAGTGGCTAATATTGTGTTTAGTGATTAAGTATTACAATTTGAGGTTTTACCCATTGATTTAAAAAAAAATAGAGTGTGCAATTCACTCGCGGTAGAAGTGAAACCTTCAGAAATCTAAAGAAGACAAGAGTGGGGAGACTGCAAAGTACCGCATAAAGAGGATACTGATTATACTATCTCATTCTCTCGCAGGCTAAATCCTTTTTTTTTTTAATACTTTGCTGAAACGCGGGTGACAGTACAGTCCATGATAGCTTTTTGTTTGACAAGCCCCCAAAGGGCTCACAAATTCCAACGGCTCGGAGGGCTTTGAAGCGAAGAATAGACGGTTACCTCGAGAGTGTTTTCTCTTGGGGTAAAAATAATCTCGTTGAATTTAATGTTTTTAAGACCCAATCATGTCTGATTACGTCTAAAAGGGATCGAAATGAAAATCTAGTATCCATCAACGGAAGCAATCTTCCGAACATGCCCTCCATTGACATGCTTGGTGTAATTCTAAGTGACAAGCTCAAATATGGGGGCTCCATCGAAGCCAGAGTTAAGTTAGCCTCTCAAAAACTGGGCGTACTGTACAGGGCCCGCAGACACTTTAACGGTACACAACTGCTAACCCTGTACAAATCACAAGTGCGCCCCACGGTTGAATTTGGCAGCCAACTCTGGTCTAGAGCCCCAAAATACCAAAAAAAAAAAACCGATATTATTATTATTGTTATAACTACTAAAATACTTGCAGAACTTGATAATAAAACTATCAAATTTAATTTTAATCAAATAAATAAAAAATTTAAATGGAGTTCTAGGAATTAAACACAAAAACAATTAATCGCTATTTTCCGTTTCACCGAGTTTCAAATCACAACAATGCTAATACTAACTTTTATAAAAATAAATAAAATATTTTTGCAAACACCGTTGCTTGCTTACCTACATACCTACCAAAAGAAAATTCATTGTATAACACCTGAAACGAAGCACTAATATTTAAAAATAAATTACAAATTATGTAAACATATGTCGTTTTGTTCTAGATGCCAAACTGCACGTCAATCAGCTCTCTGCACCTCCGCTAGTCAATTACTCCCAAAATATTTTTAAAATTATTAATTTTGAAAAACGATAATAACTGGCGAGATCAACAAATGTGTTACAGTATCAAAATAACTCAATCTATCAAAGATGAGAGGTTATATTTTGATTTAAAATTAAAACGAAAACTATTTTACATGCCGCAGTAAACCAGATGTCCCTGAACTTTGGAATGAAATTATTACAGTTTTTTTGCCTCAGCAAGTCGACGTTCAAGGTTTGGGCATGCCTTTGTTGGTCATTGCATCACGGATCACAGATTCTCAAACTTTTCCATATTAAATTAGTATAGTAATACGCATCATTATTAATATGCAGTGAAACAACTCGATGAACATGTGCTTATAATGATAATATCATTTCTAATTTTTGTAACAGATAATTAATAATTCTAGGTGGAATTCCATTTTAATATAATTTCCATATATATAAACGTTTTTTAATCATAAATTCTTATTATAAACGATAATATCATTGTTCGGCATTAAACACATTGAATGTTACATAAAAAAAAATTAATGGGAAAAGAGATTACAATACTTAAGTATTATACATACATGGTGTCCGGAAGCTAGTGGTATGTATTTTATTTTTTTAACATTAACACTTCAACACATTATAGAAGACAATAAACGGCTATGGTAGATTTTTTTCAAAGTTGAGCTAAAAATTCCAATTTTTGACTCGATTTACTCGAAAATGAAAGCAAAAATCAAAACACTTATAACATAAAATCGACTCCAAATGTGATGCATATTGTAGTTGATGTTTCCGGAAACCATGTAAATTGCAAAAAAACAAACAAAATCTGATTTCTATGGATGAACACATACTTAGAGAACATTATTGCATATTCGAATAGCATTATAATAACTTTTTTTTTAATTGTCACATTCGACGTATTAACCTCTTGTTTGTCAGCGTATCCTTAAGGATACTATGAAAAAATCTTTTCTCTGAACAAAAACAAATAAATTATTACGAAAATAGATTCATCAGGCGCACGGCGATAATTTAGCTTCGGCTATCGCAAAGTCAAATGCGGAACGATGATATTATATTACATATTATTACAAAACACTTTTTAAATTCTGATCTTAGGTTTTTTTTTTTAAAAACTTGTTACTTGTGTTTTTCTCTTCCATGTTTATATTATTCCCTAGACATCGGGTGTTTATATAGTGATATCTCTTGGTTCCACAAAATGGTATTCAACTCCCCAATTTTACGTATAATTTATATATTACACATCCCGTAGAAAAGTGTTGTAAGTCAAAAAAGTAAATTTTACATTAGAGTAAAAACAAATGAATACTAGCGACATGATTTAACTTAAATACGGTTTTCGTTGGGCATAGATAATCACAATCACTTTACTTTTTAGAGATAAAATGTAAAATAGATAATTTTGACTTGCAACACTTTTCTATGGGATATGCAATATATAGATATTTAAATTCAGCGCTATGGCGAAAAAGCTGTCACTTCATAACGTACTATCAATATAAGCATGTTTCAAACTGGTTTTATTCACAAAATGGGTGCTTTGGAACCTCATTACATAAAAAAAATGTTTATAATTATTACTATAGTAACACTGATCTGGTTTTTTCCATAATATTTACACGCACTATGTGGCCATCTCACTGAAAACCCATTAATAATACTTTCATTCCATGGTTTTGGGTGCTGGTTTACTGTTACTAATAATAATAATGCATCATTTTTAAATATGCATAAAAATTTTATAAATATATATTTTAGTCACTTTGCTAAATTAATTTGCGGATACAATTATTCCACTGGCTTTGGGTATTGGGACTCTTGAGTAAAATTAGTAATCCGGTTGAGATGACGTATTGTTTTTGATAATTTCGCATTGAAGTAGTAAATATTTACCATTCTTTTTTTAAAAATATTATTGATTTTTTTTTTTAAATCTTTATTTTTTCCCATTATATCTGCATACATTTCAAAAGCAATTTTTACATAATTTCTAAATGCAGCAAGATGCAAACGTAAGATACAAGTAATGTAAAAGTTAGCAATAAGTGAATATATATAAGACAAAAGTACGTGATGAGAACCCATTAAGGCACTGCCTGTGCGTGGGTAATGTCATATTACATCAATAAGTACAAGCAAAAAAATCTTAATTTTAAATTAAAGATTTAATTTGAAAAATATTGTAGTAAAAAAATTAAACATAAAATTTTGTTGATTTTTTGTTATAGTCTCAAAAAGTAAATAAAGTTAGTCTTGAAGTTACCGCAGAATTGTGTTGAAAAGATTAGATAAAATTATCTCAGAATAATTTATATAGTGTAGTATCTGTTAATCCCAATGATTAATAACTACTTGAAATGTGTTGAAAAACTCAATAAAATCGAAATTCGTTAAGATTACAAGTTGCTTTATTTACGTTATCGTAAAGTTTACAATGAATATTAACGACCAGATGTCCTTACTCTATCGCTGATGGCGTCTGACCGACTACCAGATGCCTTTGGTTATCATCAGAACTGTTCGCACATTAGATTAATTGTTCTAAAATAATACTTAACTGACATCTGTTGAGATACTGCAAAACTATACTAACGACATCTATCTAATGAAACAAAACTAACTTATACACAATGTAGAGATAATATATATATATATTTTTTAAGGTAAATATTTACCTAATAGGGACACGCTCAATGTGCACTTTTTATTACAAAAACACTTAACATCAGTTAGATAATAATGGGAAGTAAGTATTTCAGTTTCCGGAATTTAAAAATAATGAATTTTAGTAGTTATTTCGTTAAAATTAAAAACGATTATTCGCTTGGCGGCCATTGTCATTGATGTCAAAGTTTTGAAGTTAGTTTTTTTTCTTCTCTTATTTAATCCAAAATATTAACACATGACCCTAAAATAGGTTCTTAGGTTCTTAGTTTGGGTTTAATTAAAAAGGGGAAAAAATTAGCCTAAAAAGCTATTTTAATATTATTTTATCAAAACATGGCCTGAAGAAAAGATTTTAAATTGTCTGTTTTTTTAATGAAATATCTGCTAAAATGCATTATTTTCCAATTCCGGAAACTGAAATACTTACCTCTCATTTTATTTAACTGATATTAAGTGTTTTTGAAATAAAAAGTGCATATTAAGCGTGTCCCTATAAAATTAATACAAAATACATTTTGAGAAACACAGGCAAGCAATTTTCTCAGCATGCTATGTGTGTATTGGTGGTGGGGATTTGAGAAAACTCTTCTGTCTGACAATTCTGACATAGTGACAAGCTAGTTGTGGTCTACGGGACAGGTGTCAACAACTGGGTCAGTTCTGTCACATTATGTGCCATGTTTTTTTTTTTAAATCTTAAATATAAATATTAATATGTTTTAACAATGAAAGTGATGATATTGTGTATTATTAATATAAGTTATTGAAATTTTCAATTATTATTTTCTCTTTTATTTTATTAATTTGTTTTGGTAGGTTACCCTTTTGACCTCTAATGTTTCAGACGGAATAAAGCAAAATTTTTACAGAAAAAGTTTCTCAAAATGCCTTTATTTTGGTGACTGAATGTTAATCTCGTGGAATTTTTGTTTTATTTCATGATAATAATAATAGTTGGATAATTTGTAGAGCGCCGTCTTTGTGAAGAATAACCTAAAGGGCGCTGTTCAATTTATTATGAATTCTTAGGCTCTATCTATCTTTATTATTTATTAATAGATACAGAAACATACTTACCTGGCAGGTTAATCCCGGTAAACACTTAAGAGGCATATAAACGATAGAAATATTTCGATTCCCATGCCATACAAAATTTGAAATCGCGCGTCGTATTTGCACGAGGCAAGTAATCGAAAAAGTGGTTTTTATTTATTTTGTGCATAATTTTATAAAAATGAAAAAAGTTAGAAAATACAAAACCTCAAAAATAGTCTCAGCCGTAAAGGGTATTTTTTAAAAATTGTTTCTTATATTAATTACTTCATAGTTAAGTCATGAAAAAACATTTTTTTTAGTGGTTTACGCTTGTATTTTTTGTTATGTAAATAATAATTTTATTGTAATTCCAATACATAGAAAAGCTAGTAAAAGCTTCAATTTATCCGTAGCATATTTTTTGATGTTTATAATGTAAACCGATTCGTCGTAAAGATGAATCTAAATAGTATCTTCTAAATAGGATTTCAAGTATAGCTTCATCTTAATTAGAAAGCTTATGCTTGTAGTAGATATGACTTTGAGGACATTATATTTAAAACATTGGACACTGTTGGTATTATATTTATAAGAAGATTAATGCCAAAGTTGAGTTTATATTTATTTTAAACTAGCTAAAGTCTCCGGCGATGCCCGGGCTTTACACAGAGTTTTCGAAATCAAATGTAGACAGTGACCTTCCTCTTGTTTTGAAGGTCACATGTGCAAAATTTCATCAACCTCGGCATAAAACTGTTGATTTGCATACAAATCAAATCCCCACCGCCCGCTTGCCAGCCCGCTCATCCACAACATACAGACATTCTGCTTTATATATTATATATTTCAACTAATTTATACAAAACCTTGACAAATTATATACCTAAACCTTCCTCATGAATCGCTCTATCTATTGGTGAAAATTGCATGAAAATCTGTTCAGTAGTTTTTGAGTTTATCGCGAACAGACAGACAGATGCGGCGGAGGACTTTGTTTTATAATATGTAGATAAGACTTGAGAATTTAGGACTCTTAAGACTGGAGAACTTCCATAAAATGACATTTGCAAAGCTTACAAATGAGGCGCTCGGCGGAAGAGTGGCCCAACGCACATCAGCGATAACAGGATAACATCATATTGTTATATATTTTTGCCATGTCTGTGAAGCCATAGTGGCCTAATTTTAGTTTTCACTGATTTCGAAGGATCTTTGAAATGTTTGAAATCGAAATCTTTGAAATTATCAAGTAGTAAGTCAAGAAGCGAGTATACCTGCTACTTGACTCGCCGAATATCGTTCGCATTTCTTTCAAGTAGAGTACATTATTGCCCACCGCCCGTTGCAAGATGACGGTGGATGACGGGCTGCTACAAAGCAAAGTAAATACACTAATTAAACATGTTGTAATGCTTAGAAAAGATGAAATTTTAGGAGAGGTGGAAGAATAAATTAGTAAAATGAAAATAAATAAACTATGGACACGAAAAAAAATTTATAGCAGCATAAATAAATAATTTTAGAGTAGCATCTTCGCTCCAACGCCACAACATTTTCGTGCATTTACAAAAGAACTCTGCTAAAACGGCGGATTCGCGCATGTTAATGCGCAGGGACGCGTGGTGGGGGTCCCTACTCGCCCGAAAAATAGAACGAAATGGATTGAATCTACTAAAGAGCTGACTAACCCACCCTACTAAAATTACGGTGTTCGGACGCGTTTAGTTAGTACTATACTCTCCGCTCGAATAAAATACTCGCCTAATGTGAACAAGCCTCAAGTAATGTCAGGAATCACTGGTTAAAGTAAGTCAAGTATGTCCTGTAACACTTTGTATGTCTGAAGAGCTACTCTATCTTTTGTGTGATTGAGATAGATCTCAGGCGAGATCTCCTGTCAAATTTGTGTGATTTTCTACGGCTGTTATTTGCTTCTTCTGTGGGCCGATGTCAGAATTTCAGCTGTGAGCTGTCACATATTCTAGTTTGGGTTGTTTTAAACACGAATTCCTGCAAGTATGAATGATTATTTATTCATTTAACGGCCGTAGAAAATCACACAAATCTGACAGGAGATCTCGCCCGAGATCTATCTCTGTCTCACAAAAGATAGAGAATAGCTCTTCTGATCAGTACTAATTTGAAAGAAAACAGATACGAGTCGAAAGGGCTTCAGTGCATAAATTAGTGACATCAGTTTTCTTTCAAATCGGTAAAATCACACTTCTCGAGATTTTCTGTTCACTGTTGTGTAAGCATTTGTTTTAAGGGTGGCTCTGGGCCTTAGAATTCATTGTTGCACCACTAATTTTTTTTTTGAAATAGGCAATTCACCCTAAAATGAGTGCTTTTGTACATAACTATATTCTACAAAATGTTAACATTATATTCATTTTTTAAATTGCTTATTCTATCATTATGTTATGTTGTGGATATCACCAATTCATATTAATTATGTAGTTGCTTGATTAGCATGTGTGTTGTGTAATTCAATGACAATTAATCCCCCTACAGTTGACCCCTCCGGTAAACTTATATGCAATATCGTCCCTTAGCTAACAACACCGCATAAGTCATTTTTACCAACTTTACAGGAGACGTAAAAAACGGTGCGGTGTTGAGAGGCCAACCGACTTGCGCGCTGTCACTATTTTTCGAATTACGGCTTCTGATTGACTGAAATCTATATCATGTGACCAATGGTTAGACGCGCAATGAGCAGCTCCATCTAAAGGCATTAAAATGTGAAAACCGCCAATTTTCGACTTGAGCGGTGTTGTAAGCTAAGGGACGATATGCAGTTGCTTTAGGGAAAATATGATATACCAACTTTCATAAAATATAACTAAGTGTCTCCGAAGGGGTATGCAGAGAGCATGCACTGCCAAATAACAAAAGTATATATATATATATAAAAGTATTTTCTTTCAAATGCATCAAGGATAAAACTACTTGTCTATATACTGTGTATACCAGCATATAAGTACTAAAAATTGACACTGTCAATAAATTCGTTGGATATCCATTCCAACTTATTATTAACCACTGGAGCGACAGCGCAATTTAAAACCTTTTTCTCCGATCGCTCGACATTTTTTGGTGATCATTTTGAATATTTTCCGCCCAAATTAAAAAAAATCGTACCTTCGAATTTTAATATGCAGACATACAAACAGATTATAGATCTATATAGCCAATGAATTCACCTATCTTTTATTGATTATAACGTAGGATATATTAAAAAAATATTATAAAATCGTAAACTTCTACTTAAGGCGGCGCTTCCCGGCTCAAAAAGAAGAAGATGGAGAGATATGTAATTACGAATGTTGGACAGTTTGCGCTAATATTTTTAGCGAAAATTGCGAAAATGCTTAATAAAACGTGACTCGTTTAAAATAGAGCAAAAATCTCGTGGAAGGTATCTGAAGTATCATTTAAAGAAACATTGTGAATTTTTTCACAAATATAACTTGTAAAATAATAGAAATAGACTCGTTTTTAATAATTTTCGGAGCATACTTTGCGATTTTTTTCTATCGAGGGAATTTCATATAATTTGCGTTTCGGCGTGAAACGCATCTAGATATTATCTTCAAAGATAACATATATTTTTTTAAGAGCTTAAAAACTTCAAATGTTGAAGGGAGATGTGTAAGAAATCGGTCGAAATTCGGATAGCGGCGGCTTAATTACTCACAAATATGATAAAATTTGCCAAAATTGGCAGCAAAGCAATCCAAGGTATTTTAAATAGTGCCATATTGTGGCAAAAAGCGCTCCAGTGGTTAAAGATATTTTTAAGGTCGATTTTGTTTGAAAGTGGTAAATAATGCTAAAAAATATTATTTTATAATAATTATAATTTCGGGGGGCCAACTGTCGGGGGATCAAGTGTTGGGTCGCCGTATTGTGAAAGCGTGTACAGCAGATTCCCGACTATCTTACCTTGGATTATCCAACCATGGTCAAAATGCAAACAAAGAATATATTGTAAAAATAGACCATAGGTAAAATGATCGGGACACTGTTTTACATAATTTTAGCGGTTCCACGCCAATTCCGAACCAAGTCAACTCAACAACTCTTTGGAAAGTCTTTGAAGCTAAAAAAAATATAATTTTAAAATAGCCGTTAACCCTAACCTAACGTAACCTATTTAACCATTTTTATATTTAAATTTTTTTTTTATTCAATTTTTTTTATCATCCCTCTTTATGACCTTTCCGAGGTGGTTCTCAGTTGGTTTTATTCTGACTTGGCCGGTCACCAATTTTAGCACCAATAAATTATTATATTGTTTTATAAAATATGTTAATATGTATTTGCTGTACATTCTTCAAATTTGTTTTTATATTACTGATTTCTGATAATATTGTATTAGCCCAGCTTTAGTGATGTGAGGTGTGACAAAACCAAACTGTAACATTTTCATCAAATGGTCTTTCAGCGCCATTTTGTTTTTTTTTTTTGATATTTCAAAAGGTCCTCATTAAACGTGTTAAACGTCGATTCCAGGTGCGTTTTAGCTTTCTATCATATTGTTATAAGCTCCAAGCTTAAGAACATGATAGTTGTCCTCTTCTGCTGATCACTAGACATCGGATTATATGCACTAACAATGTGCCAAAATGTGCATGCAAATATGCATTAAAAAAGGTCGAAATATGCATTAAAAAGCCGCAAAATGCCCAAAATATGCACAATAAAAAATCAAAAAACCATTTTTGTTTTCATATATTTTAATTAAAGACGACACAAAAACTGCGAAATATTCTTAAACTAATGCATAGTTTTGGTTGTTAATGCAAATTTTCGAGCGCAACTTTGTGACGTTTGTCGCCCAGTACATCAATTTGTACGCCGAAAACGACCTCTTTACGTCAACTGACGTCATTGGACAAAATTTAAAATTTGGCGCCATTTCGGAGATACCTATTTATGACCTGTGCCGTTGATGTAGGCATTATGTTCTGCATGTATTCAAGACTCGGGTTCTTAAAATAATATTTTAAAATAGCATCTAACTTTTTATGAATATTTACTGATATTGCAATATGCATTAAGATGGCGAGTTCGGTCATTGTTTCCCGTTTTCTACTGATTTAAATATAGAAAGGTTTTTGGTTTCCAATTTTTCTATGGCATCTGGTAACTTGTGGAAACCTGTTAAGATGAGGGCAATATTTTGTTTAATGGATGCGTCTTCAAATACTAGCTTGCTTGACTGAATTGCAATGGCCCCAAAACTGTCAAATCGACCAACTACTTGTTTTACAGCCTCAACATTTTCAGCATAGAATAACATCGCTTTTAGCCAAGTACCCCATTAAGTTATTGAAGGTTCTGGCGAAAATGCTAGATTTGGCAATTGATTTTCTTTGTAAGACTGCACGCGCGACGGTGCTTTTAAAAACACTTTTTTGTAGAGGAAATCAATTTGTTAACATTCCCATACTCTTGCCTTATCTCTTCTGCAAGGCGATGAAACCGATGAGCTAAGCAGGAAATGTGCCGTAAATTTTGAAAAAAAGTTTGTAGGGCTTGGCCAGCTTTCACCATGTATGGCGCAGCATCACGAAATATGCACGATTGGAGAAAAAGGCTAAAATATGCAATAACGTCATAATTAGAGAGATATTTGCATACGCAAATATGCAAATGCATAAAATCCGATGTCTACTGATAACAATTTCAAATGCTGAAACGGACTTAGGGCCAGTTGATTCACAGAATTTTAAACAAGTCATCAAATTTCACTTATGTGAAGCAACTGGTCAATAATGATATAAAACAGAACTTGAATAGAACCTTTACAGAACATGAAAATTAACTTTTAAATTTGTTGAATTATTCAAATTCTGTGGAATAACCCATTCTTAAAATCCCTTTTTGTATTCTTAGGTTCTAATGTTTTTACGGTTACAACGCACCTCTGCGTACTAACACTGTATACTTTCAAAATACGCTACCTCGCTAGTCACGTCAGATTTTTTTACCTCACTAATAAAATGAATTATTAAAAAAAAATAATTGTCTCATGTCAAATGTTTAGGTCATGGTACTAAACAGTCTCAGAAAATAATATTGCTAGATACCAGAATTATTATCAATTAACTTCAATAAATATAAAGAGTTTTTTTAATAGCCAAGTTTTTGTAATAGCCAAGTTTTTATAATAACCAAGTTTTTGTAATGACCAAATTTTAGTAATAGCCAAGTTTTTGTAATAGCCAAGTTTTTATAATAGCCAAGTTTTTGTAATGACAAAATTTTAGTAATAGCCAAGTTTTTGTAATGACCAAATTTTAGTAATAGCCAAGTTTTTGTAATAGCCAAGTTTTTCTAATGACCAAATTTTAGTAATAGCCAAGTTTATGTAATAGAAGATCTGTGATTGCACTCTCTACTAAGTAAAGATTTTAATGGATTTTTGTTGTGTTAGGCATCTTTGGAGGTGCGTCAGGCTGGCAGGCGAGCAGTTTCTTCCCTCGGTGGCAACATGACGCGTGACAAGGTTGTGATTCTCCACTTTAATGATGTGTACAACATTGAACAGGTCACACGTAAGTACAAACATTAAAGTTATTTATTAAATCAATTTATTTTAACGATTCACGGATGATCTCAATCCTTATTGACTTTTGTAATGTCACTTAATCACTCAGGCCTCGAGCCTGTTTTGTCTGAAGGTCAAGATATTTCCGCTTTTCAATAAAATCCAAATAAATGGAATATTTCTGAACGTATCCGGAAGCTAAAAATTGTTTTTGAAAGATGACGAAATAAGCTTTTAAATTTTGCTACTCAAAATAATCTAAATTTTGTAATTCAAATATAAAAAGTTTTAAAAATGGCTCACATTACTTTTTTTTCTAACAAAATTTACTGAATGAAAAAAAAGAAAAACACACATGCAAATTTTTCTATTTTTTTGCATTTAAAAAATATTTTTTAAAATGGATATCAAAAGACACAATGAAGTAATCTAACTTGGGATTGATTAACCACTCCGACCCGTAAGCGTGTTTAAACGATAATATAACAATAGCAGTCAAGTACAATAAGCTTGTTTTCATGCTAATGCGTGTGCTCCCACAGAAATTGTTATAACTCCGTTATTGTTCTAGTGACAACCCTAAAACAAAAAATAGAAGATCCATATTGAATCAAGCCTCACATACCTTTTCAAAGTTATCCATAAAAGTACATAAAAAAGACTTATTTTGTAGAAACAGTTTTCACCCGCCAAATCGCCAATGTGTCTTTAGACATTGTTAATTTTTTATTAAATATTATTGTTTGAAATGGTAAAAAAGCGAGGTGACAAAATTGTTTATTATACATTTATACAATAGAATAAGTGTTTTTTTTACATAATCAGTGATTTTAGTATCGTTTTCACATAAAAACATCACATTTACAGTTTATCAATTCATTTATCGAGTCATTCTTACAATTTTTTTATGTTTCCATTCTAAATTTTAATATTTACAAATTTTAATATTTATTTGTAATATTACAGTTTGAAAGCTTATTTCATAACCTTTCAAAAACAGTTTGTAGTATTCGGCAACATTCAGAAATGTTTTATTTATAGAGCTTAAATTGCGAAGCGGAAATAACACAAAATGTTTATAAATCTGACAGTTCGTTTAGGACAAAAAACTTGCACAATCGCAAAATATCTGAGTGATTAACAAATAAGTGTTTTTCAGATGAACATCAAAGCTAATGAAAAAATGTATTATTTCAGAAACGGAACCAATTGGCGGCGCGGCGAGGTTTTCAACAGCCGTCAAAAGTTTTGCTCACTTAAATCCTCTCGTCCTGTTCAGTGGGGATATTTTCTCTCCCAGCATGCGTAAGTACCACCCAAAAATATTAAATATATAACCTTATTTATCCCCAGCACCAAAATCAGGAACAAAACGTGACGAAAAACAAAACAAGTTGAGAAACAAAAGAACAACGGTTTAGAAAAATTTATTAGTACAAATTATAATTAAATGGTGCTGGAGAAAAATGCTCATAATTCCATGGACATCCAGACTCACAAATAATATATCCATTCTGGAAGGGCTAGGCATCTGTAATAGACTTTCAACTATCTGCCTACAACTTATCTTAAAATACTTTGGACATGTTGCTCACCAAACTGAGGACTACAACTTGGAGAAAATCAAATTGTTTGGCAGAAGAAAGTCACCAATGCGCTGGAGTGACCAAATATCACTGGCGTTCGGTACGTTGTAGAGACGAGTCGTTCGCAAACGAGTCGGCTCAGTAATCCGGATTTTCGTGCTGACCTGTAAGATCCGGTTCCCAAAGACCTTCAAAGATTTCTTCAAATTTTGCAAATTCACTTTGTGGCACCATTTTATTAATGAAATAATTAAAAACACTTTGTTTTTACCACAATAAACTTTATTTTAAAGTCAACATGTTTCAAGAACGATGTTCTCTTCATCAGGACATAAAATGTACTAAAACTAAATGATCGAACATAGAACGGCGTGGGTAGAAATGGAAGTAGTGGGGGAGGAGAAAGGTGAAAAGGGGAGGTGCTTAGAAGATCAACAAGGGGGAGGGGGGAAAGGGGGTACTTAGAAGAACAAAGACAAAAAATTACAATGGAAATATGTTTACGATAGGGTTACTCACAAAATTAATTTGATTGTTAATAATATTTAAATTTCTATTGACATTTTTCCTAATTTCTAATATTTCTAAAAGATCTAATTGAAAACCACTAACATTAGTGTGTAAAATTTTAAAACCAGTATTTATATCAAATGAATGGTTAAATTCAATTGGAGTTTACCAATTGAATTGTAATGACTGCAATCATTTTTACGTAGGTAAAACTCGAAAAAATCTGGAGTTTACCAATTGAATTGTAATGACTGCAATCATTTTTACGTAGGTAAAACTTGCAGAAATTTTGAAACGAGGATTAAGGAACATTTGAGATGTCTAAATAGCAATAATTATTCGGAATTTGCTAACCATCTACGTTTCAACGGGTCTCGCGGCTCGCGAGTCACTACTGATACGGGTTGATTGTCCGTTCACAGATATGCGCTACTCGCAGAAAAGTAAAAGATGAAAGTAAGGTAACATTTAACAGCTCTTCACTGTGAGACTTTTCTGCACGGTGGCGTACCGTTGCTGCTAAGTGTGCATGTAATTACAGCTATACAATAAAATAACATCGGGATTCATGCGTGTAAGCATGCATTTGTGATAGGATGAGTTACATTATGATTATGCCCATTGTTTATATTGTCTCGATTTTTTCAACAAAGATTATTACACCAAAATTTCTTTTCCAAAACTCAACCAAACAAAGGATTTCATGTTTTAATTCTAATAAAGAGGAATGCAGTTAAAAAGGAAACCCCAAAATATTTGGGTTCCCTTTTAATGAAGTAGTAAGGATGGCCGAGGGTGGGGCGGGGGGAGATGGACTATGGTACGACCGGCCATTCAATCGAGTCGGTTCACTGACCCGGATCTTTTCGTTGAACGAGACCTAGTGAAGCGGCTCGTTAAAAAAAAAAATACTGTTTGTTCATTCACGTGGGCTTAAAACATGTTAAATATATAGATAATTCAATTACGAATACACTGATATCTAAATATATGATAAAAATCTAATAAAACAAACACTTTCGCCATTTTAAAATGGCGAAAGTGTTTGTTAAAAAATGTTTGAAACAAACATTTTTTAACATAAAAATAAATAATATTGAATTTTAGATAAAATGGGAAAGTATCGTATCAGCTTCCTAATAATGACACCTGCATCACGGGAAGGTTTGAAAAAATTTAAAAAATTCCATAATATGTCAATTACATATCACTAGAGTGGCTAAAGTTCTTTTATTTTATTCTCGTTTCACTGGCAGTTTTGATAGCTACGAGAGGCTAGCCTTCGATTAGGTTACAATATTTGAAATGAGAATAGTAGTTATTCTTAATAAGTAGATGAGGAAAGTTACAGGTGTACAACCAATTAACATATGTAATTTCCAATCTTTCACAATATTACATCAAACATATATTTTGTTTTCAGTGAGCACATATACCAAAGGAGAACAGATGGTTCCCGTCTTGAATGAAGTTGGAACACATTGTGCCGTATTTGGAAACCATGATTTTGGTAAGCAATTTTGTTATTTCGATATTCTTTTTTTATTTTTTATATCTGCATGGTTGTGTTTGTATGTACAACAAACAAAAAAAGACTGTTACGAGTGACAATCTATTTCACTTTTATCATTCTGAGATATTAAAATAAATCAATACTAGCAGTTAAAAACCCGCTCCGCAGGTTGCTGCTAGGCCCTGCGGGCAGGTTTAGGTTCGGCTTCGCCCAGTTACTGTTTCTGACCGCTTTATAAATCCAATAGGAACTGGCTCCAAAAATAGCATGTTCCTCGGATCCACTGTCATCCAGTGATAGTCACCGAGACAAAGTAACCGAGATAGGCAATGACGAAACATGTAATATATAGCCGCTCGATACAACTAAGTATTACCGTCACTCTTTCCATATTCAGAGGGATATTGCTAGTTCACTAAATCGTAGTACTTATACTTGCCTGGGGCACGTCCACACCAACCTGCCGACGGAAGTAGCGGGTGGAAGTAACATCTTGTGGAGAATTTTTGAATTTAAAACCTGACAATATTTGAAGATTTTGAAGTTATAGGTAACTCGGGAATGTTTGTCTTTCTTTAAATAAAAAAAAAATAAAACTTCTTATTTTCAGACAGAAAAAAACAGACCGGTCAAATGCCGATAGTCTTTTCTTAGTTATGCCGAGTAGTTTTGCTATGTTTGATGACTTAGCAGGGGTGCCTTGGGGTGAGGATTGTCTGGGTCTTGGCAGCCGATGCATCTGTCCATTTACAGTGTGGCGGGCTGGATTTGGAGAGACTCGTTGAATCTCCTTTTTACCTCCCCAGCAGGACTCTCTCAGGAGGGAAGGATTCATACTGTCGCTCTTGGATACACTGACCCCCAGATTCCTACCTATCCCTCATATATTTTCCTTCCAAGAACTTCCTCTTCTTCGTTTCCTTAAAAAGAAACCCACACAGCATCCCCTAAGATTCGTGTGAAGTTTTCAAGATTCGTTTGAAGTTTGTCAAGTTCAAATTGTTGTCAAATAGATCCATATTCTTATCAAGACTATGTAAACGTTGTATTGGGGAGTGCAAGCTATAGTTGGAATAAGATGTGTGTATATAAAATGTTAATGTTTGTCTAGTTGTTCATGTAGGTACAGTAGATTTATTAATTGCAGGAATTCACAACAATCGAATTAGAATGTATTTTGCTGTTGATTACAGACCACGGACTGGAGATCCTGTCCAAGTGGGTGTCGCAGAGCAACTTCCCGTGGCTGATGTCCAACGTGATCGACAACGAGACGGGCCGCCCGCTCGGCGACGGGAAGATCACGCACGTGGTGGACTGGGGCGGCAGGAGGATCGGGCTGCTGGGATTGGTGGAACAGGTGAGATATTATCTCTATGATTGGTAATAAATAAGGTTTTACCGGAGTAAATTCAAAGAAATGTTAACCAGAGTAAAATCCCTAGAAACGTGAGTGTCCCAGAATAAATTAAGAAAAATTTAAGTGTCCCAGGAATTCCCATGATTAGAAATGGTTGTCTCATAGTTAAATACCCATGCCCATTATGGTTGCTTTATTTCCTTTCCAACTGTATGGAGCTTAAGCCATATTTCCTTTCCAACTGTATGGAGCTTAAGCCATATTTCCTTTCCAACTGTATGGAGCTTAAGCCTATTTCCTTTCCAACTGTATGGAGCTTAAGCCATATTTCCTTTCCAACTGTATGGAGCTTAAGCCATATTTCCTTTCCAACTGTATGGAGCTTAAGCCATATTTCCTTTCCAACTGTATGGAGCTTAAGCCATATTTCCTTTCCAACTGTATGGAGCTTAAGCCATATTTCCTTTCCAACTGTATGGAGCTTAAGCCATATTTCCTTTTCAGCTGTATGGCGCTTTAGCCATTTTTCTTTTCCAGCGTCGATATATAAAGTATATTTTGTATTTAATGTTTATTTATATAATTTGCAGGAATGGCTGGAGACCCTGGCCACTATAAATCCCGAAGAAGTGACATTCCTAGACTACGTGCAAGCCGGTACCAAACTTGGAGCGCAACTCAAAGCTGAGGTAAGACTATATTGCACTTTCTATGATAATATATGTATTTATTTTTTATAATTTTTTTTATGTGTTTTTTATGTAGCTATAAAATTTAGACATTTTATATCTAGTGCATTTACTATTTTATAATACTGTCAATATGTATAACTATACGGGATGTATGGACTTGCACTATCCTCTCCACATCCTGGAATAAAAAAAATATTATTATAACAATTAAACATTAAAAAATACCTTCAATACTCATTACAAAAAAATCGGAAGAAAAAATTTGCTCGAGATCAAACAAAAATCTTCTTCAATATATAAAAATGGTTACTGCCTGAACTAGTAGCTAAAATTTAATTGAAAGTATAGCGTGAAAAGTCAGTTTCAAATTGGAAAACAAACATATGGTCTGAAAGAGTTAAACGTGAAAGGTATGTGTTTTCTAAATATCGAACTCTCTAAAAATTATGAACTTTTTGAGTCGAAATGTTTCAGGGACTTTTTTGTTAGCATTTTCATTTTTGATATTAAAACTTTATTATTTATAAAAATCAGTGTTTATTCAAATATATACAAACATATGAAAGATAATAAGCTTTTAACTTTCCAATTTTATGTTTTATTCTTTCTCTTCTTTTCATTTCCTCAATTTTCCCTCTTTTTGTATAAATCATGGTCCATATATATTCACACTTATCCTAATTTGACTGTCCTAAAACGGGAATCATCCTAGTTGGACAGTCAAAACATTTTATAAATAATGTACATAAATGTGTAAATATTTTATTAAATAAAAATGAAATAAATAAATAAATAAATTTTATTAATTTTCTTAAATGATTTTGGTTATTACGACAACTATAAAAATAAGAAATATGTAGCACCTTGAAAATCTATGAGAAATTTAACCGTTGTTGTTGCTGGGTGGAGGGTCTTTTTAGGGAAAGGAAGGAGAGAAAGTTCTGAAAGGGAAAAGGGTATGAGGGGTGGGTAGGAATCTAGGGGCCAATGTGTCTAGGAGTGATAAATGGACATATGAATTCATTCATGATGTTCCGAGAGAGTCCGACTGGAGAGGTCTAGTCTAGGCCTCCCTCAACCGGTGTCTCCCGCTCCGGCCCGCCATGCAGTAGGTGGGCAAATGCATCCACCATCAAAACCTAGACAAACCTCACCCCATGAACCCGAGCACCCCCTGCTAATAAACAAACGTAGTGAACCACTCGAGGTGACCAATGAAAGAGATGTCGGTTATCCAATGGACAGTTTCCGGGGCGGCGGTACCCATACTCACCTCCCAAATTTTATTAATTTGATAAACATAATTTTCACATTACAATATGTATTCGTGTTTGTTTGTATGTCACCATAAATGTGTACGTGTTTATGTTCTAGGGTTGCGATTACGTCATAGCTCTGACGCACATGAGGACTCCAAATGACATGAAACTGGCGGAGCAGTGCGAGGAGATTGACCTCATCCTGGGCGGGCACGACCATGTCTACGAAACCATCCTGGTAAGTAACTACGACATCTCGTCACTTCATTTATTGACTGTTACTTACAATCGCTGGGACTTATGGCCTCTGCCATCTATGGACATAAATGGAAGCTTTTCAAATGTGCATTCACAATAAATAAAGACTGCCATCTAGGAATAAAAATGTAAAATTTTCATAAATATAGGTCAAGTCTCATAAATAACTGTAGAAAAAAAGACGGTGCTGCAATCATTTGATGAATAACTTTAAGGACTGGTTGTTGTACAGAATTTGAATAATTCATCAAATTTCAAAGCTAATTTCAAATTCAAAGTCAAATTCTGGAGTTAACCACTCTGACCCGTAAGCGTGTTTTACGCGACAATATAACAATAGCAGTCAAGTACAATAGGCGTGTTTTCACGCTAACGCATGTGTTCCCACAGAAATTGTTATAACTCCGTTATTGTTCTAGTGACAACCCTAAAACAAAAAGTAGAAGATCCATATTGAATCAAGCTTCACATACCTATTCAAAGTTATCCATAGAAGTACATAAAAAAATACTTATTTTGTAGAAAAAGTTTTCACCTGCCAAATCGCTTACGTGCCGTTAGACTTTGTTAATTTTTTATTAAATATTATTGTATGAAATGCATTTATACAATAGAATAAGCGTTTTTTTTTTTACGTAATCAGTGAATTTAGAACCGTTTTCACATAAAAACATCACGTGAGTCATTTTTACAATTTTTTTATGTTTGCATTCTAAATTTCAATATTTAAAAATGTGAATATTTATTTGTAATATAATAATTTAAAGCTTATGTCATAACCTTTCAAAAACAGTTTTTAGTATTCGGCCACATTCAGAAATGTTTCATTTATAAAGCTTTAATTGCGAAGTGGAAATAACAAAAAGTTTTTATAAAAACTGACAGTTCTTAAATACCTGAGTGGTTAAGCATATCCTCTTTAATTTGTTTAAAATTACTGTCACTTGGTGTTGCCGTAAAATGATGAAAATTTCATTTTCACTTTATTGAATTCCTCCTTTTTTTTTGTCTTCGAAAGAAGTGTCAGAAACCGTGATGTAATTAGCTAAAATTATTGTTTCCCAGCTTAATGGCAAGTACATCATAAAGAGTGGCAGTGACTTCCGCAATCTGTCCAAGATCACCCTGAACTTCGACAAGAACAACCGCGTGGATCTGGACATTGAGGAGATTCAGGTGTCTTCCTCTTACGCCGAGGATCCGGTGCTCAAGGAAAAGCTGGAACATTACTCTTGTTCGTATATAAATATATATTTAGTATTTAATAGTACTCCATACTGTTCCTCTTATTACATTACCTTGTGATTGTATATACTAACCTATCATTATATGCCCCTTATTACATTATATACTGTTCCTATATACTGTTTATTAATACTTTATCACACTTTCTCTTATTTCATCACTTGTATTCATATACAGTGAAACTTTTTTAAGAAGTCTTTCAAGGGACCAGATCTCATCTGTGGCTCGCCGGCCGGTGGGCACAAAAAAATCTTTGCTTTTTTTTTTAAAATGCGATATTAACCCTTATGTGTAAAGAAATTATATGAAGGACAAGATCAGAATCGCTTGCACCAATTTCTTTCATGACGTAACATTTTATTTGATTAATCTAGCTTCTTGAAATAATTTTAAATGAATTTTCTATGGCTTTGCAGGTCACTTTCGGCAGCTGTTAATGGTGAAAATATCGATATTTTACATTTTCAAAATAGTATAAAGGTCATTATTTCTTTGAAAACTCCTTTGAATTATTTTTTTTCTTGTTGGGAAACTCGATGAAACAAAAAAGCGACTCTAAAAAGAGAAAAACACGCACATCTATAGGATATAGCCTGCGAGGGAATGAGATGGAATAATTGATCTCCTCGTTGTGCGGTGCTTCGTAGCCTATCGGATTCTTCTTTGTGCGGTGTTTGTTAGCCTCCCCACTCTTGTCTACTCTAGTTTTCTGAAGGTTTCACTTTTACCGCTTGTGAATTGCACACAATTTTTTTTTCCATAATATGTACTCAATTCTTTCAAGAAATACATACAAATACAGTATTGGATTTAATCACCGATGCTATATTGTATTTGTTCTTTCTTGAAAGAATTGAGTTTTTATACGTGCAAAACTATTTATTCATATTCATATTGCTAATGTACACCCGAAAACAAATAATTCATCTTAATATTTTAAGCATTACTTGTAAAAAGTGTTTCTTACTAAAATAATTAAATTAGCACCATCTATGAATGAGTAGTATAAGTTTTTTTATTTAGAATCGTATGATAGAGTCTTTATGTGCGAAATTTGTATTTACAGCCTTTGTGGAAGGGAAGATGGACGAGGTACTGGGAACGTTCACCGTGCCACTGGAAGGGCGCTTCACGGCCATCCGCACCAGCGAGTCTAATCTCGGAAACTGGATCTGCGACGTGGTGCTGGCGGCCACCAGCGCCGATCTGGTCATCATCAACTCGGGCACCTTCAGGAGCGACCAGGTAACAAACAACACCACCGAACATACTATAATAACTTGCAGTAGTGCTAATGGCGCTAGTTCCTCGAAGCATCTTTCATTGAAATACCGGTAAAACAAGGACAGCATCCCACCCGATACCTGAGCTCTAAAGATTACAATCTTTTTGTTGAGAAAGGAGAATCCGTCAAACTGGCCGCCCGTTTCTGCTCAGAAATGAAGGTTTTTTTTCGGTTATTTTGGGGCTCCAGACCAGAGGTATCGGTCAATTTCAACCATCGGGCGTATTTGCGAGTTGTACAGGGTTAGCAATTGTTAATTATTATCCACAAGCAAATGCTTTTAATGGAAGACCAGTACTACTTTATATGTACCATTTTTGAGATAAACAAATAAAAAAAAAAATAAAATAAAAAAATTAAAGTATGTGCGGGCCGTTTACAGAACGCCCAGCTTCCGAGAGGCTAACTTATCTCTGGCACCGATGGAGCCCCCCCCCGTACCTGAGTTGGTCGCTTACGAGTTACACCAAACCTGGCCAATGTTCTCAAACACCGTTCTTAAGGGACCACTTTAAATGGTTGCCTTTTGGGGACTTAAATTAACTATACAAAAGTGAAACATCTATCATTTTTGAAGGGTCCATAATTTGCTAACAAATAATTGATTCTATGGTAAATTGTTAAGAAATAACTGATTCTATGGTAATTTGTTAAAAAATAACTCATTCCATGGTAATTTGTTAACAAATAATTGATTCTATGGTAAATTGTTAAGAAATAACATTCTATGGTAATTTGTTAACAAATAACTCATTCCATGGTCATTTGAAAACAAATAATTGATTCTATGGTAAATTGTTAAGAAATAACTGATTCTATGGTAATTTGTTATCAAACAGCTGATTCTATGGTAATTTGTTAACAAATAACTGATCCTATGGTAATTTGCTATTGAATGACGGATTCTATGGTAATTTGTTAACAAATAACTGATCCTTTGGTAACTTGTTATTAAACAACGAATCCTATGGTAATTTGTTATCATGATCAAACAACATTGAATCTATTGTAATGTGTTATCAAATAACTCATTTTATGGTAATTTGTTAAAAAATACCTAATTCCATGATAATTGATTCTATGGTAATTTGTTATTAAATAATTGATTCTATAGTAATTGTTTTAAAATAACTGATTTTATGGCATTACAGGTTCACGCGGCGGGAGACTTCACAATGCGCGACCTGTCAAGCATAATCCCCATGCAGGACCCCCTGGTGGTCATTTCCTGCAGCGGAGAGACGGTGTTGGCCGCCCTGGAAAACGGAGTCAGCAACTATCCCAAATTGGAAGGTCGCTTCCCTCAGGTTATAATGTTATAATCATCTATTATCATTGTCCAACATATAATCCCAACAAATCTCCAGTAAGATCTCTGATTTACAAAAGAAAGGTTGGAAAGATTTCTAGGCCGCAGACAGCCAAATCAAATTGATTACCTGCTCAAGAAAGAATGTCGACATGTGAAAATCTTTATCAATTTTAACAGAAGTCTGCGAAAATTGTGCATATCGAGTACAATGAGTAAAGTAATACATATTCAAATTCGTACCCGGGGGATAACAATGGCACAACTCAAAAAACAACTTTTTTCAGGAGAGCAGTTCGAAGATTTCGTTTGAGTGTATTGAATCAGTTTTTTAACCGGTTGAATGCCTCGGTACTTACGGATAGAACTCGAAAATTTCGCGATGTTTTGACTTATGACGTAAATTTTGTGGGTTAATTTTATGCTTTGGTATATAATATTTACCGAAATACGTTCCTTGAACAACAAACTACGCTTACAAACAACTTTACTTGCGTTTATTAGACAAATTGATAGGTTTATCAATCTATTTATGACACGCGACGCTCAAATTTTGACAGCTCGAATTGCGGCAGAAATGCCCATTTCCAAAGTCATAAAAATGTCCAAAGACAATTATTTGAGTGGCTAGGTGTGTTCCTTATATCTGTTACATCAAGAACAAGAATGCCCCAAGCGATTCTGACCTTGTTCTTCATACATTTTCTTTATACATAAGGTTTAAAATCGCATATCAAAAAGTTTTTTTAAAATTTTTTATTCGGCTATAGGGCGCGCACCGGCACGCCAACGGCACGTGACCTGTTAACCAATAAAATTACATTATTTCACAAAAGTTGAAAATCAGTTTATTCATATTTATTAGGTTTAATATTATAATAGTGTTACAATGATCATTGTGTCACTATTTTTGCTTGAATTCGAGTAAAACATTATTATATAAAAAGGCATATTCGCTTTTAAGGTCACAACAACATTTTTTTAAATTTTGCCTTTTTTATCAAAGATAGAATAGATATCCAGGAACATTTCTGCATACTTAGCTCAAAAATGCATTTTTTTGACTTGTGCCACTGTTATCCCTCGGGTGCGAAATGTTTACAATAAAACAAATATTATTTACACATTTCTGTATTTTACATATTAAATATGTCTTAAAAAAAAAATCAGCATAAGGGTTCGGTACACCAGTGAAATATCCTACTAGCGACCCAGAATACATCAATATTTTGTTTATTTCATTACAAGTTTTTCTGCATTATAATTGATTTGGTGGTGTTTATGAGTATTCTGAGTATTGTACCAGATAGAGGGCACTCTTTTACCTGTAACTGCATACTCAACTCAAATATCAATTTTTCAAGACGTCTGATTGACTGGACGATCGATATCTAAATATTAAAATAAATCTAGATGCACGAAAAAAATTCTTGATCTTTCTAAAACGTTCAACACCAGAAAATCATAGGATCTCGCTGGGTGGTTTACCTTTTATCTCTTTTACTTTTGGCCTAAAGCACAATGAACACGACGAACAAACAATTGTTGTTATCTGTTGCGCTGAGCCGAGCTGCGGTTGACGATAGACATACTGACAGAAATAGAGATGGGTAATAAATAGTTCCTGACTAGAACCGCACTGACAGTCTTTCAGATATCTCCAATCTCTATTTCTCTGTCGCGAGAATGAGATTCGAGACGCCCATCCTATAAAACTTAAACTCATTATGGGTGCTGACTGACAGCTCATCGATCAAACGATTGAATCTTTTTTGAATAAGTGACCCGATCATTGATGGTTCGTGATAGAGTAAAAATGATTGGGTCAATGATAATTGATCCAATACTTGTTTGAGGGATGTTTACTTGATACCATAAGGCCTCCATGGTCGAGGGATAATGCTCTCGACTAGCAATCTGAATTCGCGGGCGGGTTCTGATCCCGGCGTGCGCAAATAAATTTTATTTGATTAATATGAGTTATTTCACAATTTTATTAATTTAAAATAATATATTGCATATTTGTGGCGCATTCCAGAATGGATAATACTCTCAGTATTGCCTTAAAATCACCATTCAGAAACGTTGCTTGAAATGGCTTTGGCCATGTCTGGTGACCAGATCTGAATAGCTAGGTACTTTCCCACCTTCCTCTTTTGGATCTATTTTTTTTACATTAACTCCACACAGGAAGCCCTGAGGAAAATAATTTTCCTCAGGGCCTATGTCATCTGGGATGCTGTGTGAAGGGTCTTTTTGAGGAGAGGAAGGAATGAACATTGGTCTTGAAGAGATCCATGTTGTAGGAGGGAGGAAACACAGAGGCCGGCAAATCGTTCCATAGCCGAGCTGTTGAACTCAAGAACGAGTCGAAAAAACGACCCGTTCTCATGTGCAAATGTCAACCGTGTACATATGTTGGGCGCGCGTTTGGCGTGTCTCCCGACTATGCACCGGTGCCGAAGGAATCAATGACGCTAGTCATTCCTTCACCTTCCCCTCCCCACTACCCTCAGCCTCACAATTGATTTAAATTGGGGACACAGTCTCACTGGCTCTAGGCAGGAACAGTTGGAACTCTTGTAAGGTTTCAGATTTAAAAAAAAAATACAAACAACCCAGAACAGTGGCAAATCAACACACTTTTGAAACGTGATATAAAGTCATTAAAAATGATGAAAAAATCTCCCCTTCAAACCTATTTAACCTAGTTTTTTTCATCGCTTTTCATGACTTTATATTATTTTTCCTAAGTGTGTTGATTTGTCACTGTCCTGGTACTGGTTGTCCGGTTACTGGTTAGTTAAGTGTTTATGTGTTTGGTCTCCAGGTGGCAGGCGTGTCGTTCGCCTTCGACCCGTCACAGCCGAGCGGGCGCCGCGTGCACGTGCAGACGGTGCGCGTGGGAGACGAGTACCTTCAGCCGCAGCAGATGTACCGCCTGGCCGTCAAGAAGTACCTCTACCAGGGGAGGGACGGGTACAACATGTTCACCAACTGCCAAGTGCTGGTAATAGACTTGTTATATTTATTTGTAACATTAACCTCTTAAATGCCACTGGAGAAAACTCGAAAATTTCGCGATGTTTTAACTTTGACGTGATATTTTCTGGGTTTATATTATGCTATCTTATGTAATATTTACCCAAACACATTCCTTGAACAACAAACTATCCCGAATAACAACATTACTTGCGTTTATCTGCCGAATTCGTATGTTTACGATCTTTCTTTCAAGAATGATGCAACCGAACTGTCAGATGAAATGCTTCAAAAAAAACTTTGCCAGAAATCCATAAAGAATTCATAGAAATAATTTGGGTTCTGACCTTATCCTTCATACATTTTCTTTATGATTAAGGTTTAAAATCGCATTTCAAAAAATATTTTTAGAGATCAATTTCGTGCGCTGACCGGCGCGCAATCGGCAAGCAACCGGTAAACCCCTCAGGTCTCGATCATATTCTGTCAGTAAGTCAGAATATTTCCGCTTTGCAATAAAACCCAAATAAATGGAATATTTGTGAACACATCCCTATACCAAAAACTGTCTTTGAGAGGTGAGGAAATACGCTTTGAAATTATAGATAGTCTTAGTTAAAAAGATGGATAATTGAATTGCGGTTACTGTTGTACTTAAAACACGTAATAAAAATCAATTAATACAATCACTTTCACCTCATTCTAAGCAAACACACGGCTGACAGTTCAAACGAGAATTTTTTGACAACGACGTGAATAAACATGTTATTTAGATTGTTCTAGTAAATCATTGACGCAAAAGAATAGAGACATCTATTAAAAATGCTTTAACCGCTAGATTGCCGCTCGTGCGCCGGCGCAGGCCAAAATAATCACTAAAAAATAATTTTGTTATGCGATTTTAACCCTTATGTATAAAGAAAACGTATGAAGAAGAAGGTCAGAATCGCTTGGGGCATTCTTGTTCATAAGGTATAAGATACCGTGAACCCACCTAGCGCAGCGATATTTTTTCTTTGGAATTGTTTATGACACGGGCCTAGAATTTTTTCCCGCCTCTCGGCTTTCAGTTGGCGTCTGTCAAGTCTCGCGCCGCGGTCGATGAAATGATCGTAAAACGTATAAATTCATTGAATAAACGCAAGTAATGTTGTTTTTATGCATAGTTTAGTATTCAAGGAATGTGTTTCAGTAAATATTACATAATATAGCATAAAATTAACCTGCAAAATATTACGTAAAAGTCAAAACATCGCAAAATTTTCTCGATTGTTCCCGTGGCATTTGACGAGTTAAAGGATTTTATCAACTGTATTATTTTGTTAGTCTCAGATCGCGAGAGTATTAAAAAATATTACAAAAAAAAATTTAACGCATCTAGGGAAAATTTGCCTAAAACAGGCAGCAAACCAATCCGAGGTATTTTAAATGGTGTTATATTGCGGCAAAAAGCGCTCCAGTGGTTAAAGGTGCAAATTTTACTTATTTTGTGATCAACTTTTAGATTTGAATATAAAGCGCGGTGTTTTATCTTTCTAATATATATCTCGTGTATAATCATATTTTTCACTATGATAGTAAGGGAGGCAATGATTTCTGTGAGACCTGTATGAGTTGTTCCGAAAAGCGAACAAACAAACCTGAGAGGTTAATAGTCTGTTATAGAGCGGTGCTGTGAGGCATTTAGCACAATCTATTTTTGCCAATAAATCGGTGATCTAACGTTAAGAGGGCTAAATGCCTATTCCCATAATAAGTACACAACACATAACAGCTTTTGTAACTTTTTAGTTGGACGATGACATGTGTCCCGAGATCGGCATGGCCGTGCAGAACCACTTCATCGCCATCAACATGCGCACCGGCAAGGCCAAGCACTCCAAGCATCGCCAGTCCCTCATCACCCTCAGCCGGAGGTAAGTCTTTAAACGCCGCATCATTGAGTTAACCTCACTCAAACTTTTAGGAATTCATTTGAATACGCCCATGAATATTTTTATAATGGTAATGCCTAACGATTTTACATAACTCCGGACAAAGGTAATATTTTCGCCATTTCGTAAATGTAAGAATGGCCAATCAGAACCAATGGAAATATTTATTCTTATTACATCCAATCATCGATAGTGAAAATTTGAAATGCTGTAAAGAATAATAAATCCAAAAATGCATTAAATTTGTCATTTTTCTCCATTTTTTTTTCTCTTTTGATAAGCGTTATTGAAATATTTCTTGGAAAATAAGTGCATCTTTGACGTGTTAGAGGATTTTTTTTTTCTGAAAGATTAAAAATATCATTGAAGAAGAAGATAACACTTATAATCTAAATGAAAATATGAAAGAAAACAAGACACAGAAAAACAGAAAAAAACAATGGTCGCAAGTTTTTTGAGTAGTTGCCTATAATATGGAAAAAGAACTAGTTGAAGATAATATTAATGATTCTAAATATTTGAAATATGAGATTGACAAATATGACGGTTTGACAGAAGGTGGCAATAGCGAAATTGGAAAACGCGCCGTCCCGGTTAGACGAGAGGTCTGGGTTCGAGTCCCAGTTGCGACCATTGTTTTTTTTTTTTCTGTTTTTCTGTGTCTTGTTTTCTTTCATATTTTCATTTAGATTATAAGTGTTATCTTCTTCTTCAATGATATATTACGTTGATGGGAATAACCTTCAAAAGTTATAAAAAGAGAGTTTTCTCATAAAAAATTGATTAAAAATAAATTAAATAGAAATTTACAAACAATATTAAGTGTTCTGAAAGGTCTATATATTCTGAGTTATTTTATAATAAAAAAATCGTAATATTATAGATATACAAAAACAGGAGTTATGACTTTGTAAAAATAAAACATAAAATTTTCGCTCTCCTGAACAATTAACATTTTGTCCTTAGTAATTACACATCTACCCCGATGATGGACACTGTAACGCTGTCTGAAACATTGGCTAAAGAAGGAGATAGCGCAACACGGCATAACACCCCAAAAACAAATAACGAAAATAACCTGTCGTTTGTTGGAAGGTCAGCGGCGGCCACAATTTTTTTTTTTTTTTTAAATGCGATTTTAACCCTTATATATAAGAAACTGTATGAAGGACAAAGTCAAAATCGTTTGCGCCAATATCATTCTTGACTTAAAAGTGGTTTCATTAATCCATCTACTTTAGAATATTTTTAAATTAATTTTATATGACTTGGTGGGTCATTTTTTGCAACTGTCAAAGGTGAAAAATCGAAGTTTTACGTTTTCAAATGCCTGTAAAGGTCTTTGTTTATTTGCCAACTCATTTTTATTGTTGGGTATGTATTCAGATTTGTGTAGAAATAATAAAATCAGTTTATATTAGTGTGATTATATTTTTTGACAATTATTTCCAATTAATGGGGATGTGGATTTTTCAATCTTTTGTTTTAGTTAGTTAGCTATTCTGGAAAAACCTCTTATGATATTATCATGTAATATACATGAATAATCAGATATATTATCTGGTAAACAGAAAACAATCGCAAAAAAAGCAATTCCTTTGTTTTTATATAGATGTTTGACCAGAAAGCAGCAAGGTAAAATCCGCGCAGTTTTTTTTAAAACGCCTGGCATTCAACAGGTTAACAACATTTCAAATTTCCGTGATTGATATAATACAATATATTTATTAATAATTATGGAATAATTAATAATTATTTATTGATATAATACAATATATTTATTAATAATAAGAGTGGAAGATACTATCAGTATCGCCCTGGTGTAAGACCACCGTTCAGAATTGAAACGTTGCTTGAAATGGCTTTAGCCGTGTTTAGTGACCAGATCTGAATAGCCAGGTACTTCCCCACCTTCCTCTTCCCTATCTCCTTCCCCTCCCCAATACCTTCAGCCTCACAACATACCCCAAATGGGGATGCCATAGTCTCACTGGCTCCAGACGGGAGCAGTTGGGACTCTTGTGCGGTATTTCATATAAAAAAAAAATAAAAAATCAAAAAGGTACACACGAAATTTAATATTATGGCTTATTCAAAATTTTGCTTTGATGAAGTGATTTTCAGTTTTATTCCATTGTAAGAGATCAAAATTTCAGCTAGAGCAAAAACCAAAAACTTAGGAAATAATTGTATAAATCTCCACTACATCCAGCTGTTGAATAGCTCATCATTCCCAAACTTCTTTCCCTTCTCATCCCTCCCCCGCATTTATTTTTCATCTCACAAATCCCTAATCAACAAAGAAATCAGGATCAATCACATAGTAAACATATTTTTTTTCTTACCCCTAAAATGTAGATACTGTGTGAGTACCTTCATGCCGTACATAAAGTTTTTCTCGTGCAATGCCAACATAACGCCATCTACTGGCACTTTGGAGAAACTGTGTTGCCTAACACGGCGATTGAACCCTCGTCCCCACACCCCTCTCTCCCCTGGACACTTACCAGAATGTTCAGACCCAATCGGTAATAAAACGAAAATGTATTATAGTGAATGTTGTTACTGTTATTTCACTGTTGTAATAACAAACATCACAAGTGTCCCTTTTGACAGCTTTCAAGTCATTTTTGTAATGTTCATAAGTAAACATTTGCAATCCTTGAATGAAAAATTTCATTGCATTTTATGTACAGAAAAATCACTAGTAGAACCTAGTAGTATATCTAGTATATGAACACATTACTATTTTCTAAACACTTGCTAAGCAATATTAATAATTTTTTATAATTTTAGATAATTTCTGTAGCGCCATTTTTGTGAGAAAATCACCTCAAGGGCGCTTTACAAATTCATTTAACCTATTTATATTACAAGTGTCTTATAACTAAGACTGATAATTAAGGACTTACAACTACTAAGACTTATATAACTAGTGACTTATTTTTATAACCAGTAGGTACAGCATTACTCGTGTTTTTTTTTTACATCTAACTTAAAATTAATTATCTACTACTAACATACATATTTACATTATAAACACACATGATTACTGCCTGTGCTGTCAGTGTAAGTTAAAAGTTGCGCATAATTAAGTAAAATCAGGACTGTTGCATAGATAGGTTAAAAATTCATTTTGTTGTGAAAGTACATTTAAAAAGCTTTTGTTTATGTCCATAGATGGCAGTCATCATTTTGTTGTGAATGCACATTTGAAATAATTTATTTTATATCCATAGACACAGCCTGGTGAAGATGCTCGATGGTAGCGAACTGGACGGGCCGCCCCCGCTCCGCCGATCTTCTTCCATAGACACCGCCCCCCTCCTGTCACCCCACGCCGCCCCGCCCGCATCCGGCCACCACAGGTAAACAAACATACTACAATACCACCGATAGCTCCATTGTAACCAACCTCTCATTCACAAAGCACGTAACAGAAAGGCAGTCTACAAACGTCAATGACTAAACAAAATAACTAAAAGAAGAACTTGGCATACCGATCCAAATACATACCGAACATTCAGTCCAAAGGGTTATGCAAAATGGCCTCAAATTCAAATGGTTCCCACGGTTATTATTCAGTTTATACGATAAGAGTTATTTATGTGGTTTTACTCAGTTTATATTTGCAATTTAGAAGGCGGGTATGGGTACCGCTGCCTCGGTAACATTTTTTGGATAACCGACACCTCTGCCATAGGTCACCCAAGTGGTTCGCTACGTTTGGCGACTTAGCATAGGCGCCCCGGGTTCATGGGATGAGGTTTGTCTAGGTCTTGGCGGCGGATGCGTCTGCCCACTTACTGTGTGGCAGGCCGAATCGGGAGAGACTGGTTGAGGGAGACCATTTGGTCACTCCAGCAGAACTCTCTCGACCCATCGCCTTGCACTGTGGTGGGAGGGATGGATTCATATGCCTGTCACTCCTGGACCCACTGACCCCCAGATTCCTACTCCCCCCTCATAGCTTCCTTCCTTTCTTAGGGAAAATATTTTCTTCAGGGCCTCCTCTGTGGAACTATTGTAAAAATCAGAGTGTGCAATTCACATGCGGTAGAAGTGAAACCTTCAGAAAACAAAAGTAGACAAGCGTCGGAAAGCTACGAAGCACTGCACAAAGAGGAGACCGATTATACTATCTCATTCTCTCCCAGACTAAATCCTGTAGATGATTGTGTTTGTCTCTTTTTAGTGTCACTATTTTTCATATCACCGAGCTTCAAATCACAACGGTGCTAAAGAAGTTTTCACTTAAGAAAAAAAAGTAATAAATATTGACCACCATTTTTGTATAACCGTTTGAACAGAATGTTTTGTTGGTATGCCAAATCCTCTCTTAGGTTTTTTATTTTTTTATTTAGTCATTGACATTATATATAACTCACATTTTTCTGTACATTATGCACGGTAGTTTTTAGACATTTTTTTGCACCATATTTTGTGAAACATTTCCCCCAGTTCAAAACAGAATTAAGTGTAATGGTTACAATGGATCTCTCAGCAACAGGACCGTATCTTCCATTGCAAAATGATAAGATTAATTAGTTTGTCCTTTGCCAGAAAATCTTATATCCCTTATAGTCACATTTATTCAATATACACAATTTTACCTGACACCTACCACTGTATGTTGCTAGTCAAACAAAATGTATGGTAAGGCCCGTCTTCTACAGGGATATTGCAAGTATCCGATATTCAACAGTTCAAGTATCTTGGCAACTACCTCCATTCATCTGCGCGGAGATTCCTACACAGGAACACGTTGTCGACATTTTGTAAACTCGTCGGTGATACAAATCTCCCTAAACCAGCCGAACGAGGTTGTAGCCACTCACATCGTCGAGACTTTAACCGGTGGCCTGCCGATTGCGCGCCCGGGACACGCCCTATAGCCGAATTAAAAAAAAAAAAAAACTTTTTGATATGCGATTTTAAACCTTAATGTATAAAGAAAATGTATGAAGGACAAGGTCAAAATCGCTTGGGGCATTCTTGTTATTGACGTAACAGATATAAGAAACACACCTAGCCACTCAAATAATTATCTTTGCACATATCTCTGACTTTCCAAATGACATTTCTCCCGCGATTTCAACTGTCAAACTGTTAGCGCCGGGGGGTCGAAAAAGAAAAAAGATCGATAAACCTATCAATTTGTCAAATAAACGCAAGTAATATTGTTTGTAGGCATAGTTTATTGTTCAGGGAACAATAAACTATGTGAATATAATATTTACCGAAACACATAGTTTATTGTTCAGGGAACAATAAACTATGTGTTTCGGTAAATATTATATAGGATAGCACAAAATAAATCCGCAAAATATTACGTCAAAAGTCAAAACATCGTGAAATTTACCACTTTGCTCCATGGCATTTAAGGGTTTAAACATGGCGTCACTTGTGTCAGACGTTTTGTAACAACGTGTTTGCTGTAGATCAATAAATCTTCCAAACAGGCCTTCCATTGATATGCTTGGTGTAACTCTCACGTACAGGGACTCCATCGAAGCCAGAGTTGTTAAGCCTCTCAGAAGCTGGGCGTATGGTACAGGGCCCGCAGATACTTTAATAGTACACAACTGCTAACACTGTATAAATCGCAAGTACGCCATACGGTTGAATTTAGCAGCCACCTCTAGTGCTCCAAAATAACTAAAGAAGCCCTCGACTCTGTGAAGAAACGGGCAATCCTTTTGGTAGATTCTCCTATTTTTATAAATAGATTGCAATCTTTAAATCACAGGCGTCGGGTGGGAATGCTGTTCTTGTTCTACCAATATTTCAATGGAAGATGCTCTGAAGAACTAGCATCATTGATTGCTTTTTCACCGGTGAACATTCGGGAAATAAGCCAAACTCGTGTCCAACATTTGAATACTGTTCACATTTCGATCCTTTGGAATAAGAAGGTTCCGTCTGTCGGGATAATCTCATGCGATAATGATCTCTAAAATAGGTTACTATACATCCCATTATCGCATGACGTTACCGTGGCAGATGGAATTGTTAATCCAAAGGGACGATTTGTCGTATGCGAACAGTCGTTTCTACAACTCGTTCTTAAGCTCAACAGCTCGGCTGTGGAACGATTTGCCAGCCTCTGTGTTTCCGCCTTCCTACAACATTGGTCTCTTCAAGATTCATATTCACTCCTTCCTCTTCTCAAGAAGACCCTCCTCACAGCATCCCCAAAGATGACACAGGCCTTGAAGGAAATTATTTTTCTTAGGGCTTCCTGTATGGAGTTAATGTATAAAAAATGTTAGGAACAAAACTGTTGTTAGGAACAAAACAGTTGTTAGGAACAAAACTGTTGTTAGGAACAAAACGGTCGTTAGGAGCAAAACAGTTATGATTCTAGTAAAAACGTGTAGTACAGACTGTGCGCGACAAGTTGTTTATGGCGTGAGTACACAACATGAGTTTCGGATGCTTGCTTATCCTTGTGGAAGAAGTGCCTAAATTTCACAACTGGATGGGACCCATTGTCATAATTTATGTTTGTTTTTGAAACAACTCCAGTAAATTTAACAATGCAGCTCTTTCACTCTAACCTAAAATAGATTCTAGTATTGCAAACACATATACATACAGTTCCCTCACTGAACACCCCGCTGAACAGGTAATCTTTAGAAGTGGTCTATGTATACAAATTTGAAAGAAAACTGATTTCGCCAAGTTGCATAATACCTCACAAGAGTCCCAACTGTTTCCACCTGGACCGAGTGAGACTATGGCATCTCCAAGTGGGGTATATTGTGAAGCTGAAGGTAATGGGGAAGAGAAGGAGATGGAAAGAGGAAGGCGGAGAAGAACCGGCTTTTCAAAAGCCATTTCAAGCAATGGTTCAATTCTGAAAGTCGGTCTTACACCAGGGCGATACTAAGAGTATCTTCCACTCTGGAAGGTGTCGGAAATATACTATACATTATTTTAAATGAATCAAATTGTGAAATAACTCAAATTAATCAAATAAAATTTATTTGTACGCCAGTATTTGAATCCGTATCTTCCAGATTGCTAGTCGAGAGCTTTTGCTCAACATTGAAAGACCACCATTCAGAATCTAAATATTTCTTGAAATGGCCTTTGGTGACCAGATCTGAATAGCTATGTACTTCCCCACCTTCATCTTTCCATCTCCTTCCTCGCCCCGCTCCTTTCAGCCTCACGACACACCCCGATTAGAGATACCTTAATCCCGCTTACTCCCCGCGATTGAGGGCAGTTGGGACTCTTGTGAAAAAAATTCAGAAGTAAGGAAAAATTGAGCTTTCTTTGGGCACACTTCTATCGGTTTATCTCTCAGTGTCACGTCCACACCACCCCATAGTCGCTCATCACCTTGCCATTTTGTGTTTGTTTCCCCCAATCAGACACAGTGTCTCCAAGATGGACGGCACACCCCCGTTGCGCCGTTCTTCTTCGGTGGACGTCACCCCGCATCCCCCCCCATCCAGCCAGCCGCTCGGGAACTCTACAAGACATAGGTAATGACGCCGCCATCACTTTGCTGTTGAAATAAAAAAATAAAAAAAGTAACATCACTACAATAAAACTCTCTTATGAGTATATCATTGAAGAAGAAGATAATACAAATAAACTTAAACTAAAATATTTCAAATGCAGAATTAACAATTGTCTTCTATTAATTTTTTCCAATATTTTTGGCCACTACCTGCTTAATACAATGACTGTTTGGTTCTGAAACAGTTTTTTAAAAAACTTGATCCTTATTCCCCAAGTCCTTCCACCGTGTATTCCATTCTCTTCCTCCTTTCCTCAAAGTCTCCACCAGGAAAAGAAGAAGATGTTCTTACCTATGTGTGGAAGATTTGAACAATATTGCTACCCAAGTTTGCATTACCTACTTGTATCAGTTGCTTTTTGATAGTGACATGGGTCACAACTCGCTCCTTCGAAATATCGCAAATAATAGAAAATTCCATTGTTTTATTAACTCAAAGTGTCGTGGTTTGAAACCTGGTGTTTGTGCAAATATATTGTGAAACCAGAATCGATCCTGAACAGCCTTAAGAAGCCGTCAAAGGTAGGAGACTTCCTTTCAAAACCATATCTCCTTTGATCATACTTCAGAACACAATACATGGTCTATTCGTCATAAAAAAGGATTTACAGTTTACATTCTCGTGTCGTGGCATCCGCCGCGACAATGACAAATGTTTGAAAAACTGGTTTGTAACCTAGATAGTGTCTCAGATAAACGTATCTGATGTTAGTAAATGGTACACCTATTGATGTTTTTCTAAAAGTCTAAGGATGCGCTGTTTAAAATAATTTTAACAATTCATAAAATTTTTTAAGTTAATTTTCACGTCCTATTAAAGTTCTGTGATTATTTCAGCTTTGTGAAGTAACTGGCCTATAATGATATAAAAACAGAACTTGAATAGAACTTACACAAAGCTTGAAAATTAATTTTAAAAATTTGATGAATTCAAATTTTTTTAAACAATCCATCCTAAATGAATATTCAATTTTTTTATTAGAATAACTCTATTTTATAATAACTTTTTAAGGTTATTCCCATCAATGTAATATATACTCTTATAAGGTTTTCCAAAAACTTCTAGTGCGGGAAAAATTATATATGCGGAAAAACACTCTCCGTTCGGACTCTCGACCCATCACCTTGTATCGCACTGGGATGGATGGATTCATATGTCCGTCACCTCTGGACATATTGGTCCCAGATTCGTACCCACCCATGTCTTTTTTTCTTCACAACTTCCTTTCCTTTTCTTAAAAATATCCTCCACACAGCATCCCAAAAGATTAAATTGGCTCCAAAGGAAACCAATTGTTTTCCTCAGGGCCTCCTGTGTGGAACTAAGGTAAAAAAATCTTTTAATAATTTTATACCAAAAATGAAATGTGGGATTTTAAAATATTTATGGTCGTTTTCTGATTCATTCACAAAATGCTGATGAAGAAAATTTTTCTATTAAGAGGAACGTATGCGCGGCCCATTTCGGCCAGTTTCATACAAATCTTAAATTTGGATTTAAGATCAAAATACCCAACCAAACTGAAAACTTATTTTTGTAATCAAAAGGTATATCAAATATCTATGTGATGATGTGAGGATGTGAGCTACTTTATTTATTTTTGCTTTAAATTATAAAATATAGGCCATTAAAGATTTTAGAGGCAACTTAGGCAATTATTTGTGACGAACACTAAAATCTTTAATGGCCTATATTTTATAATTGAAAGCAGATATTTGATAAACCTTTTGATTACAAAAATATTTTTTCAGTCTGGTTGGGTAATTTGATTTCAAATCCAAATTTAAGATTTGTATGAAACTGGTCGAAATGGGCCGCGCATACGTTCCCCTTAACCATTGATTTGATATGCGGCCTATCTTGGTATTGGTGAGTTTGTGCGCAGTGTGCGATGTAAACGTTAACTTAACTTATGCATTTGGTGTGTACCAGGTTAACCCGGCGGGCGTCCCTTGACGATCTGGAGCAGCAGTCGTGTCAGCTGACCCCCAAAATCGAGCAGCGGATCATCATCATCAATTCCCCCCAGGTCTTTTTATACCCACTGTTTAGTAGACTCGGTTTATCTGAGGATATTGTTAAATCAGGTATAATGGCTTAATACAAAGGTTTGTGGCTCTGTCCATTTAAAAAAGTTTTATTTTTAATAACTTTAAACCCTGGGATCAAATTTATTTATAACTAGACTTTTAAGACTCTCATTTAGGATTATAGTTATGTCAAAGGCCTTAACGGGTTTGCCGATTGCGCGCCCAGGACGCGCCATAAAAAAAAAAAAAATTTTGAGATGCGATTTTAAACCTTATGTATAAAGAAAATGTATGAAGGACAAGGTCAGAATCGCTTGGGGCATTCTTGTTCTTAAGGTATAAAATACCGTAAACACACCTATCCACTCGGAATAATTTGTATTAAATTCTCTTTAAAAATTTTTAAAATTTAAATTAAAGAAAATTAAATTTGTATGCAGATGAAACTCGACCTACGAAAAATTATTATTAACGCCTACTGTGCCGGGTGTGCGCCGGCGCACATGCCAAAATTTTCAAAATTTTTTATTTTGGAATGCGATTTTAACCTTTATGTATAGAGAAAACGTATGAAGAACAAGGTCAGAATTGCTTGGGGCATTCTTGTTCTTAAGGCATAAAATACCGTGAACAGACCTAGCCACTCGGAATAATTCGTATTAAATTCTCTATGGCGTCCAGGTGTCATTTTTCCCGGTATATGAGCTGTCAAATTAGCTAGCGTCGTTCTCGTGAAAAAGATCATAAAAGATATAAATTCATCGAATTAGCGTAAGTAATGTTGTTTTTATGCATAGTTTATTGTTCAAGGAATGTGTTTCAGTAAATATAATATACGATAGCACAAAACAAACCCACAAAATATTACGTCAAAGTGAAAACATCGCGATTTTACGTTATTTCCTCCTTGGCATTCAACAGGTTTTAAAGGACAAAGTTATTGCAAAATTAAGATAATTTTTTTCATCAATTTTTATTTTATGTCTTCCATTTTTTGCAATCTGTGGTTTGTGCGCATTCTACATTCATACTATAATATATATTTTTTAAATATCATGTTTTAAATGATTTCCAAGGACTCCAGAATTCCAGTCAATTTGGTCGGACCCTCCGTTTACGGCCAATCATATATATAGATATTCAAATCAAACTTTCAATAGTGTTTTTTCTTGTTCAAATGTACCTTTACAAGTAACAAAAGTTTTGTGAACGAAAATAAATTTTGTCTTTGAAAAAAAAACTTGGCTGGACCAGACTCCCCCCTTAATTATTCCAATGGAACTTAAACCTATTGAGCTCAGAGGCTAAAATCCAACATATTTCCAGAGGCACTTAGTCTTGTGCTGATTTGTTAAGTTTTTAAGTCAACATTAGTTATTTAATTAAATGAAGACATTATGAGCGAAACTCAATCGAAAATCTGGAAACAGAAAAATCAGAAAAAGATATTGGCACCTCTGGGACTCGAGTCCCAGAGGTGCCAATATCTTTTTCTGATTTTTCTGTTTCCAGATTTTCGATTGAGTTTCGCTCATAATGTCTTCATTTAATTAAATATTACAGTTTGAGGTTTTACTCATAAAGTTAAAATAATAAATAACAACATTAGTTAATTAAATTGAATTCCTGTTTCCAGAAACTAAACGATCTCCTGGCGCAGCGGAGTCGCTGGGAATCGGACACCATCATTAAGGAAGTGGACGATGAAACATCACCTTAGTCACCAGGACCATTACATCACACCCCCACCACTGTCCCACCACACGACATTATAAACTCAGCCGTCTCCTGGCGTAACGGAGTCGCTGGGAATTGGACACCATCATCAAAGAAGTGGACGATGACACATTGCCTTCATCGCCTGGATTCACATTACGCCACATCTCTACTCCACAACATGACATTACATACTCAGCTGTCATGCGTAAGACACAGCAAGGCGTGCCAAGCACAGGTTGTGTCAACTCCAAAGACGTGTCACATGACATTACGTATATAACAGTATTTGTTATAATTTTTTAACGCTTTTTATTCAGATAAATTCAGGTGACTCATTATCTATTTTAAATGATTATTAATTATGTGTAGAAAACAGCTTTTGTTGCATTTTATCGATACTCAAACGACGATTTAGCCGCAAAGCTAATTTAAAAACAATATTTACAAAATATAAGTATTCTGCCGTACGTTAGTTACTCTTAAGCAGGAATATTTAGGTTTGAAACGATTCTTTCTCGTTCGGAATGCAATATTCTTTAAACCTATTAGTATTAAAGTACCGATCTATCGGCGCACCTAGACTACGCTAAAAACCTCACAGCGCCGATGATCTGTCATCATATAAAAGACAACGACATTGGAAACACCATGGAACAAGGAAAATTCATAAGAAGAACCTTTTTTCATCAAATTTAATTCATTTGTGACACCCTTCGGCCCTGATTTGCAAAAATTTACATGTGACAAAGTAATCAAATAGGCATTCAGCGCCATTTTGTTTTTTTTTAACAGTTGAAAGTTTCCTGTTAAATGCCGATTCTAAGTAGGTTTCGGCTTTTGAATAAATTGTGATCAGCAGAAGAGGACAACTATCACATTGTTAAGCTTGTCAGCTTTTTACGATTTGATAGAAAGCTGAAACGCACCTAAAATTAGCGTTTAACGGGAACCTTGTAACGCCTACTAGGTGTGCGCGGGCGCCAAAATTTTTTAATTTGCGATTTTAACCCTTATGTATAAAGAAAACGTATAAAGAACAAGATCAGAATCGCTTGGGGCATTCTTGTTCTTGACGTATGAGACACCGTAAACACACCTAGCCACTCGGAATAATTTGTATTAAATTCTCTATGGCGTCCGGGTGTCATTTTTCCCAGTATTTGAGCTGTCAAATTAGTTAGCGTCGTTCACATGAAAAAGATCGTTAAACCTACAAATTCATCAAATAAACGCAAGTAATGTCGTTTTTATGCATAGTTTATTGTTCAAGGAATGTGTTTCAGTAAATATAATATACGATAGCACAAAATATTACGTCAAAGTCAAACTTTGCGATTTTACGTCGTTTCTTCCCTGGCATTTAACAGCTTAAATCTTTTAACCAAAAAACAAGATGGCCATTTGATGACAACGTTCTGCAAAAAACAAATGGGTCTTAGATGTTTTAGCTGAAAAATGGCTGAGACGAAACGGGTTAAAGAATGTTGGTAAAAGTCCTGTTATAGTTTTCCCTGTCGTCAGCCAATTGGAAAAACTTGAATATTATACATTTCCACTGATGGAAGCTCCCTAGCTGTAAAACTAAACTTAGTTATCCACCCCTTCGTTAATATAGCACTTATTGTTTCGTAGCACTAGTGCTATGTCTTTTTGTCTTCTAGTTAAGTTCCCTTTTACACCTCTGCTCATTTGTGACTTGCTGAGGATCGTGATCTCCAATAAATGAACCAGAAGTGTGATTCTATATCTTTTGTGTTATCTTTTGCATTAACCGGTTGCTTGCCGAGTACGCGCTGCCAAATTAAACTCTAAAAAATATTTTTTGAAATTTAACTATAAAGAAAACGTATGAAAGATAAGGTCAGAATCGCTTGGGGCATTCTTGTTCATAAGGTATAAGATATCATGTACCCACCTAGCACAGCGGAATAATTTCTGTGGAATTGTTTATGATCTCCGGCCAAGATTTTTTCCCGCCTTTGAGCTGTCAGATTGGCTTGCGTCACTCTCGCGCCGTTCTCGTGAAAAGATCGTAAAACGTATAAATTCATCAAATAAACGCAAGTAATGTTGTTTTTAGGCATAGTTTATTGTTCAAAGAATGTGTAAATATTACATAAGATAGCATAAAATAAACCCAAAATATTACGTAAAAGTCAAAACATTGCGAAATTTACCCGTTAAGAGTCAGTGTCTTAACAAAAGCGCAGTATTTAGCTTGATATGGAATACCGCATTTAAGAAAACTATCAAAATGTGTCATATATGGCCGATTTAACATGCGTTATACTGTTGCAAAAGAAACAAATTCACCCTTCTGGCCCCTCCAACCGTCACGTCCTCACGGTCCTACACACCTACCGACGTTCCAGACGTCCGGGATATTGAATCAGTTCACTGTCCATGATATATTAAGCAATCTCCTAGATAGCCACATTTATAAAGCTTCGCTCTTATTCATCGAGCTTGCTACAATGTCCAAAATTTGCTAGCGTACAAAAAAATCGTAACACAATGTAGTGAATATTAGTTGTTCAAGACAGATTGATTAACATTGTCCGGATAATTTGACGAGACATTTTATGTATAATTCTTGAGTCCTTATTGTAATATAGTTGTAACATGATCGAGCTCATGCTAGTAGCTTAAGATACTGACGTGAGTCACACGACAGTTGATCGGTATCTTTTTCAGATAATTAGACGAGATAATGAGCGCTTTTATTATTACCGTGACGATCCACGGTACCGTGAACGCAATAAAAAAGCATAAAACGTGCATTCTTTATCCTAATAATGCTGCAGCTCTTTCTTACACATTAAGTAATGGTACGCAATAATATGTGTCTCTGTTTCCTCCAAAGTACTACTTTTTTCCTTTGGAAGAAACATATATCTTACTACGGCTCAGCTACGGCGACGGGAATTGCGTTCCATTTTCTTTATACGTGTGAGGGAGATGTATGATAATGATTGCATGTTTATTTTTTGGGGTTGCAGACCATTTGTCTCATTTTGGACTGTTGTTATTTAGTGTGTAAGAAAGAGCTGCAGCATTATATGTTTAAGAACAAAATCAAAACCACCAGCGCATTGACGTTTGGCATTTTTAAATTTTTGGAATTCACTCACACTTCAATATTATCCTTGACACTATATTTCATACTTTCAAAATTATTGTTACGGCTAGTAATTGTAGGGTCTACAGAGATATCACGATGAGGTGTTCTTATTGTGTGTTTCCAATTTGGGAGGCGGGAATGGGTACCGCCGCCCCGGGAACCTTTATTGGATAACCAACACCTCTGCCATAGGTCACCTTAAGTGGTTCGCTACGTTTGGTGATTTAGCAGGGGTGCCCGGGTTCACCGGGTGAGGTTTGTCTAGGTCTTGGAGGCGGATGACCAGAACACAATGAACCCCAGATTCCTACCCACCCCTTAAACCCTTTTCCTTCTCAGAACTCTCCTCTCCTTCCTTTCCTCCACACAGCATCCCCAATGATGAAATAGGCCCTGAGGGAAATTATTTTCCTCAGGGCCTCCTGTGTGGAGCTCATGTAAAAAAAAAAAAAAAAGTGTGTAAGAGAGATGCAAGAAAACAATTACTTATTTCTTTGGAGGAAACAGACCTACGTACATTGTGTATCTCATCTTTTGAAAGAGCTACAGGATTATAATGATAAGGAACCTATGTTTATTGCCTTTTTTGTGCCGTCATGGTGCCTTAACCGTGGATCGTCACGGTAAAATAAAAGCGCTCATTCTTTGTATAATTTAAGTCTTATTTTAGTGTAATCGTAACGTGACCAGGGCTGGCCCCGGAATAGCTGGCTGATACGTGTTAGAAAATATGTTGACATGAAAGAAACGAACGGGTTTTTAAACTAACGTAAACTTATTTTATAGTTTTTACTGTTATAATTTCGAATTCACGAATTTCACACGGGATTGCATTTAGTAACCTAGTTTTAATGTATCATTATTTTATTTTAAAGCGTTTATTATGACGCAGCGATATTCATAATCTGATAATAGATTTCTTCCTTAATTTAGATTATATAATATGTTAATTGACATCCAGAGCTCTTTATTCTGAATTCTGAATACAAATGACACCAATTAGTATTACAATTATTTACAATTAAGTTCTACCTTTTGAATGGACTGGTTTCACAGTGCTACGGACATCTACAGACCAGATCAGAAGTTCTTAGGTGTTTCAATTATGATGCTAGTTTCCAGTTTTTAAAATGTTACCCTTTATATTTGACTATTCTTTGTGGTGTTGTAAATACCAATATGTACTGATGTTTTTTTTTAATTTTTCTTTGCTCTCCTTTCATTTTAACAAATCCGTAACTCCAGAACTAAAGTCTCAAAGATTGTGTGGTATTACTCAAATTTGACAAGGTGAAGATGTCTAAAATTATGTCTTATATGTCAAATGTAACCTTCAACTGACAATATTCTTGTCACATCACTTTTGATTGAAACCTTGATTTGGCACTGTATCACCAATGACTAGGGACCTGAAAATTTCGCATTATTTTCGGAAAAAGTTGTGTTATTTTTTTTTAAGTGCACTCTTGTCTACTTTAGTTTTCTGAAGGTTTCACTTCTACCGCGTGTGAATTGCACATTCTGATTTTTTTAAACTTTAATTCTTTTGAATAAATTTTTTTTAAATTTTGAATACCTCACTAGAGTCCCAACTGCTTCCAAACATCTACAGCCAGTGAGACTATGGCATCCCCAATTGGGGTATGTTGTGAGGCTGAAGGTAGTGGGGAAGAGAAGGGTAAGAAAGCACCTGGCTATTAAGATCTGGTCACCAAACATGGCTACAGCAATTTCAATTCTGAACGGTGGTCTTTCACCAGAGCGCTACTGAGAGTATCTTCCACTTTGGAACATGTCGCAAATATACTTTTTTTAAATGGAAAATTTTCAGGTCTCTTCCCAATGACTTATTGATTATTGATCTTTCTAGAAGAAGATGTCAATGACTCGTCGATTGTTAGATTTTTGATCTTTCTGGTGAGAAAGATAAGCAAAATTAAACAGACTAGTTTGTATTCAGAACTCGTTGCTTGCCGAGTACGTGCCGGCGCACGCCAAATTAAACTCTGAAAAATATTTTTTGAAATGCGATTTTAAACCTTAATTATAAAGAAAACGTATGAAGGATAAGGTCAGAATTGCTTGGGGTATTCTTGTTCTTAAGTTATAGAATGCTTTGAACACATCTATGGAACCCGAATAATTTATATGAATTCTTTATGGATCTCTGGCCGAGTTTTTTTTGGAGCATTTCAGCTGTCAGTTCGGTTGCATCATTCTCTTAAAAAAGATCGTGAACATATGAATTCTTCAAATAAACGCAAGTAATGTTGTTTTTAGGCATAGTTTATTGTTCAAGGAATGTGTTTCGGTAAATATTACATAAGATGGCATAAAATAAACCCACAAAATATTACGTCAAAGTCAAAACATCACGAAATTTACAAGTTTCCTCCAGTGGCACGGGACGAGTTTTATAGCCCCTGCAAGAATGAATATGTTTAAAAATGAAATGTTTATATTTTTACGAATGTTTGCTGTTTGATAACTCTGCAATATTAATGTTGTTTAATGTTCTCGTAAAATATATATATTACGTATGGATTGTGAATGTCCTAAACGAAGCTATCTGTGTAAAAATAATAAGTGTGTATATATATATTACGTGATAGGAAGCTTGGGCCAGAGGGTCTTGTAATAAAATTGACAATTTGTCAGCTGAGCATGTACTCGTTCGAGGGTAATCCCAAAAGTAAAGTCCCCGAAGCACTGGGGAAGCAGGGAAAATTTTCATGCGGCTGTTGGCAACACTGTCGTGTTTCTTGCTTCCCCCACTCCCAAACAATGGTACGCCGTATGCAATGGAGTTCCCGCCGTGTGTTACCGCTAAGTGCAAAGTTTGCACAGTTATTCGGTTTTCGAACGCAAAAGGTTGAGCCGATTGAAATTTATGTAAAAAACGCTCGCGAGTGGTGTAGGAAGTTTGCAGCTGGTCATACTGAAATTCACGGCGAAGAAAAAAGCGGCAGACAATCATTCTGGATGATCTCTGAATTTTGGTTTTGAGGTTTCTACTAAAATCATTCGTAGGATTTTGGTAGAAAAGTTGAAATATATAGATGGGTCCCTCGTAGTGCTCTTGGTAGACCACTAACGGTTATCAGCAACGACAACAAAGTGAAAGATAAGATTCAATGCTTCCTCGTTGACACGGCTGCGAGCTAGTATGACTTGGATATAATAGCACATTGCCACAGCGCTTACAAAAATGCATCGACCGAAATGACGAGATAAATTCAATTTTTTCACTAGAACAACTCTCATAATAAATTTTGAAGGTTATTCCCAACAATGTAATGTATATCATTGAAGAAGAAGATAATACTAATAAATTTAAATGAAAATATGAAAAATAACAAGATAAATAAAAAGCTAACAGTCGCAACTAATAAAGAAATTGAATGTTCATTTAGACTTTTAGAAAAGGGTCAATAGGTGTCTCTTATAAATAAAATCGGATATATTTATCCGAGACACTATCTAGGTTACAAACCAGTTTGTTGAATATTTGTCATCGTTTAACCTCTGGTTTGCCGATTGCGCGCCCAGGACGCGCCATAAAAAAAATAAAAAAATTTTGAGATGCGATTTTAAACCTTATGTACAAAAGAAAATGTATGAAGGACAAGGTCAGAATCGCTTGGTGCATTCTTGTTCTTGACGTAACAGATATAAGGAACACACCTAGCCTCTCAAATAATCATCTTTGCACATATCTATGACTTTCGAAATAACATTTCTGCCGCGATTTGAGCTGTCAAATTTTGAGCGTCGCATGTCATGAAAAGATCGATAAAACTATCAATTTGTCAAATAAACGCAAGTAATATTATTTGTAAGCATAGTCTATTGTTCAGGGAACGTGTTTCGGTAAATATTATATACGATAGCATAAAATAAATCCGCAAACATCAAAGTCAAAACATCGCGAAATTTTCGAGTTTCTTCCCTGGCATTTAAGAGGTTAACCCATTGGCCACAAACCCCGGCAGCCTGCCGGGTGTGCAACTCAGGTACTTACCCACAAAGCCGCCGGGCTAGAGTAGGTCCGCCAAAAAACGGTAAACCAGCACGACAGTGACTTTTTCGAAAAAAAATTTAAATTCTAATTGCTCCGTAGGTAGTAAATCTTTCATTTCGTAGAATACGCAATAATATGTTTCTTATATTTTTTCCTTGATATTTGTGTTATAAGCTTTGTTTGCAGCCAGCCGCCATTTCATTTCTTCAAAATTGCGAGTGGTTCTAAGCTTTTGGCAGTGACCAGTGCACTGCACGTCCCTGATGGCTTTGAGAACTATCGTACCAAATTATTTTATTAGTTATTAATATACATGTATGTACAAAACCAAAAAAAATATTGTTCAATTTATGAATATTATGTTTTTTTTTACCTTTACGAATAAAAATGTGAAAAAAAACTCACGAAAAAAAAGAAGGTTATATTTTTATCCTTATTTACACATATTTTATTATTTTTTTTAATTTTATTTTTTTATGTTTTTCTTTATCTTAATCTAATATGTAAACAAATTTAAAGAAATTAATTCATTTGAATATATGGTTCAAAAGTTACAATAGATTTAGTATATAAAGGCAGGTTTTCAATTTTTGGTACAAGATTAATTCAGTGGTGAAGGCCAATTTTTTAGCTCATTAATTCTGTGGCCAATGGGTTAAAATAAGAGGTCTCAATGGTTGAGTTGGTTAAGATGCTTATCCTGATAAGATGAGAAATCTTGGGTTGGAGTCCCAGTTGCGACTGTTACCTTTTTATTTTTCTGTGTCATGTTCTTTTTCGTATTTTCGTTTAGATTTATTGGTATTATCTTCTTCTTCAGTGATATGAAATAGATTTTTACATCTTTTATAGTTCAAACTATAAAATACTAGCTGTTCCCCGACATGCATTGCAATGCCATTCAAAGAAATAAATTGATTATCCCTGCATGTCCTTTCCCTTCTACCCTCCCCGCCTTCCCCCTCTCTCGTCTCTTCCCTCTCTGCGAACCCCACCTCCCCCATTCCCATTCCCCTAAAATATGAAATACACACATTATAATTTATACAAATTTCATAACGCCAGAGCTTACCATTATATGTAGCCTATATGTTATTCTGATGTATGAGCTTTATTATTGTAAAGTTTCATTAAAATCCATTCAGTAGTTTTTGCGTGAAAGAGTAAACAAATACACGTATATTCATGCAAACTTTCGCGTTTATAATATTAGTAAGACATAAAAATTATAAAAAAATAAATGTTTCTTTATATTATTTTTAAAAAATGGGGGCTTTGCTTTTGGGACTTCATTCGTATTATGTATGTATTAAGAAATCATTTTGTTATATCCTTAATGTATGTTGTTAAGCTTAAAGCTTTTTGAAATGTGAGATATTTATTTGGTATTGTTGGCTTGAAAAGCATATTGTTTAAGTTAGATACAATTATTTTTTTTTGCCTAATTTAGCAAAAATCTATGTGTGCCATATAAAATTACTTTGAGCCATCCAAACACTATCTAAAAATATTTAGTTTTGAAGAGTTTTATTTCACATGTATATTTGTTACTTAATTTGTATTTTTCTGCTACCGGTTTCGACACATCCGTGCCATTCACTAGCAATCTTAAAACTAAGTGACAAAAGCAAGTTAAAGTTAAAAAATTAAGTAACAAATGTACATGTGAAATAAAAGTCCTCAAAATAAAATTTATAGAATTTGCTACATAATTAATGCCCAAGAAATCAAAAAATTTATTTTCTACATCTTTTAGTCATTCCGTCTCTGAAAACACTGTCTTAACCCCCTAAGGCCTCTGACATATTTACCGTTATATTTCAAGATGCTGTCAGAAGGTCGGAGAATTTGTGTATATTTCCGCTTTGCAATAAAATCCAAATAGTTGTAATATTTCTGAATGTATCTGAAAACTAAAAACTGTTTTTGAAAGGTGATGAATTACGCTTTCAAATTTTATTATTAGAAATAAAACCTACATATTAGAAATATTAAAATTTTAATTGCAAACATCAAAAAGCTTTAAAAATGCCTCACATTACGTTTTTCATCAAAACATTGAACTAACATTATTAAAAATGAAAAAAAAAAACGTATAAATATATCTCATAAATATTGAGATGACCTCATTTTTTTGTCATTTCTTTCAAAAATGCACACAGTTTCATAAATTTTCTCAAATTGCGGTCGGAACCTTTGGTTTGAGGTGTATATTTTGATTCTTATAATATGAAGCGGGGTGTTTTCTCTTTCTAACACCCTTTAGATCACATTTCTCACTCTGACGGTAAGAGAGTTACAACGATTTCTATGAGATGTTCCCAAAACTGAACAAATTAGCCTGAGGGGTTAACTCATTTCAAGCATTATTGTACATAGTACCTATCATCTTTGTAAAATCTCAAATTTTTTTTAGCATAATTAATTATATATTAATAATTAATGAATAATTGTGACGAGCTTCTGCAAATCCGCTGCGGGTAAATGCCTCATTGTGACGCTTCATAAATTATATGATATTGTTAAGTACCTCCATTAAATTTACCAAACAAAAATTATATTTTTGAGATTTGGAAAATGTGTACCAAATATTTTAGAAAGTTTTAAATATACTTTTAGCTTTTTTATATTTGCTCATTCTAACAGTATTAAATTTAACAATAAAGGATTTTTATTTCTAATAAAACTAATTTATTCAAACTGCTGCTCTTCCGAATTGAGAAACCGTAATAAAACGTAACAAAAATAATCAAGAAATTTAAAGTCCTTTTTTCATACAGAAATCGAATAATTGGCAACGCCAATATGCATTTCTTTTTATATTCTTACAATTAGAGTTAATGCAACCAACACATATTAAAATTGTGTGTTTTGTTGCATATTTATACACCCAGTAACACCTGGGAAACATCACTAAGCAACAATGGCCTTTATCGTGCTTTCGCCTACTGATTTGTTTCAGCGAAAAAGGGACATCAAATTTGAATATTTGAAAATTTTTTACAGTGTGTTTCTCTTTGTTAATATTTAAAAGTGTATTTTTTCAGTTGTATGGAATATTATTTAACGACAATTTTGACACATGCTGTACGCAAGCGGTATTTGCTTCAACGTTCGCCGCGTTACTTATAATTCCTACGAATTTTTGAATTTTTAATTTCTTGTCTGGCGCATATTTTTACAAAGTATTTTTGCAGCAAAGATAACTTTAAGGCAATACGTATCGTCAACTCTATTCCTCACAATTTGGGTATTCTCAATTAAATATTATGTAATAAATAAAACTCTATTTGATATCTGGGTTGTGACATTTTTTGTTTCGAGTTCATCTGCACGGTTTTCGGTTTCACAAAATAATTACAAAATTTAGTAAAATATTTTTGAAAACTTCATATCAATTCAATCTTCTTAAAATTAACAACAATTAGATATAATTTATTTATCGTTGTAAAGATGTACGTTTTAAAAATATTCTCAAAAATAGTGCGAATCCATCTCCTCGTAAACAATGCCGCCTCTAGTAACAGATGCGTAGGAATCTAGTTTGAATTTTGTAAACTTTCCAACAATTGTTTTATTCCATGCAGCAGTGATGAAAAGCTTCACTTAAGCGTACTGAAGTTTACTTAAGCATACTGAAGTTTACTTAAGCTTGCGTAAGTTTACTTAAGCATACTGAAGTTAACTTAAGCTTACTGAAGTTTACTTAAGTGTATTGAAGTTTACCTAAGCATACTGAAGTTTACTTAAGCATACCGAAGTTTACTTAAGCGTACTGAAGTTTACCTAAGCATACTGTAGTTTACTTAAGCATACTGAAGTTTACTTAAGCGTATTGAAATTTACCTAAGCATACTGAAGTTTACTTAAGCATACCGAAGTTTACTTAAGCATACTGAAGTTTACTTAAGCATACTGAAGTTTACTTAAGCTTACTGAAGTTCACTTAAGCATACCGAAGTTTACTTAAGCGTACTGAAGTTTACCTAAGCATACTGAAGTTTACTTAAGCATACTAAAGTTTACTTAAGCATACTGAAGTTTACTTAAGCGTATTGAAATTTACCTAAGCATACTGAAGTTTACTTAAGCATACCGAAGTTTACTTAAGCATACTGAAGTTTACCTAAGTGTACTGAAATTTACCAAAGTTTACTTAAGCATACTGAAGTTTACTTAAGCATACTGAAGTTTACCTAAGCATACTGAAGTTTACCTAATTATACTGAAGTTTATTTAAATTGAGTGAAGTTTACTTAAAGATACTGACGTCTACTTAAGTGTATGGAAATTTACCGAAGTTTTCTTAAGTGTTCTGAAGTTTACTTAAGTGTAGGTTTGGTATAGGAAAAGAGTTTGGGCTGTTTTGGCGTGGGGTGTGGGAGGACATGGGAAAGAGAAAGGGGGGGAAGTATCTGGGCTATTGCCGTTTCAAACTGAAAGGCGGCGATCTTTCACCGGGGCGATCTGACAGGATCTACCACTTGTAGATTGCGCAAGCAGCGTATCACCATTGGTTAAATGATATTATCATTAGATTATAAAATAACATTATTAAGAAAAGACCGGTCAGTGGTTGAGTGGGCATTGCGTTTGGGTCCCACCCGGGCGTCCCGTGTTCGATTCCTCGGCTGGCTAAGTCCTCCATCACAACACAAGCAACATTTTCGGCTTTCTGTGGTGGTAGTAGGAGATTTTCAAACATTGTTGGATTATTCAAAGCCCGGGAACATTTGTCTTACTTTAAAAAAATATATATATATAACAGTTTTATAATTTGTTGGATATTTCACAGCTCGTTAGATCATGATGGAAATGGATTCGCAATGACTTTTTCAATGAAACTAATAAATAATTTATACATTGACCTAAGCACTCACGATTTTAAGGTAATCGGGCAACTCAGGACAGTCGCAATTCAACACTTTGACAACATTCTTGAAAATGTATAAATAAAAATAACTAGGCTAAATAAGTTAGGTTTATAGGCCAATTTTTTTAAATTTTCATGTGAGTAACTCATGTCTCAAATGCTCTCTGCATCTCTGAGACTGCATCCCCAATTGAGGTATGTTGTGAGGCTAAAAATAGTTGGGATGAAAAGGATATGTGGAAGTACCTGGCTATTTGGATCTGGTCACCAAACACGGCTAAAGCCATTTCAAGCAAAATTTCAATTCTGAATGGTGGTCTTAAACCAGGGTGATACTGAGAGTATCTTCACTTACTTTAGACTTATATCACTTTTCAAAAGTGTATTGAAATGCCGCTGTCCTGGGTTGCCACGAAACCGATCGTTTTACTGCACCATTTGGAAGTCTGAAGAAATTTTAGCTATTTTTTACACTGCACTTATGACGAACACACCTAAAATACCTACGAATATTTAAACCTAGGCACTATTACTGAAAACACCACTTTACATAATATTTATAGGGAAATAGCGTATTTAAGATATATATGTATATAGATTTATTACTTACCGTGGGACACTTCCAATAGATGATTTTAAATGAATTAATAAAATTTCTATTCTGCTTACAAATTATTAATTATTATTTATTTAATTAAAAATCATTATTATCGCATATAAATATAATATTAATGTCTGTAATATCCGTCTAATTATTGTGCTTATGAACAAAAGTATGAAATTTATTTATAACAGTATTGAATAATATAATTTTTATATATTATGGTACTTTTTTGTAATAAATTGAGGGTTTGATTCTTATATTCCATCCTTTATACAGAACAAATGAATAGATTACCTTGTTATGAACATTGTTTTGTACTTAAGTGTTTAGTTTACTTAAGCTTGCTGAAGTTTACTTAAGCATTCTGAAGTTTTTTTAAGTGTACTGAAATTTACTTAAGCTTACTGAAGTTTACTTAAGTATACTTAAGCGTACAGAAGTTCACTTATTGTGGGTACTGAAGTTTACTTAAGTGTTCTGAAGTTTACCTAAGCATTCTAAAGTTTACTTAAGCGTAATGATGTTTTTTTAAGTGCACTGAAGTTTACTTACGCTATCTGAAGTTTTTTTTAAGTACACTAAAATTTACTATTTTTTTAAGTGCACTGAAGTTTGTTTAAGTATACTGAAGTGTACTTAAGCATACGGAAGTTTACTTATGTAGGTAGGTGAACTGAAATTTACTTAAGTGTACTGAAATTTACTTATTTAGGTTACTTCCAAAGTTTACTTAAGTTTACTAAAGTTTACTTAAGTCTATTGAAGTTTACTTAAGTGTTGTGAGTGTGTTCATGCTCCTGAAGTAAGCTCAATTTTTCCTTTCTGTAAAATTGGTCAACAACAAGAAAAAATTTCGATAAATTGATCCTTTTTTTGCAGGAGTAAGGATAAATTCAGCTTAATTCAGACATGCAGACATGCCCATAATACACTTCCATTTGTTAATCTCTTCAGTGGTCAAAACAATGTTCAGCATAAGATTTAGAACATGATATTTTAACAACAATGGCTTAGAATGGAATTCTTATGCATTATTTAGACTTATTATTAACAAACAATAAAATTGTTATAACCATGAATTATTATTGTTTAAATTATGGTTGACAATAAACAATGTCGCCCAATCACCAAAAATCTAATTGAGAAACAAAAATCTCAGAGACAAAAAACTTTTGAGGAGAATCAATTTTCCGCGGCATGTCAATTTTGTGACGGAGTATTTAAGATAAGAGACATTTCATAAAAAAAAAATTATAACTGATGTCGTGTATTGCCTGGTATTGCGTATTGCTTATTGTAACGGATGATTTAGCAAATTAAATCATCCAAACTCGCTTCACGGTGATCACACCAAATGAATCGATTTACGCGCACATCTATAAAGACCCGTTCGCATTGGTCGAGTATTTTAGTCGAGTGGAGAGTATAGTAGTAACTAAACGCGTCCGAACACCATTATTTTAGCAGAGTGGGTTAGTCAGCCCTTAAGTAGATTCAATCCATTTCGTTCTAATTTTTCGGCGAGTAGCGATCCCCTCCACGCGTCCCTGCGCACTAACATGCGCAAACCCACCGTTATAGCAGAATTCATTTGTAGACGTGCGGAATGTATGGAGCGAAGATGCAACTCTAAAATTATTTATTAATGCTGCTATTAATCTCTTTTCGTGTCTATAGTTTGTTTTGTTTTCATTTTACTAATTTATTTTTCCACCTCTTCTAAAATTTCACTTCTTCTAAGCATTACAAATGCTTAATTAGCGTATATACTTTGCTTTGTAGCAGCTCGTCAACCGCTGTCATGTTGCAACGGGCGGCGGGCACAAATGTACTCTACTTGAAAGTAATGCAAACGATTTTCGGCGAGTCAAGTGGCGAGTTACTCGCCACTCTACATTTTGATGTCAACCGAGATACTTGCCACACTGCTCACTTCAATTGGGATCTGACAGGCAAAAGGCAGGCGTGCAGCGACACCTCAAGGAAACCAAACACTAATTTAATACATTCACTTAATAATAACCCTTTATTTTTAATTGTTACAAAATAAGTATACAAACGTAATCGGTATTCGTTTCTTTATCGAATTTCAAAAAGTGATTTTTAGACTGTGTGTCGCTTGGGCGATGTTGTTTCTTTGTCGACGATATAATTTTTTCAAATACAAATAATGCTGTGATGTTTTGAAATATATATTTATTGTACATGCTCGATGTTTTGACAAACTCTGAAAAATAACACCCTTCATTGTTCTCATTTTTATTTACAGTAGAAATGTTAAGAAAAAACAATTATTATGCCATTACGTTTTACAGTCGATGATATTTTAAAGCCCTAATTAATGCTATGAACAATTTCATGATAAAAATGACGTTGCAAGCTCAAATTAGTTGAGAGTTTTTTTTTTTTTTTGCACAGATTTACTGATTTGAGCAAAAACTCCGCAATAATCCAATTTTGGTACTGCCGCTCCGGGAACCATTTGTTGGATAACCAACACCGGATAAGTCCCCCCATGCGGTTTGCTACGTTTGGTGACATAAGTCACCAAGGGGTGCCCTGGTACTTAGGGTGAGGTTTGTCTGGGTCTTGGCGGCGGATGTGTCTGCCCACCGGCTGCGCGACAGATCGGACCTAGAGAGACTGGTTTATGGAGACCTTTTGACTTCTCCAGCCGGATTCTCTTGACCCATCGCTTTGCACCACAGTTAGATGGATTCATACGTCCGCCACTACTGGACACACTGACCGTCAGATTCCTATCCACCTCTCATACCTTTTTCCTTCCAGAACTTCCTCTCTTTCGTTTCCTTAAAAAGACCCTCCAGTCGGCATCCTTTAAGATGACATAGGCCGTGATTGATTTTATTTTACTCAGGGCCTCCTGTATAGACCTAATGTAAAAAAAAAAAAAAATCAGCAGGTTTTCTAAATCAAGCTCAAAATGTATTTCGCAATCTATTCCAAACAAGTTACTAATTAAATAAAATACTGACAAAAAATATTTTTTTACATTTTTTTAATTTTGAGAGAAATACCCTCGAATATTTTTATTTATTTATTTCACGATTTTGTTGAATTATTTATTTTTTATATTTACCATAAGTAGAAGGCTAGTAAAGAGTTGCTATTGAACGTTGTTTCTCTCATCCAGCAATGAAAAATACATCTTCCAATAATATTTTAATTACTTCAAAGTATTTTAGCTAATGTACTATAGATTGTTAAATATAGCTTATTTGAAATATTTGTGTGTGATATTAAGATGTAACATTTTAACAACAAAGTATACTCAATGTTTGAACATATAAACTCATCATAAAATGGTGATTTTATTGCAGTCGAGTTACTCTAATCGAATTTAAGATAATTTATTTAATTTTCTATGTTTTGAATGTATGTAATATTATTATAACAGTAGGCGCTGGATATTGTGATCGCATGTCTGTTTTGATTCTAATAAGCAGTTGTTATTATTTCATACTGCATGATGAATTCTCGGAATGAAACGGAATAATCTGAAAATATGTATAAACCTTTATTTTGGCATTCTAAATGTTGTCGCAAAAATCTCATAAGATCACGTGTGAGCGTCCTTAGATATTCAAGGTCAAAGGTCGCGAAAATCAGTTTTAGGGAAATATCTCGCTTCCTTTGCCTCGAATCATATTTGCATTCATCATAAAAGTTGTAGAGTATAAAATTCTCTACAAATTTTCTCGTAAATAATTTTTTATACGCTTAACCGTTTTTAAGATAGAGCGCGAAGAGTGCGAAGCATGCCGTATACACGCCATAGCGTAAGGTCAGTCACTGGGATTCGCGATTGGTAATCTTTCGCCAAGGTGATATTGACAGTATCCACCACACTGGAACATGCTGCTAATATACTATAAAAATATTAGTTTTGTTTTTAAATTATGTGGGAAATTATGCATAATAAAAATTATATTTAAATTAAAACATTTTAAAATTGCATTCCAGGATTCAAACCTGCGACCTTTGGTCGTATCGTATTTTATCATTGTTGATTCTGTAAAGTATCAGATCGTAATAACCAGTGATTACAATACCCAGCACCTACATAATATCGCCTGTAAAATTCTCTCTCTAGTTTCTGCCAAAACTGTCTTAGGAAACATTTTCGCTTTTTCTCAAGACCTGTGAATCTTTTTGTATTGTCGTGGTTTACTTTTGGGGTATGACATACTCAGCATAATCTGCCCTGATGATGGACAATGTAACGCAGTCCAAAACATTGGCTAAAGAAGGAGATAGTGCAACACCAAAAATAAATCACGAAAATATTTTTTGTTAATAACCACTCCGGTATTTTGCGATTGTGCAAGTTTTTTGTCTTAAACGAACTGTCAGATTTATAAAAACTTTGTGTTATTTCCGCTTCGCAATTTAAGCTCTATAAATAAAACATTTCTGAATGTTGCCGAATACTAAAAACTGTTTTTGAAAGGTTATAAAATAAGCTTTCAAATTGTTATATTACAAATAAATATTAACAATTGTAAATATTAAAATTTAGAATGCAAACATAAAAAAATTGTTAAAATGACTCATGATGTTTTATGTAAAAACGGTACTAAAATCATGGATTGTGTAAAGAAAAACACTTACGTATTCTATTGTATAAATGTATAGTAAACAATTTTGTAACCTCACTTTTTAACCATTTCATACAAGAATATTTAATAAAAAATTAACAATGCAAATCTAACGGCGCGTAGGCGATTTGGCGGGAGAAAACTGTTTCTACAAAATAAGTATTTTTATGTACTTCTATGGACAACTTTGAACAGAAATGTGAAGCTTGTTTCAATATGAATCTAATACTTTTTGTTTTAGGGTTATTAGTAGAACAATAACAGAGTTTTAACGGTTTCCATAGGAACATACGCGCTAACTTGAAAACACACTTATTGTACTTGACTGCTATTGTTACATTGCCATGTAAACACGCTTACAGGTCGGAGTGGTTAATTACTGATATGTTAACTTTAGAGACTCGGAAATAGAAAATCTATCAACCATTTTCCATTTAACTAGACTTTTAATCCTGTGTATGTATATTCCACCTGTCTTTAAACAATATGAGAAGATCTTTCAGTTTTGATGTTAACCTTCAACCGTTTCAGGTAGGCAGAGAGGATATACATATACATACCGCCATACAGTCTTTGCACACACCTTGCTTCAATCACATTCATACATCATCTCATAAATACTCTTTTACTATTCTGAATGGCCTGCCTCAAGTATTTGATGCTATGTCTTTCTCGAGCATCCCATTCGTATAGATTCAAAAGATATCGTCACAGTAAAGCAATATTACTGTAACCGCCACTGATTATGAAAATACTTTTTATTGCAGAGGTTTTTTTTCATGACTCTACAACGATAAATAAGAACTACGGCGTTGGAAAAAACTAGCCGTTTTGTCAATAATATGTTTTTAAACTGATTAATTTATAATACACCTCAAAATGAACAATTTGTTTTTTGGCTGTTACAGCAGTATGCTTTCTCGCGACCATATATTGATGGAAAATTGAAAAAAATTATCTCAACTTTTTGATTTAAATTTTCAGTTATATGTGAAAGTGTCACTCTTCCGTTGAGCACCTCAAATATTATACAATAATTATGTTATATTGAGAATTTTACACGCGATTGATTATGTTTGTTTATTTATAATGAACCATAGGAACTGGTTTTAAAAAATATTCTTAGCACAATTATAATTTTCATATTAATTTAGGAATGAGGTTTAGTATGCTCATCTGTTAGTAATATTTTTAAATAAGTAATTTATTTTTTATTATTCTTGTCAAAAATGTTTTTCTTTGTAATATTTATTATGAAAACATCTCTCTCTTCTTTTTGATAAATTAATTGTGAAAATTATTTAATTTCATTAATAAAATAATATGCAAATATAACGTTGTTTTATTTCTCCTTTGGGTTTATGATGCAAAAGTAATCTAAGAAATTAATGGCTCAAGGTATTTTTGGGCTCAGGACCGGATCTGAATGGACAGATACTTCCCAACCTTCCTCTTTTCATTTCTTTATCCGTAATGTACCCCCAAATTGATGCTAGTCATCATGCTAAACTTGCTCTGGCAAAGTTATATTATGATAAAATCAGTGAAATGATCCAATCATGACAATGCTCCAGAACTTCACTGTATAACATTCTAGGTGCGAATAACACATGAATTAATTGTATCTAATATTTTTACATTACTTGCGTGGCAACTTTCCCTTATCCCTCTCCTCCCCTTACCCTTCCCAACCCAAATCCCTATTTTGCAGTCTATTTCAGTTATAATCACACTTATTTTTTTTTTTTTTTTTTTGGTTTTAGGCAATTCACCCTGGAGAGAGTGCTTTGTGCCGGTAATATTTAAAATGGATAAGAAATTTCGGTTAATCTAATGGGAAAATAATAAAACAAATTAAATATTGGACTCATTTAGATCACTAAAACAAATTAAATATTGAATTCATTCAGGTTAATAAACTTACATAAAGCTGTATGAACACGAGAATTGTTAAGAGATAAAAGGTATGAAATGTTAAGGGGGGACTGGTGTGTGATTTTAATAAGCCGGCGGTATATGTTCTTGAAAGATGAATGGTTTTTACAGTTAAAGAAAACGTGGTCGAGGGTTTCCTCTTCCACACCGCACTGGCAGAACGGATCATCTAAAACTCTAATTCTAGACAAGTGAGATGCAATTGAACAGTGGCCAATTCTCATTCTCGAGATACATGAAATGAATCGTTTTGAAAGTTTTTTACCGTGAAACCATGGCTTAGCAGGGATATGGTTTTGAATTCCCGCATAGAAAGATCCAGTTCTTATTTTGGAGACTGCCCAATTTTCTTCCCAGGCACGAGTCATATTAGATTTAAGAATCGGAAAGACATCGGATATAGGAATTCTAAAATTTAGTGGGATAGTTCCGGAATCTGAACCAGATTTGGCGAGAAAATCGGCCATCTCATTACCCTCGATACCCAAATGGGCAGGGACCCAGGCCAATATCGTCTCAAACCCAGATTCACTAAGAGAATTGAGAAGATTTTTTATTTTACATATAATATTGTCTTCCGGATAACGTAAAATATTTGACCTAATTTTAGTTAGAGCACTTAGCGAATCAGTACATAATAAGGCTCGATGAATGTTAAGAACCTGGATTTGATTTAGCGCTTGTTCAATTGCAAAGCATTCGGCTGTAAATATGGAAGCTTCTTTCGGTAATTTATAAGTGAGATTGATGTTGAATTCTGGACTATATATAGATGCTCCACATCTTTTATTTTCAAATTTGGAACCATCCGTGAAAAGGATGGAAAATCCAGGGAATTTCGAAGCCACTATGCTTTTGAAACAATCATCCACATTTTGAAATTTATTTGGGGAAGATAAAATATTCTTCCGAAAGACTGATGTTATTGTGTTCGGCATAAAAGTGATTGCCTTAAATGGAATATTGTATATAGGAAGATTGGGAACTTCTTGAAGATATTGGAGGGAAGATGATAGAGAATTATAGAGATGAAAACTTTTAATTAAGAGAGGAAAACATTGTTTTTCTCTCAATCTTTTGTTTGAATTCAAATTAACACTTAACCTATTAAGACTTTGTTTAATAGGATGATGTGATAACGATAAAGCCTTGAAAATATATTTATTGGCAAGGAATTGCCTTCTGAAATATAATGGAGGCTCCACACATTCCACCTGAAGAGCATTAATTGGAGAAGACTTCATAGCTCCAATAATCATTCTGAGGGCTTTTGATTGAATTCTTTCCATTTTCTTATCTAGATATTTAGGGAGTGGGTCAAAAAGGAATGAGCCATAATCCAAGTGGCTCCGAACTAGGGAATTATACATTAATTTAAGAGTGGTAGGGTGAGATCCCCACCATACTCTGGAAACTGCTCGCATCATATTAAGTCCCTTTTCACACTTTGTAGAAATTATCTGAATGTGTGGAAGCCAGGAAAGTTTATGGTTCAAAAGAAGACCAAGGAATTTGATTTGAGTAGCGGTTTGTAGAGGCACATTATCAAAAGAAATTGAGAATTGGGGAATTTTTCTTTTGCGCGTGAAAGCCACGACCCTTGTTTTAGATGCCGCCAGATTCATCCCATTTATTGACAACCAGCTTTTAATATATTGTAAAGCCAAATTCATTTCCTTAGCTGCAAGAATAATATTTTTATGTAACAAATATATAAGGATATCATCCGCAAAGTAAAGACGCTTGATAGAAAAAGGAATTACTGAGTCTAGGTCGCTTATATAAATATTAAACAACAGAGGACTAATAACAGAACCCTGGGGCAAACCTCTCCATAGTTTGCGCCTTAAGCATTTAGAGGAAGACTCAATAATAATGGACCTATCTGAGAGCAAATTAATAATAAATTGGACTAATTTCGGGGGGATTTGTTTTTTAATTAGCTTTTCTTTCAAAACATTCAGTAAAACATCATCGTAAGCTGATGAAAGGTCAAGGAATGTGGCCAATGTATAAGAATTTAGGGATTGGGAAACTCGGATATCAGTTGTGAACAAACTTAAATTATCCATTGTAGATTTCTTTTTCCGAAAACCATACTGATTTGGTGAGATAATATCTTGACTTTCCACAAACCACTCTAATCTGTTCTTCATCAAACGCTCCGCTACTTTCATCAAACATGATGAAAGAGCAATAGGCCGATAAGACGAAATTTCAGATGGATTTTTTCCAGGTTTTAAAATGGGAATGATTTTTTGAGTTTTCCAATCATCCGGAATTAGTCCTGTTTCAAACATATTATTAATAAGAGATAAGAAATATTCAACCGCCATATCAGAAAATGATTTAATGAAACTATTAAGTATTCCATCGGGACCCGGAGCAGAGTCAGAAAGGGTTCTTATTACTAGTTTCATCTCATCAATGGAGAAAGGAGCATCTAGCCAGTTAGAGTGAGATGGATATGGCTTAATAGAAGGCATTTCTTCACATCCGGCCACTGATGGGGGGGCTATTTTATCCGCAAATCCTATAAGAATTTCTTCTGATATATGCTTGGTACTCGGCGGAGAATACGATGATCCGAATTTTTTTAAGCTAGACCAAACTGAAGATTGGGGAGTTTCCGGAGACAGGTTCTCACAGAACTTCCGCCATCCAGCGCGTTTTTTATTTTTCAAAATTCGTTTAGTTTCTGCCTGGGCTTTTTTAACTGATAAAAAATTTTCTAGTGTCATACACTTACGAAAAGAGGAAATTGCTTTTTTACGAGAGTTGACGGAGCGAGTGCATTCCTCGTCCCACCACGGATTAGAGTGTTTTATTTTAATGTTCGCGTTGCGTTTCGGGATGGATTTTTCTGCTGCATTTATAACCATAGAGGGAAACGTCTCACATTGCAATCTGATGTCTCCCGGGGACGATTTTTTTTTTAAATTAATAAGGTTATCTAGTTCAGAAGAGAAAGTGCTCCAATTCGCATCATTTATTCTAAATTTGAGATTATTTTTAACTGGTGGAGGATAAGTGTTAGATTGATGTTGGAATCGGATTATAATTGGAAAATGATCACTAGAGAGGGGATCGTTTAGGATGTCCCAAGAGCATTTAGATGCTAACGAATATGAACAAAGAGATAAATCAACAGCACTTTTCCGTTGATGAGGGGGGGTGAATCTGGTTGGAGATCCGTCATTTAAAAAACATAGGTTATGGGTATCAATAAAATCTAAAAGATTGCGGCCAGAACGATTTGTTATTTTGCTACCCCAAGAAGGGGAATGTGCATTAAAATCTCCAAGGATCATAAAAGGGGAACAAATCTGGGTTAAGATTGGTGCCCATTCATTTTCAATAAAAGTGGTAGAGGGAGGAATATATATTGATAATATTGTGATATCAGATAAGACAGCTGCTATTATCTGGATATCGTCGGAGGGAGTATGTATATTAATTTGTTTAAACGGGATAGAATTATGGATTATCAGAGCCGTGCCGCCTTTACCATCCGGTCTGTCGTGTCTGAGACAATAATAACCCGGAATTCTTAAGTGAAAGGAGGGTTTTAACCACGTTTCAGAAATGGCGGCCACTGAAACGTCGTGTTCGTCGAGTAATTGAATTAGGTCAGATTTGTTAGCGAAGAGGCTTCTACTGTTCCACTGAAGAATTTTGTTCAGTTTCGAAGTCATTGGGGAGGCAAGATAATAAAGATTTAATGTAATCGGCAGCGTTGGACGGTACAGTATTGTTGTTTGTAAGGATAGAAATTAAAAGGGTAATTAAAGTTTGTATAAAAGAATTATTATTCAATATTTCGGGGAGCGCAGGAGGGGATGTATTACTATTAATGGCACACCCATTGGGGGTCCGAAATTTGGCATTCCCATTCGGGCTGGTCAAAATATTATTCAATTGTTTTTTATCAAGGTAAGGAGTATATTTTGGGTTGGGTTTGACTGGCTTGAGAATGGTTTCTCTGTGAGAAGATGACGTTGAATTTAAAAAGGTGGTTGATTGGAAAGGAGCTGAGGACGATGTCATCTCTGCGAAAGATTTTTTCGCAGGAGAGAATAACTTTGAGGCCTGGAAGTACGAAATGTTGTCGGTAGCCATTTTATGTTTTATGTTCCTCTGTCTTGTCAATTCCGGACAGGCTAGACTGACCGCGGTATGTGCACCCGAACAGTTAATGCAAATGGGATTATTGGAAGATTTTGGACATTGATCAAATGGGTGACCTTCTCCGCAAAAGTAACAACGTGGAGGGGAGCGGCATACGGATTTTGTATGTCCAAACCGGCAGCAATTGAAGCATTGAACAGTTGGAAATTTATAAACTTCGACGGGAAGCGAGGTATAATAAATAAACACACGAGACGGAAGGGATTGTCCCTCAAATGTAACAACAACAGATTGGGAAGGTTTCCAGATCTTGTTTCCATCAGTAGAATCCTTGTAGTTCAGTCGACGTGCTTTTATTACTTTCGGGGTTCCTTGGGAATTATTCAAAGCATCAACAATTTCAGCCTCTGGGATATCCGTGGGAATTCCTCGAACAAGACCCATTCTCGTAAGGTTAAATGACGGGATGAACGATTTATATTTATGTTTTGAGAGCGAGTCAATTTTTTTTACAAATCCATTTGCGGAAGCGGCAGTATTAAACTCGATAGATAATTTATATCGCCCTTCCGGTTTAATTGAACCATTAACAATACCAAGGTTATTATTTTTTGAGTCAAATAAGAATTTTCCAAAATCTAAAGGATGAATAAGTTTTCCTTGTTCAGTTCTCTGAACAATTACGATAAAAGGACCGGAAGCGGAAGCAGGATAAAGTAAGTCAGTACTTTTTGTATTATCGCTAGCTAAAGTACTTGTCTGGGTGTTACTATTGGGGTTAAGGTCGTTAGAGGTCGAGGTTTGTTGAATCGGCGGTATAGATTTAACTTTCGATGGGATGTAAAGGCTATGCGATGGTCGTCGTTTACGAGATGGAAGCGTGATAGAAGCCTGGCTAGTGTTAGATTCCGAATCAGAAAAATCTAATATCGATCCTGGGTCGGGAGGTCTATCTTCGTCTTCCTCCATTATATAAAAAAAAAAACTTAACTTTTAAAAATTAAACTGAAAAAATAATACGCAGTCTATTTCATTGACTGTACAAACAAAAACGGATTAGCAGTAAGTAGGAATGCAAACAAATAAGTATACGATAAACAGAATTAAATAAAATGTAACAATAATCTCTTATCTGTATGAGGCACGGGAACGGGCGAACGGCACTAAGCAATAGGTAAGGTACACACAACCACTGTTGACCGCGGCTCGAATCGGACTCCCCCACACTTATTTTAATGTTGTGTATTAGTTTACCATTTGTTGAATTCACATTTGTACTCTTATTATTTTTTTTAAATATTCTAGTTTATATTCAGTTAGTCTTGTTTCTAAATACCTATCTGTGAACATTAATAATTGGTCTGTTTTTTTTATCATCCTCTTATGTTTATTGTATTACTAAGGATGGGTTGTTTCAAAAAATTTGATGGATTCATCAAATATTTGAAGTTGATTTTCACGTTCTGTGTAGGTTCTATTCAAGTTCTGTTATTATATCGTTGTAGGACAGCTGCTTCACAAAACTGAAATAATCACAGAACTTGAATAGAACTTACACAGAATGTGAAAATTAACATCAAATATTTGATGAATCCATCAAATTTTTTGAAACAACCCGTCCTAAGACTGTTAATGTTCCTTAAATAAATAAATGCTCAATAAAATTAATAAGAGATTCTAGTGTGCATGTTACTGACATCTATTGGGTGACTTTCAAACTATTCTGTTAATCTACTCAATCAAAGGTGGCACTTTAATCAATTAGACTGCTATTCGTCGATAGATGGCAGTAATGTATTTTAAATTAAAAATAAGTCAACATCGAAATCGACATAGCAATAAAAGGGAAATTTTTCTTTGTAGGTTACTGACATCTATTGGATAACTTTCAAACTATTCTGTTTATCTACTCAATCAAAGATGGCACTAAACCAATTAGACTGCTACTCGTCGACAGATGACAGTAACGTATTTTTTAAATTTAAAAAACAAGTCGAACTGAGTTAACCGAAAGAAAAAATTCTGCACAGCTGAAAAATATCAAATACACTACGACCTTCTTCTAGAAATGACTACCATGAAAAAGAACTGAATTTTTATTTAACTTCACTGATTAAAAAAGATGAGATGTTAAAGAATATTGTTAATCTACTCGTTCAAAGATGCCGCCAAACACAATCATGCTTCTACTTGTCGATAGATAGCAGCAACAATATTTTACTATAAAACTTATAATCGTAATAACAATAGCAAGAAAAGAGTAAAAAATATTCGTCATTATATAGTGCGATAGAACATTAAAAAAATCGTTAAATATTTTTGAAGATGCAAATGGATTTGCTAAATGAATTCCTCAGTCCCCAACAAAAAATTATTTTACGATTTCATCGTTGTTTCCATTGCTATTTTACTATTTTATCACTGAATTTGCAAAAGAGAAATATCAAAACCTCAATTCATACAATATTATGCTGCGTAAACATTTACGAGCCGAAGTGCGAACCAAACCACAAATTATTGGAAAGGAAAGAAGCAACCGCAAACGGCGTAATTCATTCCTTTCCCATAATTTGATAAACCTTTGTGATATTAAGGTGATTGTCAAAAGAATTCGTTTTCTACTCTTTCATAGATGGCGCGCGTACACTTATTTTACGTAAAAACGCTTTTTAGAAGTTAAGCTTTAAAATATTAAGAATAATTAATTGTTCGCGGCTATACATACGCAAAATGAATATGAATGAATAGTTTTGTCAATAAAAAAACTCAAATCTTTCAAAAGAGGCTGACAAATACAATATTGCATCGGTGATTCAAGCCAATATTGTATTTGTCAGCCTCTCTTGAAAGATTTGAGTTTTTTTACTGACAAAACTATTTATTCATATTCATATTGCGTATGTACGGGCGCGAACAATTAATTATTCTTAATATTTTAAAGCATAACTTCTAAAAAGCGTTTTTCCGTAAAATTATTGTATGCGCTCCATCTATGAAAGAGTAAAATATGAATTCTTTTGACAATCACCTTAATTTTTCCATTAACTCCACACAGGACGCCCAAGGAAAATATTTTCCCTCAGGGCCCTTTGGGACGCTGTGTGGAGGGTCCTTTGAGGAGAGAAAGGAGTGGCCATGGGTCTTGAAGAGATCCGTGTTGTTGGAGGGAGGACAGAAGCCAGCACACACACAGTTCCACAGCTGAGCTGTTTAAATCAATAAAGAGTCATAAAAACGACCCATTCTCAAGTGACAAAATGTCAACTTTGTACAAATGTTGGACGCATTTTGGCATTATGTGTTTCGAATATGTTAAATACCTACATAATATATTTTTTTAAATTGGCTTCATATTGCTTATTTTAGGGGTCGGGTTTTTTGTAAATTTTTACCGCTAGGGGCGTTCTTTTCAAATATTACAGATTCATAATAAGATCTAATTCTAATATAATCAATTCAACATAAGTTCTTAAGATATATAAACTATAAATTGCATATTCCGGTACAAAACATTGATTATAATTACCTATTGGATAAAATGTCCATATTAAAACTTCAGATAGAAGAATAAACACAGACTTAATTTTATTACACAAAATACTGCATTAAAAAATTGACTGTCCTGAATTGCTTCAATTAATCAACATCCATATTCCCAAAAGATGTGGCCGACATTTATAACCATTTTATTTTAACAACACCAGAACACTGTCTTACCAAAATTCCCCAATCCCGAGACTTCACAGCCTTGGAAATAAATATTCTGATCTAGGAGATATATTTCACCTTGCAAATAACCAATATAAATATTGTTTATTCCTTATCTTTTATATATCTAGGCACAAATAGACGTGTAGAACTTCTGCAATTTTTTGTTTGTTTATTTCATTATCTATTTATGTAAGTCAATATCATTTCTACAAATGTATGTTATTATGTATGTTGAAATGTGGAGATCCGCAAAGAATGTAAGGCTGATGTAAGCATAATGAGTAAGATTAAGAAAGGGACCCTCAGATGGTTTGGGCATGTAGAGCGAATGAACGAAGAAAGTAGTGTAAGAAGAATATATGACGCAAATGTGAATGGTAGAAGAAGTCGGGGACGCCCGAGGAAGACATGGCACGATCAAGTGAATTAGATACTTGTGTCGGGCCATGTCAAAAGCCAGAATAATAGAAGAGTATGTATGAGACGATGTATGAATGTGAGTGAAGCAAAGTGTGTGCCAGGACCGAGTTGTTTGGCGGTCCGTCCTCTCTGCCTACCCCTGCGGGGAAACGGCGTGATGGTTAGTTAGTTAGTTATGTTATTTTTATTATGTATACGTATGCTTTTGTTGTTTATATTTTTTTTTTCTCATTATATTTTATTTTCTTTATTGTTCTAATTTTCATGTACTTAAAATAAATGTGTACTCAACTTATAAACTAGAATGTAAAAGCCCATTAGGGCGTGTAATAAATAAATAAAATAAATAAAAAAAAATATCAAATTTTAACCTGAAAATAAAAATTAAATTATATTTTAATTTCTTTATTATTTATAAATATGTAGTTTCATTTCAATAATATTACATTAAATAATTTACCCTTTAAATGCTATAAGCATTTTACATGATTAAGGTCCATCTGTTATGAAGAAATTCACAAGTCATCAAACGGTCATTTAGCGCCATTTTGTTTTTTTGACAGTTGAAAGGTTCCCGTTAAATTCTAAGTTGGTTTCAGCTTTCGAACTGCTGGTGATCAGAAGAAGAGGACAACTATCATGTTAAACTTGTCAGCTTACTACAATATGATGGAAAGCTGAAACATGCTTAGAATTGGCTTTTAATGGGGACCTTTCAAGTGTCAAAAAAACAAAGTGGCGATGAATATCCATTTGGTGTTCCATTGAATTTCTGCAAAGTAAATGAGCCTTAGGTTAAAGTGTTTCAAACTCTCGTCACAATGGGTGACCATCGAATTCAAGAACATTCTGTTGAAATTTTTAATTTAATAAAAACAAACAAAATGTTATTATTTACACAATAATTAATACAAACATAAAATCAACAGGGAATGGATATTTTAGAAAGTGTAAAGTACCAAATGCACCATTTTGCATAACACATTTCTCTCAGTTTAACTCTTAGTGCTTAACATGAACTTCTTAATATTTTTCTAATTCAGTCGGTTAAGATGTTCTTCATAAGGGGTATTTGCATAGCCATTGAATATCACTAGTCCTGCCCTAAGTAATAAAAACGTATTATTTCCCCCTCCCCATGCCCGGCTGGGCTTGCAAATGGCCTCGAGCGAATTTAAAAAATGTGACATCATCATTCTTGTGTGAACCAGCGTAGAGCTCTCATCGGAACATTTTACAAAATAACACGGCAAAAATGATGGCTTGTTCCATGAAAAACGTGTAAAAATGGAAGTGAAAAAGAGAATAAACCCAATTGTTGTATTACATTCCATAGGAAAGCATTATTTTACTTTATTTTAAGCTTATTCAGATCATATAATATGATGAGTTTTAGTAACGTATATATATGTAGGCGTTTCTCAAGTGTGCTCGTCGCTGTTTACTGGGGTAAGTAAATTATGAAAATTTTGTGAATGTGTCTTAACTAAATAGGGCAACAAAATATTCGACTATGAAAACAGGTGAACTTTACTTTGCCGTATTTGAACTTCGCAAATTTGTCTGTTAAAAAGTTCTATTCATTCAAAAGCAGATTTTACTTTTGAGAACTAAATGGTGATATTGAAATGCGAAGTGCCTATTGACTGTCAGATTGATTTATTGACAAATCACATATCATAACAGTCATCTTCCCCCCTTCGCGTCCCGCTGTAGTTGGTTTGTACCCCTCACCTATCAGTACTCGTCTAGTAATATTCATATGTCTAGGGGTATTTGGCAAATATAAATTAGAAATTTAATCATGGAAATCGATAGAAAGAGGTTATTATGTTAGGGTGGTAGAGCCGCATTTTTGATTTACATGCACAACGATTTATACCACATTTGTGGTATATCAATGGCTATCTCCGTATGCGGATGTTGCATATATGTGATCCATGCGGTTATGTGCAGTTGATTGAATCATATGTTTGGCAGCGCTTTTACATTGATGTGTATATTAACCCATTGTACGCGGACGTCACAACAGTTGGGATGCAGCGGCCGTGTTGTCTTGCGAACATAAATCAATGAAACGTCACTTTGTTTAAGCATTAAGAACATATTATTATTTAAAGATTTTTAAATACATATAAATCCATTCCCTGTTAAGTCAAAACATTTCACTTTTATCATTTTAATTATCTCTTTGAGATAAAACGCGAAAAAAGGCCAATGTTTTCTACTTATGAAAATTTCATCCATTTCATCTGCAATTAGATAAATCTGAAGGGTGATTCTGTTTGATTCTTTTTTGACAGCGTAACGCATGTGAAATCGGCTGTATGTGACATATTTCCTTTGAAGATCCTACTGGTTGTGTCAAAATGTGGTGATCTTATTACTTGAGGTGGAGACAATAATAATCCATGGGTAATCTTAGTTAAGTCTTAGATAGCAAAGTCTGCGGAACAGCTAGACGCCTTTGAAAGAAATGTACTTCGAAGAATCCTAGGAGCGGTGCGAGAGGCATGGAGAATCCGCCACAATAATGAACTCTATGACATCTACCAAGTTCCCTGACTCTCTACCCATTTAAGGCTCCAAAGACTAGGATGGGCCGGACATGTGCACCGAATGCCAAGCACACGAGTATCGAAGAAGGTTCTAAGAGGACACCCGGAAGGTAAACGAAAGGCGGGCAGACCTAGGCTGAGATGGGAGGATGATGTCAGGAAGGATGCAAGGGGACTACTCCATGTTGCAGATTGGAAGACGACGGCCGAGGACAAAGGGCGGTGGAGGCTTATCCTGAAGGAGGCCAAGACTCGAAATGGGCTGTAGCGCCATTGAAGAAGAAGAATCTTAGTTACGTTTATTATGAGAGCTTTACATTATGTTCTTCTAGGAAGCTTGTATGCAAAGAGAACGAATGGACAACAATCCCACCCTTTTATGCATTACTCATGCTGTCTCACGCATGTCTCGTTCATGTCTCCCGCACGTCATTTTCAGACCGGTCAGTAGTTGAGTGGGCATCGCCTTTGGGTCCCACCCAGGCTTCGCATGTTCAATTCCTCAGCTGGCAAGTCCTCCATCACGACTCAAGCAACATTTTCGGCCTACTGTGGTGGTAGTAGGAGATTTTCAAACATTGTTGGGTTATTCGTAATCCGGGAATGTTTGTCTTTCTTTTTAAAGTAAGTAAAGTAAAGTAAAAAATACCTTAAGACATACATTCACCACACAAATGTATTTTGACAGTTTTCTTGCGAATTCCGAATCGCGCTAACGAGCTAATTCTGTATTTGTGTTAAGACACCAACTCTTAAAAGTAGTTACCCTAAAGCCAGAGATAACGGTGTGTTTGCAGGGTAATCTTCGTTAAGAGATGTTAGTCGCGGGAAAATTTGCAAATCGAATGTCATCGCGTACAAATATCAAAATAATACGACAAAAGGATCAGTCATTTACGAACGCCTGCTATATATATAAACAACAATTCGTGTTTTTAAGTACGTAATTAATCCATCAGCTGACATCAACACACGACAGAGAGACAAGTCATTCAAGCCATATATAATCACAGAAATTTGATGCACAACGGACACTTTCCGACATCTGACGGATTTTGCCTTTTTATCTTAATTGTCTCGTAACGCTGACTTAACCCGTCAGCCTAATTTGTTTGATTTTCGGAACAACTCATAAAGGTCTCATAGAAATCATTGTCTTCCTTACTATCATGGTCAGAAATATGATCAAAACGGTGTTCGAAAGACGAAACACAACACTTTTTGTTCAAATCTAAAAGTTAACTGCAAAATAATTTAAATTTACATCATTGAATCCAAAGTTTCCGACCGCCAATTTAAAAAAAAAATTGTGAAACTTTGGGAATTTTTTATTAATTATTTTTACATGAAATGATAAAAAATTGATAACGATAACCTTTGCAATATACATATTTGTGTGTATATGTGTGTTTTTATTTTTTTTCAATATCAGTAATTTTAGTTAGGAAAAAACATAAGCTTTTTTATGTTTGCATTAAAAATTTTAACGTTTCAAAAATTATATGTTTATTTTGAGTTATAAAATTTTAAAGCGTATTTCACCGCCTTTCAGAAATAGTTTTTAGTTTTTGGATGCATTCAGAAATATTCCATTTATTTGGATTTCATTGCAAAGTGGAATTATTTTATTATTAATAATTATTCCGTCAAAATAGGCCCAAGGCCTTAGGAGCCGACACAAAAGATACAAAATCACCCTTCTTTAGTCAAAGTTAATATAACTTATACAAGTTAATTTATACAAAACTAACTTTAAAGATTTAACCATTTTAATAACGTTTTCTATTTTGCTGTAAAACAACAAATATTTCATATTAATATTGATGAATCACAATCATGCTTTGATATTTAATGATGGTAAATATGTATTATCATTTTCATTTTAATTAAATTATATTTATTAATTATATATAGTTAGTTGCCAGATACCCCAGCTTTAGTGTCAATAATGTACAGAATAATATGTCGATGCATCCCACAAACTCCGTGGTGTGTTGAAAATTAAAAATTATAGTAATTCTTTTCATTTTTGAAATAATTTAATAAGTAAAATCTCAAATTGTAATACTTATGGCCGTTGTTTCCAATCCTACTGATCAACTGTTGAGCCGGAATTTTGGTTCAACACTCCTTAAATGCACAAGTACGCTCTTCCCAATGCAACTCTCCGACCAACAGGCGAATCGAGCGTTACTTAACAAATCACTTAGCTGATCGGAGACTCAAATTGATCGATCGAAAAGTTGGAAATAACGGATGTTAATCATTGAAGACAATATATAACCAATCTCAAATGAAAAATGTGAAACAGAACGACCAAATATTGTTTACCATACTGCAGATACTTTTAGTACACAACTGCTAATCCTGTACAAATCGCAAGTGCGCCCCACGGTTGAATTTGGCAGCCACCTCTGGTCTGGAGCCTCAAAACAGCTGAAAAAAACCCTCGATTCTGTGAAGAAACGGTGGTCTATTTGATAGATGCTATCTTAACAAACGGTTTGCAATCTTTAGAGCACAGGCGTCAGGTGGGAACGCTATCCTTGTTCTACCGGTATTTCAATGGAAGATGCTCCGAGGAACTAGCGTCATTGATCCCCTTGGCAGCGGTGCATAGTCGGGAAACACGCCAAACTTGCGCCCAACATATGTATACCGTTGACATTTGTAACACGAGAACGGGTCGCTTCTTTGACTTGTTCTCGAGTTCAACAGCTCGGCTGTGGAACAATTTGCCGGCCACTGTTTTCAATGTTCATTCCTTACTCTCAAAAAGACCCTCCTTACAGCATCTCAGACGACAGAGGCCCTGAGGGAAATTATTTTCCTCAAGGCCTCCTGTGTGGAGTTAATATAAAAATAAAAAAAATAAAAATTTTCTGTACAAAATTTTTTTGGTTGAGAGTTGTTAATGTTGTCTTCAATGATTAAATAGTCATTTTGTTAACAAAAACTAGAAATATAAATAACATAAAATTTCTTTCAATTTGAAGAAAGCTTTGTGTTGATATTTTAGTTCTAATACAAATCAAAAACGTAAATTATAACTTTAAAATTGAGAAAATATTGAAGCACGTCAAAATTTATCATAATTAAGAGCAGTTTGAAATTTTCAATTGTAAATTAAAAAATAAAAATTTTCAAAGCTTTTTTGGTTTGGTTGATCATTTTGTGTAGAAGATTATTTGAAAAGACGTATACAACTTAATAAATTAAAATTTAAAAATATATACAGTACTCTCTCACTAATGCGCCACCCCGAAAACCGAGCAAGTGTACATTTAGTGAAAGAAGGGGATTGCGCATGCGACACAAAAAATATATGCAAAAAAATTAAAACAGGTGTTTCATAAAAAACCAACGCCACTATCAATTTTCGGTAAAATGAACTTTTTTAAAACAACAATAATGAACACTGGAGCTTTTATCTTTTAGGATGCTATTTTTGCCGTTTGTACACAAAACTTGACAGATTTATTATTGTTGTATGTATAAAAATGCATATTATTTTAAATAAAATCACATTTTCATGTTATACATTTATTTTCCAATTTTTTTGTAATACCTCACTTAGCACAGCTTCCATCATTCTGGTTTTGCTACAGTCCGGTTCTTTTAGTAATATAAAATTATATAACAAATAATAACCTATTCGAGGGAAATAAAAAAAAAGATATTTTTACATTCAACATTTTTGCTAGTGGCCAAATCATAATCAAGATGGTAAGTTCTGCAAGAAACATCAAATTTCAAATGTAAGACCAATTCACAAACAGGCGATATTCGCTGCCGCTGCGGGTAGCGAAAACCGAGTGGGTACGCATGGGTACCCGAGTGGGTACGAGGTATTCTTCTCATTGTTCAAACCTAAGCGGATTTTACTTTGACTATGGGTAGCGAAACATTGTTGATTTTCGCCTGTGTAGTCAGTTCGTGCTGTCTATGAATAAATACATACACTGTAATCGTGTGCGAACAGTGAAAAAAGCATCTTATTATTGAAATGGATAGCGATTGCGCCTGTTTTGCAAAACTAGCGAAAAGATACATAGTGTAGCAGAATTGACACTTTTACAATTACCCTGTAGAATCCCGTTTGATGTTTTTTGTTACCTACAGCTGCAACGAATATTGCTTACATTTGAATAGTCCTATGTAATTTGCTGGGAAATTGAGGAGGATTTGGTTCTTAAATTCATACACAATAAGTAAAAGCAATTTGAGAACAAGATACCATTTACAATGTTTTTTTTTTTTTTTAAATGGAGGTTGTCGAGTTTTTGAGTGTACGGGGGTGGGTTTTTAAGTTCCCGGAATTGGTAGGTAGGTGATTAGTGGGGGTGTCTCTGAATTAGGTACTAATTGAGCAACTCATTATTAGTATAAATACCGGGTTTTATCGTAATTAGGTCGTGGCATGACTAAAGTCAGCGCAAGATGGGTGCCGGGAATGCTCACGCCGCCTCAAAAACAATAGCGCGTTGAATGTTTTTGTGCATTTTTGGACCTCTGTAGAGAAGACAAAGATGGAGTGTTTGCTCAAATTGTTACTGGTGATGAAACTTGGCTTCATCATTATGAACCTGAGTCTAAACTGGACTCAATGCAGTGGCACAGAAAAGCACACCACCACCCAAGAAGTTTAAGGTGGCATAATCGACTGGGAAAATCATGGCGACAGTCTTTTGGGACTCAGAAGGAATCCTGTTCATCAATATTGCTTGTGTGATGATGGAGGATTTGGCTAACAGAGGAATTGAACCTATGCTAACCAGTCAACCTGCAAGGAATCAATAAGCTGGCCTATGTGAGGTATTACCGTAGTGCCGTATTAGTGAGATTTTACAAATATCACAAATTACACATTTTTGCACTTATCACAATATGTTACATATCAGAGCATGGATTACAAAATATTTCAGTGTGGGCACTGTTTTTAGATCACACTTAGAGCACAGACAAGTCGACGTGTAAATAGCACGTATTTACAAGTCCACATAACTTGAAGGGAATGTCTCTCATCTCACATTGTCTCTGAATCACAAGTAAAGCGCAGACAATAGGACGTGTGAATGGCGTGACGCGGTATTTACACGTCCACCTTGCCAACCCCGAGGGGAATGTCCCTCATCTCTTGACGCATGCACATGAACTCTCCGAAGAGGCAGGTGACGGCCGCGCAGCACACCTGCAGGGTCCACCAGGACAGCGAGGAAGGGAAGTGGCCGCTGTAAAGCCAGCAGGTGATCAGGTGGATGAAGTGATATGTGAAACTGAAATGAAAAGACTACTTTTAGACAAATATACTTTTCTAATTTGACTGTTATAATATATATATATATATATATATGTTTTTTAATTTCCCGGCAACCGGGCGTTTATTGAAATAACATTATCATATACAAACAAGTAAGTAACCCACCTCACTAGACTATGTCTGTTCTGAGACGGGTATATACACACATATAAATGTATATATCCGCATAAATTCACACATACATATACACACGCATGCACATAATCGTACACATACATATAAAAACATATATAATATAACTAGCACCCGGTACCCGGCCCAAGTACCCGGCACATGTTGCTTTCCCTTCCCCTCCCGCATTCCCTTTCCACTTTTCTCCCTCCCGTATTCCCATCCCCCTTTCTGCGAATCCCCCTCCTTTGTTTTCCCTCCCACCCTCGGATTCCCTTCCCTCATCCTCCTTCCCGCCCAGCTGTTAAACTATATGAAATACGTACTCATTTTTCAAACATCTTGCATGCCATTGCAATTTTTTATACAAATTTCATAACGCCAGAGCTCACCAGAATATATAGAAATCATTGCAGGCATGCGCATGTCAAATCATCAAGTTTCATTGCAACCGGATGAATAGTATAGGAAATAATTTCATAATGCCAGAGCTCATTATTATATATAGCAACCATCGCGAGCATGCGCACATCAAATCCCCAAAGTTTCATCGCAATCGGATGAATTCTTTAGGTACCGCATGAGGGACAATATAAATTTCACTTAACACCCCGTGTATATAAATTTCACTTAACACCCCATATATATAAATTTCACTTAACACCCCGTATATATAAATTTGGGAACCTTACTAGGTTTTACTTTTTTCTGTTTGTGTCTTGCACACATTTTATCACCCTAAAAACTGAAATTCACCTGTATATTTTTTTGCCTGCACAGAGTATAAATGAAACAATGTATGTACATTTTTACGCAGCATCGCGTTCATCGGTCAAATCACTGTACATATAGTTTCATATCAGTGATCGATGAACCGATGGATGCAATTTTTAGCCGTAAGTTGTTATATTATATTGTAGTTGGAAGTAAGGCTCGTGGAAAAACTGAAAAACAACCAGTTGGCAACTCAATCGCTATCCACAGGAAAGCAACTTGCGAATTCATTGGTGGTCCGCACACAGGCAACTTGTTGAAGACCAGTTATCAAGGGCGACGCCGTAACTCGCCTCGGCTCATTTCAGTTGCCAGGTTGACAGGTTGCCACGGTTGCGCCTTACAACCTGTCAAGTTTTCGAGTAATTTGCGATATGTCAGAGCAGAAAAATATCAATTTTGTTCAGGAGATTCATAAATTATTATAATATATTAAGTGGAATGTTTGCGCGGCCCTTTTAGGCCCGTCTCATACAAATCTTAAATTTGGATTTGAGATCAAAATACCCAACCAAACTGAAAAATTATCTTTGTAATAAAAAGGTACACCAAATATCTAGTACAGATGTGAGCTACTTTATTTATTTTTGCTTTAAATTATAAGATATAGGCCATTAAAGATTTTATGTTCATGATTTAAAAAATAAAAATTACGAAAAAATTCATTTTGATAGGTGTAAATTTAAAATACAAATTATCTATTTACAGCGGAGCAAATTTTTTTCCTTTATAATTTAAATTACTACCCAAAAAATGCATTTTTAACGATGTTTTATTTTATTTTTCATTGTATTTTTAAAATATACATAGTAAAATTATTTTTTTAATGTTTTTCATTTACTCACAAATAATTGCCCAAGTTGCCTCTAAAATCATGAAACACTAAAATCTTTAATGGCCTATATCTTATAATTTAAAGCAAAAATAAATAGCAATATAAATAAAAGTAGCTCAAATCCGTAGTAGATATTTGAAATACCTTTTGATTATAAAAATATTTTTTCAGTTTGGTTGGGTATATTGATCTCAAATCCAAATTTAAGATTTGTATGAAACTGGCCGATATACGTCCCTCAAGGTGGATAATTGATAAAGTATTAATAAATTATATTTTTGAAATTGTAAAGTTGAGTTGCGCCATTAATTGAGTTGCCAACCAGTTTTCAGTTTCTCTATGAGTGCAGGCCCTTAGATTGTAGAAATATATTATAAGTTTGTACAGCCCCCTTGAGGTGATTTTTCACAAAAACGGCACTATATAAATCATCCAAATATTATTATTATCCTATGGAAATTGTATGTGTTTGAAATTTTGTTTTTCAGTTTATTTTCCAGGAATAAAAAATCTAGGCCATAAATCAAACGTATTAAGTGAATTATAAATATGACAAATTGTGGATAAAACTGGATCATTCAATTTGTTATGAGGAAAACTCTCTTTTTATAACTTTTGAAGGTTATTCCCATCAACGTAATATATCATTGAAGAAGAAGATAACACTTATAATCTAAATGAAAATATGAAAGAAAACAAGACACAGAAAAATAGAAAAAGACAATGGTCGCAACTGGGACTCGAACCCAGACCTCTCGTCTAACCGGGACGTGCGCGTTTTCCAATTTCGCTATTGCCACCTTCTGTCAAACCGTCATATTTGTCAATCTCATATTTCAAATATTTAGAATCATTAATATTATCTCCAACTAGTTCTTTTTTTCATATTATAGGCAACTACTCTTTTTATTGGAAACAATCATTCTAAGAATTGGTTTGTAACCTGAATAGCGTCTCGGATAAATGTATCCGAATTTATTCATATGGAACCATTGACTTTATGAAAGTCTAAATGAATATTAAATTTTTTATGAGGAAAACTCTCTTTTTATAACTTTTGAAGGTTATTCCCATCAACGTATTCCCAAAAAAGAACTAGTTGGAGAAATAAATATAAATATTTTGTAATTTGTATTTCAAATACTTATGGCTTCAAAACACATTTTCAAATACATTTAGCGATCTTAATGATATTGAAAAATAAACTGACCTAGATAATAGAATCCATCGCAATGTTAATATTTGGAGTTGGCAACACTGTACGTCAAAGCAAGTATCTTGTCAATTGTTGTTTTTATCGTTCCGCAGTATTTATTCATGAAGACGTGAGTTAATTGATAATGGATGATCAAATTCCCTCAAAACCGCAAAACTTTACAAGTGGAGCGGAGATGAGATGTGTCTTCTGAGCAATACGATTGGTCAATTTTTGCACATCTCTGTTTCACTCTGCTCAGCTTTGCTTCTACGGAAACGCACCCTTAGATAAGGGCACTTATGACAATTTATTGCAACCAAAGGTTCTACCAAATACAAATGTATTTTGTAATTTGCATTTTGTATTTGAAAAGTTAAAATACTGTATTTTGTATTTCAAATACATGATTTGAAAGTATTTTGTATTTTGTACTTTAAATACATGCGAAGAAGTATTTTGCAATTTGTGTTTTAATTACAGTGAAGCATGTATTTTGCCCAGACCTGGCGGTAGGGGATTGCAAAGGGTAAATTTTGAAAAATCCATGCATCGGCGTGGTTAGCTGTGATTTTTATATAGTTTAGTGATAGGGATGGGTAGGGGAATCCGGGAGGGGGATGGGGAACGAAGGAGGGGGAGTTTAAGTCTTACCTAAAGTCTAGACATAGTTTGGTCCTCTGCACGATCATGCTGAGGGCAAAGCTGCCAATCACGGAGTTCATAACAAACCCCGTCACCATTATCTGCCCCTCAAAGTCCCGCACATGTATCGCCTGAAACACATAAGACACCACCGTCAATATCATCCGTTATACAAGGTAGCGCCAAAGTTCTCACTTCATTTTCTAAGGCAGTAACTACTGTTAGTAAAAATAATTGGTTCTTGTGATGTACTCAATCCCAGTGATTTCTTGAAATATGTTCAGGAAAACTCCAATACAGATCAAGGTTCATCGAGATTACAAGTTGCTTTATTTACATAATCAAGAAATTACATTATAGGAAACTACATTATTATAAATTTATTTAAATACAGTGGAATCCGTTGTTTTTTTTTTTTTTCCTTTATTTTCCCAAATTTTACATTTGATGTATACACTATTATGACATCATAAGAACAATGGGAACCCACTAAGGCACTATACTACCCACTGTGCGTGGGTAATATATTTTAATATATTTTATTATTGTACCTAGAAGGAACAAACAATGGGCATATAAAGCAAAAACATGATTAAAATTTGTTTAAATAGCTGTGCACAAAATGAGCATACAAACAGTGCAACAGTAAGTGTATAGTGTAATATTAAGTATAATAGTAATTGTATATTAAGTGAAGCAGTGTAATAATAATGGAATAGTGAAACAATAAGTGCATAGTGTAATAATAAGTGTACTTTTTGTGAAAAAGACATAAAGTCATACAAGTTAAACAAACAACGTTTCAATATCTACATTGTCAAGCCATGACTTCAATTCCTTTGTGTATTAAGGAAGTTCAGTTATCATTTGAATATTTTTCGGTAAAAGATTGAATGTACGAGGTCCAATGAAACTGCTGTGAGTTTGCATTAATAATGACATAGAAGAGAAATGACAAACACGTCATACTAAGCAGACGTCATACAAAGCATTTTGTAGAAAATAAACAGTCTCCTGTTTTTGCTAGGTATAAATGTATGTATTTATTTTAATAGAGAGAAACAGAACATATTAAGACTCGTGACGTGAAAAAAGAGCATATTAAGACTCGTGACGAGAGAAACACAGCATATTAACGGCGTCGGGCATCACGTGACCCTCCCGAAGACTGCCGAAGGTGTTAGGGATCATGTCGGTCACTATAACTGACATAATTTTCCACGAAATTAGGACATAATTTATTAAAAATGTGTCATAATAAGCGACATGTCACTATAAGCGAAGTCATTATATCTGACTTTGTTATAAAGATTTTAAATGAAAACCAAACTTCGCTGTGCAATTATGGCATATTAAGTGGTTGGTCAATATAGCCGGAGTCATAATAAACGGATTCTACTGTATTTATATCATAAAAAATGGTTGTTTGGCGGTCTCTATGTATTTTCAGGGACTTAAAGTATATTGTCCTTTTGAACGTAGCTATAACTTTGTGGTTTTCCATTACAAATAAATTAGACAATGTAACTTTAGTTACCACTTATATATTTTATTTATGCTGACCGGTTTCGAAACAACCATTCCTTCCTCAGGGCAAACATAAATGTGTTCAAATCTTTCTTTTCCATTTTTTATATAATTGCACGTGAGAAAGTGCCAGAACCATTCCTATTCTTTGATGTTTGGAAAGTATTGGCGCCATCAAGTTGCAAGATCAGTTTCAGACTGGGGCTGGGCAGCAATTTTATCACCACCGCCACTCTCCCTGTGATGCCACCGATTGCAGGTGTGTAGGGCCTTTTGATATACGAACTGTGCTACGCCATACTTATATTACACTTCATAGACAATCAATGCTGCCAATCATAGAAAAAGTATTGTTGCCCTATAAAGCCAGCGCCCTTCAGATGATTTTTCGTAAAAACGGCGCTTTATAAATAAGCCAAATATTATATTAAAACAATAATTTATTCTTGTTTTGAAGTGAATACATTATTAAAAAGTTTGAACCTTGTATAACCGTTTCTATAACAGAAGAACATGGAAAGAAAGGTATTAGAATAATTACACATACCCGTTAGACAAACCCTGCTTGCCATACAAACCATTCAAAAGCTGGACTGTATATCTTATTGATGGATGACACCCAGCTTGAACCTCAACCCAGCAGTACTGGGAATAATTCGAATTAGGTACTTTTATTTTTATTTTGACCAGAATTTATTTCATAAGGTTAGTACTTCTGACAAATGTCATATTTGATTATATATTTAATAAAAAAGGGAATATTCCATATTATCGTGTATCGATCTCGGCAAGGAACATTCCGAATTATCCGTATATGGAACTTCGACAAGGAACATTCCGAATTCACAAATAGAGTACGGGATAACTGGATGGGGATCTGCCTTGAGCACTCACATGGACCGGCTCAATATAGCCCAAAAAGGAGTACTAAAGACAATTTTGAAATTACCGGTTAGAACTCCGACAGAAGGATTGTTTCAAAGCATTCAAGTCTACAACATACAAAAACTTTATGCAAAAAATATTTTATTTAAAATTTAAAAAAACATATCAGAATACTCCACTGTCCAACATAGATACACAACCAGGGCAATAAACCAAAATATTCTAGCTACAGCCAGTTTGAAAACATCTTTTGGACAAAGAAATATGAAATTTAATGCGACAAAACTATACAACGCTCTACCAACTCAAACAAAAAAAATAACAGAAATAAATAAATTTAAAACAAGAGTAAAAATATGGTTGAGAGAACAAAGTGAAAATGAACTATCAAACATACTGAAGACCATGTAAAGACAACTGGATACTAAATACAAATGTGGAAAAACTACAGGCCGCCTCAGAACAGGGAACCCTAGTGAGGAGGACTGTGAAAAAAAAAACTTTATAATACCTTAATATAATACAATTTATAAATACATTATGTACAAATTTTGCTATAGATACTTATAAAAATAAAAAAAATTATCCATGTATCAAAATTCGACAAGAAACATTCCAAATTATATTAAATATCGAAATTCGACAAGGAATACTCCGTATTATCCGTGAATCGGACTTATACATTTTTACGAACTCGCCAATTCCTCGCTTAAATAGTATAGCAAACAAATGTAAAAATGATGTTGACATTTTTAATATAACAATTTCTATGTTTATAGCATACTTATTTTTATGTTGGTATATTATTTCTGATAATTTCAGTTGATTGTTCTCTAGACTTTATGTCCGGGTTAAATCTTCCCCACAGGAAAAACTTAACCTTTCCACACACTTTTCCACAAATGTAGTCCAGTGGTTGGAAACTTATTAACCAAAGAGCCAAATTTGTACATTGCAACGATTCAAAAAAAATTGAGGGCCAAATCTGTTTAGCGAACATTTATTATAATTTTAGCACTTTATTAAATTACGGGTAGGCTGAATAAAACTTGATTTCATACTTAATAAAGATTTTATTCACAAATAATAAAATATTGTAAAGGAATCCTAAAATTTAAATCGTGAAAATGACAGATAAACACTTTTTTATTTATTTTTTATTATTTATTTAAGAAAATCAACAGATTATTAACATTTATAACAATAAAATTAATAACTCAAGTAAAATCGAATACTAGATTTTCACATAACTTAAAATTATAATAAACAAACTAATGGCCCTGTACCCGTGAGCTAACAAGTTTATAAAAATACAACATTGTAAATCACTTCCAACAATGTCCTTGCATCTCCTTGGAAAGTTTGAGTAAGTCATGTTTCTATGTTGTTACTTTTAATTTTAGGTACTATTCCAGGTTCTAATCAATAAGACGACTTCTCAGTTTACTCTTGATAAATGCTTGAAAAATATTGTTCGCATGAATATGTAGAACTGAAAAGGGAAAGAACAGCAAACGCGAGTTTTTTCAGCTGGTCATAAGAGTCAGGAATACTTTTCCAGGCGTTGAAGATGATCATGTCTTCCTTCTCCAGGTCTTTTAAAGCAGGACACTTGTGTTGTGAACCAGGCTCACTTTTGTTCTTCTCCAATATTTCCAAATCAACCCAAAGACGTTTAATTTTAGATCTCCTTATTTCCTTGTTTTATGAATCCAGCAATTATATTTCAAAGAGCCGCACTTGAGGGGCCAAAGAGCCGCATGCGGCTCCGGAGCTGCACTTTGCCGACCTCTGATCTAGTCAATCCACGCTATGCAATTGCACTATATAAGTATCATAAATACAAAACAATTCAAGAACAACGTGTCAACCTACCAGAGTCCAAATGGGAAAATAATTCACCGACTACAGATTATTTTCATATCAGAGGGTTCGGCTCGATAGAACTCCTAACTGGACCGATAAATACTACTGATCCCTCAATATAAATATTTAAAAAATCTTTATTAATTAGTTTAATTTAATATTGATTTGATATTATTATTATTTTTTAATTCTATCCAATTGCAAACCAATGTAATTTAAGAAATTATATTTTGCAACCTATTGTTTATTACTATCCCTCGTCTAAAAATAAGTTAACATTATGTATCCATACCAATATAAAAGTCCCACGGGCGTATACAAGAGTAAATAAATATACAACTAGTTTAGTCTCAAATTGGTGACGTGTGTGCCAACTTTCTGATGAGATGAGTGGACAAATGGATCAGGTACATAACTGACCATCAAGGGTTCAATCAAAACATGAGAACAACCGAAAACTAGTTCAAAAAGGGTTGTATGGTCAACTACTACACTTACTAACTTACTACAACTACTTACTAACCTCTAATTGTTTCAGTTAGAGCAGAGGTTCCCGAACTTTTTTCCCGTGGACCACTTTCAAAATTTTACTGGTTTTGGTGGACCTCCTGCTGCAACATTTCTACCATATTCCCAAAACTCGACACGCGTTGTACTGAATATAATGCTGGAGTTGTGGTCTGTCATAACAGGGGGGGGGGGGGGGGGGGGTGGTAATATTATTCACTGAAATACTATTGTACTATCTACCTATATTGATAGGTAAAGCAAGCCAACATTTTTGTTCTTTACCATCGAAACCAGCAGGCTTATTCTCTATCTTTTGTGGGATGGTTAGACAGATTTGTATGATTTATTTGCTTTTTCTATGTACAACGTACATTAAATGAATAAATAATCATGCATTCTTGCAGGAAATCATGTTTAAAACGATCGAAACTAAAATATGTTACAGTAAATATGTGAAAATCACACAAATCTGACAGGAGATCACATCCGTTATCTCGATAACTATCCCACAAAAGATAGAGAATAGTACCCTTTACACACAGAGTTCGGAGCGGGACGTGCCCTGCGCCACTTCAGGCCGCCGCGCAGAAAAGTCTCACAGTGAACTGCGCTGTAAACCGTTATCTTACTTTCGGTCTTTACTTTTCTGCGCAGCGGCCTGAAGTGGCGCGGGGCACGTCCCGCTCCGAACTCTGTGTGTAAAGGGTACTTATAGGCCTGCAGATAAATTTTCGTGGACCCCACTTACAACTTGGGGACCCCCATTTTTTATCACGTCCACGTGGACCCCCGTCGAGTCTCCCGTGGACCCCTGGGGGTCCACCTGGACCACTTTGGGAATCACTGAGTTAGAGCATGCCCAATTTCAAAAGAATGTCGAATTTATTTTTTTTTTTTACATGAGCTCCACACAGGAGGCCCTGAGGAAAATAATTTCCCTCGGGGCCTATGTCATCTTTGGGGATGCCGTTTGGGGGTTTTTTAAGGAAAAGGAAGAGAGGAGAATTCTGGGAAGGAAAAGGGTTTAAGGGGTGGGTAGGAATCTGGGTTTCAGTGTGTCCTGGTCATCCGCCTCCAAGACCTAGACAAACCTCACCCAGGCACCCCTGCTAAATCACCAAACGTAGCGAACCACCAAGGGTGACCTATGGCAGAGGTGTTGGTTATCCAATAAAGGTTCCCGGGGCGGTGGTACCCATTCCCGCCTCACAAATAGTTGTATTATTCAGATTTATTGATAAAGAAGCCTTACTTGATATTTGAAGATGTGATCCAGCGTCCTCGTAGACTTGGATATATCCTGAAACATAGCTGTCAGCAGCCCCAGGGAAACGTACAGAACACACTGCATGGCTACTATTTGTGACACCAGCAATAATGGATCCCATTGGGAGTATCGAAAGGTCCCCGTGAACTTCTTCATCGTGTCGTTCGAATCGCGCTAGACCAACAATCATGTAAATTCCAACACACTTCGTCAAAAAACTTTACCAAAAATATCGAGTGATATTCGTACGGCACTATATGACGTACGCATTTCTATTTTTGATGTGAAAATTTATTTTTAACTAATTGTTCACTTTAATTGTATGATTATGTGTTAATTACGCGTCGGATTAAATAGGAATTGCAAGGAAAACACAAATAATAAATTGGCGTAAAATTGCACAAAAATGACAGCAGAATCTGACGTTTCGGATTAGTTGCCAGAAGAAAAATTTTGGGCACCTAAAAGGGTCAACACACGAATCGATTTAAAGCTGGTTCACATTGAGCTATAAACTGATGAAGTACAATACACGAAGAGAAAACGATTTTGGTCATCACGAAAAAATGGCATGTCTTCTTAATAAAACATCCATTTCACGATGTTTTATCGATTTTTCTCGATAATATATCATGACGTTACAAAGAAAACAACATTATAATAAGTTATGTACGTTCAAAATTAGATTACTTATAATTTATTCCTACAGTTTACTAACAAGTTACACGCCGAATATCAAAATATTGCATTTTATTGTGATTCTCTGTTATTTAACATTATCGGGTATCTGGCCGGATACTTGTTTTTTATCCGATATCCAGCCGGATTTTAAATTTAGGCCGGATAGACCGGATACCAGATATTTACCGAATATCCGTTTCATCTCTTGTTTTTTGCCTCTACTGAAAAGTTCAGTTTTTGGAAATATTCAATTTTTCATTACAACCTCACATTTACGAAGCATTGTTGTATATTTCCGTTGATATTATGAATAAATGTTATAATTAATATTTTAATATAACATTCATTGATAAATCAAGTAAAATTATTTATTCCCCATCTCTCAGATGTTTACAAGACCTAAACAATATTTTAAATCCGTCAAAAGCAGTTACATTATTATTGAACAAGAAAATAAAATACTAAAAAATAAGAAATAAAATACTTGCAAAACTTAAAAAGAATAAAAAAAAAATATCAGATGGATTTCCACAAATTAAACTCAAAAACAATAAACACTTATCTTTGGAAAAGTTTAATCGTTTAATTAAACTTTTTAAGTTTAATTTGTAGAAATCCATCTGATTTTTTTTCTTCTTTAAATTAATGTAAATATTAAGTTATATTACTATAAAACAATTAACACTTATTTTACAGTAATTTTATCTAATTTAAATCTTAATTTTTTTAAATGGTGCGCTAAAAAATACCTCATTTTGAAAAGAATTGTTCTTTGAAATGTCGAAGAACGCTTACTATTAATGTACATAGATTCCTATTTTATAATTCTGCGACCGTTTCTAAAATGTAATCAATTTCAAGAAACGGCCAAGATAAAAAAATAATTTAAAAGCCAAATAAATAATTCAAGAATAATATAAGTCTATAGATTGTCTACGCCCTACGTCTATATAAATTCGTATCAACCTCGCCGCCAGCACGTAGATTGCTTGCCACAAATAAGAACTACGTGCCACAAACAAAAACTACGTGCTTGCGTCAAGCCACTATTGATAGTATCGGAATCTCTTTACAATTTATTCTCAGTCATTTGTTCACATTCCTATACAACATTCACGTTGCTTTGGTGGTTTTTATTGAAAATATTGCGATTCTGTTCTCTGTTTGTAATCATTGCTGAATGAAACATGAAGGTTATCTTGATACACATTTTTTGCAGTAAATATAACATTTAATACGATGTACAATGTCCTTTTACACTTTTCAAGTGTCAACGCATAACCTATAATGTTGTTTTTTCAGATTCCTTCCTTACAGAATACACGTGTATCTTGAACAAAACATGGTGTGATTATGTTCAGACTTGACTCAAAAATATAATCGTGACTTATTTTTATATTCAACTTCTATTTTGTTTATTAATTAATTTAAATTGTATTTAATTGTTAGTTTTTCTTTTGTCCTGAGGAAGGAAGGTTCTTCTGAAACTGGTCGATAATTAAATTAAATATAGTGAATTAAAACAGTTTTTACACATATAGTTATTTTTATTATTAATACGTAATACATGCATCATACCTTTAAAATCACCATTGTTTTATTACCAAGCTGATTCTTTACATTTTACTGTAAAGCACCCTTATTGTAAAACTGTAAAGTTCTGTTTTTTTAATGAATGTGGAACTAACTTTATATTAGCGAACTTTATTTTTAAATTTTAACAAATCTTTTTGGTATTTATTTAAATGAAATGGTGCTGAAATCTAGCGTGATGATATGCAGGTAAAAGATTCTAAACTATTACCTGATCCATTTGATAACTTTGCTTTTTTAAAAAACAACTGTTTCTGATTACAATGAATAAATATTTATGTTCAATGTGTAAAATATATGTGGGGCCTAATGCTAAAAATGCCTACTCTGAATCACCCCGAATCCCTAGGACCGGGATTGTTTATCCATTTTGTAGCTCAAAAAATACTAAATCAATATTTTGACTCCTATATTAGATAGGCCAAAATTTCGTTAATCTAGATCTAGAGCACCTACTCTGGGTATTTAGGGCATTCAAAAGAGGTAGGTTTTAATCAAAATACCAAAACTGCCATTACATGCACTTCTAGCATTAACCCCATTTTTCCTTTTCAAAAATCCTAGTACAAATGTATGAAATACAATAATAGTCCTTCATCTGTCAAATATAACATTGGTTCACACCATAAACAAAATGCAATGTTGCCAAGTCTAACACCACGGCTTGAGTATACAGAAGGCTGTGGATTAGTTTATTTATGATTCGAATGAACTTGCACGGGTAGGTACTAGCATAAATATTTTGTTGTGAATACATTCATATTTATTATGGCAACATTGTTATTATAAACGTCAAACTAAAACCCAAGCATGGAATCGTCATTACGAGTCAATGGAAACTAATGACAATTAATACCAAATATACCATAAAACAATGGCTAACCATTACGACGTGCCAAGCTGGTAAATTTATCTTTCAAATGGTATTGAAAATATTGCGTTTTTAGCATGTCTTCAATGATAACTTTGTGTTTTTAGGGCGGGAAAGCCGCCAACCGGGCTGCATTTGGACGTTTTGAAGGGAGATAAGTTGATACAGAAGCTCATGTTGGACGAGAAGAAGTGCTATCTCTTTGGGAGAAATTCGCAAATGAATGACTTCTGCATTGATCATGCCAGTTGTTCGAGAGTCCACACCGCTTTTGTGTACCACAAGCATTTAAACAGGGCTTTCCTTGTTGATCTTGGAAGCAGTAAGTTTACATGACTTTTAAATACAATCTACCTTAAACTCATATGCGCCACATAAGCAAACATACATTTTAAAGAATCCTACGTATCAATGCATTTACAAATTAAGCTTTGAGTGCTCCGTTCCAGTGCTGATCTAGCTTTAAAAAAATAAATATAATTTTTTTAAATATAAATAAACATAACTTATTTGATTAAAACTTCCGCATTTAATTACATTTTAAAATGTACACTATCTAATTAATATTTATAAATTAAAATAACTGAATACATTAACTTGAAAGGTCAAAACAAGTGTTTATAAATTAACAGACAGAGAGTGTATGCGAGTTTATTTATTTTAAACTTTTTTGGACAAAATTTCCTCACTCCACTTCTTAATATGCACAAATTATTTAAATAACACTTCGTTTTAACTAAATTACTACAAGAAACTACCATTTACTTCGGGGGAGATGGTAAAAGATGCAAAGTTCCACTTCTTTTAATAAAAGTTCAAAATTTCCTGTGTTTCGACCAATGGCATTCACTACGATTGATCTTGTTAGTATAAAGGCCCGTCTCTTGCCTTAACTTTTGCCGTGACAATCCCTCAAACATCACTATTAACATGATAAACATTGACAATTTTTGTTGTGTTTCGAGCTTTCCAATGTGCGATGGAAAACATCCCATCCCGGGTGAAGTGGGAAGGCAGGCGGGGGGGGGGGGGGGGGGGGTTAATTCATTTTTTCACAGGAGCCGCGCGGTGCGATCATTTATGGAGAATAAACCCAACGACTTTTTGAGGTTATGTGCAATGAGCGAGCTTAAATAATCGCGAGTTTAAAATATTATTATACCTAAATATAATGTAATAATAAATATATTTGATAATGAAATTATAATAAAATAACAAATATTAATATAATTATTCTGTTTAAATTGAGAAACGCCTGGAATATTCTCCGCGCGGGAAGAGGGTAATATGTTTTTGTACAGCGCCCTTGAAGTGATTTTACACAAAAATGGGAAATTTCATAAACCGCCATATATTTTTATTATTATATTTATGGCTTTTTGGTTTTGTCGGGACCGGAATCCGGAATATCTTTCACGTCAGAACTCGATGTTTTTTTGACGTCTACGTAATTATTTACGCACTGGAAATTTTTAAATGGTAACTTTAAACTTTTAATTTTCCTGATAAATAAATATCTATTAAAATATCTGTGTTTTCTCCCTGATGTAGCATCTACATCTCTTTTTCGTCAGAACGCATTTTAACATATAAGTAAATGCCAAACGTCAAGCGTTCATTGCGAACTTCGCCCAATGACGTTATACTTCACCACGATCTTTCAATCGTGTTTTAACAAACGGAGGAGATGGAAAACAAAAAATACTGATAATAATGTCAAAGCAATTGTTAAAGCGTTTGTTTAAGCAAGAGACTCCCCTTAATGTGAAGTTTACCGGAAAGTTCTGCTTCAATCTAAATACACGCAAATTATTTAAATAACACTTAGTTCTAACCAAGTTACTACAAGAAACTACTATTTACTATTTCAATAATTTTAACTTATTTAGAAGTGGGCGGATTAAGGAAATTTTACCCTTTTTTGTAAACAAGTGCAAGTAAGTATAAAGAATGATAACGATATATGAATGTGGTCACAATATTAATTTGTGATGTCTGGAGGAAGCTAATGCATTTTCAGTGTACTTTTCTTGTATGTTTAGCCCACGGCACCTTCATTGGACAAATGAGACTAGAAGCGAACAAGCCAACCCAACTTCCCATTGATTCTATTTTCCATTTCGGAGCATCTACTAGAAATTATGTCATCAGGTAAAAATTTATTATCCGTAAAAAATTTGTGGTCAGTTTTTAATAGTTTTTGAGAATTTTCACGGTAATTGCAAAACTTTTGATATTATTTGAAGCAAATGCAAGCCATGATAAATTTAAGGTTAATTTAGTTTGCAGTTTATGCATCAATTTGGGATACGGGTATGGGTACCGCCGCCCTTTGAACCCTTTTGTTGGATAACCAACACCTGCCACAGGTCGCCCCAAGTGGTTCGCTACTTTGTTTTTTTGTTTTTTTTTTTAAAGAAAGACAAACATTCCCGGGTTACGAATAACCCAACAATGTTTGAAAATCTCCTACTACCACCACAGAAAGCGAAAATGTTGCTTGTGTTGTGATGGAGGACTTAGCCAGCCGAGGACCAAACGTTTTGCCCACTCAACCACTGACCGGTCAACTTAGTTCGACTTAGTTCGCTAACTTGGCAGGGGTGCTGGGTTCATGGGGTGAGGTTTGTCTAGGACTTGGCGGCTAATGCGTTTGCCCACCTTACTGCGTGGCGGGAGAGACTGGAGACCTAACCTAGACTCTCCAGCCGGACTCTCTTGACTCATTGTCTTGCACGGCAGTTGGAGAGATGGATTCATACGTGCGTCACTCCTGGACACACTGATCCCCAGATTCCTACCATACTTTTTTCCTCATCCTTTTTTCTTTCCTCTTCTTTTTTTTTTTTTTTACATGAGCTCCACACAGGAGGCCCTGAGAAAAATAATTTCCCTCAGGGCCTATGTCATATTTGGGGATGCTGTGTGGAGGGTTTTTTTTTTTTGAGGAAAAGAAGGGGAGGAGAGTTCTGGGAAGGAAAGGGTTTAAGGGGTGGGTAGGAATCTGGGGTTCAGTGTGTCCTGGTCATCCGCCTAGACAAACCTCCCCCCATGAACCCGGGCGCCCCTGCTAAATCACCAAACGTAGCGAACCACTTGGGGTGACCTATGGCAGAGGTGTTGGTTATCCAATAAAGGTTCCCGGGGCGGCGGTACCCATTCCCGCCTCCCAAATTGATCCTTCTTACTTTCTTAAAAAGATCCTCCACACAGCATTCCCTAAGATGACATTGGCCGTGATTGAAATTATTTGCCTCAGAGCCTCGTGTGTGGAGGTAATGTAAAAAAATAAATTTAACAAAATAACTTTTCACATCACTAAAATTTTCACATCAATAACAATGGCAAATCTGAAATACTTACGTACCTCTCATTTATCTAGTGCTTTTTTGAATTGTCCTATTTTCTGTATAATAGACCTATAATATTTTGGTTTTTACATTTATTTCAACAAATAATAATATTTTGTTTCAATTCAAAGTTTTTTTTTCATATAAAAATATGCAGCGACAAACATAACCCTTTCTTACTAACTAACTGTCACACCTTTCCCCACAAAGGTAGGCACAGAGGATGGACTGCCAAACAACGGGCAATTCCTTCATTCACATTCATACATTGTCTTATAATACTCTCTTATTCGAATTATAACCAACTAGCTGGTTCACGGCATGCGTTGCTATGCCATTCAATGAAATAAATCGACTCTCCCTTCTTATCCTTTCCCGTGCATCCCCATTCCCTTCCACCTTCCTAACCTTCCTCTCCCTCGTCTCTTCCCTCTTCACGAACCCCACCTTCCCCCAACCTTTCGTCCCTCCTGTAATACACACATTTTGATTTATACAAATTTCATAATGCCAGAGCTTACCATTATATTCAGCCTATGTTACTCGCTGATAATGTAGCTTTCTATTGGTGAAAGAATTTTTAAAATCGGTTCAGTAGTTTCGGAGCCTATTCAATGCAAACAAACAATCAAATCTTTCCTCTTTATCATATTATATTAAATACACACATATTCATTCATACAAATTTCATAACGCCAGAGCTTACCATTATATACAGCCTACGTTACTCACTGATAATGTAGCTTTCTATGGTTGAAAGAATTTTTAAAATCGGCTCAGTAGTTTCGGAGCCTATTCAATGCAAACAAACAAACAATCAAATCTTTCCTCTTTATAATATATAAAATAAAATAAAATATTACATATATATATTTAATGAAGGTATGTACTTAAAATTTTAGTTAATTATTGTAACAATAATTTCATTCACTTTTGTCCCAAACAATTTGCACATCACAAAAAAAAAATTAAATGTCTTTTGTAATAATATGTATTCCATTCTTATTTTAAATATTTGTAATTTGGAAGTAGTGTCAAAATTTGGTACTGCCATTTAAAAAACATTTAAGTACCTACTTAAAGCTACAAAATATTAAATTTTAGTCTAATGAGCGTTTTGCATGTATTTTCAATCGGCTTTGAAAAATTATTGTGAATAAATGTAATTTTACTGGAAAACAAATACTAGAAAAAAAAAGAAAATACATTAAAATATTTTTATTTAAATACATAGAAACAAAAACATGTTTTTAGCTAGTGATATAACTGTGTTTATCCATTATTTAAATGAAATGGTCAATCAATTTTTATTTTATTTATTTGATGTTCAACTTTATAATACAATGGGTAGTGTAATTCTTATATTGAAAATATAATTCGATTGTAGATATGGCATGATCAATTGAATCAAATACTTACTTATTTATTATGGCCATGTCAAAAATCAGAATAACAGAAGAGTATGTATGAGACGATATATGAATGTGAATGAAGCAAAGAATGTGTGCCAAGACAGAGTTGTGTCCATCAGTCCATCCTCTCTGCCTACCCCTTCAGGAAACAGTTAAGTGGAACATTTGCGTGGCCCTTTTCGGCCCGTTTCATACAAATCTTAATTCTGGATTTGAGATCAAAATACCCAACCAAACTGAAAAATTATTTTGATCCAGCCTGCCATGCAGCTGGTGGGCAGATACATCCGCCGCCAAGACCCGGACAAACCTCATCCTATGATCCCGGGCACTCCTGCTAAGTCACCAAACATGACCTATGGCAAATGCATTGGTTATCCAATAAATTGTTCCCGGGGCGACGGTACCCATACTTGCCTCTCAACACGGCATAATAACCCAAAATAATATACAAAAATAGTTTTTTTACATAGTTTGTAAAAAAATCTTTAATTTCAAAGGGATTAAAAATTACTAAACAAAATACCCGAAATGAGGACTTGGCGTACCGATCCAAATACATACCAAACGGGTGTACAAAAACGGTGTCTGTTTGACTGTTTCCATGATTATCATTCAGTATATGTGATAAGTAATAAATGTTAGTTCCATCTTTACCGCCATTTTTGTACGTTGGGACAGAATGTTTTATCAGTACGCCTAGTCCTCTCTTAGATTATTTATTAAGTCATTGTATATTTTCCATTTAATTTTCTGCAACTTTGAAAATAAGGTTTAAAAAATTCAATTAAAAAGACATTCAAGTGGCTCATAATATTAAATTAGAAAAGTGAGGTTCTAATAATGTTGTAATGTGTAAAAATTAATGATTTTATTTATTTATTTAGAGAACGGCCATCTGGCAACAATAGAAGTATCATGGAGGACATTCCTGCTGCAGATTCCGAAGGAATATTACTTGGTCTGCCGGAATCGCAAACTGAAATGGATGTTAGTACAATAATTTAACAGTGTTATGCAAAATTAGTTGAGTAGGATTTTTTAATGTACGTAATACCATTTATTATTGTTGCCGATTTATTTCATTTAATGTTTTTGACATATTGAATTTTGATTATTATGTTTTTATAAATTTAAATAATAATATTTAATCCTAATTGTATGTATTTATGGGATATGTGGGAATTCTCTCACCCCCTACACTCCAGAATATAAATATATTAAATTATTTGTCATATTTTCAATATCAAAACAAGCTGTGATAATAATGACATTTGATACATTTTGCTTGCAAACACTGAGTGATTTCAGGCGTGTCTGTATCTGAAGTAAGCTAAATGTTCCTTACTTGTAGTGAAATTGTAAAATAGGTTGTTAATTCGCGTGCCTGAGGCCTAAGAGTTGAAAAATTCACCGAACATATATATCGGAATTCTTTCTTGATTTTTTTTTTAAATTTAAATTAGCTGCACACAGAAGTCACTGAGGAAAATAATTTCCCTCTCAGCCTGTCATCTTTGGGGATGATGTATAATAATAATTATTGGCTAATTTATATTCGCCGTTTCAATAATTAGCGGCTCTGGAATTTTCGTTTTGCCTCCGCATTCCGCCTCCTAGTAATAACAGAGGCTGTCTAATAATTACACGTCTGCCCTGATGCTGGACACTATTTTTTTTCCCTTACTGAAGTGTTTGCGCGTTCTGGAGTCAACATGACTTTCGTGTCGTCTGAAATATACCTATTTATCTGCGATGGTCATTGATGCCATCTATTTTTGCAGGTTTTGTATGACATTAATTTGGGACGGTGAGAAATAAATGACACATGCGAAAACGATTAGTCGAAATATGATCGAGATTTCACACTTCCGCTGATTGTTTATTCAGTGCTTGCAACCAAATAGTTTTATCTTATTGTGTTGTGTTTTTCACATTTTTATGATGTTTAATTATTATTAGTTTAATATAATACAAGACTAACTGAAATTTGTGAAATTGAATTTTGATTTTAGAATTTGACAGAGTTCAACACCGCCCATAACCGAAGAATTTCCATGCTTGGAATTTCAACTGACGACGCGACAGATATGAAGGTAATTTTTTATGTTGGATCCAAAATTGCTCACGAATTATAGCTTCAGTTGCACTTGCAATGGACTGTTAATCCTGAAAACGAAACGAGACGAAACGGTGTTTGCTGGAATTGGATGATAAAGGGTTTTCCAATAAGAGGTGTTATTTTGATATTCAAAGAAAAATGCCATTTTTTAATATAAATGATCGGATGTTTATTTCATTATAAAGAGGAAGGTATGCCGTTAATAGTGGAAAATAACATCAGGCAAATGACCACCACAACCACGCTTACAGGACCATATCCTTTTCATGAAATTTTCCACAACCAAATCGCAAAGTGGCTGCCCTATGTCCTCGATAGCCTCACGAATTCCATCTTTGAGGTCTTGAATCGACGCTGGGCTGTTGGCGTAGACCTTCTCTTTCACGTGGCCCCAAAGGAAGAAGTTGCAAGGTGTTAAATCACAAGATCTCGGTGGCCAATTGTGATCACCTCTTCGAGAGATAACACAGTCCGGAAACTTTTCCCGTAAAAGATCAATGGTTTCGTTGCTTGTGTGGCACGTAGCGCCGTCTTGTTGAAAGTAAACGTTGTCCAGATCAATACCATCCAATTCCGGCCATAAAAAATCATTAATCATCTCTCGATAGCGCAATCCATTCGCGGACTATTCAAAATAACACCTCTTATTGGAAAACCCTTTAGTATGTGCAGGAAAAAACAAGGTATGCAAGGAAAAGGGATGACCAATCACTTGATAGTATGTGCTGGAAAAAACAAGGTATGCAAGGAAAAGGGATGACCAATCACTTGATAGTATGTGCAGGAAAAAACAAGGTATGCAAGGAAAAGGGATGACCAATCACTTGATAGTATGTGCAGGAAAAAACAAGGTATGCAAGGAAAAGGGATGACCAATCACTTGATAGTATGTGCTGGAAAAAACAAGGTATGCAAGGAAAAGGGATGACCAATCACTTGATAGTATGTGCAGGAAAAAACAAGGTATGCAAGGAAAAGGGATGACCAATCACTTGATAGTATGTGCAGGAAAAAACAAGGTATGCAAGGAAAAGGGATGACCAATCACTTGATAGTATGTGCTGGAAAAAACAAGGTATGCAAGGAAAAGGGATGACCAATCACTTGATAGTATGTGCAGGAAAAAACAAGGTATGCAAGGAAAAGGGATGACCAATCACTTGATAGTATGTGCAGGAAAAAACAAGGTATGCAAGGAAAAGGGATGACCAATCATTTGATAGTATGTGCAGGAAAAAACAAGGTATGCAAGGAAAAGGGATGACCAATCACTTGATAGTATGTGCAGGAAAAAACAAGGTATGCAAGGAAAAGGGATGACCAATCACTTGATAGTATGTGCAGGAAAAAACAAGAAAAAGGAATGACCAATCACTTGATAGTATGTGCAGGAAAAAACAAGGTATGCAAGGAAAAGGGATGACCAATCATTTGATAGTATGTGCAGGAAAAAACAAGGTATGCAAGGAAAAGGGATGACCAATCACTTGTTATTATGTGCAGGAAAAAACAAGGTATGCAAGGAAAAGGGTTGACCAAATCACTTGATAGTATGTGCAGGAAAAAACAAGGTATATATATGTAAAGAAAAGGGATGACCAATCACTTTTTAGTTAGTATGTGCAGGAAAAAACAAGGTATGCAAGGAAAAGAGATGACCAATCGTTACCACTTTATCTCTGCTAATGACAAAATCGCAAAAGTAGGTAATTATCGCTACAACAAAATGAATGATTTCAAAATGATTTTTTGCACTTCCCTGAGATGGTCGAATTCCTTCTTTTTAATTAAAAACGATTTGTTTACACAATAAAAACACCAACATCTTGCTTTCAATTCCAAATGATTATTTTTTTTATTTGTATTAGTTCGGAGAATATTCCCAGGTGCACATTACTAGTGCCGAGACAAAGTTGTGAGGCGATTAATTCTCTCTGCCGATCCGGAAACACGGCATGATGGTGAATTAGTGACCTAATTGTAATCTTCCTTTGTAGAACTCCAGCAACAAACGCGGCGCTATCGGGGGGTCCTCCAACTCGATGCCGCCTTCGAAACGTCAGCGCCGGGAGGTATCCTTCAACGAAGACGTTGACATCATCAACCCCGAGGACGTGGATCCCAGCGTAGGACGCTTCCGGAATTTGGTGAAGACCACCATTGTGCCGACAGCCGGACCCCTCGGCACCAAGAGGATGAAGCTCTCAACGGGAGACGAGAGTGAGTTGGTTTTTTGTTGTGCCGCATAACGACTGCGACTGCTCGGGACCAGTGGGACTGTGTCATCCCAAATTGGGGTGTGTTGAAGGGAAGAAAAAGAATGGGTAGTATCTGACTATTTAGATCTAATCATTAATCTGTCACCCCAAAAACTGGGCAAGTATTATTGAAATATTATTCAATTATTGAAAGTGGCAGATTATAGTCCATTAATACAAATATGCTTAAAATTTAAACAGGTAATTTTGTAAAAACCATCAAACACCGCCATCGATTTTTCGCAAAATTTTTGGTTTAAAGTTAACCCCTCAGGCTAATTTTTTCGCTTTTGAAAACAGCTCATATAGGTCTCATAGAAATTGTGTCTCTTACTATCATGGTGAGAAATATGATTATTTTTTTATTTTTATTTTAAATACATAAACGGCTATACTGCCTTTTATAAATAAACATATAATAGAGTACAAAAGTAAGAAAAATAAAATCATTACATAATAGTAGTTTTAAACTTAAAAATAACATACAATTATTTTGTGTATCACAACAAAAAATAACAAAATAGCGATTAGTTAGAAAGAGAAAACACCATGCTTTATATTCAAATCTAAAAGTTAACCACAGAAAAATTAAAATGCACACCTCTAAGAAACCAAAGTTTCTGACAGCAATTTGAAAAAAAATTGTGAAAGTTTGTGAATTTTTTATTAATAATTTTTTACATGAAACAACAAAAAATTGAGGTGACGATAACGTCTATAATACATTTGCCTAATAAAATATGTGGGTGTTTTTTTTTCTTCATTATCAGTAATTTTAGTTACAAAAAACGTAAGGAGAGCCTTTTTAATTATTTTTTATGTTTGTGCTAAAATTTTTAATATTTCAAAGACTACATTTTTATTTTTTATAATAAAATTTGAAAGGGTATTTCTTCACCTTTTAAAAACTTTTTAGTTTTCAGATACATTCAGAAATATTTTGTATATTTGGATTTTATTGCTAAGTGGAAATACTCTAACCTTCTGACAGAATATGTCAGAGGCCTGAGTGGTTAACATTATTATAACCATGTTGTTTTTGTTGCAGGTCAATCCCACCACTTGCGCGACCTGTCCAAGCACCTCCACCCCTCGGTACTGTACCACGACCTGCCCCCCCCGGCCTCCGTCCCCCCCGGACCAGGAGGCCTCACCCTCTCCGGGAGCATGTCCATGTTTGGAGCCAGGTTGGTACCGCTTTTCAAGATCAGTGCCGTTGTAATCAACTGTGATTATGCTCATTCTGAGTGGGAATCCAATCAGAGTTTAATCTGATTTACGCTGTTGGCAACAATTTACATTTTTGAAATACTGAATACTATTTATGAGCAATGAAAACTCTACTTATGGAAAATGCATCTATCCAGTGGCAGTCTTTCCCTCAGGTCAATTGGTCAAGGACCTCCCAAAATTATAAGATGTCAATAAAACACAAGATTTTTATGAAATACTGGCTGCGGTGAGTTGATATAAGATTGAACTGACATTCTAATCCAGTTCCGGGATGTTCCCGAACGTTCCGGACTATTCCTGAACATTCTAGAATGTTCTGGGATGTTCTTGAATGTTGTGGAATGCTCTCGAATTCTCTCGAATGTTCTGGATTGTTCTAGAAATTACTAGAGGGCGAAACTTCCAGTCCTTACATCTTCAAAATCACGCCCTTCAGGTAAAAACGAGAACCTTCTTCATGGATGGGGGATAGAGGGTTACCACACCATATAACTCCTTTAATCATACCAGGACTCGTTTCTGATTTTCTGCGGGACGCACATTTTTTTTACAATATACTAGATTTTACCCGCGGCTTTGCTCGCATGGTATTAGGGGGAAATTACTGTAGCACTTGCACTTATCACTGGTCCCCGGCATGCGTTGCAATGCCATTCAAAGAATAATAATAATAATTGGACAATTTGTAGAGCGCCGTTTTTGTGAAAAATCACCTCAAGGGCAAAGAAATAAAGATTCTCCCTACATGTCCTTTCCCGTGCGTCCCCGTTCCCTTCCATCTTCCTCGCCTTCCCTCTCCCTCATCTCTTCCCTCTCCGTGAACCCCACCTTCCCCCTGCTGCTAAAATATATGAAATACACACATTTTCATTTATACAAATTTCATAGCACCAGAGCTTACCATTATATACAGCCTATGTTACTTGCTGATAATGTAGCTTTCTATTAGTGAAAGAATTTTTAAAATTGTTTTAGTGGTTTAGGCGTGAAAGCGTAACAAACAAACACACTCACTTTCACATTCATAGTATTAGTATAGATATTGTTTATACAAATCAAAGCAACTGGTATTATTCTAATTTATTTGAAAATGCGCCGCGAGATAGCAGGCGGTGGCAAGTAGTGACATCTAACGTCTTAACTCGTTGCTTGCCGAGTACGCGCCGGCGCGGGCCAAATTAAACTCTAAAAAATATTTTTTGAAATGCGATTTTAAACCTTAATCATAAAGAAAACGTATAACGGATAAGGTCAGAATCGCTTGGGGCATTCTCGTTCTCAAGGTATAGAATGCTTTGAACACATCTATGGAACCGGAATAATTTCTATGAATTCTTTATGGATCTCTGGCCGAGTTTTTTTCGGAGCATCTGAGCTGTCAGTTCGGTCGCATCATTCTCGTAAAATGTATGAGTTTGTCAAATAAACGCAAGTAATGTTGCTTTTAGGCCTAGTTTTTTTGTTCAAGGAATGTGTTTCGGTAAATATTACATAAGATAGCATAAAATAAACCCACAAAATATTACGTCAAAGTCAAAACATCGCGAAATTTACAAGTTTCATCCAGTGGCACGGGACGAGTTAAATGGAAGCTTCCTTTCCCACGCTCCTATGATTGGCTGGGTCAATTTATCAAATGTCCCAATATAATATCTCGTGTCTCTTTACGTGCCGTACAATAAAGGAGATGGCACTATGTTGCCTAGTAAAAATACTTTCGCATTCTGAAGACAGCTTGGGGCATTGCCATGAGGGAGACAGCATGATGTATATTATGCGTCTGAAAGAGATGGTTTGATAAACATAAGTTGGTTTTGCATATTGCAATCTCGTCGCATGAAATAATTTACTATATCGTCAAATGCAACAAGAGGAAACTCGTAAATTTCCCAAAGTTTTGACTTTGACATAATATTTTGTGGGTTTATTTTATGCTAACGTATATAATATTTACCGAAACATATTCCTTGAACAATAAACTATGTCTAAAAACAACATTACTTGCGTTTATTTGACAAATTGATAGGTTTTATCGCTCTTTTCATGACCCACGACGCTCACAGTTTGACAGCTCGAATCGCGGCAAAAATTAAGATCGAAGTCATGGATAAATTTAATAAAATTTATTCAGAGTGGCTAGGTGTGTTTCTGATATCTGTTACGCCAAGAACAAGAATGCCCCAAGCGATTCTGACCTTGTCCTTCATACATTTTCTTTATACATAATGATTAAAATCGCATTCCAAAATTATTTTTTTTTTATTTTATTCGGCGCTTGCCGGTGCGGTTGCGGCATAGGATTGGTTATGTAATTTGACTCTCAAATTTGTGAGGTACTTACAAATTAATATTGATAATATCAGCGTATTTAATTTGATATTGCATCACAATATATATATTTTTTTAAATGACCTTCACTTCCGGATCCCTAGAGCCGCCTCTGCATCTATCTGAGTAAGGGTTAGTTTTTTTGTTCAAAATGATAAGAAGGTATTTGAAATACAAAGTTATATTAGCAATAAAAATGCAACCTGAAATTAATGCTGGCTGGCAAAAAAGCTTGGTTAACCACTCCAACCCGTAAACGTGTTTAAACGGCAATATTACAATAGCAGTCAAGTACAATAAGCGTGTTTTCACGTCAACGCGTGTGTTCCCACAGAAATCGTTATAACTCTGTTATTGTTCTAGTGACAACCCTAAAACAAAAAGTAGTAGATCCATATTGAATCAAGCTTCACATTTCTATTCAAAATTGTCCATAGAAGTACATAAACATACTTATTTTGTAGAAACAGTTTTCACCCGCCAAATTGCCTATGCGCCGTTAGTTATTGTTAATTTTTTTTAAAATATTCTTGTATGAAATGCTAAAAAAGTGAGGTTACGAAATTGTTAACTATACATTTATACAACAGAATAAGTATTTTTCTTTACATAATCCTTGATTTTAGTACCGTTTTTGCATAAAAACATCACGCAAGTCATTTTTACAATTTTTTTATGTTTGTAATATAAAAATTTGGAAGTTTATTTCATAACCTTTCAAAAACAGTTTTTTATTTGTAGAATTGCAAAGCGGGAATAACACAAAGTTTTTATAATCTGACAAAATCGTTTAAGACAAAAAACTTGTATAATCGCAAAATACCGGAATGGTTAAATAAATAGGTTGATGGTGTGATACCGTTATGAGTTGCAGCGTGGTTGGAAATTGAATGGCGTGACTTGCAGAACTCCTCAGGTAGATTTCAAAAAGAACCTCTCATCATGAGATTGTGTCATCTCGAGAACATTGGCTACCGACCACAAGACAGTCCAGATGCAGGAAAATTTGATGTCATAGACGGACCATCGATCTTACTACGGTTCATTTTAATCCTGTGTGATCCATTTTCAATCGTTCTGTACTATCTACTTCCCCACTTGGGGGTGAGCTAGACCTCGTCCCTGCATAGTCAGGCGCCGAACATCCTTGGAACGGAGCCCTCTCAGATCATCTGCGCCTCCCCCAGCAACATGTGTGGGCATGAGGTTTAGCCGGGCGACCTCGGCGACCTTCCGCCCTGCCTCCGGCAACTCGACGCTGCAGTCCTTAAGGTCTTTGGGCATTTTGCCCCTATTTCCCAGGTATTTTCTTCAAGGCACAACCGAGGAACTGGCTAAGGGGCGCGGAAGCCCTGTCTCGTTAAGGTTTGACCGCCCGCCACAAACATTCTTGCTGGTATTGCCAGACGACGAGAGAGGGAACCCTTTCAGACTGCAGAGCCATTTATTTGTATCTAAACATGTTTGTCTCTTCCCTTTCTTGCAGGTGCTTGCAGCATACGCAAGATACAATCCCCCGCGAGCATCCTTCGTCTTGTTTTTTGTCATCTTTCCATGCCCTTATATATGTTTTACTAACACCATTGTATTAAGTTTATTATGTAAGCACTTGCATACTACTTACTAACACTGTATGCGGGGACATTGGAGGTCTAGATTCGTTATAAACTAAATGTAGCTTCGTTCTTTTGAAAAAATTAGAGTCCTTGCGAGAGCCTTGAAGGAGTAACCATCTGTTACTTATACCAGGGCGGGTAAGTGGTGGATAACCTCCAATGTGTGATCCATTTTCATTGTTGTGCCTGTTGTTAATTTTTCCATTTTTCATTACAGGCTCGGTATGTCTCTTCCCAATCCGGCGCCTGACGTGGACCTTTATGAAAGCATGGACATATCCGAGAGTGAGAATGTTTCCGCCAACCTGTCTGCCAACACCAGTGTCACCAACAATAACCGGTCTGTCATGAGCGACACGTCCACGGAGGGACCGCAGGGGCCGTCCAACGAACCGCGCAAGAAGAAGTACGCCAAAGAAGCGTGGCCGGGACGAAAACCTCCGCTGCTTTCCGGCGTCTAAACACTCTACGGATCGTAAAATGCAAATTATCATAATGTGATCCGTTCGTTATAGACCTGTGTAGAATCGTGGTGGTTTCTCTTTAGAATCAGTGCAATAAAAAAAACTACCGAGTTATCTTTAAAATATTGAAACAATGTTGGGGTGTTTCGAACTTTCGTCACATTTGACAGTGTTACATTTGACATTGTCACTTTCAAACAACATCACATGACAACTCAGAATCATGCAATTTCGACACTCCTTTGAAAAGTCAGAAAAAAACAATTGAAAAATAGCCAATTTAAATTCAAAATAGATCATTAAATTAAAAAATAGTCACATTTCACATCGTCATCATAATTGACATTGTCACATTTCACATGATCATCATATTTGACATTGTCACACTTGACTGTGTAATATTGGACATACATAGTCACACTTAACATTTCATATTTGAAATTTTCGAATTTGACATAGTCACATTTGACATTGTCACATTTGAAATTGTCACATTTGACATTGTCACATTTGACATTGTCACATTTGACATTGTCACATTTGACATTGTCACATTTGACATTGTCACATTTGACATTGTCACATTTGACATTGTCACATTTGACATTGTCACATTTGACATTGTCACATTTGACATTGTCACATTTGACATTGTCACATTTGACATTGTCACATTTGACATTGTCACATTTGACATTGTCACATTTGACATTGTCACATTTGACATTGTCACATTTGACATTGTCACGTTTGACATCGTCACATTTGACATTGTCACAATTGACATGGAATGATTAGCGCCATTTTGACTCTTTGACTTTTTAACACATTGTAATCTGATCACGTATTAATACGTGTTTAGCAAATTAATGCTAGAGAGCGGAACACGTATTTATACGTTTTTGATAGATTGTTAGTGGAGCGCGGGTCACGTTAAAATGCGGGTTCCAATATACTTGAGTTTTCGCTATATAGCCTCTGTAGGGTTGTAGCCATGCAGGTAAAAACCTTTTGAGAACAATAGATGGGGTGTACGGTAGGTACCTAGGTAGTGTAAATATTAATTTTTTCATAACTTTCCTGCTTTATGTGAAATTCTGCACTAGTTTAACGATAAAGAATACATTTCTAAATATAATAAAATAAAATGAAATAAAATAAATAATTTGCAAAAAGAATTATTGAAATCAAACAAATATTTTTGAAGTTATCGCAATTTTTCTAGAGGTCTACGTTAGCGCGAAATTACGCGAAAAATCACCCGTTACCAGCACGATATGCGGCCGAAAACTGCCCGATCACAATGTGTTAATTAATCCCCGAAAAGTGCCGATTCTAGTCCCGTTACAGCTTTTTATCAAGTACATAGTGAGCAGACGTCTAAAAGTCTCAAACGTGATGAAAGTTTGAAACAACACACAAAATTTTCCGCTTGGGGTGACATCTTTATTGCAAGCAAGGGAGTGGGTAATCACTGTTTCGCTATAAACAATAACAGAAGTGTGATCCATACCAACTTGAATGAAAACTGATTTCGCCAATTTGTATAAGACATTTTGACTTGTAGGCCTCAGACAGGCCGGTGAAATTGATTTACTGTTCAAGAAATGTTTGATCAATTTCATCAAAAGTAAGGAAAATTTGAGCCCACTTACCCAAAACACGCTTCCATCTGTTCTGATTTGTTATTAACAAAAATAATGTTTGTCTAACTAGATTCTTAAGGGAGACCAGCAGGAATCTATAAGGTGGGCCGTAAACATTTGCACTTTTGAAATAACCATGAAAAATAAATACAGATTGTATTTAAATGGATGATTATTGATAAGTACAAAAATATGCTGGAAAATAATTTCGTAAAAATAATTTTGTCAAAATGGCCACCATCTTGCCGCTGGTATTCCTAAAATCTAGCCCTTAGATTTTCGAAAATTTTTCTACGCAAATTTCGGGGTATGTTGATCATTTCTTGATGGATATTCTCCTTTAATTGGAGTATAGTCACATGTTTTTGTAAAAATGTTTTACCCGGAAAGTCCATTGCTCTCCCGTAATGACTAAATTTCCAAGAAGCGAGGAGCCGCGCATAAGTGGCCTCCCTCTCCTCCCCTTTTCGGAATGCCCGCTAGCACGACTACAAAAGTGCAAATGTTTATGGCCCACCCTGCAGTTAGGACCATGAGAAAATATAATCTAGCATATTTTTTCATAACTATTCACTGTTAAAAGCAAAACCATACGACAGCATCTGTAGTGGTATATATTTCGATCGTCCAGTTGATTAGTCAGACATCTCCGAAAAATCGAAATTTGAGTTGAGTATGCAGTTACATGTAAAAGTGTACACTCTATATGGTACACTAGAATCATCATAAACACCACCAATTCAATTATTATGCGCAAAAACTTATAGTGGATTAAACAAAATGTTAACTCGTTGCTTGCCGAGTACGTGCCAAATAAAACTCTAAAAAATAGTTTTTGAAATGCGATTTTAAACCTTAATTATAAAGAAAACGTATGAAGGGTAAAGTCAGAATCGCTTGGGGTATTCTTGTTCTTAAAGTATAGAATGCTTTGAACACATCTACGGAACCCAAATAATTTTTATGAATTCTTTATGGATCTATGGCTGAGTTTTTTCGGAGCATTTCAACTGTCAGTTCGTTTGCATCATTCTCGTAAAAAAGATCGTAAACATACAAATTCATCAAATAAACGCAAGTAATGTTGTTTTTAGGCATAGTTTATTGTTCAAGGAATGTGTTTCAGTAAATACAGTAGCACAAAATAAACCCACAAAATATTACGCCAAATTCAAAACATGTTTCCTCCCTTGGCATTTGACCAGCATTTGTTGTCTGTAACTAGTAGGATATTTCAAAATTTTATTTTTATTTTTATTTTATTTTATTTATTATAAATGTCATACAAATGTACCAGACCGTTCTGCATATCTATTTTACAGCACATTTAATATGTAAAACACAGACACATATAAATAATATCTTTTGATTTATCCACTGGAGCGACAGCGCGTTTTAAAACTTTATTCTCCGTTTGCTCGAGATTTTCAGAAGATCAATTTTAAAATTATTCGCCAACATTAAAAAAATCATACCTTCGAATTTTAACATGGAGACATAAAATTTATTATAGTGCTATATAGCCAATGAATTAACCTGCATTTTACCGTTTTTTTAGGATTTATAAAAAACATATTAAAAAAATCGTAAAGTTTATAACTGCGCAAATCCTGCGTGTTTGTTACTTTGAAACTGCCGTGAGAGGTACTTATTTGGGTCAACATAGAATATTTTCGATTTCTGTATATTGTCTGAGGTATATTGGATAATGACAGGTGCATATCTATGGAAAAAAGGACTTAATTTTAACTGTAAATAGCTGATCAGAAATTTTGCATGAAAATAATATTTTAAAAATTTATTTTTAACATTGTTCTAAAATAGTCTAAGAAGTTCCGATTTGCGACATCTATGGTCTAATAGATAAAGCATTTCAATAGCTTCGTTTTAAGTCCAAAAAACAAATGTGGGAGCTACAAATATTTTTAAAACATTTTTTTGCCGAATCAACGAGATAATTGCCATTTTTATCCGAAAAGCAATCGGAGACTTTTAAAATGGCGTCAGTATATGGCAAAAATCGCTCCAAAGGTTTATGGTAAGCATTTGAAAATTGCTTTCCTTTTTATCTCAAAACTTAGTATAAGATGTCTGACTAATCAACTGGATGATCGATTGTGTCTTATGTGTTTTGCAATGTGTCTGTTGGTAGCACTGTATGGTTATGCAGGTTCTAATATGTCAGAACCTGCAGGTTAAGGGATCTTATCTCATCTTTTTCCCCCTTGTTCCATCGCTTCGACAAGGCATCTTCAGGCTACTTGGGCTGCGTCAGTGGCTCCGTCCATAGCAGCCTGAGCCTCTCCTCAGCCTCTAGAGCTATATTCCCCAACTTTGGATGTGAAGCCAAATCCACGTCTTCTCTCTGGAATTGCCTCCAGTATTGTATTTAGATGTCTGTTTTCTGGCATTTTTGAATACGTACGTGTCCACGCCATCTTTTTGTGACTTTTCTACAAAGCAGGGGTTCTAAAACAGTACTCTCTCATTAATCCGCCACCCCAAAAACCGGACAAGTGCCAAATTAGTGAAGGTGGCGGATTGTAATAGTGCGTACATACAAAATATCTTAAAAATTAAAACAGGTGGTTTGCAAAAACAAACACTCCGTTATCGATCTTCTGTAATATTTCCATTTTTTTAAATTTTACTCCTCATAAAGCAAGATCCCTCGTTCAATCTCATATGAACTCCCTGAGCGAAGCCGAGTACCCCAGTTAGTAATAAATAATTTGCAATAATTTACTAATGAAATGTTATTCCTAGGTTTTTACTATATGGAAATATAATGGAAACATTTTCTCTTCACGAGGGCATTTTGGCGCTTCTTTAACTCGTTGCTTGCCGAGTACGCTCCGGCGCGCGCCAAATTAAACTCTAAAGAATATTTTTTGAAATGCGATTTTAAACCTTAATTATAAAGAAAACGTATGAAGGATAAGGTCAGAATCGCTTGGGGCATTCTTGTTCTTAAGGTATAGAATGCTTTGAACACATCTATGGAACCGGAATAATTTCTATGGAATTCTTTATGGATCTCTGGCCGAGTTTTTTTCAGAGCATTTGAGCTGTCAGTTCGGTTGCATCATTATCGTAAAAAAGATCGTAAAACATATGAATTCGTCAAATATACGCAAGTAATGTTGTTTTTATGCATAGTTTATTGTTCAAAGAATGTGTTTCGGTAAATATTGCATAAGATAGCATAAAATAAACCCACAAAATATTACGTCAAAGTCAAAACATCGCGAAATTTACAAGTTTTCTCCAGTGGCACGGGACGAGTTAAGATTTCTACCAAGCTTCTATATTTTATATACAACGTCGTTGCTTTTTCGACTAGTAAAAATAACGTTGAATTATAGTAGTTGTCGGATAATCAAGTTGCGGATTACTGAAAGAGTACTGAATATCATTTAACGGCATTGGTTTGAACTAATTTGCGTTATTGTCCAAAAAGGAACTCCAGTGAAAAATATTATGGCTTTAAAAAAATATGTTCATATAGACCAATAAACGCTGATTCTGAATATATAAGTTTTATTAAATAATATTAAACGTAAAGTTTTAAGAAAATGAATATAAAGTCCATTTTTAATTGTGTCATTAAAACACACTGTCAAGTTGGTGTTATTGAATTGTTAGTGCTGACGTCACTGCTCTCCACAATTCTCAGAACACTTATTGTTCTTCAGCTCCGAACTCCAAACTCGAAAATGGCGGACGTCGAACAGCTGATTCGGCGCTGTATCTTTTCAGTTGCCTACATATAATATTAATAATGCAGATCGTGGAACACTAATACAGTTACTAATAAACTGTATCATGTATCATTGCACTTTGGTACAATACAATAACAGTAGCGATGAAATGTTGACATTTTACCTAATGTTTTTCTATATTAAAAGCAGTCAATCTTGAATAAAAAAACGCCTTGATTTCTGACATCTCCATTGAATCTTCCTTACAAAATGACAACAGCTGTTGAAAATAAATAAAACTTTTGGAGAGTGATGATGTCACACGATTCACACTAAATACGGTGGTTTTCGGGGGATCTTGAATAATTAAAACTTTGACATTTATTTTGACTATTAAAACTAACTATAAAAATAAAAATAAATATGCAGTTATTTAAGTTAGAAAGTCATTATTCATTAAAAAAAATTTAAAAAATTGGACTGGAGTTCCGTGTTATCCAATATGTCAGTTAAAACTAATTTGTATCTGTAAATATTAACATAAAATTGAAATAATTTACTATCTTTCAGGGATTTGTAAATGTCTTTTAAAAATTGTTTCCAAAATACATGAGGCACAGTTTTCAGGTAGCTTGAGGTTAGATTGTATCTTTTGTATATTTGGGAAACAGAAATGTACATCTGGTTTAACACAAGTACCCCTACCTCTGATCCACAGAGGTCGCCTTTCATAAAATTACAGTAGTATTCTCACTAAGCGGTTTTATATCGAGTCAATAACCTTAATTTAATAAAATTGTATTTTTGTTTTTAATTCAATTTTGGTGCGATTCTTTATATATTATTAATTGCTATGATTCTGGAATAAAATAATTATGATGTGTTATTAGATTATAAGGTTTGAAGCAGTTTTAAAAAAATTAAATTGTCATCTCATTCTTGTGTTTTATTATTCAATTTTTTTTTATGTCATTCAATATTTTTTGTACAATAAAAATAGTGTTAAAATTAGTTGGATATGTACGTGTTACCGGATAAATTGGTAAATGAGTATATCGAGTTGTTCGTGTAAAATGCGATAAAGGTGAGTTGTTGGTAGCTGTTAGCTTTTGTTTAATTAAGGGCGCCACTGGTGCTGATACCAGTGCTAACAGCGGTGAGCATAATTTTCTTGATTAGGGCCGTGGAAAACTAAACATTCTTTATTGTCAATAACGATTATAATGACTTATTGACGTTTTGAATTTTGAACTTATGTATATTTATATTTTTTTACAACTTGTTGTTCATTAATTAAAGAGTAACAATAGAATATGCAGTTAAAATTATAAAACGCTTACCCCTGGACCGACCATTTAATAACATTTCAGTCTTTTTTTTTTAATATTAACTCCACACAGGATATGTCATCTTTGAAGATGCTGTGTGGAGGGTGTTTTTGAGGAGAGGAAGGAGTGAACATGGGTCTTGAAGAGGAGGGAGGAAACACAGAGGCCGGCAAATCGTTCCACAGCCGAGCTGTTGAACTCAAGAACGAGTCGTAGAAACGACCCGTTCTCATGTGACTGTGTACAAATGTTGGGCGCGTGTTTCCCGACTATGCACCGGTGCCGAAGGGATCAATGACGCTAGTTCCTTGGAGCATCTTCCATTGTAATACAGGTAGAACAAGGACAGCATTCCCACCTGACGCCTATGCTCTAAAGATTGCAATCCGTTTGTTAGGTTAAGAGAGTCTATCAATAGGACCGCCCGTTTCTGCAGAGTCGAGGGTTTTTTTTAGGTATTTTGGGGCTCCAGACCAGAGGCGGCTGCCAAATTCAACCGTGGGGCGCACTTGCGATTTGTACAGGGTTAGCAGTTGTGTATTATTAAAGTATCTGCGGGCCCTGTACAGTACGCCCAGTTTCTGAGAGGCTAACTTAACTCTGGCTTCGATGGAGCCCCCATACCATAGTCTAGCTAATATGGTGAATAATGTAGACCTCCTATCCGTCTGGATTGTTGTCTGGTCGTGTCTCTCTCGAAAAGACCGCTCCAACCAACGGACGATTTTTAAGTCCTGGCTCATGTCAGGTCTCATCGAGACATGTTGTTTTCTCCAAACAAGATTGATCGTACGGGGGTCCATCCTCCTGTTGGTGAATTACCAAAATACACGGCCGCTCTGATTTTAAAACTGACAGCCCGTGATCCAGCAAGTTTATAATAAAACGATTGCGGTTAGCGCGTGCATCTAAATTATTGAAAACATTGTTTCATGCCGTTTTAAATTCCGAGCGTGACCACTCGAGACAGAATCACTTTACATTTTATTTAATTCATCACTAGGTGAATTGCAAAATCGCATGATTAACTACAAGGCACGATTCTACGTTTTTATAAATCAAAAAGATCACGTTTTGACCGTTGAAAAAGGACCCGCCTCCAAAGACCTATTCCCAACCAGTGACTGGCTTTTTTTTCTGATCGTAAAATATGCATTATTTTCTTGGTGTTCGAAAATAAAAACAATCGCTTGTTTTCCACATTTAAAAAAAACGGTAGACTAAAAATAGACAATAATTTTATAATGAGGTATTTGTCTAGTGTTGTGATAAAATAAAAATGAATTAATTATATGATAACGCAGGTATGGTGCAGTTTAGTTAGAGTTTAGACAAACTGTATAAAAAATGACATGACAGTTGATCCCCTGACAATTGGCCCCCGGCATACTTATATACGGTTCCATGACAACTCAGAATCTTGCAATTTCAACACCCCCTTGAAAAGTCATTAAAAGTTATAAAAAAAATAATATTGTAAAATAGCCTTATTTAACCAATTTTTTATATATTTTTTTATCATTTTTAATGACTTTTCAAGGGAGGTGTTGAAGTTGCATGTTTGGTATATCTACTTACACAAAATATAATTAAGTGCCTCCGAAGGGGTATGCAGAGAGGATGTTCCGCCGAATAACAAAAGTATAAAATGTGTTTTCATTCAAATGCATCAAGGATTAACTCTTTGTCTGTATACTGAGATACCAGTACAAAATAAATTACAAGTGTGCAGTTCACACGCGGTAGAAGTGAAACCTTCAGAAAACTAAAGTAGATAGGAGTGGGGAGGCTTCGAAGCATCGCAGGAAGAGGAGACCGATAGGCTACTAAGCACCGCATAAAAAGGAGACTGATTCTCATTCTCTCGCAGGCTAAATCCTATGGTTGTATGTGTTTATCTCTTTTTAGTGTCGCTTTTTCGTTTCATCGAGTTTCAAATCACAAAAGTGCTAAAAAAGTTTTCACTTAAAAAATCAACACCATTAAATTGTTCGATATCCATACCAATTTATTATCAGGTATTTTTAAAATTATGGTGTAAATACCAGCGTGTTAAGTACAAAAAACGACACTGCAAATAAATTCGTTTGATATTCATACCAACTTATTGTAAAAAGTTATTTTTCAATTGGTAAAATATGCACAAAAAAATATTGTAATAATTATATTTTCGGGGAACAACTGCCGGGTCACCGGGTAACAGTACCAACGAAAAATCTCTAGGGAGAATTTGGTCTAACAGATTCTCGCATTTGTAGGGAGTTTTATTTTTTGTTCTGGCACCTCTGCCGGGCAAAGCCGGCAAACTACCAACTCAAAGAAACAACAACAATCACCTGTCATTGCTGTCAAATTCGAACCTCGTTTTTTTACAAAATTCACACGAATTTGTCGTTATTTTACCCCTTAAATATTATCGTATTTAAAATGCCGTCAGCGGAATTTGTATCTGAGATTGAGGACGATAAAAACAAGAATTTGGTTCTCTGTAAATATTGCAAATCGAAAATTCTCCTGCCGAAATCGGCCGCCTACGTTTCCCAAGAAGTAAGCATTGTTTTAATTTTATGTTCGCCCTTTCTTTCGTTGTACAAATACCGTTATTTTGTGAAATATTTAGCTGTAAATGTGTTTGTGTTGTGTTTTAATAGGAAATAAGTAAATTAAGGGATTCTGTCGCATTGCACAGATTATGGGAGTTTTACTTCATTTCAACAATTACTTCAAGAAACAACTATTTATGTGCACAAAATAGGTTATTAGGTTCTCAAGCATCAGTCTCACGCAAAGATAAACGAGCGCTTATGTGTTGTACCATTACACCACGCTACCAAATATTTCTTCCTTCGGTAGGAGAGAGGGTCAGATGAATTAGAGAGCTGCCGCGAAATGTCATTTTTTTGCACTGGATCTGTCAACTTAACAGCTGTCATCCGCATGTTTACGTAGCTCCGTAACATAATGAAAATACGGTGAAAAAATATATAAAAAATCGGTTACATAGGCTATTTTACAATTTTGATATGAAATTATATTATACTAGACACCTTGACACCCAGATTCTTACCCACCCCTCATACCTTTTTCCTTCCTAGAACTTCCTTTCCTAAAAGAAACCCTCCACACAGCATTCCCAAAGATGACATAGGCCCTGAGTGATTTTTTTTTCCTCAGGGCCTCCTGTGTGGAGCTATTGTAATTTTTTTTTACATGAGATCCACACAGGACCTGAGGAAAATAATTTCCCTCAGGCCCTATGTCATCTTTGGGGTTGCTGTGTGGAGGGTTTTTTAAGGAAAGGAAGGGAAGGAGAGTTCTGGGAAGAAAAGGGGTTTAAGGGGTGGGTAGGAAACTGGGGTTCAGTGTCATCTGCCATCCTGGCCATCCGCCTCCAAGACCTAGACAAACCTCACCCCATGAACCCGGGCACCCCTGCTAAATCACCAAACGTAGCGAACCTCTTGGGGTGACCCTTGATGGCAGAGGTGTTGGTTATCCAATAATATCCAAATAATTCCCGGATGGGTAAACACATCCGCCGCCAAGACCTAGATTATATGAATACTCACCCCATGATCCTGGACACCCCTGTCACCACTTTAGGCGACCCACGGCCGGGGTGTTGGTTATCCAATAATCCCGGGGCGGCGCCTCCCGAATTGAATTACCGATGTGTCTTACTATTTCTAGAAAAACCTTCCGCTGATGACCCAGAAAAAGAACTTCCTAGATCCGGAGAGTGAAGACTTGTTAGATTTCTGGGAAGTCGACGACATGTACACATTTGAAAACATTGGTTTCTCGCTGACGAAAGATGACATCAAATACCTGAGCTGTGCCGACTGTGAAATGGGCCCGGTCGGCTATCATGATCTAACTACAAAGAAGAGTTTTGTCGCCCTGGCAAGAATAGAACATAAAGATTCGGATTGAATTGTATTTAAATCCTTTGTATCTCGTAATTATTTAAGATATTTTGTACGTATTGATAAAGTTTGGCTTACAATAAATCACTTGCACTAGGAATGGTTTATTCTGAATTTAAATTATTTCTTTACCTTCAAGAGTGTTCTAGGCCCTCATTTCAAATTATGCAGAGAGGAAAGATGTTTTTTTATATTATCAGGTTAATTTATTCGCTTTTCGGAACAACTCATAAAGATCTCATATATAATGCTGTGTCTCCCTTACTATCATAGTGAGAAATATGATCTAAACCAGCGTTTCCTAACCTTTTTCAGTCACGGACCCCTAGGAAATCAAGCACAATTTTCAAGAACCCCCTTAAGAGGAATATAAACGCTAGAAATTTGGGAGGCGGGAATGGGTACTGCCGCCCTGGGAACCTTTATTGGATAACCAACACCTCTGCCATAGGTCACCCCAAGTGGTTTGCACGTTTGGTGATTAAGCAGGGGTGCCCGGGTTCATGGGGTGAGGTTTGTCCGAGTCTTGGTGGCGGATGTATCTGTGTGGCAGACCGGATCGGGAGAGACTGGATGAGGAAGACGTTTTGACCTCTCCAGCAAAACTCTTTCGGAACATCGCCTTGCCTCCCCAGTGGGAGGGATAGATTCATACGTATGTCATTCCTGGACCAACTGATTTCCAGATTTCTACTCACCCCTCATACCTTCTTCCTTTCAAGAACTTCATTTCCTGAAAAGACCCTCTACATAGCATCTTTTCAAAGATGACATAGGCCCTGAGGGGAATTTTTTTCCTCCATGCAGGAGTGTGGAACTAATATAAAAAATCAGAATGTGCAATTCACATGCAGTAGAAGTGAAACCTTCAGAAAACTAAAATAGACGAGAGTGGAGAGACTGCGAAGCACCGCACAAAGAGGAGACCGATTATCTAAATCCTATAGATGTATGTGTTTGTCTCCTTTTAGTGGCGCTATTTTTCGCCTCATCAAGTTTCAAATCACAACACTCTTCAAAAAAAAAAAATGCCTACGTTTCGTCTGTTGATTTATAAAGAATTTTACAATAAAAGACAAACAATAAAAAGTTTTTCATATTTATTTCACATTTAATTTCTATAATAAAATACTTAACTACTAGACAGATATTTATAAAAATATAAAATTCATTATTTGAGCCTTCTATCTTTTTCTGTCTGAACATCTTATTATTTATTTATAAACAAATCACAAGCTTATGTCCTGTTTAACTTTATTTACTGGCAGTGGATCGACTATTTAATTGTAAAATTATTAAATTCATACATCTTCATTACACACAGCAATACTTGTCTATCTATTATTGCATTTATCTCTGGTTTTCCAACATAATCATAGATATCATAAATTTGCTTCATCCATAAACAAATTAATCTAAAATGATTTAAGAATTATGTTACATGATATTATTATTGTCTATACATTACACTTTACAATGCTATAGGAAATTATTGTTTGTGAATGGTTTTTTCAATACAATATTTACAATATTTAAAACGTTAAGATATTTATAAAATTTACAAATGCATTTACGAAATGTGATGAATTTTTTTAACTCTTTTAACGTGATATCTGTATTTTTGTAAAAATGTGATGTGATCGAGATGTTTGTTTAAATTATTAAATATTACTTGGAAATTCTAATTTGTTTTCCATGTTAACACACTTTGAGTGTTCAGTAGATAGATTCTACCTTTTTTACTTGAATGACTGTAATGCATTGCTGTCAAATATTTTTATATGAATATTGTACATCAATCTCTTAGTCCCAACCATACGTATAAAATATATAAATAATTTAATATAAATATATATGTGTATACTTATTAGAACAGTGCTCACGTACGCAGCTGAGACGTGGGTACTAACTAAGAGGAATGAGCGAGCACTGAACGTTTATGAAAGGAAAATTTTGAGGCGTCTTCGGACCAGTTCTTGAAATGATTTTTGCGCAGACGTTACATCAATGAGCTCTATACTCTTTTTAAGGAGTTAAACAAATGTATAAAACATGTGGAGAGAATGACCGAGCATCAAGCACCAAACTCCCTGCTGAACTCAAGACCAATAGGGCGAAGGAGCCTGGGAAGGCCAAGATTAAGATGGAACGACAACATCCTCAAAAGACATATCTACCTTGGAGCTTCTAAATTGGAGAGAGCTGGCACAAAACCGAGATGAGAGGAGGAAGACTCTTGAGAAGGCTGAGACTCACCGGGGGTTGTAGAGCCAAGAGTGATGATGATGATGATGTACATATGATACCAAATCTTCCCCATCTTCTTATCTCATTGTGTTTTTTGTGGAAGAATATTTTATCAAAAGGAAACTTACAGGAGATGCGCAATTGCTCTTTTTTATCATTTGTAATAGTGAAAACAATTTATTTTGTAATGTAATAAAATGCAATCATTTTTTTACACAAAACGTTACTAAATGGCTCAACACTGACTTTAACGTCCGTTTGTGGAGTCCTGTTACAAAATTGGCTGAAATTTTGGACAATAATTTCATATTTGTGGTGAGAACTATGGAAAAATATTCATTCAATGTACATATTATTTTCAAAGATATAATGGTTTAAAACAAATCCCACTTTCTTTTACGGGTTCCCTGTTTTAGCCTGACTTAAAGTGTGTTAACATAGAACAGAAAGGATATTTCACATAATGTACACAAACAAAATTGAATACACAATGACAAAAAATGGTTTGTTAATTATTCAGATTTGGCTATTAAACAACAATATAAAGTCCTCATTAAATAAATTAAGGATATCCACAATGAAACGATACATATTTAACAGCACATAAATCTTCATCGTACTTTCATAATATACGTAAAAGCATAAATTAAATAATACTTCGTTGTTATTGATCACATGTGATTTTTGCACTGAGAATGCTTCTGCAGTTTGAGCCACATACATCCAGCTGTGATGCAGCTAATCATAAGAACAAATAAGATGAACGCCGCTCCCCACAGAAAACCGGCGTACGACAGGCACACTCCGAGAGGTTCTGAAAAGGCGATATCTTCCGGCAATATCACCTTCAGACCTTTGCCTACTCGGATGGGATCGGCGAGAGTATCATTACCAGAATAAATATCCCTCCTTCGTCTTTTTCCAGGCTCTAACTTCTGTCCAGGCTCTTTGCAAACGTCGCAATTCGTCTTGCAAAGCTCTACGTTGCATTCCATGATAAGATCCATCGCGTCGGGGAATTTGAATGCGCTGAAGAAAGCGTACGCAAGAATCGACGCACCCGTATTTCCGGTCTCTCTTGTCTTCTGGAAAGCACCGAATAACTTAGGTTTTAAGATGCAGCCGTCCTCATCTGTGAGTCTCACAACGTTTTCTGAGCTATCGTCTCGAGCAACGCAGTCCTTTACTTGGATATCGAAAGCTGGATCGCCTGTGATTGAAATGACTAGAGTCATGGTTTCTCCGATCTTTACTAATCCGTTGGCGGGATTAGCGAAAGGTCCTCTTCCGACTTGAATGTCTAAACTAGCCATGGCTGTGTCTCCGCTGAATGTGACAATCTCTTGGTTCAGCATGCCGACGCTCAGGGCGACAGACAGCTGTTTATTTATGTTTCCTTCCCAGAGACACCTCACACTCCTGATGCTGTCCCACACTTCTTGAATGCCGACCTCATTCTGTAAAACGAGCACATTCTCCAAGTAAGACTTTCCTTGTGTATCGAATCCATTGATGAACTCCGTTCCGCAAGAGTTTAAGCTTAGTGTAAAAGAGTATTTAATTTCGTTAGAGTTTTCCTGGACGTATCTGCAGTCAGGGTTTGAGAAGAATCCCTTCGAATAGATGATTCCGTTGTAAACCTTGTTGAATTCTAAATTGATTGTCATCATGTCTTTGGCGCATTCAACGTCGATAGCGTGGATGTGAGGAGGGTGAGAGTCATCACCATTATCTGGAGTTGTGCTTGGTTGATATGTAGAAGAGATGGGATTGTAATCGGTAGTGCTTGGTTGGTTAGTAACGCTTGGAGGATTGGTAGGAATAGGTTTGTACGAAGAGCTTGGAGGTGGGTTGCTTGGGATAGGTTTATATGTAGTTTCGTAATCGGGTCGCGGTGTTGAAGATGGGTAGTTTGAAGTGGGCTTGTATCCTGGAGTGCTTGTAGGAGTGCCTGGGGGAATGTAGGGTATATTCGTTGAAGAAGACTTATCTTTATTGTTATCAGGATTAGGGTAATCGTAATCTGGATTAGGGCTGATGAAAGGTGGCTGAGGAGAAGGTCCGGGTAGCGGGTATCCGGAGCTGCTGTAGTCAGGGTATTGCTGGCTCGATGGGGGGTAGGGTGCGAGGCTGGAAGGACCTGATGGGGAGAAGGGAGCTCCGGAGGGTTGGTACGGCGCATCAGTTGGTCCGTCGGTTGAGGGTTCGTAGGTCACGGAAGTGACGGGTTTGTAGGGCTTCTGTGCTGCTGGCGGGCGGAAGGGACGAGGTCTCTCGGCGTTCTGACCCGCCGGGGGAAGGTAGCCAAGATTCTGACGGGCTGAAAAATTGAATACAATTTTATAATTATAATTTATTTATAACAATGTAAAAAGGCTTTTACATAACAATGATAAAATTATAAGTTACAGTGGCACAAAGGAGGGTATGCTTTATTTAATCTATTTTGAAAGAAGCCTTCTTACGTCAAGCAATTAAAATTGTTTGTACAAAGTCGTTAGGTTTTGGATTGGGACATAACACAAGGAGAAGGAAAGGTAAGTGGTGTACAGAGGAAATAAGCCGATTTACCTATTCAAGTGATTGGCAAATTCAGAAAATGTTTTAGTTATATTTTTTTGAGATCAAATTAAGAAATCCACAAGGAGTAAGACAAATAAGAAGCCTGTTGAATCTCTAATTGAGATAAAATAAATTTATTATATTTTATTTATTATTGTGTTAATAACCGTCATGTATTCGGTTTTCATGTTATTTATTTATTTATTATTTGAAACATTTACAGAGACGTGTTAACAATTATTACAATAATAGAATTGCCGTTGAGATGTACATAGATATTAACACTCTAATTAGAAATGTTCACAGCATGAGTAATCAATATTCAGTTGTTACTAAACGGAGATGCTTGTAGTGATAACAGAAATAATGTTTATCTAAATGAAATATAAAAAATAGTAGTGTCAAATATAATGCATAACCTGCAGAGAAAGATAAAAAAGAAAGAAAGGGTATGACAATAAAGCAGCTACATAACTGTTCTCCACGAAGTGTCATGGTAGGAGTTTGATAATTGTTTTTTTTTTTTTTAAATGTGAGATTATTCTATATGAATATATGTTAGATCTGAATATATGTTAAAACAATCTTAATATTGTTTATGGAGGTTAGGTTAGGGTTACATACAGATGTAAAATATCATGCTGTCATAAAACTTTGCCTAAACATTCTTTTTGGCAGTATAAATGAAGATTCTGCAAGGTCCGCCCAACCTTCGATCAACTTGGTCGATGGTTAGAACACTTCCCTGGGGGTTTTTTTAAGTCATAATTTCAAATTATATATGGAGAGAGGGAAGCTGAATTTATATTAGTCACCAGAGTGTCTTCTTCTGGTGATCTGTTGTAGAAGTATATTATAATGCAGGGTGACCAACCTTTCCTGTTGTTCTGCTTGTAAACACCCTGTAACCATTGGAGAATGTTCTGGACCATTTCATCTGCATTAGCCTGGCGGGACTGCCTTGTTATCGCTGTAATGAAAAATATAAAAGTTATAAAATAATTTAAATAATTAAAGGTAGATTAAAGAATACAAATTTATAGTTATATAGTTGAAGATTCTTATGACCCGCCTTACTAGGCTAGCCTGTGTTGAGGCAGTCATTTTGTACGTCAATCTAAAATACTTACGAACATTTGTATTAATAATATAATGGTTACATTAATAATAAGTTCTAATAATAACAACCAATACATTGGTATCATTAGTAATTGCGGATTTGGGTGAGTGCACCGGTAAAGGCCCTATCATTACTTTTAATCCAAATCTTTACATTATCTATGAAATTTTTTTGTGAGCATTTTTTTATTAAGTCTGGAAGAATGTTGTAAAGTCTTGTTGCAAGGTATCTAAAATTTCGTTGACCAAAAGTAGTGTATTTTGGGAATTTGTAGTAAGTCTTTGTTATTGTTTCGAGTATTTAAGCAAGTATTGAATCTTTTTTCGTAGTATTTGTGTATATGTAAAGAAAAAGTATTGTTGTGGTGTCGGTTAAAATGAGAATTGTCACTTGTTTTATTATTCTATGATTTTATTTGTAAAGTGTCAGTTTGTTAGAAGAAACCATAAAAAGAAAGTGATATAATAAACATAAATGTCGTTTCTTCGTTACACAACTTAGCAACACAAGTGTTTTATTTATCAATTAAATTAAAGAATCAAACATCTATATTATAAAACGACATTTAATTGTTCATCAGAATTTTCATTTGATTCTAGAACTGGATTTCTGCTAAGACAGTCAGCTTCCAAATTTTGTTTTCCTGGAGCATATTTTATGTTAAAGTCATATTGTGAAAGATAATATGTTAAATCACCCAGCTCTTCATCGGTTCTAGATTTGAGATTCATGTTTTCCAGTGGTTTGTGATCTGAATAAACTGTAAATGGTTTACCTATCAACCAGTATTGCCAGTATCTCACTGCTTCTTTTATAGCTAAGCATTCTAGGTAAATTGCTTTTTTCTTTTTCTGGGCTCCATTTAGTTTTTTCGAAAAGTAAGCTACTGGTTTTTCTTTTCCATCAGATTGCGTCTGTTTCAAAATAGCTCCAACACCTTCTAGAGAAGCATCTGTGTATATATTAATTGGCAAATCTTGATCGAAAATTTCCAGGATTGGTTGTGAGCATAGTAGGTTTTTCATCGTTTCAAAAGCATTTTGGCATTTATCAGTCCAAATAAACTTTTGGTTTTTCCTTAGTAAATTATGCAAAGGATCTAGTATTATTGCACTCTTCGGAATGTACTCATGATAAAAATTGATTTATCATCAAAATTGTAAAAAAATTGTTACAAAACTCTTGTTTGCTAGCGTTAATTAATACTGTTAAAAAATCACTTAAATTAATGTAACTAGCTATTCCTGGGAAACTACTTAAGTTAGATTTTATACACTATTTTTATAAACATAAAATATTTTCCAGAAAGATGGTACAATTTACAGAAACAAGTAAGTTATTACGAAAATAGAATCAGTTGCAATTGAAAATTTTGCATCGGTGATCAAATCGCAGACTATTTTAACTCTTGTTTTTAATATAATTTGTATTATTTTTAATTAAGTTTTAAGGCTACTGTATTTATTGTTTAGTTTGATATTTATACAAAGTGTGCATTGTACTTATTATTGGACAGTCAAGAGGTCAAGACAAATTTGGCGTTATGTCTCATCTAGGCCCGGCAACAAAGCCTTTTGAAATAGTATCTATAGACACAATTGGAGGATTTGGAGGTACAAGATCAACAAAAAAATTTCTACATTTGTTGGTAGATCACTTTACAAGATATGCATTCGTTCTTACCTCAAAAACTCAAACTGCAAACGATTTTGTAAATCTAGTTAACAAAACAGAAACAGGAGACATAGGTATGCTACTTACCGATCAATACCCGGGAATCAATTCAAAAGAATTCAAGAAATATTTACAAGACAAGCGGATACCAATGATCTTCACAGCAGTAAATGCACCATTCTCAAATGGTTTAAATGAGAGGCTGAATCAAACTTTAGTTAACAAAATAAGATGTAAAATAAATGAAAAAGGAAAAAAGAGAGCCTGGACAGCAATAGCTCAAGAATGTACCCAAAAATATAATGAGACTATTCACTCAGTCACTAACTTTGCACCGAGTTACCTTTTGTATGGTACGGACAGCACGATTTTACCGAATGAATTAAAACAACGAGAATCAAATAGTAACTGGATGAGAGACAGGAAAATAGCACTTGAAAACACAATAAGATCACATAACTACAATAAAACATTATTTGATAAAAAGCGAAAACACTTTGAGTTTAATGTAGGAGACATGGTGTTTGTAGAAAATGGAAACAAGCTGAACAGGAAGAAATTGGATGAACTGAAAATTGGACCATATGAGATAGTTGAAAAAATTTCAAACTCCATATACAGGATAGATACGGGTCATAAAAAATCAGAATCAAACCTATTCCACATCACAAAACTTATTCCAGTTCAAACATTGGAAGAAGAGGACTTCGAAGATGAGTAATTTTGGAGAAAATTTTGCAATAATTTTCTTTCCCGAGGGGGGGAGATGTAAAGAAAAAGTATTGTTGTGGTGTCGGTTAAAATGAGAATTGTCACTTGTTTTATTATTCTATGATTTTATTTGTAAAGTGTCAGTTTGTTAGAAGAAACCATAAAAAGAAAGTGATAAAATAAACATAAATGTCGTTTCTTCGTTACACAACTTAGCAACACAAGTGTTTTATTTATCAATTAAATTAAAGAATCAAACATCTATATTATATATATTTATGTATAGATGAGTGAGGATTCTTTTTGCATATATCTGCCGAACGTCAAACACATTCATAATATTAAAGGTTCGAGTCGGTAATTTGAGGTCAATAGTTTTCTGTGCATTTATGATTGGGTCTAGTGCAGATGCAGTGCCACCTCCCCGTGCCATTATACCATACTCAATAACAGATTGGCAGACTGCAAAATAAATCATTTTTAAGTGTTGTAAGTCGAGAAAGTTTCATATCGTTCTGAAAAAGTGCATGTTTTTTCTTATTTTGTGTGTGTGTTTTTATTTGTGTGTGAAGATTCCATTTGAGGTATGGATCAATGGTGAGGCCGAGGTACTTCATATGCGTAGTGCGCTCAATGTAGGGACACTGACAATATTCATAGGAATTCAAACATGTGTGTATTCTAATAGAGGCATCATCATGAGGTTGACCTGTAATATTATGACCTGTAATATGTTAGATTCTCTCTATTCGTGATTCAAAGTTTCTTTTTCAGTTTTGGTATGTATTATAGGTACAGCAATTAGAGTTGGCGCGAATATTGCATAAAATGTATTGTGTGTATTGGTGCTTGTTTGGTTTTGAAATGAGAATATGCTTAGTTTCTGCCGGATGTCATTTATTCAGTTCCAGATCTCCCTATCCAACACCTTGCTGGAAAAATATTTGAAATTTCGGAACAATGGGAAGAAAAATAGTGAAAATTCGAGTGCACCAACAATTTGGGAGGCCGGTAAGGGTAACGCCGCCCCGGAAACCATTTATTGGATAACTAACACCTCTGCCTTAGGTCACCTCAAATGGTTAGCTTCACCACCTCAAGTGACTTAGCAGGGGTGCCCGGGTTCATGGGTAAAGGTTTGTCTAGGTGTTGGCGGCGGATGAGTTTGCCCACCTACTGCGTAACAGGCCGGATCGGGAGAGACTGGTTTAGGGAGACCTTCTGAACTCTCCAGCCAAACTTTCGACCCAACGCCTTGCACCGCGGTGGAAATAATGGATTAATAATTCAAACACTCCTGGATGAACACACTGATGCCTTGTTAGATTAGATTCCTACCCAACCCCCCTTCTCTTTTTCCCTCCCAGAATATCCTCTCATTAATTTCCCTAAAAAGACTCTTCACACAACGATGTGGAAAACTCACAAAGAAATTCTAGATTATCGATCCTTTGGAATAACAAGGTTACATATATTGCGGTAACGTCATATATGAAACCTTGTTATATAGTAAGTTACTTTAGAGCTCATTATCGCATGACGTTACCACAACAGATGGAACCTCGTTACCACGGGATTAATAAGAGGGTCGATAGCAATATCACAACATAACTTACCTGCATAACTTTACTAGCATAACAGTCTTCAATTTATAAAGCTGTGCACAAAATAACATAGATGGCAGTACAGACCGTGATTTGTGAAGTTTAGTTAAATTTACATGACATCACTTCATTTGGATAGGCTTCTAACTTCACTTCAACTTATTCTGAGATTATGAGGTGTCAAAGTTTGCAAAGACATGCACTCATTATCTATACATGAATTTCCAAATTTTAAGATGAAAATTGTATAAAGTATTTTATTTGAACATATTTTAAAGAAAAGTATTTAAATAGGACGTACATTTACCCTTTTAGAACATACCTAAACATGCAATAGAACCCTGTGCAACCAACGATGGCATAATAATTCAAGAAGGTTCTAATTGCATTTCTCTAATGCAATTCCAAGCGAGGGCCACGTCCTATTTAAATATTTTCCATTAAAATATGATAAACTAAAATACTTTAACTAACATTTATTTACGCCCTGGTGGGCTTTTACATGAGTAGAAGGAAATTTATATTCACAATATTAATTATGTGTGTTACAAAATCAATAAAACAGAATAAATAAGAATGCAGTTAACTTGTAGGTATAGAAAATTATAACAGAGATTAAAAGAAATGAAATAGTATGAGTTGTACTTACAAAAAAAAAATACAATTTAGCTTAAAATATATATACATACATATTATCAATAATAAGATCTGAAATAAAACAAAGTGAATGTATAAGAGCTAGTTAGTATTAGGGTATAAACAAACAATTATATGTGTTTATTACTGCAAATAGAACAGAAAAAAATATAATAAAATAAGGATATATTTTACTGGTAAAGTTTAGGATGAGAAAAGATTTCATGAAAAGAACAAAAATGTAATAAAAATTAATTATTATAAAAGTTAATAAAATCGAGATTCGTTGAATTTTGAAACATTCAAAACTGTCAATACTAAATATATCTATAATTCGCAATGTTTATTCGCAAGGTTATGGATTTTTGAATTGGTGAGTAAATAGAGTCATTAATATTGAGTTTGTTGTTTGTTATTGTTAAATAGATTACGAAAATTCGTCTTTGGAAACATAGAAACCTTAGAAATTGGTAAGGCGTAGTTAGAACCCTATCCAAATGAAGTGACGAACTATACGTGAAATCCTATTTAGATACTATTTAGATTCATCTTTACGACGAATCGGTTTACAGTATGAACATCAAAAATATTCTACGGATAAATTGAAGCTTTTACTAGCTTTTCTTTGTATTGGAATTACAACAAAATTATTGTTTACATAAGAAAAAATATAAGTGTAAACCACTAAAAATATGTTTTTTCATGACTTAACTATGAAATAATATGAGAAACAATTAAAAAAATACCCATTTATGGCTAAGACTATTTTTGAGGTTTTGTGTGTTCTAACTTTTTTCATTCTTATTCAATTATGCACAAAATTAATAAAAACCACGTTTTCGCTTACTTGCCTCTTGCAAATACGACGCGCGATTTTTCAATCGTCATATTTGTCAATCTACGGATACATTTATCCGAGACGCTATTCAGGTTACAAACCAATTCTTAGAATGATTGTTTCCAATAAAAAGAGTAGTTGCCTATAATATGGAAAAAAGAACTAGTTGGAGATAATATTAATGATTCTAAATATTTGAAATATGAGATTGACAAATATGACGGTTTGACAGAAGGTGGCAATAGCGAAATTGGAAAACGCGCACGTCCCGGTTAGACGAGAGGTCTGGGTTCGAGTCCCAGTTGCGACCATTGTCTTTTTCTATTTTTCTGTGTCTTGTTTTCTTTCATATTTTCATTTAGATTTTAAGTGTTATCTTCTTCTTCAATGATATATTACGTTGGTGGGAATAACCTTAAAAAGTTATAAAAAGAGAGTTTTTCTCATAAAAAATTAAAATAATAAAACTTACCATCCTGAGGATAGTCAAAGATCTCTTCCGTCCACACGGGCAGAATGGCCAGGGTCACAAACAGTGACAAAACCGCCAACTTCATTTCTGAAACAATTAAATAATAAATTATAAGGATGGATAATTAAGAATTTTTCATAGAATTCGAAAGAGTAAAAGTACGGCCTAGGGCACTATACACAACACTCACTGGCTTTCGTTTTTGGGAACTTTTTGAAGTGAAAACTTCTTTAGCACCGTTGAAACACAATGAAATGAAAAATAGCAACACTAAAAAAAGACAAACACCTATAGGAGAGTCTGCGAGAGAATGAGGTGCATAGTCGGGAGACACGCCAAACATATGTACACGGTTGACATGAGAACGGGTCGTTTTTTCGACTCGTTCTTGAGTTCAACAGCTCGGCTATGGAACGATTTGCCGGTTTCGGTGTTTCCTCCCTCCTACAACATGGGTCTCTTAAAGACCAATGTTCATTCCTTCCTCTCCTCAAAAAGACCCTCACACAGCATCCCAGATGACATGGCATGAGGGAAATAATTTTCCTCAGGGCCTCCTGTGTGGAGATGTAAAAAACAGTATAATCGGTCTCCTCTTTGTGCGGTGCTTCGTAGTCTCCCCACTCCTGTTTTCTGAAGGTTTCACTTCGCGTGTGAACTGCACATTCTGATTTTTTTTTTTAAATTGAAACTTCTAAAGCCCCGTTGTGATTTGAAATTCGGATGAAACGGAAGTGCGTCACTATAATTTATTATTTGACGTGACGTCTAGGCTCGGGCCTCCGATAGCGCATAGCTAAGGCGCCTGAAAAATCGCGGCCAGAGAAACAGACATCCAGCGAATGGAGGTTCGAATCCTACGAAATCCAAAAAAAATAAACTTTTTTTTGTGAAATCAAAATCCAACCTTCAAACCACTTTAAAATAAACAGGCAAAAGAAAAGAAAGCGACATCTAGCGACTTTTTAGTTTATGCGTGTGAATTGCACACTCTGATATTTTTTTTGGAAGTGTTGAGGTCTTGTAAATGAAACGTTTTTGATTTAAGTTGAAGAAATGCTTCTTCTTTTAATTTGGTTAAAGACAGCACACTTATGCATACAGTTCTGTCTTTATCCAGGGGCACAGACGACCCTGCTAGGCTGTAAGATAGTAAGCAAGGCCGACTAGAGTACAAACCTGGGCGCACGACCGTCAAATTAAGCCGCTACTACCCGAATTTCTACCGAGTTCTTGCAAATCTCCCTTGAACATTTGAAGTTTTTAAGTTCTTAAAAAAATGTTATTTTTGAAGATAATATCTATACAACCCCCACGCCGAAACGCAAATTATATGAAATTCCCTCGATATAAAAAAATCGCAAAATCTGCTCCGAAATTTTTTATTTTCAAGCCTGTCTCTATTATTTAACAAGTTATATGTATGAAAAAAATCACAGTGTTTCTTTAAACGTTGTTTTAGACATCCCCCGCGAGATTTTTGCTCTATTTTAAACGAGTCATATTTTATTAAGCATTTTCACAATTTTCGCTTCAATTTTATCGCTTGAAATATTAGCGCGCTCTCTCCAGCATTCGTAATTACATATCTCTCCATCTTCTTCTTTTTGAGCCGCCTTAAGAAGTCAGTGCTGTCGTTAAGTAAACTTCACTGTTTAAACTCCTCGCACACAGAATAAAACGAACTTTTGAGTCAGTAACCTTCTATCTTGCTCTCAAAGACTCGGTTATTCGTAATTATTAGGGTCATGTTGTTCTTATTTACGTAAATACAACTAAACTGTTTTAATCAGGTACGTGTAATAAATATGCTGTCATTGTGTGATGCGAGGAATCCGATTTACCACGCGATATAGTTGGTTCTATAGTCAACAATGGTAGTTCCAAATTATCTCTGTAAGCGTGGAGATAGATAGGTACTTACCTATAATTATTATTTTTACCTGTCCGGTCAACTTGCGAAGGTCAAAAGCAGCTGTAAACACGCTTCAATGAACAAAGGGTCACAAAAAAACGTTACGCATTAAAGAGAACATTAGCCCTGCGTATCTTATGTATATATAAAAAAATCAATGTATGTTTGCTTCTATGTATGTTATCTATGCATTTTTTTTTTACATTAACTCCATACAGGATGCCCTGAGGAAAATAATTTCCCTCAGGGCCTATGTCATCTTTGAAGATGCTGTGTGGAAGGTGTTTTTGAGGAGAGGAAGGAGTGAACATGGGTCTTGAAGAGACCCATGTTGTAGGAGGGAGGAAACACAGAGGCCGGCAAATCGTTCCACAGCCGAGCTGTTGAACTCAAGAACGAGTCGTAGAAACGACCCGTTCTCATGTGACTAATGTCAACCGTGTACAAATGTTGAGCGCGTGTTTGGCGTGTTTCCCGACCGTGCACCGGTGTGGAGGGGATCAATGACGCTAGTTCCTCGGAGCATCTTCCATTGTAATACCGGTAGAACAAGGACAGCATTCCCACCTGACGCCTGGGCTCTAAAGATTGCAATCCGTTTGTTAAGTTAGTAGAATCTATCAAACGGACCGCCCGTTTCATTTTTGCATTGCTATAGCACAAGAAATGTTTTAAACTGTTTGTTCTTCGGATAAAAAAAAAATCAGTGTGCAATTCACAGCGGTAGAAGTGAAACCTTCAGAAAACCAAAGTAGGCAAAAGTGGAGAGACTGCGAAGCACAAAGAGGTGACCGATAGGCCACAAAGCACCGCACAAAAGGAGACCGATGCGCTACGAAGCACTGCACAAAGAGTAGACCTATTATACTATCTCATATTCTCGTAGACTAAATTCTATAGATGTGTGTGTTTTTCTCTTTTTACTGTCGCTATTTTTCGTTTCGTCGAGTTGGAAATCACAAAGGTGCTAAAGAAGTTTTCACTTCAAATATCGGGCGTTCCAGAGACCACAATCATACATACATACTCCTTATCGATCATTCCCAAGGTTCATAGAAAATATAGTTAAAAAAAAAATTTCCGTGAACCTTGGCCCATTCCTGCAACACAAATATTGGGTACAAACTTTTAGTTCGTCTCCCGCGACCCCGGGGAGGGGGAGGGATGGGCGAGGGGGGGGATTCACCAATATAATCAAAAGCGTCTTAGTATGTCGCGTATTCACTAAAACGATTCCACTTGCATTTGGGCAAGCAGAATTTAAGAACGGTTACTCACGTCGTTGCGTCTCACTCGAGCTCTTTTCGTTATATATGCGAGTGCGCAAGATGAAAGCCCAGTAGTGTTTTTTTCTTCGAAGGTATTGTGTCGGCGGTAACTTTGCGTAAAGGGGTTCTCAACTGAATAATTACTTTTTGTCGATAATTATTATTTAATTTTTTATTCGGTACGTTCGATTTTTTTTCATGTAATTTTGATTTTTAAGCAGGGCTTTGGGCGGCCCGGGAGTTGACGACCACTGTCCTAGGTGATCAAGGCGATCATATAGAGAAAAATCCCTGCTCTGCCTATAACTTTACTTTTCCAAGAGAGAGAGAAAGTGTTAGGTTAGGTCATTGATATTTTTATTTGATGAAAACGAGAGTCATCTTTGTCTCCTCGCAGATTCTCAATTATGACTTTGTAACTACCACTGATATAAGAGGTGTTAATTATTTAAATTGCATCCTTGTCGCCTGCGAAGTCACAAATCACAAACCATTAGTGTTAAATGGCTTGGAGTCGGTACACAAATAAGTGCGAAACGTTTATGTACGTGTTATTTAATTAAGGCAGTATTCCTATTCTAGAAAAGAAAAACTTTTTTTTTCTTCATATTTCCAAAGTTTAAATATTCAAAAATATCTCCTTAAAAGGATTTTTCGAAATTAGCATTATTTTAAAAGTTACAACCATTTTAATGACGCGTTTTGACGGAATCTAACCAGAATCTAAATAGAACAAAATTTTAAATGCATTTTTCTCAAAACTCTTTTTTCGAGTCGGTTGACACGATATCTCAAGTTCTACTAAACCAATTTACTTGAAATTTGGTGTGAGCCTTCTATATATTACTCTATCGCGCTAACTAAAACTGTAAGAAAATTTCAATATTTACTATTTTTAAAAAATTTGGAAATTAAAAAAAACTTGTAAAAAAATGTCTTTTTTATTTCAGACAACCGCCATTTTGCGAAAATATATATTTTTTACTTTTCCTTAGTTCGGGCCATAGCCGCATTTGTTTGGATTAAGAATTAATTGTTTTTTTTTAGATTGCTAGGGGGTTTGCAATCGTGTCAACCAGAGCGCGCCATTTTTTAAGACTCCCCACTTCAACACCCTGTAACTTTTTGAATTTTGAATTTTCTCGTTTGATTTTTTTAATGTTTAATAAATATTTGGTAAGGTAATGGCTGGTAAAAATATTGTTTTTTTTATTGCACCTGAAAAAACACATACAATTCGTGCTTCTAGACTAGAATACCCCCTTAAGTATTTTGTTAGATATTCGTGCGGAAAATGGGTAAATAATTCAACAATGTAATACATTTTACGTGTGCCTAAGAGTGGGACACTTTAAAATTTGACCTAATCTTTCAAAATACAGACAACTTATAAAATCGGTAGGTACTGTGGTATTTTTTAACGAACAATGATTTTTATTCTATATTTGAAACGTGTATTTTTTTAAACGAAACTTCTTTAGCGTCGTTAGTGATTAGAATTTCGGATGAAACGGAAATACGTCACTAAAATTTATTATATGACGGGTCTATCATAGAAAAATTATTATTGCCATACAAAACAATAATTCATCCTTGTTATGAAGTGAATGCATTATTGACAAGTTTGAATCTGTATTTACAACAGAAGAACATGGAAAGAAAGGTACCTATTAGAATAATTACACATACCCGTTAGACGTTAGACAAACCCTGCTTGCTAAACAAACCATTCAAAACCTGGGATGTATATCTAAATATTCTAAATGATGATGACACGCAGCTTTCGCAGCTTGAATCTCAACCCAGTAGCACTAGAATTTGAAGTAGATACTTTTTGTTTTTATTTGGATCAGAATTTATTTATAAGATTGGTACTTCCGACAAATGTCATATTTGATTGTCTATTAATATTCCGTATTATCCGTGTATCAAACTTCGACAACACGAACGTTCCGTATTATCCGTGAGGTGGGCTTATACATTTTTACCCGCCTTTCTTCCACATATTTATTTTTATATAGAAAATGTGTATTTTTTATTTATATGTGAATGCCGCATATGGGTCCCAACTTCTCCCAACAGCTTGGGGCCAGTGAGACTATGGCATCCCCAATTGGGGTGCGTTGTGAGGCTGAAGATAGTGCGGACAGGAATGAACTGTTCCTAAAGCGAACAAATTAGTCTGATGTCTTAAAGACATTTAATGGGTTATACGCAGTTAAAAGGTCAAAAAAAGACGTTTTTTAATTTTTTTTTGTGAAAAGGCATTTTATTTTACAAAAACCAAAAGTATTGACACATTTGGTGACAACATCTAAGTTTATAATGGCACTAATTATCTGTAAAAATATTGATCTGGTGTGCTCCTATAGACGATCTCCTGAAGGTCTTTCAAAAAAGGTGTTCGGCGATGACCACGATTTCTCCGGTATAGTTGATTTGAAATCAAAAAACTTAAAAGATTATTTTAGTGGATAGATAAAATTAGGTATTGACAGAAGGAAAAATCGAAATTTTGATTTTTGACAAAATGGAAGCTCCATAAAAAAATGAATTTACGACCAAATTTGCCATGTAAAATTAAAAAAAATAGAAATAATTATTCGAAATCTTCATCCTTCGAATAATATCTGAGGAATATATCTGAAAACGTTGGGTTAAAATTTCAAACCGATCGGTTGAGCCGTTTTTTAGAAATCTTGCTCACCGACTTGAAAGTGCTTGGAAGAAGTTTACATGGTGTTCACTTATTTCGTACAAGAAATAACTCGATTTAGTCTTCAGGTATAAAATGAACCCTTCATAAGGTCATTTATACCTAGGAATACAAAGAAGGAAAAGAGCAACTGCTACTCTCCGGTCTGTACTCCGCCTACTTTCTAACAATCCGAGACGTCTTTACAAATATGCGTATATCTCGGAAAATACTTATCGGATCGATTTGAAATTTTCAGGGATCCATTATCAGTTGAATATACATTCCGGAAATACAAAAAAATAACGATTTTTTAAAAATTCTAACTGCGGATTGCAGCACTATTTCACCATTTCTACACTTTTCTGTAAGACTGTACCCTTGCATATTGCATAATATTTAATCTTTTAAAAGTTCTTTCTCTCGCACACATACTTCCTTACCTTTCTTTCGTTCAGATTTCACCCAACGCTCGCGAAGAAGATCTTTGCTTACATAACCAGAGGTCAAAGGCAGTCATTGGCTTTATCCAGTACATCCGGCAAATCTCGTCATCATATTATATTATATATATGAAAGAAGCTACTGATGCACAGAGAAAAAGCGGGCCTCGTTCGGTAAAGGGAGAAAAAACCTTTCTATTAATAATTAACAAGTGAAGCCACGATCCGAAGATCGAAGCAAAAAATGTGACACTTATTATTTTGTTGTTGACTAACAAATTAAGTAACCTTATGTAATGCTAACACGATGTAATTGTGCACAATACAGTGCCGTGCGGTATTCTATTCTGAAAGGCTAAAATTTGTGATAAGAGATCGTTCTCCCGCGAGAAGTGCTGTCAGATTTGCGTGATTTTCTTCGGCTGTTATTTGCTTTTTCTATCGACCGATGTCAAAATTTCAGCTGTGAGCTGTCATGTATTTTAATTTGGGTCGTTTAAAACACGAATTCCTGCAAGTATGCATGATTATTTATGCATTTAACAGCTGTAGAAAATCACACAAATCTGACAGCATTTCTCGCGGGAGAACGATCTCTTATCACAAATTTTAGGGAACAGCCTTTCTGGTCGTTCATGTAGATACTTTTGAAGTGAAACTTCTTTAGCACCGTTGTGATTTGAAACTAGTTGAAACGGAAACCTCACTAAAAAGAGACAAACACATACATCTACTGGATTTAACCTGCGAGAAAATGAGATATGTAGGTGTGAGCATATGTTATGAGCTCACTTTTCAAGGCGCCTATTGGTTGGATTGTGTTGTAAAGGTTTCACTTCCACATATTTCGTGCTCGATTTTGAAGCGAAAATTCTTTAGCACCGTTGTGATTTGAAATTCGATGAAGCGGAAACGAGTGACACTAAAAAGAGACAAACACGTGCATCTATAGGATATAGTCTGCAAGAGAATGAGATAGGATGAAACCTTACCCACGTACAGTAGGTACCTACAAAGCGTCGAGCTCAAGATGCGCGCATTGGCCGCTTTGATTATGAGCTTAGTTTTCAAGACTCCTATTGGTTGAGATTATGCGGGTGAAGGTTTGACTTCTACCGCGTGCGAACTACACTACTACTTTTTTTTTCAAATGTTGAAAATCTCAAAACATCTCAAACAAAATCGAAATTGGTCTAAAAATTGTTAATTTTGAAGTGAAAACTTCTTTAGTACCTATTGTTGTGAACTCGAAAAATAGCGACACTAAAAAGAGACAAACACATATATCTATAGAATTTAACCTGCGAGAGAACGAGATAGTATAATCGGTCTCCTCTTTGTGCGGTGCTTCGTAGCCTCCCCAGTTAGTTTATTTTTATGAAGGTTTCACTTCTACCGCGTCTAAATTGCACACACTGATTTTTTTGATTATTTATTTTAATGTGAATACCACAAGAGTTCATACTGCTCCCAATTGCCTAAAGCCAGTGAGACTATGACCTCCCTAATTGGGGTATATTGTGAGGCTGAAGGTAAGTTGCGAGGGGAGAAAATGGAGAAGAAGAGGGTAGGGAGGTACCTGGCTACTCAGATCTAGTCACTAAACTCGACTAAAGCCATTTCAAGCAACGTTTCAATTCTGAATGGTGGCCTCATACCAGGATACTGAGAATATCTTCCACTTTGGAATGTGCCGCAAATATACCTTATATTGCGAAACAACACAATTCAATCAAATACAGAAAAATTGCGTATTTTTTTGTCTCAAAGTAGATTTAATATTATTTAAATATATTATTAATTATTTTAGTTATGTATTAGTTAAACACTGGCCACATCAGTTTTCATACAAATCAGTACAGGACACACTTCTATTGATTTGTTGAACGATCATTCCTTTTACTTATACGCTGTTTTTTACCGCACGCCTCCTGTTTCATGTAATTAGTTGTGGATTACATACTATTTCGTAATGAGTTGGATTAAATTGAACCTTTTTTCGATATGATAACAAAACAGTGTTTTTGATTGATGAGTACATTATTATTTGTCTATGGTTTAGTGTTGGTCGGTCTCATTACGTTGGTTACAACTATTTTCTTTCACTTTATGCCTTCTATGGTATGCTATAATAAGACTCACGCGGAAGAAGGTGTTGATTATAGTCGATGGCATCAATTATTGTAGAGGTGTTTGTTTTAAATTGGCGGTGGCTCAAGTTAAATGAGTTGGTGCTTACTTATGATAAAGTAATAAGAATGCTTGTTAATTAATATAATTATATTGATAAAGTTCCGAGGAATCGGGGGTTCGCGCGTTGAAATCCCGGTGTGTGCAAGTTAATTTTATTTAATTTGATTGATTCGTGTTATTTAACAATTTATCAATTGAAAATATCATACAATTTTATTGAATTCTTAAGGTTTATACCCATCAATGTATTAATTATTGGAGAAGAAAATAATACTAACAAATCTAAACGAAACATGAAACTAAAAACAGAAAATAAAAAAGGTAACGTCTGCAACTGGGAACCTTATATTATATTAAGATTAATTTAATTAATTAAAGATGAATCACAAAAGGTCTCAAGGATTCTCGTAAATTTCGACCTTATATTAAAATTAACTTAATTAAAGATCAATCACAAAAGGTTTCAGGATTTCTCGTAAATTTCGGCCTAATATTAAGATTAATTTAATTAATTAAGATGAACCACAAAAGATTTCTCGTAAATTTCGGCCTTACATTAAGATTAATTTAATCAATTAAAGATGAATCATAAAATGTTTTTTGGTTTCTCGTAAATTTCGGTCTTATATTAAGATTAATTTAATTAATTAAAGATGAACCACAAAAGGTTTCTCGTAAATTTCGACCTTATATTAAGATTAATTTAATAAATTAAAGATGAATCATAAAAGGTTTTAAGGTTTCTCGTAAATTTCGACCTTATATTAAGATTAATTTAATTAATTAAAGATGAACCATAAAATGTTTCTCGTAAATTTTGGCCCTATATTAATAAGATTAATTTAATTACTTAAATATGAACCGTAAAAGGTTTCTCGTAAATATCGACCTAATATTAAGATTAATTTAATTAATCAAAGATGAACCACAAAAGGTTTCTCGTAAATTTCGACCTTATATTAAGATTAATTTAATTAAATAAAGATGAATCACAAAAAAAACCTTTTATTGGTTAAAAATTAACAATAATTTTGTCATACATTATAAACAATTGCAAAACTGTTGGTTTTCCGAATAAAATAAAATAAAAATAAAGGTTTTAAGGTTTCTCGTAAATTAAAGGTTTCTCGTAAATTTCGATCTTACTTTAAGATTAACTTAATTAATTAAAGATAAATCACAAAAGGTTTCAGGGTTTCTTGTTAATTTCGGCCTTATATTAAAATTAATTTAATTAATTAAAGATGAATCTTATAAGGTTTTAAGGTTTCTCGTAAATTTCGGCCTAATATTAAGATTAATTTGATTAATTAAAGATGAATCATATACGTTGTTTATGATTTTAAACAAAGAAATTACATCTGAAACACTTATGTCTTCTTTTGTCGAGCTATATCGATTCATATCTTCATTGGTAATAAACTTATTCAACAATCGTATAATAAAGGTCATCATACTTCTTTCCACACGTCCTCATAGGTAATATAATGGTACTGCATCGAGTAGATATTCAAGCAGGTCAACCTCCTTTTGACCTTTCAAGATGTACGTGAATTAAACCTCTAGTGTTTTTCCTCCTCGGTAACTCGGTTCAACCATCACTTAACAATATTCAACACCACGATTCATACACTTCAACCGCAAACCACTTTCTTCTGATTATCATGGTCTTTGAAATGACAAGTTCTGGCTACGACCTCAGTGGGTTGTGGTTAGCGCACTTGACTTTGGATCCTAAGGCTATGTGAAGTATTGTAATATTTTTGGAGAACATTGAAAAAAAAATTAATTTATTCACATATACACTTAGCGCCTCGGATTGGGTAGGTTGAGATGCGTAGTTTGATATCCATCTCGTCGGGTCGTTCTTCTTTTTAACCTACATAAAGTTATCTCCACCAGTTAGTGGAGAAAAATTCAACAGAATTACCAATATTATTATTTTATAATTACTTTAAAATGTACTGTACTAAAGACGTAACGACTGTGTGCATTTAAAAAAGATATGTGTTTATATTTTTGTAGTAAAAAATTACATTACAGAGTTGTAACTCCTCGTGATAGAAGTGTATTTCATACAATCAAAGTTGTCTTCTGCCACCTCGACTTGCGTATATTCTATAATGTTACAAAAAAGTGATATGACGACATAAAATATAAATCTATTTATAAACTCCAAAAGGTATATATAACCTATCAAGTAACAGCGATTATTATTTTTAGTGATGTTTAATACAATATTTTTAAAAATCTCAAAAGCTTGTCTACTACAATTTTTATGGACTTTAATTCTGTCACGTGGGTTGTCATTTGAAATAGGTATACAAGCAGTGTTTGTCACCCCCAATAAGTATTTGAGGCCTCCTTCCCCCTTGCTACAATTTTCCCTCTGAGATCCAGAGAGAATTCATTTATAGTAACAACAAAATTTGGCGGAGTGGTAAAAGTTTTGTAGGTTAAAAAGAAGAACAACCCAATTATCTTTTTTTGGTCGATATGTCTTATTCTCTAAAGAATAATCCTCTTTTATGTGTAACACTAATTACTGCTTGCAGCAGTAGATAGAGAGGTTAGAACGCTATTAACCTTTGTACTAGTTCATTCTCTCATTTAGCACCAATGAATGTAATAGAATCACGTGCCACTCTTACATTAGAACATCGCTGAATATTAAATGATTGATTGCAATAAAATAGAAGCAGAGATTGGAAACTAGGTCAAAAGAGACCTGTTTTAGTGAGATTTGTACCAACTTGATGTACAATGTTTACCCAAACATGAAAAAGGCGAAGATTAATTTTAAATTACTATTTTAGATTAGAACCAAATAAAATCCAGACTGCTGTCCAGAAACACGAAGATATTAGTACACAAAACACTAATCAGACCAGTACTCACGTATGCAGCTGAGACGTGGGTACTAAGAGGAATGAGCGAGCACTGGACGTTTTTGAAAGGAAAATTTTTCAGGTGCATCTAGAAAATCGACCGGTTCTAGAAAATGGATTTTGGCGCAGACGTTACAACAATGAGCTATATGCTCTGTTTAAGGAGCTAAACATCACAAACTTTATAAAACTGGGAAGACTTCTGTGACTGCGTCATGTGAAGAGAATGACCGAGCATCAAGCACCAAAGTCCCTGCTGAACTCAAGACCAATAGAGCGAAGGAGCCTGAGAAGGCCAAGATTAAGATGGAGCGACAACTTCCTAAAAGATATATCTACCTTGGAGCTTCTAAACTGGAGATAACTGGCCCAAAACTGAGATGAGTGGAGGAAGACTCTTGAGGAGGCCAAGACCCACCAGGGGTTGTAGGGCCAAGAGTGATGATGATGATGACTATTTTAGATTAATCTTTACCACGAACTGGTTCACATTATAAACACACAAAAATATGTTGTGGATAAATTAAAGCATTTACTACGGTTTCCCTTAAGTAGAATTAAAATAAAATTGTTAATTATTTTATAAAAAATATAGGCGTAAGCTACTAAAAAAAAAAATTTTTTTCATTGAAAATGTATGAACGCATATAAGAAACAACTTTTTAAAAATACTTGATTCCATTGATTAACTTTTTTTATTCTTAACTAACTGAAGTTCCCGGCGATGCCCGGGCTTAAACACAGAGTTTTCGAAATCAAATGTACACAGTGACCTTCATCTCGTTTTGAAGGTCACAGGTGCAAAATTTCATCAACCTCGGCGTAAAATTGTAGATTTGCGTACAAATCAAATCCACACCGCCCACTTGCCAGCCCGCTTGTTCAATACATACAGACATTCTCCTTCATCTTTATATATGAAAATCTTGCGTCACATGTTTGTTCGAAATAAACTCAGAAATTACTAAACCGATTTTAATGAAATTTGGCTTACTGCGCGTAATTTGGTCCAACTTAAAAAAAGGATAGTTTTCACCTCGATAATTGACCTAAATATTTATTATTTATTTTATAATGTTTGTTATGGGACAATGCTTTGTAATTATTTGTAAGTTCCATAAGTTTCTAATAGATGGTGGTGTGAGTTAATTTATCGACACAACACTTGATTATATAGGTTGGACAACCATCCAGTAGACGTCGTTGTTTTTCGATTTCCCGTCACAGCCGGGTCAGCTAGTATATTATATATTTCAACCCATTTACACACAACCTTGACAAATTATATAACTAAACACTCCTCATGAATCACTATATCTATTGGTGAAAACCGCATTAAAATCCGTTCAGTAGTTTTTGAGTTTATCTCGAATAGACAGACAGAGAGACGCGGCGGAGGACTTTGCCGAAATAAATAAAAATCACTTTTGCGCTTGAAATTGTGACCTCTAGACTCCATTTGTCAAGCGATGTTTATGCCAATTGGGTCGTTCTTCTTTTTAACCTTAGTTAAGTTGTTTCCACCAGTTAGTGGAGAAAAATTCAACAGATTTACCAATATTATTTTTTTACAATTACCTTAAAATCTACTGCACTAAAGACGTAACGACTCTGTGCGTTTTAAAAAAATATATGTTTATATTTTTGTAGTAAAAATTACGTTACAGAGTTGTAACTCCTCGTGATAGAAGTGTATTTCATGCAAATCACAGTTGTCTTCTGCCACATCGACTTGCGTATATTCTATAATGTTACAAAAAATGATATGACGACATAAAATATAAAACTATTTTTAAACTAACCTATCAAGTAACAGCGATTATTATTTTTAATGATGTTTAATAAAATATGTAAAAAAATCTCAAAAACTTGTTTCCTACAACTTTTATGTCGTACGTTAATTTTGTCACGTGGGTTCTCATTAGAAATAGGTATACACGCAGCTCGTGTTTGTCACCCCAATCGGCATTTAAGGCCTCCTTGCTACAATTTCCCCTCTGAGATCCAGAGAGAGTATTCATTTATAGTTAAAACAAAATGTGACAGAGTGGTTAAAGTTATGTAAGTTAAAAAGAAGAACAACCCAACCTATTTTCGTGGCCATATAAGGTACGCTAAGAATACATACATTTTTGGCTTGTGGCTTCCTCTTAATAGTAGGTTTTACCGCACTGATCCCAGAAACAAGCACGTAATTCAACGAAGAAAAAAACACTTTAAAAACTGCATGCAATAAAATAATATGTGCAAACAAAGTGGGTTAGACGAAATGCCACCAATATTAGGTAATTTATTTATATTGATTTAGTTATCTGTCCAAACTGGTTTTCTATAAATACGAAAATAAATACGACCGGCTATGTAACCGGGTAATAGCTTGTTGTCTGTGACATTTTAAATTAAATTAAAAACATTTGTAATGAACATTCTACACATTGTGTATTTTATTTAGATAAGACATGTAGCGAAAAAAAAGGTTCTAGTGTTTACCTCTGTAGTTTTCTGTATTTTTTAAATGCTCCAAAACATTTTAACTTGTGGAGATTTTATCAAAGATTATAGTTTATTCTCGATTTTTACAATCTGCTTTATTTATGTTTACGTATTTACAATAATAAGGCTACAAGACTTACTCGTAACTGTAAAGGCTTGTTCAGATTTTTTTTTAATATAAATACCGCACAAGAGTCCCAACTGCTCCCGTCTGGAGCCAGTAAGACTGTGGCATCCCCAATTGGGGTATGTTATGAGGCTGAAGGTAGTGGGGAGGGGAAGGAGATGGGGAAGAGGAAGGTGGTAATTCCTGGCTATTCAAATCTGGTCACCAAACCAGGCTAAAGCCATTTCAAGCCACGTTTCAATTCTTTTTATTTATTTTTTTTTATTTTTTTATTTATTTATTTATTAAAAGAAGTTTATACAATGAACAAAAAATTGTGTTAATTCATCCGCCGTGCTAGGGATGTCCCTGTGTTATGGCGGATGAAGTTTACAGATTGTGTAGGTACAGTGTACAGCTATTAACTTATGCAATTCATTTAAGTAGTTTAAGTAACATATTTAGTAACAAATTAAGTTAGTAATTTAATTAACACATTAAATTAATTTATGTTACAAGTTGTATCAATTATATTACAATTCAATTAAAATAGCAAATTTTTACTCATCATCGTTACTGAATGTAAGGATCCATTTTGATAATTTTTTTTTAAAGATATGGGGTTGGGTTTCGGATTTTAGATTCTCGGGGAGAAGGTTAAACATTTTAGGAGCTAGGTACATGAAATGTCTTTGAGCTGATGTGGTGCGTAGTGTAGGAACATTGTAGTGTCGTTTGGTTATTGTTCTGGTGGTGTAACTGTGATGCAAAAGAGTTTTTTTCTTGTATTTGAACATGAAATGTGTTAGTGTAAATTTTAGATGAAGTTGCCGTATGTTTAAGACATTATATTCTGTGAAGAGTCTATTGGAGGAATATCTTGTTGGTCGCTTGTTGATAGCACGTAAAATCGTTTTTTGGGCTTTTTGCAGAGGATCAATAAAATTAAGAGCACAGCCGCCCCAAATTATGATGCCATATGCTAACTGGGATTGGCAGAGAGCATAGTAAACCGTTTTTAGTGTTATAGGAGTAAGTATATTTCTTAGAGTTCGAAAACCATAAGAGAGCTTGCGAATTCGGGGAGTTAGACTGGCTAAGTGCTGATCCCAACGAAGATGGTGATCAATTAGACCCCTTATTCTGAATGACCTTCATTATGACCCCCAATTCTGAATGGTGGTCTTACACCAGGGCGACACTGAGAGTATCTTCCACTCTGGAACGTGCCGCAAATATACTATATATTATTTTTAATGAATAAATTGTGAAATAACACAAATTAATCAAATTAAATTTATTTGCCGCGCCGGGATTCGATCCCGCAACCTTCGGAATGCTAGTCAAGAGCCTTTCCGCTGGACTACGCCGGCCGTTTAAAAGACAAAACTACTAGCTAAAGCAAATAAGCTAATTATGCATATTGTAATGCTTAGAAGAAGTGGAAATAAATCAGTAAAATGAAAATAAATAAACTATAGACACGAAGAGAAACAGCAGCATTAATAAATAATTTTAGAGTTGCATTTTCGCTCCAATGCCACGACATTTCCGCGCGTCTACAAATGACCTATGCTAAAACGGCGGGTTTGCGCATGTCAGTGCGCAGGGACGAGTGGAGGAGAGCGCTACTCGTCGAAAAATTAGAACGAAATGGATTGAATCGGCTAAAGAGCTGACTAACCCACTCTACTAAAATTATGGTGTTCAGACGCGTTAAGTTACTACTATACTATCCACTCGACTAAAATACTCTACCAATGCGAACGGGTCATGAGAGAAAGATAGGAATATTGGATCTGAGGCGGCTTTGGACGAGGTCCGGTGCCGGCCGTCTCGTCAGCAGAAGCGACATAGGCGCCTCTGTCAAGCGGAGAAATTCTTCCCTGCTGACATCTCGCGGAGTAGTTGGAAAACTTTTGCAATAGATTACATCCTCCAACTGATCCCGAACGCTTCCAACGCTGTAACGAATACGATCCACGCGCACCGCTTATCGCTTTCTAATAGTGGAACACGTTTCTACGAGATATTAGTAGGCAGTAGATTTGACTGAGGATTGAACCTTCCTACCCAGTAATCGGAATAAACCGCGCTACCAACCGGCCCAATCCCGAGTTGTTAAGACCCACGTTTATTTCGTACTAGCTTTTCCCCGCGGCTTCGCTCGCATGGTATTACGGGAAATTACTGTAGCGCTTGCACTTATCAATTATCTCCCCCCCCCACCCCCATCCCATCCCGCATTCCATATATTCATTCCCTTACATTCAGTTTTCAAACATCTCGCCTACCACCTAAATTTCATAATGCTATAGCTCAAAGAAAAAAGGAATTACTTATCCAATTTTGTTCGAATGTACGGAATTTATGCGCTTACAAACATTTCGGATATTTATTTTTATTTAAATATTTGGAAGTTCGTAAATAAAATACAAAATTACTCTATTTATCATTCAGTCTTTATAATCGTTACGAATTATATTTTTAATATAGGAACTCTCATTTGACATTTATTCCAAGCTTGTCCAAAAAAAAAAACGAATTCTAATATTTGAATTTACCAGCATAGAGCATTGAGAACCTACCAGCATAGAGCCCAAAGATATATCAACATTGTTTCCATGGAAAAGATTTTTTTCTGATGTTAGCAAAAACACGCTTTTGTTAGCGACAGAAAACGTATAACAAATATAATATATTAATATTTATAATTTCATAACGCCAGAGCTTACCATCATATACAACCTGTAGTCTGCGCATATAATTTAGCTTTATATTAGTGGAAGAATTATTAAAGTCTTTATATTGTGTTATGCGTGAAAAGGTCATAAACAAACTCGAGCAGTTTCGCATTTATAATATTAGTATGGAATGGATATTAAGTGCTGTAATGTTATCGATATTTCCAAGAAATGTCTGTGTCTATGTCCGCCTATGTGTACGTGATACCACCAAAAGTTGATAGAATGCATTGTCATCTACAACCAGTCTATCTAACGAGTTTCAGCTCGATTTCGAGAAGTCGATTATTTTCCACTTCCACGTCCGCCTGTTTGTGCGTGATTACCACCAAAAGTTGACAGAATGCATTGTCGTCGACAACGAGTCTATCTGCCGAGTTTCAGCTAGATCAATTAATGAATTATTTCATTCAATCAAGAAAACGAGAGTGAAATTCAAACAGATGTATTTAATAAAAAGTCAAGTAATTCAATAAAAAAAAATCCTACAAAAAAATCTTTTTTCGAGATTTAAAGAAGATGGTAAAATAAAACGATATCCCGGATGTCCCTACTTATTTACGAATGATTGTAATTGAAAAATTAAAAACTTGATCGTTCCACTTTGTGTAAATTGTTCAACTCACGCAAGAAGAAGAAAATTGCTGCAGATTTCGAAACGCTTAATGCGGTAATCTGTTCAGAAAATGCATTGAGGTATTCACTGTGTACTATAATGCAGTTCGTTTCTCGTAATCGAAGATGCGAAATCAAAAATGCATTAATTTTTAATCTTCATGATATCAACTTTTTAAAAATTAAATATTTTTTCATAAATATACATAATTCATACGATTTAGCCGGCTCCCTCACACGGGTCGGTAAGCAATCAATAAAAATCGGGTGCAGTAATTTGGGAGGCGGACATTGATACCACACCCCCGGGAATCATTTATTGCACAACCAAAACCTCTGCCATAGGTCACCTCAAATGGTTCGCTACGTATGGTGACTTAGCAGGGGTGCCCGTGCTCATGGGGGTGAGATTTATCCGATTCTTGGCGGCGGATGCATCTCCTCACTGGTGGCGGGCCGGATCGAAAGAGTCGTTGAGGAAGATATTTTGATCTCTCTAGTGGGACTCTCTCAGAACATTGCCTTGCACCGCAGTGGGAGGGATAGACTCATACGTCCCTCACTCCTGGACAAACTGGTCCCCAGATCCTACCCACCTCTAACACCATTTTCATTCCCAGAACTTCCTCTTCATCCTCTCCTTTGAAAGACCCTCCACACTCCCTTCAAAGATAACATAGGCCCTGAGGGAAATTATTTTACTCAGGGCCTCCCCTTAAAAAAAGTGATACAAATATTGGCGCTCGTACACGGGTCGGTGCGACGCGAAAGCAGTTTTGCATTCTTACTGTTCACAATTTATTCATTTAAAATAATATTTAGTATGTTTGCGGCACGTTCCAGAGTGGAAGATACTCTCAGTATCGCCCTGGTGTAAGAATAAACGCTTTATTCATAAAGATGGCAGCCAATAAAAATATGCGTTAAGAAAAATGAAGATAATATGGGTGGTTCTTAGTCGAAGTATGGTACAGTTAAAAGTGACCGAATTGGATATCGACGCCTTAGCTCAGTGGATAAGAGCGCCCAACCCGGAAAGTAGGGAGGTCCTGGGTTCGAGTCCCAGAGGTGCCAATATCTTTTTCTGATTTTTCTGTTTCCAGATTTTCGATTGAGTTTCGCTCATAATGTCTTCATTTAATTAAATATTACAGTTTGAGGTTTTACTCATAAAGTTAAAATAATAAATAATAATCATTTTTACACATTAAGTCAGCTAGATAACCATATACCAAATATTTTTTTATGGATTTTTAAAGTTCATTCAATTATGAAACTTTCTGATTTTTTTTATCAATTATTTTCACACGAAAATAGTGATGATAATGTTTATAATAACGTCTAATCAAATGTATGTGTATTTATTTTTTCGTTTCCCGTAATTTTAGTTAAAAAACTTAAAGTGAGCCATTTATAAAACTTTTTTATGTCTGCATTAAAAATTTTTACATTTCAAAAATAATATGTTTATTTTTCATAATAAAATTTGAAAGCATGTTTCATCACCTTTCAAAAATAGTTATAGTTTTCGGATACGTTCAGAAAAAAATGGTTGTCTGTAAAGTCGGTTTACGGACGATAATTTTGCGTGATAACGTCAAATAATAACGATGGAGTGGAAGAGAGATAGATGCGTCACAAGCCGAACGCTTCTTCCGCGCTCTCGCTTGCACGCTCGGCTCAGGCGGAATGTGACAATGAGTCATGCTTTTTCGTGAGTGCAGCCGGCGTTCATCGATTTATAAGACGTTATCAAGTCAAAAATACGTTTATTTGGATTTTATTGTAAAGCGGAAATATTTTGACCTCTGAGAGAATATGCCCGTGGCCTAAGTAGTTAAGAAACTTTTGCATTATCATGTTACAACAATTTTAATAATTATATTGGTAATAATCAATATGCAGCAATTACGTTTGGCCTACCAAATAAAATGTAACATTAAATCATACCACGTTTTATTAATACATTACAAAACAGTAATTGATCTTAATTTGCTGATTATAACGCCGTTTTAATGAGATATTTACACCTAATAAATGTTGATCTCTCATTGAAGTTAGTACGTGCGTTCACAATTATGTTGGCATAAATTTTGCGATTGGTTTGTACATTAGTGCGTTTTGTGTAACGTAATTGTAATTACCATCATTATACTAATTTATTAATTATTTGATCATCTACGTGTGTAAGAGGCGATGATGCTTTATTTTTACGATATAATTTAGGGGTCGTTCATTAAGGCGACGCTTCCCGGCTCAAAAAGAAGAAGATGGAGAGATATTTAATTACGGATGTTGGACAGAGCGCGCTAATATTTTCAATGATAAAATTTAAGCGAAAATTGTCAAAATGCTTAATAAAACACGACTCGTTTAAAATAGAGCAAAAATCTCGTGGGGGTTGTCTAAAACAACGTTCAAAGAAACACTGTGATTTTTTTCATACATATAACTGGTTAAATAAAGAGACAGGCTTGAAAATAAAAAATTTCGGAGCATACTTTGAGATTTTTTTTCTATCGAGGAAATTTCATATAATTTTCGTTTGGGCATGAGGGTTGTATAGATATTATCTTCAAAAATAACATATATTTTTTTAAGAGCTTAAAAACTTCAAATGTTCAAGGGAGATAGCAAAAAATCGGTAGAAATTCGGGTAGTAGAGGCCTAATCACGTGATGTTGTTTAGCAACGTTTCAACCCCCCCTCCTGGTTGTATGTGGTGAGGTTTTAGACCACTTCCCCCTATACCCAAAACCATGTGTATTTTTTTAGTTCAAAGTGTATTAAAATTTTCAGAATATTATCTTTAGATACAGGTATAATCCGGATTAAATTTTGGGAAATTAAGCATCGTGATAAAAATGTCCAGACATACATCAAGGTTGCAGGTTGTTTTTGACTGGCATAAAAATAATAAAGGAAGGTGTAAAAAAAACTTATATTTGTACATGAATATATTTAATGAACATTGTCCTCGGACCACGGACTAGCGAAACTTTCAACACTAAGAAGTGGATTAACATATCTTGCATGTATTCGGCGTCAAAATCACAGACTGGTGAGTCGAGCGGTTGTCGCAACGCGCGGGGAAATTGTCGGGGAAAAGGGGATGAATGGGAAAGACACGCAAGAAGAAACAATTTCTTTATATTAGTTGCACTGCAAAGCAAGCCAGAACTCTCTAGTAAATAAATAAATAAAACCTTTAAAAATGTATATAATTATACAAGACAACATTACATCAGTTCTAATTTACAAAATGTCACACGCGAACACGTAAGGAAATTATATATTGTTTAATTAAAACCACGTTGATGGCGTGATAAAATCGGCCTATTTGCATATTTGTATTGTTTGCACTGTGAGCTTTATTTCCACGGCTGTCGACATAAATTGTACAGCTAATAAAGTGCGTAATAAAATCTCACATAAACACTCTGCATGTAATTTGCAATAATGAGTTATTTTTAATTCTTTTTGACCATGCCCTTTCCTTTACAAAGTGGTCAAGCCTTGAGTAGTGTCGCAACGATTATTGCTTTGACGATTACGATTATTCAGCCAGTAAACGCATTATTACGACCATTAAATTAATATTATGAATAAAAACAATTTACTTAAATTTATGTGGTTTTAAGTATCACATGCGCTTTCATTAAGAATGTTTGGATGAAGTCCACTTAAGAGGAAACAATCAGACAAAACCGGAAGCATGTCATTTTTAAATCAAATTTTAGACGTATTGACTCTTTCCCACAAAAAATTATGAGTTGATTTCGAAAGACTGTTTTTTTATCTAGTAAAACTATCTTTAAAATTTTGAGAAAATATGTTTATTTTTAATACAATAAGGTTTTACCGTAAGTCGTTGGCAGATTTGTTGAATCATGCATTAAAATAAACCTATAAATTATTTGGGAAATTTTTATTTTAGTTCAAATAAAATCTTAAAAAAAGATCCGCGCCCCTGTTTTGTGACTAAAATACTTCAGTTTATCTATTTATTTACGGTCTTACAAACTAATATATAAAAAAAAATTACATTCTTATTTTGCTTAGACATTATTGAATACGTATGATCCAAAAATAATTACAAAATGTACATAATTTTAATTGTTTTATCATCACGAGTTTGAGCATTTTTGAATGTGGGTATTTATCAAAGCAAATTTGGATTGAAATAAAATCGATTTTGAGTTATTATGTTAAAATGCTGGTATGGAGAATAATTAATCTTTCTCATCGGAACCGCCTTGTACCGTTGCAAGGGTACAATCGCAAGATAAATTTAATTATTTTTTAAATTTTTTTTTTATTAATCCTACAAATATGAGATAAACGGTTAAATACAGGTTAATTCATTAGCTATATATCACTATAATAAGTTTTGTGTTTCTTTGTTAAAATTCAAAGAATTTTTTTTTTAATGTTGGCGAAAAATTAAGAAAAAATGATCTTCTGGGAAATCAGTACAAGTGCGCTCATTGGCCGCTTTGATTACGAGCTCACTTTTCAAGGCTCCTATTGGTTGAGATTTTGTGATTAAAGGTATCACTTCTGTGTGAACTGCACTCAATATTTTTTAAATCTAAATTTATATTAAATATCTAGTACGGAAATATGCTATTTTATATTTTATATATTTTTAACCGTGTCCCACTTTTCCATAAATTTAACACATTATTATTATTTACACGTTCATTGATATGAATAATTATTATAAAGGTCCATTGACACGAGATCGTTAAAGAGTTATTCACTTCTCGAATGTGTTCTTAGCGTTTTGTGGTAATTATCATAATAAGTATTGTGGCATAAGGAATAGTGAAGGCATTGTGTGTATTCGATTTTCGAAATATTTTACTAATATGCTAGAGATGGGCAACCTGATGACCTAGACAATCGATATTAATGGTTATTAATAGGTAGGTATTTTTTAGAAATGATAAGAAAATTATAGATATTTGGTTTTGAAAAGAGAATATGCTTAGTTCTTACGGGATGTCATTTATCCAGTACCTACCTCTCCCTAACCACATCACCTTGCTGGAAAAGTATTTAAAATTTGAAACAATGGCAAGAAATATTGTGTGCAAATTCAAGTACATTTGTTTTGAAAAATATATGTTGTTTTTTTACATTATCTCCACACAGGAGGCCTTGAAGAGAATAATTCTCCTCAGGGCCTATGTCATCTTTGGGTATATTGTGTGGAGGATCTTTTTAGGAAAGAAAGGAGAGGAAGTTCTATATTAGGGGTGGGTAGGAATCCAGGAGTGACGGACGTATGAATCCAAATGCAATTGTGTTGGTTTGTTGCGCTTTCACGCCTAAACCACTACACCGATTTTAAAAATTATTTTACTAATACAAAGCTACATTATCAGCGAGTAATATAGGCTGTATATAATGGAAAGTTACGACGTTATGAAATTTGAATAAATGAAAATGTTGGTATTTTATATATTTTAGTGGCAGGGGGGAAAGGCAGGGGGAATGTGGGGTTCGCGGAGAGGTAAGAGATGAGGGAGGGGGAAGGCGTGGATGGTGGAAGGGAACGGGTATGCACTGGAAAGGACGTGCAGGGCGAATCAATTTACTTCTATAAATGGCATTGCAACGCGTGTTACCAGCTAATTTAAGTAATAAATCACCATTCTCTTTAATATTTCGTCTAAAGTTCTTTTTTGTCTACAGGTTCTTGTTTGTCTTTTGTTATTTTTAATATTAATCTTATCATGACGAAGAAAACGTAGTTTTCGAAATAAGTTGATATTATTGATTACTAGCTGGTACCCGGCATGCGTTGCTGTCATATAATTAAAAAATTGTTTCTCCCTGCGTGTCCTTTCCCATTTGTCCTGATATAAAATTTCCCGCTAATATATCAACATCGTTTCAACGCCAACGATTTGTTTTCTGACATTAGCAATAACGCGCTTTTGTTTGCGACAGAAAACGTATAATAAATATAATATATTAATATTTATAATTTCATAAGGCCAGAGCTTACCACTATATATAGCCTATATTACTCGCGTATAATGTAGCTTTCTATTGGTGAAATAATTTTTAAAATCGGTTTATTGGTTTATGCGTGGAAGCGTAACAAACAAACACACAGTTTCGCATTTATAATATTAGTGTAGATTTAGATTTAGATATAGTGGTGATTTTACAAAGTTGTTTGTTTTAATTTAATTAATGTAATATTTTTTGTTGAAACCCATTGTCACCGCTGGTTATCGATTCCCGCGTCGTTTTCATTTAAACTTTCACTGAAATCATCGAAGAAGCATCGTCATATCTGAAGTTATCTCATTATGAGATTATTAGATGAGCAGATGGGTCAAGTAGTACCAGACGTAATAAATAGAAGTGAAGTTTTAATAAGTTGCGTAGTAGTAAGTAGGCTTCTTATATCACGCAACCACTTGAATTAAATTACTGTTTTTTTTTAGTCAAGAGAATTAGGTTGATAAGGCGTCGTTATTCATTTTTTTGTAACTCTAGTAGTTCTGAATATAGGTTACCAACAAAACAGTGGCGGACTAAGCCCGTCAGAGGCCCGGGGCGGCAAAGCTGAATGAGCCCCCCCCCCCCCCTTTAAGTTTAAGAAGTTGATTTTTACAAGCTTTTTATTCAGTTTACATGGGCCTCTGGTCCTGGAGCCAAACGCCTCCATCCTCCATGTTCCTTGATCAAATCCTAAACAAGACTTTAAGGCACCAGGACACTGAAAAAAATATTTATATTTTTTTTGATTTCATTTTCCGAAAGATGCATTTGTTAGGAATGCTCTCACCAATTGTTTTAGGTAAATTCGTAAAATTGACGGAGATACAGCATTTTATCTGAAACGGCTTTAAACAGTTTGTATGTTGAATAATTCTTCAGTAAAACTTTGAACGCGTTTTTTTCGAAACTACGTTTTTAAACCTGATTTACAACATGTTAGAAAAACTGTACATCCGATTTGCATGCACCACGTCCTAAACTGTTCAAAAATCGTAACTATGGAACCACATAAGGCAGTGTAGGCAACTGCCTAGGGGCTCCGCATCGACTAGGGGCTCCTAGGGTAAAGGGGTCCCGATACGTGCATTGCCTAGGGGCCCCGACATGCTTAATCCGGCCTTGGCAGGGCTGTATTGTCCATAAGGCAATGTAGACAGACCCCTGCCTAGGGGCCACGTGTCGACTAGGGTTACCTACGGTTAGGGGTCCCGAGACGTGCATTGCATTGGGGCCCCGACATGTTTAATCCGACCCTGACTATGACACCACGTAAGGAATGCTTTATGAAGGGCCCCCTTCTTTTTTTTATGAACGAAGAAAATTTTCCATAAAAAATCGGAAATAAAATTCGTTGGTCCGCCATTTGTTCTTTTTTTTTTAAGATATCGAAATTCCCCTGCATGGTGTCCATAGACACTGGATTTTCAACAGTTTAAGATGTAGGTATAGTTTGTTTAATATTTTTTCAACCAGGTTGAAAAGCGTGTTCAAAAAGTTTCGAGAAAAACGCTTTCAAAGTTTTACTGACAGATAATTCAACACACAAACGGTGTCACATAAAATGCTGTATCTCCATCAATTTTTAGTATTTCTTTAAAAAATATGGTGAGAGCATTCTTAACAAGTGCATCTTTCAGTAAATAAAATAAAAAATGACAAAAAAAAAATTTACAGTGTTCTGATGCCTTAAAGCCTTGTTTAGGATTTGATCAAGATGTGGACATTTGGGGGCCCCCCAGGACCAGGGGGCCTGTGCGGGTCGCCCCTTCCCCTTAGTCTGCCACTGCAACAAATATCATCTACCAATTCTAATATTGATGACTCCACGAGAACCCTATTGGAAACCCACAAAAATATATTTTTGCCGTAGGTACTAAAGTCTTTATGATTATTCGTAATATAGGATAACATATTAATTATTTTAATTAGAAATTTGTACATACGTACACACTAAAGCTTGAATCTAGAAAATGTACATTCAATCCTTTCTCAGCATATCTATTGTTTGTATCTATGTACATAAATGTTATTATGCCCAACTTTCAACATAAACAACACACGATTCTTGAACAGGTATTAAGTAATTTGTGTCTAGATTAGTTCTTACAATAATTGCCTATTTATACAATCTAATAACTTGATCTAAAACAGATGCTTAATGAACTATTCGCACATTTTATTGCAATATTATGTTTCGTGTTTGAAAAACACTGAATGTAGTGCGCAGGCGCAGGCTAAAAGCAGGAAACTAAAGTAATATACGCATGCGCATTTAACTAATGGATTTTGACGGCAGAATTGGCGGGAACTCATCATATTTGTGATTTCCGTGGAGTTCAAATCACGTCGCAATTAAGTAGGGTTTGCAAAATATCGGAATATTTATGATGGACATTAATTTTGCAGCATTGAAGATCTACAGTCTCTTTTATCTAGGAAGAATGAAGTAAGTATGAAGAATGATTTGCTGATGAATGTGATTATGTTCTAAGTCATGGCATTTGAAGGGTTTCGAAAGCACTGTGAAAATAGTAATTGATCGTGTACTAGATATAGGAAGGCCACTGAATAAATTAACGGAGAGAAGAATTGTATTGTGAGCGTGAAGTAAACTCAACCACGACTGTCAGGCCTCGCACAGGCCAAAGAAATTGTTGACCTTTTCAAGCGAGAATTTCAATATTTGAGCAATTTCGCCAGAAGTAAGGAAAAAATCACCTTACTTGAGGCCGACACGGCCGACACGCCCACAGCAGACTTCTGTTGTTCATTTCATCATTTCGGTGCAGAGGAGTTTGTATCATAGTCCTAAAGTCGACATATTGAAGTAAAACTTCTTTACGCACGCTTGACTTGGAGAGTAATGAATAGGTGATGAGAGCATTACGAAAAGTGTGATCGGGTGAGGCAAACGAATCATAAAGAAGTTTTACTTCAGTCGTGTGGTCTAAAGCGCACTCATATTTTATTTAAAAAAAATTACATTAGCTCCACACAGGAGGCCCTGAGGAAAATAATTCCTCCTAGGGCTACGTCATCTTTGTGGATGTTGTGTGAAGGGTGTTTTTAGAGATAGAAATGAGAGGAAGTTCTGAGAAGGAAAAGTTATGAGGGGTAGGTAAAAATCTGGAGATCAAAGTGCCCAAGAGTGACGGTCGTATGAATCCATCCCCCCCACTGCAGTGCAAGACGAGAGAGTCAAAAGAGTCTCCCTCAACCAGTCTCTCCTGATCTGACCTGCCACGTAGGAGATGGGCAAACACGTATGCCACCAAGACCTAGACAAACCTCACCCCATGAGGCACCTTTGCTAATTCACCAAACGTAGCGAACCATTTGGGGTGGCCTGTGGCAGGAGTGTTGATTATCAATATTTCCTATTCTGTCAATCGATATTATTTTATTTAATATCGATATTTTAGATTTGACATCCCTATTTTGTTCCATTTTTTGTACTCTTCATTTCACAGTGTTGACTACTTTAAAAAAACGAAAGACAATGGTGCAATACTTCCAACGTAATAATCATGTGATTTAATTAACATGATTCCAGAACAATCGACAATAAGATTAAGCATTGGTCTGTTTTAAAGTATTTTCCCATCTTCCTCAGAAAAGGCAACCATTTGTCGTTATTATGCAAGTCTTTGTTTTGTGTTCACAACCAAAATTCGTGCTGTTTCCAAACGTCTGACCTAATACTTGAACTATCGGTGGAATCTCGTCTCTTCTGGTTTTTTTAAAGTTCGTGGCGTGATAATTAGTGTTTTAATTGCTATACAGTAAGGAGGAAGGTCTCAGATGGTAAAGAATAGATTAGAAAAATTGCAAGCTTGCAATGGAATGCCTTTTATATAATACAGAGATATTTAGAATAAAGAAGAAATCAAGAAATTTAACGTGGGCGTGTTTCGTAAACCAAAAGTATGAGCGTTCTTCGCTTAATTTTACAAACAGAACACCATTTCATCATCGTTACGAATTTTTCATTTTGTTTAAAAATGTAATGGCGATATACGATTTCAAACAGTGTAAGAGAGACAGAACACGTGTTAACCGCTGGGGCGACTAAGTTCAAAATATGGACCGCTTTATTTTTTCCGCGATTGACAGCGGTCCAAAATTGGACCACATTTTTTAACGAGTTTTACGGTTTTAAAGTTTACGATTTTATAATATTTTTTTTATAAATCCTATGAATATATTAAAATTGACAAAAGATATGTGAATTTATTGGCTATATAGAACTATAATCAGTTTGTATGTCTCCATATTAAAATTCCGAGGTATGATTTTTAGTAAATTATTGAAGGAGAGGTGTGTGTGTGAGTGTTTGTGTGTGTGTGCTTGTGTGTGTGTGTGTGTGTGAATAGAGGGAGGGTGTTTTTCTTGAATAGAGGGAGGGAATCAAAAAATATATCGGAATTTGTGCTTGTTTGAATTGAGTTGAATGTTTGAAGGATGAGGGAAATGGGGGGGGGGTTTGGCTGCAGCGTTTGTATTATTACTAGTTGTGTAAAAAATTATGTATTGTGTATTATGAGGCTGAAAGGAGTGAAAAGGGGAAGAAAATGGAGAAAAGTAAGGTTGGGAAGTACCTGGCTATTCAGTTAGGGTCACCAAACATGAATGATGTCATTTTTATCAACAACGCTTCGATTCTGAATGATTGTCTTTCACCAGGGGTACTAAAAGTATCCATCCCACTGGATACTCAAAATATTTTTATAAATATTAAATAGATGTGATACTCGTACATCTAACACATACTACATGCATTTTAAATAATTGGGTGTGTCGTAGTGTGATTCGTAGCCGAGACTAAACTCGTTAACGCATTTTTATTTTAACAAGTCTCTCAGTCTTACAAATAATGTAGGTACACAATTTTAACGATGTATATGAATAGCATTAATTTTACAGAAATGTATCTATTTCAAAATTGCTTTTAAAGACGCGAAATTCTCATGGAAACGAGATTCATACTTGTTATTACAATATTACAAACTCAGGGCCGGACTACCGACGGTGCAGATAGGACGTGCATATGGGCGCACTAATGCACAAAAATCTATGTATTTTATTGCCGTCTCATAATTTTCTGACTTTCGTATGTTTTCTTTATTTTTTCTTCATTATAAGCACCTTCTAAACTGCCAAAGCAGTTTGTCGGCAGGTCAAACATAACACTAAAGCATACCTACATATAACAAGAAACCACAACATAGAAAATAGATATAGAAGAATAACATTCCAAGTTACTACAATACGACAATGATGACAGATAGATATAACACATTCCACATACTCATAGGTTTAGGAAATGTGTTTGGATTGGTGAATTGTGTATTTAATCTTTCCTTGGATTGACCGCTAGCAGCCTTTCCTATCACTGTAGCTGCTATCGTAGGTTTAGGAAATGTGTTTGGATTGGTGAATTGTGTATTTAATCTTTCCTTGGATTGACCGCTAGCAGCCTTTCCTTGGATTGACCGCTAGCAGCCTTTCCTATCACTGTAGCTGCGATCGTGTGTAAGGAGAATTTTGTTAAATACTAATTACTGTTTATGCGGTCAAATTTATTAATTATGAAACTTCGTACAAAATTAAATTTGTCGCGACTGGAGCACACTGTATGAAACGTACAAAACGGCTGAAGCCGAAGAACGTGAGCAACGGAATAATTTTGCAATCTCGTGCACCCGACACTCAAAAGCACACAACATACTTAAACACACAAAGACATAAATTTATACACATGTAAGTCTAAATAAAGTGAAAGAGAGAGTACGAAAACAGTTTGCAATATTGTTGTGATAAGTGAATACTTGGAGTAGGTGGATGAGTTTATGTATCTGGGTGGTATATTTACGAGAGATGGAAGTCTGATAGATATATTGAAAGAAGGGTAAATACAGATAACTCTATTAATGGAGGACTGAATGCGGTAGGTGCTAATAAAAACTGTTAAAAGAGGCAAAGCTAGCAGTATTGGTACCTACCCTGATGTATTGCAGTGCGGCAAGGAACTGGCAGAGGAAGGATGAAAGTGGACCGAATGCTGTTGAAATGAGATCCCCGAGGCGGATGTGTGATAAAACTATGTATGACCGTGTGAGAGATGTGGAGATCCGCAAAGAATGCAAGGTTGATGTAAGCGTAATGAGTAAGATTAATTAATTTTTTTTTACATGAGCTCCACACAGGAGGCCCTGAGGAAAATAATTTCTCTCAGGGCCTATGTCATCTTTGGGGATGCTGTGTGGAGGGTTTTTTTAAAAAAAGGAAGGGGAGGAGAGTTCTGGGAAGGAAAAGGGTTTAAGGGGTGGGTAGGAATCTGGGGTCATCCGCCTCCAAGACCTAGACAAACCTCACCCCATGAACCCGGGCACCCCTGCTAAATCATCAAACGTAGCGAACCACTTGGGGTGACCTATGGCAGAGGTGTTGGTTATCCAATAAAGGTTCCCGGGGCGGTGGTACCCATTCCCGCCTCCCAAATGGGTGAATTGCAGTGCGGTAAGGAACTGGCAGAGGAAGGATGAAAGTAGACTGAATGCTGTTGAAATGAGATTCCCGAGGCGGATGTGTGATAAAACCATGTATGATCGTGTGAGAAATGTGGAGATCCGCAAAGAATGCTAGTTTAATATAAGCGTAAAGAGTAAGATTAATTAATTATGCGACACACACACGCCCACAACACATTCTACTAACTGAATCTGTATCATTACACTCTGTTTATCTGTTCATTGGCTAGAAGGATAATGCCGGCTGAATTGACGAAAAAAAAAATCAATCCGAATTTTCATGTTGTTAGTCCGGCCCTGTAAAAACTGTAACATCTTTACGTCAATTTCAAATAATACGATCGCTTAACACGGTGTTAACATCTCCGTACAATTTTACGAAATTTTAATTGTTTCGTTCATGAGAATAATGGTTAGCAAAGACGTTTAAATATGTTAATTATCAAAGAAGCGAAAAGAATTATTATTAGTAACTCTCAATTTCACCAATAGATGTCACACGTCCGTCATAAATCAGCATTTTCAAGATGGCGGCTGGAAGATTTTGTAATAATATTAATATTGTTCCGTGTTATTTTAACATGAATGCAGCACGTATCGTCTGCAGATTATGTTAAATTTTCAGAACATCTATTCATTTGCAAATTTTACAATGAGAAATGCTGAGGAAATGGAGAGTTTCGTAATCAGACGTTTGATTATTCAAATATCTTTGAGAATAATAATTATTACGAAATATGCATATCTTCACATTATTCGTGCAGTTCAATGTGAGATGTGAACTTTTGTAACTTACGTAATTTAAATATATAATATTAGTATTTTTACAAGAGGGTGAGAGTGGGTACTTGTGAGAAAAATAGAATGTTATGTAAATAATAATAATAAGAGGAAAGTAAAAAAATATGTTTATGCAACGCAAGAGTGCTACAGGCTGAAACCAGTTCTTCAATTGCACTCACAATATTGGGGAATGTTGTTTGTTGAATTGAGGAAAAATGGAAAGGTTATTCCCTAAAATTTGTGATAAGAGATCGTTCTCCCGCGAGAAGTGCTGTCAGATTTGTGTGATTTTCTACGGATGTTGCTTTTTCTATCGGCCGATGTCAAAATTTCAGCTGTGAGCTGTCACGTATTTTAGTTTGGGTCGTTTTAAACACGAATTCCTGCAAGTATGCATGATTTTTTATTCATTTAACAGCTGTAAAAAAATCACACAAATCTGACAGCAGTTCTCGTGGGAGAACGATCACTTATCACAAATTTTAGGGAATCGCCTTTCAGGAGGCCCTGAGAAAAAAAAAATCCTCAGGGCCTATGTCATCTCTGGGGATGCCATGTGGAGTGTATTTTTAGGGAAAGGAAGTTCTGCGAAGGAAAAAGGCGTGAAGAATGGATAGGAATCTCGGGGTCATTGTGTTCAGAATTGACGTATGAATCCATTCCTCCAACTGCGGTGCTAGTCCGGCTGGAGAGGTAAGATCACCCTTAGCCGGTCTCTCCAGATCCGGCCCGCCATACAGTAGATGGGCAAACGCATTCGCCGCCAAGACCTAGATAAACCTCACCCCATGAACCCGGGCATCCTTTCTAAGTCACTAAACGTAGTGAAACACTTGGGAACTATGGCAGGGGTGTTGTTAATCCAATAAATGGTTCCCGGGGCGGCAATACATAAACCCGTCTCCCAAATTGAAATTGGAGGGAATGGTATTTTTGGTATCTTGGTATCCGGTATTAGACGGCTACACAAAAACTAAACGCAGAAAACAACATCAAGAGTATTAACTCTTGAAAAATTCACTTCTACGTACATAAACACACACTTCACCAAAATCTACACATCTGCACTGATGATGGATACTATAACGCTTTCCGAAACGCTGGCTAAAAAAGGATGAAGCACAATACGGCGGAACAACCCAAAAATTAATCATGATAATAGTTTAGGCCGTGAATATTTGTTTGTCAAACTATTTTGATCGTTATCATAAAGAAAATCATCAGGATGTCGTTAAATTGGTTGCATCGTATTGTTTGCCACGAACAAGGCCAATATTGTATTTTTCTGGCAAATCGTGAAAATAAAATTACCTAGAAATCCTTGCCAACAAATTCTTTAGAGGTTTTGCAATTGATTGGACTTAATTTTGTGAATAATGAGCGATGCTTGTAGAGAAGTGCATTTCAATTAATTTTATTGTTTCTCGTGTTGTAATAAATGCGGCCTATTAGTATCGAATCCAGGAAGTAACGAAATGCTGCGCTATCACGATCTTTACATATTTGCAATGCTATCAGGAATACCACAAGAACCTATTCTTAGACCTCTGCTGTTCCTAAAACTAGTTGTTCGAAATACAGGAAATTTAGCAACAAACAGATTTATGATGTTAGCAAACAACTGTTTTGCTATCAAAAATGTTTCAATAAATATCGATAAACTTCCAAGATTTACACAAATTTTCTGTATTAGTTCCACAAGGATCAAACCTTGGATCCCCTTTGTTTCTCAAACTAGATAGGATAAAAAGCTCTGAAATTTTAGCAGTACAGGTATATAACAAACTCCCACTTAGTATCAAATAAAATTATACAAAAATAACTATTAGGAGTTCCACAAGGATCAAATCTTGGATCCCCCTTGTTTCTAAAACTAGATAGGAAAAAACCTTTGGACAAAGAAGCTCTGAATTTTAAGCAATAAAGAAATGTAACATATTCCCACTTAGTATCAAAAAACAAAAAATAACTTCAATAAGGACAATTAATCTTGTATTGGCTTAAGAAACCATCGGAAAAAGAACTTACTAGAAGTAGAAGTTTCTGAAAAACCTTACCCAAACCATATAAGTCGCTGAAAACTTATCCAAAACATAGTCCCCCTCAGCACAGGATCTCCTAGTGAGGAGGATTACGAATATAATCCACATAAACATCTATTTTATATATTTATTTAACAAGTACTTTTATAAACGTAAAAATTATAATATAGTAACTAATTAAAAAAAGAAAAAGTCGGTGAATTTGAACATCATAACACGTTCACGTTAATTGCAAACGTCTACATTAGTGTTAAGCTTCTTTTTTAGGATATTTAGAGTTTGTAACCATCATGTTCACATTCGGTTTTCTTAAAACTTGGTTTAGTGTCCCAGTTTCTCTGTTGTATTGTATAATATAGAAAATCTAATGCATCATTCATTAATAAGTAGGTACTTCAATTTATGAAAATGTTTTGTCGCCCAAGTTCTTCAGCGATTGAGAAACGCATTCTACCTATAGATTTGTTTTTAATTACTATATTCGTATTTGCAGGACCATTCTAGGCTACTCATTGTTTTGTATTGATAACATTCTTATCTATACTTCGATACTAATATTATAAATGCGAAACTGCGTGTGTTTGTTTGTTACGCTTTCACGCATAAACCAATAAACCGATTTTAAAAATTCTTTCACCAATAGAAAGCTACATTATATGCGAGTAAAATAGGTTGTATATAATGGTAAGCTCTGGCGTTATGAAATTATAAGCATTAATATCTTATATTTAATACACGTTTTCTGTCGCTAACAAAAGCGAGTTATTGCCAAAAGTCAGAAATTGTCACAAACAGTCTGTTGTCAGAAAACAAATCGTTGAAAACAGATCGTTGCCGTGGAAACAATGTTGATATATTTAAATAAAAATTAGTGTCCGAAATGTTTGTACGCGCATAACTTCCGAACGACTGCACCGAATTGGATTTTTTTTACTACTGATGAGCTCTGGCATTATGAAATTTGTATAAAAAGTGGCACGCAAGCTGTTTGAAAACTGAATGTACCGGGAATTAATGTATGTAATGCGCGAGGGGGGAGGGGGATGAGGGGACTGGGAGAGAAGAGGGGGAGGGTGTGGAAGAGGGGTGATGGGGAGGGGGAAGGAGGGATAATTAATAAGTGCAAGCGCTACAGTAATTTCCCTCTACTACTGCGAGTGAAGCCGCGGGTAAAAGCTAGTTATAAAAATATGTCGGATTGTTTTTAATTAAATTGGTTTTTATTAGGGAAACGAAGTTAACGCGAGTACAGTTAATGGAGTTGGTATCATAAATGCGAGCGCAACTCGGCACATTGATGTCGTAATTAAAAAAAAAACAACCACACAACAAAACTCAATTTTCCCTTGACCATTGGTATCTACTTAAAACAGTCTAAAAATCGTAATAATTATTAATAATGATAATTTCTTATTTGTATACACAGCACAAACCTATCTTAAAACACTGTAATTATAAGAATTACAAGTATTTCGTAATTCTTTGTCTGATTTCAATTGTATCGTGAAAATCTTGAAATGTCTCATTATGGACCGCGTCCTTGACAGAAAAGAGTTAGGTTTGTTGCTCATTTAAACGTAGTTAGGGTAAAAACAAGGTTAATCGTGTGGTTACTTGCCGTTATCTGAACTAAACGAAACCCGAAATTGCTTTATTGTGTTTATTAAAACAGCGTTTCTTGTGATTCTAATTTGTATCTGCTCGGTTGCTTTCATCGACCAAGTAGTTATCTAGACAGGTCGTGTGAACTTTTTCGTGTATATATACGATCATAAATAACAAGACAAAGATAGGGACTCTTAGGAGATTCGGATACGCAGCAGATGGATGAGCAAATTGCTGGCTAGGTAATGTAAGGCGCACACGAGTGGATCAAAAAGATGTTGGGAACGATATGGCTCTGACGGTTTAAGTATTTTTTTTACAATAGCTCCATGCAGGAGCCGTTACCGTTACAATATACCGTTGTAATTTGAAACCCCATGAAACTAGAAACTAAAAAGAGTCAAACACATTTGGAGGATTTAGTCTGCGAGACAATGAGATAATGTAATCGGTCCCCTCTTTGTGCAGTGCTTCGTAGCCTATCGGTCTCCTCTCCGCTTCGTACCTTCACCACTATTGTCTTCTTTAGTTTTCTAAAGTTTCACTTATAATTGGTGTGAATTGCACACTCTGTTTTTAATTTTTCTATATTCATTGCATTTTAAATTACATAAAAGTGAGGAATTTTCGATCGCCATGCACCATGTTGTGGTGGTCGATTGGGGATGCCGTGTAAAGGGTCTTTTGAGGAAATAAAGGAGACGTAGTTCTGGGAGGGGAAAAAGGTATGTGGGCTGGGTTGAAACTTGGGGGTGCGGTGTTCCGAGAAAGTCCTGCTGAGAGTAAAGGTCTCCCTCCGCAGGACTCTCCATCTCCCTCAATCAGTCTCTCCTGATCCGGCCTGCCACGCGGCCGATGGGCATAAGCATCCACCGCCAAGACCTGGACAAAGCTCACCCCACGCTAGGTCACTCAACCTAGCGAACCATTTGGGGTGACCTACGGCAGAGGTGTTGGTTATCCAAAATTGAAATACTTATTGGTGTACCCCAAAATAGAATTTCTTGTAGTTATATTCTCTCTACTTAACCCTTAAGGGAGGTGAAATGGTGTGAAAAACAAAAGAGTCGTTAAGATGAAGCTATACGTGAAATCCTATTTAGATACTATTTAGATTAATCTTTACGACGAATCGGTTTACATTATGAAAATCAAAACATATGCTACGGATAAATTGTGGCTTTTCCTAGCTTTTTTATGTATTGGAATTTCAATAAACATATTAATCACACAACAAAAAATATAAGCGTAAACCACAAAAAAAATGTTTTTGCAAGACTTAACTATGAAGTAATAATTTTAAAAAAATACCCCTTTATGGCTAAGACTATTTTTGAGGTTTTGTATGTTCTAACTTTTTTCATTTTTATAAAATTATGCACAAAATGAATAAAAACCACTTTTTCGCATACTTGCCTCGTGCAAATAAGACGCTCGATTTTAAATTTTGAAGGCACAAGAATCGAAATATTTCTAGAGTTTACATTCCTCTTAAAAACCTTTAAACATTTTAGAAAAGTGGACATTTTCGGAATCTGGGTCAACTGGTATGATGACAATTTATAAAACACAAAATTATGTTTCGTAATTGTCAAGACTTTGGAGCATAATAATTTCTTGAGCGGCTTCGCTACAATATGTCTTCACAATAATTCTTTTTTTTTAAGTCTACTTTCTTTATATTATATCTCGACCTATGCCAATGTTTTCATTTCGTAATCTCTGGAAAAAAATCACACTACATCCTCTCGATTCGAACGCTGTGCTATTGCAACCTATTGCATTTCAAACTTTAACCTGCTGGTCTGCTAGTGAATCTGCCTTTCACTCTCTTTTTTATGTGATGCTACACAAGTGTGCGAATCGCCCGGAGCGAGAGGAACTATGGCATCCTCAACGTTATGAAATTGAAAGTAAGGGGAAAAAAGATGATGAAATTTTTGAAGTTGGTTAAAAAAAACTATTATTTGAAACTAACTACTATTTTGCACCTTGGGAGGCAGTATAAGTACCGCCTTCCCGGGAACCATTTATTGGATAACCAACATTCCCGATAAGGGGCCATCCATAAATTACGTCACACGAATTTCAAGGTTTTTTGATCCCCTCCCGTCCCTGTCACACATCGTCACATTCGTGAGACCCCCTCCCCCCTAGTAATAATTTAGATTTTTACATGTGACGTCACAGAGCTGATGACTTCCCCCCCATGCCCCTTGTCACACTTCTCTCCTCCCCCCCTCCTTAGGGTGTGACGTAATTTATGGATGGTCCCTAACCCCAAGTGGTTCGCTACGTATGATGACTTATGGGGTGCCCGGGTCCATGGGATGAGGTTTAGTTTAAAGAGTTTTGAATATTGATTTCTGATTTGACAAACATTGTTTTGAAAAATGTAATTCTCAAATTTTTGAAAATTTCGCAAGAATTTTTGTAATGATTAAAAAACTTTTCAGATGTATTGTCATGTGATTGTAATAATCCAGAAACCTTCACGGGGGTTTAAAGAAGGTATTTTGAAAGTTTCAAACATTTCCTATGCTTAATAAATCAATAAACAGACATCTCACTTATATCCAAACACATTTTGGTTTTTATATATAGATTAAATCAAAAAAATAGTTTGTAGATTGCACGCTAAAATAAAACTATGAAAACATTTGAAAAAAAAAATGGAATTGCGCCGCTTTTCCCGTACAAAGTCAAACTGTCAAGTTGGCGATTGAATTCATAACCTCACATTTGAATCTATTACAATTTATTCCAAAAATAACAACGGTGTTGCCATGTAATAGAAAAAATATTACCCACATTTTCTTTTTCTTGTCAAGCTGTAACTTTGTGTCCGTTTTGAAATAGTGCATAAATTAGGTCCAGTACCTACCTAATTCTAATTACCCACGAATGGCTTTTGCAACAGTTTCACGTTGGTACCCATTATTGTATTATTTATTTTTATGTTTGTATTAGCTCGTGCGTTCGTAGCTGAAGTATTTTCGTGAGAATGAAATCAAATTCTTTTCCGAAATGGACCATTGTCATTTTTCCTTGAACCTTTTTTGCCAAAGCTTTTCTTTGCCTAGGTAATGTAGTAGATTTTATAATTAGCATTGAGCAATAATTATATTTGGACTTAATTAAGGCATTTGAATCGGATATTCTAGGTCACGTTTTACGGTTGACTCTACCAACACAAATTCTTGTGATTGTTGTGTGTGTTGGTGCAGATTTTGTTTGGGAGACGCGTACCGTACCCAGGGACACGAAAAAAGTATCAATACTCTGTGGTATCGAGTACTTTTTCTTTCGATACCAATACTTTTGTACTCGATACTTTGTATTCGATACTTTTTGGCAAGTATCGATATCTTTAAAAATTTGGCTAAGCGGCTCATGTTATGACTGGTTTATTTATGCTCATGTTTATGGCAACTCCATCTAGTTCAATCATAGCAAACCTTTTTAAAAGTGGTAAAAACTAAATTTATTATTTATTTTGAATTAAAATGGTGCTACAAAATAAATTCGCTGTGTTTGAAGAAGTAAATTTTTTTGTTCCTATCTGCACACTTCGAATAATTTATTTATCTCTAGCTGAATCTGTTATAAGGTATGGAGTAACAGCTTGGGGATTTTCCTGTAAAACAAATATTGACCATGTTCAATCAGTGCAAAGAAAGGTATAATATTCCATACTTTTATCAGAGTCTCCAAATTCTTTCAGTGAGAGCAATTCTGTGGCACAAAATTATATTTCAGCACATAAATAACCCTTTTTATATAAACAGGCTGGAACACAACAATAATACTCGCTTTGACTTTAATGAAGGACTAATTGTACCTAAGCATTCAAATAAATGTGGACAAAGAACGTTAAATTACATGATTCCCAGTTGTTTAGATGTGTTACCTGCAGAAATTAAAAACTGTGCCCAAAACAAACAATTGATGAACTTACTGAAGACTTGGCTTATTGAAAGAATTAATTTGTATTAGCTTACAATGACATATAATTTTAAAGATTTTAAAATCGTAATTTGTTTTTCATAATTTTTCTTTTCTCTATATATCTGTAAAATTTTTAATTTTTATTTTATAAAATTGTAAAAATGTAACTATCAACTCATTAGAATAAGATTTTTAAATTTAAAGAACCCGTTAGAAAAACTGCTAAAAAGCAGTTTATCGGGACTTTTTGTCTTATATTTGTAAAGTGTGAAATAAATATAAAAAATAAATTTAAAAAAGTGTTTCTTACTTGCCATATTCTATCTTGAGTTTGTGAGACAATGGCGAGTCTATTCATTATAAATATATAACGTCATGGCCCCATCCTCATTAATTTGTCGTAGATGATTAGATTGTTAGGTACCCACTAAAACTAAAAGCTCACAATTCCCACGTGTTCCTATTTTCTATTACCATTAAGAGTAGGCATTGTAGACATGCCCTCCCATTAATGGTATCGTTGTGCAAGCCGGTTTCGCCCGCGTGACGCGTGACTGTTGGGTGAAAGCTTTCACATATCCGTTTATATTAGAAGCATTATTTTGCACAGGTGTGTTGCACTTTGTGTGTTACATTGAATTTAGAATTTATAGTCGGTGAACCCTGTCGAAATACATAGTGTTTGGTAGATGATGCGATAAACTATTCAAATTTAAAATATCTTTATATAGTGTATTATATATCTCGCAAAAGTTATTTCCATTCCAAAAAGTGATTTTTGTAAACAATTTTAATGTTATAATATTCTAATATTTTTATTTCTTTAATTAAAAGTGTTTTTGAGTTAAGAAATTGTACGAAACCGGGTTGTAAAATAAAATGGGTTGAAACACTTTTTCAAAAGTCAACTCAACACAGTTTTGTAACCATTCAAAAAAATATATACATCATCACGTTTTCAAGGCAATTCTGGAGTAAAATTTAAAAATAAAAATTCCACTTCTTCACAAATAAATATCGCTAGAGTTGACGCTAGAGTAAGAATTAGAAGTATGAAAAATCGTCATCTTTTTGACCAATAATTTAATGTAATTTTTATTTGAAAAACCCACTGAAGCCGTACTAGATACATTTTTTTAAAAGAAAGTCAAACATTCCCGGGTTACGAATAACCGACAATATTTTAAAATCTCCTACTTCACCACAGTAAGCGGAAAATGTTGCTTGTGTCGTGATGGAGGACTTTTCCAGCCGAGGAATTGAACACAGGATGCCTGGGTGGGACCCAAACGCGATGCCAACCTTGTTTAGTTCCTGTCAATTTATTTTATTTATTCAGCTCCAATCTCTCCCTAATCATCAATCACCTTGCTGGAAAAGGCATTTGAAATTTGGAACACTGGCAAGAAATATGGTGAAAATTCGAGTGCATTTGTTTTGAAAACAAAAAAAGATTTTAAACTGCCTTGGAAGCAAGTTGTTGATGTTTTTCATATACTCAATCTCGTTTTTAAGTTGAAAAAAGAGGAATTTGATCGTCTCGAAAGCAGGTAATATCGTTTGGCATTAATTACCTTACGGCATCGCAGTGGAAATATATATTGTGGTCGTACGATCCTTCACACAGATACAATAATGATACGGTTATCCCTTTTCCTTGCATACCTTGTTTTTCCTACACATACTATCGCCCAATCCCAACAAACACCATTTCGCTTGGTTTCGATTTTAGTATTTAGTCCATTAGAAGTACATCCGAAACTGTAAGTTGTTTCGGGCGTACTAATCTACAACGCAATACCTACCATTTTTTGTTTGAAAAAATAACGATCATTCAGTGTAGATTCAAGTTCAAAACAAAATAATTGTGAAACCATGTGCGTTTACGAAGAACAAACTAAAAACTACAATGCTTGATGCATCGAATACCAAACAACTTGTATGCAGATTTGCATCTCTTCGATACAAAAGATACGGTGCACGATTACCCATTAGACGGAAATAGAAGACCATCGCTTGAAATCATGGAGATCATCTATAACTATAACCAGTGAACATATACTAACTAGAACTGTACCAAATTGAAAGAAAACTGAAACTAAACACTAGAAAGGCAAGCGACGTTTTTGCCCAAGAAAGAAATTTCCTAATTTCAAAATGCTTTTTACCTTTATCGGGCATACGCACACGATAACTAAATATATTACTAGCGCAGACCCTGAAAAATCACGGGATAGTCTGAATTCGTGACACTTTGAAAAAGGCAAACAAAATAATTTTCTATCAAAATATTATTACATTAATTTACCTACTTTACTTCTTCCAACATAAACTCCACGTTCCAATGCAAACCCGATTATCAATTAAAACCAGGGCCTCTACAAATAAAACACTAAATATACCGATAACTCATACCTCACACGGGCCAAGAAACTTTAAGTACTACGCAACCAAACTATATAACTGCATGCCCACCACACTGAAGCAACTACTAACTACAAATTCATCTACCATAGTTCTCAAAAAACACATAAAAGACTGGATCAAACAACAAGGTATTCAATTTACTCAAAAAATTATAACACCTAACCAAACATAACCCATCCCAAATATAAAAAAATATAATTAAATAAACTTTGTTTCGAGACAGAAAATATTACCACAATATCCGTGATTATACCATTGGCGCGTGGTCCTTAGAAAAATATATCTACCGTTTATCAAGACAATTATTTATCTTACTCATAATCTAGATTCTAAGAACAACTGTATATATAGATCCCCACCGAAACTAATCTTTTAATTTATGTGTATGATACCTGCCGCCATGGGTCGACCCACAGTGCCCTTCTTGACAATATCAAGGAGGATACGGGTTTCGACTTAGGTCGACAGAATAGCACTTAATCCCAAACATGGGAACACCTCAGCACAGGTTCGCCTAGTGAGGTGTTCACAAAATACTACGACTAACCTATTTACATACAGTTACGGATCATTAACATTTTTTTTCTTATTACTAAACCTATTATCTATGTAAACTATGTAATATTGTAAAGTGTATGTACAAGAATAGAAATAAATAAAATAAAAATAAAAATTAATTAGACCTGAATTCTTCACATATTCAGTTCCAATTTTTTTAAAAGATGCTTAAATTCAAAGCAAATCCGAATTCATTCACAAACAGACCTAAAACTGAAATTGGTATTTTTTATGTGAATTTAGTAATAGTAATTAATTTGAGACATGAGACTAAATGGAGTGGAGAAGGGAAGGCTTGGAATATTGGGAGGAGGTATCCGGCTGTTCACATCTGGTCTAAAGTCTTTTCAAACAACAATGCTTCGATTGTGAATGGTAATTTACCATCAGGCCGAAGGGTACTTATGTGTGGAGGGTCTTTTTCGAAAAGGAAACAGAGGAAATTCTAGGAAGGAAAAAGGTATGAGGGGTGGAATCTGTCGGTCTCAATCAGTCTCTACCGATCCGGCCCGCCACGCATTTGGTGGGCAGACGCATCCGCTGCCAAGACACAGAAAAACCTCACCTAACGAACCCGGGAACCCCTTTTTTATGTGAATACCTCACAAGAGTCCCAGCTGTTCCCATCTGGAGCCAGTGAGACCAATTGGGGTATGTTGTGAGGCTGAAGATAGCGGGGAGGGGACGGAGATGGGGAAAGAAGCACCTGGCATCCGGTCACCAAACACGGCTAAAGCCATTTCAAGCAACGTTCAAACTTTGGAACGTGCCGCATATATACTATACGCTGTTTTAAATGAATAAATTGTGAAATAACACAAATCAATCAAATAAAATTTATTTGCCCACGTCGGGATTCAATCCTGCGACCTTCGGATTGCGAGTCAAGAGCCTTACCCCTTGACCACGGCCGGCCGTCAATAAGTAAGCCGTCGACCCTGCTAAGTCTTCAAACGTAGAGAACTACTACTTGGAACCACCTGTGGCAGAGGAAGTTACTTTTCCAATTAGTGGTACCCAAATTGTACAACTCTGAAAAATATTACTTCAATTTCAACAGAAGTAAGGTAAATTGACGTTACTTTGGACGCACAGTAATGCCCACACATTTCTTCTATCGTTTCTTTTCTTCAGTGTCTATTACAATCTATCATTTCTAATACATCTCTCCCTCTGACTGCATTATCTTTCTCCTGAGAACATGATCATTATAGGAAGGCATCATCGCATCATACCTGGGTTATTTGTAGGTAATCATCGTATAGAGTTGTGTTAGAAGGTTGATGGTAGTTGGTAGAGTGATGGGACCCGAGGTTAAGCTCTTGCTTTCTGATCGAGGGTCAACGGATCGATTCAAGAGATCAAATAATAATATTCATGATTGAAACAACACGTGTGAAAAGGGCATATTTTCACCTCAACAACTCTAATTTGTTAATTTGTTAGGTGTTCGGAACAACTAATATAGGTCTCATAGAAATCATTGTATCTCCCTTACTATCATAGTTAGAAAAATGATTTAAACGGTGTTAGAAAGAAAAAAATACCACGCTTTAAAATATAAATAAATAAAATATTTTTTTTATGTATAATTTTTACAAAAGACAACAAAAAAGTGAGTTGACGATAACGTTTATAATATATTTTCCTAATAAAATGTACGATGAAACATTTTTAAAAGTTTTTATGTTTGCATAAAAAAATTTTATATTTCAAAAATTATATGTTTAAATCAATTGCGAAATTTGAAAACTTTCTTTATCACCTTTCAAAAACAGTTTTAAGTTTTCGGATGCGTTCAGAAAAATTCCATTTATTAAAATTTTATCGCAAATTTATCAAATTATTTTAACTTTCCAAAAAATAGGCCGGAGGCTTGAGATTTCGATTGCCCCCTTCAGAATTTTTATTAAATAATGTTTTTCTTTGAAAACTTCAATATGTGTGATAATTTAAAGTAAAATAAATAATCATTTAAAAAATACTGTTAACTCGACTACTGTTAACCACCCTGACAAATCGGTAATTGCCGAGCATTTAATTGAAACCGGTCATGACTTTGAATTTGTTCCTAAGTTCTGAGAAGACCCAAAACGCATAGAGCACGTCTAAATACGGAGGCAATTGAAATTCACAAGAATCTCATTAATATTTATAGAGACGAAGGGATTCAGCTCAATTGTTCTTGGTATCCAGTAATTGACGGCTATATCAAAACTAAACGCAGAAAACGTCGTTGAAAATACATTTTTTGGGTAGTAATTTTAAGGTATAAACTTCAAAATTTAGTTCCGCCGTAAATAGGTAATTTGTATTTTAAATTTACACCCATCAAAATGATTTTTTTTCTTAATTTTTATTTTATATTTCATTATATTTCTATGATAAATATAGTGATTTATTTAATGTTTTTTCTTTACTCACAAATAATTGCCCAAGTTGCCTCTAAAATCATGAAACACCAAAATCTTTAATGACCTAAATCTTATAATTTGAAGCAAAAATAAATAAAGTAGCTCACATTCGTACTAGATATTTGATATACCTTCTGATAACAAAAATAATTTTTCAGTTTGGTTGGGTATTTTGATCTCAAATCCAAATTTAAGATTTGTACGAAACGGGCCGAAAAGGGCTGCGCAAACGTTCCACTTAATATATTTTTTAAAGAACTTGAACACATCTCAGTGGTAATGTTAAATTTTATAATAATCATCATGTTTTAGAACTACACACAAAGGTAACAATAATTATAGGTCACGTAGCAACCTTTTTAATAAATCAAATTTATAAATTCAAAATGTATAAAAGTTCACCTTTTTGTCATTGCATTATCAAATTACGTACGGACTATAATAATTATGGTTGTAAATACATTAAAATATATATATATAAAAGTTACATTGGTATGTCGTATAAATAAACGATAACTTTTGATTTTAATCGATCTTAATAAAAAAAAGGGTATTCTCATTCAATTCAAACTTAAAAAAATAAATAGTAGCTATTTATCTGATTCAAGAAAGCTATGCCTTCAGTAGGCGAAACATCTGTCACAGGTAAAAATTGATGTGCTTTAAAATCTAAATAGTTTACGAGAGCTCACAGAAAAATTATAAGAATGTTGCCATTTTAAAATATTAAAAATGCACTTACCGATTTTTTTTTTGTGATCCTTTATGGTAGCACTCAACACTTTGTCTTTTCACCCAAAACACAATAAAAAATATTAAAATTCGAATTCCAAAAATTTTAAAACACCCGATTTAAAAAAAGTATGTTTTATTATTTATTTCACGTTGTTTATCTATGGTTGATTGTTGTCTATGTCCAAACACTTCGGGAGATCACAGAGTAATGATGAATCTCTACGGGTCCATTCTCTCTTATACCGGAGTATGTTAGGGGGAAACCCCTTCTCTATGCGAATGGATTATTGGTACAGACTCTGCGGAGGATGATTTGTGATAGATTCATCCCGAGATGATAATATCAAAAATATTGATTTCGTTGTGGGTCTATCTGTCTTTAAAAAAAAAAAAAATTATATGAATACTGCACAATAGATTTATTTATTTATATGAATACCGTCTGGAGCCAGTGAGACTACGACATCCCCGATCGGGTGTGTTGTGAGGCTGAAGGTAGTGGGGAGGGGAAGGAGACGGGGGAGGTTTGTCTAGGTATTGGAGGCGGATGTCCAGGACGCACTGAACCCCATATTCCTACCCACCCCTTAAACCCTTTTCCTTCCCAGAACTCTCCTCTCCTCCTTTCCCTAAAAAAAACATCCACACAGCATCCCCAAAGATGACATAGTCCCTGAGAGAAATTATTTTCCTCAGGGCCTTCTGTGTGGAGCTCATGTAAAAAAAAAAATAGGCATTTTCGGATCACATAAAATTCCTGTTACGGATCTAAATTATATCCATCCCACACCTATTCTATGTTATGGACTATTGCATCCTCAATTGGAGCATATTGTGAGACCTAAGGGTATGGGGAGAAGCCAGTCAGATATGGTCATCAAACAAGCCATTTGAAGCATAGTTTTAATTCTGATTTGATAGTATTTCAACAGCGCGATACTAAGAGAATCTACCGTCTTAGATTGAGAGTAAATAATGTATAAAAATTGCATAAAATGCAATATCTCATAACCTAACATTCTATACCTAATTATTCTCATTAAAAGTAATTCGTTACCGAACAAATCCCGATACAATACATAAATATAATCTTTTCACACCAAATCGCCATCTTTGTTACACGTATATCGTTATTTCAAATAAAGAATGCCTTGAATACACTTCCGCCACCAATGTCACTTTCGATTATTTCAAATAAGAATTGCAAATGTATTTTTTTTAACAATAATTTAAATAACATAATTTGATGTTAATTTTAAGCGGTTTTTTGTTAGAATCGTATTTTCCCTTTAAAAAATTATAGTAGACACGTCTGTCATACAATATTGGATATATTGATAAGAAAAATGCAAGATGTCCACTGAAGTGATAATTTATAGAAATGTCTTGTGGGCGTTTCCAGTGCGACTAGTAGAAGTATGGTAACCTCAATTATTGGGCTACATGGTGAGGCTGACGCAGTGGCGTAGCGTGGTTGTCAGCTGTCCGGGGCGGAGGAAAATTTCGCCGCCCTCTTATATGGGTACTTCAACCACAGATTTTCAAGCGCTGGAGAGGGGGGGAGGTACGTGGAAAACCTATTTTTTATTATTACGACCTCATTTTGTGACAATTTTTTTTAATCACATGTGACGAGTACTCTTCCAATAAAAATCGTGTTTATAAATTCTAATACAAATTTATAACTGCTCTCGGAAATCGAGAATAGTATCCATGAAATAGCATTTCGCATCTCAAAATTATACACTGTGTTTTGAAGGAAGGCATGTTTTAACTAAGGATTGATTCTGCGTAAGGGTCCCCAAATATTAGTTAACCCACGGAATAGTCACTTTCGGACCTCTCTCAATCATTCTCACTGAAAATTAGTCATAAACAATCGAAGCGCAAAACAAAATTCGGGGAATTCTCGCGATTCACTACAAATGGTGTTGCCAGTCGCAGTGATCAAGATAACATTACTATACATTCATTGAGAGGAAGGGGATTCCCCGGTTTTGCTACAGAATAAGTAACGAAAAATTCCGTGCCTATTTCAATCGGTCCGAATCGAATGCGACAAAAATATTAACTGAAATGGTTGAAATTTTTAAAAGATATTATTATTATTTATTATTAATTTTGCAGCATTTGGTATGTGACTCAAATGTAAAGCTTCACTCGGTCCACGATAAATCTGAAACTTGTTATTTAATTTATCGTTATATTCTGAACACAAAACTGTTTTAAATTAAATCTGTATGCGGCGAATTAAAACTACAATCAGAACATGAAATGGATTTTCTTTGATTCTGGCAGCACATACATAGACTTGAACTAGAATTTTATAACTGCACTACGAATAAAATAATTTTTCCTTTGAAATGCGTCAGCAGATGAATCCATAACTGAAATTTTACATTCTGATCACAAAACTGGTTTTAAATTAAGAGTGACTGCATGCGAGTCCCCAGCTTTAATTAGTATTACTCTCATAATATGCGTATGGTTTTCCTACGAATTACGAATTTTGAAGAATGGTTTGTGTCACGGCCGATGCCGCGACACGAGAATGTGTGAACTGTAAATCCTTTTGTTGATGAATAAAGACCATGGATTGTGTTTTGAAATTTGATCGTAGGAAATAGGCTATGAGAGGAAGTCTCTTACCTTTGACGGCTTCTTATGGCGCTTCAGGATCGATCCTGGCTTCCCAACATATCGGCACAACACCAGGTTTTAAGCAACGATACTTTGATTCGATAAAAATGAAATTTTGCTATTATTTGCGATATTTCGACGAGCGAGTTGTGACCAACGTCACTACCAAATTCCAATTGCCCGAGTAGGTAATGTAAACTTGGGTGGCAATATTGTTCAATTTTTCCACACGTAGGTAGGAACATCTTCTTCTTTTCCTGGTAGAGACTTTGAGGAAAGAAGGAAGAGAAAGGAATACATGATTGAAGGACTTGGGGAATATGGATTAAGTTTTTTTTTTTAAAACTGTTTCAGAACCAAACAGTTTGAAAGAAAAATTTTAACTCCACTCGAATTATTAGAATGGTTTTTTTCGTAATGCGTCAGCAGATTTATCCGCTTCTGGAATTTTGACAGATCATTCTGACCATGAAACAGGTTTTAACCTAAAAATTAATCTGCACGCGAGTCCTCAGCTTTAATTGATACTACACCCAGAACAAGAAAATGGTTTTCCTCTTATTTTTGCACTTGGAACACACGGATGGTTTGATGTTCCATCAGAACACATGATGATCCATGAAACTTTCTTAGAATTGTCGAAGCATCGCCCACGGACCTCTCTCGATCATTCTCACTGAATATTAGTCATAAATAATCCAAGCGAAAAACAAAATTCGGGGAATTCTTGCGATTCACTACAGACGGTGTTGCCAGTCGCAGTGATCAAGATGACATTATTACACATTCACTGAAAGAAAAAGGATTCCCCGGTTTCGTTACAGAATAAGTCATGAAAAATTCCGTGCCCATTTCAATCGGTCCGAATCGCAGGTGCGACAAAAATATGAAGTGAAATGGTTGAAATTTTTACAAGATATTATTATTATTTATCGTGAAATTTTGACGTCACCATTATGTAATGTGTAAGAAAGAGCTGCAGTATTATTGTGATAAGGAACGTATGTTAAATGCCTTTTGTACCGATGCCGTTCTGTAAACATGGGTATATTAGAAGCGCCTATTGACACTCGTGCGATTTTCGAGTTTCTTTAATCTCGATATGATTTTTCGACGTAAAACGTTTTGATTAATATTACAATGATTCTACTGATGTAACTTAGTGAATGAATTGTATATGAATCCATATTAATTAATTCGATACACCTATATTACGAGGATATACTAAGTACATTTTAAAATTGACATTATCAGTCACGAGCCGACTCTGGCTATCACTGTAATCATTTGTAATTAAAACACAATAAAGGCAAACTTATTGGATACATAATGACAATAAAAAAATATTAATGAATTTATACAGCTAGTTCCAAAGAACTTTCTTTCCACAACCATTCTTCCGTTCATTTTTTTATGATTGAAATTATCTCCCGGCAATTTTTGATCCACGCATGTGTTAAGTTCACAGGTTACTATGAATGTTAATGATACAAAATTGTTAGTACTATTTGATCATTTCACGTTCAGTATTGAAAACTTGACAATGGGTTTGAACTCACGATTTACGAGTGTATCATACATAGACATAGCATTAATAAGATTGTTTTTGTGGAGTAAACCCGATTCTGTATAAAATAGTCTAGTTATTATGTAAACTAGACTTACCAAATAAGTGTACCTATCATTGTACCGTGGGTTTTTAGATTTTGTTATTGATTGTCGACGAGTTGATTCACAGAATTTTGATAATAATTGTTTATGGGAATGGGTACCGCTGCCCCGGGAACCTTTATTGGATAACCAACACCTCTGCCGTATTTCACCCCAAGTGGTTAGCTACGTTTGGTGATTAAGCACGGGTGCCCGGGTTCATGGGGTGAGGTTTGTCTAGGTCTTGGAGGCGGATGACCAGGACACACTGAACCCCAGATTCCTATCCACCCTTTAAACCCTTTTCCTTCCCAGAACTCTCCTCTCCTCCTTTTCCTTAAAAAAAATCCTCCGTGCAGCATCCCCATAGATGACATAGATCCTGAGGGAAATTATTTTCCTCAAGGCCTCCTGGTGGAGCTCATGTAAAAAAAAGACCCAAACAACGCGTTCATAATATTTGATCGCGTGTGTAAATGCACTTCCGACAATGTATCCTTGCGAAATGTCACTGAGAAACAGCACTTGGTCTTGCTCAGACAGGCTTATTGTTTTAAGCGAAATTGGAACAACAAGTTTTAGAAATGCTATTTTATTTTGATTAGGGAGGTATTTGACAAGTTTAAACATAGTAATGTATTTTAAAAGTTTACAATGTTTTCTTTGTAATAAAAATGATAAAAATTTCAACTTCACCGGAATTTGAAAATGCTATACGCAAGCAATGCCATTTTGTGCGAGCACTGTATTTATGTTAACTCTTTTTATTAAGTCGGTTCCTCATTGCAAAGGATCGTGACCCCTACTCAAATTTCCATGGGGAACATGGCCCCTTCACTCCTCGCGGTCCTGCGCTGTGTGGAGAGCTGCGGTCACCGACGTACCAGACACTAATGATATTTGGTCTTGGAGTCTTCAGTTTGGCGAGCAACGTGTTCAAAGTATCCTAAGATACGTTGAAGACAGAGTTGAACGTCTATTGTGGATGCCTAACTCTTCCAGGGTGGATACATTTGTGCGTCTGGCTGACAATAGAATCCTGGGCATTTTTCTCCCGCACCACATTTCGAGGGCGTCTATCCGTTTTCTTTCATTGATTCTAAGACCCTCCGTTCAAGGAGATACTTACAAACAACGTGATTGTGACGCAACCATAAGTAGCCTACAGATTTACTACTCTTTAATGCTGGTTTCCGTACACGGCGCTACCCGAAATATAGCCGGCGTAATTCAGTGGTAACTCGCATTTCGAAGGTCGCGGGATCGAATTCAGGCATGGAAAACAAATTTTATTTGATTTTTTATTTTTTTTTTTACATTTTACAAAATATATGACAAAAAGTCCCGATAAACTGCTTTTTAGCAGTTTGTCTAAAGGGTTCGTGTTATTTCACAATTTATTCATTTAAAATAATATATAGTATATTTGCGGCACGTTCCAGAGAGGAAGATACTCTCAGTATCGCCCTGGTGTAACACCACCATTTAGAATTGAAACGTTGCTTGAAATGGCTTTAGCCGTGTTTGGTGACCAGATCTGAATAGCCAGGTACTTCCCCACCTTCCTCTTTCCCATCTCCTTCCCCTCCCCAGTGCCTTCAGCCTCACAGCATACCCCAATTGGGGATTCCATAGTCTCACTGGAGCCAGACGGGAGCAGTTGGTACTCTTGTGCGGTATTCGTATAAAAAAAAATACTGAACTTTATCATTCTTCACACACAGCCACGAAGTTCTTCACTAAATTTCCACTAAATCCTTTCTTACGTATTCTGATAAAGTATAGTTATATAAACACGCATTTTTTCCACTTCCAGAACAAAACTAACATAACATTCATTTTCAGACGCCATTTCTGTCAAACGTCAAATGAATAGTAGTAGATAGAATGCTGCATAACGCGCTACCAGCACCGTCGGTAGCGTGCAACTGACGTTAAACCCGTAGCCGGCGCGTAGCGTCGTGTACGAATACTACCAAAATAATATGGCGAGTACTCACGAGCGACGCGCGTGCTACGCGTACGAAGCTCGAGTCGCTTGTAAATAGCACCATGTACGAAGGCACTAAGGCCCTCCGTTCATGAAGATACTCACAAACTACGTGATTGTGACACAGCCACAAATACCCTGCAGATATACTACTATTTAATGCTGGTTTCCGTACACGGCGCTACCCGAAATATACTGAACTTGGTCATTTTTCACGTGCAGCCGCGGAGTTAACACGATGTCAAGCGATGTCAAATGACTTTTTTTCCAACATCATTTTCATGGCTTCTCCACTAAATCTTTTCTTACGTGTTCTGGTAAAGTAAAGTTATTTAAACATGCATTTTTTCCACTTCCAGAACAAATCTAACATTACTTTCATGTTCCGACGCCATTTCTGTCAAACGTCAAACTAAAAGTAGCAGACACGAATGACGCAACGCGTAGCGTGCGATCGGCACCGTCAGTATCGTGAAACTAACTTCAAAACGACAGCTGCCGCATAGCGCCGTGTACGAACACTAGCTAAATCGTACTGGAGGTACTCTCGAGCGGCGCGCACGCTACGCTCATGAGGCTCGGGTAGGTTGTAAGTAGCGTCATGTACGGAGGCACTTAGTGTCCATGTTTCCACATCATACAGAAATATGGTTTCTACACTACAAACCATTCATTGATCCTAAATTCTAAGGGCATGATCTAAGCATCTCCATATGAACCCTTTACATATCGAAGGTCGTGAGAAGTCAATATAATCGAAAGTAAATTATTTGCTTTCGATTATGTTGACTACTATAAGAGTCAGGTTTTTTTATTGAGCACATATTATTTTACACGCTGGAAAGTGACCGTGACTTTGAATTCAACGTACCTAATTTAGGGAAATGAAGTAAAGACATAATAAGCCATCTGGTCAAATAATTTAATCACTTTTTAAAATGTACAGGGCCCGCAGATACTTTAATAGTACACAACTGCTAACCCTGTACAAATCGCAAGTGTGCCCCACGGTTGAATTTGGCAGCCACCTCTGGTCTGGAACCCCAAAATACCTAAAAAACATCCTCGACTCTGTGCAGAAACGGGCGGTCCGATTGATAGACTCTCCTAACCTAACAAACGGATTGCAATCTTTAGAGCATAGACGTCAGGTGGGAATGCTGTCCTTGTTCTACCGGTATTTCAATGGAAGATGCTCCGAGGAACTAGCGTCATTGATCCCTTCGGCACCGGTGCATAGTCGGGAAACACGCCAAGCACGCGCCCAACATTTGTACACGGTTGACATTAGTCACATGAGAACGGGTCGTTTCTACGACTCGTTCTTGAGTTCAACAGCTCGTCTGTGGAACGATTTGCCGGCCTCTGTGTTTCTTCCCTCCTACAACATGGGTCTCTTCAATACCCATGTTCACTCCTTCCTCTCCTCAAAAACACCCTCCACACAGCATCTTCAAAGATGACATAGGCCCTGAGGGAAATCATTTTCCTCAGGGCCTCCTGTGCGGAGTTAACGTAAAAAAACATAATAATTGTTTATTATTATCACAGTCACTGAAGAGATAAATCAATAGATGTGTGATGTAGGCGTGACAGTGTGCCCAAATACTTCTGCTGAAATTGCTCTAATATTTTTATATTATATTTAACTTCTTTCCTGTAATCAGTTTCAGTTTGCGAGGCAAGTCTAGGTTCCGCCGCCCCGGGAACCATTTATTAGATAACCAAAACCCCTGCCATAGGTCACTTCAAGTGGTTCGCTACGTTTGGTGACTTTGCAGGAGTGCCCGGTTTCATGAAGTGAGGTTTGTTTAGGTCTTGGCAGCGGTTGACCTAGACACACTGAACTCCAGTTTCCTACCCACCTCTAACCTTTTTCCTTTCCAGAACTGACTCTCCTTTTTTTAAGAAAACCCTCCACACAGCATCCCCAAAGATGACATACACCCTGTGGGAAATTATTTTCCTTGGGGCCTCCTGTGTGGAGCTAATGTAAAAAAAATGTTGGCAATACTCGGCTAACACAAATAATTTAACAATCTTTTAAAAGTACACAAATAATTAGTTGACTTAATATGTTCTGGAAGGAATATGTTCTGGAAATAATTTAACAATCTTTTAAAAGCACACAAATAATTAGTTGACTTAATATGTTCTGGAAATAATTTAACAATCTTTTACAAGTACACAAATAATTAGTTGACGTAATATGTTCTGGATGGAGTATGTTCTGGAAATAATTTAACAATCTTTTAAAAGTACACAAATAATTAGTTAACTTAATATGTTTTGGAAGGAATATGTTCTGGAAATAATTTAACAATCTTTTCAAAGTACACAAATAATTAGTTGACTTAATTTGTTCTGGAGGGCTAATAAATATAAATGGAGCCTGATATAAATAATTTATTTGACCAAAAGAAGATTTAAGTAGTTTCAATTGCCATTTAGTTCAGACCAGAGCCAATTCTAGTGTTTATTTCGGCAATATTAATGATAATGATCATTTGTGGAAATGTGTGTGGAAGGGTTAAATTTTTCCTGTGGGGAAGATTTAACCCGGACATAAAGTCTAGAGTACGTAAATGTAAAAAATTAATAATTAAATAATCTACAAAGCGTGTGTCTAATATATAGCTGTTTTACATTCATAATATATTTATTTATTTATTGATCAACGCCCTTTTTCAGGGCTTTTACATATTAATGGTAATAAATACAATATTTATTGTACATAACTGAACTGCTTCAGTAACATTTTATATTTGTTTAAAGATAAACTGAAGATGTCCACGGACTTGGTGTAATTGTTTCCTTCCATTAGTATTCTGGGTAAAGAGGAATACATATGGTAGTTAGTCTCAGAATTTCTGCACTGAAATAAATCCTGACTTCTTGTATTACGTTGTGGAATCCGGAAGCTTATCAATTCAAGCAATACCGGACTATCAACTAAATCATGTAAAATTTTATATAGAAATACCAAGTCAGTGAAAATTCTTCTGTCTGACAATTTGAGCATATTCATATTATTTAACAGAGTGTTGTAGTTCAACATAATTGTTGGAATCCCCATTTTGAAATTTAGAAAACGTAAGAATTTGTTTTGTATTCTTTCAACAGCTTGTACATGTATGTTATAATGTGGATTCCAGACGGGAGAATTGTACTCAAGTTGACATCTAACATACGCAAAATATAACAGTTTAATACATTTTATATTGTTAAAATTTCTAGTTAGTCTAGTTATAAATCCCAACATTTTTAAGCCCTTATTACAGATTTCTGTTATGTGGTTAACAAATGAAAGATTTGATTGGAAAGTGATGCCTAAGTCTTTAATTTGTGTTAGTGTTTCAAGAGCATTGTCATCAATGTAGTAATTAAATATCACTGGATTTTTTATACGAGAAAATCTAATTATTTGACATTAGAAAATCTAATTATTCCTTGTAAAGTAAGAAAATCTTGATCATAACTTTAATTTTATCAATATGATTTTATTTTGAAAAACGTGCATAGAATCATCTGATAAAGCCAAGAGAAATTTTGTGTCGAGATTCATCAAATTATAAACCATCGTCAAATCACATAAAGATTGAATTAATTTCTGTTAGGTGAACCTAAAAAACATCGAACCTAACATCAATCAAAAAGAAACTTAGATAAGAGATTAATTATCATTTAACTTGTCGAAAACATCGTTTCTGTACCTTGTAGGCAAGTATAATTTAACCTTTTGCCTAAAGATCAAATGAATATAATTTCTTTTACGATACTTTCTTACTTTATTATTTGAGCATTATTGTCTATGTTGGTACTTCAAGCATAATAATTAATTTTCTACTTCTATTTTCTGTTATTGTAATTTTTCGTTGTACACGGTGCCCAGAAACTCATAATGCAAGCGGGAAACTGGTACATCAAACAGAGAACTAAAAAAAACAGTTAATAATAATAATAATAATAGCCTTTATTCAGACAGTAAATTATATACATTATTTATAATAAACTTTTCACTTATCATGCATCGAATCCCTGTCTGTATGTCACTAGTTGACAAAGGCCTCCTCCAACTGTCGCCATTTCTCTCTATCATTAGCTGTTCTTGTCCATGTACCACCTGCCACGGCTTTGATGTCGTCAACCCACCGTCTAAATGGTCTACCTCGTTTTCTCTTCTTGTCACTTGTGAACCAATTCATGACTAATTTTGACCATTTTTCATTTCCTCTAATTGTGTGGCCTGACCATTTCCACTTTAGCTTTTTTATTGTTTTTATGGCATCTTTTGTTCTTGTTTGCTTCTTAATGGTTGCAATTTTTATTCTATCGGACAGTCTTTTCCCTATCATACTTCTTTCCGTGGAGTTTTGACATGTTTCGAGCTTCTTATTGTGAGTTTTTGTGAGTGCCCAAGTTTGGCAACCATAAGTAAGTACAGGAAGTATGCAGGTGTCAAAAAGTTTTCGTTTGATAGCTATCCTGATTTCACTGTTTTTCATTATTTCTTTCAAACCCCAATATTGTTTCCAAGCATTTCTACGTCTGTCTACTTCTTTTGTGGTTAAATCTAAAGGAGAAATGATTTGACCTAGGTATACATACTCATCCACATAATCGATCAGATTGTTATTGATAGGTTCTTGCTTCCCGTTTGTCATTGCTTTGGTCTTTTCTGTGTTCATGACTAGTCCCACCTTTCGGCTTTCTCTATCTAGTTCATTCAACATCATCTGCAGGCCTGCACTCGTTAGCGAGGGGATTATCAAATCATCCGCGAATCTTAAATGTGAAATGTTTTCACCGTTAATGGACAGCCCACATTGTTCCCAATCTAATTGACGGAAGATCTCCTCCAGGACTACCGTAAAAAGTTTAGGTGAGAGGGGGTCGCCCTGGCGTACACCTCTTTCTATTTTGATTTCATTTCCTTCTTTATCTAGTTTAATTTTAGCTTTGCTGTTATCATAGATGTTTTTTAGAATTCTTATGTATTTGATTTCGACACCTTGATTCTTAAGTGCCTGCCAGATCTTTTCATGTTCTATTGTGTCGAAAGCTTTACTGTAGTCCACAAAGCAGCAATAAAAGGTGAAGTTGAATTCTTTACTTTTTTCGAATAATTGTTTGATAACATAAATATGGTCTAAAGTCGAGTATCCGCTTCTGAATCCTGCCTGTTCTCTTGGCTGACTTTCATCTAGAGTCTTGGTTACTCTGCCAAGTATTATTTTAGCGAAGATTTTGTAGATATTTGACGACAGGCTGATAGGTCTATAATTATTTATGTTATTTTTATCTCCTTTTTTGTGCAAAAGTTTTATAGTCGACATTGTCCATTGGTTGGGTATAATTTCACTATGTATAATTTCACTAAAAAGGTGTTTGAGAATTGGCATTAGGTAGTCTTTATTTAGTATGAGGAACTCATTGGTAATGCCGTCTGATCCTGGAGCTTTATCTTTCTTTTGAGATTTCACAGCTTTATTTATTTCTGCAGAGATTATGTCCGGTACTTCGCTTCCTCCCGTTAGTTCGGCGAAAAAGCTAGTAGCTATAGAGATGATTTCTGGGCGACGCTTTTCATATTTGTGGTTCTTATTTATTAAATTTGGTATCCAGTTTCGTTTCTCTAATAGTTGTTTGGTTGCTTTTTTGCTGCCTCCTGTTCTTTGTATGCACTCTTCGAGTAATTGCAATCTATATCTCTGATGGTCCTTTCTCATTTGAGTTTTGATTTTGTTACTAATTTGGGCTATTTCTTTTCTTGTGGTTTTTGACTTCTTAGGGTTTGATATTAGTTCTGCTCTAGATTGTAACAGTTCTTTAGTTTGATTTCCTATCCATTTTGTTGTCCTATTTTCACCCTCATGTTTGGTTCTTTTATTTGCGTACAGAAGTTCTTCAAACTTATTGTATTTGTTTTGTATATCAGAATCTATTGTGTTTTCTATGAAGTTTTCTAGTTTTTCTCTTAATATTTCTGTACTTTCCAATGCTATGTTATTGATTTTCTTCGCCCTGGTGTAAGACCATCATTCAGAATTGAAACGTTGCTTGAAAATGGCTTTAGCCGTGTTTAGTGACCAGATCTGAATAGCCAGGTACTTCCCCACCTTCCTCTTCCCTATCTCTTTCCCCTCCCCTCTACCTTCAGCCTCACAACATACCCCGATTGGGGATGCCATAGTCTCACTGGCTCCAGACGGGAGCAGTTGGGACTCTTGTGCGGTATTAACTGTAAAAAAAACCATAAAGGGTCGGTTTTTCTTGAGTGTATGAAGTTGTAATTTAGCTCTAACCATTCTGTGGTTGCTGTTAAAATTTATATTGTTTATAACTCTACAATCTTGAAACTTGTGACTTTAATTCGTTAAGATGTAGTCTATCTCGTTTTTATGGTAGCCATTCGGATGTATCCATGTCCATCTATTGTTCTTACGCTTTTTGTATAAACTATTTAGTACTTTTAAGTTGTTTTCGTAAGCCAATTGTATCAGCATTTCCCCATTTCTTGTTCTTATTCCTGAAGAATACGGACCGAGCACAATTTCCTCTCCGTCTTTTCTTTCGCCTGTTCTGGCATTAAAATCCCCCATTACTATTAAATTATTGTGCGAGTGGGTTTTTATTGCATCTGATAGTGTAGAGTAAAAGGACTCGATTTCTGATTTACTAGATTTTTCTGATGGAGAATAGACTTGAACAATTGACCACTTTTCATTCTTAGGCGGTAGCTTTACATTAAGCATTACAATACGTTCTGAGATCCCAATAAATTCATCAATATATGGTTTTAATTCTTTGTTTATCAAAAATCCTGTTCCGTATTGGCCCGGTGTTTCTCCTTTGTAGTATAACATAAAGTCTCCATAGTCCTCTATGTTCTCTCCTGGGCGTTGTACTTCACTCAGTCCTAATATCGACCAATGTATGTTTTCTAAGGCTAAGATTAATTCCGCTAGGCTTTCCTTTGTTCTTAAAGAGAGCGTATTATATGTTGCGATGTGTATTATATTTTCGTTTAGACAGGTTTTCTTGGAAAGGGTATGTGGTTGATTATTTATAAAGCTAGTTGGAGGGTAGTAGTCTTCTTCCCCCACGGTGACCGGCCGGATTGGGGTGTCTGGGGTGTCAAAAAACAGTTACAAAAAATTAATCTGAACATTAATACGGTTTAGTGATTTAATTGTTAAATTAACCTGCTGACAAACTGCTTTGGCAGTTTGGTAGGTTTTATAATAAAGGAAAAAGAAATATAAATACAATAACAAAATATCATTTCCTGGCGACTCGAAGCGTTCATATGAACAAACTCCTAGAAGTACAACCATGCTACAGAGCGCTGTTCGGCCTCCCTTGGTGATGCAGCGCCTCGCATATGTTTGCAGAGGGTGCATGTAGCAGGGACGAGTCAGCGCTACCGGAAAAAAAAACACTCTCGTCCAGGCCTTCGCCCAGCTGTAGGAAGGCATTTACTCGAGAATAATTGGAGCCTTAGGGGCCTTTTTTTTTGTATTGTTTTTGGGGTGTTATGCCGTGTTTCGCTACCTCCTTCTTTAGCCAACGTTTCGGACAGCGTTACAGTGTCCATCATCAGGGCAGATGAGTAAGTATGAGGTGTGGGTAGGAATCTAAAGGTCATTGTGTCCAGGAGTAACGGACGTATGAATCAATTCAATGAACCTACTCTCTAATCATGAAACACTGAAAATTTGTAGTGGCCTATATCTTATAATTTAAAGCAAAAATAAATAAAGTAGCTCACATCCGTACTAGATATTTAATATGCCTTTTGATTACAAAATTAATTTTTCAGTTTGGTTGGGTATTTTAATCTCAAATCCAAATTTAAGATTTGTAAGAAAGTGGCCAAAATTGGCCGCGCATATGTTCCTCTTGATATGATTTTTTTTATTTTTCGACAAGATATGATTTTTTTTCAATAGAATCTGAATGAACTTTATAATACGGTGACCGAATAGATGAGTTATATTCAGTTTGGCTTCGGACTAATGAAGTTTATTAAGATTTTAATTAGTGTTATAACATCTTCATAAATAACCATGAAAGCAATTAATCAATCGAAAGCGAAAGCCTCATTATGAAATATAGATGTACTTGGGTATCGCAAGCGGAGAAAACATATCAAAGTTATTCGGTTTAACCTCACTAACAGATAAAGAAACCGCAACGGAAATTAAATTATATTTTGTCGCCGCGGACTATCGAGAAGATGCGGAGGTACTTGTGGAAAAGAAATGAAAACCTCTGAGAAGGAGGAATACTAAATGTATCTCTAGTTTAATTTGTAAAACACTTTTTTATTTCTTTTAATCATCACAACGTTTGGATGACAGTACAGTCCATGATGGCTTTTTGTTTGACAAGCCCCCAAAGGGCACACAAACCACAACGGCTCGGAGGGCTTTGAAGCAAAGAATGGACGGTTACCTAGAGAGTGTTTTCTCTTGGGGTAAGTACAACCTCGTCGAATTCAATGTTTCAAAGACCCAATCATGTCTGATTACGTCTAAAAGTCTAGTCTCCTTCAACATAATCAATCTTCCGAACAGACCCTCCATTGATATGCTTGGTGTAACTATAAGTGACCAGCTCAGGTATGGGGGCTCCATCGAAGCCAGAGTAAAGTTAGCTTCTCAAAAACTGGGCGTTTTTTTACGGGGCGTACTGTACAGGGTCCGCAGATACTTTAATAGTACACAACTGCTAACCCTGTACAAATCGCAAGTGCGCCCCATGGTTGAATTTGGCAGCCACCTCTGGTCTGGAGCTCCAAAATACTTGAAAAATACCCTCGACTCTGTGCAGAAACGGGCGATCCGTTTGATAGATTCTCCCACCTTAACGAACGGATTGCAATCTTTAGAGCACAGGCGTCGGGTGGGAATGCTATCCATGTTCTACCGGTATTTCAATGGAAGATGCTCTGAGGAACTAGCGTCATTGATCCCTTCGGCACCAGTGCAGAGCTGCGAGACACGCCAAACATGCACCCAACATATGTACACGGTTGACATTTGTCACATGGTCGTTTTTTCGACTCTTTTCGACTCTTCCTACAACATGGGTCTCTTCAAGACCAATGTTCATTCCTTCCTCTCCTCAAAAAGACCCTCCACACAGCATCCCAGATGACATAGGCCCTGAGGAAAATAATTTCCCTCAGGGCCTCCTGTGTGGAGTTAATGTAAAACAAAAAAAAAATCATCACAACGTAAATGGTTGAGAAGGACTTCGATGCTAATGCCTGCTTTGCCTCATGATTATGGCACTAAACTACACCAGCTCATTCCAATTAGTTTTTGATTGTTGTCATAGCTACTTTATTTTACATTATAATGATTAAACCAGCCTTGGCCATTTAAACAACTTCATTCTAAAGATGATTAATATTCAAAACTAACTAACAAATTACGAAATTTTCATCAGCGACTTTATCACCCAAAGTTTTATGCCAACAATAATTATCATCTTTGCTTAGGTAATGTCACGCACCTCAATTTAAATTAGCCGCAAATATGGAATAAGATGATTAGGAAAGAGTGCTTGTTCAAGCAGGTGTTTGAGGAAAAAATATTGTAGGCCGTTTAATTTGTTCCTTAAAATATAATTATTGTTAGTGCCTCTTTTGCTTTTTGACTTTCAAATGATTCATTTTTAGGGCCGTTTGCTTCAACAGAAAGTTAAATCGTGTCCTAAAGTTAATTTTAACTGTCTTTTAAAGTAACGAGGACGTTAAATTGGACCGCGCGCTGTTTCAAGTGTATTTTCGCTAAAGTTATAGTTGTCAGTGTGGCCAGTCTAAAAAGCAGAGTATTCCCCGGAATTACGTGAAAAAAGCACCGCATTATTTTTTGGTGCGGCCACACCATAAACTGAATATCAGAGGAACTGTCAAAACATCCGGCCGCATTTTGTTTCCCGTTCTTCGTTAATTCTATTATAAATATGGCAGAATATGTAAATAAGTACAACTATGTTGTTTTACTTGTTTAATGACATGGCTTTAACATACCTTCTGTTAATATGATTACATTTTATTATTACAGAGTCAAGGCCAGCAATTTCTCGGACAAAAAATCTCGAAGTTGAATGAATTGGTGGCGAATTTACCTTCCAGTAGTTATAATGTGTCCTTGCATTTGATGCGTAACAAATTTGACGCCAAAAATTCGGGATCGTCCCAAATGACCATATTATTGATGCGGGGTCAAAATGTTTTTGGATTTCGCTGCAAGACATATTGAATGAGGAATTCATCGTCTTTTACAATATTTATCATGATTACTGAATGTTGAAGCGCGCAATTTCGTAGCTTCCCTCGAACAGAACTGTCAAATATGCCAATATGGCAGAGTAACTCTAGAGTAACTATCGGTTTTCGGAAAGTTAATACAAAAGTTAAAAGTAACGTAAAACAAGCAGTCAAATTGATTGAAAAACGCATTTCGGTGAAATTTAACTTAGGTAACTGCTTTTTGTTTTACTTTTACTGTAGCGAGCGTTGAAACAGACGGCCCTAAAAGTCAAGATATTTTTTAAAATTTTAATATTGCACAATAGTTTCTGAACTTCTCGAAGCACCTATGGCATCCACATTTGGGATGTTTTATTTTATTATATTTATTTTAGGGAAAGTTGACAGCAAATCATAAATTACACAATAATACAGGGTTTTCCAATAAGAGGTGTTATTTTGATAATCAAAGAAAAATGCCATTTTTTAATACAAATGATCGAATGTTCATTTCATTATAAAGAAGAAGGTATGCCGTTAATAGTGAAAAATAACATCAGGCAAATGACTACCGCGGCCACGCTTGAATCGACGCTGGGCTGTTGGCGTAGGCCTTCTCTTTCACGTGGCCCCAAAGGAAGAAGTCGCAAGATGTCAAATCACAAGATCTCGGTGGTCAATTGTTTAAAGGTTTTTTTTTAACCCAACTGCTCCCGTCTGGAGCCAGTGAGACCATGGCATCCCCAATTGGGGTATGTTGTGAGGCTGAAGGTAGTGGGGAGGGGAAGGAGAGGGAAGAGGGAGGTGGGGAAGTACCTGGCTATTCAGATCTGGTCACTAAACACGGCTAAAGCCATTTCAAGCAACGTTTCAATTCTGAATGGTGGTCTTACATCAGGGCGATACTGATAGTATCTTCCACTCTGGAACGTGCCGCAAATATACTATATATTATTTTAAATGAATAAATTGTGAAATAACATAAATTAATCAAATAAAATTTATTTGCGCACGCCGGGTTCGAACCCGCGACCTTCGGATTGTGAGTCGAGAGTCTTGCCTCGGGACCACGGAGGCCGTCAAGGTCGTCGGCCACAAAGGTGCCGGTAACCCGGGCGTTTATTAATATCAAGAGTTATTTACATTTACATATATGTGCGCTACCCGACTCACTAGACAATATCTGTTCTGGGCCGGGTGATATTGTGATCACCTCTTCGAGAGATAACACGGTCCGGAAACTTTTCCCGTAAAAGATCAATGGTTTCGTTGCTTGTGTGGCACGTAGCGCCGTCTTGTTGAAAGTAAACGTTGTCCAGATCAATACCATCCAATTCCGACCATAAAAAATCATTAATCATCTCTCGATAGCGCAATCCATTCACCAAAAATTCAAAATAATACCTCTTATTGGAAAACCCTTTACAATAATAAAATAGTTAATTATGCCAATTATGAACTTTCCACTTATGATGCTGAATGATAAGGTGTGACATTATAAAGGTATTTTCTTAATAGTTTATTTTTTGTTACAATATGTGAAGGAGGGAGAAATATAGGATTAGGATTAAGAGGCTAAGGACAGGAATATATAGGGGGGAGGGGTAGATTGAACTTCCTAGTTTGAGTCATGTTGATTAGTGAGTTTTCGTTTTATGTCACGTAACGTCGAGTTAAAAATGTCAATGTGGTAATAATTTAAGTTAAATGAATGTGTGGATCTGTAGATAAATAAGTTCCGTTTAATCCGCCACAATAATGAGCTTTATGATGTTTACCAAGTTCCCAAACTCTCTTCCCATTTAAGACTCCAAAGATTCAGATGGGCCGGACATGTGCACCGAATGCCAAGTACACGAGTACCGAAGAAGGTTCTAACAGGACACCCGGTAGGTAAACGGAAGGCGGGCAGACCTAGGCTGAGATGAGAGGATGATGTCAGGAAGGATGCAAGGGAACTACTCCATGTTGCAGATTGGAAGACGACGGTCGAGGACAGAGGGCGGTGGAGACTTATTTTGAAGGAGGCCAAGGCTCGAAATGGGCTGTAGCGCCATTGAAGAAGAAGAAGAAGAAGAAGAAGAAGAAGAAGAAGAGTGTTATAAAACTTGATCCCTTTGTACAGTAAACTATTTTGTCCTGTCCTTTTTTGTAGCCTGATTTCCTTGCACGTCCGTTTGTTATGTCTGCCAATGTCCTCGTTGTAAGTAATTTTATTTGATAAGTATTTTTGTAATACGTTGTTTATTATTTTATGGATAAATTTCATCGTGTTCAAGATCAGCATCTGTTTCACGGTTAGCCAATTTAGTTCCTTTAACATTTTATTTACTTTTGAAAATCAATTTCGCCGAAGTATTAATTTCATCGCCCTATTTTGTTAGTTAGTTAAATGGTTAATTAGTTAGACGGGTTGTTCTTCTTTTTAACCTACATAACTTTTACCATTCTGTCACATTTCCACCACTCTGTCACATTTTGTTTTTACTATAAATGAATTCTCTCTGGATCTCAGAAGGGAAATTGTAGCAAAGGGGGGAGGAGGCCTAAAATGCTTATTGGGGGTGACACACATGAACTGCGTGTATACCTAATGTAATGACAACCCACGTGACAGAATTAATGTAAGACATAAAAGTTACAGGATACAAGTTTTTGAGATTTTTAAAAATATTTTTTTAACATCATTGATAAAAATAATCGCTGTTACTTGATAGGTTATATATACCTTTTGGAGTTTAAAAATAGTTTTATATTTTATGTCGTCATATCATTTTTTTGTAGCATTATAGAATACACGCAGGTCGAGCTGGCAGAAGACAACTATGATTTGTGTGAAATACACTTCCATCACGAGGAGTTACAACTCTGTAACGTAATTTTTACTACGAAAATATAAACGCATTTTTTTTTAAAACGCACACAGTCGTTACGTCTTTAGTAAAGTAGATTTTGAAGTAATTATAAAATAATAATATTTGTGATTCTGTTGAATTTTTTCCCACTAACTGGTGGAGACAACTTTATGTAGGTTAAAAAGAAGAACGACCCAGACACGCTTTGAGCGCTCGTTTTCATACTAATAATGGTTCATGGTCCATCTCCTTTGTTTCTACTATCTATTGATTGATCATGACTTTTTCGAAATACCTTCGTTCATAATCGCTTGTTTATTTAAAGCAATTAAATGTGAATACCCTCTTAGAGAGATTTGACCTCTGACTGAGAAAGAAGTGAAGATTATAAGTGTTTATTATCGCTGGCCACGTTTTGTAATCATTCATCTATACTTGCATGTTTATTCAACACACTATAAATTAATGGTGGTTAACGCACATGTAAAAATAAACAAATATTCGTAATAAAGTGTGAAAATATTATTTTATATTCGGAAAATAATTACTATATTATGTTGTTGTTCGATTTCAAACGAACAACAGATCATATAAATTAGCTTCACGGTCATCTTAGGGTAATGGTTCTTAATCTGGGTTCGATCAAACCCCGGGGGTTCGGTGAGTCAGTCTCGCGGGTTCGGCGGAGGTCAAGACACACCCCCGACTCTTATGATTCGTGATGACACGCCCCGCTTGTCCAATTGAGAATGGTTCGTTGAATGCGCATATGAAACTGGTGGGGGTCAGTACCTCCAACAAGATGACGTAACGCTGTCTTAGGGGATGCTGTGTGAAAGATGTTTTTGGGGAAACACTGAAGAGAACCTTCTGGGAACGAAAAAGGTATGAGCGGTCGGTAGATATCCCGGTGTCAATGTACCCAGGCGTGATGGACATATGTATTAGAGCCTATGTCATCTTTGGGGATACTGTGTGGAGGTTATTTTTAAGGAAAGGATGTAGAAGAACTTCTGAGAAGGAAAGAGGTATGAGGAGAGTTGGTAAGAATCTGGGGGTCAGTGTGTCCAGGAGTGACGAACGTATGAATCCAACTGCAGTGCAAAGCGATGATGGATGGGTCGAGAGAATCCGGCTTTTTTTACATTACCTTCACGCGGGAGGTCTGAGAAAAAAATTCTTGTCGTCTTTGAGGATGCTATTGTTGCTGCAGAAGAAGTTCTGGGAAGGAAAAGGGTATGAGGGGTTGGTGTGCCCAGGAGTAACGGACATATAAATCAGGACCTACGTCATCTTAGGGGATGCTGTGTGGAGGTTCTTTTTGAGGACTGGATGGAGAAGAACTTCTGGGAAAGAAAAAGTTATGAGGGGTAGGTTGGCATCTGCGGCTCAGCGTGTCCAAGAGTGACTGACGTATGAATGCATTCCTCCAACTGCGGTGCGAGGCGATGGGTCAAGAGAGTCCGCCTTTTTTAATTAGCTATACATAGAAGGTCTGAGGGAAATAACCCTTAGGGCCCATGTCATCTTTGGGGATGCACTGTGGAGGGTATTTTTAGAGAAAACAAGGAGAGGAAGATCTGGGAAAGAAAAATGTATGAGGTGGGAAGGAAGGTCAGTGTGCAGTATGAATCCATCCCTCTCACTGCGGTGCAAGGCGATGAGTCGAGAGAGTCTGACCGGAGAGGACTAGTTTAGTTCTACCTCAAAGAGAATCTCCCGGTTCGACTCGCATTAGGTAGGTAAACGCATTCACCGCCAAAACCTAAACAATCCTAACCCCATGAACCCAGGTATTTCTGCTAATCACCAAACGTAGCGAACCGCTTGAGGTTACCTACGTCAGGTGTGTTGTTTATCCAATAAATGATTGCGGCGATGGGAGTACCCATACCCGCCTCCCTCAATCAGATCCGCTACGCAGTAGGTGGGTAGACGCGTCCGTCGCCAAGACTTAAACAACCTCAACCCACGATCCCGGACACCCCTAAATTATTTTTTTTTTTATTATTTACTATTTATATATTTTACAATAAATATGATTTTTTTACATCTTACACAGTAATTTTTATAAAAAAAATAATAATAACCTTTCCTCACTCAAAGATACGATAATTTTACAATAATCAAAAGAATTTATTACATCAGTTAAATTGCTATACCTTTGGGCCTAGGTATTCGTAATAGTGTTGAGTAGCTATCGTATAGCATCTAGATAAATAGATACTCCCCAGATGTTGTAGGTCTTACATTTTGCGTTGGGGACAAGAAAAGGCTGTGAAAACACGCCCAAAACAGCCTTCCACCAATTTATCTCTTCATCTTTAGTGATAAAATACCATAAATCATTTTGGATCAAACACCATAAATTCAAATTACCATCAACTACGCGCGTAATGACCGCCCATGAAATCGAAAGCAGGTTTCAGAAGGCTGGTTGCAAGTACCTGGTTCCTGGTACATACCTTAACATCTTGCTGGAATCTTCTTTACTTTACTACGGTCAGAGAAGTGAAGTGGAAGATGCCGCGGTATGACCTTCAACGTGAAAAGTAAGAGTGGAAGAGTCACTGAAGTTCTTTGACCACTTTCCTAAGCGTCTCCACGTGTAAGCGGTGATTTTTTGGTTACCGGACGATTTAACAAAGTGATACTTCACTAAGTCATTAAAAATGATGAAAAAAAAACTAGGTTAAGCCAGGTTAGGTTAAATTACTTTTTGTAGTGTATGTGAATATGCTTCCATTACAGTTGATCCCCCAACAGTCAGTCCGCGGCATAGTACTTACATAAAATATAACCCGAAGGGGTGTGCAGAGAGGATGTTCCGCCGAATAACAAAAGTTTAAAACATATCTTCATTCAAATGCACCAAGGAAAAAATCACCTGTCTTTATATCGTATATACTAGCATGTACCTAAGTACAAAAAATTGACACTGTAAATTCGTTTGATATCCATACCTATCCATATCATACCATGGGTCTAATACCGGAAGATGGCCAATAATACAACGAAAGTGGTCAATAATTCAAAGAAGATAGCCGATGATATCCGATCGATAGGTGGGCCCCTTCAGTGGTAATTTTCCCTGCCGCAGATCACAGAGCATCTATAAGAACGGACGTCAAGTCTAGTAAGTATTCTTTGTAAATAAGACGATAATAAACACGACTCGTAACCAAACGAACAGAAGTATCATTGAAACAACTTTTATTATTCATCAGAGAAAACAACAGTAGGTACACCACACTTTTCAAAGGGGGGTTGAAATGTTACTTTGAAAAGTACTCATTTAAAAAATTAAAAAATAATTCTACAACCGATTTTTTTAATTCTACAAGATGCTTTTAACAGATTCAATGCAGGATTTAACTATCAAAGGTAAAGACTTTCTTCAGAAAATAATTAAAGAATTATCGTGATATTTTTTGGAATATTATGGCCAAGGTGTGTGAAGGCCAGACAAAACGGACTAGAATCTTCAAAAAAATGTCAGAACACTTTCGAGGGTGCAAATTCGGCCATCCGGACAAATCTCACACCAGTACCTGATCACCCCTGATCATCTGAGCATCTCAACTTGAGCATCTCAACCTGAGCACCCCTGCTAAGTCTCCAAACATAGCAAACCACTTGATGTGACTCTCCAGGTGTTGGTAATCCAATAAATGGATCCTGGGGCAGCCGTAACTAAACCCTCCTCCCAAATTGAAAACAGTTGAAACAGGACTTCGCTGTGCTAACAATTTCTCAGCCAATAAAATTAATTTATTGAATTCTTGATCAGGGTACTTGAACCATCCAAGAATCATCTTTCATAACTTCATCACTATATGGCTACCTGTAATATCTCCAATATTCTTTCCAGAGACATTCGTTATTTGTAAGCACTGAGACCAATTTTCTTCAGTACCATAATATACAGAATGCTCATTGAAAGACTTGGGTTTTTAAATCACGGTGACTGTACATCGATACATCGTAATTTTATAATAATAATTCGGAGGGATAACGTCCTTCCTTATTGAAAGCTAGGTTACGTCTGCAGAGCTTTAGAATTATAATGACTCTGCACATCTACCTTCGGCACAACTCGGCAACGAACCCACGTGACCCGAAGAGCCCATAAACAACTAAAGTGATGTGGGAACTAATCATAGACTAATGTGATACATTACACTACCGAACATTACGAAACTTGCTTCTAGAAGGCATTTCAAATCAATAAATTTATTCGTGGGTATAATTTGATGAATGATGTCTACATTAATTATGTTAATTTGATATTAATAAATAAAATAAATAGCTAAACAACCTGTTTCATATTGATGTATTACCTGTTTATGTGCTCTGTAGTAACCAGTTGTTGATTTAATCGTTTGTTATTGACATATATGAGGTGTTAAATTAACTAATGTCGAGTTTAACTGTTAACTGCAGTTTTATACGGTTATTTAATACATAATTTAATAGAAAGTTTTTTGGTTCGTTGTGATTCTTAATTAACATGTTGTGTTTTTATAATAGATTGTTTTTTATCATTCTTCTTCTTTTGTATGGTAGGGGGGTCATAGGGGGACATCTAGGTCTGCGAACCAGTCTAAGGCCTCAGGCGTTGCCCTGCGTACCTCATCAATCCCGCCGGGGAATGAATGGAGCGGGCATTCGTTGACCATATGGTCGATGGTCTGTACCTCACCGTATTCACACATCTCCGACTCTTTAAGGCCCCATCTATACATCATATGGGCACAACGGCTATGGGAGCACCTTATCCTATTGATGGCGGACCAGAGTTTGCGAGGCAAAGAGAACCCAGGCTGTTTTTATCATAATAATATATCATCGGGATGCTGTGCGGAGAGTTTTTTAAATGAAAGGAAGGAGAGAGTGTTCTGAGAAGGAAAAGATAGGAGGTGGTTCAGGAGTGACAGACGTATGAATCCATCCCTCCCACTGCAATGCAAGGCGATGGGTCGAAAGAATTGTGCATGAGAGGCCAAATGGTCTCCCTAAACCGATCCCTCCCGATCCAGCCTGCCACGCAGTAAGTGGGTAGACGCATCTGCCGCCAAGTTCTAGAATCTAGACAAGCCTCACATCATGAACCCGGGCACCCCTGCTAAATCACCAAGCGAAGGGAAACACTTGAGATGACCTACGGCAGAGGTGTTGGTTATCTAATAAATACTTCCCGGGGTGGCGGTGCCCTTACCCACCTACGAAATTGCAATTAATAAATCTAAATGAAACACGAAACTAGGAATCGAACCCAGAGTCTCTTATCTTATCTGGAAAATGCTTTAATCAACTCAGCCATTGGGACCTAATTTTTAGTCATTTTTGTCGATCTCAAATTTCAATTTTCATAATTAAAATTATCCTAAACTAACTTAAACTAACTTATTTCATTATTTTTGGCTGCTATCTTTCTAAATTATTACAAAGAAAACAAATTTCTTTTTATCTTCTTCTAAAGAATAATTAATATTACACTGACGGGTACAACTTTCAAAAAGGTATTCCGTTGAAATTTTTTTATGTTTGTTGAAAATCACTGAATATATAATCTAGTAGAATTGTTATCTATACCAATTGGAAAGTAAACTGATACAGCCTGTTTACACAAAAGTTTTCAAATCTTAGGCCCCAGACAGGCTAAAGAATTCGGCAGACGGATTTTCTTTTGACGAACGTCTTTTGACGAATTTCTATCGATTTATCTCATTGTTATAGGTTTACGTGATTTTTTCGATTTTATGTGTATGCTCCCCTTTTGTCAGAATAAAATATTATGAATATATTAAATACCAGCTTTTACCCGCGGCTTCGCTCGCATGGTATTGGGGGGGAAATTATCTCCCCCCCCCCTCCTTCTTAGACTCTCAGAAACTGGGCATACTGTACAGGGCTCGCAGATACTTTAATAGTACACTGACCCTGTGCAAATCGTAAGTGCACCCCACGGTTGAATTTGGAAGCCACCTCTGGTCTGGAGCCCTAAAATACCTAAAAAAAACCCTCGACTCTGTGCAGAAACGGGCGGTTCGTTTGATAGACTTTCATAACAAAGTGATTGCAATCTTTAGAGCACAGGCATCAGGTGGGAATGCTGTACTTGCTCTACCGGTATTACAATGGAAGTAGCTCCTAGGAACTAGCGTTATTGACCCCCTCGGCACTGGTGCATAGTCGGGAAACACGCTAATCACGTGCCCAACATTTGTACACTGTTGATATTGTCGCATGAGAACGGGTCGTTTCTACTTCCTTTCCTCTAAAACACCCTCCACAGAGCATCTTCAAAGGTGACATAGGCCCTAAGGTAAATTATTTTCCTCAGGGCCTTCTGTGTGGAGTTAACATAAAAAAATAAATAAAAAAAAATTGGTTTATGCGTGAAATAATAGTAAGTAAAGTATAGATAGTATGGAAGTATAGAAGACGTCGATCTTAAAGGTTTGACGCCTGTCCAGTCGTTGATATTTTTTTCCATTTGACAGCTGAAACATGTAGGCTGAAAAAAATACTAGTCCCAGAGTCCTGGATCCCAGGAGAGATCGTAGCACGTCGTCGACCGTCTTCCTAAAAGCAGGAAGTACATAAAAATCTTCTCCTCTTACAAGAAAACGAATAAGACAGAAGAAAACAAATTAATCATATTCCTTTAGACTTTTCGCAAACGTGTTTCGTTTCTTCCGAATTTTCGAATTATGTATTATTTATATTGTTATATTGCTAGTTATAAAAACAAGCAAAAAAATGTCTTTTTACTTGAAACGCCCTATTTTAGGGATGTTTCCCATAAACTCGCAAAAACCCTTAATCATCTGTTCATGTGATGTTTTGTCCCTGTAGATATAATATGGTAACCCCTTTAGATATCATCCGTCTCAGTTTAATTTTATACCCTGAAGATTCTTGTGTTAAGCGAAACAAGTAGGTATTAAAAAATGAAATAAATAAATCGTGGTTACAAACCAAGTTATTATTTTGTTTCACAAAATATTTCATTATAAAATATCAAAATTCTATCATCAATCGATAAACAATTTCATTTGGCCTGTCTGGGACGTAGGTAGGAGTCGAAAGGTCTTGGTACCATATAGGTATTTCCGTTAAAAATGAAATTATTCAGTTTGGTTGGGTATTTTGGGTACCAAATCTATATTTTAGTTTAGTATGAAAACGCTGTCTTTAAGATTTGTTTGCTCTTTATGAAGGTTGTTGTTAGCAGTCGCTCATCCTTGCTTGTTTAGCAATTAGTTGCTAACGATGTTGCTTGTGCTAAAAACGAAAGTTGGCAGTCATGCAATACAATCTTAGAGCTTTTACTAGTTCGTGTTTGCTTGGTAAACCACCCAAGGTAAGTTTTTTTATACAAGTCACATTTAGGGATTGCAATCCCGCAAAACGGGATCACGCATTCCCGCGGGATCCCACTGCTTTTATTAATCTGCTGGATCCCGCACCTTTAAAACGCGGATCCGCGGATCCCGCAAATTAAGAATTTGAAGAAAGAAATAACGTTCTTTAAGTCCGATGGTATCAGAGAAGAGTACTTGACACTCGCCTCTGAATATATCTTGACGGTTCAGCCTACTAGCGTAGAAGCCGAGAGAGCGTTTTCAGCATCAGGATAAATTTGCAGTTCACTCAGAAGCAGGCTCGGAGATCATACAATAAATGCCATTTGCTCCATAACAGCGAATTTTCAAAAGGTATCACCATAGGTTGATATCATAGCATAATAGCATTTAAGAGAAAGTTGTGATTTGATTATTAGTCATTATATGAATAAAACTGAATTAAAAATCTGTTGTTAGGAGTGAGGGTAAAATTAAACAAAACTATTAAACTATGCCAAACATTTAAAGATGAATCTAAGAAAACAGATTACTTATTACTTATACTTATTTAATAGAAAAGAAATAATTTCTGTCGCTTAATCTAAGAAATGTTTAATAAAAGTTGATTTTTACATAAAAATCTGTAGTTTTAATTTGATTTTATAAGATAATTTCAAAGATGCGGGATTCCACGAGATCCCGCGCGGAATTAAGTAATTCCGCATATCAATCCCGCGGGATTGAATGAGCTGCGGGATTGCAATCCCTAGTCACATTTTACATCCACTATAGATAAATGACTTATCTTACCTAAGCTAGGCCAAATCGTGGTGTGCTCTAATATGCACGCTTAGCCCCTTCTTCTATAGGAATACACAAGAATCTGTTACTCTAGGATTATTTAATAACGGTTATTCAAATTTTATTAGAAGAACTCCTTTTTTATTATTAATTTTTTAAACAAACGGGTAAATTTCGCGATGTTTTGACTTTTACGTAATATTTTGCGGGTTTATTTTATCCTATCTTATATAATACTAGGTTTTCCCCGCGGCTTCGCTCGCATAGTATTACGGGAAATTACTGTAGCGCTTGCACTTATCAATTATCTCCCCCCCCCCACCCCACCCCCATCCCCTCCCGCATTCCATATATTCATTCCCTTACATTCAGTTTTCAAACATCTCGCCTACCACCTAAATTTCATAATGCTATAGCTCAAAGAAAAAAGAATTACTTATCCAATTTAGTTCATTCGTTCGGAATTTATGCGCTTACAAACATTTCGGATGTTTATTTTTATTTAACTATTTGGAAGTTCGTTAATATAATAAAAAAATACTCTATTTATCATTCAGTCTCTATAATCGTTACGAATTATATTTTTAATATAGGAACTCTCATTTGACATTTATTCCAAGCTTGTCCAAAAAAAAACCGTGTTACCCTTAAAGTGTAATGACATATCGTTATGTGTTTGTGTTATAAGATTAAAGGGAGATGTAATAATGAGCCTTTGTCGGGCTCGGGTGTAATCTGCAAGTCAACTTTGATTTCCTCACAGGAAACCTTGGACGCCAAACCCAGTCTAATGTCTGGGTATGTCAACCAGCGGAGAACACGGTACTCAATTCTCAGAGTGTGGGCCATAGTTTTCATAGCATTCCTGAAAAGGCTGCACAAGGATTCTACATAATAAAACAAAATGTAGAGTATAGAATCGGTTCACTGTATTGATTTCGTAAGACATAATAAAATAAATGGTATGGACTCACCCCCGGGACCAATATCGTAATTTTATGCTATTCCTAGCTACCCTAATTAAATTTACTGCCACCGAACTCCCGATGTCGGGAGAACCAACCCCACCTCCTGGTGGCAAGGGTGGTCCCGACCTCTGCGGCTCAGCTTGGCCCTGCGACCTCCTCAGCAGTCGCATGGAAGTGATGTTAGACCTGGACCCTCAGGAGAAGGAAGGAGTACCCAGACTCTACTCCAAATTGTAAAGGAAGGCCCGTCAGCAATTCGAGGCGAAGAATCGTTCAACACTGCGGTATCTCGGGTTTGTTCCATAAATAAACCCTCGGGGGGAATTCGATAGTTGGCCTGCATATAATCACGGGCGCAGCGAGTTATTATTTAATCCGATGACTCGGATAAAGAGGTACAATAGTCTTTTCACTCGGACATTGCCAATTCACTCGTGGTCACTGGGACCCTCGCGAAACTCACATTTTACGTGAATAAATCTTCGGTTAGTTGCACCGCGCACCATGATAAGCGTAGCGGGTTATTATATACACCGATGTCTCGGATAAAGAGGTACATTGATCGTAACACACGTACATCGCCATTAAACTCGTGGTCACTTTTGGGACCCGCGCGAAAACTCGCATTTTACGCGAATAAATCTTTGATTTTTATATTTAAAAAAACACAACGTGTTTCCGTCCCCCGAATGCAGATGCCCAAAACTTGGATTTCAATCACATCGTATTAAAACTTAAGATTAATTGACCGTTGTTTTCACGGCGTACCGCACATCTCGCCGTCAAAACCAGAGTCCGGATCCGGAAACCAAACCCAAAAAAAACCGCCGCCTACCGACACGTTGAACGAAACTCCCCTAGGTTTGCCAACCTAACCAATTAAAATGCATTAAAAAAAATAGTACCTAACTTACGATAAATACAATCGCTTCATAACATTACCCCCCTTTCCACAAAAATGTTTGCCCTCAAACAAAACTACCAAAAATCTAAACATGCCCTGAACTATCTACGTTGGTCCCAAGGAGTACCTGGTAAAAAAAATAAACAAACACTAAATGTGAAATACAAAACACAATTATTAGAAATGAAAAAGAAAAGAAAAAATCCTTAAATAGTACTCTTATGACGAATGAGTGCATCGTAACCCCAATCGCGCCTATCCTGCGTGTAGGCCGGATAGTAGGTTTACGATGCAACCATTCTCGAACTTAAAAACTAGTAAACCAATATAACCTAAGAACAACTTCTTGTAAGATGATACGTGAATGGACAACAAGCACCCTCAGCACTGGAAAAAAAAAAATTCTGGGTGGTTGTAATATTGACTCTTACCGAGCACTACCATTGACGTATCATCTGGAACAGAACACATAAACTAACTTAAAAGATAAGTCTTAAAATTAAGAAACATACATTTTTAAGATTAAATCACTCCTCCAAATACGTCAAGTTAAATTCTATGCATTAGGCATCACTGTTCCAAACACTATCACTGAATTTATATAGCCTCTCTTAGGCCGAAAATATTTGATGGGTTTACCATCTACACTTCACTGAATTTATATCCTTTAGGATAAAACTAACCCTCTTTTGGGAGAGTATTCCTAACTAACCTCCTATTCTGGTCCTTGGGTGAATAATATTTAACCAACAACAATTATACATTGTAAAGGTAATTTTAATAGTGTACAACCACCGCATCGGATGGTGCCAAATAATTTTTTAATAGTATACAACTAACGCATCGGATGGTGCCAAATAATTTTTAATAGTATACAACCAACGCATCGGATGGTGCCAAATAATTTTTTAATAGTATACAACCAACGCATCGGATGGTGGAGGAGATTTGCGGTTGTGCAGAGTGGAATTGTTACTGTGTGTGTATTAAAATGAACCTTGATTGTGTCTACCATCACTGCCTGAAAAATATGGTAAAATAATTGTATGGAGAGGAAGGACTCACCGAAAAGGAATCTGTAGGCCGGCCCTCGTTGGTCTTCAATTGTAAACACACAGTAAACATGCGCGAACTATTTTATTTTAATAGCGGAATTAGGTAAAGGCGGAGCGGAGCGCAAATGGCTATATGACGCGGCGGGCAGTTTATTACGGACACTGAATTAAGGAAGGACGGGTAGGCAAATGGATGGGTAGGAATAAAGGAATTGGCAACAATAATTACTACCAAATCCCAGGCAGCGACAGTATGTATGTGTAAGAGTAGGTGTGTATAAGTGTAAGTGCGTGCTTGGGCCTAACCAGATGGTGCCAAAGAAATAAAAAAACAACCAACTGTTTTAGAAGGTGTCATTTGTTAATAAGATGTGCAACTATAATTTAGTGCAGCCATAAGTATACGTCCAACTCTATAGAAGGCGTAATCGGTAAGTAAAGAACAAATTGTAAGGTTTTCACTGTAAACCGTTGTTCAACCATATAGTACATAATAACAATATTATAAGTCTCTCAGGACAATAATAACAGAATACATCCAAAATCTTATACAAATATAAATGATTCTACTTCCTATGTTGGCTTAAAATGTGGAAGGATATGTGATACCATATCGTGCCACATTATAAGATCTCAAAAAAAAAAATCTTATAAACAAGGTGGACATTACAAAACATTTTCTGTAACTAATAAAAACAAAATTAAAACGCTTTTCCAAAAGCTGAGGCTTATCTGACGCAGCCTATGTTTATAGAGTAAAACAATATTTTGATAATATTATACGAAATAAATTTACCAATAAAACAGAAGAAGAGCGAGAGAAAGAGAAAAAAATACTTTGATTTTTAGCAATTACTTCTGTAACCTGACAAAATAGGGTCTAATAATGTCAATGCACTGAAGGTGAATAACATTAATTCTTCATTTAAAATCACTTAGAAAACAAAGAGATACAATCCCTGCGTCTCTGTGTTTTCTATGTAATCTGGAACAACAAATAATGACATTATCAAAAGCATGAACATAACCCAAAAAAAAAAATATGTCTGAAACACGCAGAGATAGTGTGCGGATATGCCCGCGTATTTCAGGATACAAGACTTACAACTAATAATCCTACTTAATCATCTGTTCAGCCGACGTCCAAATTTACGTCTGTTTTAGCGTTAATACTATCGATAAATTTATACTTATACATGCACATATGTATTTTTAAATATATTCTCAACTCGAGCATTGCCACTAGAGTTGAGGTTGTTATTGTAATGAAACAAACCACCCTCATCATCAATCTTACAAAACACCCCCCGCCAAGTAAATAACCCAATTCCTTAAAAATGAATCTAAAGACAGGACTAATGACTGTCAGAATGTCGGGTCGTTTCAACTCGGTTGATCAGGCCGGGCTAAAACTCCCAAGCATCAAATATTAACTAACAGATATGATAATTTGCAGTACTCGGTAGGGATGGCCAGACCCTCCGAAGTATTGCCACAATAAGACTATACCGGTATATTATTTGATTTTACTATATCTTTCACATGAAAATCACCCGCAACTTTTCCGTTTAAGTCTGCAAGTGTATAAATTAAGTTTGATTTTTTCTTTACTACCACGTTCTGAACAAACCGGGGTGCCAATTTTTGTGCGAAATAATTCAATGCGTTAGATTGCGCAAAATTCCTCCGCCACACCACATCACCAACCTGATAGGTAATGTGTTTTCTGCGCAGGTTGTAATGGTCAGCTCCTTTTTGAAAAGCTTTAAGAAGAGCATTCGAGACTTGCTCATAAACCGACGACAACTCTTCTAATTTCTGTGCATAAACTTTAGGTTGAGCACCAATTTGCGAACTGGTTTCCTCATCCGCGATTGGATTACGGTGCAGATCACCGTCTAGTATCTGCTCCCGACCATGCATCAGAAAATAAGGTGTATAACCTGTAGCGCAGTTTACCGTGTTATTCATCGCTGATTGAACTTGCGGAAGAAATTTAGACCAGTTTCGGTGGTCTGATTCAACTAAGATGGATAACGCCGTGCCCAGGGTTTGATTATAACGCTCGACTACGTTGTTTTGAGGCGTATAAGATGAATTGTAAAATGGTGGCGGCATGTTATAACTATTAAGCAATTCTTTAAATTCTTTCGAAACAAATTGACGACCATTATCACAGACGATAGTTCGTGGTACGCCGTGAACAAGAAAGATGTTTTCTTCTAAGATTTTTATTATGCTTCTCGCGGTGCCATTGCGCAGCGGAAATAGCCATGTAAATTTAGAAAAAACGTCTACACATGATAAGATTACGGTAAAACCTGAGTAACTCCTAGGTAAAGGACCTACTAAATCTATCGACAACATTTGCATGGGTCTTGTGACCTTTTTTGGGTTTGAGGAGATTCCGTTAGGTGGGGCTGTACTTATCTTATGGGCTTTACAAGTTTGGCAACGATTTACAAATTCTTTGACATCTTTATACATGTTTGGCCAGTAATACCTAAGTTGAAGCTTTTTATAGGTTTTGAAGACCCCTGGGTGACAGGCGCGTGCGGAGTCATGGGAGTCTGAAATAATATTTTTCCTATCCTCTTGAGGAATGACCCTTTTCCAAGCGGTATCCTCACATAAGGCCAAACGGGTTTTCGTATGACGATACAACTCGTTGTCTTTAATTTGAAAGTTCTGAAATCGTTGAGGGAATTCCTGACAACCTTTCCAAGCATTTAAATACCATTTATCAGTGGTATCACTAAGGTTAGATCCCGATATAAGAGCTACATCCATACGCGAAAGGACGTCCGGTACAATATGTTGAGTTCCCTTACGGTGAACAACATCAACGGAAAATTGCGATAACCGTGAGCTCCATCGTGCAAGACGGCCACTAGGATTAGATAACGAACCTAACCACTTTAAACTTGAATGATCAGTAACAACTGTGAAATGCGCTCCTTCAATGTAAGGTCTAAAGTGCGTTACTGAATCCAATACTGCTAATAGTTCACGCTCTGTAATTCCGTAGTTGCGTTCGTGAGTATTTAAACACCTTGAATAATATGCAATCGGGTGCTCCAGCCCATCAATGGTCTGAATTAAAACTCCGCCTATTCCACCGGAGCTGGCGTCGCAGTGTATCGCGAAGGGTTTTGAGAAATCCGGGCAACTTAAAACCGGAGCTGATGTCAATGCTTCTTTCAACACGTTAAAAGCTGTCTCGGCCTCTGGAGACCAAGCAAAGTTGCTGATTCCTTTTTTCGAACCAGTGAGTCTTGTAAGAGGGGCGGCAATGCTCGAAAAACCCTTTATGAATCTTCTGAAGTACCCACATAATCCAATGAAGGCTCGGATTTGCTTTGCGTTCTTGGGTACCGGGAAGTTTTTTATACTGTCTATCTTTATGGGGTCTGTACGAAGACCTTGCGAGTCAACCATGTACCCGAGGTATTTGAGCTCGGCTTTGCAGAACTCCGATTTTTTTAGATTTATGGTTAGACCTGCGTCTCGTAGTCGTTCATAGACACGGTTCAATAAACAAAGATGTGATTCTAAGTCTTCTGATACCAAGATCAGATCGTCTAAATAACAGAAGGCATTGTCGTCAAATTCTGGACCGAACAAAGCGTCGGCCAGTCTTTGCAGCTCACTCGGTGCGTTTTTAAGTCCGAAGGGCATCCGGGTGAATTCAAACAATCCACGACCGGGTACAACGAACGCTGTCTTCTGACAGGAGTCATTATCTAATGCAATTTGCCAAAAGGCTTTAGATAAGTCTATAGACGAGATGTATCGGGCACCGCCTAGCTTGTCTAGGATCCTTGTTATGTATGGTAATGGATAGGAATCGCGTGTTGTAACATTGTTAATTTTCCTGGAGTCCAGACAAAAACGACCCGTTCCGTCTTTTTTTTGTACTATGAGCACTGGACTCGACCATGGAGATCGCGAAGGACGGATGACTCCAAGTTTTAACATCTCATCTACTTCTGCGTCAAGTTGACGTTGTCTTGCCGGAGACAGTGGGAAATAACGTTGTTTAATAGGCGGACCTGTTGTATGTATTTTGTGTTGGACTAGATGAGTCAATCCTAATCCCTTCTTTTCGTAAGAAATGGATTCGAATTTTTTGACAATGTCCGAAAGGACTTTGTTTTCCGAATTTGTTAGAGAAGAGGCAGGCCGAATTGCTCTCACCTCATTGATTTGACCTTTTTGTTGAGGTACGCGAACTTTTGAGAACAGTTCCGGCGCGATCCGAAACTGTTTCCAGAAGTTCACCCCCAATACGAAATTAGGTGTCAACGTTGGAATGACGTAAAAGATAACTTCTCTTGTGGTTGAATTGTACGTCACCGGCAAAGTTAAATACCCTAAAACAGGCTGGCTGGTACCGTCTGCAGTCGTAACGCTAAAATCTGTTTTTACTAATTCTACTCCTAACTCTAAAAAAATCTTATAACTATCCCCCCCTAAACAAGACAAGGAAGCACCACTGTCTAGCAGTGCTTTATAACTATTATTTAGAACAAAAATGTCGGCATAAGGACGCTCATCCTCTGTACTATCCTTCTCCTGTGGCAGTGCGTCCACCGCTTGAGGAGACGGGCTAGAAAGGAATTGTTGCACTAGGCGGAGCCAACGCTCCCACTCCCTCTTTCTTTGTGCACAAGAAGGGGCGCGGTAAGATTGACTCGTTTCTAGTTTTTTGGATCATTGGTATGTTTCTTATTGTTAATACTACTAACATGCGGTTTCCTATTGTCGCTATCTTTTTTCCAACAATTTGTTAACGAATGACCTTTGATCTTGCAATAAGTACAAACAAGAGATTTATTTTGTTGATTTGATATATCCTGTTTAGCAAAATTATTCGTGTTATTCCCCATAGGTCTTGAATTCCTAGAAGGGTTAAAATTATTATTATTGTTATTATTATTGAATGACCTGTAATTGTTTGTATTAGTGAAAGGCTTATTGTAACTATTGGGGAACGAATTAATTTTTTTAAAGTTACTGGGCTTATTTTGAGTGTCAACTAATTTTGGAATTGCTGTGGATGTTGAGGCTTCAGTGTACGACTCGAGTTTAGCAGCGCACCTCGTAAGTTCCTCAAACGAACAAAAGTCTCTGGATGACATCAAATTAGCATACATAGGCAACAATGCTTTCATGGCTACCCGCAAAAGTTTAACCTCTGGAATTTTGCAATCCAATTTATTGTTAAGTGCTTTAAGTCTCAAAGTGAATTCCAAAACTGACATTCCCTTTGGCTGTTTATAATTTAGAATCTCATTTTCCAGATCTAATTGCCTATCCTGTCCCTCGAATTGTTTTACTAATAGGCTGGATAGGTCATCCCATTTTAAGTCTGGACTATAAATTGACCTATACCATAGAAGTGCTAACCCGTCTAAAATTTCACTGAAACATTTAACTAAGTCTTTATGAGAAATGTTGCGTGTCCTACAACGCTCTTCGACCAAAAGCAGAAAATCTCTTACGCAGCTTTTACCATCGTACTTGACATCCCAATTTGTAAGCCCCCGCGATGATGAGTCTTTATAAATAACCTTGGTATGTTTAATAACCGTGACCTTCTCCTCTGTTTCATTGTCAGAATCTAGATCCGAATCACTTTCCTCCATAACCACATCTAATGATTTCTTCATAGTTTTGTTAAAGGCGTGCGCTTGCGAACGCAACGCTTGGGCGGTGCCCTCCGGTTCGATGGATCGTGAAGTTAATTCCTTTATAAGTTCATCCTTGGATGCATTATTTACATTTGGAATCGGAGTAGACATTGTAACTGTAATGTGATAAGCTTGACACGAAAGCAGAATTGAAAAGAAAGAGAAGAAAATAAAATAAATATAATTTATTCTTTGTTTTTGATGTTGTTGTTATTGTTATTGCTGTTATTGTACGTTGTAGTTGTACGTTGTTGTTGTTATTGCTATATATATATATATATTTTTTAATGTGTATGTTGCCCATTTAAATGAATATTTTTTAGTTTATTCAAATCAATATGTAAGTAGCTCATTGAAATAAAAAAAATTAAATTAATATGTAAGTAGCTCAAAAAAAAAAAAATTTTTTTTTTTCACTTAAATTTCTATGTAAGTAGCCCATTTAAATGAAAATTTAAAACGTCAGTCAGACATTAGTAAATAAACAATTTACAAGTATAATTTATAGTAGGTTTTGACAGAGCTTTATACAAATTTTCCACTCGAAGCAAAAACGAATTACCCGCATTGTCATTAAAATCTCAGTAAATATCTTAAATATTTGAATAATCTTTAATAATTATCCTCCATTCCTATTTAAACACATAATAAATTGATTGAAAACACAACAGTGTTTTGACGTATGCCGAAGTCATAGATAAAATGTAACGAGAAACCGTCATAGACAATCCGAGGTATTCTTAGAACAGCTAGCATTGATTGGTTCCGGACAGAAAAAAAAAATTATAGAGCTCTACTTAGCACATTGTCCATAGTCTATGACCGATTTCTATGCTTTCAAACAATAACAATGAAAATGACAATTCATTTTAGGTTACAGAAGGTAAGGATTTCAGGTCCTATGCAAAACTGTGTGGTATTGGAAAAACAATAAATACGAGATTAATCATTTATAAGGTGCCCACAATATAATTACGCATAGTATCCCTTTACGAATTCCCGCCGGTAATAGTGCCAGTGAATTGAAATAATGACATTTGTTGTTATTTCCAATCACCGTCACTGCAATCATAGGTTATGACCGCGACCAAGTTTAATAAATACAAACGAAATTAAGACCTCCACTGAACAGATGAAAAATAATTTTTGGGCATTATACATTACAGGGCGAAGAAAACATTTTCAGGAATGCTATAAATCGGGACCAGACAGCGTATGGAGCGCCATATTGTTACCCTTAAAGTGTAATGACATATCGTTATGTGTTTGTGTTATAAGATTAAAGGGAGATGTAATAATGAGCCTTTGTCGGGCTCGGGTGTAATCTGCAAGTCAACTTTGATTTCCTCACAGGAAACCTTGGACGCCAAACCCAGTCTAATGTCTGGGTATGTCAACCAGCGGAGAACACGGTACTCAATTCTCAGAGTGTGGGCCATAGTTTTCATAGCATTCCTGAAAAGGCTGCACAAGGATTCTACATAATAAAACAAAATGTAGAGTATAGAATCGGTTCACTGTATTGATTTCGTAAGACATAATAAAATAAATGGTATGGACTCACCCCCGGGACCAATATCGTAATTTTATGCTATTCCTAGCTACCCTAATTAAATTTACTGCCACCGAACTCCCGATGTCGGGAGAACCAACCCCACCTCCTGGTGGCAAGGGTGGTCCCGACCTCTGCGGCTCAGCTTGGCCCTGCGACCTCCTCAGCAGTCGCATGGAAGTGATGTTAGACCTGGACCCTCAGGAGAAGGAAGGAGTACCCAGACTCTACTCCAAATTGTAAAGGAAGGCCCGTCAGCAATTCGAGGCGAAGAATCGTTCAACACTGCGGTATCTCGGGTTTGTTCCATAAATAAACCCTCGGGGGGAATTCGATAGTTGGCCTGCATATAATCACGGGCGCAGCGAGTTATTATTTAATCCGATGACTCGGATAAAGAGGTACAATAGTCTTTTCACTCGGACATTGCCAATTCACTCGTGGTCACTGGGACCCTCGCGAAACTCACATTTTACGTGAATAAATCTTCGGTTAGTTGCACCGCGCACCATGATAAGCGTAGCGGGTTATTATATACACCGATGTCTCGGATAAAGAGGTACATTGATCGTAACACACGTACATCGCCATTAAACTCGTGGTCACTTTTGGGACCCGCGCGAAAACTCGCATTTTACGCGAATAAATCTTTGATTTTTATATTTAAAAAAACACAACGTGTTTCCGTCCCCCGAATGCAGATGCCCAAAACTTGGATTTCAATCACATCGTATTAAAACTTAAGATTAATTGACCGTTGTTTTCACGGCGTACCGCACATCTCGCCGTCAAAACCAGAGTCCGGATCCGGAAACCAAACCCAAAAAAAACCGCCGCCTACCGACACGTTGAACGAAACTCCCCTAGGTTTGCCAACCTAACCAATTAAAATGCATTAAAAAAAATAGTACCTAACTTACGATAAATACAATCGCTTCATAACAACCGAATTCTAATATTTGAATTTTCTGCAGTAGTAGCTGACCAGTAAACTAAGTACCTACCAGCATAGAGCCCAAAAATATATCAACATTGTTTCCATGGAAAAGATTTTTTTCTGACGTTAGCAAAAACTCGCTTTTGTTAACGACAGAAAACGTATAACAAATATAATATATTAATATTTATAATTTCATAACGCCAGAGCTTACCATCATATACAACCTGTAATCTGCGCATATAATTTAGCTTTATATTGGTGAAAGAATTATTAATGTCTTTATATTGTGTTATGCGTGAAAAGGTCATAAACAAACTCGAGCAGTTTCGCATTTATAATATTAGTATGGATTTACCGAAACGCTTGAATACTAAACTATGCATAAAAACAACATTACTTGCGTTTATTCAATGAATTTATACGTTTTACGATCTTTTCATCGACCACGACGCGACACTGAGGTACGCCAATCTGACAGCTGAGAGGCGGGAAAAAATCTAGGCCCGTGATCATAAACAATTCCAAAGAAAAAATATCACTGCGCTAGGTGGGTTCACGGTATCTTATACCTTATGAACAAGAATGCCCCAAGCGATTCTGACCTTCTTTTGCATACGTTTTCTTTATACATAAGGGTTAAAATCGCATCACAAAATCATTTTTTGTGATTATTTTGGCCTGTGCGTCGGCGCACCAACGGCAAGGGAGCGGTTGACGGAATAACCAGACAAAACCAGAAATATGTAATTTTTAAATCAATTTTTAGCCGTATTGACTGTTTTCCACAAAAAATTTATAAATTGATTTCGAAAGACTGTTATTTTATCTAGTGAACCTATTTTTTAAATTTTGACAAAATATGTTTATTTTTAGTACAATAAGGTTTTAACCGTAGGTCGTTGGCAGTTTTGTTAAATTTTCAAACAAAATTTGTACTAAACAACATACATTTCAAATCATATAATCATGCAGTAAAGTAAATCAATAAATTATTTGGGAAACCTTTTCAGAATTTTCATTTTAGTTCAAATTACATCATAAAAAAAAGATCCGCGCCCTTGTTTTGTGACGAAAATACTTCAGTTTGTCTATTTATTTACGGTCTTGCGAACTAATATATTTTAAAAAAAAATACATTCTTAATTTTCTTAGACATTATTGAAAAATTATAAATACTTATGATCAAACAATAATTATATCAAGTACATAATTTTAATTGTTGTATTATCACGAGTTTGAGCATTTTTGAATGTGGGTATTTATCAAAGCAAATTTGAAATGAAATAAAATCGATATTGAGTCATTATGTTAAAATGCTGTTATGGAGAATAATTAATCTTTCTCATCGGAACCGCCCTGTACCATTGCAAAGGTACAATCGCAAGATCATCGTTCGACGAAATTTAAATTCTCGGCCGCTGGTTAATGGCTTTTACGACCCGTTGGCAAAACTTAAGCGGACTGCAATATTTAAGACATTGATCATTTGATTGCGTTTTTTATCACAGGACAAGAGAATGACAGGAAAAGCCCTACCTTTTAAATTGGCTGCTAGTCCATCCACGGGTCACGTTTCCTAGTATTTGGATGAATGGTTAACAACGCGTAATTTCATAATACCAGTACTCAGTAGAAACCATCGCGGGCATGCGCACATCAAACCCCCAAAGTTTCATCGCAATCGTATGAATAGTTTAGCAACGCATAACGCATATAGACAGAAGTAAACATATTTTAATTTTTATAAACATATATATATACTCATATATCAATCATTCAGTTGATTAGTCAGACATCTCCAAATACTAAGTTTTGGGATAGCGAGGAAAGCAATATTCGAATGCTCACCATAAATCCAATATTATTTACACGTGTGTTTTACATATTAAATATGCTGTAAAATAATACCGGGAGGCATAAAGGTCCGGTATATTAATATGACAACTTTGAAATATCCTACTAGTAACCCAGACAACATCAACATTTTGTTTAATTCACAACAAGTTTTTCTGCATTATAATTGGTTTGGTGGCGTTTATGAGTGATCTGAGTATTGTACACAAAGATATTCAAATGCAAGAGATATGCTATGGTGTCCGCCCGACTGTCGGCGGATTACTTCCTAATGGGAATAGTTTGAATACGGAAAGTACTTGATTTTTTTAAGGTGTGCAGTAGTATTGGTTAACAATATCGGCGACACCAGGAAGCACAGTCCCACCCAGTAAAAACTGATGATAGTACAACTATTATTTTCAATATCTTTGGTTGTACCAGATAAATGGTAGACTTTTACATATATCTGCAAACTCAACTCAAATTTTGATTTTTCGAAGATTTTTGACTAACCATCTGAACAATCGATGTATCTCTTTTGTATTAGGTAATAAGTTCACATTAGTGAAAGTTAAAAAACGACATTTTGACCTCATGACAATGATGTTAACAAATTAAAATATTCAACACAAATATTGTTTATTTTTAAATGTCTTTATAATATTTATCAAAAGGTAATAAATATTATTATTATTATATCGAATTAGTAATTTTACTGATTTTTTTATCGTCCACTGACGGTTTTTTATCGGATGTTATGCAACCTGCATCCCAATTCCACTGTTTCATTATGCATACATTAATTAATATGCATATAATGTTAATTTTAAGCCAAATAACGGATTAAATCATGGTTTTATAGGATTGGTTTCAGTTTGTTGAGATTTATTTAACTCATGCTGAGCCGCAACCGCCGGCGCGCGCCGAATAAAATTTAAAAAAAAAATTTTTGAATGCGATTTTAATCCTTATGTATAAAGAAAATGTATGAAGGACAAGGTCAGAATCGCTTGGGGCATTCTTGTTCTTAAGGTATAAAATACCGTTAAAACACCTGGGGAAGCGGAATAATTTCTATAGAATTCTCTATGCCATCAGGCCGAGATTTTTCGCGGTATTTGAGCTGTCAAATTGGGTAGCGTCGTTCTCGTGTAAAAGATCGTAAAACATATAAATTCATAAAATAAACGCAAGTAATGTTGTTTTTAGGCATAGTTCAAGGAATGTGTTTCGGTAAACATTATGTACGATAGCGTAAAATAAACCCGCAAAATATTACGTCAAAGTCAAAACTTTGCGAAATTTACGAGTTTCCTCCCGTGGCGTTTGACGTGTTTTAATAGAGATTGTGAGATGTTGGCAGATACTTCATAAAAATTAATGAAAACCAATAATAAAATGCATAGACAGGAATAAAATACCAGGATAACGGATAGACAGGAATAAAATACCAATTACGGATTAAAACATGTTTTTATAGGATTGGTTTCTATTTGTTAGGGATTGTTAAAAGATTGTTAATTGGGATTATTAAATTTTAGCAGATACTTCATAAAAATTAATGAAGAACAGGAACCAAGTACCAGGAGCACAGAAAATTCACAGGTGACGCTAAATGGACACTTTTATAATTACCGTGACGATTCACGGTTACGGCACCGTGTCGGCAAAAAAAACAACAAACATACGTTCCTTATCGTTATAATGCTGCAGCTCTTTCTTACACATTAAATAATGGTGAGACGAAGGATGAGACACACAAAATACGTGTGACTGTTTCCTCCAAAGCTACTTTTCCTAAGGAGGAAACAGATATTTTTTTTTGTGAGTACCGCACAAAAGTCCCGACTGCTCCCGTCTGGAGCCAGTGAGACTATGGCATCCCTAATTGGGGTATGTTGTGAGGCTGAAGGTTTAGGGGAGGGGAAGGAGGCGGGGAAGAGAAAGATGGGAAGTACCTGGCCATTCAGATCTGGTCACCAAACACGGCTAAAGCCATTTCAAGCAACGTTTCATTTTTGAATGGTGGTCTTACACCAGGGCGATACTGAGAGTATCTTCCACTCTGGAACGTGCCGCAAATATACTTTGTTTTATTTTAATTTCATTTTAGTGGCAACTTTCCCTTATCCTTCTCCTCCCCTTACCCTTCCCAACCCAAATCCCTATTTTGCAGTATATTTCAGTTATAATCACACTTATTTAAATGTTGTTTATTAGTTTACCATTTGTTGAATTCACATTTGTACTCTTATTATTTTTTAAATATTCTAGTTTATATTCAGTTTGTCTTGTTTCTAAATACCTATCTGTGAACATTAATAATTGGTCTGTTTTTTTTATCATCCTGTTATGTTTATTGTATTACTAAGACTGTTAATGTTCCTTAAATAAATAAATAAATAAATGTGAAATAACACAAATTAATTAAATAAAATTTATTTGCCACGCCGGGGTTCGATTCCGCGACCTTCGGAATGCGAGTCAAGAGCCTTACCGCTGGACTCCGTCGGCCGTCGTCTAAATGAAGCTTCGTTCTTTCAAAATAATTTGTTGTCTGTATAGTCGGTTTACGGACGATAATTTTACGTGATAACGTCATATAATAACGACGGAGTGGAAGAGATATAGATGCGTCATAAGTCGAACGCTTAGGCCGAACGCTTGTTTCGCTTGTACACTCGGTTCAGGCGGAACGTGACAATGAGTCATGCTTTTTCGTGCATGCAGCCGGCGTTCATCGATTTGTAAGACATTATCACGTCAAAAATTAGAGACCTTGCGAGAGCCTTGAAGGAGTAACCATCTGTTTCTTATACCAGGGCGGATAAGTGGTGAAAAACCACCTACAATGAGACCACATGCTCAGTAAGTAATTATTGTTAAAAATCATAAATTAAGAAAATCTAATTAGTTTCTGATAAATTTTATTCTATGTTGTCTTGATTGAGTCTTGAATGTAATGTTCTGACAAAACTCATGTTGGTGACATTTGAGATGTATTCCTCATTTGGAAGGGTTATGTAAACATAAAATGAAAACGGAAATGTCACAGCGCGAACAATGAATAAAATGAAATGTTATTCGTGATATTATTGTGTAATTTGGCGAAATGCATTTCGGAACGAATCTGAATTCTAAAGAAGACGTAACACTTCTTTGAAACCGACGCTGTTCGGCGTTAAGTGCCACCATGGAGATACTATAATAACTAATAATAAGGATAAAGTATTATTTATTATGTTTTCTCTATTTCTATATTCAATCTTACACGGAGAATTAAAATTAGGATTGAAATGTTACTGCTAAAAACTTTGCAACGATTTTTTTTAAAGTGAAAACTTCTTTGGCCCCGTTGTTTTGATAGCAACTTGATGAAACAAAAAAGCGATACTAAAAAAAGACAAACAAATACATCTATAGGATTTAGCCTGCGAGAAAATAAGATAGTAAATCGAATTCCTCTTTGTGCGATGCGTTTTAGCCTCCCCACTCTTGTCTATTTTAGTTTTGTGAAGGTTTCAGTTCTACCGCGTGTGAATTGCTGTTTTTTAAGTGAAACTTCTTTAGCATCGTTGTGATTTGAAACTCGATGAAACGAAATATAGCGACACAAAAAAAGAGACGAACACATACATGTAGGATTAACCTGGGAGACAATGAGATAGTATAATTGATCTCCTCTTTGTGCGATGATTCTTAGCCTACCGGTCTCCTCTTTGTGAGGTGCTTCATACTCCTCACTCTTGCCTACTTTAGTTTTCTGAAGGTTTCACTTCTACCGCCTGTGAATTGCTCTTTTTTGAAGTGAAACTTCGATAGCACCGTTGTGAATTGAAACTCAATGAAACGGAAACGACACTAAAAAGAGACGAACACATCTATAGGATTAAGCCCGCGAGAGAATGAGATAGAATGAAACCTTACCTACGAACAGTATCTGCCAACGAAGAGTCGCGCTAGCCGCAGTGGTTCGCTACGTTTGGTGATTTAGCAGGCGTGCCCGGGTTCATGGGGTGAGGTTTGTCTAGGTCTTGGAGGCGGATAACCAAAACACACTGACCCCCAGATTCCTACCCACCCCTTAAACCCTTTTCCTTCCCAGAACTCTCCTCCCCTTTGTTTCCTTAAAAATCCTCCACACAGCATCCCCAAAGATGAAACAGGCCCTGGGGGAAATTATTTTCTGCTTTGGTTATGAGCTCACTTTTCAAGGCTCCTTTTGGTTGAGATTGTGTGGGTGAAGGTTTCCCTTCTACCGCATGTGACCTGCACTCATTTTTTTTTTGTTTTTTTTATAAACCCATTCAGGCCTCGGGTTGTCTTTTCTTGTAAGCTCCAGACCTTCTGTCAGGATGTCAGAATGACTCCGCTTTGAATTTAAATCCAAATAAATATAATATTTTTGAACGTATCCGAAAACTAAAAAATATTTTGGAAAGATGACGAAAAGCTTTCAAATTTTATCATTACACATGATTTTTTAATGCAAAGATAAAAAAGTTTTTAAAATGGCTCACTTTACTTTTTTTATGACTAAAGTTACTAATAAATAATTAATAACGAATCAAATATTTCACATTTTATAAATCAACTGAAAACTATTTTACTAACCCTTAAAAATAACACATGCTTTATCGCTGGAGATTTTAATATTAATATTAACGAAAAATCTGAAAATATTTTCAAAAATGAGTATCTAAATTGTATGTCCACATGAATGTAACACTAAAAATTATGCTTGTTTTTACTCTTACGGAATACATGGATGTCTTGTTATTTAAAGCGTCTTGATTACGATTTTTTTTTTTTTTTTAATTTATTTTTTATTTATAGAACACATGTAACATATTAGTGACATTTACATAAAGAATATTAGATCGCCATACTAGGCGGCTGCCTGTTTCATGGTGACCAATGGATAAAGGTTACGATGTATGAAGTATGGAGTCTAGTGTGGACATGGATTTAAGTATAAATGACGCTAAAAATTGGAAAAATTATAGTAAAATATTAATTAACGATGTGTTTGTATTAACTGTACTCATTATATACGTGAAACACGTGACTGTTTAAATGTATACATAAAATGTAAACTCTTCTTCCATTCACATCCGCAAATGCTTTTAATGGAAGATCAGTAATACCGTCATATGTACCATTTTTAAGATAAACAAATAAAAAATAATAAAACAAATAACATAAAAAAATAAAAACACACACATTTTATTAGACAAGCGTATTCCAAACGCTAACTGGAATCGTTACCTTACTTTTTTGTAGCCCAGTTTCAAATTGGCGTCTAAAACTTTGGTTTCATGTAAGTACCCCTTAATTTTAATTATTCCATGGTTAACTTATAATTGAATATAAAGCGTGGATTTTTCTCTTCCTTATATTGTTTAGATCATATTTTTCGCTACGGTCATAACAACATTAATATTTATGTTAAAAATTGTAAATGGTAAAATAGACAGTCCTGATTTAACTAAGCTCATTGAATTTCACATACCCACGAGAACCACTTGTTCTAAAATCCTGTTTAAATGCTACAATAACCGGACTGAGTATACGAAACACTCGCTTGTACCTAGATTACATGAAGTTACTAATCGGCTTACATTAAGTTACTAATAACTGATGTGGCAGATCTATTTAACTGCACGGAAGCTAGGTACAAGAAGGCTATACTATCAAATATTTTCAATCAGTATTAACTTTATTTGCACTATAGAATTTTATATGTAGTTGTATCTCTGCTGTCATTTCTTAGTCAAAAGCCACAATTAACTGTTTTACTCTTTATTATTTCTTATTTAACTATGACTTTGTGATAGGTAATCTGTGTTTATGGTATATGTATACCTATATATTAAATAAATAAACATTTCGCCACAACGGTTTGTATGAGACCTATACGAGCTATTCCCAAAAGCGAAAAAATTAGCCAGAGGATTTTATTTTATTTATTTCGACATATAGTTGGAGAGAGGAATCACAGAGGCTGGCAAATAAGTCCTCCGAGCTGTTGAACACAAGAACCAGTAGCAGAATCGGCCGGTTCTCATGTCGTTCACACGCTTTGGAGTATTTGATATCAGTTCCATGACAATTTATCCCCTGACAATTGGCCCCCCGGCTCACGTTTATTTCCATAAGCAGACGGTTTAGGTAAAATACGGTATATCTACTTACACAAAATATATTATTATTTTATTATGCCATGTTTGTAGATAGACGCACAATAAATAGATATAAAAATAAACAATGAAGATACAGATTAGTGATCTTCCATAATTATTACACGAGTAATCATAAAATCGATAAAGGTAACCTCAAATTGGGTATCTCTGAAGCGACAACCACAAAAATCGTCATTAAAAAGTGGATTTCTTCATCGCAAGGATTGACGATTTTTCAAATTGGAGATTGAAGATCGATTTAGGAATATTTTCATCGGATTGAGAATCGACAAAGGAACGCATTAATGGTTGATGTAATGAATAAAAAATTATGGAGGGTGAATTTCCTTTTGAAGTGAAACTTCTTTAGCACCGTTGTGATTTGAAACTTAATGAAGCTAAAAAGAAACAAAAACAAACCATACATCCATAGAAGTTAGCCTGCGAGAAAAAGAGATAGAATGAAACCTTACCGCATTGTTCGCTTTGATTATGACCTCACTTTTTTGTTGACATTGTGTGGGTGTGTAGAGTTTCACTTCCACCGCGTGTTATTTTTTTTTGTTCGATTTTTTACATTAGCTCCACATAGGAGGGCATTAGCAAAATAATTTTTCTCAGAGCCTGTGTCATCCTTAGGGATGCTGTGTGGAGGGTCTTTTTAACAAAGAAAGGCAAGGAAGTTTAGGATAGAAATAGGTATGAGGGGGGGTTAGGAATCTGGGAGTCAGTGTTTCCAGGACGGACGTATGAATCCATCCCTCCCACTGCGGTGCAAGGCGATGTTCTGAGAGAGTGATAAGTATAAAGGTTACCCACAACCAGGCTCTCCAAACCAGGCCCGCCGCAAGACTTAGACAATTCTCACCCTGTGAGCCCGGGCACCCCTGTTAAGTCACCAAACGTAGCAAGCCATTTAGGGTGACCCATGGCAGAGGTGTAAGTTATCCAATGAATGGTTCCCGAGGCAACGGTGATGAATAAATAATCATGTATACTCGTACTTACAGCATTTCGCATTTTTAAACTGGTTGAAAAATCAATTGCAAGCCGTAGACAATCACACAAATTTGACAGGCAATTACTTACGGAATCAATCCCGTATCCACAAAGATACAGAATCGTTTTAGTAGTAAAATTTGCAAAGATTTTTTTACTGCATGGATTTCTATTTAACGCCACTATTTTCAAATCCCATTTCTGGCATTATCTATGGCGTTTTGAAATATCGAGTTACAGCATGACAGTATATGGAATCTGCATTAATACTAAATTCTGATAAAATGAGAACCGAATCATTTGAACTCGAACATTTTTCCTTTTATTTATTTATTGATCAACGCCCTTTTTCAGGGCTTTTACATATTAATGGTAATAAATACAATATTTATTGTACATAACTGAACTGCTTCAGTAACAATATTTTATATTTGTTTAAAGATAAACTGAAGATGTCCACGGACTTGGACCACGGGTGTAATTGTTTCCTTCCATTAGTATTCTGGGTAAAGAGGAATACATATGGTAGTTAGTCCTAGAATTTCTGCACTGTAATAAATCCTGACTTCTTGTATTACGTTGTGGAATCCGGAAGCTTATCAATTCAAGCAATACCGGAGTATCAACAAAATCATGTAAAATTTTATATAGAAATACCAAGTCAATGAAAATTCTTCTGTTTGACAATTTGAGCATATTCATATTATTTAACAGAGTGTTGTAGTTCAACATATTTGCTGGAATCCCCATTTTGAAATTTAGAAAACGTAAGAATTTGTTTTGTATTCTTTCAACAGCTTGTACATGTATGTTATAATGTGGATTCCAGACGGGAGAATTGTACTCAAGTTGACATCTAACATACGCAAAATATAACAGTTTAATACACTGTATTTTGTTAAAATTTCTAGTAAGCCTAGTTATAAATCCCAACATTTTTAAGCCCTTATTACAGATTTCTGTTATGTGGTTAACAAATGAAAGATTTGGTTGGAAAGTGATGCCTAAGGACGGGTTGTTTCAAAAAATTTGATGGATTCATCAAATATTTTAAGTTAATTTTCACGTTCTGCGTAAGTTCTATTCAAGTTCTGTGATGATTTCAGTTTTGTCAATCAACTGGTCTATAATGATGTAATGATAGAACTTGAATAGAACTTACGCAGAACGTGAAAGTTCTGTGATGATTTCAGTTTTGTCAATCAACTGGTCTATAATGATGTAATGATAGAACTTGAATAGAACTTACGCAGAACGTGAAAATTACCTTCAAATATTTGATGAATCCATCAAATTTTTTGAAACAACCCGTCCTTAGTCTTTAATTTGTGTTAGTGTCTCAAGAGCATTATCATCAATGTAGTAATTAAAGATCACTGGATTTTTTATTCGAGAAAATCTTACTATTTGACATTTTGAGATATTTAAATAAAGTCTATTTTCCTTACACCTGGAAAACTTATTTCTCGGAATTCTCTAATTTTTCATCCTCGCGCTGCATTTTCTCCAGTTATAAAATCTCAGTTGTATTGTGTTGTGACATACATGATGTATGTCGTTGGATGAAACAAAAATCGTAAATATATAATTGAAAATACAAAATCTGAGGTTAAATTATTTTGAGACTTCTGTGAATGTGTCTCACTGTTTTACGAAATATAAACCTTTATGAAACCCAAATTTTTTGATTACCAATTTAAAAAAAAAAAATAATGAAACTGGAGATATTTTTAAAAATTATTTTTTCATGAAACATTTTTTTTATATAAATTTTTGTCTAATAAAATATGTGTGTTTAAATTTCTTCATTACCAGTAACTTTATTTAGAAAAAAAGGTAAGGTGTGCCATTTTTACAACTTCTTAAAGTTTGCATTAAAAGAAATTATATTTAAAAATGTACATGGAAATATTTTTATTTTTCATTGTATTTTTAAAATAAATATGGTAAAATTATGTTTTTGTTGTTTTTCATTTACTCACAAATAATTGCCCAAGTTGCCTATAAAATTGTGAAACACTAAATCTTTAATGGCCTATATCTTATAGTTTAAAGCAGAAATAAATAAAGTAGCTTATATCCGTACTAGATATTTGATATATCTTTGGATTACAAAAATAATTTTTCATTTTGGTTGGGCATTCTGATCTCAAATCCAGAATTAAAATTTGTATGAAACGGGCCGAAAAGAGCCGCGCAAACGTTCCACTTAAGCTGTTGGGACTAAAAAAATTTGCAGCTTAACTAACTAGAGAAATATTTAAATTACATATTTGGTACAAGGGTAATTGGCAATTATATATGAATAAATTGCATGCTGCTGTTTGGTGAAAAATCTCCTCAAAGGCGTTGAACAATTAGAGGCAATTAGGCATTTAGATAGGTAATAACACAAACAAAATTGCATTAAATGGTAGATTTTTTTTTTAGTTCTATTTAGGGACTCGAAAACCCAAAATTGTGTAAATAAATACATATGTCATAAGATAATGCTTAGTGGCTTGGCTCGGTTTGAGAGGCGGGTGTGGGTACCGCCGTCCCAGGAACCAACATCTCTGTCGCTGTAGGTGGTTCGCTACGTTTGGTGACTTAGCAGGGGTGCCCAGATTCACGGGAGTGAGGTTTGTCTAGGTATTGGCGGCGAATGCGGTTGCCCACCTATTGCGTGGTGGGCCGGATCGAGAGAATGGGGTTGAAGAAGACCTAACCTATACCTCTCCGACTGTATTCTCTCGGCTTGCACCGCAGTGGGAAGGATTTCATCCGTCATTTCTGGATACACTGACTCTTACCAACCCCTCGTACCTTTTTCCTTTCCAGAACTTCCTTTCCTACCTTTCTCTAAAAAGACTCTCCACCCAGCATCTCCAAATATGACATAGGCCTTGAGAGATTTTTTTATTGTTTGGAGCTAATGTAAAAATATAAAAGTGGCCTATTTGTCCCAGGCGCCGTGAGTTCAATTCTTCGGCAGGCTTATGGAAGCCTGCCGAAGAATTGAACTCATGATGGCCTCCATCACGACAAAAGAAACATTTTCTGCTCACTATGTTAATAGGTAGGTGACCGGACAACTCGGAATGATACCAACTCGGAACCATCTCAGATAAGTCATTTAGAGTGAAAAAAAATATGTACAAAAAATTTTTTAAATATGTTACGTTAGGTTAGGGTTATCGGCTAATTCAAAATGATTTTTTTCATAGCTTTTAATGACTTTTCAAGGAGGTGTTGACTTTATTCTCGGTTGGCATGAAACCGTGGTGGTAGTAGGAGTTTTTAAAATTATTGTCAAATTATTCGTAAACCGGGAATGTTTGCCTTTCTTTAAAAAACAATCAAATAATATTATGATATCGAATATATCTATAGACTGATAGATGGCTAATGACCTACTAACATTATTTACCAAAGTTCATATTGTATCAATGAATACCAATTAATTATTTCAAAAACAACGCTGAAGAAATAACACATATTCTCTAGACAGCGATCGGTAATTGGCGGCACGCGAGCCAGATTTTTTTTTTTACATGAGCTCCACACAGGAGGCCCTGAGGAAAATATTTTCCCTGAGGGCCTATGTTATCTTTGGGGATGCTGTGTGGAGGGTTTTTTTTAAGGAAAGGAGAGTTCTGGGAAGGAAAAGGGTATAAGGGGTGGGTAGGAATCTGGGGTTCAGTGTGTCCTGGTCAACCATCTTCAAGACCTAGACAAACCTCATCCCATGAACCCGGGCACCCCTGCAAAATCACGAAACGTAGCGAACCACTTGGGGTGACCTATGGCAGAGGTGTTGGTTATCCAATAAAGATTCCCGGGGCGGCGGTACCCATTCCCGCCGCTCAGTTGCGATTTTTCTATGAAGAGTAGCAGTGGTTCAATGTTTAGATTGTCTCAGATCGTCGAGTTTCATATATGATCCCATTTTGTAACCCCTGCCACTCCTCTCAAGTACCTCATTTCGGCAGCTTGTACTCTAGAGCGCGTTCGTTTGCTTAGCATCCATATCTGGTGGCCGTAAGTGAGCGTCGGGCGATATACAGTTTTGAATACTGCCATCTTTGTCTCGATACTGAGTTCGGCTTTCATTGTCACTGAGCTGTAAAGAGGACGCAACACACCGCTTGCCGCACCAATTCTTCGATCAATTTCTCCGTCTTGCCGTCCATCGCTGGAGAATTCAACCCCGAGGTATTTGAATCTGTCCACCTGTTTCAGCTGAGTCCCATTAGCGAGTATGTTTTGGTCCCCTTCCTATAACTATCACGTGGAATATAATTTGCATCATAATTTGCGATATGTCAGAGCAGGAAAATATCGATTTCGTTCAGGAGGTTGATACATTATTACTATTTATATGAAGGTTGATAATTGATAAATTATTAATAAATTATATTTTTGTTAAATGAGCTGATATAATTACTGAAAACATAAAGTTGAGTTAATTGAGTTGCCAACCAGTTTTCGGTTTCTCCATGAGCGAAGGCCCTAACTAGTAGAGGGTCGAACCAGCAAAGCCCGAGTGGCAACCCATAACTACGATGCTACCAACCGATCAGTCGGGATATTTCAAAACACGTAATTTTCACATAATTTTTTTTCATTTTGTTTTTTGAAGAGTTTTATTAAATGTTCATTTGTTACTTAAATTTAATTTTTCGGTTTCGATACAACCGTATCATTCACGAGCAGGATTAAAACTAACTTAAAAATTAAATGCTAATCATTTAATAGAGTCAGGCCATAGCTTCAATACAGAAAAAAAAAAACAAAGTTTAAACATTGCAATATAAATTCATATCTGTGCGCTTTAGAAACGCTCGAAATAAACAAAAAAATTAAATCTAAAATGAATTTAGTGAATAAAGTAATAGCGCCTTGCAGATCTCCGTTACTAACCATGTTTCCGTATAATATTGACTCCTCCCACCGCTTTCCCCCTCCCCCAAAATCATCCCTCCCACGACTCCCACCTAATTAATCTTTGGTACTTGCATTTAATTTTTAAGTTAGTTTTAATCCTGCTCGTGAATGATACGGTTGTATCAAAACCGGTCGCGGAAAAATTAAATTTAAGTAGAAATGTGCATTTAATAAAACTCTTCAAAAAACAAAATGTCTAGAAATTGTTACATAGTTAATGCCCAAGAAATACAAATAATTTTTTTTCGCCTGCCGCACTTTCCCGTGCCTTTTGGTTTACTTTTTCATGTAGCTAAGTTTGGGAACCTTTGCGCTATCCGATGCTGCACTGGCTGCGAAGGGTCGCAAGCACACGAATGACGTGGTGGGTCGCGAGGTCTCCCAAAAAAAAAAAATTGTTACGAACCGCCAATAAAACTAATTGCCGATCGCTGCTCCAGACGCTAAGTTGCCATCATTTAAGAATCATAATTATATCCCCGCTTGCCAAATACGCAAATCATTACTTTATTAATTAAATTGCCAAGATATCGGTTTCGATTCATTTCGTTTCAACAACCAATCACAATTAAAATATTCCAAACTTAGCAACTTTATAAAAAATAAGAAGAAACCAATTCTCCAAGTGTATTTTGTAAGTATTTTATTATTTAAAATAAATTTCACATTACAATATTCATTAGCATTATCACGGCCAACATACTAGGCTCATGCCTTATCATATCATAGAATAATCGCAACTTTGCGACTCTTTCAAGGACATAAAGAATCTATTCCTACGCTCAGGATGCAATTTTTAATGTTCTCAATAGTTATTTGGACAGTTAAGAATATTATGAACTAAAAATGCAATTTGCCTATCCTGAAACGGGAATCCTTCCCAGTTGGATAGACAAAGGACCATTTTGTATTGTTTAATTTTGAAATATGTATGTATATAAATAAATAAAATAAATAAATAAATAAATAAAAAAATATAAAAAAAATTACATAAGCAGCATGAAAACATTAGGATTTGTATGAACAATGGGGTATTTCCACAAACCAGGAATACCGCTAAAAACATGTGGAAGATTTAAAGATTATTTTTCTGAACATGATTATCGCATTAAAAATGTTTAATTTTAATATTTTCATTCATAATTATTGATTTCAAAATACGCATAAACGGAACGAAACGAAAACGGCCCATGACTGCTTGTACGCAACATGACGTCACTAGAGTCGCCGTTCCGAGGTTTATCACCGTGTTACTATCAAACATCTAAACATTCTCGACTTGTTCGGGGTTATAGACGGTTTTATTTCATATTTAAGATGATTGTGTTGTTTCTACAGTTTTATATAATATTGTCCAGTTGTAATGACTGACAGTAGTATTTTTAACGGCGTAATCCGACAACTTGCCTAAAATAGACGCTACAATGAGTAACATTAATTTTCTAAGCCCTAAATTTCGGGATTCTAAGACGATATGGTAATGAAAACATTTTATTTACACAAACCCTCATATTATATACGTTATATAATGGTTTCAATATTTTGACAAAATAGAGTTAATTCCGGCCCTTTTAAAATTAAATTGGAACAAAACAGCAAATGTCAGTTCGTTACATAACTTCCCTGTCATAAAATGACATTTAAAACTTTGGCCATTCTAGAAGTAAATTTCCTTATTTTAAGTGAATACCGCACAAAAGTCCCAACTGCTCCCAAACATCTGGAGCCAGTGAGACTATGGCATCCCATTTGGGATATTTTGTGAGGTTGAAGGTAGTGGGGAGGAAAGAAGATGCGGTAGAGGAAGGTGGTGAAGTACCTGGCTATGCAGATCTGGTCACTAACCACGGCTAAAGCCTTTGAAGCAATGTTTCAATTCTGATCTGGACTCTCATGTGCCGCAAATATAGTACATATTATTTTAAACGAATAAATTGTGAAATGCAAAAAAACTTATTCAAAGACCGGTCAGTGGCTGATTTGGCATCGCGTTTGGGTTCCATATCACGACACAAGCAACATTATCCTGTTTCCTATGTGGTGGTAGTAGGAGATTTTCACATAATGTCAGATCATTCGTAACTCAGGAATGTGTACGTCTTGATTTAAAATAAATAAAAAATATATTTTTTAAACGTTTATTATAAAATTTATATTGTGTATTATATACATATTAACGCCGGGATTGCTAGTCGAGAGCCTTACCCCTCGACCACGGAGGCAGTCATTAGTGTGTAGATATCCATCTTACGATTGTATATAATGGTGTTTCCACGTTTAAATTATGAATTTAAATAGTCAAAAACGAAAGGTTTTTTTTTTGTAGTTTAAAATTTAAATCTGAAAAAAAAGGCACGGGGGCTCCATCGAAGCCTCCTTCTTCTTCTTACTGTACTAAGGGCCAATATATACTGCAGATATTACACAACTGCTGACCCTGTACAAATCGCAAGTCCACCTGTTGAATTTGGCAGCCACCTTTGGTCTAGAGTCCCAAAATACTTTAAAATTCAGAAAGCACAAACGGGCGGTCCGTTCGATAGATTTCCCTCTCAAACAAACGGATTGCAATGTTTAGCGCGCAGGTTTCAGATGGGAATGGTGTCCTTGTTCTACCGGTATTTCAATAGAAGATGCTCCGAGGACCTAGCGTCATTGAACCCTTCGGCGCACACATTAAACGCACGCCCATCATTTGTACACGGTCGACATTTTTTGTCGCCTTAGAAAGGGTCGTTTAAACATCTTATTTTGGGTTTTTCTTGTAGTATTTGTAAACATGTGTACCAAACTATATATGTTTTGCAAGTGGGAAAATATAGGATAAATATAAAGATATAATTCGAGCAAACTGGAAGTCAATAAATAACACCAAGTACAACTTACGAACTCACTAGTCACCTAGGGGCGGCGATCGCATGAGAGGCGCCTGTGACGTCACAGAGTGAACGGGGCAAAAACATCGTTTTGGGGGCATTTTCAAAAGGCGTATTTTAAAACGTTATAGAAAGTTAAGTCGTCGTCATAAAAATAAAATAAAAATTCCGTTATCATCGTAATTTTTTGCTTAATTTTTTTCAATAATAAAAAAAAATTGTGGAAATACCCCATTAAAAACTTTGAATCGTCACAAATCATTAAGCTATTGTATATATCCCTTGTTAGAAGCCTAATGAATATAATTCCATAGTCTGGTCGCCCTTCTACAAAATTCATATTCATAATGTTGAAAGAATTCAAAGAAAATCTCTATGTTTCGTAAATTTTAAACATAACATCCCTTTAGAGTTTAGAGCATATAAATTACCCGTTCTTAATGAATATTTTAAATATTCCAACTCTAGAAAACAGACGAAAAATAAACGACCTTATATTTTGTGTTATTTCCTGTATTTTGTCAAAACATGTACTGCACTTTATGTAAAAGCCCTACGGGCGTTTACATAAATAAATTACAATCTAATATTTCTTTGTTTGTCCCTTGTGCGTTCCTAAACCATTCATCCGATTGCGATGAAACTTTGGTGATTTGTTGTACGCATGCCTGTGAATGTTTTTATATTCTGTTGAGCTGTGGCGTAATGAAATTATTTTCTACGCCATAGGGTTAAGACGTAACTTTACTGCGCACGCCCGCGAAGGTTTTTTTTATATACTCTGGTAAGCTCTGGCGTTACGAAATTTGCATATAGTTGTACTGTACGTGGCGCGAGTTGTTTGAAAAAGTGTGTGTATTTCGTATAGTTTAGCGTCAGGAAGGGAAGGAAGGAGAGGAAGGGAATTCGGAAGGAGGGAGGGGAACGAAGGAGGGGGGTTCGCGGGTAGTAGCGTAGTAGTGGGGAAGGGTTCGCGGGACGGGGGGATGCGGGAGGGTGGAAGATGGGGAAGGTTGAAAGGGAATGCTGGATAGGAACGAGGGCGGGAACCAGGAAGAATGCGGAAGGACACCAGAGAGAAACAATTCCTTTCTTTATGAGGCATTGCAACTCATACCGGATGCTCACTATTGTAAATAAGAATTTTATATGGAGACGCAAAAATAAAAAAAATTATATTAAAAAACCCAAAAATTATTTATCGATTGGAATATGACTGGAAATTTGAAATTCTGTAAGGACAACAAATCCAAAAATGAGTTAAATATGTCATTTTACTCCGTTTTTTCTCTTTCTATCTGCGGAGTTTAAATATTTCTAGGAAAATAAGAGCGTATTTTACGACGTGCATTTTAAGAGGATTTTTTTACCATAAAATTAAAAATAATTCAAATACTGTAATTAAGGAAATTATTATATTATAGTTTCGTACACTCACATTTAAATTATATGTTTGAAATCTGGGGAAACACATGTGAAACATTCATAAATGAATTACAAGTAATACAAAACAAGGTAATCAAAAAACTATTTCACTACAAGCCTAGAACATACACAAAAAAGTATTTAAAGAAACAATACTATTAACATTAAGAAAACTATATGAATACAATACACATCTCCTTATATACAAAATAAACAATAAACTCATACATACAAACACAGAATTCATAAAAACATCCCAAGCACACAAACACTTTACACGACAACACGATAACATACATTTAAACACCATCCACACTATGGTAAACAATCCATTGGTTACGAGGGGGGCAACTTATTAATTGCCTCCCAAACGACATTAAAAATTAAAAAGAGGTGGGTAAATTTTAAAAAAAAATTGTTAATTTTTATTCTTGATAAACAGAGTAATGAAATGGAATAGCGATGTATTATGGTGTTTAGTTTGGTTTAATGTTTTAATTATTTCTGGTTAAATGAGTGAAAATGTAATTTTTTTTACTAGAATTAAAAAAAAAAGCTGTTACAACGATTAAATAATAGACATTTTAAAGAAAATAGAAAGAGGAGTAAAACTCTCAAATAATTTAATAAATTCCATTGGTCTATTTTTAGAAAAAACGCGCCACTTGGCGCCACAACCCTTGGGCCATATATTAAAAAAAATACTCTGGCGGGACCTAAGTATGGGAAACTTTTTAAAAACGTTTTCACGTTACAAGTTAACATGGTAAACAGTATATTCAACAGCAGATTGTTTCTACATTCTTTGCTGAATTCCTACATACAATAAATTTCATAAAACCGCTGAGACCATTTAATGCGCAAGTAAATCGCATTGTTTCTTTGTGTTAATGGAAAAAACGCACATTGTTATTAATTTGTTTGAATAATTAACAACAAATTCAAATAAATCAAAAAGCCATTAAAGTCACCTAAGAATTAATTAATACAATGATTGATTGCTTGATCATTCAACTGTGTCATTTTAATGACTGTATCTGATATTCAGCTGAACAATATATTTAAATCTTGATTTAAATGGATACGTACTTAATGTTAGTGAATAATGTTGCTTATAGGTGACGCTGTCTATCCAAGGTTTAATGAATAAGACATCTTCAAACGGGTTCCGCGGGTTTTCGTCCCATGACAAAAAATGCCCCGACAAAATATCCTACGAACAAAACATCCCCCAACAAAAAATCTAATAAAACCTAACCTAACCTAACAAAAAAATGGGACAAAAATAATGCAGACATCCTGTAAAGATAATAAATTATTGTTCAAAAATAGTAAAATGGGACAAAAATAAAACAGACATACTGTAAAGACAATAAATTATTCGCTGGGACGCTAATGTTTGCGCTTTATACCACCAGGCCAAAGGAGACTTGCATGGGAATATGGATTTATCGTACTTTATTGGAACCGAGTACTTGCGAATTAAATAAATATTGTATTACTACATCTTTCTCTCGCAAGCTAAATCCTATCGATGTATGTGTTTGCGATGCACGCTTTTTAGTGTCGATCGTTTTCGTTTCACCGAGTTTCAAATCACCACGGTGCTAAATTTGAAAAAAATAATGTGATGAGATTTTGTACAACCAAAAATAAGCAATGCGGAAATTTCTCATATCGAAAACTTACCATTGTTTTTTGTGTTAAGTTAGCCATTAATAAAAACGCGTCATTTCGGTGCCACGGCGAACAAGCTAGCCATAAATAACAACATTGCATGGAAGATCTTGCGCGAGTTGGTTGCGTTTTAAATAATATTTATGTGTGTATTCTATTTTTGATACTCTGATACTAAAATCCCACAGTTCCTGGCCAGGTGTTGCGTTTTTCAAATGCATTGTTTGTCAAAACGGAATTTGGCGCCATAACAGGTGTACCAATCAACGGATTACAATAACAGTGAGAAAGTAATTACTTATAAATTGTAAGAATATAATGCCTCTATTTCCTTGATAAGATTGTTGTTCGGATATATATGTTTAATTTTATGGTATATTTTAAAGGTTTTTATCGAAAACTTGTGATCGTTTCCCAGCACCAATACAAATCGCCAACAAACTTAATAAAATTTGATGTCGACTAATTTAAACATATTTAGTCGACGTGACACATATTAATTAGCTAGGGGCCAGAGGGGTGATTCCGGTCCTACTTAAGAAAAAAAAATTGTCCTTAAGCTTAAAACGAACGACTTTTTCGTTAAGTAAGGGCGATTCCGATCCTTAAGGATAAGAAATTGTCTTTAACCCCAAAATGAATGACTTTTTCGTTAACTATGGGTGATTGCTAAGTAAGTAACTAAGGATAATGAATTATCCATAATCCAAAAAAGAATTACTTTTTCGTTAATAATGGGCGATTACGGTTCTACTTAAGTATAAGGAATTGTCGTAAACTTTAAAATTAACGACTTTTACCTAGGGTGATTCCGGTTCACCTTAAGTAAAAAAAAAATGTCATTAACATTAAAATTAACGACTTTTTCATTAACTACGATTATGGTTCTACTTAAGGATAAGGAATTATCCTAAATCTTAAAACGAAAGATTTAACTAAGAACTAGTGGCGATATCAGTTCTACTTGATGATAACGGAATTTTCCTTAAAATTAACGACTTTTTCGTTAACTGCGAGTCCAGTTATCTCAGATGATATTCTTTTTGTCTTTCTGGATACCTAGAACGATCCATAAAGAGAATAAATCGACAATTCGATAACTTGTCATCGTTCCCGAGCACGACCGCAGATCGCTAACGTACAAACAAGATTTCATGTCGAATAAATAAAGTCGTTGTGATATGTTTTTTTAGTGACGCTCGGGAACGATTACAGTTTTATCTTTCAAATCGTACATTATCTGTCAGTTTTGATGTTTATATTCTGACATCGATCGTTCTAGTTACCCCGGACATCTTCAATGCATACGTCATCCTCGCTATTATTTATTTATTTATTTATTTATAAATAAACGCCCTTTTTCGGGGCTTTTACATATATAGCATAGAAAAAACATTTTATTGTACATAACTGAACTGCCTCAATAACAATATTTTAAATTTATTCAAAGATAAATTGAAGATGTCCACTGACTTGGTATAATTGTTTCCCTCCATTAGTATTCTGGGCAAAGAGGAATACATATGGTAGTTAGTCCTACCATATGTATTCCTCTTATATCACAATCACAATGGTAGTTAGTCCTACCATATGTATTCCTCTTATATGTATTCCTCTTATATCACAATCTCGATGATTCTTCACGCCTACTGCGATTAGCTGTACGTGTTACCTTTGTTGGCATAGTGCCGGTATTATCTAGCAATCCACCTGTTATCTGCCTGTCTGGGACTCCCACGATAGTAATCAAAAGATTTGCATGGCTTTTTTCGCCTTTTTTAGGCTTTTGTAGGCCAAGTCTGCGTTGGCCATAGGCTCCGATCGTGGGAAACTTTAACAGCTTCTTTTGGGTTGCATGTAATGCACGTAGAATTATAATCGTCTAAGTAAGCAGCTATAGGATTATGCTCTCTGAAAAATTAGTCAATTTTGCGGCAAACATAAATCTTCTTTTTTTAATTAATGAGATTTTTTTAAATGTTAATACTTCACAAGAGTCCCAACTGTTCTCAAATGTCTGGAGTCAGAGAGACTATGGCATCTCCAATTAGGATGTGTTGTGAAAAGGATGGTGGGAAGTATCTGCAGTGGCGTAGCTAGCATGGGTGGCACCCGGGGCGGATAACGTGGTGTCACCCCCCCTCCTCCCCCAAATGTGTAAAATAATTGGACCGTCCTGGGGGAGGGGGGGGGGGGAGATTTAGGAGGAGCCGTAGAGCACCAAAATATAAATAATAGACCGTGTTCATGTGTAAAATATTTTTGTGACTATATCCTTCGTAATTTTTTCTCACGGTCGGGAGTCACCCCCCCATCTACTGAGTACCTGACTATTCAGATCTGGTTATCAAACAAAGCTACAGCCATTTCAATAAATTGTGGTCTTACACCAGGGCGATGCTAAGAGTATATTTCACTCTGGAACGTGCTGCAAATATACTATGTATTATTTCTAATTAAGGAATTGTGAAATAACACAAATTAATCAAATTAGACGTATTTGAGCACGCCCGGATTTGAATACACAACCTCCGGATTGCTAGTCGAGACCTACGAGCCTTACCCCTCAACCACGGAGGCCGTCAATTTAATTTTAAAGATAATAGCCAGGGTTTTTTAAGTATTACATGTGCATTATTATTTAAATATATAAAAAAATTATATGTTGGCTTTTTACGTAATTAAGCTAAATTTTGCATTACGGTAACATTTTGCATTGAAGTACGTATTTACCTTTTCGTAAAACCTTATTTTTCGTGAACACCACACGAGAGTCTAAACATCACCAATTGGGGTATGTTGTGAGGCTGAAAGTAGAGGGAAGGTCAAAGAGATGTGGAAAAGGAAGGTTGAGACATACCTGACTATTAAAATGTGATCATCAAACATGGCTTATGCCATTTAACCCTTAACACCACTCACGGGGGAGTAGAGTCCCCCACCAAGCAGGTTATCGCAAATATGTATTTTTATTTTATTTTAAGCCTTACGCGCTTGTGGCTCCGTATATTCTTAGTATCATCGCCCAAGAGGTCGATTCTAAGAATATCGCCCTGGGCTGACCTGGAACCTAGGACCTAGGACCTAGGACTTTGGACCTAGATCCCTCACGAGTGTCGTTACGTAAGTAAAAATTCTTGATTACATTTTTATGCGTTGGTAACTCGGAAAATGATAGCCTGGATAATGCAAATCTGTGTCAGTACATAGCTCTAATGCATTTTATGGCAAAAACAGATACAAAAAAACACCGCCATCGCGGTCACAAGCTCGAGCGCATAACATTATTGTGCATTTGCTTGGCATAAGAGGTGCTCGATCGAAAAATGAGACTCCGCTTGAAATTCCTATAAATGTAACATGTTCGTTTAAAACTAGTTTTCTTGGATTTATTAAATATCTTTCGATAATTGTAAATAAATAAATCCCAAAAAAGTGCTTATTTCTATTTTTATGAAGCATAAATTCATGGGGAGCTAGGTCCCCCATTAGTGAATTTTTGTAGGCTGAAAATAGCGAGTGTTGCTAAGGGTTAAACCGACGTTTAGATTCGGAATGGTAATCTTTCACCAGGGCGATACTGAGAGTATCTATCACACGCAGTTTCAAAATACATTAAGATGGCACCAGAACCCTTGCACAACGTTAGCACAACATAACTGGAATATTCAGAAATAATAAATTACATGTTTTAAATTCGTTGTTTTGAATTTCAGAGTCAATTAAACATTTAATGAACTGAGGTAATTCAATACAGCTGCCTTGCTTTATACAAGGAGCTAAGTTACTGAGGAAATCGCTATTACCAAGAACTTTTTTCATGCCACATTGGAGGTTATCCACCACTTACCCGCCCTGGTATAAGTAGCAGATGTTACTCCTTCAAGGCTCTCGCAAGATTCAAATTTTTTGTTAAACGAAGCTACATTTATTTATTTTGAACGAATCTAGACCTCCAGTGTCCCTGCATTCGTTGTTAGTAAGCAGTATGCAAGTGCTTAACAGGAAAAACAAAATGCAAAAAAAGGTTAGTAAGGCAAATGTGGGCAAAATAAAAACTCATTAATGAGGCTCCATGAGGCGACATTGCATCGTGTAAAAAACCTGTAATCACCTGTATAAATTATCTATTTAGAGAGAACATACGATAAACAATTAAGTCTCAAATCAAATGCAAATGTAAATGTAAATTGCATTCAGCCTGATATAAACCACACTCAGCATCCGTGTCCCTTAGCCAATCACCCAGTGAAGCCTCAAAGAAAGTAAGTTGAATAATAGAGATACCAGAAGACTTAAAGAAAAAAAATCAGCGTTGAGCAGTCGAAGGCGGGACAAAGGAAAGTTCAGGCCATTTAAGCAAGCTTCAAGCCTTCACATATTATTGGGGGTGGCGCAAATAAATTTGAGATAGATCTGCAAGAAAAACATGTGTAACTAAGCATAAAGAAGGGACGAGGTCCAGCACTCCCCCATATGGGGATAAATAAAAAATAAAATAAAAAGTTTGAGTTCAGTTCATCGAATAAACAATGAAAAACAGTTAAAAATAGGCAAAACAGAAATAACATGACATAAATATAAATAAAATACTTCATAATATACAACAATCACAATAGACACAAAAATAAAATAACACAAAACAAATAAACACAAATTTACAATAAACATATAAAACATAATAAATAATCCAAGCAACAAAAGTAAAGCAATCATAAATAGTGTCCGAGGATCTAGAAGCAAAATACGCCTGTTACTTAACTTTACTGCTAATCTTCGACTCTAAGAACAGGCCATCTCTCAACCCAGACTTTCGTGAATTTCCTCAGACACTCTAAGTTCACCTTATTTGAAACGAGATTTGTGTTCCAAACAGGTCTCGTAATAACCTGCAAACTATCAAAATCTCACAGTGCCACAAAATGTGCTCGGCTGTTTAGTCTGTACCAATTGTACCCGCCTCTTCAATTGTATACACACAACAGCCATTATCTTTCAAATATTCTAATATCCGTACTAATAACAATTCTCTTAAAACATTATTTAGTAATGTTAGGTCTTTGTTCGACCTGATTAACATAATTAATTGTTTGTTAATTACATATTTTTCCCAAATTATATAAGCACTGCGTCGAAGAAGCCGCTTTGAATTAAGAAATGGGAGTTTTGAAATTATTTTGATAGCTCAATGATAACCTAATGTAATGATACCCATAAATTTCAGCCATCGAGGAGTCGGAAGGTAATGGTTAGACGCTAACTTAAATGTAGGAAAAGAAAACCCTTTTTTTAAATTAATTTTTTTGTTTAGACAGTCTGAAAGGAAGCGACAAGTAACGAGGATTTTGTAAGCTACCGCTCAGCGAGGTCGTCAAAGTTGTCGGCCAGTGAGTTTTACTCACCTAGCTCTCGGTGTTACTACTTTTCAAGATAAATAATTAATTCAAGTCTGATTAGTTTTAGAAGAAAAACAATTATAATTTATGTTTGTTATTTTTAAAATTTTAGAAGATGTTATTTTTGTGATTTTATTTAGTTTTATATTAAAACGGACAATTAAGTGCCATAAGTTGAATTCTCTAAGAAAATTTTTGATTCTAATTAAAATGATTAAACTTCTAATTATAACACTTGAATACCTAGTTTCTAATAACGGAAACTTAGAAAATAGATTAAATACGTTTACCATCGTATTAAAAACAGTTATTAGTCGAGAATTTAAAAAAAACGATCCAAGTAAGAATTTCGGATGTAAATTACCCAATCTAACGTTCGCTGGATTAAATTGAGGTACCGTCCTCGATGAGACAAGGCTCATGTCATCTTTGACGTCTAAACGATAACGATTTTTAGTTTTAATTGACACCAGAACCAACATCCGGACTCACACAGACAAGTAGTTTCAGAAGAGACGTAGGTTTGTCCCAAAGAACACCAAATCTCGCCAAGTCTCTTTGTACAAAATTCAGCTCGCAATATTTCCTTGGATCTTGTGTCAATGAGACCATCTTTAACAAGATCTATCCTACGCCGCCGTTCAGGTCAAACTTGTCAACCAAATGATATTATTTTAAACCTATAAATAATGTCATTTGGTGCATTCGACTCTCCCTTGACATGTCAAACCTTGACGATCTAGTTCACTAGTCCGTGCGAACTTCCTCCGGACGCCCTCGACTCCTTTCACCTTATGCACATCTGCACCATTAATCTCTCCAACTATCAATTACGTACTTATTGGATTACCACTCGAACACAATAAATCAATTTTTATGCTGAATCGATTACCTGTTCATAGAATTCATTTAGAATGGTCCAGAAGTTAAGCCTTGAGGTAAGCCCGTTGGAATAGCCATTATTTCTTCTAATAATTGTGTAAAAGGTAAAACAGTTTTACCAAATTCTAGTTCATAACCTTTTATGTCTCGATTCTTTGTTGTTTTAATAGCGCATCTGAAGGTTAACACTAGATAGTTGCTTAGTATCGTTTATTTGCTTTGTTTTTGTTTAAAATACAGTATATCAAATTTAACATTTTCAAAGTGTTTCATTTACAAACGCATTTACATAATTTTATGACAAAAAAGTGAATTTACCCTTAAATTTACCACTTAGTGTCGAAAATGTTCCCATTTCTTCTATGGCAATCTAACATAACCTAATCTAACCAAAACTAATCTGGTTAGCCTTCCAAATCCTTCAAATCTGCAGGTCTTACTTGTACTAGGTGGCTAATTTTGACTATGGTTAAAAAAAAAAATTTACTCTGAAATTTTAGTCCTTATTTGGATATCCTTATTCGAGTTTTTTTCAATATTATAGTACCTACTTATCTGCCTGAAGATAATTTCAAAAAGGAATTATCACTAAGATGGCGACATCTCTTTGGACAAATGGGATATTTTCTCAAGCTATGAATTCCGTTAAAAATGTGAGGAAGATTTACACTTTATTTTTCTGATTCCGACCTAAATATGTGTAATTTTAATTTTTTCATTCCTAATTATTGATTTGAAAAACAGCACATTCCGAAATGCTTCCAACTGGTTACAACGTGATTATGACATAGATACCGCTACTGACTGGTAAGACGACCGTCACCACCGTTGCCCGGCGTGACGTCAACGCCGCCGATTTCACGAATAAAAACGATCATGTCTTTTTGGCGGCAAATAGAAAATGACACATTTTAAATCGTTACAGAAAATTTATTCGTTAAAATTAAAATAAATTAAAAATACCTTCAATACAGCATTTTTTTTCTTAATTTTTTCGAGAATAAACAAACAGTGAATTCATTGTATAATAATTTGTTATTTAAAATTTTAATAACGTTTCTAAAATAAGTGGTTCATAATTAAGTAGACAGTTATTTAAGTTATTATTTATTATTTTAACTTTATGAGTAAAACCTCAAACTGTAATATTTAATTAAATGAAGACATTATGAGCGAAACTCAATCGAAAATCTGGAAACAGAAAAATCAGAAAAAGATATTGGCACCTCTGGGACTCGAACCCAGGACCTCCCTACTTTCCGGGTTGGGCGCTCTTATCCACTGAGCTAAGGTGTCGATATCCAATTCGGTCACTTTTAACTGTACCATACTTCGACTAAGAACCACCCATATTATCTTCATTTTTCTTAACGCATATTTTTATTGGCTGCCATCTTTATGAATGATTGCAAGATTCAACTCGAACTAAATGCTATCTAGATGGTGTCTGGAAAAATTATTATCCATTTTATTTAATGTGCGACATCTATTGACTCTTCTGCAAGTCTGGGATGAATATTATTATTTATTATTTTAACTTTATGAGTAAAACCTCAAACTGTAATATTTAATTAAATGAAGACATTATGAGCGAAACTCAATCGAAAATCTGGAACAGAAAAATCAGAAAAAGATATTGGCACCTCTGGGACTCGAACCCAGGACCTCCCTACTTTCCGGGTTGGGCGCTCTTATCCACTGAGCTAAGGTGTCGATATCCAATTCGGTCACTTTTAACTGTACCATACTTCGACTAAGAACCACCCATATTATCTTCATTTTTCTTAACGCATATTTTTATTGGATGCCATCTTTATGAATGATTGCAAGATTCAACTCGAACTAAATGCAATCTAGATGGTGTCTGGATAAATTATTATCCATTTTATTTAATGTGCGACATCTATTGACTCTTCTGCAAGTCTGGGATGAATATTATTATTTATTATTTTAACTTTATGAGTAAAACCTCAAACTGTAATATTTAATTAAATGAAGACATTATGAGCGAAACTCAATCGAAAATCTGGAAACAGAAAAATCAGAAAAAGATATTGGCACCTCTGGGACTCGAACCCAGGACCTCCCTACTTTCCGGGTTGGGCGCTCTTATCCGCTGAGCTAAGGTGTCGATAACCAATTCGGTCACTTTTAACTGTACCATACTCCGACTAAGAACCAATTCGGTCACTTTTAACTGTACCATACTTCGACTAAGAATCAGTGGATAAGAGCGCCCAACCCGGAAAGTAGGGAGGTCCTGGGTTCGAGTCCCAGAGGTGCCAATATCTTTTTCTGATTTTTCTGTTTCCAGATTTTCGATTGAGTTTCGCTCATAATGTCTTCATTTAATTAGTTATTTAAGTACCTTGTTAGCGTCAGCGTGCGTGCTGATGCTATCGGCAGGGTTGGAGAAAGCTCCCACATATTTAATACAAATTAGTTGCTGTATCTGCCCCAAATAAAAACTAGCTCAGGTTCGGTGCAAGCAGGGTTTCTTTTAACCTCAAGGCTAGTGCTTGTGGTTCGGAACTTCACGCTTCTCCATCCCCCCAGGGCCTCTCTCGACAAGCAAAACACGGTAGGTTATCACATAAATAGTTTATTCAATTCTAGGAGACACAATAATACATAAGAGGAACGATCCTAGCTGAAAGTTAGTTTGAACGTCAGTCTCTGCTCTCTACCGCGTGGTTAGGGCTTCAAAACATTTAATTGCACACAAAGGGTAACATGGTAATTGACTCACGTTTGGTTTATGGGCCAACAGCGGCTTTACGCGCTTGTTCTCCCGGTCTCAGCAGCGTCCATGCGGACACCGGAAGTGCACAACCGGCGAAACTGAACTTGTCGCACATGTTCGCGCGGGACGTGGGCCCGGGAAGCTCGCTTGCTGAAGACTGGCCGCTTGCCGCTCGAGATGGTCTAGCGACAGCTCGGTTTGTCGCTCGCGGGAGGGGGTAGTGCGCGCGCCTCTATATTGGCGGTCTATTTGTAACGTAACAACCTACTTACAAATCTTTTAATTTAAGAGGGAAAGTATGCGCGGCCCATTTCGGCCAGTTTCATACAAATCTTAAATTTGAATTTAAGATCAAAATACCGAACCAAACTGTTTTGTAATCAAAAGGTTTATCAAATATCTAGAACAGATATGGGCTACTTTATTTATTTTTGCTTTAAAATATAAGATATAGGCCATTAAAGATTTTGGTGTTTCATGATTTTAGATGCAATTTTTACAATTATTTGTCCGTAAATGAAAGACATTAAAAAAATATTTTTATAATGAAATATAAAATAAAAAATAAAAATTAAGAACTTTAAAACTTTAATGGCCTATATCTTATAATTTAAAGCAAAAATAAATAAAGTAGCTCACACCCGTACTAGATATTTGATATACCTTTTGATTACAAAAATAATTTTTCAGTTTGGTTGGGTATTTTGATCTCAAATCCAAATTTAAGATTTGTATGAAACGGGCCGAAAAGAGCCGGCCAAACGTTCCACTTAACAATTACTTACCTAAGAGAAAATCTTTCTTCAATATACTTAAGACTACTTTAAAAAAATCAAGTAGGAACCTTTATGTCGCCCTGCAAATTTAATTATTGTAATTTACTTTAAATTGTTAATTAGCGAAGTTTCACACCAAAGATTTTTCTTTAATTTTCCGATTACCGATTCCAATGAGCATAATAAAAAAGCAACGAGGGCGACAATACTTTAAACTTAAACCATAAATACCTAAAGTATTTTTTCAAATGCTTTTTAACAATTTCGATATTATTCTAGAATACTAATTCGACTCCCATAAGCGTATTGAAGAGTGTAAAAATCTGTACATTTTACTATGTAATCCAAGCATAGATAATATGTTATGTAAATGAACACATCCATGACAAAAATGAATGCATTTTTCACGCTATTAGTCAAGCTTTCAAGTGCATTTGTTTGGAAATATGCAATGCTTTCTCCACTCCAAAATAAAGGAATTCAACTTAGCATTTTCTTTATTTGTTTTATATTTGAATACCGCACAAGAGTTCAAACTTCTCGGAGCCAATCCTACATTCGACAGCATCCTGAATTCAAATCCTGTGAATCCTATGAATCCTATTTTCCGAAGGTCGCGACATCGAATCTGGTTTTATTTAATAATTAAATCATTTAAAATAATATAAAGTATACTTGCGCCACGTTGCTTGAAATGGCTTTAGCCGAGTTTGGTGACTAGATCTGAATAGCCAAGTACCTCCCCACCTTCCTCTTCCCCATCTCCTTCCCTCCCCACTACCTTCAGCCTCACAACATACCCGTGTTGTGCGGTGTTCATTTAAAATATTAAAAAATGTAGGATTATGTATGTAGTTTCAACATACTTCAAAAGATGTCATTAATATAGATAGTTAGTTTTAGTCTCAACAGAAGTCAGTAAAATATCTTAGAAGAGGGGCGACTATCGTCGTTCGTGTCTAATACACGAACGGTTACGGAAATAATCGATGATACACGATTGACAGCTGGGCTCCCACTGAGTGTCGATTTCTCTAGTTTCTGAATTACGTAGAGCATCCAAGAGGACGGATGTCTGCCAGATTCTTCCCCACCTTCCTCTTCACCATCTCCTTCCCTTCCCTACTACCTTCAGCCTCACAACACACCCCAATTGGAGATGCAATAGCCTCACTAACTCCAGACGGGAGCAGTTGTGACTCTTGCGCGACATAAAAATGTCTTTATTTTTATTACTATTTTTTATTCTTATCTTTCTTGGTAAATAAAACAATAATAATATAAAAAAATTTGAAAAAAAACAATAAAAAATAAAAAATTAAAAAACATTAAATTACAGTTCCGGAGGCGGGTAAGGGTTCCGCCTCCCGGGGAATTATTTATTGGATAACTAATACCACTTTCTTCAAGCGGTCCGATACGTTTGGTGACTTATCAGGGTTGCCCGGGTTCATGGGTTGAGGTTCGTCTATACATGTCTTGGCGGCCGAGGCGTTGCCCACCTACTGCGTGGCGGGCCGGATCGGGAGAGACTGGTTGAGGGATAACCTCTCCAGCAGAAGTCTCTGGACCCATCGCCTTGCACCGCAGTCGGAGGGACGTATTCATACGTCGTTCACTCCTGGACACATTGGTCTACTCATCATGCCTTTTTCCTTCACACAACTTCCTTTCCCTAAAAAGACCCTCAACGCAGCATCTTCAAAGATGACAGGGATTCAGAGCCTGCTGCGCGGAGCTAATATAAAAAAATTACAATGTGAAGAAATTTTCGCGACGTTACCACCAAAGCCCTGACGTATTGCGTCATTACCTCACATGTTAAAATAAACCATGGCTTCTCGCAATGGCCACAAGAAAACTGTTATGAAATTACTTTCATTGGGAGCCAAAACTACTATTAACGATAATGCAGGAAATTCTCCTTTGCTCTATGCAGTAATGAACAATTACTTAGATGTGGTTAAAATCTTTTTGGGTAAAGATTCTACTGTGCACGATACTATTAGCGGGGGGTTTACTTGTCTTCACGCAGCTGCAGAATCCGGGCATGTAGAAATTGTACAGTACTTGCTGCTACATGAAGCTGATATCAATGCTAAGACTAGACTAGGTGTCTTACCATTGCATCTGGCAGCATTAAATGGTCACCAACAGGTTGTGAATGCTCTACTAGAGAAGGGGGCTCATGTGAACATCAGGCAGTTTAAGGGTCTATCCCCATTAGATATGGCAGTAGAAAACAACCACAAAGATATAGTTAAGATTCTCTTGGAAAGAGGTGCTTTTGTAAATAATGGAGACGTGCCATACAATAACACCCCTTTCCACACAGCTGCTTCTAATGGCAATGCATTCATCGTAGGTCTACTGTTGCAACACAAAGCCAATGTCAATGCTAGAAGAAATGATGGCCTCACCCCACTTCACTTTGCGGCGGAAGGTGGACATGCAGATATAGTCGACCTCTTGTTACAGAATGGCGCTCTGGCTGATAGTAGAGATGTCACCGGATCAACGGCATTACACATTGCTGCTCTGCATGGCCATACTTCTGTTGTAGAGACTTTAATTCAAGGGGGGATCGATATTCACACCCAAATTACAAGTCTAGCGACGCCACTACACACAGCTTCATTTAGAGGTCACCAGCAAGTGGTTGATATATTGATAGCTGCAGGAGTCAATGTACATTCTGAAGATATAGAAGGTAATACAGCTCTGCATTTTAGTGCTGGAAATGGTTATGAAGCAATTTCAGAGGCTTTATTGAGAAAAGGGGCTCAAGTAGATAGTAAAAATAATAGTAATTTTACACCATTGCATATAAAACTTGCAATGAGAAAACTATTCAAATGTTGCTAAAGTATGGAGCCGATGTTAGTGAGAAAGAACGGCTTGGTAGTACAGCTTTGCACCTTGCGTCGTTTGATGGAAACAGTTCAGTGGTAGAAGCATTGCTCCAGGGAAAGGCGGAAGTTGATGCCCAGTCCAAAGGTGGTTTTACTGCGTTGCATCTTGCTGTCAGTGGGAATCACAAGGGAGCTGTCGAGATCTTGTTGAAGTATGGAGCTAATGTTAACCACTTGGATTCTAAAGGTTCTTCTGTGTTATGCCGCGCAGCAGAGAACAACAATATAGTACTGTTAGACATATTGATTGCCAAAGGAGCGGATGTTAATGTTGGCGGAGGTAAATTTCTGTTAACTGCAATCAAAGCAGGGCACAGACTTGTAGTTGAAGCATTGTTGAAGAATAAAGATGTTGACATCAATATTACAGATCAAGATGGATCAAACCTCTTATACACGGCTGCTTTAAGTGGTGACGCATTAATAGCCAAGGCGCTGATGAAGAGAGGTATTAAGGTTTCAGATTGCATACAAGACCCTTCGCCGTTATTGATTGCAATATCATTGGGACATACGGAGTTCCTCGAAGTCATGCTAGAAAATGAAGCCGATGTTAATCCCAAAGATCCTAATTTTTCGCCACTGTATCATGCAGTCCACTTGAATAAGCCAGTAGAAAGGTTGCTCCACTGGGGAGCAAACTGTAACATCAGAGATTCAAAGAATAGAACTCCATTAGAGCTGGCAATTGCTAAATCCCAAATAACAAATAGCTTAATACTGCTACAACATGTAGGATCTAGAATTAATGAGAGAGGCACCGATAACTGGACGTTACTTCATATCGCAGCTCAAGCGGGTAATCTTGAAATAACAAAACTCTTGGTAGACCGAGGAGCCGACATAAATGCTAGAAATAGACCTGGTTCTAAGCCAATCCATATAGCCGCTAGATTTGGCCATCACAGCATCTTGGCCTTTTTTCTGGAACTTGGGATGAGTATTGATGATCTGGGATCCACTGGCTGGACCCTGATGCATTGCGCTGCGGTAAGAGGACAACTAGCTGTGGCTCAATTCTTGATGAACAAGAATATCGATATTAATTCCACTGATTTAAAAGGCTCCATGCCTATTCACTATTCTGCCGAATTGGGACACACAGAGATGGTCGAGTTGTTATTACATAACGGTGCAGTGTATGATGCCACAGACTACTTTGGAAGAACCCCATCAGATTTGACTAAATGTAGAGATATTAAAGATAAATTAGAGTCAATTAGAAAACTATTTAACGCCGTCAAAAAAAATGATGTGTTGGTGGTAGGCATTTTGGTTAAAGACTTGGAAAAATATATAGATGCGAAGAGTTCTGACAATGCAACACTTTTACACATCGCTGGAAAGGCTTTCAAGAGGTGTGTGACATTCTGTTAAAAAGCAAAGCCAATCCCAACGCTATTGGGAAGGGTGGCAATTCTCCTCTGCATTACGCATCCAAATACTCTCATCCAGGAATAGTTCAATCCTTGTTGAAAAGTGGCGCAGCACACAACCTCAAGGCTGACAATTTCAAGACTCCTTTCGATTTTGCTACACAAAATGATATTGTATCCTTACTGCAAATAATTGCACTTGGTTTCAGGAGAGTACGAATCCACGATGTTAAGATAATCAAAGAAATAACCAAAATAAAGGATGAAGAAATTATAAAGGCGGTGATGAAGGCTCGCGATGCTGATGGCAATACACTTGTGGTTGTTGCTATGAAATGTGATTTAGACAAATTAAAGCAGGTTTTACAGGCCAATGCTCCTAAAATTTTGTCATCGGTGGACTCATTGTTAATGTTTGAAAGGTTCACAGAAGCTATAAATATTTTAAAAGAGCTGCTTAATGAGAGAATCGAAATATTGGGACAGGATAATCCAGGAACACTGGACATACAATATAAAATAGCGATGGCATTGTACAAACAGTGTAAATATTTTGAAGCCATGCCCATCTTGGAAGATATCTGTCGGAAGAGAGTAGAAACATTTGGTCCTCACCACCCAGTTTCCCTGGAGACCAGGAGTGCCATGGCTTTACTATTACACCGACTAGGACGAAACACAGAGGCCTGGGACATATTAAAGGAAGTTATGCCGAAGCAACAAGAAGTGCTGGAAGAGGGGCATAAGCAACTAATGTGCACTAAAACCACTGCAGGGCTTGTGCTTTATAACCTGAATAAGCTCGAAGATGCCTTGCGCTTGAACATGCAAGTTTACAAAAGACATAAAACTCTCTTAGGTGCTCATCACCCTCTCACACTGTGTCTTCAAAATAATATTGCCTTGGTGTTGAATGCTCAAGGCAAGCACAATGAAGCTTTTGCCATATATCAAACCGTTTACCAAACTAGAAAAATGATTCTAGGACTGAATCACTCCGATACAATCAGAGTCAGTTTTAACATGGCAACTGTTCTTGTATGCCAAGACAAACTTGATGAAGCTTTGGTAGTCCTTCAGGAAACATTAGCTATTCAGAAAAATGTGTTGGGACTCGATCACAGTGACACAATTTATACTCAAAACCTTATTAAGGACATATATACACGTCAGAAAAATGTACACGATGCCCTGAAGGTTTACAAGGAGGGGTTGAAGGCAAAGAATGCCACTTTGGGCCCCAACCACCCACTTTCTGCAAATCTGGATAAATTTCTAGATAATGTGGATAAACAATTAAAATCAATATTTGATATTGATGCCGGCTATGTTCCTCCTTGTGATATTAATTTGCTAAAAGCAGTCAGTGTAGGGGACATGAGTGAGGTTGGTAGTTTGATAGAGAATGGATCGGATGTGAACACTGCGGATAGTGAGGGCAGAACGGCGCTGCACTTTGCCACCACTGTGGAGGTTGTAGAGCTGTTGCTGGATAGCGGAGCTGACGCTACTGCCACGTCGCAGAAAGGGAACACTCCCCTGCACCTCGCCACGTCTCGAGCTTGCTTACAAACGGTCCGTCTCTTGTTGCAGAAGGTAAAGAAGATCAAACCCAACGCCTACCGTGACTTTATCAACGCTAAAACTGTAGTGGGTGGTTCCACAGCGCTGCATGTTGCCGCTAAGAACGGTGCAACTGATATTGTGAGTTGCCTGTTGGAGCACGGTGCGTGCTACAACAGCCGAGACAGAAGCCTCAATCGCACGCCGCTGCAATGTTCTTCTAGTCACTCTGTCACCCGACTGTTGCGTTTAGCCGAGGAAATGTTTGAGATGGCGAGGCGGGGCGGCACTGTGCTTCCTCAGGGAGATGAGAGACATTTGGCGGCGATGGTGAACTCGAGAGATACAGAGCACAGAACTCCTCTCCAACTAGCTTTGATACATAGCCACACAGTCACTGCCAGAATTCTTGCTGGGCTTTTAAAAACACTGGATTAATCTATTGCAGCACTGTGCATGTTTTTTATACTAAGTATTGTGTAAATATTATTTGACAATTCCTAAAAGGTCACAGCATTTATAATAATTTAGTACCCACTGAAGTGTTTTTGGCCACATGTTGGCCAAACACCTGGGCGCGTCTAACCAATTTAATATTAACCATACACATATGAATATTACTACACGAGAACAGACAGGTGAGGGGTACAAACCAACTACAGCGGGATGCGAAGGGGGGAAGATGACTGTGATGATATGTGATTCGTCAATAAATCAATCTGACAGTATGTAGGCATCTCACATTATAATATCACCATTTAGTTCTCAAAAGTAAAATCTGCTTTTTAAAGAATAGACCTTTTATATCGGAGCGCGAATCGAACATTATGAACAAATTTGCGAAGTCCAAATACGGCAAAGTAAAGTTCACCTGTTTTCAGAGTCGAATATTTTGTTGCCGTATTCAGTTAAAACACTTTTACAAATGTTTCATAATTTACTTACCCCAGTAAACAGCGACGAGCACATTTGAGAAACGCCTACATTCGTTATGGTAAATGTGTTACTAAAACGGATCATGTTATATGATCTGAATAAGCTTAAAATAAAGTAAAAATGAGCTTCCCCATATTAACAAAATAGTTAATTGTGCCAATTATGAACTTTTTTCTTACAAAGCATTGATCATGTGTTGAATTAAAATTTATATCTGTTATTGGGCACAGGAAACACACAGATGTCATAATATTTGATATTCCTTCAACAAATGTGTGTATTTTATATAGTTTAGCGGCAAGGAGAGGGAGGGGTATGTGGGAAGGGGTAAGGCAGGGGGAACGGAGGCGGGAATGGAGAGCCATGAAAAAGGAGAAGGGAGAAAATTCCTCTCTTTGAATGGCATTGCAACGCATGCCGGGTACTCGCTAGTTATAAATATGATGCATTGATTCCCTGGATGGTAATTAATTGTAATTTGTTATAATATTTTTTTAATTTATTGTTAATTTCTACAAGTACATGCTCCTAAGTTAAAATCATTATTTTCATTCTTTTCAACACTATTTTATATTTTACTTATGTAAACACTATTTATATTTTAGTTATTAAATGTTCTTTTCATTTTTATAACCTGGGACCAAAATTATATAACAAAATCCCTTCACAACTAAAACTGTGTGAAGTGTCGTCCTTCGGTCCAAAAATAACGAAATGGTTACTAGATTTAGGCAGGACGAAGTCAGAAATATTATTAAAAAATGTTGTCTGATAATTATATATTACGAGCGCCTTAAATATCTCTTTTGTTTCCCAAATGTTTATTTTCTTTTCCTTTACTGTTTTTATTTTCTTTTCCTTTGCTGTTTTTCTTGTAAACTTGCTTCGAAAACACATTTTGTTGTATATACGATGCTTAACTGATTCTAGAACCTAGTACTCTACTGTATCATATATTATAATTATGTAAATGGAATTTGTTACTCTACTGTATCATATATTATAATTATGTAAATGGAATTTGTTACTCTACTGTATCATATATTATAATTACGTAAATGAATACTACATATATTAATCATCATGTACCTAATATAAACGAAACCTATCAATTTGATTGTCCTAGAACGGGAGTCCTTCCTAGTTGGACAGTCAAAAGCTTCCTTGTACTGTCAATGTATTTTTATAACAAATAAATTAACCTACCACTAATCTATGACTATGTAAATAATCCCACAAAAACCAATACATGAATATGGTAATGTTTATAAAATGTATATCTATGTTTTAAATGAAATAAATAAATATAATTATGTAAATATATTACTTGTGTCTTGTTATTTTGTCCTGTTTTTTTTTTATTATTTATTATTTGATACTAGCTAAAGTCCCTGGCCTTACCTCGGCTTTACGCAGAGTTTTTTTAAATCAGATGTAGACAGCCTTTTAGGCCCTGGAATATTTGTCGATTTTAAGGATATCGTGCTCTCGATGACGCCACAAAAAAACCAAGTTGGAATGACGATAAACATCTCTTAAATAAAGCAACAATGGAACCTTACATTATAGCTTAAAGTTTAATTTAGATCGTGCAGTACCAAAGGTTATAGTGATGGACTGTTATATAATAAATTGTTCAACATTCAATTCTTAAAATTTATATTAACTGCACCTTTGACAATGTTTCCATCCCAATCCTTAAAAATAACTTTTAGGCCTTGGCCTACCCCCCAAGTTGGTCCAATCTATTCTACCATATGTTACTCTTCAAAGTAGATCTATTTAAAAGGCTTTACCCCAAGGCGAGGTATTACCCCCCTTAATGTATAATATATATATACGTACGATATGCATAACACCATTCCCCCTCAAGTAAAAGTTTTTTTTTTCGTGAGCTCCACACAGGAGGCACCGAGGAAAATAATTTCCCTCAGGGCCTACGTCATCTTTGGGGATGCTGTGTGAAGGTTTTTTAAGGAAAAGGAGGAGATGAGAACTCTAGGAAGGAAAAGGGTTTAAGGAATCTGGGGTTCAGTGTGTCCTGGTCATCCACCTAGACAAACGTCACCCCATGAATCCCGCCACTCCTAAATCACCAAATGTAGCGAACCACTTGGGGTGACCTATGGCAGAGGTGTTATCCAATAAAGGTTCCCGGGACGGCGGTACCCATTCCCGCCTCCCAAATTGAAAAGTTATTTTAAATTACACGTTGTTTGTCAGTGTATTATGACTTGCCACAGGGTTGTAGGCGGGTATAGAGGTGGGTACCGCCGACCCGCGATCCATTTATTGGATAACCAACATCCCTGAAACATGTCCCACAAGTGGTTCGTTAAGTTTGATGATTTAGCAGGGATGCCCGGGTTCATGGGTGAGGCTAATGCGTTTGCCCGTCAACTGCGTGGTGAACCGGATCGGGAGAGACTGGTTGAAGACCTAACCTAGACCTCTCCAGCCGGACTCTCTTGACCCAACGCCTTGCACCGGAGTTTGAGGGATTGATCCATACGTCCGTCATTCCTGGACACATCGATCCCCAGATTCCTACGCACCCCATATACTTTTTATTTCCCAGAACTTCCGATCTTTCTTTTTCTAAAAATACCCTCCACACAGCATCCTCAAAGAAGACATAGGTCATGAGGGGAATTATTTTCTTCAGAGTCCCCTGTATTTTTTTTATATGAATACCCAACAAGAGTCCCAACTGCTCCCGTCTGGAACCCCAATCGGGGTATGTTGTGAGGCTGAAGGTAGTGGGGAGGGGAAGGAGATAGGGATGAGGAAGATGGGGAAGTAACTGGCTATTCAGATCTGGTCACTAAAAACGGCGTGCCGCAAATATACTCTATATTATTTTTAATGAATAAATTGTGAAATAACACAAATTAATCAAATAAAATTTACTTGCGACTTGCCGGGATTTGTTCGGATTGCGAGTCAAGAGCCTTACCGCTGGACTACGCTGGCCGTATGGAGATAATGGTAACCCCTCAAGTTGATTTGTTCAGTTTTCGGAAAAACTCATATAGGTCTCATAGAAATCGTTGTATCTTCCTTACTATCATGGTTGGAAATATAATATAAACGGTTTTATAAAGAGAAAACACTAAAAGGCTAACACTATAATATAAACGGTTTTATAAAGAGAAAACGCTTTATATTCAAATCTAAAAGTTAACCACAAAAGAAGTAAAATGTACACTTTTATAGCTCCAAAGTTTCGGGTCGCAATTTGAATAAAAAATTATGAAACTTTGGTATTTTTTATTCATTATTTTTACATGGAACGACTAAAAAAGGTAAGTGACAATAACGTTTATAACATTTAAGATGAAGCTATACGTGAAATCCTATTTCGATTCATCTTTACGACGAATCGGTTTACAATATGAACATCAAAAAATATGCTCCGAATAAATTGAAGATTTTTAACCTTTTCTGTATATTGGAATTAAAAATAAAATTATTATTTACATTACATAACAAAAAATATAAACGTAAACCACTAAAAAAAAAGTTTTTTCATGACTTAATTATGAAGTAATATAAGAAACCATTTTTAAAAATACCCCTTTGTGGCTCAGACTATTTTTGAGGTTTTGTATGTTCTAACTTTTTTTTCATTCTTATGAAATTATGCACAAAATAAATAAAAACCTTTCGCTTACTTGCCTCGTGCAAATACGACGCGCGATTTTAAATTTTGTATGGCATGAGAATCAAAATATTTCTAGCGTTTATATTCCTCTTAAGAACCTAGGCCCTCCACCTCAACATAAATGTTGCTGGTTTGGAACCCGCGCTATATTGTTTATGTTAACAGATTAGAAAGAGCTCAGGAGCGATTTCTCAAATTCCTCAATTTTAAATCATTCAACATATACAACTCTTACGACGAAGTCGAGAAACATTTTCGAATCACGAAACTACTCAAAAGGAGGCTTGTCGCTGATCAGATGCTCCTGTACAAAATTATTAACTCAAAAGTTGACTGCCCGGAGTTGCTAAACAAAATAAATTTCCAGACGACGATTCGATATAGTAGACAAAATACCCTTTTCTATATTGATAGATGCAACACCAATTCCAATCAAAATGAATTTATGCAAAGGACATGTAACTACTATAACAATAAATTTGCAAATATAGACACACGTGCTGACGTATTTACTGCTAGTTACTGTCGCTACAGAACTTCATTGTATAACATTCTAGGTGCGAATAACACATATTCATGACGATTAAATTAATTGTATCTAATATTTTTATATTACTTGCGTGGCAACTTTCCCTTATCCCTCTCCTCCCCTTACCCTTCCCAACCCAAATACCTAATTTGCAGTCTATCAGTTATAATCACACTTATTTTATTGTTGTGTATTAGTTTATCATTTGTTGAATTCAGATTTGTACTGTTATTATTTTTTTTGCTGCTTAGTTCTGTTTTTCTTTCAGTTTTCTTAAATATTCTAGTTTACATTCAGTTAGTCTTGTTTCTTAATACCTATCTATGAACATTAATAATTGGTCTATTTTTTATCATCCTCTTATGTTTATTGTACTACTAAGGCTGTTTATATTCCTTAAATAAATAAATAAATAAATTAGCGATAATCTTTTTCTGTCTCTTCGGTCTTTATCACCCTTCTAGAGGTCGTGGGCTCAGTGGCATGAATATACGTACATATATCATTACTCTGGGATATTGTAGTTCTTCACAAACTTGAAGTATGTACCTGTGCGGGTGTACTCTTAGGATGTAGGTTGTGGAAGATATTGTTTATCGAAACCGGTTTGCACTGAGGGCGTGCGAAAGATTCTATTGTAATTTCCAATGGTTTTCAAAATATTTTGCAACCAAAATGAATATCGTTCAATTTTTATTTTTTTTACATTAACTCCTGAAGGCCTGAGGAAAATAATTTCCCTCAAGGCCTATGTCATCTTTGAAGATGCTGTGTGAAGGGTGTTTTTGAGGAAGGGAAGGAGTGAACATGGGTTTTGAAGAGACCCATGTTGTAGGAGAGAGGAAACACAGAGGCCGGCAAATCGTTCCACAGCAGAGCTGTTGAACTCAAGAACGTGTCGTAGAAACGACCTGTTCTCATGTGACTAATGTCAACTGTGTACAAATGTTAGGCGCGTGTTTGGCGTGTTTCCCGACTATGCACCGGTGCCGAAGGGATCAATGACGCTAGTTACTCGGAGCATCTTCCATTGTAATACCGGTAGAACAAGGACAGAATTCCCACCTGACGCCTACGCTCTAAAGATATCAATCCGTTTGTTAGGTTAGGAGAGTCTATCAATCGGACCGCGCGCATCTGCACGAGGGTTTTTTAAATATTGTAAAAAGAGAAAATTCATTAATTTATAACATAGATATTATTTATCAATATTATCTAATTTACTAATTTCGGTTGTGACCGTGTAACTCTGGTTCAATGAACTCAAATTTGCACCCATTTTAACTAAATTAGAAATAAAGAAAAAGACAAGCACTTCTAACAATTAGGAAGATGGGTATGGTTACCACCGCAAAGAGAAGCATTTATTTGATATACAACACCTCTGCCGTAGGTTTATTCATGTTTTTTCCGGATCTTGACAGCGGATGCGTCTGCCCTTCTGCTATGTGGCGGGCCGGATCGAGAGAGACTGGTTGAAGGGGGCCTTTTGACCTTTCCAGCAGCACTCTCTCGAACCCATCGCCTTTCACCGCAGTTGAAGCGATAGATTCATACGTTTATCACTACTGAACCCAAGAGAACTACCTACCTCTCATATCTTTTTTACTTCCTCTTCTTTCTTTACTTATAGAAATCGTTGTATCTCCCTTACTATCGTAGTGAGAAATATGATCTGAAAGGTATTGGAAAGAGAAAACAACAAGCTATATATTTAAATCTAGCAATTAATTAGAAAATAATTAAAATGTACACTTTTATGAAACCAAAGTTTTCAACCGCAATTTGAAAAAAAAATGAAACTATGATTTTTTTATACACGAAACGACGATAAGTGTAAAATGCTTATAATTCGTGTGTGTAATAAAATACGCACGTGGGTCGTTTTCTTTTTAACTTACATAAAGTTGTGTCAACCAGTTAGAGGAGAAAAATTCAACAGAATTACCAATATTATTATTTTATAATTACTTTAAAATCTACTTTACTAAAGACGTAACGACTGTGTACGTTTTAAAAAAATATGTGTTTATATTTTTGTAGTAAAAATTACGTTACAGAGTTGTATTTCCTCGTGATAGAGGTGTATTTCATACAAATCGCAGTTTTCTTCTGCCACCTCGACTTGCGTATATTCTATAAGGTTACACAAAAATGATATGACAACATAAAATATAAAACTATTTTTAAACTCCAAAAGGTATAACCTATCAAGTAATAGTTATTATTATTTTTAATTATGTTTAATAAAATATTTTCAAAAATCTCAAAAACTTCTCTCCTACAACTTTTACGTCGTACGTTAATTCTGTCACGTGGGTTGTCATTCGAAATAGGTATACACGCAGCTCGTGTTTGTCACCCCCAATAGGCATCTTAGGCCTCCTTCCCTCCTTGCTACAATTTCCCCTCTGAGATCCAGAGAGAATTCATTTATAGTAAAAACAAAATGTTACAGAGTGGTGGAAATGTGACAGAGTGGTAAAAGTTTTATGTAGGTTAAAAAGAACAACAACTCGCGTGTGTTTTTTTTTCGTTTCCAGTAATTTTAGTTAGAAAAAACGCTTAAAATGATAAAATTTGAATTTATTTGAATTGAATTAACGAACATGTAATCCAGCATATTATGAACCGCTGACAGCAGTCTATCAAACAGAGGTAGAGCGCCTTCCTACAGATTTGCGTTTTCAAGTTCAACATCTGTCTCGGGAGAGAGTGACTGAATTAATAGCGAACCAGTGGGACAGTGCTGTCGTGACCGGTTTGCGACCTTTTGAACCCCGGTTCGATCCCCGGCGGGCAGAAGCGCATTAGAAATCCTATACGGTAGATATGCAATACCTCTTCAGTTGTGACATTATGATTTTATTATTTATTCATTTGGAGAGTTTGACGGCTTTATTAGCCTGTGATTTTGATTTTTGTATAAATAATATGTTCCAACCTTCGACCTCTCCATCTCAATCCCCCCCCCCCCTCAGCTGTCTCTTACTCAGCAACTCACAGCATACACCGTATGAAAATGACATAGTCCTACTGGCTCCCAACAGTTGGGACTCTAGTGCTGTATTCAAATTTTAAAAAAATAGCTAATTTATATAAAATAGAATTTCTCAGGCGGGCTAGAGCAGATAGAGAACTACTCACATTAATAAAAGTCAGGAAAATTTCATATCTGGGTCACATACTTCGAAGGGAAAAGTAGCACTTGCTCCAATTAATATTGAAAGGAAAAATAGAAGGTCGCCGAGGGCCTGGTGGGAGACAAATGTCTTGGCTACGAAATGTACGAGAGTGGACCGGCATTAGAAGTGCGGAGGAGCTATTCCGGGCAGCACAAGATAGAGAGACATTTTCCAGAGTGATCGCCAACGTCAAGGGCACCTGATAGGGCACACAAAAAAGAAGCTATATAACGTTGTCAATTTGCAATACCTACACATTATTATTTTATGCATTTCATTGACTTAGTCCTACTCGCTCCCAACAGTTGGGACTCTAGTGCCGTATTCACATAAAAAATTGCTTTATAACGTTGTCAATTTGCAATACCTATACATTATTATTTTGTTAATTTCATCCTGCTCTGAGTGAAATAATTTTCTTTAAGGAATCTCTTCTTTGTGGATACTGTGTGAAGGGTCTTTTTGGGGAAAGTAGTGAGTGAACCTGTATCTTGAAGAGACCAACGTTGCAGGAGAGATGAAACACAGAGGCCGGTAAATTTTTCCACAGCCGAGCTGTTGAACTCAAGAACGAATCGGAGACACGTGTTTTCTTAACTGAACGATCGATATATTAAATTGTACGTTGTCATGTATACGCAGTCTAAAGTCAGACATTATGATAAAGTATTACAAAATTTATAACCTAATAATTTTATTATCAAGTATGACTCGGTAACATGTTGCAAAAAGCCAAATTTTTTACCCTTTTTTGTATGAAATAAATGAAGTTGGCTTATTTTTTTTAAGTTATTAGGTAATTACTATCATCATAGTGGCTCCCAGAGCTACTTTCACTGTTGTTATTCGTTGTGCATACCAAAAAAAGTTAAGTATCGATTATATCATTCATAAAGCTAAGTGTAAAAAATGGCCACAAAAACATAGGTAGAATCGTCAATGTGTTGCGAAATTGTTGCAACTTAGAAATTATAATTTTATGGAATTTGTAAGAATTATTATTTTTTTTTTTTAAAGAATAGATCGCGTCCATGGTTGAGTGGTTACTATCCTGAACTACGAATCTAGAAGTCGCGGGTTAAAATTTTGTGTTATTTCACAATTTTGGTATACATTTGCGGCACGTTGAAAGGCTTCTTTTTTAAAATTAGTTCCACACAGGAGGCCCTGAGGAAAATAATTACCCTCCCCCAAAGGGTGTGAGGGGTGGGTAGGAATCTGGGGGTCAGTGTGTCCAGGAGTAACGGACGTATTAATCCATCCCTCCAACTGCGGTGCATGGCGATGTTCCGAGATAGTAAGGCTAGAGAAGTCAAAAGACTTAACCGTTCTCTCCCGATCCGGCCTGCCGTGCGGCTGGTAGGCAGACGCATCCGCATGAACTCGGGCACCCCTGCTAAGTCACCAAACATTGCAAACCACTTGAGGTGGCCTACGACAGAGGCGTTGGTTATCCAATAAATGGTTTCCGGGGCGGCGGTACCCATACCCGCTTCGCAAGTTACCGTGTTTGGTGACTAGATCTGAATAGCCCGGCACTTCCAAAACTTCCTCTTCCCTGACTCTTTCCCATTCCCCCTCCTCGTAACATACCTACCACAATAATTGGGGGTGCCATAGTCTCAGTGGCTCCAGACAAAAAAAAAGAAGAAGAAATTATAGACGACTACTGGTAAATAGTAATAAATACCCGGCTTCGCCCGATTTTTATCTCTCTCTTTTGAAATTGTTTTTCCTAACCACTGTTACCCATAATCTTGTTTTCACGACAATATAACATTACCAGACATATGTATGACGTATGAGACTTACCTGACTTAGCTGAGCAATTAAGAAATTAAAATTAAATAAACTTTTTGGCATTCTATCTTATTTTATGTCAGTGGCGATGCACTAAGAATGGAGCCGCTAACGATAATACTCCTTATGTAGATGGCGATAAGGTTGAAATTTCCGCCTCCCTCTTCCCCGTCTCCTTCCCAACCCTATTACCTTCAGCCTCACAACGTAACCCGATGGGGGATCCCATAGTCTCACTGACGGGAGAAGTTGGTGTTTAGAATATAGCTATCTTTTCCCAAAATCCCTACCTACACATGTAAAGCAGTGCAGTGGCAACCTTCAACGAACGAGCATTATATCCATGATTGAGTGACGGTATGTATTCTATTTAAGGATTATTCGAAGGCTTTTACAGTATCACATTATTAAAGATACATATGTTATTAAGGAGTATAATTGTAACATTATAAACTGTACATTAAGGATACAAGCAGGTTTAGTATGTAGGTATGTAGTTTCGTTATCGTGAAAATTGTACGAAGGAGTTTACATAGTATAATAATGGTAAAACAGAAGAGTGCTTAAGGTATTTTAAAAGTAGTTATCGAGGAATATGTAGGTATTTACTACGTTGATTTTATTATTAACTTGATCAAGAATAATTTGTTCGAAAGCAAGTTTTTAAAGAATTCAGCAAAATTAACAGAGCTATAAATAGTACCTACACAGAAAAAATAAATAAAAAATACATGATTTGCATTATCATGAAAAGATATACAAATGAGATCAACAAGTTTACAATGTGATAGTAAAAAAGTAAAAAATAGGACAAGAAATGGTACAAAAAGTACAATATAATATTAGTACAAAAGAGAGAGAGTACAAAAAGAAAGTACTTTACATGGATATCATCATCCCAGTCTACAGTGAGTTTACGATCCCTTTATTCCCTTCTTTCCAGAAAGTTCCTAACAGTTGGTACTCTCGGTTGGTATTCACATAAAAAAAATTACTCAGTTTACAAAATACATAAGCTACAATGCATTTTTTCATAAAGCAAGAATGTCATTGTCTTCAGACATTGACATAAATATCCACAAACATTCTGCACAATTTATCAACATAAATGTTTGCCATTACGTTGAATGTGTATCTATAAATTTATATTTATTCATTTCTACTTATTAAGTTTTTAATGCAAAACCACAAGTGTCCTCAATATCGTATATTGTGCAACGAAGCGATTGTGTAAATATCTTCCAATATATATAAAAACGCAAATAAACGTAAATCGCATTTATAATGCATGAAAACGCTGATTTTCGCAATCCTGTTTCGTATTTCAAAACATAAACCTTGGCACCTGAACTGATACGAGCGTTCTATCACCCACAGCAGGGATGGCCAACATGTTTATCGAGAATCAATACTAAACTTAATCGATCGTTTCTTTATTCGTATTTTGGCATTGAAGACACAATTCGATAGAAGTGTGTTTTGGATGGGTCCGTGTGCCCGAAGAAAATCTAATTTTTCTTAACCTTCCCAAATGCCAAGGAGGAAACCCGTAAATTTCGCAAAATTTTGAGTTATTAATGTTTTGTGGGTTTATTTTGTGCTATCGTATATTATATTTACCGAAACATATTCCTTGAACAATGAACTGTGCATAAAAACAACATTACTTGCGTTTATTTGATAAATTGATAGGTTTTTCGATCTTTTTCGCTACTTACCACCTCCGTGTTTGACAGTTAAAATCACAGCAAAAAATGACGCGTGGACGCCATAGAAATTTAATATAAATTATTCCGAGTGACTAGGCGTATTTCGGGTACCTGTAACGTCAAGAACGAGAATAGCCCAAGTGATTCTGACTGTGTCATTCATACAGTTTCTTTATACATAAGGATTAAAATCGCATTCTAAAAAATTTCGAAAATTTTGTTCCGACCGCGGCGCATGCGCCGGCACGGAAATATTATGAAGGCTCCGTTTTTTTATGTCAGCTCTACACAGGTAAATAATTTCATGATGTCAAATCGGCCTAAGCGTTCGGCTTGTGACTGTAAAATTCTATGTAAAAATTTTCTTATGACGTTATCACGTAAAATTATCGTCCGTAAACCGACTTTACAGACAAACAAAATTTTTTATTAAATTTGTCAAACCACAGTGATTGCTGTCTTCAATAATGAAAGCGATGTAAATAAAGTGATTTTTTTCCCACAAGAGTCCCAGCTGCTCAGGTTTGGAGCCAGTGGCATCCCCAATTGGGGTATGTTATGTATCCGCCATAACACAGGGACATCCCTAGCATGGCGGATGAATTAACACAATTTTTTGTTCATTGTATAAACTTCTTTTAATAAATAAATAAAATAAATAAATGTTGTCAGGATGAAGGTAGTGGGGAAAGGAAGGAGACGGGGGAGAGGAAGGAGGGGAAGTTCCTGGTTATTCAGATCTGGTCACCAAACATGGCTAAAGCCATTTTAAGCATCATTTTAATTCTGAATGGTGGTCTAACACCAGGGCGATACTGAGAGTATCTTCTGCTCTGGAACGTGCCGCAAATATACTATATATTATATTTTATTAATTGATTGTGAAATAACATGAACTCACGAGGGTCCCAGCTGCTCCCGTTTGGAGCTAGTGAGACTATGGCATTCCCAATTGGGGTATGGTGTGAGGCTGAAGGTAGAAAGGAGGGAAAGGAGATGGGGAAGACGAAGGTGGGGAAGTGTCTGGCTATTCAGATTTGATCACCAAACACGGCTAAAGCCATTTCAAGCAACTTTTCAGTTCTGAATGGTGGTCCTACACCAGGGCGATACTGAGAGTATCTGGAATGTGCCGGATATATACTATATATTATTTTAATGAATTGATTTTGAAATATTAGAAATTAATCAAATAAAATTTATTTGCGCTCGCCGGATTCAGTCCCGCGACCTTCGGATTGCGAGTCAAGAGCCTTACCCCTCGACCACGAAGGCCGTCATATCAATGGTATTACACAGAGTTGATTAGTTAAGATGAAAACCATGAATAATCAAAAGAGGAACTTGACATCTGTCAAACGATTTAGCGAAAGAAATTAATGCTTCAAATAAAAAAAATTATTAATTCCTGCGTAAGTTGGTGTCCTGATTACGAAAAAAAATATAAAAAAGTCGTATCACCCACCAATTTTTCACATTTCACTATTAAGTATGCTTGATGAGCCTTAAAGTCCACTTCTTGCACAGCCATCTTGACTTTTTTTCCTGAAAATTTAGGTGATTTGAGTGAAGAGCAAGGGGGGTGGTTTCATCAGGACCTAAAAGAGATGGAGAAACAATACCAGGGACGGTGGAATATCAAAATAATGGGTGATTACTGTTGGTCACTTCACAGAGAACAACAAAACGTAACACATCGGCGAAATAGCTACGCAAGAAACTTTGGAGAGAAAAAAATAAGCATCTAATATTCAAATTTAAGTAATTAAACATGATTGTAAGCAAAATATAACCAATTTTAAAAACTACGAATTTTTTAATTTTTATAAGTCAAAATTTTGCTATTTTTTTAAATATTAAATTGATATTATATTGTGAAAGAATGGTGGGTGATGATATCATATTGTGAAAGAATGTTGGGTGATAAAAAAAAACTGCTATGAAATACGGGTTCAGCATTCAAAAGTACATAAAATTTTGGTAAATTTGTTTAAAAAGTTTTCACAAACATTTTTTTTGTTGGCCTGTGTATTTATTAAAAAATAACGTCGGTATCTACCTCATCGCTGGTCTGTACTTTATCTACTACTTAACCTACTTTATCGCTAGTCTGATGATTTGTACTTAACAGTTCCAATTTTTTAAATTAAAATTTCATTTTCATAAAATTTCAACTGGGCGTACTGTACAGGGCCCGCAGATACTTTAATAGTACACAACTGCTTACCCTGTACAAATCGCAAGTGCGCCCCACGGTTGAATTTGGCAGCCACCTCTGGTCTGGAGCTCCAAAATACTTGAAAAATACCCTCGACTCTGTGCAGAAACGGGCGGTCCGTTTGATAGATTCTCCCATCTTAACGAACGGGTTGCAATCTTTAGAGCACAGGCGTCGGGTGGGAATGCTTTCCATGTTCTACCGGTATTTCAATGGAAGATGCTCTGAGGAACTAGCGTCATTGATCCCTTCGGCACCGGTGCATAGTCGGGAGACACGCCAAACGCGCGCCCAACATATGTACACGGTTAACATTTGTCACATGAGAACGGGTCGTTTTTTCGACTCGTTCTTGAGTTCAACAGCTCGGCTATGGAACGATTTGCCGGCATCTGTGTTTCCTCCCTCCTACAACATGGGTCTCTTCAAGACCAATGTTCATTCCTTCCTCTCCTCAAAAAGACCCTCCACACAGCATCCCAGATGACATAGGCCCTGAGGGGAATTATTTTCCTCAAGGCCTCCTGTGTGAAGTTAATGTAAAAAAAAAAAAAAAGAACTTGAACAATTTAACGCATTACGCAAGAATACGCATCATTTCACGCACCGACTACCAAATTATTAAGCTTGATTAGACAGACAACTTTCAATGTCGATTTCGAAGCCATCGGATTCGAAGGAAATGTTTCCCATAACACCGGAACGGAACACGGAATGCATTATTAGTGTCATTGATCTAATAGTCGTTAGGTGCAATACGCACTTGAAACCCACTTTCGTTTTCCCAGTGTACAAATAACATGTGTTGCGTTGTTGAATGTGCGTGCGTGTGTCTATAGTCTTTGCAGCTTTCAAATATTATTTCACCTATAAATAATTCATTCAAACTAGATCACATGCGAACAGAATATGTGGCTTTCCACTTTTCAGTGGATATTGTCAGCTAATTTATATGACAATAATTGTTGAATGAATTGTTCTTAGCATTTTTGGAGCAATAATTTAAAAGTTAAAGTAGTGTTTTTTTAGTGTAAACTTCTTTACCACCGTTGTGATTTGAAACTCGATGAAACCAAAAAGCGGTACTAAAAAGAGACAAACATATACATCTATAGAATTTTTCCTGCGAGAGAATGAGATAATAATCGGTCTTCATCGGTCCTCCCCATTCTTGTCTACTTTAGTTTTCTGAATGTTTCACTTCTGCACATTTGTATTATTTTACAATAGCTCCAGCTTAGGAAAATGATTTCCCTCAGGGCCTATGTTATCTTTGGGGATGCTGTGTGGAGAGTCTTTAGGAAAGGAAAAAGATTTTTATTAGAGGAAGTTCTGTGAAGGAAAAAGATGTGAGGAATGGGTAGGAATCTGAGAGTTAGTGTGTCCAGGAGTGACGGACAAATCTCCCAAAGGTAAAAGGCGATGTTCCGGGATAGTCCTGCTGGAGCGGTTAAAATTCCTCCCTCAACCAGTCTCGACCAGTCGGTGGGCAAACGCATCCGCCGCCAAGACCTAAACAAACCTCACCGCATGAACCCGGGCACCCCTGCTAAGTCACCAAACGCAGCGAGCTGCTGCGTGGTCTCGTGGACACCAACTTAACATTTGGGAGGCGGGTGTGCGTACCGCCGCCCCGGGAACTATTTATTGGATAACCAACACCTCTGCCATAGGTCATCCCAAGCGGTTCGCTACGTTTGATGACTTAGCAGGGGTCCCCGGGTTTATGGGGTAAGATTTATCCGGGTCTTGGCAATGGATGCGTTTACCCACTAAATGCGTGGCAATTATCGGATCGGTACAGAATGGTTGAGAGAGACCTTTTGACCTCTCCTGCCGGACTATCTCGCCTTGCACCGTTGTGGGAGGGATGAATTCATTCGTCCGTCACTCCTGTTCACATTGAACCCCAGATTCCTACCCACCCCTCATATCTTTTCTTCCCTAAAACTTCCTCTCCTTCCTTTCCCTAAAAGATTCTCCACACAGCATCTCCAAAGATGACATTTTTTATTCCTCAGGGTCTCCTGTGTGGATCTAACATACAAAAATAACTGAATTTTGATACAAAACTTGAATGCGGTAACTATCCACTTAGCATTTCGGACAAAAAATTTGCATGAAAATACAGTCGAATGACTATTTCTCCTCTGAAAATTTCACTCTCAGGTCGCCGTCGTGTCAATGCGATTCCCGATAAGGCCTGCGGGCCTGGGACCCTCGCTCCGAGGTACCTTCTCTTCCTCCCCCCTTCTCACTCGCCCCAACATCACTATCACTCACCACTAATCACTACTTCACTACGATCACCATTCCACGACTGCCTAACTCAGAGGTTCCCAACCGCCATTGCTACTTGTCAAATACATTTTTTATTCAAGGCACAAAAGGCTTTTTTTCAAGGTACAAAATGCGCCGCAGGCAATATTCTTACTTATCTCAAGGACAAGCCAATAATGCTGTTCGAAAAGTCAGATTCAGAAGAAATTTTTAATCCCGAAATCTTTTCGAATTTTATTAAACGGAAAAATTTAATTTGCAACATGCGTGGATCTCAACGAAAAAAGTTGCATTTTTTTTATTATTTATTAACAATATTTAAAAAAAAAAAATTAGATGGATACAAATACTTTTCTTGGATAAACCACCCCTCTAGGCTGAGCATAGAACCTGTTCCAAGGTGGCAGGAATTTGATCGAATTATAATTATTATTTTTTATCTAATTATAATTATCAATTATTATTATTTTATTATCATAAAGGAAATGAGAAGAAAAATAAGTTAAGAAATTTAAAGATAGGAAGGAATAGAAAAGAAAGAAATAAAAGGTAGGAATTAAAATTAAAAATGACAAAAATAAAAGAAATTATTAAAACTTATTAAAACTAATATAAATGTGGAAAATAGAAAATGAATTAGAAGAAAAGTCAAAAGTAAAGGAATGAATTACCTGCGGTATTTATAATAAAGTGCACAAAGCAAGCCTATCGCCTAAAATCATATAAAAATCCCCCCCCCCCCCCCCCCTCAAGCACTATATATTTAATAAATATGTATATCGATACGAAATGCTGTAAAGGATAAAATGTCAATTGTTGAGAGCGAAAAGAAAGATTTTTTTTTTTTTAAATTATTCTCATTTTGCAGGCCTATGAACTTTTCTTACAAAATAACATCGACTAGATCTTTCAGAATACATGACATTTTTGTAAATTTATTTAATAACAGATTTATTAATAATTAATTTATAATATTTATATTAATTTATAATATTAATAATTAATTTATTTTTAATTTCTCAAAGAAAAAATCCCCTTAAAATGCACGTCGTAAAAGACGCACTTATTTTTTTTAGAAATATTTCGACGACGCAGATCGAAAGAGAGAAAAATGACATATTTAATATTTAACTCATTTTTGGATTAATTGTCCTGTACAGCATTTCAAATTTCTGCTATCGATATGGTTGTTTGTCAGTTAAGCCTCATTTACATAGAGCTAGTTTACAAGCTACTGGCTGGCGAGTGAGATTGTCATGATGAGACACAAAACTGTCTACTCGCTCAGTAGCGACAGTATCAGCCATAAATAATAAAATAACGACTCTCACGCGAACCAATTCGGTCGAAGTTTTGTTAAAAAACTTGAGCTCGCAACTAGCGCCACACGCTAGCCAGTGAGAATTAGGGCTCCCGCGAGAACTAATTCTGACAGTTGCGAAATCAGCTGTTGGTAGGCCGCCATCTTGAGCGAGTAGCAAGTAAAGTTGACCACCTTTCAACTTTTTTCGTAGATTGTCCACAATCTGCTAGTTAAGTAATACGACGACACTGAGCGAGTTTACGTTAGTTTAGATAGTGAATTTCCCCGATAGTAGCTTGTAAACTCGCTCTATGTAATTGAGGCTTTATGCATTGCTGTTGATGTCGATGTCGACAATTTTGCATGATTATACTTGCTATAAAATTACATTTCTCTACACATTTTCATACTGTTTATATAGAATGCTCTCTTTTATTACACGAGTACACATTTCTTTTCATATTTATATTTTTTTTGTAAAAAAACCAACTGTTGAGCTTAAAAAAACCACCGTTATCTCTTGTATGTCATTCATTCTTTTTTTTATATAAATACCGCACAAGAGTCCCAACTGCTCCCGTCTGGAGCCAGTGAGACTATTGCATCCTCAATTGAGGTATGTTGTGAGGCTGAAGGTAGTGGGGAGGGGAAGGAGATGGGGGAGAGGAAGGTGGGAAGTACCTGGCTATTCAGATCTGGTCACCAAACACGGCCAAAGCCATTTCAAGCAACTTTTCAATTCCGGATGGTGGTCTTACACCAGGGCGATACTAAGAGTTTCCACTCTGGAACGTGCCGCAAATATACTATATATTATTTTAAATGAGTAAATTGCGAAATAACACAAATTAATCAAATAAAATTTATTTTCCACGCCGGGATTCGATCCCGCGACCTTCGGAATGCTAGTCAAGAGCCTTACCGCTGGACTACGCCGGCCGTCAATGTGTTATGTTGTTCTAATACTACTGATACCCTTCTTTGTGCCACTGTAACTCATAATCATCATTGTAAAGTAAAAGCCTTTTAATGGGGTTAGATAAATAAATAAATATTTTAAAAACGAATTGATATTTTATTTTCTAATGTTTTAATAATTAATAAACAGTTTGATTTAATTCTCATACACAGCGATGTAAATCGCCTACTGGTGGACGAAATTGCTCACATTGAGAATCACTGGTCTAACTAATGAAGTTATGCTTGTTATTAATCTAATTCTAGTATGCAAACCAGAGATAGCAGCTTTTGTACTCAGGTCCGGATGTGTAGTTACTCTCAGTATCGTCTTGGTGAAAACCACCATTCCCACTCGAAGCGTTGCGTGGCTTGAAAAAGCTGTGTTAGGTGATCAGATTTGCATTGTCAGATTCCGCCTACCTAATGCCCAGCTTTCCTTCTCCACATCTCCTTCCTCTCCCCTCACCTTTCAGCATCACAAAACGATTCCATGACAGTTGATCTCCCGACAGTTGCTCCCCCGGCATATCAGTCAATGTGCAGTCGGTTTAGAGAAAATACGGTTTAACTATATAATTACGCAAAATGCAAGTCTCAAGCTGTCTATAAAACCATTAGCAATTTTAAAAATAAAATTCAAGTCGGAAATAAGTCTTCTATCTGAGAGTTTTAGTAAGTTTAATTATTTCATTAAGTGATTGTAATTTATTGATTCTATTGGTGGGCCGAGTTTATAGTTAATGAATCGTGGGAATTTATCCTGATGTTTTTCTATGGAATCGAAGTGGATTTTGAAGTGAGGGGACCAAATAGAAGAATTATATTCGACTTGACTTCGAACTAGAGAGGAATACAAGATTTTTAGTGTTGCTATATTTTGAAAGTCTGCCGTTTCGGAGAATGAAGCCTAGCATTTTTAATCCTTTATTAGTAACTGTATTTATATGTAAAAGAAAGTTAAATTTGGAATCGAAAATAATGCCAAGATCATTAATTACACTGAGATAGGTAAGGAAAACATTGTTTATTTTAAACCGATAATTAAGAGGTTGATTTGTTCTGAAAAATGTAATTATCTGGCACTCACTAATATTTAGATAAAGTGTGTTAATTTTGCACTTGTAGTTTATTTAAATTTATTTGAATATTGATGCAGTAATTTATTGTTTTTATAAGTTCAAAAACAGTGACAATATCATTTATAAAAAGTAGGAACAGTATTGGGCCTAAATGTGTCCCTTGAGGTACACCGCTAGTAGCCATGAATTTGTGTGACAGGTTAGAATTATTTTTTACTTGAAGAATAGAGAACTCCAGTGAAAAATATTATGGCTTTAAAAAAATATGTTCATATAGACCAATAAACGCTGATTCTGAATATATAAGTTTTATTACATAATATTTAACGTAGAGTTTAAAAAAAAATATTAAAAAGTCCATTTTAAAATAGTTCATTAAAACACCTTGTCAAGTTGGTATTATGGAATTTGTGAGGCGTGACGTCACCGCTTCCATAAAACGCTCCAATGCTGAAATTCAAAATGGCGGAAGTCGAATAGCTGATTCCAGTTCCCTACGAAATTCATGCTTCGGTTTCCTTAATATTGATTTCGATTCGTAAAGCTAAAAAAATAATAATTTCAAACAATTTTTATATTAATCTCCCGTTATAATATTGAAAAATATAATACTATAATAAATATAATATAATAAATAAATAATTACACCTAAATAACGTTTTACTCATTGAATAGTTTCATCACTTCTTCCATACAAAATGACAACATCTGTTGAAAATAACTAAAACTTTTGGGCAGATGACGTCACATGGCCAGATGACGTCACGGTGGTTTTCGGGGGATCTTGAAAAATTAAAACTTTGACATTTATTTTAACTATTAAAACTAACTATAAAAATAAAAATAAATATGCAGTTATTTAAGTTAGAAGGTCATTCATAAAAAAAAATTAAAAAATTTGGACTGGAGTTCTCTATTGTAATAGTTCAGTAACTCTTTATCCATTCCAATAGTTTACCCTCTATTCCAATTTTACTAAGTCTATTGAGAAGAATAATTTTGTGGTTAACTTTGTCAAACGCCGCGTTTGCCGCGTAAATCGATTTTTTGTTTATTCAATATCGGATCGACTGTCAACGGTAAAAGCGTGTTAGAGACATCGATATAAAATCATCGGAAGTTACGCTTATCGATCCAATATTGTTAAAGTATCGATTTCACTCCTGATAGTTAAATCTATCCCAGCTTTAAAATTTAGTATGAATGTCATTTCCCACCTAAGGCTACAGTAATTTTCAATAGATATTTTATATGGCAACAGGAAATATGCAACAAAAGAATACTTAACATGATTGTGCCATTTTTGCGTAAGATTATTTGAAGAGGTCATAAAAGCGGATCCTTGTTCATCAATGGATCTGGTAAAGTCTAATATGCTGGTCGGCCATGAGAATCTCCGTTAAAGTAATGGATCTTTGTGACATCGACCTCGGATAATTTCTTTACAGAATATCGTGTAGCAACAACATTCTAAACAAAGGTGATCCCAGACACAATATCCCTCAATAACAGCACCACTGGCCAATACATAGTTTATTGAGATTTTTTTTGGAATAGTAATGTTTTAAACTAAGTAATTGTTTGTAAATTGCTAAGTCAATATAATTTGGGATGCGGGTATGGGTACCGCCGCCTCAGGAACTGCTTATTGGATAACCAACACTTTTTGGTTTTTGAAACCAATTAGAAACGTTTTTTAATTGAGCTAATTAATTTGTGTCAAAGATTGCCAGTAGTTATTTTAAATATTTCAAATGAATTCTTTTTCTCTTCCAACGAACAAATGAATAAAGCTTTTTTCAAACCTTGATATAACTAAAATTTTCACTGTCTTCTCTTTTGTTACCTCTCGTTGAGAACAAGGATTTTTGTGTGATACAACTTCGTCCGTTAGTTGAGAATCTCATTGTATGTCGGTGGTATTATATAAATTTAAAACATAACAATAAATCGATGGATAATTCTTCGAAAACTACTTTTCTTTCCCAAATCCCAAACTTTTACAAACACCCTTAGGTCACCCCAAGTCATTCGCTAAGTTTGGTGACTTAGCCCGGGTTCATCGGGTGAGGTTAGTCTGGGTCTTGGCGGTGGATGTGTTTGCTTACCTACTACTGCGTGATGAGCCGGATCGGAAGATGTCCTTCATACACTTTTCGTTTCCCAGAACTTCTTTTCCCTAAAAGGACACTCCCCAAAACATCCCCAAAAGTGACATAAGCCTCGAGGGAGATTGTTTCTCGCAGGGCCTCCTATCTGGCGCTATTGTAAAAAAAAACTAATATGCCTCGATCTGTGGTTCCAGCGATTCCTTCATTTCTCCAAAAATAATTTCTTAATCGAATGAGAATTGGATATTCTTCCGTTTCTTTTCACCTTTTGAAAATTCACGTGCTAGAGTGCTAGACTCCCCAAATTGTACTTTATGTGGTATTGTGGTCTAGAAGTGGGGACTTTAGAGCACGTATTTTTTTGGTTGTCCCTCTTTAAATAAAAAAAACCTCTGTTCGATAAGATTTGATATTGCATTCGATTCCGCCATCCCGTAAACAAGACAAAAATTCTCCCATTTTGAGGGCATCCAGATATGCTGGGAAATCCACCAAGATGGCAATACTGCTACTGCGTGGCAGACCGGATCGGGAGAGACTGGTTGAGGAAGACCTCTCCAGCAGGACTATCTCGAATCTCGACCCATCGCCTCAGTGGGAGGAATGGATGAATAGGTCCGTCACTTCTGAGGGAAATTATTTTCTGCTAATGTGAAGCTAATGTGAAGCTAATGTAAAAAAAAAAACAAGACCCGTTTGGTCCTGGCGCTGTTTTAAACTCTCTTTAGGCAATATAAGTCTTTTTTACGTGAAAACAGCGCAATTAATATACCTAAGTATCTATCCAAAGTAAGTGAAACTATGGCATTCCCAAATGAGGTGTGAGGCTGAAGGGAGTGTGGAGGGGAAGTAGATGAGGCAGAGGAAGGTTGTTAAGTAACTACCTGGCTATTCAGATCTATTCACCAAACACGGCTTAACCATTTCAAACAAACAGCGTTTCGATTCGGAATGGTGGTCTTTCACCAGGACGATACTGAGAGTTCCCAAGAGGTTCGTGAGATAGAAGAATATTTACTGATCTCTCAACCGTATCTACTCCTATATCAATTATCAATGTTATTATTAATTAATATCTTAATAAGTTGTTTGAGAAAGTCGTTAAAATACTTTAACATTCAAATATCATATCGGTTAAATGTCTAAGTCCAAAATGACCTATTATACAATTAACAAAAGCGGGGTTCATCTTCTCTTTTGCGTGGCAAATTGTAATTATTGAGTGTCTTACATAAATGCCAATTTCTGATACATAATGCCTTCACGAAATGACTCAGCATTGCCCTTGCAGTATCTACCTACACACACTAATAAATTGGCGTTTAACACGATGTTTTTTTTTTCGTAATGCTCCACATAGTAACTATTTCAAAATGTGTATAAGTAAATGGTTCCACTACAGTTGATTTCGGGGAAAATTTATTTAAGTACAATATGCAGTTGGATATGATTTAAGATTATCGTTATTTATTTTTGGGGTGTTATGCCGTGTTGAGATACCTCCTTGAATACGCTGAGCGTTTCACGTCGCCAACTCTTTCAGGAAACTGAATGGACCTGTTTTCCTAGACAACGCATCACGTCGGTGTGGAATGTATTGCGCCGACGCAATAGACCTGACTGTTTCCGGAGGAATCTATTGCGTTGTACGCAGCGTTTTTTGCCCTCTCTTTGCCATTGTTTCTTGACTGCTAGTGCGTTTTCAGTGTCCCGAGGGTTTCAAAATGTCACAAAGTACTGCCAAATTGCCAATAATGATTTGAAAGATCTGAAGTTTAAAAATATCCCAATGATCATCCATAATTTCTTTAAGTAATATTGCGACAATCTTCCTTTTCCTGCAGAAAGTCTTCATTTCGTGAAACTGACGCGCTGTCGGTATTCCGACTGAATACACTAGGAAAACACTTTCACGCCGCGTAATATATTTCACGTTCCTGCCGACGTTATACAGCGAATTCGGTTCCTGCTGCGCAATAAACCTGTCGCTAGGAAAACACACCTTTAGCCAACGTTTCGGACTGCGTTATAGTGTCCATCATCAGGGCAGATGTGCCTGTGCCTGTTCGAAACGTTGACTAAATAAGGAGATAGCGCAACACGGTATACACTGTGTATACCAACGTATTGTGTGTATACTATATATATCAGCGTGTAAGTAAACAATATAATCGACACTGTAAATAAATTCGTTCGATTTTCGTACCAGGTACCGTTGAAGGTATTTTTTAAGTCGATTTTAGGTTTAAAATTGGTAAATAATTCAATTTGCCGTCCCGGGAACCTTTATTGGATAATCAACACCTCTGCTATAGGTCACCCCAAGTGGTTCGCTACGTTTGGTGATTTAACAGGGGTGCCCGGGTTCATGGGGTGAGGTTTGTCTAGGTCTTGGAGGCGGATGACCAGGACACACTGAACCCCAGATTCCTACCCACCCCTTAAACCCTTTTCCTTACCAGAATTCCCTCCATTTCCTTTCCTTAGAAAAACCCTCCACACAGCATCCCCAAAGATGACATAGGCCCTGAGGGAATTTGTGTTCCACAGGGCCTCCTGTGCGGAGCTCATGTAAAAAAAAATATATATAATTTCGAAGTGTCAACTGTTGGGGGGGTCAGCTGTCGGGTCATCCAGTAAATAGACTAGCATATTATTATGATATATTATATTTACTTTATAATTTCCAATAAATTTTTTTAATTTGTCGATGAATTTTCTGGAGAGGATACAGCAAGGTTTCAAACCAAACCACTGTGTTTTAAATTCCTATAGACCGGGATTGTTTTGGAAAACTGCAGTTTGATAGGACGTAACGTTACCCGAATAGATAATAAATGTTTTATCAACTGATTCATAGATGTCACTGAGCATATTATTTATGATATATTTCGTCACTTTGGTTGGACAGAGTTCCAACTTCACTTTACTTTGCTCTGAGATATAAGTTGTCAAAGTTTGTAATGACAATTTTTCATAATTTATTTATTGATTTCTGATTTTGAGGTTCACTATTTCGTAAAGTACTTATTTTATATTTCAAGAAAAATAATTTTAAAAAAACATACTCACCATTTTAGATCATACCTAAACTGCAGATAGAACCATATGCAACCAGCTATGACATGATAGTTAAATCCATAAGGTTCTAACTAATTTCCCTAATGCCATTTCAAGATAGGGCCACGTTCTTATTTCATTGCCTCCCAAACGACATTAAAAAAGAAAAAAAGGTGGATAGATTTAAAAAAAAAAATGTTAATGTATATTCTTGATAAACAGAGAAATGAAATGGAGTAGCGATGTATTATGGTGTTTAGTTTGATTTGATGTAGGTATTTAATTATTTCTGGTTAATATGAGTGAAAATGTAATTTTCTTTTTTACTAGAATAAAAAAATAAAAAATAAAATAAAAATAATTTCCTTTAATGTGTAAAGCTAAATTACTTTCCACAAGATTGAATCTCAAAGACAAAAATTTGTAAATAGATTATGAGAAACTTTGACACCTCAGAATATAGGAAGGCAAAGTCTATCCAACTAAAGTGATGATGCGCCTCGTAAAGATGATCAACTGTCAGGTACAAATAAAATTGCAAATGCAAAAGGTTCAAAGTGAAGTTAGAATCTTGTTAAATAAATGGAAGCCTTAAAAACTTGATGTTAGAACTTTTCACACAAATATCTACGGAAATACTAAACAAATTACTTTCAAAAATATTTTTATTATAGAAATAAACAAAATCAAAGGTAATTTTTGAAAAAAATGTCAGTTAGAATCTTGTCGAAAGAAGGTAACGTTTTAGAAGAAATACACATCATTGTATTGTTTAAATTTCTGTGATTACACTCGCCTCATTTGATCTTCTTCCGCTTGTCCTATTCGGACCCCACGCTACAACAATACGTCTCCAGAAGAGCTATTCTCTATCTTTTGTGAGAACGAGATCGTTCTCCCGCGAGATCTCCTGTCAGATTTATGTGATTTTCTACGGCTGTTATTTGCTTTTTTATCGGCCGATGTCAAAATTTCAGCTGTGAGCTGACACGTATTTTAGTTTGTGTTGTTTTAAACATGAAATCCTGCAAGTGTGCATGATTATTTATTCATTTAACAGCTGTAGAAATCACACAAATCTGACAGGACATCTCGCGGGAGAACGATCTCGTTCTCACAAAAGATAGATAGATTGGAACTCTTGTGCGGTATTCACATTTTAAAAAAAGTTTTTATTTAATTTGCTTACATGAATTTTTTTAAAACCGGTCTATACCGGTCTATAATGTGATCTATATCACATTTCTTGAAATATTGATATTCATGACAAACCATCTTAATGCTATTATCACACAATGGTCAAATTCACTGAAAATGCGAGAATTAAAAAATACACATAAACAATATTTTTGTTGATAGTTTATATTTAATTTGAGTCTTTCTTGTGAGTTTTTTAGCTAAAATATAATTTGTACAATACATTTTATTCTCTTTTTTCCTGCAACTCGGCGGTCGTGGTATGTTTGAGACTGATTTAAAAATAACTATATTAACCGTTTAACCACTAAATTTATTTAAACTGTCCACCAGTTTCGGAAGGAATATGTCTTGTTAAGGGAGGGGTAAGGTTTTAAAGGCTAAAAAATGTTTTCATGATTTTTTTGGTGATATGAATAATGTTGGTTTATTTATTTTATAAACTTATTATAGTATGACATCTGAAGTATCTTTGAAATTTTTTTTAATTAAAAATATCAATAAATAAATCCGTGAGAGCGAATCTCCGGAGACGCCTTGAAAATGCGGTGAACATCATAACTCGTTAACAAATCATTTTAAACAATGTTTTTTTTTAATTTTGACCTAAAAATCAAACTTCGGATTCGATTTACTCGAAAATTAAAATGCAAATCAAAAAAGTTACTTCAATGTCGACTCCAAATGTGATGTAGATTCACCAATTTCCATTTTGTACTACGAGTTTCGAGACGCCCCGTATAGGCATCGTCTATGGGAAGGTGGGAAAGGTAGAGTAGTTTCACCATTATAAGATCCTCGGGTATAGGGTGGTTCATATTGACCTCGCACAAAAATACATTAATTATTTATTTAAGGGTTCCAAATTGGAACACTGACTAAAGCCATAAACGTCCAGAAGCAGAACAACTGTGGTAATGCTAAACAGCCGCCCTCGCGGTCAAGTGGTCAGCATACTTTTCATTTAAATAATATAAATAAAATAATCTTTTCTCATTACGCTCGTTCAAACAGAAATTATCAAATTGTTAATAGCCAATATACACATTTATTAATTTTCATTTGTCAAATTTATTTTGAAGGAAAACACACAAATTATTATTATGACCACAAAATTTTATTTTCATCAGGAGAGTCATCTTGTAAATTAAATCTAGTCCAATGTCTTATTTGCAGTCCAAAGGTGGTTCGATTTGCCAGAATTTGTTTTCTTCCATTTCAGCAAGTAAATTAACAATTAACGAAAATATATTACTTCGCGAACTTCTTGAAGTTTTTATTAATTGTTTTTTTGCATTTAACTCGCGGAACTCCAATCATTGTTTTGTAAATTTAAATTTAATAATGTTTTTATTAAGTTCTGCAAGTATTTCAGTTTCAATTTTTGTGACAGCTGTTTCAGCTAACAGGACCATTTTCAAACTGTGGCTTAACCACCACGAGACGACTTATTTATACGATTCTAAATATAGTATATTTAAGGGGTCTTAATTGATTTATTACCGGTTAAACCAATTTGCTGAGAAAATAATTGAGACGGTAGGTACTCTATTATGTGAGGCATATCTAAATCTGCTTTCCCCGTACTTAATGTTAATTTTTTCGGTAATTTTTGGATATTGGTGGCCACGGCTATTACGAATAATTTTTAGAAAAAAACTTTAGATCTGCCTTAATCACTATAAAAGGAAACTTATTGCATCACGGCTGGCGGAAAATAATGCATTTTAATTTTCAATATCGTTAAATAAAATTTCACTTCGCGAATCGATCTACGACAGCCCGCCCGCTGCCGCTCGCCATTCTGTCAACTATTGTGTTGTTGGTATCCTTGACTTCACACAAACGATTGTAGTCGACTTCGCGGGATAAATAATAAGGCGCGTAGGTACTGGAAGCGCGTAGGTACTGGAATGGAGACAAACCATTCAAATCCTGGGATGTTTTTTAAAATAAAGATAATATACACAAGCCCGCTACACAAATCCTGCGTAGCCAAATAAACCATTTAAAAACGTAGGCTGTTTTTTAAAGTAAAGATAACATACACAAGCCCGCTACACAAACTTTGCGTAGCCAAACAAACCATTCAAAAACGTAGGCTGTTTTTTAAAGTAAAGATAACATACACAAGCCCGCTACACAAACCCTGCGTAGCCAAACAAACCATTCAAAAACGTAGGCTGTTTTTTAAAGTAAAGATAACATACACAAGCCCGCTACACAAACCCTGCGTAGCCAAACAAACCATTCAAAAACGTAGGCTGTTTTTTAAAGTAAAGATAACATACACAAGCCCGCTACACAATATTTATTACAATTATTATTATACACATTTTTCATAATTACGCGCCCATCATGTATCACGCGAAGTTGCCTACAATCGTATTTAGTTGTGAGGTCAGGGATACCAACAATGACAAAATGGCGGGCGGCAACCGGCAGCGGGCGGGCTGTCGTAGATCGATTGGCGAAGTGAAATTTTATTTAACGATATTGAAAATTAAAATGCATTATTTTCCGCCAGCCGTGATGCAATAAGTTTCCTTTTATAGTGATTAAGGCAAATCTAAAGTTTTTTTCTAAAAATTATTCGTAATAGCCGTGGCCACCAATATCCAAATTTTACCATTTTTTCTTTTATTTTTGTTCAATAATGACGTCTTCCGCTATGACTTTTTTAAGTGCATTATATTGTTAAGGTTTTGTAAACATACTAAGGAGTGGAAATAATTTTCCTTACTTTATAAATTAGCGTTACATTGGGGTCATTCGTTCGTTTGTTGATTTCTAATTGTTGAAGCAAATTTAATTTAAGACCCTTTCTTTCTATGTGAACGTGATTATTCACTAAGAGATGTTCTATGAATTTTGAAAAGGTTTTTGACGTGATAACGTCTTATAAATCGATGAACGCCGGCTGCCCTCACGAAAAAGCATGATTCATTGTCACGTTCCGCCTGAGCCGAGCGTGCAAGCGAGAGCGCGGAACAAGCGTTCGGCCTAAGCGTTAGGCTTGTGACGCATCTATCTCTCTTCCATTCCATCGTTGTTATGTGACGTTATCACGTAAAATTATCGACTTTACAGACAACCTATTTTTTTATTACTTTAACATCGTAAATGTTCTTTGAATCTAGTTGAGAATGCTCTACTCGAATGTCCGATGCTTGTAAGTGGCGTTCAGTCGGCGTGGTCACATTTTAATTCAAGTATGCCACCGTTATTCTTTTATTTTTTATTAGTATCTATAGCAAAATTTGTACATAATGTATTTATAAATTGTATTATATTAAGGTATTATAAAGTTTTTTTTTTCACAGTCCTCCTCACTAGGGTTCCCTGTTCTGAGGCGGCCTGTAGTTTTTCCACATTTGTATTTAGTATCCAGTTGTCTTTACATGGTCTTCAGTATGTTTGATAGTTCATTTTCACTTTGTTCTCTCAACCATATTTTTACTTTTGTTTTAAATTTATTTATTTCTGTTATTTTTTTTGTTTGAGTTGGTAGAGCGTTGTATAGTTTTGTCGCATTGAATTTCATATTTCTTTGTCCAAAAGATGTTTTCAAACTGGCTGTAGCTAGAATATTTTGGTTTATTGCCCTGGTTGTGTATCTATGTTGGACAGTGGAGTATTCTGATATGTTTTTTTAATTTTAAATAAAATATTTTTTGCATAAAGTTTTTGTATGTTGTAGACTTGAATGCTTTGAAACAATTCTTCTGTCGGAGTTCTAACCGGTAATTTCAAAATTGTCTTTAGTACTCCTTTTTGGGCTATATTGAGCCGGTCCATGTGAGTGCTCAAGGCAGATCCCCATCCAGTTATCCCGTACTCTATTTGTGATTGACATAAAGCGTAGTACACTTTCTTAATGTCGTTTATGTTGAGGATGTTACGGATGGCTCTAAAGAAGTAAATGCACCTGGTGAGTTTTTTTGTGATTAAGTGATATTTACTATTAAGTTCATAAGTTTGTAAGGCATGTTACTATATTGTGGCCGCTCATAAAATGTGGCCGTTTGAGCAATTGCACTGCCTCGACACTACTAACCGCTTTCATCCAGCCAATGTGTGGACACCAACACACATACGCGTGGGTTTAAGATACGACGTCCGTAAAAGTATTAGTAAAGGATCTGATAACGGTGAAACTTCTCTCTGACAACGGGTTTACAATTGGTTTGCCTATAAATATGTATATTATCCTAAAATTAAATGCTAAGTAAGTTTTGTATGTACAATCTAATATGTTCAACAAATAGTGTTGCTTTATTATTTCTGAGACCGCACCAGCCATGCTTGAGACAGAGTTTTATTACATTTTGTTAGTACCCGCTGATACACAACACGTATCGTCCAGATATCATTATTTGTTATTGTCCAATTCTGAATGATTCTCCAAATTTTCCTGATCTCTTTCAAAAATGTGTACTCCTCTTATCGAAAAGATCTCACAATGATCAAATTCCAACTCAACGTTTCAAATCGATCAACCTTTCTTGAAAATACGTCGATTGATTTATCTAAAGAAAATCAGCTTATCTGTTTTACAAATTCCGACACACCTCTTTTTGTTTGTAATTCCGATTTCGTTCAATACTTAAGTAATATATTATCGTCTAGCCATCGATTAAAATTAAGAATATTAATATTGTTATTACTATTGTTTGTTTATCATGCAACGGCCAGCGTTGTGGTACATTGTCTTAAGATAATTATTATTGAGACTGTCTGCAAAGCTCCAGTCATGTTTTACCATATTCCTCTAACAGTATTCCAGTCCCTTTCAAAATGGGTATTTGATAAAGTCTCCTGGTTTGACAATATGCTATTTTCACCTTCTTCCATCAATGCTGAACATTTGCTTCTGATGAGAGCAATGGGTATTTCTTCATTCTTTTCACGTAGCCTACAGTTATAGTTTGTACTTATCTAGCCATTTTGCCAGAGTGAATCATCCAAAACAGGATATCAACTGTCTGGCTACAACGTATCATAAGATACTATGAACATGTTGCTCACCAAACTGAGAATTCGAACCTGGAGATGCTCTTGGTCACTGGTAAAGTGAAAGGCAAGAGAAACCGAGACTAATTGTACTGATCAAGAATCACAGGCGTTGGGAACATCAGCAGACGAGCCTGGTTCAACAGGGCATTTGAAAAAGAGGGTTACGATCCTCAGCAAGAAGAATTAACCTACAACTATTGGTATCTTCCGTGACAATGTCTCGTTAACAGCTCTATTAGCTTCACTTTTATTTAAATGTTTTCACTTTGCGTCTATGGATTAATTTCACTATTGTTTCTATTTCTTTTCGGGATGCTGAAGATCTTGAAGTCCTTGCCGAAGTTTTCTCCATCTTCGAGGGTCTGCGGCATCGGAGTGTTGAGCGTCTCCGGCAGGAATAGAGACACCAAAGATCCTGAGAGAGACAAAACCCCAAGTATGATCAGAGGCAGGACCCTCGAGTAATGTGACTGGAAAACAAAATCAGACTATTAGAAGAAAAATCAAAGACGATAATGAAGCAGTCAAATAAGTTATAGAATAAGAGACGGAAACAAAACTAAGACAATATTTATTAGCTTCACCTCTCAAGCTCCATTAAATACATATTAATTTGAAAAACCACATAAAATTTCTCGTAGGTCCAAATTTGTTTTAGTATTTTAGAGTGCTCCCCAGATTCATACATTCTACTTGTTTGTCGGCACAAAGAAAACAATTCAAAATTAATAGATTTCTTTGACGTTAGCAATAACTCGCTTTTGTTAGCGACAGAAAACATGTAATTAATATAATATATATTATATTTATAATTTAAATGCGAAACTGCGTTTGTTTGTTTGTTACGCTCTCAAGCGTAAACCAATGAACCGATTTTAATTTTTTTTTCACCAATAGAATATGGTACTCGCATATAATTTAGCTTTCTATTGGTGAAAAGAAAATTAAAATCGGTTTTTTTTTTATGCCTGAAAGCGTAACAAACAAACACACGCAGTTTCGCATTTATAATATTAGTATAGATAAACAATAAACGTGGTTAAAACAAAGAAATCTGAATGGAATTAAAATGGTGGTACAAAATAAATTTGTTGAATTTGAAGAAACAAAACAATTGTTAAATTAGTTATAAAATGGCTAATCCCTACTTCTGGGAAAACGAGTCACAATATATTAATAACATTATGCGCAATTGAATAAACGAAGAAATTGGTAAAGCCCCAGAACAGAACACCAGGATAAAACAAATTTAAAAAAATATATTTTTACATTAACGTTACGGACTCCCTGGGCGGAAATAATACCCCCGGGGATGCTCTGTGGAGGGTCTTTTTAAGAAAAGGAAGAAGTGAACCTGGATCTTGAAGTGACCCATAATGTAAGAGGGAAGAAACCGGCAAATCATTCCACATTTGAATCGAAGAACAAATAACAAATTTCAATAATGTACAAATGTTTGACGCGCGTTTAATGTCGACTTTATTTTGATGCTGTAAACGCAGATGACCAAAATTCGTGCGCAGACGAAATGTGCCCTAAATATAGATATAGCAGATCGATTAACAAATATTTGCTGCGCAATGGAATCGTTGTGTATAGCAAGACCTTTTCAATCATAAGTGGTGATTCTCAGAAATGAATAACTCGATAATCTTTGAAGCATTTGAAGCAACACCAGTGGCCACTAGGAATCTTGTAACAAATAATGTCAAGTGCCTGAAGTGGATATGTGTAGTGAGTAAATAGAAACAGTAGTCGAAATTAAAATTGTTTAATCTGGCAAAACAATTGATCTACTTACTGCGTATTTGTAGAACTACTTATCGATTTCTAAAATAATCTGAAGAGTGTAAACCGTATCACTAGGTGTATTGCAAATCACATAACTATTTGTCTCTAATACTTTGTACCTACTATAATGTTATAACTATAATCATATTTTCATCAACGATATAGCAAATTGCTTCGACGATGTCGAGGTATTGATCTTTGTTGATACTATCTAGCTATATAAAAAAATAACTGACGCAAATCATAGCCAAATATTAAGTAAAAAAATTAGTAAGTGTAACCACTCCGACCCCTAAGATTGTTTACACGACAATATACAGTAACAATAGCAGTCAAGTACAATAAGTAATACTTGTTTTCAAGCTAACGCGTGTGTTCCCACAGAGATCGTTATAATTCCGTTTTTGTTCTAGTTACAACCCTAAAACAAAAAGCAAAATATCTTTAATAAAACAGGCTAAAGATCTCTATTCAACGTTGCCCATAGATATACGTAAAAAATACTTATTTTGTAGAAACAGTTTTCACCCGCCAAATCGCATCGCGCCGTAAGACAGTGTTAATTTTTTATTAAATATTTTTGTATGAAATTTGGTAAATTTGATAAATTTGGTAAAAAAGTGAGGTGACAAAAATGTTTTTTATACATTTGTACGATAAAATAAGTGATTTTACAAAATCCATGATATTTGTTTCGTTTTCACATAAAAACTTCACGTGAGTCATTTTCACAATTTTTTTTATGTGTGCGTTCAAAATTTTAATATTTACAAATGTTAATATTTATTTGTAATAATACAATTCAAAAGCTCATTTTATAACCTTTCAAAAACGGTTTTTAGTATTCGGCTACGTGCAGAAATATTTAATTAATTGAGCTTTTTTTTACGTGAGTTCCGCATAGGAGGCCCTGAGGAAAATAATTTCCCTCAGGGCCTATGTCATCCTTGGGGAAGCTTTGTGGAGGGTTTTTTTAAAGGAAAAGGGGGAAAAGAGAGTTCTGGGAAGGGAAATGGTTTAAGGGGTGGGTAGGAATCTGGGGTTCAGTGAGTCCTGGTCATTCGCCTTCAAGACCTAGACAAACCTCATCCTATGAACCCGGGCACCCCTGCTAAATCACCAAACGTAGCGAACCACTTGGGGTGACCTATGGCAGCTTTAATTGCAAAGCGGAAATGACACAAAAATTTTGTAAATCTGACAGTCCGTTTAAGACAAAAAACTTGCACAAAGACAAAAGACCAGAGAGGTTAAAGATTGGTGAATACTAAATAAATGCAGACAAGGGTTTTGACAGTTTCAAGAAGACATTTTCACGTCTTCTCGAAACGCCTCTTGATTTGCCTTATGAAGAGCGTACCTGATATTTCCATTATGTGATCAAAATGTCCGGACTTTTTTTGGACTGTCAGGTTTTTTGCCGGGACTTTTCAATTTTCTGGTAACCCTACTCACGGCCGCCAGCCGACAGATCGGGTCATTTCGGCACTCTCAGAATTCCGCGTCACATGGTGCTCTTCCTGCTATTCACTAAATAACTAGCCCATTTACCATTAAAAATATAGTTACTAACGGAAATATGCGATTTTAGACAGCAGAGTGACCACGGAAAGCATAGAAATGCCAAGAGCTGTCGGCTGGCGGCCGTGAGGTTAGCCAAAGTTGCCAAAGTTGATGGAATAATGTTGTTAGTGAATGAAACATTTATGTAATATGTAATTACCAGTTGAAGGATGTAAGGGAATGACAGCAGCCCCACGCTGACCAACAGGGACGACAGCCCCATCGCCTGGGACCTCAGCACTGTGGGGAACAACTCCCCCACAAACACATAGAACACGGAGAAGGATGCTGCCACGCCGAACTTGCCTATCATGGCCAGAACCACGGTTATCCAAACACGCTCTGAAAAATGCATAAATAGATTATTAGCTTTTTATATTTATTTTTGTTTATTTATTTCTATTCTTGAACATACACTTTACAAATTATTACATTGGTTTACATAGATAATAAGATTAGTATCTAATAAGAAAAAAAAATTAATTATCCGTAGCTGTATGTAAATACGTTAGTAGTAGTATTTTGTGAACACCTCACTAGGCGAACCTGTGCTAAGGTGTTCCCATGTTTGGGATTAAGTGCTATTCTGTCTACATAAGTAAAAACACAGATCCTCCTTGATATTGTCAAGAAGGGTCGACCCATGGCGGTAGTATCTTATACATATTTTAAGGATTAGTTGCAGTTAGGATCTGTTAAGTGCTTTACTACTCAGTTTCACCAGAAAAATCAACACACCAACATTAGAAGGTTTCACGGTGAGGATAATTAGTTATTTAATTAAAACAAAAAATTTCTAAACTAATAAAATATTTGCTTTTAACCACGTTTATTGTTAAAAAAACAATATGTTTCGTATGCAATGCTTACTTCATCAGGTTTATTTTAAAACTAATTACAATAATAGACAAAGACTTATAGGTGTCAGTGGAAAGGTGGGAGTGGGAAGGGAGGGGGGGGGGGGGTAATAGAGCATAAATTACAAAGAGAACACGCTTAATAATAGGTCATTTAAAAATATTGTTCTATAATTTTAAGTAAAAAAAAAATTATTTATAAAATTATTTTATTAAATATTGATTTATTAAATTATTATATTTAATTATTTTTTCATTAAACTATTTTATTAAATATTAATTTATTAAATAATTCAAAAATATGTTTTTAATTGACCCATCATTAAACTTAAAAATAATTTTCCATCACACGTCGCAACTGAGTAGTCGGGTATAGCCTAGCGGGTGACATGATAAGCAGTCCGTCTCGTTCTAGCAGCACGGTAACACACGAAATAGCGTGCAAATCGCTCAAATAAGAATGGGATCAATAGCGACGTTATTGAAAAATATTTTTTTTTGGTTTTTAATAGAGAAAAAACATCATCGGACAGCAAAATGACATCTACTTTTGTTACTCCAAATAAACTTAGGAATCGCTGGTCAAAATCTTTCGAGTTGCAAAATCTGCTGTTACACACTGTACACAGGAAATATCAAAACATTTTTCTATATCTATGTCAAGGATTTTTAATTTATCGAGATTTATTTTTGGAGATATGTGGTAAGTGTTGTGATAATTTTATCACTACGTGATGCGAATATTTTGGGCAGGAAATGGTCTAAAACCGCAAATATCCTGCCCTACTTTTAAGTTTAATGTTCCTCAATTTCACACTTTTATCTTATCTTTTACAATTTGAATGGTTTGAATAAAATTCATACGTATTTACATAATCAAGGTTCTTTAATAAAATTTAACCGCAAGTAGAAAACGTTTTTAAACTGTCATCATACGGCGAGTTGTTTGCAATCAGAAAATTACTGTGCCCAGAAAACGATGACCCGGCAGTTGATCCCCCGATAATTTGGGAGGCGTTTATGGGTACCGCCGCCCTGGAAACCATCTATTGGTTAAACCCTGCCATAGGTCACCCTAAATTGGCAGGGGTGCCCAGGTTCACGGGGTGAGGTTTGACTGGATATTGGTGGCATACGCGTTTGCCTGTCTACCGTGGCAGGCCGGATCGGGAGAGACTAGTTGAGAGAGACATTTTTATCTCTCCAGCCGGACTCTCCCGATCCATCGCCTTGTACCGCAGAGGGAGGAATGGATTCATACGTCCGTTACTCCTGGACCCATTGACCCCCAGATTCCTACACACCCCTCACACCATTTTCTTTCCCAGAAATTCCTCTCCTTCCTTTCCGTAAGAAGACCCTACACACAGCATCCCCAAATGTGACATAGGCCCTGAGGGAAATTGTTTTCCTCGGGGTCCCCTGTGTGTAGCTAATTTAAAAAAAAAAAAAATTGGTCCCCGAAATTATTTACCAATTTTAAATGTAAAATCGATATGTCACATGATTTTTATTCTTATGTATTGTTCTACATGCATACCTTCAGGGACGAACATGCAGGACAGACAGCCGAGTCCTCCAGTGGCCAGGGCTATGCAGATGATCAGCCTCCTGCCCCAGCGGTTCATGAACCACCAGGACAGCATGTAGGACGGGATCTCTATTGCTGCAGCTGAAATCAAAAAATAATAACTAATATAAAATATAATAGACAACCATTGTTTGGTTTTGAAATGATAATATGCTTAGTTTCTATCGGGATGTTGTTTATCCAGTTCCTAACTCTCCCTAACTACTACTAACCTAACTTAACCTAACCCTTGTATAAAAAAATGTAAGTATTATGTACCCAATGTAAAAACACGGCGTAGAAATAGTGTATCCATACTATACTATACTATACTATACCATACTATCCATACTTCCATACTTTATACTTATAATATTTTAAATGCGAAACTGCTCGAGTTCGTTTATGACCTTTTCACGCATAACACAATATAAAGACTTTAATAATTCTTTCACCAATATAAAGCTAAATTATATGCGCAGACTACAGGTTGTGTATGATGGTAAGCTCTGGCGTTATGAAATTATAAATATTAATATATTATATTTGTTATACGTTTTCTGTCGCTAACAAAAGCGAGTTTTTGCTAACGTCAGAAAAAAATCTTTTCTATGGATAGTTGATATATTTGTGGGCTCTAAGCTGGTAGGTACTGAGACCCCTGGTCAGCTACTGCTCCAGAAAATTCAAATATTAGAATATGTTTTGTTTTTTTTGGACAAGCTGCTGTTTTGCAATAAATATCAGATAAGAGTTCCTACATTAAAAATATAATTCGGAACGATTATAAAGACTGAATAATACATAGTGTAATTTTTTCATTATATTTACAAATTTCCAAATATTTAATTAAAAATGAACATCCGAAATGTTTGTAAGCGCATAAATTCCGAACGAATGAACAAATTGGATAATTCTTTTTTTCTTTGAGCTATAGCTTTATGAAATTTAGGTGGCAGGCGAGATGTTTGAAAACTGAATGTAAGGGAATGAATGTATGGAATCCGGGAGGGGGTGGGGGTGGGGAGAAGGGGGGATAATTGATAAGTTCAACCGCTACAGTAATTTCCCGTAATACCATGCGAGCGAAGCCGCGGGGAAAAGCTAGTAATATTATAAATGCGAAACTGCTAGAGTTCGTTTATGACGCTTTCACGCATTAACCAATAAAAAGACTTTAAAAATTCATTCACCAATAGAAAGCTAAATTATATGCGAAGACTATAGTCTGTATATGATGGAAAGCTCTGGCGTTATGAAATTATAAATATTAATATATTATATTTGTTATACGTTTTCTGTCGCTAACAAAAGCGAGTTATTTCTAACGTCGGAAAAAAATCGTTTCCATGGTTGATATATTTGTGGGCTCTAAGCTGGTAGGTACTCAGTCCCCTGGTCAGCTACTGCTCCAGAAAATTCAAATATTAGAATATGTTTTGTTTTTTTTGGACAAGCTGCTGTTTTGCAATAAATATCAGATAAGAGTTCCTACATTAAAAATATAATTCGGAACGATTATAAAGACTGAATAATACATAGTGTAATTTTTTCATTATATTTACAAATTTCCAAATATTTAATTAAAAATAAACATCCGAAATGTTTGTAAGCGCATAAATTCCGAACGAATGAACAAATTGGATAAAAATAGTGCAAATTTGAGTGCATTTGTTTTGAAGTTTTGGAACTACCTCGGAAGAAAGTTGTTGGTGATTTTCGTGTACATAATCTCGTAGTGAAGTAAAAAGAAGGAATTTGACCATCTTGTAAGTAAATAATATCGTTTTGTTGTTGCGATAATTACCTCAAGGTATCGCTGTGTATATATATGTATAACTATATTGTGATTGTGTTGTGTGCTCCTTCGCAGAGATACAGTGGTAAGTGATTGGTCATCCATTTTCCTTGCACGCCTTATTCTTTCCTACACATACTATCACCCAATTCCAGCAAACACGATTTCGTTTCATATTTAATATTTACAGTCCATCACAAGAGCATCGTAAGCAGTTTTGGACGCATGAAACATTCAGTTATATTTTACCGCAAATGGAATTCCAAACGACTCAGGATATATTCTTCTGCCAAATCGGCTCTCGAAAACCACTCCTGTGGCGTTTTTTTTGTCGAAATATTTCACTCCTCTTAAGCCGGGTTTTAATCTGTTTTTTTTTTTCATTATTTGCATTACTTGTTTTTTTATTGCGGGTGAAAGAGAATTATAGAGCTTAAGAGAAGGAAACAAGGTCGCCAAGAAATTTTAATAACTTGTATTTTTACTGTCGTCACTACCGATGTTATTTTGAAAATTTTGCAATATGTGGCGCGCGAGTTGTTTGAAAAATGAGTGCATTTCATGTAGTTTAGCGGGAGGGAGGGGGTTGGAATCGGGGAGGGGGAGTGAAAAGAAAGATTGGGGATTCGCGGGAGGGGGAACGAGGGAGAGCGGAAAGCGGGGAAGGTGGAAGAGGAATGCGGGAGGGAAATGCGAGAAGGGTTCACGGGACGGGGGGGAAACGGAAGAGCGAAATACGGGGAAGGTGGAAGGGGAACGCTGGAGGAAAGGGAAACGCGGGAGAGGAAAGGGGGCGGGAATGGGGGCGCATGAGGAATTTTTTTTTTACATGAGCTCCACACAGAAGGCCCTGAGGAAAATAATCTCCCTCAGGGCCTATGTCATCTTTGGGGATGCTGTTTGGAGGGTTTTTTTAAGGAAAGGAAGTGGAGGAGAATTCTGGGAAGGAAAAGGGTTTAAGAGGTGTGTAGGAATCTGGGGTTCAGTGTGTCCTGGTCATCCACCTCCAAGACCTAGACAAACCTCACCCCATAAACCCGGACACCCCTGCTAAATCACCAAACGTAGCGAACCACTTGGGGTGACCTATGGCAGAGGTGTTGGTTATCCAATAAATGTTCCCTGGGCAGCGGTACTCATTCCCGCCTCCCAATTTAAGTAGCAATGCAACGCATGCGGGAACTCGCTAGTTACGATATAAATTAGAATGTGAAATATTGTGCAATACTTTTACATGTATTTTACAGCCAGTAACGAGGTCGTTAAAGGAAATGTGACAACTGATAAATTGCAGAACAAGCAAATGAAAAGTTGTCTCTCTAAGACTGTGAATGAATATTGAATTACAATAATTAGTGGTAATTGGGTATGTAAATTAGCAAACATCATTAATTATAATTGGTTATCATCGGGGACGTGAATAGTTCTCTAATAAAGTTGAAATGTGATGAATAAATTAGCATAATAATATCCAAAAGTATAAAGTGTGTGGAAATGTAAAGTAGACATAATATTTGACAAACCCGTTTGAAGATTTTGTTGACCGCAATTTGCATACACCATTTTTCCCTCAAAACCGTTTGTGTGGTAGACTTATTGACGTCTGGGATCAGATTTGCTAGCTTACAAACTTCAACAGGGACAACACATGTCGCAGGCGGCGGAACTCGACAGCAGAGCGTCCATTCCAAACGGACGCAAAGATCGCACTGAAGCAGCTACCAAGCCGGATTTTACTCATTTTTTGAGGGAAAGTCTGAGTTACACGCTAGTGCCGCCATATTTTAAGAAATAATGTCCGCATCACCAAAAATGGCCATAGTTAAGCTCTTAGGATGGGTTGTTTCAAAAAATTTGACGAATTCGTCAAATATTTGACGTTAATTTTCACGTTCTGTGTAAGTTCTATTCAAGTTCTGTGATGATTTCAGTTTTATGAAACAGCTGGCCTATGATGATAAAATAACAGAACTCGAATAGAACTTACACAGAACGTGAAAATTAACTTCAAATATTTGATGAACTCATAAAATTTTTTGAAACAACCCGTCCCTACGTCCCTTTTATCTAATCCTGGATGGACTAATCTAACACGGACGATCGATAAAACCCTATTGTACCAAATCTAATTATTTCGAGCTTATATTGATAAGCGTTCAATCTCGAATACTTTCTCTTTCTTGCATCGCTTGTCTCTTACAAGTTATGGACGAGGGATGCTATTGGTTAAAATGTGCACCCCGCCGATATTAAGTCATGTGAGACCTTGAGAAACTTAATTTGCCTTCCGGGTCTATCCGCGCAATCTTCACAAAACACTCTCCGGCAGGTCTGAGATATTCCAGCTAACCCAGAGAGAACAATCCTTGTAATCCTTTTTTTAAGGGGGGGGGGGGGTAAGGTTTTAAGCTCATTTTTTTTTCTAAATGTACAACATGTCGAAAGTATTGTGTCAAAATTTCAAGTAAATCTGAGCAAAACTAATGAAGATACAGCGTTTCAAGCGACCGGTCCTCTTGCTCGTTTCAAGTATATTTCGCGTATAAAAAAACTTTAAATCACTTCATAACTCAAAATCTACTGAACCGATCCTTTTAAAATTTTGTACACTATATCTACACATAAATCAACAGGTAGTGACGAAGATATTTTTTTTTACAATTTTTTTTCCATTTTATAACAAATTCACCGAAAATTTTGGCAAAAAAAGGTTTTATTGAGCGGTTGGGTTATTTATTGTTAACCCATAAAGCTACTGTTACATTTTTGTACTGTTTTGAGCTGTGTCATAAATACAAATTGATCGTACCTATTCCAATAAAGGCTAATCCGTTATCTATGGTCAGTTATCAAAATCGGTCAACAACTGATAAGAGATATTCAGACCGAAGATCGATAAATTTTAGTGAGTCTTGCTGAGTATCAGTTAAACTGTCAATATATAAAACATTTTGAATAATATCGTTCGTTATGCAAAATAACTGGCTTATTAATGAATGGAGGTGAACAAACGAAGCTCTTAGAATTGAAAGAAATCATATATGCGATCTAATAATTCATCCTAGACGCGATCAATTTTGAAACGAAAGTGTTTGAAATATGACTAAAGGCCTCATTAACTAATTAACTCTCGTTTAGTTTAAAAAAGTAGATGCGAAGCGCCAATTTGTGTTAAAGTTAGTACTTCAATTCGAAATTGTCAAAATATTAGTATTTTTAATTTTAATGAGGTCGTTAGATATTTATGAATGTAAATCCATACAGATCCACTAAGTGTTTCCATCGTATATCGCTATCTTTTTTATCTCCCGTCAATATCGGTCTGGCTATCAATAGTGCGGCTGTGAAACGGCCGACATAAATCTATCGATCCGATGTTGTAAAGTAATTGATTTTATTGTGACCTCCTTGGTGTCCTTTATACACCGGTTTTAGTAGTTTCCGGTGTTTAGTAGGTTGTGGAATATTTTTAACCGATTTAGCATAGAAAACAATTGACAAATGTTGGTAATACCAGAACTCGATTGGATGACATTAAAAAAATAATAAATTTGTATTAATAACTTACCTATAAAGAAAGCCAAGAAGTCATTAACTCCCAAACTTGTTGCATTGTAACTGAGACCATTGTACACCACTGCATTTGCTATCCAATCGAAAGTTAAAAGAAAAAACTTCTTCCTGATGTTTGGATACCGAAATATATCAAACATTGTCGCTTCTTGCTTTGGAACAGGAATGGTTTCAGTTTGCAGGCAAACTGGCACCATCCCAGTTACATCTTCTTCACATTCATTGTTTGTTTCTGTGTTCAGTCTGTCTTTTAATCTGGCATGTTCTTCTGTGCCATCGGCTCCCTGATTTTCATCATTAACATTTGTTTCTTTGTTAGCTGAGACATTGTTCATCTTTTTCAACAAAGAATTGGTTAACGGATAAGTGGATGGCCTTTTGGCAAACCACGAATGTCCAACAACCAGTTTATGTTCTGGATCCTCGTCTGTGCTGCTTCTTAATTTTTTAATATTGCTTTTATCGCGAAGTTCAGAATTGCTCTTTCTTCGGTAGATTTCGTCGTAATTCTGATCGTGTTTAACAACTGAAGGATTTTTATTAATGACTGAACCGTTGATGTTTTTAGGCTGTCGCTTATTCATTGTGTTCAGCGGAATGAGTTGAGATGATGACTTGATGGATTCTTCCTAAAATATAACAAAAGTGTTAAAAAAATTTCATTTTATGATTTCTTCTGAAAATTTGTAAAGATATTAAATAATTTATTCAATTATGATTTATTTATTTGAATTACATGTAATTTGTGGAGTAACCTCTTGGGTATTTTAGTTCCATTGTAATAAGCCATTGTCTGGAGAATTTCCTCTGCTTCGTCTAGTCGACCTCTGCTCAAAAGCCATCTTGGAGACTCGGGAATGATCCAGTAGTATCTGTGTTTAAATCAAATAAACAAAAGCCATTAAAATGTAAACAAAACAAAATAATGAAATTAAAAGGCATGCCAATAATATCGGTCGAAGACCCAATAAATTCAGAGCATCACAGGTAATAATTAGAACTAAGCTTCTATATTACTGAATCGTTACAAAACGAGTGCCCCAGATAGAGTCCGAGGAAGAAGATTGTAGCAGAAATGCTGTGGCATGGCCAGAAACGGTAGCCAATATTTTTTGGGATCAAATCCAACCCTTTTGTAGCGCCGTGATGATAATATTAATAATTGGAATTTTTGTCAGAAATTCTTACCCGAAAAGCAACAAAAACGGAACACTAGTAGCAATGGACAATCGGAACCAGTCTCTTATCAGATATGCCAGCAGAGCCAAAATTGACATGCTGCACGCGAAGTACATGCAGATCAACATCCCTGGAAGAAAAAAATAACGTTATGATCAAAAACTGAAAAAGATTTCCTAACTACTGGACCAGAAAACATAAATATCAATCCTGGGTTGCTGATATTTCATAAGCTACATTTTCTTAAAATAAGCTTTCTGGTTTTCAGCTTTGGACAATTATTGAACGTCGGCCATCCACAAATCAAGTCACCAGTTTTGCTGCTATAGCAGAATTCACATAACGAAACAAGTGGCGCAAAAATTATTTCGTGACATTAGGTTCAATGGTAGCTTCACGTGGACAACATTTAGTTCCGCGCGGTTTTTTGGCAACACGCAGTAGCATCCAACTAATTTTATCGCGTAAACGTCATGAAACTATTGTCACAAAAACACTTCTGCTGAGCGGACGCAGTTTGTTATCCATTACAAAAAGCTTTGATTCTGGTGGTGCCTTTGGTAGCTGTGAAACTGAAGATTTCGCGACACAAAATTTTAAGCAATTTCCCAATTGTTTGTTGTCGTATTTACCATAATTTTGGATATATTTTTTTAACAATTAACAATTAAAATAATTGTTTTAACACACCTATATATTAATAAGGTATTTTATATATTTTTTTTGTAATTATTTAAAATAAAAATGTTTAATTGGTCAAGATTTTTAAAATGATTTTGTTCATTTTAATGATCTTATATATAAATATGACCTTCAGTTATTTGCCTGTTTTATCTATCCGTCTGTATTGTAGTTACTTAAAAGTTATTCTTCTGTATCTATTTTCTATATTATGGTTTCTTGTTATATGTGAGCTTTTAGTGTTATATAAATATTGTTAAATTGACCTGCTGACAAACTGCTTTGGCAGTTTAGCTGATGCTTAAAATGAAGAACAAAGAAATAAATAAATTAAATCTTTTTTTTGTTTAATACCTGTCTCAGAACAGACTAGCGAGGCCGGTAATGTACTTGCATTATCATATTTACCTCAATGAATGCCCTGGTTGCCGGAAATTAAATAAAAAAATTAAAATAAATTTTAAAAGATCATATCGGATGTTCAACGGTCATCTATTAGCCAGGATGGAAATTGTGACAGTTATTTTAGCTCCTAATCCAAGTCTCTAATTTTCACAAAAAGTTTCGTAGCTTTGATTTTTTTCGTGTGAGCTGTACCTGCAAATGTCCTGTGACTCGGTCCCATCATCTCGATGCCCAAGATGAAAGGAATTTGGTACAGGGCCGGGAAGAAAAACCCTCCCAACGCCCTAAAGATCATGTAGGTCTTGTAGTCTGTTGAGAAACAGGTGGCTATTGAGACAAACACTTCCAGGAATATCATCAACAGCATAGCTCGTCTTCTTCCCCATCTGAAAACCAAAAAAAAAACTGTAAATTAAATTTCTAAAATAACATCGCAAATTTTTGGTGGTCAATTTTAGTTATCGTGGAGAGATTCACACCCCAAAGCAAGGTAAAATCTAACAGATTCAGTGCACCCAGCATGTTTAAAATCTCATGAGGTTGATCATACGCTAGAAGTGGTTCGCTACGTTTGATGAATTAGCTGCAGTTCCCGGTCAAAAGAGGTGAGGTTTGTCTAGGTCTTGGCGGTGGATGCGTTTGCCCACCCACTGCGTGGATCGGGAGAGACTGGTTAAGGGAGACCTTTTGAACTCTTCAATCGGACCCCCTCGACCCATCGCCTAATACCTACTGCGTGGCGGGCCGGATCGGGAGAGACTAGTTGAGGAAGACTCTTTTGAACTCGCCAGCAAGACTCTCTCGACGCAAGACTCTCTCGACGCAAGACTTTCTCGACGCATCGCCTTGCACCGCATTGGGAGGAATGGAATTTACACGTCCTTCACATTGAATCCCAGATTCCTACTTTTTTATTCACCCTTCACACATTTTTCCTTTACAGAATTTCCTCTCCTTTCTTCCCCTAAAAAGATCCTCCACACAGTATCTTCAAAGATGACATAGACCCTGAGAGAATTTAAAATAAAAAAAATACTACCACATGAACCCTCGAATCCAAAAAAATGTGTTTATATTCGTTATTTGTTTTTGGGGTGTTATACCGTTGCGCTACCTCCTTCTTTAGCCAACGTTTCGGACAGCGTTACAGTGTCCATCATCAGAGCAGATGTGTGATGGACACTGTAATGCTGTCCGAAACGTTGGCTAAAGAAGGAGGTAGCGCAACACGGCATCACAGCCCAAAAACAAATAACGAAAATACTTTTGGCCGTTAAAATCTAAAAACTTAATTTTGTTTATAAATTATTTTTTTAAATTCAAAAAAGTTTTTTCAAATTTAAACTTATTTTAGAACAACTCTCTTTTCATAACTTTTGAAGGTTATTCCCATTAATGTAATATATTATTAAAAAAAGATAACATTAATAATCAAAATAAAAATATGAAAAAGAATAAGACACAACAAAAAGATGACGGTGACAACTGGGAGTCGAATACCGAATCTCTTGTCTTACCGGGACAACCGCCTCTTCCAATTCGGCTATTGAGACTTTTCAAATTTCAGAATTAACAATATTATCTTCGACTTACACTTGTTTCCAATGAAAAAGGTAGCTGTCAATAATACGGAAATTGCCATTATTTAAAATCAAATTTCGAGTAGTTCCTACAAATATGTAAATGAAAATATTACATGGATAACCTGTGGTATACCTGTCAGCCACCCAGCCGAAGATGACGTTGCCGAACAGCGATCCCACGTAGAACAGTGCGGTGCTGGTCTGGGGGAGCCAGTTGTTGTCACATACCAAGTCCAGCTAAAAACAAAAAAAAAACATCAGAATAGAGAAGAGACAGAAGTTTTAAATTTTAACAAAAGGTCTAGGGGGCCAGGCGCTTAGAGTCACGGGGGAACATGCTTGTCTTCCGGGTGTTGTCCAGTCCCAGGTACAGCATCACCACTCTCCCCAGGCCAATTCCGCCACCAGCGTGAGGGGGACATCCCAGTCTAAAAGAGTCAATGTATGCAGCAATCTTGGTTATGTCAATTTAGTGATGTTTAGCTCTCTCCGTTAAGAAGTCTGGGTCGTGGATTCTCTGCGCCCCAAACAGGATCTCCTCTCCCCTCATGAACATATCTACGAGTTGGAAGAAATCTTTTCTGTGGGGTCAGGCATGGTGTAGAAAGGTCTCACGGCCAGCGGATACTTGTCCAGCATGTAGAAGTCCGTATCGTACTTGGCCTTCACCAGCTTGCCCAGGAACTTTTCATCCGGAGTGGAGAGGTCATTTTCTCTGCCTATTGTCACACCTGCTTCCTTCAGCATCTCCACAGCCTGGTAGAACTCTAGTCTCAAAGGAGGATCCAAGAACTAGAAGGGTTCCACATTGTACTGCTGACCCACGGCAGCAATCTCCGCTGCGTAGTTGTCGCGAAGGCCCCTGAACATGGTGGGTACACAGTAAACAGGGAAGATCTTGGTAACATAGGGGAAAGGGCTATTGATTGAACAAATTAGCCCATGCTCTTCCATATATTTTATTGCGTTAGCTCCACACAGGAGACCCTGTGTTATCCTTTTAGTAAAGGAAGGAGACGAAGTTCTAAGAAGGAAAAAGGTATGAGGGGAGGGTAGGAGTTGAGGTAAATATAGTCGTGAGCATTATGTAAAAAAATTACGAAGAATATTGTCACTATCCCATCCTGCCCCATCCTATCGCATTATGCCCCCCCTTGTGGTAATCCGCCGCCACTGATGGGTTTGGTGAATGCATATGAAACCGGTAGGGGGTTCAGTACCTCCAAAAAGAACCACTGCACTACAGTTTAAGGCGATGTTCCGAGAGAGTTTGGCTGGAGAGGTCAAATGGTTTCCCTCAACCATTCTCTCCTTATCTGGCCCGTTGGTGGGCGGACGCATCCACCGCCAAGACCTAGACAATCCTCATCCCTTGAACCCAAAACCCATGCTAAGCCAACAAGCTTAGTGGACTACTTGGGGTAACCTATGGCAAAGGTATTGTGTATTTTTTTTTTATATGAATACCGCACAAGAGTCGCAACTGCCCCCGTCTGGAGCCAGTGAGACTATGGCATCTCCGTTTGGGGAATTTTATGAGGCTGAAGGTAGTGGGGACCGGAAGGAGATGGGGAAGAGGAAGGTGGGAAGTACCAGCTATTCAGATCTGGTCACCAAATACGGCTTAAGCCATTTTCAAGCAACCTTTCAATTCTGAATGGTGAGCTTACACCAGGGCGATACTGAGAATATCTTCCACTCTGGAATGTGCCGCAAATATACAATATATTATTTTAAATTAATCAAATAAAATTTATTTGCCACGCCGGGATTCTGTCCCGCGACCTTCGGATTGCAAGTCAAGAGCCTTACCGCTAGACTACGCCGGCCGTCATATCGCCGGCCGGGTATCCAATAAAGTTCCTTTCCCATACTTCGTGGCTCGGCCTAGTTTCGGTTTGCAGAGTATACGCAGTTTTACAATGAGTCAGGACAGTTTTATGATAAAAACGGAGTTATTAGTACTTAAAAAAAATAAACAATTTCTTAAGACATACTATGATTAAAAAGTCACAAAGAACATAAACACTGATTTAATTTGAAACGGAAGTTTGCAAAACCTCCAGGTAAATAAATTAAATTTTTGATTGATGATACTTATTATGACTGTTCTGTTGACATTATTTATAATTACTTTATTGCTTGTGTTGGAATGTACTTTTTTATTATATTTTATTGACTTATTTGCTCTCAGTGGTCAGGATGGTTCTTGGGCAAAGGTTGACACTTAAGAATTGTCAACTAGTTAAAAATAATCACGTTCACCTTGTAATAGTGTTTACATTGATAAAAAGCCTACCCAAACATCTGCGACATACAATTATTTATTTATAATTCCTATTTTTTATAAATTCTCTATTTTTCTATATCAACACAGGCATGGAATCCAGGAGCTCGATTCTCCAATCGAGGCCGCTCGAGTCGCCGTTGAAAGAACATGCATTGGTCGACTTTGTTATTCTGGATTCTCGTCGAGAGATACATATTTAGGTGTCAAGTGTTCAAAGTCATTCTACTCGAATAGCGAGCGAGTCGAACCAGTCGAACCTGCCGAAAAAACTGTCAAAATCTATTACATTGTTTCCTAACCTAAGATTGTTAACCGCGAACTCTGCTAAGGACAGCCATTGTATATTTATACAAAGTTGATTGAGGTTCCATATAATGACTAATTGACCGACGATGTAGGCTGCAATACATAATGTAGAGCAAACTTTGACGGCCGGCGTAGTGCAGCGGTATGGCTCTTGACTCGTATTCCGAAGATCGCGGGATCGAATCCCGGCGTGGCAAATAAATTTATTTGATTAATTTACGTTATTTCACAATGTATTCATTTAAAAATAATACATAGTATATTTGCGGCACGTTCCGAGTGGAGATACTACCAGTATCGCCCTGGTGTAAGACCACCGTTCAGAATTGAAACATGGCCTTAGCCGTGTTTGGTGACCAGATCTGAATAGCCAGGTACTTCCCACCTTCCTCTTCCCTATCTCCTTCCCCTCCCCACTACTTTCAGCCTCACAACATACTCCAATTGGGGATGCCATAGTCTCACTGGCTCCAGACGGGAGCGGTTGGGACTCTTGTGCGGTTTTCATATATAAAAAAAAACTGAAATAGGTGTTTTGTTACCAAAAAGAGCGTTTCGCAGAAGGGTAGATTTCGTAGATTAGTTTTCTCATGTAAATTATCTTCGCAATTAATCTGTTGCAAGGTGGTTTTCACATCTTCAAAATCAAAATGCTTTTGGTTTTGAGTAATATACCCGCCACTCGTTTCGGTCGTAATTTCAAATTCACACCATAGAAACTTCAAAAACATCAACAAATTCACAATATTGCTGCCAATATTAATTATCTCCTCAACCCTTCGACTTTCAGGAACTTGTATAAATGAAACATTCGCCAAAATTCGAGTAATTTTTCTTTGGCAGATGGCGCATAACGAATAACTCTTGATCGGTGTAGGAGAATTGAGCTCCAAGAGCATAGTGACCAAGGAAAGAAGGTCAAAGCCTTATGTAATCAATTTTGATTATCAAACGATTGGCCAAGACTGTGAAATTGGATTTTTAATTTTATTTATTAGTATGGGTTTTATTTATCAGTATAGATATAAATACTTTTTTGTTGGTATAAACCACCTCACTAGGCTCAGCCTATTCCGAGGAGGCCTAACTTAACCTTTTACAGTTCAAGATTTCATATTTTAACATTCAACATTTGGGAGGCATAAAAAATGTTTTAAGTGTATCTAAGGAGTAATTAAATATTTCTAATGTTTTAGATACTTCATTTAGCACCATTTCTCTTGTCATACTATGCTGTGCCCATAGAAATAAGAGACCATATGGCTTTGACTTAACAATTGGATTGGACCAAGGTGTGAACCCCGTGGAACTCCACTAGTTGCATTCTTTCCGACAGGGGGGATTTTATTTTAACAATTTGTTGTCTACCAGTAAGATAGCTCTTAAACCAGGCTATTAGGTTGCCACATATACCAAGCTTTTCTACTTTCCAAATAAGAATTTCATGGATAACTGCAGCAAAGGCTTTTCTAAAATCAATCTAAACAAAGTCTGTATGTGTTTTTTTTTCTTTAAAAATCTGCATTCTAAATGTTTTTTTGTGAATGGTTTTGATGAGCTTGATAAACAGCAAAATGGAAAGCATTTTATGTCAACAAACTTTGATTCTTCTTCTCGATTAAAAAAAACTTTACGCTCCTTTTCTGAAAAATAAGAAAAAGGGAACACAACATAACTTTTGTTTATTTCGTTTATCTTTTGTTTTATTTCCTAAAACAAACAAAATGCAAACAAAATAAACAATGGAAAACTGCAAATACAAACAAACGACAGAGGCCGTGGTCTAGCGGTAAGGCTCTTGACTCACAATCCTAAGATCGCAGGATCGTATCCCGGCGTACGCAAATAAATTTTATTTGATTAATTTGTGTTATTTCACAATTATTTCATTTAAAAATATTATATGGTTTTGAGGCACGTTCAAGAGTGAAAGATACTCCCAGTATCGTCCTGATGTAAGACCACCATTCAGAATAGAAACGTTTATTGAAATGGATTTTGCCGTGTTTGGTGACCAGATCTGAATAGCCAGGTACTTCCCCACCTTCCTCTTCCCCATCTCCTTCCTATCCACATCATCTTTTGCCTCACACTATACTCCTATTGAGGATGCCATAGTCTCACTGGCTCCAGACGGGAGCAGCCGGGACTTTTGTGAGGTACCTATTTACATAAATAAAAAATAAACAAACAAAACAAAACAAAAAACTGGGGCATTAAACCCCAAAGTGAACGAGATATTTCTTGTTATTGACTATTTCTTGCACGAAATATGATGATAATATTCTTGACGTGCAAATAACAATAACAACTTTAAAATAACTATCGATAAACTATCTCCTTAGTTATGTTTTTTCCTCAACTAATATTTTGTTTTTATAATTTATTTCCTTTCATTGTTTATCTCACATAATTATTTATAATAATATTCCGTCAATAACACAGCTTTAGAAAGAGTTACAGAGATGAGAGATCTGGGAATTATTTTGGATGAAAAACTAAGTTTCGCCAATCATATCCATCAAATTGTGAACAAAGGTATGAAAACACTAGGCTTCGTATTACGAACAACTAAAAATTTTAATTCCTTACAAGCCATAAAACTAATATACGTATCTCTAGTTAGGAGCCTAATCGAATATAACTCAGTAGTTTGGTCCCCAACCTACAAAATTCACATTAATAACATTGAGCGAATGCAAAAAAAATTTCTGCGTTTTATCAATTTTAAATTAAATATCCCAGTTGAAGACTTGAAATACGATTACTTATTAAAAATTCTAAAAATACATAAATTAGAAGACAGGCGTAAAATAAACGACTTAACATTTTTATTCAAAATACTTAACTCTAAATTCGACTGTTGTGAACTCTTTCAACTCATTAACTTACGAATACCCACAGTAACAACACGACAAAATACAATATTCTATAGCAGCACTCATAAGCGTAAATACATTGCCCACTCTCCGATACAACGACTTCACACCATGGGGAATAAGTACTTGGGTGATGTTGACATTTTCAATATTAACTTGGCGAGTTTTGTGGATCATCTAAAAAATTTATTTCAACAATATTAATAAGCACATCTTGTAAACCAATAAAATAGCTGTATTTCTCTGTTTATGTTGATGTGTTTGTATGACTTGTTGTATGACTTTTATCTAATGTAGTTTTATTTGTTTTATTTCCTTAGTTTCAAAGTATCTGTCAAATTAAAATTACACTACAAATCATGTAAAAGCCCTCTGGGCGTCAAATAAATAAATAAAAATAAATAAATTTAAATAATTAGCTGAGAATATTAGACATTTAATGCTGAAGCGTTTCTAACACGAAATTACTCAACTGGAAATCTGGGGGAAGATTTATGGAAGACTCCGTGGAGGAAAACATCGCTTTTCATGGATACCTTCGTGATTAGTACGAGCGTAGTTTTTTTTCAGCTATGGCTGAATTGCTAACAGAATAAAGATTACCCCGAAGCAGTGGCGTAGCGTGGGTGTCTGCCGCCCGGGGCGGAGGAAAATTTCGCCCCCCCCCCCCCCCTCCCTTATTTGGGTTCTTCTAACCGGATATTTTCAAGCGCCGAGGGGGGAGGGTTAATGGAAATCCATTTTTTTTGTTACAACCTCATTTGATGCTGATTTTTATTATCACATGTAACAAGTATTCTTCCAATGAAAATCATGTGAACAAGTTCTATTACAAATTTATAACTACTCTCGGAAATCGAGAATGGTATCCATGTAATAGGATTTTGCATCTCGAATTTTCACACTGTGTTTAGAACACAATATAGCTTTTAAGTTAAGATTGATCAGTATAGATCAGTAAGATTGATAAGTAAGAGTTCCCAAATAATAGTTACACACGGAACAGTCAATTTTTCAGAATTTCGCAGCATTTGCTATGCAACTCAAATATTAGGCTTCACTGGGTAAACGATGAATCTGCAACTTGTTATTTATTTTATCGTTGTATTCTGAACACAAAGCTGGTTTAAATTAAACCTGTTTGCAGCGAATTCAAACTACACTCAGAACATGAAAATGGTTTTTCTTTGATTCTGGCAGCACATGCGTAGTCTGCATCTAGAATTTTATAACTGCACTTCGAATGAGAAAATGTTATCCTTCGAAATGTGTCAGCGGATGAATGTGAAACTGGAATTTTACATTTTGAACACAAAACTGGTTTAAGTTAAATCTGTATGCGGCGAATTAAAACTACACTTAGAACATGAAAATGGATTTTATTTCATTCTGGCAGCACATAGATAGTCTGCAACTAGAATAATTGCACTTCGAATAAGAGAATGGTTTTCTTCGAAATATGTCAGCAGATGAATCAAAATAACTAGAATTTTACATTCTGTACCCTAAACTGGTTTAAGTTAAGTCCATATGTGGCAAATCAAAACTACTCTCAGAACATGAAAATGGATTTTCTTTAATTCTGGCAGCACATTAATTGTCTGCAACTAGAATTTTATAACTGCACTTCGAATGAGAGAATGTTATCCTTCGAAATGTGTTAGCGGATGAATTCGCAACTGGAATTTTACATTCTGATCACAAAACTGGTTTAAATTAAGAGTGAATCTGCTCGCGAGTCCCTAGATTTAATTTGTATTATTCTCATAATATGCGCATGGTTTTCCTACGAATAACAAATTTTGAAGAATGGTTTGAAACAATATTTAGACTCCACTCGAAATATTACAAAGGTTTTCTTCAAAATGCGTCAGCAGATTAATCCGCTACTGGAATTTTAACAGATCATTTGGAACATGAAACTGGTTTTAACCTAAGAGTGAATCTTCACGCTAGTCCTCAGCTTTAAACGATACTACACCCAGAACAAAAAAAATTGTTTTCCTGCTATTTTTGCACTTGGAACACATGGATGGTTTGATGATCTACCGGAACACATGATGATCCATGAAACTTTGTTAGAATTTTCGAAGCATCGCCAATGGACCTCTCCTAATCATTCTCACTGAATATAAGTCATAGACATTTCAAGCGCAAAACAAAATTCGGGGAATTCTTGCAATTCACTACAGACAGTGTTGCCAGTCGCTAGAGTGATCAATTATACATTATTATAAATTCATTTAAAGAAGGGGGATCCCCCGGTATTGTCCGAATAAGTAATGAAAAATTCCGTACCCATTTCAATCTGTCTGAATCGTAGGTGCGACAAAAATATAAGTTTCCTACAAGATATTTACATTATTTGTTTGGAAATTTTGCCGCCCCCCTAGAAGCCCCCGATAGAATTGGGCGCCAGAATAAACCACCAGATTGATAGAAGCCCATTTTCAGATATGAGAAGGCTCTAGCAGAAATCACCAGATTGATAAAAGCAATTTCAGACTGCAGTGGGCGCCAGAATAAACAACCAGATTGGTAGACCTATTTTTTTCAGATAGGAGAGGATACCAGAAGAAACCACCAAATTAACAGAAGCCAATTTCAGGAAATAGAAGAGGGCGCCAGAATAAACCACCAGATTGATAAAAGCCAATTTCAGTCAGGAGAGGGCACCAGAAGAAACTACCAGCTTGATATAATCCAATTTGGTATACAAGAGCCCAGAATAAACCACCATATTGATAGAAGCCAATTTCAGACATCAAAGGGCACCAGTAGAAACCCCCAGATTAATAGAATCTAATTTCAGATAGGAGAGGGTAACAGAATAAACCACCAGATAGATAAACGCCAATTTTAGATACAAGTTTGCGCTAGAATAAACCATCAGATTGATAGAAGCTATTTTTTTTAGATTGAAGAGAGCACCAGAAGAAACCAGCATTTCAGATCGGAGAGGTCACCATAAGAAACACCCAGATTGATACAAGCCAATTTCAGAAAAACATAAGCAGTATCTTTCTATCGAAACTGAGGACATATTATAATTTCATCTATTATATTATAATAGAAAAAAAATTTCGGGTTTTATAACGGGTTCCATAACAAAAGAGAAAATTTAAGATATGTTTGAAAGAAAAAATTATAACGCCTTTTGTTAATCAATACCTAACCTAACCTAATCTATTATTTAATCGTGTCCTATTTTAAGACTGTTCCGTTTTAACTGATAACCGTTTCCACAAGATTTTATCTCTCTGCGTGCTAAAAAAAACGTAAGTTTGGTATGTGATTTTTTTAATACTAAAAGTAGGCATGACTTATACCAAATCGCACAACGCAATACATCACGTACCACTTCAATGAAATCTTTGTATTTTAAATAAAAAAATTTTGAGCCTCCTGTAAATATTTGTTTAGGAGACTAATAATTCAAGGTAGGTACTAACACAATTTTGAAATACCTCGCTTATAATATTATTGTGTAAGCCGATATTTCAAGCAGGGTCAGGCGGGCGTCAATCACATCTCAATTGATCCAAATCGAGCAGTTCTGCTTGCTCGATGCTTGGTATCTCCTTCCCCTACCCACTACCTTCAGCCTCACAAAATATCTAAATTATAGTTACCAAAATTGTAGATGACATAGTATCAATGGTTCCGGTTAGCAGGGAGCAGATGGGACTCTTGTCCGGTATTCACATCAAAGAAAATTTAGGATACGCTTAATATGAGTATTTTTTAAATAACACTTCGATTCTAGTTAATTTCTATAAAAGACAACTATTTACGTCGGGAGATATGGAAAATACCGCATTCAAGCTCCGTTTTTGACAATCAAAGTTTCAAAATTTCGAGCATGGCTTTTTTTCTTGTTTGACGTACAGCCTTACTAATAATGGATATTTTATACAATTGGTAAACAACCGCATATGTGAAAACCTTACTAAAATAAATTGACGTTTAAAATAGTTCATGGAAATAAACACTTTGTTTATACATCAAAGAAGGTTGTTTGTTGAAAGAACGTAAACTGTTATTTATAATAATTTATCATCGAATTTCGGAAATTTTCAAAGGTATTTCAAATTATTTTTTTTAAGATGTCGTTAAACAAATACCATTTTTGAAACTAGATGAACTTTTAGATACAAAAGTATTTCAAAATACGGAATTTAAAAAAGCAAAGTCCTTTTATTTTTGCAATTTTGCAATTTTGTTCACATAATAAAAAAAAAATTAAAATTAAAGTTGTTATTAATTACCAAAATATAACAATAAAAACCCTATATTTTGAACATATCGCTTGAATATTTCAAAACATTTACTTCTTATATACATGTTTACCGACAAGTGCATTAGTCATTTATGTTATAAAAAACATCACTTTCACGAAATTCTTATAAAATTAAGACTATAAAATTCAATTTGAATATTTGTAAAACCGTATAACCCTAAAAAAATAACACAGTGAGTTTAACTATATTATAAGAATAAAATAGTAAATTGATAATTTTATGAACAAAAATACGATTTATGGACACATTATAGAAACTGTCACCATGAATAATTATTGTACAACTCTTCGGTGGTTTTTTTTATTAGTACCAAATCGAGTCAAAAATTCTACAGTCTTTACACAATTCCACATCTGCCCTGATGATGGGCACTGTAACGCTGTCCGAAACGTTGGCTAAAGAAGGAGGTAGCGCAACACGGCATAACACTCCAAAAACAAAAATACTTTTGGCCGTGAAAATCTAAAAACTTATCCTTCTTTACCTTGTAACTAAATCACCATTTAACGGATGGGAAGTGATGTTTTATCAGTAAGACTGTAATAAAAGTTTACAACAAATCAAATCCGACAACACATCAAAAATAAAACTGTCAGATCTACTTTCAACTTATTACTAAAGTGATTTTCGAATATTACAAAACTATATCACAAAAGCTGCAGTAGGTATATTTTTACTGTATTTATTATTTTATTAGTTTTTTTTCTTATATTACCCACGCAAAGGCAGTGCCTTTAGTGGGTTCCAATTACTTAAATTTGTTTTATAATTTATAACTATGAAAAATAAAAGAAGAAACAATTATAAAACACAGAGTCAATAATCACGTCAATAAATTAATGAATAACTTTCATGTGTAAAAAAATGTGGCGAGGAAATGATCATAGATGAAACACAAAGAACTTTTTTAAAACAATCCCTTCAAAAGTCGGGCGCATTTTGTCAGAAGGTACAAATATTTCCCCTTTGCTATAAAATCTGAATAAATGGAATGTTTTTTAATGTATCCCGAAAACTGAAAAACTGATTTTGAAGGGTGATGAAATACGCTATCAAATTTTATTAATAGAAATAAACATGTTATTTTTAAAATAAAAAAATTTTTGAAAGTAAACGTTAAAAATTTTGAAAAATGGCTGACTTTACGTTTTTTCTAACTAAAAATTCTGATAATGAAAAACATAAAAACACACATATTTTTTTAGACCAATGAATTATAAATGTCATAGTACCTCACTTTTTTGGCATTTCTTGTAAAAATAATTTCTAAAAAATTCACAAAGTTCATCATTTTTTTTTCTTTAAATTGCGGTCGGAAATTTTGGTTTCATAAATGTGTAGGTTGAATTATTTCTTGGTTAAATTAATGTTAATAGCGTGTTGTTTTCTCTTTCTAATACCGTTTAGATCATATTTCTCACTATGGCAGTAAGGCAGACACAACGATGTCTATGAGACCTACGTGAGCTGGGACAAATATGGTATCCATTGATCAAAGGGATTAAATCTTTTTTTTGATAACTTCACATAATAATTAAATTTGTTTTAATAAATCATTACAATGGAATTCCACCACAAATTGTCGGTATCAAAAAAATATTATAAAGAAAAAAATATATAGATGAATAAATAGTTGAGTTTTGACGGCCTCCGTGGTCCCGAGGCAAGACTCTCGACTCACAATCCGAAGGTCGCGGGTTCGAACCCGGCGTGCGCAAATAAATTTTATTTGATTAATTTGTGTTATTTCACAATTTATTCATTTAAAATAATAAATAGTACATTTGCGGCACGTTCCAGAGTGGAAGATACTATCAGTATCGCCCTGGTGTAAGACCACCATTCAGAATTGAAACGTTGCTTGAAATGGCTTTAGCCGTGTTTAGTGACCAGATCTGAATAGCCAGGTATTTCCCCACCTTCCTCTTCCCTATCTCCTTCCCCTCCCCACTACCTTCAGCCTCACAACATACCCCGATTGGGGATGCCATAGTCTCACTGGCTCCAGACGGGAGCAGTTGGGACTCTTGTGCGGTATTAACTGTAAAAAAAAAAAAAAAAAAAAGTTAATCCAACATACCTGAGTAACCAGCGTATCGTCGTACCACGTCTTGTCGTAGACCCAACCGAACTCACAGTTTACTGTCTTCAACTCTCCTTTCTCCATAATATCATCAAATGTTCTTCTCCACTCATCGTTTAGTCTAATCACATCACTTTTACGGGGTTCTTCACTTAATTCATTGTCTATTTTCCCGCCAAATGTTCTGTCAGATTTGACGTACGCTTCAAAACTCCCGCTCAAATTGCTGTCACTGAACGCCCGATTGTCTGTGTTAAATATCTGATCGTAGATTGTTGAATTTGTGTTGTACATCGTGCATTTGCTGTAAACCTTTTCCCCGTCACCCCTTATTCTAAATGGTATCGTTAGATGCTTCAAATCTGCTTCTGATATGCTCAAGTTCTTGAAACTTGAAGGGGGCTGGCACCAATGGTCTGGTGTGGCATTTGTGAAGACATTTGAAAACGTCAGAAAAGCTACTGGTAATGTGGCTGGGATGCACAAGATAAAAAACATGACTGTTTGATATCGTCCCTTGTCTCCCACCATTTCCAAAACTTTGTCAAAATCTATGCTACTCATCGTGGAACCTTTTATTTTTAATATTCCACAAAAAAGATTAACGCCACTTCTTTTAAATGTTCCGTTTTTATTTTATTTCACTTTGATGCGGCGTTGCTCACTTTTGCACTTTCTATGATTGCTTATTGTGCACTTTTCTTGCTTTAGTTTTTCCATTTTATCACTTTTTAGTTCACTTTTATATAGTCACTTTTAATCTTCGCTTTTTGCTTGTTTTTTTTTTTAAACTATACTATCTGCACTGCTAAATAAAGTAAAGTAATTATTATTTGAGATTCATTTGCTATTCGATAATTTATCTTTACATGACAAAATATGCAAAAACAACAAAAATACTTATACATCTGTTAAATCATTTAAAATGAAGAAAATACTAACAAATCTAAACGAAATATGAAACCGAAAAAAAAAAGAAAATAAAAATGTAAAGTTCGCATCTGGGATCGAATTCAATTCTTTTACGTAACTTTCAAACTCAGAGAATTAAAAAATATTTTATTCAACTAATTTTCAATTGATTTTTCCTGCACTGCTAAATTACATGAGTTCGAAGTTCTGTTGAGCTATTTTTGTTTACATTCGTTTGTAAATAATGATAATTGAGAAAAGTTGTCTAGCATAACTAGATGATTACTCAACGTAAATAAATAACAAAATAAACTATAAATAAACTAAAAACAAAGATATTTACGAACACGTGTTTCCCGACTAGATCTTCACTGAAGAGTGTTTCACCGGGGAATAGGAAGTCACTTATCAATAATTGGTATTTAACCCACTGAATGCCGATAAACGATTAATTGTTGTTCTCGGAAAAGTGAGAATCTATCGTCAATAACGATCGTTGTTCGAGCAAACATTTAACGGTAAGAAATATGTTTGCCGCGAGCCTATTTCATACACAAAAATGGATTTTATAAGTCAGGTACGCCTCGTACGTCGTACATATGTCTGGTAATGTCATATTATCGTGAAAACAAGCTTATTATTAAAATACTACTTATTACAATTAAGAACAATCTTAACATCCTTCTTTTTTAATTTAAATTTAATTTTTATGTTTTTATTAAGTTCTGCAAGCATTTTAGTTTTTTTTTATATTGTGACCCTTCTATAATAAAGAGTCTTAGATTAAATTTACTTGAACGATTAGAAAGCAATAAACGCATGACCCTAATATAACACTGATTAATAAAGTAAGGAAAATTATTTATCCCCACTTCTCAGAAAGTATAAAAGAAATAAGCAATAAAACACATTTAAAGAAATTAGAATTCAATTACCGTCAGTCATGTCCTTATTAAACAACTAAGAACACATTTACATTTATTGTGGGGAAAACAGATTTCAAAGTACCCCACAAAATAGAGGATCTTTTGTATCATATAAATAAGTCGTCTGAATGTGGTCTAATCACATTTGAAAACGGCTTTTTAAGCTGAAACAGCTGTCAATATAAAACAAAAATCTTAAATCGAAACAGCTGTCAATAAATAATAAAAATCTTAAATTCTTGCAGAACGTAATAATAACTATACTAAATTATTATATTAACTTATTTAAATTATTAAATATAATTTAAATAATTTTTTTTTTAATTAAATGGAGTTCTGCGAATTAAACGCAAAAATGATTAAGATATTTTTTACATCAAAAGTTATAGTGTGTAATATCTGGTATGCTGAAAACTATTTTTAATTGTTTTAAATTATAAAACAACATTTTTGTGTTCCATGGCAAATTTTCCGCAACTAATTTCAATTTTCGATACAAAGTTCGCTTTTTTTGACGTTTTGATGTTTCATGGTTACGGTATCGTGATGGCGAAAAAGGCAATACATAATACATATACGTTCCTATCGCTAAACGCTTGGTGCAGCTCTTTCAAAAGATGAGACACATAATGTACGTAGGTCTGTTTCCTCCAAAGGAATAAAGTCATCATTTTTTTCCATCTCCCTCACACATCGCACTCTGACGTCTCCGTAGACCCCTACCAATATTACTTGCCGGACGATAATTTTGAAAGTATAGAATATGGTTACTACGAAAATATTGAAGTATGAGTGAATTCCAAAAATTCCAAAACGTCAAATGTCAATGCGCTGATGATTTTACTTTTGTTTAAACAAATAATGCTGCAGCTCTTTCTTACGCACTAAATAAAAATAGTCGAAAATGAGATAAACAACGATGAACGTTGTGAACGGAACACAATTCCCATCGCAAAAAAATAATACCTTGGAGGAAACAGTCCCACGTATTTTGATGGTCTCACCATTATTAATATTATGGTAGCTATGTTTCGATAAACACGTAATAAATACTTTAAAAAAGTTTGCTAATTACAAACATTAGTATTGACAATCCTATCGTATTTCCCTCTTTAATTAAAATAACAATCTCACATTAATTTACTTACCATATATTCTATGTTACCTGCTTTGTGTCAACTATTATACTTGGTGTTATCTATATTTTGTATATCTTATGTTATCTTTATTTTGTTTCTTATATTTATATTATGTTTATATTATATTATGTTATTTCTTATATTTTTCCAAACACATGTACTGCACTATATGTAAAAGCCCTATGGGCGTTTAAATAAATAAATAAATTATTTAATGTGTAAGAAAGAGCTGCAGCATTATAGCGATGAGGAACGCATGTTTATTGCCTTTCTTGCCATCACGGTGCCATAACCGTGAATCGTCACCGTAATTATAAAATCGCACAATGTCTTTTTTGTGCCAAAAAAACGTATTTTTACCGAAGTATTATTTTACATTTCATCATTTTCCAAAGAGTTTCGACCAACATATTTTTAATATTCTTAATTAATCCGATTCTTTTGTGGACTGTTATTTTGATTGGAGTATCTGTGGGTGGCTTTGTTTTTTTAAACAAATCTGCAGTTTTATTCCGAGACTCTTGAAATTGTGCAAACTTGATTCTCAGAATAAGAGTAAGGTAACCTGAGATTTCAAAAAATCACCGCATACTCTTCCTCCACCCTTAAAGCAGAATAAAGCCCGGGCAACGCCGAGGACTTCAGCTAGAAATGACAAGTATGCGAGCCCCTTTTCTGGCAAGCGCCAGGGAAAAGTTGGACATTCGGAGGGTTAAATGACTACGAATCACGAGAAAAATTATCAAAAACGTAATCTTATCAAGAAAAATACGATAAATTTACGATTTTTCAATAATCGATTACACATTGAAGATCGATATTATCAATTGGGTTAAATTATACAATAACAACACCTTCCACTAACGAATTACTTACTATACAGGGTGTAACACAACGTACCGAAGGATTTTAACCAGCGATTCCTGGGAATATTTGAAGTAAAAAATGCAGTTGAAATTTTGCTGATCAATGATAATTTTGTAGTACTTAGGTATAGCCAAGCGGGTCAGGTAGTAAGCATTACTTCTCGTTCCAGCAGCACGGTAACACACGAAACAGTGCGCGTATAACGTGATCCCATCACGATGTATATATAGGAGTGCGATCAGTGTCAACGTGTGTATGAGAAATATTTGTAATATTTAATTAAATGATGACGCTATGAGCGAAACTCAATCGAAAATCTGGAAACAGAAAAATCAGAAAAAGATATTTGCACATCTCGGAAAAAATAATAATATTCATCCTAGACTTGCAGAAAAGTCAATAGATGTCGCACATTAAATAAAATGGATAAACATTTATCCAGACACCATCTAGATTGCATTTAGTTCGGGTTTGAATCTTGCAATCATACATAAAGATGGCAGCCAATAAAAATATGCTTTAAGAAAATGAAGATAATATGGGTGGTTCTAGTCGAAGTATGATACAGTTAAAAGTGACCGAATTGGATATCGACACCTTAGCTCAGTGGTCAAGAGCACTCGCCCGGAAAGTAGAGAGGTCCTGGGTTCGAGTCCCAGAGGTGAAAATATCTTTTTCTGATTTTTCTGTTTCCAGATTTTCGATTGAGTTTCGCTCATAGCGCCTTCACTTAATTAAATATTACAATTTGAGTTTTTACTCATAAAATTTAAAATAAAAAATAATAGAAATATTTGTGTTTGTTTTTAAGGCCCGGCTTCCCGCATTTCTACCGATTTATTACATTTTTTCCTTAGAATAGCTCTAAAAAATATATGTTATTCTTAAAGATAATATTTTTCTATACATTACTTATGCCAAAATGGCAATTATATGAACTTCTCTTGACAGAAAAAAATCGCAAAATATGCTACAAAAATTATTATAAACACGTTTTTTTCAGTTATTTTATAAGCTGTATGAAAAAATTCACAGCGTTTTGTTAAAAGCTATTTTAGACATTCCCCATAATATTTTTGCTCTATTTTGAACGAGTCGTGTTTAATTAAACATTTTCACAATTTTCGCTTAAATATTATCGTTTTGAATATTAGCGCGCTCTCTAACATTCGTATTTAAATATCGCTCTTTTTAAATATCTTCTTCTTTTTCAGCGGGTACACCGCGCCTTAATGTAAAAAATATATCATCAAATGATATCTACTTTTTTACTCTAAATATGTTCAGGAATCAGTGGTTAAAATGCTTCGGGTACGTACGTGCTGTTACACACTGTATATTATATATTGTTTATCGTCTATTAATCATAGATAACATATTACGTGCGGTCACGAGTACTTGTACGAAGTATTATGGATGAATATAGAAATTTAAAATACCTTTACCGATTTGAGAGATATTTAAGATGGAATAACCAGACAAAACCGGAAAAACATCACTTTTAAATCAAATTTTAGACGTATTGACTCTTTTCCACAAAAAAATATAAATTGATTTCAAAAGACTGTTCTTTTATCGAATAAAGCTGGTTGTTTTTTAAATTTTGAGAAAATATGTTAATTTTTAGTACAATAAGGTTTTACTGTAGGTCGTTGACAGATTTGTTAAAATTTCATTCAAAATTTTGAAATGTACGTTGTACATTTCAAATCATATAATCATGCAGTAAAATAAATCAATAAATTATTTGGGAACGCTACTTTTCAGATGTTTAATTTTAGTTCAAATTAAATCATAAAAAAAGATCCGCGCCTTTGTTTTGTGCCGAAAATACTTCAGTTTGTCTATTTATTTACGGTCTTACAAAATAATATATTTAAAAGAAAAATTACGTTCTTATTTTGCTTAGACATTATTGAAAAATTATAAATAGGTACTTATGATCAAAAAATAATAAAATTTAATCATTTTAATTGTTTTATCATCACGAGTTTGAGCATTTGTGATTGTGGGTATTTATCAAAGCAAATTTGGAATTAAATAAAATCGGTATTGATTTATTATGTTAAAATGCTGGTATTGAGAATAATTAATCTTTCTCATCGGAACCGCCCTGTACCGTTGCAAGGGTATGATCGCAAGACCATCGTTCGACGAAATTTAAATTCTTGCCGCTGGTTAATGGCTCTTAAGTCTCAAACATACTCGAGTTGCAGGAATACAGCCGAAGTCCCCGATATTACGCATAGTTTTTCAACATATTATTTAACAACTAATTTCATCAATATCGGAACAAAACTGTAGATTTGTATACACATCAAATCCAAGCCGGTGTCCGTCACACGGCCTCCCGCTACAGAACTTTTCTTTATATAGATAGATAGAAGATAATACAAACAATTATATTTTAACCAGCAAAAATTACAATAAACACAAATTTAAAAATTATTAACTAAACCGGTGAAGACGTGTGAAAATCTCGGGTTATTGTATTTGTTGTTATTTTATTTGTTGTTTTAAAAAATATATGCAACGTTATAATTGTAAATCTTAGTTGTGAGCCAGTAATATAGGTCACTATAGTCAAACAGATACCAAGTGCACTCCCAAAATTTCAAACGGGGAAGAACGTTCTTCCTATAGCTATAAAGGCTTGTTCTGACTAAGCCAGTAGTTTAGTCGACTCGCCGAAAATCGTTCGCATTTCTTTCAAGTAGAGTACATTTGTCCCCGCCGCCCGTTGCAAGATGACGGCGCTTGGCAGGCTGCTACAAAGCAAAGTAAATACGCTAATTAAGTATATTGTAATGCTTAGAAGAGGTGAAATTTTAGAAGGGGCGAAAGAATAAATTAGTAAAATAAAAATAAATAAACTATAGATACGAAAAGAGATTAATAGCAGCATTAATAAATAATTTTAGTGTTGCATCTTCGCTCCAATGCCACGACATTTCCGCGCGTCTATAAATGTACTCTGCTAAAACGGCGGGTTTGCGCATGTTAGTGCGCAGGGACGCGTGGAGGGGTGCGCTACTCGCCGAAATATTAGAATGAAATGGATTGAATCGACTAAAGAGCTGACTGACCCACTTTACTAAAATTATGGTGTTCGGACGCTTTTAGTTACTACTATACTCTCCACTCGACTAAAATACTCTACTAATGCGAACGGGTCATAAGTCTTAGTTGCAAGTTACTAGTTATAATTGTAAATCTTAGTTGTAAGCCAGTAATATAAGTCACTAGCTATATGTCTAAGATGCAAGTTACTAGTTATAATTATTGTTATAGTATATTATAGTAGTAAGGAAAATTTTAACTGACTTTGGGCACACTGACACGCCCAAAACTCACTATTACAAATTTATCTCAGTACGTCATGTGTCCAGAGTGATAAGGGAAGTGCGTAATACATTAAAAAAGTTATAAGAAAAATTAATATGTTGTTATGACCGATTGCAATCACTGATTTTGTGGAATTTAAAGCCTGATTTTACATATAACTGGTTTTTGCTGGTTTTCATTAGTTTTACTACCCGACTACGCCCGTGTTTAAACGGTGACCGGACAACTCAGAATCATACATTTTCAACACCCCTTGTAAAGTCATACAAACCGTTCAGAAACACATATGACGATTTTATTTTTTTTTTAGCTTTATGAGTAAAACCTCAAATTGTAATATTTAATGAAACAAAAACAATATTGGCGAAACTCAATCGAAGATCTAAGAACAAAAAAAGATACGGTCACATTTGGGACTCGAACCCAGGACGTTCGCCTTGCCGGGCCGCAACTCGTCAAGAGTAGTCTATTTTCTTTTTATGGAGTACCGCACAAGAGCCCCAACTGTTCTCAACTGGAGCCAGTGAGACTATGACATCCCTATTTGGGTATGTTGTGATGCTGAAAGTAGTGGAGAGGGAAGGAGATGGGGAAGAGGAAGGCGGGAAATACCTGGATAATACAGATCTCGTCGCGAAACACGGTTAAGACCATTTCAAGCAATGTTTCAATTCTGGATGATGGTCTTACACCAGGGTGAAACTGAGAGTATATTTCACTTTGGAACGGGCCGCAAATATAAAATTGTGAAAATGCAACAAAATCCAAATAAATTGAGCACTTCTGAACGCATCCCAAAACTGAAAACTGTTTTTAGAAGGTGGTGAAATACGCTTTCAAATTTTATATTTCTAAAAACATATACTTTTTTAATATAAAAATTTTGAATGCAAACATAAAAAAGCTTTATTAACAAAAATTACTGACAACGAAAAAGAATATAAACACACACATATTTTATTATGCAAATATATTATAAACGTTATCATTAACTAACTCTGACGTTTCATGTAAAAATAATTGATAAAAAAATCTCAAAGTTAAAAATATTAATTTTTTTTTCAAATTGTGGTCGGAAACTTTGTTTTCATAAATGTGTAGGTATATGTTAATTTTTGTGGTTAAATTTTAGATTTGAATATAAAGTGTGGTGTTTTCTCTTTCTAACGCCGTTTAGATCATATATCTAACCGTGATAGTAAGGGAGACGCAACTATTTCTATGCGACCTAAGTGGGTTGTTTTGAAATGCAAAAAAATTAGCCCTTGGGGTTATGTTCCAATCAACTTAAGCACCAGTCGACATAAGTGCAAATCCTCTTAAGTAGGAATCGACTTAAGTACTAATCGACTTAAATATGAATCGACCTAAGTATGAATCGACATACGTACGAATCGACTCAAATACGAATTGACTAAAGAAAGACTCGACTTAAAGAGCCGTTCACATTTTAGTCGAGTGGAGAGTGTAGTAGTAAGTAAACGCGTCCGAACACCATAATTTTTGTAGAGTGGATTAGTCAGCTCGTTAGTCAATACATTTCGTTCAATTTTTTCGGCGAGTAGCGCTCCCCTCCACGCGTCCTTGCGCACTAACATGCGCAAACCCGCCGTTTTAGCAGAGTTCATTTGTAGACGCGCGGAAATGTCGTGGCACTAAATTTTTTTATTAATCTCTTTTCGTGTCTGTAGTTTATTTATTTTCATTTTATTAATTAATTCTTCCACCACCTCTAAAATAAGCATTACAATCAGCTTAATTACCGTATTTACTTTGTTGCATAGCAGCCGTCATCTTGCATCGCGCGGCTCACTAATGTAGTCTACTTGACTGTAAAGCGAACGCTTTTTGGCGAGTCAAGTAGCAAGTTAGTCGCTACTCGACTAAACTACTCTCCCAGTGCAAACAAGTCATTAGCATGAGTAGACGTCCGAATCGACTTAAGGCCCCGTATCCGAGCACGAAAAGAAGAAGATGGAGAGATATGTAACTACGAATGTTGGAGAGAGCGCGCTAATACTTCAAGATAAAATTGAAGCGAACATTGTGAAAACGTTTAATAAAACACGACTCGTTTAGAATAGAGCAAAAATCTCGTGGGGGTTGTCTAAAACAACGTTCAAAGAAACACTGTGAAATTTTTCGTACATATAACTTGTTAAATAATAGACAGGCTTAAAAAAATAAAAAATTTCGGAGCATACTTTGCGATTTTTTTCTATCGAGGGAATTTCATATAATTTGCGTTTCAGCGTGGGGATTGTATAAATATTATCTTCAAAACTAACACATATTTCTTTAAGAGCGTCAAATGTTCAAGGGAGATATGCAAAAAATCGGTAGAAATTCGGGTAGCGCCGCCTTAAGTGCGATTTTGTAGTTAAGAACAAATCAAACAATGGGTCAAAAATAATATACATTTATTGTCTTTACAGACATCCTGTAAATACAATAAGTGTAATTTAAGAACAAATTGACTTAAGTGTGAATAGACTAAGTACGAGAAAGATAAAAATTGTAATAAATTTACTACGAGCAGATCGAAAAATGCTCAGTCCCCTATATCTCAAGCATCAACTTGATAAAATATCTATTTTAAGATCCAGAATTGTGTAGATCAAAATCAAAATATTTATGGCAATAATAAAGTCAGCCTATACGAAATTCTTTACATTCTTTCTGTTCAAAGGTCGGGTACATATGATTAAATTATGATTATTTTAATTTTTTTTATTTGACAAAAAAATAATATCAAACCAGTAAGTTGTAATAAAAGCTATAGTAATTCTGTGAATAAGAAAAAAGAAGACCTCGCGTTCAAAAAGCAAGTTTCTAAATTAATCATAAACCAAACTAGCTTGTTCCCGGCATGCGTTGTAATGCTATAGTCGAAGAAATTAATTGTTTCTCCCTACATGTCGTTTCCCGTGCGTCCCTGTTCCCTCCGCGTCCCTCTCCCCTCCCGCATTCCCCTTCCACGCCTTCCCTCTCCCCTCTCCCGCTCCCCGTAACGCCAAACCCCCTCCCGCGTTCTATATATTCCGTCCCAGTATATTCAGTTTTCAAACAGTTCGCATGCTACCTATCGTGTCGAATCGACCATAATTAATTTAATGTGTAATGTTTTTTTTTATTGATTTAATGTATTTTTATGCATAATTTTAAAAAAATATTAGCATTCTGCACTCCTTCTCTATATTATTAGTTAGTATATTAATACGTGAAGCAAAAAATTTGAACCCTTTTTTACGAAAATTGCGCGGACGGAGGAGTATGAAATTTTGCACACTTATAGTTTATACAGATTGCATAAAAAATACGTTAAATCAATAAAAAAACATTACAATTGTAGTCGAATTTCGACCATTGGACGACCACTAGTAAACTATAAGTGTGCGAAATTTCATACTCCTCCGTCCGCGCAATTTTCCTAAAAAGGGGTACAAAGTTTTTGCTTCACGTATTAATTACTAATAAGAACAAACAATCAAATTTGTTACCTAACATAGGTACCTATTTAAAATATCTATAATTCTTGATTCGATTCAAATTATTATGTAAGTAGGTACTTACCTCAAATTAATTCTTTAATTTAAAGAGTTTTGAAAATCGAATTCTAATTTGACAATCATTGTTTTGCAAAACGTCATTCTCAAATTTTGAACAGTTTTGCAAGAATTTTTGTGATGATTAAAAAACTTTTCAGATGCATTGTCATGTGGTTGAAACAATTCAATAAGTGTAATTGAAGACTTTTCTGAATTGGTTTCATTCTGAGTTGTCCGGTCACAGTACAAAACATTCGTGAACAAATTTTGGACGCGCGTTTTATAATTTAATTTTGACTATTTTTTTAAACAATCAAAAGCACTCATCATTAAACTGTGATAAGACCACTTAATGTTTAATTCTAATCACATTTGATCATCTCGATAAATTACGATAAAGTATTAATGCATTCCAGCAATACCAGCTGATCTGTGTACCAAGGTAATTGACAATTCGTTAATTTTAATTATTACTCCATGACGATAAATTCATGTTAGTATCTGTGCAGTATTGCTGCATCATAAGCAATGTGCAGTACCACATCAAACGGTCCGAGTGCAACCAATTTGCTAATGACAATGACAAAGTAATTTGATTAATGAATTATGCTTTTGATGGAGTTGATTCAACGTCATCAGTCATCATCACACGTGCAAATCATTCCCAATCTGTTATAATCTACTCATACAAGCATTTGTGCAATCTACATGCTTTTAAGCCAAATTTACATTACTCGACTAGTTGCAAGCATGTTCCAAATAATTGCATGACACCAAAAACTTGGTGTAAATTAGCAAATTTAGTGTTTATTCAGCATCAGTATGAATATGCTAGTGTCATTTGGTCTCCTTTCTATGCTGTCCACATTTGTCACATCGAATCCGTACAACATCGCTTCCTACGAGGAATTGCTTGGAGATTAGGACTTGAAAGAGGCGAGTACTCGTATGATGAAATTGAACAAACATTAAATATTTCTTCTTTAGAAAAACGTAGATACTGATATAATTTGCATATTCAAAATTATCAACAGTATCACTGACACACCTGCTTTGTTACAACTCGTCCAGTTTAACATCCCTTCCCGTAGACTCCGAAATAATGAATTGCTGTTCCTCAATCAACATTCTACTAATTATGGATATCATTCTCCTTTATCCAAAATGTCGAGACTTGTTAACGCAAGTCAAAGCATTGAATTTTTTGGTGTTAGCCTAAATGACTTTCGGCAGTTGATACGAAATTTGTAAATGATACGAAGTCTTTAAATCCATCTTCAAGCTTTGACTAGTAGTCTTCTATATGTTCTTTATATTATATTTGTCAATGCTCTTCATTTATATGAACTTTCCTTTCATTGTCATCTCTTTTTTTTGTTCGTGTTTTTGTTATGTGATTAATGGACTATTTGTCCGTAACTAAATAAATAAATAAATCACAGCAACCATGTCACCATCACCTCACGCACTTACAAGGAACACACACGTTAAAAATTTAATAATTTTCTTGCATCTCCCTCACACACTGTGACGTCTCCGTAGACCCCTACAACACTACTAGCTTTGACGATAATTTCGAAAGTATGGAATATAGTAACAAAGAAAATATTGAAGTGTGAGTGAATTCCAAAAGATCAAAAACGTCAAATGTCAAAATGCTGATGGTTTTGCTTTTGTTCGTAAACATATAATGCTGCAGCTCTTTCTTACACACTAAATAACAACAGTCGAAAATGAAACAAACGGTGAACGTATGTCTGCACCTCCCCAAATGAAACATACAATCATTATCATACATCGCCCTCAAGCCGCGTTTAAGCCGCCGCTACCCAAATTTCTAACCATTTCTTATATATCTCCCATAATCGTCTTTTTGTCTACTGTGAATTGAATAAACTAGTCATAAATATCTCAAAATGTAATAAAATATCATTTACACGTAATAAAAATAAAATTTTATTTGATTATACACTAAACGGGACACATCAACGAAGTTGAATCTATCAGGGACCTTGGGGTAACGCTTGATTCTAAATTAAACTTTATCCAACACACTAATAATGTCATCAACAAAGCCAACAAAATGCTGGGATTTATAATTCGTATATCGAAACCTTTTCGAAATGTAAATATATATCCGCCCACACTTAGAACACTGCACACCGATCTGGACTCCTTTCTACCAAGCCCACATTGTTAGGATCGAAAGAATTCAAAAAAAAATTTTTAAACACTTGAATTATAAACTTAACCTACACTTTCTAAATTACACCGATTCTATTAAATTTCATCAGTTCAACTCCCTTCATACACGACGATTAATTTTTGAACAAATTTTATTATTTAAAATTTTAAACAATGGCCTGGACTCACCAGAGCTTACCAATTTAATAAAACTTCATATTCCTTCAAGATTAACCCGACAATCGAATTTACTTCATTTGCCCACTTGTAGAACAAACTTTAGAAAAAATTCCCCGATTCCTCGAATATGTGCGCAATACAACGAATTGTTTCACAACGTCGACATTTTTAATTTAAACCTTCAGAAGTATCGAATAGAAGTAACGCGTGCGATATTGGATTGATACGGAGTGTGGAAGGTATCGAGAGCATCTCATATCCTTTTCCTATATTCTCCCTCTCCTCCCCCCCCCCCCCTCTCCCCTTCCTCTCCCCTTCCTCTCCTCTTCCTAAGTCTAAAATTTAGCTTAAGATAAATTAAAACTCCATATAGAAAATATATTAGCATAAGAAACTCTTTTGGCTTCACTGCAGTTAACATGTATATTTTTATGTCTATTGTATGTATATAAGCTGTTTGTTTCTTACAAATAAAATAAAATAAAATAAACATTTGAAGTTTTTAAGCTTTTAAAAAAATGTCATTTTTGAAGATACCTAGACGATCCGCACGCCGAAACGCAAATTATATGAAATGCCTTCGATAGAAAAAATCGCAAAGTATGTTCCGAAAATTATTATAAACACGTTCATTTCACTTATTTTAGAAGTTATATGTATGTGAAAAAATTCACAGTGTCTTTAAATGCTATTTTAGATGTTCCCCATGACATTGTTGCTTTATTTTAAACGAGTCATGTTTTATTAAACATTTTCGCTTCAATTTTATCGTTTTAAATATTAGCGCACTCTCTCCAACATTCTTAATTGCATATCTCTCTATCTTCTTCTTTTTGAACGGGTATACGGCGCCTTAAAAATATTGTAGCGCAATTACCATCGCTGTGGCCTTGCCATAATAAGATATAATCTGTTTCCTCAAGTAAAAAAAGTAGTATTTTGGAAGAAACAGACGCACGAATTTTGTGTCTCATCTTTTGTCTCATCATTATTTAATGTATAAGGAAGAGCTGCAGCATTGTAACGATAAGGAACGTATGTTTATTGCCTTGTTTTGCCGTCGCGGTACCGTAAACGTGAATCGTCTCGGTAATGATAAATCCACTCCCTATACTGCTGACTGGCTGAATTATATCAGCATCCACCACATCTCTCTCACCATTCAAATAAATCTAATGCACAAATTTAAATATTCTATAATAAGTTATGTCCGCCTAGTTTTAGTCGTGATACGTGACCAGCATATTAATTTTTTTTTTAATTTCTTTTTCCAAACACGCCTAATTAATCTGTCGTCAGGGGCGTTACAATAACAATTATTATCATTGCTACAAATTCCACGAACGTCAAATTCTTTATAAATCTACATAAAAGCAGTAATTAATCAACAATTAAAGTTATCAAGCAGCACGTTGTCATAATAAAACCGAAATAGAAAAGCAAAAAAACAAGTAGCCATCATCCAACGACGAAATAAAACTTCTTACGGGTCAAATTTGTTTAAGGGTCAAAGAGCATTTTTTGTTTGTTTACTGGGAACTGGGAACACTCTATAGCAGCGATTTTCAACCTTTTTGAGCCTGCGTACCCCTTGACTCTTTCTATAAAATTGTTGAACCCCGTACCCTCTATCTAATTCGTGTTCACGTGTTATTTTATTTTTATTTTTTATTAGCGACTATATAAAATAATTGTACATACAAAATAAAATGATGAATTTAATGTTAAATATTGTATTTCTTAGTCCTCCTTACTAGGGGGTCCTGTGCCGAGGTGGACTAAAATTATTTAAATATATTTCATTTGTCTTCTATGTCGTTTTTAGTGTCTCCATTAGGGTTTTTTTCATTGATCTCTTTCAGCCATATTTTTATTCTTGATTTGTATACATTAGAGTTTTTTATTAGTTTTATGTCTTGGGGAAGGATGTTATGAAGTTTAGTTGCAAAGTATGTGTAGTTTCTTTGTCCGAATGTGGTTTTGTAACTTGGAATGCTTTTTATATCATTTTTATTCGACCTAGTGATGAATGACATGTTTAATTTGTAATTGTTTAATACTCTCCTTATTGCATGTTTTAACAATCAAGTCACACTAATACAATTAGCGTAATTTTATACAAGATTGTAACAAGACTTCGGGCAGTGAACAAATTTTGACGACGTGAAATTGAACAAATTTTGTTCCACGTCTTTTTATTTCGTGCAAAAATTCATGCACCACTACATCGTCTACATCACCTGTTCCATAGATATTAGCCAGCAGTTTGAGCTGTAGATATTTGTCCTCACTTTGGTTCCCATAGATATTGTTCCAACATACCTCGTAAAGATATTAGTCAGAACATGGATTCTCATAGACATTAGTCCGATTTGTTCAGTTTTTGGAATTCCTGTAGATATTAGACGCCTCCGTAAATATCAGTTATAATACTTTCAAATTTTAACAGCATTTGTGTCGTCCAAAGTATTGTTTTGTTATAATTTTACTAACCATAATGGCGGGAGTGTCGTAAAAATGCAATCGGAAGACGAATATTGCATTGTTTCGCGTGGGGTGGGGAGGGGGGGTTGCGGCCCGCGTGACTTTACACATATATGTATGTTGCCCGAAGAGAAAAAAAGTTGAGGATCATTGCTCTATAGAATAATCTTGTAGTCTCCTTTCAGAACTATTATTAATGACTTTAATGAGATTCATTATCTTTTGTGCCCCTGCTGACAGCTCGGCCGCAGTTCGCTTAACAAATGATACGTAATACCATATTGGTACTGTGTACGGTGGATTTTAACGACAATCTATGCAAGAATGTAGGTTTCATACGATTTGCTTGATTGGCTGCATGTTCGAATCACATGGCTGAACGCGAGCTCTACTGTGCTCTAGCAAATTGTCATCCGGACCAGATTAGATTTGAAGCCTTCAAAATTAGATATTTAAAATGAAAATGAGGTCTACAAACGTGCAGATGGGGGAATCAACAAACATGGGTGAGTTCTACAAATATGAAGATAAGGAAATCAACAAACATGAGTTGAAATCTACACATATGAAGTTGAGAAAATCAACAAACGTGAGATTATGCCTACAAATGTGAAGAGAAAAAATGAGAGTTTATGAGATTAGGTCTACAAATATGCAGATGAGGAAATCAAGATGTAACACCAACACAACAACCTATAGTCCATCTCGGAACAGGAACTCCTGTTGAGGAGGACTATAAATGTACTGTTAAATGGTTTCCGGGGCAACTATGGCAAGTTTGGTAAAATAGCAGAGGTGCCCGGTTTCGTGGGGTGAGGTTTTTCTAAGGCTTGGTGGCGAATGCATTTACACACCTACTGCGTGACGGGCTGGATTACGAGAAACCGGTTGAGGAAGACCTAACGCCTGCCGGAGTCTCTCGACCCATCGCCTTACACCGCAGTGGGGGTAATGGATTCATACGCTCGCCAATCCTAGATACATTGACCCCCAGATTATTTTTTTCTTTCCAGAACTTCCTATCCTTCCTTTCACTCAAAAGACCTTCTACACAGCATCCCCAAAGAGTCGTGGTTATTCCTCGGGGTCTCCTGTGTGAAACTAATGTAAAAAAAAAATTGTGCAGTTGACACGCGGTAGAAGTGAAACCATCAGAAAACTAAAGTAGACAAGAGTGAGGAGGCTACGAAGCACCGCAGAATTAGGAGACCGATAGGCTACAAAGCATCGCACAAAGAGGAGACCGATTATTCTATCTCATTCTCTTGCAGGCTAAATCTTATGTGTTTGTCTGTTTTAAGTGTCGCTTTTTCGTTACATCGAGTTTTCACTTCAAAAAGAAAACATAGCTATATTAAGCTTTGTATAGTATATAATATACTTAATATAGCTTTCTAATCTCATGTGTTTTTAGTCAGAATGTTTTAAGTACTTTGTTACGAAATTTGGATGAGAGCATCTCGCGACGATCTGGATGGAAGTTACCCTGATGATATCTAGTCTTCAATAGGCTGCTTCATGTCAGAATTCTAGAGAGACGTCTCAGTAATTGAATAACGAACGTTGCCACGATGGATGATCGTAAAAGGCAGATGGGAAATATCAGTTATGTAACATTGTGTAACAGAGACTGAAAGTTAAAAAAAGCTTAGTTCATTAGTGGTCTGTCAGATTTTTTGTCGAATTACCAGTCTCTAGTGTACATCAATTTTTTTATCGTTCTAGGAAGAGATATTTGATAGTTGTCTGGATGATGAATGAGAATACATTTTACTTAACCCTCGAAACGCCATCTCCCGCCGTAGGCCGGCTGACACTATTTTCGTAATAACTTAATTGTTTTTTGCAAAATTATGTTTTTTCCGTTTTATACAAATATATTTAAAGATATATCAATTTGGGAGGCGGGAATGGGTACCGCCGCCCCGGGAAGATTTATTGGATAACCAACACCTATAGGTCGCCATAGGTCATCCCAAGTGGTTCGCTACGTTTGGTGATTTAGCAGGGGTGCTCGGGTTCATGGGGTGAGGTTTGTCTAGGTCTTGGAGGCGGATGACCAGGACACACTGAACCCCAGATTCCTACCCACCCCTTAAACCCTTCCCAGAATCCTTCTCAGAATTTTCCTCCATTTCCTTTTCTTAAAAAAACCCTCCACACAGCATCCCCAAAGATGACATAGGCCCTGAGCTCATGTAAAAAAAAATTAAATAACACCGTGAAACTTGTCCAGTATAAACTCTAATTCAACAATTTCTATAAAGTGTTATTAGCATATCGGCCTCGCCAAATAGTTGTCAATTTTTTATGCAAATATCCAATAAATGTATTTGATAAATCGTAAGTGAGAGAAAAGTCGGGGACGCCCCGACAAGACATGAAACGATAAAGTCAAACAAACACTTCAGTTTGGACATGTCAAGTACGAAAAAAAGGCGTAGAGTTAAAAACAATAATCCATTCTTTAGTAATAAAAAATAGTCACTCGACAGCTGATCCTCGTGAATTCAATTTTATAATTTGATTTTATGTCCGTGTTAAATCTTCCCCACAGGAAAAACTAAACCCTTCCACACACTTTTCCACAAATGATCATCTAGTCAATCAATCCGCGCTATGCGATTGTACTATTTAAGTATAATAAATACAAAACAATATAAGAACAACATGTCAACCTATCAGAGACCGAATGGAAAATAATTCACCGACTCCAGATATTTTCATATCAGAGGGTTCGGCTCGTTAAAACTCCTAACTGGACCGATAAATCCTACTGATCTCTCAATATACATATTTTAAAAATCTTTCGTAACCCTACGTGTATTTAAAATGACTAAATTTTGCATTTTTATATAAATTTGATATTGTTCTTTAGATTTTATGTCCGGGTTAAATCTTCCCCACAGAAAAAACTTAACCCTTCCACACACTTTTCCACAAATGATCATCCGGTCAATCCATGCGATGTAATTGCATTGTATAAGTATTATAAATACAAAACTATACAAGAACAACATGTCAACCTACCAGAGACCGAATGGGAAAATAATTCACCAACTCCAAATGTTTTCACATCAGAGGGTTCGGCTCGGTAGAACTCCTAACTGGACCGATAAATCCTACTGATCCCTCAATATAAATATTTTAAAAATCTTTCGTAATCCTACATGTATTTTAAATGACTAATTTTTGCTTTCTAAAATTATAATTTTTATTAGCATTATTATTTGCCAATTTCAAAGCCATATTGGACTTCAAAAATACCTTTAATAATAAGTTGGTTTGGATATTCAACGAATTTATTTACAGTGTCGATTTTTGTATTTATACGCTAGTATACAGTATATTACAAGACAAGTAGTTTTATCCTTGATGTATCTGAATGAAAACGTGTTTTATACTTTTGTTATTCGGGGCTACATCTTCTCTGCACACATCCCCTTCGGGGACACTTTTACAGTTATATTTTGTGTAAGTAGGTATACCATATTTTCCCTAAACCGACTGCATCATTTTAGAGATATTTGCAAAAAACTTTTACATCTTAAGAATACGTTAGCTAGCAGTTAAAAACAGGCGGCTTTTGGTTCGGCTTTGCCCAGTTAGTGTTTGTGTTTGACCATTTTACTCCAATAAGAACTGGTTTCAAAAATAGCCTGTTCTTCAGATCCACTGTCATCGAGTGATAGTCACCAGTACAAAGTAACCGAGTCAGGTAATGACGTCATATGTAATATACTGCTTGACACAACTATGTATTACTGTCAATCTTTTCATATCCGGAGAGATAGGTACTACTTTTTAACAAATTCGTGGCAGTTATACCTAGGGGGGACACGTTCCCGTCCGACTTGTTGACAAAAGTGGCGACATCTTGTGACGAATTATTGAATTCAAAACCGAATTACAACGGTAGTTTTGTTTGGAATTCCGCGTACACAGATGTTTTTTTGTGGTGCGACGGCGCGTACGGCGTGGCGTTAACATGCACTCGAAGCTGGGTTCTGAAATTCAACCACGCAGACGTTACTGTATTAATTTTACAGTACTGTTCGATTTTCACAGTAGAATTAAATTAGTATTTCTGTGAACATCTCGCGTCCAAAAACGTTTTTTTTTCTTATTTTTTCTTATTTAATTTATTAAAACCAAAATTTCCTCTAAAAATCATAAGATTTGTAAGTAAGTACTACCTTCTTAATACCTATCTTCTTAATTATAAAACCATTAACATTTATGCATCTTATTTTTTCAAATTGGAATAATACAATTTTTCCAAAGAAATGTCACCATACAAATGATCATTCTTTTTTCAAACTTCTTTAGGCCGGTAAGTACCATAATATTGACTATTCCGATATGGCAGCTCATAGTATAAACCGATTCGCAATCATGCGAACTCTAGCGGGATATAAAGGTAACATCCAAATCGGCCACCATCTTGAATCGGAACCGGAACGTAACAAATAAATTTATGGATAGAAGAAATGCAAATCAATCTATTGATAGTTCTTATCTACATTTCATACTTATGATAATTGATTATTGAGAATAATTTTTTGATTAAAATGTGGTTTGACCTTTATCGAAACCGATTCATGGATTTAAATTTCAATTACTTATACACAAGATATTTATTACTTATACACAAGGTTTTTTTTTTAATTTCTGTTAACTAAGATAATTAATTTGAGATGTCATCGTGATTTGCTGACAACTGGTTTCGATAAAATAATTTACACCCAACATTTTTTGTTTTGAATTCATGTGCAAAAACAACAGCTTAACATATTATTAACTTAGCTTATAAACCTTGGTACAGAAAAGTCGCAGTTTTCCTTTGTAATTTGTGCTTTGAATTTAAGTCTCCTTCCCCTCCCCACTGCCTTCAGCCTCACAATATACCACAATCGGGGATGTCATAGACTCACTGGCTCCAGACGGGAGCAGTTGAGACTCTTGTGCGGTATTCACATTAAAAAAATTAAAAAGCGATAAAGTACCTACCTACCAATGATAAAATATTTTAACAGAAATTATTTTAATTCAATTGTCGTTTTCAAAATTGGAACTGTTGTATCGAAAATTCAGATAAGCTATAAAGTAAATACCTTCTTTTAGTATAATTTTATCCGGAAAATTGCTTTAATTCTATGTGTATTTTTTATTATTTAAATTTTTCCAGATAAATCTTGACGTATAGTCGAATTCTGAAGTTTTTCAAGGATGGTCGATCGAGACGTCGCGTGTTCAATCTCCTGCCTAACTGAGTCCGCCATCATTGCACAAGCAACATTTTCCCATTTAATAATGATGGTAATATGAAAAATTCAAACATTATCAAAATATTCGTAAAATAAAATCGCATTTCATTTTTTTTTAAATTCAATTGTTGATCACATTTTGCCAAAGATGAAAATCGATGAGGAACGGCTGTGCGGTATTTTTTCATACAAAACTAAATTTTGGATTTGAGGCCAAAATAATTTACCAAACTGAATAAAAAATTTTCATTCAAAAGATTTAGGAAAATATCTGGAACGCAAATATGCTATATTATTTATAAGCTTTTTTAATTGTAAAATTTAGGCCGTAAATAATTCAAGCTTTGATAATTTTTTGTGAGTTATTAGTAGTAATTATTAAAAAAAAAAATCTTTCCCAACCTTCACCATAAAAAAATAATAACATTTATAAGAAAAACAATACAACATCATATAAAAAGGCGCTTTTTCGGTCGAAATTTTAAATTAACACGTAACAAATTTGTCTTAAAACGTAGATCACTCGTTTTTAATTGCAATTTAAGCCAATAGTAATGTTTTTTATAAAATAAATATTTTTTTTAATATATATTCCATTATATTAACATTTTTTTTAATAATTATCATTAGCACACCAATAATTACCAAAGTTATCTCTAAAATTGTGAAAGATCGCCTATATTTAATGGCGTATATTATATAATTTTAAACTCAATAATGTATAAAGCACTTAAGATGAAGCTATACGTGAAATCCTATTTAGATTAAATTTTACCACGAATCTGTTTACATTGTGAACATCAAAAAATATGCTACGAATAAATTGAAGCTTTTACTAGCTTTTCAAAGAATTACAATAAAAATATTATTTACATAACAAAAAAATAAGCGTAAACCACTAAAAAATAAGTTTTTACATGACTTAACTATGAATTAATAACATAAGAAACAATTTTAAAAAGATACCCATTTATGGCTAAGACTATTTTTGAAGTTTTGTATTTTCTAACTTTTTTCATTCTTATAAAATTATGCAGAAAATAAATAAAAACCACTTTTTCGCTTGCTTGTCTCGTGCAAATACGACTTGTGATTTTAAATTTTGTAGGCATGAGAATCGAAATATTTCTAGCGTTTATATTCCTCAAGTTACTAAATATTTGCTACACCTTTTGATTAAAAAATAATTATTTCGTTTTTTTAACAATTTTGACACGAATTTAAATTTTGTATGAAAAAGGTCGTAGAAAAACATTGTAGATTTAGATAAATAACACAGAAAATCAACACATTGTTACCACTTCACTAAAAATTCACTTCCTGAACAGTTCTAAATTAATTGAAATCACTGATTGACTGATCTAAGTTTTAGATCTAAGGTGTTAAATTTAGATGGAATGTACTTAGAATCTAACACGAACACTGCTGTATATAGACACTATGCGGTATTGAACTATGCGTTAGACCTCTGGTAGTGTTTACTGTGTTCTGCATACCGTTCAGAGAGGACAAAGCTCAACCGTCGACTGGTATGGATGGAAAAACGCGTGTGTTCAAGTATGTATCCATTAGAGGTATCAGATGTTTTCAATCCTTGCCTAATTAATTTGCCTAAGCAAATAATTATCTTAATATATAAAAATAAATGTTTCTTTAATTGCAATGAAACTTTGGTGATTTGTTGAGCGCATGCCCGCAAAGTCTCATATATTTAATGGTAATCTCTGGCGTTGTGAAATTATTTCCTGTACCTTTCATCCGATTGCGATGAATCTTTGGTGATTTGTTGTGCACATGCCCGCAAATTGTGAGCTCTGGCGTTATAAAATTATTTCGTCTGATCTTATTCCTTTCATCCGATTGGATGGATGGATTGGATGGCTCCAGAGTGGAAGATACTTTCAGAATTGAAACGTTGCTTGAAATGGCTTTAGTCGTGTTTTGTGACCAGATCTGAATAGCCAGGTACTTCTCCACCTTCCTCTTCTCCATCTTCTTCTCTTGCCCACTACCTTCAGCCTCACAACATACCCCAATTAGGGATGCCATAGCCTCACTGGCTCCAGACGGGAGGAGTTGGGACTCTTGTGCGGTATTCATATATATAAAAAAAAACCTGATTTGAGTTGAAACTTTTGTGAGTTGTTCTGCGCACCCCCGCGAAGTTTTCTTTAAATAATTGTGAGTTCTGGCGCTGTGAAATTTGAGTTGTTTGAAAAATGTGTATATTTCATGTAGTTTAGCGGAAGGGTGAGAAGAGAGGAGGGGAGAAGAGGACCCGATAGGGTAACGGGGGTGGGAACGGGGACGCATGGAAAAGGACACGCAAGGGATTAACGATGGAGGGGGGAAGGGAGGGGCAGAGGTAGGGTTCGAGTTCAGACTTAGAGGGGATGCAATTTTAGATAACTTGATAGAAGAGAGGAATTTAGAGAGGGACAATCTTGTCATATGAATAAGTGAGCAAATTTTTTTTTTTGGAAAAATGAGGGAATTGTTTAAACCACATTTTTGTTGGGATAGCCCTTTGTATTGAGGCGTAGACAGGCCGTAGATAATCAACCTTTCTCATTGGAACCACCCTATACAGTTGCAAGGATACGACCGCAAGACTAAATTTACCTTTCGACGAAATTTGAATTCTCGGCCGCCGGTTATTGGGCCTGTAGATAATACGGAACGGAGCTACCCCTGTATGTGATTACCCTTGAGGTGATTTTTCACAAAACGGCGCTCTACAAATTATCCAACTATTATTATTATTATTAATAATATGTACGAGGGGGTACCCAAAAGAAACCGAACTGATGTTGTGGTGGGCCGAGCTTTTGTAGTACCGTGATCTGCCGCTACTGGGCGTATAGAGCCACTATTTCCGAGTCAGTAAGCCAAACGTCATCGCTAAAGAAGATTCCGTTCGGTTTGTGTGATTTTTTTTGTGACAGTTGTTTTGTGTGCTCCGCGTTTTTAAATAAACGTTGAGAGATAAACATTATATATTGATGTATTGAACTCCCCTAAGCACATTATTTATATCGTATTTGACGTGACAAGTGACAAGTTGACGTCTATGTTAACATTTTTGCTCCGTAAATAAATTTCACAGTGGTAGGTACTAATATAATAATAGAATAAAAAATAAATATAATAGTGTAGCGGTATAATTAAATAAATTCAATTCTGTTCTGGAAAGGAAAAGGGTATGAGGAGTGAGTGGGAATCTGGATGACAATGAGACCAGGAGCGACGTATGAATCCATTCTTCGAGAGGTCAAAGGGTCTCCCTAAACCGAGGCGCCGCAGTTGGTGCGCAGGCGCGTCCTCCTTCAAGTCCTGGACATACCTCATACGATGTACCTGGACACCCCTGCTAATTCACCACGTTGGGGTGACCCATGGCAGAGTTGTTGGTTATCCAATAAATAGTCAACTAGTGGCAGCGCCTCCCAAATTGAAGTTTGCCTGTTATACGGCAAAAATCAAGAATAATAGTTCAGGGCTGCCAATTATGGACTTTATGATTTTATTTTTTTTTTTATTTACGCCTATTTAGGCTTTTACATATACATAACAATATTTACGAAATTATACTTGTAAATAGGAAACGACTGTTTAAAACACTTGTACAAAATAATTATGTAAAAACATTTTTGAATTTGATCCACACAGTATGTAGGTACAAAATATAAAAAATATATAAAATATAAAAAATCCAAAACAGCTTTTTTTCTTTCAGCCGACAAAATACAATTTAAATAGATTTATCAAAATATTCCCCTACTTGATGAAAAAAATCTCTATAAGGTATGCTTATATATTAAAATTGATTTGATTTATGTTAATAACATTGATAATTTTAATAAATTTTGTTGATTCAGTTTAAAATAACAACTGACACTTTCCCTTGTAGTACCCATTTTGAAGTTAATAAATCTTAAGTATTTTTTTTTATTCTTTCCATCATGTGTAAATGAAAAGCATAACTTGGTGTCCACACTGTTGAGATGTATTCAATTTTACTTCTAACTAATTTATTATTGTTACTAGGTCGGTAATCTCTGGTGAAGCGATGTGTGAATTTCTTTAGATCTAGGGAAAAATATAAATTAGTCTCATAACATAGAAAAGACCAACGTAGGATGTGTCACATGTGAGGAAATTTTTTTCATCTTCCAATGTAATGTGGTAGGCAACGAACAGGCACTGCTCAGAATTTCCCTGATTTAGCCGTGTTTGAATTGGCTTAGCCATGTTTCGTGGCCGGTACTTATATATCCATTGAAATATGACAGCAATTAAGCAACTAATATTTAACCCCTCAGGCTAATTTGTTCACTTTTGGGAACAACTCATGTAGGTCTCATGTAAATCGTTGTGTCTGTCTTACTATCATTGTGAGAATGATCCAAGGGTGTAAACGGAGAAAACATCAAATATTTTTTTATACGAAACGTTTACAATACTTGCCTAATAACATATGTATGTGTTTTTTTTTCGTACGTATGTGTATGTATGAAATATGTATGCTTTTTTAAAAATATATAAGTAATTTTAAATAGAAAAAACGTGAGATTTTTTTATTCATTTTAAAAACTTTTTATGTTTTCATAAAAAAAAATTGTATTTCAAAAATTATTTATTTCTAACAAAATTTGAAAGCTTATCGCATCACCTATCAAAATCAGTGTTTAGTTTTTTGGACACATTCAGAAATATTCAATTTATTTGGATTTTTTTGCAGAAATTTTCTGGCCTTCTGATAAAATATGCCGGAGGCCTGAGGGTTAAACAAAATCGAGTATCACAGAACTACGGAATGTTAAGTTTATTAAATATATCCTCTATGTGGGTGTGATGTCACAATTTTATCAACATGTTCTTATGTGGGTAGTAATTAAAAAGGAAAACCAAGATTATGACATCGACAGTCAAACGTTAAAAACGTACCAAACGTATTTACTGTAGTGAATGTGAATACGTATGTAGTTTCAATGTCTCTCAACAGATGTCGTTAGAATAAGTAGTTATATGTAGTTTTAAGGTGTCTCAACAGAGGTCAGTAGTTGTACTATATGGGAGAGACAATTGTTCGGGTCTAATACTCGAACGATTACGAAGATAACCGATCATACCCGATCTACAGTTGGGCACCTATAGTGATTTCTTCCCCTGCTCCAGATTACTACAGTACATCAGTTAGAATGGACGTTAAGTCCAGTTAAATATTCATTGTAAATAAGACGTTAATAAACAAGATGCGTAATCTAAACAAACCTACGTATTATTGAAACTCCCGATTGTATGTGCCATATAGGTCACCCAAATTAGTTCGTTACGTTTGGTGACTTGGCAGGGGTGCCCGGGTTCATGGGGTGAGGTTTGTCCGGGTCTTGGCTGCGGATGCGTCTGCCCACCAGCTGCACGACACGCCAGATCGGGAGAGAATGATTGAGGGAGTCCCTTTGATTTCTCCAGCCGTACTCTCTCGGAACATCGCGTTGCACCGCAGTGGGAGGGATAGATTCATACGTCCGTCACTCCTAGACACACTGACTCCCAGATTCCTACCGACCCCTAATACCTTTTGCTTCCCAGAATTTCCTCTCCGTCCTTTGGGGCCATCCACAAATTAATTCACACGAATTTCATGATTTTTTTAACCCCCCCCCCCGTCCCTGCCACACGTCGTCACATTTGTGAGACCCCCTCCCCCCTAGTGTGACGTCACGCATTTTGCAATTTTACATCTAATTTTTTTTTGCGTTTTAATAATTTAGATTTTTACATGTGACGTCGCAAAGCTGTTGACCCCCCCATACCCATTGTCACACAATGTCACACTTCTATACTCCCCCCCCCCCCCCCCCTTTAAGGTGTGACGTAATTTATGGATGGCCCCTTTCTCAAAAAGACCCTCCACACAGCATCCCCAAAGAATTACACAGGGCCTCTTGTGTGGAGTTAATGTGAAAAAAACATCAGAAGAAACAACAGTACACCGCATCGCGCAGCCGCACGGTGGTTCCTTTAGAACAATCTAGCTAGACAAAAAGATTTCGACGATGTTTTTATTCATGTACAAAAACATACTCACAGCATAGAAAACAGTCCATAGCATTATGTTCGCATCGATAAAAAAATTAAAACATTACGCGCTACACGTGACAACGATGTAAACACGACACTTTGAATGGGCCAGGCGGCCTCTCTGCGGCCCATCTCTTTCGGGTGTACGCGCTGTTCGGTCGTTAGTGGTGTTATTTGAAATCGTAGAGAAATTACGTCAAGAGAAAAATTGAAGTCTATGGTAAGGCTATCAAATTTATTTAAGTATTTAATGTTTTGTTTCTTTCGTATTACTTTTATAAGTCATTAAAAAATCGTGAAACCATTATCAATATTTAAAATTATTTTCCTAAGTTTGATTAAACTTTCAAAACCGTGTACCAATTTGTACCTCCAAACTAAACTATTTTCATATATAACCATTCTTTATCTATATCATCTTACAGAATTTGTCTGCTCTTACGTGCTCTTTTGACTTTTACAGAGCCTCAACCCTTGATCTATATTTTTGATATTTTGGAGATGTTAGAAGAAAAAGGGCATCAAAGTCAAGTTATGCTGCAACACGGAAAAAATTTGGTTAGGAAAAACAATTTTATAGGTCTCAAAAAAAATTTACTGAAGAAAAAGAGATTTATTTCTATTAATATGTCATAGAAAATGGAAAAGAAAAATATCGCTTCATTTCTAATGATATTTCTTTGAAAGGTCGAAGATATACTCGTACTCTAAAATTCATGTAAAAAAACGGAAATGGCTTAATACAGTTTTTTTTCTTCCGGTAGTTACGTGTAATAATGGACTACGTGGTAAGCGAGAAAAATAATTTGGTTTTTGATCGTTAAAAAGTAAAATAAGAAAAATTAAATGTCCTCTGAATTCTCGAAGTCTAAAAGAACTCTTTCATGCTGCTTAAGTCAGCTTGAGGTCTAATGGAAAACGGGAAGCTGTAATATCCGAAATAACCACAATATCGAAAACATCCCAATGTCTTATCTTTTTTTTTTTACATGAGCTCCACACAGGAGACCCAGAGGAAAACAATTTCCCTCAGGGCCTATGTCATCTTTTGGGATGCTGTGTGGAGGAAAGGAAGGAAAGGAGAGTTCTGGGAAGGAAAAGGGTATAAGGGGTGGGTAGGAATCTGGGGTTCAGTGTCCTGGTCATCCACCACAAGACCTAGACAAACCTCACCCCATGAACCCGGGCACCCCTGCTAAATCACCAAACGTAGCGAACTACTTGGGGTGACCTATGGCAGAGGTGTTGGTTATCTAATAAAGGTTCCCGGGGCGGCGGTACCCATTCCCGCCTCCCAAATTGTCTAGTGATGACTTAAAATTATTGTCGATTTTGGAAGTACCAACGTAGAAACTGCAGAGGTCTGATGACAGTGTCACTTAGGAATATTATCATTTAACAAAAGTGATGATAGTGACTGAACCATAAACAAATGTCATTCGGTTTTATTCTAATATTATGTTAAAAATAATATGTTTATTAATTACTTAAAATAAACAGATTGTAATGACTTATTTGAATCATTGTACTACACGCACTGTATTGTACTACACGCACTGTATTGTACTACACGCACTGTATTGTACTACACGCACTGTATTGTACTACACGCACTGTATTGTACTACACGCACTGTATTGTACTACACGCACTGTATTGTACTACACGCACTGTATTGTACTACACGCACTGTATTGTACTACACGCACTGTATTGTACTACACGCACTGTATTGTACTACACGCACTGTATTGTACTACACGCACTGTATTGTACTACACGCACTGTATTGTACTACACGCACTGTATTGTACTACACGCACTGTATTGTACTACACGCACTGTATTGTACTACACGCACTGTATTGTACTACACGCACTGTATTGTACTACACGCACTGTATTGTACTACACGCACTGTATTGTACTACACGCACTGTATTGGTATTTTATTTTACTTTGAAAATTCTGTAACAGTGGTTGAAATAAATGTATATTTTTTTATCATATTGTGACCCTTTTGCATCACATTCCGTGGAAAAATATTTTTGTCTAGCTAGAATGGGATTTGGGACCACTGTGAGCCGGCAGGATTCTACGTTACGATTTTTTTGTTGTCCGAAGTCAGTGGAACTACGGTATCTGCATTTGGGGTACGTTGTGAGACTGAAGACACAACCGAGACAACATTTACACGTATGAATCAATAAGTACAAATTTTTGAAAATGAAACATTTCATTTTGAATCGCAATGTCGTGTTAAACATATTGCCTATATTTAGGCGCTTCCAAATGTAATCAATAATTAAAAAAATCGGTTGTCTGTGAGCTACTCCTGCTTGAAATATGATTTAATCAACTCAAATTTGCTTTTAATTTAAGGGAAATCTTTAAAATTGAAACTGATGATTATGTGAGGAAGTAGGTACCTACCTACCTGTATTATAATATTTTCAACAAAAAATTATACCCGGTGCCCGGGTTCATCGGGTGAGGTTTGTCTAGGTCTTGGAGTCGGATGACCAGGACACACCGAACCCCAGATTCCTACCCATCCCTTAAACCCTTTTCCTTCCCAGAACTCTCCTTCCCTTCCTTTTCTTAAAAAAACCCTCCACACAGCATCCCCAAAGATGACATAGGCCCTGAGGGCTTTTTTCCTCTGGGCCTCCTGTGCGGAGCTCATGTAAAAAAAAATACATATTTTTAACAAAAAATTATATTGTCCTCCCATCTCCTTCCCCTCCCTAAATCCTTCAGCCTCACAACATACCCCTATTGGGGATGCCATGGTCTTACTAACTCCAGACAGGAGCAGTTGGGACTCTTGTGCGATATTAACATTTTTTTTAAAGTGATTTAGAGAATGTGAGTGAGAATTATTCAGAAATCCACGATGATCAAAGTCGCTCGACGAATTCAAAAGTCATACCCCAATTGGGAATGCCATAGTCTCGGTGGCTCCAGACGGGAGCAGTTGGGACTCTTATGCGGTATGCAAATTAAAAAAGTGAAAGCGAGAATTATTCAGATATCCACGACGATCAAAGTCGCTCCATGATTCAAAAGTCATACCCCAATCGGGGATGCCATAGTCTCACTGGCTCCAGGCGGGAGCAGTTAGGACTCTTATGCGGTATGCACGTTAAAAAAAAGTGATAGCGAGAATTATTCAGATATCCACGATTCAAAAGTCGCCCCATATTACGGTATTTATATGTATTTAAAAAAAACTATGTGTACATGTACACATAAATACATATAAACACATAACATACATATACGCATATCCCTTCAGCGAATCAATTTTATTTTGATTGTTATTTATTCAGATCGAATAGTTCTGATTACTCAGATAATATGTAAATTAAACCTCGTTCAGACTAGACGGTTTTTTTGACTACCTTCGCAGTTTTGTAAACAATTCCATATAAGTAAAACGTCGATGGATTTATAATACCGCTGATAAGAAACAGGATTCTACCGACTTGAATTATTTTACGACTGACCCCCAGTGAGAGAGTAAACCAATGAAAATTTAATTAATTGTTAAATTTAAATAAATTATAAAACCGCACACGGTCGTTAAATTCCGTGAGAACTTCTGCAGTTATGTAAAATAATATGTAAATGTTTTTTTCCTTTTTATTTTATTAGCATTTTTTATTACTAATATTTAGCGAATGCTTTTCAAAACATCATTAGCTATGAAGGTATAGATCGCGCAATTAAAGTTGACCCCAATAAAATAATCTTGGGATTGTGTGTATTGGTGCATATCTGTTCAATTTCGACAATTATGTACTTCGTCAAACGTCACTGAGAAACTGCAAATTGTCTTATTTACGCCTACCTTTTATTTTTAGCGAAAAGGGAACAAAATTTATTGTAGATTTACGGAGTGTTCTTTGTGCTTTTTTCAACTTTTCGTAATTTTTCTGGGATTTCCTTTTATGAAGTCGAATAAGAAATTTAAAAGATGCTGTACGCAAGCAATGCACCTGCTTAATTTCAACTCTGGTTGCGATAACATTGATAGGTAGGTACTAGATTTCTACCCGGTTTCATCAGAAACTTGAGTTAAAAATAGGGTACATTAACAGCGTGGCGTTTTTTGCTAGATAATGCATACGTGCTGTTTTTTTAACCCCGATCTGAAAGTGGCTCAAGCCCCTTTCTTTTGTCTTTATACTAGTGTCACATCTAGCGTTAAAAGCGCCAGCGTTATTTGGCGTAGCCTATTTCAGCATATCGCCGTAACTCCCTTGCGAAAATTTCAGCATATTTCCCTTGTGAAAAACCATTCATTTCAATTTGGGAGGCCGCCCGGGAACCATCTATTGGACAAGCAACACCCCTGTCATAGGCACTCCAAGTTCGCCACGCTTGTTGACTTAGCAGGGTACCCTGATTCTTCGGGTGAAGTTTGCCTAGGTGTTGGCGGTGAATGCGGCGGTGAGACCTAACCTAGATCTCTCCAGCCGGACTCTCTCGACCCATCATCTCGGCTGGCTCGCCTACCCACCCTCAAACCCTTTTCCTTACCAGAACTTCATCTTCTTCCTTTTCCTAAAAAGACCCTCCACACAGCATCCCAAAAGATGACAAAGACCCTGAGGGATTTTTTCCTCAACATCCCCTATGTGGAGCTAATTTAAAAAATAAACAGCATTATCGGTGTTGGGTGACCAGTTTTTAAGAATCAGTTACACCCAACCTTCCTCCTCGCCGTTTCCTTTTCCTCTACACTCCATTCAGCCTCATAATAGTCCAATATTGGTAATTCCATAGTCCAAAACTGACTTCAGGCGGTTGATACTTGGGAAGAATTCCTAGATTTTTTTCAAGGTATGAAAAAGTTCTGTAATAACCGCCCAATGATTTATTCTAAGGCTTTTTTTTTCAATTTCCCAAACATTGATTTAGCATTCCAATTCCAATGACAGCTCAATATCAAGCATCCGCAGCAGATTAAATAATAGAGATTAAACTTGTTTTATTGCCTCCTGTCAATTACCTGCAGATTAATTCGTCTTAATATTTCAATCACGATCGGTTCCTATCTCCTGTGATAGATTTAAATGCGAATTTAATTCGTATGGTGGTACTGTGTGAATTTGTGATTACACTCTTCAAATATCCTGGTGGTCCAAAATAAACAACTTAATATGGTCGAGAAAATATCTGACCATTATTGACTATCTGCTGTTATTATACGAGTATATCAGGGGTGGTGAAACGATGATAGACGTATCGAAGGTTTTTCAAAGGTGTCAAAAGGTTGTCAAATAATTGTGACAATAGATTCTCTATTTGTGGGGTACTTTAAAATCTGTTTTCCCTGTGGCTTATTTAAATGCGTAATATTGTTTAGGTTTTTTAAACATGCTGGGAAGCTGGGAATAAATAATTTTCCTTATATTATTAACTAGCTGGTTCCTGGCATGCGTTGCTATGCCATTCAAAGAAATAAATTGACTCTCCCTTCTTATCCTTTCCTGTGCGTCCCCATTCCCTTCCACCTTCCCTCTCCACGAACCCCACCTTCCCCCTACCTTTCCTCCCTCACAAAAGAAAGAAAGGTTAATTGTGTCTGTGCCGTTGAGGTTTTTGTTGGTGGAATAATATAATTGGATTTGTTGGAATTTCTTGTATTATAGGTTGATTCAAAAAAAATATCGTATGTTTGAATTTATAATAGGATGATATGTTTTTGACGTATAGGGATTTTATATTGAGTACTTTGAAGTCCTTAAATAATTCCTTCGTGGGGTGAATATAATGTACTTTGTAAATAGTCCGCATTATCCATTTTTGAGCTTTGATTAATGGATCTAATATCATTTTAGAGCATCCTCCCCAGACTACCATACCGTAAGATAATTGATTGACATAAGGAAAAGTATACCGTTTTTAGTGTATTTTTATTTAGAATATTTCGTATGACCTGAAGATGTATGCCAGTTTCCGTATACGGTTTGTAACATTTATTACGTGATCTTCCCACCGTAGTTTATTGTCAATTATTACACCCAAATATTTAATGTAATCTGCTCGTTCCAGTGGATTGTATAGATAACTAGATATATCTACAAGAATGTATTTTTAGTGTATGATTGATTGAAGGCTGATATTGAAATCAAGTTTAGGCCAAACGTAAACATTTCGCCCGTGCCGTTTAGCATTAGATATATACAACGGCCTCTGGAACTGCAATCAATTACAACTTACCGGTAGTACCAGGCGAACTTGGCATTGCGGTTTATTGTTTAATTAGTTTGGCGGGTAATTGCACTATTTGCACTGCCGGCCAGCTGCCGGTCAGCTGCCGGTCAATGCAAGTCGATGCAGCGACGGCTACGGGACGAATTGACTTCAAAGGGCATTGTAGATTGAACGCAGGGTCAGTCCTGGCAAAGACCCTGGTTGATGGTCAATTGGAGTCAGGAGGAAGTTGAAATATGGCGGTTTTAGAAATAGTTTAATAAATTGATAATGTGAGAAGATTTTCGACTCGTCTTTTCCAGCTAATGTGTTCTCTTGCCACTTGCTGGTGTCTTACCTATCTGTTAATTAACTCAGCATAGAAAAGCCCTGTTTTTAATCGACCGTTTTAGCATTTCATGTGTCTGTAAATTTGTTTGTACGTTCCGTTTCCAGTTCAAGATGGTGACTATTTTAAAATTTCAGCAAAAACTATTTTTTCAAATGAGAAATACCTAGTCGTTTTCCATCGCCTGTGGTAAAGCTTGAACACGTGGATTTGAACATGAATTGTTCAAAGTTTTCAATGTTTATAGTGTTGTTCAAGCGATTGTTCATGTTGATGTTTATGTTTTCGCTCAAAGGAGACGGGACTTAACAAATACTCGCAATAATCAGAAAACTTGGCTAACTTATTCGAGCAGCAAAAAATAAATAAATCCTAAATCTAAAAACACGTATTCTATGGGTACCGCTTTTGACAGCTTATCGGGAGGATGGTGAAATACCCCTATTAGCCCCATAATGTATTAGGTACCTACTTAACCCATTATTTGCGATGTAATTTTTTTCTATTATCTCAGTATTCAGACAATAAAAACACCTTGAGTCTTTTATGCTCGTGCTCCCTGCTTTAAACATGACAGTATGAAAGGCTTTTGAAATTCTATTTTTATCAGCATAATATTACTATTAATAATGACTTCTAATGAATGTAAATACATAATGATGTATGTAGATTTTAGTCAACGCGGGACTTTACAAATTTGCCTCATTATGCCATTACCTGACCAATGGCCGGGCGTAAGAAAAACTGGACTCAAACCGTTGAATTGGAAACTTTGAAATGAGTAGGTATCTATTTCACAAGATGTATTTACCCTGGCCATATATGCAAGGATTATTTTACTGTGTAGGATGAACCTGGTCATGCCAAGGCTCTCTTGTCACTTGCCAATTGCTTTTCACTTGCGTGCCACACGCTTACTTGCCTCTTGTTTGCTTGCCAATTGATTCCATATTTATGCTTTCCTCCAGATTTCTACTTCTACCTTTCACTAGCCACTTGCCTATTGCTTTCCACTTGCTTGCTTGCCTCTTGCTTGCTGCTTGCTGATTGCTTGCTACTTGCTTTACAAATGCTTACTTAACTCTTGCTTACTTGCCAGTTGCCCTTTATTAATTGCTTTTCACCAGATTATCCACTTAATAAACGGATTGCAATCTTTAGAGCACAGGCGTCAGGTGGGAATGCTGACTTATTCTACGGTATTACAATGGAAGATGCTCCGAGGAACTAGCGTCATTAATCCCCTCGGCACCGGCGCATAGTCGAAAACACGCCAAACACGCGCCAATCATTTGTACACGGTTGACATTAGTTGACATTATGAGAACGGGTCGTTTCTACGTCTCTTCAAGACCCATGTTCACTCCTTCCTCTCCTCAAAAAGACCCTCCACACAGCATCTTCAAATATGACGTAGGCCCTGAGGGAAATTATTTTTTTCCCAGGGCCTCCTGTGTGGAGTTACTGTAAAAAAAATATATTGCCACTTGCTACCTTTCACTAGCCACTTGCCAATTGTTTTCCATCTGTTTGCCACTTACAATAAATGCTTTCCACATCCCCACTCTTACTTGACTCTTGTTGATTACTGTCCACCATATCGCCATTTGTTTTCTTTGCGCCGCTCTTGCACCTTTCACTAGCCAATTGCTTTCCACTTGCCTCTTGCTTACCTACTTGCCACACACCAATAATTACTTTTCACACCCACACGTCTACTTGCCTCTTGCTTGATTGCCAACTGCCCTTGATAATTACTTTCCACCAGATTGCCACTTCCTACCTTTCACTAGCCACTTGTCAAATGCTTTCCACTTGCTTGCTTGCCTCTTGCTTGCCTCTTGCTTTCCACTTGTTTGCTTGCTTGCCTCTTGCTTGCCTCTTGCTTGCCTCTTGCCACTTACCAATTATTGCTTTCTCCAGCCCCACGCTTACTAGCCTCTTGCTTGCTTGCCAATTGCTCCTTGTTGATTACTTTTCACCATATAGCCACTTGCTGTTTTTCATTAGCCACTTGCCAATTGCTTGCCTCTTCTTACTTTTTTGACACTTCTTGCTTGACATCTCTTGACACTTACCAATAATTGCTTTCCCCAGCCACACGCTTACTTGCCTCTTACTTGCTTGCCAACTGCCCCATGTTGATTACTTTCTACCACGTCGCCACTTGCTACCTTTCACTAACCATTTGGCAATTGCTTTACACTTGCTTTTTTGCATAATGGCTTGTTTACACGAGGACAGTGTTTAGGAAAGTGGTAAGTGAAAGCTAAGCCGGTGTCCTAAAAAAAGTGTCTATTTACCACTAAATGCACTATTGACACGTGGAAAGTCACCCTTAATTAAAATTCGCAATGAAAATAATGGTTGTTGTCGATATTATCTCCATCAATGATAAAATTCAAAATGGTAGGCGGATATGGGTACCGCCGCCCCGGGATCGTGTGAACTCCAAGTGGTTCGCTACTTTTGGTGACTTAGCAGGGGCGCCCGGGTTCACGAGGTGGGGTCTACTGCGTGGCGGGCCGGATCAGGAGACTGGTTGAGGGAGACCTAACCTAGACCTCTCCAGCCGAACTCTCTCGATTTATCGCCTTACACCGCAATGGGAGTGATGGATTCACACTCATCCGTCACTCCTAGACACATTGAACCCCAGATTTCTACCCACCCCTCATATATTTTTCCTTCCCAGAACTTCCCATCTTTCGTTTCCCTAAAAAGACCCTCCACACAGCATCCCCAAAGGTGATGTTGGCACTAAGTTGCCATTACCCTAAATAGTGTCCTTTTGTAAATATGCCATTAGCCATCTACCAATTGCTTTCCACTAGAATGTTACTTGCCATCTTTCATTAGCCACTCGTCAATACATTGACTTTTACTTGCTTGCTACTTGCCATTTGCAACTTTCCACTCAATTACTTGCCTCTTGTTAAAAAAAAAAAAAAAACAAATCAACTCCATATTGAAATGTGAAAAGAATGAGCCACTCTTAATTTATTTTTTTCATCTGTGCAACATTCTCTGTTCTTCTTTTTCTTTGGCGTACACCAAAACAAATAGGCTGCAAAGTTATTCAATGAGGAATTGTTAGGACAAGGACACAGAAGTTGATTATATTATTATTGAATATTGGACTGTTCAAATATTATGCCATTAGCTGGATTGTTGGCGGTAATTTGTCCAGTCAAGGCTCCACACAGCGAGGCAGTTGGCACACTTATGAATATACATGAGGAGGTAATTAATTTGAGATGATAATCAGTCAATATTATTGAGTTAGATGAAGAAATTCTTTCGTAACAGTGACATAAAATTATGTAAAAAAGAAACACGGTCACTCATAAATTTGAATAATAGATATTTTTATTATTAACTAGCTGGTTCCCGACATGCGTTGCAATGCCATTCAAATAAATAAATTGACTCTCCCTTCTTATCCTTTCCGGTGCATCCCCGTTCCCTTCCACCTTCCCCGCCTTCCCCCTCCCTCGTCTCTTTCCTCTCCACAAACCCCACCTTCCCCCTACCTTTCCTCCCTCCTGCAAAAATATGTGAAATACACACATTTTCATTTATACAAATTTCATAAAGCCAGAGCTTACCATTATATACAGCCTATGTTATTCGCTGATAATGTAGCTTTCTATTGGTGAAAGAATTTTTAAAATCGGTCTACTGGTTTAGGAGTGAAAGCGTAACAAACAAACAAACAATCAAATCTTTCCTCTTTATAATATTAGAATAGATGAAAATATTAAAATTGAATCAATTCGGGAGGATGGTACGAGTACCGCCTCCCTGAGAACTATTTGTTGGATACCCAACATCTCTTCCATAGGTCCACCCAAGTGGTTCACAACGTTTGATGACCGAGAAGGAGTGCTCGGGTTCATCGGGATCTTGGCAGCGGATGCGTCTACCGATCTGCTGCGTGGCAGGCCGGATCGAGAGAGACTTCCAAGATAATTTACTTTTTTTTATACCTTCCTTAGTACATATTCAAAATTTGCTGTGAAAGTAAGTTTTGAATCCAGTATTACACCCAGGTATTTAATTTCATTTACTTTTTTCAATTTTTTTGTCATTATTTGTCAAATTTAACCCTAAATTAACTTTTATTGAAGTGAAAACTTCTTTAGCACTGTTGTGATTTGAAACTCGATGGAATGAAAAATAGCGACACTAAAAAGAGACAAACTCATACGTCTATAGGATTTAGCCTGCAAAAGAATGAGATAGACTAATTGGCCTAGATTCCTACCCACCTAATTGAAGACAATAAATATCTAATTCATCTAGATCAGTGGTTACCAAACTCAACATTTTATGTTAAACCTTGCGCGGACCCCCGACGTTGTTCAGGGACCCCCAACTCAATTTTAATTTACCACGGACCCCCTGAATGATCCTGGGAACCCCTGGGGGTACGTACTGACCACTTTGGGAACCACTGATCTAGATCTTGGTAGCTCAATTGGTAGAGTTTTGGTCTCCGTTTGAATAGAGGATCTGGGTTCAGTTGCGACCGTTTTTATTTTAAGCGTATGTTCTATTTCCGATGATTAAATAAATTTTATTTGTACATGCCGGGCTTTGAATCTGCGACCTATGAGCATATTATTGCTTACCATTCTGAGCATATTATGGTCTGTCTAGCATTTTGGTCGAAAGCTACCAGTATGGGTGTTGCGGTTTAATAAATAGAGTACCTACAAGGAATCACTGTTCAATTTTTTTTATATATATTATTTAGAGAAAGATTGTAATCTATCAATAGAGGAAATGTAATTATTGTAATCAGAAGTAGAATATATAATTAAAATAATTCTAAGATGATAATCTCACTAGCATCATCAGTGTTGTAGCGATAAATTTCCTGGCAACTGGGTGTTTGGTTTTGAGAAGAGAATATGCGTAGTTCCTACCGGGATGTTATTTATTTATCATTTATCCAGTTTTTTTTTTTTTTTTTTTTTATAGTTAATACCGCACAAGAGTCCCAACTGCTCCCGTCTGGAGCCAGTGAGACTATGGCATCCCCAATTGGGGTATGTTGTGTGGCTGAAGGTAGTGGGGAGGGGAAGGAGATAGGGAAGAGGAAGGTGGGGAAGTACCTGGCTATTCAGATCTGGTCACTAAACACGGCTAATGCCATTTTGAGCAACGTTTCAATTCTGAATGGTGGTCTTACACCAGGGCGATACTGATAGTATCTTCCACTCTGGAACGTGCCCTTCTCTGCCGTGCCGTGCTCTGTGTGCTCCTTCGCAGAGATACAGTGGTAAGTGATTGGTCATCAACCTCTCTAGGGTTCGCCTGAACGGGGTTAATAATATACTCTCATTACATCGTAATAACAGAGATAAAATACTCAATATCGCCCTAACGAAAGACCATCGTTCAGAATTGAAATAAATGGCGTTGGCCATGTCTAGGTACTAGGTACTTCCCAACCTTCCTCCTCTCCATTTTCTTCCCTTCCCCATTCTTTTCAGCCTCACAACATTACCCCAATTTACGAGCATTTTTTTTGAAACCCAAAAATGCTTTACCTAGTTTCGCATTTTTTTAATTTTTGTGGTTAAACTATACATTAAAATTTGTTACGCTTGTTTTATGTTCAAGTTACAATTTTTAACAATAATATCTGATTGAAGTAGAAGATAAGGGTCCATCCATAAACAACGTCACACGAATTTCATGATTTTTTTACCCCCCCCCCCCCCCCCCCCTCCCTGTCACACATCGTCACATTTGTGAGACCCCCTCCCCCCTAGTGTGACGTCACATATTTTGCAATTTTACATCTAAAAATTTTTTGCGTTTTAATCATTTAGATTTTTACATTTGACGTCACAGAGCTGATGACCCCCCCCATATCCCTTGTCACACAATGTCATACTTCTCTACTCCCCCTCCCCCCCGTTAAGGTGTGATGTAATTTATGGATGGCCCCTAATTACTAATAAATCTAAATGAAAATGTGTAAAACTCGAACACAGGATCTCTAGGCTCATCGGGACAAACACCCTAACCAACTTGGCGATTGGGACCACTTATTTTTAAGCCATTTATGGCAATCCCGTATTTCAAATTCAGAATGTTAACAATATTATCTTCGACTATTTTTTTCCATATTTTTGGTTGCTACCTTTAAATGATCACAAAGTTCTAAAAAATTGGTTTGTAACCTAGATAGGGTCTCTGATAAACATATCCGATTTTATTCATATGGGACACTTATTGACCTTTTCTAAAAGTCTAAATGAATTTTTTTTTTTAATAACTCTTGTTATAATTAATAACTTTTGAAAGTTATATCCATCAATGTAATATATCATTGAAACAGAAGATAATTCTGATAAATCTAAATGAAAATATGACAAAGAACAAGACACAGAAAAATAATAAGGCTTTATTCCAATTAAAATTGAATAACATCCGAGTTTAATTACCTATACTATTCCATGAATATGGCAACAAAATGCCCAAAAGAGTATGGCCGCAATGCTGCACCCGCAGCTATAATTCAAACGCTGTTATATTTATTGAAAATATTTAACTTGTAGTGGCATCTATGGACATCTGCGCGCAGTTTGACAAAGTTTTGGAAAGCTTACCTACAATACTGACTTCACAATTTTAGTTTCAAAATTCTTTTTGTGTTATTCAGTAGTCGTCAGAGGAAGGAAACAGTTTTTTCGCGTGCACATGTTATTTTTTGACATTGTTTTATTTGCATGGATTGATTCGATGACGTTTTATTAAAAATATAAGATTATTAGTTTATCTATGATATTTAATATGTACTATTTTGAATCCGAATGGTGATCTCACCTGCAAATATCTTCCACTCCAGGCCCCTTAGCAGCTGCCCAGCTGGATTAAATAATGGCTACCACACTGACTAACGTATTCATGTCACTTGCGTCGCATTGAACAATTTGGTTACGGTCTGTCACCTATTAGGACAAGATTATATTTCCAATCACCTTGGGGTTTTAATTTTGTAAGTACGAGTCTTGTTAACATAACATTATGTAAGATGTAAATCACTTGTTTCACAAATACGAATGCACCAAGTAGTAGACACTCTCAGTATCGCCCCGATGAAAGATCATTTAGAATCGAAACGATGCTTGTCATAGTTTTTTTTTTTCATTATCTAAAAAAATTATAATGTAAAACAATTCCCCTCAGGGCTTATCTCATCTTTGTGGGTGCTGTGTGGAGGGACTTTTTGAGGAAAGGAAGGAGTGAATCAGTGTCTTGAATAGACCCACTTCTATGGAGGCCGGCAATCATTTTCGAGTCGTAGAAACGACCCATTCTCATGTTACAAAATAATGTTAACAGTGTACAAATTATGGGTGTGTGTTTGAGGTGTTTCCCAACTGTGCAACGGTGCCGAAGGGATCAATGATGCTAGTTCCTCGGAACATTGAAATACTGGTAGAACAACTTCCATTGAAATACTGGTAGAACAAGGACAACTTTCTTACTCAACGCCAGTGCTCTAAAGATTGCAAAACGTTTGTCAAGATAAGAGAATCTATCAAACACAGAGTCAAGCTTTAATCATGTTCAGTAGTGACTAGATCAGAATGACCAGGCTCTTTCTAGCCTTCCTCTTCCTCATCTCATTCCTCTCCCCGTTCCCTCCAGCCTCACAACAACAAACCCATAATTGGAACTCATTTCAAACAGTTGGGACTCTTGTCATCCACCTCTAAATATCAGGAGAGGTAGACGAAAGTACTAATCCAATAGTACTTACGCCTGCCCGCCGACACTACCCATGCTAGCTGTTAACAAATGTGGCACCATCTTTTGGCATCGCTTTAATTCGGTTCTATTACAGGGGGTTATCTACTGGAGCGACCGTGCGAAATAAATAAATCTGCCTCGATTGCTCGAGATTTCCAGAATATCATTTTTTTAATTTTTCGCCAACATTAAAAAAAATCATACCATCGAATTTTAACATGGAGACATAAAATCTTATTATAGTGCTATATAGCCAATGAATTAACCTGTATTTTACCGTTTATCTCATATTTGTAGGATTTATAAAAAAATCGTAAAGTTTATAACCGCGCGAATCTTGCGTGTTTGTTACTTTGAAACTCCGTGACAGGTATTTATTCAAGTTAACATAGAATATTTTTGATTTCTGTATGTTGTCTGTGGTATACTTGATAATAAAAGATGCATATTTATGGAAAAAGGACTTCATTTTAACTGTAAACAGCTGATCAGAAATTCTGCATGAAAAAATATTTTAAAAATTTATTTTTAACATCTTTCTAAAATAGTCTACGAAGTTCAGATTTGCAACATCTATGGTCATAATAGATAAAGCATTTCAATAGCTTCGTTTTAAAATGAATGACTGGCCATGTAAATGTTTTAAATAATTACAATAAATGTTTTATGAATGGTAGGAAAATGTGGTCCAATTTTGGACCGCTATCAATCGCAGAAAAATAAAAGTGGTACATTTTTCGACCATAATCGCTCCAGTGGTTATTTCAAAAGTAGCTTTTTAACAAATTTCCAAGTGATGGTTTTGTTTCAGATCTTGTGTGTTGCTCATATTGATGCAACCAGCTGTGAATAGGTTTGTAGACAATAAAATGCTTCTTCAATCAATAACATTTATTTATACACCAGTTATGTATTACAAAATAAAACTCTTACCATCATCAACGAGTATTATTTTAGCAAAAGCATTTGCAATGCAACCGTCCCGCTTCCACTAGTAACTCTCTACATCTTATATTCGGGAGGACATGGGTAGCGCCGACCTAGGAATTATTTATTGGATAACCAACACCCCTGCCATAGATCACCCCGAGTGGCAAGCTATGGCCGGTGACTTAGCAGGGGCGCTCGGGTTTATAGGGCGAGGTTTTTTTAGGTCTTAGCGGCAGATACGTTGGCCCGCCTACTGCGTGGCGGGCCGGATCAGGAGAGACTAGTGAAGGGAAACTCTCTCGCCCCGTCGTCTCGCACCGCAGAGGGAGAGACGGATTCATTCCTATCCACCCTTCACGTTTTTCTTCCCTAAACATCCTCTCCTTCCTTTCTCTAAAAAGATCCTCCACACAGCATCCGCAGAGATGACATAGGCTCTGAAGGAATTTTTTTCTAAGAGCATCCTGTGTGGAGCTAATCTAAAAAAAAAGAATTCCAAAGGATATTCCATTGATAAGCATAATACTTGTTATATAAAACCATTTTTATTAACCCCTCAGGACTCTGGCATATTGACCGTTATATATCTTAAAGATGCTTTTTTTTTTTTACATTAACTCCACACAGGAGGCCCTGAGGAAAAAATAATTTCCCTCAGGGCCTATGTCATCTTTGAGGATGCTGTGTGGAGGGTGTTTTTGAGGAGAGGAAGGAGTGAACATGGGTCTTGAAGAGACCCATATTGTAGGAGGGAGGAAACACAGAGGCCGGCAAATCGTTCCACAGCCGAGCTGTTGAACTCAAGAACGAGTCGTAGAAACGACCCGTTCTCATGTGACTAATGTCAACCGTGTACAAATGTTGAGCGCGCGTTTGGCGTGTTTCCCGACTATGCACCGGTGCCGAGGGGATCAATGACGCTAGTTCCTCGGAGCATCTTCCATTGTAATACCGGTAGAACAAGGACAGCATTCCCACCTGGCGCCTGTGCTCTAAAGATTGCAATCCGTTAGTTAAATTAGGAGAATCTATCAAACGGACCGCCCGTTTCTGCACAGAGTCAAGGGTTTTTTTCAGGTATTTTGGGGCTCCAGACCAGAGGTGGCTGCCAAATTCAACCGTGGGGCGCACTTGCGATTTGTACAGGGCTAGCAGTTGTGTACTATTAAAGTATCTGCGTGCCCTGTACAGTATGCCCAGTTTCTGAGAGGCTAACTTAACTCTGGCCTCGATGGAGCCCCCGTACCTGAGCTGGTCACTTAGAGTTACACCAAGCATATCAATGGAAGGCCTGTTCGGGAGAATGCTTCCGTTGAAGGAGACTAGATTATCATTTCGTTCCCTTTTAGACGTGATCAGACATGATTGGGTCTTTGAAACATTAAATTCGACGAGGTTATTCTTACCCCAAGAGGAAACACTCTCGAGGTAACCGTCCATTCTTTGTTTCAAAGCCCTCCGAGCCATTGGGGTTTGTGAGCCCTTTGGAGGTTTGTCAAACAAAAAGCTATCATGGACTGTACTGTCATCCGCGTAGCAATGAATCGGTGCACACGTCAAGAGGTCATTGATGTGCAACAAAAACAAAGTCGGAGACAGAACCGATCCCTGTGGGACGCCAGCATTTATCGAATGCGAGGAAGAGGTGAAACCATCAGCAACCGCCTGAATCGACCTCTCCCTCAAAAAGTCGGCAATCCACGTGCACAAGGATGCGGGAAGTCCGTAAGAAGGCAGTTTGTTGACAAGCCCTCGGTGCCAAACCCGGTCAAAGGCCTTGGAAATATCCAGTGAAACCGTTTGGGTTTCACCAAAACGTTCCAGGCACCGCCCCCAAACATGCGTCACATACGCGAGAAGATCACCGCACGAGCGGTTCCGCCGGAATCCGTATTGACGGTCGTTAATAATTTTGTTCTTCTCGAGGTATGTGAGCAGTTTGTCGTTGATCACACGTTCCATCACTTTTGACAGAACAGATGTGATCGCTATGGGGCGGTAGTTGGCCGGGTTGGAGCGGTCACCCTTCTTTGGAATAGGGTGCTGTCAGAAGGTCAGAGAATTTGTGTGTATATTTCCGCTTTGCAATAAACCGACACGCTACGGTTACAACCCTGAAATGAAGCAACAATTAAGCCAGTAGAAGACTTGAAGAAGTTTGCCATTGCAAAAACGACGAACACACAAAACAACTGTCACAAAAAAATTCACACAAACCGAACGGAACCTTCTTTGGCGATGACGTTTAGTTTACTGACTCGGGAATGGCGGCTCTATGGGCCCTTTAGCGGCAAAATGCCGTACTACAAAAACTCGGTTCACTACAACAGTTCGGTTTCTTTTGGGTATCCCCTCGTAGGTAGTAACAATTACTGCAGAATCGCTTTCAATATGCATTATGTTGTAGTAATGAAAACACTTTCTATAAATATTACTTTAAAAAAAAATCATATTCTTAATATCGTAACATATCGCACTATAAAAAATGTCTAATCTATATATATGTAAAAATAAAAATGTGTTTGGGGATTAGTGATTAGTGTATTGCTATATTAAACATAGGAAATGTTTGAAACTTTCAAAATACCTTCCTAAAACCCCCGCAAAAATTTTTGGATTATTTCAACCACATAACAAAGTTTTTCAATCATCACAAAAATTCTTGCAAAACTGTAAAAAATTTGAGAATATCATTTTGCGAAACAATGATTTTCAAATCAGAATTCAAGTTTCAAAATTCTTTAAATTAATTAATTAATTTGAAGTACTTACAAAATAATTTTAATCGAATCAAGAATTATAGATATTTTAAATAGGTACCTATGTTGGGTAACAAATTTGATTGATTTTTCTTACATAATATTCAAAAATGAATATTTGAAATGTATGAAAAAAGAAAATTTGATTAAAAAATTGTAATAGGTGGCACGCGAGCTGTTTGAAAACAGAATGTACTGGGACTGAACATATGGAATGCGGGAGAGGGGTTGGCAGGACGGGGGAGCGGGAGGGGGGAGCGGGAGAGGGGAGAGGGAAGGTGGAAGGAACGGGAAGGGGGCGCGGGAGGGGAACGGGGACAAATGCAAAAATATGTTTTATACTCTTGTTATTCGGCGGTACTCTCTGCACACCCCTTCGGGGACACTTAGTTATATTTTGTGTATGTAGGTTATACAGTGATTTCCCTAAACCGACTGCATATTGTATATAAGTATGCCGGGGGAGGGGGGGGGGGGGGGGGGGCAATCGTCATGGATTCCAATGAAATACATATAAGATTGTTTTTTTCCAGTTCCTTGGAAAATCTTATTAGAGAGTTTCACTGTACAGTAAAAATAAAATTTAAAAAACATCTCATGTACAAAATATAATTAAAATTAAAATAAAACATAAGTAGTGAATATAGTGATTTTCTGCAACCTCCAATAGGATACAATGAAATTTATGACTTAGAAATCAATTCAACCAAACTGGTTAAAAAATATTTCATCACCGTCTGTCTGTCTTGTATGAATAATTGTTGTGTGAAATGAAGATACTAATTGTGGTTTAGATCCTTCGTCTCCGCCCGGGGGGCTTGGGCTGCTCCTCTGGCTTCAAGGAGCCCCTCAGGGGCCTCCGGGTGCCCCGCTTGTTGGAGCCGGGGTCTTCCGACGACTTGCTGGATTCTTCCGATTTCTCCGATCCTGAGAAATGTTCAAATCAAGATTAATAAAAAACAATTCAAGAAACATAAAACGGAGAGTGCAAATAATGCTAGAATCAAAGTCTGTTGAAGAACTGCAGCACAAATTTTTAAGATATCTAAAATCAATGAAACTGTTCGACAGAAGTTTGGTATCTGATGTAATTTTTCTGGTGACCCCCGACAGTTGATCCGCTGACAGTTGACCCTCTGAAATGATATTTACTATAAAATTTTAATTTTTGTGCATTATTTACCAATTTCAAATGTAAAATCGACTTCAAAAATAACCTTCATAATAAGTTGATATGAATATCAAATTAATTTACACAGTGTCGATTTTTTGTACTTATGTATACACAGTTTAATACTACACATATATTTGGGGGGGCAGGTATGGGTACCATGCCCCGGGAACCATTTATTGGAAGACCAACACCTCTACCATAGATCACCCTAAGTGGTTCGTTACGTTGAGGGAGTCCCTTTGACTTTTCCAGCCGTACTCTCTCGGAATATCGCCTTTCACCGCAGTGGGACGGATGGATTCATATGTCTGTCACTCCTGGACGCACTGACCCCCAGTTTCCTACCCACCTCTCTTTTTTCCTTCCCAGAACTTCCTCTCATACCTTTCCTAAAAAGACCCTCCACACAGCATCCCCAAAGATGACAGGTCTTGAGGGCAATTATTTTCCTCCGGGCCACCTGTGTGGAGCTAATGTAAAAAAAAAATACATTGCAAATTTTTCCTTGATGCATTTTAATGAAAATGTGTTTTATACTTTGTTATTCGGCAGTACATCCTCTATGCACATCCTTTTGGGGATTATATTCACTTAGTTATATTTTGTGTAATTAGGTATACCGTATTTTCCCTAAACCGACTGCATATTGTATATAAGTACGCCGGGGGGGGCGATTGGCAGCAGATCAACTATCATGGAATATCTGGTATATCTGAAGGTTTGTTCAAAAACTATCGCGAATTTTGAATTTCTGCAGGTTATGTATTTTCGATCTTCTATTTTTTTGTGGCGTTATGTTGGTACTCATGTCTCTCACTTATGCTGACAAGTTCGGCCATTTTGAATGTTCAGTTAATTTTTTACAGCTGCTTTGCTTGCACGTGTTTTGGCTCGACTTCAATTTTGCCTATTCCAAAAAATGGATCAAGATTTTGCTTATAGTTTTCTTCAGTTGCAGGGGAGTGGTACATCATGAGTTCTTGCCACAGGTTTGAACGATCAATAAGGAAGATTACCTGCAAATTATTTTTTATTTATTTTATTTCAACTCTTGAACATACACATACACTTTACAAATTATTACTTTGGTTTACATAATAATTCATTTTATGATTCTACTACTCGAGCAAGTTGAGCTCTAGGAGCTCGTGTTTATGGGAGGAGTATTTATTTACATGCAAAAAAAATATATAATGTTCTAATAAGTATGTATACAATGATCAAAGACTTATAGAAATAAATATACAAACATTTTTTGACAAGGGAATACAATTTAGAGAAAAAAAAATAGTTATCAAAAAACAATAACAATAATACATTTTTTTATTGGAAATTACAGATTGTAGGGGTTAATTAAGGGTACAATATATCATTATCCAATTTCAAAGACTTAAATTGCTTTTTAAATTGTTCATATTTCAATGTTTCTGTTACGCTAATTTTGTTTTTGGATAATAATATATTGTACCATCTCACACCTAAATATAAATAGTGGTGTTGAGCCGTGGTCGTTCTAAGCATGATTTGCAATTTGCACGAAGCAATCCGCCAGAAATGCTTGGATTTGTGGAAGAACAAAAATTGGCTTTTGCACCATGATAACTCCCCTGCTCACACATCGTTGCGCGAATTTTTGGCCAAAAACAACACACTAATAATGCCGCAGCCACCGTATTCCCCAGGTCTGTGACTTTTTTTGTTCCCGAAACTGACCTGTGACTTTTTTTGTTCCCGAAACTGACCTGTGACTTTTTTTTGTTCCCGAAACTGAAGAGGCCCATGAAAGGACTATGCTACGCTACGATTGAGGAGATAAAGATGGCATCAAAGGAGGAGCTGAACAAGATCACAGAAAATGATTTTTTGAAGTGCTTCGAGGATTGGAAAACACGTTGGCACAAGTATATAATATCTGGAGGGGATTACTTTGAAGGGGACAAAACATATTATATTCATGAATAAATAAATAATTTTTGAAAAAACACAAAATTCGCGATAGTTTTTGAGAAAGCCTCGTATATGGTACATCAATTTTTCTATTTAAAATCATCAATTCCCTTGTTGACTGCCCTGAATTATTACAATTGATTTCATTTCATGTTCCCAATAGAGTCACGCGAACTAAAAATATCTTTTACTGAAACAATAATGTCATTTTGGAAGGCGGCTATGGGTACCGCCACCCCTGGAAATTTTGATTGCTCAAGTGGATAAAAACTTATTTTTTGATCCCTTGGAAAACCTTATACATGAGAGTTTCACCGTAACATGTTTCTAGATTGCTAGGCTCTATTATAGCCTAATACATCAATAGTCCAGTTGATTAGTCAGACATCTCTGAAAAATCTAAATTTGAGTTGAGTATGCAGTTATATGTAAAAGTGTACTCTCTATCTGGTACAATACTCAGATTACTCATAAACACCACCAAATCAATTATAATGCACAAAAACTTGTAGTGAATTAAACAAAATGTTGATGTTTTCTGAGTTACTAGTGGGATATTTCAAAATACTAATGACTGTTATGACTCCCGGTATTAATTTATAGCATATTTAATACGTAAAACAGACACGTGTAAATGATATTTGATTTTATGTGAGCATTTGAATATTGCTTTCTCATTATCTCAAAACTTAGTACTTGGAGATGTCTGACTAATCAACTAGACAATCGATATATATCGGTTCTAGAGCTGTAAAACAAGAACAGAACAGACCTGCAATGCTGGCTCTCAACGCCTTGTTCCCCTTGTACTCCTTACTGGGGGTCTTGTTGCCGCTACTTCCCGAAGTGGTCCCTCCCTTCACAGAGCCCCCCTCCTTGCTGCTGGCGTTGGAGTCCTTAGAGTCTCTGCGGGGGTCCGATTTTACTGAAAACAGAAAAAATCTATCAACAATCTAAACTTATTTCAGCAGGAGCACACTCCTACCTATTTTGTGTCTGCAAATACACTTGAGCTAGAAACAACAAGCTAGAATAATATAAACCCCTCAAGCCTGGGGCACATTCTGTCAGAAGGTCAGAATATTTCCGCTTTACAATAAAATCCAAATAAATGAAATATTTCTGAACATATCTGAAAACTAAAAACTGTTTTTGAAAGGTGATAAAATGCCCATTCAAATTTTATTATTAGAGAAAAACAAATAATTTTTGAAATATACAAATTTTGAACGCAAACATATAAAAGTTTTAAAAATGGCTCACCTAACGTTTTTTCTAACTAAAATTACTTGTAACGAAAAAAAATAAAATCACACACATATTTTATTAGACAAATGTATTATAAACGTTATTGTTACTTCACCTTTTTTGTAGTTTAATGTTAAATAATTAATAAAAAATTCACAAGGTTTGTTTTCAATTCAATTCATAATTTGTTTCAATTGCGGTTGGAAACTTTGGTTTCATAAAGATGCACATTTTAATTATTTTGTGGTTAACTTTTAGATTTAAATATAAAGCTCGGTGCTTTCTCTTTCAAACACCGTTTAAATTATATTATATCATATTTCCCACTATTTTTTTTTTTTTAAAGAAAGACAAACATTCCCGGGTAACAAATAACCCAACAATGTTTGAAAATCTCCTACCACCACAGGAAGCCGAACAACAATTTATATGAGACCCTATATAAGTTATTCCGAAAAGCGAACAAATTAACCTGAGGGGTTAAGATACATTACTTCCTTGCCAAGTGAAAAAAATATATTTTCGTATGATAGGAGCATTTAAGTTTCAAAATACCATAAAATCAAGGCAAACGCGGTAAGTTCATAGCAAATCCGCTACAGAGTGGCTGGCATTAAGAAGGTAAATACATAATAATATTTACCAATTTCTTTTTCTGATGTTTTGCTGGAGGTGGGAGTATCAACTATGGGGGTCTGCGGCCTGGTGGAACCGACAGATGACTCACTCTCTTTCCGTTCCTTGGCGGGTTTATCTGTCAGCTCCTTTTTTGCAACTGAAAGTGAATTTAAAATTAAAAAAATTACTTAGTAAACACCACCAATCTTTATATACTTAACTAGCTGACCCAGCGAATTTCGTACTGCCTTAGAATCAATAAACATTATGTTAACTTATTAACAGAATTAAATTCATTGCATTGTATATTACTTAATAAAGCAATTATCGATGAGCAACTGAATCAGCTGTCAAAGAATAATGCACACAACGCCATCTTATAGCATTACCGGAACCAGCATACCATGTTAATTTTTTTGACATTTGACGTTTTTGAATTTTTTAAATTCACTCACGCTTCAATGTTATCTCTTGTTACTATATTCCCTACTTTCAAAATTATCGTCACGGCAAGTAGCATAGTTAGGGGTCTACAACAAAGTAACGTGAATTTAGCATTTTAGTTCATAAATATTGTTTTTATTTTTTTCATTTGCACCACTTAGGAAGTCCTGAGGAAAACAATTTTCCTCGGGGCCTATGTCATCTTTGGGGATGCTGTGTGGAGAATCTTTTTAGAAAAAAGATGGAGAATAAGCGGGGGTTCTGGGAAGGAAAAAGGTAAAAGGGGTGGGTAGGAATCTGGAGGATAATGTGTCTAGGAATGACGAATGTATGAATCCATCCCTCCCACTGCGATACAAGGCAGCGGGTCTAGAGAGAGTCCGACTCGAGACGTAAAAAGGTCTCCCTCAATCGGTCTCTCCCGATTCGGCCCGCCACGCAGCACGTAGGCAAACGCATGTGCCTCCAAGACCTAGACAAACCTCACCCCGGGAACCCGATTTGCCCACCTACTGCATGGCAGGCCGGATCGGGAGAGACTGGTCGAAGGAGACCTAGCCTAGACCTCTCCAGCTGGACTCTCCCAACCCATCAACTTGCACCGTATTGGGAGGGATGGATTCGTACTTCCATCACTTCTGGACACATTTACACCTAGATTCCTACCTACCCCTCTCACCTTTTTCCTCTCCTTCCTTTCCCTAAAACACCCTACACACAGCACCCTCAAAGATGACATAGGGAAACTGTTTTCCTCAGGGCCTTCTGTGTAGAGCTAATGTAAAAAAAAAAAATTTAACTTATTTACAGATAGCTCATTTTCGCAACTCATGCCCACATCTTTCAATTCTTGCACGCAATTAAGATGAAGCTATATGTGAAATCCTATTAAGATTAATCTTTACGACAACCGGTTTACATTATGAACATCAAAAAATATGCTACGGATAAATTGAAGCTTTTACTAGCTTTTCTATGTATTGGAAACACAATAAAATTATTATTTACATTAAAAAAAATATAAGCGTAAACCACTAAAAAAAATGTTTTTGCATGACTTAACTATGAAGTAACTTAAATAAGAATTTTTTTTTTTAAAACCCCTTTATGGTTAAGACTATTTTTGAGGTTTTGTATGTTCTAACTTTTTTCCGTTCTTATAAAATTACTAGCTGGGTTACCCAGCTTCGCTCAGGACAACATTCGAGAGTGTTCTGGAATGTCCACAATTTATTTTATTTATTTATAGCGGACCCGACAGACGTTGTCCTGTACACAACTGTCGGGACAAACTAAAATTAAAATAGAATAATATTGAATATTCGATACTGCGATGGTAGCGCAGTCTGCCGGATCCAATGTAAAACATTCCAAAATCAACAACTTCTTAGAAATAAAAAATTAATTAAAAGAACATTTTCCAGTGGACCAAATTGTGAATCTAAACCATTCTCGAATCCCCTTGAACCCACACAAAAAATTTCATCAAAATCGGTCCAGCCGTTTAGGAGGAGTTCAGTGACATACACACGGACGGAAGAAATATATATATTAAGATGCACAAAATAAATAAAAACCACTTTTTTGCTTACTTGCCTCGTGCAAATAAGACGCTCGATTATAAATTCTGAAGGCATGAGAATCGAAATATTTCTAGCATTCCTCTTAATTATCCATGAACAGATTGATGTCAGGATAGACTGTAGATCTTCAGTGCTGTTTGTTAAAATAAGTACAACAAGCCATGAACAATGAATTAAGCATCTCATACCTTTAGGAGTAGTGTTCAATAGTAAATCAACTCCTCTGGACATGGAACGGGGAGTCAAGCTCACAGATCTGGGGGGGCTGGGCGCTCTTTCTGGAAAGTCAATTTAAATAAAGTTAACTCAAAGTAAATACATGGTATTATTGGGAAAAACATTAAGGGGTCAGGCCACTCTGGTGACCGGACAACTCGGAATGAAACCAACTCTGAACCATCTCAGAAAAATAATTTAGAGTGATAAAAAAATGTATATAAAAAATTGGTTAAATAGGTCACGTTAGGTTAGGGTTATCGGCTAATTTAAAAAAAAAATTTCATAGCTTTTAATGACTTTTTAAGGAGGTGTTGACTTGACTTTATTCTCAGTTGACATGGAACCGGCCACTCTAGAGGCAGAAAAAAAAGGCTTTTTTAGGATTTTTATCTTTCAGAAATACTACAAAATCAATTGAGATTCCAATATAGAGTACTTATAATACATATCAGTAACTGTATACAATTTTTTTTTTAAATTAAGCGATTAATGTCAAAATGGCGGCTGTGCAGCGATTTTCCGATGAGGTCTCCGTTTTTTCAGCCGATTCTAGGTTAAGTCTACCTCAACCAGTCTCTCCTGATGCGGCCCGCTACGCAGTAAGTGGGCAAACGCATTCGCCACTAAGATCTCGCCCATGAACCCGGGCACCGGGTATTTAAGGTTTTTTTAATATCAGCTACCCTGAAATACAGACTTATTTTCTTATGTGGATTATAAATAATGATAGTAAAAAATTTTTAGAATAGAGAGAATACGTCCAGTGGGCTGCCCCATTCAAAATTTGTTGTAAGCAACTCCGGATGTGGTTCGAAGAGAGGATCTCTTTCACTTCGCGACAGGGACTGATTGCTTAAGATGTCCCTGACCTGTTATTCTTCAGTGACCTCCATCCATTTCAAGCCCAGTCTCTAGAGTTGCTTTCCACAACTTTGCCTGGGGCAGCCCACTGAAAGTCTTCCCTCTGGAACGCCAGTCAGCGTTATAAGCATTCTTTGAATTTGTAAAAACTGTATTGCACTGTTAGTAATAGACAGTAATTCTCCGAGAAGTGAACCCTTACCTTCTACTTCTTCAACAACGGGCGGTGTCTTCTTGGCTTTCATTAGCTCGCCAAACTCTGAATCGGGCAATGCAAACTCTCTTGTCTCATTGGGGAAAGGGATTCCTTCTATTTCATCGCACATTTGCATGTCGTAGAGCGTGTCCAGGCGACGCCAGATGACGGTTGGAGGAACATCGCGTCCCTGCATCACGGAGAACTTCTCCACTATCTCCAGCATGTGGAAGTGCTTGTTTATACCTGGAAACATGCGGAAATAATAAGAGATCTGAATACAGAAGTAATGGAATGGTATAAATATCCTCGGCCTTTTTAACGGATGCCGAAAATTACAACCAAGTTGATGCCCCCATGGATGCGATCCAGAGGCAGACCGAAGAAGAGGTGGATATACTGTGTGAGAGACGATTGGAAAGGACTGGGGACTGGAGGCGAATGGCTAGGTAAACCCGGTGGAGAGCTTTTAAGGAGCAGGCCAAATCTCACCCAAAAAAATATCACAATGTGAAAAATCCATGTAATCGCTAACATGACCAGATATTTTTAAAACCAAAACGTGACTCGTTAAGGGAGGGGAGTTCAGAAGCGGTACAAGGAAAAATAATCTATAAAAAACTGATTATTCATGAAATACAAGCAAAAATCAGTTACAGTTATTTCCAGAATTTCGCTAAACTAGTGTTTACCTAATAAGCATAGATTACGTTGTAGTAACATAACTTCTAGCTCATCGTTATGTTACCGAAGTTTATCGGGAATACCAACATAACAAAGTGACAAAAATTATTATAAATGGCCGCAAATTGGTAATTAAAAGTAAATTTTCATTTTACGCAATTGAAATTTTTAATGCATTATTTTCCATCGCATTGAATGCAAAAAGTTGTCTTTTATAGTAATTAAGGTGAATCTAAAGGTTTTTTTCTAAAAAATATTTGTATTAAGCATTTATTAAGATTCATCGGCAGAAGTAAGTTTGATCTCTTTTTATATTTATAAATATAACAACTACATAACTGCGACACGATTTTGACAAAAATGTACGCCCGCTTTTCTTCTGAATAAAAGCAGATTTTTTTGAAAATCGACCATACTGTATTTTACCCACTTCAAAATGTAAGCGGTTGCGGGTTCCAGTTCGATCGAAAGATTACCGTAATTTCCATAATCCGTGCCTAAAAGTGCGGCGGTTAGGGAAATAATTACCAAAACAAAAGGCAGCTTCGACAAGGCAACATAAACCGAGTACTATAAGACCGCACAGAAAAGTAAGTTTCGCTAAAGTAATTTAATGGATTGTAGTGCAGTTCGTTGTGGGACCTTTCCTGGGCAGGGTCTTAAAGCACTTGATTTACGTCGATTCCTTACCGGTCTATGATAGAGCCGCCTAAACACGATCCCTTGTTTACTTATTTAGGGTAACTCTTTTGCTGTTTAGTTTATTATGTTTTATGGATAGTTCACTAGCATTTTGAAGGATGGTTTTGAAGCTTGTGGTGTATGTTTGTATATATTATGACACAAAACTTGTAAGTGAACATTTAATGATCTTACCGGCTGGTTTGGTGTCTGCCATCGCCATGAAAAGTTGACATTCATTATCGGCTGTCCATTCAAATTCCCCATTTGTCCCATCCCCCTCTTGATCCTCAAACGGAGGCATTATCATTTACACTCTTAAAAAATATCAAAGCACAGAAAATTAAAGTGTAACCATTTGAGTAGGTATCAACAAATAACAGGTCTGTTTGCTGCTTTGTTTGTTTACACAAGCGCCTCCCGGGGCCGGCAAAACGATTTATTTTTATCGCCTTTACGTTTAACACGTAGCTTATTTCATTTACCGTGATTTTATATTCACAAGAACAATGGAAAACACGCTAAACTATTAAAAATAAAGATACACCGCTCACAACGCAATTTCGAACCATGCGATCAAATAAACGCGATTGTTTTTTTCTTTGAATGAAATTGAAATGTCAAACTGTCCATAGAAAAAAGAGCAGTGTTGCCAAGTCCCAAAAATAAAAACCATATTTCAGGGATGTAAAAACCGGTTCCATGCCAACTGGGTATAATGTCAACTCAACACCTCCTTGAAAAGTCATTTAAATCTATGAAAAAAATTATTTTTAAATTAGCCGATAACCCAAACCTAACATAACCTATTTAACCAATGTTTTATTTTTTTTTTTTTTATCACTCTAAATGACTTATCTGAGATGGTTCGGAGTTGGTTTCATTTCAAGTTGGCCGGTCACCGAAAAACCATGTTTCACCGTGTAATGAAAAAAAAAATGTTTTGGTTTTTACAATAATTTCCCAGATCCGTAGATAACTTTTAAATATCACCATTCATTTGTTTTGCATCGTCTGCGTTTGAAGCTCTATGTGTATTTCAAGAACTACATCCCTGAATTTGGGATTTCTCCCACGCGGCCCTTGCGAATAAAAAAAATCAGTTCCATATTTTGGTGACCGGAGACCAGAAAAAAACCATGTAATGTTCTGCATGGTTCTTTTAAAAAATCGTGGAGGTAGAAATGGCCCAAAAAACCACGAGCACGGGGTAAAATCCGTGCGAATGGCAACACTGCAGTGGCCATAGTGTGGCCAGAATATAAAATTTAATTTTTACCGGTTAGTACTAGTTGTTTTTATTTGCGAAGTTTTCTGAGTAATTTATAAAAACAATACTTGCATTACATACATACATAATATTATTATGTATTATAATTTTTTTATGAATTGTCTTAGGTAAAACACATCAGAGCAATTTGCTTGTAAGATTTTTAATCAACTTGCAATTACACCGAGAATAATTGCAACTAGCTGAAGTTTCCGGCGTAGCCCGGGCTTTATGCAAAGTTTTTCGAAATCGATGTAGGCAGTAATTTTCCTAATATTTTGAATACGTCGAGTGTGCTAACTTTCATGAAGAAACTTAATGATGTGGGAAAAGGGAAGAGGTGGTTTGTTAAAATCTCTCGTAGAATACAGAAATTGACCTCCTCCAATTTAAAAAGGTCAATGGTGCAAAATTTCGTCAAATCCTATACAAAAACAAAGCCGCTCTTATAATTAAAAAAGAATGTTATGTTATTTTAATAATTTTTAATTGATTTTTCAGAATTCTTAAATATTTTGTGGATTCTCTATGATTATCGTCATCGGATATCTCTAAAAAGGCCTCTAAAGTCGTAGATAATGATATATTTCGAAGGTTTTCTAATTATTCGAATTCGTTTTTAGTACGTCCGACATAAAATATATCACCGTTTCCAATTGAGAATAAATAACATAAATAAACTATAACAAAATTTAAAATTTTACTATTCTTAAAAAATTTAGAAAGTAAAAAAAAAAACTGGTAAAAAGATGTCTTTTTTATTTCAGACAGCCGCCATTTTGCGAAAAATTTTTTTTTTTACTTTTCCTTAGTTCGGGACATAGCCGCATTTGTTTGGATTAAGAATTAATTTGTTTTTTTTTTTTAGATTACTGGAAGGGTTGCAACCGTGTTAACCAGGGCGCGCCATTTTTTAGACCCCCCACTTCAACACCCTATAATTTTTTGAATTTTGAATTTTTTGTTCGATGTGATTTAGCAGGGGTGCCCGGGTTCATGGGGTGAGGTTTGTCTAGGTCTTGGAGGTGGATGACCAGGACACACTCAACCCCAGAGTCCTACCCATCCTTAAACCCTTTTCCTTCCCAGAACTCTCCTTTCCCCTTTTCCTTAAAAAAAAACCCTCCACACAGCATCCCCAAGGATGACATATGCCCTGAGGGAAATTATTTTTCTCAGGGCTTCCTGTGTGGAGCTCATGTAAAAAAAATGCATTCTTTAATGCTTAATCAATATTTGGTAAAATAAAGGCTTGTAAAAATATTTTGGTTTTTTTATTGCACATGTAAAAATACCTACAATTCATGCTTCTATACTAATAGACTAGAATACCCCCTTTAGTACTAGTAAGGAAATAATCTTTTAGGGGATCAACAGTCGGAGGGATCAACTGTCCGCCGGATCAACTGTCGGGGGGATCAACGAAGGGATCAACTGTCGGGGGATCAATGGTCGCCGGATCAACTGACACGGAACCAACCGAAAGAAATGGCTTAATTTTATATTAGATAGCTAGCTACCTGCAGCGAAACATATTTTTTATTTCATAAAATGAAAACTTCTTTAGCACCGTTGTGATTTTAAACTCTATGAAACGAAAAATAGCGACACTAAATGCAAGCCTCCTTTTGTCTGGTGGTTTAAAGTGCCGGACGAACGTTAGCGGCCAGACATTCAGCGAACCAAAGGATCGAATCCTACGAAAGGTTTTGGAGGTGCGCCTGAAATCAACGACAAAAATACGAAAAAAAATCATCCTTCATATTGATTAAAAAAAGTGCTTCGTAGTCTCTCCTTTCTTGTCTACTTTAGTTTTCTGGAGGTTAAACTTCTACCGCGTGTGAATCGCAGTCTCATTTTTTTTATATTTGAAAGATCCCCGTTAAACGCCGATTCTAGGCCCATTACAGCTTTTGAACCAATTGTGATCAGCAGAAAGCGCTGTTATGTTGTTAAATTTTTTTATCTGATCACTTTCTGCTCAAAAAGCTGAAACGCATCTGGGATCAGAAAGAAGAAGATGGAGATATATGTAATTACGAATGTTGGACAGAGCGCGCCAATATTTTCAATGACAAAATTGATGCGAAAATTGGGAAAATGCTTAATAAAACATGACTCGTTTAAAATAGAGCGAAAATCTCGTGGAACGTATCTTAAGTATCATTTAAAGAAACATTGTGAATTTTTTCACAAATATAACTTGTAAAATAAAAGAAATAGACTTGTTTTAAATAATTTTCGGAGCATACTTTGCGATTTTTTTCTATCGAGGGAATTTCATATAATTTGCGTTTCGGCGTGGAACGTATCTAGATATTATCTTCAAAAATAACATATATTTTTATAAGAGCTTAAAAACTTCAAATGTTTAAGGGAGATATGTAAGAAATCGGTAGAAATTCGGGTAGCGGCGGCTTAATGAGAAGCTTTCAAATGTCAAAAAAATCATAATGGCGCTGATTGTGGATTTGTGATGATGTCAAATGTTACGGTTGGTCAAACAACAGCTGGCAAAGAATGCATTCCATCCAACAATTAAATCGCTTAGACTGGTCAGAGTTTCCCTGGCTTTGTCATGGAATGGCAAAAGCAGGCTGAATCAGAATTCTGTTGATGATGGCAGCGCAATTATTGACTGTCTGATGTCACGGGTGATTAAATGGTCAGCAAGAAGGTATGCGGTAAACCCAATGCGATGATGAAATAACTACGGAATCAATTTTGTTTTTTTCCACAAATACTGCACTAAGCACCGCCCTGGTAAAAAGTCACTCATTTTTTAAATTAACAGAACGCCTTTATGGAAAGTAATTTTCCTTAAAACTCCTTGCTTGCCGAGAACGCGCCGGCGCGCGCCAAATTAAACTCTAAAAAATATTTTTTGAAATGCGATTTTAAACCTTAATTATAAAGAAAACGTATGAAGGATAAGGTCAGAACCGCTTGGGGCATTCTTGTTCTTAAGGTATAGAATGCTTTGAACACATCTATGGAATCGGAATAATATCTATGAATTCTTTACGGATCTCTGGCCTAGTTTTTTTCGGAACATCTGAGCTGTCAGTTCGGTTGCATCATTCTCGTAAAAAAGATCGTAAAACATATAAATTCGTCAAATAAACGCAAGAAATGTTGATTTTAGGCATAGTTTATTGTTCAAGGAATGTGTTTCGGTAAATATTACATAAGATAGCATAAAAAAAACCCACAAAATATTACGTCAAAGTCAAAACATTGCGAATTTGCGAAGTTTCCTCCAGTGGCACGGGACGAGTAGCCGCCTCTACTCGAATTTCTACCGATTTCTTGCATATCTCCCTTGAACATTCCAAGTTTTTAAGCTCTTAAAAAAATATATGTTATTTTTTAAGATAATATCTATACATTCCCCATGCCGAAACGCAAATTATAGGAAATTCCCTCGATAGAAAAAAATCGCAAAGTATGCTCCGAAAATTTTTATTTTCACGTCTGTCTCTATTATTTAACAAGTTATGTATGAAAAAATTCACAGTGATTCTTTGAATGTTGTTTTAGACAACTCCCACGAGATTTTTGCTCTATTCTAAATGAGTCGTGTTTTATTAAACATTTTCAAAATTTTCGCTTCAATTTCATCGTTTTAAATATTATCGCGCTCTCTCCAACATTCGTAATTACATATCTCTCTTTCTTCTTTTCGAGAGAGGTTAAAGGTATGGGGTTGAGTGGGATCTAGGGGCCAGTGTGTCCAGGAGTGACGGACGAATGAATCCATCACTCCCGCTGCGGTGGAAGACGATGGGTCGAGAGATTCCGACTGCGGAGATCCATGTTACGTCTCCCTCAACCAGTCTCTCCCGATCCGTTCCGCCAAGTACCTAGGTGGGCAGACGCATTAGCCGCTAAGACATAGACAATCCTCAATCCATAAACCCGGGCACCACTACCAAATCTCCAAGCACAGCGTACCACTTGGGATGACCTACGGCAGAGATGTTGGTCATCCAATAAATCACTGCTTTCTTAATTGATTTCATCGCTGGATTCATCACAGGTTTCACCAGTGATTTCATCGCTGGTTTCATCACTATTTCAGGGCTCGCACACTTTTTTCATCATTGATTTCATCACTTGTTTGAGGTGATCCATTAGTCCTTGAAAAATTTTAAATCGGAAGGGTCCCGCCTCTTTTTGGAAGGGATTTAAAAATACAAGAAAATACTTGAGAAGACTTTTTTGGAAAGGTTAGAAAGGTATTTTAAAGTTGTTGCGGGGCGTTCCCTAATAAAAAACTCCACACGACAACTCCTCAAAGATGACAAAGGCCCTGAGGGAAATTATTTTCATCATGGCCTCCTGTGTGGAGCTAATGTAAAAAAAGAGAGAATTTCGATTTTTGAAAATGTTCGTTTTTTTTTTTTTTGATTTTACGGATTCTTTCGTAATCCTCTAACTAGCTAGGACTAACAATACCCTTTCATGTTTTTACCTAACTAGTACTGTGGCTCATTTGGCCTTTTTACTATCACCTTCTGAAGGTTGTATTTAATTGACTGAATTCACGTTACATTAATCATCATAAGGAAAAAGTCGTTATTGGATAAAAAAAACCTTGTGCAAGTTTCAAAAGAAAGGGGAGATTAATTTCACAATAAATAAGGAAAAATTAAGCCTACTTCGGACTCACGGACATGCTTCATCAGATCAGTATGTCTTCAGTGGCGGAAAACGAACACAATAAACAGATCGTTCTTCTGCATCTTCGGCAGTTCTTTACTCGGTGTTCATCCCTACTCTTGATTCAAATGAAAAAATCGATTAATCGAAGCGATAGTCGATCACGTTTAGTTGGTTTATTGCAGAAACGAATGCAGAATGAGCGGACAGAAAGAATAATGGCGATGTTTATCTGCGAGTGGACAAAACATGCGATCCCCCACTTATTGGAAGAGCTACCGTAAAATGTCTTACTTTACAGCTTATGTGGTAACTATGTATATTTACTTTGATACTCATTTATTTTTAAGTGAAAACTTCTTTAGCACCGTTGTTATCGAATACTGGTCCATTTTGCCCCCGTTTGAAAAATCAGTACAACGCGTGTCGAGTTTTGGGAATATGGTAGAAATGTACCAGCAAGGGGTCCACCGTGACCAATAAAATTTTGAAAGTGGTCTATGAGAAAAAAAGTTTGGGAACCTCTGGTGTAGAGGGATGTGATTGACATACATCCGTGATTCCAGACATTTGGAGTAATAAATGTAAATGAAATTGTGCTTGATATACTATTTAATCAGTGATTCCTGAAATTTGGAGTAATATAATATGTAATGAAATTGTGCTTGGCATACTATTTAATCAGTGATTCCTGACATTTGGAGTAATAAATGTAAATGAAATTGTGCTTGACATACTTTAATCAGTGATTCCTAACATTTGGAGTAATAAATGTAAATGAAATTGTGCTTGACATACTATTTAATCAGTGATTCCTGACATTTGGAGTAATAAATGTAAATGAAATTGTGCTTGACATACTATTTAATCAGTGATTCCTGACATTTGGAGTAATAAATGTAAATGAAATTGTGCTTGACATACTATTTAATCAGTGATTCCTGACATTTGGAGTAATAAATGTCAATGAAATTGTGCTTGACATACTATTTAATCAGTGATTCCTGACATTTGGAGTAATAAATGTAAATGAAATTGTGCTTGACATACTTTAATCAGTGATTCTTGACATTTGGAGTAATAAACGTAAATGAAACTATGGTCTCCGGTGACTTTTTCTATTTCTTTTTTATTTAATTTTTTTTTCCTCAAAACCAAACAAAAAACACATGTCGTCACTCAGCCAAGTAACCGCCCAACCCCTCACCCACCCATAACTGTCCAAAACCTCCTGTTTTTTTTTTTAATGTTCTTAGTTGAAAAAAAAAAAACAAAAAAAAACATAAAAAATGTAGTCATCTAATAGTAATTCACTCATCCACTGTAGTACTGTGGTACTGCAGTGGCAACCCCCCCAGAATTTAAGGGGGTATTCTAGTCTAGAAAAAAAAATCTTCATATTTCAATGGCTTAAATATTCAAGAATATCTCTTTAAAAGAATTTTTCAAAATTCGAATTATTTTGAAAGTTAGAGCCATTTCAGTTCGACCGGTTTAGACGAAATCTAACTAAAATCTAAAAAGAGCAAAACTTTAAACGCCTGTTTCTCAAAAACACTTTTTTCGAGACGGTCGACACTATATTTCAAGTTCTACTAAACCAATTTACTTGAAATTTGGTGTGGGCCTTCTCTACACATTATTATATCGCCCCTACCAGAATTATAACAATATTTTAATTTTTATTATATTTAAAAAATTCCGAAAAGTCAAAAAAACTGGTAAAAAAATGTCTTTTTTATTTCAGACAGCCGCCATTTTGCAAAAAAAAATATTTTTACCTTTTCGAGGTACGGGTCATAGCAGCACTTGTCTGGATTAACAATTATTATTAATTTTTTTTATTTATTACTAGGAGGGCGCGCCATTTTTTTGAAGTTACCACTTCAACACCCTGTAACTTTTTGAATTTATTTTTTTTACTGTATTCTTTAAGGCTTAATTAATATTTGGTGAAGTAATGGCTGTCAAAAATATTATTCGTTTTTTTTTATTGCACCTGAAAAAATACCTAAAATTCGTGCTTCTAGACTAGAATACCCCCTTAACCAATTTTCTTGAATGTTTATAGTTATTTTTAATGTTTACATATTGGTTGGTTCACATGTTATGGGATGATTAGTATTTATTCTTTGCAATTTTTTTTGTTAACCCTTTGTTTGTTGTGTACATTAATGTTTACATATTGGTTGGTTCACATGTTATGGGATGATTAGTATTTATTCTTTGCAATTTTTTATGTTAACCCTTTGTTAAAAAAAAAAAATAAACAAAAAAAAAAAAAAAAAAATAAACTTTGTTATAAACAAACATTTTAATAAGACCTACCTATTCCTAAACAGAAAGTTCAATGAAATTTGTTATGTGTTAAAGAAAGAATTTCAGTACCTATTTGAAAATGTTTGATTAATTATTTCACCCGAGGTATGATTAAATTGACCTTTTTTTACATTAGCTCCATATAAGAAGCCTCAAGGGAAAAAATCCTTCAGGGCCTATTTCTTTTTATGCCTGCGTGTCTTTGGGGAAGCTGTGTGGAGGCTATTTTTAAGGAAAGGAAGGAGTTGAAGTTCTGGAAATAAAAAGGTATGAGTGGAAGGAGTCTGGAGATCAATTTGTACAATGTCAATGCGTGAGTGACAGACGTATGAATTCATCTATGCTGGATTGAGAGTCCAGCTGGAAAGGTCAAAAGATCTCCGTCAACAAGTTCAAATTGTACAAAACGTAATTTTAAAATTATTAGTTGTCCCTAATATTTTCAAACAAAGACACAATACTCCGTTGCTGTTTCAGAGTGCAAAAATTTTACCTGTGAAGGCAATACTATGGTATAAAATTATAATTCAGCATATATTTACCCCGCAGCATAAAGATAAACCAGAACATAAATATAGCACTAGATTCACGCGCAACGACGGGTTAATAGTTCCGAAATTTAATAATAAGTACGGACAGAGAACGTTTGAATACAACATACCGAAGATATTTAATTTATTACTTGACACTATAAAGAAACATCATTCTGGTTATCGGAAAAATTTTTTTTTTATTGATATTTATGAAAAAATGTTGAATCTGTATTTATAAGATGTAAATTATAACCTTTAAAATATAAATGTAAGTGAATTATAAGCACCTGTTGACAAGCCAATGCAATTGGCTTAGCAGGACTTGTTTGTTGATATATAAAATTAAAAATAATTAAAAAAAAACAGTCTCCGTCTCCGGCCCGCCACGCAGAAGATGGGCAAACACATCCGTCGCCAAAACCGAGACAAACCTCACCCCTTGAACTCGAGCACCACCGCTAAGTAACCAAACCAAAGATATTGGAATACATCATCATTTGGTGTGACATATGGCTGAAGTATTGGTTAACCAATGAATGGTTCCCGGGGCGGCGGTACCCGTAACCCGCCTCTCAAATTGTGACCTTACTAAATAAAGGCTTGCAGACACGTCCTCAATACATTTCTATCGAAGAACCTCTTCAGTGGCAGCTAGGTAGGTACTTGTTGTTGTTTTTATTATTAAAAATTGTTATGAAAGGTTTCCACCACTTATGCAATCACTTATCAAGTTTTTAATTGGCAATTTGATCGAGAGCCATATCAAATATATATATTTCCTTTATTTCGTCCATCCTATGGATACCATTGCCGGTTGCTAAATCGTGTCTAGGAGAAATAGTTCATTATAATAATGATAGACTGGTATCGGTATGTGATATCCGTTTAAAATAATAATTAATTGCCTTCTGAATGGTGGGTTAAATCAATTGTCTGCTGCACGTGTGTGAGAAGTGGATGACCTATTTGAATAATAGAAAGAAAGAGACTCTTGCATACATTTTTAATTTAATTTTTTTAATGTGTATAACCGAATGCGTCCATTTACCATATACATCAGTGATTCTTAAACGGGGCGCCAACGCCCCTTTGAGGGCGTTTTGGAAGGCTAGCGAAGCGTTTAAACAAATTTAGCATTTAGGGGGCGCTGCAGAAGTTGCTGCTAGCGGGCATTGTGTTAAGGCGGCGCTTCCCCGCTTGAAAAGAAGAAGATGGAGAGATATGTAATTATGAATGTTGGACAGAGCGCGCTAATATTTTAAATGATAAAATTCTGAAAATGCTTAGTGACTCATTTAAAATAGAGCAAAAATCTCGTGGAAGGCGTCTTAAAGAAACATTGTAAGTTTTTTCACAAATATTACTTGTAAAATAATAGAAATAGACTTGTTTTTAATAATTTTTGGAGCATACTTTGCGATTTTTTTCTATCGAGGGAATTTCATATAGTTTGCGTTTCGGCATGAAACGTACCTTGATATTATCTTCAAAAATAACATATATATTTTTAAGAGCTTAAAAACTTCAAATATTTACGAGAGATATGTAAGAAATCGGTATAAATTCGGGTACCCAAAAAAAAACTGTGAAAAAAGAGCTGATGACCTTGAAACGCCTGAACAGATTTTCATGAATTGTAGCTAAGAGCCATCTCGATCACGTCAGGTTTCAAACAAAAACCACATCATAATCGGTCCATTTGTTTAGGAGCTACGATGCCACAGACAGACATACAGACACGTCAAACTTATAACACCCCTGTTTTTGCGTCGGGGGTTAAAAATAAAATAATCGTTAGATATTTCGCTAAATATTTTCCATAATAGGCACAAATTACAAATTACATTATTTATGGGGGGAGAAATAGTAGAAGAAGCATTACAGCTCGTTTTCATTCAATTAAAGTTTAAATTTTAAGAACTCTAGAATACCTTGTTCCAATAATTAACAACATGTTACTCAACTCAATAAAAACCTGTGATTTGAGTTTCAGAAGGAAATGTATGCTAAAAAAATGGTTAAGCGAAAGAACTTTTTTGTACTAATATCTGTTTTTTCCGCCTTTCGTTTTAATGTTTTTATTTATTTATTTATTTAATATCAACGGTATAAATATACCATAAGCACACATGTCACAAAATCATAGGGAACATATTAGAAACAGTAAATAAAGATTATAACAGATAATTGTGGCGTTTGAAAGAGAAATGCCACCAGAGATGCGATAACATACAAAAATCTATAGTACAAATAAAACTAATATTAATTGAAAAGATTTGATAGTATAGCCCTTTTGTACCTACCTTCCGTGCAGTTAAATAGATCTGCCACATCAGCATATCTATTAGTAACTTCATGTAATCTAGGTACAAGCGAGTGTTTCATATACTCAGTCCGGTTATTGTTTCCATTATTATTTTTTCTTTTCTTTTATTTCTTTCATTTTCTCTGTTCTTTATTTCTTATAAATTTTATTAGCAATATTTTTTTCCAAAAATATATGTTTTTATGTATATATATATATATAATGTAATAATGGGTATTTTTTATGAACCTGTCTCAATTTTAAAAAAAAATGTCAAAAGAACCCGTTGACAAACTGATATCAATCAGTTTAACGGGACTTAATTTAAAACATCTAAAAATGTAAATAAATAATAAAGGAATTTATTAAAAACAAAAAAAGATATCAATGGAAACATGTTTTTAGCAGCACAGTCACCAGTAATGTTGTGCTGATCCAATACCATCTGTTCCAATACCATCTAATCCGTCTGTTCTACCTGTGGTATGCTATCTGAAGTCATCTTATTAATAAGAAATTGACTATGAAGTTCATAGATTTTTTTTTACTGAAAATATGGAAATGCCATATTGCCACACTTCATAACAATAAAAAAAAACGATCAAAAAGCTCCAAAAACGATTGCATAAGTAGGTAGGTACCTATAATCCTTACTCAACCGTTTTTTTAAACCTTATGCAAGTTGCTCGTCGAATATCCATGTCAGCTGAATAATATTGTTTCATACATTTATTGCAACTATTTTTTTATAGTCAGCAATAAAAAATGTTAATGTCGTCAATTATTAAATGTATGTGTCGCAACTCGCAACGTGTTTGCTTGAAACTTTGTTGGCGTGAAGTCTGAATCAGGTAAAAGTATTATGGAACGGTGAGCTCTGACATTGTGGAATTTGGGGAGCTTTTTTCCCTCACATTTTTAAAGTGAAACTTCTTTAGCTCCGTAAGTAATTTGAAATTCGGATGAAACGGAAGTGCGTCACTAAAATTAATTATTTGACGGGTAACCGGTTCTAATATAATGCGGTAAATTCGCTCCTCGGCACGAACCTCCCATAACGCAGCGGCTAAGGCGCCTGACAAATCGCGGCCAGAAAGACAGACATCCAGCGAACGAAGGTTCGAATCCTACGAAATCCAAAAAAAATTAACATTTTTATTTTTGTGAAATCAATATCCAATCTTCAAACCACTTTAAAATAAACAGCCAAAAGAAAAAAGCGACATCTAGCGACTTTCTAGTTTCTTAACTTTCACGATTTTTTTCAAATGCAATTATTTTCAGTTCCCTCATTGAGCCTCAAAATTTCTGTATTCTCTGAATATAATCTTGATTTTTTTAATTTCGAACGGTCCTCTTAAAACACCGATTCTCGACCAGTATAAGCTTTTGATGAAATTATGAACAGTTATCGGGTATGACGGTCGTCTTCTTATGCTCATAAGTTGATCGCAATGTGATAAAAAGCTGAACGGACCGAGAAGCCGTGCAAATGCCGAAAATTCAAAATGGCGTTAATATTACCTACCTAACTGCCTAACAATACCTAGTATGTGTGAACAAAATTTCCTCAGGGCTTTCTTGTTATCTTGTCACGTTATCTTTGGGGAGGCTGTGTGGAGGGTCTTTTTAGGGAAAGGAAGGAGATGATTTGCTGAGAAGGAATAAGGTATTAGAGGCCATCAATAAATTACGTCACACGAATTTCTTGATTTTTTCCTCCCCCACCCCGTCCTTGTCACACATCGTCACATTTGTGAGACCCCCTCCCCCCTAGTGTGACATCACTTATTTTGCAATTTTAAATCTAAATTTTTTTTGCGTTTTAACAATTTAGATTTTTACATGTGATGTCACAGAACTGATGGCCCCCAAAACCCCTTGTCACACTTCTCTACTTCCCCCCCCACGCCCTCCCCCTTAATGTGTGACGTAATTTATGGATGGCCCCTTAGAGTAATATGAATCTGGGAGTCCTGTTCGAGAGGTCAAAAGGTGTCCCACAAGTCTATCAAGACCCGGACAAACTTCACTCCATGAATCCGGGCACTCCTGCTAAGTCATCAAACATAAAAATTTGGTTGATCTACGGCAGAGTTGTAAGTTTTCAAATAAAAACCCATACCCGCCTCCCAAATTGAAATTGAAACTACCTAGGTACCTACCTACTAACATTAGTATATATGTATGTCAAGATGGTTCAACTGTCATCCGAAGTACCTAACCGTGTCATAATAAAGTCCAATAATAGAAAATAGAAATTATCTTTCATGAAAGCATAGTAGTCAAATTGACAAATAGATAATGTACACAATCATTACGTTCTAACGTCACATCTCTTTCATATCAAAAGAGGTTTTTTAAAAATTTATCATCTTCCAATTGACGAATCACTGTCTATTTCAATCGAGAGTAATAAAAACCGCAAACATACTGACCTACGGCTATACACAAGAACATAATTGACCGTTGACTGCCATCAATCATACGCATATTAATATTTTCATGAAGAATAGACAACGGTTTTTTATTTGCCGCCAAAAAAATTTTGCTTCGATATTATTATTATTCGCGTACGGAGAGGGTGCGCGCGCCGCGCCTCACGCCAGGACAACACAATAAAATTATTACGACCCCTTAGAAAAAAGAAAAGAACAATCATCTGACACAGAATGTTCACAAAATATACAGCTCTAGGGTAACTTTATTAAGTGTCCATTATCGCTTGAACTAGCTGCCTCAGATGAAACCTTGTTATTTTAAGGGTCGATTAACAGCTGACTAAAGAAATACACGCAGCCCTGAAAAGTTGACAAAAAATTCAAGATCTAACAACAAGAAGTAGAAACTAAAAGAAATTGGCATTTTTTTGTAAAATTTTCAATGCCTTAAATGTTAGTTACTAGTTTTTGCCGCTAGATGAAAGTATAAAATTGTAATTTTTCAGCGTATCGTGTTTGGTGTGAGTTTCTCAGATACGTTTGATCGCGCCGACGATAGCGCCGCGGTTATAAACCGAACTATAACTAACCAGTCGCATCATGTCCGCTAGTAAGGCATGCCGCCGGATCCGTCAAAAACGACAGTTAAAGAAAACCACCCGCTAAGTTAATACGCTATCAGTGTCCATTAGAATAAAACCTAGTTAATAATGAATCCTAATGATTTTTGAAGCTGTGTTTCTTTAATAAATGAGCGTGTTCGCCGCCGGTTTAGTATTGCGGGGGTTATGTTGAAGTGCAACGCGCGTTCTTACGTGAGTCGTCCGCTGCGCTCTCTGTCAGTTTCTGTTCATGTTGTAGTTTTTATTGATTTTTCACAATTTACGTGTCGAAACTGTCAGATTCGAGTGTGATTGTTGTGTTTGTCCAGTGATACAATGTGCTGTGATGTTATCAAGTTGTAAAGTAATGTGTAGCCAAATAATTGTTATCGTGCAATGTTAATGATAGTGCTATTCTAAAGGGTCGAAAATGGAGTTCGAGAACGACTTCAGCCTCAAGGAATGGGCCAAAGACAAGCCCTTGAGCATCCTACAACTAGACCCGGCAGACAGAGCTGTCCTTAGAATAGCAGGTAACCTAAATAACATCATTTTAATCAAATAATTTATGTTTACTTCATGAAAAAAACACTAATAGTGTACAATCGACGCGCATGTGTACATTATTACATACCTTCCTTTATCAACCAACCGCTGCTGATAAACGCTAAAAACAATGAACTTTGATATAACTATTTGCATTATTCCACGTAACGTTTTATTTCCATTACGTAAAGCGATTTACTATAAAATCGGCATTTATATTCTAAAACAGCTGCCAGATTACCAAACTATATTATCGAATGCGAATTGCTGATTGTCGCATGGACTCTAAACGTATTTTGACATTTGGGACCGTTGTGACTACGCACTATTTGCAATTAAATTAATAATAATTAAAAAGCAATGAGTTCATTGATTGATTTGTTTATTGTTAGCAAATTAAACACTGTGAAAAATATTTATAAGATCTTTAGATCAGTATCGCCCTTGTGAAGGCCACAATGATAGCGACTATAAACGTTGCTTACAAGGGCATTAGTCGTATTTGCTGACCAGATTTGAATAGTCAAATACCACGCGATTCGCTTCCTTCCCCTGACGTCTAACAACGCATCTCAAATTGTGATGCCATAGTCCCACTGGCTCCAAGCAGTTTAAAGTCTTCATCAAACAACGCCCTGATGAAGGACCACCATTCAAATTCGAATTAATGGCTCTAACCATGTTTAACGACCAATCTTCAAGCAACTCATCTCCTTCCCCTCCCCACTTCGTTCAGCCACAACGTAGGCACCCAAATTGGGAAGCCATAGCCTAGGGGTCGGAATTTGCGGCTCTTTGCATCGGCGTCTGCGGCTCTTCGGATTTCAATTGCAATTTCACCTCTACTCAACCAGCCTTATGAGATGGAGCCGCCGAACGATTATTTTTTTGCATTCCGAACACAAAACTGGTTTTAATTTAATAAGGAATCTATGGGCGAGTCTGTTTATAGAAACATTTAAACGATATTACAGTAAGAAAGTAGATAACACAAATCAAATCGTAATTATCGTTCCACAAAATTTTTACCATAGTACCATATCACCCCCCCCCCCCCCCCCTTATAATATGGCTCTCTGTTATATTTGTTATCCTGTTTCTTTGACAAATTGGCTCTTCCCACTTAACAAACTGCCGACCCCTGTCATAGCCCGACTAGCTCTGAGTAGTTGGGGACTCTTTTGCCGTAAAATTTTTTTTACAAAAAAAACTAATTTATTTTCGTATTCTACAATAATAAAAAATGTATATTTATTAATAAGTACCTACTTGTCTATTTGACAATAACATAAGGTAACTTTGTATATTATCAAAGTAGGTAAGTAGGTACTTTTTTATTTCCATCGTAAAACAAGCATTTAAAAATATTTTATATCTTCGTTTATGGGTGTAAGTAGGTACCTAAACTACCTACTTAATTTTATTAATGGAACTTTTTTGCACCTAGTTTGGCGTTTACAATTTCACACCTAGTCATTTTTAGTCACAAAAAACACACCTTCAGCATGACACACGTAACCTTGTAGATGGCGAAAGGAGAAACTAAACAACGAAAATACTTTTTTTATTGTCTAGAAAACTGATGTCGCCAATTTTTCGTAATACCTTTCAATTGTTTCAACTCCTAGGCCTCAAGAAGGTTAGTCAAATTGATTTTCTTCTCGAGAAGAATGTCGATATTTGGTGATTTTGAAGTGAAAACTTCTTTAGCACCGTTGTAATTTGAAACTCGATGAAACGAGAAATAGCGACACTAAAAAGAGACAAACACATACGTCTATAGGATTTAGCCTGCAAGAGAATGAGATAGTATGATCGAACTCTTTATTTATTTATTTAAGGAACATAAACAGTCTTAAACATGATAGGATGATAAAAAACAGACCAATTATTAATGTTCACAGATAGGTATTTAGAAAGACTTACTAAATGTAAACTAGAATATATAAGAAAAATTAAGAAAAGAAAACAGAACTAAGTAGCAATAAAAAAAAAATAATAATAGTACAAATCTGAATTCAACAAATCAATACACAACAATAAAATAAGTGTGATTATAACTAAAACAATAGGTATTTGGTTTGGAAAGGGTAAGGGGAGGAGAGGGATAAGGGAAAGTTAAGCGAAAGTTGCCACGCAAGTAATATAAAAATATTAGATACAATTAATTAATATTCATGAATATGTGTTATTCGCGCCTAGAATGTTATACAGTGAAGTTCTGTAGCGACAGTAACTAGCAGTAAATACGTCAGCATGTGTGTCTATATTTGCAAATTTGTTGTTGTAGTAGTTACATGTCCTTTGCATAAATTCATTTTGATTGGAATTGGTGGTTTTTCGTAGCCTTCCCACTCTCGTTTATTTTAGTTTTCTGAAGGTTTCACTTCTACCGCGTGTGGGTATTTTGGGGCGTCAGACCAGAGGTGGCTTTCAAATTCAACAGTGGGGCGCACTTGCGATGTTTGTAGGGTCAACAGTTGTACTATGAAAGTATCTGCGGACCCTGTACAGTGGTTCCATGCCAACTGAGAATAAAGTCAACTCAACACCTCCTTGAAAAGTCATTAAAAGCTATGAAAAAAATAATTTTAAATTAGCCGATAACCCTAACCTAACGTAACCTATTTAACATTTTTTTTATGTATATTTTTTTTATCACTCTAAATGACTTATCTGAGATGGTTTTGAGTTGGTTTCATTCCGAGTTGTCCGGTCACCCTATACAGTATATCCCGGCGTCGTGAATATATACTTAATTTGTATTGCATATTTATTTTTATTATTTAGGTTTATTGATTAGATTATTTAGAGGACAAACAATTATTAAAATTCAGACAAAGGTCACCCGGTCGTTCATCCGGTTTGCATTCGTTGTTAAAATTAGATACGGTTTGATAAAAATCTAATAATAGAAGACTTTTTTCAAGGTGAAGTTAGTTTGTCCTACAATTGAATCCTCATGGCATACTCGACATACTTTTTCAAAATTCTTTAATATTTCTATGAAAGAATTCTCTGTTGGGATTCGTCCACTACGAATTTTCGACATTTCTGCCTTTCACGTCAATTTTAATCAAAATTGTGATCAGCTTTCAAGCATAACGGTGATATTTTTATAATTTAGTGGTCATCGAATGTGACGGGATATTGAAACACACCACCGTCCTTCCCTTTTAAATGCCAGGGAGGAAACAACGTAAAATCGCGAAGTTTTGACTTTGACGTAATATTTTGTGGGTTTATTTTGTGCTATCGTATATTATATTTACCGAAACACATTCCTTCAACAATAAACTATGCACATAAACAACATTACTAGCGTTTATTTGATGAATTTATAGGTTTTACGATCTTTTTCACGAGAACGACGCTAGCTAATTTTACAGCTCAAATACCGGAAAAAATGACACGCGTACGCCATAGAGAATTTAATACAAATTATTCTGAGTTGCTGGGTGTGTTTACGGTGTCAAATACGACAAGAACGAGAATGCCCCAAGCGATTCTGACTTTGTTCTTCATACGTTTTCTTTATACATAAGGGTTAAAATCGCATTCCAAAATAAATAAAAAATTGAAAATTGTGCCCCGGCGAAAACCCGGCACAGTAGGCGAAAAAAATTCGAATTCTGAAAAATTTAATTAAAAAAATCTGTTTCGTCATCGACGTTCGTCCTTTTCCTTCTCACGCGTCTTGTTTGAAAACAGAAAACGAAGATGACGTTGCGTACGATCTCCGGGTGTATATTAACCGTTCCAAGAGTCTAAGGAGAGGACTATCGGAATCGGTTACAATCCAAAAAAATGTGAAAAAAATACATAGAGTCATCGTCATCAAAAATACTAATTTTGGTTTGTCTGTCTGTAATACTGGTTCAGAACTCGGATTTGCATTGAATTTAAATCTCGTTTTCAAAATTAATACACAGCGATAATACTGATAGGGTTTTAATTTACCTGCCTATAATATAATACTTTTTTTATCAGGTTTTTGAAATGTGTATTTCTTTTGTTTAAATTTCTTAGGGTTAATCTAGAAAAATTGTGATTTCGTGATTTTTCAAGTGTCTGCGCTTTTTAGCTAAAATGCAATAATTATCAATCCTAGAGTTATAATATCCCCGGATTTTTCACGGCTAAATATTTAATATATTAGGTTGTTGGTCCTGATGATGGACACTGTGATGCCTTCCGAAACATTGGCTGAAGAAGGCAATACGGCATATTAACCCGAAAATTAATCACGATAATACTATGGCCGTGAAAATCTCAAGTCATTCCCTCACATTTTTCATTTCGATCAGTGTTTTTATAAAATTTACGTTGGATGGTCTCCGTTAAACATCGATTCTCGGCCCGTTTTTGTTTTTGAACAGATTATAGTGTTATTAGTTACAGAAGTTTGAAATAACCCAACCTTACTGACACTTTAACGACAGCTGCCAATGTGATTCTCTCAGTTTCTACGTACTCGGCGTTATATATATCGCTTGCTATCCTCTTTTTCTATTCAAATAGCACATTTTTCACAAAGTATTGTTTAAAGAAATACAATCCACTTTGTCTGAGAAACTTCTTCTCCAATTGAAATATAAACCGTTTTGGAAGGAGCCGTGATGTCTTTGTCCTGAAAGGCAGGTCTCTCCAACTATCTCCAAACTTCGGCCCACTATACACTCCAAACCGCAGTCGAGCGTTAAAAAATTAAATAGTTTTAAATTTGCTTTAAGGGGGTATTCTAGTCTAGAGGCATGAATTGAAGGTGTTTTTTTCAGGTGCAACAAAAAAAACCAATAATATTTTTGCCAACTTCTATTTTATGAAATATTTATTAAACAATAAAGAATTCATTAAAAAAAGAGTTGAACTAAAAAAATTTAAATTCAAAAAGTTACAGGGTTAAAGTTACAAATTTACAGTTATTCTCAAAAAAATGACGCGCCCTGGTTGACACGATTGCAACCCTCCCAGTAATTAAAAAAAAAAAAAATATTCTTAATCCAAACAAATGTGGTTATGGCCCGAACTAAGGAAAAGAAAAAAAATTTTTTTTCGCAAAATGGCGGCTGTTTGAAATAAAAAAGACGTTTTTGTACCAGTTTTTTTGACTTTGCAATTTTTTTAAAAATAGTAAAAATTGAAATTTTTTCATAGTTCTAGTTCCCGCCATAGAGGAATGTGTAGAGAAGGCTCACACCAATTTTCAAGTAAATTGGTTTAGTAGAACTTGAGATATCGTGTCAACCGTCCCGAAAAAAGTGGTTTGGAGAAAAATGGGTTTAAAATTTTGTTCTATTCAGATTTTGGTTGGATTCCGTCTAAACCGCGACATTAAAATGGTTATAACTTTTAAAATAATGCGAATTTCAAAAAATCCTTTTAAGGACATATTTTTGAATATTTAAACTTTGGAAATATGATGAAAAAAAAATGATTTTTTTTTTCTAGACCAGAATACCCCCTTAATGCGATGCTTCCCGGCCCAAGAAGAAGAAGATGGAGAGATATGTAATTACGAATCTTGGACAGAGCGCGCTTATATTTTCAATGATAAAATTGAAGCGAAAATTGTGAAAATGCTTACTAAAACATGACTTGTTTAAAATATAGCAAAAATCTCGTGGGAGTTGTCTAAAACAAAGTTCAACGAAACACTGTGAATTTTTTCATACACATAACTTGTTAAATAATAGAGACATGCTTGAAAATAAAAATTTTCGGAGCATACTTTGCGATTATTTTCTATCGAGGGAATTTCATATAATTTGCGTTTCGGCGTGGGGTTTGTATAGATATTATCTTCAAAAATAACATATATTTTTTTAAGAACTTAAAAACTTCAAATGTTATAGAGATAACAATTAATTCTGCTCAAGATTCCTGAATAATTTTTTATAAACTCTAATCATGTCTTTGAAGAAGATAATTAATAATTATTAGTGTTATCATAATAATAATTATTAGATTATAATCTAAACGAAAATATGAAAGAGGACAAGACACAAAAAAAAAAGAAAAAAAGATAATGGTCTTAACTCGGACTCGAAATCCGAACGTCTCGTCTAACCGGGACGTGCGCTTATTGCCGCCTTCTAAGAAACCGTCATTATTGCCAATTTCATATATTTAAATTTTTAAATTAAAAATATTAAAGGGTTTTCCAAAAAGAGGTGTTATTTTGAATAGCCCGCTATTTCGGTAGATGTCACTTTTGAAGCTGTCATTTTTTGACATTTGACAAGTAGAAACTACGCCATTAATAAAAATGGAACGATATACGCTTCAACAACGCATTGAAATTATTTGAATATCAAAATAACACATCTTATTGGAAAACCCTGTATTTTCGACTAATTTTTCCATATCAAGATATTAGTGTTATCTTCTTCAATGATATACTACATTTGTGGGAATAGCTTCCAAGTACATAAGCACACATTTCACCACTGACAATTACACATCTGCCCTGATGATGGACACTGTAATGCTGTCCGAAACGTTGGCTAAAGAAGGAGGTAGCGCAACACGGCATAACACCCCAAAAACAAATAACGAAAATACTTTAGGCCGTGAAAATCTAAAAACTTATCAATCGAAGTCGGGTTCTGAAATTCAATCTCGCAGACGGAAGGCTATTAATACTGTTTGATGTATAATTGGTCTCCTTTTTGTGCGGTGCTTCGTAGCCTATCGGTCTTCTCTTTGATCGGTGCTTCATAGCCTCTCCACTCTTGTCTACTTTAGTTTTCTGAAGGTTTCACTTCTACCGCGTGTGAATTGCACACTCAGATTTTTTAACGCTGATCTTTTTGTTGTCTGTCTTTAGTTTGTGCATTTCGACTAAATACGTAAAATTAATTTTATTCTTGACCAGTTTGATACCCCTGCCCTAACGCATGTCGCCGGTGCTTGGTGTCTCATAGTCGCAATGTCTGCCAGATGTTTTCAACTTTTGTCACCCGCCGCGTCATAAAATTAACAAGGTCTTTCGTTTCTCGGAATTTGACGCTGAAGTTGGTCTTTATTTGCATTTCGTCACCGGAATGCGAGACTTGCAATTTTATTGTTATTGTGTCTACTGGTTTTACTAAACGTTTTAGCTGAAAATTGTATTTTATCTCTGTATATACATCAATATATCAGCAAGATATCAGAATAATATTAAAACCCCAAAATTTAATACAAGCACATTCAAAATAACTATCTCTATCTAGGTATAACTTATTTCAACAACCTCCCGTTAAGGTGATCTAAAAGTCCGGGAGAAAATCGAAATCGGAATTCACGCCTTTTTTTGGGAGAAGTTAAAAATACTTGAGAAAAAGCTTTTGGAAAGGTTGGAAAAGGCATTTGAGAAGTTTTTTACAGGTTGATTTCGTAAAGACCTGTAAAAAACATTAATTCCTTTTTTACGCATTGTTTATTGTAATATCAAGGAAATTTAAAATTGATTTCACGGAACCAAGCGACGCGGGGCCTACACGTTTATTCCCCGCTCCGGCCGGGGCCGAACTGATAGAAAATGGGTGTGGCAAGTCAGTTGTCCTTGAGTGGACGGCATAAGATTCACTTTGAAAATCCAAATTCGTCGACTGCCGGCTGTATTGTGAAATAACAACGCGAAAATACTTATTTTATTTTATTTTGTGAAGTTCGGATATCAATTTTTTTGCGATTATTATAAAAGAAACTGAATTTGCTACATTAAACAATAAAAACATATCCGAAAAGGGGTTTATAAGTAGGAGAGTTTGCACTTGAAAGTGTTTTTTTTATAGACCTAATACTTTATTTTTTTCTAGGCTTATTAAAAGATTTAAAAAAATGACTGATATTTGGACCAAGATATGTTCTACCGGCAGTATTTAATTGAAGCATCTATAATACTTCTAAGTGATCAAATTTTCAAAACAAAAATACATGATTTTGTATGATTTTGCATTATTTCGCATGGCTTCATTTTAAATCTAAAAGTTATCGAAAATAATCATGAAAGAGTTCAGGTAATTCTTCCCCTCCCCACTACCTTCAGCCTCACAACATACCCCAGTTAGGGATGCCACAGTCTCACTGGCTCCAGATGGGAGCAGTTGGGACTCATGTGCGGTATTCATATAAAAATAAAAATAAAATGTAGATATTTATATAAATTAGATAGATTCTAAGAATATAAAAAGAAAATAAAATAAAATTGTAAAGCGCCCTTGAGGTGATTTTTCACAAAAACGGCGGTCTACAAATTGTCCAATTATAATAATAATAATTATTGAATGGCTTCATAGCTCTTTATGAATATTACGAGATTTTGACTTGATTTCCCGCTTTTGTTTTCTTTGCCCTTTGTCTTTGCTTTCATTTATTATTATAATAAATTTATTGTATTTTTATTCATATAATTACTTGAATTTTGTAAATTGGACATCAAGTGCGTTATAATAAATAAATAAAATACTTTGCGAGCTGAAAATGTTAACGTAAATAAGACAGTGAAAGCACACTCTTACGTGAAAATAATTTTTGTGTAAATGACGACTATTTGCCGTAAACATTGCAAAAAAAATGTTTTCTGTAGCAGAAAACACTCGAATGGTGAACTCTGGCGCCGTGAAATTTTCACAGATTTTCAGCTCCCAACCCCGTTTCCATCATGAGTTTTGTGAACAGAGTGCCGAAACCCTAGTAAAAGAAGTGCAATCCTTGATTAGTTTTTACAGAGCCGTTTTTGTAAAATAATATCACCTCATGTTTGACCAGCTTTGTCTCATGTATAAATACGTGTTCTTTGTTTTGACAGCCTTTGTTAAGAATAATAGTATTTATTTAATTATTATTCTAACAAAGAATATTCTCGAACTTAGCAGGTAATGTGCAATCGTCTTGAGTCACCTGTTGCTTAATGCCCCGTGGTCATCCTTCTTCCTTCTTTCTCCGTGATGCACCGAGTTGTCATCGGCCACTGAACAAATAATTCACAGGACTGACTTCTGTAATCTGTACCTGTTTGAAATAAAATTGATTAACCGATAGTGTTGTGGGCATGTCTGTGTATCCGAAGTAAGCTCAAATTTCCTGTTGAACGTCGGATGGTATTTCGAAAAACCGCGCGAAAATTATCTTGATGTGTTCTGAATATCGATATAAAACAGATCGATTGTTTTTTTTGCTATTTTTTTCTGTTTACTAGATAATATATCTTATTTTTCATGTGTAACGATGGTATCGTAAGAACTTTTTCCAGAATCGCTAAGTACATATAAATAATTCTCAAAAATTATGTTCATACAAGTATAAACTGATTTTATTATTTCTACACAAAACCTGAATATACTTAAACTCAACATGAAAAAATACAACACAGTTTTTCAAAGAAATAATGATCTTTTTACTCATTTGAAAACATTAATTTTACTTTGACAGCTGCCAAAAGCCACCCGCATATTTCATAGAAAATTATTTAAAAATAATTAATAGCAACAATAATCAAATAGTACCTAGGTCCTAGATGTTGGCGCAAGCGATTCTGATCTTGTCCTTCATACAATTTCTTTAAACATAAGGGTTAAAATCGCTTTTTAAAAAAAGCAAAAAAAAATTTGGACCCCCGGCGGGCCAGCGACAGATGAGAGGTTAACCCCTCAGGCCTCCGGCATATTCTATCAGAAGTCAGAATATTTCCGCTTTGCAATAAAATCCAATTAAATTGAATGTTTATCGCATCCAATAAATAAAAATAGTTTTTGAAAGGTGATGAAAACAATGTTATTATTAGAAATAAAAATAATATAATTTTAAAAATTCTGATTGCGAACATGAAAATTCTTAAAAATGGCTCACCTTACGTTTTATCTAATTAAAATTACTGATAATGAAATAAAATAAAAACACATATTTTATTAGACAAATATATTATAAACGTTATTGTCACCTCACTTCTGTGTTGTGTCACAAAATAATAATTAATAAAAAATTCACGAAGTTTCAAAAATTGCGGTCGAAAACATAAGTTTCTTAGAGGTGCAAATTTTATTTTTTGTGTGATTATAAAGCGTGGTGTTTACTCTTTCTAACTCCATTTAGATCATATTTCTCACCATGACAGAATCGAAGGAGTTACAACGATTTCTGTGAGACCTACGTGAGCTGTTTCCAAAAGTGAACAAATTACCCGAGAGGCTAAGTTATTTAAAAAAAATACGAGTGTGCTGTAGTAAACTTAACGACTGAAGTAAAACTTTTATGAGAGGAAGAGAGAAAGAAAATGTGCGCGCGCACTGCTCTGTCTTGCTCCTACAGTGTGATTCAGACAATAGGCCTGTACTGTGTTTTAGATATACTAAACGTAACTGGCTATGAGAGAAAGAGAGAAAGAAAATGTGTGCTCGCACCTCTCTCTCTTGCCCCTACAGTAATATACGAAACGTAACTCTCTCTCTTTCTATCTTCACTAACTTATATGTCCCTCTCAACTTCCGTTCGCCTCGCCCAATCAGACTTTTCGTAACGCTCTCGTTACGCATTCACCAGCTTATTCCCCAAGTCAAGCGTGCGTAAAGAAGTTTTACTTAAAAAATTGATTTTATTGTAAAGCGGTTCTGACCTGGCAGAATATGTTCAAATCCTGGTCACCCTTCTAGTGTTTATCTGTTCAGTGTTATTAGGCATCATCTGCAATGGATAACTCCATGCTAGCGTGTCCGGTCGTTGTCGCGACATTGCGACAAATTACAATAATTTCGGTTCGTTCATCGAGAGGATGTGATTCAAAATAATGAATACTCATTTCTTGTCTGCACTTGAAATGTGGACAGTGCCATGTGTCATACGCAGAAGCCATAGACACGATCATTTCGTAGAATATTATTGGCTAAATTATTGTTGATATTTATGTAGATTTAATTTACTTGTAACACCTGGCTATATTATTATTAATTTGAGTTCTGAGAAGAAGAAACAAAATTTCCACACGATTGGTTTGCCCAGTACTAACTGAAGTCACCACATCGAAAGGCTCGGACGTCCGACCATCCGTACCTGAAGTCAAGCAAAATATTCTATCATCGAAGACAATATTATTATTTTTTTTTTTTCATGGCTTTTCACCCCAATGGAGTGTTCTGGCCAGTGTCAAGTGAATGATTTTATGAGTGAAGACAATCTAACTCACAAACGAAAATTTAAAAAAAGAAAAAAAAATTGGTTGTCTGTAAAGTTACGGACGATAATTTTACGTGATAACGTCATAAAATAACGATGGAGTGGAAGAGAGATAGATGCGTCACAAGCCGAACGCTTGTTCCACGCTCTCGCTTGCACGCTCGGCTCAGGCGGAACGTGACAATGAGTCATGCTTTTTCGTGAGTGCAGCCGGAGTTCATCGATTTATAAGTCGTTATCTCGTCAAAAAAACAGAAAACTATTCGGTCGCAACTAGGAAATGAACCCAAGATCCTAGCCTTGTCGTGGCTCTGCTCTAACCACTGAGCTCATTCAATTCTACCTCCTACGGGCATCTTTAACAACTGTATCATTCGACTAATAACTACCAATATTATGTTCATTTTTCTTAATACATATTTTTATTGGCTGCTATCTTTATGTATGATTGCAAGAGCCTTTCCGAAGTAAATGCTATCTAGATAGCGTCTTGGATAAATATCTGGGATGATTTTTTTTTGTGAATAACTTAATACATTAGGGGCCATCCATAAATTACGTCACACCTTAAGGGGGGGGGGGGGAGTAGAGAAGTGTGACAAGGGGTATGGGGGGGTCAAAAAATCATGAAATTTTAGGGGGGAGGGGGTCTCACAAATGTGACAGGGGGGAGGGGGGGTCAAAAAATCATGAAATTCGTGTGACGTAATTTATGGATGGCCCCTTATGACAGCAGCCAAAAAAATGTGCCTTAAGAAATAAAGATAATGTTGGTAGTTCTTAGTCGAAGTATGATGCAGTTAAATATGACCGAAAGGGATAGGTTCGAATTAACTCAGTGGTTAGAGCAGAGCCCCGGTAAGGCTGTAATAAGGTACTGGGTTCAATTCCCAGTTTATTGCCCAGGTATCTTTTTCTGATTTTTCTGTTTCAAATTTTTGTTTGAGACAATACAATACTTACATCAGCCTCGCAATCTTTGCGGATCTCCACATTTTTCACACGATTGTAAATGGCTTTTCCACACATACGCCACAGGCCATTTCTAAAGCATTCAGTCTACTTTCATCCTTCCTTTGTCGGTTCCATGCCTTACTGCCTTACATCAGGGTAGGTACCAGCACTCAATTGTGAACTACTAGCCTCGCATTTTTTGTTTGTTAGAGCCAACCGTGTTCAGTCCTCCATTATTGGAGTTACCTGCATTTACCCTTCTTTCAATATCTCTATCTGCCTTCCCATCTATCGTAAACATACTTCCCAGAAACAAACTCATGCACCTGCTCCAAGTATATGTCATTTACAACTATAATGTACTCTCTTTTTCAAACACCATGCCTTCCTCGGGCGTCCCCAACTTCTACCATACACATGCATGTCATATATTCCCCTAACGCTCCTTTCTTCGTTCATTCATCTATGCATCCCTTTCTCATACGTACTCATTGCGCTCAGATCGGCTTTGTATTAATTGCGAATCTCGACAGTTTTACCACACATGTGCTTCAAGGATCCCATCTCTACAGCATTCAGTCCACTTTCACAATTGTTTTATCTATGTGAGCAACGCCCCCGAATGCACAGATAAATTTGCAGATCTGACTGATGGTTGTTGATTGTTAATTTCCCATTCACAAGAGTTCGGCGTACACATAGTATTATGCGAGTGTGTGTTTTTTTTTGCAATGTCATTTTCCGTGCGGTTTTTCTTGTACCTACAAGATTAGTGAATTGGTGGAGTGATTTGATAAGGAGACGTGCTGCAAAAATTGAATTAAAAAAATTCTTGATATTTTTTAATATTCTAAGTCAACTGAGATTTTCCTGTCAATTATTAATCATGTTGTATATTATGTTGTTATATCCGGAAATAAATCATGGCCTTTTTGAATTTGATGAGCAAAATTAAGAAGTGGAAGCTTAGATGGTTTGGACATGTAGTGCGGAATCAGGAGCCCCAAATTAACGTCCTTTTTAGGGACTTTTACTTGGGAATGTAAAAATTGCACCGCTTTTTTTATTATTCATATCTGACTGCCCCAGTCTTTTGTAATTGTTTAGTGATAAATTGAAGATGTCCACTGACTCAATATAATTATTTCCCTCCATCAGTATTCTGGGCAATAAGGTGTTTTTAATTCAACGCAATCTTTATATATAAAAATCAATTTTTGTTTGTTTGTTTTTTTTTTTTTTTTCTCTTTTTCAAAAAGAAAGACAAACATTCCCGGGTTACGAATAACCCAACAATGTTTGAAAATCTCCTACTGCCACCACAGAAAGCCGAAAATGTTGCTTGTGTTGTGATGGAGGACTTAGCCAGCCGAGGAATCGAACACGGGACGCCCGGGTGAGACCCAAGCGCGATGCCCACTCAACCACTGACTTGTTCGTATGTTATGCGCTGCCATACCGTTCATCCAATTGCGATGAAACTTTGGTGATTTGTTGAGCGCTTGCCCGCGAAGGTTATAGGCTGTATATAATGGTAAGCTCTGGCGTTATGAAATTTGTATAAATGAAAATGAGTACATTTTATATATTTTAGCTGCAGGGAGGGAAGACATAAGGGGAAGGGTAATGAAGGAGGTGGGGTTAGCGGGAAGGATGACGAGGGAGGGGAAAGCGTAAAAAGCGGATGGGGCACGCGGGGGAAGAGGACGCGGGAGGGGAACGGTGACGCATGGGAAAGGAAATGCGGGGACAAACAATTTATTTCTTTGCATTGCAACGCATGCCGGGTACCAGCTAGTTAAATATAAAAGATATGTTTTCGTTATTTATGTTTGGGGTGTGTTGCCGTGTTGCGCTACCTCCTTCTTTAGCCAAAGTTTCGGTAACCCAACACGGCATAACACCCCAAAAGTAAATAATGAAAATACTTTTTGCAGTGAAAATTTAAAATCATACCTAAAAGATATGTGTTAAAATTGTAAAAATGGTGTTGAGAAAATTGATATTGAAAGCTTACAAGCCTTCAATTGTGATAGAAAAGTAAGTTTTTATTTCCGAGCCGTATCTGATGTAAATACAATATATTGGCATAATCTTTCGTTAACTTAAAGTCTTCTTCTTCTTCTTGAATAACGTGGGATGACATTTCGGAAACGGTGCTCAGCAGTAGGAGGGGTGGAATCATAGGTCACTCCTGGACCCACTGACCCCTAGTTTCCTATACAACCCGTCATACCTTTTTCCTTCCCAAAACTTCCTCTCCTTCCTTTCCTTAAAAATACCCTCCATCCAGCACCCCCAAAGATAAAATAAGCCCTAAGGGATTTTTCCGCAGGGACTCCTGTGTGGATTTTAGGTTGAAAAAGGACTCAAAATTAATAATATACTTTTATTGTTTACAAAACCAATATGTTTCGTGAGCTAAGCTCACTTCTTCAGGGTTTACTAATTATAAATAATAGATAAAGACAATGGTCATAGACATACACAACATAATTATAAATATTAGACATAGTCAATGAAAAGGTGAGAATGGGTAGAGAGTAAACAATTTTTTGTTTATTAATAATATTCAAATTCGCATTCACGCTCTTTCTGATCTCTAATATTTCTAATTCATCCAACTGAATGCCATTAAAATTACAATGTAGCAATTAAATTCCACTATTGAAGTCAAAAGTGTGACTAGTTTCCAACAAATGATTGGCGAACTCCGAAAAACTATTGTTGTTTAAAGATTTCGTATGTTCTTTAATCGTTATTTTAAAGTTTCTCGCAGTTTTACCAATATAAAAGAAAAGTGGCAGAAACTAAGTATATTATTAATTTTGAATTAAAATGGTGCCACAAAATAATTTTGCTGTGTTTGAAGAAGAAAAAAGGACTTTTTTTAATAAATGTTTTCGTTAACCAATTTTTAAAACCAATCATTTTGTTGTGTGTCATTTTTAACATCCACGCGCCCAGTTGTTGTTGGTGGTCGATGTAATTATCCCATTACTACTGACCCACCGAAAAAGCGAATTCGATTAGCAATGCAGTGAAAAAAAACCGTCGACGAAGATTTCGACAAAAAAACGACTTAACCTGTTCTTAAAACGAGTTCTTCGAATGAACTCTGCCCCACGCCTAGATTTTTTTCTAAACCATTCATGCTCGTGTGCCGTGGATCTCATTGAGGTGTCCATCAATGGATCACCAAACGTTATTATATCAGGCGCAACAGGTAGCTTTATCATTACCTATTATTATTAAGCAATCAATATAATGGATCACACGTGAGTCGTGATGTTTGCTTTTTGTTTATCGGATGTTTAAAATCATTACAAACTATTATTTTGCTCTCGAATAATAAAAGTTGAAAGATGACGCTATACGTGAAATCCTATTTAGATTCATCTGTACGACGAATCGGTTTACAGTATGAACATAAAAAAATATGCTACGGATAAATTGAAGCTTTTACTAGCTTTTCTGTATTGGAATTACAATAAAATTATTATTCACATAACAAAAAATATAAGCGTAAACCACTAAAAAAATGTTTTTTCATGACTTAATTATGAAGTAACATAACAAACAATTTTTAAAAAATACCCCTTTATTTTTGAGGTTTTTTATGTTCTAACTTTTTTCATTCTATAAAATAAATAAAAAAAACCCTTTTTCGCTTACTTGCCTCGTGCAAATTAGACGCGCGATTTTAAATTTTGTATGGCATGAGAAACGAAATATTTCTAGCGTTTATATTCCTCTTTTTCTTTCTCCCTGCGTGTCCTTTCTCATTCGAACCGTTCCCCTACCGCCTCCCCTTCTCCCGCGTCCCTTTCCCCTCATGCGTTCCCACTCCGCCTTCCCTCTCCCGCGTTCCGTACACTCAGTCCCGGTACATTCAGTTTTCAAACAGCACGCGTCCCACCTATTTCAATTTTTTATACAAATTTCATAATGCTAGAGCTCACTAGTATATACAGAAACCTTCGCGGGCGTAGTCACAACAACTCATCAAGGATTCATCGCAATCAGATGAATAGTTAAGGAAATAATTTCATAACGCCAGAGCTCACCACTGTATATCAATCAGTTCTGGTCACCAAAAACGACTTAAGTCAACCCTAGCAATGTTTCAATTCTGAACGGTGGTCTTACAAAGAGCGATGCTGAGAATACCTTTCGCTCTGGGACGTGCCACAAATATAAATATAATATACTAATTTTAAATGAATAATTTTGAAATTACACAAATTAATCAACTAAAATTTACTTGTGCACCCCGGATCCGAATACGTAACCTCCGGATTGCTAGTCGAGAGCCTTACCCCGCAACCTCGGAGGCCGTCAAATGATAGTTACAGAAGGAAACGAAATGTTTTTTATATTATTCAAACTATAATATAGTTATAATGTTCTTTGTCTTTCATAAAAAAAACAGTAAAAACGTTTGTAATGCGCCATTTAATCCAGTTGTACTTATTGTAAGTCCTTGAAACTTTTTGAATTCGCTCTTTTGAAAATAATCAATTCTTAACATCCCCGAAGTCACGCACGCAGTATGACGTCATCGGGAGTTTTCTCAGAACAGAAAAATAGCGCGCAGTAGTTTTCTGTTAGGGTAGCATTTTATATTATTACAATATATGCCATCCCTTACCACTATTGCGTGTAGTTAGTTTTCCATCGTGGGGTAGGGCCAGATACCTCGTATATCTAGGGGCTGGTAGCAGATAAGGGTAGTTTCTTCCCTTCATTGTGGTACGTACTTTAGACACGTACATGCCACGTGTTGCTTCCCAGCCTTGCGGCCGCGCCCTTGCGATACTCGCGTACCTGTGTTTTCAGGTTATGTGTTGAGGCTGTACGGGGGAAGGTTGACAATTGACAGAGGGTGAGTTTTGTATTGTCAGGAAATCCGTAGTTTGCTGTAATGCTGCGGTATATTGCTGGAGGAATGTGTGTTTAAAATAATCGTGGGTTGTTTTTGGCCCATCGCTATAAATATGTTTTAATATTTATTATGTTAAAGTTAATATTATGAAAATATTTGCTGAATTTAGTTTTTAATTTGGGATTTCAAATGGGTGCCGCTGATTCAGGAACCATCTCAAATGGTTCTCTACGTTTAATGACTTTGCAGGGGTGCCCGTGTTCCAGTGGCGGTCCGTGAGTTTTCAGTCAGCAAGAGTGCTATGATTTAATGCTAATACGAATTTGCCCTATCAAAGAAAAGAAGAAGAAGACAAATAATGCGGGAATCTTAACGACGTAAGTGAAGAAAGCGTGTAAACAAATATACGCCCACGGCACGGCGTATTAGACGAACGTACGGTCGAATTCGTCCTAGCGGGCCTGGAGATTCGACCTTTCCGCCGCGTTCATTTTAATTAATTCTGAAGAACGTGTTACAAATATTTAAGATGCTTCTAAAGAAACGCTTCCCGAAGTTATTAATTCATCGTCTAGAAAAATAAAATCATGTGCTTACCGCTAGTTTTATAGTTGAAAAACTGGTTATAAAGTTTTAAAATAGTTGTACGTAAAATGTATTAATGGTAAGGTATTGTTTTTATTAATTTTACATATAAAGAACTTACATCCCCAGGTATCGGTTGGAGTAAAAAAGTTAGTTATTATAGTTACGAATTCGCCGGAAATTATTAAAATGTGAGTTTTGAGCAAACAAACATTATTAGGGTTGTGTACCGCCTTAACCGATCTGATTAGCAATCAGCACGGGTCATCGGGTCCTTGACCCAATGCTGTGATGGGGTTAATGTATCATTAATATATCTAATTTAAGATGAATTGGATTCCACTCAGTCGGGGCACGTGATGAGACTGCAAATCTACATCACGTGTGATTGTTCGCTTGGTCATATTGTGGAAAATGTTACTTGTTTGATATCAACTATTCTTACCAGAAAGTGTATATACCTTTAATATTTGTATCAATTAGAATAAAATAACTTAGTTTTAATACCACTTTATTGTGTATATAAAACCAACCGGTTTCAATTCATCCTTAACCTTCATCAGGGTTATATAAAGGCATATTAAATAAATTACAGAGTTACAATGTATTTAAAGGGAACATAAAAGAGGGAGAGAGAACATCAACTTTGGTGGAGGGTGAGAGGTAGGTAGGTAAGAAAGAGGCGGTAAAAGTAAAAGGTGTAGGGAAGGGGAACATGTTTAAAATAGGGCTATTAATTGTTTATTTAATAAATTAGTTTTATTTTTTTAAGGGTCTACTATTCGAATTTCGACCGATTTCTTACATATCTCCCTTAAACATTTGAAGTTTTTAAGCTCTTAAAAAAATATATGTTATTTTTTAAGATAATATCTAGATACGTTCCACGCCGAAACGCAAATTATATGAAATTCCCTCGATAGAAAAAAATCGCAAAGTATGCTCCGAAAATTATTTTAAACAAGTCTATTTCTTTTATTTTACAAGTTATATTTGTGAAAAAATTCACAATGTTTCTTTAAATGATACTTAAGATACGTTCCAAGAGATTTTTGCTCTATTTTAAACGAGTCAAGTTTTATTAAGCTTTTTCGCAATTTTCGCTGCCATTTTATGACTTAAAATATTAGCGCGCTCTGTCCAACATTCGTTATAACGTATCTCTCCATCTTCTTCTTTTTCAGCCGAAGAGTGCCGCCTTAAGGATTTTTTTAAATTTTATGAGCTTTTAGATTATTTAACTATAGACAGACCTACACATTTCTTGCAGTTTTATAATTTTTCCAATTTTTACAATTCCCGTCGCAAAAAAGTAATACTTTGGAGTCACGACATACGTTTTTTTTGTGTCTCGTACGACGTCTCGTACGACGTCTCGTACGACGACATACGACGACGCGTTTTTTTTGTGTCTCGTCTTTTGTCTCACCATTATTTAATGTGTAAGAAAGAGCTGCAGCATTATAGCGATAGTGGACATATTTTTATTGGTACCGTAAACGTGAATCTTCACGGTAATAATAGAAGCGTCTAATGGTTGAGATAATCTTTTGCTTTCGATTTGTTGCGGCGAGTGATCCGTTTTCTGAAAATTTGTCATTTTTGCGTCTCAATGCTTTCCTTCGGGATATGACCTTAAAACATTACTAAAGTTAAATTTTACCGACTGGTATCCCTGAGAGTCGCTCTCCGGCCCACTGCATGATATTGCAAATTCATTCCGGTTCCCGCGTCCGCTCAGTTCGGCTGTTTTACATTCGCTCTCGTGTCACCCTCTAGTTGTTACGATTTTAATTTTGTGTCAAGTTTATTATAAAATTTAACGTTACTTGTAAATATATTTGACCCGCATAATCAAGAGTACTTATTGGCAAATTTCCCCTACACACGCATCTCAGTTTACAGTGCTCGAAAAGGCTGTAAGCTGCAAATTCAAATCGGGATAAAAATACATAATTCACCATCTTTCCTTCGGGGCAACGGGATAGGGTCCCTGAAAACGGGACTGTCCGTTCCTAACGGGTTGTATTGGTCATGTTAATTATACATGTATTTACAAACTTTGCATGCGCATTCATAGTGATTAGACGCCTTCGTTAGTCTTTTTAATGATGTAGATGTTAATGCAATTAAGCGTTTTATGCTATTCTCAGCGTAAACACATCACTATTACATAGGAAAATAATTTCAATTCGAGAAGGGCATAATGAGAGACCACTTCACTAATGAAAATTAAAAATTGGCTGTATATTGCTGCCAAACGTGTGAAGCCAGTGAGTCTATGGCATCTCCAGTTGGGATAAATTTTGACGCTGATGAAAAACCATACCCTGAGGAAAAATAATTTCACTCAGAACCATCTTTGGAGATGGTGCGGCTTTTTAAGGTAAGGGCAGCCACCTCTGGTCTGGAGCTCCAAAACACCTGAAAAATACCCTCGACTCTGTGCAGAAACGGGCTGTCCGTTTAATAGATTCTCCCATCTTAACAGACGGATTGCAATCTTTGGAGCACAGGCGTCGGGTGGGAATGCTATCCTTGTTCTACCGGTATTTCAATGAAAGATGCTCCGAGGAACTAGCGTCATTGATTCCCTCGGCATCAATGCGCAGTCGGGAAACAAGCCAAACGCGCGCCCAACATATATGTATACATGGTTGACATTTGTCACATGAGAACGGGTCGCTTCTTCGACTCGTTCTTGTGTTCAACTGCTCGGCTGTGGAACGATTTGCCGGCCTCTGTGTTTCCTCCTTCCTACAACGTGAGTCTCTTCAAGACCAATGTTCGTTCCTCTCCTCAAAAAGACCCTCCACACAGCAACAACAAGAAATATTGTTTTCCTCAGGGCCTCCTGTGTGGAGTTAATGTAAAAAAAAGGGAGCCATCCATAAATTACGTCACACTTTGTAACGGTTTTACCTACCGTTTTATCCTTTTACTTGTCCGCCCTCCATAAGTAATACATATTGTTCTCATATTTAAAATAAAATATTTGATCCCTTTCGGAATGTGGGTAGTTCAATGAAGGGAGACGGAATTTTCAAGTAACAAGATGCAGATTTATTTAAGACTCAATTATTACAAAGGTAGAGCATGAATATTATTTAATGAATCTACAGGGGTGTTTGATTTCCTATGGTAAATCAATTAATGTTAAAACTTGATTCTCGGAACATGTGGTATTACCTAAATGGTTGCTTTACAATAAAAATCCTGAAGGGCGCCTGTATAATAACTATACATATTTAGAAAAGGATTATTGAAAACGCTACTGCTAAATCAAACAAAGTTAGAAATTATCTCATGATGATTAATTAAAATTATTTCGCTCACGCGTATTGTGGCCATGACCTTCGACGGCTTGAAATTATTAAAACGCAATACTTAAATGTCAACGAAAAACTTAAACTTGATTATTTTTAGAAGTAAAATTGCAAAATATGTGACGTCACACAAGGGGGGAGGGGGGGTCTCACAAATGTGTTAGTGTGTGACAGGGACAGGGGGGGGGTCAAAAATCATGAAATTCGTAATTTATAGATGGCCCCTAAGGAAGGAGAGGAAGTTAAAGTGGAAAGGAAAGGGATATGAGGGATGGGTAGGAGTCTGGGGATCAACGTGTCCAGGAGCATGGGACGTATGAATCCATCTCTCCCACTGCTGAGCAAGGCGATGGGTGGAGAGAGTCCGACTAAAGAGATCTCCCTCAACCGATTTCTCCCGATACGGCCTGCCACACTGTTGGTGGGCAAACGCGTTCGCCTAAGACCTAGAGAAATCTCACTCCATGAACCTGGGAACCTCCGTCAAGTCACCAAGCGTATCGAACCACTTGCGGTGATTTGTGGCAGAGGTGTTGGTTATCCAATAAGTAAGTGGTTCCTGGGGCGGCGGTACCCATACACGTCCCCCAAATTGTAAGTTGGTGAAGATGAAGATCGCTGTGAAGATAAAGTACTTGGCTATTTAGATCTGATCACCAAACACACCTAAAGCCATTACAAGCAATGTTACGATTCTAAATTTAGATCTTTTATCAGGGTATTACTAAAACCTCGATTACGTTGAGCGAGTTTACAAGCTACCAGCCGGCGCATTCACTATCTGCTGGTAAACTCGTTCAGTGTAATCAAATTTACTAGCTAACTAGCAGATTTTACACTGAACAAGTTTACTAGCAGATAGTGAATTCGCTGGCTAGTAGCTTGTAAACTCGCTCAATGTAATTGAGGCTTAAGATATCTATTTGCTTGTATTCCAAAGTTGTTACCTTTATTCTGTATTGGTCCACAGGACGAAGTTTTTACAAAAATCCGTTAAAATAACGGCACTTAGTGGAACCAAAAAAGTAAATGCTTGCAATATTGCATTTATTCTCTTCTATTCATATTTTGGTTAGATCTTTTTGTCAAAGTGCCACATGTAAAGTTGTTCGTCTTTTAGTACGATGCGCCGATCGTTATCATCATTCTACTTGTTGACCTTTTTACTGCATTACGGAAATGGAATTACTGCAGTCTGCTGCAAGCGAATTCAGACCATACTCTCTTACCAAAACATCCAATATTTGATCTAAAATCGCTTGGCAACGGTGAAAACTGCATTATTTAGATGCGAACGAATCTAACCCTTGTTGAAGTATGGCGCGCTATTGATCTGGGTGCGAAATTAGCTTGACAGGAGGTGTTGAACTTATTTATTATTTAAATTCAAGGTGTTATGTTTTTCTAGTTTTTATTATGCAGTTATGATTTCTCTTCGGTCTAGTTTTAGAAATATGTAAGCGTGCATTTTGAATTTAAATAAGCAGGAAGAAGGCTATCGAATGCAGCGGAAATGCTTAAAATGCATTTTTGTCGTTCTACCACCGAGAGAACCATTGTAACCCTTCTAATAATGGTATTGTTACACATCTTACTTAAGAAATACGGATTTTTATACAGATCTAGTGCATTTTTATACAGACCCAGTCACCAAACACGGCTGAAGGCGTTTCAAACGACGTTTAATTTCTGAATGGTGGCCTCTCATCTGGGTTATACTGACAGTATCTTCAATAGAATGTTTTTTTTTACGTTAGCTTTACACAGGACTAGAGAACACAATCCCGAGCATGTTTTTAAATCCCGGGAATACGGAATTTTCGATGCGTAGTCCCGGGATCTCGGTACTATCCCGGGATTAGTAAATGTGGTTAATAATTGGGATAAAATATCCCGGGATCCCGGGATTGTATTCTCTACACAGGACGCTCTGAGGAAAATAAAAATCCCCGTGTCATCTTTGGAGATGATCTGTGGAGGGTATTTTTAAAGAAAGGAATGAGAGGAAGTTCTGTGAAGGAAAAACACATACAGTATTTTTTTCCAATACAGTTAGTAAAAAATATTTTTAAAATCTGTCCAGTTTTGGAGGAGAAAAATTGGGAATACATAACCTCGGTTTTCAGGATTTTACTTAGATAATATCAGCCTGAAGTGCAGTTATCCCAGGTGCATAAGAGCGACAGTGAAAGCTGTTTGGTAAAATACCAATTGTTAAAATTTTTCGTCGACCCGGTTTCCTCTTAATTTGCTCCTAGTTGATTGAGTACTCTATCCCGAGCAACGCCGGATATTAAAGCCAGTTGAGGATAATAAGCACTTAACCTATAGATAACGGAACTGTGCCGATTACCTACATTGGCTTATTACTGCATTCATGTTTTTATTATCTACCCCAGCGGCTCTCAAACTTATATTGCCATGCATCCCTTAAAACTTAAAATATTCATTCATTATAAAATATTCTTTTGCTCAGCATCCCACTTAGACTTCCACCAATTGCCCTCCACTCCTCTATGAAGAAGAAGAAAAAAATGTTTTCGTAGTCCTAGCGTTTGCGTGCCTGCACGCCTTGGCACCAGACGGTCAGACCACTTTGCGTGCCTGCACGCCATTAGCGTTTAAAGTGTCAAAATACGTACATGCGAGTTGCGATTATCATTGCATCCTTGTGATCTTTCTATTGAACCCCTAACTTTTTTTTTGGATCTTTAGGAATGCTCTATGGAAGGTCTTTGTAAGAAAAGAAAAAGAGGACGTTCTGGGAACGAAAAGGATATGAGGGATGGATAAGAATCAGGGGGTCAGTGTGTCCAGGAGTGACGGACGTAGGAATCCCTCCCACTTCAGTGCAAGGCGATTTTCCGAGAGAGTACGGCTGAAGAAGTCAAAGGGGCTCCCTCAACCATTCTCTCCCGATCCGGCCTGCCATGCAGCTGGTGGGCAAATGCATCCGCCGCCAAGACCCGAACAAACCTTACCCCATGAACCCGGGCACCCCTGCTAAGTCACTAAACGTAATTATTCTCCAATATTCCACCGTCTTCACAGGGGTCAAGAGCCGCTATCCCCGGGCCTATATCCTGTAAATGTACAATTAAAATATTTTCGCATCTTTGATTTTTTAAAGTGATTGCATTTTACCATAGACATCCAAATTGATAAACTTGCCCTATCATGAAATCTGGTTATCCAGTCGTACGTGGATGAAATCGTGTAACTTTGTGAATTATATAGAAATTACGAATTTTTTATTTTATTTTTTTATTTTTTATTAGCGAAATTTTTTTGATACATTGGAATAAGTACATACATAATAACATAAAATATAAAAAAGTAGCAAAAAAAGATCCCGCAAAAGCGAAGCCTGTGCGTGGGTTTTATATTATGTTTATATTAGACAGTGGCAGTTAAAATAGAATTTTAAAATATCTGTACATAGTAAATATAAAGATCAAGATGATTTAACAGAATTTAAGATGATTTAACAGAGTTACAGGATTCTACATTTTACAGGAGTTACTGAGAATTTTCTTAAAATTAAAAGTATATATATATAAACGTATATGTATACCCCCATATAAGTACATACACTTGTTCATATATACATGTATATATATGTATATTACCTCGTTTTAAATATAAATACAGGAAGACATGGAATATTTTAGGAAATTGGAAACAGATAGTACAAATTATAGAAAAAATTGACTCACTTCCAAATTATTTTTTACCCAGCTTTTAACATTTTTTTTATATACGTTCAGATTTTGACTCGTGTTGATGGAATTGGGTAGGGAATTGAACAATTTTGGGGCAATACAGTTAATGTGCCTTTGGGCCAACCTGGTTTTGCAGTGAGGCACTGTGTACATGCACGTGGTATGTCTCTGGCTAGAGCGGTTAGTGTTTTTGGTGAAATTGTTAGGACGAGTAAATATAAATTTAAGACATTGGATACAGTAGATCCGTCTTAGTTCCAGTTTTAAAACGTTTGTCGGCGAAATACCCTAAAAAGATCGCAAATGCTGCCTAGATTGCCTAAGCCTAAATACTTGGATTGCGTGGATTGTATAATCTCTAAATTCCGCGGAACAAACTTTGGGAAGTGCTTTTTGATTTATTGGCATACAGAGCTCCGGGCCAAAAAGGCCCCTTATCTTACAATATATGGTTGTTGAAAAATGGTTTATTTTGTTGTTGAGAAGTGCTGGTCTACACTGTATTACGCCATTTGTAACATGATAACGGATGACCCGTCTCCTCTGGAGTTCATTCAGCTCAAGTTAAAGTCTTTGAAGAGCCGAGCGGTCAAAAGACGCTGATTATGGCTGGCGGTTCGTTAGTGAATGGGTATGAATTCAATTAGGAGGTGAATGCGGGATGTTTTCTAATAATACTGTTGGTCATAAGTCATAACAAGTGTGAATGGCAGGCGCAACGAACGCAATACAGGTATCACTGTTATTTATTTATTTTGAATGTGAATTCCGCCCAACGCCAATGAATAATGAGTCCCAACTGCCCGCAGCAAGAGGGATTTGGCATTTTTTTTTAAATTTATATGAATACTGCACTAGAGTCCCAACGGCTCTCAACCGCCTGGTGCCAGTGAGACTATGGCATCTCCAATTGGAATATGTCTTAAGGTTGAAGGTAGTGGAGAGGAGGAGGATGGGGAAGATTAAGGTGGAGAAGTACTTGGCTATTCAGATCTAAACACAGCTAAAGCCATTTCAAGCAACATTTCAATTTTGAAGGTGGTCTTTACACCAGTGTGATACTGGGAGATCTACCACTCTGGATAATATACAATGTATACTAGTCCCAGCGACAGATTCTACGTGTCGTCATCTTTCTAGTATATTTTTTGTCTTTTGTTTTCAAATGAGACGCTTGTGAAGGAAGAGGACGAAGTGGAAGATGAAAATTTATTTATTGCTTGAAACATTTATAGAGTGTTAACAATTATTACAATAATAGAATTACCGTTGGTATATTACGTAGAAACTCCAATTAGAAATGTTCACAGCATGAGCAATCAATGTTAAGTTGTTACTAGACGGAAATGCTTGTAGTAATAACAGAAATAACGATAATCAAAATGAAATACAAAACACAGTAGTGTCAAATATAATACCCTGCGGAGAAAGAGAAAAAAGAAAGAAAGGGTATGACGATAAAGCAGCTACATAACTGTTCTCCACGAAGTGTCACGGTATGAGTTTGATAATTTGTTTTTTTTTAATATGTGAGATTGTTTGATGATGATGTCGTCCATTCTGTGCTCTCTGTGCTGTAGCTCTCGGTGGAACTAGTTTATATTTTATTTTATTACTGTGTTAACCTAAAAACGCATGTCTGTAAAAACAATAGTACCAAAATTATGCCTCTTTTTACTTTCGACGAATTCTGCATATTGTGGAGATCGCCAAAATGTGATAAATGCGGTGCAGTACCGGACTTGTGTTCAACGAATGCCCGCTCCATTGAAGCCTCACAGAGAGTGATAAAGTCCACAGAGCGATTCCAGAGAACCTAGACTGGTTCGCAGACTTAGATATGACCATAGACATATGAAAAGACTAGACAAGAACATACAGGAGAGGGGAAAATCCAACTCTAGCGGGACGCGAGGGCGGGAAGATGATTGTGACGGAATGTGATTCGTCAATAAATCAATCTGACAGTATAAAGGCACCTCGCATTATAATATCACCATTTAGTTCTTAAAAGTAAAATCTGCTTTTGAATGAATAGACCTTTTTACATGTGAGCGCGAATTACTCGCCACGTTATGAACAAATTTGAGAAGTCCAAATACGGCAAAGTAAAGTTCACGTGTTTTCAGAGTCGAATATTTTATTGCCGTATTTAGTTAAAACACTTTAACAAATGTTTCATAATTTACATACAGTTACGGATCTTTAACATGTTTTTTTTTTCTTATTACTAACCTATTATCTATGTAAACTATGTAATTATTTGTAAAGTGTATGTACAAGAATAGAAATAAATAAATAAATAAATTTACTTACCCCAGTAAACAGCGACTAGCACACTTCTGCCAGACGCTTACATTCTGATTTTAGGGTTGTTACAACCGCTCTGTTCCTATCAATAATAAAATAATATAATATCTCTTTTAATTAAAATGAATTTACGTGAATTATTTCACATGTGATTTATTATAATAATACGTAGCAGTTACATTATTATTTGCTCCTAGTTTTTGTAGATACTCTCAGTATCTACCCAACTGCTTGAAATGGCTTTAGGTGTATTTAGTGCCCAGATCTACATAGCTAGGTACTTCTCACTTTCTCACACCTAAAATAAACTTTATTCCACGTTCAACCCCTTACTAATAACGTGTTTTAAATTTTACACAACTGATAACCAACCATTTATCCTATATTAACGGTTGTTAATTGAGTTGTGTAAAATTCAAAACTCGTTGAGTAATAACGCCCTTAAAGTGGAATAAATTTAAAAATGTTTGGTTCATTATCCTTTATTAATACGACGGAGTTCCAGCAAGAAATAACAGATGAATAAACAGATGTTCCAAATGATACGATTATGTATTTTATCAAAGCGTAAAAGGCGGAGGCACATCCCTGATTCTTTTGCTAACGGCTTTGTGTTTCGCGTCGCCATTGTATCTCGATGTCAAAGTTATGTCCCTAAAACTAATCATATCATAATATGATCTGAATAAGCTTAAAATAAAGTAAAATAATGCTTACCTATGGAATTTAATATGATAATTGGGTTTATTCTCCTTTCCATTTCTATTTTTACACGTTTTCATGGCACATGCTACCATTCATGCCAGGTTATTTCGTAAAATCTAACGATGAGACCTCGATGCTAGGTCGCACAAGAATGATGACGTCACCTTTTCTAGATTCGCGCGAAGCCACACGCGGACCGAGACGGTTCCAAAGTCTGTATGGGGAGGGGGAAATAATACGCTTTTATCACTTAGGGCAGGTCTATGAATACTATGTCTATGGATATGACCCTCCACCGTAAAAAAGATGAAGAAAACATACCTACTCTTAATTAAATTAAAACTAGTTTTTAAAATTTCCACCTTTTTATGCGTTATATCCGGTGTAATAGTATTATTCTTGCTTCTAGTAGATGTGAGATTAAAACAACTGGCTGTGTTTCTGTAGGAATTATCTGATAATTGAACAGTCCCCCCCGCAACGGGCATGGTAATTTTCTTGCGTATCTCCAGTCAAGCAACAACATAACAATTGTTACGCATCGGTTCTCTCGGCGGTTCCTAAACTAGGTGGTGGTTGACCCTCATTTGATTATGTACAGGAATAAAAGTTCCACAACGGACTGCGCTTCAAACCGTTGCCTTACTTTAGTGAACTTTACTTTTCTACGCAGTCTGGTTGTTTCAATGGGCGCTCTTCGGCGGTGATGTCATAGTTTATTCAAAGCATTCTCGAACCCTCCTGAAGAGCTATTCTCTATCTTTTGTGAGGTCGAGATAGATCTCAGTCGAGATCTCCTGTCAGATTTGTGTGATTTTATTTATTTATTTATTTTGAGAAACATTACATATTACATTGTTATAATGAGCTTTGGCTGTCCAACTAGGCAATATACGGCTGTTATTTGCTTTTTCTATGGACCGATGTTAGAATTTCAGCTGTGAGCTGTCACGTATTTTAGTTTAGGTCGTTTTAAACACGAACTCCTGGAAGTATGCATGATTATTTATTCATTCAACAGCCGTAGAAAATCACACAAATCTGACAGGAGATCTCGCCTGAGGTCTATCTCGATCTCACAGAAGATAGTGAATAGCTCTTCTGGTGCCAAAAATATAGTCACGGGGTTTGCCTCCTCGTAGAAATGATACCCAAATTTCATGTTAGGGCAAGTCTTTAGATACTAATTTAAGATTTATCTCAGCATCCTAGGGTGGGATTTGGTCTTTCTCTACTGGCTGCGATCTCTCGCCATTCGCCTCTAGTTCTCAATCCTTCTCGTCCTGATCTATTCCTCTACCACATAGTCCATCTAGAATAGAGCAAGAGGGCCGGTCGCTTGAAATGCTGTATCTTCGTTAGTTTTGCTCCGATTTACTTGAAATTTTGGCACAATACTCTCGACATATTGTACATTTAGAAAAAAAAATAATTTGAAAAATGAGTTTTAAAATCTTACCCCCCCTTAAATAGATACACGCGTAGATTTTAGGTTCATTATTTTTCGTAGAATATTCTAAGACTTCTCTATTTTTTTATAGTTCTCTAGACTTTATGTCCGGATTAAATTTTCCCCACAGGAAAAATTTAACCCTTCCACACACTTTTCCACAAATGATCATCTAGTCAATCCACGCGATGTAATTGCATTGTCTAAGTATAATAAATTCAAAACTATACAAAAACAACACGTCAACCTACCAGAGACCATATGGGAAAATACTTCACCGACTCCAGATATTTTCATATCAGAGGGTTGGGCTCAATAGAACTCCTAACTGAACCGATAAATCCTACTGATCCCTCAATATAAATATTTAAAAAAATTATTTGTATTATTATTAACTTGTATTATACTCAGCCCATTTTTAACGTCCTACCCGTGTTTTTACGTTGAAACCCACAGTTTTGACACCGCTGTTTCTATAGTAGTAATGGCTACATTTGCAGAATCCCACTTCTTCAAGTTTACTGTTTTACGGCAAAGCCAGCATTTGATTTGAATACTGCGGTCAAATACCCTATAATATTAATAATACGTCCATCTCCAGTAAAATATTGGCAGTAACAACAACGCTGGCCGCCAGAGGCGCTAGTGTAGCTTATTGTACATTGTGTAATGCCATAAAATGTGACGGTATAGACATCTTTTTAAAAAGCCCCGTATATTTAAAAAATATATTCTATTTTTATTAGCTATAGCAAAGATTTGCCATTCAAAGAAAGAAATTGTTTCTCCAACCAGACCAACCAGATAATAGCGTTGAACCTCGTAGTTGTTGAATCCAACTCGGCCCTTGCTCGTTCTTAAAAACTTACATTTACGTTTTCTTCAAAGAACTAGATATTAAAAAAAATGTGATTGTGATCGATGGTGCGCCAAGTGCGGTGGGAAGGACTGGACTTGAGGGCCTGAAGGCAGCCAAATTTGCCGATCGCTGTTATAGGGTATTTGCTGCTGTGGATTCGATAGATAGAACAGACAGAATTTCAGAGTACTGTACAAACCCATCAATAATAAATACTCTTATCGTTCTACCCAGGTTTACTCTTGTATTCATGTACTCCGGATCAAAATTGTGATAGACGCTTTGGTATGGTAAAGCAATTATTTAATTGAAAATTTCAAATACCCGTAGGTGGGTGTAGGTAAATAATTCGACCGGTCAGTGACTGTGTTGGCTTTGCGTCTGGATCCCTCACAGGTTTCGTGAGTTTGATTCCTCGGCTGGCTAAGTCCTCCATCACGACACAACCAACATTTTCCGATAACTATTTGTTGCTAGGCAAACACAAACACATTAAGCTTTCAACTATCTACTTGCAACGTATTTTAAGATATTTTGGTCACGTTGCTCTCCAAACTGAGGATACCATGGTGAAACTCATAGTCCCTGGCAAAGTGTTTGACCAACCAATGAACCAATCATACCTTTAAGTTTGTTCTATGATCTTTGTGATTATGTATACTGATTTGTAAGACAACTGTACATCAAATGTCTACCTAATTACTACAAAGCTTTACCTGATCTTCAACATCAATTCGAAAGAAAACTGATGTCGTTCATTTACACAAGACCTTTCGACTACTAGGCCCTACACAGTTCAATGAAATTATTACTTATCTGCGTAAGAGCCATTAACCAACGGCCGAGAATTTAAATTTCGTCGAACGATAATCTTACTATCGTACCCTTGCAGATGTACAGGGCGGTTCCGATGAGAAAGATTAATTATTCTCCATACCAACATTTTAACATAATAACTCAATATCAATTTTATTTCATTCGAAATTCGCTTTGATAAGTATTTACATTCAAAAATGCTCGAACTCGTGATGATAAAACAATTGAAATTATGTACTTTTTGTAATTATTTTTGATCATAAGTATTTATAATTTTTCGATAATGCCTAAGCAAAATAAGAATGTCATTTTTTTAAATATATTTGTTTGTAAGACCGTAACTGAAGTATTTTCGTCACAAAACAAGGGCGCGGATCTTTTTATGGTTTTATTTGAACTAAAATTAAAATTCTGAAAAGTAGCTTTCCCAAATAACGTATTGATTTATTTTACTGCATGATTATATGATTTGAAATGTATGTTGTATAATACAAAATTTTGTTTGAAAATTTAACAAATCTGCCAACGACCTATGGTAAACCTTATTGTACTCAAAATAAACATATTTTCTCAAAATTTAAAACAATGTTTTACTAGATAAAATAACAATAGTCTTTCGAAATCAATTTATAATTTTTTGTGGAAGAGTCAATACGTCTAAAATTTTATTAAAAAATGACATATTTCCGGTATTGTCTTGTTATTCCCTCTTAAGAAAGTCTATTATTAAAATTTTAATTAAAGGTATTTCTTCGTATGCTTGCAAATATTGTAGTCGGAATCAAAACCTGTTCATCTCGTGTCTCTTATTTCTAAGGTATGATAAAACCACATAGGATAATAATTATTCAAGTCTAGTGAATTATTAAAGCACTTTATGTAAATTATAAATCACTGAAACATTTGCCAAAGTACGAACCACTGGATGGATGGATTACATCCTGCCTTGTGGTCCAAGTTTACAGAGTTCAGGACCCTAACCTAAAAGGTGGGATTAGTTGTTACTACGTAGCAACTTAAGGGGGACGCCCGTGCGACCCTTTTCATACAGATCTTAATTATGGATTTAGGGCAGAAATACCCAACCGAACTGAAATATTAATATTGAAATCGAAAAGTATTTCAAATATCTAGTACAGATTTGTGCTTCTTTATTTATTTGTGTTTTAAATTATAAAGTATAGTTCATTAAAGAATTCAATTTTTCATGATTTTAGTGGCATATTTGTGAATTAATTGCAATTATTTAAAAAAAAGATTCGTTCATTTTCTTTACAAATATGAAAAAAAAAAATTAAAAACAATATTTTGATGAACAACACAAAATTTTAATTTCAAATAACCGATTTCAAGAACATAATTTTGTCGTATATAAATTACAATAAATTACTACCCAAAAATCGCCTTTTTAAATTTTTTCATTATATTAACACAATAGATAAGGCAAGATATTTTTCATTAATTATATATTTTTTAAATCTATAGTGCCTTCATGGTCAAGCAAAATAGAAATTGAATTTCAATTTGGGAGGCGGGTATGGGTACCGCCGCCCGGGGTCCATTCATTGAATAATCAACACCTCTGCCATAGGTCACCCCAAGTGATTCTCTACGTTTGGTGACTTAACAGGGATGCCCGGACTAATGGGGTGAGGTTTATTTAGGTTTTGACGGCGGATGTGTTTGCCCACCTACTGCATGGCAGGCCAGAACGGAAGAGACTTTGGAACTCTCCAGCCGGACTCTCTCGACTCATCGCCGCCTTGCACTGCAGTGAAAGTGATGGATTCATACTTCCGTCACTCTTGGACACATTAACCCCCAGATGTCTTTCCACCCCTCATACCGTTTTCGTTTCCAGATATTCCTCCTTCCTTCCTTTGCCTAAAAGACCCTCATACAGCATCTCAACCTACATGTAGCTCTATCCTACCGATTTTCTTTTGGGTATGCTCGGAATCAACCATGTACGCGTCAGAAAGTCAGAAGGGATGTACACATTGCTACGCATTTCTTCAGATTGATCCGCGGTTTTTTTTTTAAACTCAGCTATCATGGAGAGCATTCATTTCTATTTCCCCGATGGGTATCTTCGCCACCGACAGCATAGACTGATCTATCTTCCAGCCTGCAGGACTAACTTGCCAATGGTCATGCCGGTTGGAAGAGCAATTTTATTGTTAAACAGAATTAATTCGGATATCGACATATTTAGCGTTAGTGAAGCTGGCTTTAGTTCGTATAGTTCCTGTATAGTTCGTATAGTTCCTGTATAGTTCGTATGCCTAAGTATTAATTGTAACACCCTTACAAATGTATTTTTTGAAAACGCTAAAATGTAACATTTTGTAATGTTTTTGAAATAATAAATTGAATTGAATTGAACCTCCAAAGATGACGTAGGTCCTGAGGGATATTTTTTTTTCTCTCAGGGCCTTTTGTGTAGGCCTCTAATGTAAAAAAAGAACCTTCTTTTTTCAGCGTTTCAGGAATTTCAAAGGGAAAACGATATTATCATAATATCCAAGAATCGAAGAAATCTCGAACTAAACCGAGAAGTAAATAAATACCTTCTGCTTTGGAACGCTTCCAATTCCCTACAACAGTTCAGTTTTTATTGTTTATTCAATTCCACTCAATAATAGATTATCTCTTTTGAAACCAAATCCAAGATAAACGATCAGATTATAATTAATGAATAAAAAATATCTAGCGCGGTAGGTATCTACTGAAAAACATGGCTGAATAATCAATTAGTTCATGATTAATTAACACTCCCTTGACATTAAAATTATAATGTGAACGAAACTGGTTAGAAACTAAAGGAAGCAATTACGAGGTGATGAATTTCCATAGATTAGTATGTTGTAAAATAATTTATTAATATTTGAGTGTATCAGTTTGCAAATGACTATGCATTTAAAATATGACTTTTAAAAACAAGCTTTTTTTTAAAAAATTTTGTTTTGTTTTAAAACTTATTTTTTAAATTTTTGAAGTAAAACTTCTTTACGCACGCTTGACTTGAGGAGTAAGATGGTGAATGCGTGACGAGAGCGTTACGAAAAGTGTGGTCGGACGAGGCGAGCGATGCACGCTTGACTTGGGGAGTAAGCTGGTGAATGCGTGACGAGAGCGTTACGAAAAGTGTGATCGGGCGAGGCGAACGAAGCATAAAGATGTTTTACTTCAGTCGTGTGGTCTAAAGCACACTCGTTTTTTTTTTAAACCAACATGTCATCTTTGGTGATGCTGTGTTGAAAGTCTTTTTAAGAAAAGAGAAGAGTGGAAGTTTTGGGAAGGAAAAAGGTATGAGGGGTGTGTAGGAATTTAGGTTTCAGTATGTCCAAGAATGACGGACCTATGAATCCATTCTTCCCGCTCCGGTGCAAGGCGATTGGTGGAGAGAGTCCAGCTGGAAGGGTTCCCACAACCGGGCTCGGCTCTCCTGATCCGGCCCGCCATGCAATTTCTGGGCAAGCGCACCGACACCGTATTTTAATTGTGTGCGAATTTCAGGTAAAAAAACTGTGATTAGGTTTTTCTTTTGTTAGGTTTTTCGGACTAATCATTAAATTTTAATACTAAAATTCTTCAAAAATGAGGTTTGTGGGATAATCCCTTATATTTTATTAAATAATGCGTCGCACAATTTCAACAGGGAGTCGATACGTGGGTACTGGAGATGGGATGGCTGGTATAGAGATATTGAAAGGAGGTTAAATGTAGGTAACTTCATTAATGGAGGACTAAACGCGGTTGGCGCTAACAAAAAAACTCTTCAAAGAAGCCAAGCTAGCAGTTCACAATGAAGTGCTGGTACCCACCCTGATGTATGGAAGTGAGGAATGGGACTGACGTAGGAAGGATGAAAGTAGGTAGAACGCTGTAGCAATGTGATCCCTGAGGCGTATATGTGATAAAACCAAGACAATGTAAGGCTGATTTAAGCGTTATGAGTAAGGTTAAGAAAGGGAGCTCAGATGGTTTGGGCATGAAGAGCAAATGAACGAAGAAATAAGATAAATTAGGAGAATATATGACGTAAATGTGAATGGTAGAAGAAGTCGGAGACGTCAGACGAAAACACGGCACGATCAAGTGAATCATTTATTTTAATCAGGCCATATCAAGAGTCAGAATAATAGAAGAGTATAATGCGAGAAGTGTGCGCCAAGACCTAGTTGTTCGTCGGTATGTCGTCTGCCTACCCCTGCCGGTGATGGTTAGTTAGTGAGTAGGTATATTTTGTATGCAACTACTCAACCGATTGCAGCGTTCTTTCCACCCCGCCTCCGGCAACTCGACGCTTCTATCCTTAGGGTCTTTGGGTACGTTCCTCTACTTCCCACTCACTATCATCAAGGCACAACCGAGAAATCGGCTGAAGGACGCGGACGTTGAGATTCATTCACGGCAGACCACATTATTCTCGCTGGTACTGCCAGATGACGAGAGAAGTATCCCACCCTACATTGGCGTTCTTCATATCACCATACTTGTTTCATTATCTTGCAGAAGCTTGCAGCATACGCAAAATGCCATTACCCTGCGAGCAGCCGCCTGTTATGTTTATCTGTTTTCTTTTTTACTTATTTTATTCTGACTTGCTTTATATTATTAGCATTTTGTATATTTTGTAAGCACTTGCATACTGCTTCCTAACACCGCATGCAGGGACACTGGAGGTCTAGATTCGTAATTAAAAAAAAAAATGAGTTCCTGCGAGAGCCTTGAAGGAGTAATCATCTGTTACTTATACCAGGGCGGATAAATGGTGGATAACCTCCAATGATTACAGTGTATTTGAGATTGGATCCGTTTATTATTCCTCTGGTGTTGCCCGTTACCCTCACCTAATTATTCACACTTGTCGGCCTGCTCTGAGAGTATTTTATTCTTCGCTCCATGGATATTAGTTATTCTTCGAACAACATGAAATTATTAATAAGTACAATATAATATTTCTGTCATATCTTCTGACAGGAAGACATTACAAATAGTGCCTTGTGTTCTCGCCCAGCAACCGACTTCCTGTCCAGGTGTGTTCAACTTATATTACAAATAGAAACGAAAGGTGGTCGTTATTATTTCTGTGGCTTGCTTGTCGGCTAGAACCCCACAATAATACTTGATAAACCTGCTTGATTCTGTAAAAAGGAGGGCGGTCCGTCTGATTGACAATCCGTTGTTAGCCCCACAGGCCTCGGGCATGGTCAAAATAGTTCCGCTTTGCAATAAAATCCAAATAAATGGAATATTTCATAAAATGTCCGGAAACTAAAAAAAAATTCTGAAAAGTGAGAAAATTTTTATTACGAAATAAACATATAATTTTTCTTCAAACACAGCAAACTTATTTTGTGGCACCATTCATCATCATCATCATCACCTTCTTCCCCTTATCCTGTTTGGGTCGGGGACCCATTGTATCGACAAGGCTCCTCCATACGTCCCTGTCTTGAGCTGACTGTTTGGCCTCCGTCCATGGCAGTCCCATCCTCTCCTCACACAGTTTCTGGAGTTGCCTCGCCCAGCTGTGTCTGGGGCGGTCCGCTGGACGTCTACTCTCTGGAATCGCACATAGTATCTTCCTCGGAATTCGGTCATCAGGCATTCTTAGTACATGCCCAAGCCACCTCAGTTGCGATTTTTCTATGAAGAGTAGTAGTGGTTCAAAGTTTAGATCTTCTCGTTTCGTCGAGTATCCATTTTATCATTTATTATTTTCATCGAGGCACCATTTAATTCAAAATCAATAAAATACTTAGTTTTTAACACTTTTATTATATATAAAACCAACATGTTTCGTGAGCTATGCTCACTTCTTCGGGGTTTACTTAAAACTAATTATAAATAATAGATAAAGGCAATGGTCATTGACATAGACAACATAATTATAAATACTAGACGTAAAGGTGAGAACGAGTAGAGGGAAGAGGGGCAATAGGGAACAATTTACAAAGGAAACAGGTTTAATATTGGGTCATTTAAAAACAATATTTGGTTATTAATAATTTTAAATTCGCATTCATGCTCTTTCTGATCTCTAATATTTCTAATTTATCCAACTGAATGCCATTAAAATAACAATTTGTAACATTTTAATTTTGGTTTTAGGTGTACATTTTAATTATTTTGCGGTTAATTTGAAAAATGGTGGGAAGGAATCTGGAGATCAATGTGATAAGGAGTGACGAAAGTATGAATTCATCTCTCCCAACTGCGGTGCAAGGTGATGGGTCGAAAGGGTCTGGCTGAAGAGGTCAAAATGTCTTCCTCAGCCAGCCCGTTCCGCTGTATGTGAGTAAAAGCATCAGCCGCCAAGACCTAGACAACCCTTACCCCTGCTAAGTCACATAATAAGTAGCGATCCACTTGCCGAAAAATCCAAGACCAAATTTCAATGAATTTTTCTTTTCCTAAATCGAATAACAAGTTTGGAACATGCTATATGCAATCAATGCCTCTGTGCGACTATCTACTGTGTTCGACTCTGGTTTAAGGGGGTATTCTAGTCTAGAAGCATGAATTGTAGGTATTTTTTCAGGTGCAATAAAAAAAACATAATATTGTTACAAGCCATTATTATACCAAATATTGATAAAACATTAAAAAATACATTAAAAAAAATCAAAATTCAAAAAGTTACAGGGTGTTGAAGTAGGGGGTCTAAAAAAATGGTGCGCCCTGGTTGACACGATTGCGACCCTCCTAATAATCTAAAAAAAAAATTAAAAACAAATTAATTCTTCATCCAAGCAAATGCGTCTATGGCCCGAACTAAAAGAAAGTAAAAAAATATATTTTTCGCAAAATGGCGGCTATCTGAAATAAAAAATACATTTTTTTACCAGTTTTTTTGACTTAACAAATTTTTTAAAAATAGTAAAAATTGAAATTTTGTTATAGTTATAGTTCCCGCCATAGAATAATGTATAGAGAAGGCTCACACCAAATTTCAAGCAAATTGGTTCCTTAGAACTTGAGATATCTTGTCAACCGTCTCGAAAAAAGTGATTTTGAGAAAAATGCGTTTAAAATTTTGTTCTATTCAGATTCTGGTTAGATTCCGTCTAAACCGCGACATGAAAATGGTTATAATTTTTAAAATAATGCGAATTTCGAAAAACCCTTCTAAGTAGGTATTTTTTAATATATATACTTTGAGAATATGAAGAAAATAAAATAGTTTTTTTTCTTGACTAGAATACTGCCTTAAATGCCTATAATGTAGTAATTTAACTTGCTTGTTAGCTTACTAAGAAGTTCATTGTAAATTTATAAAACCGGAATATCAGTCATTAGGATTCACGCTTTTCTTGATTAGTTAATGCTATTACTAATACCATTATATTATACTAATTCTAAATGACAGCATCTTAAAAAATCTGGTAACGGTTTTTTACGAAATTTTTAATGGAGTTTTTTTTATGGAAATTGATATCTCAACTCTAAATAAAAATAATTACATAATTAGTATATCTTAACTCTCTTCCAGGAAATAAGCCTTTTCTAATTGAAGTGCTACGATTTATTGACTATTAGTACAGGTTTCTTATCGGAATCACAGATTGGAACACTATGACTTTAGACTTACTTACATTCATCATTAACTCATTCTTCATACATACTTCTTTCGTCCTGGTCACGAGAGACTGTAGATTTTTCATATTGTTAGAAATCAGCACTGCATCATCAGCATACAACAGGCAATATACTTTCAGATTACTCAATTTTGCGCCCAATACAACCTCTTTCAATTCTTGCATACAATTATTCATCATAAATTGAATAACCACGGTGACATTACGTAGCTTACGTGATGTCACAAACCACCCCGTAAAACCTCACCAAAACACATACAACGCTTCCCTCATACAGAGATGCAATTGCCTGTATGAGATTTGTATTCACTCCATATTTGGACACACCTTCCATAGCCTTTTCCTGTAGACTTGGTTGTATGCTTTTTGTAGATCTATTAAGAATAAGAGTTTCTGGTTTTTTACTAACTTTTAACTAACTACCTAACCTCCTATCGTATTTATTCGCTAACTAACTAAATAACCATAGGCAGAGGATGGACCGCTATACATCTCTGTCATGGCGCACACTCATTGCTTCATTCAAAACCATAAATCGTCTTATATATAATCTCCTTTAATCTGACTCTTGACTTATAATTGACTTATAATCTCCTTTAATCCGACTCAAGTCGGGCAATGTCTTCCTCGGGAGCGCCGACTTCTTCTACCATTCACTTTCGCGTCAATTCTCCCTACTCCTTAATTATTTCCTATAGGTTGCAAGATAACCAGCGCTGTATAAGAATTTATACTATTTTCTGATTTTCTGGACTCTCTGAAGATATATCAAATATTTTCAAATTCGAAATTCTTTCTTCAACATTCTTTCTCCAGATTCGTCCAATGAAATATTAAAATGCTTATTTGACTATAATACTAGGCATGAAATAACAGATTTTTCGTTTTTATTTTACATTCCCTCCACACACCGCGTCTTTTTTTGTGGATGCGTTGTGGAGGATCTTTTTTGATTAAAGTAATGAGTTAACATGGCTCTTGAAGGGACCTGGACTATGAGAGGACACACAGAGGCTGGCAAATCGTTTCACATCCAAGCTCTAGAACTCAAGGACTTGTCGTAAAAACTACCTGTTCCACATATCAAATGTCAACTGTGTACAAACCGTATACAAATTATTAATGATTATTATTAAATAAAGTTAAGAATTTCTATAACCAACTAGAAATGTAAAAACCGGACCGTTAAGAAGATTATGAAACATTTCGATTAGAAAAGTTTAGTTATTTTGGAATGTTTTCAACCCCCTAACCTAACAAACAGATAATCAGTTTCATTAGCCTATCCGAGGATTCGAAAAGTCTCATATAAATTGACTACATAAATTTTCTTTGAAATCCGTTTAGATCACACTTTTATGAATCATCCTGCTCACTGGCTGGCTTAGTCTCCTGGAATAGAGTTGATCAAAGATGATTTTGTATTTTCGTTTTGTTAATTTCTTGAAAGTGGCAAATCCGGCGTTGCGGTTAGAGGCAAAGAAAAATGCAAATTAAAAAATTCTGTAAAATATTATTAATACTCTTCAAAGTTATGTGGTGAGGATTATTTAAATTTTTTGATACGTTGTTATAATAATAATAATAATTGGACAATTTGTAGAGCGCCGTTTTTGTGAAAAATCACCTCAAGGGCGCTTTACAATTTTTTTATTTTTTTATTTTTTTTTTAATATTCTTAGAATCTATCTAATTTTATTATTTACAAAAAGATACAGAGCCATACTTACCTGGTTTATAACATTATTTATTTATTTATTTATTTATTAGTGATAATATATTACATAACATTTATAATATATTACTCCCAATGAGTTTAATAAAACACATTTCGGGAAGGTGTTCATATCTTTAGGTGTTTATGTTGAATTCATTTGAAATAACTGATTGATGATAATTTTTACTAAGTTCTGTGAACAGTAGACCTCACGTATAAAAAAGTGTGTTTCAAGTATCTTTAATGAAAATAAAATAATCTATAATAATATCTTTAATAAAAAAATTGGTTGTCTGTAAAGTCGGTTTATGGACGATAATTTTACGTGATAATGTCCTATAATAACGATGGAGCGGAAGAGAGATAGATTTGGCCTAAGCCGAACGCTTTGGCCAAACGCTTGTTCCGCGCTCTCGCTTGCACGCTCGGCTCAGGCGGAACGTGACAATGAGTCATGCTTTTTCGTGAGTGCAGCCGGCGTTCATCGATTTATAAGACGTTATCACTTCAAAATCAACATTTCCTACCAAGATCTTAAAAGGAATGTACGCGTGGCCCATTTCGGCCAGTTTCAACCAAATCTTAAATTTGGATTTGAGATCAAATTACCGAACCGAACTGAAAAATTATTTTTGTAATCAAAAGGTTTATCAAATACCTAGTACAGATGTGAGCTACTTTATTTATTTTTGCTTTAAATTATAAGACATAGGCATGAAAGTTTGTAGTGTTTCATGATTTTAGAGGCAACTTGGGCAATTATTTTTGAGTAAATGAAAAACAATAAAAAATAATTTTGCTATATTTATCATAGAAATATAATGAATTATAAAATAAAAAATAAAAATTAAGAAAAAAAATACATTTTGATTGGTGTAAATTTAAAATACAAATTACCTATTTACGGCGGAACAAAAATTTGTCGTTTATACATTAAAATTACTACGCAAAAAATGCATTCTTTAAGATATATGGCAGGCGTGTTGGTGATACAAGAAATGGTTCCCGTGGCGGCTATGCTTATACCCGCCTCCCAAATTTAAATAAGTTTTCCACATTACATTTCTTCAGTTTCATTTGGTCGATGAAAATGATACTTTATAATATATAAACAGACTATGATAGCCTAAGAAATTGAACAGTTCGCTGACAAATGAAGTGCATAGAGTTGTCACTCATCGTTGCCCGCGTTGACAGTCGGCAGGCCTTGTCGTATTTAGAATTAACAATTTAAATTGTAGGTTGTCCAGCTCTAGTCGGCGAAGCGTGAACAATAGCCTGCGGATAACGTGGGGAAGCAGGAGACAATGCTATTTAAGCCTAAGTTTACCGGGGAATATCTCAGAAATGCATTTTAATGCGTTTGCATTGCATGTGAATTGTGGTAATCTTATCTTTGCCTAGGTAGGTACCCACAAACAATCGTGCAGTCTTTACTCTTTACGGAGGATTTGAAAGATAAGACCTGTACACTCGACACTATTTATATACATATAATATCTTTATACATAAAAATCTCGCGTCACTAAAAACTATAAAAGGAAAATTATTTTCCTCATGGCCTCCTGTGTGGAGTTAATATTAAAAAAAATAAATAAAAGCCTGACTCTCTTGTCTCATCGCCTTTTACCTCAGTGGGTACGCACGTCACTCCTTAATACATCGACCCCAGATTCCTACCCACCATTTGCCTTCTCTGAGCTTCCCTTCCTGTGAAGGCTACGACGCACCGCACAAAGAGGAGACTGATTGGCTACGAAGCACCGCACAAACATGAGATCAATTGTACTATCTCATTCTTCAAGCAGGCTAAATCCTATAGATGTACGTGTTTGCATCTTTTAAGTGTCGCTATTTTTCGTTTCATCGAGTTTCAAATGTATACAACTCCTGCTAGTATGTCAATGAGATTTAGACCTGTATCACAAAAAGATGTTAAAAAAATAATTAATGATATGGATGTTAAAAAATCAGAAGGCAATGATCAAATAAGAATTAAAGACCTGAAGTTAATTGCTGATAATATAATCCCAATATTGACTAAATTAATTAACCTCTGTGTAAGTAAAAGTATTATGCCTGACGAACTTAAAACATCCATTATCAGACCTATATATAAATCAGGAAACCACAAAGATTTCACAAACTATCGACCAATAGCGATTCTCTCATGTATTGATAAAATTATTGAAAGAGCTATCTTTAACCAAATACAACTTTTTATAGAAAAAAATAAAATCATAAATCCCATACAATACGGATTTCAAAAAGAAAAAAGTACTACCCAATTACTATCTAAATTCACTGACCATATAAATTGTCATTTAAATGAAAAATATTACGTTGGTATAATTTTTATAGACTTTAAAAAGGCCTTTGACACATTGGACCACGAAACATTATTAAAGGCAATGGAGGAATGTGGTATTAGAGGTCCTTTAAAAAAATTTATTAAAAATTATCTATTAAATAGAAAAATTAAAGTTAAAATTGACGGAATTTTTAGTGATGAAATGTTAACAAATACCGGAGTAGCAACAGGGTCGATATCGGGGCCTACATGTTATATAATGCAAGTAAACAGTCTACCAAACGTAATAAAACGTTGTAAATGCTACATGTTTGCAGACGATACTTGCATTATATGTGCTGACAAAGATCCACTAAAAATTGAGGAAATTTTACAAACAGACCTAAATAACATAATTAAATGGTCCCACGACAATGGCATTATTATTAACGCAAAAAAACCAAATATATGCTTATACACTCACCATATGCAAATTGTCAGGAAAGGGAATTACATATAAAAAGTCATTCATATGATTGTTTGCACACAAAAAACCAATTCCAGCAGTGTAATTGCCCGAATTGCCCTTGGTCTTACAATAGATGTCAACTTTAACTGGTCAAATCATATTGAAAATGTATGTAATAGATTAAGATCCATATTAGGAAAATTTTAACACCTAAAAAATTTTGTTAATAAAAATATATTATACTGTATATACAACGCATTAACAGAATCAATTATAGGATACGGAATAAATAGTTACGGATTAACGTACAAAACATACTTAAATAAAATAGAACAATTACAAATCCGTTTCCTAAAATTGATATCAGGCAAAAAAAATGTCAGTTATGTGAAGGTGATTATAAAAAAATGTTCTCCTTGTGTAATGTCCTCTCTATACACAGTAAGGTAAATTACCAATTAACGCTAGATGAATTCTGGAATACAGAATTCAAAAAACCTGTAAACCACAACTACCCTACTAGGCATAGAGAAGCACAAATGTTTATTGTCAATAAATCTCAAAATGTATACGGAGATAGAACAAAAAGTCATAAAATTCCGGAAATATTTAACGCATTACCTGAAAATATCAAAAATGAGACATCTTATTCAAAAATCAAAACAAAAGTTAAATCTTTCTACCTCCGAAGAACATGAAATCAAATAAAATAGTTCCTATCTATTTATTTTCTCACCGTATGTTTGTACTGTGTAAAATATTTTTACTACAACGCAATTCATAAACATTAAAACATTATAATAATTAGTTTGTCGTAATAATTAGTATTTTAATATTAAGATTATATTTAGTATATACTATGTAAAACTGAAAAGTATACTGTATTAAATAATTAGAAAAAAATGAGAGATTTCTTACAATCAAACTGATTGATCAGTTTCGTAAGATTTGTAAAATAAAATATTGTAAAATTAAAACTGAATAAACATATTTAAAAAAAAAAAAAAAAATCACAACGGCGCTAAAAAAGTTTTCACTTCAAATATATAATTACGAGCTGGGTTACTCGGCTTCGCTCAGGACAACATTCAAAGGTGTTATGGAATATTCCACAATGATGATTCCGATTCCCTATTCCCGAACGTTCCACGACATACTCCTCCACTCCTTCCAGAACTTTTTAGAGTTCTTATGGAACCTTCTAAAAATTTCCGGAAGGCTGTTGTAGAAATTTCAAGAGGGTGAAACTTCCAGCCCTTATATCTTCAAAAGCACGCCTTTTAGGTAAAAACGGGAACCGTCATCCTGAAGGTGTGGTAGAGATCTACCACACCATATAACTCCCTTGATCGTACCGAGATTCGTTTCTGAGTTTTCGCGAGTTGCTCGTTTTTTTGGACTTTCTTTTATAATATACTAGCTTTTCCCCGCGGCTTCGCTCGCATGGTATTACGGGAAATTACTGTAGCGCTTGCACTTATCAATTATCTCCCCCCCCACCCCACCCCCATCCCCTCCCGCATTCCATATATTCATTCCCTTACATTCAGTTTTCAAACAACTCGCCTACCACCTAAATTTCATAATGCTATAGCTCAAAGAAAAAAAGAATTACTTATCCAATTTTGTTCATTCGTTCGGAATTTATGCGCTTACAAACATTTCGGATATTTATTTTTATTTAAATATTTGGAAGTTCGTTAATATAATAAAAAAATACTCTATTTATCATTCAGTTAATCGTTACGAATTATATTTTTAATATAGGAACTCTCATCTGACATTTATTCCAAGCTTGTCCAAAAAAAAAACGAATTCTAATATTTGAATTTTCTGCTGTAGTAGCCGACCAGTAGACTGAGTACCTACCAGCATAGAGCCCAAAAATATATCAACATTGTTTCCATGGAAAAGATTTTTTTCTAACGTTAGCAAAAACTCGCTTTTGTTAGCGACAGAAAACGTATAACAAATGTAATATATTAATATTTATAATTTCATAACGCCAGAGCTTACCATAATATACAACCTGTAGTCTGCGCATATAATTTAGCTTTATATTGGTGATAGAATTATTAAAGTCTTTATATTGTGTTATGCGTGAAAAGGTCATAAACAAACTCGAGCAGTTTCGCATTTATAATATTAGTATGGATATTGATTCACAAGATCCACATTACAACATGTATTCCACCAACCAACAACTAAAACGACGTTTGGACAAAGAAATATGCAATACTTCTCAATAAAATTATTTAATATACTCCCACTCTCCCACTTGTAAAAAAACCGTCAAAAAAATAAACTTCTTCAAAAGAAGAATTAAGATTTGGATTATGGACATGGGAAGGAAGAACATAGATACAATTTTGCAACCAAATAAAGATTAATGCTTGTATTGTGCTTTCTTTTAGATATAACTTTACAATTTTCCTCTTGTAATATTTTAAAATAGGTTACACTTATAGGTAACACTTATAATTCAAACACAATAACATGTACAGTGTGACCTTAGAACGGGGTACCCCAGTAAGGACACATTCTTTACTAAAACAATGTAAAAAAAAAAAAAATAAGAGTTTTTGCTTGATTAGTACGACTCGCCCACCAATTCGACAAAGATAACAGGAGCGCATAATCGCGCAGAGGTGAATGAGAAAACGCGGACAATACAAAATGTTCACGGAACAAAACCGGCATATTGTTACACTAGATTTGGTAGAAGTAAGCCTTGACAATGAACGGTTGTCCGCGAATAAAAATAATTTACTTTGTTGCAAAATAAATACACTTTTCACAATAATCGAGCCAAATCGAAGGTCGCCTAAGAAGAATGCTGGAGTAACAGGAGCGCATAATAGCGTAAAGATGAATAGCAAATAAAAGCTTCACGTGACGTCACTTAATTGTCAATCCCCCCTGGCCGATAACGTACCGGATGGTATCTATGACGTCATATTTCACATTTAGTTCGCCCATGACTTTTTTTTGACATTTTGTTATTATTGTTATTTTTCGCAAACTTAGAGTAGCATCAATTTGAAATTTAGTTACCGGACAACTCGGAACGAAACCAACTCAGAACCATCTCAGATAAGTCATTTAGAGTGATAAAAAATATATTAAAAACATTGGTTGAATAGGTTTTGTTAGTTTAGGGTTATCGGCTAATTTAAATTTTTTTTTTTCATAGCTTTTAATGACTTTTCAAGGAGTTGTTGAGTTGACTTCATTCTCAGTTGGCATGGAACCTTGAAATTTGGTGTAGAGTTAGTAATAATAATGATATTTGGATGATTTGTATAGCGTCGTTTTTTGTGAAAAATCACCCCAAGAGCGCTGTACAAAACTTATAATATATTTCTGCAATCTTACTTCTAACCACTTGAGCGCGTTTTGCCACAATATGGCACTATTTAAATTACCTCGAGTTGCTTTGCTGCCAATTTTGGCAAATTTTCCCTTATTTGTAAGTAATTAAGTAGAAGTTTACGATTTTATACTATTTTATTTATAAATCCTACGAATATGTAACTAACAACAATAACAATATATATAAGTTTACGATTTTATACTATTTTATTTATAAATCCTACGAATATGTAACTAACAACAATAACAATATATATAAGTTTACGATTTTATACTATTTTATTTATAAATCCTACGAATATGTAACTAACAACAATAACAATATATATAAGTTTACGATTTTATACTATTTTATTTATAAATCCTACGAATATGTAACAAAATAATTTAAGGGTTTGTTTGAGCCTAAAAAGGAAGTTTTTTTTACATACGTTGGTACTTCTATGTAGGTATTCAATTCTACACTAGAAATCATTCTTCGTCTACACGCTCTTTGCATTCTTCCCGTCTGCATGACTTTCAAAAAGAACTGGATAATATAATTCTTGGCACAGAATTGCGGCGCAGGCGAATTTATTGATTTCCTCTCTGACTTTGCAGTACAGCGGGGTAAGTGTTCACTACTTGGCGCCCGGCGTAAGTAGGGCTCATTAAATGCTGCGTAGGTGACCGTGGTGTAATATTGCGACCATAGCTTACCCTTGTATACGTTAACCTTGTTCTGAAAAGGGTGTTATTAATTTAATTTTATTATTAAATCAAAACAAAAATTTCCTCTGAAATCAGAATTTCAAATAGGTACGTAAATACTCACCTACTTGAATATAAACCGTATATGTTTTGTTACATAAAAAAAAATCAAATAAGGAATTGTATAATTTGTCCAAAGAAACGCCTCTCTCTCATTGACAATTTATTTTCAAACTTTCTTCGGTAGGCACCATAATATTGAGAGAATGCTAATAAACTAGTCGTTAAAACGACCCGTTCTCATGTCAACCGAGTGCAAATGTTGGGTGCGTTTTTCCCGATTATGCACCGGTGCCGAAGGGATCAATGAGGCTAGTTCCTCGGAGCATCTTCCATTGAAATAGTGGAACAAGGACGTCTGTGATATAAAGATTGCAATCCGTTTATTTTACATTGGTTCCACGCAGAAGGCCTTGGAAAAAATCCTCAGGGCCTATTTCATCTTTGGGTATGCTGTGTGGAGGGTTTTTTAGGGAAAGGAAGGAGAGAGAGTTCTGGGAAGTAATGGGGGATGAGTAGGAATACGGGGATTAATGTGTCCAGAAGGGACGTACGTATTAATCCATCCTTCCCAAGCCGATGGGTCGAGAGAGTCCGGCTGGATAGGTCAAAGTCTCAACCAGTCTCTCCCGATCTGGCCTGCCATGCATCCGCCGCTGAGACCCGGACAAACCTCACCCCGTGAACCCGGCACCACAGCTAAGTCACCAAACGCAGCGAACCACTTGGGGTGATCGATGATCTTGGGGCATGGGTGTTGGTTATCCAATAAATGGCCGCCGAGGCGGTGGTACCCATACTTTCTTCCCAAATAGAGATAGAGAAATCTGTCAAACTTACAAACGTTTCTGCACTGAGTGGAGAGCTTTTTCAAGTTTATTTTATTTTTATTTTTAACTTTATGAGAAAATCCTATAAATTGTAACATTTAATTAAAAAATGAAGACAATAGTAGCGAAACTCAATCGAAAATCTGGAAAAAGAAAAATATATTGGCAAATAGGCAACTCGAACCCTGGACCTTTCGCTTTCCGGGCAAATGCGCTGACCACTGCGCCAAGGTGTCGATATTCCAATGTCGGTGCCAATATCTTTTTCCGATTTTTCGGTTTCCAGATTTTTGATTGAGTTTCGCTTTTTCAAGTGTTTATGATGACGTCCAACATCTGAGAAGAGTGGAAGTTGGAAAGAATTCCTGTAAAATGGGTTGTGTCTCAGATTACGAGTTTGTGCACAGTGCACTTAGTGTGCGAACTTCCCCCCAACGCCCTCATTATTTTCTGAAGCGCGTCCGTCGATAACTCCGGCGTCCGATGTCTGGGGCCATTTTACCAGCTAGCCGTCGCGAATAGACGACATTAAACGAATCCGATGGGGTGAAAATTATTTGATACTTTGCGGACGCCGTGATGACGTAGTTTTTATCACCCCTTTGCATATTGACGTTTTAATTAACAGTGGTTAGTTCGATCGTTAAACCTATCTAAAGCAACGTTATTTATATTCTTGAGGGTGTTCTTGGGTGATCAAAATATTGATCCGAAAACTTCATGCTCTGGGAATCAGAGCAAATATGTTAAGCTGGCTAAATAGCTACATATCTGGTAGAACTTTATTTGTTAAAATAAAATCTTATATATCTAAACCATTTTCCGCCACTAGTGGCGTACCGCAAGGTAGTCATCTTGGACCAATTTTATTTCTTGTTTTTATAAACGATATGGTCAACTGCTTCAAAGACGTTTATGTATTGCCTTTCGCTGATGATATTAAATTATGTAAATAAATAACTCTCTTAAACCATTTTCAAATTCTTCAATTTAATATAGATATGCCAACTTACTGGTGCTCACAAAACAATTTATATTTAAATGTAAAACATTGACCTTTTCCAGAAAAAAACATTGTTGCTTTTTGACTATTCAATAAATTTAGAAAGGGTAACCGAAATGCGAGATCTTGGCATAATAATGGATGAAAAACTAGACTTCACGTTCCACATTCAACAAACTGAAAATAAGGGTATGAAAATATTACGATTTGTATTAAAAACAATTAAAAACTTTGAATCGTTACAAATCATTAAACTGCTATACCTTGTTAGAAGCCTAATGGAACATAACTCCATAGTCTGGTCGCCCTTCTACAAAATTCATATTCATAATGTTGAAACAATTCAAAGAAAATTTCTTTGTTTCGTAAATTTCAAACATAATAACCCTTTAGACCATATAAATTACTTGTTCTTAATGAATATTCTAAATATTCCAACTCTAGAAAATAGACGAAAAATAAACGACCTAACCTTTTTATTAAAATTATTATATTCTAAATTCAATTGTTGTGAACTTCTGCAATTTTAAATCTTCATGTACCTACATGAACGACAAGTTTTAACATTTCATATACATACATCTCATTCCAACTATAGTTTGCATTCTCCGATACAGCGCTTACACAGTCTTGGTAACAAATATTTAAACAGTATGGATGTATTTGATAATAATTTGAATTTTTCAAACTTTAAACGGCGTATGTGCCAACTATTTCTTCTTACTTTGTGTTAACTCTTATATTTTATGTTATTTCCTATATTTTGTCAAAAACATGTACTGCACTATGTAAAAAAGCCCTATGGGCGTTTAAATAAATAATAAATAAATTACAGTTATAATTATCTTTGTATGATTTGTATAACACCGTTTTTGTGAAAAATCACCTCTGATTGAATCACTCTATCTATCTGTGAAAACCGCATGAAAGCCGTTGCGTAGTTTAAAAGATCTAAGCGTACAGACAGCAGGAGCGACTTCATTTTATACTATATATTTATTTATACACTACCAGTTTAAAACAAATTCATGTATCAAAAATATTCGACACATTGAAGCACTTTCATCGCTACATATATCAACATCACCACGTATGAGAATAAAAACTGAACAATGGTCAGTTCTGTTCTGAACTAATCACCATAATATATTGTATAACGTATTCTTCTCATCGTTAAAAAACCTGTCTCAAACGGAAGCCGGTACCTGTCTATCTAGGAGGTGTTCCTCTCCATTAGACAGGTGATTTAGGCTCGGTGCCGACACTGATACTGATATATCTGCTTGGTAGCTCAATATAATATGTAGTTATTATAATGTATGTTCATGGGTGCGCAATCAGCGTTACGCGAACTTAATTCTGTACCTTAAATGATAAACCACTTAAGTCCATTGCAATTGCTACAGGATAAACCAACCACCTTAGTCCATAGCAATCGCTATGAACTTAAGTGGTTTATCCTATTGCAATTGCCATGGACTTAAGTGGTTTATCCTTTAAGGTACAGAATTAATTGCATTTAAAAGAAGAAAGGGAGATATGTAAATAAGAAATGTTAGAGGGAACACGCCTATATTAAAAACGATAATAATTTAGCGAAAATTGTGAAAATGCTTTATAAAACACGACTCGTTTAAAATAGAGTAAAAATCTCGTGGGCAATGTCTTATTAATTGTAAAACAACAGAAAAAAGTGAGGTATGTTTTTAGGTTTTCACGGCCAAAAAGTATTTTTGTTATTGTTTTTGGGGTGTTATGCCGTGTTTCGCTACCTCCTTCTTTAGCCAACGTTTCGGACAGCGTTACAGTGTCCATCATCAGGGCAGATGAGTGATGAGTGGCCCTGATGATGGACACTGTAACGCTGTCCGAAACGTTGGCTAAAGAAGGAGGTAGCGAAACACGGCATAACACCCCAAAAACAATAACAAAAAAAAAAACAGAAAAAAGTGTTTATAATAATTTTCTGAGCATACTTGGCGATTTTTTTCTTTCGCGGGAATTTCATATAATTGCCGTTTCGGCGTGGCAAATGTGTAGATATTATCTTCAAACATAACATTTATTTTTTGTAACTTTAAACTGAAAGTGTTAAAGAGAAATATTTTATAAAAAGGTAGAAATTCTGCGAAGATTAAGGACGGGTTGTTTCAAAAAATTTGATGAGTTCATCAAATATTTGAAGTTAATTTTCAGGTTCTGTGTAAGTTCTTTTCGAGTTCTGTTTTTTTATCATCATAAGCCAGCTGCTTCACAAAACTGAAATTATCACAGAACTTGAATAGAACTTACACAGAACGTGAAAATTAACGTCAAATATTTGACGAATTCGTCAAATTTTTTGAAACAACCCATCCTAATACTCACCACCACCAAATCATCATTTTTTATTAATCTTTACTAAGCGTCGGTTTACATTATAAATACAAAAAAACATTCTTTGGATAAATTGAAACTTTTTCCACCGTTTCCATTGAGAAGAATTAAAATGTTTTTTTTTTTTAAATTATTATATAAAAAATATAAGTGTAAAAAGTGTGTTTTTTTCATTAATTTTATATTAAAAATAACTTTTTTTAAATATAATTTTATTGCTTAAATTACCTATGACGTTCCTGTAACTTTATTTACAAATTAAATAAAAACCGCTTTTGTGCTTGAAATCATGACATGTGGACTCTGTTTGCCAAGCGATTTTTATGCCTAGGTATTACCTTTATTCGTGGCGATATAAGGCACACTAAGGATATACACATTTTTGGCTTTTGGCTTCCTCTTAAACCCAGTGTGCCAGCCAAAAGAAGTGAGAGGAATAGATTCATACGTCCATCACTTCTGGACACACTAACCCCTCATACCTTTTTCCTGCACTGAACTTCCTCCTTCCTATCGTATAAAGACCTTTCACAATCTCTAAAGATGACATAGGTCCTGAGGGGAAGTATTTTCCCTAGCGCCTCCAGTGTAGACATAATGTAAAAAAAAATTGTGTTCACTTAAAAAAATAAAATCCATAAAAGTTTAGAGAAAAGTTAGTTTGTCCCTGCTCTCTATAGTACGTGTATTCTATGAGTAACCGCGAGGAGAGTCGTGCATGGTGTGTATTGGGTAAGTGTGTATGGCGGAGGAAGCGTCGCTACAGACGGCCTGGTTATTGGTCATTGTTCCCAGCCTCATCCATCCAACATACATCCACCATCATTCTCTGTCCCTATGTCTGTGTCCGCCGAATGTTCAACTGTGTGGAATACATTATTATGTGTATTTATGTTGTGCTGTGCACTTGTACAGGGACAGTAGACGTTTAGAATCGCGAAAAGTCTATAGGGATATGAGATTAAAGACATTCAACATTCTTGTAACTTCTGTTTTTTTTTCGTTTTTTTACTAGTACGAAAACGAAAAACGTGTTGATGTTTGAGAAAGAAGATTTTTATAAACAGCTTTTGCCGTGCATATGATCTCTCACTGGGATTAATATGGTCGCTTGAAATGGCTTTAGCCGTGTTTAGTGACCAGATCTGAATAGCCGGTACTTCCCCACCTTCCTCTTCCCCATCTCCTTCCCCTCCCTCCCCGCTACCTTCTCCTCCCTCTCCACTACCTTCAACCTCACAACAAACCCCGATTAGGGATGTCATAGTCCCACGGGCTCCAGACGGGAGCAGTTGGGACTCTTGTGCAGTATTCATATAAAAAAAGTATATGATTCACTTGATCGGGCCACGTCTTCCTTGCGTGTCCTAGATTTCTTCCTAGATTCACATTTGCGTCGTATATTCTCCTTACACTCCCTTCTCCGTTCATTCGCTCTACATACCCAAACCATCCGAGGGTACCTTTCTTAATCTTATTCATTACGGATCTTCACATTTCTCACACGATCATACATGTTTTTACCACACATATGGCCTCAGGGATCTCATTTCTACAGCATGTCTACTTTCATCCTCCCTCTGCCAAGTTCCATGCTTCACTGCCATACATCAGGGTAGGTACCAGCACTCCATTGCGGACAGCTAGCTTCGCTTCTTTGGACAGTTTTTTGTTAGCGCCAACGGCATTTAGTCCTCCATTAATTCATTTTTATTCTTAAATACTACGTTATTTTATTTTCTTTGATGTATTAATAATCTCAAATATTCTTTTACCTTATTTCAAATGTTAACGCACTATATATTATGTAAAATCGACCACCATCACGGGCATGTGTCTAGCATGGTTGTCGAAAAATCCACTAATTTGTAACCATCAAAACACTGAATAGAGAAAAGAAAAAAGGAGTTACCTCCATTTACCCTTCTTTCTGTATCTCTATCAGCCTGCCCATCTCCCAGATACCCAAACTCACCCACCTGCTCTATGCTCAAGTATTCATCATTTACAACGATATATCACACTGTTTTCGTATTATCTCTTTCAAACACTATGACTTTAGACTTACTCATTATTAATTATTGGGATTAACAGATGTGTGAGAATGTTTTGGCGGTCAACCTGATCACTAAGGTACAAGAGCGAGACGGCAGATGCTGGAGAATAAAAAGCATTGTCATTATAGCACTCGCTCTCTCTTAAGCTAGCTCATTGTTACTCCACACGTATTGTTAATCTTGTTGCACAAATATAATGTGTTACTCGACCACGCGCGTAATTATTTAAAGGGAACATTTCCACCCAAAGATCTCCCTTCCTCAAAAAACTAGAGTAAAACAGTAAAGTATTTTAGTTTTAATTTTTATTTAAATTTATTTTTCACCGACAGTTTTAGCACCACAGTACCCAATTAATTCCGGTTCTCGTCCGACCTTGGGCGTTGCCGAACTTCACCGGATCAATGGAGGCAATAACCCACGGCTAATTGCAATAATGCTCGTGAAAAACTTCACAATACTACTGGCTATTACTTAATAAAGTAATTGCATACTACATATATGGTATTATTTATCTGTAATAGTAAAAACCCGTTCCGACCCGTTAAACCTCGTCTGTGCATAAGAAGAACAGGTTTGAGTAATCGGTTGATCGATGGATGAGCATGTTGGGAATATTGATTTTTAATGCAGTGTGAGCGATTAGCCTCAATTGATTATCTCGTGATCTTTACAGTGTGTAAAGACGGTGCAGTATGCGGTTGTATTGTCTTTTTTTTTTCTTTTTTTTTTTTTAAAAGAAAGACAAACATTTCCAAGTTGCAGATTAGTACGTGTAAAATACATTCCATGACAGTTGATCCCAACACAGTTGGCCCCCCGGCATGCTTATATACAACTAGCGAGTTCCCGGCATGCGTTGCAATGCCACTTAATAAAGAAATTGTTTCTCTCTGCGTGTCCTTTCCCATTCGTCCCTTTCCTCTTCCGCCTCCCCTTCCCCGCCTTCCCACCAGATTTTCAAATAGCTCGCGGGCCACCTATTGCAAATTTTTTTTTACAAATTTTCTTTTTTCATATATTACAAACTTTTATATCTTGTATTTTATAAGAACAATCAATCAAATTTGGTACCTAACATAGGTACCTATTTAAAAAACTTGATTAGATTCAAAGTATTCGATTTTGGTTGGTACCATAGGTAGTGGCGGACTAAGCCCGTCAGAGGACCGGGGCGGCAAAGCTGAATGAGCCCCCCTCCTAAAGTTCATATAATTTTACAAGCTTTTTATTCAGATCACACGGGCCTCTGGTCCTGGGGGGCCTCCAAACGCCTCCATGTTTCCTTGATAAAATCCTAAACAAGGCCAGGACAATAGTGTCCTATATAGTATTCAGGACAATAGTTTCCTATATAGTATTCTATAGAGAAACGAAAAAAAAAACATTTTTTAAAAGATGTCTTTGTTTCTAATCCTCTCACCAAATGTTTTAAGGAAATTCGTAAAATTGACGGAAATGCAGCATTTTATGTGAAACCATTTTAAACAGTTTGTATGTTGAATTATCCTTCAGCAAAACTTTGAACACGTTTTTCTCGAAACTGTGTTTTCCAACCCTTTTTTCTTTTTTTTTAAATATCGAAATTTCCTTACGTGGTGACATAGACACTGGATTTTCAATTCTTAAACTATTTAAAATAGTTTAAGAATTGGTGCATGCAAATCGGCTGTGTGGTTTGTTTTATATATTATCAACCAGGTTGAAAAACGTGTTCAAGTGATCAACTGCCCCGGGGATCAACTGTCCGTGGGATCAACTGTCTGAGAGTCCAGTCGATTAATCGTACAAACTTATTGGGGGGCATAAATGAGACAGTAGGGTAGGTACTTCAAAACAGGAATTATTGAACTTTTGAACTTGAACATTGAAAATCCTACACAATTTCTTCATTCTCTGATAATCGTGCTGTTCATCCTACCTGCATCGGAGATCTATCGCTGATAGCTCCGCCATAACCTCTCCCTCGGTCTTATGAACGACCCTTGTAACGGAAAGAGAGGCGACAACGGATCTGTCGGCGGCAGATCCTTCCCCAACCGGAATGCATTCTTGGAACTGTGAGTTGAGTCACTAGTCACTATATTATAAGTTCATTCACCCCAACCCTTCGCTTTGTACAATGATCATAAAATAATAAACCTAATCAAAAATGTGCTAACAAATCTCACAAATCAATAAAGAGGATCTTACCACTATTAACCATCTAAAATCAATCAGTACTTTTGATTATTTATTTTTCATAAAGTCACGTTTCGATTACTTGATCGGCGTAGATCGCCCTACGCACTCGCAATGAAAATGCGTTGAACTGTGTCGTCCAAAATAAACAACGCGAGTAAAAAGGCGTTTTTGATGTAATGCTTGAAGTTAGTTGGTTTGAATACATGTTTTTTTTTGTTGCGAAGTGCCAATTTCTGTATTGTTGTGTTGTCTGATCGGAGCTTGGTTCTTGACATTGACTTGCATGAACGGAAGAAAACTGTGCCAAGTCTGAATTTGCATTTAATTTTAAATTTTGTTTTGTTGTTCTGTACATTCTTTCCTGCAGTTATGTAGGCAAAATACAGTTTGCAAAACGTTAATATTTTCTTTAGTACATTATGGGAGAAAGAGTCAAGGACGATCTAGTTTCTAGTACAACTTAGCATGTGATTTATGTCAATAGATGAAAAAAAAGGATTATTTCAAGACCTTCTTTCGCTTCCTCTCAAAAGACCCACCTTAAAGCACTCCAAGTTGTGTTTTAAAAGAAGCAATTTTTGTGAATTTGTTCATTTCGCTCAGGACCAGATGCTGTACTACGAGTACATTGACAAATTTATTATGCGTATCTTCCTGAACGTTCCAGACCTTCTCCGAATATTTCAGAACGTTTCGGGTTGCTCCCGAACACTCTCGAATGTTCTGGACTGTTCTTGTTGAAATTTCTAGAGGGCTAAACTTCCAGCCCCTATATCCTCAAAAGCACGACCTTCAGGTAAAAACGGGAATCTTCCTCATAGATGGGGGACGAGGGCTACCATACCATACATCTGCCTTGATCGTACCGGGATTCGTTTCTGAGTTTTAGTGGCGATCACACTTTCTTAATCTCTCCTTTATAGTATACTAGCTTTTCCCGCGACTTCGCTTGCACTTATCAATTATCCCCCTTCCACCCCTCCCCCCCTCCCGCATTCCATACATTCATTCCCGGTACATTCAGTTTTCAAACAGCTCGCATTCCACCTAAATTTCATAATGCTAGAGCTCAAAGAAAAAAGAATTATCCAATTTAGTGCAGTCGTTCGGAATTTATGCGCTCGAGTTTGTTTACTACGCTTTCACGCATTAATCAATAAAAAGACTTTAAAAATTCTTTCACCAATAGAAAGCTAAATTATATGCGAAGACTATAGGCTGTATATGATGGTAATCTCTGGCGTTAAGGAATTATAAATATTAATATATTATATTTGTTATACGTTTTCTGTCGCTAAGAAAAGCCAGTTTTTGCTAACGTCAGAAAAAAAAATCGTTTCCATGGAAACGATGTTGATATATTTGTGGGCTCTGAACTGGTAGGTACTCAGCCCCCTGGTCGGCTACTGCTCCAGAAAATTTAAATATTAGAATATATTTTGTTTTTTTTGAACAAGCTTTTGTTTTGGAATAAATGTCAGATGAAAGTTTCTACATTAAAAATATAATTCGTAACGATTATAAAGACTGAATAATAAATAGAGTAATTTTGTACAAACTTCTAAATATTTAAATAAAAATAATCATCCGAAATGTTTGTAAGCGCATAAATTCCGAACGAATGAACAAACATGGATAATTCTTTTTTTCTTTGAGCTATAGCATTATGACATTTAGGTGGCAGGCGAGATGTTTGAAAACTGAATGTAAGGGAATGAATGTATGGAATGCGGGAGGGGGTAGGGGTGGGGGTAGAGGGGATAATTGATAAGTGCAAGCGCTACAGTAATTTCCCGTAATACCATGCAAGCGAAGCCGCGGGGAAACGCTAGTAATATTATAAAAGAAATTAAATTAAAATGGAGTTTTACAAATTAAACTCGATAACAATAAATAATTTCTGTTTAAACTTTTAATTCGTGACGTTTTCCTTTCAATTCCTTATTTTTACGGCAGACGGACAGTCTGTTGGCTCCACGCCAATGTCGGTCAATAGAGCTACTCAATACCGAGCAGTTAAACGATTTCAGGAAGATGATTACTTTCACACTGATCAAATCACCTGATACCACTGTCACTAACTTTATCTCGAGTGTTACATGTCTATTATTTAATTTTTAATGTTTGCACTTTATCGACATCATTTTTTTGTCATAACATCACTAGAGTGTAACTCTATGTTATGGTCTCCATTTTACAATATTCATTCCGACAGCATTGAAAAGATTTAACATAAGTTTCTGAAGTTTATAAAACCATAAATTGCATATTCCTGTAAAAAATATTGATTATAATTACTTACTGGATAAAATGTCGCTATTAAACAACACCAGGACACTCTCTTACCAAAATTCCCCGATTCCGAGACTTCACAATCTCTGAAATAAATATTTTGAACTAGGAGATGTATGAGATAACCAAGTGGTTCGCTACGTTTGGTGATTTAGCAGGAGTGCCCGGGTTCACGGGGTAAGGTTTGTCTAGGTCTTGGAGGCGGATGACCAGGACACACTGAACCCCAGATTCCTACCCACCCCTTAAAGCCTTTTCCTTATCAGAACTACAAAAAATACAGCTTTCCACGATGCATTCATTACTTTTATATCTTTTTGCCTGCGAATTTTGTCACTTTTCTTATATATTTTGTTTTCTTTTTGTTCTAGGTAAACTTTCACCACGCATTGAAATTTCCTGTTACGTAGGTAGAGTACTTATACCATTTTGTTTCTTATCTTGTTTTTTTTTAATATTTAATTAAAATTAAATTTGATAGTTTTATTATCACGTTCTACAAGTATTTTAGTATGTATTTTTGTTACAGCTGTTTCGGTTTACAATACTATTTTCAAACTGTGGCTAAATCCACTGTTAGGCGACTTATTTATAAGATTTTAAATGTCAATTTTCGAAGGTATAAAAAATGAAATTTAAAATCTTATAAATAAGTCGCCTAACAGTGGTTTTAACCACAGTTTGAAAATGGTCTTGTAAACCGAAACAGCTGTAACAAAAATACACACTAAAATACTTGCAGAACTTGATAATAAGACTATCAGACTTAATTTTAATTAAATATAAATAAAAATTAAATGGAGTTCTACGAATTAAACACAAAAAACAATTAATATACCATTTTGCTTATATATAATTTATACACATATTATCATTGATTTCATCACAGTTCATCCCCCGACATATAGCTCCCCGGCTTACGTATATACAATTATTTGCAGTCGGTTTAGGGAAAATACGGTATTCCTACTAGAAGGAAGTTCTGGGAAGGAAAAACGTATGAGGGGTGGGTAGGAATCTGGGGGTCAGTGTGTCCAGGAGTTGACGGACGCATGAATCCATACCTCCCACTGCGGGTTAAGGCGTGGTGATAGTCTTGCTGAAGAGGCCCAAAAGTCTCTCTCAACCAGTCCCTCCCGATCCGGCCTGCCACTGAGTTGGTAGGCAGACGCATCCGCATACTATGTCATCTTTGGAGAGTTTTATCAGGGAAAAAAAGAGAGGAAGTTAAGGTTTGGGTAGGAATCTGGGGAACAGTGTGTCTAGGAGTGACGGACGTGTGAATCTATGCTAAGGTGGTGGGTGGTGATAATCTTGCTGGAGAGGCCCAAATGTCTCTTTCAACCAGTCCCTCCCGATCCGGAATGCTACGTAGTTGTTGGGCAGACGAATCCACCATCAAGACCCGGTAAAACCTCATCGCATGAACCCGGACACCCCTGCTAAGTCAGCAAACGTAGCCAACCACTTGGGGTTTACCTACGGTAAAGGCGTTGCTTATCTAATAAATGGTACCCATACCCGCCTCCCAGGTGTCTGCCTCCCAATGTCCTTGGCTCTCCATCCAGCGCAGGACCGTGAGGCGTAGAGGAGCCGGGACTACTGGAACGAGGGTTTCGATTCTCATCAATGCAGGCAACGACTCAAAAAGTAGAACAAGAATGAATTTCTCAATTAGAACTAACGTTCAGACCAGGGTTGTTACGGATGCAAAAAATTTGCGGATGCGTATTATTAGAGGTTCACGTCTGCAGATGCGGATGAAGATGTCTGAATTGATTTGAATATTCCACATTTGCGGATGCGGATGTGAACATCCAGATCCAGATCAGGGTGGTTATGGATGCAAAATTTTGACATCCACGGATACGGATTATTAGAGGTTTACATCTGCGGATTAGAGGTTCACATGTTATAGATTATGTTATAGATTCACGTGTTCATAGTGATAGATTAGAGCAGCGGTTTTCAACCTTTTTGAACCTGCGTACCCCTTTACTCTTACCACAAATTTGTTGTTCCCCGTACCCTCTATCTATCTTTTGTACACGTGTAATAAAAGACGTGTTTCATTTGTATTTTTTAATACTCTCAAAATTATATTACATGAATATAACAATCATATACAATTGTTGCAATTTTATACAGAGTGTAACACGGCTTCGGGCATTTTTACCAGTGATTCTACATGCATGCCATGGTTTTGCGTCCCCCCAATTTGGCTTCAACCTGTGGGGTACGCGTACCACAGGTTGAAAACCAATGGATTAGAGCAATGGTTCTTAACCCTTTGAATGGCAGGAGACCATATTTGTCCCAGCTCACATGCGTCTCATACAAACCGCTTTAACTCCCTTATTATCAGAGTGAGGATTATGTTCTAAGCAGTGTTAGAAAGGCAAAACACCACGCTTTATAGTCTAATCTAAAAAATCACAACCATAAAACAAAAATACACACCTTTATGAAACCAAAGTTTTGAATTGCAATTTGAAAAAAATTTTGAAACTTAGATAATTTTTTATTAATTATTTTCATGTAAAAAGACAAAAAAGTGAGGTGACAATAACGTTTATAATACATTTTTCTAATAAAATATGCAAGTGTTTTATTTTTTTTTCGTTATCAGTAGTTTTTGTTAAAAAAACGTGATTTGAGCCATTTTTAAAACTTTTTTATGTTTGCATGCAAAATTTTTATATTTCGAAAGTTATATGTTTATTTTTAATTATTTGGATATAAAATTTGGAAGCCTATTTTATCACCTTTCAAAAACAGTTTTTAGTTTTGGGATATGTTCATAAATATTCCATTTATTTGCATTTCATTGTAAAGCGGAAAGATTTTGACCATCTGAAAAATATGCCAAAATTTTGAAGGGTTAACCTTGTTGGAGGTTCTGACCCCCAGCAGTTTCATATTCGCATTCACCGAACCCTTCTTAATCGGAAATCGAACCGAATCATATAAGTCGGGGTGTGTCTTGACCTCCGCCGAACCCGCGAGGCTGACTAACCGAACCCCTGGGGTTCGATCGAACGCAGGTTAAGAACCAGGATTAGAGATTCACATCTGCGGATGTCTGAATTATTGCGAATATTCCGCATTTGCGGATGCGAATATCCGTAACGCCCCCGGTTCAGCCTACGTCGATCGATTATTCAGTCCATCTCGATATAACAAACCTATCACCCGATAGAGATAATCTCAGATCATTTCGCGCTGTTCTGAACATCAACCGGCTGTTTTGTTTACTCCGCTAAAACAGATGTTGGTTTCTCGAGGTATGTTTTCAATAAACACGCAAAATTTTTTGAGATAAAAATGAGAAAATTATACTCTAACAAAACGAGCGGTTAGCGAATTTTCTGTTTTCTCGTTTCTGACGCTTCTTTAAATAATTATTTTCTCTTTTATTTTTAACTTAATGAAGTAAAACTTCAAATTGTAATATTATTGTAGGGGCGTGTAAATAGCCCCAGACACGAGGGAATACTACCCTATGTAAATAAAGGAAAGTTGAACTCTTCCCTGTGTGACACAAAACAGTTTACACAGCAATTCCAAAATCCTAAGTGAAAACAAAACAATACTCACTCAGAGAATGCAGCTCTTGCACGACCTCCAGCACAAAACAACACTAGTTTTCATTCAAAATATTGATTTTTGCCAAGGCGGTAAGTGCACAATCTCAACATGTGTTTATCACAGGAAGGAAGTTCAAACAGAGAATATAGATTTGCAAATTAATAATACTTGCCAAAATCTTAGGTGCAACAATAATTCAATTATGGGTGAATTATTTGATTATGATTTGACTAGGACTGACATCTCTTGGCTTTCACTAACACTCACGTCGGAAGTAATTGCCTGCTCCACAGAGGTAAGAAAATGCATGAATACACTGAATTTCAATGTCACATAGGTAAATTCAATATAATACAACCACCATAGATGGCGCCCCCAGGGTCCCATAGCATAAATTATTAATTTAAAAGAAATTAATGTCCAAATGTATTTAAATATATTTTATGGCGTGTATCCAATTATCGTAATTTTAATTATTGTACTTTCTAGATTTTTTTTTACATGAGCTCCACACAGGAGGCCCTGAGGAAAATAATTTCTCTCAGGGCCTATGTCAACTTTGGGGATGCTGTGTAGAGGGTTTTTTTAAGGATAAGGAGGAGAGGAGAGTTCTGGGAAGGAAAAGGGTTTAAGGGGTGGGTAGGAATCTGGGGTTCAGTGTGTACTAGACAAACCTCACCCCATGAACCCGGGCACCCCTGCTAAATCACCAAACGTAGCGAACCACTTGGGGTGAACTATGGCAGAGGTGTTGATAAAGGTTCCCGGGGCGGCGGTACCCATTCCCGTCTCCCAAATAGCATTTAGTTCGGATTTGAATCAATCATACCTATACAAAGATAGCAGCCAATAAAAATATGCGTTAAGAAAATGAAGATAATGTTGGTAGTTCTAAATTGAAGTATGATATAGTTAAATACTCGTATGACAGAAACAGATAGGGACACATTAGCTCAGTTGGTAGAGTCGCGCCCCGGCATTTGGGACTCGAACCCAGATGTGCCCGTATCTTTTTCTGATTTTTCAGTTTTCAGATTTTCAATTGAGTTGCTAATAATAATGTCTTCATTAAATTATTTTTTTTACGTTTTTTGTCTTATATCTTTAGGCTGGAACTAATAATGGAGTGCTAGGGCAATAATAATAAGCATAAGTACTTATTTCGGTTTTCTGTGATCTGCGTTAATTTCTCACTTTGGGGGCGGGTATGGGTACCGCCGCCCGGGAACCATTTATTGGAAAGCCAACACACCTGCTGTAGGTCACCCCAAGTGGTTCGCTACGTTTGATAGCTTAGCAGGGGTGCCCGGATTTATGGGTTGAGGTTTGTCTAGATCTCGGCGGCGAATTCGTTTGTCCTCCTACTGCATGCCGGGCCGGATCGGGAGAGATCGGTTCAGGGAGACTTAGACCTTAGACCATGGGTGGCCAACCTTTTCAGCAGCCGGGCCAAATTTTCGAAATGAGATTTCCTACCGGGCAGTACAAAAAAATTCTTTCATTTTTCAAAGCAAACAAGAAAAATATTGTTTTTTAATAAGATTTAACAAAAACGAGAATCAAACATATTTATTAGATTAATAAAAATAATATAAAAAATAAAATATATTTTAGTGAGACGTCTGATTTTGTTGGTCAGAGCTAAGTGCATCAATGTTGATAACGATTGATGTTGTTGCTATGCGCAAATATTTTTCCAAATGCTCATCAGTGATTTGTATTCTCATCGTACGTTATTCATACCCCAGCGTCTGCGTGGTTGAATTTCAGAACCCAGGTTCGAGTGCATGTTGACGCCACGCCGTACGCGTTGCGCCATAAATAACATCTATCCGTGGAATTTCAAACAAAACTTCCGTTGTAATTCGGTTTTGAATTCAAGTTTTCGTCACAAGATGCCGCCACTTACGTCAGCAGCTCGCATGTGGACGTTTCTTTCCTAGGCATAAGTACTACGAATTTATAGAATTTAAGTATCTTTCCGGATATGGAAAGATACTTAATAATACAATCAATGCCTGTCACGGTTACTTTAACTCGGTGACTAGCTGTCACTGGATCACAGTGAAACTGGCTATTTTAGAAACCAGTTCTTATCGGATTTATAAAATGGTTACCTACACTTAAACTGGGCGAAGCCGAAATAAAAGACGCCTGCAGGGCCTAGCAGCAAAAACCTGCGAGATTTAATGAGCTTCATTCGATTAAAAAGCTGTTCACGCGTATGTTTCCAAATGGTGAAATCATCGATAGAGCGTGTTTGTAAAATGCAGGATATTTTTCTTTGTCCAAATATGTTTTGTAAAACTCTTCCAAACCAACCTGGTTGAATTTCTTTAGCTGTGCATCACAACACATTTCAAAATGTTCCATTTGTAAATTCCTGGCAAAAAATTCACGTCTTCGGAGAATGGCGTTGCAAATGCAGCAAAAAGCAAACGATGCTTTTTAAAATCTTGAAATCGGTTTTCAAATTTCAAGTTCAAGTCGGATTTCAAGAAAGCGTACTTATTCGCTGCCTTTTATGTAATGTTGGCTGCAATAACAATGTTGGAAAAGTGAGTGAAGATTTTGTCCTTAACTGTTGTTCCCAAAGCCCAAGTTTCGTTTGGAATCCGAAAATAAGATCGAACATGTTATAATTAGTTGATCTTTCCCTTGTAAATGACTATTAACAATATTTAGGTGGCTAACTATATCGACCAGAAATGCAAATTCGCTAACCCATTATATGATACGAACCACGCACGTCGGAATGTTCTTTTGGTGGTTTTAAGGCCCGTATCCTGCGCCACAATACACATGAACATTAGCTTGAACGGCACCCAAAACATTGAAAATTTGAACACTTGGTGTTCAAAAACCCTGTGTTCAAGCTTTACCACAGCCGACGGAAAACATTCATCTCCCGGGCGAAGGGGGAAGGCTGGCGGGGGGAAATGTGTTCATATTTTTACAAGAGCCGCGCGATGCGGTCATGTATGGAGAATCAGACCGAACAAGTTTTTGAGGTTATGCGCAATGAGCAAGCTTAATAATCACTAGTTTAAAATATTATGATACCTAAATACAATATAATAAATATATTTGATAATAAAATTATAACATAATAACGAATATTAACAATATTAACATTAATATTATTTTTGAAGTGGGTGAAGCGGGAGCGGGAAGGCAGGCGGGGCCGGCGGGGGGGGGAAATAAGTTCATATTTTTACAGGAGCCGTACGAAGCGGTTGGTTGGTACCGGAGGTAAATCGAATGACGTTTGGGGTTATGTCAACCGCGCGAGCCTAATACCTAATTATGACTTTAAATTCCAAATAAATACTGTCGTAATGATGATTATATCTTTCGTGATCTCACTTGTAAATAAAGTCTATTAATTTATAAATCGGTTTCAGAGACACGGAAGAAATGACCATTTAAAATAGGTATTCTATTCTTTCCCTGATAAATAAATACCTAATAAAAATCTAGTTAGGTAGGTTAGGTCTAAGTTGAAATCTGCGTGTTCTCCTTTATATTTCGTTTACAATATCATCGCTAAATTTATTAACAGAACTCGACTTTTGACGTTTGACGTTTTGACGTAATTAATTACGCATTCGAAATTCAAATACTGACTTTAGGTCATAATAATTGATATTAGTCGGAAATCTTTCCTGGTAAATAAACATCTATTAAAATATCTCTGTTTTCTCCCTGATGTAGCATCTCTTCTTCATCGGAACATATTTTAACATTTATTTAAACGCTAAACGTCAAACGTCAAGTCAGTTGCGTACGCATGGACGCGTGGACTCGTGGACAGGCCACTAGCAAAGTGTGTGACCGCGCGAACTTCACACCTGTTCACACCAATCTTTCAAACCATGTTTCAAAAAACGCAGGAGACGGAAAACAATGAACGTTTATAGTGTCGTTCAAGCTACTATTCATGTGTATTCCGGCGCAGGAGACGGGCCTTTATGTACACTTAAAGGAAAAAATATCCATATGCTCTGCGGGCCACAAGTAAACACCCAGCGGGCCGCGGGTTGGCCACCCTTGCCTTAGACCTTTCCAGTCGAACTCTCTTCACCCACTGCAGCACCGCAGTGGTGGAATGGATTCATACGTCCGTCACTCGTGGACACATTGACCCCCAGATTCTTACCCACCCCTTCGTCAAAAGACCCCCCACAAGCAACCCCAAAGATTTTGTTCTCAAGGTCTCCTGTGTGGAGCTAGAGTAAAAAAATACTAATAGTTATCTAAAATCAGCACTGACCAGGTCACCGATAAAAGTTGCGTGGGCATGTCCGTTGTAAAGCCTCAATTACATTAAGCGAGTTTACAGGCTACTAGCCGGTAAGTTTAAAAGCGGGTGAATCGGCGATTGAGATTGTCACGACGACACACAAAAGCTACTCGCTCACTAGCGACAGTTGCAGCTAAAATAAAGACTCCCGCGCCAAGCAATTCTGTCGACATTTTTTAGAAAACTTGAGTTCGCAGCTAGCGCCACACGCTAGCCAGTAGCGAGAATAACGACTCCCGCGCGAACTAATTCTGACAGTTACGAAATCATGTGTTGGTGGGTCGCCATCTTTAGGCAAACGCTAGCGAGTAGCGAGTAAAGTTGACTACCTTTCTACTTTTTTTCGTAGATTGTTCACAATCTGCTAGTTAGCTAGTAATACGATTACACTGAACGAGTTTACTAACAGATAGTGAATATCCCAGCTAGTAGCTTGTAAACTCGCTCAATGTCATCGAGGCTTAAGTTGGATTATTATTCCTTACTTCTTTGGAAATTCTTTACTGGCCACACTTTTAGAGATTATTGTTATTAGTTCAATGTAAATTAGTGACGTATAAACTATGTATGTGATCATTACGTATGTAAATACATGCACTGCCTAAATTAACTCCAATTGATTCGGCATACCCCTTAGGTACAAGGTGTTCACGATGACTTTGTTTATTTACTATATTAAGTGGATGGTTTTATTTTGAATCTTGTATACCTACGTCATACGTACTGCATACCTTTACGCGTAGTCAAAGCGAATCTCAACGCATCCGAGTTTAATTGAAATCATACAGTTTTATCTATTTATTTTGTTTCTTTAGATTTTAGATTGAACATAATTTTTTTTTCTTATTGATCAATTTAAGAATGCTTATTGTGTGGTTTTGAAATGAGAATATGCTTAGTTCCTACCGGCATGTCATTTATCCAGTACTTATTTACCTCTCCATAACCATCACCTTGCTGGAAAAGTATTTGAAATTTGGAACAACACAACGGCACGAAAAATAGTGCTAATTCTATTGCATTTGCCTTGGAAGCACGTTGTTGGTGTTTTTCGTGTACAGAATCTAGTTTATGAGTAAAATGAAGGAATTTGACCGTCTTGGAAAAACATAATATCGTTTTGTTATGGCGATAATTACCTTGAGGTACCTCGCTAGAACTATATAACTGTAGTGTGGTTATGTCGTGTGCTCCTCTGCAGATATACAGCGGTAAGTGTCATTCCTTTTTCCTTGCATACCTTGTTTTTTCCTACACACACTATCACCCATTTCCAGCGAACACCGTGTGGAATCATTTCATTTGTAGTATTTACAGGGCCCTTGAGGTGATTTTTCACAAAAACGGCTCTATATAATTTATTCAAATATTATTATTGTTATTTCAAATCCATCTGAAGTTGTAATTCGTAAGCAGTTTTGGATGCAACGAATAATAGGCCAGTGCAATTAGCGGCAAGGAAGGAGGTTGCGATCGTAATTGTTCTGATAGTTTCAACTTTTTTATACGTTTCATATACACCCTATTGTAAAATGTAAGTTTTCGACCTTGACCGTGCCGCAATTTTGAAAAAACCAACCGAAATCGTGACAAAATCTCGTTTTTTCCAAAATACTTAGAAAAAACTATTAAGATATGCACCACATCGTGTAAAATTCGGGATCAGACCGCTAATAATAACACTCTTTATGTAGATGGCGATAAGGTTTAAATTCACGTTTAACATCAGACACTTTTTTTGATTTATTCACGAAAAAACGTTAGCAAAAAGCCTGTTTTGTTTTATTTTGCGAAGCTCAAGCACAAACATTTGAATGTTTTGCGATTACTTTCTAAAGAATTTAATTTTCCACATTATACAGTAAAACCATAACCGAAAAGGTGATCGTAAATAGGAGCTTTTGAACTAAAGAAGACCAATCAAAAAAATACTCAATAAAAAAAAATCAGTAAAAATAAATAATTATTATAGTATTTTTAAGATAGATTGCCCGGAATTACTAGAAAGGATTCAATTAAGAGTGCCCATCAGACAAACCAGACAAAACCACGCATTAAACATCCCTCAATGTAACACTAACTCTAAACAAAATACATTCATTCACCGCGCTTCACATACCTTTAACAATTTATACAGTGAATATGACGTATTTAACACAGTACCTAACATTTTCAAACCTAAAATGAATAAATAACATTTCCACAAACACACTACTTTTTACACAGAATAGATCCATCCCTTTCCCCTCCCTCCCACCATCCCATCCGCATAGCTTTTTAAACTGTTTTTCCATTATATTCACCAAATAATTTATTAAACGTCAGTGAAAACCTATTATTGGTTAAAAATTAACACTTATTTTGTCATACTCTTCAGTTCAAGCCAAATTTTAATTTGGCTTGAAATGGAGAGCATTTTGATTGGTGATGTTATATTTGTTAATTTTTTTTAAGATTAATTTGACCTTTTTCTTGATGACACAAAATCTGTTATTTTTTTACTTCTTCGGGAAGACTATTAAAATATTTTATGCCTTTGTAAATATAATTATTGTGCATTTGTTGTGTTGAAATTATATGAATTCGGATGTAAAATTTTTGTCGTACTGACGAAGTTAAAAAAAAATTATTAAGTACATTTTCTTTGAATATTTGTAATATTGAATCTTTTTTATAGAGGTCTTCAATTTTTGGTACTTTGAAAATTTTGCACGATGTTGCTGAAGGGAATGTTTATTTTTTCTATTTTTCTGTATTGTTCTCTTTCATATTTTCGTTTAGATTATTAATGTTATCTTCTTCTCCGCTGATTAAAGTTTTAAAGCATCCAATTCTCCCGGATACCCTATACTGGCATCCCAGACAGAACTGTGAGAAACATCGTGACAATAATAATGAATGCGTATTACTATACTAATAATGGCTTGCGAATTCAAAGGTCACTCCATTTCGTTTAGGGGACCGCACACACTTGGGTGTTTCCGATGACAGAGAGATTTATTTTCTTCGCCGGGGGTTTTCTTTTATATATTAAAAAGTCGTATATCTCTTATAGAAGAATATCCTTTATAGGTACATCTGAAACTTTCGTCTTTGAATGATTTATTTCCTCCGGGGATGCTTTGCAGAAAGTCTTTTTTGTGAGTGGGTAGTGTAAACCAATGTCTTAAAGATACCATTGAATGGTAGATGCAGAGTAAAATATCACAATTCAGAATAGAAACGTTATCAGAAAAGGCATCAGCCATGTTTGGTGATCAGATCTGAATAGCCAGGTACTTCTCAACGTTACTCTGCCTATCTCATTCTATCCCCACTGCCTTCAGCCTCACAACTTACCTCAATTAGGGATGCCATAGTCCCCATTGGCTTCAGACAGTTGTCAGCAGCGGTGTTCACATCAATAATATAATTATCTGGGGATGTTTTTCAGGTGATGTCTTTCTCGTAATGGATTCCTGGCTCATTGACCAAGGTTGTTCACACGTTAAATCAATCTGCAACTATCTGAGGATGTCAGTGCTCATACGCTGTATAAAGTCACGGGCTTGGACTCTTTATGGGTGGAATTTTGTTGAGAAAGTTAGTAGGACTTATATCAGGACTCTGCCACTTCTAGTACTTTTTTCAATGCTGCGCGAATGGCCGGCTGCGTAAAAAAATTAACAACATTTCCCAATTCGGGTGAATAGAAGTTAGGGCTTGTTTCCTCAATTGAATATTTGAATATTTATTTAATTGGTACATTATTTAGTGACCCTTTTACAAATGTCTTATAATTTACTCTATTGCGGTTCGGTTGGAATCAAGCATTCAAAGTCCATTCAAAGGCCTACAATGGACTGCTCTGCACACCGTTGCATTACTTTAGCGAACTTTACTTTTCTGCGTAGGGACTGGTTATTTCAATGTGCGCTCTTCGGCGTTCAACTTACGACTAATTTCGAAGTTTATCAAAGCATTCTCGAACCCTCCTGATGCCAAAAATATGCATGTCCCTTGCCTCCAGCTCGTCGAAAGAATACCCAGATTTGCAAGTCTCTCAATTTGGATGTATATCTTCCTCTGACTGCCTCTGGGCCGCTTCCACAAGTTTAAATATTAAGAAAATTAAAATAATGATAGTTCTTAGTCAAAGTATGATTCAGTTAAAAATGACAGAGCAATGCCTCGGCAAGACAGGTCCTTGGTTCAATTCCCAGATGCGAACAAATCTTTTTCTGTATTTTGTGATTCACATTTTTCGTTTGATCGTGGTTAATATTATCTTCAATGTTTAAATATTATAGACCCTTCACCAGGCTCAGAAAGCACAAAACTCTCAACTCCGAATAGAAACTTTTACCTTTATTGTTTTACCTGAGATATTATCTTCTTCTTCTTCAATGGCTCTACAGCCCATTTCGAGCCTTGGCCTCCTTCAAAATAAACCTCCACCGCCCTCTGTCCCCGGCCGTCGTCTTCCAATCTGCAACATAGAGTAGTTCCCTTGCATCCTTCCTGACATCATCCTCCCATTTCAGCCTAGGTCTGCCCGCCTACCGTTTACCTCCCGGGTGTCCTATTAGAACCTTCTTCGGTACTCGTGTGCTTGGCATTCGGTGCTCATGTCCGGTCCATCTTAATATTTGGAGCCTTAAATGGGTAGAGAGTCTGGGAGCTTGGTAAATATCATAAAGCTCATTATTGTGGTGGATTCTCCATGCCTCTCCCTCTCGCACCGCTCCTAAGATTCTTCGAAGTACCTTTCTTTCGATGGTGTCCAGCTATTCCGCAGACTTTGCTGTCAGTGTTCCCGCCTCACATCCACAGGCCAAAACTGTTTTCGCTGTCCGAGGCTTATTTTCCGGTTTCGTAATAATGCTATTTTTACAGGGAGTGGTTATTAGCCACTCACCAACCCCTTACTGGAGGCGAGGGTTTTTCTCTTGGGGTTTTCCCTTCCTACCCTTAGCTGGGAGGTTCTGGTTTTATGGCGCTGAGCTGAGATATTATCACCCATTCATAATTACCTTTGTGGTTATGTTTATTAAAAGCTGAATTGCAATGTTGAAAAGATAGTGGAACGCGAGAGCAAAGTTTATCTTGTCAATTTGTCAAAACATTCAGACTACAATACGACAATGACAATCTACATGCGGTTGGATACAAATAATTCGTCATCCCATACAGAGTTCGGAGTATGCTGTCATCGAACAACTCGGTCACTAAAACTATTTATAATAATATTTGATCTGTGACATTGACGAGATAAACGGATGAGGGTCAAATCAAACACGTTGCATGGCCTTTTGTCGTCTATACACAAGGTGTAACCGGTCATGCACACGAAGGATTTTAACCAGCGATTCCTGAGCGTCTTTGGATTAAAAAATGTAGATGTCATTTTGCTGTCCGACGTTAATTTTTTTAAAAGTAAAAGCTATAAAAATATTTTTCCATCACATTTCGCAACCGAGTATTCAGGTTTAGACTAGCGGACAAGCATTGCGTCTCGTTCCAGCAGCACGGTAACACACGAAACAGGGCGGGCATCACGTGATCCCGTCGCGACGTGTAGGAGTGTGATCAGTGGCGACGTGTTATTGAAAAATCCGTTTTTGTTTTTAATAGATAACAGATATCTCGAACAGCAAAATGACACTTATTTTTTTTTACTCCAAATACGCTTTTATTTACGTTGGCTCCACATAGGAGAGGCCCTGGGGGAAAAAAATCCTCAGGGCCTTGTGTCGTCTTTGGTGATGCTGTGTGGAGGGTATTTTTATGGAAAGGAAGGAGAGGAAGTTCTGAGAAGGAAAAAGGCATGAGGGACGGGTATGAATCTGCGGGTCAAAGCGTCCAGTAGTGACGGACGTACGATTCCACCCTTTTTTAAATTTAGTCTAGTTAAAGTCTCTCGTAATAAAACTTTAGGCTTAAAATGATAATGAGTAAGACCAAAAACTGTTTTAGTATTATTCTCAAAATATGATTAAATAAAACATGTTAAATTTAATCGATTTTCATTTATTAAAAAATTGAAGCTTAAAATTGAAATATCTTTAAAAAATCCTGAAATTCGCATAATAATCGGCAACCGCATTCACCGATGTCAAAATTTTTGCATCCGTAAGTAACAACCCTGGTCATAATGACTTTGTAGCCAGTTGGAACGTTTCGGAATGTGCGGTTTTTTCAAATCAATTATAATGAATGAAAATATTTAAATTACACATTCTTAAATGATTAAATGCTAATTTATCGTTTTATCAATAATAAATATTTAACTCATCTATTTCTTTTAAAATGTCGCGATATATTAAATAGAAAACAACTGAAACAAGTTTACTGTGCTCTCATACAATCATCACTTGAATACGGTATTATCAGCTGGGGAAGTGCCTCAAATACTTGCCTGGAGCCTTTAGCAAAGATTCAAAAACTAATACTGAAGGTTTTTCTTAATGTCCCGTTGACGACGAGCAATGATTTTATTTTTATGACACTAAATGTTCCTACCTGAAAAAATTGTATTCAAAAGATATCCTGCTTCATCAATTTAAAAATATACATACGTTTGAAGAACGAATAAGTACTAGAGCCTTAAGAGAGTTACATGTAAAAAAAATTTAACATCCCAGTTTGTTAAACCTCTCACGGACGAAGAAGTTTTAAATATAATGCTACAAAGTTATTCAATTCTCTACCTACTGACATTAGAAACACGCAAACCAAAAGTTCTTTTAAAAGTAAAATCATTAATCACCTCAAATAAACAAATCTATCAGGAGTATTTCATAACGTATTTATATTTATGCCTACTGGGTGTATATGTGTATATCACGTACTGCAATCTTCTATACATATATTACATACTTGAATTGTATATTTAAAAAAAGTACTGATTTTATATCAAGCTGTCATTTTCATAATTACGTCAATAAAAACATAGATAACAATCACCATTCTGTAAATTGCCATCTCAACATAGGCGTTTCACACCTAGTGAGATGGGCAATACGTCATTATTATAACCAAATGTATTATTAAAATAATGAATAAATAAATAAATAAAAAGAATTGCAAATATTTCAAAAAATTTATAATTCTTATTTCTCAGAAATATAAATCCAATCCTTGGAACTAATCTTTTTTCATTATTAACGATTAAAGGCTTACGTTCGATGAATGAAACAGTTAATTATTTTTATCTTATCTGACTGATGACATCTTCAATAAATTTTAACTTCATTTACAATAATAATGCTTTGTTTATTATTGCCCAGGTGCTTATCTATACCTACCTGCTAATCTATACTTCTGTGTTAGTGTGTTAAAATTATCTTTCCCGGGTAAAAAGAAATCCTTTGTTCAATTTCTTTTTTATACCTAACTATGATCCTTTATCTATTGTAATATTACAATAAATACATAAATCATTTAACCAAATCAGAAGGTCAGAATATTTCCGCATTGCAATAAAATACAAATAAATGGAATGTTTGTGAACGTATCCGACCAAATAAATGGAATGTTTGTGAACGTATCCGACAGCTAAAAACTGTTTTTGAAATCAGTATATCAATACGTGAAGCAAACAATTTGTACCCCTTTTTACGAAAATTGCGCGGACGGAAGAGTATAAAATTGTATATAGAGAAGGAGTGCAGAATGCTAATATTTTTTAAAAATTATGCATAAAAAATACATTAAATCAATAAAAAAAACATTACAATTTTGGTAGAATTTCGACCATTGGGCGACCACTAGTAGTATGATTAAATGCGCTTATTAATTATTAGAAATATTTTTTTTATTGCAAACTTTAAAAAGTTTAAAAATGGAATACAACTAAAATTACTGATAAAGCAAAAAATAATAATAATAATAATAATAATAATAATAATGTCTTTATTCCAGGATGTGGGGAGGGGAGTGCAATCCCACACATCCCATATAGGGTATAATTACATATGTTATTATATATGAATATTAATTACATATGAATAAATAAAAAGATAAAAATTAACAAAATAAAAAAAATTAAAAAAGAGAAGCATCATTAGATACACTATTCATAAAAAATATAGTTAAGTCTTTAAATCAGGTACTTGTTGTTCCATCGGATCTCAGATTGTAGGAGCCAGTGTTTTTCTCCAATATTCATCTATGCTCGATCTACGGGGGCTTCAGATGAATTCTCCACGTTTGGTGAAGAGGCGCGCCCTGCCACTGGGCCACGGCCAGGACGAGAGTGTTCTCCGATCTTTGGTAGCGCTGTCTCACCCCGGCTATTCTGTGGCGCATCAAAGCGGCGAACCCATGTACCCTTCCTTCTGCGAACATCTGCGAGGCACTGCATCGCCAAGGTAGGCCGAATAGCGCCCTATATGCGTTATTGTATTGTACTCGAAGTGTGTTCATGACGCCTTGTGAGTATCTTGTCCATAGTTCGCCGGTGTAAAAGCTCATGCAGTAGCTCTGGAATATTTGCTTCTTCACCGGAGAACTGCACCTGTTGAATCTCCTGGCGAGCATGTTGGCTCGCACGCTTAATAATAAAAACACATATTTTGTTAGACAAATGAATTATAAACAATATTGTCACCTCGCGTTTTTGTTGTTTCATCTAAAAATAATTCTTCAGAAATTCAGAATTTCATAATTTTTTTTCAAATTGCGGTCGGAAACTTTAGTTTCATAAAAGTTTACATTTTACTTATTTTGTGAGTTTTTTCATTATAAAGCGTGGTCTTTTATCTTTATAACACCGTTTATATCATATTTCTCATTATGGTAGTAAGGGAGATACAACCATTTCTTTGAGGCCTTTATAAGTTGACCCCTATTTATGTCAAATAGACTCTAAGGATTGTTTAGCTCGTAATTCCGCCAAGTCTGTGATCATTGTTAAGGCGGCGCTTCCCGGCCCAAAAAGAAGAAGATGGAGAGATATGATATATATTACGAATGTTGGACAAAGCGCGCTAATATTTTACGTGATAAAAATGAAGCGAAAATTGCGAAAATACTTAATAAAACATGACTCGTTTAAAATAGAGCAAAAATCTCGTGGAAGGTATCTTAAATATCATTTAATGAAACATTGTGAATTTTTCCACAAATATAACTTGTAAAATAATAGAAATAGACTTGTTTTAAATAATTTTCGCAGCATACTTTGCGATTTTTTTCTATCGAGGGAATTTCATATAATTTGCGTTTTGGCGTGGAACGTATCTAGATAATATCTTCAAAAATAACATATTTTTTTAAGAGCTTAAAAACTTCAAATGTTTAAGGGAGATATGTAAGAAATCGGTCGAAATTCGGATAGCGGCAGCTTAAATCATGTGGCAGTCCATTCCAGGACAATAATGACAAATATAATGTTGGTCGTGCAATAAAAAATTCAAGTTTTGTTTTGCATCTTCAATCCTTTCTTTATCTTATCCAATGTGACACGACTGGACAATGGAATATTGCATTCTGAATTAAATCAACACACCTATCTTAAATAAATATGAACAGATTGAACTGCTTTTATGTTACAAACATAATATTATTGATGTAAATTGCAACAAGCTGGGCTATTTTTAGCTATGAATACATATATATATATAAACATATGCTCATAACATGCAGATTCAGTATCAGAATGACTACATTGAAAAAGTTAATTAAACATAACAACAAAAAAATGTTTCTCTATTTTTCAGTTACACGTATTACCTATTTACGTAAATTGTGTATAATGTTGTATTGTAGTATAAAGTAAGAATGATGTGTACTGTAAATGATTTATATATATTTTAGTGTTTCGCGAACACCTCACTGGGAGAACCTGTGCTGAGGTGTTCTCGTGTTTTGGTTTTCTATTTACCTTAAAGTATTTAATCCGCTTCCCAAGTTGAGTTACACAGAAATTAAATTTAATTAAATGAAGACATTATGAGCGAAACTCTATCGAAAATCTGGAAACAGAAAAATCTGAAAAAGATATTTACACCTCTGGGACTCGAACCCAGGACCTCCCTACTTTCCGGGTTGGGGCTCTTATCCACTGAGCTAAGGTGTCGATATCCAATTCGGTCACTTTTAACTGTACCGTACTTCGACTAAGAACCTCCCATATTATCTTCATTTTTTCTTAACGCATATTTTTATTGGCTGCCATCTTTATGAATGATTGCAAGATTCAACTCGAACTAAATGCAATCTAGATGGTGTCTGGATAAATTTTTATCCATTTTATTTAATGTGCCAAATCTATTGACTCTTCTGCAAGTCTAGGATGAATATTATTATTTTTTATTTTAACTTTTTATGAGTAAAACCTCAAACTGTAATATTTAATTAAATGAAGACATTATGAGCGAAACTCAACCCAATTCCCAACCCGGAAAGTAGGGAGGTCCTGGGTTCGAGTCCCAGAGGTGTAAATATCTTTTTCAGATTTTTCTGTTTCCAGATTTTCGATTGAGTTTCGCTCATAATGTCTTCATTTAATTAAACTAGTGGTCGCCCAATGATCGAAATTCGACCATAATTGTAATGTTTTTTTTTATGTTTGACATTCAGTAAGACCATAGACAAATAATATTAAAGACAAACAATATTAATTTATTCTCAATTTGACCATAGACTCAATAAACAATAGAGTAAAGACGCGAGTGTGTGTGTCAAATACATGGTAGTGTGTGTAATGTTTTTGTTATTGATTTAATCTGTTTTTATGCATAATTTAAAAAAAATATTAGCATTCTGCACTCCTCCTCTATATAAACTATAAGTGTGCGAAATTTCAAACTCCTCCGTCCGCGCAATTTTCGTAAAAAGGGGTACAAAGTTTTGGCTTCACGTATTAATATACTGATTTTACAGTTTGAGGTTTTACTCATAAAAAGTAAAAATAAAAAATAATAAGAAATTAAATTATTTAAACATGAGGTTTTGGGAAAACCCTGAAACATAAGAATTTGAATAAGTTTTTGAAAAAACACAAATTTTCAAAACATTTGGCAAATTAAGTTATGAAAACTACATTTTCCTTTCCTCGGAAGTTATTTAATTCGTAGTAAAGATTAATAGATAATAATGATTTAACTTTAATTTTCGCCTTGATTAACAAATACCCATCATGTGTGATCTATTGATATCGTCAATTCGTGGTATCGATTTGTCACCACAAGTCTGGATGTGGTTCGGTAGTGTTTAAAGTATTCATTACCTATTAAGCCTGCTTGCGGTCACCACGTGGATACAGAACCACTGAACTGACAATCTCTAGAATCAATAGAAGTGTCATCTATACGATATCATAGAAAATTTAAGGCTCGGCTTCCCGCATTTCTACCGATTTATTACACATTTTCCTTAATATTTCATGTTTTAAAACTCTTAAAAAAATATTTGTTATTCTTGAAGATAATATTATTATTATTATTTTTTTTTCTAAAAAAGAAAGACAAACATTCCCAGGTTACGAATAACCCAACAATGTTTGAAAATCTCCTACTACCACCACAGAAAGCCGAAAATATTGCTTGTGTTGTGATGGAGAACTTGTCCAGCCGAGGAATCGAACACGGGACGCCCGGGTGGAACCCAAACGCGATGCCCACTCAACCACTGACCAGACCAGAATATCTATACATTCCCCATGCCAAAACGGCAATTATGCGAAATTCTCTCGATAGAAAAAAAACGCAAAATATGCTCCGAAAATTATTAAAATCTTGTTTTACAGTTATTTTACAAGTTATATGTATGAATAAATTCACAGTGTTTCTTTAAATGCTATTTTAGACATTCCCCACGAGATTTTTGCTCTATTTTGAACGAGTCATGTTTTATTAAACATTTTCACTATTTTCGCTTAAAAATTATCGTTTTAACATTAGCGCGCTCTCTCTAACATTCGTATTTACATATCTCTCCATCTTTTTCTTTATACCGCCCTTAATCACCGGTAGAACAAGGACAGCGTTCCCACCCGATGCCTGTGCTCTAAAAATTGCAATCCCTTTGTTAAGATAAGAGAATCTAACACACCACCTGTTTTTAATGAAGTAGATAAGATGTGCTGGTTTCACATACAAACTGCTTTCACAAAACGGATCGGAGAAACGACCCGTTCACTTGATTTTGAAATCAACTACCGTGAATTAATCCGCTCGGGTTCTTCGGGTTTCAATGCTGCTACGTTCTTTAAGCAATCTTGAAATACCTGCAGAACTTACAGTATATTATAATCTCTCAAAACCCTCCAAATCTCTGTGCGCGTTCTCTTGGATTGGAAACAAAGAAGTCAGAGAAGACGGCAGACTATCCAGAGACCACACCAAGGGACCGTCCAAGAAATAAATTAAAATTGAGCCTAATTGGGGCACACCGACATTCCTAAAATACATTTCTATCGTTGTATCTCTTCAGTGGTGGGTGCTATGCCACAGAGCTCGTAATGACAAAATAATTATGAAAATCCAATAAACAAGCCTTATAAAGGCGTCAGCCCCTCAGGTGTCATTGTAATTAATTAACGACTTTTTGGGTAGGTACCTAATTATCATTGTGGTATAATTGGCATTTTTGGCCGCAAGGGTATTTTAATTTAGTCAGATTTTTGTTTTAATCGTGTTTTTCAATATTTTTTTTTTATTTGTGGTAGATTAGGTTAGGTTAACCTCTCCGCGAGTGAGTTTTGTCGAACAAAACTACGTGAGGAGTGAGTTTTTTTTGGTTCATTTTTTAAAATATTTTTATAAATAACCATAGATTAACTAAAAATTATCTTATATTTTGAATTAAAACGTCATCGATACCAAACCACAAAAAAAAAAAAAACATCGAAAAAAACATGTCCATACAAAAAAAACTGCTTCCTTCCTCTGACGACCGCTAAAAGGCGCAAAAATATTTTTTAAACTAAAACTGTGAAGTTGGTATTGTAGGTATGCGTTTCAAAACTTCGACAAACTACGTGCAGAGGTCCGTAGATGCCACTACAAGTCAAATATTTTCGTTAAATATGACGGCGTTTGAATAATAGCCGCGGACGAAACGTTTCGGCCATACTCTTCTGAACGTTTTTTCGCTTCGCCGAACCGTTTCGTCCGTACTCCTGGAGAGGTTAATGGGCACAAATTGAGATAAAATATGACATGACTTCAAAGGGAAGTTTTTGTACGCGTTGAACCGGAGTTGCAGGCAGAATCACGATCGAAATTAGTATTTAAAATTTCTCATATCTTGTTAAAATGTCAAAATTATATTGCACAGCCCGTAGAAAAGTATAATAAGCCAAAAAAGTTATGTTTTACGGGAGAGTGAAACAAATGGACGATCAATTCCTTCCCATCCCCACTGCCTTCAGCCTCACAAAATACCCCGATTTGAGAGTTGCAGGCAGAATCACGATCGAAATTAGTATTTAAAATTTCTCATATCTTGTTAAAATGTCCAAATTATATTGCACAGCCCGTAGAAAAGTGTCATAAGTCAAAAAAGTTTAGTTTTACAGGAAAGTGAAACAAATGGACGATCAATTCCTTCCCATCCCCACTGCCTTCAGCCTCACAAAATACCCCAATTTGGGAAGCCATAGTCTCACTGGCTCCAGACGGTTGTGAGCAGTCAGAATAGGAGGTTAGTTAGGAATACTCTCCCAAAAGAGGGTTAGTTTTATCCTAAAGGATATAAATTCAGTGAAGTGTAGATGGTAAACCCATCAAATATTTTCGGCCTAAGAGAGGCTATATAAATTCAGTGATAGTGTTTGGAACAGTGATGCCTAATGCATAGAATTTAACTTGACGTATTTGGAGGAGTGATTTAATCATAAAAATGTATGTTTCTTAATTTTAAGACTTATCTTTTAAGTTAGTTTATGTGTTCTGTTCCAGATGATACGTCAATGGTAGTGCTCGGTAAGAGTCAATATTACAACCACCCAGAATTTTTTTTCCAGTGCTGAGGGTGCTTGTTGTCCATTCACGTATCATCTTACAAGAAGTTGTTCTTAGGTTATATTGGTTTACTAGTTTTTAAGTTCGAGAATGGTTGCATCGTAAACCTACTATCCGGCCTACACGCAGGATAGGCGCGATTGGGGTTACGATGCACTCATTCGTCATAAGAGTACTATTTAAGGATTTTTCTTTTCTTTTTCATTTCTAATAATTGTATTTTGTATTTCACATTTAGTGTTTGTTTATTTTTTTTACCAGGTACTCCTTGGGACCAACGTAGATAGTTCAGGGCATGTTTAGATTTTTGGTAGTTTTGTTTGAGGGCAAACATTTTTGTGGGAAGGGGGGTAATGTTATGAAGCGATTGTATTTATCGTAAGTTAGGTACTATTTTTTTAAATGCATTTTAATTGGTTAGGTTGGCAAACCTAGGGGGAGTTTCGTTCAACGTGTCGGTAGGCGGCGGTTTTTTTTTGGGTTTGGTTTCCGGATCCGGACTCTGGTTTTGACGGCGAGATGTGCGGTACGCCGTGAAAACAACGGTCAATTAATCTTAAGTTTTAATACGATGTGATTGAAATCCAAGTTTTGGGCATCTGCATTCGGGGGACGGAAACACGTTGTGTTTTTTTAAAGATAAAAATCAAAGATTTATTCGCGTAAAAAGCGAGTTTTCGCGCGGGTCCCAAAAGCGACCACGAGTTTAATGGCGATGTACGTGTGTTACGATCAATGTACCTCTTTATCCGAGACATCGGTGTATATAATAACCCGCCACGCTTATCATGGTGCGCGGTGCAACTAACCGAAGATTTATTCACGTAAAATGTGAGTTTCGCGAGGGTCCCAGTGACCACGAGTGAATTGGCAATGTCCGAGTGAAAAGACTATTGTACCCCATTATCCGAGTCATCGGATTAAATAATAACTCGCTGCGCCCGTGTTTATATGCAGGCCAACTATCGAATTCCCCCCGAGGGTTTATTTATGGAACAAACCCGAGATACCGCAGTGTTGAACGATTCTTCGCCTCGAATTGCTGACGGGCCTTCCTTTACAATTTGGAATAGAGTCTGGGTACTCCTTCCTTCTCCTGAGGGTCCAGGTCTAACATCACTTCCATGCGACTGCTGAGGAGGTTGCAGGGCCAAGCTGAGCCGCAGAGGTTGGGACCACCCTTGCCACCAGGAGGTGGGGTTGGTTCTCCCGACATCGGGAGTTCGGTGGCAGTAAATTTAATTAGGGTAGCTAGGAATAGCAAAAAATTACGATATTGGTCCCGGGGGTGAGTCCATACCATTTATTTTATTATGTCTTACGAAATCAATACAGTGAACCGATTCTATACTCTACATTTTGTTTTATTATGTAGATTCCTTGTGCAGCCTTTTCAGGAATGCTATGAAAACTAATGGCCCACACTCTGAGAATTGAGTACCGTGTTCTCCAGCAGGACTTTTTTGCGGTATTCAATTTAAAAAAATAAAATGTCTCGTCTACAACGTGGTTCGTATGCTGTAAATTAAAGTTTACTGCATTGCAAAAATCTAGTGTTTAGTTTGGAATGCGTCCAAGAATGTCGCAATGCGTACGAAATATGTAATGTTTTTAGAATTACTGCGAATAAAGAAGTCTGCATCCGCAGACCAGTCAATAGTTTCCTCATTGTGGGGGGAAACACAATTACTTACTTACAGTCTGTCAAGAAAGCGTACAAAATGTGGAGGACGCTGCAATCGTTTAAATGCTTTTCAATGTTTCAATGGCAACACCAAGATGGTGGTTCAAATGAAAAATAATGGTCAAAGTGTTCGTTTTTCACATCAATATCAACCTGTGTTCAGAAATTAATGGTGCTTCCTAAAGGAGATCTTCTTCTTTCGCATGGTAGGAGGATCAGAAGGGGTCATCTAAGAGCCAGTATAGTCACCCTGTGGACCTCATCAACCCCATCAGGAATGAATGGAGCGGGCATTCGTTGAGCACCGCATTCACATATCGCCGACTCTTTAAGGGGGTATTCTAGTCTGGAAGCCCGAATTTCGGGCGTTTTTTGACGGTCGATAAAAAAGTTTTATTTTAACTATACATTTTTTTAATAATTTATTTATTTATATTTTAAGAATTCACAAAAAAATATATACATATATACTTCACGAAGTTAACACGCTGTTGTTGAAGTGGATGGGAAAAAAAGAGCGTGTCCATCTTGTCACGATTTCCACCCTTCTGATCATCTGAAAAATAAAAAAGGTAAATTCTTTATCAGTACAAATGTCATTATGATGGGAACCAAAAAATTGCGGCAGCAAAAAAATGCTGTTTTTCAGTTATTTTTGAACTTTTTCGAATTTTCAAAAAAGTTAAAATTAAAATTTTTGATTTTTTGTTAGTTCCCACCATAGGGGGATGTATAAAGAAAATTCATGCCAATTTTCAGGAAAATCGGTCATTTAGAACTCGAGATTTTGTGACAAACGTTTCGAAAAAAGTAGTTTCGAAAAAAAACGCGCTTAACGCGCTTTGTTCTATTTTGATTATAGTTAGATTCCGCCTAAACCGGTCGAACTAAAATGGCTATAACTTTTAAAATAATTCGCATTTCGAAAAATCCTTTTAAGGAGATATTCTTGTATATCTAAACTATCCAGAACTATCTATCTATGAACCCAGACTGTACCACAGTGTGGAATCTCGTACGAGATGGGCATTTCCCACGTTGGCCGATTGCCACTCAAGTTGCCACCCATCTTCCGGGGTGAGAGGTAACCGGAGAAGCCTTTCTCCTTCCATCCAGAAGGGTTTTCGGGACTTCAAGCGTCACACTAAAGATGATTGATCGATGATGATGTAGGAGAAATCCCAATCGTTTCCAGGGTTTTAAACAGAGTTTTCCGACTTCAGAAATTTCGACCTCGAAATCAGACTTAAATAGTGACCCCTTCCTCTTGTTTTTTTTTTTTTTTACATGAGCTCCACACAGGAGGCCATGAGGAAAATAATTTTCCTCAGGGCCTACGTCATCTTTGGGGATGCTGTGTGGAGGGTTTTTTAAGGAAAGGAAGAGGAGGATAGTTTTGGGAAGGAGAAGGTTTAAAGGGTGGGTAGGAATCTGGGGTTCGGTGTGTCCAGGTCATCCGCCTCCAAGACCTAGACAAACCTCACCCCTGCTAAATCACGAAACGTAGCGAACCACTTGGGTTGACCTATGGCAGAGGTGTTGGTTATCCAATAAAGGTTCCCGGGGCGGCGGTACCCATTCCCGCCTCCCAAATTGAATTGTTTGTGTGTAAAATTTAATCAATCTGAAGATTCATGAAATTTTAAAGACTCTCGACTCACAATCCGAAGGTCGCGGGTTCGAACCCGGCGTGCGCAAATAAATTTTATTTGATTAATTTGTGTTATTTCACAATTTATTCATTTAAAATGATGTATAGTATATTTGCGGCACGTTCCAGAGTGGAAGATACTATCAGTATCGCCCTGGTGTAAGACCACCATTCAGAATTGAAACGTTGCTTGAAATGGCTTTAGCCGTGTTTAGTGACCAGATCTGAATAGCCAGGTACTTCCCCACCTTCCTCTTCCCTATCTCCTTCCCCTCCCCACTACCTTCAGCCTCACAACATACCCCAATTGGGGATGCCATAGTCTCACTGGCTCCAGACGGGAGCAGTTGGGACTCTTGTGCGGTATTTCATATAAAAAAAATAAAAAATAAAAAAATTTGCATAAAAATCAAATAAACGCCGCCAGCCCGCAACAGACAGTAACATTCTTTATATGTATAATGTAATTTCTACACTTTCATGACGGACTGTACTTACGCTGTAATGTGGATTCTTGTGACGTCAGAAGACACGTTGCAAAGTTACATTGACCTGGTGTGCTGGTTTACATATAATATATTACTTGGCTCCGGTATTTTTCAAAGCTTCTTTCTAGTTTTTAATACGCATTTGCTTTTGTTTTCCTGGTTACACGTGTTTTCGCTTAATGTCGAACACATTAGGCTTATAATTTTTTATATAACTAGCTGGTTGGTACCCGACATGCGTTGCTATGCCATTTAAAAAAAAAATTGTTTCTTCCTGCGTGTCCTTTCCCATTCGTCCCGTTCCCCGTCCGCCTTCCCTTCCTATCCCGCGTCCCCTTCCCCTCTCGCGTTCCCAATCCGTCTCCTCAACCTTCCCTCTCCCCACTCCACTCCCTCCCTTCTCCCGTCCCATGAACCCCCCTCCCGATTTCCCCTCCCCCCTCCCAAATTTCCCTCCCTGGTTCCCCTCCCCCCCCTCCCGCGAGCCCCAACCCGAGTTCCCCTCCCCCCTCACGCATTCTATGCATTCAACCCCGGTAAATTCAGTTTTTAAACTAATATTGGAAAGATTGTTGGTTTCACTATCACCCTCGCGATTTTTCCATATTTTCTCACTGTTTAAACCTTCCCTGGACTACGACAAACATTTCAAAACCAAAATCAGCTAAATCGGCCCAGCCGTTCTCGAGTTTTGCGAGACAAACGAACAGCAATTGATTTTTATATACATAATTAAGGATATGTTTTGTGGATATTGTTTTATTTTGTTAGGAACATTAACAGGTTGATAACATTGCATGCATAAAAAAAATGATATGTGAAGATTACGTTATAACTATAACCCAATTACTAATATTCACAGCAAGCAAAATTAATAAAAACAAGTATTTAATAATGATTATGATATAGACACTAAAAAAAAACTAAATAAACATTCATAAAAGATACAAGTAACTTATCAACTGGGTGCCAGTTTTGTGGCTAGGAGGAAAAAACGAAAGAAAAATAAAAACAGAAAGAACACCAAAAATAAAGACGAAAAATATTGAACGAATTTTAAGAATTATTATTGTTGAAGAAGAAGATAACATGAATAATCTAGACGAAAATATGAAAGAAAACAAGATACAGAAAAATAGAAAAAGGTAATGGTCGCAGCTGGGACTCCAAACCAGAACCTCTTAAGAAAGATAATATTGTTAATTCTAAAATTTGAAAATATGAGATTGACAATTATGACGGTTTGATGGAAAGTGGAAATGGCTGAATTGGTAAAAGCGGACGTTCCGGTTAGACGAGAGGTTCTGGGTTCGAGTCCCAGTTGCGACCATTATCTTTTCTCTTTTTCTGTGTCTTGTTCTCTTTCATATTTTCGTTTAGATTATTAGTGTTATCTTCTTCTTCAATGATATACATCATTGATGGGAAAAACCTTCAAAAGTTATAAAAAGAGAGTTGTTCTTATAAAAAAATTTAATTATTTTTGTAACCACTTTTTTCAATAACGGGCCCTTGTGCTCTAAAGATTGCCATTCGTTTGTTAAGTTAGGAGCATCTATCAAACGAACCACCCTTTTCTATACAGAGTCGAGGTTTTTTTTTTCAGGTATGTTAGGGCTCCAGACCAGAAGTGGCTTCCAAATCCAAACTGTGGATCATAGTGCATTGCGCTGCCCCTGCATATCTTCTTAAATAAATTATCATTTACGTTTGACTGATTTTAACATCAGTTGTTTTTATGAACTTGTTTCTACATTGTGTGCGCCTAATTTGCATGACTGGCTTTTTAGTGTCGATGCATAAATGTGTCGAACAGGCTATTAAGTGCTTAAGTGTCATAGTTCAAAAGGCATTTGCGGTGTAGCGAGGGTCATTGTTTAAAGGTAAAAGTGCATTATAGCCCACGTGCTTGTAAATATAACTATGATGTAAGAAATCAATCCTCAGGCAACTTGAATCGCTTTTCGGAACAACTCATATAGGTCTCATAGAAATTGTTGTCTCTCCCTTACTGTCAAAGTGATAAATATGGCATAAGCGGTGTTAGAAAGAGAAAATTCGTCCTTTATTTTCAAATGTAAAAATTAACCTCAAAAGATGTAAAATGTACACTTTTACGAAACCAAATTTTCGGATCGCAATTTGAAAAGAATTAATGAAACCTTGGAAATTTTTTATCAATTAATTTTACATGGAAAGACCAAAAATGAGAGTTGGACTTATTAATTATCCCCCCCATCCCCCTTCCCGCATTCCATACATTCATTCCCGGTGCATTCAGTTTTCAAACAGCTCGCGTTCCACCTAAATATCATAATGCCAGAGTTCACCAGTAATAAAAAAAAGAATTATCCAATTTGGTGCAGTCGTTCGGAAATTATGCGCGTACAAAAATTTCGGAGATTCATTTTTATTTATATAGATTGATAGATAGATATTAACTACGATTTCCCGCAAATATATCAACATCGTTTCCATGGCAACGATTTGTTTTCTGACGTTAGCAATAACCTTCCTCACCTCCTTCCCCTCCCCATTACCTTCAGCCTCACAACGCCATGAGGCCATAGTCTCACTGGCTCCAGACGGGAGCAGTTGGGATTCTTGTGCGGTATTCATATAAAAAAAATAACTCGCTATTGTTTTTTTTTTCGAAAGAAAACGTAAAATAAATATAATATATGAATATGAGACATGCTCTAAAGCCCGGGCAATGCTACAAGTACTTTTAAGGTAGTATTTAATAAATGCGAGCAATTTTTAAACTGAGCTTTAAATTTATTACAATATCGTTATTCTTCATTATGCTAATACAAAACTGCAAAGACACAATAATACTATACCTGTATGCTATCTAATTTTGAGATCAGTGGGTATCTATATTGCAATGAAAAAATATTTTTTTAATTTTTCTAACTTTTAAATTTTTTATAAAAATGTAGGTTACACAGCTTTACATTAAGGCGGCGCTTCCCCGCTCAAAAAGAAGATGTAATTACGAATGTTGGACAGAACGCGCTAATATTTTAAACGATAAAATAGAGCAAAAACCTCGTGGAAGGCATCTTAAGTATCGTTCAAAGAAACATTGTGAATTTTTTCTCAACTATAACTTGTAAAATAATAGAAACATGCGTGTTTTTAATAATTTTCCGAGCATACTTCACGATTTTTTTCTATCGAGGGAATTTCATATAATTTGCGTTTCAACGTGGAACGCATCTAGGTATTATCTTCAAAAATAACACATATTTTTTTAAAAGCTTAAAAACGTCAAATGTTTAAGTGAGATATGTAAGAAATCGGTAGAAATTCGGGTAGCGGCGGCTTAGCACCATGAGTTATTTGTTTAGTATTGCCATTTGAACAACAGTGGCGCCCTCCTATGTTTTCTACTCTTATTTGACAAACTGTAAATATTTGCAAAATAATTAACTAATTCTAAACTGTGGGTAATTTTGACAAGCTTTAGATTTTTTTTAAAACAAATTAAAAAACGCGCCCTGCCGTTTTAAAAGTTAAAATAATATCTCCGTAGTTGCAAAATCCCGCTGCTTTTCCCAAAAATTCTACAAAAATATCGCCAATTTTGCTTAAAGATAAGCGAAATTCGCCGAACAATAACGCGAAATTATCATGTCCCTTCTCAACTCACCATTGTCGCTAATCCTGCTCGAATCAAGGACACTACCACACTCCTGCCGGTCCCCTGCTGTTTTCTACCGGTTCCTTGTGCCTGTTCCTGCAAGGATGCGGTTTTCGCCTACCCACAGCGCAGCTTTTACCTGAGTTTAGGCCTCCCAACAGTCCCAATACTCCTTCGTTCTGTAAAATAGTTTCAAAATACAGTGGAATTCGTTTATAATGACATCGAAGGGAAATGACAAACTCGTCATACTAAGCGGACGTCATACAAAGCATTTTGTAGAAAATAAACAACCTCCTGTTTTTGTTACGTATAGATGTATGTATTTATTTTAATAGAGAGAAACACAGCATATTAAGGAGAAAAGAGTATACTTAAGACTCCTGACGAGAGAAACACAGCATATTAAGGAGAAAAGAGTATACTTAAGACTCCTGACGAGAGAAACACAGCATATTAACGTCGTCGGGCGTCACGTGACCCTCCTGAACACTGCCGAAGGTGTTAGGAATCATGTCGGTCACTATAACCGACATTATTTTCCATGAAATTAGGACATAATTTATTAAAAATGGTCATAATAAGCGACATGTCACTATAGGCGAAGTCATTATATCCGACTTTTTTTTCAATTATTTCAATTATTTCTGGCTTTCACCCTTCAAGGGTGTTCTAGGCCATCATTTCAAATTACAGAGAAATGAAAAGTGAATTTATATTTTAATACTAGCTGACCCGGAAAAACGTTGTTTTGCCATATACATTATTTCTAGTAAATATTTTTTTTAGTTCCGGGATTGAAAATGATTGAATTACTAAGATCGCTATTAAAAAAGAGGTTGATGGTAAAAGAGTGAAAATTTAGGGCTGTATGTATTTTTTAATGTCTCACCATAAAAAAATAAAAATTAAAAAATTTGTTCAAAAAATAAAATTAAAAAACTTAACTTAACTTTTAGGGGTATGAAAAATATATGTTGGCTGATTCTCAGACCTACTCTATAAGCACACAAAATTTCATCAAAATCGGTTCAGCCGCTTCGGAGGAGTATGATAACAAACACCGTGACACGAAAATTTTATATATTAGATTATTTAAATGTGCAAATTTCAGAATTATATGGAAGGTTGGAGTCGAGTTCAGACTTAGAAGAGACTAACCGACTTTTTTATAAAGAATTTTATATGAAAACCTAACTTCGCTGTGTAATTATTTTTAAGCGGTTGGTCAGTATAGGCGGAGTCATAATAAACGGATTCTACTGTACATTAATAAAACAAGCTTATTATAACAACCTCAGTAGCAAAGCTGCAAGCTTCTTATGTTCAGATCTAGAGGTCACGGGTTCAAAACCCGTTGCGCAACTGATTTTTTTCTATTCTTTTGTACGTTATAATTTCACATTTTCCTTTGAAAAACACATTCAGAATCGAAACGTTGCTTGAATTGGCCTTAGGCGTGTTTTTTTTACATTAACTCCACACAGGAGGCCCTGAGGAAATTAATTTCCCTCAGGGCCTATCTATGTCATCTGGTATGCTGTGTGAAGAGTCTTTTTGAGGAGAGGAAGGAATGAACATTGGTCTTGAAGAGACCCATGTTGTAGGAGGGAGGAAACACAAAAGCCGGCAAATCGTTCCATAGCCGAGCTGTTGAAATCAAAAAAACGACCCGTTCTCATATGACAAATGTCAACCGTGTACATTATGTTGGGTGCGCGTTTGGCGTGTCTCCCGACTATGCACCGGTGCCGAAGGGATCGATGACGCTAGTTCCTCGGAGCATCTTCCATTGTAATACCGGTAGAACAAGGACAGCATCCCCACCTGTGCCTGTGCTCTAAAGATTGCAATCCGTTTGTTAAGTAAGGATTCAAGAGTTATTTTAGTCAAGAACTGTTATTTCATTATTTATTTTTAAAATGTAATTCGTAAATTATTTTATGCGTATACATATTTTAAAAAGATGGGGATGCCGAAATCCCACTGATTTTGTGAAGGAAACTGAGTTCTGGTGTTATACAAATAACTGACTTAATCAATTTAAGAAGTAACCCTCAAGGCCTCCTGTGTGGAGTTAATATATAAAAAAAAATCTCTTTTGTATTTCAACTTTCATTTCTCAGACTATAAAGCACATTTAAAACAATGTAACGTTTGTACGTCTACCAAATTAACGCATCTTTAGGTACTGCCCAATTCGTTGTTTTTCTCTACTTAGGTACCTTAATTATAGGATTTGTGCGTTCCGCTCCCACGCTCTGGACTGTAATTTTAAAATTCCCCAATTGACCGAGCGCGTTTTGTTGCCCATTATTATTATCTTTTTATTATTTCCTATGTTTGAACAAGTTATGAGACGAGTCTTGTCGCGGAGTTTTGACTTGACGAATGGCTCTCAAGTAACCTCATCGACCTTCTGTTTGTTTCTGAACTGAACCCCTGGAGGTCAAGAATCATTGAGTGCTTTATTATGTTATTGGATGACAGATAACAAACAGTAGGTATACGATTGCCGAAGCATTCATTACTTCAGGTGAACCAAGAACTCGATAATCTAATTGAGCATGAGACCATTCTGTAGATCCCAAAGTGTTATGTTAATTGAATGTGTTATGTCTCTTAACCTTCAATAGTAAAACAATTTAAGATGTCTTATATCTTCCAATAAGTTTAAGGTTCGAATGATTACTAGCTTGTTTTTTTGGTTATCCTGAATATTTACAGCGAATATTAGACTGGACACTCTCTACCCATTTAAGACTGCTAAGACTAAGATGGGCCGGACATGTGCACCGAATGTCAAGCACACGAGTACCGAAGAAGGTTTTAACAAGACACCCGGGAGGTAAACGAAAGGCGGGCAGACCTAGTCCGAGATGGGAGGATGATGTAAGGGGGATGCAAGGGGATTACTCCATGTTGCAGATTGGAAGACGGCCGAGGACAGAGGGCGGTGGAGGCTTATCTTGAAGGAGGCCAAGGCTCGAAATGGGCTGTAGAGCCATTGAAGAAGAAGAAGATTAGACATTGACAGACGTCCTTACTGGGCTAGGTTCTAAACAGTTCTGTAGTTCCAACGGGCTGACCGAGGAAGCCCGCCCTATCTCACTGCAGCCTTCGGCCATCATTGTAACCGTTCGTTCCTAAGACACGAACGGCGATGGACAGTACTCTTCTGATAATTAACTCAGCTGCCTCATGTTGAGATATGGCAGAACTTCGTATTACAAACTAACCTATCGACATTTATTGAAAGAAGCTGGAACTTGATGGACAACCAATACGCTACAGACTTCATACGATAGGACACCAAAAATCATGATCGAGCGGGTGATTCAGTGGATGCGACACAATGGCAGACCAAGGAAGATGTGGATAGACTGCGTGGAAGAGGGCTGGAGCAGGATGGGAAGAACTAAGGACAGCCAGAAGGTGATTGTCGAGGAACTGCCAATGGAAGAAGCCAAATACCACCCTGGTATATACATACATAGTGATAATAATGATTCGCTACTCAGGGCCGGTCTCTTGCAAGCCCAACCGTATCAGGTAGCAACGATGTGCTGGATTCAAACCAGCACCCTCCCGGCACAATGTCACATTCCTAGAATGAGTTCCTGAAGCATTAGTTGTGTTTTTTTATAAAACAAAATGTAGACTCACCTATCTCTATTGAAGTTTTGATAAATTACCTGCATGACCTTTTGCTCGATTCTGTTTTCCTGGAAGTCAAGCTTCATTGAGTGGTTTATGGTGCTATTTTAGCATAGTAAATGGCAGTTGTTAAGCAATCTTCCACTCGCACCTACTACTATTAATACTCAAATATATGATGCCATTAATGTGGAGTAAGCGGTATCCTTATTGTTCCAAGGTTACCTCTAGTTACTGCTTTGCTGTTTGTCATCCACTGTGTCCTTCTCTGACTCGTTGATATTGATTTCATAGATTGGTCCTCGCGCTGTAAATATGGCATCATGCAGTAGAGATGTACAAATAGTCTTGTTTGGACTTGTTATTATTAGAATAATTTGGGAGGTGGTTATGGGTACCGCCGCCCTAGGAACCATTTATTGGATAACCAACACCTCTGCCAGGTCACCCTAAGTGATTAGCTACGTTTAGTGACTTACATTGGGTGAGTCTTGACAGCCAATGCGTCTGCCCACCTGCCGCATGGTGGGCTTTATCGAGAGAGACTGGTTGAGAGAGGTATTTTATCCTCTTCAGCCAGAATCTCTCGACCCACTGATGGATTCATACGTCCGCCCTCCTAGACACACTGACCCCCAGATTCCTATCCACTCATACCTATATCCCTCCACACAGCATCCCCTAAGATGGCATAGGCCCTGAGGGAAATTATTTTCATCAGTACCTTCTATGCAGAGCTAATTTAAAAATATATATATCGTATAATAATTCAGTTATAAATAGATTACATACCATTGGAAATTTTTATGCCAATGTGGCTGATATTTTTAATATTTCCATACTGAAATATAAGGTTGTACTGATCGAACATTTCAGCCAATTAATTACTACATAATGAGTTTTTTGATATTATTGTTTATTTTTAATGCCTGTATTAAGTACTACAACTGTAATTAAATATACACAAGCTTGTAAATGGCCCTTTGTGCCGTAAATTTTAAATAAATAAATAATAGATATTAAACTACTCAAATTAATTCCTCCTGTAATAGTTAATATCCTTAATGCTAAGGATCGCTAACTCCACTACAACAGCCCTGAGAGGCGGTTTCGGTTCTACTTATGGATAATGAATTGTCCTAACCTTAAAATGAACTCATCTTTCGTTCCAGTTCTCTCAGATGACAACGAAAAAGTCGTTAATTTTAAGGATAAGGAATTGTCCTTTACCTAATTTATTCTTATTTCTTTTTCTTCGTCAAAAGTCGTTGACTAGCTACTTAAAAGGATACGGAATTGTTATTTTTTTCGCTATTAAAAGTTGTTCATTTTAAGGTTAAGGACAATTTCTTATCCTTAAGTTGAACCGGAATCTCCTCTCGGACTCCTCCGCTCCTCACGGACTTGCACTGCATGAGAAACAAGGAAACCGTCTTTCCAAACGCCCTCGGTACTTCATTCCAACACATCGGTGATCTTCCTGTACTTCTTTGCCTTCCTCTTTGTCAGTGATCCATAAGCTTCTCAGTTTGGCCACAAAGTGCCATCTTATAGTATTTCCATAAACATATACATCATCAAACCTAGTTTCAAAGTCTGTTGACGGCCTGCCTAAATGGGATTCATTCTCGTGGAACCCCATTCACATCTCATGCACCCCAAATTTATTTTCATTGACATGGATGGACCCTCTGCAAATCGAATTCGACCACTGGGGGTTGATAAAGAACACTTTGGTAATGACTGTTTCTACATTCTTCATGTTTTTTATCACAATCCCTGGTTATATATTGTTCATGCTACATTATTATTTTTTCATAGTTAATGACACCGCTATAAAACGGATCCCATTTATCTAATTTACGATCAGTGCTTTGTGATTGTTTTATTAGATCTTCTATACCATGGGTCGGCAACCTGCGGCCCGCGAGGGGTCTGGGTGCGGCCCGCAAGGTTCTCGCCGCAACGCACGTGACGGACTATATCATATACAACGGAGTGAAAGGGAGCGAAAGGATAGCGAAGGGGGAGCGATTAGCAAATTAACGTGATAGGTTTGCAATGTGGTATCACACTTAAAAAGGCTTTTAAAGGAAAACTTGGTGGATTACTATGAGGGTTTGCCTTCTGAAGACCACAAGGAGTTAAAATGGTTTGCTGACCAAATAATTACTATCTTTGGTAGTACATAAATTTGTGAGCAAGCTTTTTCAATTCTGAATTATTGAGAAAACAAACGGTGTTCTCGGTTATCGGGTTCACTTTAGACGCAATACTACGCAAAAATGCAAGCAATTATAAGAAACCTTCCAAGTGAAATCACAAAAAACTCATTGATTTTATTAACTACAACAAATGTTGTAAAATTACACAGTAAGCGTTTTATTATGACACAGGCCCTGAGGAAATTAATTTCCTCAAGGCCTGTGTCATCTTAGGGGATGCCGTGTGGTCATTTTAAGGAAGGAAAGGATAGGAAGTTCTGGAAAGGAAAAAGTGGGTAGGAATCTGGGTGTCAGTGTGTCAAGGACTGATGCACGTATGAATCAATCCTTCCAACTGCAATGCAAGGCGATAAGTCGAGAGAGTCCGGCTGGAAAGGTCAAAAGGCCTCAATCAGTCTCTCTCGATCCGGCCCGCCACGCAGCAGATGGGCAGATGCATCCGCCGCCAAGACCTGGAAATACCTCACCCCATGAACCCGGGCACCCCTGCTAAGTCACCAAATACCACGTATACTGTAATGATATGTGGCCCGAGTGCGGCCCGCACTAAACCCCACATAAAGTATTTGGCCCTTTTACAACAAAAGGTTGCCGATCCATGTTCTATACAATCTTTGAGTAATGATAATTATAAGTATTATTATTTATCATCGTGTCGTGATGTCCAGCCGCACGTTTTGTCGCCACAGCCACCGTAAATAGAGAAGATGGAACATTCATCATCTATTATGAAATGGCACGACCAAGTGAATCGAATACAGATGAGTATGTTGAGTATGTATGAGACGATGTATGATGTAAGGAGGACGGTGCTGCGGTTTTTCCTAACCCTGCGAGGAAACGGCACGATTGTTAGTTAGTTAATTACAAATAAGACAAAGGGTCTGTGCGAGAAACCACAAGCCAAAAATGTTTATAGTCTTAGTGTGCCTTACGGGGGGGAGGGGGGGGGGGGGGTAAGTTTTTAAAACTAATTTTTATTTTTTTTCTAAATGTACACCATGTCGAGAGATTGTGTCAAAATTTCAAGTAAATCTGAGCAAAACTAACGAAGATACAGCATTTCAAGCGACCGGCCCTCTTGCTCTATTCAAGTATATTTCGAGTATAAAAAAACTTTAAATCGATTTTCTCGCAAATAAATTTTTAAAGTTCGTGAACATCATAACTCAAAATTTACTTGACCAATTTTTTTGAAATTTTGTACACTGTTTTTACACATAAATGAACAGGTTAAAAAAAGAGTTTTTTTTCTTTACCATTTTTTGTTCATTTTATAATAACAAAATCACCGAAAATTTTAGCATAAATCGCATTTTTGACTTCAATATGCTGCAAAAAAAAACATTAAAAAACCCCTCGTCACTACCTGGAAAAACATGTCGCCTTTTGAACCCATCTCGATTTTTTTGTTTCAAATGATTTGTTAACGAGTTAACCGCATAAAACCTTTTTTTCGAAGCGCCTCCGGAGATTCGCTCTCACGGACTTATTTATTAATATTTTTAATTAAAATATTTTTCAAAGATACTTCAGATGTCATACTATAACATTTGTACATTTAGAAAAAAAATTATTTGAAAAATGAGTTTTAAAACCTTACCTCCCCCCTTATCAGAATGTTTCGATACTAAATGTATGGAACGTAGGAGAGGGGCGGAAAGCGGGAGGGGGGTTAGAGGGAAGTGGGATAGGGGAGTGGGATGGCGGGGAAGGTGGAGGGGGAACGCCTGAGGGGAAGGGGACACCGGAGGGGAAGGCGAGGTGGAAGGGGAACGGGACGAATGGGAAAAGACACGCAGGGAGAAACAATTTCGTTATTAGTGGCATTGCAACGCATGCCGGGAACTCGCTAGTTTGACATAAAGCTCCATCGCTAATTTACATAAACACTTTTAACGCCTAGGCCCTAGACATGTTCACTAAATTGTTTACTGTTCGAAAAATAATTTTTATGTTAGAAAATGTTTGATCGATTTCAGCAGAAGAAGCGCCTAAGCCCTAGACATGTTCATAAAATTGTTTCTTTTCGAAAAAGAATTTTTATGTTAGAAAATGTTTGATCGATTTGAGCAGAAGAAGTAAGGAAAAATTGAGCTTTCTTTGGACACATAGACACCTACATACACCTCTATCCAGTGAATCAAGTGCCTAATTAATTTCCTAGTCTAGTTAATCAATTTCGCCGTATCTTCCCAAAACACGTGCTAAACTGTTCTACCTTATTTAATTACTATCCGCCCTTCAACACAACGTTAGAATTATAACACAGAAGCTTTATTCGCACAAGGGGTACTTTAGCGCGATGCAATTTTCGATATCTTTATTTTGGTTTCATGCCAACTCAGAATAAAGTCAACTCAACATCTCCTTGAAAAGTCATTATAAGCTATGAAAAAAATAATTTTAAATTAGCCGATAACCCTAACCTAACGTAACCTATTTAACCAATTTTTTATATATATTTTTTATCACTCTAAATTAAATTACTTATCTGAGATGGTTCTGAGTTGGTTTCATTCAACCTTTATTTTGTAAGGGATCTGACAGCATACTGCACATAACGTCGTAGATAATGCCAATTTGTATGCGTTACATTTGACATCTTCACAAATCGACGATCAGCGCCATGTTGATTTTTTGGCGTTTGGACGTTCACGCTAACGTCGATTATCGGCCTGACAGCTTGTTAGTGGCTTTGTGAATCAAATGTGAACTAAACGCTGACAGAACGAAATGCGACTGTCAACAAGATCATTCAAATTGATTTGTAAAATGTGACGATCGGTCAATCAGCTTGAAATGACTTCAGCTGTTTTTGATAGCCAGATCTGAATACCCAGGGACCAACCCAAACCTTCCTCTTCCTCAACTCCTTTTCCTCACACCATTCAGCCTCACAACATGCCCCCACTAGGGATGTAATGACCCTACTTGCTTCGTGCACACACGTACACTTAACATTTATAAACAAGGAGATATTAGCTGTATGTTTTTAGCAAAAAACAGGAACCAAACACCCCTAAGAACTTCTAACGGTCTCCTTGGTAGAGGGCAAGACTTTCGACTAGCAATCCAGGGGTCGCGGGTTCAATTTTATATGATTAATTTGTGTTTTTTCATAGTTTCATCCTTCAAAATAATATATAGTGTATTTGCGGCACGTTACAGAATGGAAGATACTCTCAGTGTCGCCCTAGTGTAAATCACCATTCAGAATTGAAATGATGCTTGAGATGGCTTTAGCCGTATTTGATGACCATATCTGAAGAGCCAGATACTTGCCGCCTTCCTTTTCCCCACCGCCTTCCCCTCCCAACAACCTTTAGCCTCAAAACATTTTTTATATATGAATACCGCACAAGAGTCCCAACTGCTCCCGTCTGGACCCAGTGAGACTATGCCATCCCAAATTGGGATAAGTTGTGAGGCTGAAGGTAGTGGGGAGGGGAAGGAGATGGGGAAGAGGAAGGTGAGGAAGGACCTGGCTATTCAGATCTGGTCGCCAAACACTAAAGCAGGCTAAAGCCTTTTCAAGCAACGTTTCAATTCTGAATGGTGGTCTTACGCCAGGGTGATACTGAGAGTATCTTCCACTCTGGAACGTGCCGCATATATACTGTACATTATTTTAAATGAATTAATTGTGAAATAACACAAATTAATCAAATAAAATTTATTTGCCACGCCGGGATTCGATACCGCGACCTTCGGATTGCGAGTCAAGAGCCTTACCGCCAGACCACGCCGGCCGTCAAACTACACCAATTTGAAATGTCTCACAACGGTGACCGGATAACTCAACAACGTGCGACTTCGTCACACCTTTAAAAAGTCATTAAAAATTATTTAAAAAAAATTGTTTCATTTAAAAATAGGTTACATTAGGTCAGGTTGTGGCCTATTTTTTTCATCACTTAATGAGTTGTCGTGGAAACCCTCACAACATACATCAAGGTATGACTGGCTCCAGACGGTTTGGGACTCTTGTGCTGTATTCGCATTAAAAAGAAACCTCCGTTCTGAATGAGGCTTTACTACTATTTCAAAAGCAGAAGCAGGGTTTAACAATCGCGGCTCGCAATACCGTCGGTAGATGTTAACTTTCTTTCTTTATTCGACCACTGTGCCTGGTACGGGACTCGCTTGAATAAACATTCGCCAATTAAATTTGTACGGCGCATAATTGGCATATCACACGTGAAGTCTAGAAAATGGTGCTTAAATTGTGGAACGAGTGAGCAGGGAAACATGGTGAAAAGAGGCGTGAATAGACAGACTTTCAAGATTGAATCTGGGAGATGAGCGAACACTAGGAAGACATATGAGCATTTTACACGATGTTATTTTTGCGTCCAATTTCCATACGGGTTGTTTTTTCTTGTTGATATGGAATGAAAATATTTTAGTACCGATTTTCATAGCTTCTATTATTTGACATCTTTCATTTGACAACGTTCTTTTTACGTTAACTCTACACAGGAGGCCAGAGGAAAATAATTTTCCACACGGCCTACGTCATCTTTGGGGATGCTGTGTGAAGGGTCTTTTTGAGGTAAGAAAGGAGTGAAACTGGGTCTTAAGAGATCATTGTTGTAAGAGGAAGGAAACACAGAGGCCGGCAAATCGTTCCACGGCTGAGCTGTTGAACATTTGAACTCATGCGACAAATGCCAACCGTATGCATGTGTTGGGCACGCGTTTGGCTTGTTTCACGACTATGCACCGAAAGGATCAATGAAGCTCGTTCCTCGAAGCATCTTCCATTGTAATAACGATTGAACAGGGACAGCATACCTACTTGACACCTGTGCTCTAAAGAGATTGCAATCTGCCTCTTAAGAGAGGGAAATCTATCAAACGGACCGCCTGTTTCTGTACAAAGTCAAGGTTTTTTTGAGGTATTTATATGTATCTTTTCTTTTAGTTCCACTATTGTAAAATTGCACCTCTCGATACAGGATGCTCTAGTGAGATGTGCAGTTTATGTATTAATGTATTACTAGTGGTCTCCCAATGGTCGAAATTCGACCATAATTGAAATGTTTTTTAATGTATTTTTTATGCATAATTTAAAAAAAATATGAGCATTCTGCACTCTTTCTCTATATAAACTGTAAGTGTGCGAAATTTCATACTCCTCCGTCCGCGCAATTTTCGTAAAAAGGGGTACAAAGTCTTGGTTTACGTATTAATATACTGATTTCATTTTCCAATAAATAAATGGTAATATTGTTGATGTTGCCATTTTTTTACCTTTCCAAAATGTTATTTCTTCTCTGATAGCAACTATCTGCATGAAATCGTAAGAATGAACAAAAATATAGTGTAAAGCTAAGATTTTTCTTAGGGTCCATCCATAAACTACGTCACAACTTAAAGGGGGGGGGGGTGTAGAGAAGTGTGACAATATGTGACAAGGCGTACGGGAGGGTCATCAGATTTGTGACGCCACAAGCAGTTAGGCTCAATATATTACTTTTACACGTAAAATTAGGGGGGAGGGGACCTCACAAATGTGACAGCGTGTGACAGGGACGGGGGGGGGGGAGTCAAAAATCATGAAATTCGTGTGACGTAAATTATGGATGGCCCCTTATGGACTCGATACAATTTCCGTATTTGTATTTCTTTTGCATACCAAATAGTGATGCTAATTATTATTATTATTAATTAATTATATTCATTGAATAACATGTTTTAATCGATTTATTTGCATTTTATTGACGTTGATTGTGTAACTAATTAACTGCAACGGTGATAAAATATGCCATTACGTATTCCATTGAATATATTATATTTATGACGCCAAACAGGATTCTTAGTTCTTAGAAATGTAATAACTTTATAAAACAACTAGTGACGTTATTTAATTTCGCTAAGTAGGTAGGTACGTGAATCCTTGACTCAAATATAAGCTCTAATATAAAATAGTAGTGAAAAATGTCAAATTCGAAATTTACCTAAATAATTGCATACTTTATCCTTGCTAGGCCTGGAACTATTTAGTTCTTTTTTAGGGGCCATTCAAGTATTGCGTAAGCACTACAGGGGGGGTCTTTGCTTTGCTTATTTTTGATGAAATGGGGAGTACGAGCTTTGCTTACATTTTCTGACGAGGAGGAGGGGGGGGGATTAATAATGAAAAAACTCTGCTTACGTAATATTTGAACGGCCCCGAGGCACAAGGGCGTTAGTAGTGAACAATGTCAAACTGGGACCTTTCCGTAAATAATTGCATACTTTATCCTTGCTAGGCTTGGAACTAGTTGTTTTTTTAGGTACTGCGGCGTTAATAGTGAAAACATAGATAAATAGTTTTATCCTTGATGCATTTGAATGAAAAAATGATTCATTGTTTTGTTATGTAGCAGTACCCTCTCTAAACACTCCTTCGGGGACATTTAGTTATATTTTGTATGAGATGATGTATGAATGTGAATGAGGCAAGCAGTGTGTGCCAAGACCGAGTTGTTTGGCGCTCCGTCCTCTTTGCCCACCATATGTTAAGTAGTTACTTATATATAGAGCCTAAGAAATCATGATAAATTGTAAAGCCCTTGCGGTAATTTTTTAACGAAAACGGCGCTTTACAAATTATCCAATTATTATCCCATTTTAACAACTTTATTATTGCCCCAGAATGACTAGGATTAAACATACATTCATAGTTGCAATGGAATTTGTGAGACATGAATAATATTTACACATTCTTATCAACGCTGAACAAACAAATTTGTTTTCGTATAAATTAATATTTGTACCATTTCCTCACTCGAAGCGCTTTGCGACATATTCACGACAATGAACAGACAAACCGATAGAGTATTATTGTAGGCGAATTTGTGTGTGAATTTGAATTGACGGCCTCCATGTTCGAGGGGCAAGGTTCTCGACTAGCGATCCGGCGGTCGCGGGTTCAAATCCCGCAGTGCGCATATAGATTTTATTTGATTGATTTGTGTTTTTAAATTTAATCATCTAAAATAATATCCATACTAATATTATAAATGCGAAACTGCTCGAGTTTGTTTATGACCTTTTCACGCATAACACAATATAAAGACTTTAATAATTCTTTCACCAATATAAAGCTAAATTATATGCGCAGACTACAGGTTGCATATGATGGTAAGCTCTGGCGTTATGAAATTATAAATATTAATATATTATATTTGTTATACGTTTTCTGTCGCTAACAAAAGCGAGTTTTTGCTAACGTCAGAAAAAAATCTTTTCCATGGAAACAATGTTGATATATTTTTGGGCTCTATGCTGGTAGGTACTCAGTCTACTGGTCAGCTACTACTGCAGAAAATTCAAATATTAGAATTCGTTTTTTTTTTTTGGACAAGCTTGGAATAAATGTCAGATGAGAGTTCCTATACTAAAAATATAATTCGTAACGATCATAAAGACTGAATGATAAATAGAGTATTTTTTTATTATATTAACGAACTTCCAAATATTTAAATAAAAATAAACATCCGAAATGTTTGTAAGCGCATAAATTCCGAACGAATGAACAAAATTGGATAAGTAATTTTTTTCTTTGAGCTATAGTATTATGAAATTTAGGTGGTAGGCGAGATGTTTGAAAACTGAATGTAAGGGAATGAATATATGGAATGCGGGAGGGGATGGGGGTGGGGTGCGGGGGAGATAATTGATAAGTGCAAGCGCTACAGTAATTTTGCGGCACGTTGAGTAGAATATCCTCTCATTTATTATCGCCCTGGTGTACGCCCACCATTCAGAATTAAAAAGTTGCTTGAAATGGTTTTATCCGGTACTTCCCCACCTTCCTCTCCTTCATCTTCTTCTCCTCTCACTACCTTCAGCCTTACAACATACCCCAATTGGGGATGCCATAGTCTCACTTGCTCCAGGCGGTTGTGAACAGTTGGGACCCTTGTGCGATATTAAAATTTAAAAAATCAATCAATTGGTTTTGCAGTGCTATTGTTAGTTTGGTTTAATTTGCCAAGATTACCCTTTGGGCGATAGCCCTGTATTGAAAAACATGTATCTTTATTTGTTGAAGAAAGAATTGTTGATTATTTTTACCAGAAATATTGAGTTACTTCCCCTTTTCAACTCCAGCAGAATTTTGATACTTAGGGGACTTTTGCACACTTGCAAGGCCCTGGCAACGCCGGGGACTTCAAGTGGTTCGGTAACATGACAAGTATTAAATTTTTTTTTTTTAAACAGATTTAAAATTAATTAACCTTCCTCCTCCGCATCTCCTTCCCCTTCCCGCTTCCTCCAGTCTCGTAATTACCACAATCGGGGATGCCATAGTTCCGTTAACTCCGGACAGCTGTGAGCTGTTGACTCGTTTTCGGTATCCATATAAATAAAATATTAAAATGTGAAAAAGACAATTTTTTTTAATTCAAATTGGTATAATGATCACTTCTGTTAATTTTGCATTCAGTGGTTGAAAGTAACGAGTCTCGAAATACTCGAGAAGGTCTTAAAGTTCCACTTGAGAACTCTTTTAAGATTTTTCTATAGCGTCAAAGGCCAGTCGAGAATACTCGACAGTTTTCAAACTTGGAAAACAAGTGGATTTCAAGTCGAAAACGCTCGCCAAGTGCTTCTTCAAAACTTTAAAAGCCGAAACAAATAATGTTTTTTCTTTCGTCTTTTGAAGGTGTTTCGTAAGGCATCAACTTGTATTCTTTAATTTCTTTATTTACGAACTGTAAAAAGTAAACTGTTGTAAAGTATCGGAATAATAATGATGTTTGGATGATTTATATAAAGCCGTTTTTGTGAAAAATCTCCTGAAGGGCGCCATACAAATTTATGATATATTTCTAATACTCTCTTTTACTTCTAACTGCAAACTAGACAAACTATTATATCAACTTATGGATAATAGATTGCATCCACTGGTTCGTCGATCATTAACCACTCAGGCTAATTTGTTCGGTTTTCGGAACAACTCATATAGGTCTCATGGAAATCGCTGTGCCCCCCTTTCTAATCACAGTGATAAATATGATATATACGGTATAGGAAAGAGAAAACATCACGCTTTATATTCAAATATAAAAGTTAACCACAGAAGAATTAAAATGTGCACCTTTATGAAACCAAAGTTTCGGATCGCAATTTGAAAAAAAAATTAAACTTTGGGAATATTTATTAATTATTTTTTACATAGAACGACAAAAAATTGGGGTAGGTAATAATAACGTTTAATAAAACATGTCTAATAAATGTATGTGTTTTTTTTTTGTTATCAGTAATTTTAATTAGAAAAAATTAAGGTGAGCCATTTTTAAAACTTTTTAATGTTTGCAAGCAAAAATTTTGTATTATAAAAATTATATGTTTGTTTCGATTTATAAAATTTAAAGTGTATTTTATCACATTTCAGAAATAGTTTTTTAGTTTTTGGATATGTTCAGAAATATTTCATTCATTTGGATTTTATTGCAAAGCGGAAATATTTTGACCTTCTGACAAAATATGGTCGAGGCCTTAGGGGTTAATACAAAACTATACACCCAATGCGTTTAACCAATGAACGTGATGCTGCGTTATAATTAAAAAAAAAAAAAAACATACAGGACCATACTTACCGAGAGGTCACTACTGTTAAATTATTTTTTTAATGTTTTTCTTTTACTCACAAATAATTGCCCAAGTTGCCTCTAAAATCATGAAACACTTAAATCTTTAATGGCCTGTATCTTATAATTTAAAGTAAAAATAAATAAAGTAGCTCATATCCGTACTAGATATTTGATTACAAAAATAATTTTTCAGTTTGGTTGGATATTTTGATCTCAAATCCAAAATTAAGATTTATATGAATCGGGCCGCGCAAACGTTCTTCAACGTCGTCGTTAATTATTAGGTATTCCTGAGATGAAACTGCATACGTGATACGCGGCTTCATTCAAGAAACTGGAACCCCTGAATAGCCGACTTGAATAATACACGAGGTCTTAGAATAGAGAAGATGAAAGACCCGGCTTCGTGATGAAATGCAGGAAGTTGTGTAGAAGAAAGGGGGTAAGAAGATGGAGAAGGAAGACGTAGGAAACCGCCGGAGAAAGGAGCGTTGAACTAGGAAGGGTTTGCTTTTGAAATAGGAAATAATTAACTAGTACGGTGAACAGTGCGAGTTCAAAAGTCGCAATGCTAAAGTATCCAGGTCACGTTTTTTTAGAGAGGAAAAAATTAAATTTATTCAAAATACAAATTAATAGAAACGAACTCAAAGAAAATAATGTTTATTTTAATTAGATAATTTTGACTGCCTCCGTGGATGAGTAGTTACGAACCTCGGCTACGAATCTGGAGGTCGCGGGCTCAAATCAAATCTCGGCGTTAGCAAGTAAATTTTATTTCATCAATTTGTGTTATTTCACATTTTTTCATTGAAATAATATTTTTTTATTTTTATTATATTTTTTTTTTATATATTTCAGTAGAAAGCAGCACTTTGTGGTTTGACATAATTAATTGAAACTAGTGTTCGCCCAATGGTCGAAATTCGACCGTAATTGTAATGTTTTTTATGTATTTTTTATTCATAATTTGATTTAATATTATATTGAGTGCGTATTGAGCGGTATTTTTATGGTTATGTTTGACATTTGACATTCAGTAAAACCATAGACAAATTGACCATAGACATTGACAATTAGCAATAGAGTAAAGATGCGTGTGTGTGTGTGTCAAATACACGGTAGTGTGTGTAATGTTTTTTTAATTGATTTAATGTATTTTTATGCATAATTTTAAAAAAATATTAGCATTCTGCACTCCTCCTCTATATAAACTATAAGTATGCGAAATTTCATACTCCTCCGTCCGCGCAATTTTCGTAAAAAGGGGTACAAAGTTTTGGCTTCACGTACTAATATATTGATAACACAATAACTTTGCTTGTAACCACGATTTATTAAGTATTTTTTTTAATACTGACCGGTTTCGCTTAACACAAGCATCTTCAGGGTATAAAAATTAAACCGATCAAAAATATACATTGTTTGAGCTTATATACAAATAGAAAAAAGACAAAACATAATATAAGGAAAGAGTGAGATAGCGAAATCAACATCTTATGTACATAGTGATAGAGAGAAAGAGACGGGTGTTATATAATGAGTTACAATACTACAAATAATATTTTACAGTAGTAGCAGAAGTCACCGGCGTTGCCTGGGCTTTACACAGAGTTTTTCAAAATCTAATGTTGACAGAACCTAACTATTGTTTTGAAGGTCAACTGTGCAAAATTTCATCAGTCTCGAAATACAGCTATAGAATTAAAGTAAAATGTGCAAATGAAATTTTGGTCTCCGATGACATTCAACTTAAAATATTTAAAATAAAAACAAGATATTGGACGGTTAGGGTCGGGATTAGGGATTGAGCGGTTATTCCACTGAGTGACCAGTGGTGACAAGTGGAAAAAAAATTTTTGTTTGATTTTGAAGAAAAAAATACTTCAAAAAATTCAGCGGAGAACAAAATTTAATTTACATTTTTTACTTCAAATAATTTCAGAAATCCCTGGTTAAAATAAGTCAATCTCGTGTTTCGCATAACATGTAGTGAATTTGGTTGCAAAATTATAATTTTTGGAACCGACTCAGTAATCTGATAAGTGCTTATCAGGCTTTTCCCTAGGCTCTACTTTTATTGATTTATCCGGTATAAAACCTTCACATATCGGGTGGAGTAAAATTATTTTGAATACCATCATTTTATCAATAATGAGGTTGTTTCCAACAACGAAATTTCATAGTTTTTACAAATGTATTTATTACATTAATTGAGCCCTTGTACGGAATAATGTTGTATTCAACAAAACTATCAATGTTGAGTTATTGGTGGAATAATGTTGTATTCAACAAAACTATCAATGTTGAGTTATTGATGGAATAATGTTGTATTCAACAAAACTATCAATGTTGAGTTATTGATGGAATAATGTTGTATTCAACAAAACTATCAATGTTGAGTTATTGATGGAATAATGTTGTATTCAACGAAACTATCAATGTTGAATTATTGATGGAATAATGTAAATAAATTGAATAAAACTCAATTTTGAGTAATTGAAGGAATAATGTTGTATCCAATAAAACTATCAGTGTTGAATTATTGATGGAATAATGTTGGGCATATTTATGCGCATCTTTTAGGTAGGAATTATGGTAATGAAAATTTTTTTAGGCCTGTGGTAGCCTTTGTTTGGTTTGTGGAAGAATGTTGTATAACAGCATTTATCAAAATCACAGCGCATGGTTTAATCTATGGAAATAAATGGAGAAAACGAAAGTCCTATGGCTTCAACTAGAAAGTCTTCAGAGCCAAGAAGCTGAAGAATGCAGGAAAGTAGAATTTGTCCAGAAAAAAATATTATTAACCCTCTTTTTTAGCCGTTGAAACAGTTTTGTGGAAAAATGTTGTATCTCAATACAATATATAGAACGTAAATGGTTTATTTAATGAAAACAAATAACTTTGTGTACGCCACTATTTAATAAACAATATCAACATGTTTCGAAAACTATGTTTTCTTCGTCAGGATAATAAGTTAATAAAAAATAACAAAAGACAAACAAGTATAGACAAATTAGAACACAGACAGAATTAAAAATTAGAAACATGTTGATATTGTTAATTAAATAGTGGTGTACACAAAGTTATTTGTTTTCATTAAATTAATAATGACGCCACAAAGTGAATTTGCGAATTTTGAAGAAGTAAATGGTTTAATTTATTCATATCGTTTTTTTGCTTTTTAAGCTCAAAAACATCAATGACATGTGTACATTAATATTAGAAGAGCATGTTGCTTTCTGTAAGGTACAAAGAAAAAAAAAGTTTTGTGGAATAACGTTGTATGTGAAAGTGTTCATAATTCATTAAACAACATTATTCCACACATTCAGCGTAAATTCTAGTAATAAACTCTAATTTTATTGCCTTTTTAGACGACTTTTCAATTAAAACTCTTAAGAATTATATGTTTTATTTGAAATATAAAATGTTATGAAACATAACTGGTTTAATTTTTTCAATTTTTTTCGGAACTAGAATATTGTTAGATACAACATTCTTCCGGGCGAGGGCTCAATTATTGCCGCCGCCCCGGTAACTATTTATTGGATCAGGAGATTAATTGTCTAGGGATAACTGTCGGGTCACCGTGCCCTGTCACCAGGATGATACAAAAAATATTTCACTAATTGATTTATATAGCTTTATATTACAGCTGCCTACTAAAAACTAGTCGCATCAAATTGTCTTTCCGGACAAATCCTGGGAAGTTAACAAGTTTCCCCTGATTTAATCCGGTTCTCTTGTTGTCATAACGTCACATCTATAGGCGGAACCGAACCCCAAGGCAGCGAGGAAGTTTAAGACGATTGCGCGAACCGGTCGCCGGCAAACCGGTTGGGAGCTAACCACCAGACGATTAAACCGGTTGAACTGTCAGTTACTGGACGCCCAATTTATGTATGGCAGTCAATTTCTTCTTATTCAGACAAATAAGGGTCTGTCTCAGCGGGCGGGGCACTGTGATTATTTTCCTCTTTCCAAAAAATTCCCCAGATCTTTCGGCTCTTGTGGGATATCTTTGTAACTTGACTTCTTTCTCTAGGAGGGTTCTGGAGTCAAGCTTTGGGCATAGAGGTCCATATTTCCACGTTTTACGATTCTTGACGGTTCTCACTAGTGTCCGACCGAAACAGGATTTTCTACCGAAACCGAATCTTCGGCATCTGTCTCAGTTTCGGCCAAACCGAAACTTTTTTAGACATGTTAAAAATTCATTGTTTACTGAAATTTGGCTTTTTTTTTACACTTCTACTGACAGTTAACACGTGTTAAATTAAATAAAAAACAATAATTGAAGTACGTGATTTTTTTTATTTATTTATATTACTTCTATAAAACAAACAAAAATTAATAAAATATTTTAACTACTTCTTGGAATAAAAAATTGTCAATATTCAACTTTTACATTATCAAGTAAGGACCTCATTAATTGAGTATTTTAATTTTTATTGCGTTTACAATCACAACGTTCTTATTACACTCATCTTATCTCATCTTCGTTTTCGGATCAAACTTGCAGTTTGCTGGTTAATCATGATATTGAAGGCATTATTACTGAGTTGCATACATAATCAAATGATGAATCAGACCAGCCGGCGAACTCAGCTGATGATGGCGGGTGACACACGAGCCACAAACTCACCCGAAGTCAGCCGAACGACGCGCGATAATTCACGAACGCAGAGTTTCGGTGCGGCCGAAGGTTCGGCAGATTTTCTGCCGAAACCGGACCTTCGGTCGGTCACTAGTTCTCACCCATCCGAAGCCTGCAGTTCTCTTCTCTTCAGTTCAGTTCTCTTCATCCGTAATCCCATCTTTTGTGCGGCTGAATTCTGTTTCTTTTTCCCGGCGATGGACGCCGTCCGATAATGTTGTAATTCCGAAAAATAATGATAATGATAATGCATCACGTAGATTGCATTTTTCTTGTATAAATTAGTTAATAATAATATTCAAAGCCCGGATCTACTAAATCCAATTCAATTGAATGTACCTGCGCGCTCCACACGCTCTTCCGGCCTTTTCAAAGTGGATCAAAGCAAAACAAAATTCTTTCTTGAATAGGCCATGTAATAATTACAACTAGCAGTTAAAAATGAGTGCGGCTTTTGGTTCGGCTTCGCCCAGTTAGTGTTTGTGTTTAACCATTTTATTTCAATAGGAACAGGTTTCAAAAATTGCCCCTTCCTCGGAACCACTGTCATCGAGTGATAGTCACAGGTAAAAAGTATCAGAGAGAGGCAATGACGTAATGATGTAATATATAGCCGCTTGATACAACTATGTGTTATTGTTAATCTTTCCATATCCGGAGAGATACTACTTTAAAAAAATTCGTGGCAGTTATACCTAGGGGGGACACGATCCCGTCCGACTTGCTGACGAAAGTGGCGACATCTTGTGTCGAAAACGAACGGTTCTCTTCATGCAGGGAGAATCAATTTATTTATTTGAATGGCATTGCAACGCATGCCGGGTACCAGCTAGTCTTCTTATAATATTAAAGTTTTTTTATAATTCTGTTTCATTTCTTCATACAAGGGGAAAATCTGTAAATTGTTGTATTTTTGGCATAATATAAAAAATTATAAAATTTAACTGATGCTTTCCCAAAGTTTAATAAATAAGATTATTTTTGCACACTTTGACTTCTGAGATTTTAAAATTTTTTCGTGCTATTTTTTCATTGTTAAATATCTCGCTTTACTTTCTTTGTCTGATTGTTTTGAGTAAATTCCTTTGTTTTGCGATAAAATTGCCATGGTGCTAAAACTGGACAAACAGTTCAAGGTTACATTGAGCTAGGCTAGGTCAGGCTTGCGTGTTTTCGCTACTGGCCACACCTGTCAAAATACAAAATAAAAACATAAAAGAAATTATATTGCATGATAGCCTGTCGCTGTTTGTTATTCATTATTTCAAATTTGAATTCATGGATCTTTGATATTACAGGAACAGTATACCCAATAAACATTTTAACCTAAGCTGACCTTTAACAAACTTTACTTGGTTTTCAATTGGTGCCAATGTCAGTTAATCATTATAATATAATAACGCCTACATTATCACGACAATCAGCGCTTAGATTAGGGGACCAATCAAAGTCTTATCGACAACCTAGCAGAATCGATACAACAATTAAGCTGTCGACATATCGCTGACACCCCCGGCAATGTAATTGTGTTATTTTTCTTCAGTTTTAGTCAATTTATTATACAATAATTGAATTTGTTGCACTTATACAATATTCAAATTAAATTTTAAGGTCTTGATTTTACAATAATTACACGAAAGTGATGTTTTTTATAACATAAATGTCTAATGCATGTATCAAAGAAATAAACGTTTACAAGCAACTTCAAATTTTAATATTTTTTATTGTATGAACGAGATAAAGGTAGAGTGACAGCTTTCTTGCAAATTCCTTCAATAAAAGGATTGTGTTTTTTTTAATGTTTTGACGTTTTGTATAAAAATGTTTCTTGCAAACTTTTTTCTTGTTTGAAATGGAAGTATTGTATTTTATAAATATTAATGTACTAGCAGACCCGGCCATACATTGCTGTGGCTAACGAAACACAACGCCATTACCCAACCTTTATAATCAACGCCATTTGTCAATTTGCATACATATCAAATCCACACCGCCCGCTTGCCAGCCCGCTGCCTGAATTGAATCTTTGAATTTCTCGGCTTTTCTATACGTTAATATGGATGTTTTATACATATATAACTTCCTCTTGAATCACTCTATCTATTGGTGAAAACCGCTTGAAAATCCGTTGCGTAGTTTAAAAGATCTAAGCGTACAACGGGAGCGACTTCATTTTATACTTAAAGATATTTCAGATACTTCAAATTAAAAGGGAGGTAATTTTGTCTTGTTTCTAAAATGGTATTTGTTTTTACATCTTCAAAAATAGAATTTTTTTGATAAACAACCCTTATACTACCAATCCTGACTGAATAAAAAATACATACAAATCTTTATTTTATAGCTGTTTCTATTAGCAAGGTTTTCACTTGCCATGTAATTTATCAATTGTACACAGTATTCAGGACGTTTATTAGTAAGGCTGTATGAATGTACAAGGCTGTGTGTGGAGCCACCCTTGAGAACACTTCGGTAAATACGTACCCTAATTTCACTCAACTGCAAACTATGAAATCTCATTTGGTAATTAAAAGCAATCTGTTTATGACCTACTTTTTTAATGAAAGCGAGATATAAATGAATATTTAATGAAGTGATTGTGCACGATGCGGGATTTGTTTGAGCGAATCACCAGCTATTTATTATTATTATTATGGGAACATTAACGCATTTATTGCTATCGTGGTTTTAATAATCATCGAGAGGAAATGCTGCGGAATGGCAAAAAATAACTTTGAGATAACGTAATTAATACTGTGCTGCAATGTTGTTCAACGCAATGTCATGTTATTGTGTTATATATGTTATCGTTACCTTAATTAGTTAAGCCGTCGCATCCCGAATCTCTACCGATTTTTTACATATCTCCCTTAAGGCGGCGCTTCTCGGCCGAAAAAGAAGAAGATGGAGAGATATGTAATTACGAATGTTGGAGAGAGCACGCTAATATTTAAAACGATGAAATTGAAGCGAAAATTGTGAAAATGTTTGATAAAACACGACTAGGTAGTTTAGAGTAGAGCAAAAATCTTGTCTAAAACAACGTTCAAAGAAACACTGTGATTTTTTTCATACATATAACTTGTTAAATAATAGAGACAGGCTTGAAAATAAAAATTTTCGGAGCATACTTTGCTTTTTTTTTCTATCGAGGGAATTTCATATAATTTGCGTTTCGGCGTGGGGGTTGTATAGATCTTCAAAAATAACATATATTTATTTAAGAGCTTAAAAAACTTCAAATGTTCAAGGTAGATATGCAAGAAATCGGTAGAAATTGTATATCTCCCTTGAACATTTTAAGTTTAAGCTCTTAAAAAAATATATGTTACTTTTGAAGATAATATCTGTACGTTCTCCACGCCGAAACGCAAATTATATAAAACTCCCTCGAAAGAAAAAATCGCATAGTATGCCCCGAAAATTATTATAAATATGTTTTTTTTTCTTTATTTTATAAGTATGAAAATATTCACGTGTTTCTTTAAATGCTATTTTAGGTGTAGACTGAATGCTGTTGAAATGAGATCCCTGAGGCGTAATAAGTTAAAACCATGTATATTCGTGTGAGAAATGTGGAGATCCGCAAAGAATGCAAGGCTGATGATGTAAGCGTAAATTACGCTTACAGGAGGCGGAATGCGAAGGCAAATCGAAAATTCCAGAGCCGCTAATTATTAAAGGCAAAAAATTTAAACTATCGTTAGGGCCATCCATAAATTACGTCAGACCTTAAGGGAGGGGGGAGTAGAGAAGTGTGACATTGTGTGACAAGGGGTATGGGGGGGGGGGGGTCGTCAGCTCTGTGACATCACATGTAAAAATCTAAATTATTAAAACGCAAAAAATGTTTAGATGTAAAATTGCAAAATAAGTGACGTCACACTAGGGGGGAGGGGGTCTCACGAATGTGACGATGTGACAGGTACGGGGGGGGGGGTCAAAAAATCATGAAATTCGTGTGACGTAATTTATGGATGGCCTCTTATTTGTTCGGTCTAATTTGTTTTATGGGGCCAACAGATTTAGCTATAAAAGATCATTTGGTTTTGGCCTAATTCAGCAAATCGCTCTCCATACTCCCATTGGTCACCATGAGACAGGCAGCCGCCTAGTATGGTGATTTAATATATCTTCTTTATGTAAATGTCACAAATATGTAACATGTATAAAATAAAAAAAAAAAAAAAAAAAAAAAATAAAAAAAAAAAAAAAAAAAAAAAAAAAAATAAAAATAAATAAATAAAATAAATAAAATAAATAAATAAAAATACATTCCCAATGTTTTTGCCACCGCCAGCCGCGGTGTAGAGGGAATGAACGAAGAAAGTAGTGTAAGAAGAATATTTGATGCAAATACGAACGGTAGAAGAAGTCGGGGATACCCGATGATGAAATGGCACGACCAAGTGAATGTCAAGAGTCAGAATAATAGAAGAGTATGAATGAGGCAAAGAGTGGGTGCCAAGACCTAGTTGTTTGGCGGTCCGTCCTCTCTGCCTACCGCTGCGGGAAACGGCGTGATGATTTAGTTATTTCGAGCCTCTAGTTTTTTGTTGTTGTGCGCTGTCGCCTATTTTTCGTATTTGTTGTTTGTTCGTACGATCTTGTTTTTCTTATTTGTTGTTTGTTCGTATGTTCTTGTTTTTATGTTTATTCTTTCTTCATCGTGTACTTATTACGTTTTTTCTTTGTTCCAGGTAAACTACAAATCATACATCACCCACACATTCACAGAACATAAACATCACCACAGGACTTCGCTACAAAAGCAATATAAAACTGTATTCTGTTTGCAAAATTCAGTTTTTTTTATTGCTCCGACAAAAAATAGCATCGGGTAGGTGTATATTCATAACATAATAAACAAATGACCTTTAAAACTAAACCCCGTTTACGTAAGCGAGTGAAATGTCAAGTTGACAGTAGCTGTCAAATGAAAAGTTACCCTTTTCCTTTTTATCATTTGAAGTTTGATGGGCCAATTAATAGTTGCTTTAGGGTACGATCAAAGACAAAACTGGTTTCAGTTTTTAGATTCGGCGGCAGTTGACGCTGAGGTGTGGACAAACAGAACGCGGATAAAACCTGAGCTACCTGCGCGGTAGCCTGACAGCAGCTGTCAGTTTTTACGAAATGTCGAGTTCGTCACCCGAAGATTTTTACTCTTGGAGAATACTTTCTTGAAATTAAGGAATAAAACAGTTGTTAATGATCCAATTAATCGTAGTAGAAAAAGTCATGGTGAATATCATCACTTGTTTAGCGAACTTAAGCGGACGAAGAAAGATATTTTAAATATACCAGAATGAATAAGTTTCACCGACCGGCGTCACCGGCGAGCAGGAATTAAGAATTCATTCCGGTAAAGCTTATCGGCGCCGCCTCGCGCAGACACAAATCTGAATCTGCCTTCACTATGTTCGGTCTGATACGTTGACATACAAACATTCTTGTCGGCACGCCTGCGCCAGTCGGCCGCCCATGCGCCGGCTAATCAGAAAGCCGAAACCCGTTTTGTCTTTGTTCGTACCCTTACGCGATGCGATTGTACAGCTTGGAGTGCGCCTGTTCCGGTGCGACTGGTATACCAGAAGCTTGAGTCGACATTGGTTTGTGGAGAGAGAGAGAGAGAGAGAGAGAGAGAGAGAGAGAGAGAGAGAGAGAGAGAGAGAGAGAGAGAGAGAGAGAGAGAGGAATAAAGGAATGGATTAAGCATTTCATTTTGGGTGGCGGGTATGGGTACCACCGCCAGGGGAACTATTTATTGGATAACCAACACCCCTGCCATAGGTCACCCCAAGTGGTTCGCTACATTTGGTTACTTAGCAAGTATGCCCGGCTTCAAGGATGGGGTATGGATTTTCTAGGTCTTGGCGGCACATGCATTTGCCTACACACTGCCTGGCGGGGCGGATCGGACGAATCTGGTTGAGGGAGACTTATTTACCTCTCCATCGCCTTTTACCGCAGTGATAGGGATGGATTCACACTACTGTCACTCCTGGTCACAACGATCTCCAGATTCCTACTCACCTCTCACATCTTTTCCGTTCTAGAATTTCCTCTCTTCCATTTCCCGAAAAAGACCCTCCACACGGCATCCCCGAAGATGACAGACGCCCCGAGTGAAAATGCTTACTTGGAGCTAACATAAAAATATTTATGTGCAGTTCACAAGCGGTATAAGTGAAACCTTCAGAAAACCAAAGTAGAAGAGTGGGGAGGTTACGAAGCACTGCACAAAGAGGAGACTGATTATTTTATATTCAATTTAATTTTTTTTGTTACGAATTACCCGACAACATTTGAAAATCACCATCACAGTAAACCGAAAATGTTGCTTGAGTCGTGATGGAGGACTTAGCCATCCGAGGAATCGAACTCGGGACACCCGGGTGGGATCCAAACGTGATGCCAACTCAGCCACAGACCGGTTCTATCTCATTCTCTTGCAGGCTAAATACTACAGGTGTATGTGTTTGTCTCCTTTTACTGTCGCTTTTTGTTCCGTCGAGTTTCAAATCACAACGGTGCTAAAGAAGGTTTCACTTTCTTTCCGTCTTTGACATCTAAAATAATTTTACGTCTGTCGTGATAAACGTAGTTAAATAAGTAAATGTTTGATTTATTCGGTGCACAAATTGGGGCGTGGAAAGTACCACGCGTTATCACCTCATTTATCACCTAACTATGTACGAAAGCAAAAGTATATTATTTTTAGGTTATAATCGCGTGCGTGATAATTAGTTCGGTAAATAGCCAACAGGAAGCTACCCGAACTAAAACAAACTGTGCGTTGGTTTAACGTTTTGACACGGTTGTATTTTTGTTATTTTGGTTGAGTTTTATTATTTATTTATTTATTTAAACGCCCGTAGGGCTTTTACATATAGTTCAGTACATGTTTTTGATAAAATATAGGAAATAACATAAAATATAAGAAACAAACTAAAGATAACATAAAATATAAGAAAGAAAATATAGATAACACCAAATATAAGAGTTGACACAAAGCAGGTAACATAGAATATATGGTAAGTAAAAATGGAGATAAAGATGGTTTAAGAAGTAGGAATAAATAGTTGGCACATACGTCGTTTAAAGTTTGATAAATTTAATTTATTATCAAATACATCCATATTGTTTAAATATTGGTTACCAAGGCTATGTAAACGCTGTATTATTATAAGCAGTATAGGAAAATTCGTGGTGCGGTTTATTTTTTATTTTATTTTATTTATTTTAGGAAAAGTTGACAGCAAATCATAAATTATACAATAATATAATGATAATAAAGTCAATTATGCCAATTATGAACTTTTCACTTATGAAAGTTAATGGTAAATGCGTTTTCTTATTTAGTTTATTTTTTAATTACAATATGTGACGAGGAGGGGGGGGGGGGTGAGGAGAAATATAGGATTAGGAGAAATATAGGATTGAACTTCCTAGTTGGAGTCATCTTGCTTAGTGAGTTTTCGTTTTATATCACGTAACGTCGAGTTAAAAATGTCAATGTGGTAATAATTTAAATTAAATGAATGTGTGGATCTGTAGATAAATGAGTTCTGCTTGGAGTTGGTCTTGCAAAGAGGGAGATTTAAAGTAAGCGACTGTCTACTGTTGCGATGTGAAATATGGAATGATAGGCGTTGAAGAATGTCGATTAAGTTATGTGTAATTTTAAATAACATTACCGAATCTGCAATATTACTTCGACAAGTTTGCCGAGTCTTCATTACTAACATGAGATCGAAAAGAGCGGAAATTGAGGTACCTTAAATATATATTTTGAACGTTATCAATTCTATTTTTGTGTACTGCATAGCCTGGGATCCACACTTGAGATGCGTATTCAAGGATACTGCTAACATATGAGAAGGTTTTGGCATACGTGTCCAACCTGCGACCCAAAACACTATAATGATGCGGCCAAAACGATTTTTCTTTACTACTCACGCATGCCTCGACTCTATTTTGTCGGAAGGAAAAAATATTTCGGCTTTGCAATAAAATCCAAATAAATGGAATATTTCTGAACGCATTCGAAAACTAAAAAACTGTTAAAATTTAATAATTCGAAATAAGCTTATTATTTTTAAATGCGAACATATAAAAGTTTTAAAAATGGCGCAACTTACGTGTTTTTCTATTAATAAATTCAGAGTAAGGAAAATAACAAAATAATATTAGTCAAGAACAAAAATAAAATGTCACCCATTATGTCATTATCAACGTTGTTTTATTTTTTAATTGCGATGAGCATTGCAGTTAATTACGTAATGATTACTGAATTATATTTATTACTCATTACGTGAGATAAAATTTTACGGCCCGGTTACTTCACGTTTAATAATTCACAGTTTCTTAGCCTGGGCGCATACATCCGATTGTCTGATCAGACAACCTGAAGGCCTTCGCGCCATACATTTCTTATGAAAGCCCGTACACATCCGATTCGAAAACCTGACCCGCAATAAAAATAGGCCACGCCCTTCCACGCCGCCCGGCCGACCCGGCCGTCCGAAGGGCGTGGCCCCGGTCGTTTTACTCATCCGATCTTCGAATCGGATGTGTGCGGTGTTAATCCGATCCGATTGTCTGATCAGACAATCGGAAAGCCAAATCGGATGTATGCGCCCAGCCTTACCCTGTACAAATCTTAAATGGTCCCAACAGTTGAATTTCGCAGCCACCTATGGTCTGGAGCCCCTCAATACCTGAAAAAACCCTCGACTCTGTGCAAAACAGGCGGTTCGTTTGATAGATTATCCTGTCTTACCAAACGGATTGCAATGTTTAGAGCACAGGAGTCAGCTGTGAATACTGTCTTGTTCCACAGGTATTTCAATGGAAGATGCTCCGAGGAACTGGCGTCGTTGATTCCTTCGACACCGGTGCACAGGCGGAACCACGCCAAACTCGCGTGTACATGAGAACGGGTCGTTTCTACACGTTTTCTAAACGTTGAGTTTAACAGCTGTGGAACAATTTGCCGCCTCTGTTTTCTCCCTTATGCAATATGTTTGCTCCTCCTTTTCCATAAAAAGACTCTCCACAAAGCATTCTTAAAGATGACATAAGCCCTGGAGCAATTATTTTCCTCGAGGCCTCCTTAGTGAAATTCATGTAAAAAATGTTTCAGTCATCTCTATGCCAGTTTTTGTTTATTTTGCCAAAATTTTAAATCTGTTCTGTGTAATATAACATAGCCTACGTTTTCTTGGTCCATTGGTTTTGAGGGTTCCATGCCAACTGGGAATAATGTCAACTCAACACCTCCTTGAAAAGTCATTAAAATCTATGAAAAAAATAATTTCAAATTAGCCGATAACCCTAACCTAACATAACCTATTTAACCAATTTTTTATATTTATTTTTTTATCACTCTAAATGACTTATCTGAGATGGTTCTGAGTTGGTTTCATTCCGAGTTGGCCGGTCACCGGTTTTGAGAATATTAACCAAACACGAGATTGAGAGAGAAAATTGTTTTGGTACCACCGACTCCACAAATTGCATTGAAAAAAAATGATTCCTTCAAATTCAATAATTTATTGCCCGTAACATTTCCAATAAAAAGTTATTATGTAAATAAGGGTAACTTGTAGAAAATTTCTTCTTTTCCGCAACGCACATATAGGCGTACTAATTAAAGGCGTGTTACTAACAAAAACGTGTTTTCCCTGTACTTAATGGTTAGTTTATGGTTTGTGATTTTAGTGCGTATAAGTAGGCATCATCAAACCATTACTTTTCTAACAAGATCATTGGTTTTAAAACCTACGAGCGAAGTTAAACTGTATAGTGGCTGGGTGGGTATTTTGTACCCCTCAATAAGTGGAAAAAAATTACAAGTGAGCAGTTCACATGCGGTAGAAGTGAAACCTTCAGAAAATATAAAAAGACAAGAATGGGGAGGCTACTAAGCACCGCACAAAGAGGAAACCGATTATTCTACCTCATTCCCTCGTAGGCTAAATCCTATAGATGTATGTATGTGTTGGTCTCTTTTTAGTATCGCTTTTTTCATTTCATCGAGTCAAATCCCAACGGTGCTAAAGAAATTTTCACTTCAAAATTCACACGCGGTAGAAGTGAAATATTCAGAAAATAAAGTAGAAAAAGGTGGGGAGGCTACGAAGCACCGCACAAAGAGGAGACCGATAGGCTACGAAGCACCGCACAAAGAGAAGACCGATAGGCTACGAAGCACAAACCGGATACCGAGTATACTATCTCTCACAGGCTAAATCCTATGTATGTGCTTTTTTGGGGTCGCTATTTTTCGTTTCATCTAGTTTCTTTGACGTTTTTGTTTTTTGTTTTTTTGACGGCCTCCGTGGTCCCGAGGCAAGACTCTTGACTCACAATCCGAAGGTCGCGGGTTCGAACCCGGCGTGCGCAAATAAATTTTATTTGATTAATTTGTGTTATTTCACAATTTATTCATTTAAAATAATATATAGTATATTTGCGGCACGTTCCAGAGTGGAAGATACTATCAGTATCGCCCTGGTGTAAGACCATCATTCAGAATTGAAACGTTGCTTGAAATGGCTTTAGCCGTGTTTAGTGACCAGATCTGAATAGCCAGGTACTTCCCCACCTTCCTCTTCCCTATCTCCTTCCCCTCCCCACTACCTTCAGCCTCACAACATACCCCAATTGGGGATGCCATAGTCTCACTGGCTCCAGACGGGAGCAGTTGGGACTCTTGTGCGGTATTAACTGTAAAAAAAAAAAAAAGTTTCAAATCACAACATTGCTAAAGAAGTTTTCACTTCAAAAATACGAAATTGTAACAAAGTTTGAGGCAACCAACGATTAAAAATCAAGCGTTCATTTTCGTACCAGCGATTTAATTGTTTTTATTTTAGCTCATTATGATAGCCAATTTTGAAGTTTTTTTCGTGGCCGATTCTGGGTCTTGAAGTAACCCATGTTGTTTTAGTTATTTTATTTAGTCATTGCGTTTAACGCAATTACTAAATAAAATTAACGTATCATTGAAGCTAATGCCACCATGCTAGGCACAACACGGGCATGTGCCTAGCATGCTGGTCGAAAAATCATAAAATTCATGTAACAAACATTTTAATGAATAAAGAAAACTAAAAAAAAAAAATGTTTGGCGCACCACCCATTTAAATGCCGGAATAACGAACGCACAGTTAATCCCAACTGTTGTTAAAAATTTGCAATTGATGATGGATTGAAGGTTTCTCAATGTGGGAGGCGTTCCAACGCTCCGGGAACCATTTATTGGATAATTAACACCTCTTCCACAGGTCACCCCAAGAGGTTCACTACGTTTGGTGACTTGCAGGTGGGTGTGAGGTTTGTCCGGGTCTTGGCGGCTGATGCGTCTGCCCACCAACAACGGCCCACCGGTTGAGGAGATCTTTTGATCACTCCAGCAAGATTCTGGAATAGTTGCAGTAGTAGCAGAAATTCTCTTGGAACGCAGTAGGATGGTTGCATTCATACATCCGTCACTCTTGGACCCACTGACCTCCGAATTCCTACCCACCCCACATTACTTTTTCCTTCCCAAAATTTCCTCTCCTTTTTTTTCTAAAAAGACCCTCCATCCAGCATCCCCAAAGATTACATAGGCCCTGATGGGACTCAGGGCCTCCTGCATGGAGCTTATTTAAAAAAAATCTAGAGATCCCCGATCGGGTGGCCAACAAATTCAACAAAAAGGCGCACAAAATGCAAAAAGAGTTTTTATATCAAATTTTTAGAAATTTTGTACTTCGTCATTTTCTTTTGAGGTCCGTAACGAGCATATATTATGTACGAAGAAAAAATATACGAAACTTAACCTTACCTAACCTAAACGATCTGATCTCGTGATGTCAGTGTAAATATGAACAAATACATGTACATTAATTTTTATTATATTTATAAATGAAAACATGTTAAAAAACTCTTTGTCGTGAAAGGGTTACCAACAATGTTCAACAGTTTATTCAATATACCTAGCAATTAGCTTCCACTTTAATAAAATGTTCGTAAAGAAAGCTTTTGAAGTTCACAAACAATTGTTTTTAAGTACCACCTTCTTTATAGGTAGCAGGTACACATTAGCCGAAAGCACTAACTACTTAAATTTTATGGCCGTTATATTTTCGACTCGGATGAGGAAAGAACTTAATAATTAGAAAGACCTTCTTTTGATTACATCATTTGATGATTATGTATTAGAATAGTTATGTATTACCCAGAACATATCATGTTCCGGAAACGAAACTATGGCATTCTTGCGGGATATGAAAATGATTCCGATTAGTAAATAATAAATTAGGACCGGTCCAGCACGCACAAATGGTAGAAAGAAGTTTTTAGTCCCTTTCACAAAGTTATGGCGTTTCTCAAGGAACCTTTCTAGGACCATTATTATTTCTCAACCTTTACCTAAACAAAATCACCATCCTGGACAAACAGTTATCGACATTTGAATGTTGGAGATAAACTCTTATTTGAATGGTTGAACTGTAAACCACATAAAATTTATCTGAGGCGTATGCATGTATGACATATATGTATGTATGTGTTAGATATGAGGATATTCGGATAAAATGCAAGGCTGATGTAACTAAATAAGGAGAATATATGATGCGGAAGATAAGTTTAGAAGAAGTAGGGGACGCCCGAGGAAGATATGGAATGATCAAGTGAATCAAATACTTGAGTCGGGTTATGTCAAGAGTCAGAATAACAGATGAGTATATGTATGAGACGATACATGCATTTGACTGAAGCGAGGAGTTTGTACCTAGACAAAATTAGTAAAACCGTACAAGTCTGTAATGGACAAGTCTGATTGTACTTTTTATTCTTAGGAGAAATGGGCTTATGCGTTACCTGTATATGCTAGAATATATATACTAACCACTTTTGTATCCATCCTTGTTCTTATCGGGAATGCTCGATTTCAACACTTTATTAGTTCTTACTGCATAGTTTTATCTAATCCATTTTTGAATTGAACATTTTTTCAAAAACTGCGCAGCTTTGGTCATGCACATGCTCGGATTTAACCGTGCAGTTGGACTGTACAGTCTGATTGCACAGTTAAAACTGAGCGTGTGTAGCATACATAGCGACTGTGATACACATAGAACTGAAGGAAAAACAAGAGATATCAATTAAAGTAGTCCAAGAGAGTGGTCGTAAAATTGTTCCTCCTCTCACGTCTTTTGTTTATTTATTGGCTCGCCAACATAACATGATTATTGCATTAATTAACATTTTCAATATGTTGATTTCAGCGACGATTTCAATTATAGGTGGGCACACCATTCATCACAAAATTCTTAAGAGCCAGAGCGGCCGAGAATTTAAATTTCGTCGATCTTACGATCGTACCCTTGCAACGGTACAGGACGGTTCCGATGAGAAAGATTAGTTATTCTCCATATCAGTATTTTAACATAATAACTCAATATCGATTTTATTTCGTTCCAAATTTGCTTTGTTAAATACCCACATTCAAAAATGCTCAAACTCGTGATGATAAACCAATTAAAATTATGTACTTTTGTAATTATTTTTTGATCATAAGTATTTATAATTTTTCAAGAAACAAAATAATAATGTTAATTTTTTTAAAAATGTATTAGTTAGTAAATAAATAGACAAACTGAAGTATTTTCGCCACAAAACAAGGGCGCGGATCTTTTTTTATGATTTTATTTGAACTAAAATTAAAATTGTGAAAAGTAGTTCTCCAAAATAATTTATTGATTTATTTTACTGCATGATTATATGATTTGAAATGTATGTTGTATAATACAAAATATTGTATAATAAAAACAAATCTGCCAACGACTAAAAATAAACATAACTAACTAACTAACGTTGTTAGTCACGTCGTTTCCCCGCAGGGGTAGGCAAAGAGGACGGACCGCCAAACAACTCGATCTTGGCACACACTCCTTGCTTCGTTCACATTCATACATCGTCTCATACATGCTCTTCTGTTATTCTGACTCTTGACATCGCCCGACTCAAGTATCTGATTCATTTGGTCGTGCCATGTCTTCCTCGGGCGTCCCCGACTTCGTCTACCATTCACATTTGCGTCATATATTCTCCTTACACTCCTTTCCTCATTCATTCGGTCTACATGCCCAAACCATTTGAGCGTCCCTTTCTTAATCTTATTCTTTACGCTTACATCAGCCTTGCATTCTTTGCGATCTCCACATTTCTCACACGATCAAACATGGTTTTATACACATACGTCTCGGGGATCTTATTTCTACAGCTTTCAGTCTACTTTTATCCTTTCTCTGCCAGTTCCATGCCTCACTGCCATACATCAGGGTAGGTACCAGCACTCCATTATGGACGGCTAGCTAAAAATAAACATATTTTCTCAAAATTTAAAAAATAGTTTTACTAGATAATAGAATAGTCTTTCGAAATCAATTTATATATTTTTGTGGAAAAGAGTCAATACGTCTAAAATTTGATTTAAAAATGACATATTTCTGATTTTGTCTGTTTATTCCATCTTAATATTAGTAAATACATTCATACACATTTAAAGGTACATGATACAATAATTAAAAGGTGAGGAGATCATCAGGTACATTCCGTATGTATCTCTCTTTGCCCAGAATACAAATGGAGGGAAATAATTATACCAAGTCAGTGGACATTTTCAATTTACGTTTAAACAAATATAAAATATTGTTACTGAGGCAATTCAATTATGTACAATAAATACTGTATAATATTTCTTATTATTCGTGTGTAAAAGCCCCCCAAAAGGGGCGTTAATAAATAAATAAATATGCAAGTATGAGTTCCTTCTGAAGGTAGTGATTGAATTCGAAAATATGACCAAGTCTTCACGATCGCAGTGTTTATCATACAATCGTCATTCTTGACGGTATGTGAACGAAAAATAAAGAAGTTACTAGAACGATGACATCACGTACGACACCTCTCTGGGATTGCTGTATATATGGGCTACATGAAAAAGCACTAAACAGGTGCTTTCGCAATCATCATCATACTCTAATACACATTAATTGTGTAATGACACTAACGACAATTAACTACCTACTTAAGTGTTTGTACATTTAAAACAATTTATTTTATGAAGTGGCCTTTGTTTAGAAAAGAAACCGACAGAACTCAGACAACTAAAGGGATCCACCGATAGTACGTTGTGGTCGTGTGTGCGTGCCTAAAGTTACCATTTTTTTCCTTACAAATCGATCAAACATTTTCAAATGTCGAAATTCTTTCTTGAAAACCAGACAAGGGGCCATCCATAAATTACACAGTCACACGAATTTCATGATTTTTTGATCCCCCTCCCCCCGTCCGTGTCACATTTGTGAGACCCCCTCACCCCTAGTGTGACGTCACAAAACATAACATAAACAGTTTTGCGTTTTAATATTTTAGATTTTTACATGTGATGTCACAGAACTGATGACCCCCCATACCCCTCGTCACACAATGTCATACTTCTCTACTCCCCTCCCCCCTGTGAAATAACACAATTCAATCAAATAAAATTTACTTGCGCACGCCGGGATTTGAATCCGCGACCTCCTGATTGCTGGTCGAAAGCCTTATCCCTTGACCACGGAGGCCGTCAAGTCAAGGTGTAAATCACACTCCAGGGATAATCTCTTCAGCGCCTCAATTCACATAAAGTAGTGCATTGTGTTTTGCGAAAGACTGTACGGACGGTATTATCCAGAAATTCAATTAAGCTGTCGTGTTTTTACAATCATCAGATCTACATCCTGTTCTTTCAGTGCTTTCATTTTAAATTAATAGTGTTTTTATTTTCCAGAACACGCCATTATCGTCCAGTAAAATAATTTCAAGGTCAAGATATGATTTTCTTTCATTCTCAATATCCTTTTGACCTTATTTCCCCGGCAAAATCACAACGAAAATTCATTTTTCCATTTAACTTGAGACCTCTCGACTCCTCGACTCCACAATCCTGACACTAGACAGTACAATTAAATCGATTATATTATGTAAATGAAAGAATAGAAATTTGAAATGCTGTAAAGGACAAATGTTATTTGTTCAGGAGAGGGAAAAGAATGTTTTTTCCCAAAAAATAATATCCCCTGTTTTGTGGACCTATAAATATAATTTTTGACGTAGTACCGTCTTATAAATCGATGAACGCCGGCCGCATTCACGAAAAAGCATGACTCATTGTCGCGCTGTCACGATGTCACGTTCCGCCTGAGCAGGGCGTACAAGCGAGGGCGCGGAACAAGCGATAGAGATGCACGATAGACCTAAGTGACGTTATCGCGTAAAATTATCGTCCGTCAACCGACTTTATAGACAACCAATTTTTTATTATTCATTCATTTATTTAAACGCCCGCAGGGCTTTTACATATAGTGCAGTACATGTTTTTGACAAAATACAGGAAATAACATAAAATATAAGAAACAAAATATAGATAACATAAAATATAAGAGCTGACACAAAGTATAGTACATAGAATATAAGTTAAGAAAAAATAGAGATAGAGATAGTTTATGAAGTAGGCAGAAATAGTTGGCACATACGTCCTTTGAAGTTTGACAAATTTAATTTATTATCAAAAACATCCATATTGTTTAAATGTTTGTTACCAAGAATATGTGAACGGTGTATTGGAGAATGCAAACTATAGTTGGAATGAGATGTATGTATATAAAATGTTTATATTTGTCTAGTACTTCGTGTAGGTACATGAAGATTTATTAATTGCAGGAGTTCAAGACAATCGAATTTATTTATTTATTTATTTATTAAAAGAAGTTTATACAATGAACAAAAAATTGTGTTAATTCATCCGCCATGCTAGGGATGTCCCTGTGTTATGGCGGATGAAGATTACAGATTGTGTAGGTACAGTGTACAGCTATTAACTTATGCAATTCATTTAAGTAGTTTAAGTAACATATTTAGTAACAAATTAAGTTAGTAATTTAATTAACACATTAAATTAATTTATGTTACAAGTTTTATCAATTATATTACTATTCAATTAAAATAGCAAATTTTTACTCATCATCGTTACTGAATGGTTTAATAATTTTAATAAAAAGGCTAAGATGATCCCATAGTCCTTGAAAAATTCGAAATCGTCTGTTTTGCAAGGGATTATAAAATACTTAAGAAAACTTGACAACAATCAATAGACGAGAGGCGTCAGGCTCATAAATCCCGAGTTCCGCCCTCAAATACAGTGTGGTAAAATTTGTGAAAAATATGAACATAATAATTATATTAAATACTTATTTATGATTATCAAAATACACGGTAAAATTAACATATCGTGGGCCTAATTTGTAGAACAAGTAACTTTCATTTATTAAATTTTACAGGAGGCAGAAAAGACTTTTTAAACTCATGAACCAAGATGAACCGCTCTCCTTCGCACGGAATAGACTAGGTTTATAAAACATTTGAACGTACTTAAGATTTGTATAGTTTATTAATCAAAAATGTTTAATAATTTTGAATTTTTAAATTATTTTTTATAATAAAACTTTTTAGGTAATTATTAATATGTTATTTTATCATACGATTTATTTTACTCTTATATACACTCTTGCAGTTCACATTTGTTTAGAATTCTATTGAAAAGTTTTTATTTTCAAACAACCAGTTGGGCAGCGTTGTGGGGCGGCTTAAAGAAGGATCTGTAAGAAGGGATGTATTAACGCGAATTTCGAAGAGGACCGTAATATATGAAGGAATCATTTGCTCTGGGTGGAGGAGGGTACATTAATGCAAACATTTAGTTTACAGGTAATTGACTGAGAGTGGTGAACTCCGAATTTTAAGTGGATAAACAAAAAATCTTCATTCTTGGGAATCTGTTTTATATAATACCTACTAAACTTTAATTAACAGTTAACAAAATTATGGCGTTATTTCTATCAAGAAAATTTATCTTATTTTCAAGTGCCTTTTTTATTTTTTTATGTGAATACCACACAAGAGTCTCAACTTCTGCTATTTGGAGTCGGTGAGACTATGGCATCCCCAATTGGGGTATGTTGTGAGGCTGAAGGTAGCGAGGAAGAGAAAGAGATTGGGAAGAAGAAGATGGGGAAGTACCTCACTATTCAGATCTGGTCACTAAGCAACGTATCAATTTCGAATGTTGGTCTTACACCAGGGCGATACTGAGAGTATCTTCCATTCTGGAACATGCCATAAATATACCATAATATATTATATTTAGTTATTTGAACCCGCGACCATCGGATCGCTAGACGAGAGCCTTTCCCAAACACGGAGGCCGTCAAATACATTTGACCAGGAGGCCTACAATTATATTTGAACTGCTAATAAATTAGATTGTTTAAAATTCTTCTGGACGATTTGCATTTATTTAAAAATAAAAATATTGGAAATAACAATTTTCAACAAAAATATTCACCAACAGCTTGGCGGTTAACAACTGAACGGGAAAGCTTCGGACTGTAATTTAGGTATTAATAAACAAAAAAATATATTGAATCATTCCCCGAAAGTAAGAACTTGGCAATAAAAGTTAATTAATTAAAGTTAATACGTTTCTCTTCTACGGAGATTTGATGTGCATAGTTAGATTTATGCCAGTGTTATCAACGTAAAAATAATTGAGTTCATCAATGTTACGGCGGAATTTTAAAAATCGCGTTTTTTTAAATAAAAATAATATAACTTATTCAAAATGTGAATCGAGTACTTCAAGGAAGTTGTTTTATACGGAAAATGAAACGAATTTATAAATATTAAATTGTTAACGATATATTAAAATTTGCTCACTGTGCGGTACTGTTGTCACTGTTTAATACTCAAAAGCGCGCCAGATTTAAAATTGTAATTGTCAAATCATATGCAAAGTTATTGCCTACTTCAAACGACATCTGGCAACAGAATTATATTTTTTTTTTTTCAAATACGAGTATTATTATATAAATAAAGTAAATTATAAAGTGGTTAACCGGTATATTCAAACATCTACGTATATAATTAGGAAATTTTAAAATCGATGGTACGTAAACTCGAATAACATTTTACGGCGCAGAGAGTCACTAAGTCGAGGACGTCTGTCCACCACAACGGTTGGGTGGAGAATGCGACAAAAAGGCGGTGACGATTGTGTGGTCCTTATGTCCATGGCATAAGGTTCACTTTGAAATAACATTTTCGTCGAATGCCGACGGTCTTGATTGATGTCAAAAATAAAAAAGCGAAAATGCACATTTTATTTTATTTCGTGAAGTTCATGCATAAATATCAACTTTTTTCGCGATTATCATAAAAGAAACTAAATTTTCCACATTATGCAATAAAACTAAATCCGAAAAGGGGTTTATAAGTAGGAGAGTTTGCACTTGAAAGTGTTTTTTTATAGACCTAATACTTATATATATGTTCTACACGCAGTATTTAATTGAAGCATATATAATACTTCCAAGCGATTAAATTTTCAAAACAAAAATACATGATTTTGTATGATTTTGCAATACGTCGCATGGCTTCATCTTAAGTCGTTTATTTTTCGTCTGTTTTCTAGAGTTGGAATATTTAAAGTATTAATTTAGAACGGGTAATTTATATGCTCTAAAGAGATATTATTGTACTAATTGTATTGTAATAATTTTAATAAAAAGGTTAAGTCGTTTATTTTTCGTCTGTTTTCTAGAGTTGGGATATTTAAAATATTAATTTAGAACGGGTAATTTATATGCTCTAAAGGGATATTATGTTTAAAATTTACGAAACGTAGAAATTTTCTTTGAATTCTTTCACCATTATGAATATGACCAGACTATGGAATAAAATTAACATTGAATTATTCAATTCAAGTTATTTTTATCAGACAAAAAATCCTCTTAAAAGGCATATCGTAAAGGACACACTTTTTTCAGATACTTTCTTTTTGATTTCTTGTCCTTTACAGGATTTTAAATTTCCTCTATCTATATAACAATGGAGGCCCTGAGGGAAATATTCTTCTTTGGGAATGCTACGTTAAGGTTTTTTAAGGAAATGAAGAAGAGGAGGTGCTGGGAAGGAAAAATATGAGTGGCTAAGAATCAGAGGGTCTCTGTGTCCAGGAGTGACGACGTATGATTCCATCCGTTCCACTACGGTGCAAGGCGATGGGCCGAGACTGACTGGAGTAGTGAAAAGTCCTCCCTCAACCAGTCTCTCTCGATCCGTTCCAGAGTTGATGATACCCTCGGTGTAAGACCACCATTCAGCATTGAAACGTTACTTAAAATGGTTTTAGCCGTTTGGGTGACCAGATTTTTTTACATTATCTCCACACAGAAGGCCCTGAGGAATATAATTTCCTTCACGACCTGCCTTCTTTTTTGTAAGGATATCAAGGAGAGGAGGAGAAAGGTATGAGGGGTAGCTAAGAATCTGGGGGTCAGCGTAGCCAAGAGTGACAGACTTATAAATCGTTTCATCCCACTGCGGTGCAAGACAAAAAAATGGTTGTTAAATTTCACCCGAAGTAAAATCTTAATAACATATTATAATAAAACAAATTTGAAATTTATTTCCAACTTAATTTATTTGACTGTAACCCCCCATTTCAGCTCGTTAAAGCCATCTTCAGACTCGTACAAATTATTCTTACCCTTATATTATATACATAGCATATGGGGGAGGGGGAGAGGGGTGGTCTACAAGGATTTTAATCAATTATATTATCTACATTTGTTACTAAGACTGTCGAATTTATAATTATTTTGGTGATTTATTCCCCGTACACCAAATTACCTCGGTATTTAATTGTAGCTCACTTCGATATTGTTCGGGGAATACTTTACAAGTAATATGAATAAATAATAACCTAATTTTATTGTTGTCAAATTGTTATGATATGAAAAAAAAAATATTAAAATCTTCGATTGATTCTTCCCAATCCTAATTAATTTTGAGCTAAGCCACCTGTAAAAGCTAGTATAAATATTAATATTGCACAATACTTTTACATTATTTTTTTCCGCAGGTAGTGACACACTCTCTGTACCTAAATACACTTATTATTATTATTAACGCCTCAAGAAAGCGATGTTTCAATTCGAATGTATAATTAATAACAACATATCATTGTTCCATTCAATATTATAATGTTATTGATAATAAAAAAACACTGCATGATTATGTAATGCAATCGTCGTTGAATTAATTAACTATTACTTCATCATTACTGCAACTTGCTTTTTCACAATGTTGTTTATATTTAATATCACACCTTATTTACATTCATGTCTCATTCTTTAATAATGATATCATTATCATATTCCAGCAATTTGTCTTTGTGTAATGTGTGTTTTGTGGAATTACCATTGCGTGGTTTAGTTTGAATACATTCCACCTTGGTGAAATGTGGCTTTGTATTGTAATGTTAACCCAAATTGAGTGTTTTTGGCAATCGTCTTGATCGTGTTGCAACATTTGTAAAAATGACTTGCATACTAAGCAGTTTACGGGTTTTCCTATTTTTGTATCCTTGTGAACTAGATAGCGAACAATTGTACAAAACATAAAATTATTGTCTTCTTATTTAGCTGTAGTTAGGTGTAGTGCAATACTATATACTTCATATTACATTCATAGAATAAAAATGTATGCAAATAGTCGTTTATCTTCCGTTTAAGGAACTGTCTCCCGTAGCCAGACTGAGGGCTATCATGGGGGACTCCATCAAGGCAACTATGGCAGTGATGATGGTATTCTTGGTTGACATAATGTGCGTTTATTTCATAAACTTTTCCACAAAATACGAGAATATATTTATTATTATATATGATTCGATATAGTAGACAAAATACCCTTTTCTATATTGATAGATGCAACACCAATTCCAATCAAAATGAATTTATATAAAGGACATGTAACTACTATAACAACAAATTTGCAAATTTAGACACACGTGCTGACGTATTTACTGCTAGTTACTGTCGCTACAGAACTTTACTGTATAACATTCTAGGTGCGAATAACACATGAATTAATTGTATCTAATATTTTAATATTACTTGCGTGGCAACTTTCCCTTATCCCTCTCCTCCCCTTACCCTTCCCAACCCAAATCCCTATTTTGCAGTCTATTTCAGTTATAATCACACTTATTTTAATGTTGTGTATTAGTTTACCATTTGTTGAATTCACATTTGTACTCTTATTATTTTTTTAAATATTCTAGTTTATATTCAGTTAGTCTTGTTTCTAAATACGTATCTGTGAATATTAATAATTGGTCTGTTTTTTTATCATCCTCTTATGTTTATTGTATTACTAAGACTGTTTATGTTCCTTAAGGTTAAACGCAACGTACGTTATAATCTACGCATTCACAGATGGCGCCAATAAAATTATTTTAGGTTTTAAACACTTTTGCAAGTTATGCTTTAAAATATTAAGAATAATTGATTGTTCGCGCCCGTACATACGCAATATGAATATGAATAAATAGTTTTGTCCATAAAAAAACTCAAATCTTTCAAGAGAGGCTGACAAATACAATATTGGATTGAATCACCGATGCAATATTGTATTTGTCAGCCTATCTTGAAAGATTTGAGTTTTTTTATGGACAAAACTATTTATTAATATTCATTTTGCGTATGTACGGGCGCGAATAATTAATTATTATTAATATCTTAAATCATAACTTGCAAAAGTGTCTAAAACCTAAAATAATTTTATTGGCGCCATCTGTGAATGCGTAGATTATAACGTACGTTGCGTTTAACCTTAAATAAATAAATAAATAAATTATCAGTTATCATAAATGAGTTATTATCGTCTACACAAATTGAAGACGCGACATTTGTCCGGCCCGCCGTGAAGTTAAATTAATTTAATCGTCCAATAACTTCATTCAAACATGGCCACCATTAATTTTCACCAAAATGTGTATGAATATTCACAGAAATTTCACGGCATTTGCAGAGAAGCGTCTACCTCACAACTAAAATGTCTACCAAACACGCGATCCAACCCATAGAAATGTATTGTGGGCATATAAATGTGCCAGAAGCAAGCGAAGTTTTTCCTTACGTTTTCTTCATCATCTTCATAATCATTTGGGAGGCGGGAATGGGTACCGCCGCCCCGGGAGCCTTTATTGGATAACCAACACCTCTGCCATAGGTCATCCCAAGCGGTTCGCTACGTTTGGTGATTTAGCAGGGGTGCCCGGGTTCATGGGGTGAGGTTTGTCTAGGTCTTGGAGGCGGATGACCAGGACACACTGAACCCCAGATTCCTACCCACCCCTTAAACCCTTTTCCTTCCCAGAACTCTCCTTCCTTACTTTAAAAAACCCTCCACACAGCATCCCCAAAGATGACATAGGCCTTGAGGGAAATTTTTTTCCTCAGGGCCTCCTGTGTGGAGCTCATGTAAAAAAAAAATCTTCAGGTATGGGGGCTTCATCGAAGCCAGAGTAAAGTTAGCTTCTCAAACACTGGGTGTAATGTACGGGGTCCGCAGATACTTCAATAGTACACAACTGCTAACCCTGTACAAATTGCAAGTGCGCCCCACGGTTGAATTTAACGGGATAATGGGATGTATAAAGAAAATTCCTGCCAAATTTCAAGAAAATCAGTTCATTAGATCTTGAAATATCATGACAATCGTCTCGAAAAAGTAGTTTCGAGAAAAGGTCGTTTAAAGTTTTGTTCTATTTAGGTTCTAGTTAGATTATTCCTAACTATTCTATTATCTATTGCCACTACACTAAAATGGCTATTACTTTTAAATTAATTTGAATTTCGAAAAATCCTTTTAAGGAGATATTCTTGAATATCTAAACTATCGACATACGAAAAAAATTTCTCCTAGACTAGAATACCCCTTTAAGGCAAAGCAGTGGGAAGTTAAGTAAAATCATGCAATTTTTAAAAAATAATTTTGATTATTCAATGTAAAAATTGGTGTTTCCCAAATTATATAAAAATAACGATTGAAAAAGATAACGGATTAGCATTAGAACACTCTACGAATTTATGTTATGTGATTAGGCAATCGTCAGCTTGGAAGGAGATATAAAATTTTTGGTGACATAGAACCCACGTTGTTGGTTAGTTGACGTGGCCATTTACTCGATAAAATTTTATGAAACAGGGCTGCTAATAATAAACTTTAACATAGCAAAATTAATCTATAAGTACAGAGGTTTAGTAAGTACATCGCCTAATAAACCTTAACGTAGCGAAATGAAACTATAAGTACTGAGGTTTAGTAAGGACATCGCCTAATAAACGTTAACATTGCTAAATGAAAATACAAGATCAGAGCTTTAGTAAGGACATCGCCTTTTCACGTAGAGAAGTTTAGTAAGAACGTCGCCCAATAAACCGTAATATTATGAAATGAAACCATAAGTAAAGAGGTTTAGTAACGACATCGCCTAATAAACCTTAACATTGCGAAATGAAACTACAAGCACAGAGCTTTAGTAAGGACATCACCCTTTGGAAGGTTGCTGTAGTTAAGCTCAGTTCGGCTGTAAAGTTCGAATCTTGCTCTATCGGAGTATTGGGTCCTAATACTTGGTATTGACTGATTTCATTTCAGAACGCAACTTAGTTATTAAAGTTATTTCCAATATTCTTGATTATGTAAAACAGAATTAAACCTTTTCTTATTCTATTTATTTATTTTGAGCGTGAAAACTCGGCCGTCCAGACAAATCATTTAACTTAATTAAAACCGGCCAATACTTTGTATTTGTTCCTGTTCTGGGAAGACCTAAAACCCATCGAGTTTGCTTATTTGAGAAGACAATCGATATTCGCATAAACCCCATTTATTGATCGAGGCAATGATGCTAAGCTTAAAAGTTCTTGGTTTCTGGTACTTGATGGCTGCAACAAAACTAAACGCCAAAACTACATTAATTTTCCGTATTGTTATACTGAAAAATCGTTATCCAAGAGGATTAGAGCACGCGACACTTCTACATATTCAAACATACACTTTTACACAACACACATCTGCCCTGATGATAGGACATTGTAATGCTGTCAGAAACATTGGTTAAAGAAGGAGGTAGATCAACACGGCGTAATCACCCAAAGATATAATACCTTTGGTCGTAAAAATCTCAAATCATATCCATTTTTTTTAATTAATTATTATTTTTATTAATTCAAATTGTAAAAAGAGAAAAGAATTGAGTTCTTTGGACAATCTAAGATTTATTAATATTACCCGGATTACAAAGTAGTGACTACGATTTAGTCGACCTGACTAAGAGCTTGCTATAAGTGATCCGATCCACTGTCTTTTGTGGGTTCAGCAGGACTCGGCCCTCTGGTGACCTGAAGAGCGATCTCCTGTCGTCATTGCATATCTCGGTTACTTTGTCTCGGTGACTATTACTGGATGACAGTGGATCCGAGGAACAGCGAACAGGCTATTTTTGGAGCCAGTTCCAATTGAAATGGTGGTCACAATCACTAACTGGGCGAAGACGAACCAACAGCCACACGCAGGGCCTAGCAGCAAAAACCTGCGGAGTGGGTTTTTAACCGCTAGTTATTATTATTATGTACCAGCGAATAAGTACAAAAAATTGTCACTGTAATTAAATTCATTTGATATCCGTTAATAAAAACCATAATAAAAACCAGGTCCTCAACAAATAAAACACTGAACATTCCGAAAACATACACCACACACGGACAAAGACACTTTCTATATTACGCAACCAAACTTTTTAATTGTATGCCCATTACTCTGAAACAATTACTAACTGCAAATGCATCTACAAACATTCACAAAAAAATATTACGGCCTGGATAAAAAATCAAGATATTCACTTTATTCAAAAAATCATAAATCCTAACCAAACATAACCAAACTACAAAAAGTAAAAGAAAACAATTTAAGTCTTTCATGAATTTTCCTACTACACACACACTTACATTAATAAATATGTGTAGGTGTGTGTAACTTTATATGTATGTATGTCTATAAATATAAACATGTACAGATATGTGTATATATGGATTTGTATTTTATACATATTTTTTCACTCTAAATAATCAGTGTATGCGATAATAAAATGTATTAAAAAAATAATAATAATTAAATAACTCATTTTCTACAACAACACATAAATACTTGTCACACTTAATCATAAGCACGTCCACACCTCAGCACAACATAATACTAAAAAAAAAAAAAATCTTTTTGCTTACTGCTACTGAAAATAAAAGTTTTGTACTCCTATGTAAACCTCTGTAATCAATTGTAAAATTGTGTATTCAAGAATAGACATAAAAAAATAAAATAAATAAAAAACTTATTTTTAAAGTCGATTTTATGTTTGATATTGGTAAATAATGCACCAAATTTTATAATAGTTATAATTTCCGGGGGCCAAATGTCGGGAGAACAACTGTCGGGTCACCATCTTAGATTACTGTCAGCAGGGAAATCTTCACCAACAATCTTCGGTTCAATCAACAATTGCCAAAAAACTGACAAGTATTTTAGTTTTTCACACTCCTGTTTTTCAGTGTTCTTCGCAGAATTTAGTCGCCAGTTTTAACTGTTTTATCTATAATTCCATCTCTAACTATCTTACACAGTAATCCAACTCAACATTCTTTATTCTTATCTTGTTTATCCTAACTATCGCGTATTTCGACCGTATTCTGTTCATAGTTAATTGTGTTGATTTACATTCTTATGTCATAATCATTTTTGGAAACTTGGATGGCGTCATTCAAGAGATAAAAAACTGTGAATGCTTGATTTGGTTCTTGAATGCCTACTGTGTAAGTGCAAACAGCAATTTATTTAAACTAGTGTTCGCCCAATGGTCGAAATTCGACCATAATTGTAATGTTTTTTTTATTTATTTTTTATTCATAATTTGATTTAATATTATATTGAGTGAGCGGTATTTTTATGGTTATGTTTGACATTTGACATTCAGTAAGACCATAGACAAATTGACCATAGACTTTAACAATAAGCAATAGAGTAAAGATGCGTGTGTGTGTGTGTCAAATACATGGTAGTGTGTGCAATGTTTTTTTAATTGATTTAATGTATTTTTATGCATAATTAAAAAAAATATTAGCATTCTGCACTCCTCCTCTATATAAACTACAAATGTGCGATATTTCATACTCCTCCGTCCGCGTAATTTTCGTAAAAAGGGGTACAAAGTTTTGCCTTCACGTAAAAATATATTGATTCTAGGAATTGAACCTAGGATTCAGAACCCCTAGTACGGTCGATCGATAAAGATTGTATCGATAACTTCTCATCGTTCCCTAGCAAAACTGTAGACCGCTTACGTACAAACAACTGTGGCGAGTCAGTATGTGGCGAGTTGGCTCTTTTTCTGTGTGTTCTATTTCACATTCTTCGTTTAATAGTCGTTAAAAGAAAACCCGCTCGTCGAAAATTTGTACAATAGGTATTTTACCAAACTGTTGCTGTCACGGTCGCTATTACTTCCTCGAATACTGAGCGAAAGGGATAACTACACCTCAGGCTGATAATACATACCTAAATAAATTCATCTACGTCGAAGTTTTCTATTCCCCATTTTTCTTCTCCAAAACTGAACCGATTTTAAAGATTTTTTTACTAACTATGTTGGAAGACAATACTCTATGTTTGTACGTTTTGCTTTTTTAAAAAATACCTTGTTTAGTTTGTATACTTAACGTCTGTTGATGGCGTTCAAACCAGGCAATCTTAATCATTTTGGAAGGGTCCTAACTCCTGTAAGAAGTAACTTGTCAAAAAAAGCAAAACGTACCGACACGCTAGTGGTCGATATCTATATCGTATTTAAAAAAATGTTTGCACTAGTAATAACCACTCCGACCCCTAAGCTTGTTTTCAAGACAATATATCAATAGCAGTCGAGTACAATAAGCTTGTTTTCAAGCTAACGCATGTGTTCCCACAGAAATGGTTATAACTCCGTTTTTGTTCTAGTGACAATCTTAAAACAAAAAGAGAATATGTATAATAAACCACGCTTCACATCTCTATTCAAAGTTGTCCATAAAATAGATAAAAAATACTAATTTTGTAGAAACAGTTTTCACCCGCCAAAACGCAAACGCGCCGTTAGACTTGGATAATTTTTTATTAAATATTTTTATATGAAATGATAAAAAAATTGTTTAAATACATTTGTCTAACAACCACCACGTGCTCCTATAGATTAAGTTTTCAACCACCGTGATAATCTTAAATAAGAATAATGATTACTAGTATTGACATTTCGATATCTTTTAGATAAATTGGCGCCATCTTATCTCATTTTTAATTGTAAGAATCTTCTGGTATAACAGTAGTTTAAATTAATCTAAAATTTAAAAATCTTGTTAAAATGTGTCTAATTGAAAAAAAAATGCTAGCTTAAATTAAACTATAAAAGTGTAGAAACTTCAGCATTACGATGAAAGTCAAAATAGTCTCTAAGACTACCTTATTTCACTTTGTTATTTTAATTTGAGGGGCGGATATGGGTTATGCCGCCCCGGGAATTATTTATTGAAAAACCAACACCTCGGCCGTAGGGCACACAAGGGTGGTTCGCTATGTTTGGTGATTTAGCAGGAACGCCCAGGTTCATGGGGTGGGGTTTGTCTAGGTCTTAGCGGCGGATGCGTCTGCCCACCTTCTGCATGGCGGGCCGGATCGAAAGAGACTGGTTGAGGGAGGCCTTTTGACCTATCCAGTCGGACTCTCTCGACCTATCCTCTTCCACCACCTTTGGATGGATTTATACGTTCGTCACTCCTGGACATACTGATTCCCAGATTCTTACCCATCCCTCATACCTTTTTCCTTTCAGAACTTACTCTCCACACAGCATCCCCTAACATGACAAAGGCCCTGTGGAAAATTAATTTCCTCATGGGCCCCCTGTATGGGGTTATAAAAAGCGATGACTCACAATCCGAAGGTCGCGGGATCGAATCCCGGCGTGCGCAAATAAATTTTATTAGATTAATTTGTGTTATTTCACAATTGATTCATTTAAAATAATATATAGTATACTTGCGGCACGTTCCAGAGTGGAAGATATCTCAGTATCGCCCTGGTGTAAGACCATCATTCGGAATTGAAACGTTGCTTGAAAAGGCTTTTGCCGTGTTTGGTGACCAGATCTGAACAGCCAGGTACTTCCCCACTTCCCTCTTCCCCATATCCTTCCCCTCCCCACTACCTTCAGACTCACAACATACCCAATTGGGGATGCCATAGTCTCACTAGCTCCAGACGGGAGCAGCTGGGACTCTTGCGAGGTATTCACATAAAAAAATTAAAGATTTGCTGTGGTTAATGTATTTGTTTCTTGATCATTCTGCATTTTTTATTGTCTTGAAAGGGCTATTCCCTAAAAATTGTGATAAGAGATCGTTCTCCCCGCGAGAAGTGCTGTCAGATTTGTGTGATTTTCTACAGCTGTTAAATGAATAAATAATCATGCATACTTGCAGGAATTCGTATTTAAAACGACCCAAACTATAATACGTGACAGCTCACAGCTGAAATTTTGACATCGGTCGATAGAAAAAGCAAATAACAGCCGTAGAAAATCACACAAATCTGACAGCATTTCTCGCGGGAGAACGATCTCTTATCACAAATTTTAGGGAATAATAGCCTTTCTGGTTCTGATGGTTTCTTTTGAACTTCAGCCTTCACAAATCCTACAATTATAATGTCCCTTGATTTTTAACGGGCGCTAGTACCTAAAATAATGTATGTAGTTCTGTCTTCGTCACCGTACAAGTATTTTGTTTTGTCATTATTTGTCCAAACAACTAACCGTCTTGTGTAAACACACTTCTTTCGTATGCAAATTAATTTCGATATTTTACATTTGAATGTATGCATACATTATTGATCATTTGTACATAAAACCGCCGCATAATGTACAAATATGTACACATAATGTACATTCGTTTTCATTTGTACCTGAAATTATTATTTGTGTCACGTTAGCGAGTCATTGTTTAAAATTTCGTTTCAATGTTTCCAAGAAATGAATTCTTTTAACTGTGTTAAGGTCGCGAAGTGATGGATTAGACACGTGAATATATTTTTTATTTATTTTATGGCATATAAAAGTTTTATCTGCTCGGATCCGGTGGCTCTATGGCTTCCTAGGCAAATCACTGTAAAGATAATCTCAAAAAAATTGTCATAAGGATTCCTCAATACCAATGAAAACCACACCATCTGTCTTATCGTTTTTGAAAATCATCAGCGTTACACTATTGCTCTTTACCAACGAGAAAATTTTTTGACGTACTGTTTCTGTATAAGATTGTCAACTGCGTTATTGACTCACCGGCCCCATTTCGTTGCCCTGAACGTATTTTTTATTTGTTTTTTTTACTTTATGAGTAAAATCTCAAATTGTAATATTTAATTAAAGAAGTCAATATTGGCAAAACTCAATCGAAAATCTGAAAACAGAAAAATTAGAAAAAGATATTAGCACCTCTGGACTCGAACCCAGGACCTTTCGCTTTCCGGGCAAATGCGCTGACCACTGCGCCTGGGTGTCAATATCCGTTTCGGTAATTTTTAACTGGGTTATACATACAATGGGTTTTATTAAGTTTTGATAAAAGGAAGTTATGCTGCCGCACCCTAAAGGCGCGCTGGGTTGCGATCACAGAACGTCCGTTCGAAAGCTCCTCGCTGTTCCAACGCATGATGGCGGCTAAACTGTGTCGGGACAAAACTTTATAGTTCCGCCTCTCGAACGAGATCACCAGCGCTCCGCTACGACATCAACCGACCGAATGGCGCGCATTTAAAAAAAGGAAGTTATTCTGCCGCACTCTGAACTATGTATTATTATAACGTTTTATATCTACTTGCTTCCTAATCTTATAAAATTATTATAAATTTAAGGCGTTTGAGACTTTCAGGGGGGGGGGGGGGAGAAGTAGAAGACCCAGAGAAAATAAGGATCACGTACTAATAATCTTACTTGTATTATTATTATTAAGAATTGTTAGTACATGAATACCAGTAAGAAGAAGGTAGCAACCCGGTACTTAAAATACAAAAAAAATGCTGCTTTAACTGGATAAACAGAACGGTATAACAAATAATTTAATATATTTTTAATCGAATTATTGATTTCGTGACAGTTGACCCCCCCCCCCCCTCCGTAAAAAAATGAAGGGGTCTTGACAAAAAATATTCTCCAAGTGGGCGGTTGGCAAAATCTGGTTGAGAACCTATGGTCCACCGGCTCAAGAAAGAAGTACTATTTTTAAAAATATTTTATTAATTCTCTAGAAGTAAGGGAAAATTGGGCTTACTTTGGGCACACAGATACGCACACAACACCTCTAGCCGTTTATTTTTTCAGTGGTTTCAAGGAGGGTGGTAGTACAAGGTGGTTGGTAAGAAATAAAATTTGCGATTTAATTTCTTACCAAATTAAATTGCTAATATAATGGTCCTTTTTTGTGAACTTCGACAATTACACCTAAGAGAATCTTTGGTTATGTGTAAAATACTAGCGCAGATCCGTCGAAAATCACGGGAAAGTCATATAAGCGCTTTTGCGTATTAATAACTCGTAGAAACGTTTTTCACTATTATCACTCGAATAGCAGTGCGCGGGGACCGGATACTATAGTATTCTGTCATTCGGCTTTAGAGCGTTTAAGGACAAATTTGACTAATTCAAGGTAAAAAAGTGAAACGAAGTTTTTCGCTTTGTGTCTCAAGTAAATATAATACAATTGAGTTAGTCTGAATTCCCAACAAATCAGTTCCGATTTTGAAAATAGCTATTATGATAATTATTATACGTAGTTTCTTTGCCGCTCGTCTGGTTCCACTAAACAAAAAAAAAAAATTATTTTATTTAATTAAATGAAAACATTATGGGCGAAACTCAATCGAAAATCTGGAAACAGAAAAATCAGAAAAAGATATTGGCACCTCTGGGACTCGAACCCAGGACCTCCCTACTTTCCGGGTTGGGCGCTCTTATCCACTGAGCTAAGATGTCGATATCCAATTCGGTCACTTTTAACTGTACCATACTTCGACTAAGAACCACCCATATTATCTTCATTTTTCTTAACGCATATTTTTATTGGCTGCCATCTTTATGAATGATTGCAAGATTCAACTCGAACTAAATGCAATCTAGATGGTGTCTGGATAAATTATTATCCATTTTATTTAATGTGCGACATCTATTGACTCTTCTCTAAATAATAAAAAAAAATTAAATGCAAGTTAAATTCAAAGCAAAAGCTCTAAAGGTTATTGAACTGATGTTACAGACGGAGGCACAACCGTAATAATTAGTATATTTAATAATATCCGTGGAAAAATATTCTCTTTTTAATTTTCAGTTTCTTTCGAAGAAAGTGCCACAGTTTGATTAATAGTGTATATTTTTTGTACATAACATACAATTGAAACATACAATGAATTGAAATATAATAAATACAATTTTTCGTTATTTGTTTTTGGGGTGTTATGCCGTGTTGCGCTACCTCTTTCTTTAGCCAACGTTTCGGACAGCGTTACAGTGTCCCATCATCAGGGCAGATGTGTAATGTGCAATGATGGACACTGCAACTCTGTCCGAAGCGTTGGCTAAAGAAGGAGGTAGCGCAACACGGCATAACACCCCAAAAACAAATAACGAAAATACTTTTGGCCGTGAAAATCTAAAAACTTATCTAAATGCAATTTGTTAACTAAATTTGTTACTTAAATTTATTTATTATAATACAATTATATAGTATAATACATTTATAAACATTATTTATGATATGTTTTGACTGTCCAACTAGGGTGATTCCCGTTTTAGAACAGTCAAATTGTCAAATACTTACATAAATTGCATAATTGTTAATAACTGTACATTGTACCCAATCTGTAAACTTCATCCGCCATAACACAGTGACATCCCTAGCATGGTGGATGAATTAACACAATCTTTTTGTTCATTGTATAAAGTTCTTTAATAAATAAATAAATAATTTTTAAAAAATACTTGAAAACCTAAAATACTTAAATCATAATCTCTAACCAAAAAAAACTTTTGATAAACAATTTTCTTAATTTTTTTTGCATTAATAGAGACTATAATCGTTGCTAACAAAAAACGAAAAAATCCTCGAATAAAATACTAAACTATTGTCATGTAAAAAATCAACAATTCCTTTTTGTAAACTAAAATATTTAATATATTTGTTTATATCATGACTTCTCACCTTTTTCCGATTAATTCGGACGCGAACCTTTTTACCGGGAGGAGAAAATCTTCTTGACCACCTTTCCGCCTCACACCTCATTTCGCGCGAGGCCGAGAGATGTCGGTAGTCATCCGAAAAATTGCTTTTATTTTACTAATCACAATTATATAATTTGTACAGCGTCGTTTTTGTGAAAAATCACATCAATATTAAAAAACACCAAACTTGGTAGGCTAATTTAATCAACATTATTATTTTTTAAATCTTTTTCTCCCTCTGATGTAAAATTTACAAATATGAATAAGTTTTTGCCGAAGAATTCCTTCTCATTTTCTACGCAATAAACTTATCGAATCCATTTTTAAAAACATCTTCTTCATTATTGAAAATTTAAATCTGTCTTATTTGTTAAATTTCTTATCTTTTTCTCCAATGATTTAATATTTTGTTGATGGGTAAAACTTTAAAAAGTTATTCCAATGAATCAAATAATATTTACTTGCGCACGCCGGGATTTGAACCTGCGACCTATGGATTCGTAGCCAGGGATCGTAACTGCTCAACCAAGGACTCTGAGAATGAATTGTATACTCTATATATTTAATGTAAATGTGCTGCACGTAAGTCTCAAATACCCAAAGCTAGTAGGCCTATGGCAACTTCAATTAGTTTATGTTGTAAGTTTAACCCCTCAGGAAAATTTGTACGCCTTTGGGAACTACTCTTATAGGTCTCATAGAAATTGGTGTGTCTCTCTTACAATCATGGTGAGAAATATGATCTGAACGGTGTTAATAAAGCGAAAATACCACGCTTTATATTCAAATCTTTAAGTTCATACAAAATAATTCAAATGTACACCTTTAGGAAACAAAAGTTCTGAGATCAATTTGAAAAAAATTATGAAACGATTTTTCGAAAAAAGAAAAAAATTAATTATTTTCACACTAGCTGGTACCCGCCATGCATTGCAATGCCATTTAAAGAAATAAATTGATTCTCCCTGCATGACCTTCCCCGCCTTACCCTTCCCTCTCCATGAACCACCTTCCCCTTGCCTGTCCTCGCTGCCGCTAAAATATATGAAATACACACATTTTCATTTACACAAATTTCATAACGCCAGGGCCTACCATTATATACAGCCTATGTTACTCGCTGATAATGTAGCTTTCTATTGGTGAAAGAATTTTAAAATCGGTTTAGTGGTAGGCGTGAAAGCCTAACAAACAAACACACTCTCTTTCGCATTTATAATATTATTATAGATATAACGATAAAAAAGTAAAGTGGCGATATCGTTTAATAATATATTTGTCTAATAAAATTTGTGTGTTGGTGGTTTTTTGTGTTTTTTTTCGTTATCATTAATTTTAGTTAGAAAAGGTGTAAGGAGTACCGTGATTAAAACTTTTTTATGATTGTATTTAAAAAATATATATTTTTTCAAAATGGTGTATTTTTAACAGTTTTTAGTTTTCGGATGCGTTCAGTAATATTCCATCCATTCGGATTTTATTACAAAGCGGAAATATTTTGGCCATCTGACGGGGGTAGGGAGAGCAAGGAGATGGGGTAGCATAGCACGTTTGGAAGCATCTGGCTAATCAGATCTAATCATCAAACACGGCTAATGCCATTTCATGCAAATTTATTTTCCTACTTAATTATTATTAACGCCAATATCTGAAATTACACCAATAAAATAAATTATCCTTCTTTGAATTCGACTAAGTAATTTAAAAATTTCATCGTGACTCAAAAACTCTCCGTATCAAATTGTTTGAAAAATATTGACAAGATTGTGTTGTAATTAGGGATGTTATGGATATGAAATTTCGGATCTGGATACGGATATAGGAATAATATTATACCGGTTTCGGATACGGTTACAGATATGAAATTATTTCGGATTATCCGCTAGTTTCGGATAATTTCGGTTACGGATATTAGAATTTTAAAATCGTAAAAGTAAAATGCAAATAAGTAGGTACTCGTTAAAAATAAGTTTTAATCTTTGTACACCCACAATCACAAAATAAATTGTCAACAATGCAAATTGCAAGAGACCCGCGCGGCTTGTGTGACACGTTATGGCTCGGCCGGGCAAAACAAACAAAATCCTGTCGTAACCTGTCATTTAGACTCCGCCTTTATTCGAAACTTTTGTGTCGGTTTCAGTTACGGTTACGGATATTTTTGAAGTGAAACTTCTATAGCCCCGTTATTATTTGAAACGGAAGTGCGTCATTAAAATTTATTATCCCACGCAAGCCTGCCATAGTCCAGCGGCGTAAAGCGCGTAACGGATGTAGTGGCCAGACATTCAGACGACCTGGGTTCGAATCCTATTAAATCAAAAATAAAATAAACGTTTATATTTTTGCAAAATCAATATCCAATCTCCAAACCACTTTAAAATAAACATGCAAAAGAAAAGAAAGGGACATCTAGCGACTTTCTAGTTTCACTTCTACCGCGTGTGCACACTCTGATTTTTTATTTATTTCGGATATCCAATAGTTTCGGTTACTGCTACGGAGCTCCATAAAATCCCTAGTTGTAATCCACAAAAAAATGTTTATCTGATATGATATCAAAGCTTATCGGATGAGAGGTTATCCATCCAATATCTAATTCGTCGGTTTGCCGACAAAAGAATACTAACACCTCTCAAACACTCTAGCAATCTTCTACTCACCATTACAACACTATATTATCTGGAGATCGAGAATAATTGGCATTCCTTGGTAGATTATGATTCTTTGTCATTTTGTCTCTGTTCGTTTTGTTTAATTTGTGTGTTTTTTCTTTTTACAATGTATTATAAAGTTAGAGGGTGTTGACTGTTGAATGAAGTCATTTGTGTACATAAAATGCAATCTTCAATCATGTACGGTATAATAGGATGGGGTGGTGCGCTTGATGCATTTTTGAAACCTTTACTAATGACTCAAAGTTATGTATAATAGACATAGAACATTTTCATTTTCAGATGCATTGTACAAAGAATCTAAACTATTCGTAAGTGAACTATTTATACCACAAACTGTGAATTATATCTGTATAAACAAAAACAAATTCGAAAAAACGAAAACAGAATCAACATTAGAACTAATATTGTATTTTATACCCCCCAAACGAATATCAAACAAATGCAAGCAAATACACAGCAGTTTTACTGGACCTCATACTTTCAATATTTTACCTAAAAAAATTCAAGTGAATAAAAGAGTTAAAATTATGGCTTATCAATACAGATGTTGAAACATTTTTTTTTTGTTAAAAAGAAAGACAAACATTCCCGGGACAAAAATCTCCTACTACCACCACAGAAAGCCGAAAATGTTGCTTGTGTTGTGATGGAGGACTTGGCCAGCCGAGGAATCGAACACGGGACGCCCGGGTGGGACCCAAACGCGATGCCCACTCAACCACTGACCAAATTTTATTTTTATTTTTTTTATTTAATATAGGTATATAAGTTTACAGTGGTGTTAATATAAATTACATATTGGTTCAGAAATTCTTTAAAATTGCAATCTCACCAAAGAAGAAGCTAGTGTGCTAAGCTAGTGAAAATCTTGTGCTTGATGAGCGAGTTACACTAATTATGACAGAAATAGAATAACATTATGCAATAGGTAAGTATATAATGGGAACAATTGAAACTTCTGGATCATCTATATGTGAAGGTGTACATACAATGGGATATGGTTACATACTAAAATATTGTGCACTTTAGAGAAATTCGAAAAATCTAAATTAAATAGAAATGAATATAGATGGACAATAAATAGAAAGAAAGAGAAAAACAGGTAATTATTTAATTAATTATTCCTGATGAAGTGTTGCTTCAGTTTGAGTTTCAGTTAATTGATGTCTTTGATTTTTTTTATTTCAATCGGAAGATTGTTGAAATACTTTATTCCTAAATAGATGTAATTGTTTTGCATTAGTTTGGTATTAAATTTTGGTATTTTGATGTTGTCTTGATATCTTTTTGATTGGTGGGTTTCAAATTTTTTGACGATATTATCTTTGTAAATTTGGATAATTGCATTTTTCTTGAAGATATTCTCTACTCGAGGCACCGTGAAATCTGCGAAAAGTGTTTCTGTTGGATATGTGGAGGGTTTCTTTAGGATTACTTTAATGATTAGCTTCTGGATCACTTTGATCGGGGTAAGAATATTGTTGTATGAACCCCCCCATCCAATAATTCCATATTGAATTAATGACTGGATTAGTGCATAGTATACTCTTTTTAGATTGTTGGGTTTTAAAATATTTCTTAATCTTATGAATATATATATACACTTTCTGATTCGCTTAACCAATTCACAGATATGGCTCTTCCACTTCATATGTTGTTCTATTATCACTCCGACTTATTTAATTTCTGATACTGATTTCAACGTTGAACAGCCTTGGATACATGTGATTTTATTGCATTTGTTATTGTGGATAATTATTTTAGTGTTGGGGAGTGAAAAAATCGTTATTATTATTTATTTAATTTATATCACTTTGTTTCTCACAAAGCATACACTTATTATTTCACTTTACAGTATTCACTATCGTATACACTTTTTACACAAACTGTTTGACAAATTTTAATTATTTTTTTTATTTTTTATATTAACTCCACACAGGAGGCCCTGAGGGAAATAATTTCCCTCAGGGCCTATGTCATCTTTGAAGATGCTGTGTGGAGGGTGCTGTTGAGGAGAGGAAGGAGTGAACATGGGTCTTGAAGAGACCCATATTGTAGGAGGGAGGAAACACAGAAGCCGGCAAATCGTTCCACAGCCGGGCTGTTGAACTCAAGAACGAGTCGTAGAAACGACCCGTTCTCATGTGACTAATGTCAACCGTGTACAAATGTTGAGCGCGTGTTTGGCGTGTTTCCCGACTATGCACCGGTGCCGAGGGGATCAGTGACGCTAGTTCCTCGGAGCATCTTCCATTGTAATACCGGTAGAACAAGGACAGCATTCCCACCTGACGCCTGTGCTCTAAAGATTGCAGTCCATTTGTTAAGTTAGGAGAATCTATCAAACGGACCGCCTGTTTCTGCACAGAGTCGAGGGTTTTTTTCAGGTATTAATTATATGCTAACCAAAATACCCTCCGTTTTCGCTTTATATGCCCACTGTTTGTTTTATCTAGGTACAAAAATAAAATGTATATAATTATATTACCCACTCACAAGCTGCGCCATAGTGGTTTCCCACGACTCATATATTGTATGTATTTATCAAACATAAAAATTGGGAAAAGTAGAGGAAAAAAAATGTGAGGCTGTTTTTCTTATTTATTTATTTTTTGTGACACTTCACAAGAGCGCCACTGTCATATTTAGCGTTCTTGATAATTGTTTCGAGCGCAGTTGATGTCAGCACGGCAGAGACTTCCCCTTGGCCTGAGAAGGCTTTCCATATGATAACCTTGGCAGTTCACCCAGGAAGTGTTAGGGGGCTCGACAAATTGAATTTCTGTAAGGAAGAGGAGATGGGGATTTTGAAAGAAAAGGTGGTGGATGGGAGTTAGGTTTAAGAGGCTTCATGGGGTGCAGTTTGTCTAGGTCATGGCGGCGGATACGCTTGCCCACCTCCTGCTTGGCTGACCAGGTCGGGAGAGACTGGCTGAGGGAGTTCTTTTTACCTCAAGCCGGATTCTCTCGAGCCTTGTACTTTTTAAGTTTTTTTTATATGAAAACCGCACAAGAGTCCCAACTGCTCCCATCTGGAGCCAGTGAGACTATGGCATCACCAATTGGGGTATGTTGTTAGGCTGAAGGTAGTGGGGAGGTGAAGGAGGTGGGGAAGAGGAAGGCGGGAAGTATCTGGCTATTCAGATCTGGTCACCAAACGCGGCTAAAGCCATTTCAAGCAAAGTTTCAATTCTGAATGGTGGTCTTACAACCAGGGCGATACTTAGGATGGGTTGTTCCAAAAAATTTGATGGATTCATCAAATATTTGAAGTTGATTTTCACGTTCTGTGTAGGTTCTATTCAAGTTCTGTTATTATATCGTTATAGGACAGCTGCTTCACAAAACTGAAATAATCACAGAACTTGAATAGAACTTACACAGAACGTGAAAATTAACATCAAATATTTGATGAATCCATCAAATTTTTTGAAACAACCCGTCCTTAGAGTATCTTCCACTCTGGAACGTGCTGCAAATATACTATATATTATTTTAAATTAATAAATTGTGAAAAAACACAAATTAATCAAATAAAATTTATTTGCCACGCCGGGATTCGATCCCGCGACCTTCGGAATGCGAGTCAAGAGCCTTACCGCTGGACTACTGGACACATTGACCCCCAGATTACTACCCATCACACCTTTTCCTTCTCAGAACTTCCTTTCCTTCCTTCTCTTAAAAAAACCCGCCGCATCCCCTAAGACGAGTAGGACCTTAGGTATATTATTTTCCTTAGGGCATCCTGTGTGGAGCTAATGTAAAAAATAAAATAATCATTCTTAATACTGTTTGAATAATTAACTTCCTCGCTAGTGCGTGACGCTCTTTGTGTATGATTTTTATTAAAGTTTACTCATGATTTGTTTTTTGTCTGTTTCAGGTATGGTAACATTACATTCCCTGGCCATTAGGCAATAACAATTATTGCACACACGCATCATGTTGAAGTCTGCCCACAAACTACGTTATTGAAAATTGTTGGGTAAGTTGATCAGATACCTACGTTTATTATTTCTAATTATACATTGCGTAGTACCTACCTACAGTATTTTTACATAATAATATATGTATTATGTCACGTAATGTAATAATATGTAGATACTATTTAAACCAAGCTCTTAACATTTTTTATCTTTGAGGCATAATATTTCTACTAAAAATGTGGTAAATTTGTATCTCACGGATAATTCGGAACGTTCGTGTTGTTGAAGTACGATACTCGGATAATACGGAATATTCCTTTTTTAACTAAAACAATCAAACATGACATTTATTGTCGGAAGTACCAACCTTATAAAATAAATTCTCGTCAAAATAAAAACAGAAAAGTACCTACATAGAATTATTCCTGGGTTGAGATTTAAGCTGCGAAAGCTGGATGTCATCATAATTTAGATATACATCACAGATTTTGAATGGTTTGTTTGGCAAAGCAGGGTTTGTCTAACGGGTATGTGTAATTATTCGAATACCTTTCTTTCCATGTTCTTCTGTTAAAAATACGGGTTCAAACTTGTCAATAATGCATTCACTTCATACTCCGAATAAAGTATTGTTTTATATGGCAATAATAATTTTTCTATGCTTGGCAGCATTGATGGATGATTGATTGTCTATGAAATGTAAACCAAAAAATGATTAAAATAAAAATGGCGTATGCCGCGCGAGAGAAATAATTTTAACAAAATTTAAATGTAACATTTTTTTTACGTGAGCTCCACGCAGGAGGCCCTGGGAAAAATAATTTCCCTCAGGGCCTATGTCATCTTTGGGGATGCTGTGTGGAGGGTTTTTTGAGGAAGGGAAGGGGATGGAGAGTTATAGGAAGGAAAAGGGTTTAAGGGGTGGGTAGGAATCTGGGGTTCAGTATGTCCTGGTCATCCGCCTAGACAAACCTCCCCCCATGAACGCGGGCACCCCTGCTAAATCATCAAACGTAGCGAACCACTTGGGGTGACCTATGGCAAAGGTGTTGGTTATCCAATAAAGGTTCCCGAGGCGGCGGTACCCATTCCCGCCTCCCAAATTGCTTGCATTGCTTGTAATCTTATTTTTGTTGTTATATTATTCTTTTTTGTATTATGTTACCACCACATTTCTTACATTTATTTGCCCAGTTTAGTGGGTTTATTTTTAATAAATAAATAATAAAATACCACACTTTGAATGTGACCTACCCACCGAATATACCGCATGACGTTACAAACAGGTGCTTTGCATGTTAACGAGAATATTCGAAGAGTATCGTTTGATATTGACATTGCATTTAAATCAATAACAAATTCTTCTAGAAACTTACCTGTTCGACTTTATTTGGTAACGTAGGACGGAATTATGGATATTTTCGGCTGCCGATTTGTTTGAGATCATTTTCAGCATATTATGACCTAAGCAGTTTTATGAATTTAAATTTGAATATTACACTAAATTCTTTGAAATCATTGCTTTAAGCTGGATTCCTTTTTTTTCAAATTTAAATAATCTGCAAGCTCGGATTCAGTACGATTTTCGGCATTATTAATTGGGGTATGTTGTTGAGCTGAAGGGATACGGGATTGGGGAGCAGTGGCGTAGCTAGCACGGGTAATACCCGGGGCGGATAGCACAACGGGGGGTGTAATGGGATAGGGTGGCAACAGAATATTTACCACAACGGAGGGGGCGAAATGGGATAGGGTGGGACGGCATATTTACCACAACAGAGAGGGAGAAATGGGATAGGGTGGGACGGCTTTTGCCACAACGGAGGGGGTGAAATGGGATATGGGGTGGAACAGTTTTTTTCAACGGTCGAGTGTCACCCCCCTTCCTTACTACGCTACCTCTGGGGAGCGCAAGGATTTGTGAAAGAGGAAGGTTGGAAAGTGTTGTGTATGTGAATATGCGTGCAGTTTCAATTTTTCTCAACTGATTTCGTTATTGTAGGTAGTTATACGTAATTTTAATGTGTCTCAACAGAGGTCAGTAGTTTGTACTGTTTGAGAGAGACAACTTTCGGCTACGGTCCAGCACGGCAATAGGAGGCGGATCGCTCGCAGATTATCGCAGACCATCTTTTAGAACGGACGTTAAGTCTAGTTAGACATTAATTGTAAATACGATGATAATAAATAATAATAGCAATTGGATCATTTGTAGAGTGCCGTTTTTGTGAAAAATCTCCTCAAGGGCGCTGAACGATTAGTGATTCTTAACATGTCTATAATTCTGATGTCTCGTTTATAGATTTGGGAAGGTGGCGATAAATTTTTGACTGCTATTCTCGCTCGCTTGACTCTGAGGGTGATGATGACGATGATAGTAGGTAGATAATTTACTGGGTATTAGCTACCTCCAAGGTTGGTACCTCCGCGTCAGGACTGTAAAGAAATGGATGATGCAATCTACACCCTCACAAGAATCCATAACCGCTTTATTAACATATTTAGCACATGAATTTTGGTCATTTGAATATTTTCGCAGTAATAAAATGCTGATGACATTATAATATAAAATTCCTCCAATTCTGTGATGTCATATGGATTATTTCCGAAATAGATTTTTATTAGTCAACTTCTGGGGGCAGTCAAAAAGTAATGCCTCCTTTTATTTTTTTCCTTTAATTGTCGAGATATAAAAAATGCAATTGCATGGGTTGAAAACTACACTATTGACGATTAATTTGTTAATTTTTAATATAATCTCCGTCCTTTCCCATAGCTTTGGCCCATTTTTTAACAAGGGCATGTATCACAGTGTTGTAAAAAGCAAGTTCACATCCAGAACACCATCGCCATAACTTTCCCGGCCGATCACAGTTTTGATTTCTTTTGCCTTGTGAGTTTGTGTGATGCAATTCTTTTGACTGCCTCTTTGATTCAGGATCAAAAAATGAATCCATATTTCGTCTCCGGTCACAATTTTTTTCCAGAAACTCTCTTTCTTATTTCTTTATTATGGTCCGTTAACTTTCTTGGTACCCACCTTGCACAAAATTTTGTTGAATAATCTTGTCGAATAATCGTCATCACACTGCCTTTACTGAGGGAGAGCATGCGACATCTGTAGTTATCTGGGGTCACCACGAATGATGTCATCAACTCGCTCAATGTTGCGTGCAGTCACTTTTTCATCAACCAGCGGTTTGTCTTTCAGCTTCGTTACAGTGACCATCGTCTAGCAGTGCTGACGTCCACTGTTGCATCATGGTAGTCATTTTTCAGTCTTTCATGAATGCGAATGGGCATTTCACCTTCTACAGTGAAGAATCAATCACAGAACACTGTCTGATACGAACATCGATGTCGGCAGATTGTAGAAGAAAGTTTGAGGAATTGCACCAAATTCAAAATTTTCACTTAATCAACTTTATTTAAGTACAAAAAATAGGAGGCATTACTTTTTGACTGCCCCTAGTACATAGATTATAATTCGAAGAATTTGGTAGATTAAGACATATATATTTTTAATATTACCTCCGCAGTAGGGCTTAAATCGAACCCAGAGGTTGCGGGTTACCAACCGATCTATAACGTAAGACCTTTCGACTCTTAGGCCAGGACAGACAGGCCAATTAATTTGCTTGTCTACTCAGAAAGTGACTGAAAACTTAAAACTGAAAACTGAAAACAGAACAAATGTTCTAGCACAGGATAGCGTGACAAAAAGAAAAAAAACTTTAATTAAGTTAAAACTTGTAGGTAGTGAAAAATGTATTATTAATCTCTCGTACAATAAATAAAACTAGTGGTCGCCCAATGGTAGAAATTCGACCATAATTAATTGTGTAATGTTTTTTTTTTATTGATTTAATGTTTTTCTATGCATAATTTAAAAAAAAATATTAGCATTCTGCACTCCTTCTCTATATAAACTGTAAGTGTACGAAATTTCATACTCCTCCGACCGCGCAGTTTTCGTAAAAAGGTGTACAAAGTTTTTGCTTTACGTATTAATTACTGATGATAAAATAGAAAAATTTCGTTGTATTTTTTTTACATTAGCCGTGTAGTAGGAGGCCGTGAAGAAAATAATTTCCCTCAGTGCCTATTTCATTTTTGGGGATGCTGTGTGGAGCGTCTTTTTTAGAAAACGAAGGAGAGAAAGTTGTGGGAGGGAAATAGGTGTAAGGGGTGGGTATGAATCTGGGGGTCAGTAGGTCCAGGAATGACGGAAATATGTATCCTTTTCTCTCGCTGTGGAGCAGGGCGAATTTTTTTATCAATTACAGCAGAAGTAAGGAATAATCGAGCTTACTTTGGAGATATGGACAACTCCACATAGCCCACTTCTTTCTGTTTATTTCCTCAGTGGCTATGCAGCGACAAGTGCTAATACTAAAATTGGCTATGAGGGGTGATGGTGGGAGAAGAACATTATTCATACGACAGGTATTCGAGGTGCGGAGGATGTTCCGGTTGGTCGAGGATACAGAGAGGTCTGCCAGGATGTTATTCTACCAGAAGAGGAACATTTGCTTATATCATTGCTAAGGACAGACAATTATTTGGTATATTTTTAGCATACGCGCCCACTTATTTCCTAGTCAGCGGGCTTTGTTAAACCAACACCTTCCTACGTAAAGACCCAGACAATATATATATCGTGTTCCAAGCTCTGGCGACCTCCGTGGTCGAGTGGTAAGACTCTCGACTAGTAATCCGATGGTCACTGGTTAGGATACCGGCGTGCGTAAATAAATTTGATCAATTTATGTTATTTCACAATTAATCAATTAAAAATAATATGTAGCATATTTGCCAGTGCAAGTTACTCTCAGTATCGCCCAGAAGAGCTATTCTCTATCTTTTGTGAGAACGAGATCGTTCTCCCGCGAGATGTCCTGTCAGATTTGTGTGATTTTCTACAGCTGTTAAATGAATAAGTAATCATGCATACTTGCAGAAATTCGTGTTTAAAACGACCCAAACTAAAATACGTGACAGCTCACAGCTGAAATTTTAACATAGGCCGATAGAAAAAGCAAATAAAATAAACAAAATTAATATTAAAAAAATAACAATCACCCCCAAAGTTTCACGGTATGAGCGTGGAATACGTTGTATATTACTCGCGCAGATCCTTAAAAATCACGAAATCTGTTTTATCAATGCAAGTTATGCATCAGATATACATAAAATAATTTTCTTGTAAAAAAATACCGTTTTACTTGCATGAATTCTTCACACAAGCGGTTCCAATTTTGAAAATAACACTTAAAATCAATGGAAATTTGATTTCATTGAATCAGATGATTTGATCAGATCCAGAATTTAAAATTTTATATTAGTTTCAATTTTGAAAATGACCAGATCTACTAATCTTATTATAATCTAATCACAGACAGACCCACAACCGAAATTTATGACGTAGACAAAATTTTTTATGTATTTCAAAACATATACAATTTTTATAACTATTAGAGTGCTCAATACCTGCTGAATTTAATCGATAGTGTATTTATTCTATGGTCTCCATCAAGATGTCAATTTTTCGGTTCCATGGCAACTCGGAATTATGCAATTTCTACAGGTTATGAAAAAAAATGAAAAATAGCCCATAATCTAACCTAACGTAACCTATTTAACCAACTTAAAAAAAATTGTCACTTTTAATGACTTTTTAAAAGAGGTGTTGAATTTGCATGATTCTGAGCTGTCCGGTCACCTAATTTTTCTACCGCTAGAGGCGCTGCTGTCAGTGTCTAGGCTTTTAAGCAGGACGGTGTTGTTTAAAACGACTGCTTCCGAAAAGGAAATGATTACGAATCGTATATCACAATATCACATATACGGAAAGTGAATAATGACTTGTTCCCGTCCCGTTTTGCCGCCCGGTGCATTTTAAAGTGCAATATCGTACATTATGTGCGGCTACCGTAAATGATGTGACGGTGATTACCCGGGACGTGAGAAGACACCGACTTGTTGCGCCCCCCACGTCTCTCGTCACACGTCTGCGAGCATGCCAGCAGAGTGATTACTAGTCACTTAAATTTTGTCAGATTTAAGATAGGTAGATATAATATACGCCAAACTTTAATACCGATTTGAACTTGATATGATCCATTCTTGCGCAGGTACAATTATTTTACTGACTTTACAATGACTGTAAGCGAAAGAGAAAGGTGCTTATAAACGTACGTGCGACAGAGAAAGGCGTGGGCGGAAAGGCATGCCACTTTTCGGACATTAAACTCGTCCATTGCGACGACTTCTGTATCAAAGTCAGGTCGGTATAAAAGTTTTGCGTGTAACCTTCGGTTTGACAATACAATGTGGAACTTTTTTTTTCTTTAATAATAAATTAATGTATATTCAGATGTGAAGTTATGTTTGTCACCCATACCCATGTAGGTATTATTTTATAAAAGAAAAACAAACATTCCCGTATTACAAATAAACTGACAATACTTGAAAACTTCTACTACTATCATTATAAGCGGAAGATGTTGCTTGTGAAATGATGGTGGACTTGAACCCCCGACGCTTTGGTGGGAACCAGAAGAATTCTCAACTCAGCCACTAACCAGTCAATTTAAGTTTAATTTGGGAGGCGAGTATGGGTAGGTACCGCCGCCCCGGAACCATTTATTGCTGTAGATCACCCCAATTGGTTCGTTACGTTTTTTTTCGTGACTTGGCAGAGGCGCCCGGTCCAGAATTGTCCGGATGTTGGCGGCAGATGCGTCTACCCACCAACTGCGTGGCAGACCGGATCGGGGGAGACAAGTTGTGGGAACCCTTTTGATCTCTCCAGCAGGACTCTCTCAGGAGGAGGGAAAGATTCGTACGAACGTCCGTCACTCCTGGACACACCGACCCCCGAATTACTACCCACCCCTCATACATTTTTTCCTTCCCAGAACTTCCTCTCCTTCCTTTCCTAAAAAGAGCCTCCACACAGCATCCATTCGAAGGTCATGTTGTGTTCTACTCACAGCATTTAATTAAAGCATCTAAGATATTTCTAAGCAATCAAATTTTCAAACCAAAAACACATGATTTTGAATTTATTCCTAGAGCTACTCCTTAAAAACAAATTGTATTGTGCTACCTTTGTAGTCGATCAATCAACGTGTCGTTAGCAACTTTGTGCATGTCTCATCGGTACTACTAAGTTTAGTGTTAAGATGCAATCTAGTCCGTGTTCTGCGTTACATGCGCAGTGGGACGTGCGCGGAATACAGATAGCGCTGTGCAAATAATAAATAAAGACGATAATATATTATACGATGGTCAGAACCGCTTCAAGATCGGACGATAAAGTTGACAGCAGATAACGTTGAAGTTGCGTGCAGTTTGTTTGACAACTAATTGCAAGTATGCACCTGCCTACGATTCGATTAGTACAGGCTTAAAAGGGTTTGCATAAAATAAGATATAGGAAAGATATAACTTGATTACACCGTGGAATACTGTCAAATGTAATCCTTTATTATCGAATACAGACAAAAATTGGGTATCAAAATAAATATCTTCTTCTTCTTCGTGTGTCCTATCAGGTTCCCCCCGACGTTGTCGATCACTCTGGAAAATGGCTCTCTATCTTGTGCTGCCCGGAATAGCTCCTCCGCACTTCTAATGCCGGTCCACTCTCGTATATTTCGTAGCCAAGACATTTGTCTCCTACCAGGCCCTCGGCGACCTTCTATTTTTCCTTTAAATATTAATTGGAGCAAGTGATACTTTTCCCCTCGAAATACGTGACCCAGATATGAAATTTTCCTGACTTTTATTGATGTGAGCAGTTCTCTATCTGCTCTAGCCCGCCTGAGAATTTCTATGTTGGTGATCATGTCGGTCCGTGGAACCTTGAGCATTCTCCGGTGAAGCCACATTTCAAAAGCCTCTAACCTGTTCATGGTATTTACTTTCAAGGTCCATGTCTCACATCCATACAGCAAGACGGACCACACATAACACTTTAACATTCTCTGCTTTAGTTTTAAATTGAGGTTGTCATTGCAGAAGAGGGAGGGAGGGAAAATAAATATGTTTTTCTTTAAACTAGATATTAAAAAAAAATAACATTAGCTCCACACAGGAGGCCCTGAGGAAAATAATTCCCCTCAGGGTGTCATGTCATCTAAGTGGGCATTTTTAGGAAAGGAAGGGAAATGTACGAGGGTTGGGTAAATAATCTTTGGGTCAGTGTGTCCAGGAGTGACGGACGCATGAATCCATCCCTCCCAAAGCAGTGCAAGGTGATGTTCCGGGGGATTCCTACTCGAGAGGTCAAAAGGTTACCTCAACAGGTATATCTCCCGATTCGTCCTACCACGCTGTTGTTAGGCAGACGTATCCGCCGCCGAGATCCGGATAAACCTCTCCCCGTGAACCCGAGCACCTCTGCTAAGCCGCCAAACGTAGCGAACCACTTATGTTAACCTGTGACAGAAGTGTTGGTTGTCCAATATACGGTACCCATACCCGGTGACCAGACAACTCAGAATCACTAAAATTTCAACACCTGCTTTGAAAAGTCATTCAAAGTGGATATAAGAGTTGGTAAATATAATTGAAAAATTGGTTAAATAGGTAACGTTAAGTTAGGTTATGTGCTATTTTTTTAAAAAATTTTCTTTCACAACTTTTAATGACTTTTCAAAAGGGTGTTGAAATTGCATGATTCTGAGTTTGTCAAGGAACCCCCTCCCAAATTGCAGTTCTTGTCTGTCGTAATATTTTAAATAGATCCCAAATACGTGCCTGCGTTCAAAAATACAAAATTCTAATGAATAATAATTTATTGTAATTCAATAAATCTTTAATGTAAATTTTAGCACGAAGAGGTCCATATTGCAAACAATAGTTACTGATTCACGTACAGTGCGCAGGCCTTATCATTTAGTGGCACAGTGACCAGTGACCTCTGACGACCTTCCCCCAAATCGGAAGGTCGAGCTGATGCAGTCATTGTGCAATGCAATGATAGCTAATAATGACTAATGAGAAATTTTGACATTAGAATGCATTTAAAATACTAATTTTGATTATGTGTGTCTGTATCTGTCTGTAACCTTGATTCAATGAACTCTACGACTCAGATTTGCTTTGCTAGCGATAAACTACTAAATTTATTACTTTGTAGTTTTACCTGTGTTCCTTCACAGTTTCTCCGTATTGAAATTTGAAAAACACACCAAGCAAATAATGCCAAGAAATTTGATTTGACCTTTCGACTCCTAGACCCCAGACAGTTAAACGAAATTGATTTTCTCTTCAAGAAAGAATTTAGACAGGTATGTTTTTAGGTTTTCACGGCCAAAAAGTATTTTTGTTATTGTTTTTGGGGTGTTATGCCGTGTTTCGCTACCTCCTTCTTTAGCCAACGTTTCGGACAGCGTTACAGTGTCCATGGTCATCTGCCCTGATGATGGACACTGAAACGCTGTCCGAAACGTTGGCTAAAGAAGGAGGTAGCGAAACACGGCATAACACCCCAAAAACAATAACAAAAAAAAAGAATTTAGACGTTTGAAAATATTTTATCAATTTTACAGGTTAAGAAATTGTTCTTTCATCGGGCACACGGACACTCCCACAACACGCTTGCGATTTCAACTTAATGATACAGCAGTAGTGAAAATCGGCCACTGAATAGATGGTAACGCCCTAGAAATGCCTTCCATGTAGATTTGATTGGAAACCAATTTCGCCACTGGCTTTTGATTATCTTTTGCTTCTACCCTATTTTATCACACTCTCTGCGTCTCTTACACTTACTTACCTGACATCGTATATCTTCATCCCATTTAAATTTCATGATGATTTTGAAACAGAGTTTTGTATTGAAAATTAAGGCCGGATCGGCCAGACTTTTGGATCACGAGACACGCCCATATCGCATTTCTTGTGTCATTTACACAAATATGGATATCGTCTGATTCAATGTTTGCGCAAATGTTAATAACAGAGAACAGGGCCAAAAATAGAAATGAGCATGAAATATGGCTGTTTACAAGTTTTTACGTTAAGATGGGAAATATGTCTACGTGAAAATCAGTACATAAATTTAGGGAATCTTATGGCTGGGTGAACAAAGGTTTTATTCGAAATTCTACAAATGTTTTTTTTAAATTTTTATCATATAATTTTTAAAATTAGCTCCACACAGGAGGCTCTGAGGTTAAAAATTCCCTCAGGGACTGTTTCATCTTTGGGGATGCTTTGTGGAGAGTCTTTTTAGAGCAAGGAGAGAAATTTATGATAAGGAAAACGTATAGAGGTTGGGTAGTAATTTTGAAATCAATATGTCCAGGAGTGACGGACGTATGAATCCATTCCTCCCACTGCGGTGCAAGCCGATGGATTTAGGGTCCAGCTGTAGAGGCCTAGGCTAGGTTTCCGCCAACGTTCAATTTGGGAGGCAGGAATTGGTACCGCCGCCCCGGGAACCTTTATTGGATAACCGACACCTTTGCCATAGTGGTTCGCTACGTTTGGTGATTTAGCAGGGGTGCCCGGGGTGAGATTTGTCTAGGTCTGGAGGCGGAAGACCAGGACACACTGAACCCCAGATTCCTACCCACCCCTTAAACCCTTTTCCTTCCCAGAACTCTCCTCTCCTTTCTTTTCTTAAAAAACCCTCCACACAGCATCCCTAAAGATGACATAGGCCCTGAGGGAAATTATTTTCCTCAGAGCCTCTTGTGTGGAGTTCATGTAAAAAAATGACCTCTCCCGATCCGGCCCGCCACGCAGGAGATGGGAAAGACCTCAAGGTCATAAAGGGCATAAACCTCACTCCATGAACTCGGGCAAACCTGTTAAATCCCCAAGCGTAGTGAACCACTTGGGATGACCTATGGCAGGGGTGTTTGTTATCCAATAAATGATCTTAGGCAGTAGCACCCATACCCGCCTCTAAAATTAAAATGACGTATATGACTGTGGTGATAATTTTTTTTCAAGCAATTAATTTTATTTGTAATTTGAAATTCATACCATATTTGAATTCTCAGACCCTAGTGAACAGTTGGTTGAAGATTGAATTAATAAGACAGGTTATTCAGGTTCTATGATTTCAGCTGTTATTTGATTGCCGTACAAAGTAAATCGATTATTCATTGAAATTTTTATTATTAATTAGTTACAGGTAAAAATAAACACATGCGATAAGCAAAATGTTGATTCGATCAATTTTATTATTCACTAAAAGGCTGTGAAAAGGACATTGATTAAAATTTCGATGTAGGGTAAAATAATCGTTTGGATTATCATAATCGCTGAATAATCGATCTTAATAATTCGTTATTAAGATCGATTTATTTGATTTTTTACATAACTCCCTTAAACATTTGAAGTTTTTAAGCTATTAAAAAAATATGTTATTTTTGAAGATAATATCTAGATACGTTCCACGCCGAAACGCAAATTATATGGAATTCCCTCCATAGAAAAAAATCGCTAAGTATGCTCCGAAAATTATTTAAAACAAGTCTATTTCTATTATTTTTCAAAGTTATGTTTGTGAAAAAATTCACCATGTTTCTTAAAATGATACTTAAGATACGTTCCACGAGATTTTTGCTCTTTTTTAAATACGCCGTGACTAATTAACCTTTTTCGAAATTTTCGCTGCAATTTCATCATTTAAAATATTAGCGCGCTCTGTCCAACATTCGTAATTACATATCTCTCCATCTTCTTCTTTTTCAGCCGAGTAGCGCCGCCTTAAGAATTAAATTTGTGAGTTATTTAACCAATCGTTTTTATTGAAAACTTCTTTAGCACAATTGTGATTTGAAACTCGGTGAAACGAAAAAGCCACACCAAAAAGCGACAAACACATGCATCTATAGGATTTAGCCTGCTGGAGAATGAGATAGAATAATCGTTCTCCTTTTTGTGTGGTGCTTCGTAGCCTATAGGTATCTTCTTTGTGCGGTGCTTCGTAGATTCCCCACTCTTGTCTACTTTAGTTTTCTAACGGTTTCACTTCTACCGCGTGTGAACTGCACTGATTACTTACCAGAAACAATTTATTCTGTTTTGACGTGATAACGTCTTATGAATCGATGAACGTCGGCTGCACTCACGAAAAAGCATGAATCATTGTCATGTTCCGCCTGAGCCGAGCGTGTAGGCGAGAGCGCGGAACAAGCGATAGAGAGGCACGATCGGCCTAAGCGTTCGGCTTGTGACTGTAAAAGTTTTCTTATGACGTTAGCACGTAAAATTATCGTCCGTAATCCGACTTTACAGACAACCAATTTTTTAAACATGTGCATTAAATTTTCCGACACAAATAATATTTTTTAAATGTTTAGTTGAAAATTGACAAAATCACCCCATTTTACGGTACGTTTAATATAGATTTTATTGGTAATATAAATTCACATTTACCATAATATTATTTTTGTTGTATGGTTTGAATGGTCTTTTGTATTTTGTCATTGAATCCATACTAATATTATAAATGCAAAACTGCTCGAGTTCGTTTATGACGCTTTCACGCATTAACCAATAAAAAGACTTTAAAAATGCATTCACCAATAGAAAGCTAAATTATATGCGAAGACTATAGTCTGTATATGATGGCAAGCTCTGGCGTTATGAAATTATAAATATTAATATATTATATTTGTTATACGTTTTCTGTCGTTAACAAAAGCGAGTTTTTGCTAACGTCAGAAAAAAATCGTTTCCATGGAAACGATGTTGATATATTTGTGGGCTCTAAGCCGGTAGGTACTGCTCCAGAAAATTCAAATATTAGAATATGTTTTGTTTTTTTTGGACAAGCTTCTGTTTTGGAATAAATGCCAGATAAGAGTTCCTACATTAAAAATTAAATTCGTAACGATTGTAAAGACTGAATAATAAATAGTGAAATTTTTATTATATTAACAAACTTCCAAATATTTAATTAAAAATAAACATCTGAAATGTTTGTAAGCGCATAAATTCCGAACGAATGAACAAAATTGGATAATTCTTTTTTTCTTTGAACTATAGCTTTATGAAATTTAGGTGGCAGGCGAAATGTTTGAAAACTGAATGTAAGGGAATGAATGTATGGAATGCGGGAGGGAGTGTGAGGAAGTTCAACCGCTACAGTAATTTTCCGTAATACCATGCGAGCGAAGCCGCGGGGAAAAGCTAGTAAAGAAAAACACCGTATACATAGTAGTGTATGCCTTTAGAAAGTATGAAGTTTATATGATGCATTATTTAGAATGGGTGCAGTATGCGGATTGCGGAAGTTTATATGCAGTCGTATTTTGTGTTAAGTAAAAGTATTACACATTTATTATTATGGCACGAGTTAGTCGCACCGCTTGACACGGTTAACTTTGCAGTCGGTGGCGTCGCTATTGTAGATTTTGGGGATATGAGATACTATCCCGAGATGGGGAAGCTTGGGCGGTGCCTGGCTGCACAGTTCTAGCTATCAAATGCTCAAGCATCGTTTCCATTCTAACAGCCTTACTAAAAAACAATAATAAATATCTTATTCAATTGATAAACGATCGTGTACGTGAAAACCTTACTAATTAGATTAGATTAAAAAAATAACACAACTATTAGTAAACTAGCAATTAGCAGGTTTTTACTGCTAGATTACTGAGGAAAATAATTCCCTTCAGGGCCTCTCATCTTTAGGGATGCTTTTGCAGTGGGTCTTTTTAGAAAAGGAAGGAGAGCAAGTTCAGGGTAGGAAAAAGATTTGAGGGTGGGTAGGAATCTGAGGTTCAGTGCGTTAGGAGTAACGGACGTGCGAATCCAACCCTCCCACTGCGGGGCAAGACCGAGAGAATCCTGCTGGTAAGATCAAAAGGTCTCCTTCAACCAGTTTCTCCCGACCGGCCTGCCACGCAGTCAGTGAAATAGTAGAACAGGCAAACGTAGCGAACCACTTGAGGGGTTGGTTTTATTTATTTATTTAGTAAGATGTTTTACATTTAAAAACATTATTTATGAAATGTTTTGACTGTCCAACTAGGATGATTCCCGTTTTAGAACAGTCAAATTAGGATTTGTGTGAACATATGGAACATGATTTGTACAAAAAAGAGGGAAAATCGAGGAAATAAAAAGAAGGGAAATAATAAAAAATAAAGTTAGAATGTTTAAAACATAGTTACTGTTATTTGTTTAGCATAGTTGTTAGAAGAATATTAATTTAAAAAAAAGTTAATATACATATAGGTTCTTAAAAACAGAGGATTAAAATTAAAGGTAACTTGTGTATGCATTCTATACTATAGTAGAAAAAAGAAAAAAAAAAGGTTATTCAATAAATTTTCGGGGTGGCGGTACCCATACCTGCCTCCCAAATTGGGGACAAACCTCACTCTACGAATCCGGGCACCCCTGCTAAGTCACCATAGCGAACCATTTGGGGTGATCTATGGCCGAGGTGTTATCCCAAAGACATTCTGAATTCTTTCAAAAAATGCTATCTTCTTCACAATTTATTTTAAATGTTCTCAGCCTACTTGTTAACAATCTTTAAAGATTGGTTTTGAGTATAATATAACTCCTGAGTATTTCCCATCATTAACGTCTTCCATAGTAATTCTTATGTCCAATTATCATAAATTTTAGCATGTTGTTTTCATAAATATGAATGTTTTATTAGAACCAACCAGGTACTAACCATAAATTGTGATGTAGGCAATCTGTAAATGTTCCGTAAATATGTTTTTTTAAATTATTATTATAGCAATAATTCAGGTTCTTATATTCGTGTGCTCCAGAGGTCAAGGACGTATCTTAAAGTGGTCGGATGCTGCCCGAGATACACCGTTATACCAAACTACGATACGTATGTATGGTCCTCTGTTGTATGCACGATCCGAGTACTAAAGTCACTGAGCAGGAAACATCTAGAACTGTGATCTGTACCGATTTCAAAGAAAACTGTTGTCGCCAATTTGCATTTTCGACACCCAGGTTCCAAACACACCGAAGATATTGATTATCTGTTCAAGAAAGATTTTGAAATATTTTAATAATTTTAGAATTCAATCGGAGCAAAATTCATTGGTTAAATTATAAGCTGAAAAAAATTTATACAAAGAAAGGCATAATATTCCATACTTTTATCAGATTCTCAAAATTCTTTCAGTGAGAGCAATTCTGTGGTACAAAATTATATTTCAGCACATAAATAATGCTTTATATATAAACAGGCTGGAACACAAACATAATAAATATGGACAAAGATGTTAAATTACATGATTCCCAGTTGTTTAAATGTGTTGTTACCTGCAGAAATTAAGAACTGTGCCCAAAACAAACAATTGGTGAACTTACTGAAGACTTGGCTTACTGAAAGAATTAATTTCTATTAGCTTACAATGACATATTATTCTAAAGATTTTAAAATTGTTATTTATGTTTTCATAATTTTTCTTTTCTCTGTATATCTGTAAAAAATTTATTTTAATTGTATAAAATTGTAAAAATGTAACTACCAACTCATTATAATAAGATTTTTAAATGTAAAGAACCCGTTAGACAAACTGCTAAAAAGCAGTTTATTGGGACTTTTTGTCTTACATTTGTAAAGAAAAATTGTGTTTACTTGGGGCACACAGATTGTCGATAATTTGAGGATTGCTGGTGCCGCAGTAATGGAGCTTCAATAGGGTTACCATTATGGTAAAATCTCTCAATAACGCACTGGTGAAATGCCACAAGTAACATTACTTGAAATGGTTTTGTCCGTGTTTGGTTACCAGATCTTAGTATGTTTCCACGACAGCTGATTCCTCGACAGTTGCCCCTCCCCCCGCTTTCTTATTTACAATTTCCAGTTGGTTTAGGAAAAATACGGTATACCTACTTACACAAAATATAACTAAGTCTCCGAAGGGCGGTTCAGAGAGGATGTACAGCCGAATAACAAAAGTATAAAACATATTTTCATTCAAATTAATGCATCAAGGACAAAACTACCTGTCTATAAACTATATATACCTATACCAGTGTATAAGTACAAAAAATCGACACTGTAAATAAATTCATTTGATATCTCACCAACTTATCGTTTGAAGTAGAGTTGAAACGGATATTCGGTAACTATTCGGTATCCGGCCTGAATTTAAAATCCGGCCGGATACCGGATAATAAACGAGTATCCGGCCAGACACCGGATTTGAAAAAAAGACGATATATAAACTTTAGTTATAGGCACTTTATTTAATTCACATAACAAAGATAATTCATCGGGATTTTTTGTTTTTTAATGATTCTTCATGGCAGAAGTACCTAGAAAATAAAGGATGTATCGTTAGCAGAACCAAGTTACCTACTTACGTGACTTACGAAAAGTAACGAAATGAAAATCGGAAACTCGGTGAATCCGACACGGGTAAATGCAATCGGCTTTGGGAGTGCACTGCATACCAAGGACCGCGTCAAGCAATTGAAGTTTTCACAAAAATATAAAAGTTTAAATAATTAAATTACATTTTTCTTATACAAGAGGTATGATAGATGAGCTGACGGGCCATCTAATAAAAATCCATTATTAAATATTTCAAAAGTATTTATCAGTTATAAGAAAACTTCAAGCGTTTAACTAACTAACGGTCAAACTGAAGTATGCATTTTCGGCTATGTTCGGCCGGATATTCGGCGGCTAGATATCCGTGTACACGGCTTCAAGGTTGGTCGAATATTTGGTATGCAGTATCCGGCAAAACATCTATCCGTTACAAACTAGAGTTTGAAGTCAATTTTAGGTTTGAAATTCGTAAATAATCCACCAAAAATTATGATTTTATAATAATTATAATTTCGTGGGGCCAACTGTCACGTCTACTGTCGGGTCATTATGTACTATATAGTCGGATACTTCCCAAATTTCCTTTCTCCCTCTCCTCCCTCTCCCACTCATTTCCGCGTATATATAGAAATAGTGTCTAAATTTAAAAAAAAAATAATTAATATGAATTCGTCATAGTTGCGATATTTGAAAATGTTCGATCGTTTTTTCCAGAAATAAGGAAATATTTTGAAGCTTTCTTTCGCAACACGGAAACGCCCGCTGCTCACTTCTAACTGTTTATGTATTCAGTGTGTTAGGTAATGTTGTTGCGTGCGTGGACTTAATGGTATTTTGACGGTGAAGTATGATGGTTACTACCTACTTAACTGCGTATGGGAGAGGTAAATGGGCCGAAAACAGGTATTTCTTGTTCGATTCTAGATTTATTCATTACTGGTGGTCTGTGCCTGGCGTTGACTGGGATTTAGACATTTCTAAAGCGGTAAAAACTGTTTTCAGGGGTCCACTTTAACTGTTTTTTTTTTAAATGTGCAATATGTAGTGTAGTTTACAACTTTTTTATAAATTTTTTTTATAACATTCTTCCACAAACTACACATCTCCCCTGAATATTGTGAACTGTAACGCTGTCCGAAACGTTGGCTAAAGAAGGAGGAAACGCAATACGACATAATACCCCAACAATAAATCACGATAATTTATTCTTTATTCCACTTGTTTATTTTTGACCGGACCGGTTTCACCGTACAACGGGCATCTTCAAACATGCAAGAATCTAAATAAAAATAATTTGTCTTGTAAAATATAATATTGAATAAAATAATTTTCCTTTAAAATATTATATATTTTTAGGTACCTACTTTGTCGCTTGTCTGGATTATTCATCACACAATCAGTTCCAATTTTAAAAATGACAAATTCGAGTTCATTGAACCACATTTCACGGGGACAAACAACACGCTCAGATAACTGAAATTAGTATATTTGATGATGGATTTGAACAGATTATTAATGTAATAAATTTATTATAACATATCAGTTCCAATATTTAAAATGTCGCGCACAAGGAAATTTTATTGTTTAACATTATTTATGAACATGGGCTGTTTTCATTGCAATTACTTGACACAACTTTCAAAGATATATTTGATGAACATAATTTCTGTCAACAATTTTCCAACGAATACGTAATTTTAATCGAATCACAGTTGGTTTTCAAATTTCGTGCTTCGTTCATCTTCGGCTTTCTCCGCCGTTCTTCGGCAATTCCCGTCCTTCGGCTATCGTCGCGTCCGTCGGCAATATCATTACCTGCCTTACCTCTGGAAGCGAGAACCAACTTCGAACTCGATTTAGAGAGCCGGTTCTAGCCGCTAGTATGTGGGCAGATATTTGGCCGGCAGCACGCCACCTGTACCATAGCCCGCCGCGTTTTGTCGCGATGAAAAAGTATGTCGCGTACACGTATGATATGATAGACAATTATTCTAACATAACCTAACTTAAAAACAACGTTAATTTATGCTTTTACACTGTTTTCCCGCCACAAAATGTTTGTCGCGTACACGTATAATAGACTCTAAATTATTCTACCATAACCTAAAAACATGTAAAATAATTTTATTAATGTTTTGAGTTGTTATCATTATTGTGAATTGTTGGCGAAACGCCGGCGCCATTTTGCTTTAAACGTCAGTTTGAGTTGTTGTTATTGTTCTGGTAGTGTGTGTGTTCGATAATGAAAATTGTTTTTTTTTTGTGGGATTTTATGAACTCACCTAAACCCACGTAATACTATAAAGGTGCACCTCAAGGTCTTACCTATAAGGCTGCGTTAATTTTTTACAAAAGTGTGAAAAAAGTTACATAATTAAGGTTTTTAAAATGTAATTTGCAGCCTAATTAGATAATTATTACGTAAAAGTTATTATTCTTTAATTAATTCAACAACGAGTGCATTGTTTTCGGCTTAATTGCTGAATTTTAGAAAGTGTATTATTTAAAGTTCTCTGAAATGTGTTATATATTATTAATAATTTGCATTTTCACTGTTTTATGACTGATATAATATGGTATTATAATTTTGAAACAATTTTTATTGCAGCATGAATGTTTTTGCAATGCCTTGAATATTGTTTTAATTATGTGTGTTGTTCGTCCATTCTAATATGGTAACAACAAGTTTTTTCTTACTCCCATAATTATTTATGGGAGTTATAGGTTAAATTTAAAAAAAAATGCATCCGAAAGAGACCGTTATATTTGGACAACGACATGAGGAAACTGCAGTTTGGTGACAGCTATTTCGACTGATGATTTTTCGTCGTTTCTAGATGATATTGGCGTGTTTTTAAATTTTTACCAGGACAATTTTGAAAGTACCAATATTTACTTTCTATGTAGTTGAGAACTTACGTTGAAACCCAAAAGAAATTTAACCTAGGAAATTAAGTCTGTTTTTGACATTTCTCTCATATTTGAATTGTCAATTTTAAAAAAAAAACTCTCGAATTGTGTATAATGTATCACGAAATATGCACTGATTCAGGAATGCCCAAGTCAGATGGAAAAATTAAATCGGCACTGTCTCTATTTTATCGTTTTCATTCTATTTGACCATTTTTCAGAAAATTCCTAGAAGTATGATCTTTACGGATTTGAAAGTAAAGTGATATCGCCAATTACATAAAACCTTTTGATTGTAAGGCCCCAGGTAATGCAATTAGGTAATGAAACGTAGGCCCCAGATACTCCCCAGATAATGAAATTTATAATCTGCTGAAGAAAGAATTTCGATATTTGAATTTGTTCGATCCAATTCACCAATAGAAAGATAAAATTGACACCCAGACACTCCCACAACTCTTCTATCGGCTTGAATCCTCAGTGTGTATGACCATTTCGCCTGTTGTATTAATTGTAGAAATGGTCTCACAAAGAGTTGCTATGTTCTCATGGCCTTGAAAGAACTAACGGTACACATACAGCACAATGAATGACACTATTGTGTACTTTTATTTGAGGTTGAATGGTACTGAGGCATGGAATTGGCATAGGAAAGACGAAAGTAGACTGAATGCTGCAGAAATTAGATCCCAAGTGTGGTAGAAACGTATCGTGTCTAAGAAAATACGAATAGAATGCTAGGCTGATGCCCAATAAATCATTCAAATGGTATCAAAAGTTGTTTTGTTGTTGGTAGATATGAAAACCAAGTTTTCCCAACTTTACTTTTCTTCTGTTCCTCTCTTTTTTCCCCAGATCTTCGACCTCACAACATAACCGAAAACGATTAATGCCACCACAAGACTTCTTCCTTCTTTAGCCAACGTTTTGGAAAGCATTACAGTGTACATCTAAGAACACAATTTCTGTAATCTTTGTAACTTAAATCAGGGCGGATGGACACTAAAATTACCATAGCTTTTAAAATTGTCAAGTTCTTTAGTTGACTCACCCATGTGAAAAGTCGACCCATATGAATAAAAAAAAACATTGTCAGTTTATTGTCAGTTAACAGTTTACAAAGTTGAAATTGTTGTACGTGGAAGTACAGGCAACGCACGAATTGTTTGCAGAAATGTATTGAACTAAATGGGTTTATTATCGCTTGGTGCGATAAAGGGAGTCGTAATAATTAGTGCTTACCGCAACATAAACTACTTATTTTATGTTAAACACACATATACGAGCATTTATGAATGTACAACACTGATCAGGCTATCTCTGGAAGTGATGTCGCCAATAATCTGGCCAAGACAGGCAAATTAAATCTGTTTATCTGCTCAAGAAAGAATTTCGATATTTCAAGTTGTTTGATCAAATTCACCAGAAGTAAGAAAAACATTTCTTTGTTGTATACTCAAAAACAAACTTGTTGTGTAAACTTTCTTAAGGCATGTAGGTGCCATAATATTGAAAAGCTCAGTCAAAATTAGCCACCTAGTCAAAATTATCCATCTAGTCAAAGATAGCAATCTATTCGAAGTGAAGCTTGCTGTAATAATACAGTGGGATGCAGCAGATTTTCGAAAAAGCAAATCAGCCAACTGTCTATTTAAAGTTAGCCACCTATTCATAGTTAGCCATCTAGTCAAAGTAAGACTTCAAAATTAAAAATAAATAAAAATCTTTGTAAAATGCCACTTATTCAATTAAAATTATCTACATGTTTCAAAACCGAAGGTTTCTTCATCAGGATAAGATTAACGTTATCGTTATGTTAACTACAATTATACCTAGCAATTTGTTGTTTCTTTGTTCCTTTTATACTCAATCAATCAAATTCCCCTGAAGGTTTCTTGACAAATTCAACATTAAACAATTATTCGGTGATTACTTTTGTTTAATGAGGCGTAAGAACCCTGAACCAAGGCGCCATCAGTTTGTATCAACGATTAAAAACTGATTTCTTCCGCTTTGTGTAACTATGTATTTCTTCAATGGTATAATGACGATATTAAAACCTCTTTCTCTAATCACTATCAGTCTTGTTGCCCTTTGTACCTTCAATGAAGGGCTTGGCGTGTATTCTGATAGGAGTGCAGATACAAACGCTGATGGTCTTGGGATTATATTCAATAAAAACAAAACAATCGACGTCTATAAAAGATTAATTACTCACTGTACTCGAAATACTAACAAAGATTTACTCAAAAATTTTGTTATCCCTTCTACTTTTGGTCAGCGTCAGATATTTTCAACATTTTTCCAGATACATAAATTATAAAAAATGTGATTCATAAAACAATTACGTATATTTTGTAAAATTCTGGATCAAAAGTAATGATCGAATTCGAAGTTATTGATTTATCTAAACCATCCAGCGAACATTTTTTGTAAGTGTATATTCACAGGCATAAAATAATTTGAAAAATTATTACCTCTAGGCCAGTCTAGTGAGGCGGATTACGAGAAACTCAATGTATTACATGTAATTACTACATATAAAAATTACGTGCATTAATCACTTCACATATAAAAATAAATTTTAGCTTTAATTAATGATAATTTATTACAATGAAAAAGCTTAAATTGTGACTTGGTATTTCTTGGTATATCACTTACGCATTTGATCGTTCAGAATTGCTTGCATTGATAAGCTTTCGGACTCCACTAAGTAATACAAGAAGTTGGAATTTATTTCAGTGCAGAAATTCTGGGACTGAATGACTGGATTGTAGGTACTTTTGGTGATTATAATTTACCACTAAACAAATTAAAAAGATTGTTACTGAGGCAGTTCAGTTGAGGCAGTTACATTAGGGGCTATTCCTATGTAATATCCCCCAAAAAAAGCATTTTAATAAATAAATAAAAAGATATTTATTATTTTGTCAATGTTTAGGCAAACTAAGCAAAAGCATTTAACAAAGTTTGTTTTATAAATTCCTAGTTTCTAAAGACTACAATGGCCACATGGAGAAATTTTGGCCATGGCGTAGGCATTGATGTCTTCACATCGATGAAAAATGATATCTTGCAAAACGGTTTTGGCGATAAATAAACAAATAAAGATATTAATAATTATATGATTTTGTCACTGTTTGAATAAAATTATGCAAACGTACTCGAGCATTAAGTTAATTAACAAAGTTTATTTTATAAAAATACCCACCCAATTTTCTTGTTTCTAAAGACTACAATAGCCCCATAGAGAAATTTTGGCCATGGCGTAGGCATTGATGTCTTCGAATCGATGAAAAATGATATGTTGCAAAATGGTTTTGGCGAGTTCAAAAAACTCAACCTCGAACCTCAGCTCTTGCGAGTGTTCGTCGTGACTCGTGACCATGAACTCACGGCTGGCAATATTCGGTAATAATTATTTTTTGCTATGTTGTAAATATTTATAATATTTCACGTGCAAATACTCATTTCGTCGATGTAATAACCGCACATAAGTTCAAAGTTACGGCAATTTAAAGAGAGAAAACATTGGAATGTGGTTTTTAACGGTGATTCCTTGGAGCAAGTTGGCGAATTTGTTTAGAAATATATTTGTGAGAGACAGAAAGGCTGGTAAGGACATTGACCGAAGGGTTAATGCAGAAGATTCTAATTATGGGAGTATTGAATAGAGAAGTCGTGTGAGTTGTGTGAAAGGAAGCGAGTAGTCTGTAATGGAGTTCTGATGCCAATCCTGATTTGTGGCAGTAGAGCATTATATTTATTGTGATGATGCTGCGCCAACTGTAGAAAGGCTGCGCCAGCTGTGATGGTTTTGACTGCACCAACTGTGGTGGATTTGCACCGGGGTTGGTGTCAGAATTCCCGTGGTCCGAGGGCTTTCACAGATTTTTTGTGGTGGTGATAATAAATAGAGTTTAGTTCTTCTTACTCAGTTTAATGCACAAGCAAGCCTATGTTGTATCAAAAGAGATTTCACGTGAAGAGCCCACAATAGACAAAGTACATTCCTTATATAGTCATACATGCTGTCTCTTTCATGCATAGATCTCTCACATATCATCGTACATACAACAATCACCACATTTGTTGTACACAAATTTATTAATCCTATTTTAATTTGCATGTCAAAAGACATTGAAAAATTTATCTGAGGAAGGACGATATCTGTGCATGGTTACGAATTAGAAATTACAAAAATACTACAAAAGACTCTTAAAGGAATCTTAGATCCTTAGATGGTTTAGAAATGTATATCTAACGTAAATGTATATCTAAGTGTAGTGTATGGATTATTCATATTCCAGCTTCCTTCAATAGATGTTGATAACTTAGTTAGCAATATGAAGTTCTGCTATATCCCAGTTGAATAAGATATCAGAAAAGTACCGTCTATTGTCGTCCGTGTCTTAGGTACGAATGATTACGATGATGGCCGAAGGCATCGGCAAGATTTGGAGGGCTCCTCTTGGCAGCAGCAGCAGAATTCAGAACTACTTACAGCCTAGTCTAGAAAGGACGTCTGTCCAGTTGAATATTTATTGTTAACTTTTACGATAACTTAATAAATCAACTAGCAATCACACGAACTTATACACTTATTTGCAAGATACCATACACGTACACATCTTAAGTTCTTTTATTATTGGAAATTAAGAGACATAACACTAAATAAGTCGTGAAAACCTTTCTCGTTTAGGACAAATATCACAATAAAACCATTCGTCGGTATTTTTGTACTAAGATTTGTAAGTCTGCGCTGTACGAGCGGTGAAAAGTGAGGAATTAAACATACCATGTACATGATCACGTAATCTTAATATTTACAAGGATGTGCATTTTGGGGGCCGCAAAGACCGATTAAATACAATATTTACATATCCTTATGATCACGCTGCCCGGGACGGACGAAACTTGAACCATTAACCTCATGCAGCAGGATTCCAAGCATTTCAAACAAGGTGGATCCGTAATCAAATTTAACCGTAACGGTTCTGTCTTCCTGGTATTTCAGAAACACTGCCGCGTGTATTTTTAATATCATTTAACGTTCAGAATCTTCAACATTATCTTTATAGTTATTAATTCGGGGATCTGCAAATTACGAAGCAGTTTTTGTTGGTGGCACTCCAGCAATATGTGTATAAACCAGTTAATTGTCGGCTGCCATTTTAAAGACATTTGCATATCAATGGCAAGAAATATTTATGGGCTGGTGTAGTTTTTTTGCAGGTGATGCAGCTGTTAGACGAAGCCGGACGTTTGTCCATACAAAAGTTATCCCCATTTTCTTCTCTGGATTTTAACACTACTTCAAATGTTTTTTTAATATAATATAGATATCGACCACTGGCTTGTCGGTACGTTTTGCCTTTTTTGATAAGTTACTTCTTATAGGAGTTAAGGATCCAAAATCTTTAAAATTGCCTGGTTTGAACAATCAATCAGCATACAAACCAGACAATATCTTTTTTAAAAAGCAAAACGTGCAGACATAGAATATCTTCTTCTAATACTTTCAGTTGACAAAAAAATCCTAAGAATTGGTCCAGTTTAGGAGGAGAAAAATGGGGAGTACAAATACCTCGATTTTTAAGATTTTGTTTAGGTATTGTCAGCTTGAGGTGCAGTTGTCCCTTTCGTTCAGTGTTCAGGGGATAACAGCGACGGTGACAGCAACAGTTTGGTAAAGTACCTTTTGTTGTTCTGTGAAACTGTTGTTTGATTTGATATTAATTTCAAGTCTCGGTTCGTTATAATAGGTCTGATATTTCTGCAGTTGAAATTATTGTGGATCAACTTTGAAATTGTTCATGTAGTCCTAAACCGACTAGTATGCATCTTACATTTCTTGATTTTTGGTACATCAAGTCAGAACAAGCCTATTTCAGACAAAACTACTTCTTCCCAGTCTTTTCTGGATTATAAAATGCTATTGTATCATCTCTACCTTATTTTATTAGGTTCTTTTTTTTGTCTGTGATGTTAATTGATTTTTAATCCGAATATTTGTTTTCTTAGTTCTGATTGACTGAGCTTAGCACAGTCCCGTTTTAATTCAACCAATAAATTAACTCGACCGAAAAAAACATACTTACTATTTTATTAGACAAATTACTCACTCAATGCTTACATCAACCTTGTATTCTTTGCGGATCTCCACTACACAATCATACATGGTTTTACCACATATACGCCTGAGGGATTTCATTTTTACAGCATTCAGTCTACTTTCATCCTTCTTCTGCCAGTGCCATGCCTCACTGTCATACTTACTAGTAGTCCATTTTGGATTGCTAGCTTCGCTTCTTTGGACATATCTCTTTGGTATATATATCCCTTGGTTTGCCGATGGATGAATCTCATTCGCATTCTTGCGGCTAAATTGACAAGTTATGCATTTGTGCAACAATTGTACCGATGTGTATCTGTGATAGATATTACTAGACCAAAAATGTTTGGCGCGTGTTGTGAGTTATGATCGTTGGTTCTTTGATTGTATCACAATGTTTTTCTGTCAACGTCGGAGTTTGTGTAAACAAATTCCGGTAGACCTTGTGAATGTTGATGTTTGCTTGCGACCTCTGCTATGTTTATATGTTTAGTCTCCTGGCTTCTGGAGTATCTTGCTTTTGGAGTTTTAGATGCTAATTGATGAATTAAATACTAACAAGTTCTATTTAAAAATATATGGCTATAACGTGGTTGGAAAGAAAGATTTTTTTTTTTATAATTCGTTTCATATTTTTCACATTACTTCATGCTTTAAAAACGTTTTTGTATAATTTTCGATAGGAATATTCTGTTCTTATCTGCACATTAAAATCAATAAATGTTTCTATGTATGGAGTTGTCTTTGCATTGCTATATTAAGCATATGAAATGTTTGAAACTTTCAAAATACCTTCTTTCCACCCTCGCAAAGGTTTCTGGATTATTACAACCACATGACAATACATCTGAATAGTTTTTTTGATCATTACAAAAACTCTTACGAAACTGTCAAAAATGTCACAGTTTGAGAATGACATTTTGCACACCATCGATTGTTAAATCAAAATTCAATTTTCGAATTGACTTTTTAAATTAATGGATGTAATCGAAATACTCATTTACGGTAGGTACTAACCAAAATCGAATAAATCAAAAATTATATTTATTTTAAATAGGTAACCATGTTAGGTATCAAATTTGATTAATTGTTCTTATAATATGCAAAAATGAAAATTTGTAAAAAAAATTGCAATAGGTGGCACGCGAGCTGTTTGAAAATCTGAATGTACCGGGACTGAATATATAGAACGCGGGAGGGGAAACGCGTCAGGAAAAGGGGACATGGGAGGGGAAGGGAAGGCGGAAGTGGAACAGGACCAATGGGAAAAGACACGCAGGGAGAAACAATTTCTTAATCAGTGGCATTGCAACGCATGCCGGGAACTTGCTAGTAATCTATATAAAAACATCGTGTAAGGCTACAACGAAAATGTCAAATCAGCAGCGCTTGCATCTAATTTCCACTGTGGCGTCATAAATGTCTCGTCGCCGAGCATTTAACTCCCCTCTGAACGGGGCTTATTTCTGTCTTCTAATTATCGTAGTTTTTTCTCTATTGGGCATATTAAGTTGACCTTGAACAGCGCCGAACTAATTAAATCCGTTTAGTAAAGCCGTAACGAGCGACCAGAGGTGTTAGAGGACTACCAATTAGTGAGGTGACACAGACTGTACGCAAATAGAATAATATCGCAGGCTAGTTTTTTTCTATATTGGATTATTTTTCTGCATCATAAGCCGCCGCTATCCGAATTTCTACCGATTTCTTACATATCTCCCTTAAACATCTGAAGTTTTTAAGCTCTTAAAAAAATATGTGTTATTATTGAAGATAATATCTAGATACGTTTCACGCCGAAACGCAAATTATATGAAATCCCCTCGATAGAAAAAAATCGCAAAGTATGCTCCGAAAATTATTTTAAACAAGTTATATTTGTGAAAAAATTCACAATGTTTCTTTAAATGATACCTAAGATACGTTCCACGAGATTTTTGCTCTATTTCAAACGAGTCATGTTTTATTAAGCATTTTCACAATTTTCACTTCAATTTTATCGTCTGAAGTATTAGCGCATTGTTTTCGTACTCTCTCTTTCAAATACCATTACTTTAGACTTACTTTTAGACTTACTTACATTCATCATTAACTCATTCTTCATACATACTTCGTTCATCCTAGACACGAGCGACTGTAGATCTTCCATACTGTTAGAAATCAGCACTGCATCATCAGCATACAACAGGCAACATACTTCTAGATCACTCAATTTCGCGCCCAATCCCATCTAGGACGAATACTTGGAGCAGGTGGATGAGTTTGTGTATTTGGGAAGTATGTTTACGAGAGATGGGAAGACTGATAGAGATATCGAAATAAGGGTAAATGCCGGTAACTCCATTAATGGAGGTCTGAACGCCGTTGGCAGCAACAAAACATTGTCAAAAGAAGCGAAGCTAGCCGTCCATAATGGAGTGCTGGTACCTACCCTGATGTATGGCAGTGAGGCATGGAACTGGCAGAGAAAGGATGAAAGTAGACTGAATGCTGTAGAAATGAGATCCCTGAGACGTATGTGTGGTAAAACCATGTATGATCGTGTGAGAAATGTGGAGATCCGCAAAGAATGCAAGGCTGATGTAAGCGTAATGAATAAGATTAAGAAAGGGACGCTCAGATGGTTTGGGCATGTAGAGCGAATGAATGAGGAAAGGAGTGTAAGGAGAATATATGACGCAAATGTGAATGGTAGACGAAGTCGGGGACGCCCGAGGAAGACATGGCACGACCAAGTGAATCAGATACTTGAGTCGGGCGATGTCAAGAGTCAGAATAACAGAAGAGCATGTATGAGACGATGTATGAATGTGAACGAAGCAAGGAGTGTGTGCCAAGATCGAGTTGTTTGGCGGTCCGTCCTCTCTGCCTACCCCTGCGGGGAAACGGCGTGATGGTTAGTTAGTTAGTTAGTTAGTTAAGTATTAGCGCGCTCTCTCCAACATTCGTAATTACATATCTCTCCATCTTCTTTTCGTGCTCGGGTACGGGGCCTTAAAAGAGGAAACATGGGCGCTGAGAAATTTGAATAATAGGTTTTTTATAAAACTGTTGCTGTCGCTTTCCCTGTTGCCCCCTTCCCCCGCGAATACTTAGCGAAGGGACAACTACAGTTTGTCAAATAAGAGTATAAAACTTAGGAAGGCACCACTGTTGTTCAAATGGCAATACTAAACATATAACTTTAGTGTTAATGTAAAGCTGTGTAACCTACATTTTTTTTAAATTAAAAAGACATGAAAGTGAAAAAATATTTTTTCATTGCAATATAATATTTTATGTAGATACCATATTTAATACCAATTACATTTCTCTCCACATATTAAATAAATAATTAAAGAAGATTAATTATTTACGAAAGTTGGAGGGAGCGCGCTAATATTTAAAACGATAAAATTGAAGCGATAATTGTGAAAATATTTAATAAAACACGACTCGTTTAAGGTAGAGCAAAAAACTCGTGGGGAACATCTAAAGTAACATTTAAAGAAACACTCTGAATTTTTTCATACATATGACTTATAAAATAAGAAATGAACGTGTTTATAATAATTTTCGGAGCACTTTGCAATTTTTTTCTATCGAGAGAATTTCATATCGGCGTGGGGAACGTCTAGATATTATCTTAAAAAATAACATATATTTAAGAGCTTAAAGACTTCAAATGTTTAAGGGAGATATGTAAGAAATCAGTAGAAATTCGGGTAGCGGCGGCTTAAGTAAATGAAGGAGGGGAGTTTCTGGGAAGGAAAATGAGGGGTGAGTAGAAATCTGGTGTCATAGGGAGAATGGCTAAAATTAATAAAAATTAATATATTTATCGAAGATACTATCTAGATTGCATTTACTTCGGGTAGAATTTTGCAACCATATATAAATCTACCAGCCAAAAACATATATGTTAAGAATATGAAGATAGTTTTGGTAGCCCTCCGTCGAAATATGGTACAGCTAAAAATGTCGTTAATTGATACGGTCGAAATAGCTCAATTAGTAGTCGGAGCACTTCCCTGGCAAAGAAGAGGTCCTTGGGTCAATTTCTAGATGCGACTGAATCTTTTTTCTGTATTTCCTGTTTCACATTTTTCGTTTGAGAATCGTTGATATTATCTTCAATGATTACGTATTTACGGGTACTTTACCCATGTTTTCCAAGTTCCTACAATAATAAAACGGGTTCTCCCAGTTTTTTTGTGTATTAAAATAAATACGTGTTTAAACTGCTAACAATACATAATATTTACGTAACATTATGACCGGTTTCCGCACCCAAAACGTGTTCAAACTGTTGACAACAGTGAGGCATTAAATTCAACCCTTCGTGCTATATATTCTCAGAAGTATTTTAATGTGTCTACCCTTTTCCCATTCGTGACATGTTGCTTTTCATAAACAGATTCAGCATAATATATTTTTATATACTTCTACTAACAATATGCCTGCGTTGTTTCGGACGCATGTTCGTTAATACCCGACGCATTATCCATTCGGGATATTTCGGCAATGCTCACAGTACGTCAGCTATTCACCTCGTCTTAATCAGTATTGTTTTAAATGTCAGTGGCTTATTTTCCTCGACGGGAACCTTTCAACTGTCGTAAAAACAAAATGGCTTTGAATGGCCATTTGATGACTTTGTCACACGTGAATTTCTGCCAAACATCTTGGCCTAACTAACTAAACTCAACAAGGGGGCTCCGTCGAAGCCCGAGTCAAGTCACCGTAGAAGTTGCGCGTAACTTTGGACTCGTACGTACTTTAATAGTACACAGCTGCTACAAAAGTGTCCCACTGTTGAATTTCGCAGCCATCTCTCATCCCAATCCTCAATTTGGTTGAAAAACCAAATTGAGGATTGAAAAAAAACCCCTGAATCTGGACAAAAGGGCAGTCCGTTTGACAAATTCCCCTATCTCAGGGGTCGGAATTTGCGGCTCTTTGCATAGGCATCTGCGGCTCTTCAGTTCTTTAGACATCAATTTCAATTTCACCTCTACTCAACCAACCTTATGAGAAGGAGCCTCCGAACGATTACTCTTTGCATTCCGAACACAAAACGGTTTGAATTTGATAAGGAATTTATGCGCGAGTCTTTTTATAGAAACATATAAACGGGCAGTTGTGTTATATTACAGTAAGAATGCAGATATCACAAAGCAAATCGCAATTATCGTTCCACCACATTTTTACCACAGTACGATTACAACCCCCCCCCCCGTTATAAATGGCTTTCTGATATATTTGTTATCCTGTTTCTTTGACCCATTCTCACTTGACAAACTGCCAACCCCTGGGTTAGGTTATTGGCTATTTTTTTCAATAACTTTTAATGTCTTTTCAAAGGGGGTCGAAACTGAATTGTCATGGAACCATCTTAACAAACAGATTGCTATATCTAGATCACAGGCTTCAGGTGGGAATGCTCTACCGGTATTTCAATGGAAGAAGCTCCGGGAATAAGTGTCATTGATCCCTTCGGCACCGGTACGTTGACCCTGAGGAAAACTATTTTTCTTAGGGCCTCCTGAAATACAAGATATTGACGATAACAAAAGTTTGGCTTTGATGCAATAAATGCACTCTATAATATCTTTTGTTATTGTTTTACTATCTAATCTTATCTTTATTGATTACGCTGATAACAGTACGTTTATTATTGACTTTTTAAACTTCATTACATTGAAGTGACAATTACAGCGCTAACAGTACAGTACTCGTGTATCTATCTATCTTCAGTTTAATTTTATCTTTTAGCCACTGTAAATGCTTTTTGATGTACCTGATATATGATATACGTACTTGGTTTCATAATCCTACGTTATTTTCATGTTTTGTCAAGTGCTTTTGAGGAGTCATTAAACAAAATGGCGCTTTAAAGATTATCCTAGTATTGCAGAATTAAATTTGAACGAAATGCATCATTTTCGTTGTCGTCTCTGTGTCCAACGATTTGTTTGTAGGCATCTTGGGAATCAAACTTAAATTACGCGTTAAATTGGAGTGAATTGTAAATTCTTTGAGTCTGAATTGAATCTATACTCATTTGAAGTCTAACTCCTAATGGTAGCAATTTGGGCACATATTTACGAAAATGTCGTATTATGTCGATATAAGTTTGATTTTTTAACCAGATACTCTGGGAACCTATAAATGTGGACGGGTCGTTCTTCTTTTTAACCTACATAAAGTTGTCTCCACCAGTTAGTGGAGAAAAATTGAACAGAATTACCAATTTTATTATTTTATAATTATTTTAAAATCTACTGTGCTGAAGACGTAACGACTGTGTGCGATTAAAAAAAAATGTGTTTATATTTTTGTAGTAAAAATTACGTTACAGAGTTGTAAATCCTCCTGATAGAAGTGTATTTCATACAAATCACAGTAGTCTTCTGCCACCTCGACTTGCGTATATTCTATAATGTTACAAAAAAATTATATGACGACATCATATTTTTTTTACGTGAGCTTCACACAGGAGGCCCCGACGAAAATAATTTCCCTCAGGTCCTACGTCATCTTCGGGGGCTGTGTGGAGGGTTTTTTAAGGAAAGGAAGGAGAGGAGAGTTCTGGGAAGGAAAAGGATTTAAAGGGGTGGGTAGTAATCAGGGGTTCAGTGTGTCCAGGTCATCCGCCTCCAAGACCTAGACAAACCTCACCCCATGAACCAGGAAATATAAAACTATTTTTAAACTCCAAAAGGTTTAACCTATCAAGTAATAGCGATTATTATTTTTAATGATGTTTAACAATATATTTTAAAAAATATCAAAAACTGTCTCCTTCAACTTTTATGTCGTACGTTAATTCTGTCACGTGGGTTGTCATTCGAAATAGGTATACACGCAGCTCGTGTTTGTCACCCCCAATAGGCAATTTTGGCCTTCTTCCCCCCTTGCTACAATTTCCCTCTGAGATCCAGAGAATTCATTTATAGTAAAAACGAAAAGTGACAGAGTGGTGGAAATGTGACAGAGTGGTGGAAATGTGACAGAGTGGTGGAAATGTGACAGAGTGGTAAAAGTTATGTTGGTTAAAAAGAAGAACAACCCGGACGTGTTCACTGAATATAAGCCAAAATACGAGATAACATCGTTCTCCTCCATCGGGTATGTTATTTATTCAGATGGCTTACCTGGAAATGGATACATTTATCAAAGTGTGGCGTGCTGAAATATTGATGGTAAAAACAGATACATAAACCGTGAAATTTCAACGGTTTTTTTTTGTTTGTTTTTCCTTCTTCCCAATTTAATTTAACCAACATAGACAAAATAATGTATTAGGATCCAAGCAAAAATTGTTTTATTCCGGTTTCTATGAATTGTTTTGTTTTTTATTTTATTTAATTTATTTATTACACGCCCTAATGGGCTTTTACATTCTAGTTTATAAGTTGAGTACACATTTATTTTAAGTACATGAAAATTAGAACAATAAAGAAAATAAAATATAATGAGAAAAAAAGACTGTAAACAACAAAAGCATACGTATACATAATAAAAGTAACATACATTTGTAGAAATGATATTAAAACTTACATAAATAGATAATGAAATAAACAAAAAAAAATTGCAGAAGTTATACACGTCTATTTGTGCCTAGATATATAAAAGAAAAGCAATAAACAATATTTATATTGGTTATTTGCAAGGTGAAATATATCTCCTAGATCAGAATATTTATTTCCAAGGCTGTGAAGTCTCGGAATTGGGGAATTTTGGTAAGACAGTGTTCTGGTGTTGTTAAAATAAAATGGTAATAAATGTCGGTTTTTAACCAATTACGAATCTAACGTGATACTTAATATTTTATTTTCACCTTTACATGTAGACGGTTCCGTGCCGACTCAGAATCGAATCAAATCAACACCTCTTAGAAAAAAATTAAAAGCTATGATTTTTTTTATTGAAAAATAGCTCATAACCCAACCTAACTTAACCTATTTAAGTAACCATTTTTTTCATCACTTTCAATGACTTCAAGGAGGTGTTGAGTTGATTTCATCCTGAGTTGTCCGGTCACCCAAGTAATTTTAAAGACTTACCCAGATACCGTGTCATTTTAATAAAATAATTCCCCCTTACTAATAAACATGTTTTATATTTTACACAATAATTGCTAAACAATCAGTTACATATTTTGCACAATGGATGTTTATCAGTTGTGCAAAATATAAAACACGTTTATTAGTGAGGCCCGTGATACGACTTTGACACATGTGCGTTGCTTTGCATACTTAGTTCCTGCTTTTGACACGTCACAGTAGGGCAGTCTATGGAGGGTACGCGGCGCTGCGATGCGACTTCGCGCGTATTTTTTGAAAGTGTAAATTGATTTCTTGCATTATTTATTTATTTAAATGCCCGTAGGGCTTTTACAATAGTGCAATACAGTTTTACAAAATACAGGAAATAACATAAAATATAAGAAACAAAATATAGGTAACATAAAATATAAGAGTTGATTTAAAGTAGATAACATAGCATATAAGATAAGTAAAAATAGAGATAAAGATAGTTTATGAAGTAGGAAGAAATAGTTGTCACATGCGTCGTTTGAAATTTGACAAATTCAAATCATTATCAAATACATCCATATTGTTTAAATATTTGTAACCAAAGACTGTGTAAACGCTGTATTGGAGAATGCAAACTAAAGTTGGAATGAGATGTACGTATATGAAATGTTAATATTTGTCTAGGCTTTCGGGTAGGTGCATGAATATTTATTAATTGCAGGAGTCGAACAACAATCGAATTTAGAGTTTAATAATTTTAATAAAATGGTTAGGTCGTTTATTTTTCGTCTGTTTTCTAGAGTTGGAATATTAAAATATTCTTTAATTTTATATTATTTATTTTTACGTTATTACGATAGAGTAGGGGCAGTATTCGTATGTATGCTTATATGGAATGAACGCCTCTAGTACGTACGTGTTAAAGTGGCGTGGGACATAATATCATCGCGGAATATCATTGTGATGGCGGATCACTACCAAAAAAACCTATGAGATAATAGCTTATTTATATCCGCTCTCATGCCGAGTTCAATGTTTCGAAATGACCCAATAATTCATACTGTGTCTGCATAGTGAAAAGTGAAAAATGTGTCAGAAAATCACGACTTAAAATAGACTTTGGAGCACAGGCTTTGGATGGGAATAATATCCTTGTTCTACCAGTATTTCAATGGAAGATGTACACGGTTGACATTTCGTCACATGAGATCGGGTCGCTTCTTCGACTCGTTCTTGAGTTCAACAGCTCGGCGTGGAACGATTCCAGCCTCTGTGTTTCCTCCTTCATACATGGGTCTCTTCAAGACCAATCCTCTACTCAAAAAGAATTTTCAAGTTCTGTAAAGGTTAAATTCAAATTCTGTTTTTATATTACGATTGGACAGTTTTTTCACATAACTGAAATGCTAACATTACTTGAATTTTAACTTTTAACGTTAATGCTAATTTTAACGTTAATGCTAACATTACTTGAATTTTAACTTTTAACGTTAATAAATTGTTCTAATTCTGTGAAACACCCCGTCACCACACAAAGAATTTTTCGAAATTTGAAGTGTTCCTCTCAATTTCACTAGAAGTAAGACAAAAATTGAACTTAGGGCACACGTCTTCTAGAACAGTGACGCGACAGTTGATCGAAACTATTAAAAATTATAATTTTTTGTAACCACGTATTAAAAGTTAGCCACCTAGTCAAAATTAGCCACCTAGTAAAAGTTAGTCACCTAGTCAAAATTAGCCGCCTAGTCAAAATTAGCCGCCTAGTCAAAGGAAGGCTTGCTTGAATAATAAAGGACTTCGCTAATAACTAGGTAGGTACATTTCCAACTTCTTATACTGTAAGATAGGATAACTTTCGGTAACTTCTAATCGTTCCCTTGGACAACTGCAGGTCGCTAACGTACAAACAGGAGTTGTTTTTTTTTAGTGCTTATATTTTATTTTGTTATAAAATGTTTTCATCTTATATCAATAATATATATACATATAATATAATTAACTACTATAACATTATTTACTAATTGCTTACTAAAATTTGAACTTCACAACATTCAGACACAATCCACTAAAAACTGCGAAAGACTTTTAGCTTGCTTAACATTCAGTTGACGTCGAATTTATCAAGAACACTTAGGACGGGTTGTTTAAAAAAATTTGATGGATTCATCAAATATTTGAAGTTAATTTTCACGTTCTGCGTAAGTTCTATTCAAGTTCTGTGATGATTTCAGTTTTGTGAATCGACTGGTCTATAATGATGTAATAATAGAACTTGAATAGAACTTACGCAGAACGTGAAAATTAACTTCAAATATTTGATGAATCCATCAAATTTTTTGAAACAACCCGTCCTTAGTCATCATGAACTGTTACTAATTCGTTGGTGATCTGCAATCATGCTAGGGAACGATAAAGAAGTTACCGAAATTTATCCTATCAATCCTTATCGATAGACTGTACTAGGAGGCCTGGAATCCACACATACCATTATCCACTACATATTCCTCTTTCTGCTGTTGATGCTAGAGCATTATTGTGATGTTATTGTTGATATTATTACCCCGTATATTTAATTCACCGTTATCCCCCGATACCGACAACTACTTCACACACCCACACTACCGCCGCCGCACTGGTCCAACATCTGATCGGGTACGAGAGGGCCGGATAGTGTGAATACCCGCAGAGAAAGGGAGAGAGTAGACGCGCATGCACATGCAGGGTGGTCCAAGTTGAACAGTTAAAAATAAACGTGATGAGTCCCGGAAAGTATTTTCGTTTTAAATTACTTTTATCAGACATTAATACATGTTCTACCTGCTGTCGTCCTGATTTGGATACTTATATATATTTTAACTTGCTGTAAAAATATACCGCTTGATACTTTTATAACAAACAAAATTTTATAAAGGTTGTTCTTCTTTTTAACCTACGTAACGTTTACCACTCTGTCACATTTTGTTTTTACTATAAATGAATCTCTCTGGATCTCAGAGAGGAAATTGTAGTAAGGGGGGAAGGAGGCCTAAAATACCTGTTGGGGGTGACAGCAAGAGCTGCGTTTATACCTATTTCGAATGACAAACCACGTGACAGAATTGTCGTACGCCATAAAAATTGTAGGAGACAAGTTTTTGAGATTTAAAAAATATTTTATTAAACATCATTAAAAATAATAATCGCTGTTACTTGATAGGTTATATATACCCTTTGGAATTTAAAAATAGTTTTATATTTTATGTCGTCATATCATTTTTTTGTAACATTATAGAATACACGCAAGTCGAGATGGCAGAACACAATTGTGATTTGTACGAAATACACTTCTATCGCGAGGATTTACAACTCTGTAACGTAATTTTTATTACAAAAATTAAAAACATTATTTTTAAAACGCACCCAGTCGTTACGTCTTTAGTACGGTAGATTTTTAACTAAACTAACTAACTAACCATCACGCCGTTTCCCCGCAGGGGTAGGCAGAGAGGACGGACCGCCAAACAACTCGATCTTGGCACACACTCCTTGCTTCGTTCACATTCATACATCGTCTCATACATGCTCTTCTGTTATTCTGACTCTTGACATCGCCCGACTCAAGTATCTGATTCACTTGGTCGTGCCATGTCTTCCTCGGGCGTCCCCGACTTCGTCTACCATTCACATTTGCGTCATATATTCTCCTTACACTCCTTTCCTCATTCATTCGCTCTACATGCCCAAACCATCTGAGCGTCCCTTTCTTAATCTTATTCATTTCGCTTACTTAGATTTTTAAGTAATTATAAAATAATAATATTGGTAATTCTGTGAATTTTTCTCTACTAACTGGTGGAGACAACTTTATGTAGGTTAAAAAGAAGAACGACCCATAAAAAATATGGCATCCATTATTATTTTGGTCAATCGTCAAAGTTCCATAGATCGATGAAAGTGGCGTTGCGAGCTGAAAATTGTTGCCAAGAATTTACAGACAGAAAAAGCTGTGTAAATTATAACAATCACCATTCGAGCTTTTAAACTGATTATTTTTCTCAATTTGAGAGGCGGATAAGGGTACTGCCGCCCCGGATATCCCAAACCTCTGCCACAGTCACCCCAAGTGGTTGACTAAGTTTGGTGACTTAGCAGGGGTGCCCGGGTTCATGGATTTGTCTAGGTCTGGCGGCGGATGACCTGGACATACTGAACTCCAAATTCGTACTCACCCTCATACCTCTTTCCTTCCCAGAGCTTGCTCTCCTTCATTTCTTTAAAAAGACCTTCAACATATCATCCCCAACGATGACATAGGGAAACTATTTTTCTCAGGGCCTCCGTTTCCGAACGTTTCAGACTATTCCCTAACATTCCACAACATCCCAGAATGTTCCGAGATGTTCTGGAATGTTGTGGAATGCTCTCGAATACTCTCGAATGTTCTGGAATGGTTTCGAATACTCTCTAATGATTTGGACTGTTCAAGAAATTTCTAGAAGGTGAATCTTCCAGCTCTTATATCTTCAATAGCACGCACTTCAGATAAAACGGGAACCTTCTTCGTGGATAGAGGACTACCACATCATATAACTCCCTTGATCGTACCGGGACTCGTGTCTGAGTTTTAGCGGGACGCACACTTTTGCACACTTTTTTTAATAATTTATATTGATTGTGGTAGTTTTTATAGTTTCTGGCCTATCGTATCTGTTTTACTTTTACCCGAATTAGTTCCTTTAATATTTTAGGTCCTTTTGAAAAATTGCGCCTCACCCTTAAAATGTCTTTCATGTAACATGGTCTTCCGCCGTCGATATTTTGTTAGTATAAATGGCGATAAATATTATTATTGCATTCATAATTACTATAATTAGTTCTGACCTTCTCTTTTGTAAAGATAAATGCATAATATTTCATAAAACAGTCAACTTTAATTAATGATTACTTGTGGTTAATTATTAAATTATTATATATTTACTTCGATATGTAAGAGTGTTTATTTCATATGTTTTTCTATGATTTATTAATTAGTTGTGCCGACAACAATATTTACGAATTATAACGGTTGGCGATTATATTTAAATAATAACAATTAATAATCATAATTATTATATACTATATATATATATATATATGGGTACCTCCGCCCCGGGAACCTTTATTGGTTAACCAACACCTCTGCCATAAGTCACCCCAAGTGGTTCGCTACGTTTGGTGATTTAGCAGGGGTGCCCGGGTTCATGGGGTGAAGTTTGTCTAGGTCTTGGAGGCGGATGACCGGGACACACTGAACCCCAGATTCCTACCCACCCCTTAAACCATTTTCCTTCCCAGAACTCTCCTTCCCTTCCTCTCCTTAAAAACCCTCCACACAGCATCCCCAAAGATGACATAGGCCCTAAGGGAAACTATTTTCCTCAGGGCCTCCTGTGTGGAGCTCATGTAAAAAAAATATACTAGCTTACCCGGCCACGCGTTGCTGTGGCTAACCAAACACAACGTCATCTCCTGGATAGTTACCCAGCCCAGATGACTAAGTGTTGGTTATCTAGGTTGGGTATATCAGTTGGCTATCAGTGTTGTGTCGATAAATTAACTCACACCGTCATCTGTTAGAAACTTACAAATAATTACAAACCATTTTCCTCCAACAAACATTTATTTCTCAATAATAAATATTGAGGTCAATAATCGAGATAAAAACTATCGTATCTATTAAGTTCGACCAATTACACACAGTAAGCCAAATTTCTTCAAAATCGGTTAAGTAATTTCGGAGTTTATCTCGACGACAACAAACATCGTGACGCGAGATTTTTATATATAAAGATAAGGATTAAGAATTACGGTTATTCATTATTAATTATTATGTTTACGACAAATAAAGATTTTGAAAGAAAGGTAAATGCTGGTAACTCCAATAATGGAGGACTGAAAGCCGTTTGTGCCAAAAAAAACATTGTCCAAAGAAGCGAAGCTAACAGTCAACAATAAAGTGCTGGTATCTGCTCTGATGTATGGCAGTGAGGCAAGGAACTGGCATATAAAGGATGAAAGCAGCCTGAATGCTGTAGAAATGAGATCTCTGAGGCGTGTGTGTGGTAAAAGCGTGTATGATCGTGTGAGAAATGTGGAGATCCGCAAAGAATGCAAGGCTGATGTAAGTGTAATTTCCCTCAAATGGTTTGGGCATGTAGAGCGAATGAACGAAGAAAGAAGTGTATGGAGAATATATGACTCAAATGTGAATGATGGAAGAAGTAGGGGGCGCCCGAGGAAGACGCGGTATGATCAAGTGGATCAGATATGGCCATGCCAAGAGTCAGAATAATAAGAGTATGTATGAGACAATGAAAATGAGGCAGAGTGTGCATGCTAAGACCGAATTGTTCGGCGGTACGTACTCTCTGCCTACCCCTGCGGGAAACGGCGTGATGGTTAGTTAGTTAGTTATTATATTTGACTTGTTTTTATTAGACTTTTTCTCTGACTCACGTTCTAGTTTGAATGAAAGAGATCACACGAGAACTTGATCTATATATAAGCATGATTTGGCGTCATTATCCGTTTATCATCTCGAACGAATGGACGAAACAAGATGTCCGATTGACGGTCCTCGAAATCATGACTTATTAAAAATTCCCTTTTCTCACTTTTGTTGTTTATTTATTTCTCTCCAAAAGGGAATGCAGAGAGAGAGAGAGAGAGAGAGAGAGAGAGAATGGTGCGCCACGAAACGCTATTCTGTTATACATATAGAATTAAAGTGGTCCTTCGAGCAGGATTATTCGAAGAGGCCAAAGAGTTAAAAAAATATATATTTTCATTGTAGGTATACTAATTACGGTGACCGGCCAACTCAGAATGAAACTAACTCAGAACCCCATCAGAAAGGTCATAAGGAGTGATGATAAAAAAATTGGTTATATGTTAAGTTAGGTTAGGGTTAACGGCTATTTTAAATTTATTTTTTTCATAGTTTTTAATGACTTTTCAAAGAGGTGTTGAGTTCACTTGATTCTGAGTTGGCATGGAACCACTAATTACAGCGTTATTTTATTTTCCCACTATTGTATAAATTTAAATATTCTTTCTTTCTATTTTTATCGTTATTTTGACTATTACTTTGTAAATATGTACGTACTCGTAGATACAAATAATTTCATAATTAAAAAAAAAAAAATTCTATTTAACTATCGCACAAGAGTCCCAACTGCTCCCACCCGCTTGGAGTCAATGAGACGATGGCATCCCCAATTGGGATATGTTGTGAGGCTGAAGGCAGTGCGGAGCGGAAGGAGATGTGGAAGAGGAAGGTGGACAAGTACCTGGCTATTCAGATCTAGTCACCAAACACGGTTAAAGCCTTTTCAAACAAATTTTTAATTCTGATTGGTGGTCTCACACCAGGGCGATACTGAGAGTATCTACTTTAAAACTACTAAATAAAATTTATTTCATCTTTAAATCTAACTAGAATTAATTTTTTATTCTTTTAAATTTTCAATTCTTAACCCCACTAATTTCCTCGTCTAATTTGAAATACAAACTGGTCAGTTGTCCAAAATATTCAATGAATAAATAGAGTTTAATAATAGAGCTCACAGTCATAGTCGGTGGGTACGTAAAAGCACGTTTCTTACTAGAAAAAATAGTGGTCCTTCGAGCCGGATATTCTTCGAAGATGCCAATATTGACGGCCTCCGTGGTCCCGAGGCAAGACTCTCGACTCACAATCCAAAGGTCGCGGGTTCGAACCCGGCGTGCGCAAATAAATTTTATTTGATTAATTTGTGTTATTTCAGAATTTATTCATTTAAAATAATATATAGTATATTTGCGGCACGTTCCAGAGTGGAAGATACTATCAGTATCGCCCTGGTGTAAGACCACCATTCAGAATTGAAACGTTGCTTGAAATGGCTTTAGCCGTGTTTAGTGACCAGATCTGAATAGCCAGGTACTTCCCCACCTTCCTCTTCCCTATCTCCTTCCCCTCCCCACTACCTTCAGCCTCACAACATACCCCAATTGGGGATGCCATAGTCTCACTGGCTCCAGACGGGAGCAGTTGGGACTCTTGTGCGGTATTAACTGTAAAAAAAAAATAAAAAATAAAAGATGTCATTGGGAATTTGCGGAACAAGACAAAGAATTCAAATGAAAAAAATCAAACGCTCGTGTGATTGTTTCCTCCTATAGAATCGGTCAGCTGATCAAAATGTAATACAATGAACCTGTACAGAAGAAATGTACAGTGAACTGAGTGAACCTACAACAATATAATGTATAGAGAGTACAGTCATAGAACGGCGCGGAACCCAAGCATGCGGTTGACCGAGCCACATTTCGCCGAACGGGAAGCGACCGGGGACCAAAATACAAGACGCTCATTTGCCATCGAGTCAGTGGTCCATGCTAGAATATTGGGAAAGGAAATCGGAAGAAACGTTTGAGGGGGACGATGTGATTCGGACCAGGAAAACGAGAATAAGTTTAATACAAGGTGCGTTAGACGGTTAGCGCAAAGGTTGCAATTTGAAAATTTTTAAATGGTGACCAAAATTTATTTTCAATGTCTCTCAAAAGAGGAGAAAATCTGTTTTGTTACTTGACATTTAATTTTTACAAGAAGTACAAGAAATTAAAGAAAAAACAAGAAATACAAGGAAGACTTGAAATTCAAGAGAAAGGATAGACGTGTGAGACAAAAGATACAAGAATGACAAGAAATACAAGAGGACTTGACAGATAAGAAGGACATGATAGACAAGAGAGAAGAAAGAAAAGAGAGACAAGAAAGACTAGAAAGACAAGAAATACAAGAAAGACTTGAAAGATAAGAGAGACAAGAAAAACAGGAAAGACTAGATATACAGGAGAGAAGAGAGGCAAGAGATACAAGTCGTCACCTTGTTAGGTCAAGGTTCTAACTGTCTTTTTTTTTCAAAAATGACCTTTTATTGAATTTTGCATGCACCTTTTGCTCATTTCTATAACCAAAATAATTTTCAGAGCCATCCGTGTTGCATTTTCCTAGATAGTTTTACTTGTATGACGAAGTTGTAACATTAAGCTTTTAAAGATACCATTTATTTTACAAGATTCTAAGATCGCTTTATCGTTTTGAACCTTTTGCGATTGCCATTTTGTTTGTATCTGACAGTTGATCATTGTTAAGAAGCGCAGTTTAGTTGGATTGGGTTCTAACTTCGCCTCGTCATGTCCTGAGATGTGGAAAGTTTGCTTAGACGATCGTCATTATCTGTTTGACAATTTTTGATTTTTGGGTTCCATCTTGTTTAATTTATTTTAGTTTAACATATTTAAGGGAAAATATTACGTCCTATACATCCTAACTTTTTAACATATCCTTTAAAATATGTTAAATTAAAATAATTTACACAAACTCAGAATCAGAAATTGATGAAGAGATTATGAGATAACTTCTTCGCAAACTTTCACACTCGTATCTCAGAACAAGATAAAGTAAAGTTGATCAAACCAAACCCCAGATTTGTTCAAATAAACACGTTTGTCCTTGTTATTTAATATATAATTTTTTAATTTGTTATTAGCGTAAAAAGTGTTATTATTTAAAAATAAAAATTTTCTCCAATTATTTTCCTTGTCAACAACCACGTGTGGATAAACAAAAGATCTAAAAAACTTTTTCTTGTATTTTTTGTTTAACATATTATCTATTAATTGTGAAGTATAACCGTTATTGATTGCAATTTGTTTTATAGTATTTAATTCTGTTTTAAAATTACTCAAAGATAAGGGAACATTAATTAATCTACTTAGCAAGGTATGAAAAGCTGCTAATTTTTGTGAAAATAGATGATTAGATGATTAATCTTTAAAGAAAGGACCAAATACCAAACAGATGTGCTGGAAAAGTCTAATAGCTAATATAGCGGCAATATTTTACAATATTCCAGTTCATGGCCGAAGGGACTTGCTCCAAAGGTAGTTGTTTTGTTTTGGAAGAAGGAACTTGATAAAATAATAAGGCCGCTTCAGGAAACTTTCAAAGGACTCGTGACATTTTATTTTGCTTTATTCCCAATTACATTGTGAATAATTCCGGAGACCCAAACTACCCAAGACAGACCAAGGATTTTACTGTTACTTATTAAGAAGTTAGGATGGTGAAAAGAGAAGGAAAAAACCTAAACACAGGCCTTTTATATCGGTCTTGTCTGAAGAGAGTTTGCGTCTCCTGACATCTATTGATAATTTCATTTGTTAATTAATTGACTTTAAACAAACCAACAAATCGAAATGTCTGGAGAGGTGTGAGCCTTAGCTAATTTAAATTAAACATATTCCCGCCCAAAAAACGGTAAAGGCCAGAGTTTTTTTTACACAAATAGAATATAATAATTAAAATATCTCACTTATACTACTAAAGATAACTCAAACAACTTTAACTGCTTCACACCAGATTAAATTAACTAACCATTTCATATTTTACATGCTCCAGTTAAACATTAAAGCTAAAGATTAAGTTAACGATTAACATTAAAATCAATAAGTTCTACAATTATTAAACATTTAATTTTAGGACAAACACAATGCCATGCGGATTGGACCAGGTCTTCCTTCCAGGACAGCTAATTTTATTATATACATTTAAATGGGCACTTGCAGTGTTCATTCATTTTCCTTTGGCTAGATTATGACCTTTAATTTTCATATGAGTTTTCACAAGAGGTCACGACCTCCACCATCTTTATTTATTTGCACTTTTTTTATTTTAATTGTATTTTCCACTTTTCTACAAGCGAATTTATCATTGTTTTTCACTTTTATTTACACAAGCGAATTTATTATTGCCTTTCACTTTTATTCACAAAAGCGAATTTATCATTAAAGTCTGATTATAAAAACAAACACCCAGCTCCATCCATTTATTTTCCTTTGCTTGTGGGCGCCGCACTGTGCACAGGCGCTGCCGGGTTGCTTCTTATATTCCTTGGTCTATCTCGGGTAGATGGTCTCCGCATTTGTTGTCCTCAATTGGCAGCAGGCATAGTTTTGATATTGCCCTCTGAACCGTTCCCTGTCCTGTGATGATGGTAGCTACTCGTACTCTTCCATCGGGCCCCGGGTGTACAGCGTGCACTCGTCCTAGCCTCCAAAAGCAAGGAGGCTCATTATCTTCCTTCAAAATGACCATTTGGCCTGGTTGCAGCTGCCTTTGGTGGTTGCCAGTCCATTTCGTCCGGGTCTGCAGCTCAGCCAAGTACTCCTTGCGCCACCTCGACCAAAACGACTGTATTAGTTGATTTAATTTTTGGTAATGATTCAATCTATTGACTGCCACATTCTGCAAATTCTGCTCCGGGATCGCTGCTAAACTCGTTCCAATGAGAAAGTGACCAGGAGTCAGAGGATTTAGGTCTTGGGGGTCATTGGACAGCGGACAGAGAGGACGAGAGTTCAAGCATGATTCAATTTGACATAACACAGTGCTGAATTCCTCATATGTTAGTAATGAAGCATTTGCCACCCTCTTCAAGTGGTATTTTACTGATTTGACCCCTGCTTCCCACAGTCCCCCAAAGTGCGGAGCCCTTGCGGGTATAAAATGCCACCGAATGGATAAATTGGCTAAGTATTTATCGATTTTTTCATTTGAATTCTTCAAAAATTCATAGATTTCCCTCAATTCGTTATTCGCGCCCCGAAAGTTCGTGGCGTTATCTGAAAACATTTTACTGGGTTTCCCTCTTCGCGAGATGAAACGCTTAAACGCATTTAGGAAGCTATCAGTGCTTAAAGACATTACTACTTCTAGATGTATAGCTTTGGTTACCATACATATAAATAGACATATATAAGATTTTACGCTGTGAGTCTTACGGCTGACACCTGATTTAATCATAATGGGTCCGCAGTAGTCCACGCCGGATAATTGAAACGGGCGACCTTCCGTTATTCTTTCGGTCGGTAAGTCCGCCATCAGCTGTTGCTCTGTTTTCGGGTTACACCTAAAACATACAATACAGTATTTCAGAACCTTTTTAATTAAGTTTTTACCCATAATTGGCCAGTATTTCATTCTTATTAACGCTAACAATGCCTGCGTTCCTGCATGTAAATATGAGTAATGGTAGTGCCTGACAATAAGTTCACTTAGTTTATGATGTGAAGGTAGTACTATGGGGTGTTGTTGACTTTCCGATATCATTTTTCCGTTGGACAACCTACCCCCCACCCGGATTAAATCCTTAAACAAATAAGGATTTAATGACTTTAATCTACTACAATTTCTCACATTTACCCCGGTTTTCAATGCCCTCGTCTCCTCCGGGAATGCAAAACATTGTGCGCGAGATATTAATATGTGAAGTGAATTCTCCAATTCGTAAACAGTTAACGCTCCGTCACGCCTTGACAAAGGATTTCTGCAATTAAAAATAAATCTTAAAATATAAGCTGTCACCCTTTGCAATTTGGTTAAGCAAGAGTATCTGGAGAATATTTCCCAATCCTGTTTTACTGCTGAAATTAACGTTAGTTTCAATCTTTCTTCTGGTAAATCCAACGGCGTAATTTCACTGCAAGTAATCGGGTAATCGCCTGAAGTCAACCAGGTGGGCCCATGCCACCAAATGTCAGATTTAAGTAGTTGCGAGACTGTGGTGCCTCTGGATAAAACGTCCGCCGCATTATCCTCCGATCTTACGTGCTTCCATTGTGCGGGTTGACTGGATTCCTGGATTTCAGCCACCCTATTGGCCACAAATGTGTTCCACCTGGCTGGTTGTCCACGAATCCAGAAAATCGTTATCATGGAATCGCACCAGTAGGTTGTATCTATTTCATTTAAGTTCATAGCTATTTTGACATAGTTTACTAATTTTGTGAGTAAAACAGCACCACAAAGCTCCAGCTTTGGTAGTGATATGCTTTTCAACGGTGCCACCCTTGATTTTGATGTGACTAAATTAGAAGTTGTGTTTCCTGATTCATCAGTAGACACTATATATATACAAGCTGCATAGGCCTTTTCTGACGAGTCACAAAATCCATGCAGATGCAGTTTAACTTGATGTTTGCAAATTATTTTTCTCGGTATTTTTAACTTGTTCAAAATAGGTAATTCATTTATATACGAATTCCATGCATTCATCTGCTCAGATGGAACATCCTCGTCCCACTGAATTTTAGTTTGCCACAAACCTTGCATTATCAATTTTGCGACTAAAGTTATTGGGCCTATCAGTCCCAATGGGTCAAAGGTAGAGGCGATACATGATAGCATTTGGCGTTTGCTTTTAACGCACGCTTCTAAGGGCTCTACAATGTACTGAAAATAGTCTTGCTGGTTATTCCATGACAACCCTAAAATTTTCTTTTCCTTGGGGTTATCAGTAATAATCATATCTGCATCATTCTCTGATTTCGAACCTATAGAGGGTAGATTCGATCGCCATTTTCGTAAATTCATCCCAGCAGATGCCAAAATGCTGCTTAACTGATGCTTAATAGTGAGACAATCTGCCTCATTTTCGTCGCCAGTTATCAAATCATCCATATAAAAATTGTATTTTAGGATTTGACTGACCTTTCTGTATGCTTCCTGATTTTCCGTTCCTAACTGCTCCAAGCATCTGGTAGCCAGAAAGGATGATGGTCCCAAACCGTAGGTGACAGTATTGAGTTGGTAGTGTCGGATTTCTTCCTCCGGAGAGTCCCTCCAGACTATGCGCTGCAAATCTCTATCCTCAGGTTGCACCAATATTTGACGATACATCTTCTCGATGTCGGCGGTTAATGCATACTGGTGCTTTCTGAAAAATAACAGTTGTGCACATAAATCCTTTTGTAAAACTGGCCCTACCATGAGGGCGTCGTTTAATGATATACCGGTTGATGACTTGGCTGATCCGTCAAACACGACCCTGGTTTTGGTTGTCGTGCTAGACTCCTTCATCACTGCATGGTGTGGCAAATAATAACAAATTTTATCTTTTGGTGGTGCTTCGCACAGCGTCATGTGCCCCAATTCCTGATACTCTTTCATGAATTTTTTATAATCTAGCATCAGGTCTTGATTGGCAAGGAATTTCTTCTCCATATTATAGAATCTTTTTTCAGCCACCTTTAGGGTTTCACCCATTTGATTAATATTAGGCCGCAGCGGTAATCTTACCGCAAAACGTCCTTTCTCATCTCTTTTGTGCGTGTGTAAGAAGCTCTCTTCACATGCTCTTTCTTCGTGGCTTCTATGTTTTACAGGAGCTAGTTCCTCTATTTTCCAAAAGTTTTCTAATTGCTTATGCAATAAATTTAAAGATAAATGACAGGAATTTACTGGCCTTTTTGGTTTCGGAGTGGAGATAGGCCCGGATACAAGCCATCCTAGCTCGGTCCTTTGCAGCGTGAGTCCCGCATCTCCAATCCTCATTCGATCGTTATGCAAGACTTCCCAAAATACCTCCGCTCCTAGTAGTAGATCTATCGGGCTGGTAATGTTGAAGTTTGGATCTGCTAATTGGAGACCGCTGGGGATCTCCGCTTCTTTTCTCTGAAAGGAAATTTGGGGCAGATTACTGGTCACCTCAGGTATAATCAGGCATTCTATCTTCTTTTCGTACTCAGAGTAGCCTGAAGTTATATTTAATCCCACTTTAGATCTTATATTTAAAATTTTATTGTGGATTCCCGTGACAGGAATGTTGACTTTTTTCGTTTTTGAATTTAATTTCTTGACGAATGCCTTACTTATGAAATTCGTTTGAGCTCCAGAATCTAATAGAGCTCTTGCTTGAATTGAGTTTCCTGCATCATCCTTTATGTTGATGATGGCAGTTGACAATAACACGAAATTTTGTTCTACCTTCGCGGCATGATTTGATACTAAAGGCGCTTCCTTCGCGGAAGATGTTGATGCCCTTTCGTGTTTTGATTCCTCCTCCTTCTTAACATGAAGTAAAGTATTATGATTTTCACCATCGCATTTACGGCAATTGAATTTAGACCTGCAATCCTTCAATTTATGACCGGGGTTTAAACATTTTAAACAAGCGCCTAATTTGTGTATTTTATCAATTCGTTCTTTCGGTTTTAATTCCAAAAATTTGCGGCAATAATAAATTTTATGATTATCGTTGCAATGTAAACATTTTAATTTTTGTGCGGACAACGACACCAAAACTTCCTTTTTATAATTATGCAGATTCGTTTTTCCCGGATTAATTCTTTTTTCGTTATTTGCCGAGGCTTCTAGTACTTGGGCCCTTGTATACAAACAACTAATAAATTCTTCGTAGGTAGGTAAATTATTCTTTGTTGGGTATTGTTCCCAATGAGCCCTTGTATTTGAATCTAATTTGCTTGATAACAAATAAATTAATATTACATCCCAATTTTTCGTAGCTATATTTAAGTTATTTAGTGATTTTAAATGTAATTGCGCCTCGTCCAATAGATTCCTTATTGCGACGTGATTTTCTGCCTTTACGTCCGGTAATTTAAACAATGCGTTTACATGATTATTTATAATTATTTTTGAGTTTTCGTATCTATCCGTAAGCATCTCCCAAGCCGTAACGTAGTTATCCGCGTATATCGGTAACGCTGTTATGAGTTTAAACGCTTCCCCTTTCAGACAAGACCGCAGATAATAAAATTTTTGAACGGCATCCAGGTTATGATTGCTGTCTACTAAAGATATGAACGCATCCCGGAACTGCATCCATTCGCAGTAATCCCCTTTAAATTTCGGTAATTCAATTATCGGTAATTTAATATTGTTATTCGCCGTGATTGCAGAATCCTTTTTAGCTAACCTCTCTTTTGCGCTGGCCAATATACAAAAATAATCATTTTCAAAGCTCGCTCGGTCGCCTTCAACATCGTCTGGAGATAATGCCTCTATTCTATCTTGAATTTCTTCAAAATTATCTAGCAAAGGTTCGAAACGCTTTATACGCAATTCTAGTTCGCTTTGCGTCAGTGAATCTTTGTTTAAAAATTCTCTGAACCTTGTCATCTTGCCTTTACAAACGCCCCGTTGAGCGATCAGCGTTTTTAAATCCATTTTGATTAATCAGATGTGTACTTACAATTTACAGAGTTATCCAATTATTTTATCGCAATCACCGTTTAATCACTATTAATCATATAATATACGCACTGATAACTTCCCAAATTTTAGTTATTTACTTCACGAACTGTCACGAGACAACAATAACAATAATAATAATTTACCAACGTCGTTAATCATAGATGAATCCCGTTGATTTTTATTCAATCGCCCATAGAGCATTTCCAACAAAAACTGCTTTATTGACTTCGCGGCTAATTTAAAATAAAAATTTCAAACAGACTTTATAAATCTCGAAATTTAAAACATTGCTGTAGTTTTTGTCAATAATCAATAATTTTGTCAATAATTTTGTCATACCGGCTTGCAACAATTTTTTTTGAGTAATGCACAATATTGATGTCATTGATTTTTTTTGCTTTTAAGGATTTTAATGGTAAGGTAGATAGTATGGATATGGATTGGTCACTTGCCCTTTTTTATCGCTGATGGCCTCTGCTGCTTGCTGGATGCTGGAAACTGCATGTTGGCTGTTCCTTTTTTCAGTGCTGGTTCTTCTTTACTAATTTAATCACTCGCGTTAAATTATCCGACTCGTAGGATCATATGTTTTGTTTTGGAAGAAGGAACTTGATAAAATAATAAGGCCGCTTCAGGAAACTTTCAAAGGACTCGTGACATTTTATTTTGCTTTATTCCCAATTACATTGTGAATAATTTCGGAGACACAAACTACCCAAGACAGACCAAGGATTTTACTGTTACTTATTAAGAAGTTAGGATGGTGAAAAGAGAAGGAAAAAACCTAAACACAGGCCTTTTATATCGGTCTTGTCTGAAGAGAGTTTGCGTCTCCTGACATCTATTGATAATTTCATTTGTTAATTAATTGACTTTAAACAAACCAACAAATCGAAATGTCTGGAGAGGTGTGAGCCTTAGCTAATTTAAATTAAACAGTAGTTATAGTAATAGTCCTGTTTAGTCACCTTGTTCTAGATTCACCGCACTTTATGAAAACAATAATGGCAGTAATTCTAATCCGATCAGGTTATCGGTAATCGCCGGTAAGCGCATAATGTGCATGCCATGCAAATGTGACGTTGACGTTATTAGAACAAGCAGTACAGATCAGTGGTTTATTACAGATAACATTGATTTATCATTTAACGTACAAGTACGATTATATTATCATTAACATTTTTTACGATAACTCTCTACTCAGGAGGTCCTGGGGAAAATAGTTTCCCCCAGGGCCTAAGTCATCTTTTTGAGGAAAGGAAGGTTTGAACCTGGGTTTTGAATAGACTAATGTGGGAGAAAATACAGAGACTGGCAAGTCGTTCTACAGCCGAGATACGATCCATTCTCGTGTGACAAGAAGTGTCAACTGTATAAAAATGTTGGACGCGCGCTTAGCGTTTTTTCAGGGAAATTATTTTTCTCAGGTCCTCAGCTCATTTCCTGTGGGGTTAGTATTAAAATATACAGGGTGTTAAGGGACGTACTTGACTTACTACCAGTGATTCTCGACAGTATTTGGAGTAAAAAATGTTAATGAAAGTTTGTTCTCCGGTGACATTTTTGCTGCTTTATTAAGGGTCGGGGTGAGGGATTGTACGGTTACTCGGCTGAATGACCAGTGATGAGAATCACTGGTTAAAGTCAGGCACGTGTTTACATCAACAACAGTTTTCGTCTCTTCCCTGCTGTCTTATTCAAGTTCCTGTATTCTTCAAATAGCTAATCTCTACATCAAGCCTAGACATCAATGTTGTCTTTAACTTTTATATTGTTTCTCGTTAGTGTACGCGTTCTTGAAACGTATCATGTTTTTTTTTCATCAAACGGTCGGCTTTGAAATAAGTTTCTTCTATTTATGATCACATTGGTCAGCTTTGAATTCTTTTGAATAGTGTTGCTCACTACATTGCTCGCGAATGTGCTGCACTGTAACCCATCGTTTATTGTAATTGTTCGGACAAGGTACAAAGTATACAAAAGGTACTGCGGCGTACTATCATCTCATTCAACCAGGTTCCCAATAGGGGTCGGTGGAAAACTCTTTCGGATGAGTAAAATCTATGAGCTGTTCGTGCAAAATGTACCAGCGGACTAGCAGTCACCAACAGTCAGATCATAATAATTGATCGAATCTTAAAATCTTCTGTCTGTCATGTGCTGTGAAACACCAATTCGTTCGAGCATTGATAGTGAGAGCACGGGATTAGCATTTGAATTTATTTATTTAATTTTTTTACTTCTCGTTTTTACGTTTGATCGCTCTTTTAATAAACTTGGCGTTTTGTATAGGTTTTAATGGAAAACAATATAGATGAAAGCTGATTATAGTCACGTTGATCCTAAACTTCCAGACAGCCTGTTGAACTCGCGTGACTCTGTAAATACTCTCTATTTAGGGTTTTAGGCTGCTTTACAGTAGAAATGTAATTCATATATGTTTATGAACTCTTCATTTGATCTCTGAGTGTGCCCAAAACCGACTCGACGTCAGTCATCATAAAAATTATGTTTTATTAAAGTTTGACCATTGGTCTGCGTTCTCTTCGAAAATCCGTTCTTACTTATTACAGATTGTTAGTCGGCTAATTTTTGGTTGGTCGTTTATTTTCTTAGTCGCTTCCACTATTCTCGGTTCCTTGGTTTGGTCTGCCACGTGCTTCCGTCAACTTCAATATTATCTTGTCTATCCATCTGTTTTAGGATGTCCTTGAGCCTCCTTGGTTTCTCCTTAGTTCCGCTGAAGTCTGTCGATTCTCCTTGTGAGATTAATCTGTCTGCTGTCCTTCCTGTAAGCGCTGTGTCCTGCACATACCAATTTGCTTTTAGGTGAAGATAATTAAAATCGCTTACTTTTCAGCTTTTTTTCCATTCCAAGTTGCTTTACTTTTGGATGTGTCTTCTCGAAATTAGTGCTTCTAATGCCTTATTGAGTCTTCCGTTTATAATCAGCAGAGGTCTTATCAAGTGATGGAGGCCTAAAAAGACCTGAGCCAACCGAGATGACTGCCGATCTTGTTCCAACAGAAAAAAACCCAAATAACAACGAGCTTATTTTTTCTTTTCTTTTAGAAACAACAAACATAGTTAACATTAGTGGAAAATGGTTCACAAGGTTTTAGAAATTATTTCAAGGGTCGGTATCAATGAGATGTCTCTGTGAAAGATTATTTAAATACATTTGAATGCTTTGAGATACAAATAAACGATATATAACGCAATGTATGTGGTGTGTAAGTGTATGTGTGTGTGTATGTATGTGAATGTGTGTGTCTGAATTGTGTACCTATGTGTCTGAATTGTATTAATTAGTGGATCGTTATGAGTGCGCGTTGATTAAGTTACCAGTAATGTTTTTCTTAAATGTCGGCGGGGAGTCTTACGTGTCTCAAATGTGTTAAGTAGTGGATCGTTGTGAGTGCGCGTTGATTAAGGGGGGGGGGGGGTAGGGTTTTAAAAGCCATTTTTAACATTATTGTGTCAAAATTTCAAGTAAATCGGAGCAAAACTGACGAAGATACAGCGTTTCAAGCGACCGGTCCTCTTGCTCAATTCAAGTATAAAAAAACTTTAAATTGATTTTCTCGCAAAATTTTTTAAAAAGTTCCTGAACATCACAAATCAAAATCTACTTGACCGATCCTTTTGAAATTTTGTACACTATTTGTTCACATAAATCAACAGGTAGTGACGAAGAGTTTTTTTTTTTTACTATTTTTTTTTCCATTTTATAATAACGTATTTACCGAAAATTTTAGCAAAAATCACATTTTTGACTTCAACATGCTGCAAAAAAAAAGAATAAAAAAAAAACGCTTCGTCACTACCTAGAAAAACGTATCACCCTTTCAAAACATTTTGATTTTTTTTGTTTAAAATTATTTGTTAACGAGTTATGATGTTCACCGCATTTTCGGGGTTCCTCGGGAGATTCGCTCTCACGGACTTATTTATTGATATTTTTTATAAATTTTTTTTTTAAAGGTACTTCAGGTGTCATACTATAACGTGTATATACAATAAATAAACCAACATTATTCATATCTCCAAAAAAAAAATCATGAAAACATGCTTTTTTTAGTCTTTAAAACCCTACCCCCTCCTTAAGTTACCAGTAATGTTTTTCTTAAATGACGGCAGGGAGTCCTATGTATCTGAATTGTGTTAATTTGTGTATCGTTGTGAGTGCGCATTGATTAAGTTACCAGTAATGTTTTTCTTAAATGGCGGCAGGCAGTCAACAATAAGTCGAGAGTTGGGATAAAGATTTGCTGGAAGTTCGTGACTGTCGCAAAACTTGGATCAGTGCACACGTATTGTACAATGTACATTGATCCCTGGTATAACAAAATTACACGAGGTGCACCACACATGCTAAATAATTCAGTTGCCCCACATTCACTGTGTATCGGCTGCTGGTTGCAATACTCGTAATGCGGAAGTGTAGACGAAGTCTATTTCAGTGGTACGCAATCTATTCTTATGAATTTTATTTATATTACACAAGGAAATAAATTAAAATTCAGTATCACAACCTCCTCGCCCACAATATCAATTTAAAAAAAAAAAATTCTTCATATTTTAAAAAAGAAGTTGTACGGATCGCTGTTGATGTTTAACTGCGTAAGTGACTACATTTTCCACGATCCTTTTTTTGTCCAGTTTTCAATGGGTCGCCATTTCGTTAGGATTTTGCTGATATTTATTTAGCATCTCGAGCCGTTGATTAATTCGTTAATTTATTCGAAATTTAAAAAAATACCTCTACGTCCGCGTGTGTTTGCGTCATTGCCACCAACAGTTAGTTCATAGATGCATAGACAACAAGTCAATCCTTGGTAACCACTCTGTCGTATGGTCTCATATAAAATTGTTGTCTGAATCGTTTCCAATTTTGAAATTCAAAGCGAATCCCAGTTATAGAGCTCATTGAATTGGAGTATGTTATTTTTTAATAATATTCTTCTCCTTGTCATGTTCGGCTCGCACATTCATCGCTTCGATAAGGCACTTCCAGCCTTCCTTCTCCTGGGTTACTTCAGAGGCCTCCGTCCATTGTAGGCCCAGAATCTCCTCACATAATCTCTGCAGGTGCTTTCCCCAACTTTGTTGTCTGTTGCGGCCAACTAGACCTTATGGAAGGAAATAGGTGTAGAGGCTCCAAAAATTTTTTTTCACAAATCGATAGTAGAACTATTCATAAATATATTTTGAAAATTTCAAACCAAAATTCCACGCCGTTTAAAAGTTATGAGCGGTTGAGTGAGTGTCCCTCAGTCGAACTGCTACTATTTTACTGCCACTCTTATTTTCAAACACATTTTTCTCTAAACTACTTTTTTCGAATTTGTGCAACCTTTAGCTCCTACAGTTTTTGACAATCGTTATCAAACTCAGCACATAGTTTCTTTATATAAATACGCTCTATTTGAACTTCAATCCTAAACAATATCTTTATTTGAACTATTTTTATAGCAAAAAAAACGTACAAAAGAATGTTAAAAAATCATACAAAACTTTAACATTTCTCAAAAAATATTAATTTTTGATTTTTTTGTAAGGAGTGAGGTTCAAATAGAAGAAACACTTATAAAAAAGTTTTTTTTTTTTTAAATTGATTTCGGATGAAAATTGTGACCTCCAGGAGTTACACAAATTGTTCAGCCGCAAGGCGTGTCGCATCTCCGTTATTTTTTGAGGAAAATATTTGAAAATTTTAGAATATACTTTTGAATATATGTGTAAAATGACCCCAAGGTATAAATAAATTATACGTGTATAATAAAATATCCTTGCGTGTTAAAAAAATTCATGAAAATCACAAAAATACGCCGTCCCATTTCCCCCCCCCTTTTTTTTTAATCGTGGCTCATATTCTGTTGGTTTCGTACCTCTGATGTAGTCGCATACGGCAAACTGCACTGCCTCGAAGTGATTTTGCCAATTTCACGGACGGTTTTAGAATAATCAGTCGCGAATGAGACCAGAATCCACGCTGATGACTGTGTAACAAAGAGAACGTATTAGACTGTAAGTTTGGATTTTCAAATGATTTCCTGAAATTGCATCAAACAATACACTGTTTAACGATGGCCTCTGATGAAAGTGGTAATGCAAAAGGTTACGATTCTGCTGCATCGGACATAACCGCAGCTAAATTACAGTTCGTCTATCCCATTGAAGAATACCCGACTTTTTCCACCATTCACTTTTGCGTCATTCAATTTAATTTAATTAATTTAACCGGTCAGAGGCCGAGTTGGCATCGCATTAGGGTCCCACACGAGCGTCATCAAGCAACATTTTCGGATTACTGTGGTGGGGTAGTAGGAGATTTTCAAATATTGTCGAGTTATTGTTTGGAATGTTTGTCTTTCTTTAAAAAAAATAAAATTGTGTGGTATATAGGATTATGCAAGTAGTTTCAACATCCTGCAATAGACATAGATAGGTGTAGTATTGAGGTGTCTCAACATATGTCAGTACTTTACAATGCTTTGGTTAGAAGTAGGCTTGAGAGTGGTTCGGTGGCTTGGAGCCCACACCAAGTGAAGTATTGTTACAGAAGGTTCAGAGGAAGTTTCCGAAATTTCTTTACCTGAGGGAGTACGGCTACTATCCGTGCTACGGGTCAAAAGGGATGTGCTCATTGTAGCACATTTCTTCAGACTGATTCGTGGACGGTTCGAAAACTGGGCTATTATGGAGAGCATTAGGTTCTATGTTCCCGATGGTTATCTCCGTCACCGACAGAAAAGACTGTTTTATCTCCCGGCTTGCAGAACTAACTTGCCAATAGTTATGTCAGTCGGGAGAGCAGTCTTGTTGTTAAATAGAATCACTTAATATCGATATGTTTATTGCTGTTAGTCTGTGCTTCATTGATGTTTAAATTGCTTAAATATGCTTGAATCTTAATATTTTCTCTACTTTAAAAGCGATTTGAAAATTTATTTTTGTTATGTTTTTAAAGTGAATAAATTGAATTGAATTAAATTAAGTAGTAACTTAGAAGGGTGTCGACTATCTCGTTCGTGTCTGTAGTTTATAGGATTATACAAGTAGTTTCAACATCCTTCAACAAGTGTCGTTTTAGTTAAGTAGAAGAGTGAAGAAGAGTGTTCACTATCGTAGTTCGTGTCTAATGCTCGAACGGTTACGGAAATAGCCGACGATACACGATAGATAGCTGGGTTCCCGCAGTGTCGAATTCTCTAGCGTCAGAATACTTCAGAGCTTCCAATAGGACGGACGTCTGGTCTAGTTAATCCGCTCTACGTGTCCAAAACATCTAAGTTTCCGCCTTGCTCATTACGCTTACACCAGCCTCGCATTATTTCCGTTTGTATAAACGTTTGCAATATGGTCATGGATGTTTTACTACACATCTACAGATCTCAGGAATTTTATTTCCACAGCATCGGGACAGGAACAGTTTTCAGGAAGAATGTTTGTATTCCGTTTTAATTTTCACCGTACGTTTTATTATAGCCTGTGCTGGTCCCGGGGCTACCGAAACACATGAGACAACTTCTCCGTTTTAATCTCGCAGCCGGATGATGTGAGGAGAGGGGACACCTTCACTTGCACAATTTTTAATGTGTACAGGGTGCTAAGGGACGTACTTGACTTACTTTAACCAGTGATTCCTGACATTATTTGGAGTAAAAATTTTTAATCAGTAAATTTTCTTCAAATGAAACCTTTTTTTCTTTCTCATGTCGGGACTGGTCTCTCGGCCGAGTAATAGACCAACCTCTCACCGCGTCCCTAACTGTCCAATACGTACTGATATGTTTTTTAGTCGAAAAAATAAAAATAAAACAACAACTATAATTTCACCGGAGACCAAAATTTCATTAAAATTTTTTGCTTCAAATAATATCAGAAATCACTGGTTAAAGTAAGTCAACTACGTTCCTTAACGTCCTGTGCATATATATATCGGCACCCATAAGACAAAGCTTTTCTTTACACGATCATTATTTTCACACTTAAGATATCATACAGGTAGTTGCCATTAGAAAAGAAATAATATTTTGGACGGTACTAAATCGTCAAAACTAACCAAAATATGCCAGATACCTAATAATTACCGCCATCTTAAACTGTAAGAAAATCGTTACCAAAATAGAACACTTTCCTTTTTCATCCCGAATCCGACCCATGTTAGAAACTGGTCGAAAAAATGCATCATAGAAAACGCCCAGCTCCCTTTGAGTGATTTTTCACAAAAACGGCGCTAAACGTATCATAAAAATATTATTATTTTAAATACGTAGACGAATAGACAAGTACATATATGAGGCCATAAGAAAAATGATTTCCCTCGGCCTTAGGGGGCATCCATAAATTACGTCACACCTTAAGGGAGGGGGGGGAGTAGAGAAGTGTGACATTATGTTTCAAGAACATAAAGAAACTATTCCTACGCTCAGAATGCAATTATTAATATTCTCAATAGTTATTTGGACATAATCGTTTTTCTTGTGTTATCTTTAATGGAACCTTTCATCTGTTAAGAATATTATGAACTAAATATGCAATTGGCCTGTCCTGAAACGGGAATCCTTCCCAGTTGGATAGACAAAGCACCATTTTGTATTGTTTCGTTTTGAAATATGTATGTATATAAATAAATAAACAAATAAAAAAATGTGACTAGGGGTATGGGGGGGGGGGTACATTGTTTTAGAAAAGAATATGTCCTTACTGGGTACCCCGTTCTAAGATCGGTCGAGCTGTTGAACGTAAAACCAATTCGTTGGAACAACCCAATCTCATGTAGGCAATTTTGAACGCAGATTTGGCATGATGCGTTGGAGGATCAGTGACGCTAGTTCTTGGGAGCATCTTCCATTGAAATATCGATAGGACAAGGCAGCGTTATCACTTAACGCCTATGATCTAAAGATTGCAAACCAAGATCAAGGGTTCTTCAGGTGGGTACTTTGGAGACCATAGGTGGCTGCCAAACTCAACAGTGACAATGACAGCTTACTTTGGGCATACGGACGCGCATACAACATATTCTAACGGTTGATTTCTTCAATGGGCAAGCGTAATCCGGAACGCTAACCAGAGATCTCCACAGCATCGTGCCTCCTTGCTTACAACGTTATTATTCAATGCCGCCCGCCGATCATCTGGATTCCGGCCGTACCGGTTATTCGGCATTTTTTCACCTCTGTCTTCTCAACACCTTCGGCCCCTTGTAAAATAAAAATTAAAAAAAGCCTTTTAGTTTATCATAAATTATTTTCTTGTGCCTCGTAGGAAAATTTGGAGGCGAGTAAATGGGTTCCGCCGGTTTGTTTGATAACCAACACCTCTGCCACAGGTCACCCCTAGTTTTTCGCTACGTTTGGTGACTTAGCAGGAATGCCCGGGTTCATGTGGTGAAGTTTTTCCGGAGGCTTCTGCCCACTAATTGCGTATCTGGGGAGACTGGTTGGGGGAGACCTTTTGATATCTCCAGCAAGACTCACTCGGAACATCGGTTTGCACCGCACTATGAGGGATGGATTCGTACGTGCATTACTCCTGGACACAACTCACCCTCAGATTTTTAACCACCCCTCATATCTTTTCTCTTCCCAGGACATCCTCTTCTTCTTTTTCTAAAATACCCTCCACACAGCATCCCCAAAGATGACACAGGTCAAATATGACACAGAAGAGTAGAATTATTTTCCTCAAGAGCTCTTTTTAAAAAAAAATTATTCAACTAAAATAAAATCAAAAAGCAGTAATTATCGCAGTTTTTTTTACCAAAAATCATTAAAAAAACCCTCGTCACACTTTATTTTCTAACATTGCAATAATGTATAAATATGCGATTATAAAATTAATTTGATTTATCCAATATATTTTTACGACGAGATCAAAGTGTTAAAGTGACGTCACTGAATCTGAAGTTATAATATTTTCTTCCATTTCAAAGTTCTACCAGAAACGACCCGTTCTCAGCATTTGTGAATTTATATTTGAGCTAACAACAGACATAAATATTGTTCTTTTTTTTTTTTTTTTTTATAGTTAATACCGCACAAGAGTCCCAACTGCTCCCGTCTGGAGCCAGTGAGACTATGGCATCCCCAATCGGGGTATGTTGTGAGGCTGAAGGTAGTGGGGAGGGGAAGGAGATAGGGAAGAGGAAGGTGGGGAAGTACCTGGCTATTCAGATCTGGTCACTAAACACGGCTAAAGCCATTTTCAAGCAACGTTTCAATTCTGAATGGTGGTCTTACACCAGGGCGATACTGATAGTATCTTCCACTCTGTTCTAAGGCGGTCTCTCATTACTGCCGATAAGTCCTTTGATCTCATTATAAATAGAATTGATACGCTATCTGAGAACAAAACACCGACACCGCAATACACACTGTTGATATCGCGTTGATCTCACACCTTTCCTTGCTAGTCTCGATCTGTTTTATTGTCGTCAATAACATAAATGGACGCCCGTGACAAATCACGGTAACGGTGCCGTGACGGCAAAAAGGTAATAAACATACTCATACGTTACAATGCTGCAGCTCTTTCTTACACATTTAATAATGGTGAGACACACAAAATAGGTGTGAATGCTTCATTTTTGGATCGCGTTTCATTTTTGAAGTGAAACTTCTTCAGCCCCGTTGTGATTTGAAATTCAGATGAAATGATGCATTACAGCAGCTACAAAGCACCAAACTGCGCTCATTGGCCGTTTTGATTATGATGTCATTTTTCAATGATATGAAACGGAAATGACGCTAGGTCTGCGCTCATTGGCTGCTTTGATTATGACCTCACTTTTCAAGGCTCCTAATGGTTGAGATTGTTTCGGTAAATTTTCGCTTCTACCGTGTGTGAATTGCACTCGTATTTTTTTCTCTTTTATTAAAAGTTTATTTATTTTAAACTTGATAACAATAAACTTTGAATTTAGTTAGAAAATTGTTTTTTTTTTTTTTTTTTTAATTTTTGACGTGTGAGGGAGATGTATGAAAATGATTGTATGTTTCCTTTGAGGGGGTGCAGACGTTCATTCACCGTTTGTCTCATTTTCGACTGTTGTCATTTAGTGTGCAAGAAAGAGCGGCAGCATTATATGTTTAAGAACAAAGCAAAACCATCAGCGCATTAACATTATTTGACGTTTTGAAATTTTGGAATTGTAACTTGTCTTTACAGGATGTCTGTATTATTTTTGTCCTATTTTTTTGTTAGGTTAGGTTAGGTTAATTTTTAGTACATATTTGGTTTGGGTATGTTTTGTCCGTAGGATATTTTGTCGGTGATATTTGGAAACGCGCATCACCCTAAATTTCGTCTGCATAATTTCTCAGTCTTCTAACATTATTTCCCTCCTTAGTACCCCATTCTTAATCTTGATTGGCGCTCTTGTTGACTTCAAAGGCAACAACAGGTTCCTGGTGGTGAGCCACTTTCTTTTACCAACACTGATCCAAGCTGCAATCAAGTGCCACTAAATCCAATCATCCGCTTGCTGGTGGCACTATAGTCTATACTCTATACCATATATTCTCAACCTTTTTTTGCCCACCGCCCCCTTTTGAGAATATTTTGCTTTTACATACCATATGTCATTGTGAATCTGAAACAGCTATTGTCACGATTATACTTACCACAACAGGGAGCGGGGGGGGGGGGGGGGGGTCGTAATGGGATTGGATGAGTTTCTTTGGGTCTCCCGAAAGTCAATTTTTTTTACATACTATCTGTCGTGAATCTGAAACAGCTATTGCCACGATTATATACACTGAGCAAGTTAGCGCAAGCTTAGAAAATACTGTCCGTTCTTGCAGAATTGCAAAAATCCCGTTATTTAATAAAAACTTTTTATAATTTAATAGCTACATATAATTCTTTTATTAACTTCACATGTATTTAAATATGAGAAATTTCACATGAAATCGGAAGTTTTAACTTTTTTAATTACAATAAAAAAAATAAAAAATTTCATATTATCCAATTTAGCGTAGATCTGAATGTAATAGAATCTTTCAGTTCAACTTTCATCCACTTCCCGAACTATCGAAAAACGTAAATTTTCGCACGTGATAAGAATGATTACATTACACACAATAATAAAAATTAATCAATATTAAAGTTTACTTTGCTTTATTAGTACGTGATTAGCGTGTTTTGTTTATCTTTTTAGATCATATTTTTTACCTGCCAACGCTCCCCTGTTCCATCTCAACGCCCCCCAATTTTCTCTGGGTCTTCTACCGCCCCCCTGAAAGTCTCAAAAGGGGGCGTTGCAAGCGCCCACGTTGAGAACCACTGGTCTATACTGTACAGACTATAGTCTATACTAGTCTAGACGCCTTCAAGTGGCCCGCACTTATTGGTCTCGCAAATCAAACTGTCTGTATTCATTATGAATATAATTATTGCCGATCTGGTTGATTGGCAATTTGACTAGAAAACTACCTCCGCGTGGACCACGGGTGCAGTGGACTGCAATGACTAATAATTGTTGCCAATTGTGGCTAATTAAATGTGACGTGTGACTGTGGTCGGTGACATTTTAATTAATCCGTTTTTAACTTGGAAATAGTGAAGTAAAACACCGTGAACCAAGTTTGAAACCATTCCTCTGATGTAATTTATACATCATACATATTACTAATTACAATTGTCGGTGCATGAGTGCATGTGTGAATTGATACGTAATTCTGCGTAATTTGTAAAATTATTCAGGTTTAGTGAACTTTTAATTTTCAAAATTGAAACTGATAAATAATGTATTTCAAAATTATTTTATTGATTAATAATTCTTTATTTCAATTTGAGAGGCGGGTAAGGATACCGCCGCCCCGAGAACCGTTATTGGATAACCAACACCCCTGCCGTAGGTTTCCTACGTTGATGACTTAGCAGGGGTGCCCGAGTTCATGGGGTGAGGTTTTCCGGGTCGTGGCGGCGGATGCGTCTGCCCACCAGCTGCGTAACAGGCCGGATCGGGAGAGGATAGTTGAGGGAATCCGTTTTACGCCTTGCACCGCAACGGGAGGATGGAATTATATGTCCGTCACTCCTGGATACACTGACCCCCAGATTCCTACTCGCCTCATACCCTCTTCCTTCCTTTCCTGTAAAGACCCTCCACACAGCATCCTCAAAGATGTCATAAGCCCTGAGGGGCATTATTTTCCTCAGGGCCTCCTGTGTGGAGAAATGTAAAAAAAGGTATTTTTTTGTTTACATTTTAAAGAGTTATTATTTGTGTGGAGCACTTTAAAATCTTGTGTATGGTGAAATACATGTTCTTCATTGTGAAATGTAAAATATCCCGTGATTTTTCACTGGTCTGCGCTGATATCCTAAGAAGTGTGATCTCAACGCAATCTCTTCAGTGACCTTGGTTATTTATTTTCGCAGTACACAAATCACGAACAATGCACTGGTAGCATTTGAATTGTCTGCTCGCCAAATTTCTGACCCTCGGTATCGAGTGCAATGACACCTCCTCGTGCATCAATAGCGAATGCACATTTCGTTGTGCCAACTCAGTACATAAATACGATATCTAAATTATATTGATCGTATTGAAAACATCCCATTTTTTTACTAAACATCTGTCGTATCACTTTAGTAATCATCAATTTAATCCATTGCTCTGTACAAATGTAGAAAAATCACTAATGCGTTATTCTCGATATTGTGAACTGTCTTATTGATTCATCAATTGAGCCTATGCTCGGAAGAATGTTGTATCCAACAATATTCTAGTTCCGAGAAAAATTGAAAAAATGAAACCAATTATGCTTCATAACATTTTATTTAAATACAAAAAACATACTATTCTTAAGAGTTTTAATTGAAAAGTCGTCTAGAAATGCAATTAAATTAGAGTTTATTTCTAAAATTTACGCTGAATTTGTGGAAAAATGTTGTACTATATGAACACTTTTCATATACGACGTTATTCCGCAAAACGTTTTTTTTTTACTCTTCGTGCCTTACAGAAAGCAACATGCTCTTCTAACATAAATGTACACATGTATACATAGAGAATAGCTCTTCTGATCGGAAGAAACTGGTTGAGGGAGATCTTCTGACCTCTCCAGCCGGACTCTCTCGACTCACAGCCGTGCACCTCAGTGGGAGGGATGGATTCATACGTCCGTCACTCCTGGACACACTGATCCACAGACAACCCACCCCTCATATTATTTTCCTCCTCAGGACTTTCTCTCCTCTCTTTCCCTAAAAAGACCATCCACCCAGCTTCCCCAAAGATGACATGGGCCTGAGAGATTTTTTTTTCTTCAATGTATTCTACTCGTGGTATTTAAAAAGCATCTAAAATATTTCAAAGCGATCTAATTTTCAAACAAAAATCCCATAATTTTTCCCATAATTGCCTAGTCGTGCATCATCCTTTTTGTCAATTTTATTTTTGTCTACTTTATTCTCGATAGGCCTACGTCATAATATTCCATTTTAAAACACCGACGATTTAAAAAAAATCTCCCATGAGTCGCTCTATTTTCTGTTTTGAAATTGTGTCGCGATTTGCGATAACATCCTTTTGTCTAGTTTGCTGTACAATAGTCTTGTTTAATCAGCTCTACTCGGCCGTGTTTATCTTAGTTAGGAAGTGTGTGTGGTCTACCCATTAGTGCCTCATTAGGGACTATCGCATCTCATTATTTGTTACACGAGTCCACTTGAGCCATGTGAGATACCTTTGCTTGGTTGTTACGGTGCATTATGATTGTGGTGAAATTAATATGCATTGAAATTTAAAGATATTTTTATGCAAGGTTTGCCTCTTGATATCTTACGTAGATCTCAAAAAGGCGTTGTATCTCCTTTACTATCGTTGTTAGAAATATGATCTAAACGGTGTTAGAAAGAAAAAGTTAGTTAGAAATATCGTGAACAGGTTAGAGGCTTTTGAAATGTGGCTTCACCGGTGAATGCTCAAGGTTCCATGGACCGACACGATCACTAACATAGAAATTCTCAGGCGGGCTAGAGCAGATAGAGAACTGCTCACATCAATAAAAGTCAGGAAAATTTCATGTCTGGGTCACGTACTTCGAGGGGAAAAGTATCACTTGCTCCAATCAATATTGAAAGGAAAAATAGAAGGTCGCCGAGGGCTTGGTAGGAGACAAATGTCTTGGCTACGAAATACACGAGAGTGGACCGGCATTAGAAGTGCTGAGGAGTTATTCCGAGCAGCACAATGTAGAGAGACATTTTCCAGAGTGATCGCCAACGTCGAGGGGACCTGATAGGGCACACGAAGAAGAAGAAGTTAAAAATACACCACGCTTTATATCCACAGAAAAATTAAAATTTGCACCTCAATGAAACCAAAGTTTCCTACCGCAATTTGAGAAATCTTTATAAAATTTTGTTATTTTTTATAATTTTTTTTTTAAACGACTTAAAATTGAGGTGAAATAACGTTTATAATGGATTTGTCTAATAAAATATGTCTGTGTTTTTCCGTTTTCAGTCATTTTAGTTAGAAAGAACGTAAGTGAGCCTTATTTTTAACTTTTTTATGTTTGCATTCAAAAGTATATGTTTTATTTATTTTATTTTATTTATTTATCAAAAGTATACAATACAGAATATAGTATATTATATAAAGCATTGTACTCCCAGGAGTTAATAAACTCATTGCGGGAATGATACGCATTACATGAAACATATAGCTGTATGTATTAAATGGACATATGATGGGGACATACACAACATTATTATTTCAGATAGTCATTAATAAGATGAAGTTTGAGCATGTTAGTTTGGGTCTTTTTACATTGACTTGCACGTTTGATCTCGTTGGGTAGTTGATTATATTTTGTGTGAGCTATGTATTCTAGGGATCTTAGTCCATATTTTGTTGATTTGATTTTTGATATAAGAAGTTTGTTGTGATTTCTTGTGTTGTGTTGGTGTACGTCGCAATTGTAATAGAGTGTAGTGTTGGAATGTGCCGAGTGTTGAATTACTTGTAATATAGTTTTAGTTATTTCAAAAGTGGGAATAGTATTAAAAGGAAGTATTTGGGTGTTTCTGTAGATATCTTTGACATGTGTGTCCCAAGGTAGACTGAAAATATTTCGCAGGGCTCTATTTTGAACGACCTGGACTTCTGAAATCATTTTTTTTTGTAGCAAATCCCCAAATTCCGGCGAGATATATTAGATGTGAGTGAATCATAGCATGGTAAATCGATTTTAATAGAGAGGGAGGAAGTAACCCGCGAAGTCTATATAAAACACCAGTTATAGGAGTAATTTTGGATAGAACATGTTTAAATTGGTGATTCCATGTGAGTTGTGAATCAATGAAAAGGCCAAGATATTTTGTAACATCAGCCCTTTCAAGGCGGTTATTATCAAGACTTATATTAAGACTTACATTTTTTTTATTTGCAAACAGTATGTAATGTGTTTTTTTTATGTTTAGGCTAAGTTTGTTTAGTCGCAGCCAGTTTGCCAGGCAAGCTATATCCCTTTCCATTCATCTTTTTTTCCCATTTATCTTTTTTATTTCCAAAAACAACATTTGAAAGCGTTTTTAGTTTTCGGATACATTAATTTAATTTTATTTATTATCGTTATAAAACAGCCTTTACAAATTCAATTATAACAGTGTTGAGCATATTATTATGTTTTCACATGTAGCAAACACTTTGTGGGAATACATAATTATATTGTGTTTATTATATTATAATGTCATTGACCAATAAAATAACGACATTGAAATTTACGACCATAATAGGAAAAAGCAAAATACACAACAAAGTTCCTAATATTCAAAATTCTGATAAAATGCATCTTTTTATTTACTTCTGCAAAAAGTGGTAACAGTATAAATTATTTTGTTCTCTGAAATTGAATTCTGTGCAGACGATAATATAATTTGGTCAAAATTGAATCGCTTTGAATATTAGTTTTTGTGCTGTGGTTGCAGGTGGTGTGTATTTTTGTTTTAAAAGAACTTCGCTATATATTCAGCACATACAAATTATATATTAAAAACCCACACATTATTATTGTTTGTTATATACGTATTGCAACTGCAGTTCAAAATCTTATTGTTTAAATCTCTCTTATTGTATAACGTTATACTTTTTACCTACCATCTTTACTTCTATGTACCATGTGTAACACCTGTTTATGTTATCTTAAACACCAGTATGCACTTATTCATAAAAAATGTAACTATGTATGTAAAAGCCCATAAGGGCGTTAATGATTAATAAATGATAAATAAAATAAAATCCAAACTGCTGAAAGCAAAAGACAAAATTGATGAGCTAAAAAAAATCAAGTGAAACATTAAGAAATATTCCATTTATTTGGATCTTATTGCAAAGCGGAAATTTTCTGACTTTCTAACAGAATAATAATATGATTGAGGCCTGAGGGGTTGAAGTGGTGAGATTAGAAGATGATGCATGTGCGTGCATGATAATTATCTCTGCTTAACTATCTATGGAGTTACGTACGTGTGTTCATCAATATTGTTGTGTTTTATTAATTACATAAACGTGGTGTGATTCACTTCAAACTTAGTTACGTGCTTTTTTTATTAGAGGTTATCAGTATCATTGATATTGCTATTGGTAGTAACTGTTAAACGGCGATTGTCTTGAACGTAAAAATTAACTCTGACAACTACTAAAAGACGTTATCACCTGCAAAAAAGACACGTTTATCAGTATCTAGTAAGTTTCATATAGGACTAGCAGTGGTCCCTATCGTTGCCCGGGCTTTACGTAGAGTTTTTCATAATATATGTAGACAGTGACCGTCCTCTTGTTATGAAGGTCATGTTTGCAAAATTTCATTAATCTCGGATTAAAACTGTAGAATTGTAAAAAAATTGAATTCGCCCGACGCGGCCGATTCTCCTTTATTTAAATAGAAATACTTCATCGCGAAGACTAACGAACCCTTAGGGATACGTGCTGTGAGGATGGGAAGGAGGTTAGGTTACGGGCTAGGCCAACAATTTAATACTCTTAAAGACAGAATAGGTATTTGCTCTCTGCTTCAGTCTCAAAATGCGTTAAGTCTATATTCCTTGGTAGTCATAACTGGAACCACAATAACTTCAGTGTAAGATTTTAAAGTATGCGTCAATCTGTTATTTTTATTACACCATTAGTCATTCCTATCCGGCGTGTGTTTAAAAAACTCTATTGTTACAAGTGTTATGCTAATTCAATGCTATCAAAACACCTTCAATAAGTCAATAACGTCACCTTCGGTGCTTGTGTGTTCTTCTATTCATTCCGATACGAGTCTATATGGATGGAGTGATCCTCAAAAATGTGGATTTTTGCTATCTACTGTAAAAAATTACTCGTATACTGCCTGTTTCGTGATCAATTAATAATTATAATGCTTCGAGAATTTCCGTTGCGCCATTTTTTTGAAATATTAACTCTAAGATACATTTTGAAATTTAAGTGGATGCGTGAAAGACCTCCAATAACACAGGATTCTTCAACGCACAATTCTTTCTTTCTTATATCAGACCCTCCGAAGAAGATCTCAAACATTAAATTGGCCCTGAATTCTTGCATCGTCTCATTCATATTCCTCTATTATTCTGACTGTTGATATGACCTAGCTGAAATATTTAATTCACTCGGTTATGTCATCTTTCTCGTGCATCTCGACATCTTACCATTCTTTTTCGCGTCATATAATCTCGGTTCATCCTCTCTACACGATTTCCAAACCATCTAAACGTCCTTAATTTGGCTAATTTTACGCTTTCTATCCGTAGATATCCGCATTTATAAAAGAACCATTCATCGTACGTGGCTATAGCGATAACTCCCAGAACATTAAAATTATCTCAAACTTCTTGCCTCTTTTTTTGTTCTTTTTGTTATTGTTGTTGTTGTTGTTTTATTATTTATTTTTTGTTCTTTTTGTTATTGTTGTTGTCTTATGCCCCTACTTATTGTTTTATGTTTACATAATGTTGTACGCCGTTATTGGACGATTGGCACTTACAGTTCGATTTTTTTTAATGTTAACCCTATCTCTATTAAGTACATTCATAAAATAAAATAACACTATCGCCCCAGATTATTCATTTTCAAAGCATTCAGTCTACCCAGTTCTATGCCTCACTGCCATATTTGGCCTGTAAACATTTCATTCCCACAATTAATAAACAAAATAGGACCTATAACTGTTCCTTGAGGGATTCCAAATTCTGAACGTGTAAGTTTACTCGATTGATTTTTTTACCGCTTTGGTGGCGTTTATGAAGAAAGCTTATGAACAATTCATTTTTAGTGTTTCTCGATAATGTTCAATGCCAATATTTTATATTTCTTTTGAATCATTTTCTGATGCACACTACATCAAACGCTTTTCTTAAATCGATGAAAATACCGAAACTGGGTTGGTATCGGTACTCAATTGTGGACTGCTAGCGTCATTTCTTTGACAACTTTTATATGATTAATATTGATACATCACAACAAATCCTTAAAAGGGTCGCAACAGATCATGGTCAACATTAGTCAGCATTCTATCCGCTGTGCAAAGTAGAAACAACCGAGTCAATAATTATATCAATAAAGTCAGCTTCCACATTATGCGCCATTATTTGAAAATCAACAGCGCGTGGGCTGCAGGTTGATTATCTTCCAACCAGTCGTGGCAATTTCTCGCTGATTTATTTGCCGTCGGTTATATTGGTATCCCCCCGTGATTGCAGGGCGACACCTTCGCAAATAGATAACTGTTGCAAAATGATCAGGAACCCTAGTGGATGTGGTATTGCATTATGCTTTCTTTTGAGAACTATTTTATTTTATTAGATTATCCCTGTGTGGTGTGCGATTGTGATCTGTACTGATTTGAAAGGAAACTGATGACACCAATTTGCATAAAACTATTGACATGTGAAAATGTTTTTTTGTTCAAGAAATAGTTTTGATATTTAAAAATGTTTGATCAATTTCACCAAGTGAAGAAAATTTGAGTTACTTTCGGGCTTAGTACGCCCGCAACACACTTCTAACGGGTTTATATCTTCAGAAGTCTTCATAGATGAAATCCCATAAACCCTTCAGACAATCGGCCCAATTGATTGGCCCAGAGTGGTAGATAGTGTGGCCCAGTACGCCTTGGTGATAGACCAACATTTAGAATCAAAATGTTGCTTTAGTAACCTAATCTGAATATTCAGATATTTCTCCATCTTCCCCTGTCTCATATCCTTGCCCTCCCTACTACACACAGTCGCGCAACGGTGATGTCAACCCAATTGGTGATGTCTTAGTCCCGTTAACTCCGGACAGTTGTTCGTTTTGTGATATACTCGGTGATGCTATTCAGAGAAGACAATTTTTTATTTTCATTTATTTTAGTCTTTTTCATAACTTAGCTGCAACCGTATTAAATTTATACAATCACAGCTTTCAGTGAGAGTTGGTCGCCTGGCCGTAAATCTGTCATTAACCCACCTGATCGCCTCAAATTGGTGCCTTTACACCGACTTCGCATTAATCTCTCCGTAATTACCCACAGTTTCTAATTCATACAGTTTACCAGGTGCATTATTTGAGTGACACACCTTTCTGCAATGAATGACTCGTTTTATCAACAATGTTTTATCTCTAGGAGCAGGAGCACGATGTTATGTATCCCTTTAAATCAAATCCACCCTCAACTTCAGTCTCAATACCAATATACAATAAAAAGTGTTCTTCTTTATCCCACGTCAGTAGTCAATACTGAATGCCAACTGTTCCCAATCGTCTAAAAGCCAGTGGGAATATGCCTTCCAGACGACAACAAAAGGTAAAAAAATAATCAATAATTGAGTAAACCAACCCATTCATAATTTGGAATCCCTCAAGGAATAGTTCTAGGTCCTATGTTATTAATCAAATAATATTAATAATTGGATAATTTGTAGAGCGCCGTTTTTGTGAAGGCCGCTGTACAGTTTATTATGAATTCATATATAATTTTATTAATTACAAATAGATACAGAAACATACTTCCTGGTAGGTCACTTCCGATAAACACACTTTACTACAAAGTTTATGCTTGAGAAGATACGACTTTGCACGTGGAAGAAACTATATTTAAAACACTGGACATTGCACGATTTTACATTTGCTACCCTCGTCACTATTGGTTTTACGTTTGTAAAAAGATAATGCCAAAGTTGAGTTAATATTTGTAAAAAGGAAATGCTTGCAGATCAAAATATGGAAGTAAGGTATAGAACTGGCAGAGTAATCATAATTTGGAATCCCCCAAGGAATATAGGTCATATCTTATTAATCATTTGTAAGAATGAAATGCTTACACATCAAAATATGGAAGTGAAGCATAGAACTGCCAGAGTAAGGATGAAAGTTCACTAAATTCAGTAGAAATGAGATCCTTGAGGCGTATGTGTGATAAAACCATGTATGACCATAAATGTGGAGATCCGAAAAAAGTTCTTGACTATTCAGATCTGATCGCCAAACATGGCTGATGCTATTTCAAGCAGAATTTCAAATCTGTATGGGGCGGTCGTATTTCACCAGGGGTAATTTCGCATCAGGTGGGAATGATATCCTTATTCTACCAATTTTTAGATATAAGATGCTCCGAGGAACTAGCATCATCAAACCCTTAGGCACCGGTGCGTAGTCAGGAAAAAACGCCAAACGCGCGCCCAGCATTTGTACATGGTTGACATTTGTTGTGAATCGTTATTTGTTTCCCATATCCTAAAACAGGGGTCTTCTCAAGATCCATGTTCATTCCTTGCTCTCCTCAAAAATATCTTCCGCATATTATCTAGTCAAAGATGACATGTGCCCTGAAGGAAATTATTTTCCTCGGGTCCTCTTGTATGGAGTTAAGACGACAATATGCCCTAAAATATATTCAGAATCTTAACGACGTAACTAAGTAAAGAAGCCGTGTATACAAATTGCGACTCGCGACCCGTGTATTGGACGGACCTACTGTCGAATTTGCCCTACCAAAGAAAAGAAGAAGAAGACAAATAACGTGGGAATCTTAACGACAAATATTTATTTATATATATAAGTTGTACATTTTATTTATAACAATTACAGGCAGTATAGCCTAAGACGTTATAATTGTACCATTTATGCAGTGTATATGCAATGCCAAAAATCTTACAAATGCGCTATAGGACACAAAAAATAAATCTATTTTTTTATCCACCGCATTCAAAAAGCACGTAGCTCTCCCCAGAGGTGAGTTCATAAATAAATTAGTGCGGCTTTCTCTACTATATAGGAGGTTGTGATGTCGTCCTCGAGAGTGAGACTGTACAAAAAAATTTAATTGGGCCAGTATCTCATTATTAGATAAGTGACCGTTCATTAATTGAAAAAAATATTTAAGCAAAGCAATACCTCTACGTGTCTCTAGGGAGTGGTAATTGGTCATGCCTAATATATAAATGGATGGGTAAAGCCAAGGGTAACGTCCATAGAGCCGCGAGAATAAAAACCTTAAAAATTTCTTATGGACTCTTTCAACGCGTAAAGTTCGTCTAATAGCCCGCGGCCCGGCGTATTAGACGAACGTTCGGTCGAATTCGCCCTAGCGGGCCTGGAGATTCGACCTTTCCTCCGCATTCTTTTTAATTAATTCTGAAGAACGTGTTTCAAATATTTAAAATGTTTCTAAATGAATACCTCCCGAAGTTTTTGATTCGTCTAGAAAAATAAAATCTGGTGCCTACCGCTAACTTTATTGTTGAAAAACTGGTTATCAAGTTTTAAAATAGTTGTATGTAAAATTAATTAATGGTAAGGTATTGTTTTTATTAATTTTAAATATAAATAACTTACATCCCCAGGGGGCTGAGTAAAAAAAGTTATAATAGTTACAAATTCGCCGGAAATTATTAAAATGTGAGTTTTGAGCAAACAAAAATTATTAGAGTTGTGTACCGTAATGTAAAAATGGGCAATACTGAGTGTATCTTCCACTTTTGGAATGGACTCGCTGAAGCTTTTAAGTTTGCTATGTTAAAATTTTGCTCGTTCATCTTTGCCATGGCCAAACTGCTGACTGGGTCAACTGAGATGAAAAAAACGTCTCGACTGTCCCACTGGATTAATTGCCACTTCGCTTCCAAAACTCGCTCGTGGATTTTAAAAGTTTTCTCCGCTGAAATAAATAAGTTGGCAAGAGGTGGGCTTTTCTATGACGAATACTAGCGCTTGAGTCACGACTGGAAATTGTGCACAATCTATTTTCTGTTCAGAGATCGCTCATCTTTTACCAAAGAATGTTACGGATAACATGACAACATTTTAATTCCACCCACTATCTGTGTTTTCTGTGCGGTATTAAAAAATGCTGAAAAAATGCAATGCATATTTTGTAAGGAATTTTGCCGGTTGGCACCCGATAAGTCGAGAAATATTAAGACTCCGTTGTTAGCATTAAAAAAGAAGAAAAAGGTTACTGAAAATGGTTAGTTTTAAAGGGAGGTAAATATATAAAAACTAATGCTAGGAGGAGCGTACAAATATTTTCAAAAGATCATAAGGCGTAAGAGACTATTGTGAAAAAATTTAATATATTTTTTTACATTAACTCCACACAGGAGGCCCTGAGGAAAATGATTTCCCTCAGGGCCTATGTCATCTGGGATGCTGTGTGGAGGGTCTTTTTGAGGAGAGGAAGGAATGAACATTGGTCTTAAAGAGATCCATGTTGTAGGAGGGAGGAAACACAGATGCCGGCAAATCGTTCCATAGCCGAGCTGTTGAACTCAAGAACGAGGCAAATTGTCGGTGGATCAACTGTCGGGTCATCCTTTTTGATGAAAGGAAGGAAGGAACCTGGATGTTGGAAGAGACCCATGTTGTAGGAGGGAGGAAACCCACAGGCCGGCATACCATTTCACAGCCGAGCTGTTTAACTCGAAGAATTTTTTTTTACATTAACTCCACACAGGAGGCCTTGAGGAAAAGTTCCCTCAGGGTCTATGTCATCTGGGATGCTGTGTGGAGGGTCTTTCTGAGGAGAGGAAGGAATGAACATTGGTCTTGAAGAGACCCACGTTGTAGGAGGGAGGAAACACAGAAGCCGGCAAATCGTTCCATAGCCGAGCTGTGAACTCTGAGTCGAAAAAACGACCCGTTCTCATGTGACAAACGTCAACCGTGGACATATGTTGGGCGCGCGTTTGGCGTGTCTCCCGACTATGCACCGGTGCCGAAGGGATCAATGACGCTAGTTCCTCAGAGCATCTTCCATTGAAATACCGGTAGAACATGGATAGCATTCCCACCCGACGCCTCTGCTCTAAAGATTGCAATCCGTTCCTTAAGATGGGAGAATCTATCAAACGGACCGCCCGTTTCTGCACAGGAGGGTATTTTTCAAGTATTTTGGAGCTCCAGACCAGAGGTGGCTGCCAAATTCAACCGTGGGGCGCACTTGCGATTTGTACAAGGTTAGCAGTTGTGTACTATTTGGTAAAGTATCTGCGGGCCCTGTACAGTACGCCCAGTTTTTGAGAAGCTAATTTTACTCTGGCTTCGATGGAGCCCCCATACCTGAGCTGGTCACTTAGAGTTACACCAAGCATATCAATGGAGGGTCTGTTCGGAAGATTGAAGTTGAGTTTAAAGTTTAAAGTTGAGAAAAATCTCTCGATACGTCGTTACGTAGAATTTAAAGAAACACTGTGAATTAAGTTAAATAACATATTTGGATAAGTACGTGTTTTTTATAATTTTGAGAACATACTTCGAAATTTCATGTAAGTAATTTTTACATTAGATCCACACAGAAGGCCCCTAGGAAAATAATTCCCATTCCAAAAACGGCACCGTGTAAATTATCCAATTTATTATAATTGTATTCGCTCTTGTGCCACGCTTTCTTACCTCTGCTCCGTATTACGTATTAGGTGGGAGGTTGACAAGTTGAATGAACAGTTTGGATATTGAATGAGTCTGGCGCACAGTTCTTACACTTTCTAGTGTCACTTTAACTTATAAACTCTGCGATTACATATACCTCCATCAATCCACTTCAATCATTATTTGGGTCGTTCTTCTTTTTAACCTACATAAAGTTATATCCACCAGTTGGAGAAAAATTTAACAGAATTACCAATATTATTATTTTATTATTTTTTTTTAATTTTTTAAAAGAAAGACTAACATTCCCGGGCTACGAATAACCCAACAATCAGTCCAGTCCGACCAGTCGAATTACTTTTACTGTACTAAAGACGTAACGACTGTGTGCGTTTTAAAAAAAATATGTGTTTATATTTTTGTATTAAAAATTACGTTATAGAGTTGTAAATCCTCGTGATTAAAGTGTATTTCATACAAATCACAATTGTCTCCCGCCATGCCACCTCGACTTGCGTATATTCTATAATGTTGCAAAAAAATGATATGACGACATAAAATGTAAAACTAATTTTAAACTCCAAAAGGTATAACCTATCAAATAACAGCGATTATTATTTTTAATGCTGTTTAATAAAATATTTTTAAAAATCTCAAAAACTTGTCTCTTACAACTTTTAGGTCGTACCTTAATTCTGTCACGTGGGTTGTCATTCTAAATAGTTATACACGCAGCTCGTGTTTGTCACCCCCAATAGGCATTTTAGGCCTCCTTCCCCCTTGCTACAATTTCCCCTCTGAGATCCAGAGAGAATTCATTTATAGTAAAAACAAAATGTGACAGAGTGGTAAAAGTTATGTAGGTTAAAAAGAAGAACAATCCCCACACACAACTTGACCCGAAGTTATGTCTATTTATAGGTAAGGATAATATTCAAAAGTAAAAGAAACAAAGTTATCTGTTAATTAATTTTGTTATTAGTTGTTATTGGAAAAATAACTTGCTAGTATGTTAAAAACGTCGCCATAGTATGATATGATTTTAGATTTTCAATGCCAAAAGCATTATCGTTATTAATTTTGGGATGTAATTATTATTACGCGTGACAGCTGTTTCGCCTTCTAAAGGCATTATCAAACTGCGGTCATACCACTTACAGACGAGGTATTTATGTTATTTCTAGATAGGATTTCGATGACTGATTTCTAATTTATGAGTAAACTGACAAAAATTATTAATGGTTATTACCCTATTTAAAGTTTCCCCAATTACTTGTATTGTTTAAATTTGAAAAAAAAAATATTATCGTTATTAAATTTATTGATAAACCAATTTTACCAAGTTGTACCCAGTCGCTGAAAACTTATCCAAAACATAATCCCCCACAGCACAAGATCTCCTAGTAAGGAGGGCTACGAAAATAATCTATTTCTATTCATGTCTGTGTTTAATATGTAGGTATTTTCTATAAACGTAAAAATCAAAATGTAGTAAGTAACTAAATAAAATAAATAAATAAATTTATATGTTTTTATTGTAAATTATGGTGAGCCACAAAGTTAATGCTTTTTACAAATATGGCTTATCTTAAATCTAGTATTGAAATACAGAAAAAATAACGTTCGACCTAATTGTATATCATTCTACGCTTTGCAGCAAAACGTGCAATTTTGCCGTTCTTCGATCTGGTTCATTTTATGCCATTATGGCGCGCAGTGATTATCCGTCTACGCAATAATTAAATAATTATAAACAAAATAGATATTTTCTCGCAGCTAATGAAGCAATTAGTTGTAGTGAGGTGTGATTAAGATGACACAATTATTTTGTCCATTCATAGATAAATGTAGTTTTTATTCATAATTGTGTGTAAGCATACACGTTGTTATTTCAGATATGCGTTATGAGCTGGAATATTATATATGTCCAATCACAGAATCACAAAACTACTCAACAGGAGGCTTGTCGCTGATCAGATGCTCCTGTACAAAATTATTAACTCAAAAGTTGACTGCCCGGATTTGCTAAACAAAATAAATTTCCACACGTCCATTCGATATAGTAGACAAAATACCCTTTTCTATATTGATAGATGCAACACCAATTCCAATCAAAATGAATTTATACAAAGGACATGTAACTACTATAACAACACATTTGGAAAAATAGACACACGTGCTGACGTATTTACTGCTAGTTACTGTCGCTACAGAACTTCACTGTATATTCTAGGTGCGAATAACACATGAATTAATTGTATCTAATATTTTTATATTACTTGCGTGGCAACTTTCCCTTATCCCTCTCCTCCCCTTACCCTTCCCAACCCAAATCCCTATTTCGCAGTCTATTTCAGTTATAATCACACTTATTTTAATGTTGTGTATTAGTTTACCATTTGTTGAATTCACATTTGTACTCTTATTATTTTTTTAAATATTCTAGTTTATATTCAGTTAGTCTTGTTTCTAAATACCTATCTGTGAACATTAATAATTGGTCTGTTTTTTTATCATCCTCTTATGTTTATTGTATTACTAAGACTGTTAATGTTCCTTAAATAAATAAATATTATATATCCATATAGCAGTTCTATGTACAGTTCTAGACTACGTGTCAAAAAGGGTATGTTAATTTTATCTTCTATACTAATATTATAGATGCGAAACTGCTCGAGTTTGTTTTTTACACTTTCACGCATAAAACAATAAAACGATTTTAAAAATTCTTTCACCAACAGAAAGCTAAATTGTATGCGAAGACTATAGGCCGTATATGTATTTTTTTTACATTTAATACCGCACAAGAGTTCCAACTGCTCCCGTCTGGAGCCAGTGAGACTATGGCATCCCCAATCGGGGCATGTTGTGAGGCTGAAGGTAGTGGGGAGGGGAAGGAAGGAGGTAGGGAAGAGGAAGGTGGGGAAGTACCTGGCTATTCAGATCTGGTCACTAAACACGGCTAAAGCCATTTCAAGCAACGTTTCGATTCTGAATGGTGGTCTTACACCAGGGCGATACTGATAGTATCTTCCACTCTGGAACGTGCCGCAAATATACTATTTATTATTTTAAATGAATAAATTGTGAAATAACACAAATTAATCAAATAAAATTTATTTGCGCACGCCGGGTTCGAACCCGCGACCTTCGGATTGTGAGTCGAGAGTCTTTCCTCGGGACCACGGAGGCCGTGATGGTGAGCTCTGGCGTTATGAAATTATAAATATTAATACATTAAATTTTTTAACGTTTTCTGTCGCTAACAAAAGCATGTTATTGCTAACATCAGAAAACAAATCGTTGCTGTGGAAACTATGTTGATTTTTTTATTTTATTTCAGGCATCGTAGTTAATATTTATCTATCAATGTAAATAAAAATGAATCTTCGAAATGTTGGTATCTACGCGCGTAACTTCCGAACGACTGAATCAAATTGGATAATTATTTTTTTTGCTGGTGGCATTCTGGCATTATGAAATCTAGGTGGCACGCGAGCTTGTTAAAAACTGAATTTACCGAGAATGAATGCATGGAATGCGGGAGGGGGGGATAATCGATAAGTGCAAGCGCTACAGTAATTTACCCCTAATACCATGCGAGCGAAGCCGCGGGCAAAAGAGCTATTTAATTTTATTTAATAAATCAAAACATAAGTTTCCTCTGATATTTACAAGTAGGTACTTAAATACCTACCTACTTTATTATTAACCATTTAATATTTCACGTAACGTTTTTTAAAAATTTCAAATAACGAATTATACAATTTGTCCAAAAAAACGTCATCTCTCAATGAGAATTATTTTTTCAAACTTTCTTCAAGCATGTAGTAGTAGTGATTCGTGCTATGAGGCAGGGGAGGCTGTGCCTCCCCAAAAAAATAGAGCAGAAAGGGGGAAAAGTTACAATATACACGTATATCCGTACATCCGAGTATATTAAAAGTTATAATTTAAATATTACCGATTTATATATTGTGAAACACTTAAAGTTACTTCATTTAAAATATTACCCATGAAAATTTTCGTATTTCACTAGGACTGGTTGTCTTTATATTATGTAACTCTTGACGCTAGAACATCGCGGTAGGCTATTGTATTACAAAACGTAGTACAATGATACGCTGGGAGGCAGAGTTATAGCCCGCCTCCGAAGCGGCTGAATTCATGTTGGCGAAGGGGATTGGGAAAGTCAAATAGAATCGAAATGAATGGAAGCCGTTGCGCGTTCCATTGTGAGGCGCGCCTCTAAAAACGAACACTTCCTAAGATGAACGGATCATTTGCGATTAGTTCGAATATGCGAATAAGAAAGAAAAAAATATTTTTTACTGAAACTTCAAAAATACCAAAAGTGAATTACAGAAAAAGCCGGGGACGTCCGAGAAAGATGGCTCGACCAAGACATATGTATGACGTATGAGGCGTACCTGACTTATTAAATGACTAGCATGATTTTATCAAAATGAGGTAAATTTAAGCTAACTTTGACACACAGACACACGAACATCACACTTTTATCTGTTTTTTTTCAGTGTTCCATCCAGTCTGACCTCAATCATCAATCAACCTTCCATTCAAACAGTTCATTTAATTGCGATTGATTAAATGAAGTTCGCTTTGTAAATGCACATTTACATAGCAAATTGCATCTAATTCGATGTAATGACAATAAATCGATTGGAATCCACGAGGTGGATCGTAATCAATGCTAAATTGGTTTCGCAGAATGCATCAGAAGTGACACAGCATCCAGTCAGTGCCACCATTGCAGAATATGAACAGATGGTGGTGCACTAAATGGTTGATAATTATTGTGATTGAATAGGGTTAGTTGATTAGATCTCGGTAATGCTCTGGTAAAAGACCATCACCCAGAATCGAAACGTTGCTTGATATGACGTTAGCTATGTTCAAGGGCATAGCTATTGCATTCACATAGGGGGTTCGTTCCTAATGACCCGTTCACATTGGTCGAGTATTTTAGTCGAGTGGAGAGTATAGTAGTAACTAAACGCGTCCGAACACCATAATTTTAGTAGAGCGGGTTAGTCAGCTCTTTAGTCGATTCAATCCATTTCGTTCAAATTTTTCGGCGAGTAGCGATCCCCTCACGTATCCCTGCGCACTCACATGCGCAAACCCGCCGTTTTATCAGAGTTCATTTATTTATTTACTTTGCTTTGTAAACCGCAACCCGTCAACCGCCGTCATCTTGCAACGAGCGGCAGGCAATAATGTACTCTACTAAAAGTAATGCCAACGATTTTCGGCGAGTTTTTGACTAAACTACTGGCATAGTCTGAACAAGCCTTAAGGGGGATGGGGGGTTCAAGTGAATTATACCTCCCAGATCAGAATATTAATTTCCGAGACTGTGAACACACGAGGCCCTGAGGAATCTGGGATTCAATGTGTTCAGGAGTGACGAACGTACGATGTAAGGCGATGGGTCGAGAGAGTACTGCTGGAGAGGTCAAAGGTCTCCCTCAACCAATCTCTCCCGATCCTGTCCGCCACATAGTAGAGACCAAGACCTAGACAAACCTCCCCTCATGAACCAGACACCCCTGCTAATTCACCAAACGTATCGAACCACTTGGGGTGACCTGTGGCAAGTTATCCGATAAATGGATCCCGCGGTATCCATAACTGCTTCCAAAATTGTGCTTGAAATGACATCAGCTGTGTTAGGTGACCTGATCTGTTTGGCCAGGTACTTGCAAACCTTTCTCTTACACATCTACCCCTCCTCACCACTGGATTTATTTAACTTAAAAATAATACATGTTGTGTACAACGGTTACATAATTATATGTGCTAATTTAAAATTCTTATAATATGACAATAAATTCACGCAATTCAATAATACTCGTATATGGCATTTTCACAAAGTTCAAACTATTTACAGAATTAAAATATTACATATCAGGATTGATTGTTTCACAGAATTTGAATAATTCACCAAATTTCGGAGGGGGGGGGTTGTGGGAAGGAGGGGGGTGGATGGGGGGAGGGGGATAATTGATAAGTGCAAGCGCTACAGTAATTTCCCCCTAATACCATGTGACCGAAGCCGCGGGTAAAAGCTAGTTATATAATATAGTATAGTGTCGAATTATATTATAATTCTTTCTCATTGCGACACTACAAAACATTTTTACAGACTTTTTTAATCTTGGCTTACCAAAAGATGTTTAAAAAAATTGTTGGATAAAGCAAAAGGTCAAGCCCTGTTCTACGCGCAGTATTTTATTAAGTATTCTAGAATGATTCTAGGAAATCGAGTATTCGAACAAGACATTTGTTTTTCGTGATTTCTAAATCGCCAAAGTAATTGTTGCAATTGTGGTAAGATTAAAAAAGATGCTGCATAAATCACCGCTCAAGTGCGCCTAGTTACCACAGATGGTTGGACCAATTCCCACCGCCTTCCGTTATCTCACGTGCATAATATGAATATGTTACGCACGGCATATCCTTGACTACCGGAAGCAGATATGCCGCTCAGTTTCCTCCTGATAAGATGCTGATCCGTTGGAAAAGGTTCTACTGACCTTCAAGTACAGGAAACTGTTGGATCAACAGCTGATCTTGAAGTTTGCAGCAATCCGTAATCCAATTACGGTTGTTTTGCTGGTGGATTGGTTTACTCCAATATACTCGTAACGAACGATACTCTAGTTGAATTATTTTCTTGTACTACTACTAGAAGAATTGTTGTATCCATAATTACTTTCAAATTGTTTAAGAATTTCATTATACGATCATTGTGTTACCGCTATATATTTATTGGTTTTCCTCAAGTGTTTTTCATGAATCTTTATTGTCGTTTTTTTCAAATTTTGATCCTTTTTATAGCAGGGTTGTCTGGGTTCGTGGGGTGAGGTTTACCTAGGTATTTTCCTTGGTCACCAGCTGCGTAGCGGGCCGGATCGAGATAGACTGGTTGAGGGAGGTCTTTTGACACAGCGCCATGCACCGTAGTTGCAGGGATGATTTCATACGTTCTTCATTCCTGGACACACTAACCCCCTGATTCCTACCCACCCCTCTTATATTTTTCCTACCCAGAGCTTTCTCTCCTTCCTTTTTTTAAAAAGACCCTCTAAACAGCAACCCGCCCTGATGGAAATTATTTTTCTCACGGCTTTCTGTATGAAGCTAATGTAAATGTACTCAGTGTTTCGTAACCTCTCTATTCAAAAAACCACCTTGCTTTTGTAATTTGTCTTCCTGCGTTTTTAATTGTATTGGATTCTCAAATCCATTGTATCCTTATTTCCCGTCCAGCATTCAGTGTTCCATAACCTCTTCTTCCACCCATCGAACGTCTCATTCGGTCCATGGGATCAGAATCTCTTCTATCTTTGTTTCATATCGTAGTGATAATAATTCTCAACTCCAGCTGACCAAAATTGCATGCAAATGTCACCTCGCGGGCGGTGTTTTCCGTGGGAGGCGCCCGCGTTCTACATCCGAGAATAAAACGCTGGAACGCGTTTGTCTCAAAGGACCTTTTCTAGAATGCCAACCGTATAAGCGATAAGTGTTGCTGACGCGACATTGACGATGGCTGGGCTCTAAATCGTCTGTGATTGATGGAGGCTGTAAATATTCCGTTGATGACAAGAGAATTTATTGTCCATTAAACGATTCCGACCTTTGAATCCAAACTGTCATTTTAATGGCCATCCTTCTGTTGCCAAACTCACTTGAGGGCTGACATCATTTCGTACCTTTCTATTTATCGACTCTTTGGTGATTGATGCATTGTAATTGGATGAAATTGGCTTGAATCAGTGTCCAGTGGTTCTTAGTGTTATCTCTTATTTGTCGCATGATGTTAATGCTCTTTTAAGACTCTTAGTTGCCATTTTTCAGGTGTCTAAGAGAGCAGACCGATACAGACCTCCAATTTCTAACTATCTACATCTACAATAACACAATATGTAGAAATGTAGATGACTAGAGATAGGATAAATGGCGGCGGAAAATTGGAAATACTTGTACATTCTCCATTAAAAAATGCCAAAACCATTTGCAATAACGTAATTTTTTAATTTTCAAATTATTTCTTCAGAGCGACTCTGGAAGTCTTACTTAGTGACTAAGTGCAAGGTTTCTGGAAAATGTATTGTTAAATACATTTTCTACGAACCTTGGTCTAAATGGCTAGCTTTGATTAACTTCGTTAGTAATTTCTTTTTTGAAATGTGAAATCATCGTGTTTATTTGGACTTTCTTTTCGCATTTTTCAATATTATGGCACCTGAAGAAAGTTTGAAAGAAGAATTTCCGTTGGGATAGTGACATTTTTTTTGGCAAATTGTGTACTTCCTTATTCAAAAGACAACAAAAATGTATAAAATATTTGGTTTATGGTTAAGTAAATGGGTATTCATGTTTCTACTTACAAATCGTATAATGTGAGAGGAAATTTTGGTTTTGGTTTACTAAATAAGATAAAATTAGAAAATACTATTTTGGACGCGAGGTCTTACTGTTAACGGAAGTTCTAGTTAAGTGTTTTACAATACTGAAAATTTGGCACCAAAATAATTCGTTATCATAATACTAAACTTGAGTGTGTGGATGGGTCTTTTTACATGGACAATCCAAGCATTGCAATACTCGGTAACCTAGCACTTTGTCATTTCGTAATAATTCAAACACATAATATGCCATTAGCCTAATCGTATTTCCAAGAGATTACACCTGGCAGTAAAAATCTTTTTGGGTGTTACACGGTTATCACATTTTATAAAATGTCTTTTAAAAACATCACGGTTATCTGTCCAAATATTTGAACTTACATTCCAGTATCACTATCAAGTCTTTTTATGGTGATTTGCCAAAGGAACGGCATTGTTATTGTCCCACGCTCCGGACACCGCATGTCGATCGCTTCGATAATACGTCATCGATATTTTTGAAATGGAGTAGGTGTTGTTTGTTGACTGTTTTCTGAATTACATACCGGTTAACAACTGTCGGAAACTACTGCAGCCTTTGTTAATACAATCGACTTATTTGTATACCTTTCAATTTAGCTGTCTTCTACTGTCACGAACAGTGGTCTCATCCAGTATCCGCAAACAACGGGTTTCTAACAAAAATCTTCCAAAATACCGATGTGTAGTTACAAAAATAATTTGCTAGCATATGGCGTCCCCGACTTCTTCTAACATTCACTTTTGCCTCACATTTTTCAATCTTCCGCTCTATATATCCAAACCATCTAAGCGTCCCTTTCTCAATCTTGCTCGTTACGTTTACATCGGCGATGTACTTTCCGGATCTCATCTCACAGGGATCAGATTTCTATAGCTTTACAGCTAGTTTCATCCTTAATTTGCTACTTTTTTCTTTAACATGAGTTCCACACAGGAGGCCCTGAGGAAAATAATTTCCCTCAGGGCCTATGTCATCTTTGGGGATGCTGTGTGGAAGGTTTTTTAAGGAAAGGAAGGGGAGGAGAGTTCTGGGAAGGAAAAGGGTTTAAAGGGTGTGTAGGAATCTGGGGTTCAGTGCCTGGTCATCCGCCTCCAAGACCTAGACAAACCTCACCCCATGAACCCGGGCACCTCGCTAAATCACCAAACGTAGCGAACCACTTGAGGTGACCTATGGCAGAAGTGTTGGTTATCCAATTAAGGTTCCCGGGCGGCGGTACCCATTCCCGGCTCCCAAATGAAACTTCCATGCCTCACTGCCATATTTTTTTCAATTTTCGGCACTGCTAGCTTTCATTCATGTAAATGATAAATAAAACATGACCTAGAACTGTTCCTTGAGGAATTCATTAAGTATACTTTCATCCGTCCTTAGTGTCTCAATATAAGAAAATCGCTTTTGCTCCATAAGTTAGTTTTTGCCGTAGGTCCAAAAAGAAAATTTGCTATCGCCCCGAAAGGATTTCTTCTGATTTGGCGCCGACCACAAGTGACTGTGGTGATCCAATATCTCATTTGGCATCTTGATCGCCTTCCGCCGTACACGATATGGTCACAGCTTGGATGAGAATCCTCTTTTCAGCTTCCTTGCTGAATAATGATTTTACCATTCCTACGGTGAGCACTGACTCATAATATATATCGTCATCCAGTTCACCGTGAAGCAGCAGTTGGTATGAATTATACCCTACTGGCGCGAAGAAAACATACATTTTACTATATTTAGATAAGTGCTTATCTGGATAATGTCGGTCCGTATTATTTATCAATAAATTATTTGTTGCTTCTTTGGTATGATTTCTTGCTCTATCTGCCTTTTCAAATTTTCCGCATTGCAGTAATATGTTTAAATTATCCTTGTTATTTGTAATTCATTTATTAATTAAAATCTTAATGGAAGTGGCATTTAGTGATTGTGGCCTTTGACAGAAGGAATTTTACAATGAACGCATGTTTGATATATTGTTCATTGAAAATTATATGCAGGAGGTATCTATTTGCACATAAATAATAACAAACAACGAGAGTTTTGATGATAAACAATATTTGCACAATTAAATAGATTTATCTGAAAAATACCATTAAAATTTTGGAATTTCGAACATTGTTCTACCGTGTAGAATTTGCAATCAATAACGAGATTATTGCGTTTTTCCCCGGTATAATATTATAATAACAATATCTTTATTGTAAGAAATTTGCAACTGTACCATATGGAGTATATAAAGTTAACAACAACAATAACATACAAGTAAACAGTAGGTAATCTGTAAAGAATAGAAAAGTAAAGTTATAAGTTGAGGTTTCTCATAACCCGCCTCACTAAGCTAGCCTGTATTGAGGCAATTAATTTAAAATACCATATATTTCAAATCGAATCACACATTTTTATTGCCAGAAAGAATGTTGTAAAGTTTTATAGCAAGGTATCTATTGTTTCGTTGACCAAAAGTAAGTGTTTGTTATTGTTTCGAGTACTTTGTTATAAGTACGTAAGTTTGTGTTTAGATGAGTGATGATTGTTTTTGCGTGTATCTGCCATACGTCAAATTCATTCATAATATTAAAGATTAAAAATTTGAGTCTGTAATTAGAGGTAGCGTAAGGATTATTTTTATAATAGTTTTCCGTGCCCTTATGATTGGGTTAGTGCAGATGAAGTACCACCTCCCCATGCTATGATACCATACTCAATAATAGATTGATAAACTGCAAAATAAATAATTTTTTATGAAAGTTTCGTATACCTAAGGAAGTAAAGATGCATTTTTGATTTTATTGCGATTTATAGCACTGATTTCGCAACACTTTTGCATGAATTTGGTAGATATATACATAACAAACGGAAGTCATGTAGACTAAACAACTTGTTTATGCGGATGCTTTAATAATTAATTGCTGCTCTCCAATTAAGGTATATCTGTCAATCAGGGTGTAGCACCATCTTCTGACACAAGAATACTTGTTCTTGGCATGTTCGCCCTCCATATAAGGAGATCATTACAAATAAAAACATTATTTAATACGGCGGATGAGGCACAAAACGCATAAAGGGATCGGACAAGGGCGAGGAAAGACAAAACCGTATGTGAATTAGCGGAAACTCACTGTAATTGATTACTAATGCAACATGCTCATTGCTCGTATATGAACATCGATTCCTTGACAGTTGATCCCCCGACAGATGGCCTCCCGGCGTACTTATAATGTGCAATCGTTTTAGGAAAAAATAAAACCAAGTTTTCCCGAAGGGGGTGTGCATACAGGGTGTGCCACCAAATGACACAAGTATAAAACATATTTTCATTCAAATGCATCTAGGATAAACCTACTTGTGTGTACCAGCGTATAAGTACAAAAAAGACACAAAGAATTTTTTGTTTTTTTTGTTTAGGTGTCTGATTTATACGTATGTCATAATTTTTAATTCTTATTTTTTTTCCCTTTACACACGAGTGGTCACACTCTCGTAAAGGTTATATGTTATATACATATATGTCAGTGCAGTTTCTGATCAGTGTTGCATGTTAATGTTTAATGATTCGTGTTTGATCTAATTGAAACCTGATAATGTAATTGTCCGAGAATATATTTCATGTATATTTATTTAAATAAAAAAAAATAGTTATAATAATAGGATAATTTGTAGGATGCAGTTTTTGTGAAAAATCACCTCAAAGACGTTGGCACTATGAATAAATTCATTTCATTTTCGTAGTTACTTATTATTCAAGGTATTTTTTTGAAAATTTTAGGTTTGAAGTTGTTAAAGAGTGCACCAAAAATTATATTTAAAAAAAAATTAAACTTCGGGGAATCAACTGTCGGGTCACCATGAACACCAAAGGTTCTATGTCACACACCTATGAATCGACTGTATAATTTTAATAAATAATCTCTACACAGCATCCCCAAAGATGACAGGCACTGAGGGAAAATGTTTTCCTCAGGGCTCTTGTGTGGAGTTAATGTATAAAAAACAACAGTAAACACGCAATGTGCATAGGACAGTTTGTTCACCCCTGCTAAGGGGTTGAACCCCCTTGTTCGCCCTGCCCGGGTTCATGGGGTAAGGTTTGTCTAGGTATTAATAGCGGATGCGCCTGCCCACCAACTGCGTGGCAGGCCGGATTGGGAGAGACTGGTTGAGGTTGAGGGAAACCTCTCCAGCCGGATTCTCTCGACTCATTACCTTGCACCGCATTTGGAGGGATGGATTCGTACGTCCGTAACTCCTGAATAAACTAATCCCCAGATTCCTACTCACCCCTCAAATATTTTTCTGATCCTGAACTTCATCTCCTTCCTCCATACAGCATCCCCAAAGATAACATGACCCCGAAAGAAATTAGTTTTCATCAGGGCCTCCTGTGTGGCGCTATTGTAAAAAAAACAATAAAGAAAAATAATGCCCGGTGTCAGCAAACCATTTGTATTTTGCTAACGCTCATTATATAAATCTGCAGAGATTTAATATGACGCGTAACATAATTTCACGGTACTTGCGCCTATTTTTCTAGAGAGCTTCCGTTGTTCTCCCGTCGTTGATTTCCTTGAAAAAAAGGTCGCATCTACCGTGATGTTGTTTTCCGCTTTTTTGCCGTCATTCTGAAAGAGTTAAGTATGATTAAAAGCCGCTTATCGCAATTCTGCGGTAAGGACGGAAAAAGCGACAATTGGTTTTGCGACGAGCGACCGCAACATTATTAAACCCTTTTTTGTGAAGCTGCTAATGATGAAATATTTACCTGAAAACCGACTCGATTAAACACCAACAAAGCTTGATTTTGCTTGTATTCTCTTCTGACGTTATTTTCTACGTTCTCCAGCGTTGCCCGAGCTTTACGTAGAGCTTTTCAAAATTAGACGTAGACATTGGAGGGGACACATCACTTTCCCAACGTCTGTGTGAGGATACTGATTGTTTAACCTCCTTAGCCGCACATGTCGGTAATTTTTTTTTGTAAGAAGGAAGCTACATTTATTTTTAAAACGAATCTAAACCCTCCAAATTTATGCATACTTACATTTATAGTAATGAACAAGATAAATGACACATCAGAGATGTGTTCGCCTGCTGATGAACGAAAAATTATGTGTAGACAGTCATTATTTTTCCTCTTATTTTGAACGTTAAGTATGCTAGTTTCATAAAGTGTCAAAATTCTGCTTTAATTAACTAAAAATCACGCCGTTTCACAGCAGGGGTAGGCAGAGAGGACGGACCGCCAAACAATTCGATCTTGGCACACACTCCTTGCCTCACTAACATTCATGGACCGTGTTTCTCTTTAAAAATATAATAAGTTAACTAACTCCTACATGCAAATTTGATCTGAATGCATTGTGCTGATAATGCTGGTTGCTCCAGGGTGTTGTTACGGTTATCTCCTTATATGGTCTTGCGTAGGCACTCGTGGCGGTATATCCCCGCATTCCTTCACGATGCATCACAGAGCGCACGGTAGTACTTACTTACCTATAATATTATAGTTTGTGTGTGTGGCCGTTTTCACTTTCTGTGCTCCGGATACTTTTCAGGATGTTTGGGCGCGTTGCAAGGTTGCATCTTTAATCTGTTGCATCTTCAATGAGTTACATCTTCAATTTATTGCATCTGTTACAAACACTGAAATTAAAATGATTAATGAAGAATATCTATAAGATATGCCATCCGGGAGTAATATACAAAACAGGTAGGAATTAGCTTCAGAAGTGTCAGGGTAATAATTCTCAATGTTTACAGCGGATTGATTTCAATCAATCAAGTTTAATTAATTAATTATAACATATAATTTCTACCTTGCAAAAGGACAAATCATAATTTAATTTTTTCAATTTCTTGAAACAAATTAAATTTTGCACTTTCTCAATCTATTATAGAATACGGATTCATTGTTTGGGGAGGAGCAAAAAAACTCAGCTATAGGTCATAAGGAAGTCGCACTGAAAATCATTTTAAACGTAATACTTACACAGAATGACTGGCACGGTGACCGGCCAACTCGGAATGAAACCAACTCAGAACCATCTCAGATAAGTCATTTAGAGTGATAAAAAAATATAAATAAAAAATTGGTTAAATAGGTTAAGTTAGGTTAGGGTTATCGGCTAATTTAAAATTATTGTTTTATCACTATAAATGACTTATCTGAGATGGTTCTGAGTTGGTTTCATTCCGAGTTGGCATGGAACCGACTGGCACATACCAAATATTCAACATAATTGAAGTACTTGATATAAGCCAAATGGTGACCGGACAACTCGGAATGAAACTAACTCAGAACTTTCTCAGATAAGTCATTTAGAGTGATAAAAAATATATATAATAAATGGTTAAATAGGTTATGTTAGGTTAGGGTTATCGGCTAATTTAAAATTATTTTTTTCATAGCTTTTATGACTTTTCAATGAGGTGTTGAGTTGACTTTATTCTCAGTTGGCACGGAACCAAGCCAAATATACATAAAAACATTCTAAACTACATTTTTAAACAAATTGCAACAAACACAAACTACCATTAATAGACCAGTTAGACGAGCGTACAAAAAATATAAATAAACTCCGACGGTAAATACAAGCTTTGGACAAAGACACCACAAATGTCAAGCAATAAAAGCTTCCAACAAAAAAACGAGGGAAACAAAAAAAAATAGATGCAAAGTTTAAATACGGATTAAAGAACAAATTATGCAAAATTGCAAAAATTTTATATCATAAAAGAATAAAACATTAATTTTTCGCAATACACAGTACCATTATAAAACTTTTTTTTTCCTTACCGCCTTTATGATATTGTATTAAAATTTATTATTTTATGTCTTATTGACTTTTGTATTGCAAAATGGGGACCTCAGCACGGATAAGGCACCCAGTAATTCCAAAATAATAATAATTGGATAATTTGTAGAGCGCCATTTTTGTGAAAAATCACCTCAAGGGCGCATCAAATAAGTTAATGCAACATAATGTTTTTGTCCGGTGTCGGTTATTGTAGTGAAGTTTTTTGTCGATAAACTGCCATACACCGATATCCTTTTTCGAAATTAATTTGTTTGCTTTGTGTACCTACGTTAAACCAATCGTTTTTTTCCCTGTAATGACTCAGTTTTGGAAATCTACTGTCATTGAACCTCGTCGAAACATGTTTCGTGTGGGTAAAAGGAGAAACACATCAGTATTATTTTATTGTTAAGATAATATATCTGAACAGTGTAGGTGCACATCTTTCACTCCTTGCCGAAAGAAACACAACAGATATACCAACAATTGACAACCCACCTTTGCCAATTAGAGATGCAATAATCCCTAGACGAGAGTCAAACAATAAACTAGAAAGTTTACACGCCAATTATCTGTTTAATTTCGGTTGTACAATACCTGTAATATAATATTTTATTATTTAAAAAATTGGAACTGGTTTGTTAAGAATTCAGACTTTTTTTTAAATTAAGCTCCACACAGCAGGCCCTGATGAAAATAATTTCTCTCAGGGCCTGTGTCATCTTTGGGGATACTGTGTTTTTTTTTTTTTTTTACATTAACTCCACACAGGAGGCTCTGAGGAAAATAATTTCCTTCAGGGCCTATGTCATCTTTGAAGATGCTGTGTGGAGGGTATTTTTGAGGAGAGGAAGGAGTGAACATGGGTCTTGAAGAGACCCATGTTGTAGGAGGGAGGAAACACAGAAGCCGGCAAATCGTTCCACAGCCGTAACGACCGTGAAGACGTAACGACTGTGTGCGATTAAAAAAAAATGTGTTTATATTTTTGTAGTAAAAATTACGTTACAGAGTTGTAAATCCTCCTGATAGAAGTGTATTTCATACAAATCACAGTAGTCTTCTGCCACCTCGACTTGCGTATATTCTATAATGTTACAAAAAAATTATATGACGACATCATATTTTTTTTACGTGAGCTTCACACAGGAGGCCCCGACGAAAATAATTTCCCTCAGGTCCTACGTCATCTTCGGGGGCTGTGTGGAGGGTTTTTTAAGGAAAGGAAGGGGAGGAGAGTCTGGGAAAAAAAAGGGCTTAAGGGTTGGGTTGGAATCTGGGGGTTCAGTGTGTCCTGGTCATCCGCCTTCAAGACCTAGACAAACCTCACCCCACGAACCCGGGCACCCCTGCTAAATCACCAAACATAGCGAACCACTTGGGGTGACCTATGGCAGAGGTGTTGGTTATCCAATAAAGGATCCCGGGCGGCGGTACCCATTCCCGCCTCCCAAATTCCAGACTATTCCGCAAGTTTTCAGTCAGAACTAGTCAAATGAATTAATTTCGGTGGTATAGTCCTGCGTGAAATCTGATTCAATAAACTCAAATTTGCTTTGAATTTAAGTGTCATTTTAAAAAAAATGGAATTGATTGTGTAAAGAATTTAGGAAAGCGATAAGTGCCTACCTATATTTTATTATTTCAAAAGTTGGATCTGATTTGTTGAGAATTTAGAATTTAGACTATCCCGTGAGTTTTCACGGGTCTGCGCCATTCAAACAAACTATTTATAGTGGTATGTGCTGTGCGTTAGTCCTGTGCAATCTGGTTAAATGAACTGAAATTTGCTTTGAATTTGTGTCATTTTCAAAATTGGAACTGATAGTGTGAAGTAATTGACAAGCGACAAAGTAGGTACCCACGTCTAATATAAAATTTTAACAGAAAATTGTTTAAATTTTATTGTTACATAACTATATTTTTTTTCATTGATAATAAAAATAATGTTTATTTTAAAATTTGGCAAACCTTAACTACTGTTTGGGGTTTTCTGTTTCATGCATTTTTTTTTCAAATTATACGGACGGTTGACATAGTCGCGGGATCGAATCCCGGCGTGGCAAATAAACTTTATTTGATTAATTTGTGTTTTTTCACAATTTATTAATTTAAATAATATATAGTATATTTGCGGCACGTTCCATAGTGGAAGATAAGACCACCATTCAGAATTGAAACGTTGCTTGAAATGGCTTTAGCCGTGTTTGGTGACCAGATCTGAATAGCCAGGTACTTCCCACCTTCCTCTTCCCCATCTCCTTCCCCTCCCAAATTCAGCCTCACAACATACCCCAATTGGGGATGCCATTGTCTCACTGGCTCCAGACGGGAGCAGTTGGACTCTTGTGCGGCATTCATATAAAAAAATAATAGTACGGGAGCGTTTTTGGGAAACTTTGAAATGGAAAGAGAAAGCTTGGTGATCTCTCTTTCTAAATCTGTTTATATTTTATGTCTCGTCATAATACAAAAGGAGATAGAATGAGCTTTTTGAAGACGTGTCATTCATTGTTGAGGTTGATTTTTAGCTTCTTATTTGGCTGCGAACGGATTAAAAATACTAATGTGTCATGTGACTATCCTGTATTTTTGGCGCCTATCTATTTGGACCAAGGACGCCATATGGTGGTTTTGGAGGTCACCCAGTCGGCCAATGATGGGGTCTCACACCCAGTTAGACCTGTATCTGTCAGGTGCCAATCAGCTGAATAGTACCAGATTGATGAATGGTGGAATAAAGAATGAATAAAGACCGGTGTCTCCTTTATTATTAATTCACGCCGGCCAAATGCGTTTAGTAAATATGATGTAATCGTAAATAATTACGACGACATGGTCGATTTCTCCCGGTACGCCCACCTGATGGGCGGATGCGAAACGACGTATCGCCCAACTGGACCCATTCGTTTAGCGGCAGCAGTTGTCAATTGATTCTGTTACAACCTACTCCATATTAGCTGTCTAAATTAGGAAAATTTGGCACATTTTGCAAGAATTTGTTTTAGTAAATGATATTTTGAATCGTGAGCCAATTTATCCTCCCTTTTAAAGAGACAGCGATGTGTGAATGTGGTGCGGGCAGACCACCGATGCCCTCTCCATTCATTCCACGGCGTTCCACAGGGCTGCACCTGAGGCCCTCGACTAGTTCGCGGATCTAGATGTTCCCCTCTGATCCCCACATTATACGAAAGAATATTTAATTTATTTAATATCAACGGTATAAATATAGCATAAGCACACATGTCACAAAATTATAGGAAACATATTAAAAACAGTCAATAAATAGTATAACAGATAATTTTATCGTGGCGTTTGAAAGATAAATGACACCAGTGATGCAATTGAATACAAAAATCTATAGTACAAATAAAATTAATATTGATTGAAAAGATTTGTTAGTATAGCCCTCTTTTACGTACCTTCTGTGCAGTCAAATAATTCTGCCACATCTGCATATTTATAATAATAATTGGATAATTTGTAGAGCGCCGTTTTTGTGAAAAAATCACCTCAGAAGAGCCCTCCTTTCGTTATTTTTCCAAGCGGTGCTTCCATGTTCGCTTGGGCTATCGCTGTTTTTGACTGTTTGTCCAAAGTATAAGGTATCCTCAGTTTTGTCTGGTATGTTATATCAGCATTCAGAATCGAAACGTTGCTCAATATGGCTTAGCTTTTTTACATTGAATAAATTTAAATAGCTATATTTTTCGTAACAATCATCAAACCTTTCTCTAGCCTTACAATATTCCCCCAAAAAAGAGGATACCAATTTCACTGACTCCGAGTGGATGAAACTCTTGTTCAGTATCATGTTCATCAAATTGATAGACTAAGAAGACAGCATTTGGGGTCATTTCCAGATCTAATCTTGAGTTGTCTTCTTCTTGTTTAGCGTTCGGACGTCCAGCTTTGGATATTGGCCTCTCTTAAATAACTCTTTGTAATAACTTAAATAATAAGTTTTGTCAGCTCTCACAAATAATGCCTGATATCGAATTTCTCTCAAAAATCAAATCTCTAGAAAATCTGAAGAAATGCGCTTCGTGTAGGAAGAGTACCTAAATGACCAAAGATAATGGGAAATATTTATCAATGAACTCTTTTACCGTAGCCTAACTTAAAATTTCCAAAAGCTTTTAGCACCAGAATTTGCATAAAACATATCAATTTCTTATATTATAATAAAACAAATTTAAAACTTTTTCCACTTTAATTTTATTGACCGTAACCAGTTTCAGCACGCCAGAGCCATCTTCAGACTGGTACTAATTATTGTTAGTCTACGGTTTATATACATAACATATGAGGGAGGGGTTAGCGGGGTGGTCTAAAGGATTTTAATCAATTATATTAATTACATTTGTTACTAAGTCGTTTTAGACTGTCGAATTTCTAAATATTTTGGTAATTCCAGTAGGCTAATTACCATGGGTTTGTAGCTCACTTCAATATTGTTCAGGAAAAACCTTACAAGTAATATGAATTATTAATGACCTAATTTTATTGTCAAATCGTTATTATATTTATGATGCATGGGATTTTTTTTGCTTTTTGAATGGATACATGTTAGCATTGGAGTAGGAATGGTCATTATATTAACTAAATACATATTTTAATTTCGAAATTATTATGAAAATTACAATGGATACAAAAGTGGAGACTTGGCAAATGATTCTAATTGCTTATTCATTATAAAATTATGGTCTTTTTTTTTAGTTAAGCGGGAAATTTTAAAAGATTAAATTATATCAATTGTCCCGTCCAATATCAATTTCTCACAAATCTCTAGAAACTCCGAAGCGACGCGTCTCGCGTGGTAAGAGAATCTACATAAATGGCCAAAGTTTTTAAAAATGATGTCTTCTTCTAAAGTCTGCCTTCTTGTCCACAAGGTAGCAGAATTTTAACAAAACATGCCTATCCAACTTTTTAATTCTATTTTTGGAAGATGATCAACACTGTTTTAAAGACTACACACCACCTCGGAAACAAGGCTATATTTGACTCAGTAACGAGACCCCTGTTAGGTTCGATTTGGACAGCCTCCTCCCACGGGGTGGCTACGTCATTTCGCCAGATAGCGCAGACTCCCACAGCCTCCTGGTCCACAGGTACTGTGTTCATATCACAGATAAACTGCCGTCTCCCTCCACGAGATGTGCGTGGGAAATCACTGAAACCGGTGAGCGTCTGTTCGCCCGGTGTGTCCTTTTAAATTTGCATGCGACGCTTTAGTTTGGCGATGATGTATTTCACCAAATGGTCGTAAATATTATGATTTTCCGTTATATTGCGTTTGATTCGCCAGTCTTGTCCTCAATACGGTGTCCATTTTGATTGAAACATATTATCAGAGGTGGATGGCGCCCGAAATAATTAATACTGCCAAAATTCTCGAAATTTTGCTCCTTTATTGAGAAATTCGATGTTGGTTTTCTATCATGTTGATATTTTAGTCACCTAATATATAGGCACATATTTAGTAAACGGTACCGTAAATCCACCGAACAAATTCTATCCTAATATTCAAACAAACCATTTCCATCTGTATAAAATACCTACTCTCCAATCAGTTAGAAATTTTACGAAAACCATACTAACTGTAAATCACAATTTAAGAATACCTAATCCAAGTTCGTAGCCTCCAAAATGTTCAGTGCACTGAAAATCGACGTCAATTCATCCAGTCCCAATTTGCTGTTTGTGTTTGGAGTTGGAGTTTGGAGACGAACCTTTTTAAAAGAGTTCACGGCTCCTCAAAACTGAATTTTTCCCAGCTCTTTCTCTCTTTCATATTTAATTTTTTCTGTTTTTGATACGTATCAATTTTTTAAGTGATGATTATCTTATCTTATAATAGAGTTGATTTATATTTTTCTTTACCTGTACCTATGTAATATTCATCGAGCACCATAATGTGGGCTGTTCCTAGTTTAGTAATCGAGAAAACATAACGTTTTTGTAAACGTTAAATTATCAATGAACAATGTTTTTTTTTTGCAAAACGAACATTTTTGATTTGCACGGCACTTTGCGACGAAATTTCCAAAAAGTTAATGATTATTATTGGCTTCCGTAAGGTACAAGATTTGCAGATTAGGTAGGTACTTTACGTAGGGCGTGTCAAAATATTTGAAATCATATTATTTTAGAGCATTAATTGTTTTCGTGCACGTGGAATTCCATTTAATTTTTTTTAAATATAACGTCATAGAAATTTAAAAAAAACGAACGAATGATCCTAATATAACATTAATCAATAAACTCTTCTTCAATAACCGCAAATTCACGTTTGTAGCATCATTTTAATTAAATGAAAGCAAATCGTTTTGTATATGTTGTAGGCCGATCGTCAAATCGTGAAATGGCGGCAGATCGTGATATTCCTGAGGTGCATCATGAGCTGTCTGATTTTAAGATTGGCCTGCGACATGTACGTCGGTTATTTTATCAAAATTATCAACACGTTTAGAAACCAATGGTTTCTTCGTCAGGATAAAATGAAACAATTTTGTGTAACTTTGTATAAAATATTCCAAGTGATTAGTTTTCATTTAATTAATTAATAAAAGTAACGAAAATTATTTCTTCCCCACTTCTCTGCATGTTCACAAGACCTAAACTATACCTTTATTATAACACTACTACACTTAATATACACTTAATATTACACTATACACATACTTTTGTATGTTCATTTTGTGCACAGCTGTTTAGACAATTTTTAATCATGTTTTTGCTTTATATGCCCATTGTTTGTTCTTGCTAGGTACAATAATAAAATATATTTAACTGTATTACCCACGCACAGGCTGCGCCTTAGTGGGTTCCCATTATTATTATTTCATGATATTGTATACATCAAATGTAAAATTTGGAAGAATTAAAGGTGAAAAAAAAACAATACAACACATATAGATAAGTCAATAGCAGTCACGTCATTATTAAACAATTAAGAAAATATTCCAGTGTCACAAAATACATATTTTAGAGCAAGTGCTTTTCAAATGAGATTTCATCAATTATTGTTGATGTATTTACCTTCGTCCAATGGTAATGATTAGAGCTGTGGGTTGTTGGTTTTTGCGCTCATTTTCCAATAGTCTACTTATTCAACTTCTATTGCAGCATTCAAACGTGATCTCATTAGCTGCATAATCTTGAGCAGGGGTTGGTCGGTAGAGATTAGCGACTCTCCAGCAGCTGGTTGGTGCTGGTTGCCCCACTCGAGATGGCGAGAGTTGTCGGCGTGGGCTCGAGCACATGCCTCACGCCTGGCGCATTGAACAGAATGCCAGTGTAGGCAGCACATCGCCAAACATGGGGAGCTTTACTGCTTCGACATAATTATTTATGTTTGCTTTCGTCGCAGCCGAATTATCTACCGCATTACAGTTTAATAGTAAAGGGTTTTCCAATAAGAGGTGTTATTTTGAATAGCCCGCTATTTCGGTAGAGATGATTAATGATTTTTTTATGGCCGGAATTGGATGGTATTGATCTGGACAACGTTTACTTTCAACAAGACGGCGCTACGTGGCACACAAGCAACGAAACCATTGATATTTTACGGGAAAAGTTTCCGGACCGTGTTATCTCTCGAAGAGGTGATCACAATTGGCCACCGAGATCTTGTGATTTAACACCTTGCGACTTCTTCCTTTGGGGCCACGTGAAAGAGAAGGTCTATGCCAACAGCCCAGCGTCGATTCAAGACCTCAAAGATGGAATTCGTGAGGCTATCGAGGACATAGGGCAGCCACTTTGCGATTTGGTTATGGAAAATTTCATGAAAAGGATATGGTCCTGTAAGGCCACGTCCGCATAGGCAGGTGGCTTACTTAGCGCCTAGAGCCTAGCGAGTCGCCTAGCGAGTCGCCTAGCGAGCCGCCTAGCGACGTGCCGACAAGCAAATGAGCAAGGCACTTAGCGACCCACCAGGCAAACCACCTACAGTGCGGCCACCATGTATCCCTAGCGAGTAGCCAGGGTGCAAGCCACTAGGCACTAGGCGCTAAGTAAGCCACCTGCCTATGCGGACGCGACCTAAGAGTGGTCGTGGTGGTTATTTTCCACTATTAACAGCATACCTTCCTCTTTACAATGAAATAAACATCCGATCATTTATATTAAAAAATGGCATTTTTCTTTGAATATCAAAATAACACCTCTTATTGGAAAACCCTGTATAAGATTTGACTGTTTGAATTTGTTTTTATAAAATCTGACGGATTGGCCCAATTTCTTGCTGTTTCACAATCGTTCACGTTCGTGATTCGTTAGTTTGTTTGTTGCTATCTGTATCTAGGCCCGTTTTTATTCAATTACAATCAATTATTTACACGTTAGTTGTTGCGAGATATAAAGTTCTTCTGTGATCATGAATGGGCTCAAATAATTTCAAGGCAATCGGAATGTGATCCATTCTTTATTCACTAATTCTACAAGGTATAAGAACAATAATTCTCTTGGGCAGTTACATTTACAAAAATCGTACAAACACTAAATCGATCTGAAAGTTGATTCTGTGTCTTTTGTGTTAAGACAGCGTTACGAGAAAATTAAGACAAAAAGGCAAAATCCATCCGCCCTGCGTTATCGGCTGTCAAATGTCTGTGATTTTGTGTGGCTTGTCTGTGCCTATCATCTGTTAAATGGGATAATTACCTACATAAAAACACGATTTACAATTTTTTGGTTATTAAAACTATTTGTATATAAGCTTAATGGGCGTTCATTAAAGACTTTCCGTTTGTCGTATTGTTTTGATGTTTGTACGCGATGAAATTCGATTCGCAAATTTTCCCTCGACTGATATTTCTTAACGAGGAATAAGGAACTCCAGTGAAAAATATTATGGCTTTAAAAAAATATGTTCATATAGACCAATATACGCTGATTCTGAATATATAAGTTTTATCAAATAATATTTAACGTACAGTTTTAAAAAATATATTAAAAAGTCAATTTTAAAACGTGTCATTAAAACACCCTGTCAAGTTGGTATTCAGCAAACTCATCATCATCTCTGGCGTTAGAGTAACTACTTTTAAGAGTTTGTATCTTAAAACTATCAAAATGTCGTAGAAGACCGACTTAACATTCGTTGCGTTGTCGCAACGGATACAGAATCAACCTTCTGATCATGAAATTTAATCGTAAAGGTGAGCAGAGAGGATGGCTCTGTCTTAGCACGCAATCCTTCCTTAACACGAATACATCGTCTCGTACCCACTCTAATGTTATACCGACTCTTAGCATTTGATTGATCATGTCTTCCTTGGATCATTTTTGATTGGTCATATCTTCCTTGGACGTCCCCGACTTCTTTCATTCCATTTGGCGCCTGAAAACTCCAAACACCATCTTGGATCAGGGTCTTGGCCTTTGCCAAAACATAATGCGGTCGTACAAGCACAAATCATATTGCACAAATTCTCTTGTGATGCACTTTTTTCTACTGCATTAATTCTACTTTTGTTCTTCAGCTGCTTGTTCCATGTCTCACAGCCTTTATCAGGGTTGTTACTAGTACTCAACTATCAACAATTTCCTCTATTAGTTTATTGGTTGTTACATTAAAACTTAACTAGATCTATAACTTTCTTCCATAATACCTAACTGTTCTCGGCCATTATGGCTAGCCTGTTTTAGTTGCAATATCTTTAAAACAGTTGGCTATTACATTCGTTTCCTTGCAGCCGTTGTCAACGACCAATCGTCGATTAATCTTAATTTAACCAGTTTAGCATAGCTAATTTAGCAGCCATAACCGTCCAGTGGCTGATTTCTTTGACATAAAGCCTTTTCGGGAGGCGGTCCGCCTTGTCAGGTAAAAATGTCGAGCAGAAAAGTCTGTACGTGGAAAACATAAGAGAAAAACGGAAAGCGAATTCCCTTAGGAAATGGCACGGGGTCTTTACGCAATCTGCATTCTCGTATTAACCAATAATAATAACTGGATCAATTAATAAAGTCGCTTTTGTTAAGAAAATCACGCCTAAGGCGCTTAACTCCTCGGGCTATTTTTTCTCTACAGGTCTCCTAGAAAACGTTGTGTCTCCCTTACTATCATGGTGTAAAATATGATCTAATTCTAAACGATGTTAGACAGAGAAAACACCACTCTTTATATTGAAATTTAAAAATTAAACACAGAAAAAATAAAAAGTGCACCTGTATGAAGCCAATTAAAAAACATTTATGAGACTTGTAAATTTTGTATTAATTAGTTTTACATGAAACGAGAAATAAGTGAGGTGACAATAACGTTTGTGATACGTATGTCTAATAAATTTTGTGGGTGTTTATTTTTTTCATAATCAGTAATTTAAATTAGAAAAAACGTAAGGTGAGTCATTTTTAAAACTTTTTGTTTGCAAAAAAAAAGATATTTTATAAAGTATGTGTTTATTTCATCACCTTCCAAAAACAGTTTTTAGTTTTCGGATACTTCTTCTTCTTCTCCTTCCCCTTGTCTTATTCGGGTCGGGGACCCATTGCATCGACAAGGCTCCTCCATACGTCCCTGTCTTGTGCTTATTGTTCGGCCTCCGTCCATGGTAGTCCCATCCTCTCCTCACACAGTTTCTGGAGTTGCCTCGCCCAACTGTGTCTGGGGCGGCCCACAGGACGTCTACCCTCTGGAATCGCACTCAGTATTTTCCTCGGAATTCGGTCATCAGTTGTGATTTTTCTATGAAGAGTAGCAGTGGCTCAATATTCAGATCGTCTCGGATCGTCGTATTTCTTATGTTTTCGGATACGTTCTCGTATCATCTTTCGGATACGTTCATAGCTTTCGGATACGTTCAGAAATATTCCATTTATGTGGATTTTATTGCAAATTGGAAATAATCTGACTATCTGACAGAAAATGCTCGAGGCCTGAGGGTTAAATCACTTCAAGAGCACAATATTCTTTCTCAACAGCTTTTGAAAATCCCTTTTGTTTCTTTATAATGAATTTTGTTCATAGACCTATTTAGGTTTCCAATTTTTTTAAAGTATCTAATTGTTATATCTTTGAAATTTAAGAAGATAAAATATATTAAATATAAATATAAAATAGATACAGAATATTTTCTCAGCCTTCCTCACCAGGAGATCTTGTGCTGAAGGGAACTTGGTTTTGGATAGAGGGGTTTTCAGCGACTTCTGTGTTTTTGCTTCATGGTTTGGCTAAGTTTTTTTTTCACTAACTTCTATAACGATGACTTTAAAATACTAGTCAGTTATTTTTCTGATAAATCATTTAGCTAAGATTTTATAGGCTTACCGTACATAATTATGTTTTGTTTTAATTTGTTTGATGCTGCATGGAATTTTGTTATATGATCCATATTTTAAACTAAATGCATCTTTGATAACGGCGATACACATACTTGCTTTATAACTAAGAGGTGGCTTGAGACTAAGCTAGCTAAGAAGTGGCATTTGGCAAACGTGTTTAAAATCACTGATACTAGAACAAATAATATATGTACATATAGCTACAGGTAAGTTTAACCAGAATCGTTAATATATTCATCAGTGTTCCATGACATTTAATAACCACTTGAACAACAAAAAAGTCACTCCTGATAAGAGGATGAGCTTTTTTGTTTTAGTTTTAAATAGGTAGAGAATATCTTTTATAGTATTTTTCTTGTTCTCGTTCATTTTGGCCTTGGCACCGCTTGGTTATGTTTCCTCCCTCCTACAGCAAAAGTCCATCGAAGGGTTCACTGCCTTCCATATGGCTTCCATTTCATTCCAAAGATGACATGGCTTCGTCTGTGGAAATTGTAACAAAAATGTTGATGCCTTTTCCTTCTCCAAGATTTCGTCCCTTGGTATCTTCAAACTTCAACCCATTTACGTAATTGATGAATGCATACTACAATCATTACCGACCAATGTTAAATACGGATGACAAACACATGAAGCTATAGCTAATAACTCCCACACTCCCGGTAATGTCAACGCATCGTACATTTAGCACAAATTTCCCCGAGCTTTCAACGCACTCTCTAGGCAATAAATTCAAACAGTTTCAGCATATAATTATCCTGTATTTGTATATTTGACGTGCTCATATTGTGCGGAAACCTCATTGCAAGTTCTTGTATCGGGCGTGGATTGGTTTATAGTTGTTGTATATTATGCTTTATGACTACATGTACACGGTGTTTTATTAAAACAGCCTGGAACAGTAAAGCCAGTAGGCAGTTTGCACAGGCGACCAGTATCTACGAGTACTGTGCACAGTTCGAGAATGCCCATGTGTGTGCTGTAGGCTGCACTTTAATGTCTTTCGCGTGAATGACCGACTTTCTCTCCTCTAAACACTATCCGTTTTGGATAAGACAGCGCGCGTACTTTGCCCGCATTCTTGTTTGGATATTCCAATAACTATTATCACTGTACGTTGTTTATACACGGGCTGGAACCCCAATGCTTTGTTCGGCCTTGTCTGGAAAGTTGTCAAAGCACCCCTTCGGCCCAATTACCCCACAATAGACTAGTGATTCAAAGAGAAAGAAAAGAAACTTGATTTGATTAAGACTTCTTCTCGAGATAATCTTTCGGGTAGCCTTGCATTGTCTATTGAATGCAGAAGGAAAAAGCAGGTCACATCACATTAAAAAAAATATCACACAGTAAGTGTTAGAATGTTTTATTAATTTATTCTTGTATTTCTTAATTCTCTTCGACTACTAGTTTCCGAATGCAGGATTATTATGCCGAAGGACGATAGAACGTTTTTCGTAACAGAGGACCATCCGTTTTGAATTGATTTCAACGAGTTCTTCCAGGCCTTGGCTGAGGACAGCAAGAAGCTTGGCAAGGTGGTTTCCACTCTTTTTAGGGGTACTTAGTACTTATCCCGTAGACGACAACTTTGACAATGTACGAGTGTACTATGATGTAAAATGTCAAATAATACACATCACAGACTTATATTGTTTCAATCTTTGACAGGAATCAATCTTTAACTTGTGTTCGAATTTGCATATCAGAGGCGAAGTATTGGATCTCGTTTGTTTTTTGTTGTAATCTGATATCACAACAATGCTCAAAAATCAAATGACTGAATCACAGATTACAGATCGTTTGTGTCGAGTATCGAGTAACATACTTCAAGTATCAAAAGCCGGTTCGAGTACAGCGTATTATACATAATACTGCCAATGAAGTGACAATGGTAATCCGGCAATGATTGTGCGTGGGAGAAGTCACGCAATACCGAGTGCCCTTGCACAATGATCATTCTCCTCATAACATGGAACTTTCTAGAGACAACAAGCAACATCTGGCTGTGAGGAGCCACGAATTAAAGACTGAGATAAGACCCGGTCGTGTCGCGTTCGTTAAGCCGTTTGTCCGGCCGATTATGAAAATGTACGACACTGCAACACCTTGCTGCATTTGTAATGCATGGTTTCGTAAATGCGTCTTGGGTCAATGCGTCTAAGATTGCAATGATTGCTCTGTACTCTGAGAGTTTACCCTAGGGAGCGAGTGCAAGAGTGTGAAAAATGCAGTTATCATTTAAATGTCTTTTAAATAAATTGTATCACATGGCCTTTAATAGTGTACCTTATCTAAATCCCTGATGTATAGCAGTGAGACACGAAACTGACGTAAGATGAATTACAGTGTGAATGCTGTACAAATGAGATCCCTGAAAAACCATGTACGACCGTATTTCAAATGTGGAGTTCCGGAAAGAATGCAAGGCTTTGGTTGCTTGGACATTTGCATCAGATGGACGAGAAAGGAAGGCCGGAATAGTATACGACGGTGATGATAAAAGAAGAGGGGGCGCCAAAGGAGACATGGCATGACCAAAACGAATCATTTACTTGTTGGGGGCATGTTAAGAGTCAGAATTATTGAGTATGCCTATACATGAATATGAATTAAGCAAGAAAAGTGTCCCAGCTGTGTGGTGATCCTTTCTCTCGACGTACTCGTTTCCCAGCGATAAGCGTGAAATATACGCATTCCTCCTATTTTTTTGCGTTATTGCTACAAAACCAAAAAAAAAAAAAAATATGATGTAAAAGCCCCGAAAAAGGGCGTTTATTTATAAATAAATAAATAAAACATATATCCACTTTTCTCCGTCGTCGTAATTAATTTATTTATTTATTAAAGGACTTACGTCCAATTTACAACCAAGTGACAAGAGCTTTTGAAAAATGTACATTACAAGAATAAAGGATGGTATATGAAAGCAAAGTCAAACAGATAAAACTTAAGAAAATAGAAGTGTCAAGTCAAGTCAAGACTTTGCTAAAAATAGAGTAACATAAAATATCTTCAATTGTTTAGTGAGCGACAAAAATCATTTAGGCTTATGCCAAAAACATCAAGGTCTCGACATGAGTTGACCATTCTACACATTCTGGATAGTGGTGAATTATAACCATAATTAGTCGAGTGTTGATTGAGGAACAGCAGTTCTTTATTTCTGAGTCTACGAGAAGGTAAATTGAATGAGATGAGTTGTAATAATGTAGGTGAGTCAATAATATATATGATAATTATGAAGAAACAATTTCTTGTTCATTCCAAACGATTTAGGTTATTATTGCTAAAATTTATTACTGAACTAATTTTTCCTTGTATGGGCGTAAGTCCTTCAATCTAACACTATTTTTTTGGGCCATAAACATGGCTGTCATCATCAGGTTCCGTGTGACTTTTTAAGCTAACACCCATTTTGTCTCTTGACAAATTGACAACGTGAAATGGGGTTATGCAATATGCATACATAATTAGATATGAGTTGAATAATGAATCCAATTGTAACATGTTTGATTGGAACTGATAAATAAAACGTTGCATTGAAAAATAATGCTTTAGAATGGTCTTTTATGGTCGTCATTAGTGTCTCGAAATTGTTTATCTCGAATTTTTTTATTCATTTCAGTATTTGCTGTTGTTGGGTTTATTATTCAATCTCTTTGATTTGTAGATGATACGAGAAAAATCGTTTTCTTTTTATTTTGACTAGTTGCAGAGACATGATTTGGAAGATAGGATTATGGAAAAGGCTTAATTCTACTCTGGGATGAAGCCCCGTGATAATGAAATGGATAATGCAAAGCTCCACAGCTTTTTGCAAGCTGAAACTGATTATTTCCAGCATTGTTCGTGACGCTAGAGTCAACAATTTAAGACTGTTTGCTTCTTTTCCCAATATTTTATAACGTAAAGCCTCGCCTAGGTAGGTCTATATCATTGTCTGTATGAATGAAATAGTCGCAGGTTTAGCCTAGGAAAGGTGGAGGTCGACAATCAGATGGGACGTGATATTTACCATCAAACGCCTGACAGGATACGATTATCATTCCGTAGATGTTCTCGAGAGGCGCCAACACTTTTGCAACCTAAGTCGGTTTTCGTTGTGCGATTGTTTCCCAAGCGGTACATGGCTACTTCTGTTTTATAACATTTATTGTTGGATTTTTACTCTAAATTTTCTCCAGCGTTTTGAAAGCTAATCTTTCAAGAAATCTCTGTTAGTTTTAACAACTTTAGTTCATTAATTACTGGAGGATGAGACCCAAAGGTGATGGGAAAGTAGGAGCTTAGAATGAGAGGAATTAAACGAGAAAGGAAAGGGACAGCTGGGGAGGACCTAATTACTCACGTCTTGTTACTTTAAAGCCATTTCAAATTTTGTTTCTGAATGGCGGTCTCTCACCAGGACGATATTAAAAGTGTCTTCCACTCCAACTTTGCCTATTCTTTGTATTTGTGCCAATTTCTCCAGCTTCGTGATTACCTATTTATGTTTATTTGTAACCGTTGTCCTGCCAAAGTAAGTGGTCTTCGGAAAACAGTCCCCTGTTGTAATAAATATTTCTACAACTTTGAATCATTTTTCTCGCGTAAAGTGACATAACTCTTTTTTATAACTAAGGGGCTTGATTAACATGACCAAATGACTGGATAATGTCCTTGTCCATGTCGAATGGGACACATCACATCCTTTCCAGGAGTTTATGACACGGTGTTTTCCTAGAAGAAGTTCTCATTTGGTATCTCTAATCTCAATACCACCTCACGGCACAAAAGGAGATTAGTCAGAAATTTTGCATGGGCATTGACATGAATTATTATTGGTGATGGTCGCTTGAGGACGACCTCAAATAGGTCAATTGAGTGCATACTAAAATAATCAGAAATGATTAACTATAATTTTTGCAAATTTCAATGACGAACTTTGGGAGTACATTAGATGCATAGAAGATTACATTGTGATTTCATTCCTTTTTAAGTCAAGTATTTTTTTATCGCCTGTGTGGTTTAAGATAATTTTTCGTCTAACCGCAACTATTCTACATTTTTACCTACAATTGTTTTTTTTTATCTTTACTCTAAATTTTTTCACTTCAACGTGACACAACCTTTTCTAGCTATTTTTTTTGCTTTGACCTAAATTGACACCGCGAACGGAATTCACATTCTCCTTCTACAAAATTAGTAAATTATAACATTATTTAAACCAAACATACACATCAACCGGTTTCGTTAGAATCGTGCCATCGCATTGAATAAAATATCAACTAATACTTTTTTATTTTTTATTGTTTAATTTATAACATTGTTAGCATTGAACATAATAGTAGGCAAAACAAAATAGTAAAATACATAATTCAATGATTTTCTACGCCAATTAAGAGTGCTAGCTCTTGAGCTTGGCGTAGGAGTTATTTCATAATTATTTAATTATTATAACATAATTTTACATATAGTGTACAATAAATATAAACTTAAGTACTAGGTTGTTGTGACGTTATTTTTTAATATGGCATGAAATGAAGTTAAACATTCTGATTGGTGATGTTATGGTTGTTCATTTTTTTTTAAAGATTAATCTGACCTTATTCTTGAATGATACGAAATCAATTTTTTTTTCTTCTTCGGGAAGTCTATTAAAATATTTAATGCCTTTGTAAATATAATTATTGTCCATTTGTGGTTTTGAAAATAACGAAATTTGGATATTAAATTTATGCCTTTGATGAGATAAGTTAAATTTTTTTGATTACATTGTCTTTGAATATTTGTAATATTGACTCTTTTTTATATAGGTCTTCAATTTTTGGTAAAATTTTGAACAATGATGCTGAAGGGAATGTTTGTTTTTTCAAAATTACTTTAATAATTAGTTTTTGTACCACTTTTACAGGACTTACAATTTTTTCATAGGCACCTCCCCATCCAATGATTCCATACTGAATTAATGATTGGACAAGTGCATAATAGACTTTTTTTAGGTTGTTTAACTTGAGAATATTTCTTAATCTAATGAATATTCATTAGATTAATTTCCTAATGCGTTTAACAAGTTCACAAACGTGTCTGTTCCATTTCATATGTTGGTCTACAAATACACCGAGGTTCTTTATTTCAGTTGTATGGTTTAGTATGGTACATGAATTATTATAGAAATCTTTGTTATATTTATTGTTGTGTATTAATGTTGGGGTAGGTTTTGAATTTATTTATTGAGAAACGAATATAAACTGTTTTTGTTGCATTAATTGTAAGTAGGTTTGTATCGAACCAGTTTTTTATGATCTGGATGTCATTATTTGCATATTCGTTTACAATTTTCCAGTCTCTACCTACATTTATCTAATATCGATAAGCATGTTTTTAAATAAACTGTATAGTGTACCTACATGTTACATGTTTATTTGGTAAAGTCCTACGGCTAAGTGGCTTTTTCTCTCTTCCTTGTTTGAATCTCTGCAATAGTCAAGAAAATTCTAAAGTCCTTTACCTTCTTCTCTGACTTGTTATTATTACCAACTGCTCCAAATAGAAAAATTATCAATTTAATGAACGTTTATCTTTTTTCTTTTTTTAAAACTTCATTGTGGATTTCAAATTGCTGACTTCATCACTTCCAATACTTCACTCATCTTCTTCATGTTCGTCGCAGTGTTTAACCACATATCAAATTTGAATTCCCTGGCTTTTTTTTGCGTCTCTTTTGTTCTGCAACAATCCAAAAACTTCCAAAGACATTCTTATCATGAATAGTCGATTTCTTAACACCTCCACCTCCGATGCTTCATTGCCTTTCCATTGACACCGCAGCTAAGTGTGGGCTCCTAACTGCCCTGGCCCGCCTCGCCTCTGCAATACTCCAACGCTCAAAGCCCCGTGCATAATAAATTACCAGTTCCTCTGACACCACTAATCACGCCAGTGATACGGCTGAATGTGTTATTGTGATTGCCTTTGTAAGTGGGTTACCTGTTGCGTCGTGTCTTGTCTTTCGATCGGCTGTTGTCTTCCTGTTGCTAATGATAATTGGACCAATTTGGCAAATGGGTTCTTGCTTTACTCTTGAAATTGAAATTTCAAAAATGGTATGATGTAACATCAACAAGAACATAGAATTAGTTAATTTTTGCGACCATATGGGATAAAATAAGCAAAAATGGTGTTTTTCATGGGGAGCGGGTCACCTGCGTTTGTTTATTGTATTATTTTGCTGCAGTTGATTTTTCTAAAAAAAAAAAATCTAGCCGAGTAGCCTCGTCTTTGGGAATGCTTTGCGGAGGTTAGTTTTAAGGATAAGAAGAAGCTAACCTGGGTGTTGAAGAAACATGATAACCGGAAGATCGTTCCACATTCGAGCTGTTAAGAAAAATAACGAGTTGTAAAAACGACCAATTTCTTTAGTGAAAATGTCATCCGTGTGTACGGGAGGGCACGCGTTCAATGTGTCTCCCGACTGTGATTTATTCATTGATTTGCATTCCTGCGCGCATTTATTGATTATCTATTTACTCAGATTATCATTTTTATTTGCTGTCTCTTTCTGCAAAGTCCACATCAGCACCTAATCCGACTAGTTGAAAATTTATAACTGGTTTTTAACTCCCATCTCATTTCTTGGTTTGCATAAGATAGACCAAAGAAAAACCTAATAAAATCCTCCGCACGTAGCCAAATCACAAAACCTCTTCCTCTTTAAGTCCGAAGAATCTTTCCTCTTGTAAAAGCAGCGTTTGCCGTAGATTGGATCTCTGTTATGGTTTTGTAATAACGACTTCAGTCGCAGCATCCCGCCCACCGTTTGTGACAACCGCCTTATCCGCACCCAATCAATTTTTAAATCTGGCGTGTGTCCACTTTGCAAAAGTGTTATATCTTGCATTGTCCGATGCCTTTCAACTTTCTGTATGTTTGTGTCTTTTGGCGTGTTGTCTTTGCTTTGCTGTACTCGCGTGGGCTCGGCATTGCCCGCCTGCTAAATCGACTGAGAGTTTCTGAATGTTTTCAGTTGCCATTTCTACGGCGAGCGCGACGGTAGTTCGTGCGGTGTGTTGGCGTCTCTCGCACTGTCAAACGCGATATATTTTATTCCGCTGCATTTTAATACCCTGTCTCGAAGTGTTTTGAAATTTATAATAGTGAGTGGTCATTAAAATACACATTCATAAACCAAACATGCATATTTCCAATCAAAACTTTACAGAAATTGTTTTGCAAATTGCTACACCCGGCGTTTTCGGAACAAAACTGTTTACGTTAGACCTTTTCACACAAATACCGTTGTCGAATTCACAATCTTTCAATAAATTCGCAATTTTTGGTGTTCTTGATTAGATTATTGCAAAGTATGATCGTTAAAGACACCAGTAATCAATTTCTGTCTAACCATCTGTCAGATGTTGAATTTAAATTTCGCAATTTTTTTATTGCTGTTTTCCGATTATTTTTATTATAGTCCTACAGTGTTGTTTTGAAGACATTTGAAATTACTTTTATTTGTTCTTCAGAACGTGAATGCCAACTGGCTTTGACATTTCTCTCCAAGCTTGTTGTCTTGTATTTCTCAGTTCCTTGTCACTTGTCACCCTATCTCTTCTGCTCGTCATAATGAGATGTTTTGATTGCCTTGTCGTGTTTCAATTATAATAAATTTAATATTAAATTATAATCCTCAGAAACGACGTTCAAATTTATGTGATGGTCTGGAATTCACGGACGTTTTCATACAAACATGCAATTATTTTTACATCTCGCTTACGTCAAGTCATGCTCGTAAATAACGATTATTTTTTAATAGTGAGCATAAAATTGACTTTTTATAAAAATTCTTATCGGCTTAAATTTTTTCTAAAAGGTATATCGTTGCATCTTTTGAGTAATTTTATACAAACTTCTTTACTTCAAACCCATATTACAACAGTCATAAACATTGAGATCCAACCCTTGATAAATTAGAAAAGGTATATTATTATAATGGAAACATCAAAATACCATTATTTCTCACAATTGTGTCATTTGAGTACATAAGTCACTTTTTTTTCTTCTGGAGCAGTTTTCAAATCATTGTTTGTTGGATGAATAATATTGTGGAATGGTATTTTGATTTTGTAATTTCTTTCATCGTCTTTATTCAGGTCATTACCACAAGTGTCATGTGATTTTTAAAAGTGAAAAAATTGTATTGACAGTGACTGAAGAGTGACGAGGGTGAAAATCGGTGTACCTCGAATTACTTTCTTTTCTCGAAATAGAAACTGTTTGAAGGGGTTACCTACATCAACAAAATAATTAACAAGAACACAATAATCAAAAACAAATAATAACACAAGTAATCGAATTAAAACAACGAATATTTAAATTAAACAACGAAGTAACGAACCATTCCTTATTTTAAATTATAAATATATGATTGCATCCTTTTGGCTCAATTATAAACAAAAAATAACTAAATCTAGTGCTAGTTAACCATTATTTTACTAATAACAAAGTTGCCATGAATATAACCATTATACATTTTAATAGTTGACTAAAAGTTACTCTTTGTAATAAATTTATAATCAAATATTTTTGAAATCGACCTGAAGATACGTATTTGCGAATTGGCGCAGGTCTTTTTAAAACCTAAATGAATAAAACATGTTCGCAGTAGCAACACATGTCGAACGTCCTTGCTAAAAAAGACAAGACTGGTTGACTGAAAAAGAAATAATAAAAAAGTGTGTCACGTATAAACTGCAATAGTGAGTCATTCAATTCAGCCACTACAGAAAACAGAAACTCGACAGTAATAATACCGTACCTTGGATTTTGGCGAATCCAAACACGGTATCGAATTTGCGCAATCCGACCGCTGTTGGCTGCATATAAAAGTGATCTTAACTGCCATAAATTAGTCAATAATAATAATAACGAAACGAAATTGAAATAAAACTTGTGTATTGTGTTCTTAAAAATTAAAAATAAATCGCGTCCGAAGAGTGATCCCTGAGGGATTCCTGTCAGTCGGTGCTCAGTGCGTTTGTATACCGTAACAGTGGCGACCTAGTGGTCCAGTCGTCGAGATGTCGACGCAAGCCTATTACAAAGACAGGCTAGGGTTCGATCCCCGTGAAGAGGCTGTGAGAGAAGCTGGGGGAGGAGGTCCCGTGAACGGCAACAGCAACGGCAACGGACAGTTCTACCAGAGGCCTCAGCACAACAGCGGCAGCAATGGGCACGGGAAGGAGCACGGAGCCAGCGGACCGCACGACCAGGTCTATGAAGAGAACTTGACCAAGTTCAAAGGTACAACTTGCTGGGGATTCTATGTTGAACAGTCAGGTCTGTGTAAAAGGTACTTTGAATGGTGTGCGCATGGTTTTTTTGCCCGGAGTTTGTTGTTGTTTATGTTTGATTTAAGAAATTTTCTTATTTGCCTGGAGCGCGTTTGTTTTTGTTTGATGTGTGAAGCATGTTTTTAATTTAATAACAGTGTAATTAATTGTTAAAACCCTAATCAAAAGGGCCATACGAGGCATTTCATAAATTTGAATTCTGGTTATGAAAGTGCTCCCTTTCTTTGCAGATGGTGTTTTACTATATTTAACAATGAGCTTATGTTTATTATCCATTAGGATTTATGATTTCTAACTTCTAATAATAGTAGATACAAATTTAAAATACCAAGGAAAAAATTCTTCCCATCTTTTTTATAGTATCTTGAACCATTCTAGCCAAACGGATTTTTGATTTATCGTTATGGTGGGGTGTATCAACGTAAACAAAATATAAAAATCACCTAGATATTATACATAATGTCCTCTAATGATTCCAACACATATTTTTACACTGCAATTCCCCAAGCGACGCTACACAAATTAATTTTATTTTGAAAATTATATAAACAAGACCATATTACTTATAATCCAGAAGTCAACGCTAACCAAGTTCTTGATCGCAGTTCCAGATATAAAATGATGTCAGACCATCCGGTTAACACTTTGTGGTATTTCTCTAACCATCCTGCACCGGTCACTTTTAATTACGGATTGCAATGCCTGTGATTATTTCTCCTGTGAATCATCAACAGCGATGTTTGTTATGTTGACTGTGTGACTGCTTCAAACGCGTACCTTCTTCGAACAATACTACTTACCTGGATAGTATAATGACTGTGATTTACCTTTACATCTGTGGAATAGTGTTTGTAAGGTCTAATGACTTGATTGTGATGGTCACCTTGAACTTTCTAATGTTTATCGAGGAGATTACGTATCTTGTTGAATGCATAGATATTACTTTGTCCTACGGTTTCCCTATATTTGTTTTCAACCATCATTCTATATTCGCTATCAGAAGTTTGAAAGAATTCTTTAGTTTTAACATTTTTATCATCAAAACTAGGCTAATTGACTGAGCGCAGCGATGTCCAGTTTTAACTCAATCGTTTTGCATTTCGCAAATTACAGATAGGGGAAGGGTCATAATGATAATATTCGGGTAGGTATGCATTTTTCATCATACATTTTCCCCCTCACACCGCGTTTTCAGATTGTTCTCGAATGGGTCTGTTGAAGGCTTTGTAGGTGCAGGAGGGAATGTTATTTTGTTTTTGGTCGAACTTTTAACTAACTTTGTACGTTCCGTTTCCAGTTCAAGATGGTGCCGTTTTAATTAAAAAACTCGTTTTTTTTGGACTTTCCTAATCGCATTTTTTTCAATATTTTGGTAAATATCTGCCTGAAGAAAGTTTGAAAAAAGAAATGTCGTTGAAATAGTGAAGTTTCTTTGGACAAATTGTATAAAATTCCTCATTTGAAATAATAATAAAAATTGAAGAAGAAGATAACACTTTTAAATCTAAATGAAAATATGAAAGAAAACAAGACACAGAAAAACAGAAAAAGACAATGGTCGCAACTGGGACTACTACTCTTTTTATTGGAAACAATCATTCAAAGAATTGGTTTGTAACCTGAATAGCGTCTCGGATAAATGTATCCGAATTTAATTTATTTATCCAGTTGCGACCATTGTCTTTTTCTGTTTTTCTGTGTCTTGTTTTCTTTCATATTTTCATTTAGATTTAAAAGTGTTATCTTCTTCTTCAATGATATATTACGTTGATGGGAATAACCTTCAAAAGTTATAAAAAGAGAGTTTTTCTCGTAAAAAATTGAATATTCATTTAGACTTTCATAAAGTCAATAGTTCCATATGAATAAATTCGGATACATTTATCCGAGACGCTATTCAGGTTACAAACCAATTCTTTGAATGATTGTTTCCAATAAAAAGAGTAGTTGCCTATAATATGGAAAGAGAACTAGTTGAAGATAATATTAATGATTCTAAATATTTGAAATATGAGATTGACAAATATGACGGTTTGACAGAAGGTGGCAATAGCGAAATTGGAAAACGCGCCGTCCCGGTTAGACGAGAGGTCTGGGTTCGAGTCCCATTTGCGACCATTGTCTTTTTCTGTTTTTCTGTGTCTTGTTTTCTTTCATATTTTCATTTAGATTTAAAAGTGTTATCTTCTTCTTCAATGATATATTACGTTGATGGGAATAACCTTCAAAAGTTATAAAAAGAGAGTTTTTCTCGTAAAAAAATTTACACAAGATATTTTATAAATAGGTTTATAAGTAGGTGGCTGCTTTTTTTGGAAGAGTGGTCTACTGAACACAGAACTACTAGTTTTTGAGATGTTCATTGTTATGTTATGTTATAGCAAATATTAATTCGAAATTATGGTATATTATAGCCTTCTTACAATATTCCGTGAAGTATGTTGGTACAGTTATTTTTAATATTTTTTGACAATGTAATACAGCATTAATCTTCGAATTAAATCATATAATGTGCCCTACTTTGAAGCGAATTTCACCTCTACTAAGAATGGTCGTTACTTAATTTTGTTAAACTTATAGAAAACTGTGTCTTATCATTTTACGTTCTGATAAGGTTTCGTTATCTTATAGCATAATGAGTATTAGCTGAGATCCAGGTATCTACGCGTTGCGTGGTCTCAGATATGGATATGTAGATTATATACAAGAATTTCACGTACTATCTACGTGAACGTTTGACGATACTACCAGATGTAGTATTCAGATTTTCTCTAAATTATGATAAGATAACGGGATAAATAAATAAAAGCACAATTTTAACGGTGAACACAATTAATCTTTATTTTGGGAACTCCCAGTTTGCAAGTTTACACGTATTTATAGAAGTTTAACAATAGTAAGACAGTAAATTAAACTTAATTGTTCCCTTAAGCCGCCGCTATCCGAATTTCTACCGATTTCTTACGTATCTCCCTTAAACATTTCAAGTTTTTAAGCTCTTAAAAAAAATATACGTTATTTTTAAGATAATATCTAGATACGTTCCACGCCGAAACGCAAATTATATGAAATTCCCTCGATAGAACAAAATCGCAAAGTATGCTTCTATTATTACTACTACTAGTGGTCGCCCAATGGTCAAAATTCGACCATAATTGTAATGTTTTTTATGTATTTTTTATTCATACTTTGATTTAATATTAAATTGAGTGAGCGGTATTTTTATGGTTATGTTTGACATTTGACATTCAGTAAGACCATAGACCATAGACTAACAATAAGCAATAGAGTAAAGATGCGTGTGTGTGTGTCAAATACATGGTAGTGTGTGTAATGTTTTTTTTATTGATTTAATGTATTTTTATGCATAATTTAAAAAAAATATTAGCATTCTGCACTCCTCCTCTATATAAACTATAAGTGTGCGAAATTTCATACTCCTCCGTCCGCGCAATTTTCGTAAAAAGGGGTACAAAGTTTTGGCTTCACGTATTAATATTTACTACTACTATTATTTTACAAGTTATATTTGTCTACTTCTATTATTTTACAAGTTATATTTGTGAAAAAATTCACAATGTTTCTTTAAAGGATACTTAAGATACCTTCCACGAGATTTTTGCTCTATTTTAAACGAGTCATGTTTTATTAAGCATTTTCGCAATTTTCGCTTCAATTTTATCGTTTGAAATATTAGCGCGCTCTGTCCAACATTCGTAATTACATATCTCTCCATCTTCTTCTTTTTAAGCCGGGAAGCGCCGCCTTAACTGTTCGTTTAACCTTTTACCAAAAGGGTTTCAACGAGTATAATATTTACTCTGGGTTAGCTGAAATCCAAAATCAGATGGTTTACAAAGAATCTTTTGGTTCATTCCTGCCAGAGTTTCACCTGAAGATGCGCGGGAAGAACCGGGAAGCAAACTTACTCTCTAGAGTTAACAGATGACCTTCTATCGGTCATCCCTGCTGTGACATTTCTTCCAGAGATCACATCTAACTAACTAACCAATAGCATCCCTCGCCTTAATTAGTGAGAGACGAAGCGATGCGAGATTGAGAAAGTATTCGTGATCAAAGAACTAATCAATATACACTGGGAAATCTGCACAACAATTGGATGGTTTGTTACAGTACCAATAATAATAATTATAGGAAATGTGGAAACTTAATTCAAGTTTTTTCCTACCGAAACAATAGACCAGTCGAATGAAAGCGATATCATTATCGGCGTGTTTTTCATTTACGGAAAATTGATTAATTTGTCAACGTTGGATTAAAAAGTCAGTTGAACTAATGATTGATGCATCTAATGAACGCAAAAACAAAGCATGTAATTGTGTTATGTCACGGATGAACAAATCTATCTCGAAAAGATTCTTGCAGATGTTCTATTTCGGCAATGTATCCGTTATAATCTTGATTCGAGAGAACAGACAAGAATTTAATATGACTGATTAGACGACGCTGAGGACGCATTGAACCTAAAAGGTACTGGACAGAGCATCAGTTTGATTTTGTTTTATATTAATAAATAGGTTCAAACTTTAATATTCTATTGTCTATGAAAAATGCAAAAAATTGGCGAACAACTTAAGTTTATTGATTTCATTGAAGCCAAATCTAGGATGAAGGGAAATTGCTAGGCAGCCATCTTGAATGATAGACTTTTGAAACATTTTATTTTACAAAAACCAAAAGTATTGATACATTTATTGGCAACATCTAAGTTTTTAAGCCGTTTTTTAGAAATCTTGTTCACCGACTTGGAAAATATAGTTTTCAAAAAAATGCGTTTAAAATTTCTGAAGAAGTTTACACTAGTATTTAAATGATGTTAACTTATTTCGTACAAGAAATAACTTGATTTAGTCTTCAGATATAAAATGAACCCTTTATAAGGTCATTTACACCTAGGAATACAAAGAAAGAAAAGAGCAACTGCTACTCCGGTCTGCACTCCGCCTACTTTCTAACGATGCGAGATGTCTTTACAAATATGCGTATATCTCGGAAAATACTTATCGGATGGATTTGAAATTTTAAGGGAATATTTTCAGTTAAATTACATTCCGGAAATTTTAATTCTAACTGCGTATTTAACCCCTTAAATGACGACAGTATTAGCGAAAATCGAAAATCTGAAAACAGAAAAATGCGAAAAAAATACGGTCACATCTAGGACTGAACCCAGAACCTAGACGAAGAACTATCAACACTTTCTTCGTTTTCTTAACCATTTTTTATTGGTTGCTATCTTTATGTGTGATTGCAAGATTCAAACCCGAACTAAATGCTATCTATTTAGTGTCTTGGATAAATTTTATCTCTTTTTATATTTTATATGCGACATCTATTGACTTTTCTGCAAGTCTAGAATGAATATATATTTTTGACTTAATGTAAAACCTCAAATTTTAATATTTTAATTAAATGAAGACAGTATTAACGAATCTCAATCGAAAAACTGAAAACAAAAAAAAATTAAAAAAGATAATATAAAGATAAATAAAGTAAATATGTAGGTAGGTGTACATTTTTCATGCATTTTCTATTTCAAAGGGTTGAGATAATGTGTCTTCGCTCTCCGCTCTAACGCTCACTAGATAATTTATTCAATTCGTATTAGTTGTGAGATCATACATATTTATAACTGGGTGTTAATCAATTTCTAGCTGAAACTGGTCATACACTTTGCAATACAAATATTAATAATATCTTATTTTGTATTCAGTAAATAACAGATAATACGTAAAACGCATATCATTTTTAGTTTTTTTTTTTTTGGTCTAAGTGCAAACAAACATTGGAGTTATTTTTTGGTCCAAGTGTATATGAAAGAAAAAAAAATTGGTCTAAGCGCATACATTAGAAAAAAATTTGGTCTAAGTGTATGTGAAAGAGTATTTTTTGGTCTAAGTGCGTACATTGGAGTATTTTTTAGTCTATGTACGTATGAAAGAGCATTTTTGGTCTAAGTGCATATATTAGAGAATTTTTTAGTCCATGTACATATGAAAGAGTATTTTTTGGTCTAAGTGCATACATTAGAGTATTTTTCGCCATTTAGGGGAAGCTTAATGTGAAATCACTATTTTCGATTGATATTTACTAAGAATGGGTTTAAAATATGAATTAAAAAATGATGCTCTGGATAAATTGAAAATTTTCCCATCGTTTCGCTCGAGTAGAATTGAAATAAAAATTTAATGACTTTTTACAAAATATGAACGTAAACTCCTAAAAAAATTTAAAAATGTACGAACGCAATTAACCCTTTGAATAATGAGAAAATAATATCTATGAACTTTTGCCTGTCAAAGTTTGCACGCAAAAATTCTCGGTTCTTCCCACGCATTTCAAATGTTCATTTTTATTGGTTATTTTTTAATCTTTTTGAAAAAAAAAAAATGTTCTAAAATCTAGATAAAATAATCTTTCCAATGTGCTTATCAAAAATTAAGATTTTTGTTTTAAAATATTAAAATTTTTATATTGAAAATGTGAATAGCTTAAAAATTACGTACCTGGGGTTTCCCCAAAAAAGTACATAAAATAAAAGAAAATTAAAATTTTAAATATAGATTCCTTTTTTTAAGAAAATTTGTAATAAAACTGTCACTTCACTTTTTATCACATTCATACAATTTTATTTTTAAATTAATTGTTTATTACGTCACACATTGGTGCAAAATAAAATCGTAACTTATGATCGGGTTTGTAAAATATCTGATCAATAAAGCTCGTATATTTCTAAGGTAATAAGAAGCAATATTTCTTTCGCTTTCAAATATAAAAGAAATCACAAATTTTTGCTTGACAGGAAGAGAGATATCTAACTTTTAATGACGCTCGGTCGTTCTGGGACAATCTGGGTCTCCTGTTATTATAACGGCATATGATGTTTTGGGACAACTAGGGTCTCCTGTGATTAGACGGGTTAAAAACACATTTGAAAAAACCTTTTATGACTAAATTTATTTGTGACAGTTTTCCTCGATTTGCTTTATTTTCTTTCAAATGAAATTATTCGCAAAATAAATAAAAACCCATTTTTCTCCTTTTTCAAGAGATTTTTATGCTTTTTACCCATATTCGTGGCGTTATGAGGCACACTAAGAATACATACATTTTTGCTCTTTGCGCATTTCAGAAATTGTATTCTTCCTATATAAACTGTTGCCGGCGCACTCGTCAAAATTTTCAATTTTATTTTATTTTTCAATGCGATTTTAACCCTTATGTATAAAGAAAACATATTAAGTTCAAGGTCAGAATCGCTTGGGGCATTCTTGTTATTGACGTATAAGATATCCTAAATACACCTAGCCACTCGGAATAATTTTTATTAAATTTGTCTATGACATCGACCCTTCATTTTACCTGGGATTTGAGCTGTCAAACTACTGGCGTCGTAGTCGTGAAAAAGATGGAAAAACCTATAAATCTATCTAAATAAACGCAAATAATGTTGTTTTTATGCATAGTTTATTATTCAAGGAATGTGTTTGGGTAAATATAATATACGATAACACAAAATAAACACAACGTATTACGTCAAAGTCAAAACTTTGCGAAATTTACGTCGTTTCCTTCTTGGCATTTGGGGGTTTGTTCTTCTGTAAATATTTTTTTTTTTTATTTTTTTTTCTTTTTTTGAAATGGTTTAAATTCCTGTTCCTATAACTAACAACTTTGTTGTCAGTGGATCGCCCTATGTTATTTTCTAATGAGCCGGTTATTTTAAAAACCGGTTTATTTTTGTTTTTAAAAGTCAAATATGACATTTTAGTAGAAATAGCAGTCAATATCGCGGTGATTTTACAAGCTTAGATTTCATTAATATTTTTATTACCCTCTGATGTTTCGTGATTTAAGCGTAATTTAACTACTCGGACCCATAGTTGTTGACTCGCCTTGTTTCACGACAATGTTGCATTACTAGACATACATATGACGTATGAGGCGTACCTGAATTATTAAACATTGCATAGGTACCGTTTGTCTCTTAAATTATTTCTATTCATAAAAGAATTTACCAAAAAAACAATTCGTTTATAATTTATTTGGTTTATGACACACCTCATTTACACCTCATACAGCTGGCGTTTTTAATAAGTGTAAATAATCCGATTCAATCTTCGATTTCGCTCAGAAAAGCGTATCTTGTAAAAAAGACGTGAAATTTAATGCGTGCAATTAATCATTAAATATCTTTAAAATCGATCAGATTTGTCAGTAGTGTTGTCAGGGCCTGTTTTTATAGTGTTAAATTTTGGTAATTATCTATTTCCGAATTAATAATAATAAGTTAGCTAATTTCTATCTATTTTTGATTGTCTACTCCAAAGTCCTCGATCTGTTCCAAGGTTGTAATTCTTTGCTTCGCATATATTAAATGCGTAGACATATAAATTTATAGACTTGCCCTAACAGAAAATCTGGGTAGGTATCATTTCGATGAAATTTAGGCAAATTTTTGGCACCAGAAAGGTTCGAGAATGCTTTGAATAAAGTACGTTAACCGCTGAAGAGCGCACATTGAAATAACCAGAACCTGCGCAGAAAAATACAGTTCACCAAAGGAAAGCAACAAATTGCTGCTCAGTTCATTGTGAGACTTTTCTACAGAGGGACTGAATGTTGTTGGTTTTGTTGTGTGACATAAGACATAACACTTGTAAAATAATATTATTTAGTAGATAGAAATTCAAATATTTATATTTTCTGTACGTATGTTCCTTTTATCTGACATACTAACGAATTATTTTTTCTTGTCAAACATAATAAATGCGCCTGAAAGTAAAAACATCGAATACAAACTACCATAGATAATGTAATTTTCATTCCGGAATCTACGCTTGGAATTTGTTTGATAAATACCCAAGAGGACGTTGTCTCTGAAGGCAATTAAACCCAAAGCCGAAAAGCGATCAAAACAAAGGAATTCCTGCCCACGGCTATCTAATAAATGCACCGTCAACTCACTTCCAATTGACCAATAAATGAACAAGTGCATTATCTGTGGTATGCAGTGTGCAGTCGTAGAGCGCAGTTGCAACCAGTGACGGCTCGTAACTTTTAAATGTGTTAGAGGGTTTAGATTTAAAAAAATGACATTTTAGCCGTAAAAGTTTTTTATTTTAAATATTATTTTTTTTTTTAACATTTTCAAGTTTTTCGGTATGTGGTGCGCTGCACCGGTTTGTGATGATATATTTTCGTACAAAAATGAATTGTTTTCTTTATTCATGACTCTAGAACGCTCAAAAGTTACGAGCTGCCACTGGGTGTAAGTAGCAACCTTTCCTTTGGTAACGTCTCTCATTTATGAGAAAGAGGGAGAGGTCATAAAGATATCAGCTGTGCCTCTTTTGGTTGCAGTCATGCCACCGAGAGTTCCGTTGTAACCTTTCTTTCTGAAGCATGTTTCGTTAATTATAAAGAGAGAGAGGTCACGAGGGATCTAAGCCCTTGGTGAATAACATTGCACTTGGCAGGTACTCTCAATATGGAAAGAGATAGAGATAATATTATTATTGCTGTTTCAAATATGTATTGAGACTCGTATAGGTATATTTGAGCATGTGTAAGATTGCCAAATTGGATGCATCAATATTATTGCAGTGCCGATAGATTTGTATGCATTTTAAAAGTTATTTTGAGCTTTGTTTGTTGGCGAACTTTTGATATATCGTCCATTGTTTGCATTACGCTAGATACTTAATTTTCTTAATAAAACTAGAATAGTGATAGCTAGTCAGTTCACCTAAGAAGACGATTATCTCCTTAAATCCACCTATGCCCTGCGGCGTTTCGAGACTTCTGGGGTGGTAGAATGCTAATATTAAAAAAGTGGTTTTTTGTAGCCGAATATGTTGTTTTTTAATCGGTTTTTTGTACGAAGATTTTCAGGAAATTTCAGTTCGGTAGTGCAGCACTGGAATTCCTGAAAATCTTCAAACAAAAAACCGAATTTACGAAAAACAAAAACAAAAACGTTTTAGGCTAAAACACCAACTGTGGGTATAGGCTATACCAAATATATTGAAATATAAGAGATGAGCTATCCGCAGTTTTTACTGGGTGGGACTGTGTTTATTGTTAACCAATACCTTAAAAAAACCAACTAAAAGAACGAATTCTTTCCGCATTCAAACTATTTCCATTAGGGAGTAATCCGCCGACAGTCGGGCGGACACCATAGCGTATCTCTTGTATTCGAATATCTTTGGGCTATAAACACAGTTGACACAGGAAGAGGGGTGAAATATTCACAGACACTGTTTACAAATGTTACAATATGATAATATTATGACTTATATCTAATTTTCCAGCGCACTTTCAACTCTTAAAAAGTAAAAAAAATTCAGAATTCTCTTGTTAAAAATGTCTTATGATGCCTCTAAAATTAAAAAAAATTGATTTCTTTAATGGCCTCTATTATATAATTAAAAACAAAAATAATTGGAGTGTGCAATTCACACGCGGTAAAAGTGAAACCATTAGTAAACTAAGTAAACAATAGTGGGTAGGTACGAAGCACCGCACAAAGAGGTGACCGATTATACTATCTCATTCTTCTAGCAGGCTAAATCCTATAGATGTATGTGTTTGTCTCTTTTTAGTATCGCAATTTTTAGTTTCATTGAGTTTCAAATCACAACATGCTAAAGAAGTTTCACTTCAATAAAAATTTCCATTACCTTTTGATTAAAAAAAGAAATCGAGTGCAGTTTACACGCGGTAAAAATGAAACTTTACCAAAACAATCTCAACCAATACTTGAAAAGTGAGGTCATTATTAAAGCGACCAATGAGCGCATACCTCGCGTAATTTCCGTTTCATATGTCAACCAAAAGGAGCCTTTAGAAGTGACATCATTATCAAAGTGGCCGATGAGCGCAGTTGATGCGTCGCAGGTGCAGTAATCGTCATTTCCGTTTCATCCGAAATCCAAATCAGAAGTTTCACTTCAAAAAATTATTATTCATTTGAGGTGAGTATTTTGGCCTAAAATCCAAAATTACGTTTTGTTTGAAAAAGGCCGCTCAACCGTTCCCTATAGTTAAGCTTTTTGTATGGTGTTGATTGATGATAGCGATAACATGAAATCTTCAATTTACTAAATAAATTAACTTTTGGCTTTTCGTAATCTTTTCATCTACATTTCTACATGGTTCGTAAAAACATTGCAATATTTGCATAATGTTTAAAACAACACGATAAATAAACATGTTTGGAAACTGTCGTGCAGGTAATCTGTCTAACGCCGGCCGCAATCGTCGCGAAATTTCACTTTGATGAAGTCATATGTAATATTTATATTATGTACACATGTTTGATCTGTAAAAACAATGACAAAAATATGAAATCATCAGCTAAGAATTGCAATGAAAAACGTGCAAAACACACACAGTTATGTCATCGGATAATCCCAATTACACCATCAAAATATAAATTAATAAATTGCAATAAAGGTGTAGATTTGCGAAGGCAATAAGCATAATAAGGAACTTCAGTGAAAAATATTATGGCTTTAAAAAAATATGTTCATCAATATACGCTGATTCTGAATATATAAGTTTTATTACATAATATTTAACGTAGAGTTTTAAAAAAAATATAAAAAAGTTCATTTTAAAAGGTGTCATTAAAACACCCTATTGCTGGATTTTGGCGGCGTGACGTCACCGCGCCGCGTCACCTGGGTCAAAGTTGTATAGAAATCAATAGAAATGAAGACGCAAGCCGTTCGGCATTCCGTGTTATTGGTTTATAGAGAATTGGACATATAATAGTTTTTGTTTTTATTGAAACATTATTTAGGCCTAAATAATTCAGTATCAAAAATAAAGTATCTCTATTAGTTAATCTATATTATTTAAAATATTCAAAAACTTTAACTGTACAAAAAACGATCGTATTGCCCAGTATGAAAACGCTCCAATGCTGAAATTCAAAATGGCGGGAGTCGAACAGCTGATTCCAGTTCCCTACAAGATTCATAATTCGGTTAGTCATGATGACGTCACACTAGATTCGGTGGTTTTCGGGGGATCTTGAAAAATTAAAACTTTGATATTTATTTTAACTATTAAAACTAACTATAAAAATAAATATGCAGTTATTTAAGTTGGAATTCTCTATTCTTAATCAACTCTTTTGTGTAATTTTATTAATGTTTTATCTGCATTTTCGGATAAAAAACAATCCTTGAAACAAATACTGTATCTATAAAGCAAAAACTATGTAATTTTTTGTAAGAAAAGCTCTCTTTTTATAACTTTTGAAGGTTTTCCCATCAAAAGGTCAATAGTTCAATATAAATAAAATCGTATATATATATCCGAGACGCTATCTAGGTTACAAACCAATTGTTTTCAATAAAAAGGGTAATATGGAAAAAATAGTTTAAGATAATATTGTTAATTCTAAAATTTTAAATAGGAGATGGCAAATAAATGGAAAATAATTTCCCTCAGGGCCTTTTGTGTGAAGTTAATGTAAAAAAAAAATTGGTTGTTTGTAAAGTCGGTTTACGGACGATAATTTTACGTGATAACGTCATATAATAACAATGGAGTGGAAGAGAGATAGATGCGTCATAAGCCGAACGCTTGTTCCGCGTTCTCGCTTGTACGCTGGGCTCAAGCGGAACATGACAATGAGTCATGTTTTTTCGTGCATGCAGCCGGCGTTCATCGATTTGTAAGACGTTATCACGTCAAAAAAAATTACAAATTTGTTTTCGACTTCTTTAATCCCTTTAGTATTTTTTTTGCCTTTTTAGTACACGGTACATCGATAGCAGTAGAGTATTCTTGTGTACTTTACGACACAAACTGATACGGACTCATAAAAGTAGTTTTATTTCCTTTTGTATAACTACGAGATACGTGATTTAAACGGTGTTAAAACGTGTCACTCTTTGTATTTGCATTCAAAATTTTACCTTAGACACTTCCCAATAATTGTAATCATATTGTTATTATTTATTTATTTAATATAAACGGTAAACATATACCATAAACATGGATTACCTATCATAAAATCATAGTTAAATAATAAATAATAAAGAGTACAACAGTTAATTGTGGCTTTTGACTAAGAAATGAAAACATAGATACAATTACATATTAAATTCTATAGTACAAATAAAGTTAATACTGATTGAAAATATTTGATAGTATAACCTTCTTGTACCTAGCTTCCGTGCAGTTAAATAGATCTGCCACATCAGCATATCTATTAGTAACTTCATGTAATCAGGTACAAGCGAGCGTTTCGTATACTCAGTCTGTTTATTGTAGCATTTAAACAGGATTTTAGAACGAGTGGCTCTCGTGGTCGGGTATATGAAATTCAATGAGCTCAGTTAAACCAGGACTGTCTATTCTACCATTTACAATTTTGAACATAAATATTAAGTCGGATATAATTCTTCGATCTGAGAGCCTTACTAAATTAAATTTTTTCATCAAATAATTATAGTTTACGTTTTCAATGGGAATGCCGAGTTTAAAATTTATGTGGAGGAGTTATATTCGACTTGACTACGTCCTAAGGATGTACATTATATATTGTATTCCAAAAAGTCATCGACTGCCATTGCTTTGATATGTGGTAGCTCTCAAAAATCCGTTTTCAATATATCTTTAAACCTTTTAACGGTATTTCGAATAAGGAATGTTAGAAGTACCATCCAGTCATACCCACAGATAACATCACAATAACTGGGACAAAGCCACCGCCCACGAGCTATCGCCGACTGGTGACTAGTGACTGTTGACTAGGTACTCCAGGTCTGTGTGACATCCAATAAAGAGCGTGTTGAATCGATACCGTCCCGTGTCCCACGGCACTTGACAGCCGGGCTGCTTTTAAAATCGGTAAATTGAATTGGGTAGATATTCCAGTGGAACTGAATCTATCTTTCTTCAAAAATTTGTTGAAACTACGCGTGTCTTTTCGATAAGATTGATAAGTAACCACGTTAAAAAATAAATGTGTAATTTTGTTTAATATTCCGAAAATGAGGGTTAACAAAAAATCACCTAGTTTTGTAATTTTTCTTTTAATATTAACACCTAATCGAAGATCGTAAAAGTTGTCATTTCCCTGGTGAATGTTGTCTTTTGGATGCTGCTGAGTCGAGGGTCTTTTTGAGGAAAGTAAGGAAAACACCCAGCGTTGCCCGGGCTTTATTCTGCTTTAAGGTTAAACACCACTAAATGCAAAATTCGAGACCAGGCTACTAAGCCTGCTATTTTGCTAAGCGCAGGCACAAATATTTAAATGTTTTACAATCATTTTCTAAAGAATTTGATTTTCCACATTATGCAATAAAAATATAAACGAAAAAGGGTTCGTAATTAGGAGATTTTGAACTTTAAAGCAGGTTTTGAAGACCTGATACTTTATTTTTTCTGGGCTTATGAAAAGGCTTATCAATATTTCTAAGTCCAAAATGTATTTTACTCGCAGTTTTTAAAGCATTTAAATGTTTCTAAACGATCAAATTTTCAATCCAAATGTATATTTTTTGGTATGTAGTTTTTTTATTTATTTACAGATAAAGACAAAGTAATCCATAATAAGAGGAAATAAAACAATACAGAAAAAGAAAAAAAGTCCCAACAAACTATTTTAAAGTAGTTATAACTTACATGTAAATGTACATACACATATTATGCAATTTGTACAAATACATAGTGACGTATTCATGCTTGCACATTATTAAAAAATAATAATATTAACACAGAGATAACGATGAAAACATTTTTAAATATCAATCATGAGGAGGTCAACAGTGATGATAGTATCTAATCTGTCATTACAACATAATGCAAAATCAGCTTTTCACAAGATTTTGCATTTTGTCGTAGTGCACCTTTAGAAGGATGGGAAGCAAAATGGTGTCTACGTATTTTACTCCAAATAACCTTTGGAATCGCTGGTAAGTCGTCTCTTGACATTCTATCTGTATTAGACACTTTATTAGTAAAATAGAAGAAGAATGTTATCTTTAGTATAGTGGAATAACCCAAAACATTATGAAAAGTACCGTATTTTATTATCTGCAATATGTTATCACGGTGTTTTATCTCCACTTTGTCTCACTTTCCCCTTGAGACTTTCGCATTTAGTTGCACTTCCCGCTCTGATTGTTATATTTCTGTATTTGGCGACCGTCTGACTGCCACTGCGACTGCGCCTTGCATTCCAATTCTTTCAATAATTGCAGGAAACTTAAAATAAACGGTACAAATTAATAATCTGCATTTACAGTCTTTCATTGTATTTATTTCTTCATGCATGCCACCGTGTTACTTTTTTCTGGAAGTGTTACGTCGGGGAGTCTAGGTTGGTCACTGAATAGAAAATTCACAGAAGTGTAATTTTTTGGTACATACACTCAGCAGCCCGATGAAAATAATAACCTTCGTGCGATTAGACCCCGTTAGCCCTTTTCTTGTGGGGTTTTCTTAAGTCGCAGGTCTATGCGAATAAGCCACAAACCACAGCGGCCCCCAAAGCCAACATAACCCATGCCATCGGTCAAATTCAGCCTGATTTTAAATTAAATGAAATACGATCGATTGAAAAAAATCGCAAAGTATGCTCTGAAATACATTAAAAACAAGTCTATTCCTATTATTTTACAAGTTATATTTGTGAAAAAATTCATAATGTTTCTTTAAATGATACTTAAGATCTTCTACGAGATTTTTGCTCTATTTTAAACGAGTCATGTTTTATTAAGCATTTTCGCTTCAATTTTACCACTTAAAATATTAGCGCGCTCTGTCTAACTTTCGTAATTACATCCATCTTACTATCCATCTTCTTCTTTTTGGGCCGGGAAGCGCCGCCTTAATGATAGACCCTATATAAATTCGTTTGATATTCATCCCAACTTATTATTAAAGTTATTTTTTAAGTCGATTTTACGTTTGAAATTGGTAAATAATGCTCAAAAAAATTATAATTTTATTGTAAATATCATTTGGGAGACCAATTATCGGCGGATCAACTGTCGGGTCACCCTTTTTGATGAAAGGAAGGAATGAAATTGGATGTTGGAAGAGGCCCATGTTGTAGGAGGGGGGAAACACACAGGCCGGCAAATCATTTCACAGCCGAGCTGTTTAAATCGAAGATTTTTTTTTTACATTAACTCCACGCAGGAGGCCCTGAGGAAAATTTACCTCAGGGTCTACGTAATTTGGGATGCTGTGTGGAGGGTCTTTTTGAGGAGAGGAAGGAATGAACATTGGCCTTGAAGAGACCCATGTTGTAGGAGGGAAAAAACACAGAAGCCGGCAAATCGTTCCATAGCCGAGCTGTTGAACTCAAGAACGAGTCGAAAAACGACCCGTTCTCATGTGACAAATGTCAACCGTGTACATATGTTGGGCGCGCGTTTGGCGTGTCTCCCGACTATGCACCGGTGCCGAAGGGATCAATGACGCTAGTTCCTCAGAGCATCTTCCATTGAAATACCTGTAGAACATGGATAGCATTCCCACCCGACGCCTGTGCTCAAAAGATTGCAATCCGTTGGTTAAGGTGGGAGAATCTATCAAACGGACCGCCCGTTTCTGCACAGAGTCGAGGGTATTTTTCAAGTTTTTTAGTGCTCCAGCCAGAGGTGTCTGCCAAATTTATCCGTGGGGCGCACTTGCGATTTGTACAGGGTTAGCATTTGTGTACTATTAAAGTGTCTGCGGGCCCTGTACAGTACGCCCAGTTAAATCATAGAAACGACCCGTTGTCATGTGACGAATGTTAACTCTGTACAGTTGATCTAAGTATCATCACTCTTGACTCTACAACCCCTGGTGGGTCTTGGCCTCCTCAAGAGTCTTCCTCCACTCATCTCGGTTTTGTGCCAGCTCTCTCCAGTTTAGAAGCTCCAATGTAGATATGTATTTGAGGACTTGTATCTAAGTATACCATTTTGAAAAAAAAACAATTTAAAAATTAAATTACAAGACCGTTCAACAGCTTGACCACAGACAGGTAAATGAAATTGTTTACATGCTCAAGAAAAATTTCGATATTTGAGAATTTTGATCAATTTCCGCAGAAGTAAAAAATGATCTTTCTTTAGGCACACGGACACGTCAAACACACATAACGGTGTACTTCTTCAGTGATATTCCCACATTTAAAACAATCAAACGTTGATTCGTAGATTGTATCTACTGATTATTTTATTTTATTGTTTTGCAGAGAACTGATTTTTATTTTTTATTTATTGTAAGAACAAAAAATTATCTAGTACAATGGAGTTGTTTATTCGTGTAACAGCTATTTCGTTTATCAAATTTGCAATGTAGGGTCTTATACAAAGTTTGATGTGGTAGGAGATTTTCTTAGATATTATTGATTGATCTTTGACATGATTTTTCACTAAAACAGCGCTCTACACACTATCCAATTATGATTGTTATTATTATTGTTGGTGTATGTTGTTATTGTATGTTTAGGTTTGTAAAGTTAGGTCATGCAGGTTATGGTACCTCATCATCATCTTCATCCCCTTATCCTATTCGGGTCGGGGACCCATTGCATCGATAAGGCTCCTCCATACGTCTCTGTCTTGTGCTGCCTGTTCGGCCTCCGTCCATGGCAGTCCCATCCTCTCCTCACACAGTTTCTGGAGTTGCCTCGCCAAGCTGTGTCTGGGGCGGTCCACTGGACGTCTACCTTCTGGAATCGCACTTAGTATCTTCTAAATTCTGTCATCAGGCATTCTTAGTACAAGCCCAAGTTGCGATTTTTCTATGAAGAGTAGCAGTGGTTTAATATTTAGATCGTCTCGGAACCCCTGCCACTCTTCTCAAATACCTCATTTCGGCAGCTTGGACTCTAGAGGTTATGGTACCTATATTATTCAATTAAAAACAAAATCTTAAAATCGGGCTAAGCCGGTTAGTATCTAATGATATACTTAACGTTTAAAAACCTTCTTAAAACCTGTCTCAACATTATACTTACTTTATAAACGTATTTAAAACGTGTTAGCACCCAATCCGAAGGTCGAAAGTTCGTATTACATGAATTGGTATTCCGGTAGTCAGTTGAGATTAGTAACGCGTTATGTCTGCTTTAAATAATATTGAATGAAATGTCGAAGAAACCCACCTAGCTGGTACCTAGTAGCTACGTGTTTGTTGGATATTTGTCATTCATTGTTTATTTCTAGGAAATATTCGATTAACGTTGGATGCACGATTAGCAAGAAGTGAATATTATATTATTTATTCAATTGAATTTTTGCAATGCTATCGAAGAATGACGAATACCAACATGAGTGAATGTGTGTGAGGAGAAAGGAATGCTATAAAAGGAACACTATGTTATAAGATACCAGACGGCAGAACATGTTCTAGCACAGCATAGCACGAGAGGGATGCTGCTATTGAATGAAATTTCTAAAACAGTGTGTATATTTAATTACTTTTTAAATCACCTTAATACTTTTTTTGTATATTCCCTTCTTCCCAAATGTTAAGATTATTGAAATAAGAAATTTTCTACTGTAAATTAATGATTAATCTGTGGTAGATTAATTTAAATAAAAAAAAAAATAGTACGCTACTGGTCGGTTACTGGTCAGTTGCTGGTCAAAACCGTGACCGGATAACTCAACAACATACAACTTGAACACCCCCTTTGAAAAGTCATTAAAAGTGATACAATTTGTTGTTAGGTTAGGTTAGTTAGTTAGGTTACAATTTTTTTTCGTGACTTTTAATCTTCAAATATTTAAATAATTTTTGATGACATCTTGTGTTTAAAAAAAAAAGTTAAACGTCATGTGATTTTTCAAAGGGGTGTTGAAATGCCACTTTGAAGAGTTGTCGTGGAACCAACAATTTTTTCTACTTTCTAGGTCCAGTGTTACAGTATTTTTTGATTGACTGAGCGTAGCAAAGTCTTGTTTTAACTCGACTGTTTTTCATTTTGTCTGTCTGTAATTTTTTTGTATCTACATTCCTTTTCTGTTTCAATTGGTCGTTTTTTTATTGAACCATTAGTTCAGTACAGATTATTTTTCAATTGTCGTGTTTGTTTGAACTTTCTTATTCGCATTTTTTTCAATATTACGGTACTTGCCTGCCTGAAGAAAGTTTGAAAAAAGAATTGTCATTGAGATAGTGAAGTTTTTTGGAAAATTTGTTTTATTCATTCAATTTCAGAAAAATGCGTGTATTGTGATAGAATGCATTGTCATCGACAACGAGTCTATCTGCCGAGTTTCAACACGATCGGATGTCGGGAAGTGGGTTAATTTCCACTTACAAGATTCCGCTAGATTCAAACATTCATTCAGTGTTCAGGCAAAAAACAAAAATGAAATTCAAATTCAAAAAGTTACCAAACATACCAACAAAAAAAACTCGATATATATTTTTTTTTAATATCCGTTGATGGAAAGAAGGTATATTAAAAACATCCATATATTAGTTGAATTGATAGTCGATGTATATAACCTTACAATATATGTTTTTTAGCTTCATATGAACAACATTTTCAAATGTGTAATAAATTATAACGTGGGCTGTTTTTTGCAGGCTTCGCTGCTTTATCAACATTGAGTCATGACTACATGAAAATGACGTTAGCGTGACGCCAATCGTGCTAAACACCCAACACTCAAATTATAATGTGTTAAAATGGCGTTCTATTATTTACTCTTGTGACTTCTGTTTACCTGTTTCAACTGTAAGGAAAACAAGTGAGCAAGCTGAATTTGAATTCAGATTTAAATCTTAGTCTGTCAATTTTAATAATATGATTTTGTCACTCGTTGGGAATGCCAACGGTCAAAATTATGAAAAGTTCGTTTGGGAGTATAGGTAATAGAAATAAGGACGATGGGCCATGTGATCATTTATTTTTTTTTCCTTCAAAGCTGGGCGGTGGGTGGTCTCTTAAAAACCCATGTTCACTCCTTCCTCTCTTCAAAAAGACCACCCACAGCATCCCCTAAGATGGCATAGGCCCTGTGGGGGATGACCGATCACAGGGCCTATGTCTATGATGACCGATGACCGATCGCTCTACTTCAAAACAAACTCCAGGAGTACTCACCCAAGGGCTGCTTTATTAACCGTCCGTTTCCGAAGTTCAGCTTACCCAGGGAGAAAATACTCGTTGAATCCGTTTTGGTAAAACGAACGGTTAAGGGAACTACTGAATTTTCTTTGTGAGGACCAACACAAGTTGTCAAAGAACGATATCGTGACACGAGAGAGGATAGACTGTAAATCTTTATTTTGTAAGATGCAAGACAATCAATGGCGTTCTTTAAAATCAAGTCACAGGATTTGGCAATTTGAAAGGAGAAAGCCCTACCTTTGTTGTGGTCATATGCTCCAATAATGATAATGGCTGGTCTTCCACGATGATTGCACAAAAGTTGTTACACTTTACTAACTTTTTGTATTAATTAGTTTGGTTATACGACTTTTAAGCGAGATTTTCGAGAGCGGGTTGGGATCAGTTTCACGACGATTTTCGAACTGAATTTAATGTGGATAATTTTCGATTGTATGCAATATTGTGTATGTGTGCCAAGTAGGTAGACATGATCTTCCTCTTCTTCTAGTAGATAATTAGGGCCCTTTGCTAAGAAGGAATAGGAAAAAGGGAGAATATAACAATGCAAAAAATAACAATGCAATGGAAAAATGGGTTTCAGTTCATAAGCTGTTTCAGAACTAAACACATTTATAACCCGTTTATCAGTGAGCTTATAAAATTATTAAAAAGGTGGTAGTATTTAATTAGATATAACATATGATGGTATTTTAAAACTCATAATAGTTCAAAGATTGATAATTGGTTATCTTGAAAAAAACCATCTACATTTTCTACTAAAAAAATCTTTTCGGTGTTCAATGTACCTACAATAGGCAAAATATATAAAACATATTCTATACTACAAACTTTCAAAGAAATACAACTAATTAACTTTCAATTCAATATATCAGCAAGATATCTAAATAATATTAAAATTCCAAAATTTAATACCAACCACATTCAAAATACCTTATCTCTATCTAGATTTGACTTATTTCAACAAACTCCCGTTAAATCTGAAAATTATCGAAAATAATCATGAATTTCAGCTTAAATTGACAAATTACCTGAAACTTCTATAATAGTTCATATCTATTATTATTATGTTTTTTAAATTCTGAAATATATTATTGATAAATCTTGAGTTTTTCTTACTTATCTTCTTGTTATTATTTGCAATATTTTATTCCTTTTTAACAGCCGGCGGCTGGCAAATGAAGGTCGCGGGATCGAATCCCGGCGTGGCAAATAAATTTTATTTGATTAATTTGTCTTATTTCACAATTAAATCATTTAAAATAATATATAGTATATTTGCGGCACATTCCAGAGTGGAAGATACTCTCAGTATCTCAGTAGCCCTGTTGTAAGACCACCATTCAGAATTGAAACGTTTCTTGAAATAGCTTTAGCCGTGTTTGCTGAATAGTCAGGTACTTCTCCCACCTTCCCCTCTCCACTACCTTCAGCCTCACAACATACTCCAATTGGCGATGCCGTAGTCTCACTGGCTCCAGGCGGGAGCAGTTGGGACTCTTGTGCGGTATGCGGAAACCAACTCAGAATCATCTCAGATAAGTCATTTAGAGTGATAAAAAAATGCATTAAAAATTGGTTAAATAGGTTACGTTAGGTTAGGGTTATCGGCTTATTTAAAATTATTTTTTTTCATAGCTTTTAATGACTTTTCAAGGTGGTGTTGAGTTCACTTTATTCTCAGTTGGCATGGAACCAAAAAATGTATACTTGTAAAAAAAATACAAAAATTAATTTTTTTTAAAAAGTTACGTAAAAATAAATACTTTTTTCTGTCGATTTTCATGTTGCATGGGTACAGGGTTACCATTTAGAAAATTGAAAAGTCCTGGCAAAAAGCCGGACAGTCCAAAAAAAGTCCGGACATTTTAATCACATAATGCAAATATATGAGAGCAAAAGGTGTCGTTATCGATGATGTAAAGCTATTCTATGAAGTAACAGCCGTCAATTCATTCATATCCCAACAAACGATGCATTTTTTAGTATAATAATAATAATCATCATAAAATGTGGGTTACCATTTTTACAAAATTCACAATCGCCAGATTGCCCATTCTATTGAGTATTTGCCAGTTCATTTTTGCTATCCAAGCTCAAAACGTAAGTGTAGAAAGAGTGTTTTCTCTAATGGAAGCTCAGTGGACAAAAGAGCGTAATAGATTATCTGTACCCTCGGTCAGATCGTTGTTGATGATTCAATACAACCATCATTAAAACTATGAGCTGCGAAGAATTCTATAAGCAAACTTTGAATGAACGGGAGCTACTCCGTCAAGTATCTGACGCTGAAAAATATTAAAATTTATATATTTGTCGAAAACAAGTGTTATGTTTTGAAGAAGATATTTTATGTTTGAACTTGAACTTGTTGATTGTTTGTAACTGCAATTAAAATTTATTGTTTGATCTCCATGAGTTGATTGTTAAAGAAGATTTATATTTTATTTTTAGATGAGTGCGAAATTAACAAAGATTAAAAACTTATTTGATATTACTTGTGTAAGTTTTATTACTCATATTCCATCTAAACCAAAAAATCCGGACAAATTAAGGGGCCGGACAAAAGGCTAAAAGTCCGGACATGTCCGGACTAATCCGGACGGATGGTAACCCTACATGGGTATGACTTTCGTCGATGTTGACTTTTATTGTAATAACACGCCATTGATCTCCTCTCAATAAAATTAATTGGTCCTCCAATCGTGTAAAACTATTAAATGGTTCCGGGACCACCAGTGTGCAGACTTTGCATAATATGATTATTTAACGTTTGTGATTTAATGACTTGAACGTTTCATCTGTCGTTTATTTAATCGAAGATGCTGTTGTGGTATTCAATTTGAATTACGATCCACTGTTATTAATGTGTACTTGCTTATACGTGAATTAGACTGAATGATAAAATTATGAAAGATAGTGCGTTTGTCCTCTGTGTGTGGCATGAACATATTGGGATATTGTCTTATAATGGATCTGCATGTTTTATTTTATTTCGATGTAATTTGGGTTTTTAGTGTTCTTTAATCTTTCACGATTAACTTATTATTCATTATCATTTTTTTAAAGGAATTTTATCTATGTTTTATCAATATTAATCACAGAATATTTTGCTTTCGACACACATTACCACGAATGTGATAATTTTTCCAAATATTTGATTAATACTCGTGTTTTCGGAGTATTTTCATGCATTGAATTACGTAAATTATTTGTCAAAATTTTCGTTACTCAATGCACTCGGATTTGCTTTTAATTTAAGTGTTATCGCCAACACTTGAAATGATCGTGTGAATAATTCAGAGAAGCAGGTATCATACCTATAATATAATATTTTTAACAGAAAATTATTTTATGTGTCATTTTCACAATCGGAAATGATTTGACAAGAATTCGGACTATTATTAATCCCGCGATTAGTATTTTGTATATATTTATTTTAATCTCCAGGACTGTGAGGATATTCTGCCATCATGCGTGAGATTCATAGGTGCAACTATTTATTACATTATTAATAAAGATAAAATGGAAAAAATGGCTGGATAAAATAAAAACATCAAATAAATAAGTTAAAACCAAATAAATTAAATTAATTAAAATCCATACTAATATTATAAATGCGAAACTGCTCGAGTTTGTTTATGACCTTTTCAGGCATTAACCAATAAAAAGACTTTAAAAATTCATTCACCAATAGAAATCTAAATTATATGCGCAGACTTTATGTTGTATATGATGGTAAGCTCTGGCGTTATGAAATTATAAATATTAATATATTATATTTGTTTTACGTTTTCTGTCGCTAACAAAAGCGAGTTAATTGCAAATGTCAGAAAAAAATCATTCCTATGGAAACAATGTTGGCTCTAAGCTGGTAGGTACTTAGCCCCCTGGTCAGCTACTGCCCCAGAAAATTCAAATATTAGAATATGTTTTGTTTTTTTGGACAAGCTGGAATAAATGTCAGATAAAAGTTCCTACATTAAAAATATAATTCGTAACGATTATAAAGACCGAATAATAAATAGTGTAATTTTGTATTATATTAACAAATTTCCAAATATTTAATTAAAAATAAACATCCAAAATGTTTGTAAGCGCATAAATTCCGAACGAATGAACAAAATTGGATAATTCTTTTTTTCTTTGTGAAATTTAGGTGGCAGGCTAGATGTTTGAAAACTGAATTTAAGGGAATGAATGTATGGAATGCGGGAGGGGGTGGGGTGGGGAGGAGGGGGGATAATTGATAAGTTCAACCGCTACAGTAATTTCCCGTAATACCATGCGAGCGAAGCCGCGGGGAAAAGCTAGTACAAGATAAAGGGTCGCCTCATCATCTGCATCCATCTCTCATTTAACGGAGAGCTCAGCCACGAAAATGTGTGAAGCCCTGCCCCAGAAGCTGACTAGTCGGTGGCGAAGAAAGGCTGGGAATGTGTGCAGCCTCCTTTCAGTGGAGGCACTGCAGAACTTTGGTTGTATGGGGGTTTTATGTATGATTGTGTATAAGTCAAAAAACATTTGCACTTACAAGTTTATTTGAACAATTACATCCATACCATAATTACATTTGAATAATAATCGTCATCGGAACAGTGGTTTGCGAAAGCGAAGCGATTTTCGAGTTGTTGGATCGGCGGCAATCAGGAACAGAATAGTTCTCCTTTTTATTGGCGTGCGAAGAGCCGATAGAAGGAATTCGCGAATCCAAATTACTGCGTTGTTCGCTCCACAGTTGTATTCCGTTGCCTATTATTGCAGCACCCCCTCAACTTGTCCCATTACGTTAATATGAATACCGCACAAGAGTCCCAACTGCCCCCGTCTGGAGCCAGTGAGACTATAGCATCCCCAATTGGGGTATGTTGTGAGGCTGAAGGTAGTGGGGAGGGAAAGGAGATAGAGAAAAGGAAGGTGGGGAAGTACCTGGCTATTCAGATCAGGTCACCAAACACGGCTAAAGCCATTTCAAGCAACGTTTCAATTCTGAATGGTGGTCTTACACCAGGGCGATACTGAGAGTATCTTCCACTCTGGAACGTGCCGCAAACATACTATGTATTATTTTAAATGAATAAATTGTGAAATAACACAAATTAATCAAATAAAATGTATTTGCCACCCCGGGATTCGATCCCGCGACCTTCGGATTGCGAGTCAAGAGCCTTACCCCTGGACTACGCCGGCCGTCAATTCTTGCTGGGTATTGTGGCCACAGCTTAGTTGTGTACAGTATACGGCAGTGCAGTAGGTCTTAAAAACAATTTCCGGACATCTTCGTTACAGAGGTAGAGAACCACCTTGAGAGCATTACTTCCCGTATATTAATTGCTCTTCTTTGTCGTTTCATGTCTTCTATATCTTTCATGTCTTCCGTAAGGATAAGTTCCAAGTATCGAACCTGTGAGGCAACAAACAGTTCATTTACCTTCTAGCCATATGTATATGTAAATTCCTGTTATCTTTCCACTATATCAAGGCCTATCATATGCATAGATAACTATGAAGATGTGATCAAAATATAAACAATGGTATTCTTTCTTTCTTATCTTCGTTAGTTTTTTTCGCCTCCAGTAAATATTTACCCTCGTTATCATAACGCTGAAAGATATACTATTCTTGAAGCCGTACAAACGACGAGAAGACTAAATATTATGGATATTTTTGTAAAGACACGTGCGAACGAATTTAGGTAATCTCGTAATCTCATTTCGTTTAATCGTCTTGGTACAAAGAGCAAAATGGAATTTTTGTGATTTGGCGGCTAGAGTTATTTGCCCTTTAGCGTACCCAGGAGGCCATGAGGCAAATTATTTACCTCGGCGTTTGCCTTTGAGGATGCTGCGTGGGAGGGTTTTTTTTAAGGAAAGGAAGGGGAGAAAGATCTGGGAAGGAAAAAGGCATGAGGGATGGGTAATCTGGGGATCAGCGTGTCCATGTGACGGATGTATGAATGTATGAGAGGTTAAAAGGTCTCCTCAATCAGTCTTCTCCAATCTATCCAAATTCGGCCCGCCATACAATAGGCGCCAAACTAGCGAATCACTTCGGGTGACCTGTGGTAGACGTATTGGTTGTCCAATAAACGTTTCCCTTGGCGGCAGTACCCATACCCGCCTCCCAAATTGATTCTGTGTTCAATTTGGGAGGCGGGAATGAGTACCGCCGCCCCGGGAACCTTTATTGGATAACCAACACTTATACCATAGGTCACCCCAAGTGATTCGCTACGTTTAGGGATTTAGCAGCGGTGCCCGGGTTCATGGGGAAGGTTTGTCTAGGCGGATGACCAGGACATACTGAACCTCAGATTCCTGCCCACCCCTTAAACCCTTTTCCTTCCTAGAACTCTCCCTCCCCTTCCTTTCCTCAAAAAACCCTCCACACAGCATCCCCAAAGATGACATAGGCCCTGAGAGAAATTATTTTTCTCAGTGTGGAGCTCATGTAAAAAAAATTGATAATTTAAGTTAAGAGAAAGCCATAAATATACGTAATCTGACGTGTTGCGCTGCATCCTTCTTTAGCCAATGTTTCGTACAGCCTTACAATGTTCATCATAAGAGCAGATGTGAAGGCAAAAAAAATATGTAGCTCAACTGGCATAATACCCCAAAAATAAACCACGATAATGCTTTTGCCTGGGAAAATCTAAAGACCATTGTACACAAAACTACTAGTTACGCTGTCGTTTGTTATGTCTTTATCTCTTACAATATTATAATTACAATGTGAACAGTTGATATCAACACGTGTTGTCTCCTTCCCCTCCTCACTAGCATCAGCCTCACAGCATACCCCATGTGGGCATGCCATAGTCTCGCTAGATTCAGACAGTTAGGGATTAGTACACAGTTAGTTACAGGAGTATTTAGGACCTTGTTCGGTACTCACATATATATTTTTTTAAATCAATGTCCAGAAAACTAAATGTATAATTGAATAGCCGGTTTGATGATCAGTGCAATTTGGTCGTAGATTGGTGACAGTCGGCACAGCTCCATACCGCGTCTCCCTTTTTGTTTGTTATCTTTGGATGGGGCTCGTGTATGGTGTTCACAAAAACGTTCTTATTCAGTTGTATGGATCGTTTCCGCTATGAGATTTGCAAAAATCGTCCTCAACACTTTCAGTTCTCGGTGATGTCATGTGGATATAGGAAATGGTATTGCGGTGTGACCAAAGGTGGCCGCAAACCGCAGTTAGATAATAAATCGTTAGTATTATTTATTATAAACTCTGCTAACAGTATCTACTTATTCGAACCAAAGAAATCAGTAATAAATTATGTCATATTTGCAATTTTTTGTACGAGTTTGTTACGATTTTATGTAAATAATATATTCTCAGTTTCGGCTGTTTTGTCACACGCAGGCTATACAAATAAAGACATTTATTTTGTTAATCGATTGATTTGTCATTTGAGTGTATGTATTACGTCATATTAACAACATTTTTGGAAAAGCTTTGTTATGATTTGATATAATTATTTTATTTTCGTGTTACGGAAGTTTGATAAATTCAAGGAGAAAATAATATAATACAATTGAATCTAAATGAAACATGAAACAGAACAGATGTGTAAAAACAGTAGTAATGGAAGGTAGCAAACGTAAAATCATGCAACCAGTCCAGTGTTTTAAATGTAGTGTCCTCCGTGTACAAAGTCGTATTTACTACAAACATAAACTTTCTAAAACCTCTGGTTTGCCGATTGCGCGCCCAGGACGCGCCATAAAAAAAAAAAAATTTTGAGATGCGATTTTAAACCTTATGTATAAAGAAAATGTATGAAGGACAAGGTCAGAATCGCTTGGGGCATTCTTGTTCTTGACGTAACAGATGTAAGGAACACACCTAGCCTCTCAAATAATCATCTTTGCACATACCTATGACTTTCGAAATGACATTTCTGTCGCGATTTGAGCTGTCAAACTTTGAGCGTCGCATGTCATGAAAAGATCGATAAAACTATCAATTTGTCAAATAAACGCAAGTAATATTATTTGTAAACATAGTTTATTGTTCAGGGAACGTGTTTCGGTAAATATTATATCCGATAGCATAAAATAAATCCGCAAAATATTACGTCAAAGTCAAAACATCGCGAAATTTTCGAGTTTCTTCCCTGGCATTTAAGAGGTTAAAGTGTTCTGCCAGGTAAGTATGTTTTCTGTGTCTGTTTTCTATGATACATTTTGATAGGGCCTAAGAACTCATAATAAAGTGAAGCGTCGTTGAGGCATTTTTCATAAAAACGGTGCTCTTCAAATTATCCAATTATTATTGTTAAAATTGTTACTGTCCCAACTGGGTATCGAACCCTGCATCTCTGTCTTACCGGGAGAAGGCCTAAAACCGCTCAGCCCTCTTTTGTTATTGTTGGTCTGAATTCGATGAGCCAGTAGTTGTGAGTTATATATATATGTTTTTGCGGGGTTACATCTTTTGGCTAGTTTTTGTATCTGAAGACGAGTGTTTTAACAGGTGACAGACGGTTGCCCCCTGAAATAATAATAATAATAATAAATTTTTGTACATTATTTACCAATTTACCAAACCTAAAATTGACTTCAAAAATACCTTTAATAATAATAAGTTGTACGGATATCAAAAGAATTTATTTACAGTGTCGAATTTTTTTTATATGCTGATATATATTATATACAGTATATAGACAAGGAGTTTTATCCTTGATGCATTTGAATGAAGTTATGTTTTATACTTTTGTTATTCGGCGGTACATCCTTTTTGCACACAACTTCGGAGACACTTAGTTATTTATTTTATTTTTATTTAAAAAAAATTTTTACATTGTTTTAGAAAAGAATATGTCCTTACTGGGTTACCCCATTCTAAGGTCACATTGTACGTGTTTTTGTGTTTGAATTATAAGTTCATACCTATTTTAAAATCTTACAAGAGGAAAATGATAAAGTTATTTCTAAAAGAAAGCACAATACAAGCATTGATCTTTATTAGGTTGCAAAATTGTATCTATGTTCTTCCTTCCCATGTCCATAAGGGGCCATCCATAAATTACGTCACACGAATTTCATGATTTTTTGATCCCCCCCCCCCCCCGTCCCTGTCACACATCGTCACATTTGTGAGACCCCCTCCCGCCTAGTGTGACGTCACATATTTTGCAATTAAATCCAAAAAAATTTTGCGTTTTAATAATTTAGATTTTTACATGTGAAGTCACAGAGCTGATGACCCCCCCATACCCTCTTGTCACACAATGTCACACTGCTCTTCTCCCCCCCCCCCCCCTCAAGGTGTGATGTAATTTATGGATGGCCCCTAATCCATATCTTCTTTTGAAGTCGTTTATTTTTTAACTGTTTTTATTGCAAGAGGGAGTATATCAAATAATGTTATAGAGAAGTATTGCATATTATATTTTGTGTAAGTAGGTATACCCTATTTTCCATAAACCGACTGCATATTGTAGTTAAGTATGTCGGGATATTAACTGTCATGGTACCGTTTTAACACGACAAGGTTCTTCAAAAGTCAGAGCTTTCCTAAAATAGCGTGTTGTAAATTGTCTACGATTTATTTCAGGGTAAATCCTTTTGTTTACCTTGAAAGTTATCATTTTCCTCGTGCATAATATAATCGTGTATGCATTTATGCATTCCAGTGCATTTAGTGCCATCCTCAGACGGCTCCGCAATCTGACCTTATTAGATTCACATCGGCATTTGTTCCTTCGTTTGCCGTGCACAGTGAACAGTGAACAGTACACCAGAACAGAATGCACTCGCTGTACTCGGTATCGAATTCCTGTGCAAATACTGGCTAAATGTATTATTGTAATGTCCCGCACTTGTGTGTTTGCATCAAGGCACGGTATTCATTCGCTTTCTCGACTCCCCACACCCGACACCGTGCCTTGCGCGAGTTGTGTTACCAGGGGTGTGGGATCTTTCACCGATCTGGTCAAGACAACAAAATATCATGTCATCAAATTTTCACGCTTGAAATTCAATTTCAAATATATTCTCTGTTTTTGAACGTATGCAAAATGAAATATTGTTTTTGAATGCAAACTTCGACAGCGCAAATTTGAAATGCTGTAATCCTAAATGAAATGTAGAAATCCAAAATGAGTTAAATATTTCATTTTTTCTCTCTTCGATCTGTATCGTCGAAATATTTCTAGGAAAATAAGTGTCCTTTACTACGTGCATTTTAAGAGGATTTTTTTGTTTGAAAAATTACTGATAAAATGATATTTACAATTTTTTTAAATTATTCTGAATGAAAAAGGTATTAAGTTTTTAGATTTTCACGGCCAAACGGACAATTACACAATTACACATCTGCCCTGATGATGGACATTGTAACGCTGTCCGAAACGTTGGCTAAAGAAGTAACGCAACACGGCATAAGACCCCAAAAACAAATAACGGAAATAGGTATTCTTCGTTGTTAATTCGACGCGTTGAATTCTAAAATAAAAAGTTCATCTTTTTACAACTTCATGGGTGATTTCCACTGCACCATCAAAGCTCGCAACTACCTTGATAATGTTAATGCTTGGGTGTATGTATATAAGGGTGGGTCTATGGTAAACTTTTAAGCCTGCGCTAACGAATTTCGGCCGATTTCTTACATATCTCCCTTAAGCATTTGAAGTTTTTAAGCTCTTAAAAAAATATATGTTATTTTTGAAGATAATATCTAGATACGTTCCACGCCGAAACGCAAATTATATGCAATTCCCTCGATAGAAAAAAATCGCAAAGTATGCTCCCAAAAATATTTTAAACGTCTATTTCTATTATTTTACAAGTTATATTTGTGAAAAAATTCACAATGTTTCTTTAAATGATACTTAAGTTACGTTCCACGAGATTTTTGCTCTATTTAAACGAGTCATGTTTTATGAAGCTTTTTCACAATTTTCGCTTCACTTGAAATATTAGCGCGCTCTATCCAACATTCGTAATTACAAATCTCTCCATCTTCTTCTTTTCGTGCTCGAGTACGGGGAGTTAACGAAAAATCAATTTAATTCCGCTAATGATTTTAGCAGTAGCCCGCGTGCCAATTATTCTCCACCCCTTCCACAAACCAAGATCTTCTGGAATCAACGGCCTGATTGTTAGTTCTATAAACAGACATGCAAAGTAGGCTTTATTGGTACTGAGGAATAAATACACAAACAATGCAGGGCATTCGTACCGCGTAGGATTAACATCCTCTGGAATAAACAACGACTGCGGATTAACTGAACAAGAACAAGTGAACAGGCGCCAGGCAGGATCTGTTGGTATAGTTATAATGAGTAATGACTCCAGCAACATTTGTGGAGATGAGGAGTGATGCAAGCACACCATAAAGAAAGCTGAATTGCTCACTGTTATTAGTAATGATATAGATCAAATATCTCTCTCTGATGCAATTAAATAAGCTTTACATAGTAACTGTTGTCCATGTAGTTCAAATATTTCTAACTAGTTTTTCCCCGCGGCTTCGCTCGCATGATATTACGGGAAATTACTGTAACGCTTGCACTTATCAATTATCCCTTCTCCCCCCCGCATTCCATACATTCATTCCCTTACATTCGGTTTTCAAAAATCTCGCCTGCCACCTAAATTTCATAGTGCTATATATAGCTCAAAGAAAAAAAGAATTATCCAATTTTGTTCATTCGTTCGGAATTTATGCGCTTACAAACATTTCGGATGTTTATTTTGATTTAAATATTTGGAAGTTTGTAAATATAATAAAAAATTACACTGTTTATTATTCAATCTTTATAATCGTTACGAATTATATTTTTAATGTAGGAACTCTCACCTGACATTTATTCCAAAACATGAGCTTGTCCAAAAAAAAACAAAACATATTCTAATATTTGGATTTTCTGAAGCAATAGCCGATCAGTAGGTAAGGGGCTGAGTACCTACCAGCTTAGAGCCCACAAGTATATCAACATCGTTTCCATGGAAACGATTTTTTTTCTGACATTAGCAAAAACTCGCTTTTGTTTATAACAAATATAATATATTCATATTTATAATTTCATAACGCCAGAGCTTACCATCATATACAGCCTATAGTCTGCTCATATAATTTTTACGCGTGAAAGCGTCATAAACAAACTCGAGCAGTTTCGCATTTATAATAAATTAAGTAAGTATGTATGGATTTGCAAATAAGGAACAATGAATCGTGAAGAATCACAGGGTCAGAATGGTGATAGAGCCACTCTGTTATCTTCACTGCCCATGGAATACCAACGCATCAAACTACCACCAAATGCACGGCTAGTCACACGTAATAGATACTACTTACAGTTTTCTCACGATGCTTCTTCGGCTGCAAGATGGGCCCGTTTGTCAGCGTTGAATTGAGTCTTTACCACGGGCAGTCGTTATTTGATAAACGTTTGATACACCACACAAGTACGTTAATCATAATTCAATAATGAGGAATTATATTCGACGGCAATACATTTCGATATGATTAAGGATATGCATTGTGCGCAAGCGACGCGAATATCCCGATAACTTAACCCTGACGATAATTGTCCTTTTCGGTCACCGCAGTGAGTACCCACGTGCGCGAATTTCAACCATTGTTGAATTTCTGGCCGAGACTTGGCAAGCAGAATTCACCCATCGATATCCAATCAGCGCGATGAAACAAACAATGTAATCTAATTTATATATTGGTATTCAAATGACAATCTTGATGAACAGAATTTCAGTACATGTTGTAATGATTTAAAAATTAATCAACGCTTTGTTTTAACAACTTTTATTGTTTAAAAAACCAACATGTTTTGTAAGCATTGCTCACTTCTTCGGGGATTACTTAAAACTTATAAGTAAACCTTGAAGAAGTAAGCATTGTCTACGAATCATTTTGGTTTTTTAAACAATAAAAGTGGTCAAAACTAAGTGTTGATTAATAAAATGGTGCCACAAAAATGTTTGCTGTGTTTGAAGAATAGATTTATCATTGTACTAATTTTTGTTAATCTTTCATATTATCAGCTTGCATATTTTTTCGTCTACTTTGTTTTCTGTATTTTTTTTAGCTGTGTTGTTCCTCTGTTTTCTTTTTCTGACTTCTGTATCTGTGTTCTACATATCTTTTTTCAACATCTTTTTCTCTCTGTGTTTTCTCCTTATTTTTTGTTTTATGTGTCTTCACCTAACCTTCTCTAATTTCAACGATTTTCGGAGTTCCACTTGGTATGCATAGTTATTTTTACACCTGATAGCTGTTTCATCTTTTGATAGCATTGTCAAACTGTGTTTGCGATTAAACGGAAAATATTAAGATACTACTTTAAAAAATAGGTTTTATTATTTAAAAAGATAGACAAACATTCCCGGGTTACGAAAACCTGACGATGACAATATTTGAAAATCTCCTACTACCACAACGGTAAGCGGAAAACTTGTCTCATGATGGAGGACTTAAGTCTAAGGGTGGGACCCAAGTGCGATGCCAACCCAGCCACTGACCTATCAAATTTAATTTGGTTTTAATTTCAAATACCCATCCCTTAAACCACCCAAGAAATTGTTGAATGTTTTCACATAATTTACTAGATATAGGTACCCATAAAGTTTTCATATTTATGCATTTACTGGTAAACGGTGAATATTCATTAATTAACTTATTGTGATGTCATAATCATTATGGGCCATTGGTAGTTTTCCAATTGTTGTTATTGTAGGTACTATGTATTTTTTATTTCATCATTCTTTTTATAAATCTTTATAATTTCTCGCGCATGTAAATAAGTCATAATTCCACCAAACCACAGCTGCCTTTTAACACTTTGTTACAAAATTAGACCATTTAATACCAAAGCTGCGATTTCCAATTCCGTCCACCCCTTTTCACGCCATAAAACCAATAAATCAATCAGTTTCACCCTGCCCGAAATGCAACGGAGAAATTGAAACAAATTTACTATGTCCGACCTCCTTCAGCACGCTTTTTTATGTCTTCAACTCCACAAACCAAACTACCTTTGGAATACGGAGAACGAATTTTAGTTTTATCTTTTCTTGTTATTGTCGATTTCTAAATATGAATTTTTATTCTTACTATTTCTGGTTGCATGTCCATTTTTTTTTTTTTTAAATTTGGAACGTACTTATTTTATTTTAATTATTTTTGTTTACATATTCTTTCGTTTGACTTTGAAATATGGAACGTTCTTTTTAATTTTTACAATTTCTGGTTACACATACATTCGTTTGTTTTCAAAATATGGAACGTTCTTTATTATTTTAACGTTTTTCTACGTGGAACGTTTCACTTTATTTCAAATCATTTCTGGTTACACATCCATTCGTTTAATTTTAAATATGGAACGTTCTTTATTATTTTTACCTATTTTTAAACATGGACTGTTTTCAGATCCGTTTTTAGATTTTCACGGCCAAAAGTATTATGTTATTTGTTTTTGGGGTGTTATGCCGTGTTGCGCTGCCTCCTTCTTTAGCCAACGTTTCGGACAGCGTTACAGTGCACAGCGTTACATCACACATCTGCCATGATGATGGATACTGTAACGCTGTCCGAAACGTTGGCTAAAGAAGGAGGTAGCTCAACACGGCACAACACCCCAAAAAAATAACGAAATGGCTGTTTTCCTTTATTTTAAACCATTTCTGGCAACTCATTCATTCTGATTTTGTTGTGAAGTATAGAACGTTTGATTGTGAAATATGGAACGTTCTTTTATTTTTACAATTTTTGTAAGTAATTTTTTCAATTTTTTCTGGTTACACATCAATTCGTTTGTTTTTAAATATGGAACGTTCTTCTTTTATTTGAACGATTTCTGGTTACAAATTCCTTCATTTGATTTTGAAATATGGAACAATTTATTTAATCTTCTATTTTTACAATTTTCCTGGTTACAGTTTGGCTCACGTGTTTGGCGAAATGGGAAGCCGTTGGCGGTTTCGGCTCGTAAATGAGATTTGCTTTGAAAGTTCAAACTGCCCGGGTATTAGGAGCGTGAATGTGTACATGAGTGGCACTCGCATTGGTTTCGCCAGTTGTTTGAGTGTGTTTTGAATGGGTCGATAACATTCAAGGAAAGTTTAATCGAAATGACATTGAAACAATCTTCTTGCAGATACCGGTTCGAAGAAAATAAATTTATTGATCAAACACTCAAAGATATTGAATATTTTAATTGATTCTGATAATGTCTTATCACTCAGATAGAGTTTTTTTTAATGTTTTAATTTTTGTTTCCTTCATTGTTGAAGTCCTTAATGTTTTGGATTTCTGGTTTACCCCAAGGCCTTTTTTGTTTAGGGGATGAATCTTGTAAATGTGAATCTTGTGAATTGTTTATGATGATGTGTAGTTGACATTTTTGTCACATGATGAATAAATATTTCTTAATTTTTCGCTCTTATTTCTCCTTAATTCTTAAATACAATGCTTAATGAATTTAGGAAGAATGTCTGGTTTTTGTGTTTTCTACGTAACAAGTATGGTGTTGTGTATATTGTATTTGTCACGAATCATTGTGCTTTATCTGTCACCAAATGACACATCTTCGTGTCAACATAAAACTCGTTCTATTTTATTTCTATTATGGTCAGACATATGATATAAACTGTTTTATAAAGAGACTAGCTTTTCCCCGCGGCTTCGCTCGCATGGTATTACGGGAAATTACTGTAGCGCTTGCACTTGTCAATTATCTCCCCCCCACCCCACCCCCATACCCTCCCGCATTCCATATATTCATTCCCTTACATTCAGTTTTCAAACATCTCGCCTACCACCTAAATTTCATAATGCTATAGCTCAAAGAAAAAAAGAATTACTTATCCAATTTTGTTCATTCGTTCGGAATTTATGCGCTTACAAACATTTCGGATGTTTATTTTTATTTAAATATTTGGAAGTTCGTTAATATAATTTAAAAAATACTCTATTTATCATTCAGTCTTTATAATCGTTACGAATTATATTTTTAATATAGGAACTCAAATCTGACATTTATTCCAAGCTTGTCCAAAAAAAAAAAAATTCTAATATTTGAATTTTTTGCAGTAGTAGCTGACCAGTAGACTGAGTACCTACCAGCATAGAGCCCAAAAATATATCAACATTGTTTCCATGGAAAAGATTTTTTTCTGACGTTAGCAAAAACTCGCCTTTGTTAGCGACAGAAAACGTATAACAAATATAATATATTAATATTTATAATTTCACAACGCCAGAGCTTACCATCATATACAACCTGTAGTCTGCGCATATAATTTAGCTTTATATTGGTGAAAGAATTATTAAAGTCTTTATATTGTGTTATGCGTGAAAAGGTCATAAACAAACTCGAGTTTCAAACTTTTACGTTAAGATTTAATGATGTAATGAATGAAAAAAAAAAAAACAACAACAAAATCATAAAATAAAATACATTTGTAAAAATATTAACCGAAACTATGAAGTAAAAATAAAAGTTACGTGATCACGCCAATGTGTATAAATATTTATACATCAATAAAATTCAATAACATTTGAATAAAACGGCCTCTTCCAAAACTATACTAAATGTTCAGATCAAAGATTCAAAATTTTTTGATCTTCACTTTAACACTATGTATTATATTCCCTTGTTGCTTTCAAAGAGGATTGTTTTTAATTTGAAGGTGCTTATATTTTTTTCTTTTTATTATGTTATTTTTGGTTTTGATGAGATATTTCACAATGCATGTTATTTTTTGCTTATAATTTTTCTAAAACATTTAGATAAATATATATTTTTTATTCTCATGACATAGTAAATAGTTACATTTTGTTTCATCTAGTAAGATTAAGAAAGGGACCCTCAGATGGTTTGGGCATGTAGAGCGAATGAACGAAGAAAGTAGTGTAAGAAGAATATATGACGCAAATGTGAATGGTAGAAGAAGTCGGGGACGCCCGAGGAAGACATGGCACGATCAAGTGAATCAGATACTTGAGTCGGGCCATGTCAAAAGCCAGAATAATAGAAGAGTATGTATGAGACGATGTATGAATGTGAGTGAAGCAAAGAGTGTGTGCCAGGACCGAGTTGTTTGGCGGTCTGTCCTCTCTGCCTACCCCTGCGGGGAAACGGCGTGATGGTTAGTTAGTTAGTTAGTTAGTTTTTTCATCTCTCAACACGTTTTGTTAGTTCATTCATATCATTTCGCCAAACGCGTGCCCAATATATTATGTACTCGGTTGACATTTGTCACTTGAGAACGGGTCGCTTCTTCGACTCGTTCTTATGTTCAACAGCTCGGCTGTAGAACGATTTGCCGGCCTTTGTATTTCCTCCTTCCTACAACATGGGTCTCTTCAAGACCAATGCTCATTCCTTCCTATCCTCAAAAAGACCCTCCACACATCCCAGATGGCATAGGCCCTGAGGGAAATTATTTTCCTCAGGGCCTCCTGTGTAGAATTAAAGTTTAAAAAAAAATTATTTATAAATTTTTTTTCCATTATCATTGTTATTTTTTATTATTTTGTATTTACTTAACTGTTTGACAGTGATTGTTGTTTGTTTGTATTACTTTTTGAAATTGCGAACCCTAGTGTTAATAATTGTATGCTAAACAACTCATTTATTTTGAAAAGAAAACAATAAAAACAATAAAAATATATATTATTATTTTTTATTTTAACTTTTATGAGTAAAACCTCAAATTGTAATACTTAATTAAATGAAGTCACTATGAGCGAAACTCAATCCAAAATCTGGAAACAGAAAAATCAGAAAAAGATATTTGCACCTCTGGGACTCGAACCCAGGACCTCCCTACTTTCCGGGCGGGTGCTCTTGACCACTGAGCTAAGGTGTCGATATCCAATTCGGTCATCTTTAACTGTACCATACTTCGACTAAGAACCACCCATATTATCTTCATTTTTCTTAACGCATATTTTTATTGGCTGCCATCTTTGTGTACGATTTCAAGATTCAACTCGAACTAAATGCAATCTAGATGGTGTCTGGATAAATTTTTATCCATTTTATTTAATGTGCGACATCTATTGACTTTTATGCAAGTCTAGGATGAATATTATTATTTTTTGTTTGAACTTTTATGAGTAAAACCTCAAGTTGTTATATTTAATTAAAAGAAAACACTATAGATGTAGAGTTGAATCTTTCAATCATACATAAAGATGGCAGCCAGTAAAAATATGCGTTAAGAAAAATGAAGATAATTTGGGTGGTTGTTAGTCGAAGTATGGTACAGTTAAAGGTGACCGAATTGGCTATCGACACCTTAGCTCAGTGGTCAAGTGCACTCGCCCGGAAAGTAGGAGGTCCTAGGTTCGAGTCCCAGAGGTGCAAATATATTTTTCTGATTTTTCTGTTTCCAGATTTTCGATTGAGTTTCGCTCATAGTGGCTTCATTTAATTAAAAAAAAATAATAATATATATATATATATATATATTTTACCCCTCAAAAGAACAATACCAAATTTGATTTACTCTATAGCTCACTGGTTCTGATATTCAATATAACAAAAATAGTAGAAGATATATACATAGGTCTATTTCCAATGAAGAGTTGTTAAAATCGTTAAAAATTTATATAAATTCATTCCCTTTCTGTGGGGAGTTCGCCCAGTAAATTAACCGGACAAATAAAACAGTTTTAATGGCCACAAAAAGCTTAAGTAGTGAAGTCACCAGAAGCCATTATCACTTTAGTCTGGTGGTCCGCTCCCTTCAACACCATCAAAGCTCACAGTCCCGCGTGTCAAATCCCTTCGCCCGTCGTTCAGGATTATTGTCTGAATTATTTCTTTATGTTTACCAGAAGCCGTAAAGCTGTCGCGGCGACATTAAACTCCGTAATAACAGCTGACAAATAATAACGCTGGACAGACCAAGTGATTCACAACACACGCGAATTAAGATGGCAGTAATGCATAAAGGGAGACGTGGATGCATTTTCATTTAAAAAAAATGAAACACAGTATTTAAATTTAATTTTTATTTTACTTTGACGGTTTCCGTGGTCGAGGGGCAAAGCTCTCAAGGGTTCAAATCCCGTCGTGCGCAGATAAATTTTATTTGATTGATTTTTGTTTTCACAATTGAATCATTTAATATGATACAAGGTATATTTGCGGCACGTTTCAGAGTGGAAGATACTCTAGTATCGCCCTGGTGTAAGACCACCTTTCAGAATTGAAACGTTGCTTGAAATGGTTTCAACCGTGTTTGGTGACTATATCTGAACAGCCAGGTACTTCCCAATCTTTTTCTTCCCATCTCATTCCCCTCCCTACTTACCTTCAGCTCCACAACGCACCCCAATTGGGGATGCCATAGTCTCAATGGCTCCAGACGGGAGCAGTTGGGACTCTAGTGAGGTATTCACATAAAAAAAATCTTTTCTACTTTTTTAACTTCATTTCGACCGGGTTACCTCGTTCTTGCACTATTGTTTACATTTTTTTTTCGTCTGCTTTGTTTTTTCTGTTGTTAGTTGTGTCCTTTGTCTGTTTTTTTCTGTTGTTAGTTGTTGTGTCCTTTGTCTATTTTTTCTGTTGTTAGTTGTGTCCCTTGTCTGTTTTTCTGTTGTTAGTTGTTGTGTCCTTTGTCTATTTTTTCTGTTGTTAGTTGTGTCCTTTGTCTGTTTTTTCTGTTGTTAGTTGTGTCCTTTGTCTGTTTTTTCTGTTGTTAGTTGTGTCCTTTGTCTATTTTTTTCTTACTTCTATATCTACGTTTTTTGATTTTTTTGACTCAATGATTTCTCTGTTTGTTGTTTTGTGCATCTTCACCTAACATTCTTACTTCAACGGTTTTTGGAGTACTACTTGGTGTGATTAATTTTAAACATGGTTAACCTTTCGCTCTCTGACGGACAAACAGAACCTTCAAAAGGGTTGATAATAATAATATCAACTAAATTCATTATTTATAATGTTGAAAATAACAATCTATTGATATCACTAGAAAGATAATCCAAAAAAATGCGACATCCTCGATTAATGAATGTTGTTAATTCCCAATCAAAAAAAGTTGTTAGTAAATAAACTGAACAAAATAAAACCCTTTCGTTTAGCAGTTCATAGGACAGTTCTTTGACCGCTCGAAATGTTTGTTGTAGTGATTTTAAAATTAGCATCTTGTCATTACTCAACGCTGTCGTAAGTGTAAGCAAGGCATAATAAACAGTAAACATTCAGCGCGTTACTCTCGCTTTGCTTATTTTAATTTTATTTATATTATGTTTTCTTTTTGATGTTTTCCAAAACTCCAATTTTTAAATATTTTAACATAATAGTAAATGGGGATAAAAATAATTGCAACGGTATATCAAGTAAGCAAGACTTTGCACTCACAGGTTTATTAAACGGTATTCAAACACATAATTTAAATTAGGTTATTTATCAAAAGGTGGGAAGCGAACACTGGAGCGATTCGCGAGCAGTTGAGTCGACGGCAATCGGAAACAGAATTATTGGCTTTTTAACTCGGCATATTGCGTCGCTCATGATAAAAGTCTCGTGTCTACTATCAGAAGGTGGGAAGCGAACACTGGAGCGATTCGCGAGCAGTTGAGTCGACGGCAATCGGAAACAGAATCATTTGTCTTTTAGCTCGGCCTGTTGGTCGCTCATGATAAAAGTCCCGTGTCTACTATTAGAAGGTGGGAAGCGAACACTGGAGCGATTCGCGAGCAGTTGAGTCGACGGCAATCGGAAACAGAATCATTTGTCTTTTAGCTCGGCCTGTTGGTCGCTCATGATAAAAGTCCCGTGTCTACTATTAGAAGGTGGGAAGCGAACACTGGAGCGATTCGCGAGCAGTTGAGTCGACGGCAAACGGAAACAGAATCATTTGTCTTTTAGCTCGGCCTGTTGGTCGCTCATGATAAAAGTCCCGTGTCTACTATTAGAAGTGGGAAGCGAAAACTGGAGCGATTCGCAGTTTGAGCAGTTGAGTCGACGGCAATCGGAAACAGAATCATTTGCCTTTTAGCTCGGCTTGTTCGCTCCCACAAGTATTTCGGTAGAATCCCTTATTTGGCAATATTGATAAATAACTTGATAGTTAGTTTGAGACTTGTAAGAATGTAGCAAGGAGTGTGAACCAAGACTTTGAACAAGAGTTTTGTTGTATTCTGTCATCTCGGCCATCCTCTGCGTGGAAATGACGCGATGCTTAGATGGATATTTTTTACCAGTGATTCCTGACATTATTTGGAGTAAAAAATGCAAAATAAATTTTGGCCTTTCGATTTTATTATGTTTTTTCTTCAAAACCAACAAAAAACGTCTATTCCTTCACATGTCATCCATCACAGGTATCGCAGCTGAGTAACCGCCAACCCAGTCCTAACTGCCCCATACCTACTCATTTTTAATGTTTTGCGTTGAAAAAAAAAACTTCAAAAATGTCACCGGAGACCAAAATTTCATAAAATATTTTTTACTCCAAATAATGTTTGGGATCACAAAGTAAGTCAAGTACCTCGCTTAACACCCTGTACGTTAAGAGGAAGGCACAAGCCAAAAATGTGTATATTCTTAGTGTGCCTTATATCGCCACGAATATACGTAATATACATGAAAATCGCTTGGCAAACGGGGTTTAGAAACGCTCGATTTTAAGCGCAAAAGTGGTTTTTATTTATTTTGAGAATAATTTGATCAGAAATAAAAACATTAATCAAGGGAAACTATCACAGATAATTTTAGCCATAACATTATATTTTTTAAAAGTTGTTTATACGCGTTTATACGCGTTCATACATTTCTAATGCAAAAATGCATCAGCTAACGCTCAAATTTTTTGTTAAGTAATTAACAATTTTATTTTATTTTTTCTCAAGGGAAACGATTAAAAAAGTTTCATTTTATTCATAGCATATTTTTTGGTATTCGTTATGTCAACCAATTCGTAGTAAAGATTAATCAAAAATAGTGTATTAATTGAGAATTTTTAATGCACTTCATATCTTCTTGATAAAAATGCGGCGGTCTCTTATCAAACGATATAATTTTTCATTTAGCACAAGATGGTATCATATTTTCATTCTGCAGAATTCAAATAATAATGTACAATTAATTACAAATTTATATAGGCCACCCACACACATGAGTAATAAAATAAATATGCAGCTATTTCCATAAATGATGTATTGCATCACTATTCAATGCATAATAAAACATGTAATTCTGCTAAATGCGCTATCATTCTAATTTCTGGAATAATATATATGAAAATAATGCAAATACATTACATACCACAAAGCTTATAAGCGTTAAACTAAATCGATCGATATAGAATTCAAGGATTTCCTCTACCTTTTCCTGCTGCAACGTTTTAGATTGGCGTTTTTTTTTGCGAATTTAATTTTCAAGAATTTCTTGTTTTTTAATCGTCCGAATTATTATTTTTTTTTTCATTAACCACACGGGAGAGCTTTAGGAAAATTATCCCTCAAGCTTATACCCTCTTTGGGGACGCTGTGTGGATGGTCTTTTATGGGAAAGGATGGAGAGGAAGTTCTGGGAAGGACTGGAAAGGTGTGAGGAGTGGATGGAATGAAAGGGGGTCAATGTGTCCAAGAGTGATGGACGTATCCATCCCTCCCACGAAGCTATGGGTCGAGATAGTGTGAAGGTAGATTGAAGAGGTCTAGGTTAGGATTCAGTCTCTCCCGATCCGGCGCGCCACGCAGTAGGTGGGAAAACGCATGCGCCTCCTAGACGTAGACAAAGCTTACCTCACGAACCCGGGCTTCCCTGCTAATAAATACTTAGCGAACCACTTGGGATGGCGGCGGTACCCATAACTACCTTCCAAATTGTTCTACATTCTTTATTTTTTCATTAAAACATTATTTATTATCCAGCGCCCATCAGTCCATCATCCAGCTTTGCTGCACACTGGAGAAAAATACTGGCTCCTAATTTGGTCCCAGAATCCTAAAAGCTTAATTTTCTTTTGTTACTACTACTATTACCCTATTATCTTTTTGTCTTTTCTTTCATGTACAATCATGTGGAATATGTGAGATAACCTTATGGAATATGTGGGACTGCACTATCTTTCCCTTATACCGGAATAAACATTTATTATTTTTATTATTATATAGATATGCTTGTTATTGTTTGTATGTCTCCTTTACACAAATATCAACAATTCCGTAAAGCCTGTTGTTTATTTCTCTTCAATTGATGAAGTCCATCCTTTTGTTAAATTTGTTGAATCATTCGCATAACCCATTTATATTATTTTGTATCTTGTCCAGTTCACACTTGACCCTCCGTCTCTCGTGCAACCTAAATAACTTGAAATACATAACAGCAATAGCCGCCAGTCGGGAGCGCGCATATGCCGTTAACTGCAACGCCACATTTCTCAAATTTAATGGTTTATGAGTGGTCAGGATTCTTATCCTCGTTCTTATTTGGTTCTCTTCTCTTGTTCTTGTTTGGTTTTCTTTGCCTGTTCTTGTTTGGTTTTCTTTCCTTGTTCTTATTGGGTTCTTTCTGCTGTGTGTGTGTTGTGTGTGTTGTGTGTTTTGTGTTAGAATGGACGGGTATGCTTTTTTATATCTCGATGTTTTGTAGAGTTCACGAGTGGCGTGCACGGTTTTTTAATTATCAATTTCGCAGCTACTTCCAATAATAGGGTTATTTTTGTGAAATATATCGCCTTGAAGATGCTTTAAACTGTAGAATACGTTGATTTAATGTGGCTTCGTGATTTCTTGATATTTCTTCTTCTTTTTCTTGAGCCCTTCGTGTGCTGCCCGGAATAGCTTCTCCGCACTTCTAAGGCCGGTCCACTCTCGTATATTTCGCAGCCAAGACCTTCTATTTTGCCTTGATACTTACATATTTTTAAAGCTGTAGCGTTATGTGAAATGTTCAGACTTATGGATTTTAATTTCTATAATTATTAAAAAAAACGAAAGACATAGAGATGCCAATACGGTTAATAAAAAAGCTAATAATGAGGGTACCACGAGCTAGCTATTAAACTACGGTTATTGACACAAATATCAATTTATGAATCAGTTTAATGAACTATTCAAAGATGATCTTTATACTGTAGATTCGTTATGAAAATAAAATTTCCTCTATTATCTATCTATGGATATGACCTAAAGAGATAAGTTTTGAATGCCTAATTTCACTATTGCTTCTTTTTTCATCACTTAATTTTACTATTGCACTTTGCTTTTGCGTGGCTTCATGTGTATTCGCGATTTCATCGGCATTCGTCGTAATTTATTGCGTGACTCCCATAAAGGTGGGGAGATTAACAAATATACAGCTTAACAACTGTTACCGCGGGGGGAAGGGGGGGGGGGGGGGGGGGAAATGTTTCACCTTTAGATTGTTTGGTCGATGAAAACTTGTGTCCGATAGTGGCGAACTTTGGCATTGCTAAATGTTTCAAGAAAATATTTGTTCGTTATCATCAGCAAATCTTTTCCAAGCCGGAAACTAGGACGATATTTTTAGATACTTTATTTGATTTCGAAAAGTAGTTAATACATTAGCACGTTTATCCAAAAAGTTTCTAATAAATAATAATAATAGTGTAGAGCAGAGGTTCCCAAACTTTTTTTCTCATAAACTACTTTCAAAATTTTACTGGTCACAGTGGATCCTCCTGCTGGTACATTTCTCAGTATTCGAGATTATATTTGCCACGACGGAGGGGGCGTAATGGGATATGGGACGCGGGGGGGGGGGGTATGTTCCCATCCCAGTACATTACACCTACATCCCATTACGCCCCCCCCCCTTACCTAGCTGGGCCTTTTAGATCTGATGAATAACCGGTACAACAACGTGCGCTCTACGCCAGTTGCTCTGTTATGAAGGGGGCGTAATGGGATATCAATCGAAACTAGTTCGCGGACCCCCACTTACAACTTGTAAACCCCCATTTCTTTATCGCGCCTACGTGGACCACCGTCGGGCCTCCCGTGGACCCCTAGGGATCCACCTGGTCCATTTTGGGAATCACTTGTGTAGAGTGTACACAGTACCGTTTCTATTTTGTAATCTACACGGAGAAGAAAGGAAACGGGAAAGTAAAAGATATGAATAAAGATAGAGTTGATGAACTCTTGATGCCAATATGTATCCCTCAATTTTTTTCAACCTTTTTTGCATGTATCATAGCTTAAAAAATGTTTCATGTCATATCTGTTCCTTCATTGTATAGACACATTCGGTTATGTAATCTATAAATCCTTCTACCTACATTTGTTATATTGCTTTTCGCCGAATAAATTTAGTTAGTTTCTAGTTTTAGGAATGGCCCATGTTCAGATCCTTGAGGAAATTGAAATTTCGGTTAAAAGTGCGCCGCACTGACCGCTGAGCCTTCATCACGGCGCGAATGACTGCAACTTTACGAGGTGCCTCACTCAATAAAACCACATGGGTTTCCAGGAACATAACGCCATATCTTGGTCGTCGTCAAACAGCGGATAAACAACCAGCAAGTACTGCGTTAACCCAAAGGTTATTATTGCACATGTCGGGCATTCATCTTCGGCCATATTTTTCTTATGTCAGTATCTTTTACATGCAACTTTGTGCACATGATATATTTTTATGAATTCACTTTTCTGCACTTAAGCGATTACCAAGCCAAGCATTGACCGAGTAGTTTGCTGAAATTTGTCGTATTTTTCTAAAGCCAAATTTTGCTTGAGATTTGTCTTTGTCACGCGTATTCGCTTTGCTTTGTTTTCATGATTGGCTGTGATACAAAGAAGTAACCTAATAATATAGCGCAATTTTATGACATGTGCTTTTTCTTCTATTGAACAGATACCGTACATGCATTTACTCAGAAATTATTCAAAAGAGTTTCTCTTACATATATGTTACTCACACAATGATGTTTACGTAATCCAAACCAACGTTTTTTCATATTATTCGAATCATTCAATTTGTAGTCCGCAGTGGAGTGCTGTTACCTACCCTGATGTTTGGCAGTGAGGCATGGAACTGGCAGAGGATGGATGAAATTAGATTGAATGCTGTAGAAAAGATATCCCTGAGGCTTATGTGTGGTAAAACCATGTATGAACCTGTGAGAAATGTAGAGATTAAAAAAAAGACTGATGATGTAATTTAATGAGTAATACGTGAGATTAAGAAAGGGGTGTAACGATGGTTTGGGCATGTACAGCGAATGAACGAAGAAGGAAGTGTAAGAAGAATATAACATAACGACAATACGAATGGTAGAAGATATTGGGGATGCCGTAGGAAGATGAGTGAACCAGATACCAAGGAGCCAGATACATGAGTCAAGCCATGTCGAGAGTCAGAATAACGAAGAAGAAGTATGCATGAGACGCCATATGAATGTGAATGAGGCAAGGAGAACCTGCTAAAAACGAGTTCTTTAGCGGTCCGCCCTTTTTACCTATCCCTGCGGGAAACGCCGTGATGGTTGGTTAGTTATTCAACATGTACATAAAAATGAAATAAAGGTTTTTACCAATATTATATATAAAAATATTTTTAGTGTTTTAGCATCGTGCTGTATCTGCTGATATTGATTAATACGCAAATAGTACACTCCAAAGATATTGATACACAAATTTCAATATCTTTGACCTGCTCCTTTTAATGAAATTACTTGAGTATATCCAGTTTTATAAATATTTGTAGATAACTCAGAAAGAAAGCAAAACAATATATTACACGGCTGGGTGTCTGACCTTTCTGTAGCAAAGAAAGGCCCCGACAAGGATGGGATGATGCAGAAAATGGGATGGAAGAACAGAGCGAAAGAAGAAAGAGGAACAGGAGGTGCAATGCACTCCGAGGACTATAAATAATAGTCTGAATAACTCCTGTGCAAATAAACGTAATGCTGTAAACAGCCGGAAGGAGCCAGGTGGAACATGCCTAGTGCAAGAATTATTTTGCATGCAGGATACGGTCGTATATTTGGTCTTTGATCAACAAACATAATATAATTGGTCTTTTTGTACTGATGTGAGGAGTTTTTTGGACTTCAACTGATATTGTGATTGCACGGCTAGATCTCGTTAAAATTGTTTGAGACTCTGTCTGTAAATTCGCTTCAATGAACTGTTGAACTTTTGCTTTGAATTTAAATTTCGTTTTCCAAATTGGCGCAAGTGGTTGGTGGAGAAATCAGACAAGCGATAAAGTTTTGTATCTAAATTTTTTTATAAATAATCATTTTAAACAAGCGATAAAGTTTTGTATCTAATTTTTTTTATAAATAATCATTTTAACTGTCATTTTCAAAATTGAAACTGATTTGTCGAGAAATCAAACTATTTACTCACCGATGAAACACGAAGCTAGAAAAATGGTTCTATTCTTTTTACCTCCAATTAGTCCAATTTGATCTCCAACGCTCTATCGCCTAACGACCGGGTACTACTGGTATGTTATTATAGCCTTCTTTTACAAACATGTGATATAATTAATAATTTAGTGGAATAGAATTCAAGAGATAATTTTTTTTAAATAAATTATAATATAGAACACATGCAAAAGAAAAATAAAATCATACATTAATATTTATTTATAAGCTTTGTTATTATGGCCTTCTTTTACAAACATGCGATATACATAATAATTTTGTGGAATAGAATTCAAGAAGTAAAATTTGTTAAAGAAAACGTAAAATTGAACACATGCGTAAGAAAAATAAAAGCTAACAATAACATTTTTTTATTAGGTATGTTATTATAGCCTTCTTTTAACAAAATTCCGTGCAGTTGAACACATCACGTTGAATTGCCCGACACGTAATGCATGACCCGACCCAAATATTTGATTCACCTGTCAATTCTTTGTTTTTCTGGGGAGCCTTCGATTTCTTCTTCCGCGATTTGCACTTCATCATCTTCTCTATGTAAACCAACAAAGTGCCCTTTCTTAATCTTTCTCATTGAGTTTTAATTATACTTAAAGTTTTCTGTTCAATATTTCGGATTTACCTACAGTTTTATTTTGATCAAAATGATTTTTTGGTTTACTAATTTTTGTTTTTTTGTTGTTACAGACGAGAGAGATGCCATCCAGAAAAAGACATTCACGAAATGGGTGAACAAACATCTAAAAAAGGTAAGAAAAGCACAATATTTCTTGTTATAGATTTAATTACATTTAGTAAATATTTCCTTCAAGCATTTACGATAAAAATAGCGGTCGATTTTTACTATGTGATCGGTATAACTCTTAAAAATCTACGAAAAAATTATGCATCCGTTGATATATAACTTCAGGTATCTTTAAAAAACGCCTCAGGAATTATTACGAAATTTTAACTGTCTTCAACTTTTTAATATGAATTTTACTTTTTTTTCCGGTAAGAACTGACACCATAATAAATCATAATATATCACTACATAGTGTAAAGTAAAACCGCTCCCGCTGTCTGTACGCTTAGATCTTTTAAACTACGCAGCGGATTTTCATGCGGTTTACACTAATAGATAAAGTGATTCATCAGGAAGGTTTTTAGGTATATAATTGGTCAAGGTTTTTTGTAAATTGGTTTAAATATATAATATATAAAGGGAGCGGGCTGGCAAGCGGGCGGTGTGGATTTTATATGTATGCAAATTAACAGATGGCGTTGGTTATAAAGGTTGGGTAATGGCGTTGTGTTTCGTCTGCCACAGCAACATGTGGCTGGGTCTGCTAGTATATATATATTTTAATTTAGGAGGCAAGTATAGGTTCCGACGCCCTCGGAACCATTTATTGGGTAACCAACATCTCTGTCGTAGGTTACCTCAAGTGGTTCGCTACGTTTGGTGACTTGGCAGGGGTGAGGTTTGTCCAGGTCTTGGCGGCCGATGTTTCTGCCCACCACAGGCCGGATCGGGAGAGACTGGTTGAAAGAGGCCATTTGATCTCTCCACCTGAAGGATGGATTCTGCGTCACTCTTGGACCTAACACCCAGATTCCTACCGATTCCTCATTTTTCGTTTCCAGAACTTCCTCTCCTTCCTTTCCTAAAAATAACCTCCATACAGCAACCCCAATGATAATGTACCCTCTGAGGGGAGTTATTTTTCTCAGGTCCTATTGTGTGGAATATGAAAACAAAAAATTATCACAACAAAAAATCATAAGAATTCTTGTTGAAAAACATGGAACAAACCATTTTCCATCTCGTCTATTAGTAGGTTATTTCTTCAGTCAAAACAATGTTTCAAAGCTCCCATATCTGATTAAATAAATTGGGATGCGAGCTAAAAACTCTTAAAAATTACAGGCAGAAAAACTGTGCAAATTTCACGATAAAAGGGCAAACGTTTCGCATTTTTTTTAATTCAATCATACAAACAACTCTAGCAGTCCACCATTAAGTGCTGGTACAAACAAAATATGTATGATACGATGTACGAATGTGAATTAGGCAAGGAGTGTGTGCCAAGGCCGAATTGTTTAGCGGTCCGTCCTCTCTGCCTACCCCTGCGGAGAAACGACGTGATTGTTAGTTAGTTAGTTAGTTACACGCCCGAAATATTGCATATTTTTTATTACGGATAAAACATTTTATTTATCCAAGCATAACATATATCCCACATAACTAAAATTTCTCCAATAATTCACTCTTTCATTGTCAATAATGGAGTGCTGGTACCTACCCTGATGTATGGCAGTGAGGCATGAAACTGGCAGAGAAAGGATGAAAGTAGACTGAATGCTGTAGAAATGAGATCCCTGAGGCGTACGTGTGGTAAAATCATGTACGATCGTGTGAGAAATATGGAGATCCGCAAAGAATGCCAGGCTGATGTAAACGTAATGAGTAAGATAAGAAAGGGACATGGACAGAGCGTGTAGAGCTAATGAACGAAGAAAGGCGTGTAAGGAGAATACATAGCAGATGAGAATGGTAGAACTCGGGGACTCCCGAGGAAGACATGGCACGATCAAGTGCATCAGATACTTGAGTCGGGCCACGCCAAGAGTCAGAATAATGAATGAGGCAAGGAGTGTGTGCCAAGACCGAGTTGTTATGCAGTCCATCCTCTCTGCCAACCCCTCTGGGAAACTGCGTAATGATTAGTTAGTTAGTTACAAACATGCTAAAAATATTGCGTACTTTTTTATTGCGGATAAACCATTTTTTTTATCTAAACATTTACCACCCACATAACCAAAATTACTTCAATAATTCAATTATTTCATAGTCAATTTAAATCCCGCCCGTATATTTTATTTCCATCTCATATCAACCGTGTAAAATATTTGTCCGGATCATTTTCGTAACTTGCGAAAATTGTTAGGTAATTGGTAATTTCCTCACGGGGCTTGGCTTTTTGATTTATTATCTACTCCATGGGGGTTTGGTTTAGATAAGGCCGGCATAATACCCTAATATATAATATCCTAAATTTGTTCGATATAAAATATAACCTGCCGTGGATTTACACCATTAGTCGGATCATTTTTCTTGAAGCTTTATAAAATTATCGTATCAAACATAATAAAAAATGGATCAAGAAAGAATATAAGATAATGGATTATATTACGTTCTTGGAAATATCGAATAGCCTGGTTAATTTGGGTATTAGGTTTTGAATCGATTAATATTGGTTTTAGAGATGGCCTGGTCAACCCCAACAGGGGGATTTCACGAGTCTTCGACGAAGAATGCTTGTTGACGCAACTATGTATACCTATCTATATACCTTGTTCCATTTCTCTACCCATCCTTTTGTACCACAATTACCTGTCCATACTGACAATATTACCTACCGTACAACAATAAAATCAATATGTCAGTGAGTCTGTTATCTGTCTGTCATCAATATGTGCGGTGCAATGTTTCAGAATAATCTCTCTGTACATTCAAAATCCATTGTTGAAGAAGTCTGAATCTGTTATCTGCTGTGCAATGATCTCTATATCTCTCGGCGCATTCAACATCAATTGTTAATGGAGTCTGTTAAAAGAAACTGTGCAAAGAACATTATTATTCTCTCAGTTTTATATAACATCGACCAGTTTTATGGAAGCTTGTGCAGTGAGTGACTTAGTGCTCCCTCAGACCCATAATATTGAGCTGAACATCAACCATAAGGGGTAAGTCAGTTTCCTTCCCCATTCATCTTTTTACCATTCCCCATAGTTGTGTCAAAGTATGCACAAGCATAACATTTTTTTAATATATTGATACAGTCCACTCCACGTGTCGCATTTGCGATACCAATGCTAAATAAGTCAAACGTAAATTAAGAAAATTTTGAGTTTTTAATTTATTTGAAAAAATATTGAGTGAAGTAATCCAAGAAGGAAAAGCCACTCGTACGTTATTAGCATACTAGTTTTCATGTTTCAATTGATTCAATTACAATACATACTATTTAAAATGTATAATTATAGACATGATTGACTTTATTATAGACATGTTAGGTTTTATATATGACGAATTCTGACGCAAAAAATATAGACATTGATGTTGTCAAATAAAGGCAAGACTTAATGATTTCCCGTTTTGCAAATAAACTAAGTGCTATCTACTCATTTACTCCGATAATCATAGCGTACTTATTTGTCTTCGCTAATTTCCATTATGAGCTCCAAGAGATCTAAATTGTTATTAATTTATGATTTGACCCGTATAATCAATCACAGCAGACAAAATTTGTCCCAGCTCACTTAGGTCTCATATAAATTGTTATAGCTACCTCACTGTTAGAAATGTGGTCTAAACGGTGTTAGAAAGAAAAAACTCCACGCTTTTTATTCAAATCTAGAATTTAACCGTAGAATTTAGTTTATGTGGACCTTCATGAAACCAAAGTTTCCGTTAGCAATTTGAGAAAAATGTTCAAAATGTTGAGAATTTTTATACATTATTTTTTTTTATGAAAGGACAAAAACATGAGGTTATAATAAATTGCCTAATAAAATATTTGTGTGTGTTTTTCCCTTTTTCGTTATCAGTAATTTTAGATAGAAAAAACGTAAGGTGAGCCATTTTCAAAAGTTTTTTTTGTTTGTATTATAAATTTTAGTATTTCAGAAATTATATGTCTATCTAATAATAAAATTTGTAAACATATTCATATGATGGGTTAAAATGATTAATAGTATTACACAAATTCATAATGCACCCATTTACGTAAATGTCTTACTGATACCAACAAACCAACTATCTGATGTAGTATCACATTGGTCTTCTGTACTTGTGATGCGATTCCTCTTCATTTTCACATCCATCATTGTCAATATTAGATTAATCAGTGATGTGACAGCTGTCAGCCGTGATGACTGTCTTAGGGTCGGACACAGGTCTTCTAACACTAAACCAGCGTTATGTCTTGACTCGTAGCTACCTGTTTTCTTATTAGACCTTTAAAATATCAAAACGTACGACAACAGTTTTGTTGGCTTCTGTCATACAAGTAGTTGAATTTGCTTATAGATATTAGTGACCTGTGGGTAAGAACAATTTATGTATATATGCTTTTGTATGTTCACATTCACAGATGAATACCAACGCCCAAAGCAGGACTAAAATCATTTATTCATTTATTGATTAACGCCCTTTTTCAGGCCTTTTACATATGAATGGTAATAAATATACAATATTTATTGTACGTAACTGAACCGCCTCAGTAACAATATTTTATATTTGTTCAAAGATAAACTGAAGATGTCCACTGACTTGGTGTAATTGTTTTTCTCCATTAGTATTCTGGGTAAAGAGGAATACAAATGGTAGTTAGTCCCAGAATTTCTGCACTGAAATAAATCCTGACCTAGTATTACGTTGTGGTACCCGGAAGCTAACAATACCGGACTATCAACTAAATCATTTAGAATTTTATATAGAAATACCAAGTCAGTGAAAATTCTTCTGTCTGACAATTTGAGCATATTCATATTATTTAACAGAGTGTTGTAGTTCAACATAATTGCTGGAATACCCATTTTAAAATTTAGAAAATGTAAGAATTTTTGTATTCTTTCAACAGCTTGTACATGTATATTAAAATGTGGGTTCCAGACCGGAGAATTGTATTCAAGTTGACTTCTTACACAGGCAATAGGGGTGTATTTGTGTAATGTTATTTACACTTTAAACTGATGAACACTGTACGTTACTGGAATAGTAATCTTGAGGTAAAATACTCTAATTAAATTATATAGAACCCTTGCAGAAGAATAAATAGTAGGTGTTAAGCTTACATTGATTTATTACGGTATGTTATTATAGCAGTTTGAAAACATCTATTACTTCTGAGAAAGCATTCCAACTTCATGCAATCTGGGTACAAGCGAGTATCTAAAAGTCCTGATAATTTTTTTGCAATAAAAAATAATTTTAGATCGAGTAGTTCTTGTTGGTATTTGGAAGGTAATGATTCTTAATAAATCAGGGCTGTCTGCATTACCATTAACAATTTTCAAAATAAAAAAAATGGTTGTCTGTAAAGTCGGTTTACGAACGATAATTTTACGTGATAATGTCATATGATAACTATGGAGTGGAAGAGAGGTAGATGCGTCACAAGCCGAACGCTTAGACCGAACGCTTGCTCTCGCTTGCACGCTCGGCTCATGACATCGCGGAACGTGACAATGATTCATGCTTTTTCGTGAGTGCGGCCGGCGTTCATCGATTTTTAAGACGTTATCACGCCAAAATCAAGTCAAAAATGTCGGATTTTTACATAATTTTTTTTATATGAATACCGCACAAGAATCCCAACTGCTCCCGTCTGGAGCCAGTGAGACTATGGCATCCCCAATTGGTGTACTTTGTGAGGCTGAAGGTATTAGGGAGGGAAAGGAGATGGGGAAGAGGAAGGTGGGATGTACCTGGCTATTCAGATCTGGTCACCAAACATGGCTAAAGCCATTTCAAGCAACGTTTCAACTCAGAACAGTGGTCTTACACCAGGGCGATACTGACAGTATCTCTGGTACGTGCCGCAAATCTTAATATATATATGTATATTTCTTCTGTCCGTGTGTATGTCACTGAACTCCTAAACGGCTGGACCGATTTTGATGAAATTTTTTGTGCGGGTTCAAGGGGATTCGAGAATGGTTAAGATTCACAATTTGGTCCACTGGAAAATGTTCTTTTAATTATTTTTTTTTATTTCTGAGTTGTTGATTTTGCAATGCTTTACATTGGATCCGGCAGACTGCGCTACCATAGCAGTATCGAATATTCAATATTATTCTATTTTAATTTTAGTTTGTCCCGATAGTTGTGTACAGGACAACGTCTGTCGGGTCCGCTATAAATAAATAAAATAAATTGTGGAACATTCCAGAACACTCTCGAATGTTGTCCTGAGCGAAGCCGGGTAACCCAGCTAGTATACAATGTATATAAATAAATTGTCAAATATAACAGTCTTAAAAAAAAGAGATGTGAACAAAAACTTGGTCCGTAAATTCTTGGTTTGTAAAGAAACTGGTTAGCTGTCTCAGCTTCAGACTTTGAACTTAAAACTGCGAAAAAACGAAAAAAATCGACTGGTTTCGTTAATCAGTGGAATTTATGCAAATTTAACAAGACTTATTTGGGCAAGTGCTGATAGTTCGGATCGCGTAAAAAGACTGTTGCAACAATGTTTACCACCATAAACGAATGTGAACTTTGTTTAACGATTTACAAATAGTAAAAACATTCCATTGATGATAATGTATTATGGAAATCAAACGATATTCAGGAATCATTATTTATAATGATCTTTGAGTCAGAGGATGTTGCAATTCCATATCATGTTAATCTTGTAGATTTATATAGAAGCGGTAAAACTATTTAGAAATGATGGCATCTGATAAATTAAGAAGAATAATGTTCATTAAAGCCAAAATCTGATTGTACGCAGCATGAAATCTGCACAACTTTTTCTTTTGAAATTTTAAGGTCAACGCAACTGCTACCCCCAAAAGAAGAAAAAGTGTGCTTTTTGAAATATTTTTCTTTTAATAAAAATAAAACACTTGTTTTGTGTGAAGCCACCAGTTTTTACTAAATTATTTACCGACCGGTTTCGCTTTGAATGATGCTTTTGTTTGTTTTGAATGTTGGTGAATACGGTATCAATTTGTATCCTGATAATGCAAATACAATACAAATTAATACTGCATTAATTTATACCCTGATGATGCTTGAGCAAAGCGAAACCGGTCGGTATAATAAATTAAGAAAAACTCGTGGTTTTACACACAAAAAGTGTTTTATTTTTATTAAATATTAGGTCAATGGTCAAACCACAAAGTGATTGCTTACAAATTTTTTTTTTTATTAAGTAAGAAGAAAGTTTTATTCAAAAGTACTTTACAAAAAAATCTAAGTTGGGTGTAGCCGGAAAGTAACTACTAGTATCATCAAGGAACAAGCTGTAAAGTAAGTAGGTACCAACACATGACATATCTTACTTTAAAACCATCTTTTCATTTTTAACGTTTACTACGTAAGTCAAATAGCCTTGTCATGATTAATTTTTGCTTACTGTCATTTATTTACCATCGCTGGTAAAAATACTATAATAAAGCCATATGCCTTATTAGCTGTTCAAGCTTTTGCAGCATTTTAAGCATAATTCTTCGAACTGTCACCTTCTCGCACTTAATCACTGTGTCCAACCTTGGAAATAGCCCCACCTCTGCAAATTCCATTTTGATTTATCCATCTTAACCATATGGTTTTTCCATAATGTGACTACCGTACCACCGTGACCGTGTTACATCGATGTGTTGCAAGACCAAGAAATAGTATGGCAGTTTTTCAAGACAATGAGCTTTCAACACTCTCCAATTATTCCCCAGCAGCCTCTGATGCACCCTTTACAACATCGCAGTTCTTTTTACTCCGTCTTCCATCTTTGGTAGTTAGCAGTCTTCGTAATAATGTGTGTGATTTTTTGTTGTTGCTGTTACTCCATTGTCTACCTCGGTTAATTTTGATTGCGTAACAGCTTCAACTGTTTCATTGTCGTTGAAATTATCGATGTTATACGCATTTGCATTCAAAGAGACTGGCTTTCAATGTGTAATTTTGGCAGTTGCTCAAGATGTAGCTTATTCAACCTTAACTATTTAGTAGAAAGTAGATTCCTAATAAGACAATGTATTTTTTTAAAACAAAAAATTACATATATTTAAAAATCTTGCTAATATTCACCATAAAGCGGACAATGTAACAAATTTTTTACATTAACTCCACGCAGGAGGCCCAGAGGAAAATAATTTCCCTCGGGACCTATGTCATCTTTGGGAATGCTGTGCGGAGGGTCTTTTTGAGGAGAGGAGTGAACATGTTTTAGGTCGGAGGAAACAGAGTTCCCACGAGTTCAACAGCCTGGCTGTTCGAACGACGACCCGTTTCTATGTGACAAATGTCAACCGCGCACACATTTTGCACTATGCGTAGGTGCTGAAGGGATGACTCTAGTTCCTCTTATAATCCTCCATTGTAATACCGGTAGAACAAGGACAGCTTACCAACCTGACGACCGTGCTCTAAAGATTTCAACCCGTTTGTAAAGATAGAAGAATCTATCAAACGGACCGCTGTGTGCTGAATCAGCACGACACATCTGCCCTGATGACGGACACTGTGTAACGCTGTCCGAAACGATGGCTAATGAAGAATTTAGCGCAACATGGCATAACACCCCAAAAATAAATAACAAAATGATTTTTTTTTAATTCGTGGTTTAAATACACAGTGTTTTAATTCTTTAAAAAAAATTCATATTAATTTTTTTTATCAGAATAACTCTCTTTTGTTATAACTTTTGAATGTTATTCCCACAAATGTAGTAATATCATTGAAAAAGAAGAAAAAAGTAATAAATCTAAATCTTGTATTTAGTTTAGATTTATTAGTATAATCTTCTTCTTCAATGATAAGTTACATTGATGGCAATAACCTTAAAAACTTATTATAAAGGAGTTATTCTAAAAAAAAAATTAAATTGAATTGTCTATCATGGACTTTTATTTCGATATCAAAAAAGATGGCATCTAAAATCTTAACCTATTTGTCATAAAACATAACATTAGAAATTATATTTGAAATCAAACGCCATATTATTGAATTTTGCATGGTCATACAAGCAGGCCATGAACAACCTTTTCTGTATACTTTTTTTATGCTTTTATCAAAAGTAGATCAATAACATTCTTTCCACCTCGTTGAAAATAAATAAAAAATATCGTTTTCATCAAATCGATTTCATTGTAGTATTGCACATATTGCATCTACAGCTGTTTTATTTCATGAATTGATACTTCGAGTGTGCATGCACTTTGGCCACTTCAATAATTCTACTTACGTTTATAATCTTATCCAATTAGAAGCCATTTTTGTAACTTAAACAAGCCCTTGTCAAACTTTTGACTTGTCTGGTTAGTCTCTCTCTAATAAGAAAACTCTGAAAAGGTTCATCGTTATTGCAATACGTTGGACCTTTCAAAATCTTTAAACAATGCTCTTGGTTGTCTTTATGTAGATACTACTTTATTTTTATAACTTAAGGGGTTATATACAGTCAGGAGGCTCAAAAAAAGGGATTTTTCAAGAATTTTTCCTGAGAAAACTTTTAAGTTTGTTAAAGTAACAATTTGTACACATGTTAAGGTAACTTTTAAGAGTATTTTAAGAATTTTTATTTGCAAAAATAATAATTTTGAAAGCTGCTATAGCTGATCTCCAGAAGCTCCTCTCAAAAAATGCGTCTTGCGGTGACCATCATATCTCTGGATTGGATCATTTAAAATGAAAACGGATTTCGTTATCATCATTATATTAATACGTGAAGCCAAAACTTTGTACCCCTTTTTACGAAAAATGCGCGGACCGAGGAGTATGAAATTTTGCACACTTATAGTTTATATAGAGGAGGAGTGCAGAATGCTAATATTTTTTAAAAATTATGCATAAAAATACATTAAATCAATAATAAAAACACTACGCACACTACCATGTATTTGACACACACACACGTCTTTACTCTATTGTTTATTGTTAAAGTCTATGGTCAAATTGCGAATAGATTAATATTGTTTGTCTTTAATATTATTTGTCTATGGTCTTACTGAATGTCAAACATAAAAAACATTACAATTATGGTCGAATTTCGACCATTGGGCGACCACTAGTACTAATAAATATTCCTCTAATTAATCGAAGGACAGAGCAAAATAATTTTTTTTGACAAAATGGCGGCTTCTCAAAAAAAAAATCGACTTTTTAGCAAAATTTTGGCCTTATATTGTTTATAAAAAAATATGTATTTATCGGTGAGAACAGGCCTTCAATTAATAACTGTAAAATATACTCACGAAGCTTGTGTTAAAATTTGAGACTGATCGGTTCAGCCGTTTCCGAGTAATCTTTGTCACCGACTTTAAAAACACAGTTTTGAGAAAAACGCGTTTAAAGTTTGCCTCCTACTTTCAAATGCTCTGACGCGTCTTTACAAATATGCGTGTAACTTGGAAAATAATCGCCGGATTGACTTGAATTTTTTTTTGTGCATACTTAAATATTTAAGGTGCCTAAAATGATTTATTACCGTTTAAACCCACTTACTGAGAAAATATTTGTGACAATAGATTCTCTATTTGAGGGGTACATTGAAATCTGTTATCCCCACATTGAAAAATGTTAATCTGTTCTTAATGGTTTAATAATGACGTGACTGCTATTGACTTATTTAAATATTGTTAGGTTTTATAAACATAAAAACTTGCTTAAAATACTTGAAGAACTCAATAATAACATTATTAAATTTGATTAAAATAAAAATAAAAATTAGGAGTTTTACGAATGAAACACAAAAATAATTAATTATGATTTCTGTTAAACTGTCTTTTTTATTAATCTTTTATTATAATTTTTAAAAATCAGTCCGAATCACTATTTTCACATTAGCTGTGCACAGGTGACCCCAAGGAAAATTATTTCCACCAGGGCCTATGTGATCTTAGGGGATGCTGTGTGGAGGATATTTTTAGGGAAAGGAAGGCGAGCAGGTTCTGGGAAGGTTAAATGCGTGATTGGTCGGTAGGAATTTGTTCTCATTCCTCCCACTGCCGTGCAAGGCGATGCGTCAAGAGAGTCCGGCTGTAGAGATTAAAAGGTCTCCCTCAACCAGTCTCTCCTAATCCGGTCCATATTGAGTGGTCAGATGCATCCACCGCCAAGACCTAGACAAACTTCACCCCATTTACCCGTACACCTCTGAAAGGTCATCAAACGTAGCGAACCACTTGGGGTGAATTTATTTATTTATTGTTTGAAATGTTTACCGAGTGTTAACAATTATTACAAAAATAGAATTGCCGTTGGTATATTACCATAGATATTTTCACTCCAATTAGAAATGTTCACAGCGTGAGTAATCAATGTTAAGTTGTTACAAACGGAAATGCTTGTAGTGATAACAGAAATAATGATAATCGAAATGAAATGTAAAACTTAGTAGTGTCAAATATAATACCCTGCAGAGAAAGAGAAAAAAGACAGAAAGGGTAACTTATGGCAGAGGCGTTGGTTATCCAAACCTTCCAAATTGTTAATTAATTCATAATATAACGGGTATAATAATATTATAGCGAAAAATTTAAAATTTTGAATCCAATTAAAACGTAGTTAGTAGGAAGGTACTTAAAATTAGCATTAATCTTTTTTACACTCTTTCAAGATGTTATCAAATATCTGGAAACATGGCGTTAGAAAATAATTATGACTTACCTGTTCAAATTAGAGCGAAGCATCTTTATTTTTATTATCGTGTTTTGGACTCGTGTCTTCACACATTTGCAAAATCAAAATGAAACTCCGTTACCATGTTTCTTCATGCATAATATCCGGCTAATTTTTAATTTGAATCCATTGGTATTGCATCCACTAGACGTGGGCTCTCGTTTACAAAAAAATAAAATCTCGCGTTTGTCCTGCTGATGGGCACTGCAATGCTGTCAGAAACGTCGGCTAGAAGGAAGAATCACAACTCTGTTTATTTTTGCCATCTTTCAGCATAGATGACCATCGTGGGTCGCTGATTTGAGATCGGAGTTTTTAATTTTTTTTTTAATTAACTGCTCCCAACTGTCTGAACCCAGAGAGGCAATGACACTCCCAATTGGGGAATTTTGTGAGGCTGAAGGCAGTGAGGAGGGAAAGCAGATGGGAAGATGAAGGCGGGGGGAGTTCCTGGCTATTCAGATCTGGTCTCGAAACACGGATAAAGACATTTCAAACAACGTTTCGATTCTGAATGGTGATCTTTCACCAGAGCGGTGTTAGAAGTATCTGCAACTCTGGAACACCCCGCAAATAATATACAACATTATTATATTTAAATTCCACCCATTTGCAATTTGGGAGGCTGGTATAGGTACTTCCGCCCTGGAAACCATTTATTGGGTTGTTGCCACAAGTGGTTCGCTACGTTTGGTGACTTAGCGAACCTAGCCCTCTCTAGCCGGACCCTCTCGACCTCTTGCCTAGCACCTCAGTGGGAGGGATGGGTGACGTCCGTCACTCCTGAACACATTGACCCCTCATACCTTTTTCCTTCCAGAACTTCCTTTCCGTATAAAGACCCTCCACACCGCATCCCCAAAGATGACATGGGCCTTGGGGTTTTTTTTCCTCGTGGCCTCTTGTGTAGACCTAATTAAAAAAAAAAGCAGAGTGTGTAATTCACACGCGGTAGAAGTGAAACTAGGTCGCTAGATGTCGCTTTCTTTTCTTTTGCTTGTTTTTTAAAAGTGGTTTGAAGATTGGATATCGATTTCACAAAATAAAAATGTTTTTTTTGGATTTCGTAGGATTCGAACCCTCTGTCTCTCTGGCCGCTGAGACTTGTCAGGCACCTTGCCGACTACGCTACGGAAGGCACGCGCCAAAGTGCGAATTTGCCGCATTATATTAGAACCGAGTATTTGTGTAGAACTGAGTTCAACACAAATACAAACTCACCAGGGCGATACTGAGAATAAACTAATTAATTAATTAATTCGGTGAGCGTACTTTCGGAGTGTCAGGACCTAAAGCCTGGAATGGACTGCCACACGAGTTAAGAATGATCACAGATTCAGCGGAATTTAGAGCTAAACTCAAAACTCATCTTTTCAGACAGTCGTATCCATAAGTTAAAAAACCTTTCACCTTCGCCTTCACGGCCCACGACGTTGTAAATAACTAATTGTGTAAAATATAACCAAATTCTTATTTTAATCTTTTGTAAAGGTCATTTTATGAAAATTTCCAGTCCCAGAGAGCTCTAAATTCACTAGTCTTTCAAAATAAATACCAATTCAATTTTGGCATTAATCTTCTTATAAATGTAAAAGCAACAGTGATGAGGATAGCAAAGGTAAATTCATGCAATGTCCAGTGTTTTCAATATAATGTCCTCCACGTGCAAAGTCGTATCATCCCCAAGCATAAACTTTCTAAAAAAGTGTGTTTATCGGAAGTGACCTGCCAGGTAAGTATGTTTCTGTATCTACTTGTAAATAATAAAATTATATAGATTCTAAGAATATTAAATAAATAAATTGTAAAGCGCCCTTGAGGTGATTTTTCACAAAAACGGCGCTCTACAAATTGTCCAATTATTATTATTATTATTATTATTAACTACCATTCCACTCTTGTATGATATATTCCAATGGTTAGTGTCTTCTTTTGGCTTGCATTCTCAATTTGGTGTATTTTCCCAACGATTTGAATGCAACTGTTGTATTCCCATACAAATACACCGTCTCGTCATTAAGGCGGTGAGAACTTATGAATCGGCTAATGACGGAACGTCTTATGTCATTAAAATATCGGTCACTGAAAATTTTCTTGGTCGTCGGTTTTTCTAATGTTATCTTTATATTGGAAATTACTACCCGGTTCCGCCCTTGTTATAAGGAAATTTTATATGATTGAAACATAATATTTCATTAGGCAGGTAGTTGTAATGTTATTTTGTCGTGAAAACAAGCTTATTAGTCCGACTGGTTAAGATGTCTAAATAACAAAAATGAATTATTTTAAATATACGTATCAACATAAGTATAAACTTAGCTATTAAAAAAATATATAAACATTTTTTTAATGGGAATACCCCCAAGAGTCCCAGCTGCTCCCGTCTGTAGCCAGTGAGACTCTGGCATCCCCAAGTAGGGTATGTTGTGAGGCTGAAGGTAGTGGGGAGGGAAAGGAGACGGGGTAGAGGAAGGTGGGGAAAATTTATTTGCGCAGCCGGGATTGGATCCCGCGATCCTTGAATTTTTACGCGTAAATGCTTGAAGGAAAATTGTATTTCATATTGTTTCTGTGTTCGCAAATTATTATTGTAATATCACACCAATTAATATAAATGTTCTGAGTGTGAAATTTGTAACTCGTATATATATATATATTTTGTTTCATTTCTGTAACTTTCAGATTTTATTTTGGTTGAATTATTTATTTGGTTGAATTGGTGGTGTTGCATTTCATTTCACTTGTTGAATCAAGGTTTCGGGCAGCTTGTAGGGTCCATCATCAAGGCAGATGATAATTGTGGTGCTAATGATGACAAGGCTATCGGAAACCAAAAACATACCATTTTGTATATAAGCTTTATATAACTAGTTACAGAGCTAAAAATTCATTTTGCGATAACGCGAATTTTACCATATTCCTAAGAATGCTGCGAGAACGCAATTTTTGGGGGAGTAACTCGAATTTTCTTTTTTTAAGTCGATTTTCTTCTATTTAAAAGTTAACGAAAAATAACGAAAACTCGGTTAAAAATAAAGCGAATATTTTGGATCCCTTTATATAAAAATAGATAAAAACACTAACAATAAATAGTTTGGGTAAATAAACAATAACCTACTAACTGTGGTCTTATTTATTTTATTTATTTATTTTAGGGAAATCAACAGTTTACAACTTGATTAATTTATACATGTTTAATTTATCTATCTGAAAAACCAATTATAGATTTCCTCATTATATTATTACATTATCAACATTTATGTAAGGTATGGGTATTTAGTTAATGGTTTCTAATTAATCTAATCATTCTAACGAATGTAATTTATTGTTTATTTTTAAATTTTCAAAAAATTATTCACCAAAAAAGATGCAAGATTTTACCATCACCATCGCTTGTTTAAATACGAGTTTTCCAGTCTCTAAATAACTGTTACCTCACTCCAATAATTCAATTCAATGGTCTAATGCTACAAGGGACTTCATTGATTTTATTTATCAACAATTTATATAATATACTAATATTCAAGTTTGTATATTTGATAAAGTTCGGTTTATCGTTCTTACTAGTATATTGAGATATTGTTAGAAGAAATAAATAAAATTTTTGTTTTGCATCTATCCAATCATTATCAAGGTATCTAGTTTGATTTGGATTTAATTCTGACCGGTTATATTAATATAAAATGCCACAGGTCTTACTAGCTCCATATCATCGAATTGAATATTCGGGAAACATGATCACTCGGTAAGAGTCTTCCACTGCGGTGAATATATTATAAATAATTTGATACTAATTTGTAAACAATTCAAATGAATAATGCCACCTTTATGAAAGGCCAGCACACTGACAGCGCCTCAGCAGATGCATACCCAAATCCTGTAAATATTTTTAAGGAGTTTATTTGTACCGCCGCGCCGCCTCAGTAATCTTTCATTTGATAATTAACACCTCTGCCATAATTCACCCCAAGGCGTTTGGTGATTTAGAAGTGATGCCCGGGTTCAAGGGAGGTTTGTCCAGGTCTTGGCGGCTGTTGAATCTGTCCACCGAATTGCGTGTCGGTCATTCACTGGTCAAAAACTGTCATTCACTCGTCACCCTGCACCGCAGTGGGAGGGATGGATTCAGCCCAGAACTTCCTCTTCCTTTACTTGAAAAAACCCTTCACACGCATCCCAAAAGATGACACAGGCCTGAGGGAAATTACTTTACTCAGAGCCTCCTGTTTGGAGTTCATTGTAAAAAAAATGGAATCGTTTATGTATGTGCTCACATCGTACGTAGAATTATGACAGTAAATTGTTTAATTGAACCAAATTTCACTTCTTTGAATATCCATTAAATAATGTATCGCATATTTTCATATTAGGATAATTTATTAAATAAATGAAAGCATATAAATAAAAATCCACTGTGGTGGAAAGTAGAACAATTTCGGCAGCCATCTTGACTGCCAACTTTTTTTTTCATTAGCTTCACACAGGAGGCCCTGAGGAAAAAAAATCCCTCAGGGCGTATGTCATCTTTGGGGATGCTGTGTGGAAGGTCTTTTTAGGGAAAGGAATGAGAGGAAATTCTGGCAAAATAGGGTATAAGGGGTGGGTAGGAATCTGGGGATCAATGTGTCGGAGGAGTAACGCACGTCTGAATCCATCCCTTCCAGTGCGGTGTAAGGCGATAGAGACCGGCTGGAGAGGTCTAGGCTAAGTCTCCCTCAACCAATCACCCGATCCAATCCGCAACGCAGTGAGTGGGAAATCACATTGGCCGCCAAGACCTAGACAAACCTCGCCTCATGAACCCGGGTACTGCTGCTAAGTCACCAAACGTAGCGAATCACTTGGGGTGACCTATGGTGTTAGTTATCCAATAAATGGTTCCCAAATCCACTTCCCAAATTAAACAATGTCCGTGTCAAGGCCTTTAAATGTGGTTTCATCATCCTATGTTTTATGTATTACTCATTTTAATTTATTTATCTGTTATGTATTGTTAACCCTTTAGTGTCGGTGATGGTTCATGTATTTGTCTGTTTTCTTCCCTCTTAACCCTTCAACTAAAACACCTGGATTTGGCGGATGGATTCCTCCACTAACAACACCATTTCACGCCACCATCTGTCACCTGTCATCTGTCAAATTAAAATGGGATATTTACAGCATTGGAAATATGTCAAGGTTGGTACGATGGATATTTATCGCTTAAGAATTTTGATGTTGTCATGTATTTGATTTGTTAATTATTTATATATTTACAAGTGTCGTATCGAGTTTATTCGTCACTTGAGCTAATTATTTTTCATTATATTATGGCATTTACTGAAGTTGTTGTTTAAATCGATGATATGTTACTCTACAATACAATGTATGCACAATGCGTTTTATTATCACGTTTAGAGCTGGTTCACACTATGCTATCAAATATAAAAGATCATACATAGCACGCCAAATAACGCTCTCCTTGCAATCCCTTCAGACCGTTCACACCTAAGCGCAGATCAATCATAGACAATAAACATCCCAGACGTAACCGCTCCAGACGCGATATCCCAGAAGATAACTGTCCCCTTCTCCGACTAAAACAGGAGAGGGGGTCATTGTAATTACGGAGCTGCCTAGACCCGTGGAGCTGCCTAGACCCTATTACTCATTTCAGTACAAAAAATGTGCGTTCCGTTGCCGCTCCCTAATTCGTCTGACCCCCTCTCCTACTACAGGAAGAAATATTTGATAGCCTCGTGTGAAAGGACAAAAGATAAGCGCTCGCGAATCAACAGATATCTGCTCGCAGATATATAGCTCATTGGGAACTAAGCATTATATGACGATTTTGCGGTTTTTTAATGTAACCAGTTAAAATACCGGCTCGGTCCCCCTGATTTCTGAAGAAACTGTTTATTCCGCTTGCAAATTAGAAAAGAGTTTCCTTTAGAATTACATTCCTTGTAAGTCTTCGGAAAAAAATTTATAAGTGGGTTTTTTCAGTAATCAGCTTCACATCAATATCTCGCTCAATCTCAAATTTTCGAATACGTATTTTTTCTAGGACTATTCACAAAGCTACAATATAACTAAACAATTCTTTAATTAACGTAAACACGGGTTAAACGACGCTTTATTTTAACATTGAAGACAAAACTAATAATCTAAACGAAAATATGATAGAGAACAAATACAGAAAAAATAATTAAGATGACGTTTTTATTTTTATTTTATTTTTATTTATATTTATATTTAACTTTATGAGTAAAACCTTAAATTGTAATACTTAATTAAATGATGACAATATTAGCGAAAATCTGGAAACAGAAAAATCAGAAAAAGATATTTGCGCCTCTGGGACTTGAACCCAGGATCTTTCGCTTTCCGGGCAAATGCGCAGTGGTTAGCGCATTTCTTTGCATTATAATTGATTGTGTGGTGTTTTTGAGTAATTTGGGTATTGTACTAGATATAGGACAGACTTATACACACAAATGCATACTCAACTCAATTTTCTATTTTTCGGAGATGTCTGCCTAATCAACTGGAAGTTCGATGTATGTTTGCGTTCTGTTTTTTAAATTGTAAGTAATATGTCCTTTTGTTGTATTAAAATCTTTTATCTGCTTTCAAAAACAGTATTTCATTTTGGGATACCGAATATTTGATTACATGATTTTTTCTTTGTCTACCTTACCTTTCACAGCTATCATTTTGCGTAATAAAGTGGGATTTAAACTGTTTGCAAAACTTCCCCATTTCATTTCCTATATAAAATTAACATCAGGAAGTTTCGAGCAATATCGCCTGCAAACATTGAACAGGTTACAAATTATGAATTATTATTGCGTTTTATTTTAAAATGGCTTGTCAACATTCTTGTACCAACAATAATTATCTTGTCCTCGCTCTCGACTCCCCGGCGAAGTGGGTGGAACACTTTTCTAGACTGTTCAATTCCATTTTAACATAATTATTATTATGCGTCTGCAATCATTTCATTGAATAAATAGGAAATAATAAATCATTATTTTTCGTAATTGATTATGTGTAACGCGTTTGACGCACTATTTACATAATCTAATAAATATTCCCACTTGCTTTGAAAACCGCGTGGGCACCCTATCATCGGTTCCCACTGCACTAAAATCCTGTCACCCAAGTGAGCAAATTTAACACTTCCATCAAAAGGGCAAACAATTTGTACTGCGAATTTTATTGCTCCGTGTTGTGAAAGTATCCGTTTTATCGAAGTGTCGAGTCGTGTGTCCAATCGTCAAGGCTTTTAGGGTGGTGTTATTATTAGTATTTTTTCGTGCCCACGTTTTCCGTTACGTCACGGTCGCGGCCCACAATTATGTGACGTCACGTCAGCGTGGGCGTAACAGCTGTTGCGTTTGACTTTAGCAAACTGGATTCGAGACACGAATCTGGAGGCGTTTGTTTGTCAATCCAATGGACTTTATTATTATGGAAAAAGTGTAGGTTATGATAAGCGCTTGGATTTGTATTAAATTTTTTTTGAGTATGAATTTTGTTTTTTTTTAATGAATTAATGCAAATCTTGGAAATGGAAATTAACACACTTCCCGATATCTGATTGAGCTGAAACTCGCCTGATAGACTCGCTGTCGATGACAATGCATTATATCAACTTTTGGTGGCATTTACGAAAACACACGGGGGCGTACAAGTATTTCTCTGAAATTCGACCACATTACAGCACAAAATACTTTTTTTATACGGGTCAGCTGAGGGCGTGGTTGACTTCAGTTGCTGGGTCGGAAGGTTCAGTCAAGTCAAACCAATTATTATATTTTTTAAGGTGTATAAGATATTTTAAAATAGATGTATTGTAGTAAAAAAAACGTTGTTTTTTATATGATTCAATCAACGGGTTGATTTTTTTCATGCACGAGTAAACAATCCGGTTTAGTTCGTGACTTTAGACACGCACTTCTCTGAAATTGACTACTAGTTGGCCCAAAAATTCATATTCATAAAGAGATAAAAACTCAAAAATTCATATTCATAAAGAAATAACTGAAAAATAATCAATTATGAGTGATATTCTATTCATACCATCAATGCTTTCGTTGAATTTACCTCTTCCTTCGTAACTACTGCTTTCTTTCATATTACATAATGTGACCACGGAATCTAATTATACACATATTTGCTTGCCTACTTTATTCAATAGATATTGAGGGTGCTGACTAACGAGGAGATCCTCGTTAGTCAGCACCCTACCAAGAACTGTACGTTGTCAACATAAATCATTCAAATTAAAAACATTCCCGAGAGAAGTACGTCTATTTTTCATCGATGATCCGAGCATCTCGCACCTGCCACTTTAAATGTCAATAATAATTATTCTGAAATACCAGATTGTGTACATAAGGTAGGTTCGAGGAAATCAGTCCAAGGTCGACCTGCCAGCGATAATTCTACTGTTTTCGACCACGTCGATGTGTTATAACTGTCGGAGATGCGAGGTACACTTTCATTCATGGCTGCCTGATGGGCTGTAATGGTCGATTTATGATGATTTATTCGGAACATGGTTACGTATTAGTTTGCAAACGCGTCTTCAATTCAATTGATTTTGATGCAATGTTTCAATGATGACTGATGATGATTCATCGAGTAAGAATTCATCACACTTTCAATCCAGTGCCTTGTGGTTCTGGAATGCGGCGATAACTAGTGGACCTGTTGCATTCCTGAACCATTTCTTCTAGTTGATTGGGGCCCTTATTGTTATGTTTTACATTGGAAGTTTTCAATATTGATCGATGAAAATCGGTTGCTCAGTTTTGAGTATTTAAAGCTCGAACTTTTTAGTTAAAACAGCGAATGGTACTAGTTATATCCTCAATTGACCTGTCACCTGACTTTCTTTCCAGGTGTCAACCACATCGCAGTCTTTGGGACTAACAGAATATGGTTTTATTCTTATTTAAGATTTTTGAGTGCTTGTTTAATTTCAATTAAATGGAATCTAGTTTCTTAAGTAGTTCCAATATTTTTAATGTTCAAAGACAGGGATAGAAGTTCTGTAAACTAGCTTTCTTTTTCAATTCAATTCAATTCATTTTTATTCTTTTAAAAACATTACAAAATTTTACATTTAATTCGTTTTTAAAATACATTTGTAACAGTGGTAGATACAAACTATACAAGCATTAATAGAGCTTGCCTTTTAAAGGCAGCTTCACCAACGCTAAATATGTCGATATCCGAATTAATTCTGTTTAACAGTAGAATTTCTCTCCCGACCGGCATGACCATTGGCAAGTTAGTCCTGCAGGTCGGAAGATAGAACAGTCTGTGCTGTCGGTGGCGAAGATACCCATCGGGAACATAGAAATGAATGCTCTCCATGATAGCTGAGTTTTCAAACCATCCCGGATCAATCTGAAGAAATGCGTAGCAATGTGTATATCCCTTCTGACCCGTAGTTGGTTCATTCCGAGCATACCCAAAAGAAAGTCGGTAGGATAGAGCCACGGATAATAGCCATACTCCCTCATGTATAGAAATCTTAGAAATTTCTTCTGAACCCTCTCCAACATGAGGGAATATTTTACTTGGTGTGGACTCCAAATTACCGACCCACTTTCAAGTCTACTCCTCACTAAGGAATTGAATAAAATTTTGATTTTGAATTGAAATTTTCACATCGCCAGTCTATCGCAATGTTTGAGACCAACCTATACAGTCTTATGATGGTTTCATGTTCATTTCATTATCGAGTAGATTATTTATTTTTATTCGATTCTATTCCAATCCAAATTTTGTTTTCAATTCTTTACATGCGAAGGTCTCATCTTTTTCGGCATCCAAATATAGATGCACCATCAAAATCTTTTTCTCAACCATCAAGGGCGTCAGAACCTGTTGTTTTTATCACCAGGCAACCTTTTCCACCCAAAGTGCCTAACTTCTGTTGACCATTGTTTATTCTGAAGGTTGGTGGCGGTCAAACGCGGTTGCCAGTTTTTCGTTTTGTTTTCCATTTGAAATATCCTCAGCTAATGGTTTAGATTTCGCTGAATTACTAAAATTAATTTATTGATAAAAATAATAATAAGCCTTTAGGAAATAGGTATCTTACGGAGTTATAAAAAAGTATAATTAATGCTTTATACAATCCTGTTGAAAAATGTAATATGGAATATTAAATTATTCGTTTGCAAGAACCCCTCTCTCAGGCGAAGGTGAAGGCCTCCTCTAAAGAAATTAATGGCTAATGGTTTAGATTTCGCTGAGTTACTAAACTTAATTTATTTACCAATCTTAAATTTCTATCGATTAAGGTAAGCAAAATATGTAATTATAAGTAGATATAGAAAAGGAAAAGATTTAATACAGCTAGACCTTATTTAGATCTAAATTATTAAAATGCCTTTCTGAATAGATGAATTTCTCTTTGCTATCTGCATTCTTCGTCTCAGTACATGCTATGTGTTTCTATCTTTAGCTCTAGGGCTTTGTACTTAGAAAATGGATTGTTAATACATAAAAAAATTTACAATTTCATAAAAACATAAATTACAAAAGAAAGTTGTAAATTATATTAATTGATCAATTTATTATTTTATAACAGCTGGTTATGTTGATTAAAATTTCTTCATCATTCTTTCGTATTTTTGTTGCTCTCTTAAATAATGATTTTTATTATGCGTTTATCCAGTCAGCAAGAGATGTGTAAATTTAAATTCTTAATTTTAGTTTTATTATTTACAAAATCATTCACACGGTAGGTAAAGTTATTCTCTTTTGCATCAACAATTTTCAATGACTGCGGCCATAATTTTAGACGCTACTTTAGTGGCGTTTGCTTGGCGTGCTCTTTGTTAATTCTGCATGTTTAATACCCCGGGCGTATGGCATAATTAATAATAATTAGTAATTACGATAATGTTAATTCTCTCGGGCACACAGGCGTCTTGGTATGACACTTCTTGACCACTTTAATTTCATGCACCGTGACCGATTCCTCCTCTTTTGCTACCAAAATCTTTCAACTAGAAATTCAATTATACTTCTTCAATCGCATGGCTGGCGATTAGTTCATTTGCATCTATGAATACGTACAAATTATTCCGCTCAATTAATATCAGTTCGTGGATGCTTAAAAGTCTTGATTTTTAAAATTGATATTTTTCTCCGTTTCGTTTGTTGTCCTTATTATTATTACCACCTTAACGTGGTCTACGCAAGTTATTGCGGGCGTCGTCCTATAAAACGTGGGCGTTACCTTTTGTAGTTCTGTTCATCGAGCGAATTAATGGGCTCCTGTTTTTTTCTTTTAATTTGATTGGACTTGCATATTTATTGGATTAACTGGTTTGATAAACGAATTAACAAACCACCGTTATTATTGTTTCCACGTGTTCGTTTGTTGTCCATTGCTCTCTTTCATTATATCATTTTAACGGATCTCAGCAGTACGACCGTGGCAAATTTAATAAGGCGGCATTGATTTATATCATCTTATTAGGAATGCCTAAAGGATTTGAATTCAGGCCTTTTTAAAATTTGATTATTTCATATATTCCTTCGAATACTCAGTTTTGATCGATTAGCAGTTTATCACGCAAAATGCTATCTTATTCCTACTTCTTTTCATATTGCCGCCAATGATAGTTGGTTCACCAACCACGTTGGCCAGCCACTGGATGATATCTCTACAGGAATGCTGAGATTTTTTCCCCGGCGACTCATTATGCATCATCAAGGAGCAACAGATAGATTTGAAGTTGATCTTAATTCCACGTTAGTGCATCATGCACGCATACCTGATTGCATCGGGTGCGGTTTAATATTGTCCATGCTTTCCGAGAAAGAGAGAAAATCTGACAATTCAAGAATTATTCCACAATAAGTTGCATATTTTATAAGCGAGAAGCCTGCTACTGGGTTGGCCACGAATCTTCACGAGAGTGCTTCAACCAAAGTTGATTTAACCATCTACGATATTTATATGCAGATAAATTTGACAACTGCTGGCAATCAAGAAGGAAATTCGCTTTCATTCCAGTCCTGTTACTTCAATTATTTAGCCATTTCCATCTCCCCACGCAATCACTGCATATTGATTTATGCTTGAATTACGCCATCGTCCGTTTGAATGAAGTCAGTAATAATTCAGCGGTCATGGCATTCATCCCGATAACCTCTGATCTCTTAATATTTTCTAAACGTTCTTCTCCTGCCTACCACAATTAGCATATATTATATTATCTGAGCTCACAAATCAACTACCAGACTAAACAGTAAGAGCATACCGGTCCTTCTAACAGCCTCTTTGATTCCAGTTTCTTTTATTATTCGTTTTGAGATTTATCTGCGAGCCCAGACTGTAAAGTGGCTATTAGATGATAAGAGTGTATATTTACAAAATATTCTTGCCTGTTAGTGTATGCGTTCACCCGTGTGAATAAATTTAATCCGGCGTACCACAAGGCCTATTATACATACCATTTTAGCAATGTGTTTGTGTTGTTTGGAAGAGTTTGCCGGTGTTTGTTACAATCTGCTGTCAAGACGGTGAACGCTGGCTTTTAGGTGCAGAGGTCACGAGAGCGACCCTCGTTGAATGCAATTTCTATTTCGGTCTGGATGACTTGGCTTGTGACCGTTATTCGTAATATTTGAAATTGCTCGTTGACACAAATGAGGCTGTCTTTCTGAATATTGTTAAATACTTGTTTAAAGGGTAACATAATCGATTTAAGTTTTAATTTCATTAAAAACTTCTACCATATTTGTATAATTTGTGTGTTTAATTTTGTTTTCAAAGCACTTGCCTTAACTGCAATTTTTTTGACAACAATTATTCATTACTTATCTTTAAACTCAAAATTCAAAATCAGTCTTCAATGTTATGCCAATTTCTTCATTCTGAAAGCTTTTTAACGCCCTTTTAATCCCATTTTCTTTGCTTCTTGATTATTCTGCCATTACAGCTATTTTATTAAGTCAATAATCACATTTTTCTCGATATTCAAAATCGTGTCTCAAAATATTTTTCAATTTCTTTATTTCGAAGCTTCTGTGTATTTTTTTCTCACTTTTTCGCTTCCTTTTTATTAATTATAAATTTACAGTTTTATTATTAAAAATTAACAACACAATGCTTTTTTTGGTAACATTTTTCATTAAGTGTTATTATCAATATTGTACCTTCAATTTCAATCGATGAAACCTGTACCTGTATTCAATCACGCTTTGATCGCGGATCTCTGATGGGTTGTCACGTTCCGAGTTTCAAATGGCTTGATGGGTCAATTATTGATATATCAATTGATACTTACCAACATTGTATTATTTGCGCTCATCTTCAATGAGTATGTTTAGTGGCAACGCCCCATTGACGTCGGCAGACCATCGAGATCCGTGACGAATTCTGATTAAACGATTTAGCATTATTTTAATTTGATGATGTTTTGTTTTAGGACTTAATTATGATATTTTATGGTACAGAAGAGCCCCCTTTATCTATAAGACATCTAGTACATTGTCATCTATACTTTTTTATTTCCACTTGTTTCAATTACTAATTTGCCTTCCGCGCAGGCGTCTCTCTCTCCCCCTCTCTCTTTCACATGTCTAAGATTTGTTTTATTTGGAAATCAACATGTCATTTTGAAAATTGATTGATCCACTTCTATGAGTAAGTTGGGCTGCTCTGTTCTAGTAACAATATAAATAGATATGGATAAAATAACAGTTGGATAGAGATAGAGAGAGAGAAAATCAATACAACATAATTGTTTTCTCAAACAACAGCCAAGTCCAATAAGAAAAGGCCACTTTATCCAAATTGTTATTTTATCCAATTATTTGAAGATAATGATTGAATTCTCAGCTGTTAGAGAAAAAAACCAAAAACCATTTCCAAATGCTTTGCAAAGCACCCATGAAATGCGATTGTAAATAACTAAGTGTTTCCTCCCCAATGGCAGACCTACACCCGCCTGCACGTGTGTGAAGTGGTCAACGGTGCGCCGTGCTGCCCGCCAACAGTAAGTCGCCTCGCCTTAGTAGTCGCGTGGTGTTACCATGGATGCTTCCATGGTTAAACCCGTCCTGGCAGGTCTGTCATTACCAGATGCATCTGGAGCAAGACCTGACCGTGTAGTTTGTAATTGTTGACCAGCACTGTTATTGATGTTGTATTTGATGTCAGTAGTGATAATAGCATTGTCCAATATCAACTGGATAATATTAAACCACGCAGTTTCTAGTACACCAGCACTGTTGTTGATCTTGTATTATTTGATGCCAGTATTGCTAAAATTATTGTCAAATATTCAGTTGGACAATAGTTGATTATGTGTAGTTTGTAGTTTACCAGAGTTATTGTCATTGTGTAGTGTAATTAGCATTGTTCAGTACTCTTGATTTTGCCAACAGTAATTGTGCAAAAGTTTGTTGTATGTAGAACTCCACAGTCTCGCTGTTGTTTTGTTTTATGTAGAACTCTAGGATTGTCCATAATCTTGCTAATTAATACCTTTGTTCAGTTCTTAGTGCCAACGTCAACTGGACCTAACTACGTATCTTGCAGTATTCATATTTTATGTTACCTTGGATGTTGGTAGCCCTTTAGTCATTGTCCATAAGCTAGTTTTTATGATAGTGTCAATATTAGCTGATCAAAAAGTATCCAGGCTACTTGCAGTTTTGCAGGGACATTCAGTTTCAGTGCCGGCAACCCGGGCTTTTATTTTATTTTTATTTGTGTACATGGTTTTCTCATTCTTTTACCCGCCTCACTAGACAAAGTCTATTCCTTGCAGATTAGATTTTTTGTTTCTTGACATCATCTTCAAAGTTCAGCCATTTTGTTAATTCAACATTTTTTTAAAAATAAATGGTTTTTCTTTAATATTTTCTCTACCTTAATCCTAGTTCCTAGTTATTAGCAATTCACAGAAGTGCAATAATTTTAACCAAGTAACGCAAGTTTAGCACCTAATTAGTTGCCTGCTGGTTTATGTAAACAACAAAAGCAAATAGGTGTCAACAATAAAGCCTCTCATTTTCAAGTAACACGGTAGCCCAATTCAATTTTTCCAAACCTCCTAGAGTGGAGAATACTGAATGATTTGTTGAATTATTCAAACATTTTGCTATGATGACTGCATTATTATGTTCGGGCATTATATCTGGTGATTTAGCCGTGCTCTTTTGCCCACTAACGCTCCTTGATTTTGGTAATACTAATGGAAAACTTCCGGAGTTGGATTAGCAACCTCAGTATTCATGCTTGGTCATTTCTGTAAAACCTGATTTTACTATAATTGCACACTTCCTTTCTTTGTAAATATGATCTGATTAAAATATGTCCTGTGCTGTGGTTAATTGGAATTTTGCTCTTCTGGATGTTTGAGTATTTTGTTGCAAAGAGATTTATGGCCCACGACCATCGACATGACTTAATAACTTGTCTAGAATTAGTATAACAATATAAACCATGTATTAGTGCAGTTCATAGTCCAGTTGCTTAATGAGCAGCAGCCTTAACACAGAAAATGTCGTTCTATCTGCATTAGCCATATTTCTTTCAAAAACTCTTCTAGAGTCCAACTTTTTGCTTTTGTTTAGCCGATTTTTTGGAGCTCTCACCCGTCCGAAGCTGGCTGTTTTCTTTGGGTCATCAGCCTATCTCGTCTGTCCATCTGTAGGTTACTTTTCTTTCTTTTTCTCAATCAATCATCCGAACGAAACGGAAAATAGGCTTTACTATAATTTGTATTTGGGTTTGCCGAGATTTTTCTTTCTGGAACTGGAGTTCAGGGGTCTGCAACATAAATAATGTGAGAACATAATGGTAATCTAAATAGAATTACATCGTCTCAGCCATAGTTTATAGGAAGAAGTATTAAAGTTTTACTCTAGGTGAATTATACCTTTAAGACATTATAATCGGCATTACCCAAGGACATGTTTTTGGGCCTTTATTCTTTCTGCCTAAAAATCCTTATTTTATTTTTGAGTGTGTGTAGCCAGATTCTTAGATTATTTTTTCGTAGATTTTGAATATGGTGTTATTTTGTTGACACTCTTACCCAAAAACTGTAAATTTGCATGTTTTTATTATAATATTTAAATAGTTGAATATTTGTGTTAGTTATGTTACAATAATTGCATTTCTTATATCGTTTTCAAAACCAGTTTTTGTAATGACATGGTATTAAAAATTTGCTTCGCAGGCAGCCTTTAATTTAAAATGAATTATTTATCTTTTAAATCATGTTTTTAATTTCTGATCGTTGTTATTTTATTAGTATTAATAATTGAATATCAACCAAAGATTTCAACTACGTGTATGTATGCTGTCATAGAATATACTATGATAATAGTAATGTTTTATTGGGTGAGAATTAACACGTGTTCATTAATTTACCTTAACGAAAATGTTATGATTTTTGTTTTTTTGTACTGAAACCAGAACGAAGCTATTTTACATACTAATTTATGTGTGAAATTATTTATAGCGTAATTTTAGCTTTTTTAATACTCTTTTATCACACTCTTATGAACACTTTAATTGCTGTAAATGCTTCAATTTTGTATCATAAAAAAAAATACTTCAAAGCCCTCCGCAAACGAACAAAAAATTAAAGTTATAACGTTATAAAGTTTATAACAAATATGTACAGATAGAAACATTTTATAAGTAATTTTTGACCATCAAATCTAAAATCCCCAACGTTTTGAATTTTCGAAATTTTAACGTTCGCAAATTTTCCGCTCGTTTCAACTTTTGATCAATTACTGTCAGCTGTCAAGTAACATATAATGATCATGTTGTTATGCTCCTCAGCTTATAACAATTTGACCTAAGCTAAAACTGGTTGATATCGGCGCTAGTATAAACGCTATTTGAAAAATAGGTATTACGAAACTGTTGCTGTTCCCTAGTCCCTTTGCCCCCCCCCCAATAAAAAAAAATTAACATTTACTTTTAAAAACTTAATGTTTATTAATTTTTAATTAAAATGGTGCCACAAAATAAAGTTGCTGCGTTTGAAGAAGTTGTAACTTTTTATTTGCAAAATTAATTATTACCAATTGAAAAGTTTTTTTTTTCCGAGAAATTGAGTCTGCTGTAACTAAGAAAACACAGACTAAAGTTACAAAAAGAGTTCACATTCAATTATCATCAACGACTTGTTTAACCTTCGTGTGGTATTCGTTATGCTTCTATTAAAAAGCAGGCTGAAACTAATTCAAAGTGTCACATAAATGAAAATCATCCAATTCTGTAAGTAATGTCCATTTTAAAATCCTTGCCATACAATAGAAATCAAATGTAATTTTTTGTATAAAAAGATTGAAACATGAACATTGATGTCATTCAAGTGATTCAAGTGATTTCATATTATCATAGATTTCTAATAACTACCTGGCTTTGCCCGAATTTTGACACAATTTTTTAGTACCTATTATAATATAACCTCATTTTATGGGAGTTAAATGGATATTTTCTCAGCTTCCTAGTTCATGGTGGGAATCACAGCGAACCTAAAATAGTTGCATTGACTCCAAGAAAGAAATTCTCCACAAAAAAAGCAAATTTAATGAGAGCTCAACGCTCCATTTTTTTCCTGCTTCGTGCAATTCTTGAACAGAATAGTTGATTCCAAGGGTATTTAATCTACATAGATTTTTTAAGAAAATTGATGTCACTAGTTTACTCGACTCCTAGGCCCCAGACGGCCAATAAATTTGATTATCTGTTGGAGCTAGAACTTCGGTATTGTTAATTCTTTTAAGATAAATTTATAAAGGGAAAAATGCGCCCTCTTGGCGCGCGAAGACGCCAACAACACACATTTAACTCTTCAGTTGTACAATCAGATTGACGGTCTCCGTGATCGAAGGGTAAGGCTCTCGACTAGCAATCCGGAGGTCGCGGGTTCAAATCCCGGCGTTTGTAATACATTTTATTGACTGATTTGTATTTTCTCGATTTAATCACTAATATTATAAGCTGCTTTGCAGCACATTCCAGACTGGAAGATACTTTCAGTATCGCTCTGGTGTAAGACCACCATTTAGAATTGAAACGTTTCTTGAAATGTGTTCGGTGACTAGATCTGATTAGCCAGGTTCCTCACCTCCCTCTTTCCCATCTCTCCTCCCCCCTCATCTTCAGCCTTACGGCCAGTGGATGCCATATTCTCACTGGCTCCAAGCGATTGGGAGCATTTGGGACTCTCGTGGTATTCACATAAGGGGCCATCCATAAATTACGTCAAACCTTAAGGGGGGGGGGAGAAGTGTGACAAGGGGTTAGGGGGGTAATCAGCTCTGTGACGTCACATGTAAAAATCTGAATTATTTAAACGCAAAACTTATAAAAAAATATGCGCCAATTCTTGTTTTTTAGATGTAAAATTGCAAAATTGTGACTTGACACTAGGGAGGAAAGGTGGTCTCACAAATGTGATGATGTGTGACAGGGACGGGGGGGGGGGGGGGGGGGGGTAAAAAAATCATGAAATTCGTGTGACGTCATTTATGGAAGGCCCCTTAAAAGGAAAAAATGTGCTTAGTTGGCATTTTCTGTCATGCGATCAGATTCCTGCTTTGAATTTTTTGAAACCTTCAAAATTGTAATAACCATTTCAAATAGAAGTAATTGCAAGTAAGTAGGTTTATTCAAATTCTGCTTTTTATTGTAACTACCGTTCGTGAGTTCAGAATTAGAGCAAGCTACGAATCGTGCGCTTACCGAAGCCTTACAGTTCTCATACAACTGATCACCAAGCAAGTTCTCGCGTGTCTGCCGTAATATTTGTAAGTGTCAAGGGTTCGGCTGGTGAGCGTGTCTGCTCTTTATCTCCTCCCGTAGTGGCAATATCGCCCCTGAGTGCAATACGGTTCTAGTCAAATGGTTTAAGTACCTAATAAATTGCTTGGTGACATGCCATCGATGTTTTCTTGGATAACATTCACTGGGCGAAGTTTCCTGTGGTAGCAATATTTAAATGTTGACCCACAGATCTTTTGGAAGTAATGACAACAGCATTGTTGTGATGATTCTGGTTGTAATAAGTAAAGTGTCCCTTTTATTAGAGTGAAACATTTCTTATGATGGTGACAAGTGCATTGGACTGCCAGGAGGATAAAGTCCGTTCTTCAGTAATTTCAAAGTTTCTCTGATCTCGTGAGCCTATTTTCATTTTACATTGGTTTTTTTTTTTTAAATTTATTTATTTCATCCAAAAACATATCATAAATATATAATATAATTTCATATTAGTACACAGTCTTATATTGGTTACATTTTGAGTATATTTTCCCTTTTTACTTTTTTTATTTTCTCCCTTTCCTTTTACGCTGTATTAATAATAACATATTTAATGACAATAACATTCAATTGTGAAGTTAACAACATTCCACAACGGTTCCAAATAGGAAAGCCCTAACGAAAAAGATTCCCTCAGGGCCTGTCATCTTTGGGGATGCTGTGTGGTGTCTTTTTAGGGAAAGGAAGAATAGGAAGTTCTGGGAAGGAAAAGGTATGAGGGGTGGGTAGAAATGTGGTCAATGTGTCCAGGCGTGACGGATGTATGAATCTATCCCTCCAACTGCGGTGAAAGGCTATTGGTCGAAAGAGTCCGGCTGGGGAGGTCTAGGTTAGGTATCCCTCAATGTAGTGCCGCCAAGAACAAACCTCACTCCATGATACCGGGCAACCCTGCTCACCCAATTCACCAAAAAGTGAACCACTTGGAGTGACCTATGGCAGAGGTGTTGGCTATCGAATAAATGGTTCCCGGGGCTGCGGTACCCATATCCGCTTTCTAAGTTATAGTCACTCTGTCACCAGACGCACATTGACTGAAACTAATCTAGATCCTAATTTCACAAAAATAGTATCGTCCTTCATTGTTTTGATTTTAAATGTGTAATGTAGCATTTGCATTACCAATAGTCCAATTTTTGGTGTTATAAGTCATTAGTCTTATATCAACTCGTCTTCTTCCCATGGCTTCGACATGGTGCGTTCCTGGCGCGTCCCTGTTGTGGGCTACTTCAGCAAACTCCGTCCTTAACAAGCCCAGCCGCTCCTCGCACAGCCTCGGGAGTTGGTTTTCCAATTTTGTCTGATGTGGTCCACTGGATATTTTCCTTATGGAATTACCGTAATTATTTTATGTGGAAGTCGGTATTGTGGTATCTGTATACCCTAACGACTTTCTGTGCATATTTTGTATCTACAATGATGATAAGTATGTCACTAATAGCTAGTTTTCATATTGCCCTGTTCATATTGATTAATTCCCATCTCACTTGGTTAATAAGTATAACTCAGTGTTAATACAGCACCACGCTTCTATTTTTCTATTTTATCAAAAGCATGTACAAGATTTTACGAGTGGATTAACCAGCAAACTTTAAAATTCACATCCCGATAGTCTCGAAACCTGTTTTTCGTTGAATTAATGAATGGGCATACACGAAATTATCAAATAAAACAAACGCCGGCAATTATTTTTTTGTGTTGTTTATTATTTTAATGTGCTTGCAGAAGTAATCAAGTTAACTAGACAAGAAATATCATCTGTGATTTAATGTTTTGTTTGTTTCATGATAATATCCATATATATTTTAATATCTGGAATTTCATACTGCATTATGTGTAACCAATTAACTTGTTGACCCCAGGATGTAAAAGTTAATTGATGTTTTAAGTCATTACTCATTTGCAAGTTACGGTTCATAATGTACAATGTTGATCTTATTAGAATTTGCGCAGCTAATTGCGCTAAAGTTGGACGAAATTTGTATTATGTAATTTATTATCTTGATACTACTTATCATTGTTTTAATTTTAAGATAAATTGTTGATTTTTAGATAATCATTCTTCAGGGGTATAACACCATATAAGGCAAAGTCAATACTTTTGGTTGAAAAGATTTATTTTATGTTCAATTTCTGCTTTATTATCTTCTCTTCATTGGATACTCTTTTTCTATTGAGTCCTAATCTTGTAAAAAATAATTTACAAATTTTAGACAGGGCTTAAAAGTATTCCTTGCCAAAATTTTATTTACCTAAATTTTGGTTACTTGTCGGTATTGCTTGTTGTAATGTTAAGTGGACTTTGCTACCTTTGAACTATTATATCCTTGGTTACATTATAACCTTTGCTTCTAGTTACGTTACAATTGTCATGTACACATTATTTTGTGCTCTTGCTATTGATGTAATCTTTAATTGCTTATTTGCACTGTTATCGTATCAAATGCATTTGATCGATTATTTAATTTAATCTTGATGTCTTATCTAGCTAATTGTTGTTTTATTTATAAGATGCACTAACAACTAAAGCTTATCACACCTCTCTCTTTGTTTCTGTTTTGTTTGTAGCTACTTTATTTCTTTTGCCAGTATCTGCTGGCATGTTGTTTTATTTTATTGTTGTTATTGCTGCTATATTTGTTGTTGTCTTTCTCTCTTGTGTTTTGTTGTTAACACTGTTGTATTGTGTACAATGATGTTTGATTGATGTTCTAATTGTTGTTTGATGTCTTCCGCAGGCAAACCGTCACGTGAACGACCTATTTGAAGACCTGCGCGATGGGCTGAACCTCATGTCGCTGCTGGAGGTGCTTTCTGGCGAACACCTCGTGAGTATACCAATTGTTTATTTATTTTTCTTTGAAACGTTGTTTGAGAGATTCTATTAGTTGCTAAATTCTTTCTTTCACGAAACCATTTGACTTACCGCTATCACTCTATGAATCTACCTACCTACCAAAAAGTATTATTTTCATCCACATTTAATCGTATTTTTTTAGTATTTGAATGTAGGTATTTTTATATATCCCAAAGAATAGCTTGACCCTTAGGAGTAAATGCATAGCTTTCATTAAATGTATACTGTAGAATTTATCCATTTATGTTCATTAGGGTTATTCTGCATCGTGTTAAGGCTTGTACGGGCACGAAATGTGAAAATATTTTCTGCTAAGTACTTCCGAGTGCTCTACTTTTGTGATTTATAACAATTTCAAACGTTAGCACGAAGGTAATTTATTATTTTTTACACTCTGTACAGCATTTCCAAAATTATTTCAAAATACATTTCTTCGTACATACGTTGAAAAAATGGCTTTCAAAAATATTTATAATTATTTCACTTTGGTAATAAGCATTATCAGGGTCTGTGCGTTTTATCGGATGCCGCTTATCGTTCAGCTAATTAAATTATATTCTTTATGCATAAAGAAGATAAAATTCCTAAAGATAAATGTTCAATAATAAACATGTCAGGTGATAAATACCTGAATACTTAATTTCAGGTCGTAAACGATTTCGGGTAGGATTAAATAAATCCTTACTATAGACAAGAAAAAAACAACAAACCTACATTTTATCTAAATATCTTTTCCTCACGGTCATCCAGATAACATAACCTTGAAACTTGGAATGTCCATAAACTGTGGGATAGTGTTGAAATATGTAGTTAAAATCTTTGATTTCCACGTAAGGCTAATTAAACACGTTAAAATATATCTACAAATGTTCATAAAAGGCGATACAACAGAACTGAATTTCGCTGTTGGTTAAATATGGACGCTAATATGAAACTGGCAAAAAACTATAATTTTAATAGTTTTCGGAGAGTGATCCGTGTCCTACGCCATTCCTCCTCGAATTGACAGGCCTGTTTTTTTAAAGAGGTATTTACGTTTTTTTTTTGGCTATGTGGTTTGATTCCTCTTCATTTATCCGACATTTTAATTCCGTTCCCATCTGACTTTTCTGCTTTGAGTCTCAATACTGCGTTGGTGAACTCACTGTGACCACCTTCAATGCTGTGTTTTCTTTACCCATATTTCAATATAAGGAGCTCCGAAAAAATTGCGTCATTCAAATCAAATCAACTGTTATTGTTTAAACTTTATCTGTTTAGGTACCTACCTATCTTCAAGTCCCAGGTTCATTCCTTCCTTTCCTTCAAAATACCCTCTCCATGGCATCTGGCATCCTGGTAGATCCTGACGACGGTTTCCCTGTAGTAGGGGTTAATAACATTTTAAAAGGCCGTTCTATTTCATTTCTCAAGGTTCACTTGATTAGCCCCTTTATTTATATATTTGGCGATGTCTCCTGGTACCGCAACACGCCGTTCATTTTCCCAAGTATTTTCTTTCCAGAAGCCTTCCTCGTGATGGTGGGATAATGTCATTTTATGTTTCTAAGTGGAGGCTATAATGCGTCGTATACATTTGCGAAGCGAGACACGAGTCGATCCACGAATTAAGAAAATTAAACAAATGCATGAACGAATTGCAATAATGCGTGGTTCAGCTCATAGGTTCAGCTCTCGTCTGTATACGTATCCTTACATTCTTCTCGAATTCTCATTCGTTTTTTCTTCACAGCCGCGCGAAAAGGGGCGAATGCGCTTTCACATGCTGCAGAACGTTCAGATGACCCTCAGCTTCCTCCACTTCAAAAAGATCAAGGTGGTGAACATCCGGGCTGAGGACATAGTTGACGGAAACCCCAAGCTGACTCTCGGCTTGATCTGGACCATCATCCTGCACTTCCAGGTAAGTCGCTTTATTCTGACTTTTGTCGTCATTACTTTGTCACTGTCCATCTTCCGCCGATGATTGTATGTATTTCTATAGGGTTTTCAGCTTTCCCTAACTAGTATTTTAGCTTTTAAATATTGAGGACAATGTTGGGCTCGATCATTTGAGTATTTACCATACCTTTTCATTTTACGTAGGAGCGTTTTAACATAATAATATTAACTAGCAGTTAAAAACCCGCTGGGCAGGTGTTTGCTGCTAGGGCGGCTTTTGGTTCGGCTTCGCCCAGCTAGTGTTTGTGACTACTTTATAAATCCAATAGGAACTCCAAAAATAGCCTGTTCCTCGGATCCACTGTCATCCAGTGATAATCAGTATAGTCACCGAGACAAAGTAACCGAGATAGGCAATGACGTCATATGTAATATATAGCCGCTTGATACAACTGAGTATTACCGTCAATCTTTCCATATTCGGAGGATACCGCTAGTTGATTAAATCATAGTATTTATACTTGCCTGGGGCACGTCCACACCAACCTGCCGACGGAAGTAACGACATCTTGTGACTATTTTTAAAAAAATTTAAAACCGAATTACAACGGTTGCTTCGTTTAAAATTCCACGTACACAGATGTTATTTGTGGCGCGGAGCGTAAGGCGTGGCGACAGACGTGCAATGGAAGTCGGGTTCTGAAATTCAACCACGCAGACGGAAGGCTATTAATACTGTTAGATGTCAAAATTTTATAATTTATCAACACCAGATCTTTTGGGCAACTTTCATTCCGTGTACAATATAAACACGAAGTTTAAATTAAGAGACGGAATTAATCGAAAAATGTATTACGTTTTTAGCTATCAAAATATCATCTAACCCAGTGTTCCGCAAACTTTTTGTGATCAAGGTACACCTACCAAAACAAAAATTTTTAGAGGTACACCAAAGAAAAAAACAATCTTTATTTAATATATAAATATTATTTAATAAATAAAAAAAATCTTTATCTAATAATAATATTAAAATCAAAATAATATGAAAATATGTTTAATGAGAAATGTGAGCCTGCTTAATTGAGCACAGGCGATCAAAATTTGGAGCAATCGTTGATAATGCTCCTCTCATCTCTTCCATCGTCCCCAGAGGTTCTGGGACGATAGCAATACCACGCTTTGACTTCAGTGTTTACTCATTTTTTATGCGTAGCCAAAAATGTGGCTAGCTTTATTTCGGAAAATTTTACTTTTAATGTTAGATCAGTTTTTGTCTTCAGAATTCTTCCTGCTCGTTCGGTAAGTGTCCAAGGGAAATGCTATCTAAGAATGGGTTTCGAACCCAGTCCATAGGTTGCAGGTCACACTTAGGAAAATACGAGTTCATTTTATCTGCTCTGTTTCACTAGCCTCTGTTTCGCTATCAAAGCACTCTTTTTATTAAATCGGCAGCCGTGACATTTGGGAACATTTCGTTACTAAATACCATTGGGCGTGGATGATCCGTAACACAACTTAGCTTTCAATCTTATCCGACGTTAAAGTATTAGAATTCTTGCCTTGCTTTTTTGGTTGCGCTCATTTAAATGGGCGAATATGCCGGCCTGGCCTATTTTACTACCGATCCGATAGTCGGATCGCCTAAGCTGGTGCAGCGTGGCAATGTTTTTTTGTTACAATGTAGCATTGCGGTGAGGCACACCAGCTAACGACCACGGTACACCACTGTGCCACGGCACACACTTTGCGGAACACTGATCTAACCAACCCAATGACGTTTTGCCCTCTGGTTTATTGGAACAAAATAACAGCTATTTTGTAGGGATCGAAAAATTACGCCTCCTTAACGTATTTAAAGAGTTTATAATATTCTTATCTGAACCGTCTTTTTGGGTTTCCCGTTGATTAATTGTGTGTTTATTCTTTCTTTTGAAATTGCTAACACATTTCCAGTTTCAAATTTGAATAGTTAACCATCTTTCCCACAACTTCTATTCAATTATTTAGTTATGGGAGTATAAAAGATGTTGTTTCGCATTTACATGCAACGCTATATCAATCTTCTCTTCTATACCTAGTCCAATCTATTTTTACGCGTGAATTTGCGAAATCGAGAAGTATACCAAATGTATGTACCTTCCTACCACATTTCAACTTTGATAGTCATGTACATTTATGGTAATCTACGAAATTATAAAAAGTTTAGTGACCTACCAGTTTAAGAATCGGGAGAAAGAATTACATTTAAAAATATATTTCACGGTGTATGATCAGTACTATCCTACCGGCTGCGCCAATATTATTAAGGTGTTTGTGAGAGGTATGTTAATGAATAACTCATCTAATTAACGTCTAGCTTGGACGTGGTCTGGGTATTGAAATAGAGTATGTAGAACGTTCTTCTCTGTATAAAGGTTCGACTGTTGACGTCTTACTCTTATACCATAATCATTTCGCGACTATAATCCTGAGAATGCAAGTTAATATAGTTTTATTTTACTGACGAGATGGCTAAAAAGCACACAGGTCATGGATCCATTATACTCTCTTCCGTCCAATTTGGTAGGCGGGTATGGAAACAGTCACCACGGGAACCATTTATTGGATAAACACCTGAAAGAGGAATGGCTTCCCGGGTTCATGGCGTGAGTTTGTCTTTGTCTTTAACAGATAGATTCATACGTCCGTCACTCCTGGACTCACTGATCCCCAGGTTCCTATCCACCCCTCATAATCTTTTCCTTACCAGAATTTCCTCTACTTTCTGTCCTGAAAAATACCCTCAACGTAACAAAAAAAGGTTTTTTTCATAGCCTCCAGTGTGAATCTAATATATTGTTTATAAAACAATCACCTTATTCTTTCTAGGAGCCTTGGGTGGTGTATTGATTATACGTGTAGTTTCAGCTTCCTTCAATAGATGTCGATAGCATAGTAATACGAAGTTCCATCGTGTTTCTATTAATAGTACCTTTTTTATTTAACAGTGTAATTTTTTCTCACGGCCTTGACCGCGCCTCGCTGCTAAATAAATTGTCATCAAAGTGGATAAACACAAACGCTTTGTGACGATTCGGCCACGTTTTATTTTTTTTTACCTCATTCGTAATGTAAATAAAGGACTCCAAATGGCATTCGGTCTTTTGGCCATTTTCCGGTGACGCAATGATAATTGACAATATTCGTAATGCATTGGAGTGTCCATTGTTACCTAAGTATTTCAAGAGCAATTCACTTCACACGATTTCTGAATACCTTTACAATTACGTCAACACGATTATTATTTTTTTGTGAATAATAATAACTCTTTGCTAATTCTCTACTTATTCCTTTGTTTTAATAATTTAAAAAATACTCTGCTAATTTTTATTTGAAGCCTTCATTCAGTCGGCTTCGCACAGATAACTGGTATTAGGAATCTCTCAGCGATCGATAATGGTGAGCTTCTAACGTTATGAAATTATTTCCTACATCATTCATCCGATTGCGATTAAACTTTGGTGAGTTGTTATATGCACACCCGCGAATATTTCTATATATTATTGTAAGCCCTGGCGTTATGAAATTTGTATAAAAATCTTACGCGCGCGTAAATGTTTGAAAAATGTGGTTGGCGCGCGAGTTCTCTGAAAAATGTATGCATTTATAGTTTAGCGACAGGGAGAGAAGGACGGATGGGTAGGGGAAATGGAAAGAAGGAGGGGGGATTCGCGGGAGGTGGGACGAGGGAGGGGGGAAGTTAGAAGGGGAACGCAGGTGCAAAGGGGAGAGAAACGCGGGAGGTGTGATCTCGCGGGGGGGTTTTACGGGATGTGGGAACACAAGAGGGGGAAGGCGGGAAGGAACAAGGGGAACGCTGGATGAATGAGACGTGGGGAAATGGGACATGGGAGGGGAACGGGGGCGGAATGGGGACGCATGGGAATGGACACAGTGAGGAGTGACGGAGGGATGGGGGACGAGGGAAAAAAAGACGTAGTTACGGTAGGAGAAAGCAGGGGGTAAATTTGGAAAATCCATGCTTCTCATGCCGGCAGCTGTATGTGTCCGGAAAGCCGTTATTATATCGTGAATCCAAAAGGACTCCAATAAACAGAATTAAAACACTTTCTTTGAGTGTCATTGCAACGCATGCCGGGTATTTCTCGGTAGTACATGTTCGCTAGTATTGCTTTGTTACAGTGCCATCAACATTGTCTCCCGGCTTCGATGTCGTTTATGGTTCATCTCAGACACTATCTAATTTGTCCTCGTTTTGTTCGATTCCAATTAGTGAAGGTTAGATCCATCAGTACTTCTTGGACCCCCGAAAAAATTTGATTGGTTGCATCCAGGATGTATTTCGATCTTCACCTCCTCTCACATCGCGAATCTTCGTAGAAACTTTTTGCATTTAATCGACCACCACAACACGGGCATGTGCCTAGCATGGTGGTCGAAAAATCATAAAATTCATGTAACAAACACTATAATGAATAAAGAAAACAAAAAAAAAAAAAAAAAAAATATTCTCAAATGAATAACTCTTCTCTTATTTCGTAGAAAAAGAAAACAAAGTTGTGTGACCGAATTTGAAATTGTATTCAGCTTATGTTTGAAGCCTGGGTCAAAACGAAACCCAGTTTTTTTCTTACATTAGTTCCACACAGGGGGCCCCGAGGAAAATATTTCCTACGATAAAACGATGTTCTGACCGCGTTCTGCTAGAGAGGTCAAAAGAACCCTCTCAACGAACGATCTGCACAAACCTTACTCCATGAAACGTGCACTCCTGGTAAGTTACCAAACACAGCAAACCACTTGAGGTGACCAGAGGCAGTGGCAGAGGTGTTGGTTATCCAATAAATGGTTCCCGGGGGACGGCGGCGCGCATACCCGCCTCCTTAAACCCTATTAACAGCCTCTTTTCAATTTCGCTTCTTACCAATTTTTTATGACCTGTTAAAATTTTCATTGTTTGTTATAAATGTCCACTAGAGAAATATCTCCTTGCAATGTTTTTGCGCACATAACAACTTAACGATATTTATGCCTATCCTCTCCAACTGAAACCACCTTCACAATTCGCTAATGGCGTGTTTGGCTTACGTTATTTGCACAAATTAAAAGCCGCGTGCCAACGAAGCCTGCCTAACTGTGCACACTGTAATGACCTCTGTTACAACTCTACACACACAGGCTGGGAAGAGTATTTGAATAATGTTTTCTCGTTTGCAGCAATTGAAGAGAGGTCAGAATTAATTAGAGACATTAAAACGAACTCCAACATTTGTTTCATTAAATTCAAATCGGTTATCAATTAGCATCTGCCAGAATAATTGAAGGTTGGAAGATGCTCTCAAGGTCGCCATTTGTTTTCAATCAATTTCTTCAAGAGATGAAAACATTTTATCGTTTGATAATTTAAATTTTATTTATCCACCAATTTCCAATCAACCAATTCATTCCTTCCTATCTTCAAAAAGACCCTCCACACAGCATCCTTGATGACATAGACCCTGAAGGAAATTATTTTCCTCAGGGCCTACTGTGTGGAGTTAATATAAAAAAACACTAATGATGCCTGTTCAATGAACAACATATTTATCTCTCGGTGCAATTTATTAATTATAATAATAATAATAATATTTGGATGATTTATATAGCGCCGTTTTTGTGAAAAATCACCTCAAGGGCGCTGTACAAACTTACAATATATTTCTTAAATCTAGAAAACTACAAACTACACAAAGAATTAAAAACAACTTATTACTAAAAATTGCATCCACCGGTTCATACTCAAATATATGTACAATGTCTCGACCAATGAACGCGACGATTTTTAAAAATGCATATAGGACCATACTTATCTGGGAGGTCGCTTGAAATTAACACTTGTTTATTGTCTATTAAGAAACTTAGATAGAGTTTGCACGCAGAGTACATTATTGTGAACACTTGTTACGTGTATTTAATTCTGAAATATATTTTAATATTAGTATAAAATGAGTGTATTTTGGAAATCAAAAGCAATATTTTATAGTGGGCGGTACAGTAGTACAAGGATTTCATCTTCTAAATGTGATTCGTCAAGAGACAGATTGATGTGTAAAGATTCAAGTAATTTTAAATTCAATAAGAAAGGTGTGATTAAGACATATCATAGGCAATACAAGTATGATACTCTCAGATATGTATATTTAAATTAAGGAAATGAGAGCCCAAAAAGGTATGTTTTTAATTTGGACCTAAATTCTGTTGGGCTTGTTATGCATCTTATTATCTTATTATTATCGACTATGTTAAGAAATCTGGGTACTGACCACCCGGTACTCTCTTGGTGTGTATAATATCGAATCTCTTATGTGTGATTGTGCAGATTACCACCAGGGTCCCTCAAGGCCGTAAGAACGATTCTTATCACCAAGAAGTGAGCAATATCCAATTGATGCCTCATTGCATTTACTACGGATCTCTTATGTGGTTATACAGAGCAAATTAACGCCAGCTGTTTTCCTCAAGATCATAATATCGATTCACCATCATACCTTATCAGAAAAAATACAGGAGCAAGTCATTCCTTACAATCATCCAATGTTTACCAACTTCCATACAGTTGTGTCAACTTGGTTTATATTATTGATTGCAGTCCACAAATAGATTCTCCCAGAATACATGCGTCTACAGTATGACTGACATTAAGCAATTAGTTTGACGAGATATCTGTATGGCCTTTCATCCCGTCTTCCTAAGCCTGTGGAGAAATGGCGTGATGTTTTGTTAGATTTAAATTCCTGAATATCTATTATTCCCGTTTGAAGTTTAGTAATAGTATTGTATTATTATCATGAATTCTCTTACCTCATCTCGATCCAAATCTCGGAATGTTGCTCTAAGTGATCTTTGACCGCTCTTGAATTGGTCATACTGTTAATATTACGAATGCGTCACCTTTCTTCTCAGTGATTCAAACCACAATGTGATCATTGGGTTTTCAAGCCTTTCATATTATCATAATATAAACAAAAAAAATATCATTTGTTGTTGATCCTTGCAAGTGCTCTTTGTGGCACTTAGTTCGTAAAACAATCAATTTCCTGTATTCGGGTTTTATCTTGTTGATAAATGGTTGTTTATAGCTTTTAGCCGATGGTTCACATGTGAACATTTTTTTACAAACTAAATTTGTTAGATTGTTTTGAGATGCGATTTTATTCTTTGTGTTTTGAAAATTTTATAAAGGACTACATCAGAATTGCTTGCGCTAATAACACTTTCGATCCCACTTTTTATATCATGAATGTAGCTTCTCTGAGGGTATCTGAGGTTGCTTTTCACAATTTGACGTTATTTCTTTCATAGTTTCATAGCTCATGATGGAAAAGTTTTCGCGAGCGGTAAAGTAAAAATAGTTACACTAGCGTTTACCTTTCTAGAGTTTTTGCTCCACACGGGAGGCCCTGAGAAAAATGATTTCCCTCAGGGCTTATGTCAACTTAAGGGACGCTGTGTGGAGTGTCGTTTTAAGAAAGGGAAAGATAGGAAGTTCTGGGAAGGAGAAAGGGTATGAGGGGTGGGTAGGAATCGGGGGTCAGTGTGTCCGGAAATGACGGACGTTTGCATGCATCCCTCCAAATGCATCCCTCGAAACGTCTAAAGACCTACCTCAACCAGTCTCTCTAGATCCTGCCCGCCGTGCAGCAGGTGGGTAGACGCATCCGCCGCCAAGACTTGGACAAACCTCACCCCATGAACCCTGGCACCCCTGATAAGTCACCAAACGTAGCGAACCACTTGGGGAGACAGAGATGTTGGTAATTCAATAAATGGTTCCTGAGGCGGCGGTACCTACACCCGCCTCCCAAATTGTACGAATGAATTCCGAGAATTCGTTTGAATTGCGATTTTTTTTTTGCTTTGTAGCAGACAAGTTTGTCGACCTTTTAAAACCAGATGGAAAAGCTGCGCAAATTTCATGACACCATTTCTGCAAAAAGAAATTTGTATTTAATTTGCCTAATGATACATTCAATTTAAATTTCTTTCAACGAACCCTGTTTACTTCCATCTAACGGGAATAATTTTTATTAATTTCCTCGCAGTGTGAACTTGTTCATTCAACCAATCAATATTTAAGTTGTTCTTTTTTCATTTAACTGATAACTCTTTCTCAATGTACCACGCAGCATCACAAATCCAAAGTCCAGAATTGCCTACGTATAAAAGATTGCAACACCATGTAGGTATGCCCCCAGAAGAAATATAAGCATCATTAGAGCCTATAATGGCTCCGTATTGTGTCACTCGCCTCGGGTACTCATTACGCTCTATGTAGGTTTTCCATCATTAAAACAATTCTCAGATGCGTGCAGTGTAGAGTTTATAACGGTGTGTTGCAGAACTGCTTTGAAATTTGTTGAGTACTACTTTAAGCCCTTTGACGGCCTCCGTGGTCGAGGGGCGCAGCTCTTGACTCGCGATCCCGGCGTGCGCAAATAAATTTTATTTGATTAATGTCTTATTTCACGTCGATTCATTTAAAAATAATATATAGCTTATTTGCGGCATTTTTCAGAGTAGAAGATACTCTCAGTGTAAGATCACCATTCAGAATTGAAACGTTGCTTGAAGCTTTAGCGTGTTTGGTGACCAGATCTGAATAGCTAAGTACTTCCCCACCTTTCTCTTCCCTCCCCACTACCTACAGCCTCACAACTTACCACGTTTGGCCACAGTCTTACTGGTTCCAGACGGGAGCAGTTGGGCCTCTTCTGTGGTATTCACATTAAAAAAAAACAGAAGCCGAGATTTTGTTAGTTATATTTTTGCTTGCCATAATTTGAATGATTATAAAATTCTTCATAACCAAAGAAATTTACTGCCCTTTACAGAAATAAAGATCTAAGTTTTTGGCGGCTTTCCACAAGGATCTGTTTTTGTGCCTATTAAACAATTGTGCGGTTGAAATTGTTTTTGTGATTTGGCTATCATTAGATTAAATAAAATAATTCAAACAAAACTTCTCTGTTATACTTCATAGAAAGACGTGATGAAGTTTTGGTGTTGTTGATTCCTAGTTCTAAAATACGCCTCAATCGGCGTTACTCAAGGATCTCTCTTTGGGCCTTTTTTATTTTTGTTTAAAAATTGTAAGTTAAAGTTGTTTGTTGTGAGAGTATATCGGTCACAAATGCGACCAGTCCTCCTGGATTCTTTCACCATTAGCAGGCACCGTTTTCTAATACTTTATTTATATTCTTGTACTTGACGTGGGTCGCGTCCATATTTAGGATTTTAATTGCATGTGTTTTTTTAGAATTTTTATGCAACGTTTTGTGGTTCGATTTATTACCTAACGCCTATTGTGGCGAAGAACTATGTGGAGACATCAACGCATCTTCTTTAAAAATGGATAAACCTCGTGTTGAAACCTAATAAGAATGCTCATCTCATCACTCATTTACGGTCCTTCACGATCTTACTGAATACCTACAGACAGTTATTAGTTCAGTAGATAGTAGATACATAATACTGTCGTAGTTTAGATCAGGTCTGATTAGTTTTTAACAGAGATTGAATTGATTTTTCTCGGCAGGAGTCACGATTTTATATAAACAAACTACAATCTAGCGCAGACCCGTGAAAAATTACGGGAGAGTCTGAATTCTTGACAAATCGGTTTCAATTTTGAAAATGGTTCAATTAAGATAATGTTCTGTTCAAATTTTATATCAATAGATAAGTGTCTACTTTTGCTCACTTAAATTCTTCACACGCTCTGAAAAAAACACCCTCAACTCTGCAGAAACGGGCCGTCCGTTTGATAGATTCACCTATCTTAACAGACGGATTGCAATCTTTAGAGCACAGGCGTCGGGTGGGAATGCTGTCCTTTACCAGTATTTTAATGGAAAATGTTCCGAGGTAAATTTTTGATTCCTTCAACACCAACAGCACAATCGGGAAACACTGCAAACGCGTGCCCAACATTTGGTAACAATTAAAATTTGTCCCTTATACAGAACGGGCCGTTCAGCTCGGTTGCTGACCTCTGAGTTTCTTCCCTCTTACAACTGGTTCACTCCTTTCTTTCCACAAAAATACCCTCTACACAGCATCACCAAAGATGACATGGGCCTGTGTGGTGTTAGTGTAAAAAAATACTGCCAGGTTGAATGTCTGACAAAAGTTTCATGAATGCATTAATTTTGTCACTGACGGCTTATGTCATATCAATACTATTCGGTGTTTTTCAAAAATTCAAACCGCCTTACTCATAATCGCAGAATAAGATAATAAATACCACGGTAATACGACCGGGTTAGGTTGAATTGTACAAATTTCACATAACCCGTTCATATTACCGTGGTATTTATTATCTTATTCTGCGATTATGAGTAAGGCGGAAAAAGTTCTTCCCTCAGCATGATTAATATGATGATTTGTAAATAACACAAAATTTCTTGTCGGGCAAAATCTCATTGAGCTTGTGCCGCTAATGTACACGGTAGAACAGGTCGGGGTCGACCACTGCATTGTCTGCCCCCACTTTGGCTTGACAATTGATTGATTGTAACTCGTAATGATCATGTCCCATTACTAAGAGAGAGATTAACAAAGAAAAATCGTTCATTAATAATTCGCTTGCTTAGTTATTTCTTTGGGTACGAGTGACGTCATCAGCTGCAGTCCTTGTATGGACAAGTTGTTCTTTTCTTCTTGAAAGTGTGGCGGGTGACGTCACACATGACGACACCTGGATCCGTAGACTCATAATGTAACCCCGTGTTTATGATGTATTATTTTGATTGATGGTTGATGAAACTCGATGGAACACGATTATTATTAATGATTGTATCATGGATAAATTTGGTCATCAAGTGGAGCGATTTCGTATCTCTGATGGTATTGGTGATGATCGTTTATATTCACTGTTTTTATATTATCACAATTTGAAAAGGTGGTGAATTGTGTATTTTATTTTGATTTGGTTTTGCAGCGTACAGCCTTTCCGAGCACTGTAAACTGAGATGCGTGTGTAGGGAAAATTTACCAATACGAACTCTTGATTATGCGATCAAATTTATTAACAAGTAATGTTATATTTTATAATAAAATTTGATACAAAATTAAATTCGTTACAACTAGAGTGACACGGGAGGGAATGTAAAGCAGCTGAACTAGGCGAACGCGGGAACCGGAATAATTTTGCAATATCATGCACTGGACCGGAGAGCGACTCTCAGAGATACCAGTCGGTAAAATTAAGCTTTAATAATGTTTTAAGGTTGTTCAGCCATAACAATTTAAAATGGCCAATCAAATCGCCAACTAATTGAATAAATAAGAGTGTCTGTAGCGGGTGTGCGGACGTCGTGGATTTAATTTTTATATAAATCTACAGTTTTATTCCGAGATTGGTGAAATTTTGCACACCTGATCTTCAAAAGAAAAGTAAGGTCTGTCTGCACGAGATTTCAACAAACCACCCCCATCCACTTTTGACATCCCCTTAAAACAGAATTTTGATCATTATTGATGAAATTTTGCACACTTGACCTTAAGTGGAACGTATGCGCGTCCCATTTCGGCCAGTTTCATACAATCTTAAATTTGGATATTAGATAAAATTACACAACCAAACTCGAAAATTATTTTTGTAATCAAAGGGGTATATTAAATATCTAGTACGGATGTGAGCTACTTTATTTATTTTTGTTTTAAATTATAAGATAAAGGTCATTAAAGATTTTAGTGTTTCATGATTTTAGAGGCAACTTGTACAATTATTTGTGAGTAAATGAAAAACATTAAAAAAATAATTTTTGAAATGTGGATATCCGCAAAAAATGTAAGGCTGATGTAAGCATAAAGAGTAAGATTAAGAAAGGGACCCTCAGATAGTTTGGGCATGTAGAGCGAATGAACGAAGAAAGTAATGTAAGAAGAATATATGACGCAAATGTGAATGGTAGAAGAAATCGGGGACGCCCGAGGAAGACATGGCACGATCAAGTGAATCAGATACTTGAGTTGAGTCATGTCAAAAGTCATTAAAATAGAAGAGTATGAATATGAGTGAGGCAAAGAGTGTGTGCCAAGACCAAGTTATTTGGCGGTCCGTTCTCTCTGCCTACCCCTGGGGGGAAACGGCGTGATGGTTACTTAATTAGTTTGTTGTAATTAAATTCCATTCTTAACATTTACTACTGAGAAAGAATTTCCAACTGCATGCAATCTAGGTTTGAGCGAAAATCTACTCGTAAATGATTTTACGAACAGCAGTGAAATTAGGCGTTATTTGGTCAAGTTGGTGTCAAAAGTAAAGTAAGACATTTTGTAAATTCAGGTTTTTTCCAGATAAGCTCCAACACTTTGAATATATTAATATGTCAAACATTTCCAACACCTTTATTTAGTTTGTCGACGATGACGTAATGTTTTCGAGTCTTCTGAGTTTGCAGTTCTCCTTATGGCCGGGTCTTCAGACAGTGATGTCACCTACAAACCAACCAACCAACCGACCAACCGACCACATGTAGCCATTATTTCCACCTATACCGGTAACTGACGATTAACGTCGTTAAGGGTAAACTTAAAATTATTCATGAACTGCTCGTTCATAGATGGCGCTAATTTAATTATTTTAGTTAAAAAATCTTTTTGCTTGTTATGCTTTCAAATAAATTAATAATTATTGTTTGTTGGCGGGTAAGTGTACATACGGAATATAAATATGATTAAAACGTTTTTTCCATACAAAACTCAATTTTTTCAAAAACATTGGACTGTGGTTTGAAATAACTCTTCAAGCCTCACATAATTTTCAAAGTACAAGATGGTACATATACATTGTACATGAGAAACCACTGAAAAGTTACATTCCCAAAAATGTGGCTTGAATGGCTTTATCAAATCACAATAGATATATAAATACAATATTAAATTTATAAATACAATTTTTAACTTTTTAATGTTGCTATAACTTTGTGGTTATCCATTATAAATTAATGAAACAATATATCTTTGTAAGAACCATGTATATATTTTATTAACGCCGACCGGTTTCGGAACAACCGTTCCTTCCTCAGTTGACAATTACAAAACAGTGAGTGGGTACAATGTATTATTACTAAGTGTTGTGGTAGGGGTGGGGGCGTGGCTAGGCATTAATGAAGTGTGGATGGGGGAAAAGGAACGGACATTGAATGGGAACATATCCAAGATTGGGCTATAAGATAATGTTATTTGCTTATTGATAACGGACTCATTATTTATAAAGAATTTTTTATTTCCAAGGCTTCTAAGTTATCTAAATATTTTTTTGTTGTTGATTTTATTCGTCACCTAACAGTAATAATATGGCCGATTACAACCTCTGTGGTAGAGGGGTAATGCTCTCGATCCGAAGTTTGCGGATTAATATCCAGCGTACGCAAGTAAATTTAATTTAATTTATTTAAAAATTTAATCATTTAAAATAATGTAAGATGTATTTGCGACACGTTCCAAAGTGGAAGATGCTCTCAGTATCGCCTTGGTATAGGACCACCATTTAGAATTGAAACGTTCCTTCAAATGGTTTTAGCTGTGTTTGATCAACAGATCCCGAATGGCCAGGTACTTCCCCACCTTCCTCTTCCCAATTTCCTTTCCCTCCCCACTACCTTCAGCCACACAACATTCCCCAATTGGGTATGCCGTAGTCTCATTGGATTCACTGGACTCTTGTGTGGTGCACACATAAAAAAAATTGCATAAGTCGTATTTGGTTATCAGATCTGCGTAACCATATACTTACATACCTTCCTCTTACCCATCTATTTCCCCTTTCCACTAGTTTAAGCCTCACAACATACTCCGATTAGAGACGCCTTGCTCCACTGGCTTTGGGCAGTTGATAACTTTTGATACCTTGAAAATACGAATACCAATCAATCGACATCGATGACCACCGCCGATTCCCATATTATCGACGATCACCACGTTTTATAAAATGATGTCACCCCCTCAGGGCTTCTTTTAATCTTCAGCTCCTCAAACAGACATCGGAGTAAAACCTCTCATCGCCGCAGTAACGGTAAATTGAGGTATAAAGTCTTATATTAATACGAACCAAGTACCAGGAGACCACGATGTATGGGTCGGTAAACGGGTAAGACCGTAACCGGCTACCAGAGTACCAGATGTATGGATTATTAGATTGTATGGTGGCCGGTTTCCGGTAATGACGCATTGTCGTATTGTCTGTAACCGGATTTGTGACTAACTTCTTGCTAACTGTTTAATTCCTAGATTATTCTTTCTCTATCTATTCATATTTTTCTTCAGTTCTTATTCTTATTCAGCTTGTCTATTCTTAAGAGGAACGTATGCGCGGCCCGTTTCGCACAAATCTTAATTCTGGATTTAAGATCAAAATACCCAACCAAATTGAAAAAATATTTTTGTAATCGAAGGGTGTATTAAATGTCTAGTACGGATGTGAGCTACTTTATTTATTTCTGTTTTAAATTTTACCCCACACCGGTTCTATTAAGAGCCGGCTGGTCTCGAGAATGGCCTCGAGCGAATCTAGAAAATGTGACGTCATCATTCTCGTGCGAACCAGCGTCGAGCTCTCATCGGTACATTTTATGAAATAACACGGCAAAAATGGTGCTTGTGCTATTAAAACGTGTAAAAATAGAAGTGAAAAAGAGAATAAACCCAATTGTTGTATTACATTCCATAGGAAAGCATTATTTTACTTTATTTTAAGCTTATCCAGACCATATAATATGATCAGTTTTGGTAACATATACATATGTAGGCATGTTTGCTCGTCGCTGTTTACTGGGGTAAGTTAATTATGAAACAATTGTAAAAGTGTCTTAACTAAATACGGCACCAAAATATTCGACTCTGAAAACAGGCGAACTTTACTTTGCCGTATTTGGACTTTGCAAATTTGTTCATAACATGGCGAGCTATTCGCGCTCCCATGTAAAAAAGTCTATTCATTCAAAAGCAGATTTTAATTTTAAGAACTAGATGGTAATATTATAATGCGAGATGCCTATATACTGTCAGATTGATTTATAGACGAATCACATATCATCACAGTCATCTTCCCCCCTTCGCGTCGCGCTGCAGTCGTTTTGTACCCCTCTCCTGTTTGTTCTTGTCTAGTAATGGAATCGGGGTAAGAAGTTACAGAAATCAACCGCTACAACATTATGACATTACCCGAATGTAACCAATATCGATAGTTAATTAGTTATTTCAATACACCACAGATGTTTCTAAATTAATTGCACACCCCTTCGTTTCCGTCAGACTCTGGTCGTAAACATTACGTTTGTAGTGAAGATACTAAGTGTTTATGATATGGGTTTGTTAACAATAGATCGTTAATTTAATAACCGCAAATTAAACTAAATGAAACTCGCGGAAAACAATTAATTATTATAGCTAAAGCAATGCTAATAATATATTTATGTACAGACACGGTGTCCGGAAACTCGAAGTATTAGCGGAAAATTGGTGAATATACATCACACAAATAAACCAATTTTTTAAAGCGAAAACCTCTTTAGCACCATTAAGATCCTACAGGATTTAGTCTTCGAGAAAATGAAATAGTATAATCGGTCTCCTCTTTGTGCGGTGCTTCAAAGCCTCCCCACTCTTGTCTACTTTAGTTTTATGAAGGTTTAACTTCCACCGCGTGTGAATTGCACATTTTTTAATTTTATTTACTGAGCATTTCGATATAGGTACGGGATGTAACAGCGCCTACCCGAAAGATTTTGACTAGCGATTCCTGGGCATAATTGGAGTAAAAAATATAGAAATCATTTTGCTGCCCGAACATATTTTTTTTCCAATTAAAAACAAAAAGTATTTTTTTATCACGCTTCGCCACTGATCACATTCCTACGCCTCGCGACGGGATCATATGATATGCGCACTGTCTCGCATGCTATCGTGCTGCTGTAAAGAGACGGAGTGCGTATCACCCGACCCAGCCAGGCTGTTCCGACTACGCAGTTGCGACATCACGTATGTGATGGAAAAATATTTTTGATTGTTTATTTTTAAATTTAAAAAAATATCGTCAAGTAAAATGACATCTACGCATTTTTTACGCCCTTTTCCCCGATTCTCCACTCCTTCCTTCCATTTAAAAAGACCCTCCACACAGCATCCACAAGGATGACGTAGGCCCTGAGAAAAATTATTTGCCTCAGAGCCTCCTTCGTGGAGCTAATGTAAAAAAGTTATATTGACAAAAATTGTATTGACGGCCAGCGTGGTCGAAGGGTAAGTCTCTTGACTCGCAATCCGAAGGTCGCGGGATCGAATCCCGGCGTGAGCAATTAAATTTTATTTGATAAATCTGTGTCATTTCACAATTAATTATTTTAAAAAAATGTATAGCGTATTTGCAACACGTTCCAGAGTGGAAGATACTCTAAGTATCGCCCTGGTGTAAGACCACTATTCAGAATTGAAAAATTGCTTGAAATGGCTTTAGCCGTGTTTGGTGGCCAGATCTGAATAGCCAGGTACTTCCCAACTTTCTCTCCCTATATCCTTCCCCACCCCACTACCTTCAGCCTCCAACACACCCCATTTGGGGATTTCACAGTCCCACTGGCTTAAGATGGGAGCAGTTGGGACTCTTGTGCGGTATTTATATTAAAAAAAAATATTTGAAAAAAATACGATTGCGCTTTAGACCTCACGACTGAAGTAAAACGTCTATGAGAGGAAGAAAGGAAGAAAATGTGCGCGCGCACTCTGCTCTCTCTTGCTCCTACAGTGTGATACAGACAAAAGGCCTGCACTGTGTCTTAGATATACGAAACGAAACTGGCTATGAGAGAAAATGCTCTCTCTCTTGCCCCTACAGTAATATGCGAAACTTAATTCTCTCTCTTTCTATCTTCACTAACTTATATCTCCCTCTCAACTTCCGTTCGTCTCGTTTTCGTAACGCTCGCGTCACGCATTCACCAGCTTACTCCCCAAGTCAAGCGTGCATAAAGAAGTTTTACTTCAAAAATTGACATTCATGACAAAATATGACATAAGATGTCTCTGTTTAAGAAATCGGATTGTTATTGAAACTGGCGCCGCGCCCGTTCGCAAAAGATAGATCTATTTTTATATATTTTAAATAGGCACACAAATTATAATAATGTTATTCGAGTTATGAGGCGCCAGAACAATGCCCCACAGCCCACAACAAAGCCTTGTTCACCGACGGAGCCTTTTGTGGTGACCGTTCATGCTAATGAGCCCGACTGGGGACAGATCGCCTATCGCAGTCGTGGCGTACCTTCATATTTTATCATAAATGTGTATTTAACTTAAAAAATAAAAATACCATCATGTTCTATCTCTTGTCCTATTCGGGTCAAGACGTCTTAAAACAGCTTTCGTGGTCGAGGGGTAAGGCTCTCGTTTGGCTATCTAGAGGTCGAGGGTTCGAATTCTGGCGTGCGCAAGTAAATTTTATTAAATGATTTGTTAAAACAAAATTATCGTCATCTTCCATCCCTTGTTTTATTTGGGTCGGAAAGTCGTATAACGGCCTCCGCTGTCGAGGGGCACGGCTCTCGGGACCGAGTAAATTTCATTTGATTAATTTGTGTTATTTCACAATTAATTCATTTAAAAATATTATATTGTATATTTGCGGCACGTTCCAGAGTGGAAGATACTCTCAGTATCGACCTGGTGTAAGACCACCATTCAGTATTGAAAGTTTGCTTGAAATGGCTTTAGCCGTGTTTGGTGACCAGGTCTGAAGAGGGCAAGTCTCTCGAGTAGCGATCCAAGATCGCGGGTTCGAATTCCGAGAAAATTTTATTTGATTAATTTGTGTTATTTCACAATTAATTCATTTAAAAAATAATGTGTAATATATTTGAGGCACGTTCCAGAGTGGAAGATACTCTCAGTGTATCGCCCTGGTGTAAGACCACCATTCAGAATTGAAACGTTGCTTAAAATGGTTTTAGCCTTGTTTGGTGACCAGATCTGAACAGTCAGGTACTTTCCCACCAATCTCCTATCCATCTCCTTCACTACCTTCAGCCTCACAAGATACCCCAATTGGAGATGCCATAATCTTACTGGCTCCAGACGGGAGTAGCTAGGACTCTTATATATTTTTTTTTTTCAAAATTTGGACTTGTGATCCGCGTGGCACATCAAAATTTTCGCGTGTCGTAGATGAACTATCCCTGATCCGTACTGGCACAGACAATATCTATAATTAAATAATTTAAACAAAAAAAAAAACAACATCAGACAATGCAGACTTCTGTGTCAGAGGACGGATACGGACATCTCTTGTTCTTGCTTAGAAGCAGCAAGACGACAAGTACCTTCCTACCCGTAGATATTAAACATTTACCGTTCTTGTTCAGGTATCTACGTATAAGGAATGTCTGGCCAATTCATTCAACACTTAATTGTGACCCTCTTAGGTCTTGCATCATTGCGAATCCTGTACAAGGAACTCCTTGACCTTTTGAACCTTTCGACCTTTCGTGTAATTTGCGTCTTCGCGTTTATTTTTTTATCTCGTAACGCAGTGTTTACGATAACCATCGTAAATCTTTTTTTCATATCTTTAAACATAAAATTGGATATCTTTATCCAAGACTCTATCTTGATTGCAGTTAAATTCGGGTAGAATCTTGCAATCATACATAAATATAAAAATGGGGAATTACTGAATTTCTACCGATTTCTTACATTTCTTATATTTCCCTTAAACATATTAAGTTTTTAAACTCATAAAAAATATATATGTTATTTTTTAAGATAATATCTACACATTACCCTCGCCGAAGCGCAAATTATATGATATCCCTCGGTAGAAAAAAATCGCAAAGTACGCCCCGAAAATTATTGTAAACACGTTCATTTCACTTATTTTAGATGTTCCCCACGAGATTTTGGCTCTATTAACGAGTCGTGTTTTATTAAACATTTTCACAATTTTCACTTGAATTTTATCATTTTAAATATTAGCACGCTCTCTCCAACATTCGTAATTACATATCTCACCATGTTCTTTTTTTTTGAGCGGGGATCGGCGCCTCAAGAAAACGAAATTTAAATGTAAAATTGTTTTTTATGCCAACATCAATCACACAAGGGTCCTAATTGATTCTAACCGCCTGGAGCCAGTGAGACTATGGCATCCCCAATTGGGGTATGTTGTGAGGCTGAAGGTAGTGAAGGGTTGGGAGATGGGGGAAAGAAAGGTGAAGAAGCGCCTGGCTAATTAGATCTAGCACCAAACACGACTGATGCCATTTCAAGCAATGTTTCAATTCTGAATGGTGGTCTTACATCAGGGCAATATTGAGAGTATCTTCCACTCTAGAACGTGCCGCAAATATACCTCATATTATTTTTAAATGATTAAATTGTGAAATTAAGCAAATCAAATTTACTTGCGCACGCCGGGATTTGACCCGCGCCCCCTGGATCGCTAGTCCAGAGCCTTACCCCTCGACCACGAAGACCGTTTTAATAAGTTCTTATTCGAAGTATGATATTATTAAATACGACCGAAGAGGATAGGGATGTGGTCGTTTTAGCTCAGTAGTCAGAACAGGGCCCCGGCAAGGCTGAGATCCTGCGATCCTGAGGTCCTGCTTGCTACCGAATCTTTTTCGGTTTTTTCTGATTCACATTTTTCGTTTGAGGATTGTAAATGTAAAATTTTCGTTGCTTAAATATTTTATTTTGTTGCGTTGAGAGTAATTTCCTGACAGATATTACAGATATTACAAATTTAGAACATATAAAAATATAGTAAATGAGAGATGATAAAAAAATAAATATAAATATACTAGCTGACCCGGCCACGCGTTGCTGTGACGTGGAATCGAAACAAAACGCTATTTACTGGATGGCTACCCAACCCAGATAACCAAGTGTTGTGTCGATAAATTAATTCACACCGCCATCTATTAGAAACTTATGGAATTTACAAATAATTACAAAGCGTTGTCCTATAACAAACATTTAATGAACATTTAATTCGCAATAATAAATATTGAGGTCATTCATCGGGATAAAAAATGCCCTATCTTTTAAGTTGAACCAAATTACACCCAGTAAGCCAAATTTCATCAAAATCGGTTAAGTAGTTTCGGAGTTTATCTCGAACAAACATCGTTGCGTGAGATTTTTATATTATGTAGGTAAATATTGGTACAAGTAGTAGCAATAACAAAAAAATGATATAATAATTAATCTGATATATATTATAAATTACTGTGCCCTTGAGGTGATTTTTCTTGAAAACAGCGCTATACAAACCATCTAAATATTATTATTATTATTACTATCACATGATATAAATTAAATATCCACAGATGTTGTGACAAGGTCCCCAATATGACAGCAGGCAGCAGGTACCGGGTATCCGCCCGCCCACAGGTGGCGCAGCCCACGCTCAGGGCGGATTGCCAGTATGATAATGCGCCGCCCTCGGCATCTCTGCCTGCCTCTACCTTAATTGGTGAGGTCTGGTAGTGATAATGACGATAATACTGTTGTATGTGGTGCGATACCTCACGTAACAGTGTATAATTTATAAAAAGAATAATTCATAAAAATGTGAAGGACGACTTGAGTTGGGCTGCAGGAATGTTTAATTAATTAAGAAAAAGAAAATTAATAATCATTGTTGGTATGAATAGTATTATACCTGGTGTCCTAAAATACATATTTCTTATTTTGCCTTATTTAATAAATCAAAATAAGTAGTAATAAGTAGTATGATTAAGAAAGAGACATTTAGATGGTTTGGGCATGTAGAGAGAATGAATGAAGAAAGGAGTGTTAAGAGAATATATGACACAAATGTTAATGGTAGAAGAAGTCAGCGATGCCCGAGGAAGACATGGTACGATCAAGTGAATCAGATACTTGAGTCGGGCCAAGTCAAGAGTCAAAATAATAGAAGAGTGTGTATGAGACGATGTATGAATGCGAATGCGGCGAGGAGTGTGTGCCAAGACCGAGTTGTTTAGCGGTTCCTCCTCTCTGTCTACCCCTGCGGGGAACGGTGTGATGATTAGTTAGTTAGTCCTAATAAACGTAGTCATCTCAATGACAACTATTTATTCAAACATATTATTGAAAAGCTCGGTCAAAGTTAGCCACGTAGTCAAAGTTAGCCACCTAGTCAAAATTAGGGACCCAGTCAAATTTAGCCAACCAGTCAAAGTTAGCCACCCAGTCAAAATTAGCCACCTAGTCAAAGTTAACCACCTAGTCAAAGTTAGCCACCCAGTCAAAGTTAGCTACCCGATCAACGTTAGCCTCCTAGTCAAAGTTAGCCACTTAGTCAAAGTTAACCACCTAGTCAAAGTTAGCCACCCAGTCAAAGTTAGCTACCCGATCAACGTTAGCCTCCTAGTCAAAGTTAGCAACCCAGTCAAAGTTAACCATCTAGTCAAAGTAAGCCACCCAGTTAAAGTTAGCCACCCAGTCAAAGTAAGCAACCCAGTTAAAGTTAGCCACCTAGTCAAAGTAAGCCACCCAGTTAAAGTTAGCCACCTAGTCAAAATTAGCCACCTAGTCAAAGTTAGCCACCCAGTCAAAGTTAACCACCAACTCAAAGTAAGGCATTCAATTAAGTAGAAAGTAAATTTTCGAAAACAGAAACGGAACGTAAATACAGATAAATGCCAAATGGTCGAGTTAAAACGGGACATAACTACCTCAGACAAAAAAAACAACGAAAAGCCCTGTTTCTCCTCTCCCGAAATAGATTTTATTTACAAAATTAATTTATCCAGTTTTTCCTTTGGAATTCAGTGAAGACATCAACGACAGGTAAAAAACAAAACCTCGGATGAATTTATTATGTTATTGATGTAATCTGTATTAATTCGTTTACGGATTGATGTGATAATTATAATTATTTTATTCTTATTAATTTTATTACCGGCTCGGTTTATTTTATATGATATTAATGATTAACTTTAGGTTTCAAAACTCGTATACATTTTTTCTAAGTAATTATAATATAGCTAAGTTTTCCACCGATAGATGGCCGTGTGCCCTTAAAAACAATAATATGCAGAGACATCTATGAGCGTTTTCCGCGTAAATAGTATTCGCTATTGATCATAGATGGTGCCGTAGGTATGATAAGTGAACGTTATTTGCAAGGCTTGCGTCTTGGCTAAATTAGTAATATTTTTTACCGTTATGTGTTTTTGTAGTTTCGTATCCCATACAAGTTATATTATAACAATTTAAAATTATTTCCCACCAATTTTGTATGCAATTAATTCGTTGATAATTAAATCTTAATTAATATTTTAATTGAAAATATTACGAGCTGTGTACTCTTCCGCGGAAGCCGCTGTCAAATCAATTATTAGGTAAGAACCATCGAATTTATTTACACTAGGTGACTCTAGAATGACTTTGGGCTCACTTAAAGAATCTTGAACTATTATTATTAATGAATCTTTATGATTATTAACGCCCTAGGCCTCGACAAAATTTTTTGAAAACCAAATAAATGAAATATTTCTGAATGTATCCAAAAACTAAAAAGTGTTTTTAAAAAGGTGATAAAAAATACGCTTTAAAATTTTATAATTCAAAATATACATATAATTTTTAAAATATAAATTTTTTATATGCAAATATAAACAAAATGACTCGCCTCACGATATTTCTAACTAAAATTACTGACAACGAAAAAAATTTATACATATTTTAATAGGCAAATGTATTATAAACGTTATTGTCAACTCTTTTTTATGTGCAAATATAAACAAAATGACTCGCCTCACGATATTTCTAACTAAAATTACTGACGACGAAAAAAATTTATACATATTTTAATAGGCAAATGTATTATAAGCGTTATTGTCAACTCTTTTTTTTGTCATTTCATGTAAATATAATTTATAAAAAAATCCCAAATCTCAATAATTTTTTTTTCAAATTACGGCGGGAAACTTTGGATTCATAAAGATGTACATTTTAATTATTTTGTGGTTAGTTTTTAGATTTTAATATAAAGCGCGGTGTTTGCTCTTTCTAAAACTGTTTATATTATGTTTTAAAGTAAGGGAGACAACGATTTCTATGAGCCTATATGATTTTTCCGAAAACCGAACAAATATTACCGCAATGGGTTTTCCAACCGGAACAATTTTTACCGCAGTGTTTTTTCTTTGCTATGGATATCTTCAGAAAGGAACTATTTAATTTTAATTTAATTTATTGTTTTATTTCACAGAGTGCAAAATACTCTCGGTATCGCCTAGGTGTAAAACCACCATTTAGAATTAAACGTTGCTTGAAATGGATTTAGCCGTGTTTGGTTACCAGATCTGAATAGCAAGGTACTCCCCATCTTCTTCTACCCGATCTCTATTCCCCTCCCCGCTACCTTCAGACTCATGACTTACCCCAATCGGGAATGCCGTAGTCTCAATTCAATTCAATTTGTTTATTTTAAAAACATTACAAAATTAAAATTTCAAAGCTTTCTTAAAAGAGAGAAAATATTAAGATTAGATAAGCAGATATAAGCAGTTTAAACATCAATTAAGCACAATCAGACTAACAGCAACAAATTTTGCCGTCTAAATTGTGCCTTATTGATGTTAAACATATCGATATTCAAAGTGATTCTATTTAACAACGAGACAGCTCTCCCGACTGGCATGATCATTGGCAAGTTAGTTTTGCAAGCCGGGAGATGCTCGTAAAACAGTCTATGCTGTCAGTGACGGAGATGACCATAGAAACTAATGCTCTTCATGATAGTCGAGTTTTCGAACCATCCAAGAATCAGTCTGAAGAAATGTGTTACAACAAGTCTCATTGACTTGAAGCGGTTGGGAGCAGTCGATACTCTTGTGCAATATTCACATAAAAAAATAATAATCCAAAATCCTATCTATACATTTTATGTAAATGTTTTGACTTCGCATGGAGATTAATACAGTTTTACATACCTAGGCATGTTTTTTGTCTGTACGAAACTGGTGGTTAGTTTTGAAGCCACCAGGATACCCGTTATGGCAATTTGCCGTGTATGTCCATGTCTAGGCCATGCCCAGATGAGTTTTGTTTCCATTAATCACATGGTTAAGAATAGTGACTTGTGTATTTAGTATCTAAGTATTTTTTTTAAATGTATACTTTTATAACCGGTCATTTTTAATAACATAATAATTGATGGGAATGTGCCTCGGCCTGGCTTCAAGAAGAAATTCATCTCATTCATATCATTTTGAAAGGTTGTTCAAATCGTTTTGTTTATAAATAAGGTACAACGGGTATTTGTACGGGTTGATCGAATATCATTTTTTTCATTTATTTGAAAAGTTTTAAATTGTGCATTTTTTTTTTTAACCTTTTTTTCAACGAGTCGTAAAAACGACCCGTTCTCATGTGATTAATGTCAACCGTGTACAAATGTTGGGCGCGTATTTGGCGTGTTTCCCGACTATGCACCGGTGCCGAAGGAATCAATGACGCTAGTTCCTCGGAGCACCTTTCATTGTAATACTGGTAGAACAAGTTCAGCATTCCCACCTGACGCCTAAAGATTGCAATCCGTTTGTTAAGTTAGGAGAGTCTATCAAACGGACCGCCCGTTTCTGCACATAGTCGAGGTTTTTTTTTAGGTATTTTGGGGCTCCAGAACAAAGGTGGCTACCAAATTCAACCGTGGGGCGCACTTGCGCTGCAGTATGCAAGCAATCCATCTGTTTGAGTACCTGCCGTGTTCGTTTCAATTCTCGCTGATCGCAGATCGGTGTTCGGCCTACAATGTAAATTGAATAATGAATCAAGTATGGAGAATTGTATTATTCAGATGATAAGTACTGCTACTGAGAGTAGCTATCTCCTGTTTTAACCTGGACCGTTTTGTATTTCGTCTGTCCGTAAATTTGTACGTTCCGTTTTAGTTTCAAGATGGTGGTCGTTTTCATGGTTCAGAATAGGTTTATTCTTTCTGAAAATTTAAAATCGTTATTTCCAAAATATGAAGAATTTCATTATTTAAATGATTAATTGACTGAGCAGAGCAAAGTCCTGTTTTAACTCGACCGTTTTGCATTATGTCGGTTCGTAAATTTGTCTGTACGTTCCTTTTCCGTTTCAATATGGTGGTCGTTTTAATGATTCAGTATAAATGTAAAATCGTCGTGTTTATTTGGGATTTCTTATTCGCATTTTTTCAACATTATGAGTAGGTTCCTATCTGGCTAAAGAAATTTTTGATAAAAGTCATTGAGATAATGACGTTTTTTGGAGATCTTGTATTATTTCTTTTTTAAAATATTTTTTTAACATTAAAAATACGTTTTATAATTAAACTTTTTACGACGCTATCCTTAAAGAATTTGCAATACTCGTGAATGGGTATTTCAAATCCTCACACTATCATCTGTAAAATGTGTTTTCAAGAATAGACATAAATAAATAAAAGAAAAATATAAATAAAATATCCGTCATGTAGAGATGACACTCGTCTTTTAGGCACGCGATCAGTTGGCATGTATTAATGACGCTCGTCTCAAATAGGTTAAATAGTTGGGTATTTAAGTACTTACATATTTACGTATGTACATACTTACAAATCTTATAATTTCAGAGGAAATTTTGATTTTGATTTATTGAAAATTAGAAAACAAAATTTCGGACGCGACGTTTCCTTTTTTTTGATTTTTACGGCCAAAAGTATTTTCGTTATTTGTTTTTGTGGTGTTATGCCGTGTTGCGCTACCTCCTTATTTAGCCAACGTTTCGGACAGCGTTACAGTGTCCATCATCAGGGCAGATGTGTAATTGTGTGAATTCTACACATCTGCCCTGATGATGGACACTGTAACGCTGTCCAAAACGTTGGCAAAAGAACGAGGTAGCGCAACAGCACAACACCCCAGAAACAAATAACGAAAAAAGCGACGTTTACTGTTCGTAGAATTAGTAGCAAGTTCACTTGAAACGATCTGCATTTAAAAAATTGTGTCGATAAATTAATTAGTGAATTATGTATAATAAGTAGATATCTTTTAATAACTCTAAGCTCAATGCACATGTCCATAAATACTACATTTGCAAATCACGAAAACGTGATCGCCTTTTTACATTTTCCAAATAAACGTAATAATTTCATCCACGCTCTCATTTAAACCAATTACTATTTAACCCTTGATCTTTAAGTTGGCAAGCGGGCGTTCTACCCACTTAGCCACCGAGTGAACGTGACTCAGGCTACGATCAAACAATTTACTATAATTATTTACCTGAAATTACTATGATTATGAATTATTACGACTTCCGCCAGTTGATCTAATTCAAAAACCAAAATATTTTTTTAATATTTAATGAAACTAATGACATTTGAATAGTTCAACAAAAACGTTTTCTCCTTCAGAATTCTGACAGTGGATCTAAATAATATTTGGTTGTCAGGGTTACCTATTGTTTGACATGGATAGCATAGAAGTCATTGAAGAGATTAACAGGTAGAAGTGTATTACATTGGGTGTGTGCGTGTCCAAGTAATTTTTTCCGTCTTTTTTGGGATATATTTAATTCATCATCTTCATCCCCTTATCCTTTTCGGGTCGGGGACCCATTGCATCGACAAGGCTCCTCCATATGTCCCTGTCTTGTGCTGATAGTTCGGCCTCCGTCCATGGCAGTCCCATCCTCTCCTCACACAGTTTCTGGAGTTGCCTCGCCCAGCTGTGTCTGGGGCGGCCCACTGGATGTCTACCCTCTGGAATCGCTCGTATCTTCCTCAGAATTCGGTCATCAGGCATTTTTAGTACATGCCCATTTATTTAATTGACCTTACATTTTAAGACTGAAAGCGGAAAGTTTGTTTGATTAAAACAGGAGATGTTCAAATGGTGAACTCTAACATCAAGAAATTTGCACTGCTTTTGTCTGAAATTTTTAGGCAACTATCGACTATTCGCAACGTCATTTTCGCAATGCGCTTAGAAATAAGCTTTATATGTAAAAAGAGTGGTAAAAATCTTGTGTGTTTTTTTTTAATGCGACTATCGCAAAAGGGTACTAACTGCTCCCGATTGTCTAGAGTCAATGGGTCTATAGCTCCCCAATCGGGGTATGTTGTGAGGCTGAAGGCAGTGGGAACGGATGTATCTGACTTTTTTTTTAGAATTAGCTCCACTTAGGAGGCCCTGAGAAAAATAATTTCCCACAGGGCCCATGTCATCTTAGTGGATGCTGTGTGAAGGGTCTTTTTAAGGAAGGGAAGGATAGGAAGTTCTAGGAAGGAAAAAAAGGTTTGAGGGGTGGGTAGGAAACGGTGGTCAGTGCGTCCGGGAACGGCGGACGTATGAATCCATCCCTCCAACTGCGATGCTAGGCGATGGGTCGAGAGAGTTCGGCTGGAAACGTCAAAACGCTTCCCTCAACCAGTCGCTCTCAATCCGGCCCGCCACGCAGCAGGTGGGCAGACGCATCCTCCGCCAAGACCTGGACAACCCTCACCCCATGAAACCAGGCATCCCTGCTAAGTCACGAAACATACCGAACCACTTGGGGTGACCTATGACAGAGGTGTTCGTTAGCCAGAATGTTGCTGATTTTTCGAGAATGTACGCTTCCACGGATTCGCCATGACTGAATCACAAAAATATGCACGACCTCTCATCCCGACATTACAAAAAAATCCATTATTTGAAGTGAGCCTTAAAAAAAATACCCTAAAAAGTGTTTTAAATTATTCAAGATGAGCGCATCTCTACATCCGGCGGCGGGCACCCGAGCGAAATAGCCAAACAATCGTCCGGCCGGTAATAACAACAGAGAAGGTAGCTCTTCTCCCCCTCCCCACACCTCCTGTCACGCCCACCTGTCAGAGGCAGCTTCGCGAAACGGCCGCCAGTCGGTGCCGGCACACCTGTCAATGCGCACGCGTCGGTAGCGCAATTCACAACAAGCAATTTCAAATCGGTCTTCCATTGCATTTTCAAAAGTTTGAAATTTCGTCAAAATATTCGAATTACGAATCAGAAGTTTGAAATTCAGTTTGACGATCGAAATACGACTGAATTTATTTTGACGATCGAATTCCTAATTTAAAATTAGAACGCGTTCCTTTTTTACGCAGAAGAACACTATCGACAAAAACAGTTTTTATAGTTTGTTGATGATTTTATAATTAGTATTTTTTGTGATATTTTATTATACGTTGGTGTGTGAATTTCTGTATGCAAATGACTACTGACGCACACAACACACATGTTCTCGTGGTTTTTGTTTCGTCACGTTTGTGATATATGACCCCGTACTGTTTACACATATAATTATGTGTATCTCTTCAATGTAATTCATAGTTGTACAAAGTATAATTTTATGGGATGTTGTGACTGGAATATATTTGACTCAATTTTGAATTGCTGCTGCGAAAACGTTAATAATACTACTTTAGTTAAATTACCACATTAAAAAAAAATGTATTGTTTACACATTATTTACTGATGTTGCGGGCTGTGAAAAGTTTTATATATTAGTTTGTGAGACATATTAGACAATTTTAATTGATAATTTATTTAAAAAAATTTCGAGTATGAGAACCCAAATCAAATCCTTGTGATATGCCTTCACCAAATTCTTTCATTCCTCGAACATACACAAATTTCAAAAGCTGATATCTCAAAATCATACACGTTGACTTGATAAATAAATATGTACTCATGGCGCGATTTATTCCAAATAAAGTTACATTGTTTAAAAGATATAAAAGATCTTTGAATAATCCAGATTTCAAACCGAAATGGGATGAAAATATTTGTTTTGGTTTTAACAACATAAATTTTTTTTCATTCATTAATTTAAATTCGGACAAGATTTAAAAACGCATGGCGCTTATAAATTAAAGTTTATTTTAAATAAATTAATTTAGCAAATTACTGTGCTATCTAAAACTACCCTCACACAACCTAATTTTATCTTTTCTACCTAGTTTTAATGTCATCTCTCATATTTTCGTTATTTGTTTTTGGGGTGTTATGTCGTGTTGCACTATCTCCTTTTTTCGCCAACGTTTCGGACAGCGTTACAGTGTCCATCATCAGAGCAGATGTGTTGCACAATTACACATCTGCCCTGATTACGGATACTGTAAAGCTGTCCGAAAGTTTGCCTAAAGAAGGAGGTAGCGCAACATGGCATAACACCCCAAAAACAAATAACGAACATACTTTTGACCGTGAAAATCTAAAAACTTATCTCATCTCTCATAGTTCAAATCTGCCGTGTATCTCGTTGAGTTTATCAATATTAAGCATGTAAAAAAATGTTAGCTATTTCATATTAATATTAATGAATCTTCATTGAAAAATCAATAGTGTTTCGTTATTTGCAAACACAAACTATTAATGGCCAAAAATATGCGGGGAAAATGTCAAGAAATTTGTCGTTTTATTTAACGTTCTCTCTCTAGAATAGTAAAATCTTTACATTATCATTCTAATTTCAAATTAGTAAATTGAGAATATAATCGATAGTGAAATTTATTTTTGAATATCGAAACGTACTCCATTGCTTTGATCGCTATTTTGTTTTAGAACAGAAAAGTTAATTACAATTGTTCATTCTAATTTCAAATGAGTAAATTGAGAATCTACCTGGTTGAAAGAAATATTCGTGATAACGATACTACAATGTCTGTTTTGATGAGACTATTTTTATGTTCTGCAAATAATATTTTTAATTTACGCATAACCATTTTTCCACGCTAACTTGACAAAGTTAACATAGTGTTATTCAACCTTCGTCTATTGTTATCACTTCCTATGTGTATTTTATTTTTCGCCGAGTTTTTTTGGTTTACTTTGTATCTATTCATAGAACGTTAAAATGAAAGGTTAAATATCATTATTATTATAGATATGATCTGTGAGTTCTGTTGTCATGAACTTTGTACAGTTTATTATAATTTACCAAGAATTGTAAATTGTTAGTATTTTTACTTTTAATACATTTTTATAAATCTCTCGAAGCTGTAAAGTAAAGAGTCTTTGATAGCAGGAAAACTATCGAACGATGAGCTGTGGCGCCTTGAAAATTTTATGGTTTATTACTTTGTCCAGAATTAAAGGCTTTTAGAGATTTTATTAATATTTGCTCAACCGTCGCTAATAAAATAGAAAAACCCTAAGAAAAATGTATTTTGGCGTCATGAAATTCATCCAGTTTTTTCTGTCTAAATTTATTGCATAACTGTAAATTGTGAAAATTTTTACTTTAAATATTTTTTTATTAATCTCTCGTAGCTTTAAAGCAGACAGTCTTTGTTTTTAGTAGGAAAACTATCGAACGGTGAGCTGTGGCGCCTTGAAAATTTCACAGTTTATTATTTTGTGTAGAATTATACACTATTAGAGATTTTATTAATAGTTTCTCAACCGTCGCTAATGAAGTAGAAAAGCTCTTGAATGGTGTGTTTTGGCGTCATGAATATACAGATATTTCATTATACAGATTTTTCTTTCTAACTATTTTCAGCTCGCTCATCTTACATCATGCGCTATAGAGATTTGAAAATGTTTTTCTTATTATTATTCTTTTCTTAAGCATATGTCTTGCGAAGCGTGGTAGTTAGGTATGCTTGAAATTAATAGTCGATGATCACTAGATTAAGATAATTCAAGGTGTGAACTTCTGTATTTGGAACATAGATGTCATTGAGTGTATTGACTGACGCATACTAATGTTTAGATCCGCACTTCATTTAAATAATAATATGTTTATAGCCGTTGCATAGCTCCTTCGAAACGTGATAAAAATAATAAAGATTTTATATTCGACACTTTCTTATGAGAGGTTATTGGTTATACGACACGGTGTTGGACAAAAAATCGATGGTGACAAATACCACTGTCTATTAACCCGTCTAATCACAGGAGACCCAAGTTGTCCCAAAACATCATATGCCGTTATAATAACGGGAGACCCAGATTGTCCCAGAGCGACCGTGCATTATTAAAAGTTGGATATCTCTCTTCCTGTAGTTCAAACATTTGTAATTTCTTTTATGTTAGAAAGCGAAAGAAATGATGCTTCTTATTGCCATAGGAATATACGAGCTATGTTGGTTAGATATTTTACAAACCCGATCGTAAGTGACGATTTTATTTTGTGCCAATTTGTGACGTAGCAAACACTTTATTTTAAAATAGAATTGTATGAATGTCATAAAAAGTGAGGTGACAGTTTTATTACAAATTTTCTTAAAAAAATTAATCTTTATTTAAAATTTACAGTTTATTTTATTTTACGTACTTTTTTAAGGAATCCCCAGAAACGTATTTTTAAGCCAATTTACATTTTCAATATCAAAATTTTAATATTTAAAAATAAAAATGTTGATTTCTAATAAACACATCGGAAAGATTATTTTATCCAGATTTTAGAACAATTTTTGTTTTTGCAAAAAAATTAAAAAATAACCAATAAAAAGGAACATTTAAAATGCACGGGAAGAACCGGAAATTTTGTGCGCAAATATTGACAGGCAAAAGTTCATAGATATTATTTTCTCATTATTCGAAGGGTTAAACAATTGGGCCTTAAAGCTCGTTCACACAGAGCTATAAATCTGCGAGCCGCGAGCGCTTATCTTTTGTACTTTCACACGACGCTATCAAATATTTCTTCCTGTGGTAGGAGAGGAGGTCAGTTGAATAAGGGAGCGGCAACGGAATGCACATTTTTTGTACTGAAATCTGTCGACTTGACATCTGTCATCCACGGGTCTAGGCAGCTCCGTAATTACAATGACCTCTTCTCCTGTTTTCGTCGGAGAAGGGGAGACTTATATTTTGACATATCACCTCTGGAGCGGTTCCGTCGTAAGATGTATATTGTCTATGATTATCTGCGATTAAAATCGCTTAGTTGTAAACGGTCTGAAGGGATTGTATGGAGAGCGTTATTTGATCTTTTATATTTGATAGCTGTGTGTGAACCAGCTCTTAATTGTCTTACTTTAGAAAACCCATTAATTTATGACAAAATATTGAATAGCGCACCTAATCAAATGTCATATTTGATCAGTTGTTACCTGTGACACATTTTGACTTTTTTGTGAGACGTTTTTAAATTTATTGAGTTTTCAAGGCCCTTCGCCTTTTTTAAAAGTGGCCCACGTTAAATAACGTATACCTGTTATGTAGGCCACCTACTACTAGTAAATAGTTATATATCTCGTTAATTTAACCGTCTGTCATCGTTAACTCTTCACTAGAGGTTAAGTTTGACTTAACCTTCTGTCACCCTTCACCGTTCCGTCATAGAGATGTTAAGATATCGTTTTATTAAATTAACAACGAGATAAATACGAAAAAAGACCCGTCACATAAAGGCGGCGCATCCCCGCTCAAAAAGAAGAAGATGGAGAGATATGTAATTACGAATGTTGGACAGAGCGCGCTAATATTTTAATTGATAAAATTGAAGCGAAAATTGCGAAAATGTTTGATAAAACATGACTCGTTTAAAATAGAGCAAAAATCTCTTTGAAGGCATCTTAAATATCATTTAAAGAAACATTGTAAATTTTTTTCACAAATATAACTTGTAAAATAATAGAAATAGACTTGTTTTTAATAATTTTCGGAGCATACTTTGCGATTTTTTTCTATCGAGGGAATTTCATATAATTTGCGTTTCGGCGTGGATCGCGTCTAGATATTATCGTCAAAAATAACATATTTTTTTAAGAGCTTAAAAACTTCAAATGTTTGAGATATATGTAAGAAATCGGTAAAAATTCGGGTAGCGCCGACTTAAATGATCCCGTGATTGCGGATTCGAATCCAGTGGTGAAGAAAAAAAGTAGCTTTTGATTTGTTTTTCGCTGATAAATAGCATCATATATATGTACAGATAATAATAACTTTGAGTCGCTATTAAAAATAGTAGCATCCTTGAATAATGGCTACAAAATTATCTTTTAATATTTCATTTTATCATCATTGTCAGTCCGGAGAAATATTTTAAAGATGCGCTCCGCGACGGCGCGCGACAATGGAAGAAATCAAATTTGGTATGGTTTCCGGTGGCGTGCGTCGTCTGTCGTATAAGGCCGCCACTTCCTGTCTGGTGATGTCCAACCACCAATACGGAGCCTGGGTCCCACGCGAACCCCGCACAATCGGCAATTTAATTATAGTATTATAATCTAGGATGCTTTTGGATGGTACCCTTATGTTGACGGCCTCCGTGGTGGAAGGGTAAGGCTCTCAACTGGCAAAGTCGAAGATCGTAGTTTCGAATCCCCAGTAAATTTTATTAGATTGATTTGTGTTATTTCACAATTTAGTAATTTTAAATAATATACAATAAGTTTGCGATACGTTCCAGCGTAAAAGATTCTCTCAGTATCGCCCTGGTGTAAGACAACCATTCAGAATTGAAATTTTACTTTAAATGTTTAAATTAACCGTAATTAAAGACCAGATCTAAATAGCCAGGTACTTCCTATCTCGCACTTTCCTATCTTCTTCCCCGCCCCACTATCTTCAGCCTCACAACATTCTCAATAGTCTAACTGTCTAAATTTGAATTCCAAATCGAAACGTTTCTTTAAATGGCTTTAACCGGGTTTAGTGACCAGATCTAAATAGTCAGGTACTTCTCAACCTTCCTCTCTCTCATCTCCTTTCAGTTTCCATTCCATTTTGGGATGCCTTAGTCCCCACTAGCTCCGGGAAGTCAAGAGCAGTTGTGATACTTGTGCGGCATTCACATAAAAAAGGGAACTGAAAAATGTTGCGTTAAACTATTCCAAATCAGAAAGTTAATGCTAATTTCATAACATCAGAGCTTACCGCCGGATAGTTTTAATTGAGAGACATAAACAAATTTTTGAAATAATTAAATTATTCGGTCAACTCCCTTTTTTCAATCTTTTTAAGACCACCTAGCAAACCGCCATCTTTAATTCTTTAGTCTCCTTTCTGCGCATGCACTGGCCTATCACCCCTCTCTCTCAAGCCTCGATTACATTGAGTGAGTTTACAAGCTACTAGCTGGCGAATTCACTATCTGCTAGTAAACCCGCTCAGTGTAATCATATATATTAGCTAACTAGCAGATTTTACACTGAACAAGTTTACTAGCAGATAGTGAATTCGCCGGCTAGCAGCTTGTAAACTCGGTCAATGTAATCGAGGATATACAGGCAAATTTATCCGCTGTGAGGGAATTTACTTAGGACGGGTTGTTTCAAAAAATTTGATGAGTTCATCAAATATTTGAAGTTAATTTTCAGGTTCTGTGTAAGTTCTTTTCGAGTTCTGTTTTTTTATCATCACAGGCCAGCTGCTTCACAAAACTGAAATCATCACAGAACTTGAATAGAACTTACACAGAACGTGAAAATTAACGTCAAATATTTGACCAATTCGTCAAATTTTTTGAAACAACCCATCCTTAGAAATAAATCTGCCTGCTTCACACCTCACTAACATACAAAGCATAAGGAAAATATATGTTTATTAGCCCATATTAGCTTCAAATAATTATAAATATTATAAAATTTTAATGTTTTATGGTTATTAATGCCTTCCGCCCATAAAAACCATCAAAATTTCAATAATTAATTTGATAGTATAATCACATCAATCACACTTCCCACTAATTCGTTCAAAACTTCTCAGAAATCCACAAAAAAAAAGTGTTATAAGGCTCGTATTTCCGTAAAACTTGACAGTAAATAATTTCATAGAGAATAATTCAAATTTATAAAATACTAGTTGAATTTTTAATAACGCATCGGACTTATCACAGTGAAAAAATCTTAAATTAATTTTTCGAACGTTCGTCATGGCTTGGTTCATTTTTGCAGAGCTCTGGTCAATTTCCCAAAGTACGGAGCCGTGACGTGACAGAATGATTTCATGTCAAATTAAATCTTAGTATGAAGTTTAAAATAGTATGCACGAGCTATTAAATTATCTAGTTCTTAAGCCGCTGCTACCCGAATTCCTACCGATTTCTTACATACGTACCTTAAACATTTAAAGTTTTTGAGCTTTTAAAAAAATATATGTTATTTTTGAAGATAATATCTATGCATTCCCCACGCCGAAACGCAAATTATATGAAATTTCCTCGAAAGAAAAAAAATCGCAAAATATGCTCCGAAAATTATTATAAACACATTCATTTCACTTATTTTAGAAGTTATATGTATGAAAAAATTCACAGTGTTTCTTTAAATTTTATTTTAGACATTCCCCACGAGATTTTTGCTTTTTTTTTAACGAGTCTTGTTTTATACATTTTCATAATTTTCGCTTGAATTTTATCGTTTTAAGCATAAGCGCGCTCTCTCCAACGTCGGTAATTACATATCTCTCCATCATCTTCTTTTTGAGCGGAGATATGGCGCCTTAATTATTTTCTAGTTTACTTTTGTGAGGAGAAAAACACCATATCACGAGTATCAACATCAACTCTAAGGACGGGTTGTTTCATAAAATTTGAACAATCTATCAAATTAAAAGCTAGAAAACAAGTTCCATGAAAGTTATATTCAAGTTATGTTATTATTTCATTCACCTCGAGCCGATTGTTTGTACTTGGACAACAACAGAACTTGAATATTTACTTTGAAATTTGATGATTTGTTCAAATTCTGTGGAGGGGTTGTTTCAAAAAATTTGAATGTTTCATCAAATATTTGAAGCTAATTTTCATGTTCTGTGTAAGTTTTATTCAAGTTCGGTTATTATATCATTATTGGCCAGTTGTTTCATAAAACTAGAATTAAACACAAAACTTGGATAGAACTTTCACAGAACGTGAAAATGAATTTGAAATATTTGATGAATTGTGTATGTTTTTAGGTTTTCACGGCCAAAAAGTATTTTTGTTATTTATTTTTTGGTGTTATGCCGTGTTTCTCTACCTCCTTCTTTAGCCAACGTTTCGGACAGCGTTACAGTGTCCATCATCAGGGCAGATGAGCTCAAAATGTTAAAAATGATGATGCTCATCTGCCCTGATGATGGACACTGTAACGCTGTCCGAAACGTTGGCTAAAGAAGGAGGTAGCAAAACAAGGCATAACACCCCAAAAATAATAACAAAAATATTTGATGAATTTTTCTAAAATTTTTATCACTCATTCTTAGTGGCTTCTAAATGGCCATTCAACGCCATTTTGTTTTTTTTTACAGTTAATAGGTTCAAAAAAATTAAATAAGTCTTCAAATTTTTAAAGTTACACCAGATATTAAGCTCACGAAATTTCAACATCGCTTTAGAAAATCTTAAACAAATAGAGCTGAAAACTAATTTCTATTTTCGCCAGTATGCTGTTACACTTAAATTTCATTTTTTCACAGCCAACGACATGCTAATACAAATATGCTAATACCAATTATTCTGACATACAAGAAAAGGGTATTAATTTTAAATTTTAATAATATTTAGTTTAGCGTTGGTGCAACAGCTCTAATGTGAAAATTGCGTTCTCAATAATTTGTTTTAGTTTAATAATCTAATCTTACTTTATCCCATCAATCATCATATTTAATTTATCTCTTTTTCGAAGAATGGCGCTGTAAAATGTATAATACAGATAATCATTTCTCGTTTCAACTTTCCTACGCTAGGTCAATTTTCTAGACATTTTGAAGCATGCATCGTTTTCAGTCTGTTAATTGTGGATTCTTGTACAGTTATGTCTGTTTCTTCTTCTAGTCACGAAAGGGATAGTCCTATTTACGTTTTCACTTCACAAATTCCGTTACTTTCTACTGTTTTCTTCCCATTATTCTCGTGCGTCGTGAAACTGATATGGTTGACATATCATAACTGCTTGTAGTAAGACTTGGGTTTGTATTAGATAGTGAATGTGGTTTCAAACAGGGATCAAATATCCAAGAGAAATTTAGACAACATGACCTAGTCAATATTTCCCCATTTGATTCAATGATACTAAAGCGACCACAGCAGCAATTCATATTTTTTTAAACCACCAGTTATGTTTTCAGTCAAGTTTTTTGTAAATAAATAATAACCGACAAAGTGTATCAATTTGTGCCATCAATCGGATGAGAAAAAATGTGGGACAGTGGACAATCCACGTGATATAAATAATAATGTTTTTATCGTTGTGCGAGTTGTCCGAAGGTCGAATGTGAGCGTTCTGTTTGTGGATATGCAAATAAAATAGCTCAACATGTCGATGTACAGGTTCGTGAAAGACTCTCAGGGGACAGGGGTTAACAAGAGGCTGTTTGTCCAAGCCACCCTCGAAAACGAAACAGACAACAGCTATCACCAAGGTCCCGGATTTTCGCAGACCCTTCCGAGTACTTCGAAACCGTTAAAATCGAGTCTGAAGAAGACTGGACCACCAATTACAACGAGTCTGAATCTAGCCTCTCTTCCGAGGAGTCTCAGAGACAGCTTGACCAAGAACTCGACAGTGTACGACGGTAATTACCCTGGGTATGTCTCCCCGCCGTATAAATCTGGAAATGGACACTCAGATGACAGTTTTGGCGGAAGGGTCGTGCGCGATGGAAATCAAACTCACTTCGAATTCGACGAAACGAAAGCAATGGCTTCATCAACCCCGTACAAACCCTCGTACGAAGACGACAGCCTTCAATCTATCTACACGAAAAAGAGGCTATCGACAGAGGTGTTGGGATCTTCTCTCGAATCAACGAAAGTCTCAAAGAAGAATGAGAACGGCACGAGAAGGATTACTACAAGGATCGTCAGGAAGGTCACGACACTTTCAAGAGGGGAAGAACAGTCAGTGCCTCAAGAGCTGACCAGGAGAGCAGAAGGAAAACAGATAACACAGAGAGCAGAGTACGCGAGGAATGCAGAGATGAAGGCCATACAACCTAAAAAAGTCAAGGTAATATTCAAATTTTGATTGATGAGTTAGTTATTGAAGGTGTCAGAAATGGTGTGTGGCAAAAAATTTCATTGCCAATAATTTTGTTTACGGATTTACTGAAGCTTTGAATTGATGGGAGGTTCACTGGTCTCATCTCCTTTCTGTTTCGGTCAGTCTTTTGTCAGGTATTTTGATTAATTAAAACACATAAATTAGCTTGAATGATGTTTCTTAAACTTTTTTTTTTTTTTTTTTAGGCCAAATCAAAATTTATTTATTTATTGTTGTTATTGTTGTTATACGCCCATATGGGCTTTTAATTACAATAATCTGTAATTAGCTATTGGTGATTAGTCATTGACGCATAGCTTAGGTGTGAAACAGCACGTGCTTCTGTAATAATAAATTCGATGTATCCGTCATGGACAATTTTTAAGAAAAGGATGCTTAGAAGATGTCGAGGAAGCTTTTTGAAGATTTAGCACCATCAAGCAAACGAGTCGGAATAACAGAAGTATGAATTTGTTAAAATTTAATACAAATCACTCAAAATTATGGGATTTATCCACAGAATATGTAAACCATTCAAGGACCCTCAATCAATTCTAACCCTTTATTAATAGTAAATTGATCAGTAATAAAAAATAAACTGAAACATGAAGCAATATTTGGATATCACATTGCTGCAAAAAATGTGAAAACGTCGTAGGATCGGTTCAAAAAATGCTAAGATGGTTCTTTCAAACAATGTAGTCTACATGTCCATCTTATATCATGCGACGTACGTCTCGAATGCTTCAACATTAATACACTTAATATTAGAAGACAATTGATTGATCTAATACGAGTTCTCTTATGAACTAAGTCACGGTCATCTCGATAATTATTATAATAAGATAAAGTCTGCTGAAGTAGATATTTTAGTCCATAATTTACCTGTACAGATTCAGAAAAAAATGTCCCGCTATTGGTAAAAAAATATGTAACAATTGTTGAGCTACATTATGTATCACTAGCGTCTCTTGCCTCTCTTTGTGTTTCTCATTTGAATAAGTTTTATATGTCTTTCGACTGAGTAGGTTTTTATAATTTTATCTACCTTTTTGTATAATAACTGAGTTTTTATAACAGGAACGTGAGAGCATCTGTAAAAAATGAAGCGAGTGTGAGTCAAAACACAGTTGTGTGATGTCTCTATCACCGAGGGGAATTGACTGATAATTGTTTTGTCAGTTACTGTAGTCTCCCATTTAAAATCAGCTACCTTTCTAGTTTGCACATTTAACTTAACCAATGGACAGAAGACCGTTCTGTAATCTTATTGATGCGATTACTTGAGCAAATCCGATTTCCTTTCAAGGCGAGGTTCTGACGCTCCAACTCTAAGCCTTTGACGTTGGGCCACTGAACCAATGCCTTCACTATTTCCGACCACAGTTCTATTTATAACATCAACAGTAACTCACTGTTTACGTCTTTTGAACTTTGCCCAAACTCCTTTCCTTTCTGTGACACCATTACAAGGTAAAATGCCATTTGCTGACATACGATAACTATAAATATAATTTTGTATTACGCTTCAAGATTTTAATAGCCGTCTGGCCTTTAGACAGTATGTAACAATAGTCTTCCGGATTTTGCATTTATTCATTGCTTTACGTTTTCATTATGTGATCACCATCTGTGTGCATTACCAACGTTTGATCACAAATTTTAGTCGAAAATTTGAAATGCTGTAAGGAACAATAAATTCAAAAATGAGTTAAATATGTTATTTTCTCCGTTTTTTTGACGTGATAACGTCTTATAAATCGATGAACACCGGCTGCGATCACGAAAAAGCATGACTCATTGTCACGTTCCGCCTGAACCGAGCGTGCAAGCGAGAGCACGGAACAAGCGTTCGGCCTAAGCGTTCGGCCTGTGAAACATCTATCTCTCTCCCACTCCATCGTTATTATATGACGTTATCGCGTAAAACTATCGTCCGTAAACCGACTTTACAGACAACCATTTTTTTTCTCTGTCGGTCTGTGTTGTCGAAATATTTCTAGGAAAGTAAGTGCGTCTTTTACGACGTTCTTAAGAGGATTTTTTTGAAAAATTAAAATAAATTAAATTATTGACGAAATTTTCATAAAATGTTAAGCATTCTGAAAAATCTATTTAATGGTATTTTATAGTAAAAATTCATAATTATAGGTCTACTAAAACAGGAGACTTGACTTTTTGACATGTTTGAATTAATTTTTTTAAATATTTGTCCTCTCTCTCACATCCCGGTAGTTAGTCAATATTTTTTTTTATATAATTAAGTACCTACTTCGATCATCTTAGGAAGGTTCTTGCCTTACCTAGACACAACCTAGTCAACTTCAACGTCTCCAACTCAAGCATGTCTGATATCGACAAAGGCACAATAATGATTATTTGAAGATTTTGGAGGGATCGTCCTTTCCAACAACTACTCCATTGAGATCCTTGAAGTCATCCATTGCTATCTCTAATGTTTAATGCTTAGGTGAAATGTAAGCACGCTGAGTCCATTTTACAGACATTATACAGTTTGCCTGGAGTAACTATGTCAATATTGTTCGTCTATCGGTACACCATCAAAAACACTACTTAAGTACTTCATTAAGATTTTCATTTTTATATGTTTGTCTGCCTGTCTCACAGGGAGGAGTTCTACTGTCGAGACAAACAAAGGCTCTTTGAGAAATAATACATTCCTAGTACCTACTACTACATAAAGTACAATGCTAAGTAACCGTTTTCTGATGACTCTGAAATGTACACGGAACACACACGCGAAGCTTACACACAATTACGAGTTGATTCTACTAGTAAATTATTATTTTTATAATCAAGTCAGTTTTCCCATAATTCCGTACTCCATTGCGTATAAAAACATTTGTTCAGATTTCCATTTCTTTTTGCTCTTACGGGAGTGCGTGTTAAGATTACTTTCTCAAGTCGCTTGACCAAGCCATCTGGTTAAAGAATAGTAGATTGCCCATTGATTCCATGTCCCTAAATGGAGAATCAGCTATCAGCTAACAAGCTAACGTAACGGCTGACAGCAGCTGACTGGTCATGTAATAATATGTAATACCAAGTCGATACCCAGCTATACCAGACCTAATGTTATCGAACGTGCAGCAAATTAGTCGATATCTAACCTACGAGAACAAATTGTTTTTCTGTTGTGTCTGCCGGTAAATTGCTGCCATCAGAACTAAGCAATGACGGATATCAACTATGGTATTAACATCAGATTTAATACTTTGATTGGGCCGGAATTGGACGTATTTCTAATCGAAAATCATCGTCATTAGCGAAAGATTGATTCATTCAAAAGATAATCCCATCTTAATCTCACCCAAAAAATTCATGATTTTGATTTTGAACTGGTTCGAAGTTATCTCAAAGTGCCTCAGGGATGATATTGCATTCCGTCATACAAACATTTAATTATAGTAAAATGGCAAATGGTGTAGTTAAAATAAATGATCTTTTTAAATATTTCAAAGTTATACCGCACAAGAGTTCCAAGTTCTGAATGCTCTGGAATCAGTGAATTAATGGCATCATCATTAGGTGAAAGTTATTAGGCTAAAAGAAGGAAAGCGGAAGGTTTAAAAGTACCTTGTAATTCAAAATAAGTTTGACATTAATGAAGTGTTTTTTTCTGTGTGAGGATAAGAAAGAAAAATAATCAGCTGCTTCTGAAAAAAAACAACAATTGAAAGAATAATCGTAAAATAGTGTGACACCTTAATTGAACTAAGTCCCGGAAACCTAACAAGTGAACCCGATATAAGTCTTGGCGTTAAAATGTTCAGTCAAAAGATCAGACACATTAAAATGGAAAGGAATTTCTCACTAACCCAATGAATTAACTTTAAAGATTACAGTGAAAAGCGTTTTCGAATAGGTCGCCGGTATTTTATTGGCTTGTCGAATTCCACCTTTGCTGCTCCTTTCAGGTTTTGTAATTTTGTCGATGCGGCATTGTCGACTAAGAACAAGTCTTTTTCGTTACTTTCGTCGTAATGCGATTTAGTATTTAGGATTTGACTCTTGTATTTTTCACACCTTGTTAAATTGGAGGGTGTCAAACACACTCCCAGACACCTATTCTAAAACTTGATTGTTTTTAGAAGCTACCTGAATTTGCTGGCTACCAGAATTCATAGTTTTAGACCACGTCGCGTAAGAAAAAAACACAGTACAACTTATTTAGTGGCAAAAGCAAATAAAGTGCGGTTATAGTTGTACGCCGAAATACTTCAAAGTAATTTCGTACAATTTTCCTCTCATTAAACCATCATTGTCGGCTAGCGCCGATCTTTTACCGGTCCATATAACAATAATGAATTGTTCAAATTTCAGATCAAACCGGTTTCCACGAAACAATGCAACATTATGTTGGAGTAAGATTCCCTGAATCAAACTGGAAGATGAACATTGAACAAGTATAATATACAATGGCTTCGTTGTACCAAAAATGACTTCTTTACTGAAAGTCTGGTCAACGTCACCACGGCGTTTATTCCCAAGGTGGGATTTGGCTACTTCCAATCTTCAGACTGCTTCACGTAGTTATTCCTCTTCTTCCTCGGTCGGCTTCAGGGTCGCTTATATTGGGGCACACACTTGGTCCTAATTTTCGTTGTTTGTGATAACCTGGAATTTTTTCCACGTCAGTCTTCGGGAATTTTACGAGATAAAACAGTTAACTTTATTAGTTGACTGAAAAATCATCAAACATACTCATTTCGGTTATGGGTCTGTCTGTGATTGTAACTCTGGTTATGAACTCGGATTTGTTTCGAATTTAAATGTCATCGAATTGAAAATTGGAACTGATTTTGTCAAGAATTCAGACAGGCAACGAAGTACTCTAAAAACATACTAATTTCGTTTGTCTGTATGTCCCTGTTGTTCCTACGTGACATTTGATTCAATGAACTCAAAATTGCTTTGAATTATATATCAATCATTTTAAAAATTGGAACTGATTATATGAATAATTCAGACTAGCGATAAAGTAGGTACCTATCAGTGGCGGTCCGTGAGTTTTCAGTGAGCTAGAGTGCTAAGATTGAAAAATACGACGTTATTGATGTTGTTGTAGCTGAAAGTAAAATTTTTTTTTTCAAAATATCGATATTTTGTATCAAGTTTTTCAGGATGCTTTGCCAGTGATTTGATGGTGCTCCGCATCCACATTTCAGCATATCTTCATACAAAAAGTTGAAATTTTGAAAAAAAAAATTTAATTCGTTTATTACATCGTATTTTTCAATCTTAGCTCTCTAGTGCACTGAAAACTCACGGAACGGCACTGGTACACCTATACCTTATTAAAATATTTTTAACAGAAACTCATTTTAATAGCCATTTTCAAAAATTAGAACCGATGTATCAAGAATTAACACTTTCCTGTGATTTTTCACGCTAGTGTTTGATATAAAACAAAAAATTTAAGTCATTACCCAAATATTGCTTAGTTAGTTGATTTGAGTAATTTCTTTTAATTTTAATCTGCCCTTAATGGATGAGTAGGCCTAATTTTATTCCATTTGTTTTCGCTGGAGGGCTCATCTCCTGCATTCCATTACAATGCAAGATGAAGTTAAATAGAGCTGTGTGAATCTTTAAATGTCGTGACCGATATTCCGGGAATTTCCATGGCTATATTTTATAATTTCCAACGCTTTGGTTGGACTGGTACAAAACGAGCATCCAAATATTAGATGCAATTGATTTGTTCATTTTAAAATTTCCACCGATAAGTAAGATCAATTTATTTCGACGCATTAAGTGCATTGCTTTTACCAAATAGTCCAATCAAAGATAAGATGCCACTTTATTTGAAACCCATACATTTGTACAAATTGTGTATCTTTTGAATGAATCAGTTAAAAGATTAAATTAATGAGATACAGAACGTATTGTTTTAGCATAACCTTCGGAACTAATAAAGCATTTCACTTTTTCAATTTAGCGAACGACGAGAAATTATGAGCTTTTCATTTGTTTATTTTTTTTGACAATCGCTTCACACAGGTCTAAAATATTTTTATCGTGGTCTGTGTTATCTTAGGGGATGATGTTTGGAGGGTATTTTTATGGAAAGGAAGTTCTGAGAAGGAAAAACGTACGAGGAATGAATAGAAATCTGGAGGTTGACCAGTCCAGGAATGACAGACATGAATCCATCCCTCCAATTGCGGTGCAAGGCAATGGGTCGAAAAGGTCCGGCTGGAGATCTCAAAAAGCCTCCCTCAGCCAGTGTCTCTCGATCTAATCCGCCACACAGTAGATGGGCTGATGCAACCGCCGCCAAGACCTGGACAAATATCTATGAATCTGAACTGAGTCCAAAAACGTAGCGAACCACTTTGGGTGACATATGGTTATCCAATAAATGGTCCCCGGAGCGGCGATACCCATTCCCGCCTCCCAAATTATGTTGGTTTACATTTTTGTCACATGGTTTTTTTCGTATCTTCTACCACCACTTTCGTCTGGTCACCTCTTGGCCATATACTTCTACCATTTCTACCCGCTTTACGAAAGTCCATCCATCAAAATGACACCCACAAGAAGTACCCATATACTTCCTCTGTCTTTTCCGCCACTTTTTCAAAAGTTATCCCATCCTCTTCATTGTGTCTGAACATTCAACGATTATCCAGTCTGGGAAGAAAGAACCTCTTCGACCCTCAGGTCACGCTTTCTTGCCATCGCGAGCGTTACCGCGTGACGGACAGTCCCAGTATAATGTCATACCGAGTAGGTGAGACGTTTCGGAGGTGAGACGGACTCCTTCACAAGCATTTTGCCATTGTTAGATTTAGGTTCCCGACCTCTTGCGGCACGGGTCAACGCATTCAATTGCAGCAGCATTGTTGTTATTGCGAATGGTCCGTGGGTTTTGTTCATTAATTTGCATCGGCCTCGGTGCGCGGTGGAACTAAAGGTAACACTTACTTATAGCAAGCGTGGTGCTTTCGGTTTTGTAAATTACTGCAGTGCTTCAAAGTAAACCATTGTTACAAGGTACTTGATTAGAAGGAGGAATTCTGAAAGTCTTGCAATGTCCATCGTTAGGACAGTATCAACAATATATCTGAAAAGTCAATGTTTGTAAGTTGTTTCTTTTTTACATTAACTCTATCAAGGGCCTACGTCATCTTTGGGAATGCTGTACGGTGTGTCATCTGGGGGTCAATGTGTGCAGGAGGACGTATGAATCCATCCCTCCCACTTACGGTACATGGCAATGGGTCGAGATGGTCCGGCTGGAAAGGTGAGAGGCTCTCCCTAAACTAGTCTCTCCCAAGTCGGCCCGTCACGCAGGAGGTGGGCAAGCGCGTGTGCCGCCGAGACCTAGACAAGGTCTAGGTAAATTTACCGAATTGCAATTTTTCGAAATCAATTTTTCGAATTCAATTGTTCGAAATGCATTTTTCGAAGTTCAATTTTTCGAAAACATATTTTTCGAACATAAATTGACCGAAACACTAGTTTTTCGAATTGATATAAGTATGTGTACGGTACGTACAACCTTACCTAACCTAAACTAACCTAACCTATAACTGGTACGTCTGACAGTATCTCGTTAGTCATACACAAGTGAAATGTATATTTTAAAAGTTGATTAACAAATTTGAAAAATATGTCTTTCGGCGAATTGCTGATCGAAAAATTAGTCTTCCGAAAAATTAATCTTTCAAAAAACTGAAATTCGAACGATTGATTTCGAAAATTTGAATTCGAAAAACATGTCTGCTCCCAGACAAACCTCACCCCAAGAACTAGGGCAACTCTACTAAGTCACCTAACGTAGCGAACCTAGGGGTGACCTATGTCCAATAAATGATTCCGGGGGTTAGGTATCCACACCTACCTCCCAAATTGATTGTTTTCCCTGGTGATTTTTTTTGTTTGTTTGTTTTTATTTAGTTTTTGACGTTGATTATTCTGGTGAAGCATGAAACTAACTTGAAAGGGACTACAGCAAGTTCTAAATTACTTGATTTTAAAATCTAATAACATTCACTTCGCCTGCCAAATAGTGCGCACTTTTTATCCATCGACAAAAACTAATCTGAAGAATCAGATTACAGTATTTGGGAGAGTGTAGATTGGAATTTTTATAGAACCGACGGTAATTATTATCAAGGAAACCGCCAGTGAGCCGAGGTTACACAATAAAAACAGCTTCATAATGTCTTGACTTGCAGAAAATAGCTACGAACTCTGAAGCAGTTAATTAACTGTATTATATATATTGTGTATTTACCCTCGGAACGGCTGTGGAGAGAGAATGCTTCAAACGAGAAGTATTCAAATGTTGTTGAAAATCGCAATTTTAGTTATGGTTAGAATACGGCGCCGAAAATTGGATTAATATGTATTTTACAAAACTATTGGTGTCATTGTCACTGTTCGCCCGCCGAATACTGAACGAAAGGGACAACTCCACCTCAGGCTGATTACACCTAAATAATATCGTCAAAATTGAGGTCTTGTGTTACCCTATTTTCTCCTCCTAAACTAGACCGATTTTAAAGATTTTTTCACCAACTATATTGGAAGAAAATATTCTTTGTCTTCACCTTTTGCGTTTTTAAAAATACATTGTCAAATTTGTATACTGATCGTATGCTGATGGCGTTCAAACTGGGAAAATTTATAGTGTTTTGAAGGGTCCTATCTTCTATAAAAAGTTATTTATCAAAAAAAGCAAAACGTAGGTATTTTCCAGATGTTGATATCTATATTATATTTATAAATATTTGCACTTGTGTCAAAATCCAGTAACGAAATAGGGGAATACGTTTGTATGGACAAAACTCCTCCCGCTTTTGCTCTTTGCAAAAAAGGCTCAGATAAATTAAAAAATTAAAAAATTCATTAAATTTAATAAAATCATCTGATCGTAGAATCATTTCCGATTTAACCTGTTTATATAAAATCGTAAATTCAATGTTTGATGCCCCTGATTTATTGTATCTCTTTTCACACTCCAGGCAGGTCAGTTACAAGACAGTACCTACCTTATTATTGTGACAATTCTACTTCAACATCGCAATATTACACTCCTATGCGACGGATTCAACAGCTAGGAAACAAATATTCGATGTTGTTGATATTTGTTTATTTGTTTATTTGTTTATTTATTTAAGGAACATAAACAGTCTTAGTAATATAATATACATAAGAGAATAATAAAAAACAGACCAATTATTAATGTTCACAGATAGGTATTTATAAAGACTAACTGAATATTTAGTACATCAATTTCAATATATAAGCATACTTTATTGAAGTTTTTTTTATCAAGTATGGGAATACCTTGATGAAGCTATTTATTTGTATTTTGTCTGCATAAAGAAAAAAGCTTTTTTTGGATTTTTATATTTTAAATATTTTTTTAAATATTTGTTACCTACATACTGTGTGGATCTAATTCAATAATTTTTTTACTTTATAATTATTTTTGTGCAATTGTCTAAAACAGTTGTTTCCTGCACTATTTATAAGTATATTTTTTTAAATATTGTTATATATATATATGTGTATACATGTAAAAGCCTAAATAGGCGTATATAAATAAATAAATACCTAGAGAGCCACGTTGTGGAATCAATGAATATCGTCAATCAATGACAACACTATTGAACTTTATTAAAAGGATGGACCTACTGTCAAAGGAGTAAGGAAAATAATATGAGAGATAGCACAATGAACCTATTGCCCGAGTGCTTACGGGAGCTATGCAGCACTGCAGACCATCTCCGTATTAACGATAATATTGTACTTAGTAACCAGATTTGAACAGCCAGGACCTCAATCTCCATTTCCTTTTGCCTCACAACTTTCACAATTATAATTGTTTTAATAGTATACTTAAGTAAAATAATATTGTTTTTTTTTTCAAATAAACAGTTATGGTTCAGTCCTTCTCAGACAACTCTGATGATACTGCATCTTGGTTTGATCGTTTAGTCTTCCAAAAGTATCTTATAACATCCGAAGCATCACGCGAGATCCATCAGTAATCACTCAAGCTACATTTAGATTTGATCCGTTAGGTTCTTCGGTTATCCGCGATCTTTTATGCGCTCCTGGTCATTGTGCTGCAATTTCATCAAAATCTCAGCCATAATTTTCGGTCCAGTTGTGCCGTGTTCACAGCTTGAACGAAACGGAACCAAATACCACCGACTTTGATCATTGTGTTGTAGGGAACAGTTTTGCATATCGTCTCGCTCTTAAGGAGACGATCGAAAAAATATGAACATTATAATGATGGAACGTTTCTGCTGGAACAGAGATGTGGAACAGTTTGATGAACAATAGTTTACTTTGCCAGTGTGCCGTGTCGCCAATGATATTAGATACAAAATATCGCAAAGAATCATCCCCCTTCTGTCATTATTGATTTTGTAATATTTTGTCGTATTGTATTTGTTTTAAATTTCTTTATCAATCTTAATAATACAAATAACACATTCAATGTATAATATTTAAAAATATATGTAGAATAATATTCGAGTTACACATTTTTTTTAGAGCAACGCTAGTGTTAAAAAGGAGGACATACGTTGGCGTTTAACGTTTTAACATATGTAAATGTTTTAAAAACATGAAACTTTTCAGAAAAAGCAAGAGAACAACAAAAACTAATAATAGATATTAAAGAGAAAATATGAAAGAAGACGAGAAAGAAGGCTAACTCATATTATTATTGAGAAATATTATATTACAAAGTAGGTAGGTATAATAATTGAGAAAGAGTTTTAATTGTAGTTTTGAATTTTTTTTTCACTTAACGAGTAATTAATTAAACCATTTTACTCCAATATATTTGTGAAATTGTTCGGCCTGTGGTAGTATTGCAGTGCTGGATAGTTATAGAGCCAAGAACATTATTTGATCTATTGCTGTTCGAAAAAGTTTTCATTGTTGAAATAAAATTTGTGAATGTGTAAAATAGCTATTTTTTAATAAAAAAATTTGCAGTACTACAGTAAATCATACGATGGAAGAAGTTTTGAATGCATTACCCCAGCTAACAATTCCATATTGCATTACAGTATACAAACAACGTTCAAATATGAGTTTATTGATCCTATATTGTATAAAAGTTATGGTACCAGATGAACCTTTGGAATGACATATCACCAACATATTTTTGATTGATCTGTCTGAGAGACGATCTTACCCCAATCAAACCATTTTTACTTTTTCGTACATTGATTTTTTAATGTTCTTATCCTTTAGACACAGTTTATTGGTCCCATATTGGTATAATATATTCAACTGGCATTGAAGACTTTAAAATCGGACAAAACATGTTTTAAAAGTATATTGCAGGGACATAATCTGTATTTATACACTTTTGGAAGACCTTACCATGATTCTTCAATAATCTTCGTCATGGGGGCTTTGGATTTTAATCAGAAACAATCTGAGGTCATAATAACAACTCTCTTTACCGTAGCATCAGAGTACAGTAACATGTTTTCCTGCTTTTCTGTCTTTGTGTTGTCATCGTTATTCTTATTGAATACCATTCAAAACCTGCTTCACGGTTGCTATCGGAAATGATGAGTATGAATCAATTGACTTGGTAGACTGCATGACAGGTAGACCGTATTTATTTGCGCAAATTCCTCAAAGTCATTCGTTTTTATCGCAAATCTCACATTATATCGGCGTCCGCTGTGTTTGGTTCATTAAATTATTAGTGTTCGCCGGAAATCGTCGACTTGTGTGAGAACCAACGGGTTTAGCAGTTAGCGATGTAGTTCAGATGCAACTGTTCTTTTTGAACAAACTACAAAGGCTAACTCTTTTGACTATGGAGGTTGATTTATCTCGCATAAACGACTTGACAACTAACATAATAAACCATTGAAGAAGAAGATAACACTTAGATACCGGGACGGTAAGACGAGAGGTCTGGGTTCGAGTCCCAGTTGCGACCATTGTTTTTTTTTCTGTTTTTCTGTGTCTTGTTTTCTTTCATATTTTCATTTAGATTATAAGTGTTATCTTCTTCTTCAATGATATATTACGTTGATGGGAATAACCTTCAAAAGTTATTAAAAGAGAGTTTTTCTCATAAAAAATTGAACATAATAAACGTTTATAAATCATTTACGCAAAAACAAAACTTTCCAAAAGATATATTTTGGAAATTTTAAATTATTGTTATTATTTTTACTTTTTTTTTCATTATATCCACACAGGAGTTCCAAGTTTCCCTGGTGCACTGATCTCACCGGATAGGAGTGCTCCTGGCTGGGGTAGTTCAGTCGTATCGTATTAGCTCCACATAAGAGGCTCTGGGGAAAATAATTTCCCTCGAGGCCTAAGGAATGCTGGAAGGAAAGGAAGGAGAAGAAGTTCTGGAAAGGAAAAATATATGAGGGGTAGGAATCTGGGGGTCAATGTGTCCAGGCGTGACGGACGTATAAATCCATCCCTCCCAATGCGGTGCTAGGCGATGGGTCAAGAGAGTCTGGCGGGAGAGGTCAAAGAGTTTCCCGCGTTCAGTCTCTTCCGATCCGACCCGCCACAACTCTGACCTGGACAGAACTCTTCCCATGAGCTCGGGCATCCCTATATCACCAAACGTAGCGAACCACTTAGGATGACCTATGGCAGGGGTGTTGGTTATCCAATAAATGGTTCCCGGAGCAGCGGTAGACATACCCGCCTCCCAAATTTTAAAAAGGAACAAAGATTTCCGGGTTACGAATAATCTAGGGATATTTGAAAATTACCTCCTACAATCATTTTAAGCGAAAGCTGTTTGCCTTTGATATATAGATAACTAATCTAGCCAAGGAATTGAACTCACGACGCTCTATGGAAACCAGACGCATCTTCCAACTCAGTCATTATTCGCTATAAAAAAAGCTTTTTAAAGAATATATTTATAAAAAGTTTTTCGGATTAAAAAAAAAATAGAAACACTTCAAAACTCTCTGGTAAAACAGCACTGCAACATTGGCACTTTCTTTGGACAGTCCAGAATACTTTTAACTTATTTGTTTCTCTATTCCTCTCCAATCAACAATTCTCATTTCTTGCTCCTCCTTCGTCTTATCTTCTCCACAGATTCATTCATGCTATCGTAGTCGACAAGATAATTACAAGATTTATTTTCTAAAAAGACCCGAACAACAAAACATCATCCATTGATGAAATAGATAATATGCTGCAGGCTTTTTTCTCATGAAATTCCATCGATGATTGATTTCGTGTGGTTTACACTGACGAGGAGTAAAAAATATGACTTTTTGATTTGAGGTTTGTGGGGTTTTTGGTAAACGCTCGAGAATTGTTCAGTTTTTTCAGTCCATCAATCTTGAATGATTTATTTGGAGAGCTTTGTTGGTACACTTCTTTTGTGAAGTAAGGCCAAACAGTCAATATTCTTGGTTACGATTCCAGGGGTTGCGGGTTCGAATCCGACGTGAGAAAATAACTCTAAACAAGACTCCCAGTGAGATTGTGGAATCCCCATTTGGGTTATGTTGTGGGTTTGAAGGGAATGGGTAAGAAAAGGAGATGGGAATGAGGAAGGTTGAGAATTTCAACACCTTACCATTCTGAATGGTGGTCGTTCACCAAGGCGATTCTGGTTAACGTCTGTGTTTTTAGTCTATTACAAATACATAAGCCTGAAAACTTCATTCACAGTCGTCACCACGTGTTGTTTAAGATACCACACGGCAGAACAGATGTTCTAGCACATCATAGCATGACAAGAGATATGGTGCTATTGGAAGGATTTTTCTAAAGCAGTAGATATATTAAATCACTCTAAGTAATCTTAAAACTTTTTTGTGTAGGTACCTTTTTTTTTTTTAATGAGCTCCACACAGAAGGCCCTGGGGAAAATAATTTCCCTCAGGGCCTATGTCATCTACGGGGATGTTGTGTGGAGGGTTTAAACCTTATACAATTAGAAGAAAATATGATACTTAAATGACGAAAATATGTTATTGATTCAATCTAAAAAATGTTTTTTCAACAATTTTTTTTTCAACAATTCCTCTCCAGAGACATTCGTTATTTTTCCGTACTGGGACCAAAATATCTCCATTACATTTTTTATTTTACATGAACTCCATAAAGGAGGCCCTGAGGAAAATAATTTCCCTCAGGGCCTATGTCATCTTTGGGGATACTGTGTGGAGGGTTTTTTAAAGGAAAGGAAGGAGAGGAGAGTTCTGGGAAGGAAAAAGGTTTAAGGGGTGGGTAGGAATCTGGGGTTTAGTGTGTCCTGGTCATCCGCCTCCAAGACAAACCTGACCCCATGAACCCGGGCACCCCTGCTAAATCACCAAACGTAGCGAACCACTTGGGGTGACCTATGGCTTATCCAGTAAAGGTTCCCGGGCGGCGGTACCCATTCCCGCCTCCCATATGAAAAGATTTAGGTTTTTGAGATAACAGTGAATGTTTATTGACTTATCGTTATTTTAAATATAGTTTAGGGGGACTGACGGCCTTACTAACTGGAAGCTAGGTTTTGTCTGGCGAGCTCTGCCATTAGAATGACTGTGCACACCTGCCTTCGGTTACCTTCGACATATCTCGTAAACGAGACTATGTGACCCGAATGGCCCGTAGACAACTAAAGCAATAGCCCATAGACTAAATTGTGATTCATTCCATACAATCGTATTATGACATAGGTAACTATGAAACTGTTTAAAAAACACACAAATAAATACTATTTTCCCAAATGTTAATGATGTTGAAATAAGAAATCTTATGCTGTTTTGTAAATATTTTAAATGGATGATTAATTTGTCGAACGATAATTTAAATATAACAATTCTCGATTTCAAATATTCTAATTTTGAATGCATGATTTCTATCTTAAAATTGTCTGACATGTCTTAATGTGTTAAAAAATTATAACAATGAGTGAATTGTGCAAGAATACGATGCCGTACTGTACACTTAAATGTCGTAATCATCATTGATACGTCAGAAATAAGTAAAAACACGTACAGTAATATCTCGATGTCCGCGGGGGCTAGTTAGGTTCTTGCAATGCGGAGCTAATAGCGAAATCGCGGATATTGAGATCAGAAGCCAATTTAAAACCATGGGTTTGGTGCAATCTGCAATGCAGTATTCATAAATAAAGTGAATATCTGTATGAAAGAAATTAATTTGATTGTACAAATTGTACATGGTTTATCTTATGTTTTTATTGTTTTATTAATGTACACAAAAGACAGAGGGTTTACGTAAATAAAATACAAAGAATAAATACCAACCGTCCAATAACAATGTTCAACAATATGTAAAGACAAAACAAAACATATGAAAAACAAAAACAAAAAACAAGAGACAATAAAGATATGATTTGAGATTTTCACGGTCAAAAGTATTATCATGATTTGTTTTTGTGGTATTATGCCGATTTGCGCTACCTCCTTCTTTAGACACTGTAATGCTGTCCGAAACGTTGGCTAAATAAGAAGTTAGCGCAACAGTCATAATACCCCAAAATAAGAGATAATAAAGTCTGAGTCGAGAGTCGAGTAACAAGAGATTCGAGAAATTTAAGTAAAGTTCTTGGAGCCATCGCTTAATACATCAGAAATCTTGCCATTGCAGTTATAATACAGTCTTAGTCGCACTAGAGGTTGGGAGAAGGTAAAGTTGGCTATTTGGAAAGGAATATGGAAAGTTTCGGGGTTTCTTAATAGGTGATGATTTTAATTGTGGCGCAGAGAATTTTAGGCGGGTTAGTATGGCAGAACTACTTTAGAGTTTTTGGAGCTTTGCCCTTTCTTTCAATGTCTTTTTTACTTTCTTCATATGTCTCCAATACATGTATTTTTAATCCCTTTAAACTTTTATCTTCTTCCGATTTTTTCTTCTTCCTTTGGTGCTCTCTCATATCGGAGGTTGGCTATTGGGTCGGGTTGTAGACCAGAATAAATCACAGGAACTCCCACCAGAACCTGTCTTTTATGTATGTTTCAAATATTTTAGGTATGGAACGTCTATGAGTTTATTAGTTATTCTATTATCTTTTATTAGATGGGTTAACTCGACAATTCTTCCAGTATGTTCTTCTTTGCAAGCTTTTACTCGTTTGTTTTAATGGAGCGGATAGGCGAAATCACGAATAAAAAGGTGGCAATAAAGAATTTCTGTATTTATACGCTCTGAGTTTTCATAATGAATTTTAACAGCGAGAGAACGAATAGACAAAAAAACTGGTCGAGAGCAGAACACCCATGGAGCAGTAGGAAATATGGCAAAAAATCCCGGCTACATTCGCCGGTGCAATAATGAAGTGATGTGATGCAACTGTATGCTCTATCTGACTACTTCTATGCTATATTTGGCTGTATTATGATTTCATCGTAGTGTAATGAAACTTCATCGACGCAACATCGTCGGGTTACTTTTACGTGTATTATGATATTATGACCGGTCACGATTTAGTCCAATGCAGTCATTAAACAGTAAACCAACTTTAGCTGGGTTAGTTTTTGGCTGTGCGATTTGCGAAGGCAAAATAACAGCCGTCTGAAATGTCAGAAGTTTATAACCTCAGGCTTTTGGTCTGCCTGAAATTCTTCCCATAATCTTTATATATAAAAATGAATGTTTTTTTATTTGTCCCTTAAGCGATCCTACAATATTCATCCGATTGCGATGAAATTTTAGTGATTTGTTGTGCGCACGCCCGCGAAGGTTTCTATATATTCAGTGGTGAGTTTTTTGTTTACATTAACTCCACACAGGAGGCCCTGAGGAAAATAATTCCTCCCAGGGCCTATGTCATCTTTGGGGATGCTGTGTGGAGGGTATTTTTGGGGAAGGAAGGAAAGGAAGTTCTGGGAAGGAAAAGGTATGAGAAATGGGTAGTAATCTGAGGTTCGATGTGTCCAGTTCACCCGCCACCAAAACCTAGACAAACCTCACCCCAAGAACCCGGGCATCCCTGCTAAGTCACCAAACGTAGCGAACCACTTGGGGTGACCTATGGCAGGGGTGTCGGTTGTCCAATAAATGCTTTCCGGGGCTCTGGAACCTCTGGTTAAATAAGCTCTGGTGATATGAAATTATTTACTACACCATTCATCCGATTGTGATGAAACTCTGGTGATTTGTTGTACGCACGCCCGCGAAGGTTTCCATATATAATGGTGAGCTCTAGGATGAATTTATATTTAAAAATATTAAAATATGCGGTGCGCGAGTTGTTTGAAAAAGTGTGTATTTCATATAGTTTAGCGGCATTGCAACCCAAGCCAGGTAATCGCTAGTTTATTTTTTTTAAATTTCTTGAAAATGATATGTAATACTTCGGTAAGATGAGGTTTTTTTGAAGCATTCACATTTAAAAAAAAAAAAAAACATTGCGTTTCATTTACATAAAGTGCAGTCTTGATAATCAGCATAAACGGAATGCGGTCTGATTTGACATCAGCAGAGTTAAAATAATTGGCCATTCTAATTTGAAATTCGTTCCTGCCAAGTGGTTAATAGATTCCTTAGGCGTTCAGATTGTTAACACGCGAACAAAACGCTGCTCTTTACGACAAATCCCTGAAGGCAGGCACAATTTAAAATCTTTGAGTCTTTCTGTCGATGGAGGAATGTTGGATGCCCTTTTTTACTTTATGTGACGTGACTAATCACTAAGCACTAAAGGGTGGTAGTCTAGGACGTCTATGTTATCATTATTCCATTCCGGTTAGTAATTTTTTCACTGCATTCCATTGGGACAACATCATAACGAGGTTGTGCTAAACGCAACATCCTGTTTTGGATACCTTGCTTTTCAAGAATCGAGAACCATGTGGCTTCAAATCCGGCACAATTTCATGCAGAGGAAGGAGGTATTGGAAGCAACTGCCTGATGATATCCAACGGTTGGCAGAGATGGCTCCATAGCTTAGGAAATGGCTCCAGAAGACAAATTGATAGAATTTCCTGTCTGTAACAAAAATTTCTAGATCAATGCCATATATTCAGACCACAGCGATATTTCAATCACGGTTTTTTGCGGGCTTTTTTATTTATTTAAGGAGAAACACAAATACAGACAGTATTAACAAGACAATATAAAACATTAACCGGATACTTCCCTGCTTCTTAACGATTTTTCACATTAATATTAGCAGCAGACAAAAAAACTTTTACAAACATTTTTTTACGTAAATTGTCACACTAGAAGTCTAGAAGTGGGAACTTCAGATCACATATTTTTTATATAAATATCTCAATAAATCCTCTCTAAATAAATATCCTCTCTTCTATCAAGCGTTATCTAAAATTACTTCCCCTCCGTACAACATCTCATCTCTTCTAAGTCTTCAATCTTTCATATCATTCTGAAATTTGTACATTTAAATAATATTAATATAAATTCACCTTTCCTTTCTCTGTAATTTAAATTGATGGCCTAGAACACCCTTGAAGGGAGAAGACAGAAATAATTGAAAATAAAACTATTAAAAACTAATAAACGACGCCTATACTAATGGTATTGGTTCGATGAACTGGAACTCAGATTTGCTTTGAATACAAGTGGCTTTTTCAAAATTGGGACTGTTTGTTATATTTTGTAAACAGAAACTCTGAAAGTTGGAATTATAATATTCCATGATTTTTCACGGTCTGCTTTAGTTAAATAATATTTATAAAGTTTTTTTCCATATTTTTTAATCCAGACTTCGAAATTGCAAAGCCAGGTGCTAAAACTAATTGAATTATAAACATTTTCAGCCATTTTTGAAAGAGTGCTTCTTCAGAAATGAATTTAAACTACATTCCGATCTTTTTTATTGTTCATACGGAAACTGCACAGTTTCTGGTTTTATCTGTGAATTCTATAATTGCAACACTATCCGCGTTTCGTTTGAATTTGTACCGCGCTTAATTGACCCCGTATGACCTTTGTTAAATTACAGTATTGAATTGGTAGGTAGTAGAAACAGTACGCTTCCTTCGGCATATGACTTTACGCGATATTAAGTAAGAAGTGTTTCAAATTCGATTTTCTCTATCGATTATTCTTTTGCCGATTTGGGTTTACCCCTCCCAACCCGCTCTCTTAACCCCTTCCCAATGTTAATCTTTGTTTAACGTTTAATGTTTGGTAAACAACTGATCTTCAGGCTTTGGTTGTCATCGAAACATGTATATTTTGAATCTAATAAAGTGGTGTAAAAAGGTAATTTTATTTAATAATTTATTGACGCCCTATTGAGTATAACCATAAATAAAAAAATATTACGAAATATATAAATAAAGCATAAACTCAATAAAATAAACAAAAATATATCTAATGCTAAATTTACTTGGATGACTTTAGAGAACTCATAGGTACAATTCATATACCTACGAGCAACAAAAACATTAAAAAAAATCAAAACACATTAATTTTTACTTAATTACTCGTTGTTTGCATCTGGAATACGAATTTTACTTTAATTCACCAAGGTTGGTGTTGTTTCACGTATATTCAAATATAACATTGTCATCTAATGGCCATTCAGTGCCATTCTGTTTTTGTGACAGATGAAAAGTCCCCGTTAAATGTCCATTTCAGCTTTTGGACAAATTGTAATCAGCAAAAGAGGACAACTATCTAGAGAGCTGAAATGCGCCTAGAATCGGCGAATAACTAGGGACCTTTCTTATGTCAAAAAACAAAATGGTGCTGAATGGTCATTTGGCACAACCAAATCCAAGAAGTTTGTTCAACTTTTCCACTTGCGTATTTTGAGTACATTTTCAAATACGATGCTTTGTCTACGTTATGGTTTAATGATGGTTATGTATGTACATCTGAATACTGGCATCCTCTTGAATTCATTTGAATAGTCCGGTAAACAAAGCACATATTTAAATATCAATCATTAATCGGACAATGGTCAATATATAACTTCCCTTCGATGACCAATCAGCCGATGACTGTAAATCAGCAACCACTCCTTCTTCGGTGTCAATACAATTAACCAGAAAGTCAAAAACATCGAATAATTTAGGCACTGAAGAGGTAAACCAATAGAACTGTGTTATCGGCTGTCTGTGTGTAAGATCAGTGTCTCCTTACTTTTAATTGGGATGAATTGATCAAACATTTCGCCGTTGATAAAATTTTTATCTATTAAGTCTCGTTTAAATTACGTTTTATGAGTTTAAATAGGAACTAAACTTTAAGGTCGAATTTTCGAATGTAATCAATGATTTGAAAAGCTTAGGTTAGATGCTGTCAGATTTTCAAAACGACTTCGAATAATAAGTCAGCACCGGATTTCAAATTTAGATTCTGGTTCAGAAGTTAAACAGGGTTAATAAGTCACATAAAGACCCATCTTCACCCCTTGCTATCTTTACTAAGACCCTCACAACAAACCCCAAAGATGATATAGATCCTCCAGGAAATAATTTTCTTCAAGGCCTCCCGTGTGGAGTTAATGTAAAAAAAATCAGTTACAATTTTGAAAATGAAAAATAAAATGAATATTTTTTGTATGAGGTATTTTATTACTTTACTGAATTTTGAAAATTACACTTTAATTCAAAACGTATCCGAGTTCATTGAACCTGGGTTACATCACATACCATCGAAATTATTGATTTTGATATTGTTGTCGGTAGCAATTGCCTCAATATTATTTATTTATAAAAAAAAACATATAATTTGCTTGTTTCTAAAATACAAAGGGTTCATTCAGTTGATCGCCCTTTTGAAAATAGTAACACTTGACCTATGACACTGTTGCGTTCTCCCTATTTCGTGGCGCACCCATCCGGATATAAAGCAGGTATCATCGGAAGTACCCACCCGCATTAGGAAGTTCAATTCACTGCGCACAGCTGACGGGGGACTTACCTACTTACCTGTGCCGGTGTTGATATGGAGGTACAAATTAATGCGTGTCTTTTTTAATGTGTGTTTAGTGCAATGGCCCCTTAGGTGCACCTGATCTCATTATTATGTGTTTCTTGGATGTTTGCTGTTTTCAGCATTCATAGATCTTCTTCTTTCGTATGGTTTGGGGTCAGAGGGAGACATCTGGATCTGCGAGTTAGTCTAGGGCCACAGGCGCTGCCCTGTGGAACGCCGGGGAATTAATGGAACGAACATTCGTTGACCACAAGCTCGGTGGTCTATACCCCACCGCATTCACACATAGCCGACTCTTTAATCATAGATCAAGCAAAGGTATGACCATGCCGCCGAGAACTCCGTTGTGACTTGCATCCACTTTCTGTATAGCAGGAAATTTTGATGCAATCACAGTTACAGTGCAGTTTGAGTCTCTTAAAAGTAATTTATCGGCATTTTGATCGTCCAGTTGATTAGTTAGACAACTCCAAATACTAAGTTTTGAGATAATGAGGAAAGCAATATTTGAATGTTCGCCATAAATCAATTATTATTTTTTGGTAGAAAACAGTAACTTTGTGGTTTGACATATTATAAATTGAAATAACACAATAATTTTGTTTGTAACCACGATTTATTTAATTTTTCTACTACCGACCGGTTTCGCTTTTTTTGTTGAAAACTGAATATACCGGGAATTAATGTATGGAATGCGGGAGGGGAATGGGGAGAGAGGTTGTGGAAGGGAGATATTTGATAAGTGCAAGCGCTACAGTAATTTCCCCCTAATACCATGCGAGAGAAGCCGCGGGTAAAAACTAGTACAATAATAAAGTAATGATAAAGGTCAAATAAATTTATTTTCTTTTCAAGAAAGAATTTAGTTTTTTGAAATGTTTCGATCAATTTCATCAGAAGTAAGGAATCATTGAGCTTACTCCGGAAACGCCCATAACACACTTCTATTGGTTTATTTATTCAGTGTTTATAATACACGTATCATATACCGATTTCTAGTATTGTAATGTGAATTTGGTTCAGATTATGAATACCTTCAAATTCCTTGCGCAATGGTTACAAAAATCAATCTGTTTTAATTGCGTTCTTAGATGTTCACAACGTACATAATTATTATCGAAATTCTTATTTTTTAACTCTACCGTTACCATAACGTGTAACAAAGGAACGATTACCGTTTGTTAAAATGGGTAGAAATAACTCGAAATATTCCCATTATGTTATGTGTACCTCTGTCTAACATACATTCTATTCTTCAATTCGAAAAAAATTATGTTCTTAATAAAAACTACTTGTCTTCATTGAATGGTCTAAAAATAGGATTACCGATAGTTGGAAATAATTTTTTATTATAATTGGGTGGGAGATTATTATGCGGTTAAAACAAAGTTTCGATTATTACATTGTTTCGATTATTTTAGTATATCGATTATTTGAATATATCGATTATTATGTTTCGATTATTTGAATACATCAATTATTATGATGTTTCGATTACATTATTTCGATTATTCAAATATTTCGATTAATGTAGTGCCAAAAAATGCTTCAATTATTAAAATATTTCAATTATAACAATGTTTCTATCATTACAATATTTCGATTATTGCAATGTATTGTTTTTTGAAATATTTCGATTATTCAAATGTTTCGATAATAACATATTTCGATTATTCTAATATTTCAATTATTACAATGCTTTGGTTATGGCAATGGTTTCGATTATCACTAATTTAAACATACATTTTCCACAACCTTATTCTTTCTACAATAAGTTGTTGAAACACTAACTAATAATTTATTTTATTTTGTTCCAGGTAAGAATCATCACTCTGACTCCTCATTTACGAGGATTGTGGTTTGCAGATATTGTAGGTAAGTAAGTATTGAATAGATTTTTTAACAAAAAAGAAGACGATTTTCTTAAATTGTTATTTCGTACTTAATTTGCACGTAAATTAAACGTAGGGGTATTCATAACTCCAGCACATTTAATGTCTATCAAATCACCGATCAGTGCCATTTTGATTTTTAGATATTTGAACGGTCCCCATTTAGCACCGATTCTCGATCTTTTTCAGCTTTTGTTTACATTGTGATCAGCTGCCTAACATAACTGTCATGTTGTTATGCTTGTCAGCTCATAATAATTTGATTTACAGCTGAAATGGACCGTTAATCGAAGATTAATGAGGACCGTTCCAGTGTAAGAAAATGTAAATAAGATCGCCGATTTGTTAGACATCAAATCGATAGCGGAAATTTGAAATGCTGTAAATGTAAAGGATAAAAAATCCAAAAATGAGTTAAATATGTCATTTTCTCCGTTTTTTTTTCTTTCGATACGCGTCATCAAAATATTTCTATGCTTTACGTCGTGCATTTTAACCCGGTGAGAGTGTGGCAGGGTATGTCATACCCACCATGTTACTTATTTGCGTGTATTTTTTGTTTGTGACCTTCAAACCTGCTGTAGCTGGAGTTAAAGGGGTGCGGGAGGGTCGCGGCAGCCTGCGCTCGAGTTATACGCTTGCAAACTGCGTTCGGGTATGTGATACCCTGCCACACAGCTGGTGTATATATTTCGTGACGAAAACTAACATAACTTTTTCTGCTATTTTAACTTACTTTATATGTTGCATTATAGATTTTAATAGAAAATAGACGTTGAAAGTGAAGAAACCCGACTTCGGTCAATGCTGGAAAAAGTATTAGAAAATACTGCACTGATTTGAACTCCAGTTCCTAAGATGTTACAAATATTTTTTGTTATTTTTTTTAGTTTATATAGTCACTTGTTTCATGTTCTATCATTTCTTTAAGTTTTTTTTTTCATAAAACTTGTTTTCTTTAGTTCCTTTGTAGTTTTTTTTTGAGAGTGAAAATTTTTGCAGAAAATTTATTGTCACTTGTTTAATTTTAGTAAAATATAAAAATTGTTAAAATGGCACAAAAGTTTTTTTTTCCAATACGTTATAATATAGTCTTGCTACAATAAAAAAATAATTATTATAATACTTTTTCTTAAGAATCAAGTTTTGCAGTCAAATTTGTAAACGGGTATGTCATACCCTGCCACATACTTCTTGTTATATTTTTTCACCACACTCTCGCCGGGTTAAGACGAGTTTTTATGAAAACTTAAAAGTAAATTTATTTCTGACATTATAGAAATTTATCAAAAATGTCAAGTGCTCCGAAAGATCTTGTCAGTGTTATTTTATTATTAAAGAAATCATAATTATAATTTTTTATAATGAAATAGAATTTTTTAGGCGTGTCAAAATCAGGAAATATGACTTGTTGAAAAAATAAAAAATACACTTTTTGCTCGCTCTCCTGAACAATTGTTCATTACAGTATTTCAAATTTCCGTTACCAAAATGTGATGGAGTTTGAAATTCTTGAAGCTGTTCTCGAGCAAAATATTGTGTATGTATGGAAGAAAGGGACGTGTTTCGAATTAATGTTCTAAATTTGAAAGTTGTTGCACCAACAGACCATCTTTCGTGAAATGCCTCAATTCGCCTAATTATTCAGCTTCCCACCGTTCTCGCAGTTAATCCACTTTAGGTTCACACGGATGATCGTCGCTATCTTCACACGATTCTGTACATTGCATTTAAACAACAACCACCATGCTGTGTCTCCGTCATGATAGCAGATTTAATGAATCTTTTTTTGATACCCTTACAATTCTAAAAATACCTCTTTAAGGCCCAGTTTTGCCGAAATTCACATGTGAGAATTTTATTTCTTTGACATCGTCACAAATTGACGACCTAGGTCCAATTTGAACTTGAAATTCGAACGGTCCCCGTAAACTCTTTCCATTCCGTCAATTCTCGTCACAAATCCCAACAGCGGTTTATCAAATTTTATGTTAGGTTGTTATTACACTAAAAAGGTAATTTAATTTAGTTAAGAAAAATATTGAAACAGATTCCCCAGCTGTTCCTATTGAGCTTTTATACATAAAATTCATTATACAAACTTTTATATTACATAAAATTAGTCGTCATATTTAAACTTTTACATATTTACATAGATTTTTTTTTACATGAGCTCCACACGGGAGACTCTGCGGAAAATAATCTCCCTCAGGGCCTATGTCATCTTTAGGGATGCCGTGTGGAGGGTTTTTTAAGGAAAAGGAGAAGAGGAGAGTTCTGGGAAGGAAAAGGGTTTAAGGGGTGGGTAGGAATCTGGGGTTCAGTGTGCCCTGGTCATCCGCCTCCAAGACCTAATTACATACATATTACATACAATTCGTCATGCGAACTTTTATATTACATACAATTCGTCGTACGATATTTTACGTATAACATTGAATTACAGACAAATTACAAACAATGCGTCAAACGAACTTTTATATTACGAGTACATACAATTCGTCATACGATTTTTATATTACATGTAATTCGTCACGTGAACTTATATATTATAATATTACATACAATTCATCATTTTAACTTTTACTTTACATGCAGTTCGTCATACGGACTTCTATGTTATTATATATCGTCATACGAACTTTTTTTAATCTTAAATGCAAATTCTTTATTCGAACTTTTATATTACATGCAGTTCATTAAACGAACTTCTGTGTTATATACAATTCGTCATACGAACTTTTATCTTACATACAATTCGTCATTCGAACTTTTATATAACATGCAGTTCGTATGAACTTCTATATAACATGCAGTTCGTACGAACTCCTACATTACATACAATTTGTCATGCGAACTTTTATATGATAAACAATTCGTCATTCAAACAAACATTGAGCTCATCCTGATTCCCTCTTCGTAATTCGAGCCTCAGAAAGAGAGAAACGTGACCAAAGCAGTATGTTCTTTCATTTGGGCCTTTCACTAGTACAAATAATGCCGTCTCGACTTCAAAAATAGTCTGACCCCGCTTAGGTCACTGTGGCTGGATTACAGTAAATACAGTCTAGAGCAGAGGTTCCCAACCTTTTCGATGTTCACTCATTGCCCATTTTTAAAGTATGTTTTTCTTCAACACAATTTTTTGTCTTGTAGATACCCTTGTAAAACAGATTCCATTAAATATATTAATCCTAACAGCCATTCAATATATTAATCCTAACGGCCATTCAATATATTAATCTTAACGGCCATTCAATATATTAATCTTAACGGCCATTCAATATATTAACTAAAACATCAAAACAATATTTATCATAAAGGTTTTTAAGGTCTGTAAATGTTAAGGGGGCTAAAAGTCTTGCCGAATTTCGTGGATTATGTCTCAATTTTGTAAAGTCCAAATTTTAGTAAGTAGGTAGTAAATAATATTATAGTAGTTTTAGAAAAGAATATATTAGATATAAACGATTTCCCGGCATGCGTTGCAATGCCACTTAATAGAGAAATTGTTTCTCCCTGCGTGTCCTTTCCCATTCTTCTCGTTCCCCTTTCGCCGCCCCTTCCCCTCCCAAGTCCCGCTCCGCCGCTCCGCCGTTCCACCAACCCCCCTCCCGCATTCCATATATTCAATACCAGTACATTCAGTTTCCAAACAGCTCGCGTGCCACCTATTACAATTTTTTATTCAAATTTCCGTTATTCATATATTATATTATAAAAACAGTCAATATAATTTGGTACCTAACATAGGTATCTATTTAAAATGCCTATAATTCTTACTTACTTCAAGTAAATTTATTAATTTAAATAGTTTATTCGAAAATTGAATTTTGTTTAAACAATCGATGGTTTGCAAAATGTCATTCTCAAATTGTGTCAATTTTGACAGTTTTGTTAGAGATTTTGTAATGATTAAAAAAACTTTTCAGATGTATTGTCATGTGATTGTCCACATGACAATATTGTCATGTGGACAATCACATGACAATACATACCCGCGAAGGTTTCTGGATTATTACAAAATAATCCAGAAACCTTCGCGGGGGTGGGGAGAAAGTATTTTGAAAGTTTCAAACATTTCCTATGCTTAATGTAGTAATACATAGACAATACCTCATAAATATATCCCCAAACAAGCATAATATTTTGATTTTTATGAACTTATTATGAACTTTGGCAAGCGGAACGAACTTGCAAAGCTATAACAATTGTTTCATACGAAAGACTTCAACGCTAGGTCAAAAAATATTTCACAACAAATATTGCGAAACTTAAAAAAAATTTTGGTCATGTTAGGATTTTGTTACAATTTACAATTCCTATCAATTGTAAATTGTTAGATTAGCGATGGGAAGGCTGATGGAGATATTGAAAGAAGTGTAAATGCAAGTAACTCCATTAATGGAGGACCGAACGCGGTTGGTGCTAATAAAAAATTGTCCAAAGAAGCGATAGCTAACAAATGGAGTGCTGGTACTTACCCTAATGTAAAGCAGTGAGGCATGGAACTGGCAGAAAGATGAAAGTGGACTGAATGCTGTAGAAATGAGATCCCTGAAGCTTACGTTTGGTCAAACCATGAATGATCGTGTGAGAAATGTGGAGATCCGCAATGAGTAAGATTAAGAAAGGGTCGCTCAGATGGTTTGGGCATTTAGAGCGAATGAACGAAGAAAGAAGTGTAGGGAGAATGTATGACGTAAATCAGTCATGGACGCCAGAGGAAAACATGGCAGGATAAAGTGAATCAGATACTGAGTCGGGCCATGTCAAGAGTCAGAATAATAGAAGAGGTGTGTTCCAAGACCGAGTTTTTTCGCGGTCTGTCCTATCTAGATAGGCGTGATGGTTAGTTAGTAAGTGAGATTCTGATTTTTTCGTGTGTCCACTTCCATGCGTGTTGAAAATATGTTTTCCTCTCGAACGGTAAGTTTTGGCCTCATGACATTCTGCACAGCTTTCTAGTTTGCAATATGTAGGTGCCACCACCAATTAATAAGCCTTACCTGTTGAACGGTAGTTTAAATGCCCCTACCTGTCAGTTGACAGTACTAAACCCAGTGATGTATGAGATTATCGTGACTCGATGGACGTTATACATCACGCAGATGTCAATTAGTTAGTTATTTTATTTCACACGACTGTCGTGTGACGAAGCAATACCAAATACATATATTTTGATATATAAAATAGTATTTTATCACTGAGAGATAAAAAAAAGAAGTGTGTTTTGAGCGTGTCATTGTGCCCGACGTAAGCTCAAATGCCCTACTTCTGCTGAAATGTTTAATATCTAAAAAGATTAAGGTCTCACGTAAATTAGCGACAACTGTTTTCTTTCTTATCTGTAAAAATCACACTTCTACTGGTTTCTGTTCAGTAGAACAATTTTACTTACCATGTTCTGAACTTTCATGACCTACGGCCTCGTAGTAGAGGGATAAGGCTTTCGACTAGTAATCCAAAGGTCGCGGGTTCGAATCCTGGCATCCGCAAGTTAACTTTTTTTGATTGATTTGTGTTATTTCACAATTTATTCATTTAAAATAATAAATGGTATATTTGCGAAACGTTGCTTGAAATTGCTTTAGCCGTGTTTATTGACCAGATCTGAATAGCCAGGTACTTCCCCACCTCTCTCTTCCCCATATCCTCATCTCTTCCCCATCTTTCCATCTTTTCTCCATGTCCTTCCCCTCTCCACTACCTTCAACCTCACAACGTACCCCAATTGGGGATGCCTGACACCCGTATTCAGAGTCAATACTTAAATTTTGTCTAAGTAAAGGCTCGACCTTACCTTAGTAAAGGAAAGAACCGTCCTTACCTTTAACGCCTCTATGCAGAGTCCACACTTTGAGCTTCCTTTACTAAGGTAGAGACCTTATGTCTACGCCGAAAAAATATTGTGACGTCATCCGAAAATTGTCGATGTCCCGCTTCTATTGGAACAACATACCCCGTTTTGTGACAAGCTGTGTGTTTAAAATTCAAAATTCAAAAACTCAAAAGTTAAAAATAACACCGGTCTGTCAAAAGTCTGCGTATTGGTTTATTTATGCTCCGTTGGTTCATTCGCTTCGCATCGCATTTCGACAATAAATTCGAGATTGTTAATTGCCTAATGAAAAACAATGTGTTTAAACTACTTATATGCAAATATCCCGCCATATTACTTATTAAAGCGTAAAATGGAAATAAGAGAGGAATTACTAGATGCATCGCTGTTATCTTTTCTAGCCGACATCGTTCTTGAAAATGCGTGTTAAAAGCATTTTCTACGAACCTTGGGCTGTTAAAATCGTGTGTTATGAGTGACAAAGTTCAAAAAAAATTGTTAACCATTTCCACGAAATTGTTAAACATTTCCATCTCTACTGTTTTACGTCTTCAACAGCAACAATTGGGAACAGATCACCTACTTTGAATGGCAAAGGTACCCCTCTCACCAACCTTGAGTTTTGACAGTTCTAATTCAAAAGATGCAATAGTGCGCATGCGCGGTTCCGTAGAGACTTTTGTAGAGCTGTCTCTGAATACAAATATTTTAGAAATTTTAAGGAAGGTAGCTTCCTTATTAGGTGACGTAACACCAACCTTAGTAGTGTCTCTGAATACAAAATTACATTCTTTAAAGGAAAGGAAGACTCCTTCTACTAAAGTATCGACTCAATATGGGTGTTAGTCTCACTGGCACATAAAAAAAGACCCAGAACTTCCCAATAAGAAATAAGAAATAGCAACTTTAAAAAAAAGTTTTTAAATAATATTCTACTACCAATTAATTTTAAAAAACTTTTCTGGAAAGCGAAATTAATTTTAATGAAACATTCAACAAGAGATTTCCTGTAATTTAAAATTAAAAAATGGGTTTCCGGAAATCAATAGAAACCCGCAGGATGGCGTTATAATTTTCAGAGTGAAGTTTCCTGCTGTCTTTATCGGTTTATTTCAAATACTTATCAATGGTGACTTCATATCTACAATTTGCGCTTGCTAAAATGAGTGGACATTTAAAATCTACCTCCTTGGCACCTACAATTTTGAGTCATGATTGAATTTCTTAGAACTGTTAGTACTTTGTCTCAAATAGGCGCTTGTTAAAAATGGTTATACCATTTTTGGTTTGATTATATAAAGTATGACTGTCGACTTTAATAAAATACATACCTAATAGGTAATGAAAAGAGGCGAATCAGTGATCTATGATTAATTGTTGTAATATTATGTAGGTTAGTTATTAATTTTTTGGTCCTGGTTCCAGCGTCTTTGTTGATGCGATTTATATAAAGTATGACTATCGGTTTTAATAGAATACATACCTAATAGGTGGTAGTGAAAAGAGGCGAATCTGTGCATCAATGATTTATGATTGATTGTTGCAATATTTTGTAGGTTAGTTATTATTTTTCTGGTCCTGGTTCCAGTGTCTTTGGTGATGCGATGATCTCACTGTTAGGTTATTATCAACTCGACGCGAAAGAAAACATCGTCTGGAGTTGAATGGTGTTTATTATCGCGAGTTGTAAAATACATAATATTATAAGACAAGTAAATGTCGCCTGTACGTATGAGTCGTAATAAATCAACAAAGAAGGCAGACTGTGAGGTCTGAATATATAAAAGCCTCACGACTGAATTTATCAAAATCAGCGCTGTAAAGCCAGATTCTGCATTTTAAATAAATAAATTGCACAATTTTAACTGTAAACACAAAAGTCTTTATTTTAGGTACAATCAATTTGCAAATATGACACAGTTCAAGCAAGACAGTTTAGTAAACTTTACCCGGCTTCGCTCCGGACCTTCGAGAGTGTTCTGGAATGTTCCACATTTATTTTATTTATTTAAAGCGGACCCGACAGACGTTGTCCTGTACACAACTGTCGGGACAAACTAAAATTAAAATAGAATAATATTGAATATTCGATACTGCGATGGTAGCGCAATCTGCCGGATCCAATATAAAACATTCCAAAATCAACAACTCCTTAGAAATAAAAAATTAATTAAAAGAACATTTTCCAGTGGACCAAATTGTGAATCTAAACCGTTCTCGATCCCCTTGAACCCACACAAAAAAATTCATCAAAATCGGTCCAGCCGTTTAGGAGGAGTTCAGTGACATACACACGGACAGAAGAAATATATATATTAAGATATGGGTTCACTCCCAAAGAAAACTTAATTGTTCCCTCAACTGCTCGTTTTACCTTTTACCAAAAGCGTCACAACGAGTATATTCACTCTAGGTTAGCTGAAGTTACTTCAGTGCTGCCAGAGATTTATCTTATGATGCGCGGTAAGAACCTGGAAGCAACTTATCTTTCTAGAGTTAATACGTGACATTATATGGGTCATCCCAGCTGTGATATCCCTTCCAGGGAAAACATCTGAGCGGCGGAGTGATGATTAACCAATAACATCCCTCGCTCTAATTAGTAAGAGATGGTGCGATTCGGAAAGGAGAAAGTATTCGAGATCGAATAACTAATCAATTTACGATCGGAAATCTGCACAATAATTAGACGGTTTGTTACAGTGTACATTTTCCTTGAAATTCACAGCATTTTCATTAATCATCTCAATATTCTATGTTTTTATAAGCCTATTATAAATATATCTTTGTTCAAATTAGCCATGAATTATAATCATTTTCAATGCGGTTGCAGCGTCAGCTTACCTAATGGCCATTTCCATCGATGATGTCACTTCAATCAAAGTTGGTGCTTTGGAGTTTTTGCGCAGTCTTTGCGCAGTTTGTCTTCGTTAGCGTTTGACACCGTCCACTTATCTGCATATTGTAACCCTCACCTTATTCGGTCACCAATCTCCATACTTTAAGTTCAATATTATAATCATCAACCGTGTGATTTAATTGGCAATTCGAATCTTTTCTCGCAGCATCAACATCGTGTTGATGAAATCATGTTTTGTGTGTTATTTGTTAACCATTTTTAGCTTTGTATCCTTACTCCTTCTATTATTCACATAACGGAGGTTTAACAACATCTTGGATTCACCTTGCATACTTACTTATATTTATTAGATTAACCCTAGATAATGCCATTTCAATTTCTCTCCCAGCCTCTTCAGGTCGACCAGCATGATGTCTACGAAGCGTTTTCTTTGTCTGCCTAAATGACACGTTTCTTTGTAATTTGTTTTCCTCCTTTTTTATTTTGAATCATTCTTTTTTAGCCAGTTTTCTTAATGTAGTAATTCATGTAACTATCCGGCACTCTCGTGGCTACCTGAAGCTTTTTGCCATAGCTGTCAGTTTCGGTGGAGTGGTTTTTCTGAATCTATAGTTTCAAGTTATTTCCTAGCTTTCTTAAGTGCTGACAAGGTGATGTTTGACAAAAAGCGTTAAAGTGTTTCTATTAGTATTATTATTAATGCTTTGTCATTAGTCACAATCCACTATTATTCAAAGAAGAAACTACCCGTTTGCTCATCGGCTTGTTGAATTTGCATTGCAAAGTGTCCAGAGCCTTTTGATAAACAACCAACTAGTTGATATATCTTATTCGATTATCAGTCCGCTGATACCGCTCCAGTAAAGTTTTGTCTTGGAGTTTATAACCGTTATAATTCTGGATAGGTATCAATTATTCACGCTGGCAGTTGCTGATATATTGAGTTCACTTGCCATTGGTTTCGGGTATATCTTCCAGCTTGGTGGTAAGCCAATTGCAGTTTATCTCTGGCCATATATCCATTCTGACAGGGACCGTTATTAGCCGTCTTCGATAGCCCGTGGGATGGCATTGAAATGCGGCAATGCGTTCAGATTATTTAGCATGCCCACGGTGCTGGCGTTTGGTTTTGATTTTTGGTCTTTGTCATGCAATGGTATCATAAACCATATCCCACACGAAATATTTCATAATGTTGAACTACTTCGAATTTAAAACTAAAGCCGTTTACAAAAACATAACGTTCTCTGTTGAAAGCCTTATTAGATCGAGATGACCCCCTCGACTTTGGACTCAAAGGTCGCAGGTTCAAATCCCGGAGTGAATAAATTATAAAAGAACCTCATTAAATCATTGACGAAGATAATATAAACAACTCTCAAAAAAAATTCGACACAGAATACGACAGACAACGAAAATATAAAAGGGGAAGGGCCGCAAATAGGATTCGAACTATCAAATAACTAACAGATCCTCTAGTCTTATCGGGACCACGGTAAGACTAGGGGAATAGAGGATCCAGTTCCGGAAATACTAGAAGATGTAGGTTCGAGTCTCAGTTGCGACCGTTACTTTTTTCCGTGTCGTCTGTTCATATTTACATTGAGAGTCATTGCTATTACCTTTGTCAATGATTTGATATTGTAATGAGATTTATAAGCTTTAGGAATTTATCACTAAAAAAATAAAATAAATCACATTAAATTTGTCCCAGAGTGGCAGATACCATTAAAATCACTCTGGTGAGGGTCCACTATTCAGAATCAAAAGCTGAATTTGATGACCAGATCTGAAAAGTTAGGATGGTGATTAATTTTAAGGTTTAGAAAGTTGTAACGAAATCAAACGAGACATTTTTAAGTTCTCTCAAATTGGCATAAATATTTTTAAAAATGATACGTTTTTAGATTTTTACGGCCAAAGTATTTTCGTTATTTGTTTTTGGGGTGTTATGCCGTGTTGCTCTACCTCCTTCTTTAGCCAACGTTTCGGACAGCGTTGCAGTGACCATCATCAGGGCAGATGTGTAATTGTTAGTGATGAAAAGTATACTGTAATACCAGCTCGTAGTGGGGTGGAGCTGGCAACACGGTATTGCTTCCAAGTTCATAAGCACACATTTCAATATTATTTCATTAAAATTACACATCTGCCCTGACACTGTAACGATGTCCTAAACGTTGGCTAAAGAAGGAGGTAGTGCAACACGGCACAACAACCAAAAAACAAATTGCGAAGATATTTAAAAATGTTCAAAGTTTTTAATATTTTAATTTTCCAACGTATGTATGCGGAGTTTTGATACATTCGCGCGATACAGCATGAATTCTTTCATAAAATACTATAAATTTAATACGAAAACTAATTCATCAAATTAATCACATAATGAAGGCCATCTTGTGGGAAATTGTGCATTTATTGTCATTATCCAATTCCATTGTTTCATTCGAATTGAATTGCTCACATCTATTATAAATAAGCACACGAATAAAATTTGTTTTATTTCCCATTATATCTATTAATAAAACTTCCACATTTTTCTTCGTAAAGTTACTTCTCGGAATGCGTTAGTCTAACCTTCGTTGCCTTTTCAGTCGCGCAATACTGGACATTTTTTTGCATAAATTAAGGCAAAGAGACAACTTTACCCCGGTTGTTTCAATGTACAGCTGAATTCCGTTCTCGCCTCTCCACAACCTTATAAGGACGTCGGTGATATTATGTTTGTTTCTACAGTGAACAGTGATGTCATCGTCAGAGAGAAAATGCCTTCGAGCTGTTTCTCCCACGTCTTCCAGTTCTTGTTCACACTGCTGCAGAATTTAATATGTATCGAGTGGTATCAGATGAAATAGGACATGTCTAGAGATTATCTTTTTACTGCTTGTTAGACATATCATACGTGCATACAAACGTATCTGTTTTTTATGGTATGGCAAAACTCTATTATTTAAATTTGTTTATTTGCTGCACTGCAATTTGTAAATACACACACAGCCACTTGTTTTAGTTATACACTGTACAATTTTAGATTTGATTTGGTACTAATAAAAAAAATTCTAGGATTGAAGGCTAGAATCTGCTGACTGCTGACTGCTAATCTACAATAGGAAATAATAGAGGGCTATAGTAAAGTGTTTTGTCCTAAACACTAAATTTATTTAATCACTGAAGACAATATTAGCGACTCTCAATCGAAAATGTGACACAGAAAAGTAGGAAAAAGATATCGTCGACATTCGCATCTAGGAATTGAACCCAGGACAGTCATGCAGGGCTCTGCTCTGCCACTGAGCTAATGGGACCCTATCCCCTTTGATCATACTAAGAACTACCAACAATTTTTATTGGCTATCTTTATGCAAGTCTTTTCGAACTAAATGCTATCTAGATAGTGTCTTGGCTAAATTTATCCATTTTTATTTAATGTGCGACATCTGTCGACCTTTCTGCGAGTCCAGGATGATTATTTTTTTTTTTTTTAATGAGTAAAATCTTAAATTTTAATATTTTATCACTGAAGACAGTATTAGCGACTCTCAATCGAAAATTTGAAATAGAAAAATCAGAAAAAGATACAGTCACATCTGGGAATTGAACCCGGGACCTTAGCCTTGCCGGAGCGCAACTCTACCATTGAACTAATGGGACCATATCCCCTTTAATTTATTTATTGAACTAAATAAACGACAAATGAAAGGGTGGTAGATTCAATTCACCGCGCGAAAATTTCATTGACTTTGTTCGGTAGACAATAAAAGGCCTTTTTTAACACAAGACAACAAGAAGTTGAAATTGGCTCATGTTTGGTCTACTGATACATTTTTTTATCAAGTTTACATTCTTTACTGACTTCAATGGGCGTCTGCGTGTGGTTGTCTAATAAGTGGGTAGATTCCTTCAGCGAATCAGCATCAAATAACCATCAACGATATCAAATTTGTTCACCCAAATATTTACATTGTTTCCAATTTTGGATTGACCCTTCGAACAGATGGTATTACGTCACAGCTCCATGCTTTGTGCTGCTGCATTGATTCGTGAGAATCGCCCACCAGATAAAGGAACCGGTTAGGCAATCCGATCAACAAGCGAAACGACTTTGCAGAAATCGTTTAGGCTACTAGTTTACGGTTGTTATTATCCGGGAGTAATAAAGTTAACCGTTCTGTAAAGTTCCAAGAATCTGGTTACATTTTTTAAGTCTTAGTTCTTGGTGTGCTCCAGTTTTGATTTGACCTTTTGGAAATTTATTTATATCGTGTTTATTTGAATGTACCCGACAGACTTTACTGAGTTTATTTGGAGTAAAATGTATATGGCATTTTGGTTTGAAATTGATTTAATTATTATTATTTTTTTTACATTAGCTCCATACAGGAGACCCTGAGGGATGTTTTTCCTCGGTGTGTCATCTTTGGGGATGCTGTGTTGAGAATATTGTTAGGGAAAGGAATGAGAGAACGTCCTGTATGCATTTTAGGCAGCATCGCGTTCATCGGTCGAGAACATTGTACATACATTTTCGTATCAGTGATGCAATTTTTAGCCATTAGTTGTTTTTAATTGTTGTTTCTAGTTTGTAGTTTTTCTAGATTTTAGGAATATATATTAAGTTTGTACAGCGCCCTTGAGGTGATTTTTCACAAAAACTACGCTAAATAAATCATCTAAATATTATTATTTATTATTTCTGGGAAAGAAAAAGGTATGAGAGGTGGATAGGAATCTGGGGGTCAGGATGGCCAGGAGTGACGGACGTATGGATCCATCCCTCCAACTGCATTGCATGGCAATGGGTTGAGGGTCTGGCTGAAGAGGTCAAAAGACCTCCCTCAACCAATCCTCTCGTCCCGGCCCGCCACGCTGCAGCTGGGCAGACGCATCCACCACCAAGACCCGGACGAACCTCACCTCATGAACCCAGGCACCCCTGCAAAGTCACCAAACGTAGCGAACCACTTAGGGTAATCTACAGCAGAGGTGTTGGTTATTCAATAAATGGTTCGTGGGGCGGCGGTACCCGTACCCGCCTGTCAAATTGTCAATTTCAAAATTATTTTCACCAAAAGTACCCAAGTGGAATTTGAACTTATCTCAGTTCGAAAATAAGAATGCAATTTTTTTTACATTAACTCGCAACTTTATTCTGTGAGGAGATGAAGGGGTGAACATGGGTCTCTTTAAGATCTAAGCTGTACTAGGGAGGAAACACAGAGGCCGGCAAATCGTTCCACAGCCGAGCTATTGAACTCGAAGAGCGAATCGTAGAATCATAGAAACGGGCCGTCTTCTTTTCTGACTATGCAACGGTGACGAAGATATCAATGACGTTAGTTCCTCGGAGCATGTTCCACTAAATACCGGTAGAACAAGGACAACATTCCCATCTGACGCCTGCGCTCTAAAGATTGCAATCCGATTGATGAGAGGAAATCGTGCGGTGTTTTGTCCATACAAAGTTATTCCGAAATTTCCTCTTTAGATTTTGAAGCTAGTGCAAATATTTTTTCATATAATATACCTAGATATCATATAATATTTTTTTCATCTAATATAGATATCATATTTTTCATATAATATTTTTGGGTAAACACTTTTTTAAGCTAATCTCCGGCATTATACTGAATCCGCCCATGTTGAAAAAGATTAACTCATATGTCCCTAACGTACACTCGTGGTATACAGATCCCACGCACTTTTTTATGCCCCGAAAGTGAGAACTTCCTCCTATCAGAATGCGCCATTAAACGGAGCAATTCAACTGCTTAACTGAGTCTGCATTGAGCATCGACATCTTCAATGTAACCTACGGAAAGTTCAGTCACTATTCTTTGACATACGTCACAACATAATGAAACTGCCCCCGTGCACTTTTTTTCTCTTTTTTCTTTTAAATTTTGTAATCTTCTCCATACTAATTTGGTGTTTAACTGTTTTATGGAGAACCAAAAAAAAAGAGGAAATCGGGCGGCTTTTGTCCATAAAAACGTATTCCAGAATTTCCTCTCTAGATTTTGACACTAGTGCAAATATTTTTTCATATAATATAGATATCGATCACTAGTTTGTCGGTACGTTTTGCTTTTTTGATGCCAGGACCGTCCAAAAATGTTGCTTCTTATATTATTTAGGACCGTCTGAAAATCATTAAAATTTCCTGGTTTGAGCGCAATCAACAGACGTTCAGTATACAAACCAGATAATGTATTTAAAAAAAGCAAAAAGTACATAGAGTATTTTCTTCTAATATTGTTAGTAAAAAAATCCTAAAAATCGGTCCAGTTTTGGAGGACAAAAAAGGGAAATACAAAACTTCGATTGTGATTATTTTATTTAGGTATTACCATCCTGAGTTGCCTATTGTTAAATTTCTATACTAAAATACTTAATTTCTATTATAAAATACCTATTGTTAAATTTCCCGGCTTCTGGGTTTCCTCTCAATATAGGAGAATCTATTAAACGAACCGTCCATTTATGCTCAGCGTTCATCCTCATAAATCGTAGTGTTTCAACCGTCCAGTCGCTAAAGTATTAATACTGTCAGATTACCTATTAACCATTGGACCAAGGACACTGCTCATTTGGACGCACAAATTGAAATAGATTGCGTGGGTTCAATTTTCTTGAATGGTGCGTTATTTTATGTGCGCCGCGTTACTCCCACTGTGCCTACAATCGATAAGTTCTACGGTTTGTCGATAATCAGATTATATTGTGAGGGACTTGAGGGAGAGCTCAGTGGCATTGACCGAGATCTGGCGGGTGTTGACCAGCCGAGGGAAGCGTCCGTTTTGTTAGTGTAGGTCCTACGATACATTATGTTTAGTGTTTAATGCCCACGCTTGGTAATTTATACCTTCTCCTTGAGAGCCTCAATCGTTGTTGTGCAACCTTATTTGTTTATTAAACTTAAAATAGTACCACTTCATAATATAAACGTTGCTTAGTTCTAATACTTAATACACACCCACCCAGCTGTGTGGTACCTACCTTGATGTATGGCAGTGAAGCATGGAACTGGCAGAGGAAGGATGAAAGCAAACTGAATGCTGTAGAAATGAGAAACCTGAGGCACATGTGTGGTAAAACCATGTATGATCGTGTGAGAAATGTGGAGATCCAAAAATAATGCAAGGCTGATGTAAGCGCGATAAGTACGCGAAGGGAAGCTTAGGTGGTTTGGGCATGAATGAAGAAAGGAGTGTAAGTAGGAATATATTATGCAAACATGAATGGTAGAAGATGTCGGGTACGCTCGGCCGATCAAGTGAATCAGATACTTGAGTCGGGCCATGTCAAGAGTCAGAATAATAGAAGAGTATGTATGAGACGATCTATGGATGTGAATAGGCTAGGAGTGTGTACCAAGACCGATTTGTTTGGTGGTCCACCCTCTCTGCCTACCCCTGTGGAAAATCTCTTGATGGTTAGTCATTAGTGATTTGTATCCACTGAAGAGATAAGATGTTAGAAATGTGTTGGGTTGTGCCATAAGTGAGCTCAATTTTGCTGATCTGCATTGGCCTGTATAAGCAAGGATTTATTTTTGCATCGTAGTTATGGTTCCATTTCGTCTTAACTGCCGGAATTCGGAATTGGCTTTCAATTCATAATTGTGACGGTGTTCCGATGGAGATGAAAATATTACTCAACAATAGTAAGTTTTCTAAATTTTAAAATGGGCATTCCAGCAATTATGTTGAACTAAAACACTTTTTTAAATAATATGAATCTGCTTAAATTGTCAAATAGAACGATTTTCACCGACTTGGTATCTCTATGTATATGAAATATTCAATGATGAGATTGATAGTCCAAAATTGCTTGCTTTGACAAGCTTTCGGATTCCACTACATGCTTGAAGTCAGGACTTATTTCAGTTCAGAAATTCTGGTCCGTGGACATCTTCAATTTGTCACTAAACAAAAACAAAATGTTGTAATTGATGCTGTTCAGCTATGTACAATAAAAGCTATATAATTTTTACTATCCATATGTAAAAGCCCCCTAGTTAATAAATAATTACAGAATGAGGTAACTTGACTTTTATGAGTCCGTGTCAGGCTGGGACAAATATCTCTCAAAAATGCTCTTGGGGTTAAGTGGCTTGTCGACGGTGTTCATCAAGGGTCAATTGTTGAGTGCAAGACGTTGAGAAAAAGTTGAGAGAAGAAAGATTTTTCTTCGATGACGTACGTACGACCTCTACTGTAACTACTATGTACTATATATTTTAGTTGGGCCTCGATCCCAACAATGAGACAATGACTCAAAGAGAGGTTACTAGCTCTAAACTTGGAGTAATCGCAAAGCAAAAGGCTTATAGGATGTATAATGTTCCCGCTTGTCACGGAAGGGTTGACTTCGCCATGTTTTGTCCATCCAGTCGTCAAGCGCAGAAGATAGACAGATAAGGAAACGTAATGTTAATGCGGTTTAAAATAAATTTTAAATAAGTTGAAAGAAAACATTTTTCCGACCATAACACACTTACATCAGGATGATCTCTTCACTGTTTCTGATGCTTTTGTTTAATAATGTGTATTACAGATTTGTGTAATCCTATTACAATACGTTTACATGACATAATTTACGTAACTTTAAATAAATAAATGAAGAATTTAACAATAATAAATTCTAGAGTTCTAGCAACATGACTCTTGAAACCTTGAAGCCCAATCTTGAAAATGTCAAGAGACCTAGAGATATCATTAAGCATTATGAAATGCTATGCTGGGCCAAAAGGTACGTTCTGCCTTGTGGAATACAGAGCAAGTCGTCTTGTCAACCCTGGCGATAGTTGTTCGGTACTAACCAACGGGTACAATAATATAGTGTCAATAATATAGTTTACTAGCTTTTCCCCGCGGCTTCGCTCGCATGGTATTGCGGGAAATTACTGTAGCGGTTGAACTAGTCAATTATCCCCCCTCCTTCCCACCCCCACCCCCTCCCGCATTCCATACGTTCATTCCCTTACATTCAGTTTTCAAACATCTCGCCTGCCACATAAATTTCATAAAGCTATAGCTCAAAGAAAAAAGAATTATCCAATTTTGTTCATTCGTTCGGAATTTATGCGCTTACAAACATTACGGATGTTTATTTTTAATTAAATATTTGGAAGTTCAAAAATTACACTATTTTTTATTCAGTCTTTATAATCGTTACGAATTATATTTTTAATGTAGGAACTCTTATCTGACATTTATTCCAAAACAGAAGCTTGTCCAAAAAAAAACATATTCTAATATTTGAATTTTCTGGAGCAGTAGCCGACCAGTAGGTAGGGGGCCGAGTCCCTACCAGCTTAGAGCCCACAAATATATCAACATCGATTCCATGGAAACGATTTTTTTCTGACGTTAGCAAAAACTCGCTTTTGTTAGCGACAGAAAACGTATGACAAATATAATATATTAATATTTATAATTTCATAACGCCAGAGCTTGCCATCGTATACAGACTATAGTCTTCGCATATAATTTAGCTTTCTATTGGAGAATGAATTTTTAAAGTCTTTTTATTGGTTAATGCGTGAAAGCGTCATAAACAAACTCGAGCAGTTTCGCATTTATAATATTAGTATGGATATGGATTATTTTAAACGCTGTTTCTATAAGGGTCCTCCTAGATTGCAGCGTAGCACGTTTCAGAGAGCAAATCCATGTGATGCACAAATCGCGGTTATTCACCATTCATACGTATAAAAAAGATACCTTAGAAATTATTTTTGAATTTGTTCTTGTAATTCTATATATTTTTGCTGGTATGGTGCCCAGGCGGCAGAAGCGTATTCTAGTTTTTATTTTACGGTCAACTTCACAAAATCTTTCTTCGAATTTTACGTCGTGCGATCGTTTAAATTTACAGCAACATTTTAATTGAAAACATGCCCCTTTTTTGGATGGATGTAAGTTTGGTAAAAACTGTGTCAACTCACCTCACTTCTTTCATGGGCGTTCTTACACGATGCTTCTTTTCATATCTATTCCCACATGGAAATATATCGGGGCCCATATGATAAATCTCTGCTTTACACTAGCGTTATTTTAATACTTACGATGGTGTATTTGACGGCTTCAACAAATCATCAAAAACACACTCGAATTTCGCAATGCTGCACAGTAATACAAGTTCACAATCAATAACAAACATGTTATAGTCTATTATTCAATACTTTAAGTATAAAACCAAATAAACATGCAACATTTCCACATAATATAGTTTTACGTAAAACAAAAACAGACAGATGATGTCAAATAATGTCCGCCATATTGAGATCGACGAAGATCGGAACTAAAATAGAACACGTTTTTTTTACAACCCGAATCCTTATTAAAGTCTACCCATATGGAAACTGATCGAAAAAAGCATGACCTATGTTGCAGTGTTGACATCTGACGGGTTTTCGGCAACTCTTCAAAAAATGATTTTATTGACTTGTTGACTTTTACTACTTCTGGTGTTCTCTCTTATCGGAAGTTGGTTATCATCAGGAAATCTTCAAGCTGCAGTCTCGTTGAATTGAAGATTGAAGTGTTATTATGCTTCAGTTTCTGTTTACTTTTATCATTTCCCTTGAAATGGCCAGTCTTTGAAAGCAAAACCTGTTTTTTGCTCCGCCACTTTCAAATGTTCCTTGAATATTAATTAGTTTGTGTTCTTGTCAAATGAGGCATTCATGTTGGTAAGCCGTACCAAGGCGCATAAGAGACATTCAACTTTTCCACTATGACATCATCGGAAATAATGAACGCATAAATGAATGCATTTTCTAGAGTCTATGAACGGTTCATCATTTGGTGCATGCATCTCAATTATTATCGTTTATGTTTTTTGCTTCCAAATGTATGGAATTTCTTTAATTATTAGAAGGCTAATTAATTATTTTCTAGAAATTTTCTCTACTCGTTCTTGTGCTCATCAACTGGGACGACTCTCTGGTCTGCAGCTCCAAAATACCTGAAAAAAAACCCTCGACTCTGTGCAGAAACGGGCGGTCCGTTTGTTAGATTCTCTCGTTTTGACAAACGTATTGAAATCTTTATGGCGGGTGGGAATGCTATCCTTGTTCTACCGGTATTTCAATGGAAGATGCTCCGAGGAACTAGTGTCATTGATCCCTTCGGCACCCATGCATAGTCGGGAAACACGCCAAAAGCGCGCCCAACATATGTACACGGTTAACATTTGTCAAATGAGAACGGGTCGCTTCTTTGACACATTCTTGAGTTCAACAGCTCGGCTGTGGAACGATTTTTCGGCCTTTGCATTTCCTCCTTCCCACAACATGGGTCTCTTCAAGACCAATGTTCATTTCTTCCTCTCCTCAAAAGACCCTCCACGCAGCGTCTCAGATGACATAGGCCCTGAGGGAAATTATTTTCCTCAGGGCCTCCTTTGTGAAGATAATGTAAAAAAAAAAAAAAAATTGGCTGTCTGTAAAGTCGGTTTAAAGACGATAATTTTATGTGATAACGTCGTATCTTAACTATGGAGTGCAAGAGAGATAGATGCGTCACAAGCCGAACGCTTAGGCCGAAAGCTTGTTCCGCGCTCTCGCTTGCACGCTCGGCTTAGGCGGAACGTGACAATGAGTCATGCTTTTTCGTGAGTGCAGCCGGCGTTCTTATTTTATAAGACGTTTATAATCGGCGATTTATAAGACGTTATCACGTCAAAAACAATAGAGCGTCCCTAAAGATGACCCGCTTTAATAGCAAAGAATGTATCCCTGTACCTTAACTTATTTCAGATCGCAACATCATTTCCTTCGTGAACCATTTATATAATCCAACTGTCAAAAATAATCAGTTCAATAACTGAATAAGGCAGACGCGATGATGGCACCACCTTATAAGGGTTATAGTGATGCTGAATGTTCACTCTGTGCGAGAGCTACGCCTGTGGATCTTGATATGGTTTGTCTTCTGAATCAAATAGCAAAGGTAGATCATAAGGGTACTTACGATAGATTGGCGATCTTGCCCGGAATGGGAACCCTCGTGGTCAGTATTTGGTTATTGTGATTCTGGATGAACCACAGGTAGTCACGGTCGGTTTTCTTACGATTGAAATGAATACCGGCGGTATTTTCACCTTGCGAGTCTCGATTTATCACAATAAAAACGGTCAGATGTTGACAGTAGCGTTGCGATACGAAGACTCGGGAAGACTCCAAATTAACACTTTACGTCTCATTGACGACGGCTGTCAGCCGGGCAGCTATCAGCCAGTGTAGGTACCCCGTGCGAATTTAACCAATAGGTTTGAATTCTGGCCTTTGCTAAGTGAAACAGAACAAATCTATCGAGATTCAATGTAGCGTTATGAAACAATAACAAAAAAAATCGTGTTAACAATCAGGTGAAAACGTTTAAATAAAGCTGGCATCAATCCCCTATCCGAGGGACCACGCATTAACAATAACAAACTAGGCAGGTCCACTTCAGATCCCTGAGGTACCCTCAATCACAGGTGAGCCCGGTTCTGGCCTGCGGTTTAGCACAATGAGCAAACCGACTGGCTGGGTGAGTGAGTGAGTACCGATAGTCGTACCCCGCGGAGCGTGACCCACATTGCTCGCCCTCACGGGGAAACAGGAATACGAACCGGTAACCCCTCTGTCTGGCTTTTTGTTGCAAATGTGGATGGTGCGGTCGGTGCTTCAACATTGATGCAACAAAACGCGTTATCATCGAGCGATTAACCGATAAAAAGATGTTCGCTAAAAGTGTGATGTATACAGATTTGAATTAAAACTTAACTAACTAATGGTTGTCTATGCTATGTATTAGTTATTCCTGCGTGAAATCTGACTCAATGAACCAACATTTTCTTTGATAATGTTTCTCTTGGTTATCCTTAGTAGGGGTTGCTGTGATGAGGATTTACATAAGCAGGAAATAACTTAGATATTTGTAAATGTTTGATCAATTTAATGACGGCCGGCGTAGTCCAGCGGTAAGGCTCTTGGCTCGCATTCCGAAGGTCGCGGGATCGAATCCCGGCGTGGCAAATAAATTTTATTTGATTAATTTGTGTTATTTCACAATTTATTCATTAAAAATAATATATATTATATTTGCGGCACGTTCCAGAGTGGAAGATACTCTCAGTATCGCCCTGGTGTAAGACCACCGTTCAGAATTGAAACGTTGCTTGACATGGCTTTAGCCATGTTTGGTGACCAGATCTGAATAGCCAGGTACTTCCTACCTTCCTCTTCCCCATCTCCTTCCCCTCCCCACTACCGTTAGCCTCACAACATACCCCAATTGGGGATGCCATAGTCTCACTGGCTCCAGACGGGAGCAGTTGGGACTCTTGTGCGGTATTCATGTAAAAAAAAAAAAAATCAGGAATCAAGAAAACTTGAAAAACTGACATACGAAAATGCCAAGAACACCTTTCTATCCGTTTATCTCTTTATTTATTGGATCTTCAACAAAATACATCACATAATTATTACAGTAATTAACATTTTTAATTATAGCGATATGATTATAGCGATAATTCCAATTATAGGTTAGCACACCATTCATCGTAATATTCTTTGTAATATTTTTGATTTTAAAATACCTTCTGCCCAGATGAAGACAGATGTTTTCTAGTCAATTATCTTTCATGTTTATTTATCTACAACTTGCTTATCTTTAGTGTATCCCTTTAAACCAGTTCTCTTCCAATATCAATCCTGGTGGTCTAACCGGCCAGTTTGCAAAAGTGTTCAAGTCTTCCTTCTTGAATCTTCTATCCTTACCTTTTTACCTGATAAACCAAACCTGGCCTGGACTAGCATCTATGAATTTTATTACGCGATGAGTTTACTGTATACATTAATTCGCGATATCAGCCAATGCGAATCTTTATCGTTTTGTAATGCTGTTTGTACAGTTACAGATTGCTCGATCTTGACTTTCAAAGATAAAGAAATTACTCTCTACTTACGCTTGCCCAGCAATCATATACTTTAATGATGCATGCTCGCCATAACCGGTCAATTAAACAGATAATATATTCTAATTGCTCATCTGATCTTTGACTATCTTATTTGATTCTCTTGAAAGGCATACTAACATTAGTGGCTCCATTGAAACCTCTACCTATTTCTCGTAAGCGATGGATCTACAATAATGAGAGGTTAAAGGTGTGCAGGTAAAGGCATAGTATTCTTCTTTCAAGCTCAATTCAAAATCACTATTTTTGATTAATCTTTACTACGAATCTGTTTACGTTATAATTACCAAAAATGATGCTTTGGAGAAATTGCAAATCGTTCTATCGTTTCCCTTCAGGAGAAATAAAATAAAATTGTTAACTACGTAATAAAAATATATTATTGTTGTTATTGTTAAGGTTAATAAAAAAAACTCCCATTTTCGACAATCGACCCTCAGGTCAGCAGCGTCATCAGCTATCGGAAGGTTGAAGGAGCGCACACCAGATACTAAGTTCGGTGAGCGTGTTTTGGAGTGTCAGGACTGTCTGAAGTGGACTGCCACATGAGTTAAGATTGATCACAGACTCGGCGGAATTTAGAGCTAAACTCACCTTTTCAGACAATCGTATCCATGAAGTCAAAAATCGTATCCATGAAGTCCACCTTCACCGCTCGTGACATTGTAAATAGAGAGTCCTAAATTTTCAAGTCTTTCAAAATGAACATTAACTCAACTTTGTCATTAATCTTCTTATAAATGTAATACCAAAAGTGATAGTGATGAAGGTAGCAAATGTAAAATCAGGCAATGTCCAGTATTTTAAACATAATGTCTTCCGCATGCGAATCCGTATCTTCTCCAAGCATAAACTTTCTAAATAAAGAGTGTTTATCGGAAGTGTTTATCATTTTCTTTTTGTCATCACTCTTAATGACTTTTAAAGGAGGTGTTGAAGTTGTGTATTATTGAGTTGTCCGGTCACCATATTTACATATTTTTGTCTCGGGTTGTGAAAACGTCCAGACAAACATTTATGTGCCTGGATAAGTTACGGAAATCCATTTTCAATAAATGCCAGACAATGCAAGTCTCCATGTTTTGATTTATTCGTCACGTTAAAAGTACACCTGGGCTATCAAACAACTATCCCCATCATCCTGAGAGATATTGACTATTGTTCAAACACTCGTAAATACTTGCCGAGCCAGAGAGTGACATAGTGTCTGACAAATGGCGATAAAACGATCGTGCCACGTGTTTATTTTCAGCCTGGAATGATCGAGCAACATTGACCCAATACCCAATACAGTTCCTCGACATCCAGTATCGGATGGCATCGATCTATTGGTCGTTCTTATTGTTTATGTAAGCTCAATCATTGTGAAGCAATGTGGATCCTTACCTGGAAAAGAAATATTGATAATATTATATTTAAACAAACGATTTTTCTCTTCTTTATATTCACATTTCTGGACAAAAAATATCGTGAAAAAATGCACAAAAACACAACATCATAAATAAAACACTTTTAATGAAATTAAACCAGTTTTATAAATTTTTATTAAGCTGCTTCTTGGATTCAGAAGGCTTATAATAATAACTCAACTAAACTAAACCACCCAATTTGGTAGGCAGGTATGGGTACCGCCCCGCCCCGGGAATCATTTATTGGATAACCAACACCTCTGCCATAAGTCGCCCTAAATGGTTCGCTATGTCTGGTACGTCGACTTGCAGGGACGCCCGGGTTCATGGGAAGAGATTTGCCAAGGTCTTGTCGATGGACGCATCTACTCACCAGCTGGGTGGTAAACGCATCCGCCGCCAAGACTTAGACGAACCCCAAGAATCCGGGCACCCCTGCGAAATCACCAAATGTGGCCTTTCAAATTGCTACACGAGTTTCAAAGTTATTGCACTTATTTCCATTTCAAAATCTAAAACGACCGGACTATAAATATTAGAGGCATGCCTTTGGCGCCTCTTCTCTAATCTTCTAACTTTTTCAACCGATGTTGTTGTTATATTTTTTGTTTGCTGAACCGTTCGAGATTCGGCGTTTACATTCTTCAATGTTTTAGTTAGCGAGAATGGTTCGTGGCCTGGGGCTAATCAGGAGTTTGATCGTGATTCTCCAAGTTATTCGAGGCAGTTCGCTAAACCCGTAACAATAATTACAATACCTACCTGAGATGACGCCATGACCTCCGATTCGCTTATCTCAATAGTCTATTTCTGGAGCGTGATGTAAAAATTCTATAGAAATTCTTTAACGTTACGTTAATTAATGCTAATAAACACGAAGGCTAAGATTGCATCGGACGACATGACCAAATATTATTTGGTATGTTGTTGAATGCATGTGCATATTTTCTTATGAAAGTGCATGATCTGCTAATCAATTTGTGGACTCTCATCATTAATTATATACTTTTCAAGTTGACGCAACTATGTGGGAGTTGGTAAATGTTGGTTAATTGTAAGGACTCACCCCTATATTTCTTCTGATACGGCATTATGATGAATCGATATTGTGATCTTGAGGGACACACTGCGTGCACAAACACGTTACAGATTCGTGGGAAACAAGATGTTTTAAAAGAGTCGATATTAAATGCACTGAGAGATCACTATGGTAATCATTGCACATAAAAAAGAGTCGATATTAAATGCACTGAGAGATCACTATGGTGATCATTGCACATATTGCTTTAACAGACTGGTGATCATTGCACATAAAGAGTCGATATTAAATGCACTGAGAGATCACTGTAGTGATCATTGCGCATTGCTTCAACAGTCTGATTGTACAATAATTTGTTGTTGTAAATATCACACACGTAGGTATTGGCTACACACATATCATATAGGGATATGAACTTGGATAACAGGGTGAAGGAATGAGGGAACGTATGCTGGAGAGAGATAGTTGCGTCGACAGTGCATTTGAAATTTAAAAATTTCCGTTCAGCAAGGCATGCAGCTTTAGGAATCGCTTTGCTTAAAATGGATTTTTTTTATTTCAGAAAAGTTAGTTTACCTCATTGAAACTATTGTTTTTTTTCTAGAACTTGTGTAAAACTGATTTCTATAATAATTCTAGATTCGTTTATTAAAATACTGCCAATCAATCACTGATTGAGTTTTTCTTCAGTACCTTAGAAAACAACACAGGCCTGTAAAGCTTTAGCTGTTTTTGGTTAATTTAACGGTCGGATTTAGTTCTTTGTTTTTTTAGTAGTTTTTTATTTTTTCTGTACCTAATACGGCAAACTTTTTCGTCCATTTAATAGAATATGTTTCGGTAAGCTGTTTTCAGCATCAACTTTTTTCATGTTTGAAGCTTAAAATATTGCAATTTTTAAACACAAAAGTATATTTCAGATACAAAAATCTAAAAGGTAATTTTATCTAGTTTCTATAAAGGTATTTGTTTTTGCTACATCTTTAAAAATAAGAAATATACAAGACATTTAAAATACGTTAGAAACATTCCAAAATTCGTTCAGAAATTATTAATACAATAGGCGTATATAACAGCCTCCTCTGGCTGTGTAAGCAGTGTATATATATATATCTTTCCATGAACAATTTTTTGTCATTTTTAATTAGTAATGTTTACACATCCGCGGTCGTTAATCAATTGAATAAAATTTTCACGAGGGTTTTTAGTAAGGCTGTTTAAGTTTGAAAGCTCTTAAAAAAATATATGTTATTCTTGAAGATAATATCCTTACATTACCCGCGCCGAAAAGCAAATTATATGAAATTCCCTCGATAGAAAAAAATCGCAAAGTATGCTCCGAAAATTATTATAAACTCGTTTGTTTCAGTTATTTTACAATTTTATGTATGAAAAAATTCACAGTGTTTCTTTAAATTCTGTTTTAGACAACATCCGCGAGATTTTTGCTCTATTTTAAACGATTCGTGTTTTATTAAACATTTTCACAATTTTCGCTTAAATATTATCGATTTTAACATTCGTATTTACATATATTTCCATCTTCTTCTTTTTGAGTGGATATACCGCGCCATAATAATTCCAATTCCATAAAGTTTGATAGCAAAGTATTATTATATAGCTCTAGTATCGCTACTATTATTATTTTGTAGAGCTTTCGAATCGGTAGCGATCCCGCGGTGTCTTCAGTCTCCGTTCTCCAGCAGCCCTTCTCATCTCCATCTATTTACATCAGTCACGGAGATTAGCGTCTCGGCTGCTGGATTATGTGCTTCCATATTATCTATCTCTATCTCTAGTCGGACACTTGCCAGTGATGATAATAGCCGATGCACTCTTCCTTTTGCCTTCACAGAGCATTCTGGAGACGGCGGAGCGCTGGTCTATTTGGGTAGCTAAAGGTTCTGGGGTCATATGTCTTGCATTTCTCTTCTCCGCGTTTCTGACTTCTCTATTGTCTAGCGAATTATTATTTGCCTGACTCGTGTAGAGTTTGTGTTACACATCGAGTACAACGAGATATATGTTAGTGAAGATAGAAAGAGAGAGAGTTACATTGCATGTATACTGTAGGGGCAAGAGAGAGAGGTGCGAGCACACATTTTCTTTCTCTCTTTCTCTCATAGCCAGTTACGTTTCGTATATCTAAGACACAGTGCGGGCCTATTGTCTGTATCACACTGTAGGAGCAAGAGAGAGCAGTGCGCGCGCACATTTTCTTTGTCCCTTTCTTCATAGAAGTTTTACTTCAGTCGTGTGGTCTAAGCACACTAGTATTTTTTTTACATAAGCTCCACACAGGAAGCCCCGAGGAAAACAATTTTTTATCTTATATTTTTTTTATTTTAATTCAATATTGTACATTTTATAGTATAATTTAATAATGTCGGCCTCACGCCACCCAGTGAGGTCCCCAGGGGGTCTTTATCATCTTTGGATGCTGTGAGGATGTTTTTTAGGGAAAGGAAGGAGAGGAAGTTCTGGGAAGGAAAAAAATGAGGGGTGGGTAGGAATCTGGGGTCAATGTGTTCAAGTATGAATCCATTCCTCTTACTGCGATAAAAGGCGATGAGTGAAGAGAGTCCGGCTGGAGAGGTCTAGGTCAGGTCTCCCTCAATCAGTTTCTCCCGATCCGCCCTGCCCGCCATACAGTAGATGAGCAAATGCATGTGCCGCCAAGATCTATTAAAATAAAATGAAAATACCTTCGTTATCGTAATTTTTTCGAGAATAGAATCAAAAACCGTGATAATACTCCAATGGATAATTCAAAATTCTGTAGATTATGGCAGAATGAAAATTGTTGCATTGGCCTATGAATTTCAGACTTACTTGACATTTCAGTTGAAATTTCTTTGACGCCTAAGGTATAGCGTTTTAGAGTTTTTTTTCTACTTCATATCCATAATTGTTCTGCCTTTTAATTAAGATGAATGTTCATGCATTTTTTTCTGAAAGATCTTGATAATTGTTGTAAAAACGGCCATTGACTCAGCGGCCATCATTTCGTTTCGATTAACATGATGTTCCATATAAGTGTTACCTTCGGATGTCTAATGCATTCTTCTACTAAGTTTCAACGGTAAAGAATGTTTCGTAGGTACAATAGTTATATTTTGTTGTTTGACTTTTGAGACGCTGACTGTGCTGTGCTTCCCTCATCCGACCTGGTGATGGACACTGCGAGGTTATACCAAACGTTGCATCAAGGAGAAGTAGTGCAACTTGGTTCAATACCTCAAAAGTCAAAAGAATTCTTAATCAAATATCTTATTGTCTGTGTTCTTGGGTTTCCCTTAGATAGTCTTAGTCTACGCAGATATAAAGCAGTGAGAATTTTAGGTACATAGTTTCATGTTGTTTAATTGCTCTCCGTCACAGCCAGTGGACACGGGATGGGGAATGTGGCAGACGAGTCGAGGAATGAACAATTACCAGATCCATTCAAACGATATTGTAATTTTCCACGAACCAAGGTGCAGAATTCATAGTTGTCTTACATAAATAGTTAAAACATTTAGAACAGAGAGTCTCCGATTAGACGGTGCAAGACACGAAGCCGGAACAAGCAGAATCGGAAAAGACAGAGTTGCAAATCAAGGGGAGATCTAGGTACCCATGCACAATGAATGTGATCTTAAAATTAATTGCAAATTTTTAAAAAATCGTCTCCTACTTAAAATGGATCAAGCAATAATTTGCTAGAAGACTGTTTGCCTGACATTTGCTTACGTGTATACATTGTCCAACTATGTGTGATCCAAAGACTTACCTAAGATTTGCATTTTTTTCAATTTTGAATGTTTTTTCTCTTTGAATAGCAAATTTTAGTGCAAAACTAAAAGTATCTTTCGAAATCAGACTTTTTCCCAAAAAGCCAAAGTCTCATGAACATTATTCAATGATATTTTGTGTAATCATCTTCGGACCATCATTTTGATTGCATTACCAAAATTTCATTCGATTCTGGCTCGATGTTCGTTTTGGGGTCAATTGAGGCAACTTTTTAACATATTTCTTGTGACAAATTTCTTCTGTGCACGCCGGTCAACCAACGCGCCGCAGACTGCAAAATACCCCGCGAATAGCGGTTAACTTAACGTTTGACACTGATTAATCTCGTCCTATCTCCTGGGTGCCAGTTGACAGTACTCCAGCAATGTGCAGTATACAGTTAGCCACATGTAAATATTGTCAGCGGCCGGTTGTACATAATGTACGCTGCCAAGACTCGAGGCCTGCAATTAGTGTCCAGATTTCTTTTGTTTTTGTATGCAACAATCTTGAGACAAAGCTGCTGAATATTTTAATGGAAAACTGGACATGTTCCTTGCGGCCGATCATTTTTGAAAACTGCTCAACTATGTAATCGGAAATCTGGTACGCGTTATCTGGAGTAAAAGCACACCGTTCAACGGTGTGACTTAATTATTTTCCTGTGTATTTATTATGGATCTATGTTTGTTCATAATATCTGGAAAGATCTATCTCCACTCAACTTCCGTTAAAAACCCGATCTCTGAATGCCGCGAAGCAAACGTGTCATGCTTATCTAAAAAGAAAAAAAACAGCATACTATTAGCTACTTGCAATAACAGTAGAACGAGCTTGAAAAACAACTCAAAACCCGGTAATCTTGCTATGCAAAAAACTACTCTTGACCTAGCATCCGACTAGACGTAATTGACGACATTTGAATTAGTGTTTTTAAGTATTTTTTGTGAAAGAAATGCGAATTCGTTTTCTGAATATAATCGACAGTTTTTATCTAAAGATTGAAATTCGGAGAATATTTAACGCGTAGCTGAATGGAAAAGGAAGTTGCCCGCCATTTGAATTCAATACCAACTATTATAGTCAAAAGATGTCAGGAGCACATATTAGTTACTGGTATATTAGAATTGTGTTTATGATTCTGAAAAATCTGAAATTGTGTGTTCCTTAACTAAAGTTCTCATTTTTTTCACAAGCCTTTTGGTATCCAGCCTTGGACAAAGGTCTATATCAAATGTCGCATTTTTTTTCCAATTCTTGACAACTCTCATCCACCCATCAGCAGTTTTTTTTAGTTCACCATCCCATCTCATCTGTTTTTCATACTCAGCTAAGGATATCCGGTGACATTGGAAATTCAAAGTTCATCTGTTTACTACACGTCAAAATTTGTTGACTATCGTATTTATTATTGTTTCCAAGATCATCTCTAATAATCCCATTCTCTGCTCTTCCACAGATCTCAGACATCGTAGGCCAAGAGACCAACGTGACTGCCCGCGAAGCACTGTTGAGATGGGCCAAGAGATCCACGGCCAAGTACCCCGGAGTGAGGGTCAGCGACTTCACATCATCTTGGAGAGACGGCATGGCCTTCAACGCCCTCATCCATCGCAACAGACCGGACCTGATTGACTGGCGTAATATCAGGTAAATACCCATTCTTCCTCTACTGGTAAGGGTCAAATATGGACATTGAGATCATCCCTATTCACTTTTCTTCTTCGTCTTATGGTTAGGTTAGGTTAGTTAGTAGATCAATAATTTATTTAGTCTTGGCTCTCAGGCATAGCTGTGTGGTCCTTTCCTTCCGATAATCTACGTATTCAGTAATCTGCACTGCGCCGCAATCAATCTTAGATCTATTTTTCACATTTGTATCTTGTCGATACGACGGTACTCCTACCAAATTACGTTTAAATTAACTTTAAAATTCTGCCATTTTACTTCAATTAAGCGAGGATTTATTTAATAAAAATAAACAATAATTGATATTTACAGATTTCACGTGCTGTGACAAGTTTCAAACTATGGGATAATCTAACAAGAATGAAAAGACAAAGAAGATCAAATCAAAACATTTATTACATACGTTCTAGCTCTGAAATAAGGTTTCAAACTATTTATATAAATATAAACATTCTATTTTTGTAGAAGTAAAAAATCTGTGGTACATAGTGCTGAAATTTTATAATATTCAATTTTTTATTAGAATAATTCTCTTTTATAATAATTTTTGAAGATTATTCCCATCAATGCAATATATCACTGAAGAAGAAGATAATACTAATAAATCAAAAAGAAAATACGAAAAAAGAACTAGTACAGAAAAATAAATAGCTAACTGGGACTCGAACCCAGGATCTCTTGTCTTAATTGACAAAAATTACTTAAAAATAAAAGTTCTCAGTGATCCTGGGTTGTTTTTCATATTTTCGTGGAGATTTATTAGTATCTTCTTCTTCTTCAGTGATGTGTTTTATTATATTTCCTAAAAGGAATTGTTAGGAGGCTAGGATTAGAACGTGGCAATTACTCATATAATGAAATCGAACAAACTCTAAACCTTGCTCCTTTAGAAGACCGTCGGGAAAAATCTGATCTCATTTGTTTCTTTAAAATCATCAACTATATTATTGACTCACCTACATTATTACAACTCAACTCATTCAATATACCTTCTCGTAGACTCAGAAATAAAGAACTGCTCTTCCTCAATCAACACTCGACTAATTATGGTTATAATTCACCACTATACAGAATGTGTAGAATGGTGAACTCACGTCAAGACCTTGATTTTTTGGCATAAGCCTAAATGATTTTTGTCGCTCACTAAACAATTGAAGATATTTTATACTAATCTTATATTAGCAAAGTCTTGACTTGACTTGACACTTCTATTTTCTTATATTTTATCTGTTTGTCTTTGCTTTCATATACCATCCTTTATTCTTGTAATGTACATTTCCAAAATTTCGTGTTACTTGGTTGTAAATTGGACGTTACTCCGTTAATAAATAATAAATAAATATTATTCATCTTTTTTGCGGGGTTTACAGTTTTCGCTCATCCACGAAATTATAAAATTCTTTCTCCTTTGGTGTTCTTAACTCTCTTTCATGAGTAAGTTTATCAAATTTTGCCCAATCATTTCAATATGTAGGTCTAGTAGTCCATGATCCAACTATAGCTATCATTGGTACTAGATTTCCAAGACCTTAATGTTTTCCAGTTAATCTGAAGGTCAATTTACTGGAATTGTTTGAAGTCCTAAGTTCAAGAGGTTTCTTCCAACACTAATCAGTAATCAGCCATAAATCAGCCAATTTTGCCGAAGAGTGCCAGCATTTCGCTCGAGTTTCTGAAAACAGCATGCCAGCTAACGATATAGCTTTTCTTGTTCAGTGCAGCGTTATAAATGGCGCCCAAACACCGTAAAATTGATGGTTGATTTGATTTCTTTGATTAAAGGCGATTAATTATTGGCGTTTTCTATTGTTTAATTTCTTATTCTGATGCGATGGTGCATACCTAATTGCAAAAACATCACGAAAGTGAACTTGAGAAACGCCCAACAATTTAATAATCGACACAAAACTAAAGTATGAAGATGTGTTATCTAGTCCAGTTAATGTATGTCAGTATCTTTTCAACAAGCCATCCACCAATTTGCAATGCATTTTGGAACATTTAACTAATATGTCTTATTTTCCACAGGGGCCGACACGTGCGAGAGAGATTAGAGACAGCATTCCACGTGGTAGAGAAAGAGTATGGCGTTACTCGACTTCTCGATGCCGAAGGTAAGAATTTCACTTTACCAGCACTATTTTTCTGAAACGGTGTTCACGGGCACTTGGTATTGCTGCAAACTTCATTAGAACCCGTGCGATTAGAATTAATGTCGTGGAAAACGGTATCCGGTCGTACGTGAGTTCGTAGAAAGAACAATAATATCTACAACACTGTCGGTGTTGCCCGGCGTTTAAGAATAGAATTCTTAACAGTACCTATTTGCAATATTGCAATAATCAAGCAATCTCGCATCAAGTGTCGTAATGGGGCAATTACGTATTTAATTTAGATCCAAACTCGTGTGATTACCTGATGCACAATCGCGAGCATCTGTCGCGCCATTCTTTTGTCTTTTGTTTAAAAAAAATAACAACAATACGAATCAACGTTTAAGTTCGCACTTCAACTGGAACGGTTTCAACTGGTAATTCTTCAACTGTTTAAAGTGGAATGACGATAATAATTCCTATTGTTAATGGTTTACAAGGAACGATTGCAAAAGTGTCCACTGTAAGAGTTGCCAAGGAAAGGGCTTGGGTTTGAGGTGGTTCATTGTTTGGACGGTCGTATGAAGGAAATTTTTGATCCTTGGTATTTTGTGTTAGGTTCTTAATTTTGTTGTTCTACCTCCTCCTTCTTAGGTATAGGTTTCGGAAGCGCTTGCATTATCCATCATCAGGTAAATTTTGGAAACAGTGGTCTTTTTAAATACATCTATTTGATTTCGATTTTGTTTGTTTGAATGAATGTATGAATGAAATGGAATCTTAGAAGTGGAAATTAACCCACTTTCCGACATCCAATCGAGCTGAAACTAGGCAGGTAGACTCGTTGTTGACGACACATTTTGTTTTGGTAGCAATCACGCACACACGCTTGTATATTTTAGTAATTTATTACGCATACGCAGTTAATATGCGTAATAAATTTCAACCTTATCCAATCGGGATTATCCTCAGTCAATACATTTTTTTTTATTTGTTTTAAAACACATTTGAAAACAGATGTATTATAGTTATAAAAAACTTTGTTTTTTCTTACTAAACAACTGTCAGATTTTCGATTATTTCTGGCGGTAATTTTGCGGTGACGAATAATTTGTTTTCCAAAAACGATCGCTCGACCCATTTAAGCAATTGACAATTAATTAATTCAACGTATTTGATACTTGAGTTCATTCCAGCAACACTTTTGCCACTTTTCCGCCATTGCATACCTGGATAACCAGGATAACTCAAGAAGGAGGAAGAAACGCAATACGGCTCAATACCCCAAAAATCAACTAATGTAAATCACAGTTGGCCGTGAGAATCAAATCATGACTTAATGTATAAATTTACACTCAATCTTGCGGCGAGATTGTTCAACTTGCATAAATTATTAAACATAGCTATATTTTTCATTGTTTTGCATCATAGTGATATCATGTTTCGTTTTGCAGCCAGTAACGCTAAGCCCCTATCTAATGCTGCAATATACTCGTATATGCGGTCAGTCGAACAATGCAATCGTGTTTTCGATTTGTAAAACATATAATATCTTAAATAAGATGTAAAAAATGCATCACCTACAAACTGGTACGGTTATATAGTGCCTTGGGGCAGTTCTGTTACCTGTTGTGCTTATTGTTTTAATATATGTCTGTCCCTCTTTTGACAGCTTAGTCAAAATTAATAAAAAATAATGACGATTAAAGTCGTTTTGTAAAGCATGCTCACATAAACATAACCCTTTTGATTCTATGCATAAGTGGGCAATCCATTTGATAGATTCTCTATCTTTGGGAACTTTTACAATTTTTGGAGCATCGTGTTCGAATACTGTATTTGTTCGTGCTGTAGTGTGGAATGATTTACCGACTTTTTGTTTTTGTTTTGTTTTGTTCATTTCTACAGATATCCTTTCATGTTTCACTCCTTTTCTTCAAAAGACTTATACACGGCATCCTCAATGATGACAGTCCTCAAGGTTTCATTTTGGACCACTTGTTTGGAGTTAAGGGGTCGTCCATTAATCACGTGAGGCTCGAAAGGGGGGGAGGGGTTCGGAAAAAATCACGAAATTTCACAAAGAGGGGGATATAAAGAGATGTCACGTATATTTATTTTTCATTGAGCGCACGATTTCTAAATCAAACAGCGGCGCGTGGCCTTGACTCACCGTTGCCAGGCATCGATTTCCCCGCGCATTGCGATAAACGCACGGCTCACCAGTTGCCAGTAAGTCTGTGATTTTGAAGCCGAATACATGCGAAAATCGTTACCGCGTATGTTTTGCCTTAAAACAATATTCTAAAAATTTCAATGTACTTTGTAAAATACTCGTGATTTGCATTAATTTGCTAAAAAAATACACATGATTTGCATTAATTTGCTATTTGTTGCGCGTATGCTAAGAAATTACTGAAAATCAGTGCTTTTAGGAATGCATTAAAACCTTGTTCAATTAATTTAAAACCGGCAAATTGCAGGTTGCTTTGATGCAAATTTGCAACAGGTTGTATTCCGACACAGGTTGACCCTAATTGCTCATTGTCGCAATGTCGGCATCATTGTCTCCGGTACAATTCACAGGCCGGTGACTGAAGACAATGGGCCATTCGTAGGTTCTCTCACGGGTCATTCATTCCGCGAGAACAAGTCCTAAGTGGCGTTTAACCTCAAAGTGCGGTCTTTTTTTTAAATTCGCAGATTCGGAAGACGCAACTATATTGACATTATTAACACAACAGTTTTACTCAGGTTTTAGTAGTAAATCTTTCGTGCTCATCTTTTTGTGAAGCTTTTACACAAGATTTACGAGAATCTCAGACTCGTTCACACGGACTCGTCCATACGAAGCCTATCTTCACTAGTTAACTTTTTGAAAATTTCTTTAAGCCTTCGCTTAAGCCCTTTAAGGCTGAAATAGGCCAATTCCCGAAAGTCGCCCGAGCGCCTACGCTTCGTACACTTAGATCATCAAAAAGTTTCCGAATCATATTGTTCACAGATCATACGGTGGATTTGTTCGCGAGAATCGGAATGATCTTTCAACCTTTCAAATGCCAAGGAGGAAACCCGTAAATTTCGCAAAGTTTTGACTTTGACGTAATATTTTTTCGGTTTATTTTATGCTATCATATATTATATTTACCGAAACACATTCCTTGAACAATAAACTATGCATAAAAAATAACATTACTTGCGTTTATTCGACAAATTGATAGGTTTATCGATCTTTTTCATGACCCACGACGCTCACAGTTTGACAGCTCGAATCGCGGGAAAAATGAAGCGTCAAAGTCTTGGATAAATTTAATAAAATTTATACCGAGTGGCTAGGTGTGTTTAGGATATCTCTTACGTCAAGAACAAGAATGCCCCAAGCGATTCTGACCTTTTCCTTCATACATTTAAAGAAAATAAATTTCCTTCATACGTATAAAGAATACATAAGGATTAAAATCGCATTCTAAAAAATTTTTTTGAAAATTTTGTTCGCGGTGCGGTTGCGGCATAGGACTTGTGAAGCGTAGATTGAGAAATGATCTGCACGAAGCGCTTCGTAAAGCTTGAACCACACATCATGGATAGATCCACTGCGCTATCTCCCATGTTTTTTCTTATTCCCTCGGACAGTAGCCCAGTTCCTTTGTTCAGGTTCACTAGTGTCATTGTCACTATATTTCCGAAATCGTAATTTTTAAATGGTCCGAACTTGTTTAATGAAATAATAAATAAAGTAGGTGCTTGGAGCAGAACATAGTGGCTTAAGGGGGGCGATACATGTAACCGCCTGTATTTTGACGCCTGTAAAAAAATCGTAAATTGGCACGCCTCAAAATAAAAAAGTTCGATTTTTCATCCTTTTTTTAAGGTTTTTGGGTCAAAAATGATAATTTTTGTAATTTTTTATAGCATGTTTGAGGTTTAACTAGAAGCTACTACTATAGAGAAGACGTGTGCCAAATTTCATAAAAATCGGTTGAGAACTTTTTGATTTATCTCTCCCGCCAATTAAAAAAAAGGAGTTTGGAGAGAAACACGTGTAAAGTTTTGACACACTATGAGTAAAACGACTTAGTCAGCGATTCCAGGGCTATACAGAAGTCCTTCGGCGTATTCGTAGTACTCGTTTTTCTTCTTAAGTCGTTCTTGACATACCTGACAAGCTTTTTTGGTCGTCAAAGAGCTGTGGCGATTTTCTCGACTCATCCTTTGGTCATCGATTTTGTCTTTGAGTTAAGGCGTAGCATTTACACGAGTTTTTAACCCATAAATAATGCGAATTTCATTCAAAAAATTTACAGGCATATTTTTGAGATGTTTTTCTAACTATTTATGCAAAAAAAAACTTTTTTTTTACATGTATCGCCCCCCTCTGATTGCGAAAATTATGTAAAAATATTGCAACAAAATTTCAGGCCTGTGTCAATGAACCTAGTCTCTAATAGGATTCCCTGCTTATGAACAGTTTTTCTTTTTAATAATGGGACAAATGTAGATCTATGTAATCTGATTTTTGAAAATTGAACACGTGAAATAGGCTTTTTGTCTATTATCGCAAAATTCGCTGTGACGCTATTTCAATCTTACTTACTAGCAAGGATACGTAAATAGTCCGAATTTCAAAATCATTTAAAAATGCATCTCTGTAATCATATAATTTTGTTTCAGATGTGGACACCCACGAACCAGATGAGAAGTCCCTCATCACCTACATCGCCTCGCTGTACGATGTGTTCCCCGAACCACCGGCGATGCACCCCCTGTACGATATGGAGGCTCAACAACGTGCCGGCCAGTACAGAGAACTGGCTTCCTCGCTTCACCTGTGGATCAGGGAGAAGGCTGCCCTGATGCAGGATAGAGCCTTTCCCCCTACTCTCATTGAGATCAAGAAACTTCTCGGAGAGTCGCAGAGGTTCAGAAGCGATGAGGTTCCACCCAAGCAGAGGGAGAAGCAGAAGTTGCAGCATGTGTATAGGGAGTTAGAAGTAAGTTATAACTTCTCCCAAGTGAAATTTTATCTCGTAAACTTGTATTTGACTTTGGAAATTTAGTGGATTCCACTTTTATATTTCGAATCATTTATTACTTTACCACAAATAATATTTTTTACTGCCCCTGCTTTTCATGGTTCCATGGTTCCATGGTTTACTTAGACGTTTTAAAAGTGGGTCAAAGTGTGAACCTTGTGGAACCCCTTTTTCCTGAAACAGATTCTTATCCAGTATTTTATCTTTACCTTTGCTTCAGCAAAACTAACAAGTTTGTGTTCGTTTTCAAGAAATATTTCGAGTCTGTTGGCGAATGTGACATCGAACCCGACCTACGACCCGAGGTCCTGGAGCAAAACTGGGGCCGCCTGATGATGGCGCATCAGGAAAGGGAAAGAGACATCCAGGAGGAGATCAGACGCCTCGAGAAACTGCAGAGGCTTGCTGAGAAAGTGCACAGGTAAAGACAATTGATCTTGATTTAAATTCTTAGAATATCTTATACTTACGAGATCCCATGCATCATTTGGCCCGGGGGTGACTAAATTCCTACCAAGCCTTTAGTATTGCATTTTTCGATTGAGTATCATCTCAGTGTTTCTGATTTCTTGTTTCTTTATATATTTTTTTACTGTATTTTTATTCTGTTCTTTCTTGTTTTGGTAATCATGCCTCACCGTTGCTATCTTCTTTTACGTATCTCCTTATAATGCTTAATTCCTTAACTCTTGTTAGTTTATTTCAGATGTTGGTTTCTTTACACACTAACTACTATCTTTATTCTTTCTATCAATTTAATTACTTCATCATAATCAGGGTGGGATTTGCTGTTATATGCAAATACACACTTTCTTCCAGTTTTGTTCCATTCCATTCCACTCCAGCATTCCAGTACAGCCTTCCCTTCCTGCTTTTTCCTGCAGCCAGTCCATCTATTCTACTTCTTCTACTCTGGCATTTACCTGGTCTAATGATCTTTGGTGTCCTGTAATCTGGCACTCTTTCCACACCCTTTGCAATATTTGGAAACATTTAGTGATCCAAATGTTAATATTTTATATTTTTATAGGGAGATCAAGCAGACAGACTCAAGTCTGGACGCCCTGGAGCGTCGGATAGAGTCTGAGTCCCGCCGCTTGGAGCGAGGTGCCCACCCCACCGAGGCCAAGGCGGCTGCGGAGCATGTGGAAGCGTCTCTGCGTCAGGCAGACCAGGACATCCAGGAGCTGTTCCGTGATGTGCAGGTGCTGAGGGACGGGCGATACAGCCAGTCCCACGATTTGCATGCCAGGTTAGTACGCTATTTCTTCTTTCTCCTGCCGGAATGAGACAGTCTAAAATGCTTGTAATCGGTACAAACCTGGCAACTGTTTAACATAGATAGAAACTCACTGAGGGTGCTAGTAGGACTACTAACAGGACACTGTTATCTCAGGATACACGTTATGCAGCTGTTGGGAGTGGAAAATACGTGTTGGGAGGATGCAGAAACTTTGATTCTCCTGTTGTTCCAATGTCCTGCCTTCATGGGGAAGAATGAAGACTTTTAGGAGAGAAGATATTGTGGAACTAGGAGACCCAATGACAACCCTGGCGAAGTTTATGGCGAAGGGATTGAGCTTCTCTTAAGAGAATAAGGGTAACACAGGGGAAATTGCGCAATGTGTCTACCATACCAAACCCAATCCTTTCATTCGTCTCCTTCTTCCAGAGTGACGGCCCTGCACCAGCGCTGGCTGTCAGTGCGTGCTTCCTTCCAGACGCGCATCATGCAGCGGTTGGGCGGTGTGAGTGTGCCCGTACAGCAGACCACCGTACGGAGAGAGACCCGCACCGTGCTGGAGACGAGGATCGCAGACACCAACCACCACTTCACGCAACTCATGGAGTGTGCGCAGTGGTGCCGCGACAGACTGGTAAGAATAAGTATATTCGCTCAAAAATCAAATTATATAAATTCTACAAACAAACATGGCAAGGCAAAGCATCCATTATAAAGTCAAACAGCTGTTAAACAAAGTGTATCCAATATTGGCCTCTATCATAGAGGACACACTTATCCACACAAGTACTATGCATGATTTAGTTGTTCTTATATTTGCCTTTCTTTCCAGAAACAACTGCAGGAGGCAGATTATGGCACAGACCTTCCATCCGTGCTGCAAGAACTCGATAGACATCAACGAGAACACAAGATCATCGATCAGTTCCATTCCAAGGTTAGTGATCAACATTGAATACATTGAGAACCTAAATAAATTTTCGATCTTGTAACATAATTGTAAACCTGACATATCAATTTTGAATTTAAAGCTTTCAACTTATTGTACTTATATGTATTGCTTATTTAAATTTTTGCAAAAAGTGCTGTATTGAGTCCATTTAGAGCTGGAATACACCATTGCAATTCCTCTGCATTGAAATAATTACAATAATTGTGGATACAATACTGTGAAATATGGATACTTGCTTAATGATGTTGTTTGTATGTTTTGGCAGGTTGAACAATGCGTGCAAGCCCGCTCCAACTTCACTGGCGAGGAGTTGGTGCTCTACAACCAGCACCTGAGTCAACTGCAGAAGCTTTACGCTGAACTGCTCTCCACCTCCACCAAAAGGTAGTATTCCATAATGTAGAATCTTTCCACCTGGCCACAATCAAAATAAATGTCAATCACTGCCTACTAAGAAACTCTGAAACTTTCAATATTCTTTTCCAAAAGCCCAAACTGCATTGTTTCTTGTTTTTTTTTGTTGTTTTACAAACTTATTATTTTAATCTTACATAATATGTATTGTTGTGCATCGTTACTAGATGGTTGGTCTTTATTCTTTGTTATTTATTTGTAATGGTAATCCTCTGTCTATTACGTACATTTTATAAATAAAAATGACATCCACATTGGACAGACCACTGCTTTCTCCCCGTTCATCTTCCTTCTTCCAGCCCCAGGGTCTAAAGCCAAGGATTGTGCCATTTTGCCGATGGAAGACCATCATTGATCTTTAACATTTCTTTATCCCTAAAATATCTCCGATCAACTAAAATATCTCCATGATAACTTTGACTTTACTTAAAACCGTTTATATCTTTCCAGGTTATCAGATTTGGATGCTCTCAATGACTTCCTTCAATCTGCATCAGCCGAACTCAACTGGCTGAATGAGAAGGAACAGATCGAAATAACCAGAGACTGGGCCGACCCACACATCAACCTGACCGCAGTAGAAGAATACTACGAGGTACAAACTAACCCCATCTCCATAAAACTCATTCATTTAAATCAACTCCATTGTTACTTGTTTCTTTCACTACTCATAATTTTGGCTGATCCGTTTCATATTATGTTGTTTTGAATGTAAATGGTTTGTCGTTGCTAATGATATTGAATGCATATATGGGGCCTTCAAATGGCTGAAAACCGGAGTTAGATGAACCACGTTAAATTGCTCTTTGATACCTCACTTATAAATAATACGATCGGTAATTGAGAGATGACATCTTCGCAAGTGAGCTTGGTATGCTCACATTTTAAGTGACTGAAACATGACGTTAAGTTAACAACATGGCTGGTCAGTGGTTGAGTTGGCAACGCTCAATTTGGGAGGCAGGTATGAATGCCGCCGCCCTTGGAACCATTTATTAGATAACCAACACCCCTGCCATTCGTCACCCCAAGTGATTCGCTATGACTTAGAAGGGGTGCATGGGGTGAGGTTTGTCTAGGTCGTTGTGGTGGATGCGTTTGTCCACTCACTGCAAAGCGGGCCGTATCAGGAGAGGCTTATTGAGGGTCCTTTAGACCTTTCCACCGATTGCCTTGCACCGTAATGGGAGCAATGGATTCATACGTCCTTCACTTTCGGACATGCGGGCTCATTTTGGTCACTTATGCATTCCGTATTATTGGTTTTTACATCTGTCAAATTTATACAACATGTTTTTTTCTCTCATTTCTCCCTTGCCGTGCAAAGCACTTCTTCGGAAACGGAAACGAGGTTTGTCAACATGGAATTTTTAATTTCGCTTGTCTTATTTTTTCATATTTTGATTTTTGTGTCGTCCAAATGCAAAGTTTTTTCCGATGTTGTCTCTTGTGATTTGTGATAATTTAGAAAATATAATAATTGTTGTAATTGTGTCGTGAAAATAATTGGATTACTGTTTCAAAGTCGCTAATATTGTTTTCAGTGATTAAATATTACAATTTGAGGTTTAACTCATTAAGTTAGAATAAAAATAAAAATATTAGACGTCCTAGACTTGCAAAAAAGTCAATAGATGTCGCACATTAAATAGAAATGGATAAATTTATTCCAGACACTATCTAGATAGCATTTAGTTCGAGATGAATCTTGCAATCATACATTAAGATAGCAGCCAATAAAAATATGCATTAAGAAAATTAAGATAATGTTAGTAGTTCTTAGTTGAAATATGATACAGTATATACTGAACGGATAGGGGATCCCATTAGCTCAGTGGTAGAGCAGCGCCCAGGCAAGGCTATACGGTCCCGGGCTCAATTCTTAGATGCGATTGTATCTTTTTAGATTTTTCTATTTCAAATTTTTGATTGCGAGTCATTAATATTGTGTACAGTGTACAGTGCTTAAAAATTACAATTTGAGGTTTTATTCATTACATAAAACTAGTTAGCAATGCATCCTGGAAAAATCAAATTTATAAAAATATTAAATAGTCTAAACGTTAAAACTGTCACCCAAAACAAGATGTGGTCGATGGTTCAGTTACTAGTATGTAGTCGATTGGTTCGAGTGTCATTCTCAGAGCAGGCACGGATACATTATAAAAACATCCATACTATAAATCTTATGGTTTTTTATATTCCTTTTTAAATGAGGGTTTGATATGGTAATCACCTTATATTTTGCATTATAATATTTACATGTGTGTTTTTGTTTAGCAATTGATGTCCTCCCTGGAGAAGAGGGAGCTGCAGTTCAGCTCCGTGATTGACCGCGGAGAGGCCATGATTGCCCAGCAACACGCAGCCAGCCGTGTCATCGAAACCCACTTGCAGGTTGGTCTTTTTTAACACTCAATATGACAACATAATTACATTTTACTTATCAATATAAGCGGACAACATTATCAAGAAACCCCGATTTGCCTCAAAACAAGAAACTCATTAACATTGAAAATTAGATTATTAATCTTTTCATTAGCCTGGAGGTTTTCACGATAAACACTTTTAATTAATACTCTTAATGTGTGAGGAATTGATTTAAACCCCTAGGCTTTAATTTTAATTAACAGTCTTAATGTGTGTGGAATTGATTTAACCCCCCAGGCCTCGAGCGTATTATAGCAGAAGATGAGAATTTTTCCACTTTGCAATGATATTCTAATATATGAAATATTTCTGAATATATCCGAAAACTAAAAACTGTTTTTGAAAGGTGTTTTTGTATTAGATGTAAACATGTAATTTTTGAAATATAAAATTTTTGAATACAAACACAAAAAAAGTTTTTAAAATGGCTCACCTTACGTTTTTTCTAATTAAAATCACAAATATATTATAAATTTTATTGCCACCTCACTTTTTGTTGTTTTGTGTAAAAATAATTAATAAAAAATTCTCCCAGTTTCATAATTTTTTTAGTCTACATTTTGATTATTTTGTGGTAAATTTTCTGATTTAAATATTAAGCGTGGTGTTTTCCCTTTCCAACACTGCTTATATCATATTTATAACCATGATCGTAAGGGAGACAACGATTTCTATATGAGTTGTTGTATGGGACCAAAAGCGAACAAATAAGACTGAAAACTCTAAGCAACTTTAGCGTAAGAAACTTTTCTGGCTTTACTTTAATTAACTTGTTGTGTGTAGATCTTTTTATGATGTAAGTTATTTTTTTCTCAAGGGACAAATATAAATAAATAGATCTCTTTGATGCTTATTTTCAAATTAGTACAATCATCACATTTTCTTAATAATTAATACCATTGTTTAGTAGTCCCATTCTAATCCCATTGATATTCCCCAGGTGATGCAGTCACAGTGGGCGTGGGTACTGCAGCTGACCCTGTGTCTGGAGACGCATCTTAAGCACACCACCGAGTACCACAACTTCTTCCAAGAGATCAAGGAGGGGGAGAAGTGGATGGCCAAGTGAGTTTAATATATATATTTTTTTTTTACACTAACTCCACACAGGAGGCCCCGAGAAAAATAATTTCCCTCAGGACCTTTAACATCTTAGATGCTGTGTTGAGGGTCTTTTTGAGAAGAGGAAGGAATGAACATTGGTCTTGAAGATGATGTAGAAAGGAGGAAACACAGAAGCCGGTAAATCGTTCCACAGCCGAGCTGTTGAACTCAAGAATGAGTTGTAGAAACGACCTGTTCTCATGTGAGCCGTCAACAGTGTCATCAGCCGTCATGTCAACCGTGTACAAATGTTGGGCGTGTATTTGGCGTGTTTCCCGACTATGCACGGTGCCGAAGGGATCAATGACGCTAGTTCCTCGGAGCATCTTCCATTGTAATACTGGTAGAACAAGGACAGCATTTATAAAAATATTGATATTTTTGACCCGCGATACCCTGCAATTTTTGTAATTTGGGAGGTAGGTATGTGTACAAAGTGGCTCCCTGCGATTGGTGACTTAGCAGGGTTCATGGGGTGAGATTTGTCTAGATCGGTGGTTCCCAAACTCTTTGAATGAATTGTGTTCCTCCGAAAGAAATGGCATGAAGGGTTTAACAGTTTACTAGTCACTTTTCAACATCGCTAATAAATAATCCCCATTCCAGGCGCGAAGAGATCCTGAACAGCACATTCTCGCAGTCAGAGTTCACTCTGGATCAGGGTGAGAGTCTGCTCCGGGGCATGCAAGAGCTGCGCGAGGAGCTCAACCAGCGCGGCGAGGCTGTGGCTAGGACCGTGTCCAGGGCGGCCAACGTGTACCCCATCAGGCAGCGCCGGCAGCCGGTCACCAGGCCCGTCAAGGCCGTGGCGGTCTGTGCCTTCTCCAGTGGAAGCGTGAGTATCCTTGATACTATCAATTTAATCGTAACCGAGGAATGTTAGTCTTTCTTTGAAAATTTTTTTTTATTTACCAAACACTTTCTATTACTTAAAGAGTGGTATGCCGATCGTGCTCTGGAGACCTTTTTTTAAAGGCTAAAATATGCTGTATAAGTGTTTTTATTTTTTTTCGTTTTCAGTAATTTTAGTAAGAAAAAATGTAAAGTGAGCCATTTTTCAAACTTTTCTGTTTGCAAAAAAAAAATATTTAAAAAAAAATTACATGTTTATTTCGAATTATGAAATTTGAAAGCTTATTTCACCACCTTTCAAAAACAGTTTTTAGTTTTCGGATGCGAATTGTTTTGGATTTTATTGCAAAGCGGAAATATTTTGACCTTCCGACAATAAGAATATTTCCTTCCGGAAATAGGCCCGAGGCCTGAGGGGTTAAATGGCTTTGTAAAAATGAAAAAGTTGCATTTTAGCCCTTTCTTTCTTTCTTTATTTTTCTCTTTCTCTGCAAGTTATGTATTATATTTGACACTACTATGTTTTATGTTTCATTTTGATTATCATTATTTCTGTTATCACTACAAGCATTTCCGTCTAGTAACAACTAAACATTGATTACTCATGCTGTGAACATTTCTAATTGGAGTGTTAATATCTATGTACATCCCGCCAATGCTATTATTGTAATAATTGTTAACACTCTGTTAAATGCTTCAAACAATAAATGAATAAATTTTAAAAGAAGTAGTACAAAATTCATTATTTCTTTCAAAACACTTTTTGATTGTTGTTTTTTGTGAAAGGTGTATAATGGTTTGTTTGTTTGTTATGTGCTGTTTTGTCGTGGAACCCTAATATAGTTATGTTTTATTTGTTTGCAGCTTTCCTTGGAGAAGAACAGCTCATGCACAGTGGTGGACGTGTCTGGGCGCTCGAGGTGGAGGGTGCGCGGCGGTGCGGGCGAGGCGCAGGTGCCATCCGCCGCCCTCGCTCTGCCGCCTCCGTGCCAGGAGGCGCTCGACAGCGCACAGTCTCTGCAGGAGCGATACGACAGGGTGAGTACTTTCTTGATCAATGGAATCGGCACTCTTATCAGAATCGGAGAAATTCAACTAAAGTTCAAATGTTATTGACGGCCAATTGCTGACAATGTTTTTTTTTTTAATGTGAATATCTCACACGCCTGGAGCCAGTAAGACTATGGCATCTTCAATTGGGATATGTTGTGAGGTAGGGAATGAGATGGGGAATAGCAAGGTGGGGAAGTACCTGGCTGCTATTCAGATCTAGTCACCAAACATGGCTAAAGCCATTTCATGCAATTTCATTGGCTTTTTTTCATTTGGCAATTTCATTGGCTTCATTTCATGGCTAAAGCCATTTCACATTGCAATTCTGAATGACAGTCTTACAACAGGGCGATACTGCGAGTATCTTTCACTCTCAAACTAAAATCCAAATGTTATTAATTAATTGTCGTTAGTGAAAATTACTGACACTTTTAGCGTATTTCTGTACTGTACTTTTCATTATTGCTAAGTAGTGCGGTTTATGCTGGGTATACATTTGCGAACCCGAGCATGAGCCATACCGTGAATTATGGGAAAGGAATGAAACAACTGCAAGCGGCATTTCGTGCTTCGTTCCATTCCCATAATTTGTCGCTCGGCTCGCAAGTGTATACGTAGCATTAATTAGATTCTTACAATCTCATGCACAGTATCGAAATTAGATCAAATCAAAAAATATCTACAAAATAGACTCAAATATTTATTTATTAATGAACTTACGTCCAGTTTACAACCAAGTGACATGAAATTTTGGAAAATGTACGTTACAAGAATAAAGGATGGTATTCTAAAGCAAAGACAAACAGATAAAACATAAGAAAATAGAAGTGAAATAGAAGTGTTAAGTCAAGTCAAGACTTTGCTAAGAATAGAGTAATATTAAATATCTTCAATTGTTCAGTGAGCGACAAAAATCATTTAGGCTTATGCCAAAAAATCAAGGTCTTGACGTGTGTTGACCATTCTACACATTCTGGATAGTGGTGAATTATAATCATAATTAGTCGAGTGTTGATTGAGGAAGAGCAGTTCTTTATTTCTGAGTCTACGAGAATGTATATTGAATTGTAGATTGATGTAGATTCACCAGTTTCCCGCTTGTACTATGAGTTTCCGGTCACCTTGTATATAAATTAGAATTCTTCTCCAAAATGTTGGTATAAAGGAGAACTTCTTTGAATTTTGTTTCACTGCTCTCCAGCCGGAGTGCAGTAACGGTGCTTTCACCACCTGCCCAACTTTACTTCAAACCATTCATAACCAAGAGCAATGCCGGGTACACAACAACTGGCTAAGATAAAATTTAAAATTAATTAATAAATTCTGAGTTGGCTATAATGTTGTTTTTTTTCCAGCTCCTGGCTTTGTGGCAGAGAAAGCAGCTCCGCATGAGACAGAACATGATCTTCGCCACCATCAAGGTGGTCAAGGGATGGGATCTGGCTCAGGTTAGTTACATGTGCTTTTGTGTTTCCTCTCTCTTATAATCTTTACCTGACAAAAGCCCAAATTATTTGTAAATGCAAATTAGTCGATTTTTAGTTTTCAAAAATCGACCATGTAATTGATTCGACAGGTCAAAATGCAAACGCCAAAGCAGACTAGTTTCCGACCTTTGCTGTACAGTGACAGGTCGCATTCCGCTTGTGACAAAAATGGAATTGGTCAGTCGCATATCTATTCTGCTAAACAATTTTAAACAAAATTGAAGTAGTCGCGTGCGATATTAATCTATTGTGAAAATGGAGTGGCTATGCTAAAAATGGTGTGAATTCCACATAACCATCTATCAATATGCACGAAAACATGTTATTGCTACAACCTGGATTTGAACATGGTATCTTCTGTTTTACGGGCGATTGCTCTCACCATTAAATTATTATTTTTTCACTGTTTTCTATATCTCCTTGTCACCAAAAGTGGCAATAATTTATTTTCAAGACTACACCTCACAAAATTGTGACAGTAATTCTAACCTCACTTTGTATCCTCAGTTCCTGGCGATGGGAGCGGAACAACGCGGCGCCATCAGGCGCGCCCTCAACGAGGATGCCGACAAGCTCCTGCGAGAGGGAGATCCCGGGGATCCACAACTCAAGAGGCTCAGACGCGAAATGGACGATGTCAACAAACTGTTTGACGAGTTTGAGCGTAGAGCTAGAGCAGAGGGTGAGTTTCCATTATAATATTATTCTAGATTGAAAGCTATCATCTTCAATCATGTTACTGATAAATGTTTTTTTCACAAGATTTTCAATATCAACAAATTATTTGACATGTTTGAATGCAAGAAGAGGTTGAGCTATCGTTGTCATATTATTCTAGATTGGTAGATATTGTCTATCTTCATAAATGCTGATTACATGTTACGAGTGCCAAACCCACATTTCAAGAGACTCCAGAGAATGATTGGCAACGTCAACAAACTTTTTGACAAGTTTGAACAGTGTTTTACGGTTGATTATTGTGCTGTATGATGTTGATTATTGTTGTCGTAAATGCTGATTATGAATGCCAAATCCACATTTTAAGAGACTTGAGAGTGTGATAGACGATGTCAACAAACTAATTGATAAGTTTAAACAGTCACGATTATTGATTAGTATGCTACATTGCCAAAGATGTTGACACTGGATTCCAAATCCACAATTCCAGAGACTGAAATGTGTGGTGAGATATGTCAACAAACCATTTGACAAGTTTAAACAGTGATCATTGTTGATTATTACGATATGTTGTCATAAACGCTGATTACGATTTACGAGTGCCAAGTCCACGTTTCTAGAGATTCAAAAGCGTGATGGATAATGTCAACAAACTATTTGACAAGTTTAAGCAGTCACGATTATTGATAAGTGTGTTATATTGCCAAAAATGTTGACGCTGGACTCCTAATCCACAATTAAAGAGACTGAAGTGTGTGGTGAGCTATGTCAATAAACAATTTGACAAGTAACAGTGATCATTGTTGATATATTGTCATAAACGCTGATTGCGAGTTACGAGTGCCAAGTCCACATTTCTAGAGACTCGAGAGCATGATGGACAATGTCAACAAACTATTTGACAAGTTTGAACAGTGATCATTATTGATTATAATGCTATATTGTCGTAAATGCTGATTTTGAGTGGCAAACTCCACATTTCAAGAGACTGGAGAGTGTGATGGACAATGTCAACAAACTAATTGACAAGTTTAAACAGTCACTATTATTAATTACTATTCTATATTGTCAGAAATGTTGACCCTAGGTACCAAATCCACATTTCAAGAGACTGAAGAGTGTGGTGAGCTATGCCAAGAAATCATTTGATAAATTTAAACAATACATATTATTTTGTAGAATGAAATTTTAGAGGTGACAGTCATATTGTTAAAAGAGAATTACATCCTTGCAGAGGGCAACAAGTTTAGGCTTGATTCATACATTTCACGAGCAATAATTTCAGTGTCACTTTTGATGAATTGATTTTGACAGGGTAATTAATCGTCAAATTACATGGATGTTCAGATAAAAGAGGGAAATATAGTTCCTCTTAACAACCAAAAAATGTTGGTTGTTTGTTATCCAATAATTGTGGTAATTACTTCAAGGAAATAATTGGATTCAAAATGATCTGCAACCAGCAGGGAGTTCTTGTGAGGTGTCACATAAAAAAAAGGAGACCCTTAGATGGTTTAGGTGTGTAAAGCGAATGAGCGAAGAAAGGAATGAAAGGAGAATATATATGTTGGGGATGCTCGAGAAAGACATGGCGTGATTAGGTGAATCAAATACTTAACCATGTCAAGAGTCAGAACAACAGAAGGGTATGTATTGAGACGATGCGTGAATGTGAATGAAGCAAGGAGTTGTTTAGCAGTCCATCCTTTCTCCCACCCCTGTGGAGACGGCGTGATGGTTAGTTACTTAGTTTGGTTTTTTTCTCAGGGGAGGCCCTGAGAAAAATAATTCCCCTCAGGACCTATGCCATCTTTGGGGATGCTGTGTGGAAGGTCTTTTTAGGGAAAGATAGGAGAGGAAGTTCTAGAAGGGAAAAAGGTATAAGGGGTGGGTAGGAATCTGGAAGTCAATGAGTCCAGAGTGATGGGTGTATGAATCCATCACTCCCACTGTGATGTGAGGCGATGGGTCAAGAGAGCCTGGCTGGAGAGGTCCAAAGGGCTCACTCAATCAGTCTCTCCTGATCAGGCCCACCATGCAGTAGGTAAGCAAACGCATCCGCCGCCCAAGACCAAGACAAACCTTAACCCATGAACCCGGGCACCCCTGCTAAGTCACCAAACGTCGTGAGCTATTTGACCTATACCCATACTCGCCTCCCAGATTGAAGGTTAGAGTTGGCCCTTATTTAAATCACGATTATCTTTATAAAATTATTATTTTTTGATATTTTTCCAAAAAGTATTGTTTTTGAAAGCAGCTTTTTTGTCCCCATTCCCACAATGTTGGAAAGTGTGTATATTTTTTAGTTGGTTCTCAATTTCATATAATTATCCAATCAATTAATAATTGTTTAATTGTACAGTGATGATGCCCAATTATTTTGGTCCAATTCCAATACAATGGTTTGCGCACTGTACTGACTGTACAGGCAACATCCAAACAACTAAGCACCACATGAATTTTTCAAACTAAAAAAAGAAGTCCTCAGCTTAGCAAAATATTCTGGAACAAAAATGTTCATTGCTACGGCAACTGGCAACACTAAGTTTTTTTATGTTTGTTATTATTTGTTATCAGAAATCTATCTAAAAAAATTTCCAATCACAATTTTTTTATTAATTTATTAAGAGTGGCTAATATTTTTTCTTCAATGATTAAATTCATTTTTTAATTGAGCCCTAGCCTGGAAGAATGTTGTATCTAACAATATTCTTGTTTCGAGAAAAATTGAAAAAATGAAACCAGTTATGTTTCATAACATTTTATATTTAAAATACATTAAACATACAATTCTTAAGAGTTTTAAATGAAAAGTCGTCTAGAAATGCAATTAAGTTAGAGTTTATTATTACAATTTATGCTGAATTTGTGGAATAATGTTGTATATAAAAATTTCACACACAACTTTATTCCACAAAACTTTTTTTTTTTTTACTCTTCGTACCTTAGAAAGAAACATGCTCTTCTAACATGTATGTTGTACACATGCCATTATGTATTTGAGCTTAATAAAACGATATGAATAAATGAAACCATTTACATATTTTCATATTATCTAGACAATATCTAGAACGATCAATATCTAGAACGATCAACATGCAACATTAATGTACAAAACTGTTTCAATGGCTAAAAAGCAGGCTTAATAAATTTTTTCTGGAAAAATTCTACTTACGTGCATTCTTCAGCTTTTTGGCTTTGAAGACTTTCTAGTTGAATTCATAAAACATTCGTTTTCTCCATTTATTCCCATAAATTAAACCATGTGCTGTGATTTTGGTAAATGGCGTTATACAACATTCTTCCACAAAAACTTTAAAAGGCTGCCACAGGCCTAAAAGAATTTTCATTACCATAATTCCTACCTTAAAAGATGCGTATTAATATGCCCTTCATTATTCCATCAATAACTCAACATTGATAGTTTTGTTGGATACAACACTATTCCGGGCAGGGGCTCAATTATTTCAAATTATTTTAAATGAATAAACAAATAATGTGATTATTGTTTGGTAAGTGGATTTCAGCGAATTTCAGTGTTGTTAGCAGAATTTCTAGGGAGGAAATTTAGGAAACCTTCAAAGAAATTGTTTATTTTATTTTTTTATTTGAATACCGCACAAGAGTCTCAATTGCTTCCAACCTCTGGAGCGAGTGAGACTTTGGCATCTCCAATTGGGTTATATTGTGAGGTTGAAGAGGGAAGGGAAAGAGGAAAGTGGGAAAGTACCTGACTATTCAGATTTAACTACCAAACACGGCTAAAGCCATTTGAAGCAACGTTTTATTTTTGAATGATGGTCTTACACCAGGGCGTTACTGATATTGTGTTCTACTAGGGAACGTGCAGCAATCACACTACATTGAATTGAATTGTAAAATAACACAAATTAATCAAATAAAATTTACTTGCATATTTACAAACCATCTCAACCACGGACGCCGTCAACGAATGGTGGTCTCTTACCAGGGCGATACCGACAGTAACCACCACTCTTATAAATTCTGTGAAAACAGTGAGCGCACTGTACACGCTTGATTTACACAATAGTGACCCACCGAGAAGTGGTGCTGTGTTTATTCTGGTAATTCAGAAAGCAATTTTTCCCAATAAAACAGCCATAAAAGTCCCTCCTATGTCACCCACATTTTTTCCATTGTAGAAGTGATGCAATCAAAATTAATTTCAAGAACCCGGATGACCTTAAAGTATTATTAGTGACACATATTTTAAATGTAAATATATGCTTTAATCTGAGCGATTTGTCAGTTGCATACAAGTTCGTGAGAATTTTTTGTCGCAATTTTTGCATTTTTTGTCTAATTATTTGAATGTTGCATTATTTAATAATAATGTCAGTAAAATCAAAACAAATTTTCCACACGCTTTTCAGTCTTCAAAGTCAACTTGCTTTATTTCTTCTACAGTTAAATGATATTTAATGGTTCTGATAATGTGTATCATGCCCATTTCCCCTTCCACCCGCGAATCCAATAGCTGCTCACAAATCAACAGACGGTTGATTTGTGAGCGTGCTACACATGCTACTAGATAGAATTTGCTCGTTAGTAACCGTGACACACATTCTACTCGGTAGCATTTACTCATTAGTAAGCGTGACACACATGCTACTAGATAGCATTTGCTCATTAGTAAGCGTGACACACATTCTATTAGACAGCATTTGCTCATTAGTAAGCGTGACACACATGCTACTAGATAGAATTTGCTCGTTAGTAACCGTGATACACATGCTACTAGATAGCATTTGCTCATTAGTAAGCGTGACACACATTCTACTAGGTAGCATTTACTCATTAGTAAGCGTGACACACATGCTACTAGATAGCATTTGCTCATTAGTAAGCGTGACACATTCTACTAGATAGCATTTGCTCATTAGTAAGCGTGACACACATGCTACTAGATAGCATTTGCTCATTAGTAACCGTGACACACATGCTACTAGATAGAATTTGCTCATTAGTAAGCGTGACACACATGCTACTAGATAGAATTTGCTCATTAGTAAGCGTGACACACATGCTACTAGGTAGCATTTGCTCATTAGTAAGCGTGACACACACGCTACTAGGTAGCATTTGCTCGTAAGCATGTCTGTCAGTACCATAAAAGCTTCATGGTTCCATAGTTCAACCTAATTACCACGAGAAACAATTAGTATTTCTGTCGAGGGAGCTGGTAAAAGATGCAAAGGTGCTGCACTACTAAGCAATGCAAAATCATGAGATTTTGGTTTTGAAAATTAGATCGCTTAAGCATATTTTAGATACTTTAATTAAATACTACGAGTGGAACACATTTTGCCTATGAAATAATCGAGTATATTGTTTATTAGTCTTTTTGTAGGCTCAGAAAAAAATAAAGTTTCAGGCCTATAAAAACTTGCTTTAAAGTTCAAAATATCCTACTTACGAACCCCTTTTCAGCTGTGGTTTATTGTATAACATGGAAAATAAATTCTTTAGAAAATGATCGTAAAACACTTAAAATTTTGTGACTCAGCTTCGCAAAATAAATTAAAACACGCTATTTGGCGATGTTTTTTTCGTGACTAAATCAAAAAAGGCGACTGGGAATTTGAACATTATTGCCATCTACATAAGGAGTGTTTATATTTAAAACATATTAAAAAAAATAAGTCAAGTTGCTTTCAACATAATTAGTACTTAAACAACTACCCATTAGTATTCTGAGCAAAGAGGTATGCGTACCGTAATCAGTCCCAGAATTTCTGCACTGAAATAAATCCCGACTTCTAGTATTACGTAGTGAAATCCGAAAGCTTATCAATGTAAGCAATTCTGTACCATCAATTATATAATTTAATATTTTATATAGAAATACCTATCAAGTCAGAGAAAATCTTTCTGTCTGACAATTTAAGCATTTTATAACTTATTATGTGTATTCTCGGCCATGACATAATGCTTTCGTGTCAATAATAGAATAATAACTAGGTACTGATGAAGTGTAGTCGGAATGCTAAGGGCGAATCAATTGCTACATTTAGATTCGCGTCAGAGAGTCGTTAGGAGACTTTTTGCCTCTCTAGAACATTTGGATACGGATAACCAACAACTCTGCCACAGGTCACCCCAAGTGGTTCGCTACGTTTGGTGACTTAGCAAGGGTGCCCGGGTTCACGGGGAGATGTTTGCCGAGGTCTTGGCGGCCGATGCTTTCTGCCGGATCGAGACCTCTGCCATCGCCTTGCACCGCAGTTGGAGGGATGGATTCATACATCCGTCACTCCTGGACACGCTGACCTCCAGATTCCTACCCACCACTCATATATGTTTCCTTCCCAAAACTTCCTCTCCTTCTTTTTCTTAAAAAAACCCTCCACACAGCAAAAATGACGTGCCCTGAGGGAAGTTGTTTTCCTCGGGGCCTCCTGTGTGGAGCTAATGTAAAAAAAAACATAGGAGGTCCTGAGGATTAAAAATTCTCTCAGGGCAAAGGAAAATATCATATTTTAGAGAATCATTTTAGGGAAAGGAAGGAGAGAAAGTGCTGCAAAGAAAAAAGGTATGAGGGATGCGTAGGAATAGGGATTCAATGTGTTTAGGAAATACGAACGGATGAATCCATCCTTCCCACTGCGGTGTAGAGCGATGGGTCGAGAGAATTCAGCTGGAGAGATCAAAAGGTTTCCCTCAACCAGTCTCAGTACGTGGGCAAAAGCATCCGCTGCCAAGACATAGAAAAACCTTACCCCATGAACCCAGGTAGCCTTGCTAAGTCACCAAAATAGCGAGCCACTATGTCAGTTATTAGTTATCAAATAAATATTTCTCAGGGCAGCGGTGCCCATACCCGCCTTCTTGAATTCATTCTTCTGATCATTATTTGCCGTTTCATCCCTTTTATACCATATGTCTTTTCAAGACCCATATTCACTCCTTCTTCTCCTCAAAAAGACCCTCCACACAGCACCTCGAAAGATGACACCGGCCTCCTGTTTGGATTTGATATAAAAAATTGAGAATTTGTTCATTTTGGAAGGAGAAAAGCTTTACATATGTATAGTTTTTTAATGTGAGTGCATTTTGAATTAGAAATCGAAAATAATTATGCGTCATTTTTCATTTTATTTAATCGACTTTAAAAAATTCAGGAGTGGACTTGAAACTTTTTATATTTTTTTAATTTACTTTTTAAATTTTCTTACTCCGTTCGAGCAACTGTCTTTTTTCAAAACTTCTTCAATTATAAATACGAAGTAGGTACTATCGCAAACTAATGAAAAATCACGGCATATTATCACTGTTGGAATCGTGATCAAAAACAAATTTTGTCAATATTCTTTTAAAATATAATTAAAGATATGCTTTTGTTGACAAATAATTAGAGAGACTACCGGAGTAGGTACTAGCGCAAAATAATGAAAAATCACGGGATATTATCATTGTTGGAATTGTGAAGGATAAAATATTTGCCTATCAGAAACAAATTTTTGTCAGTATTCTTTTAAAATATAATTATAGATATGTTTTTGTTGACAAATAATTAGGAATACTACCAGAATTGCCTGAACACCGTCAGTAAACTCTAAAAATCATTAATGTTTCAGATTTAGATCTGTCAAACATGTTAACAAAAGAAATACACATCAATGAATAAAATATTTTTTATATACTTGATTGCTTGTCTGATACGATTTATACTTGAAATATAAAGATATATATATCAAAATTTTAAACTTCAAAGATCATCCATCTAAATTCTTGACATCTCGCTACCGTGTACTTGCCTAATTCGTCCTACGCACAATAATACACTGTAGACACCTCCGCTTCTTTATTAGTCGGTACATTGTTGTGTTATGATTCTCGCCCACAAATTGTACACAGCACCAATTCCTCAGTGTTATGGTAGTCGCCTCGGAAATATCATTTGGTCCTTCGAGCCGGATCAAAAATCGCGCAAAAATTATACGTAAACATTAAAAATCAAAATAAATCACCGAAACAAGGTTAATCTATTACCTACTTATTTTGTTTGATACTTATTTTGTATGCAGAAAATTTTATTGACGTTGACAGTAATAATATTAAAATCGCTAACGCAAATGGTGCTTCGAATGTTTAGAAAAAATGTCAAAATTATTTCTCCGTTTTGAGAATTTGATGTTCATGAAAATTGGCAAATAATTGAAATTTTTATCAAAAACTTTAAAAATTGTACTTCAGTGTTTTGGTAGTTGCCTGAAATATCATTTGATCCTTCGAGCCGGATCAAAATCGCATCAAAATTATACGTAAGCATTGAAAATTAAAATAAATCACCGAAACAGGGATAATCTGTAACCTATTTATTGTGTTTGATACTCGAGTGTTGTGTATCCGAAATTTTGTTGAAGTTGACAGTAATAATAATAATAATAAAAACATTTATTCATCAATAAATTTTTACACATTTTTTATACATTTTGTTTAGTTATCATTGATTCTATTGACAAAAAGATCACTGTTCAGCTACAAGTTCAGGATTTCTCCTGAAATGAATCTGGTTTTCACCAGTAATAAAATTGAAATCGCTGCCGCAAATTATGCTTCGAATGTTTAGAAAATATTAATTGCGATTACTGTCAAAATTATTTCTCTGTTTTGAGAATATGGTGTTGATGAAAATTGATAGATAATTGAATTTTTTTTCTAAAACTAAAAATTGTTAGTTGTGTGTAGTGTTGTCAAGAAATTAATTTTCTAAACGAGATAATTATATTATCAAGCCCTGTAGGTATTTTAGTATGTGTTTTTTTGCGACAGTTTGAAAATGGTCTCGTAAATCGAAACAGCTGTAACAAAAATACATACTAAAATTCTTGCAGAGCTTGATAATAAAATTATCAAACTTAATTTCAATTAAATTGAAAAAAAATAAATGGAATTGTACGAATTAAAAACAAAAACAATTAATATTTTCTAAACCAGTCGACAAATTCGAAAGTATAGGGTTAATTTTACACTATCGATAATACTGTCAAAATTATTGTTCTACTTCGAGAGTATGATGTTAAATTGACAGTTCCAATTAAGGGGGTATTCTAGTCTAGAAGCATGAATCGCAGGCATTTTTTCAAGTGCATAAAAAAAACATGATATTTTTACAAGCCATTTTTTACCAAATTTTGATACATTAAAATATAATATACATAATTTAAAAAATCAAACGAAAAAATTCAAAAAGTTACGGGGTGTTGAAGTGAGGGGCTAAAAAATGGCGCGTCCTTGTTGACACGATTGCAACCCTTCTAGTAATAAAAAAAAATTCTTAATCCAAACAAATGCGGCTATGGCCCGAACTAAAAAAAGTCAAAAGAATTATTTTTCGCAAAATGGCGGCTGTCTGAAATAAAAAAGACATTTTTTTATCACTTTTTTTGATTTTCCCAATTTTTTTTAAATAGTAAAAATTTAAATTTTGTTAAAGTTTTAGTTCCCGCCATAGAGTAATGTATAGAGAAGGTTCATACTAAATTTCAAGCAAATTGGTTTAGTACTTGAAATATCGTGTCAACCGTCTCGAAAAAAGTGATTTTGAAAAAAAAAATGCGTTTAAAATTTTGTTCTCTAAAGATTCTGGTTAGATTCCGTCTAAACCGCGACATTAAAATGGTTATAACTTTCAAAATAATGTGAATTTCGAAAAATCCTTTTAAGGAGATATTTTTGAAAATTTAAACTTTAGAAATATAAATAGTTTTTTTTTTTTTTTTCTATACTAGAATACTGCCTTAAATTATCGAAATCGATCCACGAAATTGAAATTTCAGAAATAGATGTTCTTATCCATTTGACAGTTTCTAAAATATTACCAATTTGTGCTGTGTTTTGCAAATACGTTGCTAATTTGCCAGATCTTAGCAACTAGTCAAAATCTTTACACAAATAATGCCTGGTGTGCTAGTCGAAAAAGCTGTAAAACTCTATACAAAAGTTATTTTATGAATAAAGAAAAAAAAATCCAAACTGTGAAAATATTCATAGTTTCAAAATGTTTTTATATTGTTTAAATAACATTCTGATGTTTTAGTTCGTCAATGAACGTATGCTATCTTTTAAAAGTGTTTTGATTATTAAAAGTTATTGAGTTCAGTGGAAGGTCAACAGTTCAATTCCTGTCGTGATATTAATTTAATCGTTAGGTAGTCAAGTGGACAAGGAGTGATGTGAAATAGTTATACTTCAAATTTTATTCGAGCTGTGTTCAACAAAATCAAGTGCCTACATAAACATTTTGTAAAAAGCTGATAATTCACATATCAACAAACATGCACTTACAATTTTCGTTTTAATCTTTTCAGTATGTTTATTGTTTTGATTTGTGTTTAGTGCGCGTAATTAAAGTGTGAACAAGTCAGTGCTTTTATATAAAAATGAAGAAAATTAAAAAGGTTTTCTTTTCATCTGCATCTAGCCGACAAAATGGTAATAATGTAATTTTTTATTTGCATAAAATAAACGCTTGTTTTCGGTGTGTGTTGTGATGTTTATTCAAAAATACTTCGCAGCTATCGTTATTGATGTGGAAGTCTTGTATTGATGCAAATTTTGAACTTTTCGCAATTCTCTCTTACTCCTCCCCCACCCTATTCAACCTTTCAAAAATCCCATATTGAAGTGACACACAGTTGAATTGTTTTGACATAGGTAGAGAATTCTATTTACATGAAATAATAGATATTGATCATTTAAGGTTATTCTGTAGTTCTCGGAAAATACGGCAGCTTACTTGGATGTAGAACAATCATATTATTTAATGTCACCGATTGTAAACAAATTAATAATGTTGATGCAAGTTCTCATTTGTTTGCACAAATATCCTTGGATGTACTGTGATTAGGGTTGTCAGATTCTAAATGAAAACTACAATATTTATTTTTAACTTTATGAGTAAAACCTCAAATTGTAATATTTAATTAAAAGAAGACAATATAAGCGAAACTCAATCGAAAATCTGGAGACGAAAATCAGAAAAAGATATTGGCACCTCTGGGACACGAACCCAGGACCTTCGGCTTTCCGGGCCACTGCTCTACCAACTGAACTAAGGTGTCTATCCGATTCGGTCACTTTTAACTGTAAGACTAAGAACTACATTATCTTCATTTTCTTAACGCGTATTTTGTTGGCTGCTTTCTTTATGTATGATTGCAAGATTGAAACCCGTACTAAATGCTATCTAGATAGTGTTATCTTCATTTTCTTTATTTGCTGCCATCTTTATGTATCTACTAAATGCTACCTAGATAGTGTTATCTTCATTTTCTTTGTTGGCTGCCATCTTTATGTATCTACTAAATGCTATCTTGTTATCTTCATTTTCTTTATTGTCTGCCATCTTTATGTATCTACTAAATGCTATCTTGTTATCTTCATTTTCTTTATTGTCTGCCATCTTTATGTATCTACTAAATGCTATCTTGTTATCTTCATTTTCTTTATTGTCTGCCATCTTTATGTATCTACTAAATGCTATCTTGTTATCTTCATTTTCTTTATTGTCTGCCATCTTTATGTATCTACTAAATGCTATCTTGTTATCTTCATTTTCTTTATTGGCTGCCATCTTTATGTATCTACTAAATGCTATCTTGTTATCTTCATTTTCTTTATTGGCTGCCATCTTTATGTATCTACTAAATGCTATCTTGTTATCTTCATTTTCTTTATTGGCTGCCATCTTTATGTATCTACTAAATGCTACCTAGATAGTGTTATCTTCATTTTCTTTGTTGGCTGCCATCTTTATGTATCTACTAAATGCTATCTTGTTATCTTCATTTTCTTTATTGTCTGCCATCTTTATGTATCTACTAAATGCTATCTTGTTATCTTCATTTTCTTTATTGTCTGCCATCTTTATGTATCTACTAAATGCTATCTTGTTATCTTCATTTTCTTTATTGGCTGCCATCTTTATGTATCTACTAAATGCTATCTTGTTATCTTCATTTTCTTTATTGTCTGCCATCTTTATGTATCTACTAAATGCTATCTTGTTATCTTCATTTTCTTTACTGTCTGCCATCTTTATGTATCTACTAAATGCTATCTTGTTATCTTCATTTTCTTTATTGGCTGCCATCTTTATGTATCTACTAAATGCTATCTTGTTATCTTCATTTTCTTTATTGGCTGCCATCTTTATGTATCTACTAAATGCTATCTTGTTATCTTCATTTTCTTTATTGGCTGCCATCTTTATGTATCTACTAAATGCTATCTTGTTATCTTCATTTTCTTTATTGTCTGCCATCTTTATGTATCTACTAAATGCTATCTTGTTATCTTCATTTTCTTTATTGGCTGCCATCTTTATGTATCTACTAAATGCTATCTTGTTATCTTCATTTTCTTTATTGGCTGCCATCTTTATGTATCTACTAAATGCTATCTTGTTATCTTCATTTTCTTTATTGGCTGCCATCTTTATGTATCTACTAAATGCTATCTTGTTATCTTCATTTTCTTTATTGGCTGCCATCTTTATGTATCTACTAAATGCTATCTTGTTATCTTCATTTTCTTTATTGGCTGCCATCTTTATGTATCTACTAAATGCTATCTATCTAGATAATGTTGGTAGTTCTTAGTCGAAGTATGTTACGAAGGTCCTGGGTTCCCATATCTTTTTCTGATTTTGCTGTCTCCAAATTTTCGATCGAGTTTCGCTAATAGTGTCTTCATCGAATACTACAAAATTTATTAAATAAATAACGATGCGCGCTGTCTTGGAGTGTGGGGTAAGCGTGTGAATGGATGATGGTCCGTGCGTAATTTTGTTATTTGTTCTGTGAACACCTCACAAGCAGAATCTGTACACTAGTACTCAGACATGTCTATGATAAGAATTGATTTATCCAAACTGTCGATTGCTTGTTACTGTACATTTCTTACGTTAAGTTACCAATATGTTTCCGAGTAGAAAATATTTAGACCCTGTACGTACAACAGCAATGATAGTATTATATTACTGCAAAAATATATCTACATATGGTATGCAAAATATTGTCAAATCACTTGTTTGCTGCAATAATGGCACAATTCAAAATAAGCAAATTTTCCGGAAACGAAAATAGTAATGAAAACAAATCACTTTATTCGCACTTATTTAATCAAAATAATCAACATGTTGTGAAAGCAATTGATAAAACCTTGGTTTCGAAACATGTCGATAATTTTGTTTAAATAAGTGATGTGAATTTGCGATCATTGGAGAAAAGTTTGAATATATTTAGTTTTGTTCTAACATCAACTTTCGGTATTTTAGCTACGTCGTTCTACTAGTAAAAAAGAAAGTGGAAATTGTTGGTTTTGATCAAATAAGTCATTATATAGATCCTTCTTATATTCGGTTTATTCTTGCAGCAAACGAACGAAATTTATGCATCAGACAATTCCAATGTGCAAATTATCGTCAAATTTGTCCATTTGAACAATTCTTTGTCCAATCTGTATTTTAACACTATCAGAAAATGATCAAGAAGTGAACAATAATAATTTTAAAATATTTTGAGGTTAGCGTATGAATCAAATTGTTGCGTTTCGTGAATCTCTTCAAGAAAACTTGTACCGAGATGATTATTTTAGGTTATTGGGTATTAGAATTACGTATTGTATATTTGTTATAGGATGTATGCTTTGGAGTGGATTTTATTTTTATATATTTTACTCTATTCCAATCTATATCAACGTACGGCATTATAGGTTGGGGAGCACCCATTGTGTAGCATCCATTCTCTGCCCTCTAGTGACCGTCCAAAAACTAAGGATCATCTTCCAATGTAAAAATATAAATTTTCTGTTCATCTGTGAACGTATTCTCTGTACTATTTAGGAATACAATAACAATTTAATTATTACAAACTGTGTGCTTTTGCCTGCGCCGCATTTGTTAGATTTATAAATTTATTCCAATTACTGACTGACTATATTTGTTCTTTTTCAACAGAGGAATCGAAGAACGCCGCGCGCATATTCAGCGAGCAGTCGGCGCGCGCGGGCACGCGGCTCGATGCGCTCGAGCGCGCGCTGCACGAGCGCGTGGCGGCTGGCGTGCCCCGTGACCTGCAGGCCCTCGAGCAGCACGTGCTCGACCACAAGGACTGGGAGAATGACGCGCGCGCACTCGCGCCCGAGATCGACGAGATGCAAGAGACGTTCAGGGGTAAGTTGCAAATGTCACTCTTCACCTCCCCTATTTTAACTTTCATCCCAGGGTGAGATTTGGCCTCCACTGCTTCTTCACCGGCTGCGTTGCCTCGCCATTCACCCCCTTTGCAGGCCTTCCCGTCCCGATCCAACCCTCTTCAACAAAGTCTTTCCATCTTTTCCTCGATCTGCCTCTGGATTGTTTCTCCTGGGGTATTTCCACGCTCATAATTTTTGGTGTCCTGTCATCTAAGGTCCTGTCGTCTGTAAAGCCCATCGTGGTCTTTGGACCTACAGAATCTTACGATAGTCGTATCTTCGGTTTGATTTTTAGACAATGGTGTATTACTGTTTAATACAGTAGTTGTTACGTACTCTAAACCGGCTGAAATATCGATAATTTTAAATGTTATCTTGAATTGATGAGATTGTTAGTTCGGTTTCCAATGAAACATTTCCACTACAGACCAAATAAGAGATAGACCTACCCATAAGGGCGAGGGGAACAAACCAACTTGCGCTGAGCGTTGAGGTGGCCGTGTCCTTTTCAGTGATTTTTTAATAAAGAAATCCGACAATCTCATTGTAGAATCACTGAATCTAGTCTTAAAACCAACACGTGAAATATTAGAGAACGCCTTGCACATTCCCTGCAAAGAAATGTCCCACAATAGATTGCGATGTAAACCGTTACCTCACTTTAGCAAACTTTACTTTTCTGTCCATGATCTGGTTTTTTCGGTGTTTCGGTGGTTTCTTTGGAGGTCAAAGTACGAATGATGTCATAATTTATTTAAGACATGCTTGAACCTCTTCATACCAACAAGATTGTCACATGGTTTGCCTCCAGCTTGTCGAAATGATATCCAGATTTTGCGTTAAGGCATGTCTGTTTTCTTTTGTCTGCAATTTTCACGAACCCACAATAATTGGTGTTTCCTCCCACAGGAATAGCCTTGAAGACCCCGGCTATGAAGAAGGCGCTAGACAAGGTGATGGGCAAGTGGGAGAGCATGTGGTCCACATCGAAGTTGTACGTCGATAGGTAAGTTCATATTTACGTATATTAAATGTTTTAAAATCTTCTTTACCAATAATTATTTGTTTGATTTATTATTGATTTACCGTGTTTCATGTGAACTAGTTTTACTTCCCCCTACGATGTCCAATAGTCTTTTTCGTTTTTGACTGTCCCGTTTCTTAATTCTACCATTTTCCCAGTTACCTTTGCATTTATATTTCTCAATTAATTTAACAACCTTTTTCAAAAATGCATTTAAATCCTTAAAATCTTTTAAACCGTTTCACATAGCTTTCATATCATGCAAATGATATCCAACCACACCAGCGCCATCTGCTTCTAGCTGTTCAAATTACCTGCCATTAATTATCGTATAATTTTATATTCCAGTGATTTAAAAAAATGAGGTAGGTATTCAATAAACTAAAAAGTCAAGAAAAAATGTCATCACTTTCTTTCTTTTTTATTATTAACCAAAAACTGAAAATTGTTGCGTTGACCTAGAAAATCCAGCCCTTTCGAGAATTTTTGTTGCTGAAAAATAAAAATTCTTTCTAGTTAGATACAACTTGATAATTATGTTGTTTTGGTTGACAAAAATACATGTTATAAGAAGGTGTATGAATTCGCATTTGGGAGGCGGGAATGGGTACTGCCGCCCCGGGAACCTTTATTGGATAACCAACACCTCTCCGTAAGTTACCTCAAGTGGTTTGGTGATTTAGCAGGGGTGCCCGGGTTCATTGGGTGAGGTTTGTCTAGGTCTTGAAGGTGGATGACCAGGACACACTGAACCCCAGATTCCTACCCACCCCTTATACCCTTTTCCTTCCCAGAACTCTTCTTTTCTACCTTTCCTTAAAAAAACCCTCCACACAGCATCCCCAAAGATAAATAGGCCTTGAGGGAAATTATTTTCCTGAGGGTCTCCTGTGTGGAGCTCATGTAAAAAAATGTAGATATTGACTTAGTCATTGTATCATCTTTTGTTGAATCACGCCATTATCATTACTGGCTAACCTGGATAAGGAGATCTTTTCCTTTCCCTATGAACGTTGCCTTAAATCTGGCCTTCTTTTTGATTAGTCGTGGAATACGCTTAATTATTGTCAATGGTTTCCCGTGAAACAAAACTGAATAAAATCATTGTCTGGGCATCTAAAAATATTCACCGTCCTCGACAGTTTTTATCAAAAGTTCACGGGTCACTTATCAAGTTCCTCTGGGGAATAACTATACCTACTGATTTATGTTTTGTGTACGATTATTTTATTTATGTAATGTTTAGTAGAAAATTGATTGTCGCTTCGGTAGCTGGTGCTAAAGTTGCTCGATTAAGAATAAACGGTTACGTTTCTACATCTCTATCGAAGCACGTTAAACATCGTAAAAAACTACTCGTGTGTGCTTTGATAATGTTTTGAATATAACGCGAAATTGGACTCTGTGAATATGTGGAAAATAATCCTCCTTCAGGTGTTTTGCATTTGTTTATCAAACGCGGACATTTACTGTCCATTTGAAACTAAACGAAGTGGGGTTCTTGAGTGTAAGCGTCTTGGCCTCAGGTTAAACATTTTAACGAGCAGCGATGTTCTTGCCGGAGTCATCTGGACTGAGATCGACACGTTAAAGATGCGGAGTTTAGGCATCTTGGAAGTGGCTGGACCAGCGTTCATTTCTGCTAAGCCAATCAAGAAACTGGATCTTTCTACAAATTTAATAAGCTTTCTTGGTGCGGGGTGCTTTCAACCCCTCACTAACCTGCAGTTTCTAAACATTTCTCAAAACTCCATCGTGACAGAGGATATAGACCTCGAAGCGTTCAAAGGTCTGAACAACGATCTGCGGGAGTTGGACCTTTCTGGGAACTACTTAAGCGTTAATGCTGAACTTGCCAAACGCCTCAAACCTTTGAAGAAATTGCGCTTTCTGGATATCTCTAATAACTCGAATTTTGACGTGACTTCTATGAGCTTTGGTCCCAGTCTTCAGCATCTAATAGCGTCCAACTTAGAAACGACCCTGCAGAAAAAAAGTTTGGATAAAGCTGTCAGTTTGAGAAACTTGATTCTCAAGAACTCTCAAATTCAGAGTATACCCGACGGTCTTCTGGATCTCTGCGTGCTTTTGGTCAGGGTCGATTTATCTTCAAACTTAATAAAGGCAATTCCTGGAAAACTGTTCTCCCGCAACACCCGCTTGGAAGAAATCGACATATCTAACAACCGTTTGATAACTTTGATAGATGACTCAACATTTGCATCCAACGGGAACCTTAAAACCTTGGACTTTTCCCGCAACAATGTGACTGAAATAGGCGCCCAGCTGTTTTCCCAGAATACCAACCTGGTCGAGCTAAACATGGGAGTAAATAAGCTGACTGCATTACCTGCAAATGTGTTCGACACGCTTGTTAACCTACAACTGTTGAATTTGTGTGATAATGCTCTAACAGAACTGCCGGATTTGATATTTTCAAAACTAACGGACCTGGATTCTCTCTCCCTCTCGGGGAATGTATTCAAGAGCTTGAGCGAAAATCTCTTCGAGTCGAACATTCGCCTTAGACAGCTCCATTTATCCGACAACAAGCTGGAAGTATTGACATCAGAAATGTTTACCAGTCTGACAAGTTTGACTATCTTAAACTTGAGCCACAATCGCTTGGTGACATTGCCGCCTCTTTTAGTTAGCATGGAGAGCCTGATGTCTTTGTACGTCCCTTGCAATATGATGACCTATTTACCTGATGAGTTCTTCTCGGTCAGTCCGGAGATCGGTAAGACGGTTGTCCTGGGTGGAAACCCTTGGAGGTGTTCCTGTCTGTCGAAGATGCTGGACGTCGCAAATGCTAATGAACTGACCTACATGGATAACACCTTCTCCAATGGTAAAACTGTCACGTGCGTCGCAACTAAGAATGACACAAGCTGCGAAAGTCCTCTAACAATTAAAGAGTACGCTGATTGGGAAGCAATTGTCAATCTTTATCCCGAAATTTGTAAACCATTGTAGAGAGAGTCTCAGAACGATTAAATTCACTACTTCAAATCGATCTACTACCTTCTACTACGATGTATTGCTTTTGATGTATTCTTTTTTTATCGCGATCTATTTTGTTGTGAATTAAAAAGTTCGCATTGCAAATTGGATTGGTTTATATTTTTAGTTTTTACTTTGGAATCATTTCATTTAATGAGCATTTTGGTGGTGGTTATGCGATCAGCCACCAACATCAACCACCTAATTAGATCGCAAATTTGAAATAAAAATAATTAAATTTATTGCGAGTCAAACAACACTTTAGGAATTTATCATTGAAGAAGAGGATGACAATAATAATCTAAACGAAAATATAAAAGAGAACAAGACACAGAAAAACAGAAAGAGATAATGGTCGCAACTGGGACTCGAACCCAGAACCTCTCGTCTAACCGGGACGTGCGCGTTTACCAATCCCAGTAGGTGGCAATGGCGGAATTGATGGGAATAACCTTCAAAAGTTATAAAAAGAGAGTTTTTCTTATAAAAAATTGAACTTCAGGAATTGTTTAGATAAAATTAAACAAATGTAAAATATACAAGTTTCATTATTTCTAAATAATTCTTAATGTTTTGTTTATTTCGCAATAAATTTAATTAGTTTTATATCAAATTTGGACTCGATTTTGTGGTAAAACTTTTTTGATTTGAGCTTTTATTTTCGAGTAAATCGAGTCCGAAGTTGGCATATTTTAGGTCAAATTTGTAATAAAATCGGTGTCTAGACGTCAGCTGTTTAATTTTTTTTTTAAATTCGTTGAAGAGGTGACCCAGTTCCAACAGTTTTTTTAAAACATTAAATTTCTAAAACAAAAGTTTAAAAAAAATCAATATGCTCAGATTAAATTTTTATTTTTGGGTTTTCTATGCGATGTAACAAGTTTCCTGCTTGTATTTGTACTACGAGTTTCCAGACACCGTGTATAAATGTGTTGGAGTATTAAAATCACAAGAAGAAGGGATATATATTTGAATGTGGCTTGTATTGTTTCTTTCTGTATTTGTTGTAAGTTTAACCCTTCGACCGAGATGTTTCCGAAACCGGTTGGCAATTTGTGTAATTTGAACCATTAAAACTAAGCGTAATTTAATTTATTCTGATTATGAAAAGCCACGAAGTGTAACAAGCATTTTACGATCAAATTAGAATTATTTATGCAATTTGTAAATTTAAAGAAAAAAATAAAGTGATATTTACGAAATGTTTTGTTTTCATTTGTTTATCTATTATTTTATAATATTTATTTTTATTCTTTTACGATATTTATAATTACAAATTAATAAAATTTTTATTACCTAAATTAAAATTTTTATAAAATTAACAAATTTCTGTTGTGGGTATGTATGTCTGTGAAAAATTGTAATTCTGGTACAATAAACTCGGATTTGTCTTGAATGTGTCATTTTCATTTCATTTTCAAAACTGGAACTGATGTATCAAGAATTCAGCCAAGCCATAAAGTACCCACCCACCTGTAATATATTTTGTTTATTAGAAAATTACGCAGTCAGATTTCGTGATTGTTCAAGGCTCTGCGCTTTTAGCTAATATGCAATCATAATCAAACCTACAATAATTATAATATCCCGTGATTTTTTACGGGTCTGCGCTAGTTTATTAATTATCTAAAATTTAAAAAGTTACAGGGTGTTGAAGTGGGGGGTCACAAAAAAATGGCGCGCCCTGGTTGCAACCCTTCTAGTAATCTAAAAAAAAATTAATTCTTAATTCAAACAAATGCGGCTATGGCCTGAACTATGGAAAAGAATTTTTTTTTCGCAAAATGGCGGCTGTCTGAAATAAAGACATTTTTTTACTATTTTTTTTTACTTTCCAAGTTTTTTCAAAATAGTAAAAAATTAAATTTTGTTATAGTTTTAGTTAGCGCTAAAGAGAAGGCTCACCAAATTTCAAGTAAATTGGTTTAGTAGAACTTGAGATATCGTGTCAACGGTCTCGAAAAAAGTAGTTTTGAGAAACACGCGTTTAAAGTTTTGCTCTATTTAGATACCATCTAAACTGGTCGAACTAAAATGGCTCTAACTTTAAAAATAATTCGAATTTTGAAAATTCCTTTCAAGGAGATGTTTTTGAATATCACCATCGAAATATGAAGATTTTTTTTTCTAGACTAGAATACCCCCTTAATGGCATGAAGAAAATCTGAATTTTAAAAAATTTTATGCTTTTTTTCTCAGGCTCAAGTGCGTGGAGATCATCCTCAATGGACTGGACGAAAATGGGCAAATCATCTCCGAGTTTGAGTTGAAGTTGGCTCAGTACAGCGACCTGCCCAATGATGCTGAACTCCTCAAGGATGTAAGTGACCTTTTAACATTTCGCCTCGTTTTATATGGGCCTTTTTATTTATTTTTAACACCACACAGTCCCAACTGCCTGAAGTCAGTGGGACTATGGCATCCCCAATTGGCGTACGTTGCGAGGTTGAAGGGAGTGATGGAAGAAATGAGGAGGAAGGTTGAAAATTTCCTGGCTATTCAGATCTGGTCATCAAAGACGATTAATATCATCTCAAGAATTAGTGATTCTGATTGGTGGTCTTTCACCAGGGCGATACTGAGCATGTTTACCATTCTGGAATGAGACCCTGGTTTGTTTGTCTGCCAGAGACCTAATTGCGTCATTGTTGTCCTGTAGAAGTCAACCTATAGTATAAAATATATTAATATGTTGATGCCAGTAGCCGCCTGGCCATAACGTCAGCCGTTCGCTTATTGACCTCGTTAGTCCGCATTGATTTCATTGGCATCCGTGTGGACCATATAAGCCTAAGACCTAAATCTTTTTGGTTGTCCTCATTCATTTGTCATCTTCTCCAGATCCAATATGACCTGATCCAACTGCAGACCATCGTAGATCAACAGTAGATCCGTGTGGACCAGATAAGCCTTAGACCTATTAGCGTTATTGTTGATTTGCCATCTTATGCAGATCCACAAAGATCTGATCCACTTGCAGACCGCCGGTGAACAGTAGACCCGTGTGGACTAGATAAGCCTGAGACATATTAGCTTTATTGTTGTCCTCATTGATTTGTCATCTTCTCCAGATCCACGAGGACCTGATCCACCTGCAGACCGCCGTGGGTCAGCAGCAAATCCAGGTGGACCAGATGAACGATGACTGGGACAACTGCCGCCGCGTGACCGACAAGTCGCGCACCGCCCTGCCGCACACCTCCTCATTGCCGCGCTCCGCTAAACACCCCGACCTAGAGCGCCTCGACCGCGACGTGGACAAGCTCAACACTAGGTGGAACAATGTCTGCGCACAGCTGGTGGATAGGTAAATATTATCAATCAAATTTCATAGACCTATTAGTTCTTGCCTATCTGTTACTTCTCTTAAGCCTTTATCTGCTCGTTTAGGCAGTATTATTTGTTCTGGCCATTAGCGTGCATGGTCATAAAAAGCAAGCTTCTCTAGATCTACTGATCCCAACCTAATCTTTCTGTTTTTTTTTTGTTCTTGAGCCTTTACAATAGCTATTGCTGATTATGGCCGCCTTCTACTTCTTTCCAGTATTTCAATTCATGACATTTTAGCCCTCCACATCTTTTTCAATAATTCTGATCCTTTCAACAGTTGCTTTTCCTGGTGGCCAACCCTTTTGGTCTCTTTTGGTTTAGCAGGGTGTTGAATCAATAATCCATTTTCTTGCATTGTGGCCTATCTACTTCCCTTTCAGACGTGTTAAGTTCCTTCCCAATCTATTTTCTTAGATCTATTGAGTCCTCCAGCTTATTCTATCTCTTTTATGCCTATTTTCTCCATTCTTCCCCTGAATATGGTGCGATATGCAAATTATCTAAAATCAGTCAGGATCTCCAACAACGCAGTCAGTATTGGTTAAATCTTCCCAATCCTATCAGTGAAATAAGAGTTCTGATCTGAAGTGTAATTTAATTTCTTTGTTTTGTGGCCAGCCATATTACGACCAGCCACAATAAATTCTCTTCTTAATTTGTTTAACCTCTTTCAGACTCCGAAGCTGCGAAGCCGCCTACAACCTGATGAAGAACTACCAGGCTGGCTTGGAGAAGGAGACTGAATGGATAGATGATGCCTACTCCAAGCTGCAGACCCAACCGCCCCCAGAAGTCAAGCCTAAGGAGAACCTTGACCAGACTAGGGTTAGTCCTACGTCCAAAAAAATCCCGGAAGATTATGGATGATTAACCATTTCTTTTTTTGCAGACCTTCCTCTCCGGTTTTTTCTGCTGATTTTGCTGAGATGACTGCTGATGTATCCACGCGGTCAAACCAAACTACATAATTAATAGTTTTTCAAAATTTTCAGCAACTGGAGACAGAAACCACAAAAGTTTTTTTTTGTAGAATTTTTAGGCACATTTCAACAGACGGACCACGCTTCCAGCTTACTGGTATTCTTGTTGTTTTCTAGTCAAAGTTCTAGGTCTGTTTGTACAAATTGTTAGATTTTGCTGAAATTCCACATCTGTGCATCGTTTTGCCTGCATCATGTTTTCAATAAAACAAATCAACGGTTTGAAATTAACTTTTTTTGTTATTTAGTATCTCGTACAAATCACATAACAATAATATTGGTCCATTTAGAACTTACAAAAATAATCTCATCGTGTGGAAACTAAAATGAGTGACTGTAGTTGATATTTTTTAACCTTTAACTGGTTAATCATAAATTGATTTTTCACCGCCATAATGATGTTTTTTCAGAACTGTACATTTTTCGCTACACAACTAAAAGAATGCTCACAAATTAGCATGTTTTCAACAACATGGATAACATATGTAGAAAAATTTTAACTGTTATGAAAACTAAACTGTTTTTAAACCTAATTTATATTGTTTCTAAGTTCACGTCAGATAACCTCAACGCTGAAGTGTGTAGAAATCACCAGTAGATTAATACAATAAGTTTGTTTGTCTGCCTCATTGCAATAATTCATTGTAAATACAATATTTTATCACTTATACAATATATATTCACAAATAAAAAATAAAGTATGTATACATAATTTTATACGGTGGCACAATTGCCTCATTTAAAGATGTTAGAAAAATTACATTCTGCTTGGATCTTTCTCTAAACTTTAATAACAAAGTAGATCAAAGATTTTAGTCATGTTGGGAAACCAGGAGATGTATTCAAATATCCAATGATAATCCTGAGAGACTGGGCTTCTGACAAAAAAACAATATCATACTAAAGGAAATGTTACATTGGGTCTGTTGTCTGAGTTAAGAGAGACATCTCTCGGTCAATAATTACAATATGTAGATCAAAAGGAAGAAAATTCTCTGCAGCAGTTTTTTTTTACCTATCCAAATATTAAAGTTATCCTCAAAATCAGTGAACATTTATCATTTTGAGTTTGAATGTAATGAAATTTTTCTAACATTTTTAATATAATATTTAACACTCACGTTACACCATTTTCTGTACATATTGACAACTAAACATATAATACTGTTAACACCGGGTTTTTGCAGACTCTACTGACTAGCGTTGTTGAACGAACGCCCAAGATCGAGAAGGTTAACATGGAGGGCGGCAGATTCATTAGAGAGGCCAAGGTAACTATCACAACACTATCCACAACAATGCCATGTCGTGTGCAATTCAGAGGAATGTAGCCGTAATCACTGGGAGTTGATTGAAATGTGGCTAATATTGCTAATTGTTGAAGTGACAGAAATGTTGCATCAAATTCATAACAGATTTCTGATCAAATTAACATAAATGTTTCAAATTTGAACAAAAGAGATTTCTTTTGATCAGATTAATATTCTTTTTAGTGGCAGAAATGTTGCTTCAAATAATAGTTTGGTGTAGCTAGTCGCTAATTGTCAATTTGTAAATATGCAAACTTTTTATGCCAAAAGTGATGCGTAAGCATTAGAAATTATCAAATCATTTATTTCTAATAAAACAGATGATTTCGTTGCATATGTGTTGCTCTATTATAACGAAGCAACATAAATGCCATAAAATAATTAATTAATGTGAAATTCACTAGCCTATTCACAAAGCATCATTTCTGCCTCAAAAAGTAACATTTGTTGCGTAAAACTTGCAGCAATTGAGACTAGCTGACCATTACTTGAACATCAGTCTATTAATCTACTTTTAAGAATTTCAGTCAACTTTCAATGAGTGCGTTTACATTTAGAATATAGTTTTATATTTGATTATCCTTTCTGATTTTGAATGAAAAGGATCAGGGAAAGTGCACATACAAATCTTTGCAGCAGCTGTTGTATGCGAATGGATGTTAACTGTAAGACTACGGGACCCGAATGACGAAACAGAATTTAACCGTTTCATTGCAGCTTTATAAATTTGCTGAGAATCGGGTGCTAAACCTTCTGCCTGCGGTGTAACTCTGAGATGTCTGAAAACTATTTTTCCATACATTGTACATACAAAAATCATAAATTCGCTACCATTGGTTTTGGGAATTCTTAATAAAACACATTTTTATCAATTTAAAAATATAATTTTCTGGCTTACTAATTGTTTTGAAAGCTTTAAGAAAAAAAATTGAGTGTTTTGCAGAAATTCAAATGTAAAATTTCCTCAAATGGTCAATCCATTGCCATTTGTTTATTTTATGTTTGAAAGATCCCGTTAAGGATGGGTTGTTTAAAAAAATTTGAACAATTCATTAAATTTTTAAAGTTAATTTTCGCATTCTGAAAGTTTTATTCAAGTTTTGTGATTATTTAAGTATTTGGCCTACAATGATATAATAACAGAACCTGATTAGAACTTACACAGAATGTGAAAATTAACTTAAAAAATTTGATGAATTCGCACCCGGGGGACAACAATGGCACAACTCAAAAAACAACTTTTTTCAGCAGGGCAGTTTCAATATTTCGTTTGAGCGTATTGAATCAGTTTTTTAACCAATAAAAATACATTATTGTACAAATTTGAAAAGCAGTATATTAATATTTATCGGGTTTAATATTATAATAGTGTTACAATGATGATTTTGCCACAGTTTTTGCTTGAATTTGAGTAAAACATTATTTTATAACAACGGCACATTCGCTTTTAAGGCCACAATAACATTTTTTTAAATTGTGCCTTTTTTATCGAAGATAAAATAGATATCCAGGAACATTTCTGCACACTTAACTCAAAAATGCATTTTTTTTACTTGTGCCACTGTTATCCCTCAGGTGCGAATTGTTAAAATTTTTTGAAACAACCCTACTTTCTAGGTCACCTTTTATCTTTGAAAAAATTGTGATCAGCAGAACAACTATCATGTTGTTATACTTGTCAGCTGATTTCAATTTGTTCAAAAGCTGAAACAGACCTAGAATCGACGTCAAACGGGGATCTTTAAAATGTCAAAAAACAATCACAAAGCGCTGATTTGCCATTTGATGACAATGTTGTATGTATTTGAATTCATGTGAAACACTTCCAATCTATATATAGTCTTAAGTTACTAAATGTGACACTCATTAAACGATCATTGGATATAATATGTATTTGGTTTAGACAAATAATAGTAGCTATTTACTTCAAATTGCTTGGAAACGGGGTTAGTTTTTGCATATTTTTATATTTATTTTAAATGAAGGATGATTGTTTTTTTTTTCAATTTGTATTTATTGAGGCATGTTCAAAGGGTGGTTCAAATAATTAAGTAATAAATCAAGGTGTAAAACTTACCTATGCTTCTATCTGGTTTTGAAAGTTTGAGATATGTATTTAAAAAAGGGCTGTTTTATTGAGGGTAGTATTATTTGATTCCAAGCATGGCTTAAAAAAAATCATTTTTGTAAATCGAATATGAACGGTTTCTGTGGTAGCTTTGTTTTATGTGAAATGATGAATGAAAGATTTAATGAAAAGTTTTGATAGTGAATGTTGTTTTCCTGTTGATATTGAATGTTGTATTTAAAAAAAAAAGTGAATATATAAGACGGCAGATTATTAAATAATGCATAGTATTAATTTATTTACCCTCACTTTCGTAAAATCTCTGTGCTTTTACACATAATTTGTTAGTAAAATTTGTATAAAGGCACTCAAAATTTACAATAGCAATTTAAGGCAAAAATAATATGAATTTGTGTTTTTAAATTTGCAAGATACAGTGGCAGATAGTATCAGTATCGCTCTTATGAAAAGTCACTATTCAGAATGAAAACGTTGCTTGAAATGGCTTTATACGTGTTTGGTGACCAAATCAGAATCCTACTGCCCAACCTTTTGTCATCCTCAACTCGTCCCCCTCCCCACTGCCTCACAACATATCCCAATTGAGGCGTGGAGTTGCGAAACTTGCTCTGTAAATTTCTGCTGATTTTGTTGCATTCCCAAAAAGTGTTTTAAATACTTTGAAAGTAAATATAAGTTAATTATTAATCTACAGTTTTTGTTCGAGATTGATGAAATCTTGAACCAGAGGAAGGTCACTGTCCACATCTAATTTCGAAGAAATCTGAAGCCCTCCCAATACTGAGGACCTCACCTATGTATAATAGTTATACAGTAGAATCCGTTTATAATGACATCGAAGGGAAATGACATACACGTCATACTAAGATTTTTGTAGAAAATAAACAATCTCCTGTTTTTGTTAGGTATAAATGTATGTTTTTATTTTAATAGAGAGAAACACAGCATATTAAGACTCGTAATGAGAGAAACACAGCATATTAACGTCGTCGGGCGTCATGTGACCCTCCCGAACACTGCCGAAGGTGTTAGGAATCATGTCGGTCACTATAACTGACATAATTTTCCATGAAATTACGACATAATTTATTAAAAATGGGTCATAATAAGCAACATGTCACTATAAGCGAAGTCATTATCTCGACTTTTTTATAAAGAATATTTAATGAAAACCATACTTTGCTGTGTAATTCCGTCATATTAAGCGGTTGGTCAATATAGGCGGAGTCATAATAAACGGATTCTACTGAAATTATAATATTCAAAATGTTCCAGTCAGACGTAAGAGCATTTTAGAGCAGGTTTGACTCAATTGGGAATGCCGTGGTCCCACTTTCTCCGGGTAGTTAAAATCTTGTTAAAAATTAAAATTATGGAGTTTTAAACCTTAACCTATTGGCGGCCACTCGTACTAAATTATATCATGACGACTTAGTCCAAAAAGCATCAATTCAAATTATTTCCGCCTCATCACAGCAGACATAACCATAAAAATTAACCGTTAACCCTTAACCCACTTACCCCATAACGCGCGAAGATCTACTGGTCCCGCTGCCAGCGCTACCATGAGTGGCTGCTGGAGGAGGTGCACCCGTCCATGGAGCCCCAGGGAGCAGCGGGGGCCGAGCAAGGAGCGGAGCGCGTGGCCCGCCAGCTGGACCAGCTCAATTCGGGCCACCAGCGACTGCTGGATCTGCTGTACGAGAGACTGAGGAGGATCGCGGCGGCGAATCCAGGGGATATTGTGACGCTGGTGAGTCGCTTTTTCTTTATAATGTTGTTTATATTTGCCGACACTCGTAGGAAAATTTATATTTAAACCGTCATTATTATTAGGAAGGTAGCTTTAACTTTGACTATTGACAAACCCCGTTAACCGTTGATTTTTGACCCGACAGCAGTTAAATTTCAATGTTGGGTTTCTTGATCATCAGTCAAGATGGTTCAAGCATAATGGTTCTTCAAAATTAACGAAACTCTGACAAGACCGGAAATCGACTGTTAATAATAGAAAACCTTTGATTCTTGAATGCAGATGTGAAATTTTTTCGCTGTGCGCCATCTGATTCTATTTTCTTCATAAATTTTGCAAAATTATGTTTTTGTAAATTGTACCACCTTACCAGATACTGTGTTTATCTTTATATATACAAAAATCTCGCTTCACAGTGTTTGTTCGAGTTAAACTCTGAAACTACTTAACCGATTCTGATGAAATTTGGCTTACTGTGTGTAATTTGGTCCAACTTAAAAGATATGATAGTTTTTATCTCGATTATTGACCTCAATATTTATTATTGCGAATTAAATGTTTGTTATAGGAAAATGCTTTGTAATTATTTGTAAGTTCCATAAATTTCTAACAGATGGCGATGTGACTTAATTTATCGACGCAATCCGAGTTAATTTAATCGTTATCTAGGTTGGGTAACCATCCAGTAGATGGCGTTGTGTTTCTATTTCATGTCACAGGAACGTGTGGCCGGGTCAGCTAGTATGTTTATAAAAATAGTGTTTTCCGTCGCCCCGAATGCAAATAGTTGTCTTTTCAAAATCAAAAGGTTTTTTTCTAAAAAATATTCATATTATTCAATAACCCTATTAAAAAATGTTGGTACTGTGTACATGCGTATTAGTCTCGTCTGTACGGTGCTGCTGGAAAGAGACGGAATGCATATCACAAGATGCTAACCCAGTGACGACATTAGATGAAAAAATATATTTTCGTATTTAATTGAAAAAAAAATGTCACCGGACAACAGAATGACATCTACATTTTGGTTAACGTCTTTCTGATGTCGATACACCCTGTTTTGATATTTCAAAGCCCCACAGCCAGTCCAGCAAATTGCGTTGCAGGCTCAAACAATTTGCGTTGGCCTAAAAATTCCAGACTAAAAAGTTGTGCAAATCTCATAAGCTAGAAATCATTGTTCAAAAGTTATTGCTAATTAATTAAGATTCATAGCAACATGCATCGAACAGGTGTGTCAAATAAAAACCACATAAATATAAATAATCAGCCATGGCAGCCTAGTTTCACTAAATTATTTAGAGCTTTTGTTTGCTACTACGAAGGTCAACATATTAAAAATGAAAACGAGCGAATGGCGTGACTTTGCCGCCTCGCGTGCAGGTGGCGCCGCTATTTATCATTTCGGCGGGAACGCCCGCGGCGGCCATGTTTTTTCATCTGTCAAAATTAGTTTTGTCACGAAATCTTTGTTATTTCACTTTTTACTCGCTTGTGTGTTTATTTATCTTCATAGCTCTTTTAAAATGAATGTGTTTAGTCAAGTTAAGCACGTTTTTAAATATAATTTTGAGTGCTTGCTACACGATTTTTTAATTATTGTTTTTTTCGAATCGAAAACGATTTAATTTAGGATACGGGCGCTAGATGCCGTTGACGGTCTTGGTCATCTTTTTTTTACTTTAGCTCCATGCAGGAGGTCCTGAAGAAAATAATTTCCCTCAGGACCTATGTCGTCTCTGGGGATGCTATATGAAGGGTCTTTTTAGGGAAAAATCGCTCTTGAGGTGACTTTTCACAAAAGCGGCGCTTTTCAAATATTATTATTATTACTATTATTAAAAGAAACGGTATGAGGGGTGGGTAGGAATTTGGGGATCAGTGTGTCCAGGGGTAACGGACGTATGAATTCATCCCTCCTACTGCGGTGCAAGGCGATGGGGTTGAGATAGTATGACTGGAAAGGTCAAAAGATCTTCCGCAACCGATCTCACTCCCGATCCGGCCCGCCACGTAGTTGGTGGGCAGACGCATCTGCCGCCGGACAGACCTGACCCCATAAACCCCAGCTAAGTCACCAAATTAGCGTGAATCACCTGGAGTGACCTGTGGCAGAGGTGTTAGTTATCCAATAAATAGTTCCCCGCCTCCGAATTGATTATTATCGTTATTAATGATAGGTAATTAATAATGTATTATTCATCAATGACTTCATTAGTTTTTTAAAAACAAGAAGAACTCATTTAAAAAATTCTTAATGCGAATATAAAAGATGCTATGATTTTTGAATTACTGCCTATTGTCACAAAATGTCTGAAATCAATCATTTTTATAGTTCATTTAAAAGTATGAAACGTTTTTTTTTTTTTCAAATTTTATGTTACATGACGTGTTCAAATTTGAATAGAGAATCGAACATTCGATTAGATAAAGTGATTGTTGAGTTAAGCAATTAACGCCCATACTTTTTTGCATAATTAATGAACTAAACTAAGTACAAATTGTAGGGGTTAGTTATTTTGACGTCTACCAGTTGGTTGGGGGCAGTTGGGACTCTGTTGCGTCGTCGCCCATCTGCTGATCGAAATTTTGATAAACATACTATTTTTATTAGTTTTCAGCTACCTGCTTATTCGATTGCACACAAAAAAACTGACTTCAATTAAAAATTTCAGCTGTTTTTCACTGTCATAAATTGAAAGGTTGGCAGTTGTAATTGTTTTTGAAAAGTGGTGAATTATATATTTTTATCCTGATTGAGATTTGCAGCTTATAGCTTTTCCGAGCACTGTAAACTGAGATGCGTGTGTAGGGGAAATTTGCCAATAAGAACTCTTGATAATGCGGGTCAAATATGTTATATTTTATAATAAACTTGATACAAAATTAAAATCGTAACAACTAGAGGGTGAAACGAAAGGGGATGTAAAACAGCCGAACTGAGCGGACGCGGGAACCGGAATGAATTCGCAATATCATGCACTGGACCGGAGAGCGACTCTCAGGGATACCAGTCGATAAAATTTAACTTAAGTAATGTTTTAAGATTGTTCAGCCATATTTTCTTAGAACTTGAAAAATTGTACACATGCGCGCTTTGCTGTAAATTTTGCATAATTTTGTAACCTATAAACGTGATGGACTTGAAAAAATTGCATCCTTAGATTTTTCCGCCACGTATAATGAATTATTGCAGCATTTCAAAAATGTACTTTGAAATTCTTTTCTTTGCCAAAAAGTTCCAAAGTTACATTATTTTACTATTTTATTACTTAAGTATTTGTTTACGATTATGCGGTGTCATTTTAAAAATATTTTTTATCAAAGCCGGCGCCTGCATATCTTCAGCGTGCGTCATTTTGGCCAGTTTTAATTTTGGAATAGTATAAACAATTTTGAACGCCAATTTACACTTGAAAGTTTGAACGAAATTTCGGCTCTTATTTTCATTAGCGGCTAATGACACCAGGGTCAATATCTTCAACTTTATCGACCTTTCGACTATCGACCTTTTCGATATCGACTTCAAATATATGTTCAGTTTTTTTCTCGGGCCTCTCCCATCGGACAACACTTTGCCCTGCAAGACTATAACTATTGACCGCCAAGACAATTGTTCAACAATAGGCAATAATGGAGAATTATTTAACTTGGTAATGTTATCATCAACATAGGTCAGTGATTCCCAACATGGACAATACCGCCCACCGACGAGCGATTTAAGTAGCTTGAGGGGCGATCAAGAGTTAAGGTAAGTTTATAAAAACAATACTCTACCATTAATATATTTTACGTACAACTATTTCAAAACTTTATAACCAGTTTTTCAACTATAAATTTTGCGGTAAGCACCAGATTTTATTTTTCTAGACGAAGAATTATTAACTTCGGAAGGTATTCATTTAGAAACATCTTAAATATTTGTAATACGTTCTTAAGAATTAATTAAAATTAAAGCGGCGGAAAGGTCGAATCTCCAGGCTCGCTAGGGCGAATTTGACCGCACGTTCGTCTAATACGCCGTGCCGTGGGCGTATATTTGTTTACACGCTTTCTTCACTTACGTCGTTAAGATTCCCACATTATTTGTCTTCTTCTTTCTGATATGTTTGTATATTGTTGTCTTAATCAAAGTTAAAAATTTCACGTTTGACCACCACGTTTTGCATTTTTTACCATCTCTACCGAAATAAATAGTTGATTCTTGTAGTTTTTTATTGAAACAAATTTCGTATCAAGCTTGCAGCGGAGTTCTGCAACTTTATCGATATTTTTTTTCTCAATCTAACCGTTCAGCATTCTTCAAATGAGCAACACTAATTCCTAAATTTGACCGCATCCGTTTTGGCCAGGTTTGTTATTGAATCATTATCCTGCAGAGTCGGCAGAGGACTAGATGTCACTACAAGTGTATAGGAGGTGACATCACGCCTTCTATTGGCCAAGGAGAAATTATACCAACCAGCGGACGAGGGGGGCATGGCGGACAAGGTGTTTCAACGAGGAATGATATCATCGACACAATTACACAATCAGATCTCGGCATCGGATCATTTTTCCTGTTGTTATCCGTTATTTTATTATATAATGTAGAGTGTTTTTATTCGTGATGCAATGCGATTTCGATTCTGCTGCCTCGAATCTTGAGATTATCATCGTAGCTGTGCGTTGTCTCCGGTATAACGCGCCGATAGTCTTTAAAAATATACTTTAATGTTATTTATTTTAACATTGAAGAAGTAGACAATACTTATAAATCTAAACGAATCATGAAACAACACAAGACACGGAAGATATAGCGGTAAAGGTCGCAACTGGGAATCGAACCCAGGATCCCTGTCTTACCGAGATAATGCCTCAATCCATAAATAAATAAATGCTTGGTTCAGTTCGAAATTGCGACCATTACCTTTTTATTTTCTGTGTCTTGTTCTGTTTCATGTTTCGTTTAGATTTATTAGAAGATATTATCATCTTCTTCAAAAGTGATAGGTATAACCTTCAAAAGTTATTAAAAAAGTTATTCTAATATATTTTTTTTCATAACATGTATATCGAAGCTTCTGACTCACATAATGCAATTTTTTTCCTCGTCTGTTTTTCTACAAAAGCATTGCATCATTTTGCACGGAATTTTTTAAATTTCTATTCTATTTATGTAATTTGTAGTATGTATACAAAAAAATAGGTATATAATAATGAGATCTCTTGAGGCGTAAAATATATATAATACTGAGATCTCTTTAGACGTGTGATAAAACTTTGTATGATCTTGTTAATATGAGGAGATCCGGAAAGAATGCAAGGCTGATCTAAGCGTGATGGTTAAGATTAAGAAAAGGACGCTTAGATGTACTGAAAAAGGAGTGTAAAGATAATATAATATAACACGGACGCCCAAGGAAAACACTGGCACCATCATTAGAATCAATCAAATACTTGAATCAAGTCATGTCAAGAGTCAATAGAATAACATAAGAGTATATATGAGACGATATATATGAATGTGAATGAAGCAAGGAGGATGTGCCGAGACAAAGTCATGTGACGGTCTATCCTCTCTACCTAACCCTGCGGGGAAACAGCGTGATGATCAGTTAGTTACTTAGTTAAGAGTGAAGTCACGAAGTGACACGCACGATGCTAGAGACCGGGGCAGATACTAACTCTGTAGATAGCAATGGTAATACTGCCCTGTAGTGGACTGCATGTAATGGACACCACGAGGTGACACGTATGCTGCTAGAGTCCGGGGCAGATCTAACTCTGCGTATAGCAATGTTAATACTGCGCTAATGGACGCTACATATAATGGACACCACGTGGTGATACGCATGCTGCTAGAGTCCGGGTCAGATACTTACTCTCTCAGATAGCAATAGTAATACTGCCCTGAGGTGGACTGTATATAATGGACACCACGAGGTGACACGTATGCCTCTATAGTCCGGGCAGATACTAACTCTGTAGATAGCAATATTAATACTGCGCTGATGAACGCTGCATATAATGGGCACCACGAGGAGATACGCATGCTGCTAGAGTCCGAGGCAGATACGAACTCTGCATATAGCAATGTCAATACTGCGCTGATGGACGCTGCATATAATAGACACCACGAGGTAACATGCATGCTGCTAGAGTCCGGGGCAGATAGTAACTCTCTCAGATAGCAATGGTTATATTGCCCTGACGTGGACTGCATATAATGGACACCACGAGGTGACACGTATGCTGCTATAGTCCGGTGCAGATACTAACTCTGTAGATAGCAATGTTAATACTGCGCTGATGGAAGACACCACGAGGTAACATGCATGCTGCTATAGTCCGGAGCAGATATTAACTCTCTCAGATAGCAATGGTAATACTGCCCTGACGTGGACTGCATATAATGGACACCACGAGGTGACACGTATGCTGCTAAAGTCCGGGGCAGATACTAACTCTCTCAGATAGCAATGGTAATACTGCTCTGACGTGGACTGCATGTAATGGACACCACGAGGTTATTAACTAGCTAACTAGCAGATTTTACACTGAAAAAGTTTACTAGCAGAAAGTGAATTCGCCGGCTAGTAGCTTGTAAACTCGCTCAATGTAATCGAGGCTTAAGATTAACAATTTTGTGTTAATTCTACAATGGAAACGGTAGGAAAAGCTTCAATTTATCTAAAGCATTTTAAAAAAATATTTATAATCTAAACCGATTCGTAGTAAAAATTAATCGAATATAGTGATTTAGTCATAATCATCGCCTTAAAAGAGGCGCTGAGGCGTTTTCTAGTGCCGCCGCACTTGCCATGGCCTCCATAGCAAGTATTTAACTTTGAGCTGGAAGGTTGCAATGCACAGTGCATAAACATAATATTATATTGACATGTTTGAATTAATTTAATATACGGGATCTAGGCGTGGGGAAGGCTGCTAATACTGTACTTGGTAGGTAGGTTCTTGAAAATTAAGCTTGGCTTGGCTTAAGGGAGGAAATAGGTGTAGAGGCTTCAAAAAATTCTTTTTTTTTTCATAAATCGATAGTAGTACCATTCAAAAATATGTTCTGAAGATTTCAAACCACAATTCCACGCCGTTTAAAAGTTATAAGCGTTTGAGTGAGTGTTCCTCGGTCGAATTACTATTAACTTACTGCCACTCTTATTTTCAACGCGTTTTTCTCAAAACTATTTTTTTCGAATTTGTGTAACCTCTAGCTCCTACAGTTTTTGATGAAACGTTATCAAACTCAGCACATATTTTCTTTCACAAATATAAATGCTCTCTATTTGAACCTCAATCCTAAACAGTATCTTTATTTTAACAATTTTTTATTGTAAAAAAACGTACAAAATAATGGTAAAAAATCATACAAAATTTTCACATTCCTCAAAAATATATTAATTTTCAAATAGATTATCAAATAGAAGAAACACTTCTGAAAAGGGTAAATTTTCTTGAAAAATTTGTTTCAAGTGTGACCTTCAGGAGTTACACAAATTGCCCAGCCGGATGGCGACTTACAATGCACGGCAGCGCCCATCTCAGTTATTTTTTGAGGAAAATATTTGAAAATTTTAGAATATACTCTTGAATATATGTGTAAAATGACCCCAAATTATAAATAAAATATAAAAATTCCTTATGTGTTAAAAAAAATCATGAAAATCACTAAAAATACGCCGTCCTACACCTATTTCCCCCTTTGAAATGCCCCAAATACTTTGAGAGATAAATCGCTATGTACATTTTCATTATATCAAAATTTTAACTTGTGCCATGGACAATAATTTTCTGAGATCGGAATCACAATCATACATTTGTATCTAAATTCTAGATTGAATATTATCTCGCGATAGCTTTGCAGTTTTATATCATTTGTATCTGTAGGAGACTGTTTTGCATGCATAACCGGTAAATAGATAAAATTTTATGCAAGCAGTTTTGTCCGAGGAAAAATGCCAAGAAACGGGTCAAGGTTACTCCGAGGTCACGGGTTAAATCATGGCATAAAAATAACTATCTACGTCTCGCTTTATGAGCTCATTCTTGTTGTGACTTTTTTAATGTCACCGGATAAGTAATGTGGTGCTAAAATGTTATCAGGTAGAGGGACCTACGTAATAAATTTATGCGGTCACCAAATTAAATCAGGAAAGAAATGCGGTAAGGAAAAAAGAAAGGAATTAGAATTTCAGAAGACTGCTAAAAGTTATTTCTAGAAATAGATAAAAGAATTTCGTAGAATCTTGTAGAATAAAGAGAATCATAATGGTCCATTAAAATGTGGTTCATCTGATGTACGTGCAGAAATTGGTGTATTGTAGAACTTTGCTGTAACCTTTTTCTGTTGCTTGCGTTGTTTATGAGAGAGAGAGAGACAGAATACAACCGAGCCAACAGCGGTATGCTTTTAACAACAAAACTTCATAACATCCTTCCCCAAGACATAAAACTAATTAAAAAATTCTAATGAATACAAATCAAGAATAAAAATATGGCTGAAAGAGGTTAATGAAAAAACCCTAATGGAGACATTAAAAACGACATCGAAGACAAATAAAATATATTTAAATAATTTTAGTCCGCCTCGGCACAGGACCCCATAGTGAGGAGGACTAAGAAATACAATATTTTTATATTTAAATTCATCATTATAAGTATTTTGTATGTACAATTATTTTATATAGTCGCAAAATAAAAAATAAAAATAATAAAAAAACAGAGAAAAAATAAAAATAACAAAAAAACAGTATCGCCCTGATGTAAGAACACCATTTAGAATTGAAACGTTGCTTGAAATGGCTTTAGCTGTGTTTGGTAATCCGATCTGAATGGCCAGGTATTTCCCCACCTCCCTTCTCCCTATCTCCATCCCCCCCAAAGCCCTCATAACGCAACTCTTTTGGGGATGCAATAGTCTCACTGACTCCAGACGAGATCAGTTGGGACTCTTGTGAAGGCATTCACATGAAAAAAAATAGAAACAAATTTGTGTACGAGTACTGTACAATTGAATTTTGATGCCACCTATTGGCTGGAGCCCCAAAATACCTGAAACACCTGCATGATTCTGAAGGAGGGCGGTTCGTCTGATTGTCAATTCGTTTTTAACAGACCGATTTCTATCTCTAATGCACAGACGCCAATGTAGGCAAGCTGAGTCTGTTCTACAGGTAATGCAATTAAGTCTGTTAGAAGGAACTAGCACTAATATTGATCTCCTGTCCACAGGTGCACGTACGCGAAACTCGACGGACACAAACACAAACGGAACACCCTTTCACAGTTAATGTTGGCTTAATCAGAACGGGTAGTTTTTTCGTCTCGTTTTTGTGTCGGCTCTTAAATGGAACAAACTACCGGCATCTGTCTTTTCGACCTTTTTAGACCCGCATTAATAATTCCTACAGCCCCTACCTTAACCCGCCTCACAACGCTGCCCCATCGCGTGGCGATATAAGTCCCCTGTCTTCACACCAAGCAGATAAGTAGGTTTTTCCTTGATGCATTTGGATGGTTATTCGGCCGTGTATATCCTCTCTGCATACCCTTTCGGGGTCATTTAATTATATTTTGTGTAAGTAGGCATAACGTTTTTCCCCTAAACCGTACTGTATTTAGGAATGCCGGAAAGCCAACGTCGGGGGTTCAACTGTCATGGAACCGCTTTTAGCTAAATCAATTTGAGAGGTAACCCAAAATAGAAGAGGCTTGTAAATAATAATGAGGAATGAAGATTCAAGATGAGAATTATCAAGGATCACTTATTAGCTGCATAAATCACTTGAAACACTTTAATTAGAAATATAGCAGATGGAATCAAAAAGGTCAAAAACATCCAACGGAATAATGACACGATAAGTTGAAATTAACCAGATACTCTGGAATTCAAAATCAAAACCACTCATGCTGAGGAATTGTTCTGATTAAGAAATTGGTGGTAAAATAATTTTCATTGGGCAACTATGCCTATATTATTATGATTGCTGAATGTTAATTTGATGAAGAATACTCTAATGTGTTCATCGGGGTTCTTAGGCCGTAAAGCAGCCGATCATAATTTCAATTTCACGAATCGCCTTTCCTTAAAATTAACGACTTTTCGCTATCATCCGAGAGGCTGGAATAGCAGATAACGAAGAAGTCGTTATTTTAAGGTTACGGACAACTCCTTATTCTTAAATAGAATCGGAATCGCCTCTAGTTAACGAAAAGTCAATAGTTTTAAGACAATTCTTTATCCTTAAGTGCGGCAGGATTTGACCCTAGTTTACGAAAAAGTCATTAATTTTAAGGTTATGCATTAAATAAATTCATTATCCTTAATTAGAACTTACCGAAATCGGTAGTCAATAAAGTCAATAGTTTCAAGGTTAAGGACAATTATTTATCCTTAAGTACAACTGGAATCGCTCTAGTTAACGAAAAACTCGTTAATTTTAAGATTACGGAAAATTCCTTATCCTTTAAGTATAACTTACCGGAATCGGTAAGTTGACGAAAAGTCAATAGTTTTAAGGTTAAGGACAATTATTTATCCTTAAGTACAACTGGAATTGCTCTAGTTAACGAAAAAGTCGTAAATTTTAAGGTTACTGACAATTCCTTATTTTAAAGTACGAGTAAAACCGGAATCATCTCTAACTAACGAAAAGTCAATAGTGTTAAGGTTAAGGACAATTTTTCTGACCGCCTACAGGAAACGCCTCCATTCCTGCCGGTCTCCTGATGTATCCTTCTAGTTCAAAGTCCAAAGATACAGTATAGGTCTCCACACCGTTCATCCACCTAAGTTTATGTCTTCTGCAAGTTTATTGTATGATGGTCGGCGATCTCCCTTCCTTGATACGTGTTCTTCACATCGGAGCCAATCTTGTTTTTGCAGGCTCTTCAAACAATTGCTATAATGTATGACATGTTATTAGTGTGTTATCAAACCGGCCGGTGAATTTGACAGGTGGTGATAAGTTCTACTTTATACCGGTTGCCTTATCACCCTTGCTCTCGCGATTTTGCCTGGGATTAGCGAATTCAAACACAGAAAAGCATAGTCCACAATGCACGCAATATGCAATATTAATTTTTAACACAATCTTTACGATATTTAAACTCTCAGCAAGACCCGACTCGAGTTTTTGATTCACTTGATGTTAGATCATTTTAAAAAATACCTATTATTTTATATTTACGTTTGAAATTCCGTAAATGCTTTTATCAATTTCAGTTCATATGTTAATGGTCTATTCCAAGCTTTATGACCCGATACTCCGAAAGTTTGATCTGCGATTTTAGTATCCGGTCTGCGCTTTTGTTCTAAACCGTTTATTAACCCTAATTAAGCCAGATATTCGTAATATATTGTATATTTTTTTTGAAACTATATTTTATTAATATTATTTTTTTATTTTAACTTTTATGATTAAAAACTCAAATTGTAATATTTAAATGAAGACACGATGAGCGAAACTCAAAAAATCAGAAAAAGATATTGTCACCTCTGGGACTCGAACCCAGGACCGCTCTCTTTCCGGGAGAGCGCGCTGACCACTGCGCCAAGGTGTCGATATCAAATTCGGTCACTTTTAACTGTATCATACTTTAACCAAGAACTACCCACATTGTCTTCATTTTCTTAACGCATATTTTATTGGCTGCCATCTTTATGTATTATTGCAAGATTCAAACCGGAACTAAATGCAATCTAGATGGTGTCTGGATAAATTTTTATCCATTTTATTTAATATGCGACATCTATTGACTTTTAACTGTATCATACTTCGATATCGACACCTTGGCGCAGTGGTCAGCGCGCTCTCCCGGAAAGAGAGAGGTCCTGAGTTCGAGTTCCAGAGGTGCCAATATCTTTTTTCTGATTTTTCTGTTTCCAGATTTTCGATTGAGTTTCGCTCATAGTGTCTTCATTTAATTAAATATTACAATTATGTTTTATTTAAATTGTTCCGGCTTACCAGATAATGTTTTTACATAATATTTTATATGTGTGTATATCTGTCCTACGTAGTTTCCCCAGGATAGCTACTCATATTCAGAGATTTTAAATATTGTATATTCTGAAGAAATACGAAAATATTCTTGAGTTATACATTCTAACTAACTAAGCGTTATTAACAATAAAAATAAGTCAAAATGAGGTTCTCCTGTATATAAATACAAAACTATGACTTTTGTATTTGTATATTATTATTATTTTAACATTTGTAGCATTCTCTTATTAGATATGATGCTCTGCATGAACTGTCCCAAATGAATAATGACATCTTCTGTCAAGTCGGCCGTCGAGGTGGTCATACCACGTTAGAAGATGGCCACTCTATCGTCCAGTAAATGTGTTGGACAGTAATCGGAATATTTCGGGCTGGGAGACCATTATTCCATGCCGTCATAATAATAGCTATTACGTAAAAAGTCGTTTGACTCTGCTGAGCACATATTTTATTCAAACTTATTGCTGTTGCAACGCGCAAATTTGACATAGAAAAAACATTTCTGTTGAAATAATGCACGAGAAGAACGTTTCCATTTTCACAAATTTCATTCTCACATAACTAACCATTTTATAACATTTTTTTTTAAATTTTCTGATTTTCACCTTTTGGGTGTTCTATGCCATCATTTCAAATTGTGGAGAGAAGGAAGGTGAATTTATATATTATTTTTACTTGATTGAAAATTTCCTAATTATATTGAACTAGCTGGTACTCGGCATGCGTTGCAATGCCATTCAAAGAAATAAATTGATTCTCCCTGCATGTCCTTTCCCGTGCGTCCCCTCCCTCGTCTCTTCCCTCTCCGCGAACACCATCTTCCCCCTGCCTTTCCTAACTGCCGCTAAAATATATGAAATACACACATTTTCATTTATACAAATTTTATAACGCCAGAGCTTACCATTACATACAGCCTATATTACTCGCTGATAATTTGGCTTTCTATGGGTGAAAGAATTTTTAAAATCGGTTAGTGGTTTAGGCGTGAAAGCGTAACAAATAAACACACTCCCTTTCGCATTTATAACAATAATAATTGAATAATTTGTAGAGCGCTGTTTTTGTGAAAAATCAGCTCAAGGCGCTTAATGTTAGTATAAATAGATGTTGGAGTCTAGTTCAGACTTAGAATAGATGTTGAATGGAGTGAAGGCAATTTTAGATAAGGCTTGATAGGAGAGGATATTTGTTTATTTTTTATATTAGCTCCACATAGGAGGCCCTCAGGAAAATAGTTGCCCATATAGCCTATCTTTGGGTATGCTGTCTGAGGAAAGGAAGGAGATGGAATTCAGGAAAAGAAAAAGGTCTGTGAATCTGCTGGTCAGTTTCTCCAGGAGTAACGGACGTATGAATCCATCCCCCCCACTGCGGTGCTTGGCGTAGTTCCGATAAGTCCTACTGAAGAGTACTAAAAGTGATTTAATTTGTAGTTCAACGCGTTATTTGATGAAGAGGTCACGATAAAGCGTTATTATTCAGCGATACTTCCAAATGTGTATCACAAACCTAACTGTAAAGCACAAAGTAACTGCGGGCCGTGCGGACCGCATACTGATTGCAATGGTGCGGAAGGCACTGGACGTTTTTATGAATATTAGGTACGTATGTTTTATTAATGAGTCTATAGAAAGATTTAATCGAAGAAAACGCAATAAATCAAATTGTAACGTGATAATTAAATACAATCATCAATTTTTAATAGTTTTTAGTTTGCAAATATAACAATAGCAAGACAGGAGAATAAACTTCAACAATAAACTCTATGGGTTCACTCCCAAAGGAACTTAATTGTTCCCTCAACCGTTCGTTTTACTTTTTACCAAAAGGGTTACTAAGTAAGTCTAAAATAATGGTATTTGAAAGAGAGAGTACGAAAACAATGTGCAACATAAAGAAGGGTAAATGCCGGTAACTCCATTAATGTAGGACTGAACGCCGTTGGCGCCAACAAAAAACTGTCAAAAGAAGCGAAGCTAGCCGTCCAATGGAGTGCTGGTACCTACCCTGATGTATGGCAGTGAGGTATGGAACTGGCAGAGAAAGGATGAAAGTAGACTGAATGCTGTAGAAATAAGATCCCTGAGACGTATGTGTGGTAAAACCATGAATGATCGTGTGAGAAATGTGGAGATCCGCAAAGAATGCAAGGCTGATGTAAGCGTAATGAATAAGATTAAGAAAGGGACGCTCAGATGGTTTGGGCATGTAGAGCGAATGAATGAGGAAACGAGTGTAAGGAGAATATATGACGCAAATGTGAATGGTAGACGAAGTCGGGGACGCCCGAGGAAGACATGGCACGACCAAGTGAATCAGATACTTGAGTCGGGCGATGTCAAGAGTCAGAATAATTGAAGAGCATGTATGAGACGATGTATGAAAGTGAAGGAAGCAAGGAGTGTGTGCCAAGATCGAGTTGTTTAGCGGTCTGTACTCTCTGCCATTACGCCGTTTCCCGCAGGGGTCTGCGGGAAACGGCGTGATGGTTAGTTAGTTAGTTAGGGTTACTATGAGTCTATTCACTCCAAGTTAGCTGAAATCCGAAGTCGACGGTTTACGAACGCGTCTCTGATTCAGTCCTGCCTGAAGATGCGCGGATAGTACCGGGAAGCAAACTCAAACTTTCTAGATTTAACACATGACCTTATATTGGTCATCCATTTAACACACGACCTTACATGTGACATCTGTAATGCCTGAGCGGCGGAGTGAAAAATCTAACCAATAGCATCCTCGCCCCTAATTAGTAAGAGTCGAAGCGATGCGGGAATAGGAAAGTATTCGAGATCGAAGAACCAATCAATGTAGTCTCGGAAATCTGAGATGGTTTGCTATGAAATAGTTTCTTTCGGATTTTCGGATTTCTAGATTTCGTGATATTTTTATGGCATGTTTTTTCATTGGTTTCAGCTCATTTGATAATTTTAACGACAGTTTTATTTTATCTTATTTCATAATTGAATAATTTCACGAAGTTTGAAATTAAAATCCTGCACAAAATTGAACGAAAAAATTCCCTAAAATAGACATTTCGTTTGTCGTTCATTTTGCTTATTGGCATTTTAACGCATTGACAATATTATTTATACCAAAAACATCGCAACGGCTAGCACGGCATACAGCACCTCAAAAATAAATCACTATAATACTTTTGGCCGTGACAATTTAAAATCATAGCTTATAATAGCTTCATTCAATCAAGGAGTCTTTTCAACGCGATGCAGTTTTTGCCATCCTTTTTTTGGATGGCATCTGATCAAATAACATTTTGCCTAACGCCATTTGCAATGGCTAATTAATGGTTTTCAGGTTACAAATAATATACTGTAGTCATCTTTGATAAATTGACATGCTCGTTGTAACTCTAAGTGACCAGCTCAGGTATGGGGGCTCCATCGGAGCCAGAGTTAAGCTATCCTCTAAAAAACTGGGCATACTGTACAGGGCCCGCAGATACTTTAATAGTACACAACCGCTAACCCTGTACAAATCGCAAGTGTGCCCCACGGTTGAATTTGGCAACCACCTCTGGTCTGGAGCCCCAGAAGAAACTTTCAACTCTGTGCAGAAGCGTGCGGAACGTTTGATAGATTCTCCTATCTTAACAAACGGGTTGTGCAATCTTTAGAGCTTAGGCGTCGGGTGGGAATGCTATCCTCGTTCTACCGATATTTCGAAGGAAGATGCTCCGAGGAACTAACGTCATTGATCCCCTCGGCACCGTATTTGGGAAACATGCCAAACGCGCGCCCAACATATGTACACGGTTGGCATTTATCACGTGAGAACGAGTCGCTTCTACGACTCGTTCTTGAGTTCAACAGCTCAGCTGTGGAACAATTTGCCGGCCCATGTTTTCCCTTCTTCCTACAACACGGGTCTCTTCAAGACCAATGTTCATCCCTTCCTCTTCTCAAAAAGACCCTCAACACAGCATCTTAGATCACAAAGGCCCTGAGGGAAATTATTTTTTTTTTTTTTTTTTTTTTTTTTTATTTATTTATTTATTTTTAACAATAATAATTACATTTATAATATAATTACCTAGGTATACATAAGAATTAATTTTATGGTTCTACTACTCCATAAATTGAGCTCTAGGAGCTCGTGTTTATGGGAGGAGTATTTAAACGCATAAAAAAAAACATATTGTTCTGAAAAGTGTGAATACAATGATCAAAGACTTAAATGTCTTGAATGAAATAAATATACAAATACTTTTTGACATAGATATAAAAATAAAATAAAAAACAATAAAAATAATACATTTTTTTAATTAGATGTTAATTAGTTAAGGGTACAATATATCATTATCCAATTTCAGGGACTTAATTTGATTTTTAAATTGTTCATATTTCATTGTTTCTGTTACATTTATTTTGTTTTTGGATAATAATATATTGTACCATCTCACACCTAAATATAAATAGTGGTGTTGAGCCGTGGTCGTTCTAAGCATAGGAATGGCTATTAAGCCATTAGTTTTGAATCTATTGCTTATGCTATCTGAGGGATGAATTTTTTGGATGAAATATTCTTTGTAGATTTGATATAATGCGTTTCTCTTATACAATTCTGTGATAGTTGGCACATTAAATTCTCGAAATATCTCTAAAGTAGGGAAGTCATATGGTTTCCTAAGGATGATTTTAATAATTATTCTTTGTATTATAATTATGGGCTGTAAGGAAATCTTAAAGGCCCCTCCCCAACCAATAATGCCGTACTGTAATAAGGACTGAATTAGCGCATAATAGACAATTTTGATAGTTTTCTTGTTTAAAATGTTTCGTATGTTGTAGAATACATAGATAAGTTTTCTTATTCTTTCCACAGTGAGATCTATATGATCTTTCCATTTAACATTTTTATCTATTAAGATTCCAAGATATTTTACATTAGATTTATGATTTAGCTTAGCGCAGTCCGTATTACATGTATCGTCATTTGCACAATTTTTGGAATGGATTATTATGTTAATTAAATTAATTGGCACATCTTCTTGAAGAGAAAATGGAATATAGTATGTTTTTTCTGTGTTGAGTGATAATAAATTGTTATCGAACCATTTTTTTATAACCTTCATGTCCTGATTGGCTGCATTTGTAATATCGTTCCACTATTAATGTAAAAATATCTAACCCCTGGTTTGGCTGTCGTCAGCCTGAGACATAGATTTGTATCTTTTCCAATCCAAGGGCGATATCCCATGATATTATTTGTAATCCATTACGTTGTTAGTCGTGCCACGTGCTCAGAGTTGTTAGCATGGCTCTTTTTGTGATGGTCGTTATTTTGATAAGATAAAATTATATACTAAACCTGGTAAATAATGAAAAACCAATATCTGGGGGCGCGCTTGTTCGCTCCGGTTGGAATATCTACGCCCGGTGTGAAGTGTGAATGGCCTGGCGGCTCTCCCACGCCGAAAACAATCGGCCTCGAAAACTTGTATTCTCTTGTGAATGAGGCTTAATTTAAAATACGCCTCTTCCTGAAGGATCAGGGTTGCAGCGCTATCGCCAGACTTCTCCATTCAAATTCTGTATCAATCTTAATTCACACAGACATTCAAGATACTCCTGATTTATGTGACCACATGTATTGTCTCAAGTTGTAAATGCAAATGAAGTTGCAAGCTGAATTTTCTTGCGTTGAAATTCTAACCAGAAAAAGCTTTGCAAAAATCATAAGCGCCAGAGCTCACCGTTACACAGTTTTCGAAGTGAAAACTTCTTTAGCACCATTGTGATTTGAAACGCGATGAAATGAAAAATAGTGGCACTTAAAAGAGACGAACACATACATAGGATTTAGCCTGCGAGAGAATAAGATAGAATGAAACCTTACCTACGAACAGTACCTACGAGGCGTGGCGGTGGCCGCATTGGTCGCTTTGATTGTGTGCTCACTTTTCAAGGCTCCTATTGGTTGAGATTGTGTGGGTGAAGTTTCACTTCTACCGTGTGTGAACTGTACTAGATTTTTTTTGTTGCTGTTTTATTCATTTACGATTGTGTACACACAATTGTGTAATCAACTTAAGATTAAATAGATGTTTACTTAATATGGTGTTCTGTGGTTTTTTCTGGTTAACAATGCTTCTCAGATGATAAGGAGTTTCAATTATACTTGGTTCGTCAGGTAAAGGTATATCAAGCAGGAAAACTCGTCACTGAAGGTGCCCAGCTGTCGATCGGATATCATCGGCTATTTCCGTAACCGTTCGGCTCTCTCCTGTAGTACTTTACTGACATCTGTTGAGACACCTAAAAACTACTATATTGAAACTACATCCTATACACTACAGTTGACTAATAAACCAATTTTCTTTTTTGAACCGCAGGCGTACACTCAAGTGCAACACTTGGGAGTTACATTGTTATTTTTCAAGACTGCACGAAAAAATTATGGAGCGCTAGCGCTACACAGCCAGTGTAATTAATCTTCTATTTATGGAGTGTCGCTAATCCTTCAAAGTAATCTGTAATAGCCTTATTAAAAAAATGAGCCATTACTTTCTGCCTAGAGTCATTTCAGTGACCCGTGCAATTCTTTGAAGTACCTAAATGAAATGATGTCACTTTTCACCCAACAAGTCCCAACTCAATAATCTTAGTATATTATTATAATTTTGTTTGTTATTTTATTATCACAGTGTGACACTAATTTTGCACGCGCGTTAAATGTTTGGTTTATTTGCCTTTTAACGATTTTCCATCGGACAAAATGACGTAATCCAATGTTGTTCAATTTTGCATGGTTGATTTAAAGCTATTGAAAACTACTTGTCACGTTTTTAATTGGTCATTCTAGAGAATTCAGAGCGAATCATAAAGTCATTCAGGATATGTAGTTGTTAATAGAGTTGAAAACAGTGTTCTTTGAGTCAATTGTACCCATTTTTCCTACCTAAATTCGTGAGGCTGAACGAGGAGGGGGGAAAGAAAACTGTTGTGACGATATGGTCACTAAGCATAACTAAAGCCGATAACAGCCACTTTTCTATTTCGAATTGTAGTTATTATCTTTTGTGTGTTTTATTAGAGATATATTTCTTTACATACCAATAATACATAACATCAGATCCGTGTCTAGCCTTTGAACGCCAAGAATTCAGTGGCATTTATAAGAAATTACCCGGCTTCGCTCAGGACAACATTCGAGAGTGTTCTGGAATGTTCCACAATTTATTTTATTTATTTATAGCGGACCCGACAGACGTTGTCCTGTACACAACTGTCGGGACAAACTAAAATTAAAATAGAATAATATTGAATATTCGATACTGCGATGGTGGCGCAGTCTGCCGAATCCAATGTAAAACATTCCAAAATCAACAACTCCTTAGAAATAAAAAAAATTAATTAAAAGAACATTTTCCAGTGGACCAAATTGTGAATCTAAACCATTCTCGAATCCCCTTGAACCCACACAAAAAATTTAATCAAAATCGGTCCAGCCGTTTAGGAGGAGTTCAGTGACATACACACGGACAGAAGAAATATATATATTAAGATTTGTCGAAGTTTTTTAATTTTTCTTGTTTTTCTGGAGTACTTTTGAATATACTTAGTAACTTTTTTGTTTTTATTTTCGTTTTATTACGAGTTACATTTGCCAACCTTTAATTCTATTGCTTATTCGTGGTGTCAGATTATTTTCTTTTAAAGCGGTGTCATACACAGCTATAAAATATATGGCTTGGCCTATTTCAGCATATCGGTCGCCGTGAATTCCCTATTTTCGTTTTACTACAAGTTATATTTGCAACCTTTAATTCTATTGCTTATTCGTGGTGCCGGATTATTTTCTTTTAGAGCGGTGTCACACACAGCTATAAAAGATATGGCTTGGATTATTTCATCATATCGCTCGCCATATATTCCCATTACAATACAATTCAAATGCACGACCGTACACGTCTCGTACTTACTTGTTAGCAAGGGCGTATCTATGCATTCACATGGGGGGGATTCGACCTTAAAGGGGGATTAGCCCTTAGGGGGGGGGGGATTTTTTTAGCTACTTAAAAGGGGGGGGGGGGGATTTATTAGCTACTTACCACAACTTATTTTTTACATCATATTGATAAAAGGCGCGCTTAATATTGTTGTTTTTTTCGGGAATTGTGATCTGAGGCCGGTGGGGGTGGGGGGTTGAATCCCCTAAACCCCCCTTAATAAACACTCTTGTTTGGCAGTGTTGGCACCCCACTAAAAGTACCAAATACGAGTATAGTCGTAATTGGCGTTCAAAGGGTTCAGAAAATCAGATTATGCAAGGAGCAAAATACACCGTTTATAAACACCAATCCATTTAGTTTTAGACGGATCGCTTTTTTATCTTCCTTGATATCAGTCATGGAGGCGTTTTAAATACTGGTTGCCCTCTACAAATAATATCTTTAACTATCGGATTTACCGTATCCTTAAATTGTTATATCTAAATAATTTTCAGTCAATTATTATAATTTGCTTGTTTCTCCATGAATACGACGCTAATGACGTCACCGGCACTCCGCAAACAACGTGAAACGAGTATCTGCTTTTACGGAAGCTGGCAAGACCAGTCAGGTCATATTCTCGCTGCCCACTCGTCTTGCTGATGTATTTCCAAAGAAATCCACCCAACCAACCTGTAACTCACATATATAATAAATATTATATACATCAATGACGTTATAAATATTATAAAGACCCGCCGTTGTCTGACAAACTCGATATATTATGTGATAAGTAAGAAATACTCTCATGTTTTCTGTAACTTTTTAATTCAAAAGTTATTCATGTATGATAAATAATGTGTGTGTAAGGACGACATAGGTGTAGGACTGGCAGGCGTTTTATTTGCGCCGAATACTACATTCTACATCACAGGTGTGATTGAGATGCCAAGATATGCTTACACGCTTACAATAAAGCCCTCCGTTCATGGAGATACTTACAAACTACGTGATTTTGACGCAACCACAAGAACCCTGCAGATATACTAATCTTTAAAGCTGGTTTCCGTACACGGCGCTACCCGAAATATACTGAACTTTATAATTTTTCACGTGCAGCCGTGGAATTAACACGATGTCAAATGACTTTTTTTCCAACATCAATCCATGTCTTGTCCACTAAATTCTTTCTTACGTATTCTGGTAAAGTAAAGTTGTATAAACATGCATTTTTCCACTTCCAGAACAAATCTAACATTACTTTCATGTTCCGACGCCATTTCTGCCAAATGTCAAATGAATAGTAGCAGACACGAATGATGCAATCAGCGCCGTTGGTAGCGTGAAACTGAATTCAAACCGACAGCTAAAGCGTAGCGCCGTGTACGAACACTAGCAAAATCGTACGGTGGGTACTCACGAGCGGCGCGCATGCTACGCGCATGAGGCTCGAGTAGCTTGTAAGTAGCGTAATGTACGGAGGCATTAAGAATACGGAATATTGTTTGAGAAGACCCACTGTCGTAGGTTGTCCTTCTTATACTTAATTTGTTGTATTATAATTGCTACATTTGCTATTTCGCTTTCTCCAATAGCGCTAAAATCAAAATAATTGCATATTTTATAATAATAAATAATTTGCGTGATTTACGAATGCAATGTTATTTCTTGACTTTTACTAGTGTTGCCGTGTAATGGAAACATTTTCTCATCAAACATGAGGGCTAAAACCCAAAACTACGAAATCGAGTACAATGCAATCGCCTTTTTTTTGGCTTACCACTTTGAGATTTCTCCCACGCGTCTATATATTATATATAACGTCATTGATATACGTACAGTAAATGTTGCCTTTGGATTATTCAGCTAGAATTATCCGAGAATTGTTGAATTACTCGTACAATGACTACTTGATTCTATCGGTCTGAGTGTTCTTCAGTTCTTCCACTTCAATTAGGCCCATTGATTTTCCGCACACTTGGAATCATGAATGTTTTTCGTTCTATATTTTTCTTGGCTCTTTAATAAAATACCACAGAAGAGCATTTTGATCGAAACCATGACCGAGCAAATTTTTGCATAAACCTATAAAAATTATTATGAGGCCTGCAAAAATTCTTTGAACTGTTGATCTACCTACTACGACCTAAAGAAAACTGCAAAACCAGGGCTTGAATTTATATTTTTTGTAGCTAACTTCAGTCTTATGATCGTATGAGAAATGTGGAGATCTGCAAAGAATGCAAGGCTGATGTAAACGTAATGAGTACGATTAGGAAAGGGAATCTCAGATGGTTTGGGCGTGTATAGCGAATGAACGAAGACAGGGGTGAAAAGAGAACATATTACAAATTATCACACTCCTACCGTGATATTTCGTGGAGAACAGTTATGTAGCTGCTTTATTGTCCATACCCTTTCTTTATTTCTTTCTTTTTTCTCTTTCTCTGCAAGGTATTATATTTGACGCTACTATGTTTTATATTTCATTTTGATTATCATTATTTCTGTTATTACTACAAGCATTTCCGTCTAGTAAAAACTTAACATTGATTACTCATGCTGTGAACATTTCTAATTGGAGTGTTAATATCTGTGTAATATTCCAACGGCAATTCTATTATTGTAATAATTGTTAACACTCTGTGAATGTTTCAAACAATAAATAAATGACGCAAATGTGAATGGTAGAAGACACAGAAGGAAGACACGGCACGATCAGGTGAATCAGATACTTAAGTCGGGCCGTGTCAAGAGTCAGAATAATATAATAGTTTATTAGAGCTCTCTGTTTACCCCTTCGGGGAAACGGCGTGATGGTTGGTTAGCTCACTTCAGCCAAAAAGCATTTAGTAGCATTGAAAAATCGCTCGGTAAAATCGTTTTTCTAAATAAGGATGGCAAAAATTGCATCGCTCTGAAAAGACTCCTTGTTTGGATGAAGCTGTGATAAATTTATTAAGTTATTCACTGAGTTCAAATCGTTATTTACTTTAGTTTTATTGCATTTGATCCTCTAAGCCTACCCCTCGAAGAAATAATTTTTGTCTCTTGGTTGGTCAGTTCCTTGACGGGTTGCAATATAAACCCGACTTTAGACATTGTGATATTTTTAGTGTATGTCATCAATGCATTTAAACGTCATTAGGCAATTATTTAATAATAGTCGTTCGTAGTCACATCGCGAAACGGAAATGTGGTCCTTCGAGCCGGATCCTATATTGAGAAACGCCAAAATGATTACATTTCCGCTTCCTTTCTCTTACAGAACTTTGCGTTCGGTTGCTTGTTTAGATTTTTGTGAATATTATAAAAATCTACACGACGACCTCTGTTGACGAGTCTTAAGTTTCTCGGCTATGAATTTAAAGGTCGCGGGTTCGAAACAAAGACTGCGCAAATGAATTTTATTTACTTTATGCGTGTTATGTCACATATTACAATTCAAATAAAATACTATAAAGTTTATTTGATGCCCGTTCCAAAATGGTGGAAACTCGCAGTATCGCCCTGTTAAAAGACCACCATTCAGAATCGAAACCTTGCTTGACATTTTTTAGGCCGTGTCGACCATATCACAGGCAGATATTTCCCAACCTTCTTCTTTCCATCTCTTTCTCCTTACTACTACAGCCTCACAACATACCCCAATTGTAGTAGGCGGATATGGGTACCGCCGTCCTGGTAACCATTTATTGTATAATCAACACCTCTTCCATTGGTTACCCCAGGTGGTTCGCTACGTTTAGTGACTTGGTGCCCGGGTTCATGGGGTGAGGTTTGTTTGGGTATTAGCAGCGGATGCGTCTGCCTAACTTTGCGTGGCGGGACGGGTCGGGAGAGACTGGTTGAGCGAGGCATTTTGACCTCTCTAGCCGAACTCTCTCGACCCATCGCCTTGCACCGCATTGGGAAGGATGGATTCATACGTCCGCAACTCCTGGACACATTAACCCCCAAATTCCTACACCCCTCATACTTTTTCCTTACCAGAACTTCCTCTCCTCACTTTCCCTAAAAATACCCTCCACACAGCATCCCTAAAGATGCCATGGGCTCTGAGGAATTTTTTTTTTGCTCAAAGCCTCACGTGTGGAGCTAATTAAAAAAAAAATGTGTGCAGTAGAAGCGATACCTTGAAAACTAAAGTAACCAAGAGTGGGAAGGCTACGAAGCACCGCACAAAGAAGATACCAATTAAGCTCTTTCATTATCTCCCAAGCTAAATCCTATAGATGTATGTGTTTGTCTCTTTTTAATGTCGCTTTTTGGCATCATCGAGTTTCAAATCACAACGGTGCTAAAAAAGTTTTTACTTCAAAAAATCACAGAGCGGTAATCGTATTCCCACTGGAGCGCTTTTTGCCACAATATGGCACTATTTAAAATACTTCGGATTGCTTTGCTGCCGATTTTGGCAAATTTTCTCTTATTTGTAATTAAGTAGAAGTTTACGATTTTATAATATTTTTTTTGTAAATCCTACGAATATGTGATAATCGACAAAAGAGAGGTGAATTCATTGGCTATATAGAGATGTAATCAGTTTGTATGTCTTCGTATTAAAATTCGGAGGTATGATTTTTTTTAAATTTGAGTGGAAAATATTTAAAATGTTAACAAAAAATGTCGAGCAATGAGAGAAAAAGTTTTAAATTGCGCTATCGCTCCGGTGGTTATAAAACAAATTGTTCCTTATTTCGTTAGTACCTGCTTTGGCTGCTGGAAAATTATATATGTATGTCAATCTGTAATAACGATAAATGTTCTTTATTTAAAAGTTATTGGACTTGGTACTCCTCGGGGATGTCTCTCGACTGAGTAATCTAGACATCAAGACTGTTCACAAACTGAGGTTATACGATATTTATTTGAGTTTTGCACAGTTTAATGACTTTGCGTGATGATATCCATTACTTTTATATTATTTAACTTGTAACATTGTTCGGTGGATGGAATGAATGAGTATTTATGACGCGATTGAGTTAGTTATATAAAATTTCCTCACCAGGTTTAAATTGTAATCATTTTGTAAACACATTTAGGCTTTTTAGCTCTAAAGTTATACAACACCTAGTATCAAGACAAATGTGTAAAATTTATCAATAAGTATCAAAATTCATATAGACAGTGACCTTCCTCTTGTTTTCAAGGGGAACACCTTCCTCTTGTTTTTCTTGTTTTAAACGTGCAAAATTTCATCGATCCCGGAATAAAACTGTAGACTTGTATAAAAATCAAATCCACGCCGTCCGCCCGCCACTTATACTCTTCTTCATATTTTGTTTATATTGCGTCCACAAAGGAGGTTCTGAGGAAAATTATTTCCCTCGTGCCATCTTTGGGGGTGCTGTGTGGAGGGTCTTTTTAAGGAAATGAAAGATACGAAGTTTTGGAAAGAAAAAGGTTTGATAAGGTGGGTGGGAATCGGGGGTTTTAAATGGGTCCAGATCCGCCGCCAAGACCAAAGAAAACTTCACCACATGAACCCGGGCACCTCTGCTAAGTCACTAAACGTAGCGAATCACTTAAGGTGACCTATGGCAGAGGTGTTGATTATCCAATAAATGGTTCCCGGGACGGCGGTACCCATCCCAGCCTCCCAAATTGAAAAATTGATAGATTTTTTTATTTTCAATAGACATGGATATGATTTACTTAATTACTTAAGTACGGTTTCAAGTTTGTTCTGCTCATTGTAAATTGATTGTGAGGTGATTTTTTCACGAAAATGACACTAAAAATTGATTCATAATTATAATTAGTTTTGAATATCGTCGGCAGATGTCGTGTGGTTTCAGCCCGAAAGTGAATTCAGCCAAAACAATAATAATTCGTGAAGTAGGTATTGATCTTGCTTCAAGGTCACAGAATTTATTTGATGGTGTATTTTTAGCCAATTTATTGATTTCTCCATATATGTGTGTTTTTGTCTTCGATGTATTTTCGATAGTTTTGTTTTTCAAATAATACCAACGCGCCCAGATTAATGTCTTGGCGAAATTTGTGAAATAACTCAGTTTATTAGAACGAGTCGTTTGTCTAACTTTTTATGTGAATACGCCGCACAATTAGAATCTCAAGAGTCCCAACTGTTCCAAACTTTCCGGAGTCAGTGGTACTATGGCATCCCCAATTAAGTTGTGTTGTGGGTTAATGGGAATGGGAAAGAGAATAAGACTGGGAAGAGGAAGGCTGGGAAGTGCCTGGTCCAAACATAGCTAAAGCTATTTGCTGTTGGCCTCCCTTGATCCATCAATAATACGTCCGTCACTCCTGGACACACGAACACACCTAAATTCTTATCCCCTCTCATGTGAAAGTATTTTCTTTCCCAGAACTTACTCTCGTTCTTTTCCTTAAAAAGACCCTCCTCACAGCATCCTCAAAGATGACGCAGCCCCCTGATGGTAGTTATTATTGTCAGGGCCTCTTGTGTAATGTAAAAAAAGCTTGTATTGTGTAAAAAAAGAAACTTTTTTATATGAACACAACACAAAAGTCCCAACGTCTGGAGCCATTGAGACTACGGCATTCCCAGTTGGGATATGATGTGAGACTGAACATAGTGGGGAGGGGAAGGAGATGGGGAAGAGGAAGAGGAAGATGGGGAAATACCTGGTTATTCAGATCTGGTCACTAAACACGGCTAAAGCCATTTCAATAAATGTTTCAATTCTGAATGGTGGTCTTACACCAGAGCGATACTTATAGTATCTTCCACTCTGGAACGTGCCGCAAATATATTATATGTTATTTTAAATGATTTAATTGTGAAATAAAACAAATTAATCAAATAAGATGTATTTACCCACGCCGGGATTCGATCCCGCGACCTTCGCATTGCGAGTCAATAGCCTTACCTTACGAAGAATAAATTTCGACTAAAGAATTTTCTATTTGATCAACTTAGCGTTTGCTCAGTTTCGATTGGTGAATGCGACCAATGAGGCACAATTAAGATTCAACTCGGGCGTTCTGTGTGTATTACACGTAGCAAAATAATAATAACAAATACTGTACTATTACATTGGCCTCATTTACTAATATAATCTTAAAGGTGAAGGACATGACTTTTATTGTGTGTTTTTCATTCATAAATAGTTTACAGTTCGCTTGGATAATTTCAAACAAAGTTTCACCGAATTTAGAGATAATTATAGGCATAAAAGGAAGTAGATTTTATCCGTATTATTTATAGTTTTAAATAATATACACGGCGTCTTGTGTTAGATGGTAAACATTCAAGAGTTTGGTTTTGAAATGAGAATATGCTTAATTTCTACCGGGATGTCGTTAATTCAGTTCCTATCTCTCCCTAACCACATCACCTTGATTGAAAATTATTTGAAATTTCTAACAATGGCAAGAAAAATAGTGCAAATTCGAGTGCATTTGTTTTGGAAACAGATGAAATTTTGAAACCATCTTGGAAGCAGGTTTTTTTGTTTGGTTTTTCGTGTACACAATCTCGTTTTTAAGTAAAAAGAAAGAATTTGATCATTTCAGAAGTATATAATATCGTTTTGTACTCCTTCGTTTTGTTGTGGCGAAAATTGCCTGGAGGTATCGCGATGGGACTATATAACTATATTGTGATTGCCTCGTGTGATCCTTCGCAGAGATACAGTGGTGAGTGATTGGTCATCCCTTTTCCGTGTTTTTCCCTTGTTTTTCCTTTGTCTTTCCCTTGTTTTTCCTTCCATCCCTTGTTTTCCCTACAAGTACTATTACCCAATCCAAGAAGATATTTGGGTCTTGAAGAGGCCCACGTTATAAGAGAACGAAATTCATCAAATCGTTCCATAATTCCATTCACAACCGATCCGTTGAGTGGTAAAATTGACCCATTTTAATGCGGCAGCTGTTGGGCACGTGTTTGGCGTGACTCCCGGCCACACCAGTGCTGAACGGAACAATGTCGTTTTATTGTTATTCAGAGAACCTTCCTTTAAAATACTGGTAGAGAAAACACTGCAAGACTTCACAGTCACCATGTAAATCTATAATTTTATTCAGAAAACTTCTTACCACCTCCGCCTTATCTTGGTTGTATGTAAATGGCAATAAAGATTCAAGGTTTTGGCATAGAAAAACACTGAATAAAGCTAAAACTATTTCTTCAACAATATTAAAATTTATAGCTACATAACCTGGTGGGAGTCGTAAATTTATTAAATACGCGATGGTATTTATGGTATGCCGTTTTTACCAAGGTCAAAAATGTCGTTTGATTTACCAAATTAATTTGTATTTTTTTTTTAAATTTATGAAACCAGTACTTTAAGGTTTTATTTATCACCTACTGTAGCGCTCTTGTATTTTTTAATGTGATTTCCGCGTACATTTTCACTACCTGGAGCTAGTAGGATTATGGCACCCCCAATTCGGGAATGTTGTTGTTTGTGATGCTGAACGGTGTGGGAAAGGAGAAATATATACCGCTACGCCACTCAGGTCGTCAGAACACTGTCATATTTTATTTTATATATTACTGAATCAGGAACAGAAATAGGAGATCCGTTTGATAGAATCCTATCTTAATAAATGTTATTTCAATGTAAGATACTCAGAGGAACTATCATCATTGATTTCTTTGGCATCGGTGCATAGTCGGAAAGCCCAACGCGCGCCCAATATTTGTACAGTTGACGTTCGTCACATGAGAACAGGTCATTTCTACGGCTCGCTCTTGAGTTCATAAGTTCGACTGAAGCTTCTGTGTTTCCTCCTTCTTACACCATGGGTCTCTTCAAGACTCAGGTTCACGCCTTTCTAACTAACCAACCACCACGCCGTTTCCCCGCAGGGTAGGCAGAGAGGACGGACCGCCAAACAACTCAGTCCTGGCACACACTCTTTGCCTCATTCAAATTCATACTCTCGTACATACTCTTCTATTATTCTGACTCTTGACATGGCCCAAATCAAGTATCTGATTAATTTGATCGGCCATGTCTTCGGGCGTCCCCTACTTCTTCCACCATTCATATTTGCGTCATAATATATTCTCTTTACACTCCTGTCTTCGTTCATTAGCTCTACATGCCAAAACTTGAGAGTCCCTTTCTTAATCGTACTTATAACGCTTACATCATGCATTCTTTTCGAATCTCCAAATTTCTCACACGATCATACATGGTTTTACCACACAAACGCTTCAGGGATCTCATTTCTGCAGCATTCTCTCTCTTACTCTCGCCCTTTCTTACTCTTCCTTTACGCCTACAGAAGACCCTCCACACAACATCCCCAAAGATGGCGTAGGCCCTGAGCGAAATTATTTCCCTCTGGGCCTCCTGTGTGGATTTAATTTATTAAAAACAAGAATTATTTATTTTTCCAGTTGAATTGATAGATGCGCTCATCATTACAGCGATTTTATGATTAATTCACCATTGTTTCACTTTTATGGAATTCAATGATATTGCATCGACCAATGATTGCAATATGTAGTATATATTTCAATGCGGTATTTTTATGATATGTTTTGCAATCATTATTTTTGTATTGTATGAACATATACAATATGCGGAAATAAAAACAAGAATTTATGAAAGCGATCCGATCAGGTATAGAGATAATGCATCAATACCTGGCAAACGACCAACGCCATATAGTGGAAGATACTTTCAGTATTGCCGTTGCGAAAGACCACCACAACACAAACGATAATAAACTCAATGAGCGTCAGAGTGACATTATTTTTTTTTCAGTACATAAAACAATCGGTGTTCTAAAAATTCCTGAAAATTTTTCCTGAAACTTTTGATGTGATAACGTCTTATAAATCGATGAACGCTGGCCGCATTCACGAAAAAGCATGACTCATTGTCACGCTATCACGATGTCACGTTCCGCCTGAACCGGGCGTACAAGCGAGGGGGCGGAACAAGCGTTCGGCCTAAGCGTTCAGCGAGAGCGCGGAACAAGTGATAAGGCCGAACAAGCGTTCGGCTTAAGCGTTCGGCTCGTGAAGTTATCGCGTAAAATTATCGTCCGTAAACCGACTTTACAGACAACCATTTTTTTTAATAAATTTGCAATATCTCACAAACGGTGGAATCTGACTTCATGAAATTTGCACACCCTTTTCTGTTACGAATTTGTAGTGCGATGCAACTATTTTCAGATCGCCATCATGTTTCGATCATGAGCTATGAAGCTTTGAAATATCCATTGAAATCTCAAAAAGTTTGTCGTTTAAACTGTATCTAAATTTCTCTAATAATCAATAAACAGAATTAAATTCTAGTGACCTCCCACGGTCATGTCTATTTTCTACATTTTAACTCAGCATCGCGTTCATTGGTCAAATGCATTTTTCTTTTTTCTTCCCAAATTTTACATTTTATGTATACAACATTATGAAATATATTATTCACAAAAAAAAAATTATATTAGTGATCGTCGAACTAGTGGATGTAATCTGTTAGCCATAAGTTGTTATAATAGTTGTTTAATCTGTAGTTAGTAATAAAGAGTATTGTAGAAATATATTATAAATTGGTACAATGCCTTTGAAAGGATTTTTCCAAAAAACGGCGCTTTACAAATCATCCAAATATTTTTTCCCACATATTTAAAAATTGTTATACACTAACTAGCTTTTACCGCGGCTTCGCTCGCATGGCATTAGGGGGAAATTACTGAAGCGCTTGCACTTATCAATTATCCCTCCCTCCCCCCTACCCCAACATTCCCCCATCCTGCCCAAACCCCCCTCCCCCCATACATTAATTCCCGGTACATTCAGTTTTCAAACAGCTCGCGTGCCACCTAAATTTCATTATGCCAGAACTCACCAGTAGAAAAAAAAAGAATTATCCAATTTGGTCTAGTCATTCGGAAGTGATGCGCGTTCATTTTTATTTATATAGAGAGATTTTTTTTTTATTAGATAGATATTAACTACGATTTCCCGCAAATTTGTCAATATCGTTTCCACGGCAACGATTTATTTTCTGACGTTAGCAATAACTCGCTTTTGTTAGCGACAGAAAACGTATAATATATTAATATTTATAATTTCATAACGCCAGAGCTTACCATTATATACAGCGTATATTACTCGCATATAATGTAGCTTTCTATTGGTGAAAGAATTTTTAAAATCAAGCGTAACAAACAAACACACTTACTTTTGCAATAAAAATATTATTATAGATATAGATTGTTTTCTAATTATTTTAAATACATCTGATCGAACGTGACAATGAAAATACTTATCCGAAAAAATCACGCACAAGTTCACAATATAATATTATGAAGTTGTAATGAGGTCATATAATACGGTTCCCATTTTAAAACTTTCAGGAAAAAAACGGTGCCTGCCGATAACATTCGTTTTTCGGATTCTTTTCAAATCGGAAAATAATTGCCAAGTAAAAAAGTTCTTCGGTCTTTCGCCTCGCGTTCGTTAACCGGCATTCTTTCAAAAACTTTTAATGTGTAGTATGTAGGCACTTGTTTGGGTAAAGTTTGGTTTATTTTTGTTCGTTGGTCCAATTAGAAGAGACAGTAATTCATTGAAAATGATGCTTTTATTTCTGAACCGTATCACGGGCGCCTGGCGTGACGGTGTCTGGAAGAGTTATAGTTGCAAACATACACTGTAATATAATGTACACTGAATAGATTGGTATCGCCCTGGTGAAGGACCACCATTCAGATTCGAAGCGTTGCTTGAGATGGCAGTAACCGCGTTTGTTGACCAGATCTGAGAGCCAGGTACTTCCCAACCTTCCTCTCCCTCGTCTCCTTCTCTCCCATTCAAGCTTCAACCGCACAACATACCCCAATCATTTAGGATGCCATAGTTCCACTGACTCCAGATAGTTAGGAGTAGTTGGGACTCTTGTGTGAGAAACATGATAAAACTATGTATACATAGCTTAATCTTGAAAGCATGACGAAACTGTTGTATTGTATTCCTTATTAGCTGGAAAATATGATGATTTTATATATTAATTTAATCCTTATTTCCTTGAAAATTTGACTAAGTGATATCTATTTCTTATTAGCTTGAAAACTTGACTAAATGATATATATTCCTTACTAGATTGAAAATTTTAATATTTCCTTATTAGCTTGAAAACTTGACTAAATGATATACATTCCTTATTAGTTTGAAAATGTCGAAAATTTTCGATGTATGTCTAATCCTTATTAGCTTGAAAACTTAACAATAGATATCTATTCCTTCTAGCTTAAAAATATGTGGATTTTCTATCTATATCTAAACCTTATTAGCTTGAAAACACTTTACTGGATGATATCGATTCTTTATTAACGTGAAAACATGACAAAATTATTTCTATTCCCTGTTAGCTTGAAATGTGAGTACAAGATAGTATTAGCTTTTCCTGTTTAGCTCTTAGCTACAAAATTATGCGTATTCCTTATTAGCTTAAAACTATGACAATACAATGAAATTATATACTCATATACTTCACTAGCTTGAAAACACGATATAGATACATAGAACGTTACTAATAAATATGTTTTTACATTTTACATAACTGATAAACAATCATTGGGATAAATAGGTGTTTATCAGTTGTATAAATTTTAAAACACGTTTATCAGTAAGAGGGATAGTATTTAGAAATAACACAGAGGTCATTAACCTTCAAGTTTATTTTCTTGTTTAATCATCTCTTATTATTTTTCATCGTTTATTATTTACGATCTTTCGCTATTCTAAGACAGACCGTTACGCGTAAATTTCGCTGTTGAACTCTTTGAAAATTTGCCAAAAATTAAGCCTATCTCCATGTTTGACAAATCGCCAGTAAATTTTTAGATACCAACGATTTTTCTTAACCCTCGTTGTGCCTATGAACGTTTTTTGACATCTTGATGATCACACCGGATTAAAAATTCTTGCAACATACGTTAATAGCGGAAAGGAAATTCGTTCTTTATAATGCGTTTCCTCTGATACAGTTAGGAAATCTCTTTCTATGTGTCTATCTATAACTTCCTTCCACTTCTGCCCCATTTCCTCCTACTTTTGGCACCCACTCCATACTTAACTGACAACAGCTGGCGACGTGCCTTGCTTCTTTCACTTTTTAGTCCACTTGCATTATGTACGAGGCAGTTTACTTTCGGTGCGGCGCAGGCGAAATTTTAACTCGTAAAAAAAAATCGAAGATTTTCACAAAAGACAAGGACAATCCTCACATTACATTCGACTGAAGAATCTATCTCTCACTGTATATAATGTTTATTGAGAAGAGTGTCCCGGTGTAGGTTTGTCTTTTAAACGAATCTTTAGTTTTATTCTGAGATTGATGAAATTTTGCACCTTTGACTTACAAAGCAGGAGGAAGATCACTGTTTACATATTTCGAAAAATTCCGCCCCTTTTCCAACCACTTAAAGCAGAATTTTGATAATTATTGATGAAATTTTTTACACTCGACGTTCAAAATAAGAGAAAAATTACTGTATATGTTACTGTAAAAGCCCGTAAATTGGTAAATCTTTGTTTTTACTTATAAATCTTAGTATTTACCAACTAATTTTTCCTATTACATTATATTCCCTGATATATTCGCTGATTCCCTTTATAATCTAAAATGCATTTTAAACCAACACTTTGTGGAATCCTACAAATTATTGTAACGTGGGTGTAATATATTTAACGATTTGATGTGTTATTGTAATGTTTTATATTGTATTTTATTCTATGTTATTGTCAAATGTTATATTGTTTCAAATATTTCACGGTTTTACGCTATAATCTTCAAAAACTACCTTTATATTTTTTAAATGTTTTCATTTTTATAACTTTTGATTTAAATTCTATATATGTATAATCCTCGATATCTTAAATATTATTGTATAATCTACGTAAACGCCCATATGGGCGTATAACAACAATAAATAAATAAATATTCCTTTTACAACATATGCATCAAATTTTAAAAAAATCTGTGTAAAAGCCGGGAAATTCAAACAGTTTATTAAATTTCTGATGTTTTTCTAACGTTAGAATATTGACTGAATATTGAAAAAATGTCCATAATGAAAATAACTTTCTTTTGGGCTTGCCTTAATTTTCTAATATCAAACCGTGTTGGCTTACTTTAAACTCAGATTTTATCATTGTTTAATTAACATTGTTTATTAATACAGTTTTAGTTGTTATTAATTTGTTAATTTCATTCAAAGTGTCATATATCCTTTCACATCGGGAGTGAAAAACCTTTCGACATATTTTTCTGGCCAACGTGAACTGCTGCAGCAACAATTGGTTATACTTTTATGTGGCAGATTTTCGCCAGAAAAAAACTGACAGCTTTTGACCCCCAATGTGAGCAGGGCAATACACCTCTGTTCCTCAAAGAGTTTGTTTACTTCAATCTGTCGTTTCGCTGTTTACATTTTATGTGTATACGAATTTCGCTAAATCAAATTTCGTATTTGTTTTTATTCTAAAGAAAATAATTTTAACACATCCCACCATCATTGATCAAAGATGAATTTTGACAACCGTTAAACTGAAATAAGCTTCATAATCTGACGTTGCTAGAGCCTCGATTACATTGAGCGAGTTTACAAGCTACTAGCCGGTAAGTTTAAAAGCGGGTGAATCGGCGAGTGAGATTGTCACGATGACACACAAAACTGTCTACTCAGTAGCGACACTAGTAGCTAAAATAACGACTCTCGCGCGAACCAATTCGGTCGACATTTTGTAAAAAACTTGAGCTCGCAGCTAGCGCCACACGCCACGCCAGTAGCGAAAATTACGGCTCCCGCGCAAACTAATTCTGACAGTTACGAAATCAGCTGCTGGTAGGCCGCCATCTTGAGCGAGTAGCGAGTAAAGTTGACCACCTTTTAACTTTTTTCGAAGATTGTCCACAATCTGCTAGTTAGCAAGTAATACGATGACACTGAGCGAGTTTACTAACAGATTTAACAGAATTTCCCAGATAGTAGCTTGTAAACTCGCTCAATGTCATCGAGGCTTAACTTCATCTTAAGGCCGACTACATTACAGGACTTGGCGCGCGACGGAGTGCCATCGAGCAACGACGTTTGCAAAAATGGTAGCGATTGTTGTTGATACTCGTTGTTACTGCTAATTTGTATGTTTTTTTCCTTTTTTTCATTATAGCGAATGCCTCAGCGCGTCGCGTTTTATTGTTCAGTTTGCTAAACTTCCATTGCTAAAAAAGCTATGTCACTTGGATGCACAACACAGAGTAAAGAATTTTGACGTCAGTGGTACAAGGATAAAAAAATGAGACGTTAATATATAATTTAGATTTAAAACGTCGCCAAAATTCAGATGCGATTTGACTTAGACCGACAAAAACGCTCTGAAAAATTCACCACGCTAAAAAACTTAATTTGAATGAGGCTTAAAGGCTTTACCAAATTAATATATCATGACAGATGACAATAAATAATGCGTCTACTTATACATTTGGCATTTCGCTCAACACTTACGATATATGCTCAACTCAAACACTAAAAATATAACATTAATAATGTCTGAAACTCTTCGATAAATCGATTCGGCCCGGCTTCGCGCTTGCCCCTCTTTACTCGAGCCGGTTCGTTCGCTTTTCCGTACCAAGAATCAGACATCAGAAGTTGCCGGGACATCGCGGCGCGCGGTTCCACAGACAACCAAAATAAACATTTTCATTTCACACAAACGAAGAACGAAGCTAATATTATTAATATCGATAATAATACGCCGCGATGCAATGTGAAATACGAACGAACCCGAATTTTCATTGTGCCGGTTGAAAATCTAACAAATTAAAAACATCAGTACCTACGCGGAAAGTGTTCGCGAAAAATTGTTGAATTGAAAATAAGAATGATTTCGTGAGTTTTTCAGTCCAAATTTTGAAGTTTCGATATTATTTGGCGGGATAAAACTAATTTATTTTTGCAGTTGGTTTTAAAAACGTTCGATTGTGGTGTTTTTTTTTGTATAAATTATTTTTATCGTCAGTGTTTCGATGCGCTTTTGTTCTAGTGATATTATTGTGTTGTGTTTATATGAAAATAATAGTGATTGTATTAAGTGAGAAATTGTGTTTTGAAATTCGTTTAAGGATAAGCTCTGATAAAAATAACAGAGTTTATTATCAATGGATTATTACTAGATTACCTTTACTACTATCAGGAATTTTATACAATGATACGTTTGTGTTGCAATCCCAACTATTTGAAAGCAAACATTTTTATTTCGATTTTTCTTATCGCAATATAAAGTGCTCGAATTTTGAATTAACGTTAGATTTTTCACGTTTACGATTTCTAATCTTCACCATTAAAATAAGCACCATTTTTTAATTCGATTTTTGAATTGTTTTTATCAGTAATTGAATTGTTTATATTACGTTTTTTAAATGTTTACATTCTATTTTTGAGTTATTTATATTCGATCACTGAATTGTTTATACTCAATTTTTGAATTGCTTATATTCGATTTTTGAATTGTTTATATTCGATTTTTGAATTGTTTGTATACGATTTATGAATTGTTCATACTCGATTTTAGAATTTTTAATATTCGATTTTTTAATTGTTTATATTCGATTTTTGAATTGTTTATATTCTATTTATTAATTGTTTACACGTGATTTTTGAACTGGTTGTTCTCAATTTTTGATTTTTTTACATTTAGTGTTTAAATTGTTTATATTCGATTTTTGAATTGTTTGTATACGATTTTTTAATTATTTACATCCTGTTTTTAAATTATTTACACTCGATTTAAAAAAAAAAAATTGTATTAGATTTTCGAATTGTTTATTTTCGATTTTTGAATTTGTTTATATTTGATTTTTGAATAGTTTATTTTCAATTTTAATTGTTTATATACTACTTTTGAATTGTTTATTTTCGAATTTAGAATTGTACTACATCGATTTTTGAGATGTTTATTAATTTTTTAAATGTTTTCTATTTCATTGTCAACATTTATCTACAAGTACAAAGTTTTTTATGAAAGTAATTTGATAGAAATACCACAGACGAATATTTGCATTGCTAATATTGTGCTTGTTTATGTAATACTTAATGGATATTGAACGGACTTATCTGAGCAATGATTTATGGTCGATACCTGTCCTAAATTCATGATAGCAGGGCCATTAAAACGGTTTATTTTATTACGTTATCGAGTCAACATTATTTTCCTAGGTATATTACTTTTACTTTTTTTATAACAGGATTCCGGATAATGAATTAATATTTAAAAAAAAACTACGCATCGTGAGCGTGTCGAAAGTTGAAACTGTTACATGGGAATTACAAAGTGGTTTTGCCCGTGATGTGAATAAATTCTTGCATCCATTGGTTTAGTTTCACTGAAAAATTATGAAACTTAATACATTTTTTGGATTTATTAATATATCATTATTTCGACATCGTTTTTGACAATCTTTTTATTTTTTATATAAATAATATTTATTTATTAATAAGTATTATTAATATCATTAAAGAAGAAGGTAATATGAATAAATCCAAATGAAACATGAAACAGAAAAAATATTAAGGTAACGGTCGAAACTGGGATTCGAACCAAGATTAAAAAAATTTTTTCGTTATTTATTTTTGGGGTGTTATGCCTTGTTGCGCTACCTCCTCCTTTAGCCAACGTTTCGGACAGTGTTACAGTGTCCATCATCAGGGCAGATGTGTGATTGACACTTTAACGCTGATATTTATGAAGGACACTGTCCGAAACGTTGGCTAAAAGAGGGGGTAGCGCAACACGGCATAACACACCAAAAATAAATAACGAAAATACTTTTGGCCGTGAAAATCTAAAATCATATCCAAGAATCTTATCGGAACAGCGCTTTCACCAACTCGGCAATTGGAACCTATTTAATTTACATATATTTTTATTAAAATATACATTTTTATTAAAATTATTTATCCATTATTTAAATAATATTTAGGTTAGGTTAGTTTAGATTGGGTGAGGTTAGGTTGGGTTATGGTCGTTTAGATTGAGTTAGGTTACGTTGAGTTATGTTCGTTTATTTTGGGTTGGGTTAGGTTAGTTTTTTCGTAAAAATTTTTCAATGTTCTTTTTTTTATCACTGTTTTGTTTTGATCGTAGAACCCCTTTATTGTTGTTTGACAACAACACAAATTCATTTTTTAATTAAAAGAACGTTTAGCGGTGACTACGGTGAAACCCGTTTTACAAGTAGGTATGCAGGTATAATTAAGAATACTTACATATATATTCACTGATTATTCAGTTAAAAGCAATGATCTATCATGTTCTTATCATGTTAGGTACTATGCAGGTTGTGTTATGCCCACAGCCCTTAGCTATAAATCAAATGACATTAGCGTCAACCTTTTGTGCAACCATGCGTTTCCGACAAATACATTATTTTTAATTGAAAACGATTAACCAAAATTGGAAGGATTAACCTAACGGAAACTCAATTCTCGCATGGCTATTTTTTGTGTGTTTAGTAATTAAAACTATGAAATCTCCCACAATCGGGATTATTGGAATACTATTTAAGCGAGGACTTTGCATTTCTCGACGTTCACTCTCGTTCACTCTACTCCACACTTACTTCTTATCACGTGCAGTCTACACGCTGCACTTTTTCGCTAATTGACACTGTTCTAATTATAAGTTCGATTATACTTACTTCTTAAATAAAGTTATTAATCTAAATCTTCCAAGTTATCATTCCTACACGGAATTTCCAACTTACCTCAAGACATCTATTATCTACATCTGCATACATCAATCTACATATCTGCAGATAAAGTACTTCATCTACAAATCCATCGACCCCGGAGAGAATTCTCGAACACTGCTCGCAGCGAAGGAGTTAAATATTATTTTTCTGCGTCCTTCAACCGAGGGTCGTAGCAGTAGGTACTGACTACAATAATCTTATCAACACGTTCCATTAAAATATGTAAACATGTTCACATAGTAGGTACCTACCTATTGTATGAAATATACCATTTCTTTATATGCTTTCAACTAAGAACATCAACAATCAACATCGTTGTTAGATATCTTGTTTGTAAGCTCATTGATAACTCCAGAGCCGTGGAAATGACTTAACGAGCTAAAATTATCAGGTATAGAAAATACAAATTGAATAACTTGATTCTTTTTACTGCCTCAGATAAAGTTGCTAAATTCCGCTACACGCACCCAATTAAAAAAATAAATGATACTTAATTTTAACTCAATTTCAATGGAAACAAATATTTGAGTCGGAAAAACATGCACGAAATAGGTTATTAGATTTTGTTTGGGTTTTTTAAATAATGTATGCGTTTTACTAAAACTTTGGTTTACCCCTCAGGCCTTCGACATATTTTGTTAGAAGGTCAGAAAATTTCCGCTTGCAATAAAATCCAAATAAATGGAATATTTATAAACGTTTCCGAAAACTGTTTTTGAAAGGCGATGAAATATTGACTGAAACTGTTTTTGAAAGGCCGTAAAATATTGACTGAAACTGAAAAATGTTTTTGAAAGGCGATGAAATATTGACTGAAACTGTTTTTGAAAGGCGGTGAAATGTTGACTGAAACTGAAAACTGTTTTTGAAAGGCGATGTAATGTTGACTGACACTGAAAACTCTTTTTGAAAGGCGATGAAATGTTGACTGAAACTGAAAACTGTTTTTGAAAAGACGCTTTCAAGTGTCATTATAGAAATTAACGTATATTTTTTTTAAATATTAAAATTTTTATTACAAACTTAAAAAGTTTTAAAAATAGCTCACCTTGCGTTTTTTCTGAATAAAATTACTGATAATGGAAAAAAAAACACACACACATTTTATTACGTAAATATATTACTTATTTTAAACATTATCGTCACCTCACTTTCTTCATATTTTTTTCTCAAATTGCGGTCGGAAACTGGTTTCATTTCATATGTAGTGCACATTTTATTTTTCTGTTGTTAACTTTAGATTTGAATATAAAGCGTGGTGTTTTCTCTTTCTAATACCGCTTAGATCATATTTCTCACCATGACAGTAAGAAAACAACGATTTCCATGAGACCTAATTGAGCTGTTCCGAAAAGCGAACAAATTAGCCCGAGGGGTTAAGATTTACCATCTCCCCGACAAAATTAGATTTTTCTTTTAGTAATTAAGTTGAAAGTTCTTTTAAAAATATTAGCGTATGCATGCAGCTGTAGAAATGTCGTTGGGAACTAAAATATTTGGGTCGACAATACAAATTTCATGACGCCGTAACTTATCGTTTGAAAGTTCTCGCTGCTTCAGAAAACACATTTCGTCTTTATGATTAAAGATTACGTAGAATTCAGATTTAAAGCCCGTTGTTCAAACGTAGTCAAAGTCAAATTAAAGTCACCTCTAATAAAAATGTTTCATAAGATATTATCATGGTTTAAAATTATGCAAATTACGTCTTTATTCTAGTTTCTCCGAAATTACAGCTTAATAAATTCGGTTAGTGATAATCGTAAAACGTCCCAGTTGATTTGAAAAATAATTGCTTGAATTTTGTTATGGCCTCAGTACCTACTATTATTTCGAAGAACAATAATTTATTTATAACTAGCGAGTTCCCGGCATGTTGCAATCCCACTTAAATAAATAAATTGTTTCTCCCTATGTGTCCTTTCCCATTCGTCCCCGTTCCCCTTCCACCTCCCCCACCATCCCCCATCTCATCCCCCTCACTGCCACGAAACTACACATGAACTACACACGTTCTTGCCGTACAAATTTCATAACGCCAGAGCTCAACAGTACATGTAAAAATATTCAAGGGCGTGCGCACAACAACTCACCAAAGTTTCATCGCAATCGGATGAATAATGTAGTAAATAATTTCATAACGCCAGAGCTCACCAGTACACATAAAAACTTTCGCATGCGTGCGCACGACAACTAACCAAAGTTTCATCGCAATCGGATGAATAGTGTAGTAAATAATTTCATAACGCCAGAGCTCACCAGTACATATAAAAACATTAACGGGCGTGCGCACATCAAATCCCCAAAGTTTCATCGCAATCGGATAAATAGTGTAGTAAATAATTTCATAACGCCAGAGCTCACTAATATATATATAAACATTCGCGGGCGTGCGCACGACAACTCACCAAAGTTTCATCGCAATCGGATGAATAGTTTAGTAAATAATTTCACTACGCCAGAGCTCACTATTATATATAGAAAACATCGCGGGCATGCGAACATCAAATCCCCAAAGTTTCATCGTAATCGGATGAATGGTTTAGGAATGCGTGAGGGACAAACACAGAAACATTTTTTATATATTAAGGTCTAATCCAAATAAATACTTCGAAGAACAATATTTAAAAATCATTAAATTAAACGTTTAAAGTTAAAAATACTCTCTTGAAATAAATGTAGAAATAGAATTTAAGTCAATTTAAAAGTAGAACACTGCTTTATAATGTGGTTTACTTTTTAACAAACCACTTTTCAAGGAACTATACAATACATCGAAATGGCGTGATTTCATCCGTTTCAATAAATTCGAAGCTCCCTCTAAAACAATTCTGCGAAATTTTGTCTTCGAAACTAAACAGCGTCCATAAAACTAGTTAAATTCTTCTTTATACGTTGTTTTCGTGTTCGAAATTGCCACCAATTAAACGTGAATTTCTGTTGCGTATGTTCCGCAATGCGCGCGCCGTATATCTTGCGAAGAAATTGCGAAATTCCCGTCCCATTAAATATATTGTAAGTCGTATGGCATTTGAAACTCCAACAGCTGAGCGCAGCCAGCGACACTCCCCCCTTAGCGGCATTTTCCCAAACTAAAACAAACCGGAAAAACATAACCTAGAAAGTTGACATATGTGCCGGATATAATAAAGCTTTTAAAACCGTTTTATACTGTTTTTTAAACAAAATTCGCTTTAAAATTCGACTTAAAACAGTGAAGAACACTTAAAAGGCTGTGTTTTTAATAAATAGTGGTGCAAATAGTGAATTTTCGTTTGGTGGTATTGATTTTTCTCTTCACGTATTTCGTCGACGCATTGAAAATGCAGTGTTTGTGATGTTTCACGTCTTATTTTAAAGTGTGGCGTTTTTATAACGAATGCAGTGTGAAATTTTTATTCTATTTCAGTGTGTTTATTCAAGAAAATTTTGCTTTTTTATGAACAAAATACAAATTGAATTTAACGTTTTTTTTGTTATTGTTATTAATAATAATATAATTCAACGTATGAATTTAAGTACACAAAGCAACGATTTTTATTTATTTTATATTTAAAAGTAGAAGATTTTTTTCATTTGTATGAGTGGTCGCGAAAGCTTGTCGTGTTACGTAAATCGTAAAATCACTTTCCGGATGTTTCGATTCGGTGAATGGAAAAAGGCGTTCCTTCCATGATTTTGTTTACGTTTTGTTATTTTGAAAATGAACCGAAATTATTTTGTTAATCGTTACGGAGTGTATATCGCCTTTTAATCTAATATAAAAATCTCTAAAATATTTCTCCTTGAAAACCGAACTGCATTGTTAAACGTTGCACCGTTTTTGCAAAATCACCTCACCCAAAGGCACACAATCAGTCAAGGGCACTTTAATGAATAGAATAAAAGAGAAATCTTATTTATAAATACAAATATAATGTTTTATATTGTTAAGAAAAACACTCAATTGAGCGAATCTAACGAATTAATTCGTAAGTTGCTGTTTAGGGACTGCAGACATTTTGGCTAAGTATAGAGAGGGAAAGGATAAGGGGATAGATTTAGTAATTACTGACCGGTTTCGCCCAAGTTTCAACACAATTTTTGACGTGATAACGTCTTATAAATCGATGAACACCGACTGCATGCACGAAAAAGCATGACTCATTGTCACGTTACGCCTGAAACTAGCATGCAAACGAGAGGGCGGAACAAGCGATAGAGAGGTACGATTGGCCTAAGCGTTCGGCTTATGACGCATCAATGTTTTCTTATGACGTTATCACGTAAAATTATCGTCCGTAAACCGACTTATGGACAAGCAAAATTTAATTTTGTAATAATTTAATTTGACTTAATACAGATTTTTTCCAAATTCAGACGAAGACAGTCACATTCCTCATTTTTTGAAGGTCAAATGTGCAAAATTTCATCAATCCCGGAATAAAACTAGATTTGTATGAAAAACAAAGCCAAGCCGCCACATACTCTTCTTTAAAAATAGAAGATAGATTCAATGTTAAATAACTCTCGGTGGAAATGTCGAGATTGCTGGCTGAAAGTATTGAATTGTTCCAGATATCCCGCACAGAAAAATTTGTGCAATTTTCGTGATTCCTGAGCTCACCGTTCAAGAGTTTTTGCTGATTCAGTACATAGATTTTCTACTTCACAATTTGAGATGGTCACCCCGATCTGACATCGCTTACAATATTATTTTCTTAGCTGTAATCTGGTCTTAAAAACACCGAAGATAAGTTGTGTTGTGGGCATTTCCGTAGGTCCAAATTAAGATCAATTTTTCCATACTTTTGGTAAAGTTGATAGAAACATTAAAAAAAAAATTTCTTCAAGAAATAACCCATTTCATTGGCCATCCTGAAGCTTAGGAGTCGAACGGTATTATTTACTTTGGCGACGTCAGTTTTCTTTTAAATCAGTATTATAAATCACAGTAATTCTTAGAATTATCTATTTAATGCAATAATATTATTTTCCGAGTGAAACTGTAGATAAAATCTGACTATAAATGAAGTACATTAATGTCGACATAATTAATTGCATCACTTTTAATTTTGATTCGTTCGTCTTGCATTTAGAAACTTGATATAATTATGATGTATAGTATAATTGTGATTATTTCAATGAAATTCGCCAACCGAAACGACAAAATAAGATATTTCGTAAGCGGATGAAGTCAAAATTGCATTTCATACTTCGCCACGTTGACCACAATTTTAAATGAGAGTCATAATAATATATTAATTAATAGCGCATACGGTAGATATCCGGTTTTGTGTACGCATATATTATAGTATATTTATTATTATCTAATGCTAATCTAACCGGTTTCCGCAAAACTTAAATACAACATTTATTTTATACTTTCGTTTTCAAGGAATGTGTTTTCGAATTCCCGCATTTCTACCGATTTATTACATATGTACCTTAAACACTAAGGTTAAGGTTACGGACAATTCCTTATCCTTAATTAGAACCGGAATCGCCTCTAGTTAATGAAAAGTCAATAGTTTTAAGGTTTAGATCAATTATTTATCCTTAAGCCGCGGTATACCCAATTTCTACCGATTTATTACACAAGTACCTCAAACACTAAGGTTAAGGTTTCGGACAATTCCTTATTCTTTAAGTAGAACCGAAATCGCCTTTAGTTAATGAAAAGTCAATAGTTTTAAGGTTAAGGACAATTATTTATCCTTAATCCGCGGTATACCCAATTTCTACCGATTTATTACATATCTACCAAGCTCTTAAAAAAATATATGTTATTCTTGAAGATAATATCTATACATTCCTTACGCCGAAACGGCAATTACATGAATTTCCCTTGATAGAAAAAAATCGCAAAGTGTGCTCAGAAAATTATTATAAACACGTATTTTTCCTGTTATTTTATAAGTATATGAAAAAATTCAATATTTCTTTAAATTCCATTTTAAAAATTTCTCAAGAGATTTTGCTCTATTTTAAACGAGTCGTATTTTATTAAATATATTCACAATTTTTGCTTAAATATTATCGTTTTTAATATTAGCACGCTCCCTCTAACATTTACGTATTTTTCCTTTTTTCCGTATTTTTTACATGCCCACTCCCTCACTGTGCCATCTCAACCCCCCCTAATTCTATCTGAGTCTTCTACTGCCCCTCTGAAAGTCTCAAACGCCCAAAAGGGGGCGTTATCGCCCACGTTGAGAATCTATAATATAAACTATCTATGAACTAAACATGAATGACGCAAAGTTTCGATTCTGAATGGTGCCTTTCACCAGAGCGTTGATCAGAGTCTGTAGATCGTCCAGTTTATTAGTCAGACATCTCCAAATGCCAAGTTTTGAGTTAATGATGAAAGCAATATTCGAATGCTCGCCATAAATCAAATATTATTTACACGTGTCTGCATATTACATATTAAATATGCCATAAAATAATACCGGCATGCATAACGTAATTATTAGTATGACATTTTGAAATATCCTTCTTGTCACCCAGAAAAAGCAACATTTAGTTTAATTCACTACATTCTGCATTATAATTGATTTGGTGGTGTTATGTAGTATTCTGAGTGTTGTACCAGGTATAGGGTACACTTACTACAGAGTAACAGCATACTCCACTCAAATTTCGATTTTTATCTACTGGACGATCGATATATATAACATTTGCTTTTTATTACCCCTTAAACAATTTGTTTTATACGACCCTGATAAAAATACCATGCAATTTAAAATTTATATCATTTTATCTGATGTCATTAGCCTACTTTTAGACATTGCATGTTATTTTTTACTTCTGTAACATTGTCGTTTTATGTGACCGTTATTTTTATCAATTATTTTTATCTGCCCGAGCTAAGCTTGATTATAAAATCTCAATGATGTCACAGTGAACCTTGTCACACTATAAATAATATGCAATTTGCAAACATTATATAGGTTACCGGCAAACTTGTTAATATTATGTAAATTAATTATAAACATTATATTTGATTGAAATTGTAATTTCAAACATGTCAATAAAAGTTGATTTTTATTATTGTTGATACTGTAAATTGGGGCTACTTTGCATCTTACGGGGTAACTTTTCATAAAGAAGGACTATTAATGCGTGATTTAAAATCTTAGGGGTGCCTTAATTTGATGTAAGGAAAATAGACTTTATTTAAATATTTCAAAATGTCAAATAGTCAGATTTTCTCGAATAAAAAATCCAGTGATCTTTAATTACTGCATTGATAACAATGCTCTTGAGACATTAACACAAATTAAAGACTTGGGCATAACTTTCCAATCAAATCTTTCATTTGTTAACCACATAAAAGAAATCTCTAATAAGGGCTTATAAATGTTGGGATTTATAACTAGGCTAACTAGAAATTTTAACTATATTGTTATTGTATTAAACTGTTATATTTTTAAGTCAACTTGAGTACGATTCTCCCGTGTGGAATCCACATTATGATATACATGTACAAGCTGTTGAAAGAATACAAAACAAATTCTTACATTATTAAATTAAATTTGACTAAATGGCGTTTTACAAAGTCATTTCAATTTGGGAGGCGGGAGTGGGTACCGCCGCCCCGGGAACCTTTATTGGATAACCAACACCCCTGCCATAGGTCACCCCCAAGTGGTTCGCTACGTTTGGTGATTTAGCAGGGGTGCCCGGGTTCATGGGGTGAGGTTTGTCTAGGTCTTGCAGGTGGATCACCAGGACACACTGAACCCCAGATTCCTACCCACCCCTAATACCCTTTTCCTTCCCAGAACTCTCCTCTCCTTCCCTTTCTTAAAAAAAACCCTCCACACAGCATCCCCAAAGATGACATAGGCCCTGAGAGAAATTATTTTCCTCAGGGCCTCCTGTGTGGAGCTCATGTAAAAAAAAAAAAATTCTTTCATTTAATTTAACGTAAATTTGAATTTAACACTAGATAGAAAGGAAGAATCACAAATGGTGAGTTTAGTTACACTACTTTGAGTTAAATATATTCAGATCTAAAATTAGAGACGTGATCTTAAGCCCGGCCAACGCTAGGTACTTAAGCTAGTAGTAAATAAATGTGAGCAATTTCTAAACTGTACTTTATATTTTATTACAATAACGTTATTCTTTTTTATGTTAACACAAAATTGCAAACGGTTAATAATAATATACCTATATGCAATTCTAATTTTGAGATCAGTGGGTATCTATATTGCAATGAAAAAATATTTTTTCACTTTAATGCCTTTTTAATTTTTTATAAAAAATGTAGGTTACACAGCATTACATTAACACCTTGAGTTATATATTTAGTATTGCCATTTAAAAAACAGTGGCGCCCTCCTATGTTTTCTACTCTTATTTGACAAACTGTACGTATTTCGAATTTCCTCAATCCCGTGCTAAAAATAGTTATATTATTTCTCCCACGATATGTCAGTCAACATTGTATACCGTCTAGCCAGCAACGTGTACATACAGAATTATGTGTGACATTACACTATATATGCACGTCACACTACACCTATAAATATGTGTCCTATTTGTAACATTTAACATGTAGTGTCCGTTCCAACTGACACCGTGACCTTTAAAATAACGCGATAGACGCGACACGCTCTACGAATAAATATTATTTTATAATCGAAATACAAAACAACAAACATTAAAAATATTGTAATATAATTCATTGTTAATGTTATGATATATAAAATATTTAGATATGATTTTCTAGAGTTGCTTGATGGAAAATACTTTCTCGTATTAGCTGTATTGGCTATCGCCCATATGAACTTCTTCAGAAGAATTTCATTTCTTGGCAAGCTTAAGGGTATATTCAACCTAATGTTATTATGAAGTCGTGAAGTTTTATTTTTAATGTACACAACAGACAGATAATACTTGATAACCAATACAACAACCGAATGATATTTGGATAACCGACACCTCTGCCACAGGTCACCCCAATTAGTACGCTAGGTTTGGTTACTTGGGAGGGGTGCCCGGACTGCCCGGGTTCATGGGGTGAGGTTTGTTCGGATCTTGGCGGCGGAAGCCTCTGCCCACCAATTGCGTGGCAGGCCAGAACGGAAGAGACTGGTTGAGGGAGATCTTTTGATCTCTCTAGCAAGACTCTCGCCGAACATCGCTTTGCACTTCAGTGGGAGGATTGGATTCGTGCGTCCGTTACTCATGCACACCTTGACGCCCAGATTCCTACCCTTATACACATTTCCTTTCCAGAACTCACTTTTCTTCCTTTTCAAAGCTGAAGTAGTAGGTATTTAATAACTAACCATCACGCCGTTTCCCCGCAGGGGAGGAAGAGAGGACGGACCGCCAAACATTATTTAATAAATTTCTTAAAATCTACAAGATTAGAATAGATGAATACATACCAATTTCTTTTTTTTTCGTTTAGTATAGACAGAGACAGACCAATCTTGTATATTCGGAATGTTGCCTCTGCCGAGGATATTTTTAAGATTCCAAGATGACGTATTGAGAATTCGGTAATCTCCTGAGATTTACGACGCTCTATTTGAAAATAGAACGACGCGAACGACGTCAAAACAAAAGAGCGTCGCGACGCGTCATCGCGAGAAAGCGCGCCCTTTTCGAAATTAGAACACGGAAGTCAAAAAAATCGACAGTACCTACCTAGTTCGGTACGTTAATGACGGCACGTTATTTTTGAAAATAGATTGATCTGTAAATGTCATGTCGGAAACAATGCCGTGTTCTCAGAATTGGAAATATACACTAACAACGACTGTTGCGGTAGGGTAAGACAGATATAATTGAGGCGTCGATACTACTTGTAGAATTGGCGACGTCTTTCTTTCAAATCGATGTAGTTCAAAAGTTCATACTTTTAGAGAATATTTTTATGTTTTTATAAAGAAAATGAATATTAATAATTTATAACGAAAGCAAAATTGTACCATGGCATCCCCAATTGGAGTATGTATTGATACTGAAGGGAATTAGAAAGGGAAAGTGAATGGGAAGATGAAGGTTGGGAAGTACCTGGCTATTCAGATCTGGATAACCAAACACGAGTAATATCTTTTTCGTTATTTGTTTTTGGGGTGTTATGCTGTGTTGCGATACCATTTAGCCAACGTTTCGGACAGCGTTAAAGTGTCACATCTGCCCTGATGGACACTGCAAAGCTGTCCGAAACGTTGGCTAAAGAAGAAAGTAGCGCAACACGGCATAACACTCCAAAAACAAATAACGAAAAAACTTTTGGCCGTGAAAATCTAAAATTGTATCTGACGAATAATGCCATTTCAAGCATCGCTCCGATTCTGAATGATGGCTTTTCACCATGGCGATACTGATAGTATTTACCGCTCTGGACAATAATTCACACATGAAATAATTGACAATATTAAAAAATAATTATTAAGTCTAGATATCGTGTAGCAATAACTGTTTAAAATCGATAGAACTGATACCAGATTATGAGATTCTATCTCAAACGAAATACATTTCTGTTTATTTGAAAATGGATAACCCCCGTTTCCGGTCCAGCAACCGCGTTGTTTCGCGCCATTTAAAAAGATGAACATCTTCGCATTTCCGGAAATATTTCGTAAGATTTATATTCCTAATTTAACTTCAACTTAAACAGAATTAAAGACTAAGGATAGGTTATTTTACAAAATTTGAACAATTCAACAAATTTCAAAGTTAATATTCAAGTTCTGTAAAAGTCCTATTCAAGTACCGTGGAACAACCGGCTAATGACGAAATAATAACAGAATTTGGAATATAACTTTCACATACTTGAATATAATAAGTAAAATACTTCATTAAAGAAGAGGATAATACTAATAAATCTAAACGAAAATATGAAACAGAACAATACACAGAAAAATAAAAATAAATGTCGGTCGCAACTAGGACCCGAACCCAGGATCTCTTGACTTACCAGGACAAACTCCTTAACCCCTCAGACTAATTTGTTCGCTTTTCGGAACACTCTATAGGTCTCATAGAAATCGTTTTGTCTCCCTTACTATCACAGTGGGAAATACCACGCTCTAATCACAAAAGAAGTACAGTGTACTACTTTTTGAAACCGACGTTACAGATAGCATTTTGAAAAAAAAATCATGAAACTTTGGGAATTTTTTTATGAATTAATTTTAAATGAAGACAAAAAAGAGGTGACAGTAAAGTTTACAAATAATAAATTTGTCCAATAAAATATTTATGTGTTTTCATTAACAGTAATTTTAGTTATAAAAAAACGTAAGGTGGGTCATTTTAAAACTTTTTATGTTTGCATTCAAAATTTTTATATTTCAAAAATTATGTTTTTCGATTTATAAAATTTGAATGCGTAATTCATCACCTTTCAAAAACAGTGTTTAGTTTTCGGGTGCTTTATTTGGATTTAATTGCAAAGCAGAAATATTTTGACCCTCTGACAAAATGTGGTCGTGGCAACTCGGCCATTGGGACCTCTTAAATTTTCAATTGTGGGTATGTTGGTTTGATGTCAATTTCACCCACTCGTAATAGACGATATTCCATTAATATCATCACTAGGTCACGACTTGACCTTCAGATAATTTGACATTGAATGTGTACACATGATGCCAGTTTGGGTTGTGTAATTGTGTAGGTTCCCACTGTTTTCTATTCGTGTTTTTCGAGACGCCTTATCTGTATTTTTCTATTGAGAAATTTAATATCTAATCGTTTTATATTTCATTCGACCTTGCTTTAAATCCACGAGTTCAATATACATTTCAATTTCATCAATAAAGATTAACGTAACGATAAAATAATAGAAAATTTTGTAGCAATAAAATCTTACGAACGGTGAGCTCTGGCGCCTTGAAATTTGTACAGATGTTTCTTTATGAAGTTTATAGTTCAATGCTACTACATTCAGCTCGCTGCGTGTTTTACATTGTGGGACATGGAGCTTCGAAATGTTCATTTAGCTGTCGTCAATAAATAAAACATTTTTCTTTTTGCATATTTTCAATTCCGATAAAATTATACATATTTAAATACCCATTCAACCCGCAGGAAGCCGGGTGTAGGTAAATCATCAAACAGTATTAATAGCCTTGCGTCTGCATGGTTGAAATTTAAGAAACTGGCTTAGAGTGCATGTCTGAGGCCACGCCGTAAGCGCCACGCCATATAAACATCATAGCTTTTTTTGAAATTTCACTTGTACGTGAAATTTCAAACAAAGCTACCGTTGAAATTCGGTTTCGAATTCAATAATTCGTCAAAGGATGGCGCCACTTCCGTTAGCAAGTCGCTTGAGAACGTGCCCCCCTGGGTATATATACTAATCTTTTGTAAATTTGAGTATCTCTCCCGATATGTAAAGATTGACGGTAATAATTTGTTGTATCACGCGGCTATATATAACATATGACGTTATTGGCTTTCCCGATTACTTTGTCTCGGTGACTAGCTATTACTGGATCACAGTGGTTCCGAGGAACAAGCTATTTTTGGAACCAGTTCCTATCGGATTTATAAAATGGTCACCAACACTCTAACCGGGCGAAGCCGAACAAAAAGCCGCCCACAGGGCCTGGCAGCAAAAACCTGCGGATCATATAATTTTGAAATTAGAGCTTTTTGGTAAGCCATTGAATTATGGTTAGGTAACCTAACCTAACCTACACATTTTTCTAAAATTAAATAGGGTTGAATTAGCTCAGTGGTTAGAGCAAAGTCCCGGCAAGGCTATGGTTCTTCTGTGTTCAGTTCCCAGTTGCGACCTTACCGTTTACTGTTTCATATTTTCGTTTGATAATCGCTAATATTGTCTTCAATGATTAAATATTACAATTTGAGGTTTTACTCATTAAGTTTTTCCAAAAAAAAATTTTTTCAAAAAATCAATTTTCTTTCTAGAACAAATAATCAATTTCATTGGCCTAAGAGTTATATTAAAAACCGTATTTTCATTTTTAAGTTAGTTAGATACCTGTTATATTATTTATACTTGTAAACTCCATCCCACATGTCTAGGCCAGGCCAATAATATGGCTCGTTTCATGGAATAATAATATTATTTAAATAGCGTCGTGGGCACCGTATTTTGCTAAACTAAAATTACGTCATTACTTAAGACGGTTAGGATTTGAATAAACGCGTGAATTGGACAGTAAACTGTGACCATTCCGTGAAATAATAATTTTATTTGTCCGTGAAACTTGTTTTCATGACATCATCGGCTGTCATCAACAGAGTTCTTGAGTTACGCACGCTGAATATTTTGGTGATGTCATTAATCGAAGCGTCTCGATAATCTAGCAATGAATCGAATAGTTATTTTGAAGTGAAAACTTCTTTAGCACCGTTGTGTTTTGAAACTCGATGAAACGAAAAAGTGACACTATACACAGATATTAGTAATATATAATCGATATTACAGATATTGATATTATGTAATCGGTCCCGTCTTTGTGCGGTGCTTTGTAGTCTCCCCACTCTTGTCTACTTTAGTTTTATAAAGGTTTCACTTCTACCGCGTGTGAACTGCACACATGTTGTTTTTGAAGTGAAAACTTTTTTAGCACTTGTTGTGATTTGAAACTCGATGAAATGGAAACGAGCGACACTATAAAGAGACAAACACATACGTCTATAGGATTTAGCCTACGAGAGAATGAGGTAGCAATAAAATGTTTATTTAATTCACGGGTACTCGGTTCAAATATAATGCGATAAATCCACGGTACCACACAGGTCCCCTTTAGTGTAGTGGTATAAACCAGCGCCTGACAAACTTTGAAATACGCTTTCGAATGTTATGTAATAATATATTAATGTTATTAGAAATAAACACATAATTTTTGAAATATTAAATTTTGAATGCATACATAAAAATGTTTTAAAAATGGCTCTCCTTTTTTTCTAACCAAAATTACTTATAACGCAAAAAAAGAAAAACACACATATATTTTATTAGACAGTTTCATTTTTTTTTCTCAAATTGCGGTCGTAAGCTTTGATTTCATAGAAGTTTCCATTTTAATTTTTCTTCTAGATTCGATTATAAAGCGTGGTGTTTTCTCTTTCCAGCACCGTTTCGATCATATTTCTCACCTTGACAGTAAGGGAGATTTTAAATCATAGTGTGCCAGCTAAAATGCCGGCTGATACTATTTTCGTAATAACTTGTTTTTTGCAAATTTATGTTTTCGTAAATTGTACCGTCTTACCGGATAACGAGTCTATATAATTTTTCAAACCATATGAATCTACCCCAGAAAATTTCCCCAGGAAAGTTACTTATATTCAAAGAAATATTTTTTTAAATCTCTATTGTTAAAAGCATAATATATGTAATGAAGAAATAATAAAATTCCTCAAGTAGAATTTGCGACGCACTTTTCACAGATAAAAAATCCATGTTTTCAAGTGACGAAACGAATAGCTAGAACAATATTAAGATACATTATTTCCTTGCCAAGCGAATAAAACTAATTTTAGTATGCTCCTAGCATTCTTTAATATTCAAAATTCCATAAAATGGAGGCAAGTGCTGTGATTTCGTAGCAAATCCGCTACGGATTCGCTGGCATTCCAGGGTATCTAGCACGGTTTTAACGATAATGTCGGTAACTTGTCATCGCAACAGAGCATGACTGCAGATCGCCAACGAAAAAACAACAATCCACAACTATTAAGTGATCTCTTTATTCGGAGTAAACTGTTGTTTGTACGTTAGCGATCCGCAATCGTGCTTGGGAACGATGACAAGTTATCGACAAAAGCGACCGTGCCAGATAACCACGGGTTAAGCGTCAATTTCTCGAGCGTTGAGCTCTGGCGTTGTGAAATTTGCAAGAAGTTTTCTGTCTGAATTTTTCACGTCAACGAAATATTTTTCTAGTCGTAGCATCGAAAAATCCATTTTACTGTTAAAAATTAAGACCACGTGATATTATCATTATTTTTCAGTTCAAATCTCTGTTAATAAGCTGGGCAGTAAAGCTAGTAGATAAATGTTATTCTAATTTTTGTATGCAACTTTATTAAAAACAATGACATCACACCAAAAGCATGTCTACCAAATAATGTTGACATTTTGTCTTATTTATTTCCAGATTATTTTTAGCTTTGTATTTTTTTCTCGTATTTAATGGGCTATCTATGCAAATTACTTAAGTACATAATTCTATGAACGCGAATTCTTTTATTCATTTTTACACGTAACAATTATTTGCGGTCTTATGCACATCAATAAAGCAACTGGAATTCTTCGGCTTCCTGTCATCGACAAAACATAATCACTAATCGTAATCTTTGTGACACGATTATTGGCGATTATATAGATTAATCTGATTCGTATATTATAATCCCTACAAGACTGAATCGAGTTTTAATTTAAACTTAAAATAATCTATCTAAATATATATAATATTTCTTATGTCCGTGTGTATGTCACTGAACTCCTCCTAAACGGCTGGACCGATTTTGATGAAATTTTTTGTGTGGGTTCAAGGGGATTCAAGAATGGTTTAGATTCACAATTTGGTCCACTGGAAAATGTTCTTTTCATTAATTTTTTATTTCTAAGGAGTTGTTGATTTTGGAATGTTTTACGTTGGATCCGGCAGACTGCGCTACCATCGCAGTATCGAATATTCAATATTATTCTATTTTAATTTTAGTTTGTCCCGACAGTTGTGTACATTGGAGGTTATCCACCACTTACCCGCCTTGGTATAAGTAACTGATGGTTACTCCTTCAAGGCTCTCGCAAGGACTCTAATTTTTTTCGAAAGAATGAAGCTACATTTAGTTTTGAACGAATCTAGACCTCCAATGTCCCTGCATACAGTGTTAGTAAGCAGTATGCAAGTGCTTACATGATAAACTTGATACAATGGTGTTATTAAAACATATATAAAGGCATGGAAAGATGATAAAAAACAAGATGAAGGACGCTCGCGGGGGATTGTATCTTGCGTATGCTGCAAGCACCTGCAAGAAAGGGAAGATACAAACATGTTTTAGATACAAATAAATGGCTCTGCAGTCTGAAAGGGTTCCCTCTCTCGTCGTCTGGCAGTACCAGCAAGAATGTTTGTGGCGGTCGGTCAAACCTTAACGAGACAGAGCTGCCGCGCCCCTTAGCCAGTTCCTCGGTTGTGCCTTGAAGAAAGTAACTGGGAAATAGGGGCAAAATGCCCAAAGACCCTAAGGACTGAAGCGTCGAGTTGCCGGAGGCAGGGCGGAAGGTCGCCGAGGTCGCCCGGCCAAACCTCATGCTCACAAATGTTGCTGGGGGAGGCGCAGATGATCTGAGAGAGCTCCGTTCCAGGAATGTTCGGCGCCTGACTATGCAGGGACGGGGTCTAGCTCACCCCCAAGTGGGGAAGTAGACAATACAGAACGATTACAGTTCAGTTCAGTTCAGCCATAATAACGACGCACAATTGCAAATTATAGAACTGAAAAAAGAAAAGAAAAAAAAGAGGAAAAGTAACCAAAAAAAAAAATAATAATAACATAATAATGGTAAGTCTCACAGCTCTTTGCAGAGTTCTATGCAATGATAAAGACGATAAGTCGAAAAAAATAAACAATATATAAAATAATATAGATGGCAAAGTATAAAGTATTAAAATGAAGCTATGTGAAGTAAAATATGAAAACATAAATTCCGAGCGGTAAAAATGATAGAGTTATGGATGGAAGTCCATGGTTTCAGGAGCAATTACACCTGACATCTGAAACAACAATGATTTTACAGCTAATCAGCGACTCTAAGAAAAGGCCATCTCTCAACCCAAACCTTTGCAAACTTCCTCAGACACTCAAAATTCACCTTATTCGAAACGAGATCAGTGTTCCATGCTGGTCTCGTAGTTACTTGTAGACCATCAAGCATTTCCTCTCGGGCGTCCGTCAAAATCTCGCAGTGCCACAGAATGTGCTCGGCTGATTGGTTTGTATCACCACACGCGCAGTTAGGATGGGGGGATAGGGAGAGACTGTGCAGTCTCCCCCTAAATTCCCCATGCCCAGACAGAAGTTGTGTCACATGGTGATCCTTTGCAATATGAGCCCCTTCCATTCTGAGTTTAACTGACGGGAAGAAAGAGTAGGTCCATCTTCCCGTATTCGACCTATCCCATCGTTCTTGCCATTCTCTCAGCGTTCTTTCTCGCATCTCTCTGAGAAGACCTGGGAGAGACACCGCTCCCCCTGGTATTAGTTCAATACCATGGTGGACAGCGGGTCTTCCTCTGGTTAGGCTCTTCTTTGTAAGCACCTCCCTAATTTCAAGGTCTATTGGCAAAATGCCGGCCAAAACTGGCAAAGCGTCCGAAGCAACTGTTCTATAGGCACCCGAAAGCGCCAACAAGGGGACTCGCTGACCTCTCTTGAGTGCTGAGAGGATGAGTGTATTCCCCAGACGGTGCTCCCACACAGAGGCCGCGTACGTGACTTGCGCCACGTATACCCCCCAGTACAGTAAACGGAGCGCTGGGGAGCGCAAACCCCACTCAGCAGTTGAGATTCTTCTCAGTTTCAAGAAGAGGTTCTGGGCCTTGCTTGACACGCCTTTGACATGGGTTAAGAACGAGGACGAGCGATCCAAAGTAACGCCTAGGTAGGTTGTATTCTCAACAAAATGGATGCTGGTATCTCCCATTTTGATGTTGGGATTTCTACCTCTATTGAGGGAACCCTTCATCAGGAGTCCCACGGTCTTGTGAGGAGCGAAAGTCAACCGATTTCTCTTTCCCCATTCTAAAATCACGTTTAAACCCTCCTCAGCTTTACTCTCCACTTCCCTTCTACTGTCCCCAGAGACCAAATACAACTTATCATCTGCGTAGTCAACCGAGATACATCCTTCAGGCAAGGGTAACCTAGAGGAGTCGTCGAAAAGAATGTTCCAGAAATCCGGTCCGAGAACCGAGCCCTGGGGGCATCCCATATCCACTTCCCTTTCGATAGTAACATCACCATATGAGAGCTCGATGGTTCTGTTGTCAAAGTAGTCACATGAAATGTTAAATAATTTCCGTGGACATTTACGACTTTTTAATTTCGTAAGAATCATCGGCCACCACGCATGATCGAAGGCACCAGTTATATCGAGGAAGATACCAATTACATACCTCTTTGTGCAGACCTTCACCCAGTCAAGCGCAGACTTAATGGCGTGCTCCGTGGACACACCGGGGACGAAGCCAAATTGTCGGTAGTAGGCTGGAGACAGGGTTTCCCGGAGGCGTTGTCGGATGAGTTTTTCTAATATTTTGCCCAAAACAGGCAACAGGGTTATGGGGCGATAGGCCTTCACGTCAGTCCTCGGTTTATCGTTACCCTTCGGTATTATCCTGAGCACGCCTCTCTTCCATACTGAGGGAAAAACTCCCCTCCTCATACATGTTTCCATCACCTGAAAGAGCTCTTCCTTGGCGTGAATCCATACATGCTTCACTATTATACCGTTCAGTTTGTCATGCCCTGGTGCCTTCTTAGGACCCAAACCCTTAATTATTATGTCAATCTCTGCTCTACTAACTGGAGTTATTCTGTCCTCCTGGGCGAGGCTCGGAGGAAGCCGTGACAGATTTCTAACCTGTTTGTGGTGGTCGCTTTCCCCAATGACTGAATCTAATGGAACTAGCTTACCCAGAAGTGTTTTGAGAGTGGTGGCCACGTCAGCACTCTCAGCGTTCCCGTTATCGTTATCAATAACACTAGTTAAAAACCGATCAGAGCCTTTGCCCGTTTTTTCAACGGCGCTGTGGATTTCCCACGGGTTGGCGTTACCCACATCTTTAACCCAATTATGCCAGGCAGCTCGTTTTGCCAAAAGGACAGCCGATTTGAATGCTCTACGAGCGCTACTGAGGCGTCCCCTGAGGGCGGAAGTCTCCTCCTGCGTACAACCGCCCCGTCTAGAGATACCCAGAGCCCTGTAGGCTCTCTTATAGGCCCCTTTGAGCAAAGTCAGCTCACTTGACCACCACGGCGTTCTGATAATCGTCCTTGGGTTTGATCTTCCCAGAGCCGATTCTGCGGCTGATACCACGGCCGCGTTGAAAAAATTCCCCAAATTGTCCGGATCCCTTGCTGCTACGTCATGAAAGCCCCTTAAAGTATCGCGTAGAGCCGACAGTTGTCCTGAACAGTTGTGTACAGGACAACGTCTGTCGGGTCCGCTATAAATAAATAAAATAAATTGTGGAACATTCCAGAACACTCTCGAATGTTGTCCTGAGCGAAGCCGGGTAACCCATATATATATATAAAAATCAAAATATGCTTGCTTGGGTATAGGTATGAATTGTCTATGTATTGCTATATTAAGCATAGGAAATATTTGAAACTTTTAAAATACCTTCTTTCCATCCTCGCAAAGGTTTCTAAATTATTACAACCACATCTGAAAAGTTTTTTTAATTATTACAAAAACTCTTACGAAACCGTCAAAAATATCCCAATTTGAGAAAGACATTTTGCAAACCATCAATTGTTCAATCAAAATTCAATTTTCGAATAAGCTCTTTAATGAATTTAATCGAATTACTCACCTGTGCTACTAACAAAATCGTATACTTTGAATTAATCAAAAATTATATTTGTTTTAAATGGGTACCTATGTTAGGTTAATTTGATTGATTGTTCTTATAATATACAAAATGAATATTTGTTATAGAAAATTTGTAAAAAAAATTGCAATAGATGACACGCGAGCTGTTTGAAAATCTGAATGTACCGGGACTGAATATATTGATCGCGTTAGAGGGGAGGGGATAGCGGGAGGGGGATTCATGGTATATGACATCGTTTAGTATTTTTTGCCTTTTTCGTTTTCAAACAAGACGCGTGGGAAGGAAGAGGAAGAATGTCGATGACGCCAGTACGAGCTCTCGCTGGTGGGACTAATTTAAATATTTCAAGTCAATAACGGGCAGACAATAAAATACTACCTTTTGTACTATCTAACCGAAAGTATCCTAACCTAGCTTATTTTAATTGTTAAAAAAATGTATATTATACGAGTTACTTACTTTATCGCTTGTCCGAATTGTTCACACAATCAGTTTCAATTTTTAATTTAAACTTAAATTCAAAGCAATTTTGAGTTTGTTAAACCAGATTTCACGCAGGACTAAAACATAGCGCAGGCAATCGAAATTAGTAGGTATGTTTGAAGACTATCGCAGACCTGTGAAAAATCATGAGATAGTTTGAATTCTTGAAAAATCGGTTCCAATTTTGAAAAATGACACAATTAGTTCCAATTTTGAAAATGACACTTAAATTCAAACCAAATTTGATATCATTGAACCAGAGTTACGTAGGATGCATGGATATCCGAAATTAATGTTTCAAATGCGTCCTGTTTATGATATTGATTGAGTTATTGCATCATTTGTTGGTCTCATGGCCAAAAAAACCGTTTTTCCATCATTTTCATCAGGTATCCCTTCATAAATCTTTTTTCCCTTAATTTACAGTGTTTTATAATGGGCTAGTGAATAAGTTTTTGTATTTAAGAAGTGCTTTTATTAAAGTTATATAGTGTTAATATATTATCAACATGTGTGACAGTTACGAATATGACTTTGCCTACGAGTGTCGGGTGTGTATTTTTCATTATTATATTAAAATTATATGTTTATTGTCTTTTTGTAAACTATTTTTGTCTCCATGTTTTAATTTGATTTGGTTCAACCTGTTCAAGAGGGCATTCTTAAACTATGCCCAATCAAACCGTTATTAGGGCAAGACTACCTCAACCCAGGCCAGGACACTGAATCTATTTGGTCTCTTATTTCTCGATCTTTCTGTGTAATTTTAATATAAGCCGTATAATTACTTCATAGAAGAATTTTAATGATTGAAAACGAAAATAGTATTAATAAATCTAAACGAAACATGAAACAAAACAAGACACCGAAAATTAAAAAAAAAATAAATGTTGCAACTGGGGATCGAACTCAGGATCTCTGTCTTACTAGGACAACACTCTAACCACTGAGCTGTGGCGATCTGATTATTTTCCGTCATTTTTATCGATCTCACATTTCAATTAAAAATTACAAGTATTATCCTCAATTAGTTCCCTTTTTTTGTTTGTCTACTGATAATCAGATCCCAATAGCTCGGTGGTTAGAGCAGTGGTTCTTAACCTGTGTTCGACGGAACCCCAGGGGTTCGGTGAGTCAGTCACAGGGAAGAATATTGTCACTATCCCATATCCCATCCCGCCCCATCCTATCCCATTGCGCCCCCCTCGTTAAGGTAAATATAGTCGTGATAATAGCCCATCCTATCCCATTATGTCCCCCCCTTGTGGTAATCCGCCGCCACTGATGACACGCCCTGCTTTCCAATCAAAAAGAGTTCGGTGAATGCATATGAAACAGGTAGGGGGGTACGGTAGGGGCAGTATCTCCAAAAAGGTTAAGAACCACTGTTAGAGTGTTATTCTGGTAAGACAGAGGTCCTGAGTTCGATCCCCAATTGTGACCATAAACTTTTTATTTTCTGTGTCTCGTTCTGTTTCATGTTTCATTTGGATTTATTAATGCTTTCGTCTTCTTCAATGATTAAGTTTTACATTGATTTGTATAACCTTCAAAAGTTATTCCAATGGAAAACTTAAAAAAGTTTTAATATAAAAAATATATATTCACATTTTATAGGCGGATTTTACAGAAATAAGAGGCCTAATTGTTTCACTATCGTGGCCTGGGTTGAGGTGGTTTTAATTAGGGACAGATGTTATCATTCTGAACACCTGTAGTAATATTTATGTTTTTATTTGCCTTAACTATGAGTAAAATTAATAAAAATTTTATTGCTGATTCATTAAAAGAATGTTATTATCGTACGTATATGTACATAAAAACATTTTTTTCTAAATATAACCTTGATCCAAGACAGGTAAACCTGGACAAGGTGCCAAACGTTTACAAATTGTCTTAAATTTGTTCTCTGCCATGAATAATTCATTTGTATTAAGACTGTCAATATTATAACAGAGATTGCAAACAATTTGTTAGTAACATTAGAAAGCATTGTGGATGAAAAATTCCATAGCCAATATTGGTCTAAAGTTTTCATACAGAAATGAATTCTTAGCCATCTCTACTTTACCACTCGCCAATAGATGGTGTTAATAATTTTAAAGTCTCAAACTTTATCACCAGATGGTGTTGAAATTCAATGTAAAACTAATGTCACAATTAATGATGTTTTTCTTTTTTTCTTTAGCGTCTCGTGGAAGCGATGGCGCCGCGCTCAGTGCGTTCGTTCAGGCAAGAGTTCAACATGCACGATATTGCCGCGTCAGAACACACAGTTTCGACGCACTACACCACATCGTCACAGTAAGTACCAACTGAAATAATCATCTGCATTGTTCTGTACTGGTACAGTTTTTTCTGCTAGTTTACCTTTGTCAAGAGCACGGGTTTGATTCCCTTTAAGTTTTAAAAAAAATGAACACTTTACGTCTAAATTCCTAATAGAAACATCGTTTTTATTTTTATATGTGAAGTCCATTTTTGACCAGTTTTTTTATTCTTTCGCAGATATATCAGAACGACGACCGAATCAGAGATAGACGGTCTAACGTCACCTTCCCGAACCACCGTCACGGTCAACTCCAAATCCCCCTACGATTCAACAACAACCAACGGAAAATCCGTCTCTCAAAACGTCTTCAAAACAACCACCATCATCAACGGCAAAGAGTCCAACGGAACACACCCAGACCTAAAGAACCTCAAACGAGTTCACCGAATGTATGAAGGTTCAAACATCATCGAGTCCAGGGGTATCATTCACCCAGAGACGAGAGAAGTGCTCACAGTCGGCCAAGCCATCAGTATGAGAATCCTCGATGTGAGGACGGGAAGAATCGTAACAAGCATCGATAGCAGACAAAGCGTACCCATCGAGCAAGCTGCTCAGGATGGACTCATTGACTCAAAACTCGCTGCTAGGCTTGTCGGCCCGTGTGGCACTACGGAAGACGGAAAAGAAGTCACCCTTCTCGAAGCTATTCAACGAGAATTATACGATGCTGAACAAGGATTCTCTGATCCAGCTGAAAAAAGGATTAAGGTAATTTCAGAAACAAGACAGATTCCCGGACAGGGAATGAGCATCGCCGAGGCGATGAATGTCGGACAAGTAGATTTGCAAAAAGGCATGTTTAGATTACCTGACGGCACTTACATTACAGTCTCGGAAGCGTACGAGAGAGGCTATTTGATCTACAATGAGATTATCAAAATTAAATCCAGCGCCGTATCCCTATCCGACGCTATTTTACAAGGTTTAGTTGAGGAAGATTCTGGTTGGATCGTGGATCGGAACTCTGGCGATAAGTTCCAATTAGATGTCGCGATCAGAAACCAGCTCATCGACCCAGAGGTTCGTGAAGTCGTCGATCCTTCCGCTGATCGTAAAATCACTCTGACGGAAGCTGTTCAGAAGGGTATCGTTAACCCTAAATTCGGTCGGTTCGTCAATAACGTCACAAAGGAAAAACTTAAATTCAGTGAAGCTCAAACTCGGCGGTTAATTTGCAAACCCATGACTCTTAAAGACGTTGTAGATAACTCGTTGATGGATAACAACGGACACATTTCGTCCCCGTTGAAAAAGTACAAATTGAACATCCTGGAAGCTATCTCGTACGGCGTTTTAGATAGCGATAATGTCAAATCAGTCACAAATACTAAAACTGGAGAACTTTTGTCTCTTTCAGAAGCTTTAGCTTCTAGAATCATTCTGCCGGACATCACAAGGTATCGGGATGCGTTGACCAGTGAAATTTGTACCATTCCCGAAGCGGTTGACAGAGGTCTAATCACGTCAGTTTCTCAAAAGTCTTTGTTTGACATTGACGGTTTCCGTGATCCAGGGACAAACGAATTCTTGTCTTTTAATAGAGCTTTAAACAAAGGTTTGATTTCGAGTCAGAATGGAGGTAGTATTATTGTCAGTGTTAAGCCGACCAAGCTCATCCTAATGGATGAGGGCGTTAAGTTAGGATCCATCCGTCCAGAAGTGTATGAAATGTTAAATCGTAAAGTAGGTATTTTCCAGAATTCCGTTGAGTTAACCGTTATGGATGCAGTGTTTAGGGGGGTGCTAAACCCCCACACAGGGTATTTGCTGGATCCTCAAACTCAAAAGCCTTTGCCTCTTGATAAAGCTGTGGAAGTCAATCTAATTACTCCCGAAGGTGCTGTATTGCTCAATTCTCTACTCAATATTACCCTCACCACTCAGACGGTCACAAAGACTGTTAAACGTTATGTCACTATGACAAACACTGTAGGAGCTAGGACTGATACAACAATTACCTTTACTGAGGCTGTGAGACGAGGTCTTATAGATGAACATAGTCAAACCTTCACAGACCCCACTTCGGGGACTATTATTCCCATCCAGCAAGCGTTAGATGAAGGTTTGTTAGGGTACGATATGCAGGAAGGAAAACCTGGAGAGGTGTCTCCTTTAAGTCCTTCTTACAAGTCAAGCAGCAGGAAGAATAGTGCACCAGGACAATATGTAGAACTTAAGATTACAAAGAAATCCTTTGTCAAAGATCCCACTCCCCCAATCGTCGGTTCTAGTCCAGTTTCCAGGACTCAAACTGATTCTGTATTTAGGCCAGATCCAATAACTTTGCAAAAGAGCATCGAGAAGATGTACTCTAGACCTGGCTCAGAAGACCGCATGGATGTGACTGAGTCTCATAGTACAGTTCACTCGTCCACAACGACCAGCAAAACTTCCACAGCTAGTTTCATATCATCAGAACGAAGATCAATGGAGAAGCAAGTGTTTGAACTGCCACCAGACGGCTGGTACTTGGCAGAAGCTATAAATCAGAAGTTATTCGATCCTGTTACTGGACTTTTCATCATTCCCGGCACAGATAGGCTAGTGAGCTTCGAAGAGTGCGTAAAACTGAAGATCATCAATCCAAAATCGGCAGTCGTTATAGATCCAAAGAATGGAAGGGAAATCACCCTGATCAGAAGTATTGAAAAGGGAATTTTAAATGGAACAGGGCAGTATAAAAAAGTGGGCAAATACATTCCAATGAAGGAGGCGATTGAAAATGATTTAGTTTTGTTAGGAGATAGACAGGACAAGGATTCTCCGAGTCAAAGACTCATTCAAATCACAAAAGTCACTGGACAACCAGATGTCATTGAGGTTTCCAGCGTGCTAGACAACAACCCCCCCATTTTCACACAAATCGAAAGCTCAGGCGTTGATATTCCTTCTCCAGAGCCAATTCAAGTGTCTCCGGGCATCATTTATGATCCTGCGACAGCTTTAGTCTTATTCACTAAGACTGGACACTCAGAGAATATCATAGCTGCTGTAAGAGATGGCACAATTGATCCAAGTACAGTTAAAGTCAAGGATCCTGCCACAGGCAAAGAAATTACAGTCAAGGAAGCTTTGAAGAGAGGTATCATCGATGAAAAGACTGGCGATTACATTGACAAGTCAGGCAGAAAGATCAGCATCGTCGATGCGGCCAAGTTTGGAGTACTTGCTGTACTGGGCGCACCACTTATTGCAGGAGCTAAAGCTATTCAGGTCATTAGAAACACAATGGTAGTTGACCCAAAGACAGGAGAAAAGATACCCATGGAAGTGGCCTATGAAAGAGGACTTGTAGATGAAGAAACACTTAAAAAGTACGAGCAGTCGACCAGAGACTCACCTCAAAGAGTAACAACAAGTACTACCATGGAGCATCTCGATTCAGAACTCATTATCACAGATCCAGCAACAGGTAAGCAAATGACTGCCAAACAAGCTGTGGAATCAGGTTCCATCAAACCAGAAGAACTTGAAGAGTTCCTGAACTCAGAGAGAACCACCACAGTCAAAGTTGTGAGGAAGATGTTTGTGACCGATCCAGTAACTAAACAGCAAATTCCCCTTGATGATGCTCTGTCACAGGGACTTATTGATAATGAAATGATGGAAACTATGATTAGCCAACAACAAGGTATCATAACAGAAAAAATCTATCCTCAAAGCACCATCAAAACATCTACGGAAAGCATTTCCAAATCAATCCTTGTGAAAGATCCAAATACCGGGAAGGAAGTCAACCTTCAGCAAGCTGTTGAAAAGGGCTTAGTCACTCCGGAATACGCCCAGCAACTTTTAGATTCTGTGGATTCCAACAAAAAGGTTGGCACTATTACAACAACTTATGTTGATTCGCCAAAGATGATTTCAGAGGCAGAGTTGACGAGATCTAGAATAACAACAGAACCTAAATTCAAAGTTACAATCGGTAGTGCTAGGTCATTTGACCTGAGTCCTGAAAAAGCTGGAAAACCAGTCATCCTACAGAAAATGAGAAAGAAGGTAGTCAGCCCGAAAGAAGCTGTTGAAAAAGGAATGATTGATGATGAAACTGCGGAGATTCTGAATAAGAAAGACAATTTCTTGTCCCCTACTGGTGAAAGAATTACATTGTCAGAGGCAGTACTCAACAAGACAGTTGATGGAGACAAAGGAGCTATTGTTGATCCCCAAAGAGGTGATGTGATGAATATCAATGAGGCGATAGAAAGAGGCGTATTGGATCCTGACGGCACCAATCAAATACTCATTCCTTTGGCACAGAGCTTGTCAGTTCCCAGATTGGCTGAACAAGGCCTGATTGAACCAGAAACATGCAAAATCATCCACCCTGAGACTGGTGATCATCTCTCACTGCGCGAGGCCATTGTTTGTGATATAGTCGACCCTCTGTCTACCATGGTTAGCCCAGATGGACAAAAAGTCACACTTCAGCAAGCAATTGTCAAGGGCAATGTAGATGAGAACAAGTCTTTGGTGAAAACAAGAAGCGGGAACTTGGATCTGCTCTCTGCTGTGGGAGTCAATGTATTTGATAAGGATGCCGACGGCAAATCTCCAATTGAAAATATCCCACCAGCTGGTATGACCTTAACAGTAGCAGTACAGAGAGGATTAGTTGACGCAACTGCCAAACATGTCATCCATCCTATCACAGGAGTTAAAACACCCATTGAAGATGCTATCAAAGACAATTTTATCATGGCGATTCCCTTCCCCGTCAGTAGGGATGCTGTCCAAATCAAAGATGCTCTCGAAGACAACTTGATTGATTCTGACAGGGGGACATTCACCAATCCCAAAACAGGAGAAGTTGTGCCAATATCTCAAGCCATTGAACAAGGCTTGTTGATTGTAAAACCTTTAGATCAACTTGTTTCATTTGAAACCACCGGGGGAGTCACCTCCGTCACAGAAACTGTCACATCCCACCATACCATCACAACAAAGATGATTGAAATTCTGTCTGGATATGTTCTAGTCAGTTCCAACGAAGTGCAGGAAGTAGAGACTGGGAAGATTATTTCCATTGAGGAAGCCAGGGAAAGAGGAATCATTAAAGACGAAAAGACAAGCAAAGAACATTTCACAACAAAGGAAGTTAAAGTTAACTTTGATGATGCTGTCAAACAAGGCTTGGTTGATATGGAAACTGGAACATTCAGCAATCCAGAAACAGGAACATCAATGACTATTACAGAAGCCATATCTAAAGGCATTTTGGACACTTCCATCGAGTCCACAGTAGCAATTGAACAATACTCTGAACTTGTTGAAATAAAAACAGAATACATGACTCTGATTGAAGCCTATGAAACCATCTACGATGAGACTACTAGTACATTTAGGGATCCGAAAAATCCGAAGAAGTCTTACACATTCAAGGAAGCATTAGAGAAGAATATTATCGATCCAGAATCTGTTGTCTACGACGTCCAATCTGGAAAACAAGTTACGCTTAAAGATGCCCTAAAGAAGGGCTTGATAGATCCTAAGTCTGGAAAAGTTAAAGACAAGACAACTGGAAAATCTGTAGACATTAAGAAGGCTGCTGCTATGGGAATCCTGGCTGTTGTGGCCTCCCCTGTACTAGCGGGAATGGCAATTGCCAAAGGAATCAAGAATCTGACTAAGAAGTCACCAAGTAAGGAAGAAGTTTTTAAAGTGCCAGCAGTCAAACCTGTACCAAGTAAACAAGAAGAAGCGGCCCCTGTTGTGCCTGCACGGAAACCGAAAATACCAAAGGACGAAGCTAAAAGAGTTAGCCCAGATAAAGAAGTATCTAAACCAGAAAGACCTTTATCAGATGCTATCGAATCTGTTAATATCAAGGAGGAAATACTGGTTTCAAGCAGCATTACAGTGTCTGCTCAAGAAACAGATCCCAAATACATTACAGATACAAAAGAAAAGACATCTGTAAAGGATGGCAAATCACCTAAAGATGATGTTGAAATTGATTTCCTCGATAGAGTTGAATCTGATGATCGCATTTCACCCATCAGGGAAAAATCCCCAGTTATTGAGCAACTATCTGGCAAATCTTCTGTTGAACAGTTAGGAACAGAAACTGAAATAGTATATGAGCGATTACCTCTTGGTGATGCCATTAGCCAGCGCAAGATTGAACCTAAAGTGTGCCGCATATTAGTTGATGGACAAGAATCCATCCTTACCATTCAGGATGCTTTAGATCAAGGAGAAATCAGTCCATTAGATCTCGTAGACATTGTCTCCAAGAATTGTATTTCTATCGTCACTGATAAGCCCAAATCAATATCCTTCAACGAATTGTCCCCAGAAGTTCTTGCACAATATGGATTCTACGATCCCGAAAGGCAAATATTCTTAGATCCCAGAACTGGTGCCAAAATTTCTTTCATTGATATGATCTATTCTGTCTATGATCTAACTAATTTGTTTGTACAAGATCTCAATGCCAAAACTGAACAGTTCTACCCTCTGGAAGAAGCCATTGCTATTCCCCTGATTGACAAAAACACCGGTCATATGGTCGATCCCAAATCTGGAAAGAGAGTTTCGTTCTTCGACTGTATCTACCGTGGATGGATTGTCGAGGGACATCCAAATGAAATGGCCGTCATTGAACCCGTCACTTTCGAAAGTGCACTCATTTCTGGAGCATTTGACAAAATTACAGCCGAATACAAAGACCCCAACACTGGAGAAACCCATTCGTTTGCCGAAGCAATTCGCTTGAATCTTATTGATCCTGATTCTATCTGTTTGAAGAACCCAACCAATAATGAAATCATTACTTTAACAGAAGCTATCGAGCTAGGTTTTGTAGACCTCTACCATGGAGTTATCATTGATGTGGAAACCAAACGTCAAATAGAACTTAAGATTGCTTTCCTAAATGGTATTCTTTCTCCAAGCTCCAGGAGACCTGTTTCATTGGAAGCAGTTATCAAAATGAACTTGTATGACCCGTCTTCTGGTAAAATCAAAGATCTAACTACTGATCAAAAGGTTACAATTGATGAAGCTGTTGAAAGATCAATCCTCCATGCAACGATTTCAGAAGTCAAAGACACGAGAGCTGATTCTTTTGTTACTCTTGAAGATGCTTTAACAACAAAACTGGTCAATTCTGAAACAGGAAAGCTTAGGGATACAAAGGAAGGCAGCTTGATTACGTTAGATGTAGCTTATCAGAGAGGATATGTAATCACCAAACAGTTGAGGTGGTCCATGGTAGATATCATTGAGAAAGGTTATTACTATTCCAAGACTGGAAAGATTCTGGATCCTAGATCAGGCAGTGAAGTTAAAATCAAAGAAGCCATCACTAGCAAATTGGTAGAAGTAGACTCCGTGAAAATCAGGGACGACCAACAGGATAAGTTAGTTACACTCACTGATGCCATTAAGGTAGGCTTGTTGAATGATGATACTGGTATAATAACCAACCCAGTTATGACTCTTGATGTGGCTAATGAGAAGGGGTATCTTTTGAGTGACAAGAAGCCTTGGTCATTACAAGAGGGTCTTGTGCAAGGATGCTATGATCCAGATACTGGTCTTCTAACTATTGATTCAGCCACTAAAACTCTTGAAGATGCTATCAAAAAGGGAGAGATTGACCCAGATGTTTTAACCATCAAAAATTCTAAGACAGGAGAACTCATTTCTCTTGGGGATGCTATCAAAGCAGGTATTATCGACTCTAAACTTGGCAAAGCCAAAGATCCTCTCAGAGGTGAGGAGATGTCCTTTGTTGATGCATCTGAGAGGGGCTTGATTATTCCAGCTAAACGCAAATTCAGTTTACCCGAAGCCGTCTTCAAAGGGTTCTACGATCCAAAGACAGGTAAATTCACACATCCAGAAAGTAGAGAAAAGGTTGCCACTGATAGAGCTCTGAAAAAGGGAATGCTGGACCCTCAGTCTACCCTTGTCAATGTTGATGGCAAAGTACTTCCATTTGAGTTTGCAGTTGACAGAGGAATCGTTGATGTTAGAACAGGTTCAATTGTGTTGGGAATCGGAGAAAAGATAGATTTCCAGGAAGCTTTTGAACGAGGAGTATTGATAGAAGTCCGCAAACCCATGTCGCTTAGCGAAGCGGTTTCAAAGGGTGTTTACGATGAGAGGACCGGTCTGTTCATGGATCCCAATACTGGCAAGAAATACCATCTGGCTGAAGCTATCAAGATGAACCTGATAGATCCAGATTCCGTCCATGTCAAAGACATCAGATCAGGCAGTTGGAAGAAGATATCACTACCGGAATCTTTAGAGACTGGAGTGGTTGACAGTAAGACAGGCACTGTAAAAGACATTAACAAAGACAATAATGAACTAACAATCAAAGAAGCATTTGAAATTGGATTATTGGTAGACAGCAAAGCTAGCATTTCTCTGCAAAGGGCTATTCACCAGGGTCTGTATGACGATAAGACAGGCAAGATTGCTGATCCTGTTTCAAGTAGAAAGATCACCATTCATGAAGCTATTAGGAAGTACATCATTAATCCTAAGTACCTCTGCTACTTCGATAAGAAGTCTGAGAAACCTCTGACATTAGCTGAAGCTTGCCGAACCGGAGTTGTAGATAGAAGAACTGGAATGTTCACTGAACCTAGTTCAGACGTTTCCATTACTCTCAACAGAGCAATGGAGTTGGGCTTGATTGTAGACATTGAGGGAGCAGGATTCTCACTTTACGATGCATTGGCTATGGGCTTCTATGACGTAGACAAATCTAAATTCAAACATCCAGTCACCGACAGGCCCTTGACCCTCAAGGAATCCATTGCGGAGGATCTGATCAGTCCAGAAACATCTTTGATTAAGAACATCCAGGCTAGCAAATACGTAAAATTACCAGAAGCCATTAAACATAAACTGATTGATGAAAATTTAGGATGTTACAATTTACCAAACGGTAACTCCATCAATCTGCTTGAGGCTAAGCTTCGAGGTCTGATTGTCACAAGTTCTAAGAACATTTCCATCGAAGAGGCTGTTAAGAATGGCCTTTTCAGACCAGACACTGGTAAATTTGTAGATCCAACTTCTGGAGATTTCTTAGACCTCAATGCAGCAATAATGAGTGGACTTATCGATCCTGATACCACAGCTCTTAAAGACCCACTAACAAATAAACTTAAATCTCTCGTTGCGGCAATTGAAAATGGCGACATAGACGTTACTAAAGGTAGAGTTCTAGATTCCAAAATGAAGAGGGCTTATAATCTTGATGTTGCATTAGATAAAGGTCACTTAGTTACCGTCTTGAAACCTATCACTTCATCGCGTGGTTTCCGCAGATCCTCTGTAGACTATACCAGAGACAAGGAACCTATTATGAGAGAATTCACTTTAGATGAAGCTCTCCGTTTTGAATTTATCGATCCCAACACAGCGGTTGTAAAAGATCCTCAAACCGGTAAATTCAGACTACTCCGAGTAGCAATTGAAGAGGGTACAGTCGACCTCAACAGCAAGGCGGCATTCGATCCTCAATCAGGTCGTTCCAAATCGGTCTGCGTCATCTTTGAAAACGGATTGATCGTCTATTATCATGAACCTCTGACTTTTGAGCAAGCTATCGATATGAAACTGTTAGATGTACAGACGGCTAGATTTACGCATCCACGAACTAACGAGGTTCTATCCGTGAAGGATGCGGCCATTCTTGGCCACGTTGATTCGGATTCGGCGCTGATTAAAGATAACCTCAAGAAGAAGCTGGTCAAATTGCCGGAAGCGTTCCGTAAAGGGCTGATGGATGCTGAAAAGGGAAATATTTTGGATACGGAAACGTCCAAGCTGCATCCTTTACCGGTTGCAATAGAATCAGGACTGCTAATCACGCCGAAGAGAAGTTTCACTTTGAATGAGTGTCTGGAATTCGGAATATACAACCCGACGACCGGTGGATTTAACGATCCATTTATAACGACAAGCGTAATCGATAGGAAGAGATTGACGTTAACGGATTGCATTGAGCAAGGGATAGTTGACCCGTCTAGCACGGTTGTGAAGGATCCAGAGAATGGACACATCGTCCCTCTGCAGCAAGCTATAACAGCAAAACTTGTGGATCCCATTGGCGGAAGACTTGTGGTAGATGCGTCCAAGGAAACCACTATTGATTTGGTTAAGGCTCAGGCGAAGGGGTATATATTGGCTGCAGAAACCAGGGTAAGTCTCAAACCATTTTCTATTTGTTTTCTTGCAATTTGCTCGGCTCACGTTTATCCAAGTACAGCATTTAGTTACTATTCCATTTTTCTTCTTCATTGCATCACAATACCTATGCACTTAGGACCGTTACCTCTTTATTTGATTTGAGATTGTTTTAAATGATGGTTTTGGATTTTTATGAATTTTGAGAGGAACTCGAAACTGCTTTCACCTTTGCCGCTTTGGAGAGTTCAGTTACAAAAATTCATTGATTTTTTTGTGTTTTTTTTGTGGTCTTAATAATTTTCAATGGCTTCATTTTAACTGCACGTTGCCAAAATTCATATCTCCAATAAATTGTTACATTAATTTTGAAATTTGTTGTGTTTTTAAATTTATAACGCTACATAATAGCCACTATTTTACGACAAATGTTGGCCAGAAAAATTATATGCTATCGATTTTTTTAAATTAAATTTTTGGAATATAGAAAGAATCAATTGATAAGTAGAACTTTTTTGTTTTTAAAATGTTTAAAATAATAGACCACAATAATAATAATTAAGGTGGAAGTGAATCGCTTAAAAAATATTGAATGTTCTCATCAAATACCATTCTCATAATTCAAAAGAAAATGATGTAATACAGGAAATTTCAAAATTACAAAATTATCACTATTGCAAAAATGTATTATTATTTTTTGTATTTCGAAGAAATTTGCCTAAATTACGCCACTTTTTTTCAAAAAAAAATCATCAAACTAGGTCCATTTATGATTTTGTGTTTTCGTTATATTTGCCAAGTACTTTATTACGCTTTGAGCAAAATATATTTTATTATTATATCTAGACCATAGAGCTTCAAAAATACTATATTCCTTGTCTATGGTTCAATGTTAGAGCATTATCTTTATTCTTTCTTCTATGTATTTTATCTTCTCTATCTATGCACAAACTTTCCTTACTTCTTATAAAAATAAATAATAAATTGAACTGAATCGAATTCGATGACACCTTTGTCAAATCTAATGTAAGAAATAGGTTTTATTCGTCCAGCAAAAATTTTTTGCTTTGACAATTTTTTTTTTAAATTATCTGTTTTTTAACTTATTGTATTTTTTCTTTATAATTTTATGCTTCGAGACTGAATTTATTTCATTTGCACTCTTTTCTAACCCTTCGATCTCTAAATCTATTTGTTGTAATAATTCTAAAACATATTAAAGTGGTTTTCCTCAAGTGAAATATAAACGAAACACAAAATCCCGCATGAAACTAACCTTGATTGTCGTTGCATCGAATAATAATATAAGTTTTTTTACTCCCTTAACAATCTACCAACGAATGAACAGCCGCCATTACAAACCCAAAACAGACATTAACATAATCTCTGCAAAGTTCTTTTTGTCCATTTCCGATCACAAGGTACACTTTAAATTTACCTATAATAATTTAGATATCCCCCTTTACCACAGAATTTATGTCAACGTTTCCTCAAGTTCTGTTGTTCAATTACCTTTTTTCTCCTTCGTTTGAATGTAATTTTCTTTTTATCTGTGGAGACAAAACACCTATTTTTTTTCTCTCTAAATGCGTTTTATTTTTTTGTCAATTTACACATCAAACATTTTAACTGGATTAAAAACAAAATAATGCCTCCATACACTAAAAAGACCAATCAATGAGGTTTTCTCCTATAACGGAATTTTGTGTTATTTACAAATGTATGATAATAAGAGCATTCTGAGGACCGAACTTTTAGAATTTTTGCAAAATACCGAATAGTATAATCGAAGACATAGTCTTTCAAAGTGTTGAAAATTTCGCAGGCCGGCCGATAAGCGTGTGATGTGACAGGTCGTGAAATGACCGGTGCGGCCGTAGATATGTATCATCGGCGCGGCAATGTGCGTTACTGCCATTCTAATTGTAAATTGTGACTTGTGACATCCCAAGTTCATTATGAAAGCGCATAACTTCGTCATTTTTGGAGATATTGAAAAACTTTTTTGGAGTTATTGACTCTTTCAATACAATACAAATAAAAAACATTAGGAGACAACCTCATTGCAAAAACTGACAAACCTTGCTATATCTTTAAAGATATCTTCTCTGCAATATGAAGTATCAAATAAGCAAAGGACTGGTTTGTGAAGTAGCATATTGAGAAGATGTCTTGCAAGATATTTAACAAAAAAAAAAAATAACAAACTACCGTAAAACAAGACCTAACTAACCGGCTGTTCATTCCTCGGTAGTATCCAGCCCACTCAATGAAGGTTTTCTCATTACAGCCATTACAAATGCCAGCGAAGCTAGTCAACCTCGATATAAAAAATATTAGACTATACGTATCGAGAGAACCAAATACCCGCCTGGAGCCAAAATCAAATATACCTTGACCGTATCGCCAAGAGTCCCGCTGCTCAGCAAATATCAGCCCTTTAGTTGCGCGTACCATGCTTTTTGACCAACAAACCATTCAATCTCACCTCTTTACACTCAAATCCTTACCAATCCTCTGTATTTTTAAATCGGTTTAGCCAAAAGGGACAATTTATCCTCATTTTCCTTTCAGATTCCCTAAAGAAAAAAAAACTCATTTAGAAACTTTTTACCGTTTTTCAATTCGATCCGATAAACCAACTTCAATTTAAAAAAAAAATAATTTAGGTTATTTTATTCCCCATCCAATCTCAATAATATTCTTACAAAAGGCATTTCTCTCAAATTATTTAATAGTTAAACTAACTACGACAAGTCAAATAATTGAATTTCCGTTGTCGTTAATAATCCAAAATGTTGTTTTATAAATTTAATAGCTTCTATAATGAGAATCTTTAATTGAAATTGATTGTTTATTAGGATCAGTTTGTTCTGATCAGCTAAGCTTTCATATTCCGATATGTTTTCATTGAAAGTCAGCAATTATGACAGCTGTCTTAAAATTATGGCTTTTTAATTATTAAGTGTTTCTAAAACATTCTAATTCCCGATACTATCATTCCCCCATTTGCTTCCGATTGACTAACAAATATATCGCCACATTGGTTCATCAATACAACTTTCAAAATATTTTACATATAATCATGTTTTGATTTTTGACTAATATTTTGTGGTGCTGCTTGCTGCGTTTGAACTTCGTGATTGCATGTTCCATACTCTTTTGTGAACAGATTAATTAAATTTGTCAAATGTTCCTCTCTTGTGAACAGTGATTGTAAAAACAAATTAGGCAAATATTGTAAACTAGAATATTATGCAATTTAGTGCTTTCTGTGACAGAACGGACAGACTCAAATGTGTGCGTTATCGGCTGTCAAATTTTTGTTATTTTCTACAGCTTTCAATGGGTTGTCTATGCCTGTCGTGTGTTAAATGGGTTAATAACCTACTTAAAAACTCGAATTACTATTTATTAGTTATTAAAATATTTACATGTAAGCCTGATAGGCGGTTCATAAATGACTATCCGTTTGTCATATTATTTTGATGTTTGTACACGATAGCATTCGATTCGCAAATTTTCCTGCAACTGACATCTCTTAATGAGGATTAAGCGTCAAAACGCGCGACTTTTAACACATTGTAATCTGATCACGTATTAATACGTGTTTAGCAAATTAATGCTAGAGAGCGGAACACGTATTTATACGTTTTTGATAGATTGTTAGTGGAGCGCGGGTCACGTTAAAATGCGGGTTCCAATATACTTGAGTTTTCGCTATATAGCCTCTGTAGGGTTGTAGCCATGCAGGTAAAAACCTTTTGAGAACAATAGATGGGGTGTACGGTAGGTACCGAGGTAGTGTAAATATTATTTTTTTCATAACTTTCCTGCTTTATGTGAAATTCTGCACTAGTTTAACGATAAAGAATACATTTCTAAATATAATAAAATAAAATAAATAATTTGCAAAAAGAATTATTGAAATCAAACAAATATTTTTGAAGTTATCGCAATTTTTCTAGAGGTCTACGTTAGCGCGAAATTACGCGAAAAATCACCCGTTACCAGCACGATACGCGGCCGAAAACTGCCCGATCACAATGTGTTAAGAGTTAGTGTCTTTATACAAGCGCAGTATTTAGCTCGTTTGCGTGATACGGAATACCGCATTTAAGAAAACTGTCAAAATGTATCGTATACGGCCAATTTGACACGCGTTACGGTGTCGCAAAAGATACAGAATTACCCGTCAGGAATCAGTACAATAAAGATTGTAAGTTTAAAGTATCACAAAAGATTAAAAACAAAAACACAAAACATCAGAATCTTGTGGTGCCAATATTTGTGTGTGATTTAATTTGGCTCTCATCCCTCTTCCCCGAACTCTAAAGTTTAAAACTTAACCCAACCCGCCCCCTGATCATTTCTAACCCTATGGCAGTGCATGCCGTGAGTGTGGACGCTTAAAAACAAAATTACGACAATAATAATTCCGAGACTGAGTACGATTGTCAAGTGTTTAACAGCATACAATAAATATATGGTGGAAAGAAAAAAATATTAAGTATGGTACCGTTCTTTATAAAGAGAATGCTAAAAACAAGGTAGTATAATCTCCCTCATTTATTTATTTTAGTGTTACATTTTAATTTTATTTTTTCAATCATACTAACGTGTGTTTATTGTTTTATGTTGACATTTTTTCGAAAAACATAAATTTTTTATTACTTAATTTTATTTATTGTGCTTGTGAAATATTTTTACAATTTTTTATTGTTCTTTTGACTGTTTCAGGTTTTTTATTTGATCGCTTTCTGAAAAGAAGCGAATTTTGTTTTTTTTACAAATTAAAAAACTTAACAGCATTAAATTAACGCTAATTTAACACGTGTTATTTTGACATCTCTAACTTGATTTGATTTGATTCATTATAAATAATCATAACAATTAAAATAACAACCAGAATAATTATCAATTAGTTTACAAATGTTAATAAACTGCACCAAATATCGAATTCTTAAATCAGATTTTTGTGCATATTCCATAATAATATATTATCAAATAATCCAAAGTGATGTACCATAAATATACATTTATTTATTTTTAATATCACGTTTCCAGCTTTTGTTATGGAGCTTCATCGTTGGCTTGTCATGTTGTATGTCGCTTTATCTGGTGCCAGTTGCTGTGTCGTTATGCTTGTCACGCTATTTCATCAACTGTTTTGACATTTCATCATTTGTTACGATACTTCATCAACATCTGTTTTGGGTCCCAGACATTTCATCCAAAGATCTTTTGTCCAAAACCATTTTGTATAATAACGTATTTTTGCCTCATGAATACATTTCACAATGTTATAATTATTGTAAAATGTGTAAAAAGTAGAGACAAAGGGTCTTTGTAATAGAATGTTTAGGTGTCTGTAATGAAATTTCATCGTTATTATCGTTCTTCACCGAGGCATTTATATTTTGTATTTCAGGATGTGGCTTTCTGACATCGGAGCATAAATTTGTTGTAGTTTTGTTGAAACTTGATGCTTTTCTTGTTGTCTTTTCCCTTATGCATGTTTTGTGTTTTTTTTCAAGGAAATTTCTACTAAGGATTTTCTGTGTCCTTGATAACTTTTTTATGACAGATTTTGAATTTTTATGACAGTACTGACATTGTTTTATTATTCTGGCAAAAATGAATTATTAGGTATTATTAATATATACTAAATCAATGTTTTATCAAAGTTTTGTGAGGTTTTCAAAGCTCAATACTTACAATTTACTATGTTGTCAGTTTCTTAATAATTTATACCATTGTCAAGCCAAAAAAAATTCATTGACTTAACAAATGGCTGTAAAAATGTTAATATGTATTGTTAGATGTTGTGTTGCCTAGCATGATTTTTAAAGCCTTTAATATGTACCCTTATATTACATATCTTCTTTTTACAGATATATTTGTAAATAACAATTTTTTTAATAAGTTAAAATCATATTATAATCTTTTCAAAAAATATCACAAACATTTTGTAAAATATTTTCAGAGGTTTAGTGGTAAAAAAAAAATCGTAACATATTTTTAGGGAGTAAAAAGGAGTGATCTTTAAATTTCTTTTCTATTTTTGTAGTTATTATTTATTAACCCCTCAGGCCTCTGGCATATTTCTTAAAGACGCTGTCAGAAGGTCGGAGAATTTCTGTGTATTTCTGCTTTGCAATAATACACAGAAATTAATTAATAAACAAATGTATTATAAACATTATTTTCACCTCACTTTTTTGTCGTTTCATTTAAAATCGTAAACTTTTCTCGAATTGCGGTTGGAACCTTTGGATTCATAGAGGTGTACATTTTAATTTTTCTGTGGTTTACCTCTAGATTTGAATATAAAGAGTGGTGTTTTCTCTTTCTAACACCGTTTAAATCGTATTTCTCACCATCAGTAAGGAAGACACAATGATTTCTGTGAGACCATATGAGCTCTTCCCAAAAGCGAGTAAATTGATTCCACGGGTAATAGCTGTTTGTTCGCAAAACCGAACAAATTAGCCTGAGGGGTTAATATTTAAAAAAAAAAATCTAAATATTGATTTAGGTAATAACCATAAATAGAGATTAAATTGATTACCACCGATAAAATACTATTCCAGCTTATTTGTAAAAAGCAGAAAATCATCTTTTACCAAATTATTATTTCGGAAACTAATATATTTTTTCTTTTTTCCCAAAAAAATTAAAAAATCCATCCAAAATCCATTCCCAAAATCGAATCCGTTTTCGAATCCTTCCCTCAATCACAGCAAGCCGTTGAAGAGAAGTACCGCCTTTGTGATGAGCAGCTCAATAAACTGTTGGATTGGGTCAGCGATATTGAGGAGAAATTGGCCAATCAAGAACCGGCCAAGGAAGACAGGGACGATCTCAGGAACCAGATAAACAACATCAAGGTTGGTACATTTGTAACTATCTAAATAAATACAGATATTGAATGACCGCCACTTCTAAATTACTGCATAATTGACTGAGCGTAGCAAAGTCCTGTTTTGACTCGTCCCGTGCCACTGGAGAAAACTTGTAAATTTCGCGATGTTTTGACTTTGACGTAATATTTTGTGGGTTTCTTTTTTACGCTATCTTCTGTAATATTTACCGAAACACATTCCTTGAACAATAAACTATGCCTAAAAACAACATTACTTGCGTTTATTTGACGAATTCATATGTTTACGATCTTTTTTACGAGAATGATGCAACCAAACTGACAGCTGAAATGCTCCGAAAATAACTCGGCCAAAGATCGATAAAGAATTCATAGAAATTATTCCGGTTCCATAGATATGTTCAAAGCATTCTATACCTTAAGAACAAGATTGCCCCAAGCGATTCTGACCTTATCCTTCATACATTTTCCCTATAATTAAGATTTAAAATCGCACTTCAAAAAATATTTTTTAGAGTTTAATTTGGCAAGCAACAAGTTGGGTAAACATAAAAATGTTCATTTAAAGATGGTGCTAATTTCATTATTTTAGGAAAAAAACACTTTTTTCAAGTTATGCTTTAAAATATTAAGATGAATTATTTGTTTGCACCTGTACATACGTTTTATGAATAAATAGTTTTGTTTGTATAAAAACTCAAGTCTTTTAAGAAAGACATACCAGTGGTGGTCCGTGACTTTTCAGGGAGCTAGAGTGTTAAGATTGAAAAATACGATATCATTGACGATGTTGTAGTTTGAAAAAAAATCGTTTTCAGTTACAACTACAATAATGAAAGTTTGTAAAAAGAATTGTCATTAAAGCGCCGTATCCTCGCTCGAAAAGAAGAAGATGAAGAGATATGTAATTACGAATGTTGGAGAGAGCGCGCTAATATTTAAAACTATAAAATTGAAGCGAAAATTGTGAAAATGTTTAATAAAACATAACTCGTTTAGAATAGAGCAAAAATCTTGTGGGGGTTGTCTAAAACAACATTCAAAGAAACATTGTAATTCTTTTCATACATATAACTTGTTAAATAATAGAGACAGATGTGAAAATAAAAATTTTCAGAGCATATTTTGCGATTTTTTTCTATCGAGGGAATTTCATATAATTTGGGTTTCGGCGTGTTCAAAAATAACATATACTTTTTAGGAGCTTAAAAACTTCAAATGTTCAACAGAGATATGCAAGAAATCGGTAGAAATTCGGGTAGCGGCGGCTTAAGTGGGTAGGTATTTTAAGTACCTACTTACAAATCTTATAATTTCAGAGAAAATTTTGGTTTGAAAATTAGAAACATACCTTTTTGGAGGTGAGGTCTACTATTCACAGAACTACCAGTAATAATTTTTGTCATGTGTTTCCAGCAAATCAAGGAAGAGATCGACATGCAGCAGCGCGCCGTGTCGGGTGTCGGGGAACAGGCCCGCCAGCTGGTGGTGACGGGCGGCGCAGTTCTTGCCGCGCGCGAAGCCGACGGCCTGGAGCGTGCCGCCAAGCAGCTCAAGGAGCGCGCTGACCGCGCCGCTTCCAAGGCCAGCAGCATGCTGAGGAGGCTGCAGGCCGCCTGGGACGAGCTTGCCAAGTTCAGGTAACAAACTAGGCCCAAAATTATCCTTTATTGAACAACGAGCTTTATTTTTCTCCATTGGAAGGAATGATGTCTGTGCTAATAGGCTGCTTAGGTTGGCCAAGTTCAGGTAACAAACTAGGTCTAAAATGATACTTTATCGAGTAACTTTATTTTTCTCCATTGGAAGGAATGATGTCTATGGTAACAGGCTGCCTGGGATGAGCCAAGTTTAGGAACGAACTAGTCCAAAGATGATCTGTAGTCGCTGATAAATCGACTGCAAATCAATCGACTGTAATCAATAAAATAAGGTTTTCAGCGATACTGAAAAGTGGGCACTGGGGAGGAATCTGGCTTACCTTAATTTTTACAGAGCACATTCTTGTGAAATTCGATATTATGGCACCGAGGAATCTCTGGGTTGATCAACACACAAGTTTTCGTAAGAATCGATATTAGTCACCAAAATACCACAGAAGGTGATAATTGCACAGGTTACTTCAATAGATTGATTGTTTCTTAGAGTTATTGTTCCTAAATGTAGGTAATATTTTGTCAGATAGGATAAGAAGGTAGAAGGGAGATGTATGTTGTTGCGTCAACGTGATCCCAAGTTTTATAGACTGGAGTTTTTAAAGGAATGAGATCTATAGAAACAGGCTGCCTGGTTTGAGCTGGCCAATTTCTGGCAACCAACTAGGTAGTTGATACAGATGGCAAATGGGCCTGAAAATAATCCTTAATCGATAATAATCGACCAACAAGCTTTTTAAGTTGTGTTTTCTTTCCTTCGAAATGAATAAATTGGGGGATATACTTATCATTGCCAAAATAAGGACCGCACTGTTACCAATTAAACCTTAGCTACAGTTTACAAACATAGCCAGCATAACTCATGCTCCTAGATACTCCGATCTGTGTCAATTATATATTTATTTGCATCGAAAATTACTAATTATTTGAAATTTGACATCTTTTATACAGGGAGGGAGATATATTTGTAACTTTTAAATAATAGTGAGTGTCAATCAACCATTTTTGAACGTCGCTTTCGACAACAAAACTTTCGGAAAAAATTGAAGAAAATATTTAAGTTTTTTTCTTTTAATGCATCATTACTTTTGCATGATTTATCACATCATCCTATTTGTTGCAGCAATGAACTTTCCACCTTCAACACCTGGCTGGATGCTTCTTACCGCCTGCTAGAGGAGCAGGAACGTGCTCTGGCACAACTTGGAAAGCCCGGAGATAGGAGCGGTGCAGCCAGGGACTTCCTCGGAGACGTGATGGCCCACCAGGCCGATTTGCGCTTCATCACAATGGCAGCGCAGAAGTTTGTGGACGAGTCCAAGGTACATTATGATCATTTAGAATTTATTATATTATCAATCTTTTATTCAATGACTCTTAACACGGATATTTTACAAGGCATTTTTGTAAAACTAATAAAAATTTTCTTTTCCAGGAATTCCTAACATCACTCAATGAGTTCCGCACTTCTCTGCCATCGCGCTACTCGCACCTGACGCAACCTTCGGAATCCCAAGTCCGAGGTCAGGTGCAGCTGGCGGGCCGGCGTCACTCCGACCTGCTGGCGAGAGCACAGCGCCTTCAGGAGAGGCTCCGTGGAGTCGGAGACACCCGGAGACTGTACGGAGAGGCCGTGGACAAGGCGGGCAGGTGGCTGAAGGAGGTGGGTTGTAGAGCAGGCGTACCACTGATAGCTACATTGTAACCTCACCCAATGAAATACATATCTGTAACAGAGGTTACAATGGTGCTCCCATTTGTAGAACTATAAAATATGCCATCTTGGGCTTAGTTTAGACGAGCTTGTAGAGGTCGAAAACTGAAAGCGTTTAGACCATAACGGTTAGACCACAGCGGTTAGACCATAGCGGTTAGACCATAGCGGTTAGGCTTAAAAGTACCCATTGTTAAATTTATTTTTATTTTTTCAATGTTATGGTACCTACCTGCATGAAGAAAGTTTTAAAAAAGAATTTTCATTGAGATAGTGACTTTTCTTTGGACAAATTTTTGAAATTAAAAATTTTTAATATTTAATTAAATGAAGACAATATAGGCGCATTTAATTAAATTTTACAATTTGAGGTTTTACTCATAAAGTTAAAATAAAAATGAAATAAATTTTTTTACTTAATTTTAATTAATTATCTGCATGATTGAAAGAATATTTTTATAACCCAATTGGAAGAATTTTTAGTTGGAAATTCATTATTTGAGGAAGTCACTCATCACAGTGTCCCCGTAATTAATTAACAAAAAATCCGATTGTATCCGCTCTTGGTAACAGATCTGATGTCATAATAACAAAACATTTAATAATTATACTGTCTTATATTTTCAGATGGAGCCCCAATGCAGGGCCGTAATATCCGAGGCCATCGCCGGAGATCCAAAGGCTGTTGAGGCTCAACTTACAAGGGCCAAGGCACTCCACAACGAGATGCTAGCACAGAGCAGGCTCATCGACAACGCCAAGGATGTGAGTTGAACCCTGTTTTGTTATATAAAAAAAGTTTCAATCAACTTAACCAATTTTTAGTAGATTTTTACGTGACACCTTACATAGCACAATAGCACCCTTTGTATAATCAGAGAACTGTTTCGCTACCGGGTTGGGCCAAGTTGTAATGCGGGTCAAGGAAGGGATTTGTTAACTCAAAATGGAGGACTGGATTAAATAAAAAAAATTTTACAGTAACTTCTTATGGAAGGCCTTGAGAAAAATATTTTCTCTTAGGGTCTACGTCATCTTTAGGGGATGCTGTTTAGAGAGTCTTTTTGAGGAGAGGAAGGTGTGAACTTGCTATAGGAGGGAGAAAACGCAAAGGTCGGCAAATCATTCTACAGCCGAGCTGTTGAACTCAAGGACGAGTCGTGAAACGTGACAAATGTCAACCGTGTACAAAATGTTGGGTGTGCATTTGGCATGTTTTCCGACTATGCACGAGTACCGAAAAAACGCTAACGCTAGGAATTAATTTTAATTTTTTTTTATTTATTTATTTATTGAAACAAAATACATATACATTATTAAAAAAAAATACTTTGACTGTCCAACTAGGAGATTACCCGTTTTAGGACAGTCAAATTTCCTGGTTTAGTTCACATTAGGTAGTTGTTGTTTTTTGTAAAACATAATATCGTATCTTATAATTACAAATGTAAACATCATTTCAAGTACAATGTTATAAAGGCCGTGTTATAAATGACAAGGTGTTTTATTTTTTGACTTATGCAATTAAATTGTGAAATTTATTACTTTGTTTTTCTCATTCTAGGCTTGCGACCAGCTTCTCCAAACACTGGAGGGCCACCTCACACCTGCGGAGATCCGCAGTCTGGAGGTGCCCGTCATCGAGCTGGTGAACAAGTACGCCGAGCTCAGCGGAGCCCTGGGGCAACAGTGCGGAGTCTTGGAGGGAGCACTGGTGCAGAGCCAGGGTCTGCAGGACGCGCTGGAGGGACAGGCCGCCTGGATCAGCCAGGCAGAGAACCTCTTCAAGTATGTATTACCTAATCAACCTAACCTCACAATCTTGAGATGACCGCTACCGTACTGTCTCGAAATAATTCAGTTAAATCTCTTGTGGTCAGTTAACCTATGGAGTGCTAAGCTCCCGTAACCTAATACCTTCGTTGTGTCCCAAAAATTAATTTTCGCACTGCGCGGCGGACTTTTCACCGCCTGCTACATCTTCAAATAACAATTTTCGAGCTGTTGAAATTTTCAATTTTAGTAAGCTGATTTCACTCGATCGTTACTTTAATGTACCATACTTTTCTAGTTTAACTCCAAACACTGCAGTGTTGTTTGAACCACCTCGCTCTGTATTGCATAATTTTGTATTAAATGCTAATAAAATTCATCTTCTCCCCAGGGCCCAATACAAACCGGCCTCTCTCATCCGCGAGCGTCTCGACGAGCAGCTACGCGAGTACAAGATCTCGAGCAGCGACCTCGTGGCGCACCGACCTTCTCTAGAGCAGCTGAACGCGGCAGCCAAGAGTCTTCTCGCCACGGCGTCCAACGCCCGCCTGGCTACCAAGATCGACCAGAAGATGAAGGATGTGTACAACAGGTAATAAATAATGGCAGATAATACTTCATTTATGAATTCCATTATCGTAGGAAATAACTAGCCAATATTAAAATACTATTTCTCCCAAAGGGGGCAGTGGAATTAGTCCGATTTCTATGTAGACTAATTTGAGAATGGGTCAAATCCTTAAAAAACTCGAAAATCAATGGACTCTGACGTTGAGAAATCGTTATTTCTATTGATACACCTCTTGTGATGAATACTGTATGTCCCAGGCAGAGTTTGTAATTACGTCTGCATGAAGCTTTCCAAATTTTGCTTGGTATAATATTGATGGGTAACAGTGACCATTCTTATATAGTTAACGGGACTTTACAATAGAATATATTTATATAAAAGTTATCTGTTCAATTGAAAATATTTGACTGAAACAATTTTTGAGCCACAAGTGTTGCCCAGCATCAGAGTTTTATAGTATATTCCTAACCTCAACACTCATTGAATAAAATCTTCTTTTACTCATTTCCAGATACGAGAAGCTCCTGGAGAAGTCGGTGAAGCGCGGAGAGTTCCTGGAGGAGGTTAGCGCCGAGCTGCACCACTTCAGCAGCCAGGCAGCACAGGCAGAGCAGTGGTGCACCAAGCTGATGGAGAGGGCCAACTCCTCGGAACTGGGAAGACTATCCCCCGAAGAGTGCCAGATCAAGATGGAGCAGCTGTCTGCTGAAAGGTAAAGAGAAATACATACTTTATTCTGTGTCACATCTCTTATGGTTGAAAATCATCAGTAGTACCCCCCATACGTAGAGTTCGGAGCGGGAAGTGCCCAGCGCCACTTCAGACCGCCGTGCAGAAAAGTAAAGACCGAAAGTAAGAAAACGGTTTACGGCACAGTTCACTGTGGGACTTTTCTACGCGGCGACCTGAAGTGGCGCGGGGCACGTCCCGCTCCGAACTCTACGTGTGGGGAAGACTAATGTACAGTGAAATCTCCATCGATCGTTCCTTGATTAATCGTTTTCCTGCATATAAGGCTGTGTAGTTGCGAGCTGAACCACAAATTATAGGAAAGAAACAAATGAACGAACGCTTGCGGTTGTTTCATTCCTCTCCCAAATTGTGGTTCGTCTCTGTTCTCGGTTCACAAATGTTTACACAGCGTAATATTAAAAAAAGATTTTTTTTCTCTTTATTCATTACATAAGTTTTTGTGCATAGTTTTTACATGCTTTTCGACTGCCACAATAGGCACGTGCCCATATTTCCTTGCAAATTTATCTACCTGCATACGCATTATTAGCAGATTTATAATCAAAGACTCTTTGGAGTGTGCTCTTTACCAGTAATACTTAATTACTGAGAAATTTTTAGTCTTTGTTCTTAACTCGTGACGTGCCACGGGAGGAAACTCATTAAATTTTGCGATGTTTTGACATAATATTTTGTGGGTTTATTTTATGCTATCGTATTTAATATTTACCGAAACACATTCCTTCAACAATAAAATATGCCTAAAAACAACATTACTTGGGTTTATTTGATGAATTTATGTTTTACGATCTTTTTCACGAGAACGACGCCACCGAATTTGACAGCTTAAATGCTGCGAAACATCTCGGCCGGAGACCATAAAGAATTCCATAGAAATTATTCCGCTTCCCTAGGTGTGTTCAAGGTATTTTATACCTTAAGAACAAGAATGCTCCAAACGATTCTGACCTTGTCCTTCATACTTTTTCTTTATACATAAGGATTAAAAACGCATTCTAAAAAATTTTTTCGAATGTTGTGTTTCGACCGCGCCGGCACGCCATCATACAACGAGTTAATTCTTCTGTTTATAATGTTTTAGAGAGTCGAGGAAACAACTTGTGGACGAATGCTTGCGTAATGGAAAACAACTCATCTCCAAGAAGGACGTCACCGATACGCAAATCATCAGGGACAGGATGAAGGTGAGTTCATTTTATTTCATTATCCATAAAATGTAAATAAGTAATTTTACTTAAAGATGTCACAATTATTTCATTTCTCAGAATTATTATTGAACATTAGCTTCTGTTTTGATCGTCTTTTATTTGCTATCAATTATTAAACCAGATAATAAATTGGTGATTTTTTTTTGTCATGTTCAGGGTCTTGAAGTACAATGGAAGGACCTCATTGCTTCAATGGACGAAAAGCAGAAACTGTCCAAGCAGCGTGCCGACCAGCTCAACCAGTACGAGAAGCTGCGGGCACAGGTTGTCAACTGGCTGTCCAACGTCGAGGAGAAGGTCAACCGCCTGCAGCCAGTCGCCGTGGAGATGGAAGTCATCAAGAGCCAGCAGGACGAGCTCCGGCCCCTGAACAAGGAGTACCGGGAGTACGGTCACACCATTGACAAGGTATGAAATTAGTTGATCGCGATGCTCGACTTTGACATCTTGCAAACCTGTTCAAAAGTGATTTTGGACAATTACACGGTGGTAATTTAAACCAACAACTGACTGAAAGATAACTGCTTTCGTCTGGAGCCATTGGGACTATGGCACCCCAATCGGAGAATGTTGTAAGGCTAAAGGTAGTGGGCCCATAGAGGCTGAAAAGTTGTGCCTACCCCGAGAAAAACGAACCATAAAAATTATCTATTTGAAGCAGAGTGTTTGTGAAGGGTGACCTGGTTGCCACACACTATGCGAATGCAGTTTTATTCTGATATTGATGAAATTTTGCATACTTAAATTTAAAGCAAGAAGAAGGTCACTGTCTATTTCAGCTAGTATAATATAAGAGAATCATATTTTACACAAATAAACAAGGAAACAACATAAGGTTAAAAATAAAAACAATGACTGGACAGAGGAAGTTGGCATCGGGTTTAGGTCCAACCCAGGCGTTTTGTGTTCAATTCCTCGGCTGGCTAAGTCCTCCATCACAACACAAGCAACATGTTCCGCTTTTGCGGTGATAGTAGGAGATTTTCAAATATGTATTGTCAGGTTTTTCATAACCTGAGAATGTTTAAAATATATATAATGGCCATTTTCAAAAGTTCACTACGCAATTTTTACCTGAACTTGAAAATCTTATGCACAGCTTTTGGCAATAGAGTAATGCACGCCACTGCTAAAACATGTCTAAAGCCATTTCCACCGAGTTCATTCGATTTATGGGATTTTTATTAATGATGAATAATTTTTGCAGGTGAATGAAGCTGGCTCCATCTACGACGCTCTCCTCAGAGGAGACAGACCAGACAGTCCCCACAGGAAGCGATCAAGCCAAACAGCCTACAGCCCAACCAAGAGGCCATCTCAGTCTTCACGTAAGCACCCTCCTTATTTAAATTTTGTTTTGTATTATATACTAGCACAGACTCATGAAAAATCACGGAATAGTCAGATTCTTGACAAATCGGTTCCAATTTTTGAAATAATAAAATAATGCATTATGGATAAATAAATACTTTATTGCTTATCTGAATTCTTCACACAGCTGCTTCCAATTTTGAAAATTGCACATAAATACGAAGCAAATTTGTGTTCACTTAACCAGATTTCACGGAGACAAATAACATCTCACAGACAACCAAAATTAGTTTTTAATAAATTAACTAGCACAGATCTGTGAAAAATCACGGAATATTCTAATTCCAATTTAGAAAATGACAATTATTAAAATAATTTTTTTTTTTTGTTAAAATATGATATTATAAATAGGTATATACTTTATTGCTTGTCTGAATTCTTCAAACAATCAATTCTAATTTTGAAAATGATCCGTAAATTCAAAGCAAATTTGTGTTCATTGAACTAGATTTCACACAGGATTAACGCACAGACAGCTGAAATTAGTATTTTTAATGAATAATAAGGCGTGTACATTTATCAAAACATTAAAGCGTACCTTTTGTTGATGTCTGGTCTGTTATTTGAACATTTTTCTTCTTCTTTCAGTGCGTGGCCCCGATGGAAGATCACCATCACCGACCAAGACTGGACTGGGTCTCGTGAGCCCCATCAGTGCTTCAGGATCTAGCGGATTCTCCTCCAGGAGGTCCAGCCAAGATGGCTTCCACCTGGAGGGTAATTCATTGACTATGTTAATAATCTAAACAGCTACGGGAAAGTTGAAGAAACTGAACTGCACACCATGTAATTAGTCAGTATCAGGCCCTATAGGAATAGCCTTCCGCATGACTGAACAGATTTCAAAAGGGAGTTGAACACAAGAAAGGGAGTTGAGAACCTGATTTTCATAGCTAGACCGTTCCAAAATCAAAAAATGTATTTTCTTTAGCTCTAATGCACAAATTTATAAAACTTTCTTTATTTTTAAAATCAAACTGCAAACTGATACCATTAGCATTCAACAACATTCAACTGTTTTGGAAAATTTTATTCAAAACTGTTCTATTCTAAACCATTAAAATGTTGCCAAAATGGAATGAAAAATTTCCCGGTATATATGTTGCCGTGTGTTTAAAGTAGGTACCAAACATTTTCACTGTAAAACAGGGGTTAATTGATTTATTTTATTTTCAGAACTTTCCCCAGTACAGCAGCAGCTGTCTGAAATCAACAACCGCTACAGTCTGCTCGGCGTAAAACTGTCGGACAGATCAAGCGAACTGGATTCAGTCAAGGAGGAGATGAGAAAGCACCTGGAGAGTTTGAAGAACCTCTCACTCTTTCTGGACAAGGTAAAATTATTTTACAAAAACATAAAATTTTGGAGCAGAAATATAATTTCAAAAATGTGTCTTTATAATCATATAATATGTAATATATTTCATTTTTAGGTCCAGAGACAGTTGCCTAAAGACACAGTTCCCAACACCAAGGAAGAAGCCGATAAGACCAACAAGCAAGTCAGAGCTGTACTTGAAGATATGTATGAGAAACAAAGCCTGTTGGACTCCACTAAGAGTCAGGTATGTTAAAATTGTTTGAAAATATTCTTTCACAAATGGATTTATTTTTATGCCACAAGGTTCCTCTCATAGTCCTTCTTTGTTTTGCAATTTCTTTTATCATTGTCTTTTATATTAGCTTACATCAAACTCTTCTGTGAGGCTTTTGAAACAGTATATTTTTGATCTGAGACTTAGAGGGTCCGTTTAATGTTGAATGTTTTACTTAGTCTTTTCTTTTTATTCAGGTGAAGGAATTACTTCGTCGCAAGGCTGGAGTCATCGGGGCCGACAGGCTTCAAGACGAGATGGAAGATGTGGCTAACAGGTGGAAGAAACTCCACGACAGTTGCAAAGACAAGTTAGTACAATCTTCTGTCATATAACAATTTGGTTATCTAGCATGGTCGATCGATAAAACCCTATGTCAATACAATATTGGCTATATCCGTCATCTATGGTTATTAGTCGGCGCTAGGCGGCATTTGCAAATTCCACAGCCAGTAGACAAAAGTTGCCTAATTAAGCGCAGCGTAACAGTCAATTACTGAACTTTGGTCAACTTTCAAAATATAAATTTTTTTTAATTATGTCATTTGTTAAGCTGGCTATAAAATTACTGGCTTATTAATGAATGAAGGCAGACTAAAGAAGCTCATAGAATTGAAAGGCATTGTAAATGTGATCAATTGAATCCGTTTCCAAAATTGGAATTCAGAAAGACTTCTTTCACCAATTAACTCCCTTTTTAGTGTCAAAAAGTATATGCAGACTTCCAACGCTTATTAATATGGGTAATTCAATTTATCAATTTATTCATATTTGGACACAGCCTTTTTCATTTATATGGTCCTTAAATTCAATAACTTTAAATTGGCTATGTATTCAAGCCAGTCTTGCATATGTGCGTTTTCTTGTGTATTTTTTGCCTGATCTTATTAAATTTTATTTTGCCCTCTAGGATAAAGATGATGGAAGAGATGAAGGATTTCCTGGACACCCACGACAGCCTGGTGTCCTGGCTGGGAGCCAAGGATCGCATGATGGCAGCTCTGGGACCTATCTCCTCCGATTCCAGGATGGTGCAGACTCAAGTGCAGCAGGTAAACTACAACACTAACTTTAAATCTTAAAATATTTTTATTTATTTCTTAATCTAATCTTTTCAAAATACTAAACTGTCTAGTTAGAATACTTTTGCTGTTTAGTGAGAATGCTACGACGTATAATGGAAATTCTATGATGTTTATTGAGTTTAATACCCTTCTAGTAAGAATATTACACTGTCTGGTGGGAATATTACACTCTCTAGTTAGAATTTAGAATACCTTGCTTTGTAATGGAACTACTGTTAGGAAGTTCCTTAGGGAAAATAGGAATGGCGTAAAAACTCACTGTAGTTAATGTAGCGGGCTGGGTTGATGTCCACATAGGAATTCACATAAAATGTTCCAAACTGTACAGATTGTATGATCACCATAAGTTATTTGGAGTCTTTGCATATACAGTAATTTGCACTTTGAAAATATGAATATAATAATACGCTGCCTGCTGTTCGAAGGTTGTCACTGCACTGATTTGCACTGTAGGTAGTGGGAGGTAGGAATTTTGGGAAAGAACAATTATATTCCAGACAACTACTATGATATTTATTGAGAATACTACGCTTCTAGTGAGAATATTATACTGTCTAGTTAGAATATTATGCTGTTTAATGAGAATACTAGACTGTCTGGTGGGAATACTACGCTGTTTGATGAGAAAACTTTGTATGTTGTGACACCTCACAAAAACTATATTAAACACCGCTAAAAGTTAGAATCTTTTTATAGAATTCTGTTATAATGTCTAAACCTCTTTTTTACTGTTACAGCAATGATGCTTCCCTATTTATTTAATTTGCCGTTTCTTTTAACACCTTTCTTTCCTCCACCAGGTCCAAGTGCTCCGCGAGGAGTTGAGGACACAGCAGCCACAGTTGTCCCATTTGGAAGAAGTCGGAGCATCAGTTCTGGAGCGCCTGGAGCCAAGGTCTCCGGACCACACCAGGGTAGCAGGAAAGCTATCCGCTCTTCAAGCCAGATGGGCCGACCTTCTGAACAGGTGGGACTATATATGTTTTAAAAAAATAACATATTTTCAAAAAATTGTGACATACAAATCATCCAAATATTATTATTATTACTATTATTTTTATCAACTTGTTTCTTTTCTTTAGGCTGGATGAGCGTGCTGAGTCTCTGGGAGCGGCTGCCGACACCTCGAGGGAGTTCGATGCCGGCCTCAGCCGTCTGCGAGACGCGCTGCAGTCCATCTCCGACAACCTGGATGACCTGCCTCTGGAGAAGGACAGTGAGGAGCAGCTCAGGAAGATCGAGGTAACATATCAATAGCTTTGTCCAGAATGTCTGCACAAAGCGCAACACATATTCCCAACTAGCAAATAAATAATTGAGGCGTCCAAAGCTCAAAATAAAATGTATGAAATCTTTTGTGAGATGAGAAAGAGAGTGGAAAATACTTTTAGTATAATCCTGGTGAAAGACCACCATCTAGAATTGAAAATTGCTTGAAATTGCTTTAGTCGTGTTTGGTGACTAGATCTGAATAGCCAGTCAACCTTCCTTTTCCCACCTTCTTCCTCCCTCTGCTACCTTTAACCTCAAAACATACCCTAATCGGGGATGATAGTCTCACCGGCTCCAGATGATTAGGAGCAGTTGGGACGCTTGTGCAGTATTCATATAAAGTTTAAAGTTGTGACTTTTCGGACAATTTTATTAATGTACAACTATTGCTTGATACTTAATCAGCCTTATCTAGCATAAGCGTCGCATTCCCCTCAGAGTCAGGATGAGCCTATTAAAGTCACTCTTCTACTTTTTCTTCACGAGGCTTGGCGTCTAACTTTGGAATGTATCCTTATGTATCCCTTAAAATATATCCTTTTCAAGTCGTCAGCCCATCCAATCATCATAATTCTATTTTATAAAACCCTCCCTTATTCTTCGTTCTCCCAATTCTCATCTATAATTATCTCATCTTCCTCCTTTTGTCCTATTCGGGTTTTGGACTTACACCTCAGCAAGGCGCCTTCAGGCGTTCCTATCCTGCGCTAATTCAACGACCACCGTCCGTAGGAAGCCCAGTCTCTCCTAGCACAGCCTCCGGAGTTGCTTTTTTCCCTGGGATGCCCATTGGAAGTCTTCACTCTGGAACAGCACTCGATATTTAGAAAATTCGCCCTTCTGGCAATAAGGAACTCCAGTGAAAAGTATTATGGCTTTAAAAATGTATGTTCATATAGACCAATAAACGCTGATTCTGAATATATAAGTTTTATTAAATAATATTTAACATAGAGTTTTAAAAAAATATGTTAAAAAGTCCATTTTTAAAACAGTTCATTAAAACACCCTGTCAAGTTGGTATTATTGAATTTGTGAGGCGTGACGTCACCGCTTCCATAAAACGCTCCAATGCTGAAATTCAAAATGGCGGCGGTCGAACAGCTGATTCCAGTTCCCTTACGAAATTCATGCTTCGGTTTCCTTAATATTGATTTCGATTCGTAAAGCTAAAAAAATAATAATTTCAAACAATTTTTATACCAATCTCCCGTAATAATATTGAAAAATATAATAATATAATAAATATAATATAATAAATAAATAATTACACCTATATAACGTTTTACTTATTGAATAGTTTCATCACTCCTTCCATACAAAATGACAACATCTGTTGAAAATAACTAAAACTTGGTTTTGGAAAAAAACGGTGGTTTTCGGGGTATCTTGAAAAATTAAAACTTTTACATTTATTTTAACTATTAAAACTAACTATAAAAATAAAAATAAATATGCAGTTATTTAAGTTAGAAGGTCATTATTCATAAAAAAAAATTTAAAAAATGGACTGGAGTTCTCTATTGCAATTTTTCTATAATGACTAGCAAGGGTTCGCTATAGGCTTATTTCAGATCATCAAGCTCTTTATTCCATCCCATTTTGTACCACTTGCCACACTTAAATATCTAATTTATATATTTGTCCTAATCTTCCAGAACCTGGAGCGCCAGCTAGAAGGACAGCGCCCGCTCCTCGCCGAGCTGGAAGCCAGAGGCGCCGCGCTTTGCGAGGTGCTCACTGACCCCGCTTGTCGCCAGGACATTCAGGGCAAGCTCGCCCAGGTGGGACGCCAATACAACAATCTGCAGAGAAAGTTGGATCACAGGAAGGCGGAGCAAGAAGGAGCACTCAAGTAAGGACAATTTTTTTATATCTCAGAATCTAATTTGTTTTCTTATTTCTCGAAACTTGTTCATTCTGATCTTCTGTTTAGATTACCTGACCCTTGCCTCAAGGGTTCCCAACCTCAAGAACTACTTTTTCGACGAAATCACTGGACACGCTTCATATGAATATTTTTAGAAAAAATCTTTAGATTCATCTAATTACGATAAAATATAACTTTTTGCATTTGAATCGATTGAAAATACTGCATTCAAAATTTCAATTGCGTAAAATGAATATTTGCATTTGTATATGAGACCGCATCAATTTGCAGCCATTTACAATAATTTCAGTCATTTTATTTTGTTATTCTCTCAATTGTGAGTGGAAGATACTCTCAGTATCGCTCTGGTGTAAGACCACCATTCAGAATTGAAACGTTGCTTGAAATGGCTTTGGCCGTGTTTGGTGATCAGATCTGAATAGCCAGGTACTACGCACCTTCCTCTTCCCCATCTCCTTCCCCTCCCCACTACCTTCAGCCTCACAACATACCCCAATTTTATTGGGGATGCCATAGACGGGAGCAGTTTTACAAAACACAAACTTTTCTTGGAGATCAATCGACAAGAATCTTTTAAGAATTGTTGAGGGTTTTAATATTTTGACAGCTCTAGAAGTTATTCGACAGTTTTAGAAGTCATTTGACAATACTTGCTGTTTTTGTTTGTGTGTTATTCTCGTGCTAACAATCATTGTTTCTTCATCAGGGACGGTCGCCAACTGGAGGAGAGTGTCTCCAAGACGCTGGGCTGGATCCAGGGAGAGCTGGGCGAACTAGCCGGCAGACTGCTGGTCAGCGCGGACAAGGAGAAGCTCCGACAACAACTGGAGCGCCATGGCCCTGCCTACCGGGAGGCCATGGCCAAGGAGCACGAGGTCATCATGCTGCTCAACAAGGGTAAGACTTTGACATTATGTATTTGACTATTTTCATGACTGCTTTGTTTCGACAGAGGGAGTCTTGGGTTATAGTGAGAAATTTTTTCAGTATCTCTCTGGTGGACGGAAATGTCTTCAATAAGTTTGTCTCCTAATATTTTATTTTTATTTTGATGAAAATGTAGTGAACTTAAAAAGTTATTTACAGCAGTCAAATTAGTTTTTCGATATCTCCGTAAATGACAAAGTTATGAGCTTTCAAAATGAACTTGGGTAAGTGTCTTGTGTCGTCACACGAGGCACGCTTCAATACAATTCGTAATTCGAATGACAGTGCGGCAGTACAGCCGTGCATGTACGCTTTTCAGCCGGCTGCAAATATCAATATTTTGACAGCTTATATGTTCAGTACTATTTGACTTTTTTTGAAAAATTCTAATCTCTAATTCTGTTCTCAGCATACTCTAATTAATATGATACATTTGTAAAAAAACGCTAATCAAAATCCATAATTTGTGTTCGTTTTCAATGGTTTGTATGTTTGCAGGTCGCGAGATGGAGAACCGTCCCGCGCATCCCAACCTACGCAAGGAACTGGACCGCATCCAGCAACAGTGGGACAAGCTGCGCCGCGAAGTTGTCGACCGACAGACCCGCCTGCAGACTGCCATGGTGAGTACATTCTTCCATAAAACCCTGAAGAGATGAAATATTTTCGATAATGCATTTTCAAACACGCTTCCAAACCATTTTTTGGGATCTTTCTCTATGCCAACCGAAAATGTTACACGTCGAAAACAGCAGTCTTTGTGTTTACATTGATAATATAAACACAGAGACTGCTAACACTGCCACCAAGCTACGATCAAAATACACAGACTATCAATGCGGCGGAATGAAAGATAAACTAAGAAAATAAAGTTTGGTGTGTTGAGAGAAACAAATGCAGTTTGTCACTGTGCGTAAATACCGTTAACAGTAGCGTGAATGAACAATTTTGGCGACACTTGCACAGGCATAGGCATGGTGGAGCAAGGTGGGATCATTTTCCCCACCCTGGTTGGCCGATGCATGACCTCTGGGATTGTCAACTGAGTCTCGTTTTCAAATTTACAGCACTTCATAGGATGGTTTTTCCTTCTTCCGTTCATATTCTTTATTTTCATAGAGCCTAAAGTATGAATATAATGTAGAAGTCTAATTTTTTGGTACCTAATCTAAATTTTTATTTTTTGCCCCACCATAAATCAAAACCAGGCTATGCCCACGGATACTTGTGCGCGGGTTTAACGCTAATAATATTTCATTGTCCATCTATATGATTGCGATTATAGTTGCTTGGTCGTGACAAAGGTTCCGAGGAATCCATTCAAAATATCTTATTCAGATGAATGCTAATTGCACCGCTAACATATCTTCCTCTTGTTTGTCCAGGAGCACTGCAAGAAGTACGGCAAGGCGCAGGAGTCATTCCTGCCGTGGCTGGCGCAGGCCGAGGACAAACTGGACAAGCTGGCGCCCGCTGCCTTCCAGAAGAAGCAGATCGAGAAGCAGCTGCGAGAGCTGCAGCAGATCAGGAACGACGTCTGGAAGAAGTGAGTCATTTCATTTCAACTTTCATCGTAAAATCCTCAAATTATGTAACTAACAAAGCAATAAATATAGAAAAATTTTAAAAAAGTCTGTGCACATTTTTTCAAAACTTTTTCACTTCTTCTTTTACCTCTATTATTTAGCCTCACTACATACCCCAGATGGTTATACCATAGTCCCCTTGGATTTGGGCAGTTGGGACTCTTAGTGCGGTATTCACATTTTAAAAAATTTAAAAAGAGCTTTAAATATCCATCAGTCTTAGTGTTATATTAAAAATACTTATCAATGTCCGATGTTTATCTTGCAGGTCTGGCGAATACGAGAACAACCGTACGCTCGGAGAAACCTTCCTGGCTGCTTGCGACATCGATCAGGACATCGTCAAGGATAACCTCGGAGAGATGAAGAATCGATGGGACAAACTTAACAATGGTAAACATGCATTCTTTTACACATTTTTGTTTATTTGGCAACAAGACTGTTAAAACAACAGGTTTTATATGTTACGTTGCGTTGAATAATATTTGTTACAAACAATTTATCTATATTATCAATTTATTATATCCAACTTTTTTATCAATAGCGTTGGGCGTTGATGGCACTAACTATTATTTCCAATAGCTTCAGTGTAGTCTTGCACCAGAGATTGAGCAAATTTTAACTTATGCCAATTTGTTGCGTTGTGTCTTGAACTTTGTCAGGTTTACGGTTATTTCGTGAAATATAACTTGATTTCATTTTTGTTGCAGACCTGATGGAGAAACTGGATTGGCTGGAGAATACCTCTCACCGATTGGCCGATTTCACCGACCAATCGCGCGACATTGAGCACGCCCTGAGAAGATGCGAAGACAGGTCAGTTCAAACTCTCAGTCAAAGTTTCCACGAAATACAAAAATACACACATAAAATCATGATAATATTAAAGTTTTGCACTAAACTAACTGTGATTTTAACTTTAACTTAATTATAAAGAAAACGTATGAAGGATAAGGTCAGAATCGCTTGGGGCATTCTTGTTTATAAGGTATAAGATTCCGTGTACCCACCTAGCGCGGCGGAATAATTTCTGTGGAATTGTTTATGCTCCCGGTCGAGATTTTTTCCCGCCTTTGAGCTGTCAGATTGGCTTGCGTCGCTGTCGCGCTGTTCTCGTGAAAAAGATATAAATTCATATAAAAAATTCATACATATAAATTCATTGAATAAACGCAAGTAATGTTGTTTTTAGGCATAGTTTATTGTTCAAGGAATGTGTTTCGGTAAATATTACATAAGATAGCATAAAATAAACCCACAAAATATTACGTAAAAGTCAAAACTTTGCAAAATTCACCCGTTTGCTCCGTGGCATTTGACGAGTTAAAACTAAACTAAACTAAACTTTACTTTATTAAAATTTCAACAGGCATCACTCCCCTAAATGTTGATAGAACTCTAATTTATGAAAATTTCAACAGATGTCACTCCTCTAAAATTAGTACAACTCTATTTTACCTACTTTTTCTATGTCTATTTATTTATTTGTTGCAATTTTTGGTGCAGATTGGGAGCTGCTGAAGTGGCTCCGGCAGACAGGAGACTCCTGGACACCGTCAACCAGATTGCCGAAGAAGCAGCTCTGCTAGACGCACCGCTCAAGGTAAACTTCCTTTTCTATTTACCAAAATATAATTGTGTGATTATTTTTTAAAAGAACTGCACTTAGTCTAGTTCAGTCGACTTCAAATTTCTCAAATTTGAAAAACTGAGGAACTAGAAAGAAAAAACATGACACGATCATATCAAGAAAAATAAAACTTTTAATTGGCGGAAAATGAAAGACCCTGCCCTAAAATGACAAAAATATGGTTAGGTTAGGGTAGAATTAATAATTAATAAAATTAGATAGATCCTAATAAATTGTACTTTACGACAAATTGTAGAGGTGATTTTTCACAAAAACGGCACTCTACAAGTTATTCAATTATTATTAGTATTGTTAATAAATGAACGATCCATGTATCTTTTATTATCAAAATGCACCTACCTAAATATTTATGCATATGTTTAAGTTGAATGTACCTATTTCTATAATTCAGATAATAATAGATCTTTAAAACTATATGCTCTTAGAAATGTATTTTATGTATTAATTAGTGTTTACAAGAAGTAGTCCAACAAGGTGTTGTGTTAGTTGGAATACCTATTGTAAACACTAAATAATATTCAAGTTTATGCCCACACTGAATGCAGTACACTGAAAAATTACAATGACAATGTAGTGTTTGTACAATGTTATTGTAATGTTTGTACATTGGAGGTTATCCACCACTTACCCGCCCTAGTATATGTAACAGATGGTTACTCCTTCAAGGCTCTCGCAAGATTCTAATTTTTTTTGTTAAACAAATCTACATTTATTTATTTTGAACGAATCTAGACATCCAGTGTCCCTGCATACGTTGTTAGTAAGCAGTATGCAAGTGCTTAGCGGGAAATACAAAATACAATATGTGTTTGTATGACAAAATATAGATAAGACAATGGGACAGGTTGGTGAAAGTCCACGAGGCGGCAAGCGCTGGGTGATTGCATCCAGCGGAGCTACAAGCACCTGTATGGGAGGAAAACACAGTACACAAATAATAAGGGCATGGCAAACGGGTGGGAGTCCTCTCCAATCGATTTTCAGTTCCACCGACAATGCACATGTAATGTTTGTACAAAAAAAAAATAAAAAAGAATTATATTAATGATTTTCATGTTCACCAGACCCTGCGCAATACAGCCGACGTACTATCTGCGGCAGCCCGAGACGTGGGAGCCGATGCTCAGAGTCTCCTAGACGACGCGGATTCCTTCAAGGAGCGTCTCGGAGACCTCAACTCTCGTCTGGGAGACATGAAGGGCAAGCTGCAGAGCGCCACCACCGCCGTAGCACAGTTCAACGTGAGTCTTCGTCTTCTTTTATAATCACTGTCAAAAAGGTTTATTACAAAATATTGGTGCAGAATGGAATTATCGGTTGAGGAGTAATTTAAATTTTACTGCATCGATTAACAATAGTTAAAATAAACCTCACGAATTTCCGACTTTCAATTTATTTTGCGAATTCTAAGTATTTAACCTTTTATCTTTAGTAAATAAATTTTTAAATTGTTAAAATGTTCAAACAATAGATTCAAAACGAACAGGCAAATTCAGACTTTGAATTACAGATTTTTCAGACCCTCATCACAATAGTTGACCTTGAATTATCGCTCCATGTACACTTATTCACCTCACTTTTTTATTGTTTCATGTAAAAATAATCAGTCAAAATTCCCAAAGTTTCATAATTTTTTTTCAAATTGCCATCGAAAACTTTGGTTTCTAAAGGTGTACATTTTAATTATTTTGTGGTCAACTTTTAGATTTGAAAATAAAGCGTGTTGTTTTCTCTTTCTAACACCATTTAGCTCATATTTTTCACTATGTTAGTAAAAGGAGACACAACGATTTCTACGAGGCCTATATGAGCTGTTCCTTAACAAATTATCCTGAGGGGTTAACGTAGCAATAAGTTCAGGACCAACGAACCATACTGTATTGCGCCCTGATTAATTCGAACCCCCTTTACAGGAGCAAGTCAAGGGTCTGTCGCACGACCTGTCCGACCTGGAGAGAGACCTGGACGGCATGAAGCCGGCCGGACGCGACGTCAAGGTCATCCGCCAACAACTGGACGACCTCGGGCGCTTCTGCAAGAAGCTGGAGGGTGCCGCGGCACATGTGGCCGACACGCAGAAGACAGCGGAAGCGCTGTTGGACAGCGGAGTGGCCACGGACGCGGGACAGATCAGGGATCAGGTAAGAAAAAATTTTAACTTAACTTAAAATAGTGCATAAATGTAGAGTGGTTACATACTATGTGCTTTTACTTGCATTTCAATCTGTGAACTGAGATCAATAATTTTTAAACCTTTTAAGTTGACACAACTATGTGGGAATTTGGAAAACATTGGATTTTTGTAAAGGACTGACTTTCCCCTTCTGATATTGAATTATGGCGAGTCGATATTGTGATTTTGAGGGGGATACACTGGCGGTAATCACGGCACAAGCACATAACTGATTAGAATAAAGCGCATTGATGCATAAATTGAGTATTGCTCACTTTTTCTTGAAAAGAAAAGTTGTTATGGCCTTGAGGGATAATGGTGATAATCACTGCACAATCCACGTAAGAGATTCGAAATTATACACACCGAGGGAGTAACAGGTAGTCACTGCCCAGATTTTTTAACAGATTTGATATTAAATTTCTCTGAGAGATCAGTATGTGTTCATTGCACAAGTTTTATTAATAGACTGATCGTACCATAATTTATTGTTGTACATGTCAATTACGTAGATAAATTGACAACACACTGTCAGATAGTGACAGGTACTTGGATAGCAGTTTGGATGGAGGAGCTTCAACATTTCTAATATAAAATTCACAATATTATATAGTAAAAAGTTATAAACTAGGAATAGTAGGTACTTAAATTTATGAATTACAAAAATTAAAAATTTCACTTCATATATCATTTCGTCACTTCTTTTTTAAATTTTAACATATTTTCCTCTTCTTTTATGTTGGTCGGTATTTCTTGGAATATCTTCACCGCTCTACAATATAGTAATGAATTCTGTGATTTGACTTCTCTCGAAAGCAAAGTCTTATTCATTTTTTCTTCTTGGGTTTGTGTTGATGTTTATTAAGATTTCGTATAAATTCTGAATTTTATCCTGTACTATATCTTTTGATGAAGTGTTCACATTTCATTCTCATTCAAAAAACAATTTTTTTTTTAAATATTTTTATCTTTTTTATTTATTTAAAATTTACGGCACAAAGTGCCATTTACAAGCTTGTGTATATTTAATTACAGTCGTAGTACTTTATACAGGCATTAAAAATAGACAATAATATCAAAAAACTCATTATGTAGTGACCTCGTTAACGTATAATTGGCTGAAATGTTCGATCAGTACAACCTTATATTTCAGTATGGAAATATTAAAAATATCAGCCACATTGGCATAAAAATTTCCAATGGTGTGTAATCTATTTACAACTGAATTGGAGCCTGATACCGACATGTAGTTGTCACAATAAAACAAACTAGGGAACCTTGATCTAATTGTAGGTATATGAAAGTGAATCAACTTTAATATATCAGGGCTATCCAACTGATAGTTAACGATTTTAAAAAAAAATTTATTTAAATTCCTAGATATGTACATACTACAGCTAGTTATGAATTAAAATAGATTAGTTAAACTCTTGAATAAGGGTTGTCAATAAAGGTGTCAATGAAATTTGACTGTATTTGAAATAAGTGTTCAATACTAATGCGATATGTTTGCATCCTGAAGGTGGAGAACCTCCGTAAGCAGCTCGGCAAGCTAGATGAGAGAGCGAGGAGCAAGGAGCAGGAGTTGGAAGATGCCCTCACCAAGCTGGAAGCCTTCTACGCAGACTACGACAACGTCATGGGAGACCTGGAGGAGGTAGTTTTTTAGTTGCTTCCTCATTGCTAAGGATTATGAACCCTACTCCAATTTCCCTGATGAACCAGGCTCTTTCACTCTTCGCGATCTGAGGGCCAAGGACACCAACATTCCGGATACTTGGTCACTCCAACATATTGGTGATCTTATTCTGCATATGATTAAAATCGCATTTCAAAAATTTTTTTTTAAGGTTTTGTTTGGCGCGCACTCGGCACGCCACCGGATATGCTTGTTTTCACGATAATATAACATTACCTGACATATGTGTGATGTATGAAGTGATATATAATAAAATGACATATGTGTGATATATAATAATCTTACTTAAAATTAAATTTGTATTTGTACGCTGTATACTGCCGTCATTATTTCTAGACATGTATCTCTTAACCCATTATTTCATATTTGTTTTCTTGTTGCGTCCAGGCCGGCGAGATGGTGCGCAAGATGAAGCCTGTTGGCTCCGAGGTGGAGCAGATCCGCGCCCAGCAGAAGGAGCTGGCCGGAGCCCGGCGGGACTCGTTGGAGCCCCTGGGTGAGGCGGTGGCCAGAGCCAATCGCGCCGGAAGACAGCTGGTGCAGAGCGCTGCCCAACAGGTGCCCACGCAGCGCCTCGAGGGAGATTTGGAGAAGATGAACGACGCCTGGAACCAGATCATGGAGAAGGTGAGTCAACACTTGAAAATGCTTTATTTTAACACCATATTGTTGCTAGCTCGGTGATAATAATGGTTTTTCTAACCATTTTTCAAGTTTGTTAAATGAAAGAATGACCCCAATTTAACGCTAATTAATAAAGAAAGGAAAATTATTTATTCCCTACTCCTTAGTATGTTAATAAATCAATATAACGCACTTAGAGTCATGGCAGTAACGTCGGTATTAAACAATTAAGAAAACATTAACATTTAGTGCGGGAAAATAGATTTCAAAGTACCCCACATAATAGAGTGTTTACTGTCTCAGTTATTTTCTCAGGAAATTGGTTTAACCGGTAATAAATCATTTTAGACACCTTCAAAATATTGAAATCAACAAGTTATTTAATTTTTTTAAAGAACGTCTCCACAACAAAATCCCGGTACTTACCTGCCCACAACATGATCATTACCATAAACGGTACTGTTCCCCCGACCTAACAGCTCCCGCCCCGCCCCTTTGCTCGGTCTGAGGGGTCTTCAGTAATTTTTTGAAACTAGGGAGTCCTTTCTGCCCCACCCTCAATCCGTGGCATACATTCAAGAGATAGTTTCTAAAAGACGGGAGAGGTTTTTCAACCTAACCTAAAACGATTTAAGTTGGAATTATTAACAACCTGACCCAATTTTGTTGTATTTATTCTCCTCCCAGACCAACGATCGCGAGCGCCGACTGGACTCAGCTCTCTTGCAGAGTGGACGACTGAGGGAAGCACTCACAGGCCTGGAGAGGTGGCTGGCAGACACTGAAGCCATGGTGGCAGCACAGAGACCACCCAGTGCAGACTACAAGGTGGTCAAGGCGCAGCTACAGGAACAGAAGGTACTACTTTTTGATATTCCCTACCTCACTCACCTTCATCTCAAAATATGATGTGTCACTTAACAATACATCAATTATCTTAATTCTAAGGTTTGTACATTCGTATTGTGTCGTATCTCATCATTATTTTATTTGTCTTCCCTAGTTCCTCAATAAGATGCTGCTAGATCGCCAGGGCTCCATGTCATCCCTGTTTGCCATGGGTGGAGAGGTGGCGCAGGGCTGCGAGCCCGCCGAACGTCGCGCCATCGAACAACAGCTCAAAGGACTGGTGGGACGATTCGAGGCCCTGACTGACGGCGCACAGAAGAGAATGCTTGACTTGGAACAGGCCATGAGAGTAAGTAGATTGAGTATTAAATTTTTATCAGGTTATTTTGCATTGTCGAGGATCGTTTCCTACTCCAATTTCCCTAGTGAACCAGGTTCTTCCACTTCTCAAGGTTCTGTGCTTCATGGAGAGCTGCGGAAACCGATGTTCGGACGCCTGTGATATTTGATCAATTCAATGCATCAATCCTTTGCTTCTCCTGCCATCCACTTTGCTAGTGACCATGAATTTCTCTTGTAAAACTGCTGCTCTTTTGTGGAAATCTTGCAGTTTATTACAGTTGAAAATACTAGTCAAGTTACAATATTTATTATGTTTATATTGTGTACTATACTGTCCAGAGTGGAAGATACTATCAGTATCGCCCTGGTGTAAGACCACCATTCAGAATTGAAACGTTGCTTGAAAATGGCTTTAGCCGTGTTTAGTGACCAGATCTGAATAGCCAGGTACTTCCCCACCTTCCTCTTCCCTATCTCCTTCCCCTCCCCACTACCTTCAGCCTCACAACATACCCCGATTGGGGATGCTATAGTCTCACTGGCTCCAGACGGGAGCACTTGGGACTCTTGTGCGGTATTAACTGTAAAAAAAAATAATAAACAAAATGCTTTTGAAAATAAAATTACAACAATTTCGAAGACCATAAGTTTCTATGCCCTGATGACTACGGAAGACAGCGGTCTTACTGACTCAAGACCAACCTGCCAAAGGTCCCCCAGGTATGGGGAGTAGTTCGTTTCTGAATGAAATCGCTTCTGATGTGGATATTTCGACGACAAAGAAAAAAGATTAAAATATCGAAGAAATTCTATCCTTATTGACGCAACCTTCACAGATACCCGCATACCTACCGTAATAACCATTTAAATTTGTCTTAAACTAACCTAACTGTTTTTCCTGTCCAGGTGGCCAAGCAGTTCCAAGAGCAGCTGCAGCCGCTTCTGGAGTGGCTCGGAGTCACCGAGAGGAAGGTCAAGGGACTGGAGCTCGTGCCAACGGATGAAGAGAAGATTCAGCAGAGAATCCGAGAACACAAGGTTAATATTTTATCTTATGAACCCTTGGTATGTATGCAGCTCAAATTCGAGTACAAACCAAAGTCTTCATAAAAAACATGCAACTCAAATTCAAGTTGTCCAAAAGTGTGTAGAGATTTCACTGATTTGTTGAAATTGGGGACTACCATCTTTAGTTATGTTTGTTTCAGTAATGTGACAAGTAAAATGAAATTTGTACTACACGGGTTTTAGAAAAATTTGCATCTCTTCTGAAATAATTTGTACAACTCAAACTTTCCTGGGAATTTTTTTGATTGATTTGAAATCATACCAACTGGAAGAGAGAAGAATGCTTTAAGAAGACTTGGTGCAGTCATTTGAATCAATTGCTTGTTGGGTCATATTGAGAGTGTGTTGTATCTGGTAACCGGTTAAAACAGAACATAAAAAAAAAAAAAAAAACAGAACATTATTTTTTTCATAATTTTTTCAATGTTCTGTTTTTTCGTAGAATCGTTGTCTTTATATATTTATTTTCGACTCAGACCTTTATTCTATAATATACTGTTTGTTTTAAGACTAATTATTGTTCTATACTATCGTACAGGTGCTCCATGAGGACATCCTCTCAAAGCGACCCGATTTCAGTGAGTTGACGGAGACAGCCTCCACCCTCATGGGACTAGTAGGAGAAGACGAAGCCACAGCTCTTGCAGATAGACTACAGGCTGCTACTGACAGGTTCGTAAATACGGGTTTCAAACAATATCTTAAAATCTGGTGTACAGGCTTTGTTAAAGAAAATACGAGTTTTGAACAAATATCATATGATCTGATGCAAGTATAAGTCGTATAAAATACAGGTTTTGAACAAGTATGTTTTTAAATCTAACAAAAGGTTTTAGAAAATTATTAATTACATAGATAAAAATTATAAACCGTGAACTCTGGCATTATGAAATTTGTTTAAACATTTTACATCTAGATTTTCTGGCTCAATGCAACTGTTTTAATTTCGCAACATAATTTTTTTTTTTAATAAATCTCCATTTAGAAAAAATCTTCAATAAGAAAAATTTTAAAAACAAGATAACATACATTTTTTTTATTTTCAGGTACCAAGCTTTAGCCGACAACAGTCTGGCCGCCGGAGAACTACTTGATCGCTCCCGCGCTGCGCTCAGACACCTGGTGCTCACGTACCAGGAGCTGGGTGCCTGGATGGACCAAGCCGAGAGAAGGTTGAGGAGGGCCCGCCCATTACCGGTGCACACTGAAGCCCTGCTGAGGATGATGGATGATCTAGCTGTAAGTAACAAAACTGGGTTAATATTACCACACACCGTCAGATAGGGATAGGTACTTTGATAGGTGGAGGAAGGGAGATGTATATAGTTGCGTCAACATCATTGTTACAACACGTCCATCACAAGTGAAGCAATATTTAAAATCTCAATGATGTAATAACGTAGCAATGACCTCAATCAGCTGGTTGTGGGAGACTGGCATCGCCGAGAGTTTACGAAATTTCGGCAACGTGTGCCTACGTACGAACCTCTACGCAAATGTATGGCGGTAGTCGCTAAGATACTTGAATCGCCGAGTATCGGATACTTGCACACCCTTAGAATCAACATAAGGAAATATGTATGTGTATCTATGTAGGCAAGCGATTATGTAAGATTTTGACAGGTTACTCACAGGAGCGTTTACATATGCATCTGACTTGTGGTAATTAACCTCTTATGCCAGGGAAGAAACTCAAAAATTTCGCGATGTTTTGACTTTGACGTAATATTTTGCGGATTTATTTTATGCTATCGTATATAATATTTACCGAAACACGTTCTCTGAACAATAAACTATGCTTACAAATAATATTACTTGCGTTTATTTGACAAATTGATAGTTTTATCGATCTTTTCATGATATGCGACGCTCAAAGTTTGACAGCTCAAATCGCGGCAGAAATGTCATTTCGAAAGTCATAGATATGTGCAAAGATGATTATTTGAGAGGCTAGGTGTGTTCCTTATATCTGTTACGTCAAGAACAAGAATGCCCCAAGCGATTCTTACCTTGTCCTTCATACATTTTCTTTATACATAAGGTTTAAAATCGCATCTCAAATTTTTTTTTTTTTTTATGGCGCGTCCTGGGCGCGCAATCGGCAAACCAGAGGTCACGAAAGTTCTTCGGAAGTTTGAACTGTGTAACTGCTCATGCGACCATGTAAATTCATTTGCGATAAGATGGCTTCCTTTCAACAACGACCTGCTACTGTCAAATTTACGCGATTTTGTCAATAAAGACGAAAAGGCCCAAATAACGTGCTGAAATAGAATTTGGCTTTAATTAAACAATTCTCAATGCACTTTTGTGCCGTCAAAGGCGAAAATTAATAGATTTCTTTCATTTTATCCGAATGACAGCTACCTACCTAACGGCTGCTGACGCAACCGACTTTGTATTCAAATACGTAATTTTAAAAACAGAAACATTGAGATTGGAAAGGATTGGACCGTTAATTGAATAAAAGGATGCTAATTTTCAGAAAACTCAAATAAGTGGAAATAAATACTAGTTTTATAAGAAAAAATCCAATAAAAATGAAATTTCGCGCGGACGCGATTAGACCTGTCAAAAAACTGCCGAAAGAAAAAGTTCTGTAACTTGCTTTAAAATTACGTTAAGTGACTTTTGGTGTCGTTTACATTGGTAATTTGGCCATAAATCGCTTACAAGAGCGAATTACGGGAAAAAACTTACGAGTGTAAACCTAGCCATAGAATTGAGTATACAGTGTAATAAAACTGCTATGTGTTTGCATTAGTTTGGGGAGTTTAAAATACCAAAACCAGAAAAATAAACATATATTCCACAAATTTGTGACAAAACCCAATTGTTATAAACAACTCTTCATATTCCAGGAATTAACCGAAGAAATCGCCTCCAAGCAAGAGGCCGTAGAATCCACTGTGGAATCTGGCCTGGAACTGATGAAGCACATCTCCGGAGACGAGGCTCTTCAGCTCAAGGATAAGTTGGACGCTCTGCAGCGAAGGTACGGAGACCTGAGCAGCCGCGGAGCTGATCTCCTGCGCCAGGCTTCAGAGGCACTGCCACTATTGCAGCACTTCCACAACAGCCATAATAAGTAAGTGAACCATTTCCCTTTTAAAGTAATTAAGGAAAAAGCAAAAAATCATACATTGAGTGTTTCTTCATATTAATGTTGAGTGACTAGTATACAGAATGTCTTTCTGGCGTAGACGTTTTTAGACGTAGACTTTCTTAAACAGACGGATTACAACATTAATTTCTGCCACTGTATTTCAATGGAAGATGTTCTGAAGAACTAGCAACATTGATCACCAAACGCATCCCCAAAATTTTGTCAAATTTCGTCGGAATGAGTATTTTTTGATGGTATTACAGGACTGTTTCACTCTTTATTCTGGTATTTTAAGCCTATGGAAATGCTTTTCTCTTCTTCTTAGGTGCCCTTTCAGACCTTTCACAGGTAGGCTATCATCAGGGCAATTTAACCTTGCAGGAACAACTGAACCTATTTTCCCAGAGATCTATTTTTCCAAGTGATAAGACCATTAATTTAGTCATGTCTGTTATTAACGTGAACAATTTATTTCCTTAGGCTGGTTGATTGGATGAGCTCCGCAGAGGCAGCTCTACAGACAGCCGAGCCCAGGGAGCAAGATATCGTCAGACTGGAGGAAGACCTGCAGCACTACAGACCTGTGCTAGAAGCCATCAACCTGGTGGGCCCACAGCTTTGCCAGGTACCATATTCCATCACAATTTCAATAATCTGATTACATAAAACAGTGTTAATATTCTTTGCTGGTTGACTATTAATAAAACAAACTCAATCTTCCTTGTTGGTTTGAATTTTCACAAAACTGAGTCAATCTTCCTTATTTACAGATTTCCCCTGGAGAAGGAGCCGCCACCATTGAGGGTCTCGTCACCAGAGACAACAGGAGATTTGACGCCATCGTGGAGCAGATTCAGAGGAAGGCTGAAAGACTTCACCTCAGCAAACTGGTGAATAAATTATCCATGACTTCTCCGTGTGGCTCTCAAAAGTACTCATTAACACATTGTGATCGGGCAGTTTTCGGCCGCGTATCGTGCTGGTAACGGGTGATTTTTCGCGTAATTTCGCGCTAACGTAGACCTCTAGAAAAATTGCGATAACTTCAAAAATATTTGTTTGATTTCAATAATTCTTTTTGCAAATTATTTATTTTAATTCATTTTATTTTATTATATGTATTTAGAAATGTATTCTTTATCGTTAAACTAGTGCAGAATTTCACATAAAGCAGGAAAGTTATGAAAAAATTTATATTTACACTACCTCGGTACCTACCGTACACCCCATCTATTGTTCTCAAAAGGTTTTTACCTGCATGGCTACAACCCTACAGAGGCTATATAGCGAAAACTCAAGTATATTGGAACCCGCATTTTAACGTGACCCGCGCTCCACTAACAATCTATCAAAAACGTATAAATACGTGTTCCGCTCTCTAGCATTAATTTGCTAAACACGTATTAATACGTGATCAGATTACAATGTGTTAAATGCCATGGGTCACAGCCCTCAAAGACCATAAACCCATTTCATGCGGCTATTAGTTATTGCTTTCCACTCCTAATGCCCGAGCTACACGAGGCTAGTATTTCAAGCCAAGATAGTAAGCTACTATGCCGGCGTCCTACCCTGGCAAGATCCTGACGTACTTTCCTGGCTTAGCAAAAGTTAGAGTGGTTTACACGATGCTAGAAAATTGAAGCTAGTATCATTGCAGTGACTAATGTAACAGTGCGTTATTACTCTAAACTAGCCAATTATGTCCGGTCGGTGACTGAATTGGCATCGCATTTGGGTCCCACCCAGGCGTCGCATGTTCGATTCCTCGGCTGGCAAGTCCTCCATCACGACACAAGCAACATTTTCCGCTTACTGTGGTGGTAGTAGGAGATTTCAAATATTGTCAGGTTATTCGTAACCCGGGAATGTTTTTCTTCCTTTTAAAAACAAAAAAATGTTGCTAAAAATAAAACCAGGATAGCAACTTAGGCGGATATTATAGAACCCTACCCTATTGGAACTATCCTGGCTTAAATCCTACTGGCTTCCTCACTAGCTTATTAGGTTAAAAACAAATCTAGTTCTGTTTCCATGAGTTACTAGCTTGCTAGATTACTAGCATTGGCTTGCTGTCTTGGCTTAAAATACTAGCTAGGGCGTAACAGCTGCATGTATCTCCTAAAGTGCAAATATCCCTACTAGCTTCCTGAATGAGTTGTTGTTTATCACAACTGTATATATGTCAATAAAACTGCATAATATATAAAAAAATAATATAGCATAATATATAAAACTTCTTATTTTTTTCCAGCGTTCACGGGAAGTGGCCGGAGATATGGATGACCTGCTGGACTGGTTCCGTGCCGCTGACGAGAGGTTGCGCGGTGCCGCCCCACCGGGCTGTGAGCCGCCACCTCTTCGCGCTCAGCTCAAGGAGCACCGTGCGTTCAATGATGACGTCAGCGGGCAGCGCGCAAGAGTGAGGGACCTGATCAGCAACGCTAAAAAGGTAAACCAACATACTATTTTAATAATCAATACGTAATTATTAATGTTTATAAAAAATTATTAAACATATTATGGAAATGCTCTAATTTTACAACGGCCTTCAGGTTCTTCGCGAGTCCCAGCCATCTGAGGACATGTCCATCATCAGGGACAAGATGGAGGAGCTGAGGGAGACCATGGAGACGGTTGGGCAGCTAAGCTCCGACCGACTCGGAGTCTTGGAACAGGCCCTTCCACTGGCCGAGCACTTCGCCGATACTCATGACGAGTAAGACTATTATTTATTTACAACTGTAATATTGCAACAAAATTATTAATAATCATAATTAGATACTTTTCTGCAAGGCCAGATTTGCCAAATAGATAAATTCAGGGACCAAAATATCATTTATTTGCTAAATTTTCATTAATTATTTAGAGCATAGACTAAGAACATAAGAAATACGAAGTGGGCATGTTTGGTGATCCAAAAGTAAGAGCATTCTTCCCTTAAATTTCAAGTGCAGAAATTTGTTGTCAGGCAGTATAAGTCAGATAAAGCGCACGCTAAATGGGATAAAACCAAAAGGTTCAAATCTACAAAGGCATTTCTGGTGATCTGTCTATTCAGTGATGTAGAGAATTACACCTCGTTTGTCCAAAACCGTAAATAAGGCATGGGCGTACACCTGATAAAGGCTAATAAACTTTTTGCCTGAAAAAAAAAATGGTTCCTGAATTTATAAAATTTTATTTTCGTCATCTATTTTTGGATAGTTCTATAGTCTCTATGGACGGCATATCTGGTGTTATTTCGGGCAAACAAAATGGAACATAAAATATTATCAACAAGTCAGAAAACTATATATTTTTCATTATCGCAGACTACATATTTCTCACACAAATCTGCTAACTTTGTTGCATTATTTCCATATTTTTGGGCCCTGAATTTGAATAGCCCAGGTTTTAAGTGAAAATCTTGATTTTTACTCTAAAAGTACCCCACTTTTAGGGTAAAAATCTGTCCGTCTTTTGAAAAATTCCCTGCATTAGCTGAAAACAATGGGTGATATTTTAAGAATGATGTTTATTTGAATTTCGCAGTTTATCGACATGGTTGGACGATATGGAACGGCAAATCGGAATGTTGGCCATGCCGGCCCTCAGACCAGAGCAGATCGCCTCTCAGCAAGATAAGAACGAGGTTTGTTTTAGTACTTCTAAATTGTCAAACAATATTTTAAAGTGTGACTTGAGATTTTTTTTTATGTATTTTGAATCTACTATAACTTTTTCTAGATTAAGTTGGCTGACTCTACAAAGGAAATGATTAATTTTTTTTACATCACTTCCAGATGCTGATGCAATCCATCAATGAGCACAAACCACTAGTGGACAAGCTGGTGAAGACAGGCGAAGCCCTGTCGGCACTCTGCTCCGAGGAAGACGCGAACCGCCTGCACGAGACTGCAGAAGGAGACTGTGCGCGGTACGCGGCCCTTCGCGCGGAGTTGAGAGCTCGCCAGCAGGCCCTGGAGGGAGCGCTGCAGGAGTCTGCGCTCTTTGCTGACAAGCTAGAGGGCATGCTACGAGCACTTGCCGGAGCGAGGGATCAGGTCGGAGAGCTGGAACCTGTTTCGGCGCATCCACCCAAGATTGAGTAAGTGATACCAACTATATTACCTAAAATTCTAGGATAGTTCATATATTTACGCAGAAACGACAAAATCAACCTAGTATTCTAATACGAATGGATATTACCGTTATGCTTTGTTGACCATGTTATTTGAAGAAGCATATAAAAAAGACTAATTTTAATACTCTGAGGAAACGTATGGAACAAACAATAAAATTGTAAAACACGTTTTTCAGCATGGTGTTGCGGAATAGTTGCTCATTTAACAAAATATGTTGAAGGTTGTCTTTTGCAAGTAATTTTTGGCTAATCTGTTCTTTCTCCTCCTAGGGACCAGATCGAAGAGAACAACGCCATCGCCGAGGATCTGGACAAGCGCGAGGAGGCATACGCCGCTGTCAAGCGCGCTGCCAACGACGTCATCAACAAGGCCAGTAACAAGGCCGATCCCGCCGTCAAGGACATCAAGAAGAAACTGGAGCGACTCAACTCGTGAGTATTGCTTTGTCTTATTTTCCTCTTATTCACGAACCTTATTGCATCCAGCTATTACCTATCCGAAGCCTGCAGTCCTCTTAATCTCATCTTTGGGCAATTCTCTTTCTCAAATAAGGACGCCTGATGATATTGTGATTCCAACAATCATCTTGAAGTTTTGCCACGTGCTGGGATTTAACCCTACAGCTGGCACCCCTTTTCTGCTTATTCATGGTGTCCAGAACCTCGTAGTACAATGTACACTTATTATTTAAATTAAAATTTTTCTGCTACCGGTTTCGACACATGCACACCATTTACTAGCAAACTTAAAACTAACTTAAAAATTTATTCAAGTACAGAATATAATGAATGATAAGATTTTATTAGGTGGGGTATGGTAGTGGGAGGGGTCTGTTTGCTTTCAAATTTTTCCAATTCCAAATTTGAATTATTCCAGCCTATGGAACGAGGTCCAAAAGGCGACAGGAGACCGCGGCCGCTCTCTGGAGGAGACCCTGGAGCTGGCACGCAAGTTCTGGCGCGAGCTGACTGCGGTGATGGAGACCCTGCGCGAGCTGGAGGAGGCTCTAGCCGCACAGGAAGCCCCGGCTGCGCAGCCACGCGCTATCCAGGCGCAGCAAGTGGCATTGCAAGAGATCAGGCAGGAGATCGACAGCACCAAACCGGAGGTATGTACCAGACTTTTCCCTACATGTTATTATACCATTTAAAAGTTATCTGACGATTTCAGACATTATTTGTCGATTTCAGTTGTCATTGACGATTTTAGACATTATTTAACGATTTCAGATGTTATTTGATGATTTTAGACATTATTTAACAATTTTAGACATTATGTGACGATTTTAGACTTTAAATGTTGTGGTGATTAGTTAGTTTCACTGCATTCTGACATTTTATATTTGATTTATACATTTTTTCAGGTGGAACAAGTCAGGAAGACTGGCACCAAGTTGATGAACCTGTGTGGAGAGCCAGATAAACCAGAGGTGAAGAAGCACATCGAGGATCTGGACTCCGCCTGGGACAACATCACAGCGCTGTACGCACGCCGTGAGGAGAACCTCATCGACGCCATGGAGAAGGCCATGGAGTTCCACGAGACCCTACAGGTATGATAAAACAATCAAACCCTGCTTTCTCTCCATCTAAAGACATCCACAAAAATTTTCCTTCAAGGTTGCTTTTTGGAATCTGTGTTAAAAAAATTATAAATATATATAAAATAATTTGTTTTATATCTTTTAAAATTAATTCTACCGAAATTTCAATGAAAGTTCCTATCGTAACACTTGCCTATTATTTGTTCACAGTAGCATTTTTTAATGATAATTTTACGACTCGTTGCGCTCAATAGCTCGGCTGTGGAATGACTTGCCTAATATATATAAAAGGTCCTTATGCCTAGTTTGTCGAGTAGGTACTCATAATTTGACTAGACTCAGGAGTTTGCTGATGATTTTTCTTTTCTTACAGAATCTTCTGGAGTTCCTTGAGACTGCCGAAGACAAGTTTGCCCGCATGGGCCCACTTGGATCCGACATTGACGCAGTCAAGAAGCAGATTACGCAACTGAACAAGTTCAAGGAAGAGGTCGATCCTCACATGGTCAAGGTCGAAGCCCTAAACAGGTCAGTTACAATTACATAAAATTGAGGGTGCGGGGTTAAATAAAGGAATTATTTGATTTTTCAGATTAATGAGTGTGATTTTATTTACCCTTTTCATATTAAATTCAAAATCACAAACACAACTACATACCATCAGATTGATACATACCAAAATTGATTGCCTTCTATCAAAACCTTCTATATAAATGCCTACACGCTGATATCCAAGATGGCTGCCGAAATTGTTCAAACATAATTTCTTATTAAAGTTTGTTTATTTATTCAAGATTCTATTGCTAGTTACATAGCATGTATTTATAGGAGTCAAATATTAAAAATCAATAATTATACATTCATGCATTGCTAAAAAACATGAGTCATTCACGATTTAGCATGTAACTCAAAATATATCATATAAACCAAACTGAATTCTAAAAATATTTAAAAAAAATAATAATTTACTTCTTTTGATTTGTTTTATTCCTAGTGAGGTTAATTATTATGTGAAAAATTGTGCTTTTTATTCTGTGGGAAGCAATAAATAAATAAATTGATTTGAGTGGTATTACACAAAACTCATCAAAATGCAAAATTAGCAAAATTTAATGAAGATGCTGAAATCTGCCACCAGGGGCGTTGCTAGTAGCTAGGCATTTATGTAGAAGGTATTGCTCACATTTTTTAAATCAAATAAATTTGGAACCAAAATTTAAGATCCCGTCTTTCTCACATTCCATTTTTGAATTTTACTAAAATCCTAAAATCTAATAATAATTCCCGATGCTGAGTGTTGCCATGATAAAATGCAATATTTCCCAAAGCTGTGAGTGTTGCCATGATACTGATTATTTTGTTTTCTCCGTGTTTTTGGACGCCGTCTTGCGACACCAGGAGTCTGATAAGGCAAGAACTATTGCACTATTTAATTCCATCCATTTTCAGTTCTGTGTTGCTGGCTGCAATAAATGTGTATGGCTTTATCATCGTAGAATGTATTCACTATATTGTTACAATTCCAAAAAACATTTTTATATACATTGATTTGTGTTATTATGTCCCCTATATCAAATTCCATTGATTCAGAGAAAAGTGAGTGTTGATACTCTCAGTATCGCCCTGGTGAAAGAACACCTTTCAGAATCAAAACATTGCTTGAAATGGCTTTAACTCCCCCCCCCACACCTTTCAGCCTAACAATAAGACAGCTGGGAATCTTGTGGGATATTCACAAAAAAAAAATTATTAAATTTTATTCACAATAGTAATTTATGTTGGCTTCATGAGAACGGGTCGTATCTCTGAACCGTTTTTGTCTGAGTCGGCTCACATGTGGGACGAGCTACCGGCATCTGTGTTTCCTCCTTCATATAATCAGGGTGTCTTCAGGACCCGCATTAATAAATCCCTTCCTACAGCCCCTACCTTAACCCACTTCATAATATTGCCCAACCGGATGGCGATATAGTTCCTCTGTCTTTACATCGTACAGATAGAGGCACTCTTGTTAAAGAACATTAAAATAACGGATTTGGGGGATTTAGAAATTTTAGGGCTCCAATTGAATATTTATTTCACATCTTCGCCTTTTTCATCCTTTCTGATTTGCTTCTTCATCTCAGAACACCTTCAGTGGGTGTGAATTAGAGTCCTGGTTTCGGCCTGTGCCATTCTTCGGTTTTAATTTTGTCCATTTGCCGTTGTAATAGATCCCCCGCTTTGTCTGTCGATGCTCTTGTGCTCACATAAAATAGAGATTATTTATTTAAACCTATATTATTAAAAAAAAAACTCCCCTCAAAAGTTGCTATAAAAATTGCATGAATATTTGGATTCAATGCTTTTTTTGTTCTGTTCCTAATAAAAAAATTATTATGATAATTCAATTTTGATAAAAATGGGTTCTTACAGTATCTTTTTGTCAAAAAGTGCATAATTTATGTGTTTAAGAGGTACAGCTGCGCTGCTTACAATACAAAACTTTAATTTGAATTTGAGTCCAAAATGCTTAATCAAGCTGAAAAAAGAAAAAAAAATGTTAAAATTTCACTTGACACTGGCTAGAACACTCATTTGGGGTGAAAAGCCCATGAAGGAAAAAAAGCTTAAAATTAATTTTTTAATTAAATGTATAGCAAATACCTAGTATGGATATGTGCTACTATATTTATTTGTGTTTTTAATTATATAGGGCAAGCAGGCCATTAGATGATTCAATCTTTCATTACTTTGGAGGCAACTTTGACAATTTTTTGTTAGTTATTCGCTTACTGTGCCACTCGTGCGCCGGCGCACACGCCAAAATCATAAAAAAAAAATTATTTTGGATTGCGATTTTAACCCTTATCTATAAAGAAAACGTATGAAGAACAAGGTCAAAATCGCTTGGGGCATTCTTGTTCTTAAGGTATAAAATACCGTGAACACACCTAGCCACTCGGAATAATTTATAATAAATTCTCTATGGCCGAGATTGAGATTTTTCCCGGTATTTGGGCTGTCTAATTGGTTAGCGTCGTTCTCGTGAAAAATATCGTAAAACATATATATTCTATGCGTAGTTTATTCTTGAAGGAATGTGTTTCAGTAAATATAATATACGATAACACAAAATAAACCCACAAAATATTACGTCAAAGTCAAAACATCGCAATTTTACGTCGTTTCCTCCCTGGCATTAAAAGGTTAAAAAAATTATTTTACCCAATGTACTAAGTAAATATAACAAAATATAAAATAAAAATTAAAACATTGAAAAAATGCATTGTTAGGGCCAAAATTTTTAATTACATGCGATTAATTTGTGTTTCAACTTGGTCGTTTAATCTTCGGTCGTTAAATCTTAAATTTAAGCCCGTGAAAATGCTTTTCTTAACAATTTATATTTTTTTTATTTTATGTTTCATTATATTTACAAGTAGTTAGGGCAAAATTTTTTTTTTAATAATTACAATTACTCACAAATAATTGCCTAAATTGCCTCTAAAATCATGAAAAATAGAATCCTTTAATGGCCTTTAATCCTTAATAATTTAAATAATAAATAAATAAATTCGCGCATATCCTACTAGATATTTGCTACGTGTTTTTATTAATTAAAGAAATAGTTACATATTCAAATTTAAGTTTAGTATGAAGAAAGCCGTGCAGCCTTTCCTCGTAACAATCTTACGAACAATTGTATATTTATTTTTACTGTCTTGTCTTTTTATTTGATAAAAGTATAAATTTGTGTAGATTTAATATTATTTGAATTAATTGAAAAAAAAACATTCCTAATATGGATATTTTTCAATTTATAATAATCTCTGTGTGTATGTATCTAATTTGATTTTTTCACATCTAACCAATGCACAGTGTGTTCAAATAAGTATTTAGTTTTTATTCAAATGTGTTTTAATTCTTGTTAAAACAATTATTTTTAAATTACTGCTTGTTTGTATTAAAATTTATACATATATTTTTACTGTTGTCTGATATTTGAAGTATGTTATTACGTTTTAAATAGAATATAATTGCACTATGTATGAAAGTTATTTGTGAGAATGTTCGTATGCGTACTTTGTACACCATAGATAGAGGAAAATTTCAGCCATCTCATCACCTTAGTTCTTAATTGTCCAAACGACCATTAGAAAATTTGACAGGAGGAGAAGGTTTTCTTTCATTATTTTAATGAAACATTATGAAAGGTGTTTAATATAAAGCTTTTTCCGTAAAGGTAAAGGTCTCATTAGTTTTAATAATTCTTAGTTAAGCGATTAATTATAATTTTTTATACTTTATTTTTAATTTTAAAGTGGAGATTGAACAAAAACTAAAATGGTTGTTTGGACAATTAAGAACTAAGGCGTCGATCTGCTTCCAGAGTGGAAGAAACTCTCAGTTTCACCCTTGTTGAAATAACTGTAGCAATGTTTTGTTAGCAGATCTGAATAGCCAGGTACTTCCGAACCTTCCTCTTCCCACCTCCTTCCCTACTTTCTTCAGCGACCTGAATCAGTGTGACTTAATAGTTCATTTTTAGACTCTAAAATAAGTTTTCACCGGCAAATTATTTCTGCAAAAAAATATATTTGTAAAGTTCAGTGTTAAAAATTAACTTCTTCTTTCAATAATTGACACCTCTTGTAGTGATTTTTATGATTTTACCCTCTAATTATAGCACCCTATAGATGTTCTATATAAATTGTCAATAAAGCTTCAATCAAAGTTCAAATCAATCAGTTCAGTTCAATGCAATCAATGAGAAATCTCAAGTGGAAATTGCTTCAATTGGTCACATCAATGAGTATCAGACAGTCGTTTAAAAATATTATTTATTTTAACTCCACACAGGAGGCACTATTTCCTTCAGGGCCTGTGTAATCTTTAGGGATGCTGTGAGGCTACGTGAAATATTATTTTACCATAAATGTACCATTATTATAACATCCGTTGTCCGCTACAGGCAAGCGCAAGAACTCACCGAACGAACATCATCGGAACAAGCAGCGTCCATTCGCGAGCCGTTGGCCGGTGTCAACCGCCGCTGGGCCGCCCTGGTGGCTGGAGTGTCCGATCGCCAGCGCCGCCTCGAGGGAGCGCTCCTTCGCCTTGGCCAGTTCCAGCACGCGCTGCAGGAGCTGATGGTCTGGATAGACAGGAGCGATGCCACACTCGATTCTTTGAAACCGGTAAGTTTATATATATATTACTGCGACTTGCAATCTGACAAAAATAATGGTCGAACAAAAGCAGAGGATGCTGCAGTCGTTGATTTTACAGTAAAATAGGCACTTGTTCGAAGTCACTGAATATTTTTTATTTTTTAATAAATTTAAAACAAAAACAAACATTCCCGGGTTACGAATAACCCAACAATGTTTTAAAATCTTCTACTACCATCACAGAAATTTTTGTAGCATCATCATAACGAATATCCTGATTAATGAATATGTGTTTAATTTGTCATTAGGTGGCCGGAGATCCTCAAGTCCTAGAAGTAGAGCTCGCTAAGTTGAAGGTCCTCGCCAACGACATCCAGGCTCACCAAAACAGTGTGGACACACTCAATGACGCTGGACTTCAAATCATTCAGCAAGGCAAAGGTAACAAACAATCAAACAACCAATCAATCAACCAATCAATCAATCAGTCAATCAATTAACCAACCAATCAATGAATCAATCAATTGATCAATCAATCAATCGATCAATCAATCAATCAGTCAGGCTTTAGGACCTACATATTCAATAATTTAATTCTCATTTCACTGTCAGACTGACAATTAAAAAAAATCTGATACTTGCCTACTGCATTTTTGTTGCAAATATACATTTGATCGTTTAGTCCTGTCGGTATAGTAGTTCTCTTGTGAAAATGTCATCTTTTCTATCCTATTAGCTAAAGCCAGAACAAAACCAAAATTGATAGATCCTTCAATACAGGTAACCATCTGATATATGCACAAACGCATCAATTTTCAATGTCCATTGCAAAATGGTTGAGAAAAACCAAAGACCACATAATGGACTAAATGAAGACTACTAGTGGGTTGGCGCAGGATGGGAAGGCCTGAGGACTGGAGAATATTTGTGGAGGATGTCAAATCACACCGTTGGATGTAGCGCTATGATTGATTACGTTTCTCTAATTATTATATATTTTTTGCTACCAGGAACCGATGAGGCCAGTACAACTCAAGATAAGCTTCAGCAACTCAACAGGAAGTGGAGAGATCTTCAGCAGAAGGCCAAGGACAGGCAACTGGAATTGGAGGAAGCACTCCGAGAAGCCCAGAGGTAATTATTCAACTTCCAACTTCACTAAATAACTCATAAACATTGAACTCACCAGATAAACAGCCTGGTTCTCACTCTCTCGTCAATACTCAATAGGATAAAGTGCTCCCACAGCCATTGTGCCAACATGATGCATAGGTGGGGCCTTAAAGGATAGGCGATGTGTGAATGTGGTGCGGTGCAGACCACTTAACATGTGGTCAACTGATGCCTACTCCCCAGTGATTGATGAGATCCACAGAGCGACACCTGAGGCTCTAGATTAGCTCGCAGACCTAGATATCCCTCTCTTTCCTCCTCACCACACGAAGGAAGAAGACCGGATAAAATGGAGCACATTTTCAGCAATTCAGTCCCAAGCTTTTCTTTTGTCATTATTTCCATTATTTCATGAAATTACAGAGCTCCAAGTTTATCTGTAGACTGTTTACAAGTACACAAGTGTTGCTGAAAATTACAGCAATAATTAGACTGATCAAGTGTTGCATATACATACATGTATGCAGATATGTGATCCATTGATTAAAACACGTACACTGTGTCAAAATGTTCTGCTTAGATAATGGTATAGATTGTGTTGAAACCTTACAGCATTGTAAAGGTTAAATAATTTTTTTAAATTGTTATTCCTGATGGATCTTGCATCTTTCAACTACTCCATTTTTTTCTTTTCTTTATCTAAGTTTATTATATTACGTAAGAAGATAATTTAAAAATAATTGTTTTCTTCCCAGATTCCACGCCGAGATCCAGGATCTCCTCTCCTGGCTGGGAGATGTGGACAGCATCATCGCCGCATCAAAACCAGTCGGAGGACTTCCGGAAACTGCTTCAGAACAACTGGAGAGATTCATGGCAAGACATTCTTCATTACAGCTAAATTTCTTTATTAGTTTCATGGAAACCAATAATTATAGTTCCATGACAATACTGAAGAAAAGTTAACAAAAAAAAACATACCTAACCTAACGTAGCATATTTTTTTATGGTGTTCTCTTTAATTACTGTTCTGTTTTGGGTCACTGTCCCACCCCTACTACCCAACTTTGGCTCAGTTCCGACATTCTGTTATGTGGTATTTACTTTTTATTTTTCTATGATAAATATTTCATTCTATTAAAATTGACGCATTTTTTAATGGCGCGTTTGTAATTGTTTTCCAATAGGAGGTCTTTAACGAGATCGAGGAGAACAGACCGAAGGTGGAGGCAGTCTTGCAGCAAGGTCAGGAGTACCTGAAGAAGCAGGACCGACCCCAGTCAGTGTCCAACTTGCAGCATAATCTCAAGACGCTAAAGCAGAGATGGGATAGTGTTACTGCCAGGTGAGTGCTTGCAAATTTTGTATTTACTTGACAAACTATTCTGCATATTGCTCCAATTTGAATAAGTGTATTTTTGTTGTGCATAGAACCACTCATCTTTTTTGTATTTTCTTAACACATTGTGTAATATTTGCAGGGCGTCCGACAAGAAGATCAAACTGGAAATAGCTCTGAAAGAAGCAACAGAGTTCCACGACGCACTCCAAGCTTTCGTAGACTGGCTCACCAACGCCGAGAAGGTGCTCACATCTGCCAAACCCGTTTCGAGGGTTATGGAGTCTATACTGGGTGAGTCATGGATTGATTATTACTAATTTCACCTTGAAAACTTTCTAATACCATTTTCCATCTGCATGATGCTGTTGGAACAAGACGGAGCACGTACCACGATGAGTTGGGTTGTTTCGAGTTGCGACATGTGATAGAAAAATCAATTTTTTTGTTTTTAATTGAACAAAATGTCACCATCTAAAACTCTAAAAAATGTCAGGAATCACTGAACGTTTGTCAGGTATATCGTCGCCGTAGATGTCAAGGGAGTCAAGCCACAAAACCACAAAGCTGAGAAAACGGCCCTCAAAGATTTTTGGTGACAAAAAGTCTCATTTTTTGTTATAACTTTTTTGTTTTTAAAGATAGAAGGGTGAAACTTTAGACATAGATATTTTTTGATTTTAATTTATGCGGCTTATCGTCATAGACTGCTTTAAGTTGAATTAAATTATTCGGAAGATCAAAATATCTATGCCTCTTTTAGTTATTGACCGTTTTCATCTATGTGTGTTTGATCTATTGGCAATTTTCAAGATTCTCATATTAAATTGGGTGTTTTATGGCTCAAATTCATTTACCACGGCAACTTTGAAGGTTTTAAAACACTTCTGCATACTTAACTTATTTTTGCCAAATTTGTGGCTTGGCTCCCTCGACATCTACGGCGACGATATATGGTCCTGTTCCACCCCTGTACATTTTTTTATATTCAAGGTGAGCCATATAGTTATCTGCGACTACATATCTCCAGATTTCGGAAAAATTTCAGGGCGGATTTTGCATTTCCTCGATTCAAGTGTTAGGTTGAGTTAAAGTTGTGGAAACCCATGAGAATGTGGAAAATGTCAACCATGTACACAAAAACACCAAAATACTAAACTAATATTATGAAATTTTTGTTTACCAGGTCAAATCGAGGAGCACAAATCCTTCCAGAAGGAGGTGTCGACTCACCGCGAGACCATGCTACACCTGGACAAGAAGGGAACACACCTCAAGTACTTCAGTCAGAAGCAGGACGTGATACTCATCAAGAATCTGCTGGTGTCTGTGCAGCACCGATGGGAGCGCGTGGTGGCCAAGGCTGCCGAACGCACCCGTGCGCTGGATCATGGCTTCAAGGAGGCCAGGGAATTCCACGACCAGTGGTGAGTGCACCAATCGGTTGATTTAAAGTTGATATCTGTATCTAATTTGGGAGGCGGGTGTGGGTACTGCCGCTTTGGGAACCATTTATTGGATAACCAACACCTCTGCCATTGGTCATCCCAAGCGGTTCACACTATGCTTGATGACTAAGCAAGGGTGCTGGGTTCATGGGACGAGGTCTGTCTGGGCCTTGGTTGTGGATGCATCCGCCCACGAGCTGCATGGCAAGCCAGATCCGGAGAGACTGGTTGAGGAAGACCTTTTGACTTTTCCAGCAGGACTCTCATAGAACATCGCCTTGCACTGCAGAGGGATAGATTCATACGCCGTCACTTTTGGAGACACTGACCCCAGATTCTTACCCATTTTTTCCTGCAGAAACATTTTTTTTTTTTTAATTCAACATTTTTTTCCTTCCCAGAATTTAATCTCCTTTTCCTCAAAAGATCCTCCACACAGCATCCCCAAAGATGATGTGTTTTAAAAAAAGTAGTTTTAGACCTCTGATGTCGGAAAAGTTTGATTTTTGTACATGACTCTGTTTTCTTTAGCCAACAATTAACACAAACCTTTCTTCTTTTCTTTGTAAATTGTAACTCCTAGTTTTTTGTCGTGTCAATCATAAATTCATAAGTAGGTATATTAAATAAATTGCCTTTCCAATTGATCAAGAGAAGATGGTCATGATTTTTAAATTTTTCTTTTCAGGTCTAATCTGATGAACTGGCTCACCGACACCGAAAAGTCTCTAGATGACCTGAACGCCGAACAAACCGTCAATGATCCTGAGAAAATCAAGCACAGGTAAAAAAAATAATAATTCAACTACTTAGGCAGGCTATTTGCTGCAATAATCAACTCTTAAGTATCATTTATTTCTTTGAGGCATAACAATTATTAGTTCTCGTAATCATTGTCGATTAACGAAACTGGGTCAGATGGAACCTATAACTTATTTGGTGTTCTTTCAGATTGGACCGCCACCGCGAGTTCCAGAAGGCGCTCGGCTCTAAGCAGCCCGTGTATGACGCAGCCATGAAGTGTGGCAAGCAACTCAAGGAGAAGGCGCCCAAGACAGACGAACCCGTGCTTCGACAGATGCTGGGAGAGCTCAAGTCCATGTGGACCACTGTCTGCTCCAAGGCTGTTGACAGGTAAAAATTACTAAATTGTTATTTTTCTCATCAAATCTTCATTCCTATAAAGAGTAGTAGGGGTTCGAATAGTCGAGCTTCTCCTACCATAAATCTCATTTAGGAAGTTAGGACCCTGGAACATATTCTCCCATTCAGATTTGGTGACTATATATATGTTTACTGATAAATTTCTCTCGAGCTTTAAAGAGAATGCAGTACAACGCTATGAAGATATGTCCATAATAATTTTGCCACTTTTATTGCAGACAACGCAAGTTGGAAGAGGCCCTTCTGTTCAGTGGGCAGTTTAAGGACGCCATGTCCGCACTGCTCGACTGGCTGAGGAAACAGGAGGCTAATCTGAAGGAAGACACTCCGGTCCACGGGGATCTTGACACCGTTATGGGATTGGTGGAGAAGCACAAGGTTAGTTGTGACTTTGCCTCAATAAATATTTGGAAAGGTAAAATTATCTTTTCTCTACATTTATCATTTTTGATATGGTGTCCGGAGAATCTCTTAGGGCGACTTGCACCAACTATCTCTAATTTTATCTTAAATTGTATTTAACTAAACGAATTTAAGTCACTAAATACATTTAACTTAAACGTATTTAGTTTTGTCTTGCACCAAGCAGTTGGAGCGACTATTTAGTTAAACAGTTACCGCCGTATAACGCGTCGGTAAAACAGTTACGTAACTCCTTCGTACCCTCCACACGTGCATTTTCTGCGCAGCGACCTGAAGTGGCGAGGGGCCCGGTCGCTTCGAAGTCCGTGTGGGGAGTGCTTAACCCCTGACGAGCCAGGAAAAAACGAAAAAACGTCAACTTTAACGTATTATTTTGCAGGTTAATTTTATGCCATCTAATGTAATTTTTACTGAAACACATTCCTTGAATACTAAACTATACATAAGAACAATATTACTTGCGTTTATTCAATGAATTTATACTTTTTACTACGTTTCAAATAACACGGAAAAAACGAAAAAATTTCGCGATGTTTTGACTTTTACGTAATATTTTGCAGGTTAATTTTTATGCTATCTTATGTAATCTTTACTGAAACACATTCCTTGAATACTAAACTATACATAAGAACAATATTACTTGCGTTTATTCGATGAATTTATACGTTTTACGATCATTTCGTCGCCCGCGACGCGAGACTTCACAGCCGCCATTTTGTCCAGCCGGGCGACGCGCAGCCTCGCAGGCCGTGTCATAAACAATCTCAAAGAAATTATATCGCTGCTCTAGGTGGGTTCATGGTATCTTATACCTTATGAACAAGAATGCCCCAAGCGATTCTGACCTTCTTCTTCACACGTTTTCTTTATACATAAGGGTTAAAATCGCATAACAAAATTATTTTTTAGTGATTATTTTGGTTTGCGTCGATTGATCACCGGTGATCGAACGGCAAGTAACGAGTTAAATTTGCGAGTGTCAAAATATTGAGGTTATGTTGTGGTTGCGTAGTGTTATTTTATTTTGATCCAGAAAATGGGTGCCCAAATAAATAAATTCCGAGCTTATCTTTTCGAAAGAGGAACATTTTTTGTTTTTGAAAGTAATGGAGTTGGTTCAGCTAGGAACAAAAAGAGTCACTACAAATAGAAATTTAGCACAAGAAAAAATGAATCATATAATATAATTAGAAGAAAAAATAAAAGAAAACAAACATAACTATGAAATGAAGCAAAAAGAGGTTTTGTTGTTAGATTTAAAAACAAAACAATTATCTGAATATTTTTATTGTTTCTTTTACATAGATTGTTTTAGAGTGTATCAAATAAATTTGCTCTTGTGTTTACCTACTTCTGTCACTATAAACGGTCTACTTATAAATTCTATAATTTCTTCGTCAACGTCAAAATACAAAACCCAAATGTCCATCGTGAATACAAATTAATAATTGAGACAGATTTCAGCAATATTATTAGACAATCGGAAATCGAAGGAATAACCTAAAATTTTTTGACAGAACTTGTTCGCTAAACATATTTAACTCAGTTAAACGGCCCCTTTTGGGTATTTAACTTTGACAGTTCTTTAAATGCGTTTAACGACTTAAATTTTGTGGTGCAAGACGCCAAGTCGACTTAAATCAAATAATGTGTTTAACTTGATATTTAAATCAAATTTAACTTTTGGTGCAAGCCGCCCTTAATGACAGAAAAGGGTTGTCATGGGTTTGAAGAGATCATTTCATTCTTAGATAGATGTCGAGCACTAAAACAAGTTATAGAAAAGGATTCCATGCCAACTGAGAATAAAGTCAACTCAACACCTCTTTGAAGAGTCATTAAAAGTTATGAAAAAAATTAATTTTTAAATAGCCCATGATCCTAACCTAATGTAACCTGTTTAAGAGAAATATAAACGCTAGAAATATTTCAATTCTCATGCCATAGAAAATTTTAAATCGCACATCGTATTTGCACGAGGCAATTATGCGAAAAAGTGGTTTTTATTTATTTTGTGCATAATTTTATAAGAATGAAAAAAGTTAGAACATACAAAACCTCAAAAATAGTCTTAGCCATAAAGGGGTATTTTTTTTAAAATTGTTTCTTATATTATTACTTCATAGTTAAGTCATGAAAAAACGTTTTTTCTAGTGGTTTACGCTTATATTTTTTGTCATGTAAATATGTAATAGTTTTATTGTAATTCCAATACATAGAAAAGCTAGTAAAAGCTTCAATTTATCGTGGCATATTTTTTGATGTTCATATTGTAAACCGATTCGTCGTAAAGAAGAATCTAAATAGGATTTGACGTATAGCTTCATCTTAACCAATTTTTTTCATCACTCTAAGATAAAAGAGATGGTTCTGAGTTGGTTTCATTCCGAGTTGTCCCCATAGAAAAGATACGAACCATTCTCATAGATCAAATGTCCATTCTTTAGAAATGCTGGTTTTTGTTGAATCTTCTGCCACTATTAACAGGACACTTGTGGAGACAGGATAAGGAGAGGAGATACATGCAGTTTTTAGTTGGAAGGCATCGTATATAATAGAAAAAAAGAAGATGAGCATCAACCATTATCAAAATGAAACATTATACCATTGCAAATCGCATCTACGCACAGTGCACATTAATGGATCCGCCGTGTTGATGTTCCGTGCAGTCTGGTTATAGCTCAGCGACAATCATAACTCCCTTTATTTTTCTTGTCTTTGGAAAGCACCAATGCTGTAAGAATTGTGAAGAGAATGTAGAAACACCCATGTGAATTGGAAGATTGTAGTGCTCGTTATATTTGAACTTATAATTAATTCCCAATAATTCCCCCTTTTCAGCAACTGGAGGAATCTCTCAATTCCCGCTCCGCCCAAATGGAGTCGGTAATCCGCACCGGCCGAGAACTGGCTGCCACCGCACCGCCCGCGGACGCAGAGCATGTGTCCCAACAGTGCTCCACGCTGTCCGCCCTGTGGCAGAGTGTCAACAGGCTGAGCGACAGGAAGACTAGCCGACTGGAGGAAGCACTTAAAGAGGTGTCTTTTTTGTTGTTTTGCTTGAATTTCCAATCAATCTGGAGATTTGAAGCCATCGGTGTCTGTAGTTGCAATATTTGTCTGTGATTTAATTTGAATTTTATTCAAAAGGAGGACTAATCAAATCTGCAATAAAAAATTATGGTTTTTCAAAATGACACAACTATGGAAATAACTTGGTGATGAGTGGAAATTGGGAAGGAATCAGACTTGCCTTTATTTTTACACAGTACGTTTTTGTGAGGATCGATATTATGATACTGAGGCATCACTCTGAGGCAGGTTGATCTCTGCACAAATTTCCATAATAGACTTATTGGTACAATTGTTGCAAGGTCATTAAAGTAGATATGTACTGCACACTGCCTGCCCACCAGCTGCATGGCAGACCGGATCGGGAGAGAATGGTTGAGGGAGTCGGTTTGACTTCTTCAGTCATACTCTCTCGGAACTTGTCTCGCCTTGTACCGCAGTGGGAGGGATGGATTCATACGCCCGTCACTCCTGGACACGATGACATCCAGATTCCAACCCACCCCTAATACCCTCTCCTTCCTTTCCTAAAAAGACTCCCACACAGCATCCCTAAAGACGACATTGGCATTGAGGGAAATTATTTTCCTCGGGGCTTCCTGTGTGGAGCTAACGTAAAAAAAAATATATTTTTATATATATATTTCATATCTCAACTTCTTTCGCCACCATAACATCTTTTTCTTATGTTCTCTTTATTTGAAAACTTGAAACTGCATTCACTGATCATTTTTTTTTTTCTCAAAGCATAGAGAAACTATCCATCATTGTAGATTTTGTTAGGTAGGTACTCCATTTCACAAAGTCACTCAATTGCTCTAGCCGTGTTGGTTAATCTGTCTACTATGAACTTTATGGGTTCAATTAGTTATGATCGAGCAGTTCAAAGCGTTGGGTTCCCAGACAGAAATAAACACTTGGATTCAATCCTCTTCCATCATCGCTGAAGCAACATTTTCCACTTATCATGATGACGGTAGACAGAATTCAAATATTGTATTACATTCAATCTCTTTCTGCAGGCCGAGAAACTTCACAAGTCCGTCCACATGCTACTCGAGTGGCTGTCCGACGCTGAGACGAAACTCCGCTTCGCAAACCAACCGCCGGAAGACGAACATGAGGCGGCTAACTTGGTGCGTGAACACGAGCGCTTCCTGCAGGAGCTGCGCGAAAAGGCGCGCGACAAGGACTCAACACTGCAGCTTGCGCACGCAATCCTTGCAAAGGCTCACCCTGACGGAGCCAGTGTCATCAAGCACTGGATCACCATCATCACCAGCAGATGGGAAGAGGTAAGCAATAAAAACATTCTACTTTATTCTTTCTTTTTAACTTTAATTTTTTTTAATGAATGTCAACTGCCTGGAGCCAGTCAAACAAGTTTCTAGAAGGTGTACATGTGCGCTGCGGTTCAATACTGCTGATTCAATTGAGACGTTTTGTCTCCACGTTGAGATAGATTAACAATTGTTTGTAAATCAGGAAAACCACCTACCTTTTCACAGATTCAAGCTGGTTAATCAAGTATTCAGGGAATTCAGGTACAGTGTTCTAATCTTTATGTTTGTCTGCAGGTTTCCCAATGGGCACTCCAACGCCAGACCAAGCTGCTTACCCATCTGCAGTCTCTCAAGGACCTGGATCTTACTTTGGAAGAACTCCTACAATGGCTCATGGGACTCGAAAACACATTGCTTGGTAAGTTCATCTCCCTTTTCTTTATTCTTCAGTTTAATAACCCTTGTTGGGTGTTTGGCGATGTCTCCTGATTCCACAACATGGTATCCAACTCCTCAGATATCTGAGCCCTCTTCCCAACAAGGCGGAACGTTGGGTTCTCATAGCCTCGTAAACTTTATATACAGTGATACAATCTTTCATTATCTTCTCATTTCCTACAGTGATTATTGCATTCCACTCCCAACAGCTTCACATGTTGTCTCCTTAAGTGGCAGTGTCCTATTAGTAGCCCTAATAACTTCCCCATCGAACTGTTGAAGCAATTAGAGTTACTTCTCCTAAATATTTCCATCAATGTTGGATATTTTCATCATAGATGAATGTATGTTTCTTCATCCTTTTCACATTTCCTAGAGCTATTAGTTGTTTTTTTCCATTCCTAACAGCTGCACGTGTTGCCTAAGGTCACAGCGCCCTGTTAATAGCCCTACCAGCTCCCTCAGCAAGTTTCTATTCAGTAGTTTTCTGACTCATTAAGTTTGAACCGTCTATGATCTAATTTTGACTCATTGTCTCTGATATGCTTGTAATCAATATTCTTTCGGCAGCTTTGGAGTCGGAACCATTACCAGACAACATCGAACTGCTGGAAGGTTTGATCACCGACCACAAGGACCTCATGGAGACCACTCAGAAGCGGCAGACCGAGGTGGACCGCGTATGCAAGGCTAACCAGGTCAAGGTTCTCCAGGGCAAAGACTCTCCCAGGAAGGTGTCTGCCAAGGGTGCCGCAAAGGGACCACCTGGGTATGTAGACTGTTTGCTTGCGGATTGTTGTCAGATTGACCAAACTTTTTCATTATGATTGTTGATGATGAAGTATTTGAAACAGTTTGAATGCAGTTTCCAAAGTTTTTATTTTTGTTATTGGATTATCGGTGGCATTAGGTCAAAGTTTTGCAATCTTCTGATTGTGGATTGTGTTAGATCAATGTTTTGCAATCTTCTGATTGTGGATTGCATTAGATGATAGTTTTGCAATCTTCTGATTGTAGATTGTATTAGATCAAAGTTTTGCAATCTTCTGATTGTAGATTGTATTAGATCAAAGTTTTGGAATCTTCTGATTGTGGATTGCATTAGATGATAGTTTTGCAATCTTCTGATTGTGAATTATTGAGTTTGATCAAAGCTTTATTATGTTACATTTGAGGGTTGATTGCATTTCATGAAAGTCTTCAATTATGATTTAAAAAAGAATATGGATGCATTTTGTTATAAAATGTCCAAGGGACTGAAAAAAAACTTCTTATGCATGAAAACTTCTTATCTGGTAACTTTATATGCGGGTTTTACTGTGCTTACATTATTTAGGTTTCATGGGTATTTTAGGTAAAGTTTTATTTTATATTTTATAATTCAGTATCTGACTGGGAGATGTGAAGATACAAAACTTGAAACGATAGTGTGGAATTAATATATTTTTTAAATTTCTTGATTTTCATATTATTATCATCAATTAGATTAGAGCACACTTTTAATTCAATAATGGAATCGATTTAATCAGATGAAAAATTTTGGTCATAATAAAAAGCCTTTAGTTCAATTTTGTCTAAAACATCTTAGTTAGAAGTTTTTATTAACAGAATATATTATTAGAAAAATAATATAGAAAATGTGAACGTAAGTTTTTTTTATTAATCCACAAATAGAGTTTTTTCTTGCTTACAAAAACTTGTTAAATGTTATTTTCAATAGATAGCTTCTAGTACTTAAAAAAATTGTCTTGTGAACCGATTAACACTACCTTTTTGTGACTTTTTAATTATTCTGCTTTTTTTTCAAAAATTAAAACGTTCGCTTTTCACTAACATAGCCATTAAGAAATATGTTTTGCGTGTTTCCTGTTTGTAATAACAAGATGTTTTTATTCCTTTTCTTTCACAAAACGCACGTTCTTGCACGCCATCTCAAAAACACAATCAACCGCACGACAAAACCCATCGCCTGCCTGGAATAATGCCACACATCCAAAAATACAAAAAAACTTCTGATTGGCAAAAAAAAATTCGAAATTTTTTCACTTTTTTTTTTGATCTTAAATTTGAATTGGGCCAATCAGAAGGGGATCCCAGCACGATTTGCACAGAGAGCGTGAGGCGTCTCCGGACATCTACGGCTCTTTGAACAGAAGACAAAGGTTTGTATTGCACTTTTATAAACTTTTTCATCCTTTTTTGTTTTAAAAAAATATATATATTGGCATCAATAATGATTGAAAGATTTATCTATGGATTGGCATTTGTCCAGCCATAAATCAACAATTTCCATAATTTATGTTAGTATTTTGACCAATGTTTATTTAGCATCTTTTTTTCATTTTATTTTAGCTGTTTGTCCTTTTTTGAACATGCGTAATTATGTCAATTCAAGACAAATAAGTCAAATACTTTGACCACTCAAACCCATAAGCTTGTTTTCAAGCTACCTACAACATTACCAGACATTTATAATGACGTATCAGGCGTACCTGACCTGTTAAAATTGGGTCATTTGAGTCATGTTAAGTCAAATATAAATTCAAAACTTGTATCATTTAAAATTTATTGTAATTTTTGCATTTTGCCTTGTATATCGCATGGAATGAATAATATTTAATGAAACTGGTATTTAGCGTGACAAATAAAGAATTGCGTACCTACAAAGAATCATATTTTATCACAACTTTGATATTTGGTGCCTCAAATACCAGTTGCATTGTTAAATGCTTAAAAATATTCAAATTATCAACATTCATACATCAAGCAACGTAGATAAATTTGCAAAAATTATGCTTTTATTTTTTTCGTAGATGGGTGTCACATGCAAAGATAAAAGATCATTTGGCTTGGCGTATTTCGGCATTTCGCTTGCCATACATTCTCAATGGGAATATTTGGCAAGCGATGTGCTGAAATAGGCCAAGCCAAATGATCTTTTATCTTTTATAGCTAGTGTGACACAAGTGTTATGTATATTTTATTATAAATTTGTACAAATGATTATATTTTTTGTGAATACCAACACAGATGACCTTTTGTTTATATTAGAATTAAATTATTTGTAAGTCACAATAGATGTTACGAACTCTGTAGCATAGTGGTCTATGCGTTTGGCTTGAAGTTGGGAGTTGCAGGTTCGATTCAAAATATATTATCTGTATATATATTTTTTTTTAACCATTCAGACCCATAAGCTTGTTTCCAAGCTACCTACAACATTGCCAAGTATATGTAATGACGTATAAGGCGTACCTGACTTATTAAGTAAAATTTTGTCAAAAAGGGTCTGAATGTTGTCGTGTCGTCTTTTTTTTAACTTTTATAGCTGCTGTTACAGACATTTGACTCTCATAAATGTAATTTTATTAATGAAAACTATCACTGTGTAAAATTTGTTGGATTCTCTGTCATAAAAGTAAATTTATTTATTATTGCTATCAAAATTTATGAAAAATCATCTTGATTTCTTTTCTTATAAAATAAAGTCAATTCAAAATCTGAATCAAATTTATAAAGAGTGACTGACATTACATATTTCTTTTCGACCATTCTGTTATCATTAGACATTGAATTATATCCACTAAAACTGGCCAAAATCATTTAGTATTAAGTTCCCAATATGAACATTTCTCTTCAAAAACATTGCAATTTGATGAGTGTTACCAAAGCTAGTAAACTGTCAGACTTCAACAAAAGGGAAACAGTATTGGAAGCGCTCTTCTATGCTTGCATACAAATCAACTGCCCTTTTGTTGTTGATAGCTTACTGGCAGCGATAAAGCGTTTGTAATCATCCAGCTTGTAGCACAGAACCACTTAACAGATAAACTGAAAGAAGTGTATTGTGGGCGTGTTCGCTTTCCGAAAATAAGCTCAATTTTTCATTATTTCGCATCAAAATTTTTGATTTGTGGCAGATAATTAATTAATCGCTGGTGAAAAACCACCATTCAGTTAATCGAAAAGTTGCTTAAACTGTGTTTGGTGACCAGGTCTGAAATTCCAGGTATTTCTCACCATTCCCCATCTCCTTCTTTTTCCTTACTCCTTTCAGCCTCAAAACATACACCAATTGGGGATGTTACAACCGACTCTGGACAGTTTGCACTTGAATTATTAATTTTTTTTTTGAAGAGATAATCAATTTCACTAACCCATGTGGGGTCTAGGAGTAGGTCTTATGCAAAGATAGGTCTTATGCAAATAGGGCAACATCAGTTTACTTTCAAATTGGTATATTGATCGTCCTTGTTCCTGGGTTTTACATATAAAATAACACCGGGAAGCGTAATGACATTTTTAAATATCTTACTAGTGACCCAGAAAACATCAATATTTGGTTTATTCACTACAAGTTTTTCTGCATTATAATTAGTTTGTTTATGAGTAATGTGAGTATTGTACCAGATAGAGGGTACATTTTTATATATAACTGCATACTCAACTCAAATTTAGGTTTTTTGGAGATGTCTGACTAATCAACTGGACGATAGATATATGGTATCACACTTCTTGTTCTGTGGTTTTGAAGCAATGAAGTGAAAGACAAAAAAGTAAAGAGTTACCTTTATTCTGTTTTACTTGGCAATGGCTAGTGGAAATGCATATAATTCTATGTCTGTCTATCTCCATCACCGTGCTTGCCGTGTTGTCTGCTTGTGTTCACCCATGTCTGTGTTGTTTGCCCCCCTTTCTCGCACCTCGACTCCATTGCATCGTCCACCAACCTTCTACATGCGCGCAGTTTCAAGGGCTCGAGGGACATGAGCAATACGCGCAGAGGAAGGTTAGCACCGTCATCTTTCATACACCTCGTAGAAAAATCAATAAGCATAGATAAATGATATAGCTACATTATTGTCATAATTCGTTGTTGTTATTGATTTCGTAGAATGATTAGTGCATCTATTGTCATTCATTTGCTCATAAATATTGTTTATTTATGAAATTCATTCTTTATTTAATTATTGCATCCAGATAAATCGTTGTAATCAATGTATCAACTGTTTTTGTAGTTCATTTTTGCATCATAGATAGAGCATCATTTTTATCGCATTTTTATGTTGCCTGCATTGCTTCTATTGAATCCATAATGTTTTCACAAAAAACATCTCATGCATTCCAAATCCATTCAAATTCACAAAAGCACGGTGCTGCTATCACAAAAAGAGTGTTGCCGTAAAAAAAACTATGTTGCCATTCACGCATGCATGATAGAAAATTTTCCCTGTTTGTTTTTTTTTTTTAATAATTTTTTTTGGTTTTATTTGTTATTATTATTTGTATGGTTTTACCCTCGTATAGTCGGGTGAGCCCCGGACGGGAGATCACTCCAGACCGCAACCTGCCCCACTACGGACCCCGATTCCCGCCCCAGGGAAGGTGAGTTTCACAGGGAGGGGTTGCCACTGTGTTAAAATTATTTTTAATTGTGGGGTCTTACCCAAATCACAATATTTAAAGTGAACACTTTCCTATTACCATAATTCCCATTCTCCCATTCTAGTATTTTTTTCTCTTTCTGAATTTTTATATAAACAAGCATACGACAACCAACAATTTATTTAAAAGTTTGTGCCTTTCCACGACCCACAACATCTGTAAATATACAGTTTTCTTTGTTCTGTAGCTATTAGCTCAGTTAAGCTAATTCAACTAGTCTTAAGAACTTCTTTACACGCTTTTTGCAGCACCCTTGAGGTGGCAATAATGAGACTGTACTTGGACTCAGATATCTTTGGTTTGAAACCCGGTGTCGGAAAGTAAACATATTTTCATTATTTGCATTTAGGGTGTTCCAGAGGGGGAGATACTCCCAGTTTCTTTTGAATATGTTTATTGACTGTGTTTGAATAGCCAGTTTCTCCTTAATCTCTTTCCCTTCTCTTTTCTCACCCCACCCTCCTTCAGCCATCAATATTCCCAAAAGGAGGGTGCCGTAGTGTCATTATCCCTAGTCAATAGGAACTCTTGTGTGGTACATTTATTTTATAATCCAGACCCTTTCTCCCATATTTCTATCAAACTCCTTGTATTGTGATTTGGTTATGACATTGTCAAAATTTTGTACAATTTCAATTGGTGATATTCTTTGTTTTGGGTGATTGGTTCTATTGCATTCTATATTGGATCTTTGCTAGTCCGGAAAAATATAAATATTTTGTATTATACACAAAAATGTGTACATAAATTATTTGCCATTATTCTTGCCTGAGCATTTTGATGGGGAATTCTTATATAATTATATTTTATGTATACATATTCAAGCACTCTGATTTTATATCCGTTTTTTGTAGCCTTTTGTTATTTTATTTTGTGTGATTATTTTGTGTGATTTTTTGTGTTGTATTTTGATGTTATTGTTGTAAAATGCTTAGTAGTTTCACTTTGTAGTTTTTATACAATTAATTGCCTATTATTTTTGTTTTATGTTATGAAAAAATGTTGCTAAATCAATTAATTTTAGTACTTCAACAACTTGTAATATTTGGATTTTTTTCGGTATTTATTTCCCTAATAGGGACACGCTCAATATGCACTTTTTATTACAAAAACACTTAACATCAGTTAGATTATAATGAAAAGTAAGTATTTCAGTTTCCGGAATTGAAAAATAATGAATTTTAATAGTTATTTAGTTAAAATTAAAAACGAATATTCGCTCGGCGACCATTGTCATTGATGTCAAAGTTTTGAGGTTAGTTTTTTTTCTTCTCTTTTTTAATCCAAAATAATAATATATGACCCTAAAATAGGTTCTTAGTTTGGGTTTAATTAAAAAAGGAAAAAAAACTAGCCTAAAAAGCTATTTTAATATTATTATATCAAAACATGGCATGAAGAAAAGATGTGTAATTGTCCGTTTTTTAATGAAATATCTACTAAAATGCATTATTTTCCAATTTCGGAAAGTGAAATACTTACTTTTAGTTATTATTTAACTGATATTAAGTGTTTCTGAAATAAAAAAAAGTGAATATTAAGCGTGTAAGTAAGGGATTAAGTAAGCATTAGGGAAATATTTACCTTTTTTTCATCCCTTTTCTGGGGAAAAATATAATTTGATTTTGGCAACATTTCTTCTGACTATATTGTATGAATAAAATCATGAATATTGAAGGCTTCTCTGTAATAAATTAGTACATATTGCTTACTAGAAATTCAAGTCGTTTTTATAGGTCAAGGAAATATAAATATATTTGTAGTTTTTGTAGTCACTTATTGTGTGTTTCTTAACTTTCGACTCTTTGTCGAATGTGATATAAACACAGGTTTACTACTTTGCACACAGAGTATATTGATCTGCAAATTTCTGCCTCTTAAGTAGTTAATTTTTTAACGAGTAACTAACTCCTTAGACTCAATAGTTTTTTCAAACAAATCTTTTTAGCTTTGGCAGATAATTAAATAAAACGTAAGAGGATTCGCTAAAACCTAATCTATTAGGTTTCTCTGACTTCTTAAACCCCGTTGAATCCATATTTTAACAAGGATAGACCATCTAACTCAACCAAACAAGCCTTCTAGTTCAATACACATTTTTATAAAGAAAAAATCTTCTGAGGCTATGCTCGAATGGGTGACTTTTGTCACGGCAACAAGTTGTCACTATTTCAAAATCCATTGCAGTATATATAGAGGTGGGCAAGTAGCGACGTAACATTAGGCTGACTTTTTTTATATTTCTATGGATTTCGAAATAGTGATGAACCCAAAGTATTCGAATTTGTAGTTCTTATGGAAATTTTAGAAGTTCTTGATGGACGTTTCTAACTATTAAAGAAGTAGGTATCAAAAAACACTAAAGCCAAACTCAAATAAATAAAAAATATGGCAAGGGATTAAGTTATTCTTATCGATATCCTAACTATAAAAAAGTTCCAATTAGCATTAAAACCGAGCCCAAATAATAATTGTCATTGTTGCATAAACAAATCAAATTAAATGTCTTCTGTATTATGTCCTTTCTTCTAACATACTGTCTGTTGGTCAATGCAGCAAGGGATCTGAGCCAGAATTCCGATCTGGTCGCGTCAAGCTACTGTGGGAGAAATGGCGCGGCACCTGGCTCCTGGCCTGGGAGAGGCAGAGAAGGCTGCACGACCACCTCATGCACCTGAAGGAGCTTGAACAAGTCAGGAACTTCAGCTGGGACGACTGGAGAAAGCGGGTGAGTTAAACCTTTACGCTAAAAATGGAGTACCACAAGATACCACTTCCTCTTCTAAAATAAGAATCCACAATAGAGTGCTGATACCAACCCTGATATATGGAAGTGAGGCGTTGAACAGGCAGAGGGAGGATGAATGCTGTAGAAATTAAATCTCTGAGGCATATGTTTATTATTTTATTATATTATTTTATTTTCCTCGGGGCCTCCTGTGTGGAGTTAATGTAAAAAAAACAAAAAAATATAAGTGTTAAACTTTAAAAAATTACCATGTTAAAAATATGGAGATCCACAAAGAATGCAAGGCTGATGTAAGCGTAGTGAGTATGATTAAGAAAGATAGATGGTTTGGGCGTTTAGAATGGATAAACGAAGAAAAGAGTGTGAGAAAATATGACACGAATGTGAATGGTAGAAAAAGTTGAGATATGAGACAGTTAGTCTTGGTATGTGTGAGACAATATATGAATGCGAATAAAGTAAGGAGTGTGCGCCAAGACTGAATTGTTTGGCGGTACGTCCTCTCTGCCTACTCCTACGGGAAACAGTTTTTAGTTAGTTAGTTTGGGCATTTTAATAGGTTTATTTATTATTTCACTCCGAGCAAATAAAATTCAATCACTAACTTGTAACTCGTACTTTTTTTAAACTAATTCATATTTGTTGTTGCAGTTCCTCAAGTTCATGAACCACAAGAAGTCTCGCCTGACAGACCTCTTCAGAAAGATGGACAAGGACAACAATGGACTGATTCCTCGCGAGGACTTTATTGATGGCATCATGAATACCAGTAAGTTTCCATTATCATCAAATTATTCCTTATTAACTTTATCACTGTCGGAACTATTAAAATGTTAATATTTTGATCACCAAATTGCTCAAGTTAATTGGAAATAATATGTTACCTAATAATATTTCCATAAAATCTCTAACCAATCTTCTCTTCTTTCCTTAGAATTCGACACATTCCGCCTGGAGATGAATGCTGTGGCTGACCTGTTTGACCGCAACAACTCCGGCCTGATCGACTGGCAAGAGTTCATCGCAGCCCTTCGACCGGACTGGGTTGACCGCAGGCCCGAAACAGACGCGGACAAGATCCATGATGAAGTCAAGCGGCTCGTCATGTTATGTACGTGCCGGCAGAAGTTCAGGGTCTTCCAAGTCGGAGAAGGCAAATATAGAGTAAGTCATATTTTATTTTCAATAACATCTTTTCAGAATGTCTTAATTGCAACTAACGCCAAGTAAAATAGTACAACTGCATCTGACTTTAAACAATTAATGTTGCAAAACGATTATTCGTAGAACGATCGATCGAGAATTTACTGTACTGTATTACTTATTTTAAGTTATGTATTAGTAATATTAATACTAATTTGTGTTTGTTTTCATCCCAGTTCGGCGACTCTCAGAAGCTGCGCCTAGTACGCATCCTGCGTTCCACCGTGATGGTGCGCGTGGGTGGCGGCTGGGTGGCCCTCGATGAGTTCCTCGTGAAGAACGACCCTTGCAGAGGTATGTTAACCCGGCTCTTGTGCCACCCCTTTCTACCGCCCAATTTGAGGTTATGTTGTCCAGTTTTTAAATATAACAATTCTGCAGTGTTGAGACCAAGAGGCATATTAATTCTTACTTATATTAACCTCACATTTTTGAGGTCTTTCGACAGAAATTCAAATGAACATGGCCATAATGTTTACCCCATATTTTTAAATAGAAATTGAAATCCAAAACCTGCTCTGCAACTAACTCTAGAGATGGTTGATACCTGAAATTGATAGGGACACGAAAAAAGTATTGATACTTTGTGGTATCGAGTACTTTTCTGTTCGATACCAATATTTTTGTACTCGATACTTTTACTCAATGAGTACTTCTTGACAAGTATCGATACCTTTAAAAATTTGGCTAAGCGGCTCATGTTTATGGCAACGCCATCTAGTTCAATCATAGCAAACCTTCTAAAACATTCCATTGCGTTGACATAATTGCAAGCACAAGCAATCTAATGTGTCATGGAACGAATAGATAGAATTTTTTTATGAGTACCTAAGATAGCAATTTGTGAATTTACAGGTCCGTTTTTATTATTGATTATACGTACTTATGATTTGATACTTGAATTTGAACTAAAATAGATACTTGAATTTGAAAATTCCGATCCTGGGGGGGGGGGGGGGGGGGGGTTTGATACGTAGTTAGCCCAGTCAGAGCTGTAAATCAGGCTCTATGAAATGTACTCGATACTTTTGTTTCAATATTTTTTTTCCGATACTACTCATGAGTACAGTATCGATATTTTCTATTCGATATTGTGTCCCTAGAAATTGATTTTCACCCCGGTTCCAGTTACCAGAGACCGATGTAGAACTGGTTATTTTTCCAGTTGCTTTAGGAAGTGGTTCCTCACAAAGAAAGAGAAAAACCGAATATTTACAATTTTTCTAATATATTTTCATGTTTAATGAAAAAAATTATATCTTGGCCGTAGGACAAATTAGTTTTGCTAAATTTGTGCTTTTATGTTAATGAAGCGCTCAAATGGTCAAAGTTTTATGAACTAAAAAAAGGTAATGGCAAAAATTCTTGGTAGAAGTTAATCCTCATGAAGAGGAGCCAGTCCTGGATTTGTCATTTGGTGGCCTATACGGCCTATTGACAAATCCATAGGGGTGGCAGCCTACAAGTGAGTGATTATGACAGGTGACAACTTCTAAGAAGGAGGAAGGGGCGGTGCAAATTAAGTGGCCTATACTTATGAAAGGTATAAATCCGTCACTGGGAGGAACTAGGGTAAAAAGTAGATAACAGGGTTAAGGTTAGGAACCTTTTTAACATTTGTAATGTTTAAAAAAAACATATTTCTTTAGAATGCACTCAACATCATTCAGAATTGTTATGTTTAAAAATCATTAGGATACAAATTTTAATATTTTTGTACAATATGTTTGTGCTACACAATTTATTCCATTTTACTTATTTCCAATAGGTAAGTAAAAACATAAATTGTAATTTTAACTAAAGTTTTAAGCACAGACATATTTTTTCATGTACAATGCCAAACTCAGATTTTCAAAAAAGAAGTTTAAAAATTTCTTCATAAAAGACTGATGATAAATTTTTGGAAAATATCATAAAGCTTCTTGTAGTTGTGCCTGTTTGGAACGTGACTTCAAATATTTTGAAAGCGTTGCAAATACTTGAATATAAAAATTTCAAGTTACACAGTCAAATGTAGAGTTCAATTTGTTTATCAATAGTTTTGATGTTAGCGAACATATACATATTTACAACATTTTCAATGCAAAAGAAATCCAAAAATCTTACCCAGTCAAATTAAGTTATTTTCGTTCAAACATAAATATTGTAACAAATTAATTGTACAAATAAAAGAATTTTTTATTTGGACAATATAAAGGTAAAATTACAAAATTTATGTTTGGATCTGATCAACAACTAATAAAATTGGTTATAAAAAATCGAGTTTTTCAACAAAATAAAAGTTTAATTTAATTTATGCATTTGTTCGGCCATTAAAGAACAACCAGTTTTTAAGTTTCTCGGATTCGTTAAAACAATATCAAACATGTTTCATTTTTACGAAATTCGACATGAATGAGAAAAACATTTACTTTGTATTTTTACCGTTGAAAATGGTTTTATAATTTTTTATCTTCATTTAAAACAAGACATCTTCGCATGCTCCTTCTGCAAAGTGACCGATTTTGCACTGTTTTGCATACTTACCAAACCATTCAAATAGCAGGTTGGCGCAGTAGCCAATATTATATTGTACATCCTATATCGATGGAATTTGCTTGCTGATAGGTAGAAAATGAAACAGGTTATTTGATTATCACATTTATTGATTGCAAAAAGACACAAATCTAACAAGAGAGGACACTACCGTTACATATACAAATCGATGCGAAGAAGACATTGATTTCTTTAAATATAAAAATAACTGGATCACAGCTGAAAAAATGTGGAATACAAGAGATTCTACAATGTTCTCCAAAATACTAAGTACATCGATCATAATTCTAGAAGTATTGTTAGTTTAGTCAAGGACTCCCTAAATATTATGTATTAAAATTATAAAAATATAGTAGATCTTAGCAGGTTAATATTTTCTAATTTCTAAAGCTTTAGGCGTTTAATTCATTTCCTATACTAGTAGTTAAATATTTAGAAAAGGTGTGGACATTAATTCGTTAAAATTGTAAAAGTTATTTTTTTAAGAATTTCATCAAGAAGTCATGTTTTCATAACAATATAAAAGCGATATAAGCTGCCTAGAGAAATAGTGTGCTATTGTAGTCTTAACCTAGTATTATTTATTTTTTAAATGCACATTAGACTGGGACAAAACATCCAAAATACTTCAAATACAATAGTGTATCTACGTGAAAAATGTATAAGAATATGGCTTCAAATAGTATAAAAACATTACAATAAGAGATTCAAAAATAATACTGAAATGTGTCGGCTTAAATTAATAAGTGGCAAGTAGAATTTTGGTTAGTCAAATTAATCGACAGTGGCTTTCCTAATGAAGGAAGTTAGAGACGATATCTCACTGGGACTGGTCTCGCTCGGAAGATGGTTGAATTCAATTTCCTCGCTCAGCGTCTGACTGTCAGGGTTTTCTGTCACCGGCCATTTCTTGTGGCTGGGAGCGTACAGCACAATCAGCGCGAAAATATAGATATTCCACATACCATACACTCCCGTTGAAAAGGCCGAAGAGTATTCAATCTCAATGTTTTCGTCCCATTTCCATTGGCCTTCAGCAACTTGTCCGAGAATAAACGCTGTCACGGTTAAAGCTGCACAAACCAATGTAGCCAACATCATGAATTTAAAGCGATATATGATTCCTTCGTAGTGCAAGCGACGTACTGAGCACATAGCTGGGAGGGACGCACGCTTTTGCGATATGTTGCAGAAAACTTTCCAAATCATGGCGCCCAAAAATAACAAGTAAACTCCTGCCGATATGCCCGCCAGGATGATGAATGTCAGAGCTAGGTTTGTCCCAATGTCGGTCACCCAAATGGAATAGAAAGGGTTCCTTAGCTGCACTCCGCGCTCGCACATCTCAAAGATGAACAGGGAGACGCAGCCGGTTGCCACGGCACTCAGGTGTCGCCAGTATTGCTTGAGCGATCCCGAGTTCGCCGTGTCTTGAATCAGCATGTGTTCTCCTGCAAACACAAGCCAGAATGACAGCAACACCGCGTGGAATATTCCTTGACGTATGTCGCTGACAAGCAGCATGAACGGCATGTCTAAAAGTAAAGTCAGATATTCCAACGGCAGGTTTAGCAGACACAAGGCTCCTCCCAAGTATAATAGCATCTGCTCTAATAGTACGGGCTTTCTGGATAGTAGGTGTACTCTGTGCCAAAACCATATCATCACTCCGATGATGCACGGGAAGAAAACTGTCTTTAAAGATAGCCAAACTTTAGTAAATCCACCATTCTGATTGATAGAAATCAACCACATATCTTTGAGATGTCCCAAGTGTGCATTAGTCTCACTGTCGATCGGTAGGCGAACATTCAGCAGGTAAAAATCGTGATGTAAAGATCCTAATTCGAATAAAGGAATGGCAGAGCAGTTGTACAGGTATGCGTCAATCGGAGATTCAATAGTACAGTCGAGATTTCGTTTTTCGACGGATTTGGCGTACAGTTTCCAATCGTTGTCGGCGTCTCCTTTGTTTCGGTAGGCGAGCCGCGCGTCGATCGTTAATTGCGTCCTAGCCGGTTGTATTTCCATTTGAGAATGGTATTTAATGTCGGCATGGAGAACTCCGATCAGGTTTTGCTGCCATCTGGAGTAATCCAGGACCGTGCTCTCTCGCGGAATCGGCAGTTGAAACGTGAATACAAGTTGGTTCGCGATCTCCGGCTGATGACTCACTAGATTCTCCAAGTGCTGTCCCTTGCATGCCCCTTTGCCGCGGCTGTAGAACCATTTCTCGGTATTGTTCGGCTCGTTCGAGTAATCCTGACACACGGTAGCGAGAATGTTTTGCGCACTAGACGGGATGGGTGCGACTAAACCGCCGATCAAGAAACACGCGATTTGGCATATTAAAAGAATCGCCACCAGCACGGACAGCTTCCTTCCGCTGAGATTTTCTATAATCGTGCCCGTCATGGTGTTTAATCGCTTACTTATCCGGTATACATGAAAATATCGAGCCTCGCGGCGCCTCCTTTGTGTAATTTGCGATGTTTTTTCCTACGACGTTTGACAAGACGCTTCAGTGTTGCCATACGGTAAAAATAGATTCACCCACCCAAGGCTATTGCGTCATTGCTTTACTGGCCATACAAATGCAACTTTTCGGTACCTATCTACATTCTAATGTTTTTACAACTTGAGGCTCTGGTAAACAAGCAAGTTTTTGCGGAAATTGCTTGCCAAGATTTCCGTATTTTCGGACAGGGTTGCGCAACATTTGTCGAATTGCCTATTCATGTTGACGTATTGCCCGTAAATTCCCTGTCTTGCCGGTAAATTCGCTCGGCTACCGATATTACGATAATATTTACGGGCCAAATCTATTTCCTTCTACCTCTGTAACATATGTATATGTGCGCTCTATTTGTCACCCAGCAAGCAAAACTCTCATAATTTCGTTCACGATTAATATTAATAAATAATTTCTTATTTGTAAAAAGCATTAACTTTGTGGCTCGCCATAATTTACAATAAAAACACATAAATTTGTTGTAGACCACTTTTATTTTATTACACTCAACCGGTTTCGGAAGCGCCCTTCCTTCGTCAGGAGAATATTGTAACTGAGGATATATTTCAATATTCAATTAACTAATATTACAAATATTACAAAATTCAAATTATTACAATATTCTCCTGACAAAGGAAGGGCGCTTCCGAAACCGGTTAAGTGTAATAAAATAAAAGTGGTCTACAACAAATTTATGTGTTTTTATTGTAAATAATTTCTTGCCTGGTAAGACTTTTGACGGCAATGGGCAATAATAGGCAATTTAACTTGCGCGTTTACCAGCACTTTGAAATTATTTTATTTGTTTATAAAACTCGATTTTTTTTAGATTATGATACAATATATAAAAAATTATTTCTGTATGTCAGATCTATGTATATTTTGGGATACATTCATCGAAATTTTTTAACATTACATGTTCAATTTACTACAATAAAACGTCACGGACACAATAAATATGAAACAAAATTTGTTAATTGACCAAATAACCCGTTTAACAATAATGATGTGCTAACAAATAATAGATGTTTTCATTGTTTTTAATTTTTACCCTAGTTGCGAATTTATTAACATCCATTTAGAACAATAATACAAAAATAACGACAAATAATAAAATATCTCACCAACCATGTTAGTTGTTCCGAAATGGCACAAAAAACTGCCCCACCCTCTTACAAGAGGGTGAAAGGATCCGCTTTTGTGGGCTTAATCCATGAAATGATGTTTACTACGAAATAACCAATGCATTCATTCAATAGAGCCACTAATTAATATACCTGTACTAATACGATGCTTTTGTTCAAACCCCTTCGTTTCATTCCACGACTCCTTTTTTTATGTTTTAAATTTGTTTTGTTTTTATTTTAACAATGGCAACTTATGATGTATTACATCACTTAACAACGGTTGTGATTTTTACGGTTATGTTTTGTTTTTGAGTCTTTGTTTTTAACCTGGTTTCGTTTAACTTCACCCCCCTCCCCCCTTTCCCTTTTTTGTTTTACTTTGAGTAGTCTCACTTGTCCTTCCCCTACCTGACCCGAGCAAACCGGAACAACATGAGGCTTGTTGCCCGCTTGGTAAGAGCCTACTTAGGTCAACATCAATATTCACTTTTCGACATCGTAAAAAAAATGCACAAAAATTTTTTAAGACTCGTCACATTTAAAAAAATTTTCAAACCCTTGCTTGAAAAATTTCACGTATTGTTATTTTTTTCAAAGGGATATAAATTTATCATTTTTCATTTCAAATTTTTTTAATATTTCTTGACTGATGTCGAAAGGTGAATTTGTAACCTTTTTAAAATATATCAATGTAGCACTTTTGACGAATAATCGCTTTTTTGGTATGATTTATAATTATATATTTTTTTTATTTAACAAGTATTATTACATGTTTTACTTATGGTTTGGTTTTAGTAAGTTCAAAATACAAATAATGTGTAACAAATAACAAATTTATTACAATTAACACATTATTTTTATTTATATCATTAATATTGTGTTTGTGGTTATATTTCTTATTATTGTGATGCTTTTTCCTTTGTAGTCCGTAGATTAGAAACCTAACTGTACACGAGTATTTGTTCCACGCACATTTCGTTTTACAAATTTTACGATTATTGTTTATACAAAACTATTTATAGCATTACAAACTTTTTTTTAGTTTGCATTTTATTTTCATTTAAAAGGAAAGTTATGATTTGGTTTTTGCCCTTATTTTTAATATGTCCTCAGTTTTATCAAACAAATTAATTGAATTTAAAAAAAAAAAATTAAATTCTCAATTTTTTTTTTTTGAGCTTTTCGAGTTTCAAATTAAATAATATTTAATAATAACTAGGGCAAAATCACAAACAAAAAATCAAGATTTTCCCATTTTCCATTTTTACATGGTTTATGTTTACACTCCATTTATTGTTTTCACACGCATTTTACCATTACCAGCGCAAATTGAAAGAAAATACTCTTCAATGAACAAATCACTGCATTTTTTATCCACAATTTTAGAGTGTTGCTATAAATTCGTGCCTAAATAAATATATTTTAAAATATTTACTGCCGACAACATTATATTTTTTCAGTCCCGAAAGAATGTTCTTGGTGTTGCCGTAAATTCCATATTCACAAAAACTATAAAAATGCTTTATATGTATTTTCACTTAGTCGCTTTTGCAGCACAATTTCATTAGCATTTACCCTTGGGGTTTTAAATGTCTGAAATCATTTAAACATTTGTGCAATATTTAAAACACCAATTTATCTTGTAGTATATTTAATTATTTCTATTCAGCGGATATTATTCAGAGTATGTGTAGCTTATTTAAGAACTCTTGTGGAATATTTTCTCTCGGTATGCGCAGCTGGATGTTGTCAAAAAATGACTAAGTCTGAATGTTGTGTGATTTTTATTTGATTCTGGACCGATTTTGATTGCAATTTTACTAATGACAACATACCGTTTTTGTCCCTTCCACCATCATTACATAAATATCCACACCACCTATTAATCAAAACTTCACTACTTTCTTATATTCTTTCTAATTTAAATTTATTTCTGATTTGATTTTTTTTTCTCTTTTCATTTTTACAATCTTCGCTCTCTGCACAAAAACACAAAAAATACAATCTTTGTATTTTATTCAAATTTTTTCACCTTCTCTCAATTCTATTACCCCCTCCCATTTCAATCAATTTTAAAATTGATCATCTTCCCAAAAACAATTTTTTTTTATTAAATCCACATAAATCTCATTTTTGTGGTTTTTATCTACTTCTCATTGATTTCTCTATGGTTACTATCCCCCTTTCTTTTTACGCTAATTCAAAATCTATCCCTATGTTGCCATTTTTATACTTAATCTACGATTTCTTCCGCTTCTCATCTATCCCTCTTTTGCTTTCCATGATATTTTATCTCTTTTTATAATTTCTCCTCATCTATTCCATTATTATTTCTGTGATTTTCTGTCTCTTATAATTTCTCCTCATCTGCTCCATTATTATTTCTATGATTTTTCACATCTTTTAAATTTTCTCCTCGTCTATTCCATTATTATTTCTTTTGTTTCCATTCTTTTTACTTACTCCCCTCCCCCTCCCAATGGCACTGGCGCCACGCTACCACAACGCGTACAAACACCAGCTAAGGGGCGTACCAACATTGAACTGAGGGAGCAATTCATTCTCGCCGATGGCGTGTCGCAAAGCATGACGGCGTTCAAGGCTAAGACGCCGCGCTCTTCCACCAACACGCCGCCTACTCTCGGCACGGCAGGCCCTATCACCAAGGTAAATCAACAACGGGAACATCAAAACATTAACTTCAGGACGTGCTGATGATTTGATGAAGTGGGTCTTGGGTTACTGGATTCCGATGAATTAAACCACCTTTTTTACAGTAATTTTTGTCAATTTTGTCATTAGTTACTGGATTCCGATGAATTAAACGCTCTCCATTAAAGTAGTCTGCCTCAGATAATTTATCCAAAACATTAATAAAAACACTTGGTTAATATTTAGCGCCATTTTTGGGATCATCATCTAAAGGACGCCTTACAAAGTTAGAAAATAACTTTGCCATTCTACCTAAATTTGATGAGATTTATGAAATAAATAAAAAATTCTATTTCTAAAACTTCTTAAGTCGTTATGGATTACACACATACATAAGAAGTTTTTTACCCACCAATCACAGAATTAGTAAACTTATTTACTGAGTAAATTGGTCTGGATTTGTGAGATAAACTGTCACAATTAATTTTCAATGGTAACGCCTAAAAAAAAACAACTGTGTGCCTAGGCCGCCATCATTTAAGCAAATCCATAGATGTAATCAGGCCTTAGTCAATCACAAAGAAAGGCGTAGCAGTTATGTTAGAGATACCATTAAGAATTTTATTAGAACCGACAAAAGAAGCATGATTGTTGCCAGGTTATTCTGGTATCTTTAATGATGTTTAGTTGGTTTTAGATAAAGATGGCAAAGCAAACCAATTCACTTTGGATAATTTTTAGAATGTTATTAACTTTTATGTGGTTTTATGTTCTGAATCTAGCAAACAATGCCATCTCTTTTTCTGAATCAGTTTCGATAAACATTTCTTTGTTGCAATGGTTGTGCCTCACTCGTTGGCTATTTAATCAAAATATTATTAAAAGATTAGCAATTAAAAATACAACCTTTGCAAATGGAAATGGCTGAAGCAATTAATATCGTCAAGTGATTGCGATAACTTATAAAACAATTCTAAAATAACATTTCAAATATCAACATTGGGTTAAAAAAATAAAGGTGAGTAAAATATAAAACATTGAAACAAAATGGACTCATGGACGAAAACAGCAGATTAAAGGTTCGTTTTATTGTAAAAATGTTCAAAATCAATTGATTGTTAAATTAATTAATTTGATCATTTGGATCGTCTTAAACCGTAGTGAACTAACTCTTTTTTTCCAGTTTCTGAGTTGAAGCTTGAAATTAGAGCTCCAAATCATAATCTAGCTCTGCCAGAAAGAACCAATCAGAGAAATACTGTCTTGACCAATCATAGATAGTTTTTCTCTGATTGGTTCTTTTTTCTGGCAGAGCTAGATTATGATTTGGAGCCCTCAATTCAAGCTCTAACTCAAAAATTGCAAAATGAGTTAGTTCACTACGGTTTAAGATGATCCATTTGGTTATTGTGTCTTTTATGTTAATTATTCAACTATTCAAAAAACTTTTTAATTGTATTTTGGACATTTTGCATCACATTTAGTTGGTAAGTGGATATGCATGCATGGATGAGCTAGTTGCAATTTTATGAAGAGAATGAAGCACATTTTTACTGTTGTTTATTATTGGCAACATTTTGTTTTGTTATTTATTTAACATTCCATTTTGTTGTTATCTTCGTTGACGCATAAGAGCACCACATAATAAAATGGGACTCCACAATGTATAAGATTATTATTATTGTATGGATATTGGTAGCACGCATTTTCTATCTGTTGGAGATGATTTCTGCATTTGGAAGTAAATGGTGGTCGACAAAAGGTAGGTGAAAGTTATATAGAATTTATCTTCAATAGTTTTATTTCATACCAAACAATCCCTTACATCATTTTCCTTGTTTTGATTTGAACTGTCTATTATTTTGTAAACTTTTTGTTCAATTAATGTCAATGTTATGAATTAATTTTACAAGAGTGACTTCAAATCAAATTTTCCTTCCTTTTTCAAATGAATCTCCTCAACCTATTATCTCAGTATTGCCAGATGTAGAAATGTTTTTTCCCTCAACCGTTTGATTGCAAATTTTTATTACCGTTTTGTCGTTTGTGGATTGTTCTTATTGAGTTATTGCATCTTGAAAATAATACCGTGTGTGCCTGTCCTTTAAAAAAGAAACTCGCCATTTCAAAATAACCAATAATAAACCAGAATAAATTCACAGGAAGTGAGCTCGATTGAATAACTTAAAAGCAAAAGTGATAACTCCGACGTCTTGACAAAGATATTTCTGCGAAAATTAGGTCAAAACTAAGATTAAGCGTTTTTTTAGGATTTTAAAATTACCTACTTATGATATTTGTTCCCAAAAAATACTAGATTACCACGATATCTTCATTTAAAACGCATTCTTTATCCAAATTTTTGGTGTTGCCCCTTTATAAAAACAACTTACCCATATCTCATTTCTCTTTTTAAAATGTTTCAAAAATTCCCCACTAATAAATTTCCTCCCATTTTATAAAAAAAGCAACACCTTAAATGGTATAAACTATTGTTAATATCTACTTGAATAGTCTAACACTTGTATTTGTCTCCTTTTTTCTTTTTCCTACGGAATCATTCCATTTCCAAAAACCTCTCTTCCATCATCAAAAAAAATTAAACAATCATTTCAAAATCAAACTAAATCATTCGACCATCGTAAATCTGGCACTATATAACATCATTTTTCATTGCAATTTTTTTTAAACATGTTATAAAATCAATACAATTTGAAACGGAATCATTTCATTATCACCATCCTATCATCCTTTTGAAAAAAAAACATGGGAAATTTCCCTCTCCCCCCCTTTTTCCTCTGATCGCCAAACCGTCAACATACGCCGCAACATTGTCGATGCAAACAGCCGAAGACCTGATGGAGCAGCTGCGGCCGATATTTGACGCGTTACGCCAGCGCGAGGAGTTGCCGTGTTCATACCCCCTGCATGTGGGGAGTACGCACGGCACCAAGCAGGCCTTCATCTACCAACACTCGCGGGGGCCGCAGGGCAGCCACCAGCACCACTTCCACCAGCCCCATCAGCCCCACCCCCCCCACCAGGGGCAGCAGAGCTTCTGGGTAACGAAAGCTGTGAAAAACATACCATTAAGGCCCTACTGTTTAAACCCAAGTCATATTTATTGACACCATCATCAAATCGCCCAATAATGCCATTTATTTTTTTTATTTTTGCCCTTTCAATTAACACCCCCCATTATTATTATTTTTACATTTGATGGCTGATCAAACAACCATACTTAATTTCAAAATTGGGATGTTGGCCGATTTAATGTCAATGTCAAATGTTACAAGGGTTCAAACACTTGTTTTATTATTACATATATATTTTAAAATGTGCGATTTAAGTTTGCCAGCTGTAGTGTTGATTTTTCTATCCTTTTTTTATTTAAATATTTTTTTCAGTTTTTAAATTTGTAACTGAATAATAAAACAAAAATATGTACTGCTGTACCGCTGAGAGTTCTGTCGCAGCCTCTCTTTCTGTTACATGCTTTGTTTATGATAAAGAGGGAGAAGTTACAACAGAGTTATCAACGGTATTCCTATGCATATACCTTCTTTAATTTAATTTCCATTTGTTATTTTACGCTTCTATTATTTTGCATTTTTATAGTAGATTTAAAAGAAAAACACATAGTAACTTAGAAGAGTCCTAAATTTTATTAAAATTGTGTAGGTACCTAGGTACTTACCTAGAAAAGCTTTTTGAATAATATTGAGTTCTACCCATTGGCAACATTCATTAGAAATTACACTCATTTTTTTTCTGTGTTTTATTCCTATTTTGAGTTTGAATTTGTTCACACAAAGAAAAAGCGCATTGTAATGATAGAATCATTGTAGCCATTTACCTAATGACCATTTTGTTTCACAGATAATTGGTTTATCCATATTTTAATCCAGCGGGATGATGCAAAACCAATCTGCGAAATTATATGAGATATGTTATTATAATTACATTAAGAGAAAATAAGTAAAATCAAAAACTTAAATATGTAGATAATTCATAATAACATTAAATAAATTTAATATGAAGGCTTGTCATTAGGTTATATGGCTGAAAATGACTCCATATTTACAGTGCATTTTTGATGTTGTGCATACATATTCCTTTATCAAAATTGATTTCGTCTATTTTTGCAACAAAAAAAAAAACTTCTTATTTGTGATGTATGTGTGTTTGTTTGTCGAGTATTATGAATTATATTTTAATTTGTTATTCACTGGTCCGATGGATTCAAGCAGGATTCAAAATGTGTGGTAAGTAATAATAACACTAACCCAGAAAACAACAAAAAAATGAAAATTACATTTTTGTAAAACTCGTGTATTTTTATAATGCTAGTTTTTTTTTTTCTCTTATATGCCACAAAGTTAGATATTCGGAGAGAACAAAGAAGGAATCTATGCATTTGCATGTCGACCCCTAGAATGACAAAATTCTATCTGACACAATTACATTATGCAAAAGTGGAAAGCTACTTAAAGGCTCATTATCTCTTAACATTTCCGCAGTTTTAAAGGTTAATTGCCAAAAAATGCTCTTTTGTTTCTGCGCTTTGACTCTCTGCTCTTCAAATTGCATTAATCCTTCTATTTTTGTAAAATTAAATGTAGCAAATGTGAACAATGCCTTACACATAAACAACAAAAAAATTATATTTTCTCTTTGTGGCTTAGAATCATAGAAATACATTTTGTTCCACGAAACATCTAGAATAGCAATTTCAGTTTAACAAAACCCTGATAGTAAAGACACTATCTTATAGCAGTAATAGTTGTTTTACCCATAGTTATAATTTACCATTAAATTATTTCCAACTTGTAGATTTTTCAGATTTCTTACTATCTATCCAAAACATTAGAATCCTTATTTAAAATTTAAAATCTAGAGCATTTAAAAAAGAATGCATCTCAACATATTCTTTATAAATATTCAGGTTCGTGAGCGGTCTGCTCGTTCTGTGCCCATGGGAACGACGCGAGCATCCCGCTCATCGCTCTCCGCTGGCACCCCCGACTCACTCAGCGATAACGAAGCTTCGCTGGGACAGACACCGAGATCTGCACTCAAGAAGCCATCGCTCGCAAGGTGAGTGCTACTTGTTATTAATATCAATGTTTACAATCAAACCCGATACATTCCACTTTCGTTTTGGAAAAAAAACATCTGTATGATACAAACTTTTTCACTAAGAATAATTTGTGTTAGAAAGGGAGTAAGTTGTTACCAGCTGTGTGTGTCGTTCCGTCTGACTACTTGCCAAGTATCCTATCCCCCGAACTATCAACACCTCATAAAGTAGTGTCTTGATCATGAAAATTTTTAATTATTTGAAACTTTTGTTAAGGAGGTCCATTGAATCGTCGATTAGCAACGTTTTCAATTTGTGACATTTGATCAGTCCCCCGTTTAACGCTGAATCTTTGTGCCTCTCACCTATTGAAGAAATTGTCATCAGCTGACAAGCATAACTCAAAACTGCTTACGAATTACAGCTTAGACACACTTTTAATGGACTGTAAATACTAAAAATGAAACGAGACGAAATGGTGTTTGCTGGAATAATAAGTGTAAGAAAAACAAGGTATGCAAGGAAAAGGGATAACCAATCACTTTTCACTGTATCTCTCGGAAGGAGCACACAACACAACCACAATGAGTTACATAGTTACACCATGAAACCTCGAGATAATTTTCGCCACAATAAAACGATATTGTATACTTCCAAGATGGTTAAATTCCTTCTTTCACTTAAAATGAGATTATGTATACGAAAAACATCAACAACTTGCTTCCAAGGAGTTACAAATCTTCTTCTGTTTTCAAAACAAATGCACTCGAATTTTCACTATATTTCTTGCCATTGTTCCATATTTCAAATACTTTTCCAGCAAAGTGATGATTAGGAAGAGGTAGGAACTGGATAAATATCATCCTGGTAGGAACTAAGCGAATTCTCATTTCAAAACCAAACAATATGACTGTTATGAATTCAAAATTAAAAATGGCGCTGATATACAATTGATAATGTTAAGTTTTCTTTAGATATGGTATTTTGCTTAGCAGTCCTTAGGGATATTTTAGAAACAGTGAATGTTATGGTATAATGTGTATTTTGTGTGTTTCCAGGTCTAACCTGACTCCTGGAGGCTCTGGGCCTCCGTCCAGAACTCCGTCCCGCCCTGCCAGCCGAACTGGCTCCAAGCCCCCCTCAAGACATGGATCCAACCTCTCACTCGACAGCACAGGTGAGCCTCTTTACTTTATGCATTGAACAGCTAACTCCTAGAAATGCAATCTACTGCACTTTTGAAAGAAAACTGATGGTGACAATTTGATTATACGGCCAAGAAAGAATTTAGATAATTGAAAATGTTTGGTCAATTTGACTATAAGTACAAGACAGGTCCACTTTATGCTTACTAGTTCCTACAAAAAAAAACGTTTTATAAGTTTAATGTTTTCATGAATTCATTTAACCTAAAATTAATCGATATAAAGGTTTGTATGAAGCAGTAAAAATTCCCGAATGAACTATGATGCCACGATGAAATTTGCAATGCTTTTCGGTCTGGAATTTCTAGGTAACACTTTCAGCTTGCAAAATTGCTTCCATCATGAGCCGTGATGAAGCTTTTAAATATCCATCTATGTAACTGTCTTTTGACAATTATATAGTTCTTTTGACAGTTATTTTTAAGTCAAGTTGCCATATTGTGTTACATTTTCATTCTTTAAATCAGTGAAACATGAAGCCGTAAATTTCATTCCAAATCACAAGAAATAACTGTTGTAAAGCTTGCCAACTATGAAAATATTTTTATAAGTAGTGCTTTCAATAGGAATTCAAAATTCTTGCATGGTGTTCAGTTTTTATCTACTGATACATAATTGTTTTGTAATCTAGTAAATACACCATCCTAATCGAAAACACGTTTATTTCCAGACGACGGCACGCCTTCCCGCATCCCGCTGTCTCGCCGACTGCCCGCGACAACCAGCACAGTCCGTTCCGGACTATCGACTCCTCGGACCACGGCATCGAAACTGAGCGCACCCAATGGCAGCGCACGGCCGCGAACTCCTACGGGACTTGTCAGCCCCGCCCCCGGCAGGTTTGTTCATCATTTTCATTGAATTACAACACACGGCAATTACAATAGATGGCGCCACCGATTGAAAAATACACCGGTCAATGGACAATGTGAATTAATCCTTAATCTATATATAGATAGCCAGTGTGTCGCATTGATTACGTAGATGGCTAAAAATTACAGGAGAATCACCATAGATGGCGTCCGATGCTTTTACTTTTTTTTTCTACTGCCACTTTGCTGGCCATTGGACGGCGTAGTTAACGCATCTAACGGCCAGTTTATTGCATTTATTGCACCAATGATAAGTGGCCCATAATATTGTGTCTGATGACGCTCCAATGCGTCAATACTCTCTTCACATTTGATGATCATCCAATCGACAATCGGCGTCCTTTAAAATTTTTGACAATTGAAAAGTCCCTGTTAAACGCTGATTCTCTAAATGTGATCAACTAATGAGCGTATATCACGACCATTATGCCTGACAGTTGATCACAATTTGATCAAAAGCTGAAATGGCTTAAAACTCCTTGCTTGCCGAGTACGCGCCGGCGCGCGCCAAATTAAACTCTAAAAAATATTTTTTGAAATGCAATTTTAAACCTTAATTATAAAGAAAATGTATGAAGGATAAGGTCAGAATCGCTTGGGGCATTCTCGTTCTTAAGGTATAGAATGCTTTGAACACATCTATGGAACCGGAATAAGTTTTTTTCGGAGCATCTGAGCTGTCAGTTCAGTTGCATCATTCTCGTAAAATATATGAATTCGTCAAATAAACGCAAGTAATGTTGTTTTTAGGCCTAGTTCATTGTTCAAGGAATGTGTTTCGGTAAATATTACATAAGATAGCATAAAATAAACCCACAAAATATTAAGTCAAAGTCAAAACATCGCAAAATTTACAAGTTTCCTCCGTGGCACGGGACGAGTTAAGAATCCACGTTTACAAAGGCACATTCAAATGTCAAAAATTCAAAATGGCGCTGATCATCGATTGGATTGTCTTCAAATGTGACGATTGTCTTCAAGTGTTTAAAACACCTTAACCTAAATCCTGTAATGCTACATATTCAATAATTTTAAAACATTAACCGTTTCTTGATAACTTGAATTAGCAAGTTGATATTTTTTAAAACACCAGCAGTTAACAAAATATCCTGTCATGACCATAACCTCTTTCTTCATTCGATTTCCTTACTATTAATACATGTTTAACATTGATTGCATAAACTATGTTTAAATACATAATTATTTTTTTAAATACTTGTCCCTATTAAAACATTCAATTAATAATATTGTATATCAATAATATTTTAATCTCTAGTAATTATTTTTATAATATTACATTAATAATTTAACAATTTGCCATAAGATATACGTAAAAATAATTTTGCATAATATAGTAAATTTTAATTAACCATAAATATTTTTTATTGTTTTAGTGAATTAAACCTAATCTCTTACTAAAATTCATATAAAATATTTTTATATATTGTCAGTATTAGTTGAATTGAAGAAATAATGACATTTTTTATTATTGAGGTTGCATCTGAGGGTTCAATCCCAAAAAGTTACAAAATATTCTGGCGTTTAGAATTTTTTTTTATTACCTTGCACAAATGGCTTCAGAGCTTTCGTGAGGAACATTACAAATGAAGAAATATAAAGCATCTTGTATGAAATCTCTATCAGGTATACTGGAAGTGGAATGTACCGAACTTCTAGTATCCCCACGTTGTCAGCGACCGGATCTATGGCCAGGTACAAATCAAGGACAATATTTGGCACCGGGTTTTGTGATGTTGTTTTTCTCTGCCTTCCCTCTCACGTCCTACAGTAGTTGGTTTAGATCTCTTCTCCTCTTTCCTCTGTGTATGTCTTCTGCTAAAAAAATCCAATGCTTGTTTTTATTGAAATCCATTTTCCAATTAAAATCGAAAATGTTAATTTTGTTTACAGGATGGTAAACGATTTTTGATTTAGTTTTTTTGTGTCAAATTCATTATTCAAAATTTTCTAAAAAAAAATTAAAAGCGCATCATATTTTTTTTAATAACATTCGTTAAAAGAAATAAAAAATGATCTTAAAAATATCATCAAATTCATATTTAAGTTAAGCAAATGTAAAAAAAGCTGTAAATTTTAGCATTCGTCTCTCGTATATTCAATATTTGTACAATTTATTCACATATCTTCTTTTCCCTTTCTTAACATCGTCTGTTTTGTGTATTCCTGTCCAAATGCGTACTTGTGTTGTGTTGTATGTTTGTTGTGACTTTTTGTGAACGTTTCTTAGTTTTGTGTCTTTCCGGAGAATATTTCTGCTTGGGGTATATTTATAGAAATGGTATTTTAGCTATGGCACAGGTTCTAGAGGAGAAAAAAATTATGAACACAATATTTTATAACTCTAACTGAACAGCACATTATCACAAAGTGTTTAATTCAATCCAAATCTTGATATTAAATGAGTATTTTTTTACAACCTGTACAATAATTATTAATTATTATTAATATGGCCCATAGTACCCAATAAACAATTTTTTATTCAATTTACCACTAGTTTTTACGATTATTCTAGTCCCTTTAATAAGTGATAGTTTCATGGTATTTTCATAGCGTTTAAAAAGTTTAAATAGTTCCACTTATTAGATTAACTTAAATAAAGTTTAATGCTTACATAATATCAATTTAATTCATAGACATTTTTAAAGTAGGATATATTTTGATCAATTTTTTACATATCAATATCAAGTCAAATGAATGACAATAATTAATTATTTATTATATTTATTATGATGGTGATGGTGTAAAAATGTTTTATATTTTGTAACATGGTTCTTCTCACTGAGATGTTTTTGCTAACCACTTAATTCATAAGTGATAATAATAAGTCCGTAGTAGTTGTGACGATAATCTCAGTTCAACGCACGAACCACTTTGCAAAACATAAACTTCCGGTTATGGTCTTATGTATTTTCACAGCCATGTAGTCTATACACACTTCTTTCATTAATAATTGTATTCTTCTTCTTTTACTTTTCTACGCAAACCGACGTCTGATCGACAATCAACTACGCTCAAAAACAAACAATATCCGTCCAACCAACTTAAACAATGGTAGCAAATCTGCGTCGTCCCAACCGGCTTCGCTCGGTCACGAGAGACTGCCGAAACATTCCTCGAATTCACATTCCCACCCGATCCAACCTGCTCCGGGATCTAAAATCCCAGTGTTCGTGGCATCGAAAAATCCCAGCGATCGGCGGGAGAAATCTCGATCCGAATCGCCGCAGCGAAAGCTGTTGTTGCAAGACCAGATGCACCAAGAGCAGCGTTCGCCCGAGGAAGACTCGTCGCTGTTTAACATCTCCAACATTTCGACTGCGAGTAGCTCCAACTCGAGTTATAGCATCTCGGGGGCGGTGCAGCCGCTGTACTCGGACGCTACGGGCAGTGTGGCCACGACCGTGGAAAGATCGGCCAGTATGGCCACCACTGTGCAAAGATCTCCCAGTTTGGAAAAGCAGCCACGGTACTTCATATGATAAGAGACAAATCGTTGTGGAAATTTTGCTGCACATTTGCTACCGCCTCTCGATGTTTTCATTTCAGTTGGTTTTGTTTGTGAATCTCAGGTCAAATTATGATACGTGCAAAAGAGACATTTCTCAGAAGAACACTTTTAAATTTTCAATAACTGTTCCTTGTTAATCAATCGAAAGGGCACAAAACATTGTGTAACGATATTAATCACTTTTTCACTTCATCATTTTATATTGACCGGAGACCACAGATTTGTAGAGTGGCATTATTATTGATGTAAAACACACTAGGCTTGTTAAATTTAGCCTTCTGAGCTGATTACTGATTTGATAAATAAAGTTCCGGTTAAAGAAGCCCCATTTAATGTATGTATTTATTTTTGCTTGTCATTTTAAATGATTTTTTTTCTTGTCAGTTTAAATGATTTAATATTTTCTTTGGGGTTTCAGGGAACAATCTAGTGTGTTTTATAACTGTGTATGAGATGCTATCTTTAACGGCACTGCTTTCTATGGAGTTTTTCATCTAAAATAATCCACAGGATCCACCAATTTTGCACAATATTTTTTGCCGTCTTTACTAGTGCATATTATCGAGCCAGTCTATTATTGGTTCCGAATCATCCTTAAAATGGACGCATGTGTATCTTCCGTCTTTGTTGATTCATAACTATTTCTAGGCTGTTTTGACAAATTAGGTTCACAGATTGCATGCGGTTTACTGATTTGGTGAAATTGATTTTCTGTGTTTTTTTTTTATAAGTTTTTCGTTTTTTTGTATTTTTTGAAAATGTATTTTGAATAATTGTTATTTGTAAAATTCATTATGATCATACTGCATTCTGTTTACTGAGTTCAATCCTAAGTGCAATCCAAAACTCATCCTCACATTCATTACACAAATTCACCTTTTTTTATGTATGTATGTTTATTTCTTTCTAAAACTTATTTTCATATTTTATTTTATAGCATGTAAATTTATTAATTATTGTTTGCATGTTTTATTAATTATATAATATTGTCAATGTTTCGTAGTATTTATAAATATCATATTATAATATATAGCTCACATTTATTTTTGTATATATATTTAGATATTTTAGTGAAAATCAAATTTTTCAAAATATATTATCGTGATTTATTTTGGGTTATTGTGACATTATGTGACGTTTCGACAGCATTACAGTGTTCATGCGTTAAACATCTGCCCTGATGACGGACACTGTAACGCTGTCCGAAATGTTAGCTAAAGAAGGAGGTAGCGCAACACACAACATGGCACAATACCTCTAAAATAATACTTTCGGCCGTGAAAATCTCAAATCATATCTTTCAAAATATACTTTCACCGTTGAACTATTTTAAAATACTTTATTCGCAATATTAAAGATTATAATAAATTAATGATGATTGAAAGGACCCAAAACACTGTTTTTTTGTTTTTTCAGAAGGGGTGCCCTCTTTTGAATTTTTGTGGAATTTTCCAATCCGTATCATATTTAAGATGTGGCGATCGTATGGTTCGAAAATAATCCGCACCATATAATGTGAAAATAATATATGGATCAATTTGTGATTGATTACATATTTTAGCCAAGTTATAACCGCCATCATTATACAGGGTGTATAAGAATGCACCGGATAGACTTTAATCAGCAATTTGGAATAAAAATTTACATGTCATTTTGATGTCCAATTACTTTTTTTTTTCAATTAAAAATAATAAAAAATATTTTTTCCTAATCATCACCACTGATTACACTACCTCACGTCGCAATATTCTTTTATTGCGCTGCTGGAAAGAGACAGAGTGCGTATCGAGTGAGGCGCTAACTTGTACCCAGTGGCAACATGTGATGGAAAAACATATTTTTTATTCCAAATATCTTCAGGAATTGCTGATTAAATGTATATTATTAATCGGTTTATTGCTTTATATTTCTCTAATATAATAATAATATTATTTATATGTAACATGTATACTTTTCCTTCTTCTTTCTTTCTCACTAATATCTTCTTTTCTAACCCGTGACGCCCGCAGAAGTTCCTCGTTCCACCGAACCGGTGACAGTGGGACACCCGTCTCCTCACGAGGACCTGGATCCAAAATACCCGTTTTCACAAAGGAAATCACTAATACAACTAACACTAACCACGTGAGGTAAATTCTTTTATGCGTACTACTTTACCAAGAGAATGAGATTTAACACATTCACAGGCATGTCTTCATTTTAGAGTGTACACATCTTTTACGGCCGTTGTTCCCAATCCTACTGATCAAGTGTTGAGCCGAAATTTTGGCTCAACACTCCTCACACGCACAAATACGCTCTTGTCAATGCAACTCTCCGACCAACAGGCGAATCGGGCATTACTAAACAAATCACTTAGCTGATCGGAGACTCAGATTGATCAATCGAAAAGTTGGAAATAACGGCTGTTAGTCGGAAATAACGGCGGTTAGTCCCAATGAAACACTACAGACAGAAAAGTCAAGTTTTGTATTGTAGTAATATGTAGCCTGTCTATTTGTGTCACACTTGTCAGCGACCCGATTATTGATCGCCCCTGAAATTATAATTATTATAAAATTATAATTTTTTTTTGCATTATTTACCAATTTTAAACCTAAAATCGACTTCAAAGATACCATTAATAATAAGTTGGTAAGGATTTCAAACGAATTTATTTACACTGTCGATTTTTTGTATGGCGGCCATGTATATACACGGCTGCCACGGTTGAGAGGTAAGGCTCTTGACTCAAAATCCAAAGGTCGCGGGATCAAATCCCGTCGAATAAATGAATTTTATTTTATTAATTTGTGTTAATTCACAATTAATTCATTTAATATATAGTGTATTTGCGGTACATTTCATAGTGGAAGATACTCTCAGTATCGCCCTGGAGTAAGACCACCATTCAGAATTGAAACGTTATTTGAAATTTAGTGAACAGATCTGAATAGCCAGGTACTTCCCCACCTTCCTCTTCCCCATCTCCTTCTCCGCCCCACTACCTTCAACCTCACAATATACCCCAATTGGGGTAGCCATAGTCTCACTGGCTCCAGGTGGGATCAGCTCCCATCCCTTGTGAGGTATTCACATTACAAAAAATATAAAGACAAGTAGCTTTTTCCTTAAAACATTTGAATGAAAATATGTTTTAAACTTTTGTTATTTGGCGGTACATCCTCTCTGCACACCCCTCAGGGACACTTAGTTATATTTTGTGTAAGTAGGTATACCATATTTTCCCTAAACCAACTGCATATTGTTTATAAGTATAGCGGGAGCCAATTGTCGGGATTTCAACTGTCATGGAATTGCACTTGTCACAGCCAAGGTTTACATTTTTTATTACTGATTTTCACCAACTTCATAAAACATGTCATGCGTTGTGTCGTGAACCTTTATTTTCCGTAAAGTGTCCGTCAATGTGTTAAAAGCCATAATAAATTCTCAATACATATTTCCTTTGATATCTACAAAGTATAACATCTATAATTATCTACAGAGTGACTGTAATATGTATTCTAGTGCTTTAATATTTAATTAACTGAATGACTACTAATTTCTTTCGATATAATAAAAATACTTCTTCTTATCTATCTCTCTACTACCTAATCAAACATTACCCATACATTTTATGTAATATGCGCTTACTCTGAAAATATAAACACCTGATGGAAATGTGATCCGTACTGATTTGAAAGAAAACTGTTGTTGACAATATTTACATAAGACGTTTGTACTCTTAGATCAACGGACCAATCAAATTGATTTAATTTATTAGAGATAATCATTTTCAATTCAAAGAGAGTATCATCCAAGGTGGAAGATACCCTCAGTATCGTCCTTCTGAAAAACCACCGCCGCCCCAGGAACCATTTATTAGATAACCAACACCCCTGCCAAGGATTACCCCCGGTTTGCTACGTTTGGTGACTTAGCAGGGGTGTCCGGAGTGAGGTTTGTCTAGGTCTTGGCAGTGAATGCATTTGCCGGCCTACTGCGTGGCGGGATAGATCTGGAGAGGCTGCTTGAGAGAGACATAACCTAGACCTCTCTAGCCATACTCTCTCAACTCATTGCCTTGCACTGCAGTAGGAAGGACAGATTCATATGTCACGCTCTTTTCCAGAACTTCCTTTCGTTCATTTTCCTAACAAGACCCTCCACACAGCATCCCCAAAGATGACATACGTTCTGAGGGAATTATTTTCCTCTGTGTGGAGCTAAGTAAAAAAAAAAGACCTAAAAAGCCGTGTAGTTCCCCAACCTTCCTCTTCTCATCTCCTCCCACTCCCCTTCAGCCTTACAATATACCCCAATTGGTGATGCAATAGTCTCACTCAATTACACTTCAGAATGCATAATATTTATTTCGATTTTCGATTGATTTCACCTGAAGTAAGGAAAAATTGATCTTAGTTCGGAACAGATACATTTCTGTTAGTTTATCTCTTCAGTGTGCGTATATTATATTCATTTCAAATATCATCCTTCTTCCTTTCATATATTTTGATTTAAACAGGCAAAAAATTTAAAGTTTCAATAGTTAATTGTTTGTTGTGTGTTTAGGGCCCGAACACCTTCCGGCAGCAGCACCCCGGTGGTTCCCGGCCAAACCACGGCCGCCTCCCGGCTGCTGCGCAAGGGATCCAACGCTTCCGAGTCTTCCACGGCCGCAGCGACCGCCACCTCTGCTAACGGCCGCAAGACCCCCGTCAGAAGCTCGGCCACCCCCGACAGAAGAGAACCGTTCAGACTATAAACAAACCAACATCTAATCTAACGCATTTTACCAAGTCTCTGACCTAGGAATTTATTATGACATTATTAAGTATCCACTATTTGTAACACATTTTGTACTAACCTTCCAAAATTTACCAATTTATTTGATTTATTTTTCTAGTGGCAACATTTTAACCTCGTCGCCAGCGAGTTTAATTTGCAAAATTTACCGATTTATTAGATTTATTTTTCTAGTGGCAACATTTTAACCTCGTCGCCAGCGAGTTTAATTTGTTTTTTTTGTTTTTACTTTACAAAGTTTATCAATTTATCACAATCATTTTTCTAGTGGCAACATTTTAACCTCGTCGCCAGCGAGTTTAATTTGTTTTTTTTGTTTTTACTTTACAAAGTTTATCAATTTATCACAATAATTTTTCTAGTGGCAACATTTTAACCTCGTCGCCAGCGAGTTTAATTTGCTTTTCACTTTACAAAATTTACTGATTTATTAAATTTATTTTTCTAGAGGCAACATTTTAACCTCTTCGCCAGCGAGTTTAATTTGTTTGAACTTAACGGTTATGTATATCTTGTGTTTCAAAGAGTGCGATACTTTCCATTTGTACTATCGTTTGCATTTTTTTCTATTTATAAAAGCGTTGAAAATAATTATTTGCCTCTTGCCATACTAAGATAATTTTTTGTAGTCCGTCGTGATATGTGTTTTTTTTTTGTTGTTTTTTAATATTTTTAACGCTGCAATATTTTTCTAAGCCAGACGCAATGCGAATGTTACAATGTAAATTGTACGCAAAATTGATGAAACGTGTATTTAGTTTGATTTTTCAGATCAGACACTATTAAAAGATCTTATTTAATGTTACGTTTTTTTATAAAATTTGGCCGATGCCATTTGCAGTTCAAAATTTCTGACGAAATTCGAAATACATTTTTAAATCTCGACCAGAGAGTAAATTTGTATTTTAAACTTTGCCAGAATGGTATTTTTTTTTTAATCAATGTTTGCCATCTTAATTTCGAATAAAGAAAATTTAAATCAAAGTTTTATTCATTTGTTCAGTTTACACTTTTTAATTTTCATTCATTTTAAATTATTTTTCATTATGTATTTGATTTAAATTTTCTACATCGATGGTATCTCAGAAGGTGCTCATTAAAGTCTTTTTTTATTAAAATATCGATTGCAGATTTCGCTCCACTAGAATAAAAAAAAACATATTAAAATGTACTTTCAGAAGCATAAAAAAATATATCAATTAAAATATGCCTTTTTAGAAGATATATCGCCAATTATAATATTATACCTACGTATTACAATCTTTTGATAATTTTGCTTTGAATCTGTAATCTGTATTTTTTAGTTCATTATTATATTTAATTACGAATACAGTTATTGATACCTTGTCAAAAAAAAAACCATTTAGTTAGGAATTATTAAAAAGTCATAATTTTTTTTATTTTTAGGGACCATTTTGATTTATGTTGGTTCGCCATCAAAATTGATAATTATCGTTTAAATTTGTTGAAATCGACAATTCCAGTCAAACTTTAACTTTGCATCCATTCGCCAGTGGGTGACGCAGTTAAAAGTTTGTTCATTTCGCATTTCAGCAACGAATCCCATAGATTAGTTTTTTCTAATGTGATTTTAATTATAAAACGTACGTCTGTAACGCCGATGCAATACGCCAGTTGTGCCGGTAATTGCGACGTCCTTTTAATTATTATTTAACTTTAATCAGTTTACAAATTAACAGACTAATAAAATTAAATATACAATCAAAATAAATACTTTCGCCTTGTTAATAATAGTTTTTTTTTTCTAATTTAATTTAGTGTTATAGATGAACGAAAGCTTTGTTACTCGTTAGTAATCTTGTAAATAAGTAAAAATGAACCCAACCAGCACAATGACTCTATATAACTTTTGCAAAGAATAAAAAATGAAAATTCACATCTACCTAAAAAATTTATTCATTCGCCAGTGAATTTTTTTTTAGAGATGTGTTTTTCTTGCTATCGAATTTTTCATCAGTTTTAACTCAAACGCCAGTGAGATAAAATCGTAGAAAAATTCAAAAACGACTTATTTATCTAAATCATTTTTTTAGCAAAATTCGCCAATTAAATGTAGTACATCTTTTCTAAGTCTTTGGGAAATCCAGTTATTGGATAACCTAATATCTTTTGGATAGAATAAAGAAATATATTTATACAAATATTATATACCAAGCCGAACTTTAAACATTTTTGTATTCGTAAATATTATACATTGTTATTTTATTAAAATAATTTTCATGTAAATTAGCACACACTTTTTATATGTGTATAAACTTTTTTTGTTCCGATTGCTTAATGTATATTTATTACCTTTTCCAATACATATACCCAACACAGGCTTGTGTCACTTGTCATAGTTATAACAGTACTTTTTGAGTTTTAATATTTTTTTTTATTTATAATTTAAAATTTAACTTATTTTTAAGCCGTGTTATAATAATGATAATTTAAATCTCACAATAATTAACACCAGCTCTGCAGAGGGTTGTGGAGAAGTGTGGATTGGTAGATTCGAGTGTTTTGTAAGCTTGTGATATAAACATGTGTAATGTTTACATCGTTCAATGTAATTGAATATGCCTTACCAATATTGCTTATGAACTATGTATATTATTCTCCGACTTTATCTGTCTGTAATAATCTAAATCCACACTCCAACTATCTAATAAAAGTTTTTATTAATACAGCTTTGTGTTTTATTTAGTATTTTTTCCTTTTGTACAGTTTATCGGCTGTGACACAGTTATTAGTCGATATGAGATTCCGCAAACTACACAACTTCGAAGCTAAGCAGATTTCTGAAACAATATATTTAGGGCGCATATTTGACGCCTGCTCAAAAGAAATTCCGCAAACTACACAACTTAAAAGCTAAGCAGATTTCTGAAACAATATTTTTAGGGCGCATATTTGGCGCCTGCTGAAAAGAGATTCCGCAAACTACACAGCTTCGAAGCTAAACGGATTTCTGAAACAATATATTTAGGGCGCATATATGGCGCCTGCTGAAAAGAGATTCCGCAAACTACACAACTTCGAAGCTAAGCAGATTTCTGAAACAATATATTCAGGGCGCATATTTGGCGCCTGCTAAAAATAAATTCCGCAAACTACACAACTTCAAAGCTGTGTAGTTTGATTGTAGTGTGTAGTGCAAAAACTCAATTTTTAAGGCGCATGTTTGGCGCCTGCCGAGAAGAGATTCTGCACACTACACAACTGCAAAATTACGAAGATTGCTTCAAAGCATGTTGCATAAATTCCATATCGCAGGGGCACATTTTTAATGTTTCATCTCTCCAATTTCTTTTTCCTGGTAGATTAGATTATCCATAATTTTTCATATTTAAAGTAAAGTAGGCTTCGCATACAAAAAATGGTTGTCTGTAAAGTCAGTTTACGGACGATAATTTTACCTGATAACGTCATATAATAACGATGGAGTGGAAGAGAGATAGATGCGTCACAAGCCGAACACTTAGGCCGAACGCTTGTCGCTTGCACGCTCGGCTCAGGCGGAACGTGACAATGAGTCATGCTTTTTGTGAGTGCAGCCGGCGTTCATCGATTTATAAGACGATATCACGTCAAAAAGTATGTTTCAAATTTTCTCTAATTTTAAATCAAAATCAAAATTTCTGAAATCATAAAGTTTTTATACACTTATTGTAAACCATACAGCATCTTAGGTAATTTTTTTTATTATTTTCCAAGAACTCAACAAATCAAGGTGCTGAATTTGTCATCAATATTATCATTTTGGTGGGAAGCAAATTATGGAACAAAGCGTAATGGTCCATCTCAGGTTTATTCCTCTCCATTCTTGGTCCATTGATATTTTATTGTTATACGTTATGTTTAGGTTAGGTTTATTTTCTATAAAATAAAGTCGAGAGATATTTGGTGTTCTGGTAATAGTTTATTCATATAATATGACTAAAAATCACAATTCTAATTCAATAAAATAACAAAATAATTCGTTTTTTGAGTTCCATTAAGTCTACTTTTATTAAGTACATATATAATGTAAAAATATTGCACTTAAATATTTTATATACACTTCTTGTGGGTTCATAATATTATCTACAAATGTATATATTTTTTCTAACATCATTTCATAGGACTCTTTAGGACTAGATACATTAAATGGCTAGGTTCTCCCTTCTACGTGGATTTATCAAATAAATGGTATAATGTTGTGTAATGTAGTCATTATTAACCTAAGTTCTTACGTAAACGACTCTAAATGCCATTATAGCATTATGGTCTATTTTCATTGGCTAATTAAATAATAATACTTACACATGGGTAAAATACTTTATCGTGTTTTCAAATAACTTGGTCGGATATTACTATTTCTTGTAGATGTAAACTTTTAGTTTTCCTATTCTGTTTATGCAAGTATTTAAATACCTGATTAAACAAGCCTTAAGGGAAAATGTAATCATTTTTTAAAAATCTAAAAAATTGGTATTTGAAAATTATTAAAAAAAATCTTGAGACCATTATTTATTAAAAATAGTTAAGAACCTAATAGTTCTGATCTTTCACAATTATGGTTTCATGGGTAAATTTTATTGCTGTTAATATACATAATATTACGATACATAGCATGAGTTGTTTCATAGAAATTCAAATGTAACGTTGGCCATTCATCACCATTTTGTGATTTTGGCAATTGATAGTCTTTGTTAAATGCCGATTCTGTCCATTTCAACTTTTAATCAATTATGATTGACGGAAGAGGACAACTATCATGTTGTTAAGCTTATCAGCTGATCCTAATTTGATAGAAAGCTGAAACGGACCTTAAATTGGCGTTTAACGAAGACCTTTCAAATGTCAAAAAAAAAACAAAATGGCGCTGAAGGGCCATTTGATGATAATGTTACATTTGAATATCTGTGAACCAACTGGCCTATAACATTTTTGGATTCTCTGGTACATTTTAGTTCCCAATTACTACTGAAGCATTTTGACCATGATTCAAATACATAGAACTTTACATTATTTATCAAAGACCAAATTAGTGTTTTTGAAATTTATGTCAATCCATCTGTTTCTCTCAGGATAACATTTTTTATAATATTTAATCATTGAAGACAATTTTAGCGACTCTCAAACAAAAATTTGAAACATAAAATCAGAAATGGTTTTGGTTGCATTTAGGAATTGAACCCAGGAGTTTGAGAATCGCTAATATTGTTATTTTTCATTAATAAATTGTAACATTCTGTAATGTAATTTATTAATTAATAATAAATCATATTCTAATTACATAGATACATTTTTACACTATAAACATTAAAGTTATTTAGCCTCCCCTCATGGAGAAACTGAAAAAAACAGTTCTCAACGCAATTGCATAATCAACATCCTTAAGAAAATCGATATTTTTCTGATCTGACATGTCAAAACTTGACAGTGCGTGAGCCGCTACCATGGCAACCTGTCAACAATGCAACTGAAACGCCACTGCCGCAGCGATCAGCTGTGCTGGTTTTTCAGTTGCATTGTTTTCAGTTGCATTGTTTTCAGTTGCATTGTTTTCAATTGCATTGTTAACAAGTTGCCACGCTAGCGGCCTACGAACTGTCAAGTTTTGACATGGATCGTCTTAAACCATAGTGAACTAACTCACTTTGCAATTTTTGAGTTAGAGCTTGAAATGAGGGCTCCAAATCATAATCTATATCTGCCAGAAAGAAGAACCAATGAGAGAAAAACTGTTTATGGTTGTTCAATACAGTATGATACTGATTGGTTCTCCCTGGCAGAGCTAGATTATGATTTTGTACCCTCATTTCAAGCTCTAACTCAGAAACTGACAAAAATGAGTTAGTTCACTATGGTTTAGGACAATCCACATGTCAGATCAGAAAAATATCGATTTTGTTAAGGAGGTTGATTGCAATTGCATTAAGAACTGATTTTTTTCAGTTTCTCCATGAGAGGAGGCCCTTAATGAATACATTTTCACAATAATTGGGGGATAATGTTTAAACATTTTTAAATATCTGGCTGCTGTTTTCCTTACATCAAAGCAAAAAGCATTTGTTTAATATTTGAGAAAATATTCCAGATTGTAATAAACTTGTTTGGTTTTCCATTAAAAAAATATGTTGTTTATTTACAACTAATTATGAATTCAGACATTTTTCTTTGGTGTTTTCTTTGCATCATTCTCAAAATTGCATATTAATATTAAAATACCGTAAAGGTACATTACTTATTATTTGTTCTCATTGCTATAGTTTCTACAAATATACTATATATATTGAAATTATTGTGTGTAACAAAAATTATTTATTTTTTACAAAATAAAATGTTCAAAAAATTTCCAAAAATTCAACTTTAAATACCGTACTGTGATTTATTTTTGGGTTATTAAGGAATGAGGTAGCGCAACAAGGCGTAATATCCCAAAAATAAATCACAAAATAACACTTTTGGCCGTGAAAATCTCAAATCATATCTCTAACAATTTAACTTTATCGATTCATTTTATTTCCATCTTCATAATATTATCTTTTTATTTTAATCTTCATTTTAAAATCACAAAATTTCAAAGTAAGTTATTATTTTGTGGCGTGCCTTCAATAAATAATAATTAAAAGTTTTAACAAGGAAAAAATGGTATGCATAATACAATGTTATGATCTAAAACTCTAAGGCCACGTCCGCATAGGCAGGTGGCTTACTTAGCGCCTAGTGCCTAGTGGCTTGCACCCTGGCTACTCGCTAGGATACATGGTGGCCGCACTGTAGGTGGTTTGCCTGGTGGGTCGCTAGGTGCCTTGCTCATTTGCTTGTCGGCACGTCGCTAGGCGGCTCGCTAGGCGACGCGCTAGGCGACTCGCTAGGCGACTCGCTAGGCTCTAGGCGCTAAGTAAGCCACCTGCCTATGCGGCGACCTTAGCTTCTTTTAAAAAAAATTAAAGTAAAAAAGCTTCAATAAGATTATTTTGATTTTTTTTTAATTGCATTATAATGTACAATTTTATTTAAAAAAATTATGTTTGGATAAATGTATTTTTCTTGGTAAATATTTCCCTAATAGGGACACGCTTAATCTTCACTTTTTATTTCAGAAACACTTAATACCAGTTAAATAATAACTAAAAGTAAGTATTTCACTTTCCGAAATTGGAAAATAATGCATTTTAGTAGATATTTCATTAAAAAACAGACAATTACACATCTTTTCTTCACGCCATGTTTTGGTATAATATTAAAATAGCTTTTTAGGCTAGTTTTTTTTTCCTTTTTTAATTAAACCCAAACTAAGAACCTAAGAACCTATTTTAGGGTCATATATTAATATTTTGGATTAAAAAAGAGAAGAAAAAAAACTAACCTCAAAACTTTGACATCAATGACAATGGTCGCCGAGCGAATATTCGTTTTTAATTTTAATGAAATAACTATTAAAATTCATTATTTTTCAATTCCGGAAACTGAAATACTTACTTCCCATTAACTGATGTTAAGTGTTTTTGTAATAAAAAATGCATATTGAGCGTGTTCCTATTAGGGAAATAAATACCTTTTTCTTTCATGGCGGCACTGAAAAAATGTTTTGCTACTGCAAATCTGAATCCTATGTATTTAGTTTGTACAGAATATTAGAAATACCATCTTTGAGATAAATAAGACTTTTAAATAGCATTTCAATACACATTTTATGTCTTTTTCCAGAAAAACTATTTCTTGAAAACCAACCATTTTTCTTGCCTTTTTAACTATTTTAGCCCATTCGCTGCTAGCCGCTTTTTAAACACTTTTCAATAATGTAGGTAATAGATTACTATTCAAAGTTCAACATTCTTATAAAATTGTAGTGTTTTTTTCAATTTGTTTTACTCTCACAGTGGTGTCATCTAAATTCCAATCCAATAATTGATATTCTACAAATCTTTCAGTGGGCACATAAACACATTGAATTTAACAAAAGGGTTTCCAGAAACTGTTGTAATAATTCACAAGTATTTCAACAATTTAGCATAAAACAAATATTTTGTGAAGATTAAAAAACGATGATTGGCAATGGACATCACATAATGTTACCAAATTATTTAGTTTTACACAGCTGTACTTCACACAGCTGCAAAGACAGATTTGCTTTCACCATCAAGTATTATTGCTATTTGCATAATCATATTATTTACGTACCTACAATATTGCCAAAAAAATTATGTCTTATTGGCTAAGTATAAATAACGGTGATTTGACAGTTGTTTTGTCGGTTAAGTTACAGAATTCCTCTTCGCGTTTTAAACTTTAAACGCACAAACTATTGAAACTATGTTTGTTATTGTTTTTGGGGTGTTATGCCGTGTTTCGCTACCTCCTTCTTTAGCCAACGTTTCGGACAGCGTTACAGTGTCCATCATCAGGGCAGATGAGTTGGAAACGAAACGTTGAAAATGAAACGTTGGCTAAAGAAGGAGGTAGCGAAACACGGCATAACACCCCAAAAACAATAACAAAAATACTTTTTGGCCGTGAAAACCTTAAAACATACCTATTGAAACTATGCTTCGTTCAACTTAATTAGGTACCAGAAAAAACTATTTATGTTGGGGGAGATGGAAAACATGCATAAAATAAGTTATAAGGTTCATAGTTTGACTTATTTAACTAATTTATGCATATTTCCTAACTTTAAAACTACCTAAATATGACAAATGATAGATAATACAAACGAGAAAAAACATGGTCGTCAATAATAACACGTGAAATTTTGAACATTGACAAAAATTTAACTTTTATCATCAACCAAGACTTTTATGCATCTTTATTCGTCTCTCCCGACATAAATAGTCGCCTTTAAAATTAAGCTTCAAACAAATAGGCTTTTTTAAAAAGCATATTAAATAATAATGAAAGCGTGAAGAAGAATTCTGCAACGTAACCTATCATGGAATCGTCTAGGACAAGGAGTGTCCATACTCATAAGTTTTTTGTTTTTTTTTCACTTAAGTTTTTAGGCGGTTAAAGGTAGAACTAACAAACTAATGACCTTTTATCAGTATTTCCACTTTTTATATTTAATTCCCTCATCTAGGACATCTGACAATAAGTGAGTAGTATCTTCTTGATGCAGTTGTTGATGACGTCGAGGGACCTCTGTATGGAGCGGCGCTGGTCCTCGCAGATCTGCTGCTCCATCAGAAGGACCCTCATCTGGTTGCTGAGCTGACCGGCGGCACCCTCCTTGGCGCGGATCTCCCTCTTCAGCTGCTCGTTCTCCCGCCACAGTCGGCTCTTCTCTACCTCGCATTCTAGAAAAACATATAAAACATTAACGGCCAAATTATTATAAAAGTTTTGACCAAATTAAGTTTCTAAACTGAGGGCCTAGTTATTAATTTTCAATTTGTTCTCGGGCCGTAGGGGGCAGGGTACCTATACCTTGACATTGCAAAATTTGTAGTCGGTGGTGTCACAAACCTGTTTGTCTTTTCTAAAATGGTAATTTTTAATAAAATAATTTTAGAATGCAAGGCCAAACAAATAAATGCTGTTGATTTAAAAAAAACTTATCTAAACTTAAAAACTAAACTAAATTAACCTTTTCTTTTATCATTTTATGTTTTGTCATTGTACTGTTTTATCTGGTTATCCTTCTATATCTATAAGTATCTACTTCTGTCAAAATTATTTTAAAATTGCTACGCAAACTAGGATTCAATCAAAGATTTTACAGGTTCCTGCCAACTCCGCTATACGGCGGAGTTTTAATGTTTCAAGAAACTCTGCATCACCCAATTGGCATGTGTGTCAAACTATCTTTCAATACTTGATTTTCCAATTTTCACAAAGAAAATCCGGCGACTATGACGACATTTCGTTTTTTACTGGATCCTGAAGAGCTATTCTCTAAGAGATCTCGTTCTCCCGCGAGAAGTGCTGTCAGATTTATCTGATTTTCTACGGCTGTTATTTGCTTTTTCTATCGGCCAATGTCAAAATTTCAGCTGTGAGCTGTCACGTATTTTAGTTTGGGTCGTTTTAAAAACGAATTCCTGCAAGTATGCATGATTATTTATTCATTTAACAGCTGTAGAAAATCACACAAATCTGACAGGACATCTCGCGGGAGAAAGAGATCTCTTAGAGAATAGGTCTTCTGAGCTTGAATTAATCAAAAATTGTTGTCCATTTGCGGTTTTTGACTACCTACTCTAGTTTTAAAATTACATATATCATATTGAATAAGGGTGAGTGAGCTTTCCAAGGGTGAGAGAGCTTTCTTTTTAGAGTTTTCTAACCCTTCACTGTCTAAGGCTGGCAGTGAACCTGTTAAGTTGTAAATAACAAAAATTGACAGTAATGCTCAACTACCATAATATAAATACAGTTTTCTGATTGATTGATTGATTTATTGCCATGTTTTAATTCTTAATTTACTTTCACTAAATACGTAATAAAAACATTAAAACTTTTAAGTTTTCATTCGGTTTATAAAAATGGATGTATTTAGCAAATATAATTTAGAAATTAAAACGTGGAAATCTGATAATCGAAGGACGAGCGAGTGGATACGGAACAGGCCTAAGATGGCAAAGAGCTATTCTCTAAGAGATCGTTCTCCCGCAAGATGTTCTGTCAGATTTGTGTGATTTTCTACTGCTGTTAAATGAATAAATAATCATGCATACTTGCAGGATTTTGTGTTTAAAACGACCCAAACTAAAATACATGATAGCTCACCGCTGAAATTTTGACATCGGCCGATAGAAAAAGCAAATAACAGCCGTAGAAAATCAGATAAATCTGACAGCACTTCTCGCGGGAGAACGATCTCTTATCACAAATTTTAGGGAATAGCCTTTAAGAAGGCTTGTGAAGAAGAAGTAACAAAATATTAAACTTACCATCATTATATCGTCTGTAGGAGCCAAGCACTGCCTCTATACCCGGCCATTGCATTGGCTCTGGAGAGACTTGTTGCATCGGACAGCTCGTAAAACTCTGAGCCCTTTCATCGAAATTCATCTCGTGAAGTATCGGAGTCGTTTTGGCACTGTCGAGAACTACTGTGCTTTCTCCTACGTCTTCTACGTTAACACAAGCGGCGCTACTTCTGGGCTCATCCATTGAAGTAGCGGGAGATATGTCCACCGTGCTGAAATCATGCGTCGACTTTAAACTTATAATTTTTGGCACATTTGGAATGCTAAGTTGGGGTACAATTTGGAATTGTTCTTTTTGTGCATTTTCACTCTGAAATGGCGCTGTTTCCTTTTTGTAAACATCATTCAATGGCATCTGTTGTATTCCTAAGAAATTGAGACTTTTATTTGCCATGTTTGATAGCTTCGAAATCTCGCTAAAGTTTCTTTCAGCCAGGAGAGGTATTTCGTTGTTTTCACACAAATAATCGTTGTTGTTTTGATTGTAAATGCTGTCTAGTTTCTCTTTTATTAAATTGTTGTTGAGTTTAACAGACTCCTTTATTCTTGTCATTATTTCTAGTTGGCCCCGAGTGTGCAGGTCTATGGAAGAGTTTAGTTTGATGTGTTTAACCTCTGGAATATTTTGAGCTTCAAAAGTCTTTTCGAAATATTCAATCAGCGCTGAGGGGCCGTTGCGCCTCTTACGGTCCTTCACCACGGTCTGCCATGTTTTTTCATGTTCTAAAAAAGAGGTTTTTTATTCAAATCAAAATGTTGTAACATGAAATAAACAAATAAATAAAGTACAAGAAAATATTACAACTTTTTAATCTCTTATTTTTGAAATTGTCAATTGGTGGTGGAATTCCATTAAATAATATATTAAATCAAATATAAAACTTATTTCCACTTTAATTTATTTTGACCGCAACTGGTTAAAGCCGTCTTCAGACTGGTACAAATTATTGGTACTAATAATGTACCAGTCTGAAGATGACCTTAACAGGCTGGAACCGGTTACGGTGAAACGAAAAACTACCACTGGACTAAAGGAGCCCCACGAGGGACCGTGGATTTATCGTATTATATTGGAACCGAGTACCCGTGCAATACATAAATATTTTTATTGCACGGGTCATCTCATTCTCTCGCAGGGCAAATCCTATAGATGTTTGTGTTTGTCTCTTTTTAGTGTCGCTCGCTTCCGTTTCCTCGAGTTTCAAATCACAACGGTGCTAAAGAAGTTTTCACTTCAAAAACTTACGAAGATAGAATATTGCCACAAACATATTATACATATAAACACTCTTTGTTATTTAGTAGCTCTATGGCTCGGTCGTTGCGTTTTGAATTTCTCATAGCTACTTTAATGGCTCTCTTATACTGGGTCGTCTGTCACCTTCGGCTAGCGACTGGTCCCTTACCGCAGGCGACAGACAAAGCGCTATTTGTACCGATAACCGAGTCAAAAAATTTCAAAAAATCAATTAAATGAACGAATTCTTTCCGTATTCAAACTATGCCCATTAGGTAGTAGTCCATCGACGGTCGGGCGGCCATCATAGCATATCTCTTGTATTTCAATATCTTTGGGCCGCCCTCACATTACCGGCGCCTCCAATTATAATACCTAAATTATTCTCTTCAATATTAGGTAGGACATTATCCAAAATCTAGTTTCAGGATTACTAATTCTCGGGATGACACCATGTTCATTCTTGGGGTGACACCATGTTTATTCTTGGGGTGGCACCATGTTCATTCTTGGGGTGACACTACATTATCCGCACCGGGTGCCACCCATGCCAGCTCCGGCATGCCATACATGAATGGCGAGGTGTGATCTGTCACAACGAAGCAGTACCGGATCTACGACTTTTTCAAACAGGGGCAAAATGAACCAGTATTCGAGATTATATTTGCCACGATGGATGGGGCGTAATGGGATATGGGACAGGGGGGGGGATTGGATATGTTCCCATCCCAGTACAGTACACTCATATCCCATTACCCCCCCCCCCCGCCCCCCCTTGCTTAGCTGGGCGTTTTAAGATCCCATGCATAACCAGTACAACAACATGCGCTGTACGCCAGTCGCTCTGTTATGGAGGGGGCGTAATGGAATATGAGACGGGGGTGGGATGGAATATGGATGGGGGGCACGAGATGGGTCTCAATCGAAACCAGTTCGTAGACCCCACTTACAACTTGTGAACCCCCATTTCTTTATCGCGCCTTCGTGGACCCCCGTCGGGTCTCCCGTAGACCCCTAGGGGTCCACCTGGACCACTTTGAGAATCACTGCATTAGATTCAATGGGGCCAATAGAATTTATATTTAAATTAAGAAAATGCATTCCAAGTAGTCTAAAAAGTCTGTGAGATTAATGTCTATTAGCGTAATATATCAAACATTACTGCATACTGTGGGCTCTAGTGGTCACTGATCTGTTATATTTCAATGAAAGTACCTAAAGTTTATCTTCTATTAGATCTTTGTTGTGTAGAAGTACTAAACATACAATTATTATGTAACTAATATTAAATAACTATTTAATGTTTTGAAAAATATATGTATATGTTTATAGCAAAGTTACCTATAGACTCATTAAATGTATTAAAACATTTAATTTAATATTGAAATTATTCTGTTATATATTTTGTGATTAAATTAATGAAAGTGAAGAGATATTTTTATTTGCATAGTGATGATAATGTGTTTGCGGCCTAATTCTAACATAGAGTAGAGTACATGCCAAACTTTAATGCTGACCTGAGGAAGAGGAAGGGGAACGGGATGAATGGGAAAGGAACGAGACGAGAATGAGAACATAACATGCCAGGTACTAGCTAGTAATTTATAAATGTGCATGAGCAGTGAATGCGGCCAGGGCCGGCCCTGAATCGAACGGCGCCTGGCGTTAGTGAAACCTCATGGGCGCTGTATTACGTGCCTTGCTTCCTTGGGGCTTTGGCAAGTCAGCGCCCGGAGTGGACTGCTCCAATTGCCCCTGCACAGGGCTGACCCTGAATGTGGGGTGACCGGACAACCCGGAATTAAACCAACTCAGAACCATCTCAGATAAGTCATTTAGAGTGATAAAAAAATATGTATTAAGAATTGGTTAAATAGGTTACGTGAGGTTAGGGTTATCGGCTAATTTAAAATTATTTTTTTCATAGCTTTAAATGACTTTTCAAGGAGGTGTTGAGTTGACTTTATTCTCAGTTGGCATGGAACCGAATGTGGCATGCACCTTCCACGGCACAATTCCAAGATCTACCTACACTCTTCCCACTCCACCTTCCACCGCTTGGATGATATTGTGAAAATGTAAATTATGATGGTACCTACTAACCTACTCATAACAAAAATAACTGATTAGAATGATTAGATTGTTTGCGAAAGTTGTGCGCATATGTCATATTGCTTATCTTAGTACCTGTTGAATGCATTGATTTTTATTGAATGTGTCACCACTCAAAGTTGAGAAGACATATTAATACTTTGAAACTTATCCAACTGCCTCCGTAGTTATCCAAAATCTATAAAGTGTTCCCAGATTCTTATAAAATCAGATAAAATGGAAGAACAAGGCGGAAGTTCCACAGCAGAGGTAACTCCCGGGAATAAAAAACTACAACAAACTCAAGATCAAATCAATGAAGTTGTTGGAATTATGCAAGTCAATGTGCAAAAGGTTTTGGAGAGAGCTCCAAAGGTGGAAGAACTCAATGACCGTGCAGATGCTCTTAATCAAGGTGCTTCCCAGTTCGAGCAGCAAACCGGGAAACTGAAGAAGAAATACTGGTGGAAGAATCTGAAGATGATGATCATCGTTATTGTTATCGGGGTCGTCTTCCTCGGACTGATCATCTGGTGGGCTTTTCCTAGTGGTTCTAATTCGGTTGAGAATCCAACCGCCCCAGTCCAAGTAACCCCAGCACCGTCTCCTTGATACTTTTAATATCCTTTTCACAAGTTGCCTCTAAATGCAAAGATTCCTTTGTACTACCTTTGTATTTTCATAATTTTATATTGTAGATACAAAAAGTGATAAATCTTTAATTTAACATTAAAATAATGTCAGGTCTACTGACTAAATCGTGATAACTTGTCTTAAGAGCTATTAACCAGCGGCCTAGAATTTAAATTTCGTCGAAAGATGTTCTTGCAATCGTACCCTTGCAACTGTACAGAGCGGTTAAAGATTAACTATTCTCCATACCAGCATTTTGACATAATAACTCAATATCGTTTTTATTTCATTCAAAATTTGCTTTGATAAATACCTAAATTCAAAAATGCTCAAACTCATGATGATAAAACAAATAATGAAAAATTATGTACTTTTTATTTAAAATTATAAACTAATTATTTTTTTATCATAAGTATTTATAATTTTTCAATAATGTCTTAGCAAAATAAGAATGTAATATTTTTAAATACATATATTAGTTTGTAAGACCGTAAATAAACAATTAAAGTATTTTCGTCACAAAACAAAGTTGCGGATTTTTTTTTATGATTTTATTTAAACTAAAATTTTGAAAAGTAGCTTTCCTTAATAATTTATTTATTTTACTGCATGATTATATGATTTGAAATGTATGTTGTATAATACAAAATTTTGTTTGAAAATTTATCAAATCCGCCAACGACCTACGGTAAAACCTTACTGTTCTAAAAATAAACATATTTTCTCTAAATAGATAAAAGAACAGTCTTTCAAAATGAATTTATATTTTTTTGTGGAAAAGAGTCAATACGTCTAAAATTTGATTTAAAAACGACATATTTCCGGTTTTGTCTGGTTATTCCCTCTTAATTAAGAAATAACCTTTGTGAAAATTGTTAAAATAATAGTAAACAGCTTTACATCTTCTATTAGATCTGTATTGTGTGCTAAAAGCACAATTATTATATTAAATGTAATTAATGTTAACTATTTACCGTTTTGAAAAATAGATATTTATAGCAAAGTTTAATGCTTAAGGCTTATTAAAAGAATTAAAACATTTAATTTAAAATTGAAATATTTCTGTTGTATATTTTCTGATTAAATGAAAATAAAAGTGAAGGAGATTTTTATTTGCATAGTGATGATAATGTATATGTAGCCTAATTGCAACACTGAGTACAGTACATGTACATATATAGTACATGCCAAACTTTAATGCTGATCTGAATTTGACACAATCCATTCTCACGCAGGTGTATGACTTTACAATGAACGTAAGTAAAAGAGAAAGAAGTGTAAAACATATGTGAGGCAGAATTAGGCGTCGGCGGGAGGCGTGCCGCTCTTCTAACTCTAAACTCACCTATTGTGACGATTGCTGTATCAATGTCGTCTGTACTAAAGTTTAGCTTGTGCTATACACTGAATACTAAAACGCCTTTGCCGAAACCAATGTCACAACTGACTTAGCACCTTTTGGTTCTAGTCCATTTAGCACGCTCTCTGTCTATCGCATTGAAATTCAGGGACATCCCAGTCATCGGCAGCATGTGTTGCAGGATGGTTGTTGCGTTACGGTAAGTTTGCTAGTTTTTTTGATATGGCCCTCCAAAGGGCCAAATGGCGCTCCAAAGACGTATGAGTAGCTTGTATGTAAGTTTTGCGCTTTTAATCAAATTATTAAGCAAAATATTTTTTTGTTACTTTTTTTAGTTAATAACTTCATAATTGACTATTTTTGGTAGTGTAGTAGTAGTAGAAGTAGAAGTTTTTTTTAAATGTATACTTAAAGTGGTTTATTTTTTAAAGAGAAGACTGATTAATTGCCTAAGTTTCATTCGAGATAGAAGATTTTATAATAAAAAATATATAAATATAATATAAAATTGTGTGTTTTTTTTTTTTTTTAAATACAAAATTATAGAAACAGTCAAAACATACCAATCATAATTAGAGTTTTTGAACAAAATCATTAGTCAATATGATGCGCCTCGCGGGCTTATGACTAGTTTCTTTGTACGTCGCAACATGAGTAGTAGTGTAGGGTTAAGGTGCTACATATCAGGGTGGGATTAAGTGTCCTCCATAAATGTTCTCCACTGGTTTTATTTATAGGTCTTTTGCATTCATTGATAACTAACAGTTAACAACCCACCCCGCAGGTTTTTGCTGGTAGCACGACAGTAGTAGCTTTGTAACAAAGTCCACATACGGACATGGTTTTGCGTAGAGCGCGGCGGAAGTGAACTCGAAGGCGGGTTCTTAAATTTCAACCAGTCGCTGGCGTAATAATAATATAGATTTGTGTGTAGGTAGGTAATATCTTTTGTTGAAAAATAAAAATATTTTCCAACGTAAATTGTTGTACACAATTCAAAATCATCACAGTGGTATTTAGAATTTTTTTTTATTTTAAATGTCTCCAAATGAAATTAGTGAAGTCTTCCACAAACCCCTACAATAAAATTATAAAAAAAAAATTGGCTTGATGTTTTCCTGAAGGTTTGCGGCTTTCAAAGGAGACCCCCAAACTCAGTATGCCCATTGGCCCGTCAGGAATATAAACGCTAGAAATATTTCGATTCTCATGTCTTCAAAATTTAAAATCAAGCGTCTTATTTGCACGAGGCAAGTAAGCGAAAAAGTGGTTTTTATTTATTTTGTGTATAATTTTATAAAAATGAAAAAATGTTAAAACATACAAAACCTCAAAAATAGTATTAGCCATAAAGGGGTATTTAAAAAAAAATTGTTTCTTATATTAAGTCATGTTAAGTCATGCAAAAACATTTTTTTTAGTGGTTTACGCTTTTATTTTTTGTTATGTAGGTAATTAATAATTTTATTGTAATTCCAATACATGTATATTGGATGCCGTTCAACCCTTTGATTAGTGAGTTATTTTTTTACCATTTACATTGTGGGAGTGAGTTATTTTTCAAGTTTTTCTTAATTTTGCAATCAATTTAATTAATTATCTTCTTACATTTTTTACTACACGAGTTAATTTCGGAGCTTTCTTTATTACTATAACCTTTTCTTATTGCATTATAAATTATAGTTGGACAAATTCAGTGGTTCTCAACTACAAGCACAAATAAAAAAATTTCAATAAAGTCATACGGCCGCACGTATGCGGCGATACTCTATCTGCATTGTCTGACTGCCCCCGCATACGTGCGGCGATACTCCTCAAAGGGTTAAAGGATTCTTTGTAATATATTGTTTCTAAAAACATCAAAACCCTTTTTAACATAAATTAACCTAATCTAAGTTTTATCATGAAAGTAACTTTTTATTGACCTACCTGATACAACATGGGTACGTGGGTGATGATATCACATTATTATCAAATAGCAGTGCCCTGCATGGTCTGTATTGGCCTGTGAATTGATTTGTATTAGGTACGTATCGCTAGTGGCGTAGCTGGGGGGGGCGGCCCGCATCAGGTGCCACCCGATGGGGGGTGACACCCGACCGTGAAAAACAACTTACGAATATAGAATATTGCCACAAAAATATTTTGCTCGTGAACACTGTCTGTTATTTATATTTTCATAGCTCTATGCTCAGTCGGTCCTGGATTCCCCAAAAATTCTATTGCTTTATTTTCGTTACTAGCTCTAGCTTTTGCTCAGTTGGGGATTCCCCTGAAATATTTCTTGCTTGTCAGTTTTGTCACCTGTTTCATTCTCATTTCTTTGTTTTCTATTGTTTGACGTGAATTAGTGAAAAAGGATGTTCCGAAAGAGTTCTGCTTGAGAGGTCACGAGGTCTCCCTCAACCAGTCTATCCCGATCTCATCCGCCGCCAAGACTCAGAAAAACCTCACCCCATGAATCCCCGTGCTAAGTCACCACTTGGAGTAGCGGCAACTTGGATTGATCTATGGCAGAGGTGTTGGTTATCCAATAAATGGTTCCCGGGTAAGATAGTGTCTTCGATAAGAATTATCAATACATTTTCGTTTTAATGTGTGATATCCATTGACTTTTTTACAAGTGCAGGATACATAATACAATATTTTTATAATGATTAAACATTACAATTTGAGGTTTTACTCATTAAGTTATCCCACTTTGATCTCCACAAATTTTACTCCACCACACAGAGAAGAAGTGAAGAACGAAGTGTTACCATCTTTACAACCCATTTTAAACTCGATCTAATTAGTATAGAACACATTAATACATTCACTTACCTATTTTATACTTCTGCGATACCATTCCCAACTTCAATTCATTGAAAAATACAATTTTATCAGTGATTTTGTCAATGTTCTCCATGTTCAAAGAGTTGTCAGTGATAATTGGCACTGGTAAACTGATTGGCTGATCTCCGTAGTGTATCGCACTGAAGTTATTGGTTTCTTTTGGTAACTTCTCCAGGACAACCGCCACACAGGCTGAGTTCACACAGTCCAGTCGCAGGCTTCTCTCTAGTCTTTCTAATTCTTTTTCTGAAACATTAAACCAACATTAAAAGGATTTTTTATGTGATGCCCTGCAAGAGTGCAGTTTGAAATCAGTGGAACTATGTGAGAATGAGAAATTTTATGAGACTGAAGGAAGTGGAGGTGAAGGTGGTGGTAATGAGGAAGATTGGGAAGTACCTTGAAATTTAGAGCTGGATCGTGCAATAAAAATCTCAATTAGATAAATTTGACACTAGCGCTGTTCCCGCCTAGAGTGGCGCTACATGGAACTACTTTTTGTAAACAACTTTTTATCCTGTGCAGTGTGTAACAGCACTTACCAGAAGGATTTTAACCAGCGATTCCTGAGCTTATTTGGAGTAAAAAATATGGATGTCATTTTGCAGTCCAAATGATATTTTTTTCAATTAAAAACGAAAACAAAATTTATATCACACATCACCACTGATCGCATTGCTACACGTCACGTGCAATTGTGTCACAATCATTGCGATGTCACGTGTCTCGTCTGTTACCATGCTGTTGCAATGAGACGGAGTGCACATCATGTGACCTGCTAGGCTGTACGTAGCTACCCACCTGCGATATGTGATGGATTTTTTTTTTGTTTCATGAAAAAGAATCATCAGAAAGCAAAATGACATGTATGTTTTTAACTTCAAATATGCTCAGGTTCACCCTTTTATTATTATAATAATGCATAACATAATTCTTTCTCTTTACATCTCTATCTTGCTAATGCTAAAAACATAAATGCATGGATTTTTTTACAGCTATGCAGGCGGCCAACAGCAAAACTAATAAAAAAAATTGTACTGTTTTTACCAAAATATATAGTAACCTCAACTGCACAGATACGTTTGTACAGGAGTTATAATCAGTTAATTTTATTTAACACAACTCACCTCTTTTTTCCTTTTTCGTTGTTAGTCCAAACACATTCAGAAACTCCAATTTGCCCTGACCCGTATCCAAAAGCATTGACTTTTCTTTCCTAAATTTCCTTTTATTTGTCTCCACGTCTTCATCTGATTGCAGATCACTGTCTCCATCGGAATAATAATAATGAGATCCTAAAAACCTTTCGTGCTCTCTTAAAGTGTTACAATTTTCTTTCTCCGGTAATGCTTGAATGTTATTCTTATCCCTGGCTAGCATTTTTCTCTTCTCTCTAAGTATCTTTCGCTTTTCTGCTAAGTCTATAGAACTAACCACTTCTCCCTCTGAATCAATGTGTCCACCGTTTATTGTTTGCATTAAATCAATTCTATCAGCGATTAGTTCGTTTTTTACAATACTATCTGGCTCTAGCTTTACATCAGCCGTCATTGTTGAATTATTTTTCTTCCAATCCAAGAACTGATTTGCGGGTTTGGTCAGAAGCATTGCTAGTTCACTATTAAAAAATGCTGGTTTTACTAAATTGACTCTTCTCTGTTGAACTGCATTATTATTATCTAGAAAGAAAGGAACTTGGTAGACTATTTGGTTGTTCACTATTTGGTTTATGTTTTGTTGCTGGCTTGCTTCGCAAACTTTTACATTGGACTTATTGAGTAAGCTCTGTAGAACAGTTCCGTGTTTATTTGGTTCTATGGTATTGTTATCTTTTACAAAAGAAACTGTGTGTGTCACAGGATTGACTGTTCGAAAGGTTTGAGCACTCACCATTACCTTAGTTTGCGGAATTATTTGGTTGGTGAAGTCTGTTTTATCTCCAAATTGAATGGTGTCAGTTTTTCCTGGATAGTTGGTGTCTTCTGTTGTTATTAATTGATTATTTCCGATACTTTTATTCAATAACATGAAATTGTGATTCGGTTGTAGATTGATGTTGCTCATGTATAAAAAATTTGGCTGAACGACGAGGTTTGGTTTCGTTGTAACCTCTGATAAAGGGTTACCATTTTGTACAATTCTTTTTGGTTGAGGCGAAGGAATATTACAGTTTTTACTAGCTATTGGATGAGATTTCTCTTTAATTACTATTTTATTTCCGTATATTTGGTTTTCCGTTATCAGATTTTCAAAGTCGTTTTCATCGTAATTGTCTTGGTGAAGCCTTTTCAAAGCCACAACTTTACTGTTTGCGTCGGGCGACGTAGCAACTATTTGTACTCCCTCTTTAGAAGCTGTAAGTAGTGGTGAACTCTGTAAAGGGTTTGATATATTGCCTTCATCTTGCACCATTCCCTTTGAAATCAGAATGGAATTAGTGTGAGACGGTTTGGATGAAATAGCCAACACAAGCTGATTTGTTAAATGCGACGATGGTACGAGAAGAAATTTCTTTTTTAAATCTTTACTATTTGAATCTTGTAGATTGACAATACCTTTGGAGGCATCTATTGAATATTTATCAGAGAATGGCCTTGTTGTCATTAGTGGTCTATTAGTTCTAGCGCACACATTGCTTGTTTCAACCGAACGGATTGGATTAAAATTGGAGACATGTGTTCCCATGTTGAACTGGTGATTTTGAGCAGCGACTATGAATGTGTTTTCTCTGATTCCTTGATTGGCCAGTGTATTGACAATCTGACCCCTGAAACTGGCTCCAGCGTCAGAGTTCTCTTCAGCTGGAGCTGTGTCACTTCCTACGGGCATTTTGATGATGCTTTGCGGATGCATTACCGCATTATTTTGCAGAAAAAAATTCTGCTTGTTGTCCATTTTTAAAAACATTTGCTGTTGCGATTCTAATTGACCTTTATTTGATTCTAAACCTAAAATTGGTGAGTTTTGTGGTTCGTTCAATTTACTTTCTATGGTTTCGTTTCCCGGAGGTTTTACTGGCATAGTTTTAGATGTCCCAACATCATTATGGGAATTAATACTCCGCATATCAATTTTACTAATAGGGATGCTGGTTTTCAAACTGAAAACATTGTCCGCTTTATTTGTTTGACTTACTACAGGTTTGACCGGTGGTACAAGTTTACCAATGCGGGCAATAGGAACGGGATTTATTTTGCGATATGCTGGTTTCTTTTCTGACACAATATTAGCTGAACATGATTTGTCTTCTTTATTTACTGGCACTATCTTTGTTGCTTTCGGATCCAATTCTAACAGGTTTTTACTAACACCAATCTGTGTAGAATTATCTTGGAATCTATCAGATTCATGAGGCATATTCAATGAAGCATCAGTGGAAGTTATTTGTTCTTTGTCAATAATGATTTGTGCGTTATTTCTCTCAGGATCATTAATAAGAGTAGACTCTGGTGCACCCTGATCCATATTACTAATGAAAGTTCCATTGTCTTGTTGGGTTTGCAATGGATTGACTCCGGGGTATTGAATTGTTTGAAAAGGAGCAAAACCCTGTATGGGATATGTGATATAAGTTCCATACGCAGGATATACCAACTGTTTGCCCAATGTAGAAGGATTTGGATTGGGTATTGACGAAGGTGATATAAGAATGTTTAATGGCTGATTTTGGTAAGGATAAGCACTCTGCAGACTTTGGGTGTTAGATTCTATTGAAGGCTGCATCGGGGGTTGAAGTGTCAGCCCTTCAGCAGGAGTCTCTGTCACCTGAGTGGAATGGACTATCCTTGTTGGTTCTTGTTGGAAAGTGGTCTGTTCTGTTAATGTTCCCCCCTCAGCGGTTGACTCTACGATCAACTCCCTGGCTGAAACCAAACATTAAAACACCATTTTATTTTTGAGTTCCCTTATATTTAGTAATCTCAGTCTACAATATTCATGATAATTTTAAACCATATTAAATACTAATATTAAATACTTGTATTAAATGATACCAGTATTGAAAATATTACTCAGCAGTCGGTATTAAATTGTACCTACCATGTTTTCTCTAATAAATTATAATAAAAACATTTAATATTTTTTAAAAGGGAAATAACTCATAAATATATATTTGATAAAAAAATTATGATTCCATTTATGACAGATACTTCAGTTTGCCGAATTTTTTCATGAATAACACCATTTACCTACTTACCAATATTCCTCTTCACAAGTACAATATTATAAAAATTGAATCTACATATTACAAATTCTCATATACTAATTATTTTAATGAAAAATGCTATTTATTAAACCTAAAGATAACTAATGTAACATTTTATGTAATGATAGCTTCGGAGCAAATGATGAGTGGGACGCAGTATGGATTGCTTGCATTCAGCATGTTGCGAACTTGTTATTCAGAAAAGAAAATTCCAATGAATTTTTAAAAAGAAAAAATGAGGCATATGGATTATTCATAGTTGATAGCATAGGAGTAATTCGAAGTTTTGCTAAATCTATCATTGTTCATGTCTTAGGTACAAACGGTTACTACGATTGCCGAAGGCATTGGTAAGTTGGGCGGACACCTTCAGTCCGCCAGCGGGAACGGCAGTACTATTTAGAGCTTAGTCTATAGTAAGGACGTCTGTCCAGTTTAATATTCATTTTAATATTTAAGATAACTTAATAAATCAACTAGTAATCATATGAACCCTAGTAATCATATCATAATCAATCACTAGTAATCATATGTAGCGTATTCAGCACAACATCGCAGGTTGAGACGTGCTGGGCATGTACAGAGACTGCCGAACATACACGTCCCAAAAAAAATTATGACTGGACACCCAGGTGGAAGGAGAAATGTGGGAAGACCCAGACTGAGGTGGGAAGACGAGGTAAGAGGGGATGCAGCACAGCTTTTCCAGGTAACAAACTTGAAGTCAGCCGCTGAGGACAGGAGGAGTTGGAGGCGAATGTTGCGGGATGCCAAGGCTCGTTATGGGCTGTAGCGCCATCGGAGAAGAGAGAGAATCATACGAACCTCGAACTTATTTGGAAGATCCCCAATACATCTTAAGTTTTATTAATATTGGAAATTAAGAGACAAAACTAGTGACACACAAAACAACCAATTGTTTCAGTTTTTCAAAGTAATGAACAACAATAACATACTAAATTTAAAGTTTTTAAAAACATTTCGAATGGTTATTCAAAATTGATTATCATCAAAGAATATAGTACATTGGTACTCAACTTTGAGACTTTCGGGGGGGCAGTAGAAGATCCAGAGAAAATTAGGGGGCGCTGAGATGGCACAGTGAGGGCGTGTGCAGGTAAAAAAATATGGTCTACAAAAAAACTTTTCCCGTTAATAAATAGTGATTGAAGGTTGAGAGATGGTTTTTTTTATTTTCTGAGATTTCGTTGACTACGTTCCAGATTACTTTACTGTCATATTCTGAATCTTCAATTTTTTATTTTCTGAGATTTCGTTGACTACGTTCCAGATTACTTTACTGTCATATTCTGAATCTTCAATTTTTTATTTTCTGAGATTTCGTTGACTACGTTCCAGATTACTTTACTGTCATATTCTGAATCTTCAATTTTTTATTTTCTGAGATTTCGTTGACTACGTTCCAGATTACTTTACTGTCATATTCTGAATCTTCAAATTATCTTTCTTTGGTTATTATTATCAGGTTAAAATGTTATGATATGTTAAATATGATGTTACAATATTTATATATATTAAATGTTACTTTTTATAGAAACGTAAGACTTGGGGGGTCTGGATTATTTAGTGCTTGTTTATGGAGTCTGTCTCTTTTACATACGCAGAAGATAAGGCCGTTCGTAATCCAAGGTTTCAGCTTCTTTTTTTGTTGGAGGCTGTTTTGGAGGAAAAACGCTTGGTTAATGTGGGCAGTTAATGATGCAGAAAACATTTCCAGAGCTGTGCTGATATTTTCAGGAAGCAGGGTAGACTCACATTTTTCTCTTTCTACAGACTTTATCAGATGATCCATGTTTACAATGTTATGAGAAGGATTACTGGACTTGTTTGAATTGTGTAATTCTAGGATGGTTGAGTATTACAGTAGATTCAAATAAAATTGATTTAGCGGTTCGCTTCTGACCGTGATGTGATCTATGCATGTCTTAGTAGTGCGTAAGAAAGAGCTGCAGCATTATAAGTTTAAGAACAAAAGCAAAACCATCAGCGCATTGACCTTTGACATTTTTTTAATTTTTGGAATTCACTCAAATTTCAACATTATCCTTGTAACTATATTCCACACTTTCAAAATTATCACGTCACGGCTAGTAGCTTCGTAGAGGTCTACGGAGACGTAACAGTGCAGTGTGTGGGAGAGATGCAAGAATATTATTAGTTTTTTTTTCCTTTGGAGGAAACAGACCCATGTACATTGTGTATCTCATCTTTTGAAAGAGCTGCAGCATTATTGTGATAAGGAACGTTTGTTTATTGCCTTTTTAATGCCGTCACGGTACTGCAATCGTAAATCGTCACGGTAACAATAAAATCGCTCTTCAAGTATAAATTCTAAATCAAATAGAATGGCAATATATAATGTCAGGTTTTGTTCGAGAGATAGAATACGCAAAGTTGATTGGTTGTCTCGACCTAATGATCAAAAGGTAGTATGGCAATGGCAACATTGTTTTTCATTCAACACTATGTAGACGGCATTTCTATTTGAATGTGGGTATTATAATCTGTATTCACTTCTTGTCCCTTTTTCTCTAATAACAATAATTAGCGGCAAGCAAAACAAAAGACTACCTCCCAAGACTGTATCCCAGTTATTTTTTGCAAGGAAGTGTGTACACGTACACGTCGAAAGTGTGTACACGTGCACAAATACATACAATCCTAATGTGTTGTTCGAGTCAACTGCAATCTAGACTTTGAGACTTCACTTAAGCTTCAAATATTTTCAACGTTCATGATGGAAATGACATTACAAACTGAAGATAGTTGTGTTGACTTAGAAATTCCAGCTGTGCATTTTTACAATACTTTTCGTGAGTTTCTACAGAGACGAAGAAATATATTCCCTGCTAAGTTAAGATTTCTTTTCTGTACCAATCTATCTGGATTCCGTGAACCTACTGACCACCACAACATGGGCATGTGCCTAGCATGGTGGTCGAAAAATCCTAAAATTCATGTAACAAAAAATTCAATGAATAAAGAAAACTTGAAAACTTAAAAAAAAAAAACTGTTCATGGTAAATAATATATATTTATTTTGTTTTCATACACCCACACCATTGGTACATTTTCCTTCTTTGTTAGCAATCTCCAAATAGACAACAAGAAGTGTTATTTTATTTGATTTGAAAGAAACACGATGTCTGTTTAGCAGTGCCGTAAATAGCCTTTTCTGCGCCCTGTGCCAGCTTCTATAACTGCGCCCTATTTAAGTGGACCCCTCGCCTAGTCTGGCCATTCTTGCGCCCCCCAGAGTCTACGCCCTGTGCCTGGGCACCGGTGGCACTGCCCTATTTACGGCACTGCTGTTTAGCAGTTAGACCCAGGCAGGTCAATAACATTGATTATTTGTCCAAGAGAGAAATTTGATATTTTAAAAATATTTCATCAATTCAACAATCGGACCAAAAGAGATGAAAAATTGAACATAATCAGGCAAACGGACAAGCTCACAAAACGTCTCTGTAGCACTGGTTTATCTCTCCGCTGTTTGTGATTAACTTCCAACATTCAGACAGTTTTTCAAATCCACCCCTGAAGAAATTCCAGTGTAAGTCGTTGAACCAAGACTAGACTGATTTGTTTACTATAAGTATACCTTTCTAAGATCTTTTGTATCTTTGTAGTTCCTTTTAAAGTTAAAGTAACTATAGCGTTCATTTAAATTATTCAAAGCCATGTGATAATAATTTTACATAATATAACAATAATATCTGATCTTTAAAATTATTCCCCATTAAAGTATTTAAAATTTTGTTCACTTCATCTTAAGATTGAAGAGTTTTTATTTAATTGAATCTCCGTTTTCAGACTATTGGGAAGGAGATTATATATGTATGTGCACACACTCACGGCCTATGCTTCTCTTACCGCTTTCAGTCTTTACTGTATTGGTGTACAATTTATTATGTTCTCTTGTACTACTTTGTATTTTGTAGATTAAAAGGCACAAGTTGTATACATATGTATAATTTATTTACTCATTTTTTGGTCAAGTTTTTTCATATTTTATATCATTGAAGATCATATTTTATATCATTTAAATCTTGCTGTGTATATATTTGCAAACATAAGCGCGAGCCGTGCTACAAATTATGGGAAAGGAACGAAGCAACGGCAAGCTGCGTTTCGCACCATTTGCATTCCTTCTCATAATTCGTGGTTTGGCTCTCAGGCACTGCTCGCATGTGTTTGCGTAGCCTTACATAACAACCAAAAGGCAAACCAATTTTCTCATTAAATTGAAGTGTAATAAACCATCTAATTCTTACGCAAATCTCCAAGAGTATATATATTGATTAGTTCTTCAATCTCAAATACTTTATCATTCCCGCATCGCTTCGTCTCTTACTAATTAGGGCGAGAGATGCTATTGGTTGATTTTAATCCCGCCGCTCAGGCTTACAGATGTGATCCCTTGAAGGGATGACACAGCTTAGATGATCGATATAAGGTCATTTGTTAACTCTAGAGAGCAAGTTGCTTTCCGGTTCTTACTATACTTCTTCAGGTGGAACTCTGGCAAGACTGAACCAAGAGATGTTTTGTAAATCGTCTATTTTCGGTGTTCAGTTCACCCAGAGTGAAAATACTCATTGAAAGAAACCCTTTTGGTAAAACGAACGGTTAAGGAAACAGTCAAGTTTTCTTTGGGAATGAATCCGTAAAGTTATTGTTAAAGTTTATTATACTGTCTTACTATTAGTTTGATCAAGGAATTATGTCAGTCTATTTACTCGAGTTTAGAAATTATACTTTATCCTACTACTTCATGATTCTCTAAGGCAGGGCTGACCTGCACAAGCGCAGTTGGAGAAGTTCACTTTGGGCACCAACTTGCTGAGGCGCCAAGGAGTGAAGACGCTGATATTACCTAACACCCTTGAGGTTTTTACTAGCGCCAGGCGCCATTTGGCTCGGGACTGGCCCTGCTCTATGGGTCAGTTGTTGACTGATTTCATTTGACATCGTTTTTGACTGATCTCATTTGACATCATTATAAATTGACGAGCAGGGTTGTTTTTAGCGTTTTTAAATTTTAAGGGCTTCTTTTAAAAAATATATTACATTGTGAATACCACATAAGAGTCCAACTACTTCCTACTAACCAGGGCTAATATGACTACGGCAACCCGGTTTGTTGTGAGGCTTAAGGGAGTATGGAAGGGAAGGAGATGAGCAAGAGGAAAGTGGGGAAGTACCTGGATGTCCAGATCTGGTCACGTCATTTCAAGCAACGTCTCGATTCTGAATGGTGGCCTTTCACCAGAGTCATATTGAGAGTAACTCGAATCTTATATCAAAATGCAAAATTTCTTCAACCATCTTGGATAGGGTATTTTCACTGTTTTTTTTTTATTTTTGAAAAAAATTACAATAATGAAGGTATTCTTATGTTGATGATTAAATTTTCTACAATGTTTTAAAACGTCATTTTCAATATGCCGCCAAAACGACATGTTCATTTTTATTTGTGAATTCGGCGGCTTAGACATCACGCTGGGTAACGGTGCTGACAGTCTTACCAGCCAGTGGCGTTTTCTATGTCATAATGACATTATAGCCACTTGGAACCATTTCGGAATGTTCAGTTTTTCAAATTAATAATTATGGTTGAAAATATTAAAATTACTAAGTTTTAGTACAATGATCAGAATTAGAAAAATAAACTTTAAATCTTCCACACATTTTTAACGGTATTCATAATAATTCATACCGCATTTATTGTGTTCTCCACCGATTAGATTCAAATCGGTATAGGAAAGATTAGAGAAGAGCTGAACTCAGATCTTTGTCAAAATGCTTAATTTCGGCGGCCACCTTGAATTTCTAGAGTTTTGCATCTATTTGATTTCAAATTAGTGAAGAGGATTCTACAGGGGAACTTAACTTGAATTTAAAGTCAAAAGGCAAAAAATCATCAGCTATCTTGAAATTCTAGTTAGAGTCTTCATATAGGGGAAGGTTAGTAGGGAACTGAATTCGAATCTTATATCAAAATGCACAATTTCGGCGACCATCTTGAATTTATTAATTTGGTTCAAATCGGTATCAAGGAGATAAGAGAAGAATTGAAGTGGAATCTTTTGTCAAAATACTTCATTTCGGCGGCCATCTTTCAAGATGGAGTAATTCATGAATAGAGTAATTCATTACTACTTATTTGATTTAAAATTGGTATGTAGGAAAGTCGAATCTAAAGTCAAAAGAAAAATATCGGCGGACATCTTGAAATTCTAAAGTTCTCCACTGATTTGATTTTCAAAGGGAAGGTTAGGGGAGCCGGGAGAGCTTTATTCAAATCTATTTCCAATATGAACGTACATTGGATTATGCCAGACATGATATTGTTTCAATAGGTGGACTGACAAAGCAAAGCAATAAGGAACTCCAGTCCAATTTTTTTATTTTTTTTAAATGAATAATGACCTTCTAACTTAAATAACTGCATATTTTTTAAAATTTTTATAGTTAGTTTTAATAGTTAAAATAAATGTCAAAGTTTTAATTTTTCAAGATCCCCCGAAAACCACCGTATCTAGTGTGACGTCATCATGACCAAAAGTTATAGTTATTTTCAACAGATGTTGTCATTTTGTATGGAAGAAGCTATGAAACTATTCAATAAGTAAAACGTTATTCAGGTGGAATTATTTATTTATTATTTATGTTATTATATTTATTTTATTATTATATTTTTCAATATTATTACGGGAGAGTAATATAAAAATTGTTTGAAATTATTATTTTTTTAGCTTTACGAATCGAAATCAATATTATGGAAACCGAAGCATCAATTTTGTAGGCAACTGGAATCAGCTGTTCGTCACCCGCCATTTTCAAATTCAGAATTGGAACGTTGCGACAGGCATTACGGGATGTTTTTAGACAGTCAAAGTTTTTGAATATTTTAAATAATATGGATAAACTAATAGAGATACTCTTTTTTTGATACTGAATTATTTAGGCCTAAATAATGTTTCAATTAAAACAATAAATATTATATGTCTAAATCTCTACAAACCAATAACACGGAATGTTGAATGGCTTGTCATAATTTTCAATACAAATATACCAGGTGACTGGAGAATTATGGACGCGGTGACGTCACGCCTCACAAATTCATTAATACCAACTTGACGGGGTTTTTTAATGACGCCTTTTAAAATGGACTTTTCAATAATTTTTTTTAAAACTCTACGTTACATATTATTTAATAAAACTTATACATTCTGAATCAGCGTTTATTGGACTATATGAACATATTTTTTAAAGCCATAATATTTTTCATTGGAGTTCCTTATTACTACAAACCCTTGAAAAAAGCCTTGGGGGTAAACACCGGGAGTATGTTGTGCAGAAGAAAAATGTGTGTCTTGCCGTGATTCCAGAACCACCAGAATCTTTGAAGGGATTAATGTTGGGGACAACGCCAGAATAAAAACACTTTGAATGTTCGAGCAGTGGCGCACATTGTTCTATGACCGAAAGAAGGCTGCATGTGGTTATTTAAAGTTCGGGCATGAATAATTGTGCATTGAAAAACCGTTTTATCATCATCTTCTTCAGATTGCTGAGGACAACTGAATAAATGAATACTCACCAAATTTAAAAAAATATTCTATTCCTTTCTTTTAACTTTTTTTTTAATACTTACATCTATTTGAATTTCACTTTTGTTTTCTTGATTGAATGAATGTATGAATGAAGTGGAGTCTTGGAAGTGGAAATTCACCCACTTCCTGACATCCGATCAAGCCGAAACTCGACAGATAGACTTGTCGCCGATGACAAAGCATTCTATTAACTTTTGGGGGCAATCATGCACACGTACATGGACATGTACTCATTTCTCTGAAATTAAATGACATTACAGCAGTTTATATACGAAATAAATGTCAGTCTTATGCAACCGTTATTTGGCTCAGTTGGTTGCGTGGTTGACTCCAGTTCCTGGATAGAAAGGTTCAATCCTCAGTCAAATAAAAATAAGGTTTTTTTCGTTTATTTAGTTTTAAAAGAAAATAGATGTGTTATAGTAAGCTTTACGTTTTTTACTGGTTGATCTTTTATGGTTCGTTTTTTTAAGATAGTAGGCACAGGTTTACAGCTTTTATGGTCTGCATGCCACTGGTACAACCCTGCAGCTCTTTCTTACATATTAAACAGCCCGGCTGTGGAACGATTTGCCGGCTTCTGTGTTTCCTCCCTCCTACAATATGGGTCTCTTCAAGACCCATGTTCACTCCTTCCTCTCCTCAATAGCACCCTCCACACAGCATCTTCAAAGATGACATAGGCCCTGAGGGAAATTATTTCCCTCAGGGCCTCCTGTGTGGAGTTAACATAAAAAAAAAAAAAAAAATAACGGTGAAATAAAAGATGAGTCACTCAAAATACATGTGAATGTTTCCTCTAAAATACTACTTTTTTCTTGTGTTTCATTTTCTTCATACGTGTGAGGAAGGTGTATGGTAATGATTGTATGTTTCCTTTGGGGGGGTGCAGACATACGTTCACCGTTTGTCTCATTTTCGTCTGTTGGTATTTAGTGTGTAAGAAAGAACTGCAGCATTATATGTTCAAGAACAAAAGCAAAACCATTAGCGCATTGACCTTCGGCATTTTTTTAATTTTTGAAATTCACTCACACTTCAATATTATCCTCGTAACTACATTCCATACTTTCAAAATTATCGTCACGGCTAATAGTATCGCAGTGGTCTATGGAGACATCACGGTGCAGTGTGTGAACGAGAGATGCAAGATAAATTATTACTTTTTTTCCTTGGAGGAAACAGACCTAATTACATTGTGTATCTCATCTTTTGAAAGACCTGCAGCAGCGATAAGGATCGTATGTTTAATACCGTTTTTTGCCATCACGGTACCGTAACCGTGAATCGTCACAGTAATAATGAAAGCGTTCATTGGAGCATAATTTTAAGGGATTCGAATGGGGTACCACTCCCCCTCTATCTCCCAATCTCCACATCATGCCACGTCAGTACTAATGTAGTAAAAATGTGTTTTTTTTTCCAATTTTTAATGATTCCTTATCATATTTTAGTCTGTTAATTTACATAATTTTCAATTTAATACAACTTTAGATGTGTTGGGTAACTTACAAATAAGTTTGAGGTTTGTGTGATTACTAGTTAATTTATTAAGTTATCGAACATATTTCAATGAATATTAAACTGGACTCAACGTCCTTACTAGTTCTGTCGCCCCCCGCTTGCAGACTGAAGGTGCTCGCCCAACTCTCCGATGTCTTTGACAATCATCGTAACCATAAAACGTAAAACATAAACGGCAATAGATGGTACTCTTCCGACATCATACTTATATACCTGTTTGGATATAGCAAAACTTCATATTACTAACTATGCTATTGACATCTATTAAAGGAAGCTGAATCTTCATGATTAATCTATACACTACAAATCTTATGATTTCAGAGGAAATTTTGGTTTTGACTTATAAGATTTAACGACATACTTTTTTGAAGGGGGTGAAGTACCTGGCATTTCAGATCTTGTAAACAAACATAGTTAAAGCTATTTTGAGCAACTTTTTGATTCTGAATTGTGCGCTTTCATCAGGACGAAACTGCATTTTGTCTACCACTCTGGATCTACGGGAATTTATTTGCAATATCTGTACACCCTGGATCTGAGAATTACAAACTACGAGGGTTTGTCAAAAAAGTAATGCTTAAATTTTGAATTTGGTGCTATTCCTCAAACCTTCTTCTACAATCTACTGCAATAGTAACTTTTTGCATCAACAGGTGGCAGCACTGCAGTCGCTTGCAAAAATGGCTGACATCAATGTTCATAATAGACAGCATTTGTGATTGATTCTTGACTGTAGAAGGTGAAACGCCCATTCGCTTTCATGAAAGACTGAAAAATGTGTACCATGATGCAACAGTGGATGTCAACACTGCTAGATGATGGGTTTGTTGCTGTTACGAAGCTGAAAGACAAACACAGCTGGCTGACAAAAAGCGGTACGGCGCAGGTCATTGATTGCAGTGACGCAAAAATATGGGTTCATTTTTTTTAACCTGAATCAAAGAGGCAGTCAATGGAGTGACATCATACAAACTCACTAAAGACAAAAAAAATATCAAAACTGCGTGATCGGCGGGGAAAGTTATGACGATGGTGTGGATGTTCTGGATGTGACCGTGCTTTTTACAACACTGTGATACATGCCCTTATTAAAAGATGGACCAAAGCTGTAGAAATGGACGGATATTATATTGAAAAGTAACAAATTAATCGTCAATAGTGTGATTTTCAACCCAATTAAAATAATTAATAATTAATTGCAATTATTTGCCGTAATTGTATTTTTTCATTTCTTGACAATTAAAGGAGAAAAAAAAATAGGAGGCATTACTTATTAACCCATTGGCCACAAACCCCGGCAGCTCGCCGGGTGTGCAACTCAGGTACTTAACCACAAACCCCGGCGAGCCGCCGGGCTAGAGTAGGTCCGCCAAAAAACAGAAAACTAGCACGACAGTGACTTTTTTGAAAAAAAAATTTAAATGCCGAAAGCTCTGTAGCTAATTTATCATTCATTTCGTAGAATTGGCAATAATATGTTTCTTATGTTTTTTCCCTGATATTTGTGTTGCAAGTTTTGTATGCAGCCAGCCGCCATTTAATTGCTTCAAAATTGCGAGTGGTTCTAGGCTTTTGGCAGTTATACTGCCAAAAGCCTAGAACTGAATCCCTGATTGCTTTGGGGACTATCATACCAAATTATTTTATTAGTAATTAGTATACATGTAAGTAAAAAATAAAAATGATTCATGTTCGATTTATGAATATTATGTTTTTTTGTAACTTTACGAATAAAAATGTGAAAAAAAAACCAACGAAAATAGACAAGGTTATACTTGTATCCTTATTTGCACATATTTTCGTATTTTTTAAATTTTTATTTTTATGTTTTTCTTTTATCTTATTCTAAAATGTAAACAAACTTAAAGAAATGAATTCATTTGTATAAATAGTTCAAAAGGTACAATGGATTTAGTACATCAAGGCAGGTTTTCAATTTTTGGTACAAGATTAATTCAGTGGTGAAGGCCATTTTTTAGCTCATTAATTCTGTGGCCAATGGGTTAACTGATCCTAGTAATATTTACAATCAACTTAGAAATCTCTCGCACCGTCCGGTAAGCATCATAGGTCAGTCAATGCAAATATTGTCAGCAAAGTAGTTTCCATCAAAAGCTAAGGAGCTTGGATATATCCATTTTGTTGTGTGTTGTGACATCCTATTTGCAATATTTAACTTCTTTATCTACCTGTCATTTTACATTTAAATTCATCTCGATTCATTTCAGTCTACGGACTCTTTTACTTTCAATTTAACCAAGTCTGTGTCACAGTTTATCTTCATTTTTTCACAACGGATATATCAACTGTCAAAAAACTGAATAAGGCACGGCACGCAATGAAGTTTTGAACTAATATAAATTGGCCAGAACACGGCCATATAGAACTTGTTAAATTTTTCGAAAAGTACCGCCTATTTCAATTATCAAAAATTGAATGTTTCTGTTCTGAAGATAGGTGACGTCCGCTTTTTGGATATTTGTCATAAACGAAATAAGTGTGATTGAAACATGGCACATAATTTTCGAAGGCATACTTATTGATAAATTCTTTTTATCAGGACCATAAGGAAATGCACCAATTTTGAATGGAGCACCTTTTTCGTAAATTTACCCCAGAATAGTTAAAACTTTTAAAACACCAAAGTATGTATCATTCAGTGTTAATAATAATAAAGCATTCTTCAATGACTTATAGACTCTGCTAAATAGTTAAGGGTAAACTTAAAATTATTCATAAACTGCTCGTTCATAGATGGCGCTAATTTAATTATTTAAATTATTGCCATTTATGAAAGAGCAGATTATGAATTCTTTAAGTTTACCTTAAGTTTAATTTAATTTAAGTTTACCCTAGAAAGCGGTCAGCAATTAGTTTTGGTGGCAAGCCGTAAGAATGTCAAATTCTTGAGGTGGCCACGCAATCATCGATGTCACTCGTACACGGGAAAGCACCAAGCTTGTGAAAATAACATGTTTTGCTGATACCGCGATCCCATCTCGCCCCATCCTATCCCAATTGCGCCCCATGTGCAACCCCGATCGTCACCGGTCTAGTCAATTTAAATGGTTAGATTTTCAAACAGCCTTACCTCTCGTGTGGTAGCAAATGGTTTTTTTGACGTGATAACGTCTTATAAATCGATGAACGAAGCGAGAGCGCAGAACAAGCGTTTGGCTTGTGATGCATCTATCTCTCTTCCACTCCATCATTATTATATGACGTTATCACGTAAAATTATCGTCCGTAAACCGACTTTACAGACAGCCAATTTTTTGTGCTTTTTCTGGTGCCCCCCAAGACGTGGTGCCCTAAGCAATTGCTCAATTTGCTTAGGGGCTAATCCGGCACTGCCTCTATCATTGAACAAGGCACATTTTCTACTTATAGAAGTGGGTGGATTTTCAACTATTTGTATAAGTACGATAGCACGTACAGCGTGGCGGTTGAATCCCACTCAAGCGTTACGGATTCTTATAACTTACATTTATGTTTTCTTCACAAGAAACTAAAAAAAAAAATATTTGTGAACGATGGTGCGCCAAGTATGGTGGGAAAGAATGATTGTACGTTCATGTACTTTCTCTTCTAGCTCAGTGGGCCAGATCTGACCAGCGGACCGCCATGCCGATCGCTGCCCTTGAACATCCGATTCATCAATCACATTTTTCTTTATAGTCCTAAGAATTCATGTTCGATAAATTTTCATCTCTTATCCACATTTACTGAAATATCTGTCATAGAATGGGAGGGAAGTAAGGTAAGGAATAAATAAAATTATACAACATTTCGATATAAGCCAAATTTTCACAAAAATAAAGTACCAAATTAATAATGAATTATTTTGACCCAGTCGGCAGATAAATTTTTTTTAACTTTACCTCGCAAATTGGCTGATATCAAAACGTAAAATAAAATTTAAAAAAACTCAATAATTCAATTCATATATATCCACATTGATTTCAATTTATTAGTTTTTTTTATAATATACTTAGAGCGATATTTATAAAAATATATTTACAGGTATATTTTTTTCAGTGTTTTCTTTTTATTATTATTCAATCACTTTTTCATCCGTGTGCAACGCGATGATCTTTTTCCATACAAGTAGTAAAACTAGCCGAAGGAAATTTTAAAGTAGAGATGATGGTTTTCATGCAAATTGTATGGATCCGTCTCATCGATAAGGTTTAGTTTCCCTCGAGATAAAGGGTCTTAATTCATTTCTTTGTTTCCTACTTAATATAAACACTTATTAATATTTTTTAAAGGTATTCACGATAAGACATAATAAAAATAAAAAGAAAATTATTATAAGTAAATTAACAATAACTATATGAAAACTTAAATGTACATATTTATAGTTGAAAATAACTAATCTTTAAAAAATACAAACAATTCATGCATACGAATGGCCTCAAATTTACTCAATTTTATGGACAAAATCTTTAGGCAAAACGGTATTTTTTAAAATTATGAATATTAAAAAAAAATTGTGTTTAATTATTTTCAAGATTAATTCACAACATTAAAAACAAATAGATTAGATTTGAGTATTTTAAAAAAAAAAAAAACATTTTTTAGAAAAGGAAATTCCAAGAGCACATCGGAAATTTTTTTTAAAATATCATCAGCCATTCGTATACATTTAAAAAAATTCAAACAAAAATCAGCAATAAAAAATAAAAAAAAACTGCACATTCGAAAAAACATAATATTATTTTTTGTCACAATAATAATATAATAATGGTTGCACTTAGGAATATTTTTTTTAAAAAGCAACCTTTAACCTACTCATTATTAAAATTATTTTATACATTTATATTTCACATCAAAATGCGACCGAAGACTATCTTTATAATAATATTATATCATTACTAATATTAGTTTAAGCGTAAATTATGGTTTTTTACTCGCGTGTATTATATTTTGTTTTTATAACCTAAACCTAACAGCGGTTTTTAAACATTTCTGTACTGTTGCAATGATTCATATTTGTCAAAAATTATTAAACAAAATTAATAGAATTTTTATTGTTTCAAATTTTATAGTTGGCATTTTAGTATTGAGGCTATTGCATAAAGCACTTTCTGAGATTTTTTTAGGTAAGATTTTCGATTCTAGTATGTTTATTTCAATACAAATTTAAATTTCGTAAAACCAATACCTAGATTTCAGTTTTATAATATAATAAAAAATGATTTGGTTTTAACGATTAATTGAAAACTTTTAATGATATATGCTATTGTACAAAAAAATATTAGAAATAAAGCTTTTTTTTCAACAGTCAAATAATTATTTTACTGCTGTAAGTAGTAAGATATTTTATGGAAATCTTTAACAAAATACATATTATCGTGTAATTGATATGGAAAATCTAGATTAGTAAGAAATCTACTATGTAATAATTTTGGATTCACTGGTGTATTTCTTTATTTATCAATGTTTCTTACTGACAGCTATGACGTCATTTTGTATGGTTTATCAAATTTAGCAAACAACATCACAACACCCAAACCTGAAACACATTACGAAACGAAAAAAAAAAATGTTTATGCTGCGATAGGAATTTAACCCACAACCTCTAGCAAGGTACTTAAGGTACTTTTTTTAAATTTCATTTTCTGAAAGATGCATTTGTTAACAATGCTCTCACCATGTTTTAAAGAAATTCGTAAAATTGATGGAGATACAGCATATTATGTGAAACCGTTTGAAACAGTTTGTATGTTGAATTTTCCTTCATCACAACTTGGAATGCGTTTTTCTCGAAACTTTTTTAACATGTTTTTCAACCTGGTTGACAACATATTAAAAAAAAAAACTATACATCAAATTTGCATGCACCAAGTCTTAAACTGTTTGACAATCTGTGGCAAAATGGCAGACCAGCGAATTTTATTTCTGATTTACATAGTTCATAAAAAAAATAAAATAGAAGGGGGCCCTTTATAAAAAAATTCCTACATGGTGTCAGAGACTGGATTTTAGAACAGTTTTAAGACTTGGTGCATGCAAATCGGATGTATAGTTTTTTTATATGTTGTCAATCAAGTTGAAAAATGTAGTTTCGATAAAAACGCGTTCAAAGTTTTGCTGAATGATAATTCAACATACAAACTGTTTCAAACGGTTTCACATAAAATGCTGTGTCTCCGTCAATTTTACGAATTTCTTTAAAACATTTGGTAAGGGCATTCTAAACAAATGCATCTCTAAGGCCACGTCCGCATAGGCAGGTGGCTTGCTTAGCGCCTAGAGCCTAGCGAGTAGCTTAGTAAAACGAATGTTCTAGAATGTTCGCGACCGGCTGCACTGCGCGCTCGGCGCCTAGCTAGTCACGGCCACCGTGCATCCTAGCAAGTAGCCAGAGTGCAAGCCACTAGGCTCTAGACGCTAAGCAAGCCGCCTGCCTATGCGGACGTAGCCTTAGAAACTGAAATTTAAAAAAATGACAAAAAATTTTTTAGTGTCCTAGTGCCTTAAGGCTTTTAGCATTTGACTGAACGCCCAGACCACAGTGCTACGGAGGCTGTCATTAGAGACACAAATGAAAAGTAATTCCGGATTGTGACAATATTAGTTAGGTTGTTGGGATATCTACATTTGGTTTGTTTTCTATTCTTAAGAGACAATTTTGGGTATTTCTTAGCGTATTTCCGCGTTTTTATCTTCAAATAAGGCGACTTTGAAATTGTGTAAAAGTTAATATTTTAGATTCAGTTGGAAAATTTTTATACAAAACGATGTTATTAAATAGGTAATGATAACACTATAACTTGCGTAATTAAGTTTGAACTTTTCAGTAATTAAGGAACAATGTAATTTGCACTGCTGATTACACCAAATCAACTTAAATGAATCAAATGTAACATCAGAATTGTACATAATAATTTTTTAAACATTTATTCCACACAGAGGACCCTGAGAGAAATAATTTCTCCCGGAGCCTTTGGAGATGCTGTGCGGAGTGAGTTTATCAAATAATTCTGTGGTGTTATATCCTCTCTGCTTTCCTTTAAAGTGATGTATAAATGTAGAATTCAAAGCCCCAAAAAAAAAAGCTTAAAAAAAATAATTTTAATATTGTTACCAATTACGCTTTTTTTTTCAAAATGAATTTTTAAAGCCAAATATATCTCACTAAAGAAACCTGTCAAAGTTTTAGGTTCAGTTTCAATATTTTTTTTTTTTAATTCAATTATGTTTTAACAAGGCCATTGGACGTTTTAACTCAAAAATCGAGTTATTACCCGAAAATATTTGAAATTATTTTACGAAAAAAAAAAAGTTTTTTAACCAAAAAAATAATCTAAAAATCATATATATTTTTTTTAACAAAAAACAAAAACGTTGTGGTTAAAAAAAACAACAATAATATTGAAAAGAATCGGGTGTGAAAAAATACAATAATAAATAAATTACAATTATTATTTCTTTAATTAAATCGATTATATTATCATTGAAAATTCTGTACAAATTATATATCCATATTGTATAACAAGTCACGTTATCCATTTTGACTAGGTTATCCAAGGGTTACTCATCGTTACTTAGGCCTTATTATTACTAATACGAAAATAATTGTTAAGTACTCAAACTTACAAATAATGTATATCGGATACAAATGAATTGGTGAAAAAATTATCCAGAAAAGCCAAATTAAAAAATATCATGGTGTTTGACTTTTGGGGACATTGAGTTGCTTTATAATTCCTTCTTCTTGGGTCAACGTCTCGTACAGCCTTGCAATGTCCATCATCAGGGCAAATGTGTAGTGTAGAAAAATGTTTACAAATTGTCAAAAAAAAAAATTCCGCCAAAATTCAAACAAAACGATTATTGGCCCTGAGAATCTTGATAATATTTATTATGTATTACAAAAGTTTTGCAATTTCTGCACGAAAGAACGTAAGACAAGTAAAATAATCTAGTTTTGATAAGTGTGTATGCAAGTAAGTTACAGTGAAACTCTATTAACCACTCCGACCCGTAAGCATGTTTACACGACAATATAACAATAACAGTCAAGTACAATAAGTTTGTTTTCACGTTAAGCGTGTGTTCCCACAAAAATCGTTATAACTCTGTTATTGTTCTAGTGATAACCCTAAAACAAAGAGTAAAAGATCCATATTGAATCAAGCTTCACATCTCTATTCAAAGTTGTCCATAGAAGTACATAAAAAAGACTTATTTTGTAGAAACAGTTTTCACCCGCCAAATCGCCTACGCGCTTTGTTAATTTTTATTAAATATTATTGTATGAAATGGCAAAAAAAAGAGATGACAAAATTGTATATTATACATTTATTCAATAGAATACGTGGTTTTTTTTTTGCATAATCTGTGATTTTAGTACCATTTTCACATAAAAACATGTGAGTCATTTTTACAAATTTTTTATGTTTGCATTCTAAATTTTAATATTTTCAAATGTTAATATTTATTTGTTATATAAAAATTTGAAAGCTTATTTCATACATCATAACCTTTCAAAAACAGTTTTTAGTATTCGGCTATGTTTAGAAATTTTCATTGATAGAGCTTTAATTGCGAAGCGGAAATAACACAAAGTTTTTATAAATCTGACAGTTCACTTAAGACAAAAAACTTGCACAATCGCAAAATACCTGAGTGGTTAAGAGGGTTTCACTGTAAATATTGCAAGTCAAAATGATTAAAAAATAATTTAAAAAAAGTTTATTGAAGCAGTATTCAAAAAACGTGGTAATGGAAAAAAAACACAGTAATTATTTTGGCCATCTTGTTGTTTCTTTCGCACAAAAATTTGGATGTGATATTTTGAAAATACTTTCAAGAAATAAAATTGAAATAAAAAAGAATCACAATGATTTTTATGAATTATCGTTGCTTCATATAAAAAGAAAAATTGAGAAAAATAAAAGCATCATACATATTTAAAAAAAATGGCAAAATAATATTTTTCATAAATTACAAACAAAATGAAAATATTTGCAAAAGAAATGTTGCGGTGAATAAAGAAATGTTAATGAACCAAAAGTGAAAAGAAATGTATATTATGTATAGAACTAAAGTTATGTTTGAAAACCGTAATAAAACAAAATCAGTCAAAAATATACACAATTGAAATGCAACGTTCTGCTTTCAAAGAATTTTCCAATACTCCATCGATGTCGGCTATAATCTTCAGACTATACTATCAAACCCCATTCTTATCGGTTGAGTTGGCGGTGACCGGACTGACTAAAACGCCGGTAGTGGCGGTCTTAGGTGCGTCCGTTTTACCGTTACCCACGATGACAGAACCATTGGGTTCGTGCGATTTCTCAGTTTCATTGGTAATTTTGTTTTCACCTTGGTCTGTAGGAGTTTCCGCTGCGATGGGCGTTTCGATCTCAGCGGCTTCCGGCGACGTGGGAATGATCGGCAGAGATTTAGCCGGTTGTTCTTGTATAATCTTCAGGTCTTCTTTTTGCGGATCTTCTTTGTGTCGCTCCAGTGAGATGTCGATTTGTTGTATCGATATCTGCTGCGGCGGGTCCGTGATCGTTGGTTGTATGGATTGCGTCGACTGGATGGATTGAATGGATTGCATCGACTGTATCGATTGTATGGATTGCGATAGCTTGTTAGGATTGGGTTCGATGACCGCCTGTTCTCTGGGCGAAACAATGGGGATGGGTTGGAGTGGCTCCCTTTCCCTCATGGGTGCCGGCGAAGGGATTTTATTACTCTCTAGTTGCTGCTGTTGCTCTGCTGGGTTTATAGGGTAGGGCCTCGCGGGTTCTGGCCTCGTGAGATTGTGGATGGAGTGAGGATTTGATGTGGGGCGGGGGTACGGGGAGTGAGGTGATCGCCGAGGTTGCAAGTGGGGGGAGTGCGAGGGCTGGTAGGAGTGGGGGGAGATGGCTGCTTGGGGGGAATGGGCGGGGGCGGGGGCTGGAGGGGGGTAGGGCAGGTGCCTGGAGGGAGGGTAGTGCTGGGCAGAGTGAGGCATGTGCAGCAGGGGCTGCCTCGGCACCACCAGCCCGCCCTGGCCTAGCAGCCCCAGGGGATGCAGCAGGTGCGGGGGAATCAGAGACATATGGGAGGGAGACACCCGCTGGGAGTGTGGATGCACAGACATAGGCAGGCCGTGGGAGAAGAGCGCGGTGGAGGTGGGAGGGAGAAGGTGTGACTGCAGCCCGCCGTGAGCGGCCATGTGAGCCATCATCCTGTCTCTCTCGTCTCGTAAGGATTCCCTCTCCCGCTCTCTAGCCCGGGTCTCTTTTTCCCGTTGTAATCTCTCCTTCTCCCGTTGCTCCCTGATCTCTCTTTCCCGTTCTCTCTCTTTGAGTTCCCGGTCCCTCTGTTCCCTTTCGCGCTCTCTTTCTCTTTCGCGTTCCCGTTCTCTCTCTCTCTGGATGGCGAGTTCCTTCTCCCTCTCACGCATCTCTCTCTCCCTCTCCCTCTGCTGCTGGAGAGCTATTTCCTTTTCTCGCTCTTCTTCTCGAGCTATTCTCGCACGATGCTCTTCCTCCAATTTCATCCTACAACAAAAATAAACATTAATTGCTTAATTAAATAGTGAGATAATTTTCTATGCTAAACATAAGAAAACATTCCTACATTCTGAGGAAAAAAAATAAACAAGAGGCAACAATGCAAAATCTAGAAAAGTTGGATTTTACAAAGGTGCATATGAGAACACTATCTTGTGTCAGTTTTCAATATTACCCCAAAGTTGGGATGAAGTTGAGTTGAATTAAAAATATTAAAATAAGATTAACAAACAAACTCTTAGATGGTTTGAACAATTGAGGTGATGTACAGAGAAGGGTGTGTTTACCTCTCGTGCATGACGGGGGACATGAGCGGCAGCGGGGGCAGGGGGGCGTACAGGCCGGACATGTGGGCGGGATGGGGACCCGGAGCGCCCCCGTAGCCCCCCACGCCGTACCCCAGCGGGGGGCGCAGCACCCTCTCCAGGTACAGTTGCTCTTCAATCCTATAACAACAATAATGCTTGTTAAAAATTGCACACATTTTTGGAGGCTGTGAATTTGTCATTGTATTTCATGCAAATTATACGCAGTGCGTAATCAAGTTATTCACTGCTGATCAAATTAAAACATAATAAATAAATTTCTACTAAAAATATTGAGAATTTGATGATTTGATATTTTGTAATCTCTTGATAAATATACGCAATATATTAATCCCAGCGAGAGACTGTACGTAATGTCATCGTTCTAGTATTTTCGGTCTTTTTCGTTTTCAAACAAGACATGTGGATCATCCAGTTGATTAGTCAGACATCTCCAAAAAATCGAAATTTGAGTTGAGTATGCTGTTATATGTAAAAGTGTACCCTATATCTGGTACAATACTCAGATTACTCATAAACACAACAAAATCAATTATAATGCACAAAAACTTGTAGTGAATTAAACAAAATGTTAATGTTTTCTGGGTCACTAGTAGGATATTTCAAAGTGTCATACCAATGTATCGAACTGTTATGCCTCCCGCTGTTATTTTATAGCATATTTAACCTGTTGAACATTGGATGGTATTTCGAAAAACCGCACAAAAATTACCTTGACGAGTTCTGGTCAAAAATCAATATAAAAACAAAGCGATCGTTTTCTGTTTACCAGATAATATATCTTATTATCCTTGTATAATTACATGATAATATTGTGTATAATTTTTCCAGAATAGCTAACTAACTAAAAAAAAATATAAAAAACATTAACTGATTTTATTATTTCTACACAAACCTGAATACAAACCCAACGTGAAAAAACACAATTCAAAGAAGTTTTCAAAGAAATAACGACCTATATACTCATTTGAAAACTTTAACTTAACTTTGACAGCTGCCAAAAGCCACCAGCAAATTCAAAAAAAATTCTTTTAAAATAATTCATAAATATTGGTGCAAGCGATTCGGACCTTGTCCTTTATACAGTTTATTTATATGTAATGGTTAAAATCGCATTTAACCTCTTAAATGCCACGGGAGGAAACTCGAAAATTTCGCGATGTTTTGACTTTGACGTAATATTTTGCGGATTTATTTTATGCTATCATGTATAATATTTACCAAAACACGCTCCCTGAACAATAAACTATGCTTACAAACAATATTACTTGCGTTTATTTGACAAATTGATAGTTTTATCGATCTTTTCATGACATGCGACGCTCAAAGTTTGACAGCTCAAATCGCGGCAGAAATGTCATTTCGAAAGTCATAGATATGTGCAAAGATGATTATTTGAGAGGCTAGGTGTGTTCCTTATATCCGTTACGTCAAGAACAAGAATGCCCCAAGCGATTCTGACCTTGTCCTTCATACATTTTCTTTATACATAAGGTTTAAAATCGCATCTCAAAATTATTTTTTTTTTATGGCGCGTCCCGGGCGCGCAATCGGCAAACCAGAGGTTAAAAAAAAAAATGTTGATGAGAGGAAAAACACAGACACAAGTAAATAATTTTTGATTTATGGTGAGCATTCGAATATTGCTATCCTCATCATCTCAAAACTCAGTACTTGGAAATGTCCGACTAATCAACTGGAAGATCGATGTGAGAAGGAAGAGGATGTCAGTAGGAGCTTTCGCTGGTTCTAGTTTAGAACAGTGTGAGACACTCTGAATATTAATTGGGCAATTCTGAAAGTATATTTCATTCTGGTTGTTTGCTATGGTCTTACCACATTTTAACCTTTTTGTTGCATGCATCATTTATGAGAAAGAGGGAGAGAGATAAGTTAACAGTGGAGCTATCAGCGGTTTGCCTACATGCATTGTAAAATAAATATAAAGCATACTAACCTATATTGCAGAGCAGCGCTGGGATACAAGCCCGGGTGGGAGTAGGCGGAGTAAGCTCCGGGGTCCACCAGTCCATAGGCCGAGGCTGCGGGGTGAGTTAGTCTAGAAATATAACAAGCCCCACTGTCTAGTTAGCCCCGGCATCAAACACACAAAGCACAAACCCAATCCCGAATCAACCAATGAAAACAAGGACTGATCAATGTTGTAGTCAAATTTTCTAGTTTGATAAAACCTTGCTTGCCATGTAAAAAAAAACAGGTGGAGCAAAGATGTTTTAAAAAAACAATTTTTGCAAAGCATTTTTCATTATTCTTTAGTTGTTGATACAGTTGTTGGACTGGTTTCTCAGTTTCATTGAAATAAACAAGAATTAAAAAAAAAAACTATATATCAACGCTGGAAAGGAAAAATGGCTAAAGCACCGTGAAGCTGTGACAATGAGCTTTTACAATTACTGTGGTGATTCACGATTACAGTACCGTTACTGCAAAATAAGGCGATAAACATATCGCTATAATGCTGCAGCTCTTTCTTATATATTAAATAATGGTGAGACACACAAATTATGTGAGACTGTTTGCTCCAAAGTATCACTTTTTTGCGATGGGAATTGCGTTACATTTTCTTTATAGGTGTGAGGGAGATGTATGATAATGATTGTATGTTTCCTTTGGGTGGATAGGGGTGCGAACATATATTCACCGTTTGTCTCATTTCCCACTATTATTATTTAGTGTGTATGAAAGAGCTGCATCATGAATTTCTACCGATTTCTTCCATATCTCCCTTGAACATTTGAAGATTTTAAGCTCTTAAAAAAATATTTGTTATTTTTTAAGATAATATCTATACATTTCCGACGTCGAAACGCAAATTATATGAAATTCCCGCCATAGAAAAAAATCGCAAAGTATGCTCCAAAAATTTTTATTTTCACTTCTCTCTATTATTTAACAAGTTATATGTATGAAAAAAATCAGTATTTCTTTGAATGTTTTTTAGACAACCCCAGTGAGATTTATGCTCTATTCTAAACAAGTCGTGTTTTATTAAACATTTTCACAATTTTCGCTTCAAATTTATCGTCTTAAATATTAGCGCGCTCTCTTCAACATTTGTAATTACATTGCTCTCCATCTTTTTCTTTTCGAGCGAAGATACGGGCGCCTTAAGAACAAAAGCAAAACCATCAGACTGTTTTTGATTTTTTGGAATTCACTCACACTTCAATATTATCCTTGTAACTATATTCCACACTTTCAAAATTATTGTCACGGCTAGTAATACTGTAGAGGTCTACGGAGACGTCACGGTGTGGTGTGTGAGAGAGATGCAAGAAAATGGTGACTTTTTCCTTTGGAGGAAACAGACCTACGTACATTATATACCTCATCGTTTGAAAGAGCTGCAGCATTATTGAGTTAAGGAACGTATGTTTAGTGCCTTTTTTATGCCGTCACAGTACCGTTAACGTGAATCGTCACGTTAATAATAAAAGCACTCATTAAAGATGAATCTACACAATAAGCTGTATTGTTTGTTTGTGCTTGGGTAGGTTCATCTTTGATGTCACAGCTACATGGTGCTTTAGCCATTTTCACTTTCCAGCGCCGATATATATACATTTTGCAAAACATTTTTGCCATTGTCATTATAAATTCAAATACTATTTAATAACAATGTACATTATATTTTCATTTTATGACCAAGATTCATAAATCTGTTTTGAGAAAAAAGATTATTCATAGTTTTGCTACACATTTCAACTTATAATATAGTTTTTATAACCTGTTTATAATAAAATAGAAAATATTAATGTTTTGCAATAATAAGTCATCACCTAACATAACATTCATTAATGTCACCCTGATCAAACAGTGTCAATGTAACAAGCAAACTTATTGCTAAATTGTTCTAGGAATTTCAATGTATTCTTAGAATATGTTAAGTGATAATTATGCTAAAGTATTTCAGTAGCATTCAACCTTTATATTACATTAGCTCCCCACAACGGGCCCCGAGGAAAATGATTTCTATCAGGACCTGTCATCTTAAGGGATGTTGTGTGAAGGGTCTTTTTAAGGAAAGGAAGGAAAAGAAGTTCTAGGAAGGGAGAGGTATGAGGGGTGTATAGGAATCTGGGGGTCAGTGTTTCCAGGAGTGACAGATGTACGAATCCATCCCTCCAAATGAGGTGCAAGGCGATGGGTCGAGAGAGTCTAGCTGGAGAGGTTAAAAAGCCTCCCTCAATCAGTCTTTATCGATTTTTAACGCCATGAAATAAATGGGCATCCGCCGCCAAGACCCGGACATGTTTCACACGGGCACCACTGTTCAGTCTCCAAAGGGGTGTTGGTTATCTAATAAATGGTTTCAGGGGCGGCAGTACCCATGCCCGCCTCTCAAATTGAATGAATAGTAATGACCGTAATGATGGATGTTTTGAGTTTTCGTGGTATGTTTTTTTATTTTTTTTATTAATGAAGTAGCTACTAAAATGCATTTTCCAAAATTAAAAAAATGCTAAGCGTGTCCTCAATTTCTGTATATTTACCATTTTTATTTTTAGATTGTTTTTACATTAGCTCCACACAGGAGCTATGTCATCTTTGAGGATGCTGTGTAGAGGGTATTTTTAGGTAAAGTAAGTTCTGGGAAGGAAAAAGGTATGAGGGGTGGGTAGGAATCTGATGGAATCATGTTCCAGGTGTGACGGACCAATGAATCCACCCCTCCCACTGCGATACAAGATGATGCCACGCAGAAGGTGGGCAAACGCACGCGCCACCAAGCCTAGACAAACCTCACCCCATGAACCCAGGCACCCCTGCTAGGTCACCAAACGTAGCAAACCACTTGGGGTGACCTATGGCAGGGGTTTTTTTATCCAATAAATGCTTCCCGGGGCGGCGGTACCCACCACAAGTTTATCGAACAAAATTTATCGAGCGCATAGCTCCAAAGCTCCTTAGCGCTAGCCGCCACTGCTAAGAACAATACACTGTTTGCATCAGGGTGAGTAATGAATTTTTCGGCATCAATTTCTCACCTGTCGTCGGGCCTGTACGGCTGGAACCCGCTGGGCGGTGCACCGTGCGGAGGTTCCTTGGCGGGCGGGGGCGCAGGCGGAGCAGCGGCGGGCGGGGGCGCCGGCGACAGGGCGGGCGTGGGCTTATTGCCGCCGCCCGCCCTGTCACCCGCCCCCTTGTCACCCGCCTCGCCCGCCTCGCCGGGGCCCGCCTGCTTGGCCAGCGAGCGCAGGGCGGCGGCAAAGGAGCGACTGCCTCCGCTCGCGTCTGAACGCTTGGCCACCTTGGCGGGGGGCGCGCCTGGAATAAAGGAAACGAAAACAGTTAATAAAATAACAACAATATTATAAACAAAATAAATTAAAAGGTTACTAAAAAGATCATTATGAACAAGAAATGTAAAGATCATTAACAACCTCATTAGAAGAGATCATAATATCAGCCTTACTAAAAAAAACACTTCCCAACTGTTAAACAGTGTTTTAGTTACACGTTGAATAAATAATGTACAAACTCTGTGTTGAATTCTTTCCAAAACAAAAGCTTGCAACATTGCATTTTGGCAGACAGATGAGATTCCGCCTTGAAACAGTTAGGTTACTTCGGATATTTTATTTTTTATTTGACTGTCACCGCATAAATTTAATAATAATTCCACGAAAGTCAAGTTTTTTAATAACATAAATGTCTTATTCTTGTGGAGGAAAGTGTAAATCCAATGTTTATTTTGCGCAAATAATGAATACAAAATGACATTTTTTTTGTTATTCTCTGGGAATTATTTTTTTACTTTATTGTATAAATGAAGTAAAAAAGTGAATTGACAGTTTCCCTGAATAAAAGGAACGCGTTTTCTAAATTTCGTATTAACGAATGGAGGTGTAAAATATGCTAATGTGTTTTTTTTTTTAACTTTTTCCCTTTGAAAATAGAATATTCCAATTTATAAAAATTAAAGTATATTAAAAAAAAATCTAAAAAGTAATTTTATCTAGTTTCTAAAATGATACATGTTTTTGCAATGACATTTTCAAGAAGAAGAAATAGCACATTTAAAATACCTTGGAAATATTCCGAAATTCGTTGAGAAATTTCAAGTTTATGCAACAGATAAATAACCCTATTTGGCTGTATAAACATTGTATATCTTTCCATGAACTATTTTTTTAATTCCGTTTCTATTAGTAAGGTTTTTACAAACACGGTTGTTTATCAATGGGGTATTTCCACAAACCAGGTACACCGCTAAAAACATGTGGAAGATTTAAAGATTATTTTTCTGAACATGATTATCGCATTAAAAATGTTTTATTTTAATATTTTCATTCATAATTATTGATTTCAAAATACGCGTAAACGGAACGAAACGAAAACGGCCCATGACTGCTTGTACGCAACATGACGTCACTAGAGTCGCCGTTCCGAGGTTTATCACCGTGTTACTATCAAACATCTAAACATTCTCGACTTGTTCGGGGTTATGGACGGTTTTATTTCATATTTAAGATGATTGTGTTGTTTCTACAGTTTTATATAATATTGTCCAGTTGTAATGACTGACAGTAGTATTTTTAACGGCGTAATCCGACAACTTGCCTAAAATAGACGCTACAATGAGTAACAGTAATTTTCTAAGCACTAAATTTCGGGATTCTAAGACGATATGGTAATGAAAACATTTTATTTAAACAAACCCTCATATTATATACGTTATATAATGGTTTCAATATATATATATATATATTTTTTTTTTTTTTTTTTTTTTTTTTTTTTTTTTTTTTTTTTTTTTTTTTTATTTATTTAAACGCCCATAGGGCTTTTACATATAGTGCAGTACATGTGTTTGGAAAAATATAAGAAATAACATAATATAATATAAATATAAGAAACAAAATAAAGATAACATAAGATATACAAAATATAGATAACACCAAGTATAATAGTTGACACAAAGCAGGTAACATAGAATATATGGTAAGTAAATTAATGTGAGATTGTTATTTTAATTAAAGAGGGAAATACGATAGGATTGTCAATACTTATGTTTGTAATTAGCAAACTTTTTTAAAGTATTTATTACGTGTTTATCGAAACATAGCTACCATAATATTTCGATTAAGGTGCTATATAGTGCATGATATTAATAGATTTATTTTAATTGTTCTAATACACTGAGTTTAAATTTTGACATCGATTGATGACGGTAAACGTCTATAGAGGAATATTTGTTACCGAGTATATGGAGTCTTTGCAGAGGAGAGTTAACAAAATAATTACTAGCAGAATTAGTTACAAGGTAAATCGCATTAGAGCGAGTATTGCGCGTGGGTATTCTCAAATTAATTTTACTGATTAAATCAAGGGCGTCCAGTCTGCCATTTGAAATATTAAAAAGACAAAATAAATCGCTCGCTACGCGCCTTGACGCTAAATCGCTTATATTAAGTAACTCCATTAAATATACATAATTTAGATCTTCGACAGGTATACCGAGTTTATAATTAATAAATCTTAAGAACTTATGCTGTACTCTTTCAATTCTTAGTTGGTGTGTCTTATATAATGGAGCCCAGATGGTTGAATTGTATTCTAAATTTGATCTCACCAGCCCAGTGTACAGCAATTTAAACGAATTTAGTGATTTAAATTCTTTAACCGTCCTCAGGATGAACCCCAGACTTTTCATGGCCTTGTTAGTTATTACATTAATGTGAGGAACAAAAGTTAATTTACTATCAAATATAATACCGAGGTCCTTGATTTGATCTACTCTTTTCAGGAAAATGTTGTTGATGCTATATTGAAAATTAATGGGATTTTTGATTCGCGCAAAAGTAATTGTTTGGCATTTTTCAATATTGAGGAACAGTTCATTAAGGGCGCACCACTCTTGTAACCTTACTAGATTTGATTGTAATATACAGCAGTCGTTAAGATTCTTAATTGTTTTATATATTTTAAGGTCATCAGCAAATAAGAGTATCATAACTCCTTCAAAGATGGTAGTTATGTCATTTATAAATAAGGAAAATAACACTGGGCCCAGATGTGACCCCTGTGGAACTCCGGTGAATATTTCGAACTGATTTGAAAAGTGTGAATTTAGTTTGACTGATATTTTTCTTTTGTGTAGATAACTTTCAAACCATTTCAAAATATTCCCCGTTATTCCTAAGGATCTTAATTTATGTATGAGAATTTTGTGTGAGACTTTGTCGAAAGCCTTACTAAAGTCGGTGTATACTACGTCAGTTTGAAGATGATTGTGCATACTATTAAACAATTTTTCCTGATAGATCATGAGATTCGTAAGAGTAGACCTGTTTGCCATGAAACCGTGTTGTAGATGTGATATAACTTTATTAATCTCAGGTGAAAGTTTAGAGAGCAGTGCAGATTCGAATATTTTAGGGATTGTCGACTGAATACATATGGGTCTATAGTTAGATACATCAGATTTATCACCTTTCTTAAAAATAGGAGACACAAAGCTTGTTTTCCACTTTTCCGGAAAGGTGCCAGTTTTTATAGACAAGTTAAAGATTTTAGTAAGAGGATAAGTTAAAACTGATAAGCATTTCGATAAAAAGATTGGAGGAATGTTATCAGGACCAGCCGATTTATTTAGGACGAGAGATTTTAATTTGGTTCTAATGTCGCTTTCTTCAAATTTGCACTGATTGAAGTCGATCTGGTTATAATTGGATGTTGTGGCATTGATCAATGGGGAGTTGTTTGTTGATTCATAGACTTTGCTGAAGAATTCGGCAAACAGATTAACAACTTCTTGGGGATTATCGGCCATTTTGTTATCTAAATACATGTTAGAGGGAATACCGGAGTCGTTGTTATTAAGCATTTTTGAAAATTTATAAATGTTCTGAGGGTTGGCAAGAGCCAATTGTTCACAGTTGTCAATGCACTTTTTATAACATAACATGGACATATTTTTGGCGGTCTTTCTGAGTTCACAAAATTTTGCGTAATCTTTGGGATCACGTGATGATTTATAAATTTTATGAGCAATTTTTTTGTCTCTAATTGTTTTAATGAGATCGTTACTGAACCATTTAGGGTAGCTATGAACATTAATTTTTGAAATGGGTACAAACAAATCAATAGAATTATTAAGAATTAAGTAAAATTTATCAACCATTACATTGATGTTTTCTTCAAAGTCTAAAAAGTTCCAGTCAGTTGAAGATAAAGGATTTGTGATTTGGTTATAATCAGCTTTGAAGAAATTCAATTTTGTTGATGCAGATGGATTTTTTCTTGTTATAGAACTGTTGCATTCAATTGTAAGAGGAGGGTGGTATTTGTCGATTGGGAGGATAGATTCGGTAGATGCGGATACTTGAACAAATAAGGAATTGGAAAATACTAAGTCAAGAAGGCGAGAATTAATATTGAATACATAGTTTAACTGCCGTAGATTTAGAAAATTTGACATCTCGATAATCTCATGAGAACCGTGGTTGATGTTGTCCGTGCAAGAAGTTTTACTGTTGTCTATGTCCCATGTGACATTTGGCAGATTATAGTCACCTGTCAATATCATGGTTGAGCCAGGAAATTTTCTTCGGATTGTTTCGATTTCAAGGTAGTGGTCTTTATATATCTGGGCGTCGGAAGATGGAGGAATGTAGATACAGCCGATAATAATTTTTTCTTTTTTGGTGGAGACCATGATGAATAGTTGTTCTAGTTGTGTATATATGCACTTGAGTTTTCTTGAGCTAAGTTTATTACTTATGGATACCAACACACCTCCTCCTCTAATTTTATTGATTTCGGTTCTATCTTTTCTGTAAACTGTATGATTAAAGAAACCTAATTCTGAAGTGTCAATGTTTTTGTTCAGCCATGTCTCAGTGAAAGCGTAAGAGTCGTGGTTCAAAGTAGGTAAGTTTGATTTCAGGTCCTGTAATTTTGTTCGTAGTCCTCGTACATTTTGATAATATATAGAAATTTTACTGTTTAGTTTTTTGGGTGCGTTTTAACGATTGTGGGATTGTTATTTAGGTATTTAATTGTGATGTCCGTTTCGCCAGTAGACTTCCTTTTTTCTAGTTCTTCTCTTAAATCGTTTAAATGTTTCCGTTGTAGAAAAGACTGGTCCTGGTAAATTCGTATATTGTTTTTCAGAGTATCTTTCCTTTTTAGTAGGATTTTGACAAAATAGAGTTAATTCGGGCCCTTTTAAAATTAAATTATTATTATTTTTTTTTTATTTAAGGTGCCGGTAACCCGGGCGTTTATTAATATCAAGAGTTATTTACATTTACATATATGTGCGCTACCCGACTCACTAGACAATATCTGTTCTGAGCCGGGTAGCAGTATCTATAATTACATATATCAGTGAATGAAGATTAAAGCAAAAAAATACATAAGATGATAAATAAAAATACAAAGTACAAAAGAAAAACTTAAATAATAATAATACAAAGTACAAAAGAAAAACCTAAATAAAAATACAAAAGATAACCTACATATAATAATCTAAATATAAAAAAAATTAACAAACATATATAGTGTAATTGAACATTTTCAGTATGAAAGTTCTTTTTTTTTTTTTAAATTGGAACAAAATAGCAAGTGTCAGTTCGTTACATAACTTCCCTGTCATAAAATGACGTTTAAAACTTTGGCCATTCTACAAGTAAATTTCCTTATTTTAAGTGAATACCGCACAAAAGTCCCAACTGCTCCCAAACATCTGGAGCCAGTGAGACTATGGCATCCCATTTGGGATATTTTGTGAGGTTGAAGGTAGTGAGGAGGAAAGAAGATGCAGTAGAGGAAGGTGGTGAAGTACCGGCTATGCAGATCTGGTCACTAACCACGGCTAATTTGTGAGGTTGAAGGTAGTGGGGAGGAAAGAAGATGCAGTAGAGGAAGGTGGTGAAGTACCGGCTATGCAGATCTGGTCACTAACCACGGCTAAAGCCTTTGAAGCAACGTTTCAATTCTGAAAGGTGGTCTTACACCAGGACGATACTGAAAGTATCGTCCACTCTGGACTCTTATGTGCCGCAAATATAGTACATATTATTTTAAACGAATAAATTGTGAAATGCAAAAAAACTTATTCAAAGACCGGTCAGTGGCTGATTTGGCATCGCGTTTGGTTTCTCCATCACGACACAAGCAACATTATCCTGTTTCCTATGTGGTGGTAGTAGGAGATTTTCACATAATGTCAGATCATTCGTAACTCGTAAAAAAATATATTTTTTAAACGTTTATTATAAAATTTATATTGTGTATTATATACATATTAACGCCGGGATTGCTAGTCGAGAGCCTTACCCCTCGACCACGGAGGCAGTCATTAGTGTGTAGATATCCATCTTACGACTGTATATAAAGGTGTTTCCACGTTTAAATTATGAATTTAAATATTCAAAAACGAAAGGTTTTTTTTTGTAGTTTAAAATTTAAATCTGAAAAAAAAGGCACGGGGGCTCCATCGAAGCCTCCTTCTTCTTCTTACTGTACTAAGGGCCAATATATTCTGCAGATAGTACACAACTGCTGACCCTGTACAAATCGCAAGTCCACCTGTTGAATTTGGCAGCCACCTTTGGTCTAGAGTCCCAAAATACTTGAAAATTCAGAAAGCACAAACGGGCGGTCCATTCGATAGATTTCCCTCTCAAACAAACGGATTGCAATGTTTAGCGCGCAGGTTTCAGATTGGAAAGGTGTCCTTGTTCTACCGGTATTTCAATAGAAGATGCTCCGAGGATCTAGCGTCATTGAACCCTTCGGCGCACACATTAAACGCACGCCCAACATTTGTACACGGTCGACATTTTTTGTCGCCTTAGAAAGGGTCGTTTAAACATCTTATTTTGGGTTTTTCTTGTAGTATTTGTAAACGTGTGTACCAAACTATACATGTTTTGCAAGTGGGAAAATATAGGATAAATATAAAGATATAATTCGAGCAAACTGGAAGTCAATAAATAACACCAAGTACAACTTACGAACTCACTACAGTCACCTACGGGCGGCGATCGCATGATGAGAGGCGCCTGTGACGTCACAGAGTGAACGGGGGCAAAAACATCGTTTTGGGGGCATTTTCAAAAGGCGTATTTTAAAACGTTATAGAAAGTTAAATCGTCGTCATAAAAATAAAATAAAAATTACGTTATCATCGTAATTTTTTGCTTAATTTTTTTCAATAATAAAAAAAGATTGTGGAAATACCCCATTGTATGAAATTTACATTGCATTTATTAGTAAGGCTGTAAAATATTATTAATTGAATGAATTGGTTCTAATTTTAAAAAAATTATCTAGGATAGTTTATGTCAGTTAACCTTGGATATGCCAAGATGCGAAACAAATCTTGTGTTACCATGAGGGGTCGTTGAAATACCCCGTGCATTTTATCGTTTTAAGACTAATCATGTAATTGTAAGGTTTTATAAGAAACAAAAAATACCAAGACAATAAATTCGATGTACACGGTGTCCGGAAACTCGTATTACAAGCAAAAATATAAAATCTACATCACATTTGAAGTCGATTTTGTAGTTTTATTTTTTTTATATTTTAAGGAAAATTTCAACTTAGTGGAGCGCTGCCGAAAATCAGTATATTAATTCGTGAAGTAAAAACTTTGTACCCCTTTTTACGAAAATCGCGCGGACGGGGGAGTATGAAATTTCGCACACTTATAGTTTATATAGAGAAGGAGTGCAGAATGCTAATATTTTTTTAAAAATACATTAAATCAATAAAAAGAACATTACACATTAAATTAATTATGGTCGAATTTCGACCATTGTTCACTAGTTCGAATTATTGAGAAAAATTCGGCTATCTACGATGACAAAACGCCATTACAGGTACAATATCAATTTGTTCATTTTTTAAATTTAAATACTCAAAAATCACGTGCCGCCAATGGTAACAAGGAAACACTAAATCACAAAAAACAAAATTCACTGTGGCTGCAACTCAAAAAAATTGGAAGATTAAATTTTTTTTTAAAAATAGCGTTAAAACTCGGTTAAAACCGGGTAATAAAGCTAGCATTTTATACCTATTATAAGTCATTCATTCGTCACAAAATATTTCATAAACTTTTCAACAAAAATATTATTAATACGTCAGAGACGCGATACGCCTTCTCGAAAAAAAAAAACAACAACAAAAAGCGGAACTGTCAAAAGAGCGAGTTTTGCGAAAACCTTGCGAAAGTTTTAGAGTATCTACTGGGAAACTTTGGGAGAAATCTCCCCACTAGCTGCTTTCTCGGAAAACAGAACATCGCAGAACAAAATACGTGGGTAAGTGCTAATAGCAACACTTCTTGGGGACGTGACGCTGCACGAGTGGAAACATCGGTGGAGAGGCGCTATAAGCTCTAAGTCTCTAGGGGTAGTAAGGTAGAGGGGTGGTAGCATCCCTTATGTGTGCTTTTTGCTATTAATTCTGGAAGCGTCTACACAGATCAACGCAATACCTATAGCGGAAAAAATATATAAAATAAAACTATAATTTTTAAGTATTTTTCGAGATTTTAAAAACCATAAAAACACGAATTTCTATCGTTCGAAATAATAAATACTTAATTTTTAAAAAATTCTGCGTGTTGCGGGTGTGTCTGTGTGCCCAAATTAACCAAAAACCTTAATTTTGGTGAAACTGATCAAACATTGATCGAAATTGGTCGAATTCCGTTAAACCTTTCGAATGCCGTTCTTTCTCGACCTAAGGGTGCGTATAAAGGCGTAGGTATTACCGCGAACTGAGTCGCGAATTATACTAATATATTTTTCAAAAAGCTTAAATAAGTGTTTTCCACAATAAAAAATAAATAAAACACAACAAAGCACACGAACTGCGCGTTGAAGAAAATGCAGTAGTAACTTTATTATTATTTAAAAATGACTGCTCTTTACGGAATGGAAAGCAAGAACTCTTGTCTTATTGTTTATTTTGTTGACAATAAAATAAGATCGATTTTAATAAGCTACGCACACTTGTTACGATGCAAAATTCCATGAAAAGAAAGTATGTTTTGAATGGTTCCATGCCAACTGAGAATAAAGTCAACTCAACACTTCTTTGAGAAGTCATTAAAAGCTATGAAAAAAATAATTTTAAAGTAGCCCATAACCCTAACCTAACGTAACCTATTTAACCATTTTTTTACACTTTTAATTGACTTGAGGTGGTTCTGAGTTGGTTTCATTCTGAGATGTCCGGTCACCGCTTTGAATATGCCTTACCGGCCACGACGGCGTTCAATGGGTACAAATATTTCGTGGTCGATAGGCACTTTCGGCACTCGAAGAGTTAAATTTACGGCTAGATTAAAGAATTCAGTATCAAAGAAATAAACCGAGAGTGCATGTTGTAGGCATGTCCAACCCAGAGTAAGCTAAATGTTCCCTTACATCTGGTGAAACATTTTAAAATATGTATTTAAATACTTTCGTGAACAAATTATCAATTCCAATTATATATCTATCTAGGCCTAGTGAATGCGCGATCAGGAGCTCGTTACTATTGTAACCACTAAGCTATGTCAACTTCAGAAAGACTAATTAAATCTGTCGTTGACTTCAGAAAGACAAATCTGTCGTTGACTTGCACCCGTGTGCCCCTCGGCCCGGTGGGGTGGTGGGCAGGCGTCACATATCGATCCGGCGTAGCGTATACTAACGTACTGGTCCCGTTCTGTTGTAATTCGTAGCAGGTAGTAGCGGCAGTGCAGGGGCGACCCATGAGATCTGTCCCGTCGGATGCCTGTCGAATTGCTGTCGATGGATGTCAGATGCCGTCGGGTGGCAGTCGAATCGGCGATATCGGAGGGCAGACAGATCGCTGTTGGATGGATGTCGGATGTCCGACGGGTGATGTTTGACATAATACAACTGTAGAATTGTGAACGGATAGCCGTCGGATGGGTGTCAGATGGCATTCCGATTACTGTCGGATAGCTCGCAGATGAATTGCAATCGTACCGCTGTCGATCGGATATCGTATGGCAGGCAGATTGCTGTTAGTTGGCAGTCGGATCGCTGTCAGATTGATATCGGATAGAAGTTGATGACATTCGAATTAATATCGGAAGATTGTCTAATAATTGATTGATCGGTTAGTGACTGAATTGAATTATACAGGCGTTGTGTTCAATTCCTCGGTTGGATAAGTCCTTCATCACGACACAAGCGGACGAGATTTTCAAATATTGTCAGGTTATTTATAAACCGGGAATGTTGACCTTTCTTAAGAAAAATTTAAAAAAAATATATTAACGGGTGGCTATCGGATTGCAATCTGATGGCTATCGGGTGGATACCGAATGGCAAACGGATTGCAGTCGGATGAATGTCGGATGGATACCGAATGGCAAATGGATTGCAGTCGGATGAATGTCGGATGGGTACCGAATGGCAAATGGATTGCAGTCGGATGAATGTCGGATGGATACCGAATGGCAAATGGATTGCAGTCGGATGAATGTCGGATGGATACCGAATGGCAAATGGATTGCAGTCGGATGAATGTCGGATGGATACCGAATGGCAAATGGATTGCAGTCGGATGAATGTCGGATGGGTACCGAATGGCAAATGGATTGCAGTCGGATGAATGTCGGATGGATACTACCGAATGGCAAATGGATTGCAGTCGGATGGGTACCGAATGGCAAATGGATTGCAGTCGGATGAATGTCGGATGGATACCGAATGGCAAATGGATTGCAGTCGGATGAATGTCGGATGGATACCGAATGGCAAATGGATTGCAGTCGGATGGATACCGAATGGCAAATGGATTGCAGTCGGATGAATGTCGGATGGATACCGAATGGCAAATGGATCGCAATCGGATGAATGTCAGAAGACCGTCGGATAGCTGATTGGGGGGCAGACGGATGATAAACGTTGAAATTTGAAAAAAATAGAAGATGGACGAGTACTCTCAGGCGGGAAATTCCAGAATCCAGCGATTAGTACCATTTATTGAAAAATTGATTACTTTATTTTACTCGAAGCGAAAAACAGTGTAAAATATATTTAGAAACATAAAAATAAAAACATGTTGAAAGCCACTGGCGCAGACATAAAGCTCTGTTAGGGTGGCTGAAAGGTTTAGAGCGGCTGGAGGTGGAGTCGGGGACATCACAGAGAGGGCAGCTTTCCGCACCGCATCGTTCTACGGCACTATAATATTGTAGGGATCGGTTGGTTGGCCCATGTCGGCGGCACGGTAGCATGATACCCAAGTTTATATCTCTTGGACGGATTTAAAAATGACAGCGGTGACATTGACGAATGGACAAATCTTTTACGGGGAAACTGAGGTTGGCAGTTTTAAAGCCATTTCTGTTAGGTTAGACTTTAAAGCTTTATTTATTTTTAGACTGCGGTGGAAAGCTAAATACGTACTGCATTATTTCAATACAGAGATATATTACTATTTAAGTTGAAAAGTTAACGAGAATAGGTATTAAAGACGGCAAGACGGAGAAATTGATCGAAGAATAAGTGCGGCAAGCGGTGTGTTGCGTCCTCTCTACAGCTCAGTAATAAAAAAAACCGAGCTCAGCGTCAAGACAAAGATGACAGTATTCAAAACGATATACTGCCCGACGCTCACTTACGGCCACCAGATATGGATGCTAAACGAACGAACACGCTATAGAGTACAAGCTGTCGAAATGAGGTACTTGATAGGAGTGGCAGGGGTTACGAAATGGGATCATTAAAGAAACTCGACGATCCGAGACGATCTAAATATTGAATCACTAAAATAGAAATCTTCATAGAAAAATCGCAACCGAGGTGGCTTGGGTACGTACTAAGAACGTCTGATGACCGAATTCCGAGGAAAATACTGAGTGCGATTCCAGAGGGTAGACGTCCATTGGGCCGCCCCAGACACAGTTGGGCGAGGCAACTCCAGAAACAGTGTGAGGAGGGGATGGGACTGCCATGGACGGAGGCCGAACAATCAGCGCAAGACAGGGACGTATGGAGGCGCCTTGTCGATGCAGTGGGAATCCATTGTCCAAATAGGATAAGGGGAAGAAGATGAGGTATTAAATTATGGCGCCAGACTTGGATAAATTCAAAAAACCAAAATGCGAAATAAAATTTTCACAGTTTTTCGACATTTTCACTTTTAGTTCGCAACGTCATTTTCAATAAGAAATGGAGTTTTTAAATGCCCAGTTAAGCCCAGTCAAATAAAATTTTAAAAAAATGACGGGACGCACTACTGTTTGATCCAGATGTCGAATAAAATCGTGTTAAGGTGATGCACTACCAAGTAACGCAAAATCGTGTATTTTTGGTATGAAATTTAGATCGCTTAGAATTATTTTATTTATTTTTTTTTTTTTAATCATTTATTCCAGATCTCGGGGAGGGTGGTGCAATCCCACGAGTTCCATATTATACATATATAATAATCAAGAAATGATGACAAGATATAAAAAGGATACATAAAAAAAATATTTACATGGTTAAAGAAATTTAAAAGAAAATAATAATAATAATAATAAAAATAAAAAAAAAATAAAAAAAAAAAAATAAAAAAAAAATAAAAAAAAAAATAAACTTTTTGTTTTAATCTATGTCCTCAGGAAGTGGATCCATCGCTTGTAGATGGGACCCTGCAAGAAGTGGAATGCTGCCATCACAATACTATTTTCGCTCGAGGCTAGTCGCGTTCTGTAGTTGGTGATCCGTTTTGTCATTAGTGCTCGGAATCCGGGAACGCACCCTTCTTCAAACATCTCGGTGGCACTGCAGTACCAGGACAATCCAAAAAGCGTTCGATATGAATTGTTGTACTGTACTTCCATTCTTTTTAGTGATGCTTTCTTAAAGTTGGTCCACATCTCCGAGGTATATTTAAGATGCTTTAATTAAATACCGCGAGAAGAACACGCATTTTCTTTTGAAATAATCGAGTATTTTTTATTAGCTTTTTTACAAGTCCAAAAAAAAAATAAAGTATCAGGCCTATAAAAAATGCTTTAAAGTTCAAAATCTCCTACTTACGAACTCGTTTCCAGTTATGGTTTTATTGTATAATGTGGAAAATTAAATTCTTTAGAAAATTATCGACAAAAATTTAAATATTTGGGCCTGAACTTCGTAAAATAAAATAAAACTTGCTTTTTGGCGATGTTTTTTTCTTGAATAAATAAAAAAAAATGCGGCCGGTGTTAAACGGGAATTTAAACCTTATCGCCATCTACATAAGGACTGTTATTGTTAGCGGCCTGATTCTGAATTTTATACGACTTGACGCATCGCCTAAATATGAAAATCAGTGTCTCACTAAAGTGCTAAAATTATAGTGAGACAAGATAAGTATAAGTGAGACAAGATAACATTTGTCTCAGTTGAGATGTTGTCACACCACAGATCGGTGTTGGGTTACTCGGAAACATTTTTTTTTTTTTTTTTTAATTATTCTTTATTCGTAAAAATATCATAGGTATACAGTTTTATAAGTTTTTCGACTACCACACTAGGCACATGCCCGTATTATGGTAGTCTTGATTGCGATTGATTGTATTGCGATTTGACTTGCTCCGCTACCATCCGGATTGGGGGTAAAGTACTTGGAAGAGCGGTAGAGTGGGTAGTGGTAGAAGGAGGGGGGGGGTGGGGGGCGACATTCTGATCGTATTATTTCTCCCCCAGGACAAACTGTTGAGCGACTTGCGCACTGGCATCCTGGGCACAGGTCCAGAAGGTCCGATGCACATCGGATTTATCATGGTCATGATTTGAGTTTTAGTTCGGATAGAATCTTCGATGACTAAACAAAGTTTTTTCTGGAAATATGTGATTCATAACACAACTTGGCCTTTGAAATAATCGAGCATTTTTTTTTTGTTATTTATTTTTGGGGTGTTATGCCGTGTTACGCTACATCCTTCTTTAGCCAACGTTTCGGACAGCGTTACAGTGTCCATCATCAGGGCAGATGAGCACTGTAACGATGGACAGTGCTCATCTGTCCATGATGATGGACACTGTAACGCTGTCCGAAACGTTGGCTAAAGAAGGAGGTAGCGTAACACGCTACCTCCATCGTTTGGCCGTGAAAACCTGAAAACATACCTGAGCAGAAAAAAAAGTATCGGGCATATAAAAACTGCTTTAAAGTTCAAAATCTCGAACTTACGAACCCCCCCCCCCCCCCCCCTTCTGTTATGGTTTTATAATGTGTCAAATCAAATTCTTTAGGAAATGATCGTAAAACATTTATATATTTGTCCCTTAACTTCGCAAAACCAAATAAAACATACTTTTTTGGCAATGTTTTTTCTTGCAGAAATCAAAAAAGGCGGCTGGTGTTAAGCGGGAATTTAAACATTGTCCTACATAAGGAATGTTAATGTTAGATGCCCAATTTCAAACGTTACACGACGTGGTGCATCGCCTTAAGAGCTCCAAATGATTCAAAATCAGAGACGTTACAATATAATTGTCAATCTCTCCACAATGTTCCGCAATGTAAATAAAGACTTGGCATTCGACGGATTTTGAAGTGTCACGTGATCAAGTCAATGCTATCGAACAAATGGCGGCGACTGTTGTTGATACTCGTTATTACTGCTGATTTTTGTATTACCATTTTAAACATAAGTTTACTTAGCGACAGAACTGGCTTCGAAATTTGGCGGTTTCACCCCAAGGCTTGTACTGTAATTACAAAGCTGTACAATTAGAAGAACTATTGCGTACTAATATCTCGTCGAAACGTGTTCCCCAAATTAGACGGATTTTTTTATTTCCGGTCGTTATTGACATTATTGCAGAAGAAAGAAAATTAATTAAATTTTAGACGCTGGTAACTTTTTCATCATCTTTTTTTAGAAACTTTTCTTCAAAATTAAACAATTTTTTTCTTCCACTTGTCGCTGGTAACTTAGCCGAGTAACCACCCAACCCCTCGCCCCGCCCCTAACTGTTAATACCTACTATTTTTTAAAATGTTTTTAGTAGACAAATTAAAAATGTTACCGAAGACCAAAATTCACAATTTTAATTCCAAATAATTCTAGGAATCACTGGAAGTCAAGTAGTAAACTTAAAAGAATATAGTATATAATTAATTGCTATATGAATCAAAATTCAAAAATCCCCAATACATTACAACCTTATACAACTCGTTGGTCAGAAGCAAATTGGAATATGGGAGTGTTATCTGGAACCCACACTATTTAAAATATTCAAAAACCATAGAATCAATACAAAAAAATCCTAAGACTTTATCATTTAAACTTGGATTAAATGCCTTACTCGTATCTTACGAGGAACGACTCCAACAATTTCATTTTACAACCGTGGAAAAAAGAAGACAATTTTCTCACACAAAATTATTCATGATAAGCTTCAAACCACTCATTGTCTGAGCAATATTCATATTAAAGTTCCTAATAGACGCAATTTAAGGAGTCATAATACATTCCATCTTGAATTATTTAATAACAATATTGCATACTTCAATACACTGTCTCGAATGTGTCGTCTATATAATACCATTGAATGTGACCATACCATACCATGTAGATATCTATGCAAACAGTCTCACATATTTCAAAAAGCAAATTAACAATCTTCTACCAAGATATGTCACGGGGAACAATTATGTGATTGCTCTTTTATCATTTCTTCAAAATAGGCATATTATTTAGCTCTTTTATCATTTTATTTTTATTATCTTTCTTTTCTTTCTCTGCAGGTTATGTTTTATATTTGACACTACTGTGTTTTATATTTCATTTTGTAGTAACAACTAAACATTGATTACGCATGCTGTGAATTTTATTATTGGGTGTTAATATCTATGTACATCCCAATGGCAATTTTATAACTATAATAATTGTTAATACTTCGTAAATGTTTCAAACAATAAATAAATAAATACAGTGAATCGTAATATTTTTAAACTGATAAATTCCCAAACAAGCCGACTGAGGGATCCAAAGATCACGCATTAATTCGTCCCTAAATCCAGCGGTGTCGGCGGTCGGGGTCGCCCGGTCCGCCTGACCCCCGCCCGGTCTCTATGACCCGGCGCCGGGTCCCTCCGACCCCGTCACTGGGGCCCGGACCCGCAGAGGGGTCAAACCGTCCGTTTTAACTCTGATCAATATACCGAGATTGCCCACACACGGACGACAACACAACAAACTGACTGCAGATGGGCAACAAATGGTGACACAACAGTCTAACAGACACTACTAAATCGACAAACAGATACTCGTTTATTTCGTCTATCTGAGGCCTGGAAGTCTTTTGTAAATTGGCGACGTAGTTTTCTTTTTTGAAGTTGGAATAGATGGATTCCATGGTCGAGGGGTAAGGCACTCGACTAACAATGCGAAGTCTCGGATTCAAATCCGGGCGTGCGCACGTAAAATTTATTTGATTAATTTATGTTATTTCACGATTGGTTCATTTAAAATAATATATTGTACTTATATTTGAGGCATGTTCCAGAATGGAAGATACTCTCAGAAACTAATTTATATTTTAGAACATACTTAAACTTCCATAGTGGAAGATACTCTCAGTATCGCCCTGGTGTAAGACCACCGTTCAGAATTGAAACGTTGCTTGAAATGGCTTTAGCCGTGTTTGGTGACCAGATCTGAATAGCCAGGTACTTCCCACCTTCCTCTTCCCCATCTCCTTCCCCTCCCCACTAACTTAAGCCTCACAACATACCCCACTTGGGGATGCCATAGTCTCACTGGCTCCAGACGGTAGTAGTTGGGACTCTTGTGCGGTATTCATGTAAAAAAAAAAAAAAGTGCAGATAGAACTAAATGCAACCAGATTGGGCCTATACATCATTGCGTAAGGTTCTAACTACATTTCCCTGATACCATTCCAAGATATGGCCAGGTTCTTATTAAATATTTTCCGGGTGAAACTATACGTGAAATCCCATTTAGATTAATCTTTACGACGAATCGGTTTACATTATGAACATCAAAAAATATGCTCTGTATAAATTGAAGCTTTTAATAGCTTTTCTAATATTTTTGCATGACTGAACTATGCAGTATAAGAAACATTTTTTTTAAATACCCCTTTATTTTTGAGGTTTTGTACGTTCTGACTTTTTTTCATTACAAAATTATGCACAAAATAAATAAAAACCACTTTTTCGCTTACTTGCCTCGTGCAAATAAGACATGAGAATCGAAATATTTCTAGCGTTTATATTCCTCTTAAATTAGAAATTGTTAAATAGATTATGAAAATTCGTCTTTGCACAACATGGTAAGGCGAAGATAGAACACTATCCAACTAAGGTGGCGAACACTCGAAAAAAAGACCAACTGTCAAATACAAGCAAAATGTCAATTGCAAAAGGTTCAAAGTGATGTTAGAACCTGTCGTAAAACTTTCAGAATTGAAACGTTGCTTGAAATTCTTTAGTCTTATTTGGTGACAGGATTTGAATAGCCTGGTACTTCCTTTTTCCTATCTCCTTCCTCTTACAACAACCTTACAATAGTCTCACTGGCTCCAGACGGTTGGAAGCAATTGGGACTTTTGAGCGGTATTCACATTAAGTGCAATAAAAAGTTTGATTTATCTCTTCAGCGATGATAATACAATAAATTTTAAATACTCTACAGTAGTGTTTGGGGTTTTAAATCAATGATACATTTTAATTGAGAGCACGTAAATGTCATTCGGTTATAATTTGACTCGTTAAACATGATTTATAGCATAAGTCTCCAGTACATTGTACAGTGCAGCCATAAAAATAATGACCATTACAAGAGTGGTCACTGCTCTGCTCCTTGATTCTCGATTGACACGAGCAAACCAATTGACCCCTGAATACGCATGTTAAGTGGCCGAATAGTCGGTGACGACCCGGGTTCAAAAGACCGTATCAATCACGAGGGAACAACGTTCGCCATCCATTCGCTTGTGGTTCATATTATGGTCCTGCCCCTATCCCTGCCGCTGCTACCCTTTGTAAATTAAGAGAGATAGGAACGGAGTTATCAGCGGTGTGCCAATACCCGTAAAAATTATTCCTGTAAGGCCTTCCATAAGTAACATTAAAAAAAATTAAAATTTTATTTATTGTTTGAATTATTTACAGAGTGTTGACTATTATTGCATTAAGAGAGAAAAACCAGACAAAACCGGAAATATGTCATTTTTAAATCAAATTTTAGACGTATTGACTCTTTTCCACAAAAAATTATAAATTGATTTCGAAAGACTGTTCTTTTATCTAGTAAAGCTATTTTTTAAATTTTGAGAAATTATATGTTTATTTTTAGTACTATAAGGTTTTGCCGTAGGTCGTTGGCAAATTTGTCGAATTTTCAAACAAAATTTTGTATTGTACAACATACATTTCAAATCATATAATCACGCAGTAAAATAAATCAATATATTATTAGGGAAAGATAGAATTTCAGAATTTTAATTTTAGTTCAAATAAAATCGTAAAAAAAAACGCCCCTGTTTTGTGACGAAAATACTTCAGTTTGTCTATTTATTTACGGCCTTACAAACTAATATATGAAAAAAGTTACATTCTTATTTTGCTTAGACATTATTGAAAAATTTTAAATACTTATGATCAAAAAAAAAATTACAAAAAGTACATAATTTTAATAGTTTTATCATCACGAGTTTGAGCGTTTTTGAATGTGGGTATTTATCAAAGCAAATTTGGAATGAAATGAAATCGATGTTGAGTTATTATGTTAAAATGCTGGTTTGGAAAATAAATAATCTTTCTCACCGGAACCGCCCTGTACCATTGCAAAGGTACGATCGCAAGATCATCGTTCGACGAATTTAAATTCTCGGCCGCTGGTTGATGGATGTGCGTAGATATTAACACTTCAATTAAAATGTTCACAGCGTGTGTAAATGAAGGATTAGTTGTTACTAGGTGAAGAAGGATAAAGGAAGTAACAGAGGAACTAGTTAATTAACAGAAATAATAAAATATAAAACATAGTAAGTTTAGTACAAAAAAAAGAGAAGAAAGAAAAGACAGAAGTAAAGATGCTTACAACTAGTTAGTGACCGGCCGAAGTTTCTGTTTCGGCTAACAAACAAGTTTCGGCCACGGTTTCGGTTCGGCCAAAAATTAGACGAAACTTCGGCGTAACCGAAGTTTAAGTAATAAGTTATTGTATTGCTATTGTCTAAACTACAAATACCCAATGCCATTCCAAGAAATGTAATAAAATTATTAAAATTGAAATTCTACGTTCTAATTAAATATTTTATAACCAAATATTTTAAAAGCCCTATCCTATTAAGAACTGTACTGTGCCTCGTAAAAACGATCAAATGTCAGATACGAACAAAATAGCAATTACAAAAGGTTCAAAGTGATGTTAGAACCTTGTAAAATGAATGGAAGCTTTAAAAACTTGTGTTAGAACTTCATCTACGAAAGTACAAGAGAATTTTGTCCAAAAACAAAATTAGTATAACCGAAACATTGAAATATGAACAATTCAAAAAGCAAATTAAGTCCCTGAAATTTGATAATGATATTTTGTACCCTTAATTTTCCCTTATTTAATCTGTAATATATAATATAAAAAAAAATATATTGTTATTGTCTTTCAATAACTATTTTTTGCCTAATTTGTATATCTATGTCAAATAATGTTTGTATTTATTTCACAAGTCTTTGATCATTGTATACATATTTCATTAGAACATTATTTTTTTTTGCATGTAAATTAAATACTACTCCCATAAACCCGAGCTCCTAGAGCTCAACTTATGGAGTAGAAGAATAATAATGAATTTTTGTATAACTTTACATAATGTAATGTTAAAAAAAAATCTTGTAAATAAAATAAAAAATGTCTCTGAAAATTATTTTGGTTACAGAAATGGTTTTGTTTTCACGTGTCATTTTTGAAAAAAATGTCAGTTAAACTTTGTTTTACACCTTTATTTGTCAAAGCTTGTACGAATAAGATGACGAAATTCGAAAAACAAATGGCCAATTTCGTGGTATGTGGGGTTTTTAATTTATTTAGTCCAAGAAGTTTTTGATTATTGTCTCTTCTAGTTTCGGTCAAAACAGAAACTAGAAGAAACACCGAAATTGGGTTTCGGTTTCGGCTAAAAATCTAGTTTCGGTCTGGCACTACTTAAAACATAATTTCAATCATCTGGATAGGTTTAGTTCAGCCCTGTTTCAGTGTGGTTTATCGTATTTTTTTAGATTCCATCTACAACGTGTATAGAAATTGAGCACACAATCTCTAGAGAAAATGCCAGAGAAAAGCCCTCTCCATCTCTATCTCTGAATATAATACGGTTGCTCGCCTATCCCAACATTCTCAACAAGAGCAAGTCTCGGAGGAGAAGGAGTCAATATACAGTGAAAGCCGAGACTGAGTGAAACGCAGTAGGTTGTAGAAAGATATAAGATTGTGTGGCAAAAAATCGGCCGGAAAACTTTTGGCCATCCGACCAACAAATGCATATATCTTTCTGTGAACTATTTTACGTCAGTTTCTATATAATGCCTCGATTACATAGGGCGAGTTTACAAGCTACTAGCCGGTAAGTTTAAAAGCGGGTGAATCGGCGAGTGAGATTGTCATGATGACATAAAACTGTCTACTCGCTCAGTAGCGACAGTTACAGCTAAAATAACGACTCTCGCGCGAACCAATTCGGTCGATATTTTGTAAAAAAAATAGGTAGGCCGCCATCTTGAGCGAGTAGCGAGTAAAGTTGACCACCTTTCAACTTTTTTCGTAGGTTGTCCGCAATTTGCTAGTTAGCAAGTAATACGATGACACGAGCGAGTTTACTAAAAGATGGTGAATTTCTCAGATAGTGGCTTGTAAACTCGCTCAATGTCATCGAGGCGACCACCATTCAGAATTGAAGCGGTGCTTAAAATGGAGTTAGCTGTGTTTGGTGACCAGATCTGAATAGCCAAGTACTTCCCCACCTTCATATTCTCCATCTCCTTCCTCTTCCTCATCTCCTTCCTCCTCCCCGTCTCATTCCCCTCCCCGCCACTTTCAGCCTCATAAAATATCGCAATTGGGGATGCCATAGTCTCACTGGCTCCAGAGAGGGACAGTTGGGATTCCTGTGCGGTATTCAAAGAGTAGGGCTGTAAATGTGTACCGTTGAAAGCTCAATAGTAAACTCTCGCTCTTTCTCATAAATGTCGCATGTAGACAGAGATAACGAGGGAGGTCTCACCGTAATTAGCGCATAAAGGAAATAAAGTGAGTTACGTGACAAATTATAAAATAACTCGTGAAATTTTGTCCAGTGTTCAGTGTTAAGCCCCTGACGCAGCGAGTGTAAAACCCACTCAGGGGGAGCAGAAAGGGGAAGGTTGGGTAGGGCAGTATCAACCCGCCGCCCCCGGCACACATTCCCAGCACAGTCGAGAGCCTCCTCAAACCATCCGAGCAGCACGAGCCCCCTATACTGGCACTAGCACAGCCAGAGCGGGCAAACCCAATACCCTAACTACCGCGGTACAGAATACAGACATACATATTATGCCGCATACACCATGGCAAAACACTGTTCTACTACAGTGTACACTTTACACACCGCAGGGAGCTGAAACAAACAAACGGGAGAAATTTTAGACTTGACCGCAAGAGGGGATGATTGTGAACTATCTGACTATTCATTGTATCCTATTATTCAACAGTTGGTATAATTACTTATGTCGAGTGTTGTGTAATCCTATATCTATTTAAATTATTTTACTAAATATTTCGATGCATTTTTGTCCACGCGCTCATTTGTCTGTGGTGTCAGATGTTCTAATTTCTCGCAACTCATTCTGCAAATCAAAGCCCTAGTGCTCATATTAGAATCAAATTTCTGTAAAATTACAAGTGTCCGACTGAAACAGGACTTTCTACCGAAACCGAAACTTTTTTAGACATGTTAAAAATCTATTGTTTACTGAAAGGCTTATTTTTATAATTATTTATTTATTTATTTTGATCCAATATTTTTCATTTCAAAGAATAATCCAATAATGTTGGCCTCACTGGGAGGCTTACCCGACATACAGACAAGCTCGTGTTAAATGAAATGATTTAAAAAAAAACAATAATCGAAGTATGTGAAAAAACAATTATTTATTTTTTGATATTACTGCTATAAAACAAACAAAAATTATAAAAATTACCAAACGTGTTAACTACTTCTTGGAACAAAAAATTGTCAATAATCAACACTTACATTATAAAGAAAGGACCTCAACAATTGAGTATTTTAACCGGCCGGCGAACTCAGCTGATGATGGCGGGTGACACCGCCGAACGACGCGCGATAATTCACGAACGCGGAGTTTCCGGCGACCGAACGTTCGGCAGATTTTCTGCAGAACCGAAACTGATGCCGAAACTAGATTTTTTTTGTCGAAACTTGCCGAAACCGAAACCGAACCTTCGGTCGGTCACTAAAAATTACTATTCATCTGAATAAATTCAAAGTTTTACAACAATATCCAGTACAAAACAACAAGTATTGTAATAAGAAAGGATACCTCTCAAACCACATAACCTCTCTCTCTGTACGGAATCTACTATCTAAGTCTACGACGCTGCTCACCTTACAACTGACAGCAAGCAGATTGTCAGGAGACCGGACCCTGGGACCCTATAACTTATACTGTAAGGGGTAGTAGGTAGTTTTGTGTTGTCTCAACGTATGTCGGTTAGTAGTAGTTAGTAGTACCGTAGAAAGTGTCATCTATCGTCGTTCGTGTCTAATGCACGAACGATTAAAACAAACAAACGGGAGACCGGAATAATTTTATACTGGACTGCGAGAGCGGATGATTTTAGACTATCTGGCTATTCATTATTCATATCTCTGTTATCTGAACAATTTGATGGCATTCATTGGATAACTGTGGTATATAGGATTAGCCATGTACTTTCAACACCCTTCAACAGATGTCCTTAGTATAGTTTTCTGGTTTCTCAACAGATGTCAGTTAAGTATCTATGTATCGGCTAATCATCGATAGCCATGTTTGGAGACCAGATATGAATAACCAGACACTTCCTAACCTTCCTCTTCCCTATCTCCTTCCTTTCAACACTCCCTCCAGCCTCACATAACACCCCAATTAGAAATGCCATATTTCCACTATCTCCAAACAATGGTGAGTAGTTATTTGTGTGGTAAAAAATGTTCTGAATAACAAGGCATTTCCAACATTACATTGGATAAGTATGCCATAGAGACCCACTGGCGATGGGCAGTCGGGACTCTTGCGCAATAATCACACAGAGGGTCGAATGATAAAGGAGACCGTTCAAATGTCAAAAAAATTTAAATGGCGCTGATGGTCAAATATGACAGTCCGTCTAATAACTTTACTGCCCACAAGTGTGAACATTCCTGCTGTACAGGGTAGTTGGGCTGCCTGGAGTGAATGTGGGTATGTGGGGTGAGTGGGTGTTCGGTCTGCGGGGTAGATCGGGGTAGGCTGGATGGCAGACTTCACCGCGGGTAATACACCCGCTCTAAGTGCGCGGGGAGGGAGGAAGGGGCGCGGGGCTGGTTGCTTCAGCCCGGGTTCGCACAACCACTCATTTCAAAACAGTTCAGGGATATTCAATTTTTCAAAAACGTCAAATTAATTACTAAAATACAAATTGCGGTAGGATCTTTAAAAATATTATCTTTCACTCTAACACAGTTTAAATTAATGTACTTGGACAAACAAGAACATTACACATTGACAGTGATAATGCCTTCAGAAGGCGAAACAGCTTTCACGCGTAATAATAATTACATAGCAGAACTTGTTAATAAATAAACTGTTTTTATAAATTGAATTATAATATTACTAGCCGGCATGCGTTGCTATGCCATTTAATAAAGAAATTGTTTCTCCCTGCATGTCCTTTCCCATTCGTCCCGTTCTCCTTCCGCCTCCCCTTCCCGCATCCTCTTCCCCTCTCGCGTTCCCACTCCGCCTCCTCCACCTTCCCTCTCCCCACTCCACTGCCCCCTTCCCCGTCCCCGAACCCCCCTCCTGAGTTCCCCTCCCCCTCCCAGTTCCCCTACCCCTCCCGGGTAAAGATTGCAATCCGTCTGTTAAGATGGGAGAATCTATCAAACGGACCGCCCGTTTCTGCACAGAGTCGAGGGTATTGTTCAGGTATTTTGGAGCTTGAGACCAGAGGTGGCTGCCAAATTCAACATTCACATTATATTAAAAAAAAGAAACCGTGTCATCTTTTTTAAATATTCTTTAGTAACTACATATTAATTTTTTTTATTTATAGAATATGTTTAAGATAAATATAAAGTATATGTAGATTATTTTCCCAGTCCTCTCCTCACTAGGAGACCCTGTGCTGAGGAAGATTTTATTTTGGATAAATTTGCAGCGACTTCTGTATGACGATATTTTTAATACACTAATAAGTTTTTTTTTTTTGTTATTGTTTTTGGGGTGTTATGCCTTGTTTCGCTACCTCCTTCTTTAGCCAACGTTTCGGACAGCGTTACAGTGTCCATCATCAGGGCAGATGAGTAAATGATATCGGTGAGAGTGTTTACTTATCTGTGTCGAAGCGATACCGTGCTGCCAGCTCCATTTCTCTACGAGCTGGTGTTAGAAAAAATTCAGCATGGTTTTTTGCGTTTAGCTTTGGTGTAGCCGTCAATTACTGGATACCAAGAACTATTGAGTTTAGCTCCGTCGTCTCTGTTAATATTGATGGGGTTTTTATGGATTTCAATTGCCTCCGTAATTAGGCGTGCTCTGTAAGTTTTGGGTCTTCCCAGGACTTCAGGAACAAATCCAAAGTAATGGCCGGTTTCGATTAAGTGCTCGGCGATTGCCGATTTGTCAGGGTGGCCAAGTTTACAAGCACGAAAGTGTTCCGAAATCCTTTTGGAGATCGTCCGCTCTGTCTGGCCTACATAGACCTTGTCACATCCGGAACAGCTGAGTTTATATACTCCATCTGTTTCCAGAGGAAACTTAGTCTTTGCCGACCTCAGTAGGTCTTGGATTTTTGTCGTGGTTCCGAAGACCGTCTTGATGTTCTTTTTTCTCAACAGCCTGGCAATTCTGTCTGTTACATTATGGACGTAAGGCAGGAAAGCGCAGCAAGGCAGACAAGGCAAATCATAAGAGCCAAATCAGCACGAAACGAAGACAGGGGTGAACAAGAGTCAAAAGGCTGCGCTAATAATAACGGACCCTGCAGTGTGGTATTTTCTCAATCTCATTGTGTTTTTTTAAATTTTTTTAATCTTTTTTCTTAAACACTATCTTATGATGTGACAATTTATTGCTTTATATGGGTTGTTTTTTTATTATTTCTTTCTTAAAAACGTATATCTTTGTTTTCTTCTTTTTCTACCATTTCATGTTTTATTATTATTTTTTTTTATTTAACTTTTATGAGTAAAACCTCAAATTGTAATATTTAATGAAATGAAGACACAAAGAGCGAAACTCAATCGAAAATCTGGAAACAGAAAAATCAGAAAAGATATTTTAATCTCTGGGACTCGAACCCAGGACCTCTCTCTTTCCGGGCGAGTGCTCTTGACCACTGAGCTAAGGTGTCGATATCCAATTCGGTCACTTTTAACTGTACCATACTTCGACTAAGAACCGCCCATATTATCTTCATTTTCTTAACGCATATTTTTATTGGCTGCCATCCTGGGTTCGAGTCCCAGGGGTTCAAATATCTTTTCTGATTTTTCTGTTTCCAGATTTTCGATTAAGTTTCGCTCGTAGTGTCTTCATTTAATTTTAAAAAATACCTGTTTATGTATTTTTATTTAGTTTGCTTACAATAATTTTTACCTCCGAAATCATGATTTGATTAACGCTGATATTAAGCAGTAAGGCTGTAATATCCAGAAATGGCGATCCTAAAATCCAAGTGACCTTTCTAACCATCCAATATCTCTCAGGTCGCGGCCCATACAATTTGCCCGTTACTGTATTTCCCTCACTAATCAACAAGTCACAATTATCCCAGGTAACCTTACGTACCACCCTCCTACCCCGACACACCCACACCTTTCACCTGTAAATACATTAATAAGGCATGAGGGAGGGGGGGGGGGGGGAGGGGCGACGAAATCAAAGATGCCTTCATCGCTGTAGCGTGGTGTATGCAGCGTATTAGTGTGGGGTAATCTGACACTGGGGTGACGCTGAACACTGAAGTGCGCGTTTCCCCGCGTCCGGGGTCACCCCACGCTCCCCTAAATGAAAAGCTCGATACGCACTGAACACATGTTCCCTAGAAGGGTAATCATATTGCACATCTCAGGACGGGTTGTTTCACAGAAATTCAAATGTATCATTGTCATCAAATGGTCATTCCGCGCCATTTTCTTTTTTTTTGACAGTTGAAAGGTTCCCATTAAATGCCGATTCTAAGTCTGTTTCTGCTTTTGAACAAATTGTGATCAGCAGAACAGGACAACTCGTCGCTTCAGTTCTTAATTGTCCAAACGACCATTAGAAAATTTTACAGGTGGAGAAGGTTTTCTTTCATTATTTCAATGAAACATTATGACAGGTGTTTAAGATAAAGCTATTTCCGTAAAGGTAACGGTCTTATTAATTTAAATAATTCTTAGTTAAATGATTAACTATAATTTTTTATACTTTATTTTTAATTTTAAAGTGGAGATTGAACAAAACTAAAATGGTCGTTTGGACAATTAAGAACTAAGGCAACGAACTGTTGTTAAGCTTGTCAGTTTATTATATTTTGATAGAAAGCTGAAACGCACCTAGAATCGACGTTTAACAGGGACCTTTCAAATGTAAAAAAAAATCAAAATGGCGCTGAATGGCCATTTGACGCCAAAGTTACACTTTATTTTCTGTGAAACAACTAGACTACAGACAGATCAGTTGTTTGAAGTAGATATGGAAAAATCGGTGACCGGACAACTCGGAATGAAACCAACCCAGAACCATCTCAGATATGTCATTTAGATTTAGAGTGATAAAAAACATTAATAATTGGTTAAATAGGTTACGTTAGGTTAGGGTTATCGACTAATTGAAATTAATTTTTTTCATAGCTTTTAATGACTTTTCGAGGAGGTGTTGAGTTGACTTTATTTTCAGTTGGCATGGAACCGGAAAAATCATAAGTTACTTCAGCCACACGGACACGCCCATCACACTTTTCTATCGTTTTATTTCTTCAGTGTCGAATGCGATTCAATAAATGTGAAAAAAAAACTATATTAAATAATTGTATTAATAAAACCATATTAAATCATTTTTGAAGGTTTTATAAAACTATATTAAATAATGGTTTGAATATAATCAAAATTAACAGTAAATTGAAATTAACTATCGCGTAAGGAACTAAAGAATTACCATTTGGCATGTTATGAAGCTGAAGGGTGTAAGGAAGGGAAAGAGTTGGGAAAGAAGAAGGTTAGGATACCTGGCAATTTAAATCCGGTGATTAAACATAGCTAGAGCCATTTACAGCAATTTCTCTATTCTGAATGGTGATCTTTCAACAGGGCGATACTGAAAGTATCTACCACTTCCTAACACACAGACATACTGTCATCAACATCATCATCATAATCATCATAAATCAGTCATTCAATATCAATGAAGAACTTCCAAAGTTACCTAAAACGATAGAATTAAAAAATTAATATCCGGATGTTTTTTTCTCCCGCCAAACGCGACTGGCTCGACTTCCTACAGGAAATAAAAAAAAGCGCTAGTCATTTTCAAATTCCGAACATTTCTATCACCCCCCCCCCCCCCCTTCCCTAGCCTACCCCCGGCCTCTTCGCACCCAGCCCCAACCAGTCCTGGCCAACCTTCCATACAGTCTGGTTAGTGTTGTACTGTCCTTTGAGTTCCCGGATGAAGGAGCAGGCTTTAGCCAGTGGTCGGCAACCTGTTGCACGCGAATATAAAACCATCTATCTATACACGGTGTCCGGAAACCCGTATAGCAAGCGGGAAACTAAATCCACATCTCATTTGGAGACGATTTTGTGGCACAACTTTTAATTTTTTTTTTACTTTAGCTCCGTATAGCCTTGAGGAAAATAATTCCCATCAAAGTCCACGTCATCTCTAGGGATGCTGTTTGGAGGGTCTTTTTTAGAAAAGGAAGGGTGGGAGTTCAGAGTGTCCAGGAGTGGACGTATGAATCTATCCTTCCCACTGCGGTGCAGGTCGGAAGAGTCCTGCTGAAGAGGTCAAAAGATCTTCCTTAACCAGTCTCTCCCAATCCTGCCAGCCACGCAGTTGGCGGGCACAGCATCCGCCGCAAAGATATGGACAAACATCGCCTCATGAACCCGGGCATCCCTGCCAACTTGGGGTGACCTATGGCGGAGGTGTAGGCATTCCAACAAATGGTTCCAGGGGCAGCGGTTCCCATACCCACCCCCCAAATTGAACTTACGTTTTCGAATAAATCGGGTCCCAAGTGGGAATTTTAAGCCAAATTTGAAAAAAAAAAAAACGATTTCTACAAGGTAATTTATTAATTAAGGATTTCTATAAGTAATTTAATGTTGTTTAAAATCATCGAAGTGAGAACTCGGCTCAAAAATATTTTTTTTGTCCCTTTGGTTGCCGAAAAAAATTGAAAAAAAGTAATTTAAAAATAAAATAATCGAAATGTTCAGATCGAAAATAATTTATTTTGAATTCTCTACGTGATGTAGATTGTGAGTTCCAGGCACAAAGATAAATCTACAGTTTTATTCAGAGGTTGACGAAATTTCGCACACTTGATCTTCAAAACAAGAGGAAGGTCACTGTCTGTTTACGCCTGATATATTTAAAAAAAGCTGTGTGCAAAGCTCGGGCAACGCCGGGGGCTTCAGAGTAAATCCAACATTAAAAAAAAATCGAAGGTAGAAATTTTCTGTAAGTGGGTATATTTTTCTTGGAATATCGTATAAATACGACACTCCCTGAAGATTCGCTGAACCACCATGAAACACGGTGTATAAAATACGCATAAATTTAAAATTTTCTTCGCTATTACACGTGTAATTTCAGTAAAAAGTTTCCCTACCCCTATAACGCCAGTTGTTTTGGGGGAGTGCGGGGTCGGTGTTACCCTCCTCCACTCCACAAGTCCTCCAGGCACGTCCCGCACGCCCCCAACCATCAACATCCGCCTTACCCCACCCCACCCCACACTACACTACTCTAACTATACCGTGCTATCACCCAGCCGCTGGTATCCGGTATTGTGCACCTGCCTACCCCTTCCCGGAATGGGGTGGGAAGAGGGGGTGGTGTTGCGCGCGCAGGTTGGCACCATTGGCGCTACCCTTCAACAAGTTATTGCTGCGAAACGTTTTTATTATGGAATTCTTCAAATTGGCATCATGAATTGGTTTCAATGTCGAATTCCAATCTATTTTTGTTACTATATTCGCCGACCAACTTCAATACCATGTATTTTACAAAGCACGTTTTCACAGTGTAATATAAAAAAAATTATCACACAATTTTTTGTTGAGAGGCATTAAGCGATTTTAAGTAAGGTTTGTTATAGCACCGTTAAGCCTCGATGAAATAAAGCGAATGAGATTGTCATGACACACAAAACTGTCTACTCGCTCAGTAGCGATAGTAGCAGCTAAAATAACGACTCTCACACGAACCAATTCGGTCGACATTTTGTAAAAAAACTTGAGCTCGCTGCTAGCGCCACGCGCTAGCCAATAACTGCTCCCGCCCGAACTAAATCTGACAGACGAAATCAGCTGTTGGTGGGCCGCCAACTTTAGGCAAACACTAGCGAGTAAAGTTGACCAGCTTTCAACTTTTTTCGTAGATTGTCCACAATCTGATAGTTAGCAAGTAATACGATGACACTGAGCGAGTTTACTAAAAGATAGTGAATTTCCCAGATAGTAGCTTGTAAACTGGCTCAATGTCATTGATAACATTGAGCCAGTAGTATTAAAATTATATTATATATACTAAATTATATTAGCGCCCTTGAGATGATTTTTCATGAAAATGGCGCTTTATAAATAAGCCAATATTATTAATATTTTTCTTTTCGCCGAAGTAAACACAAAACATTTTCACACTACTGACACAATCCATCACTTATCCAAAAAAAAAACACTTTTGAAACAATGCGCAAATTTCGGATATATTTAGAAATTAAAGTAATATTACTCCTAGAGAGAGGTTGTACGAACTTGGTCAACGAAAAATCTTTCTTCTCAAACGTAATTTTTTTTAACATCTTCACGCAGGAGGCCCGGGGCGACGGTACCATAAAATCAGCTTCATTTTTTTATTTTTTGCCAGCCAGTGAGACTATGGCATCCTCAATTGGGGTATGTTGTGAGGCTGAAAGTAGCGGGGAGGGGAAGGAGGTGGGGAGGAGGAAGTTGCGGAAGTACCTGGCCATTTAGATGTGGTCACCAAACACGGCTCAAGCCATTTCCAGCAGCGTTTCAATTCTGAATGGTGGTCTTACACCAGGGCGACACTGAGAGTATCTTCCATTCTAGAACGTGCCGCAAATATACTATATATTATTTTAAATAATTTGATTGTGAAATAACACAAATTAATCAAATAAAATTTATTTGCCACGCCGGGATTCGATCTCGCGACCTTCGGATTGCGAGTCAAGAGCCTTACCGCTAGACCACGCCGGCCGTTTAGTAAAGTGGCCTGTATAGTCAAGAACGAAATACAAGGAAAATTAACATATAAAACGAAGACATTATAATAAAGTATTATCTATTTGTCTGAAATCCGCCCTTAACAAAAAAAAAACGTGACAAATATCCAAACGCCACCGCCATACATACATCTCTAAATAACTAAACCGTTTAGTCCACTCATAAAGTAAATTAAGACCGTAATCATATAATGGGTACAAGTAACATAACCACCGGCCGCCCCTGCTGTCTCTCTGGCGGTGTAGATTAGGGGTCGCGGCCCGCCCTTCAGCCGCCCTGCCACCCCGCCCAGAGCGAGGAGGCTTGAATAAGCCACGGTTGGTTATGTGCGCGGTCCTATACTTATGGTTATATTGTGCCGGGAGAGGTTGCGCAGGGTTGATCCGTTATTTCACAGTAAAGTCAGCCCGTCTTACTTATTCGATTACAAACGCAAACCCGCGAAAAGTCACGGTAAATTAAAAATAAATGTATTTTTACTAGAATCGATCCATAATCAACTGACTCTTGAAAGGCGAATATGCTGACCATTACAGCACAGGAAATAGGTAGGAAAGTCCTAGACTTGCAGAAAAGTCAATAGATGTCGCGTATTAAATAAAACGGATAAAAATTTATCCAGGCACCATCTAGATTGCATTTAGTTCGGGTTTGAATCTTGCAATCATACATAAAGAAGGCAGCCAATAAAAATATGCGTTAAGAAAATGAAGATAATATGGGTGGTTCTTAGTCGAAGTATGGTACAGTTAAAAGTGACCGAATTGGATATCGACACCTTAGCTCAGTAGTCAGAGCACTCGCCCGGAAAGAGAGAGGTCCAGGGTTCAAGTCCCAGAGGTGCCAATATCTTTTTCTGATTTTTCTGTTTCCAGATTTTCGATCGAGTTTCGCTCATGGTGTCTTCATTTCATTAAATATTACAATTTGAGGTTTTACTCATAAAAGTTAAATAAAAATAATAATAATAAAACGTGAAATGGTAGAAAAAGAAGAAAACAAAGATATACGTTTTTAAGAAAGAAATAATAAAAAAACAACCCATATAAAGCAATAAATTGTCACATCATAAGATAGTGTTTAAGAAAAAAGATTAAAAAAAATTAAAAAAACACAATGAGATTGAGAAAATACCACACTGCAGGGTCCGTTATTAACAATTTATTTTAATTTTTTCTATTATGCTTTTGGTAAATTGACCTGAGGACAAATGGAAAATATTAGTGTCTGCAAAAATATTATTGTATTTTGTGCACGTCCTTCTGAGAAATTAATGTGTGTAATTTGAGTTTTTGAGTGCGGGATGTGGAATAGTTTGATCTTGTATTTCGCATTGGACAGTGAAAATTAATGTTTTCGAGAAAACTTGTTGTCAACAACGTCGTTGATAATTTTTTTTTATACAAATATAAGACAAAAAAAGTCCCAATTGGAATAATGCGTCATTGTAAGCTAATACAAATTAATTCTTTCAGTAAGCCAAGTCTTCAGTAAATTCACCAATCGTTTGTTTTGGGCACAGTTTTTAATTTATAATAATATTAATATTTAAACAACTAGGAATCATTTAATCTAACGTTCTTTGTCCATATTTATTTGTGTGCATGGGAACAATTAGTCCTTCATTAAAGTTAAACGGAGTATTATGGTTGTGTTCCAGCCGGGTTATTTTTGTGCTGAAATATAATTTTGTAACACAGAATTGCTCTCACTGAAAGAATTTTGATGTATGGAATATTATGCCTATAAATATTTTTCGGCTAATAATTTTTGATTATACAATTTTGAATAAATATTTTTGGTCGAATATATCTCTTCGATCTTCTAAAGTTGATAGATTATGGAATGTTAATGAGTCTTTTAGCTGCTGATGATCGGAAGGATTTAAATTCTAAGTGTTTCAAAACCTTTACATTCTTTGCGGATCTCCACATTTCTCACACGATCATACATGGTTTTATCACAATCCCTACAAATTGTCTCAACCCTACATAGTACAAGGCAAGAAAAAATACAATCTCGAAGATTATTATTTATCTAACCGCGACTTGGCTCCGGCTCCGGCTGCTGCCCGGGGGGAACAGAGGATCTAATGCGAAACGAAAATATGCAAAATAAACAAACGGCAGAGAAAATACGGCGGGCGTTTGTCACACCCCTTAACGGGTAATGGAAAACCGGGGTTGGAGGGGCGGCAGGGGGAGGGGCGGGGTAATGGAAGGTCGGGGGACGTGCGGGGGGGAGAGACCGCCGACAAGTGCCGCACTCACACTGCCTCGGAAAAGTGGGAAACTAGTAAGAGACTTTTCTGACAAGTCTTGCGATGGGGTGCTTTGCTAATTTGAACCTTACGTACACCCGATCGTAGATAACGTGGAATGTATTTCATTGCACTATCCCATACATTCAGGAATAAATTGTTTAAGTGAAGATCAAAACCATTTACTAAAATGTTAAGGCGGCGCTATTCGGCTGAAAAAGAAGAAGATGGAGAGATGTGTAATTACGAATGTTGGACAGAGCGCGCTAATATTTTAAGTGATAAAATCGCAGCGAAAATGGCGAAAAAGCTTAATAAAACATGACTCGTTTAAAATAGAGCAAAAATCTCGTGGAACGTATCGTAAGTATCATTTAAAGAAACATTGTGAATTTTTTCACAAATATAACTTGTAAAATAATAGAAATAGACTTGTTTTAAATAATTTTCGGAGCATACTTTGCGATTTTTTTCTATAGAGGGAATTTCATAAAATTTGCGTTTCGGCGTGGAATGTATCTAGATATTATTATTATTAATTACTTACTTACTTATTCATGTTTATATCTCTGTATCATGCACTCAGTCACTTATTATTTATTAATCGCAGTCAATCAGACCGTCACCTGTAAAATTATATTACCTAGTTACGCCACCTACGATTTAAAAACTTTCTCTTCTATTGTAATACATTATTTCCATGTATATTTATATTTACCTTTATGCCTACGATCTATATCTTTTATATTCATTTCTTCAAATTTATTTTTTTCTTTATACAAACCGTGTCTCAGTACCACACACTAATCATACATAAACCCAACTGAATACAGAACAATAGCTTAAATAAATAGAGAAAATAACTAAATAAATATATTTAAATTGTCAGACAGAAGAATTTTCACTGACTTGGTATTTTTATATAAAATTCTAAATGATTTAGTTGAAAGTCCGGTATTACTTGAATTGATAAGCTTCCGAATTCCACTTCGTAATACTAGAAGTCAGGATTTATTTCAGTGCAGAAATTCTGGGACTAACTACATTATGTATTCCTCTTTGCCCAGAATACTAATGGAGGGAAACAATTATACCAAGTCAGTGGACATCTTCAATTTATCTTTTAATAAATATAAAATATTGTTATTGAGGCAGTTCAGTTATGTACAATAAAATGTTTTTTCTAACTATGCTATATATGTAAAAGCCCCGAAAAAGGGCGTTTATTAATAAATAAATAAATAAATGTATATTAAAACGAACTAGCAATAATTAAATTTAAATAATTATATATACATTCTTAGACTACCATCATACGGGCATGTGCCTAGTGTGGTAGTCGAAAAACTTATAAAACTGTATACCTATGATTTTTTTTTACGAATAAATTTTTTTTTTTAAATTATCTTCAAAAATAACATATATTTTTTTAAGAGCTTAAAAACTTCAACTGTTTAAGGGAGATGTAAGAAATCGGTCGAAATTCGAATAGTGGACCCTTAAGGAACGTACTTAACTGACTTTAACCAGTGATTCCTGACATTATTTGAAGTAAAAATGTAAATGAAATTGTCTCTGGCGAAATTTTTGCTGTTTTTGTTTTCAATTAAAAACATAAAAAATCAGTCGGTATTGGACGATTAGGCGGTGTGAGGAGTTGGGCGGTAACTCGGCTGAGTGAGTGATCAGTGACGACAGGAGAAAGAGCTATTTTTTTGTTGATTTTGAAAAAAAGAAGACATTCAAGACACAAGTGACCGGGGACTAAAATTTCATACATTTTTTACTCCAAATAATGTCAGAAATCACTGGTTAATAATGTAAGTCAAGAACAACCCTTAACGTATAGCCATTAAATTTGATTGAAAAAATCGTAATTTCTTAGAGAAGAGTTAATACAAGAATTTCTGTATTTAAAATTTAAGCAATAAAATGGTCAGACGTCATTTCATGTTAGAGGGCAGGCAGATAACGGTGGACATTGTAACGCTGTCCGAAAAGTTGGCTAAAGGAGGAAGCGCAACACGGCATAAGAGGCCAGAAAAAACGTGATAAACACTTTTCAATGCACAAGTTTAAATAAATTGTGCAACCTATTTTTAATCCACGATAAAACATAACACAGGTTGTTCATTTCACAGAATTTGAAGAAACATTCACAGAATTTGACGTATTCATCAAATTTCAAAAGTTAATATTCAAGTTCTGTGTGAAATAATCGGCCCATGATAAAATATTAAGTGGGTATTCTAGTCTAGAAAAAAATAATAATTTCTTCAATTTCGATAACTTCGATATTCAAGAATATCTTCTTAAAAGTATTTTTCAAAATTCGAATTATTTTAAAAGTTACAGCCATTTTAGTTCGACCGGTTTAGATGGAATCTAACTAGAATCTAAAGAGAGCAAAACTTTAAACGCGTGTTTCTCGAAACTACTTTTCTCGAGACGGTTGACACGATATCTCAAGTTCTATCCAACCAATTTTCTTGAAATTTGGTGTGAGCCTTCTCTATACATTACTCTATGCACTAACTAAAACTACAACACAATTTGAATACTCCCTTAACAGAACTTTCACACACCTTGAATTTTAACTTTGAAATTAGATGAATTGTTGAAATTCTACGAAACAACACGTCCTTGTGTTTCTAGTACTCTATTTCATCAGTATTTCAAAATACAAAATAGCAGAAATCTTCCATTGATATCATTTCCGTGGAAACGTCACGTAATCCTGGGTATCTTTGGCGTAGTCGTCTCCCGCCTCGCCCGGCCGGAGTCGGGACACGGCCAAAATAGGAAGTTATACGCTGCTACGCCGGGAATCCCACCGGGACCGCGGCCCCCGCCCCGTAGCCCTGCCACCCTGCCGCCCCACCGCTACCCCCACCCCCCCCAACGCTTCGGGCTGCTGAAGGCTACAGACTGCCTGAAAGTCGTGGTAAAAGGCAGGGGTCGCTAACCGTTGGAAATTGATATCGATGTTTTCAAAAAGAAGAAGATTTATTTATTTATTTATTTATTTCTATTCTTGTAAATACACTTTACAAATAATTACATAGTTTACATAGATAATAGATTAGTAATAAGAAAAAAACATGTTAAAGATCCGTAACTGTATGTAAATAGGTTAGTCGTAGTGTTTTGTGAACACCTCACTAGGCGAACCTGTGAAATGGTTTGAAACATTGACCTAGTATACCCTAGACAAGCCGTCTCATAGTAAAAATCAGAAAAAAATAACCCCAAGTATCAGTAATTTCGCAATACAACTCTCCTTCGAATTCCGCCGTCTTGCATGCGAATTCTCGGCAATATAAAACTGAGCACCGTCTAATTCCATTGTGTGATTTGTCGAACTAACACTTCAAAAGGTGAACACGTGTTGCATGCGTGATGTTTCGACAAGCTGTGTTGTATATAAATGGTTTTCAAAGTGGGGATCGCGAGACATTCATAAATTTAATTAGACAAAAATATTTTTTTACTTTATTATGACAAGCGATTCAATTTCGGAGGCGAGTATGGGTACCGCCGCCTCGGGAACCATTTATTGGATAACCAACGCCTCTGCCATAGGTCACCCCAAGTGGTTCGCTACGTTTGGTGACTATGCAGGGGTGCCCGGGTTCATGGATTGAGGTTTGTCCGGATCTTGGCAGCGGATGCGTCTGATAATTTTTTAATTTTATTTTTCTGATGAACCGTATGGCTCGTTGTCAACCACCAAGCAGCAATTACGTCGAAGTGTCCTGTTGAAAGCGGTGTACACTCTTTAGATTACCCATACTTTAGATTCGTGTACAAAAACTTGTACACAGTCCCGTATATGTATATATTGATCATGAGTTTTAAATAAAAAAAATCCATTCATCGTTTGCTTAAAAATAATTACGAAAAATTGACCCTTTTACCGCCCACGCACCGTGCGCTGCCCAGGTTGGTCGCTTATCATTAACACAGTGATGAGCAACCAGCAGCCCGCAAGCCCTTTTACTGCTTTCCGGACTTTTGACTACAAAAAATACCAAAAAAATTGCGCTAAAAAATATTCAAAGGCTTCTGTTCTGTTTTGCAAAATGTCTTAGCCGAAAACTATAATCTTTCTTAAAAGTTTTGAATCAGCTGCTCAATCATTAAGTTTTTTTTGTGTATAGGTAATAATTGAAAAATGACAGAAATTTGTAGTTAATTAAAGCCCGTTAGTAAGCGCTCAAAAAGAAGAGGAAGGTGAGATATGTAAATACGAATGTTAGAGGGAGCGCGAAAACGATAATATTTAAGCGAAAATTGTGAAAGTGTTTAATAAAACATGACTCGTTTAAACTATTTTAAAATAGAACCAAAATCTCGCGGGAAATGTCATATTTTTAAAGAAAAAAATGAATTATGATTTTTTTCATACATATAACTTGTAATGTAACAAAAATAAAGTGCTTATAATAATTTTCGAATTATACGATTTTCTTCTATCGGAATAATTTCATTCAATTACCGTTTCGGCGTGGCAAATGTATAGATATTATCGTCAAAAACAACATATATTTTTTTAGAAACTTAAAAACTTAAAGTGTTTTAGAGAAATATGTTGTAAAACGGTAGAAATTCGGAATGCTATGGCTTAAGATAGGTTAACTTTCGACCTTAATTGAAGAATAGTGCAGCGGTTTTTTGTTAAGATCTGCGTTTAATGTATTTTAAAGTTTTCCGTTTTATACAAACCGGGTCGCGTTTTTAAAAAGTTTAAAAACCACTGCCATTTCGTGATGCCAGCCTTTCGTCTATGTGTTAGTATCGGTGTGTGGTGACGTCACAAGCATTTGGGTGATTAAGTGACGTCAGAAACTTTGCTTGCCAAAAAAATAATACGTCAATATTATTACATTTATTAAAACGCTGCCTTAAAGCTATCGGTAAGGCATAATTTTTTTTATGTATTCAGATAGCTGGTTACATTATCGAAAGTAAAGTCCGCGGACTGTACCTTGTACAATATTCGGAAGTAGGATATTTTTGTGTTTGAAAAAATTAATTCCGTCAGGACGGCTGGGACAGCAATTAGTTTCAGTGTGGACCGATAAAAGGTAAAACACAAAGCACTATGCGATCCAAATAGTACGTAACAATGCTCGCACTTTTTCATAAATGGGCCTTTAGCCAGTTTTATTTGGTTTCTGGCGTCATTTTTAATTTCACAGGGCATGTCTTGATATACTTGGTCGAAGGTTTAAAAGGAAGATAATAATTAAAAGTCGTAAGCGACTGTCGTGAAAATATTTAATAACATTCAGAAAGGGTATAAATAAAAATATAACAATGATTACTTTAATTCTTGGACACCCTTTTTTATAAATAGAGCAAAAATCTCTCTAAAAGATTTTATTTTTAACTTCCAAAATGTCGAGGAGGAAACGACGTAAAATAGCGAAGTTTTGACTTACACGTCATATTTTGTGCTGTCGTATATTATATTTACTGAAACACATTCTTTGAACAATAATCTACGCATAAAAACAACATTACTTGCGTTTATTTGAGGAATTTGTAGGTTTTACGGTCTTTATCACGAAAACGACGCTAGTAGTTTGACAGCTAGAAAAATTTAATAAAAATTATTCCGACCGGCTAGGTGTGTTTAGGACACCCATACGTCAAGAACAAGAATGCCCCAAGCGATTCTGACCTTGTCCTTCATACGTTTTCTTTATGCATAAGGATTAAAATCGCACTCCAAAATAAAAATAAATTGAAAAATTTGGCGTGTGCGCCGGCGCACACCCGGCAAATGACCTGTATAGTTTTTTTTTTATAAGTATTTAGAACTTGACCAGAACTTTCACAGAACGTGAAATAAACTTCAAACGCTTGATTTGAACCTGTCCTTATTTTTTTTTTAAATCACCTAATCGCCATAAAATGTTTGAAACCTCTGTTCTCTCTACTTCTCCTGCTACGTCCTAGGATTCTAAGTACCGCCTGTACGGGATCGGCTACCATCTCCCATGTACGGCACGCCGCTGCTACTAACGCTAAGGATACCGCTACCCACACTGTACCAACTGTACCTGCCCCATAATACACAGTACAGTAGGTAGGATGCGGGGCAAGGCGAAGGAACGGTGCTCCATGGATTTCAGTCCGTCAGGATGAAACACATGTTAAGCCGTATTTGGGTTTAACGTTATTGTATGCTGGTTGCTTTCAACTGGCCAAGGAAAATTAATGCGAATACGTTTTTCTAGTGAGAATGCGGTAATAATTAGTAGGCGGCTGGCGGAGGCAAAAACATTGGGAATTTATGGCGAGCGATATGCTGAAATAGGCCAAAACCATATGATCTTTTATCTTTTATAGCTAAGTCTGTTGGCTCCATAAAACAAATTAGACCGGTCAAATAACGATAGTTTAATTGTTTTGCCTTTAATAATTAGCGGCTCTGGAATTTTTGTTTTGCCTCCGCATTCCGCCTCCTAGTAATAATGAACAAAAAAAATGTTTCGACCGACGAATTAACAATTTAAAAGTTTCATAGCAGAGAGAGGAATGGCGTTATGGGTTGGAAAGAGTTGCGTTGATCTATAAAATTGAATTTCTAAGTTATTTTTTTATTACCAACACCTCTGCCATAGGTCACCCCAAGTGGTTCGCTACGTTTGTTGATTTAGCATTTAGTCTAGGTCTTTGAAGCAGATGACCAGGACACACTGAACCCCAGATCCTACCCACCCCTTAAACCCTTTTCCTTCCCAGAAATCTCCTTCCCTTCCTTTCCTTAAAAACCCTCCACACAGCATCCCCAAAGATGACATAGGCCCTGAGGGTAATTATTTTCCTCACGGCCTCCTGTGTGGAACTCATGTAAAAAAAAAAAAAAATATGTGAATACTGTATGAGAATCCTAACTGCTCCCAATTGCCTGGAGCCAGTGAGACTATGCTATCCCAATTAGAGTATGTTGTGACGATGAAGGGAGGGGAAGGAGAGGGTGAGAAGAAAGTGGAGAAGTATCTGGCTATTCAGATTTAGTCACCAAACACGGATAAAGCCATTTCAAACCACTTTTCAATTCTGAACGGTGGTCTTACACCAGGGCGATACTAAGAGTATCTTCCATTCTGGAACGTGCCACAAATATACCTTTTATTATTTTTAAATGATTAAATTGTGAAATGATACAAATCAATCAAATAAAATTGGATCGCTAGTCGATAGCCTTACCCCTCGACCACGGAGGCCGCACAAGAGACCAAACTGTCCCCAACTGAAGGAGCCAATGTTCGATTCCAATTCGAGTATATTGTGAGGCTGAAGTGAGCGGGGAGGGAACGGATATGGAGAAGATGAAATTTGGGAAGTACCTGACTATGTGGTCATCAAAGGCGGCAATAATACCCTAGAACAGTGGTCCCCAACCTTTTTGTCGCCGCGGCCCGGTCAGCGTTTGATAATTTCACCGTGGCCCACTGAGGGTAGGGGGGTTACATTGGGGTGGGGGGTCACATCGAATGTAGGTTTTTTAAAATCTTATTATAAAATAAGGAAATATTATTTTACAGAGAAATATAAAAATTAAAAATAAACAGTAAAGAAAAATGTATTAAAAATAAACAATAAAAAAATAATAAATTGTGTTTTCTCTCCATAAAGAACAAGGTTCTTATGTTTGGGGAGGGAAAATTCGTTAAAAATATTTATTCATAATAAAATATAATATAATTTATTTTTAAAAGAATGAATAAAAAATTACAATTGTGGTACATAAGTTATAGTGACGAATAAAAGTAGTGAAGAGAATAGAAAATACAAGGTTTGTGGGGAAAATTAAGAAAAAATATATTATAACAATGAAGGATTGTTCCAGACGTTTCAGATAATTTATTTTGGATTCACGGGTATTTTCTTTATTTTAAGACTCAACGGGAAGGTTGAAAGTGTGTTTTTCCTTATATAATTGACGATTTTTTCAAAAAATTTATTTTGATTTTTAAGCAGGCGGCGCGGCCCAGTACCATTTGGTCCACGGCCCGGTATTGGGCCGCGGCCCATGGGTTGGGGACCACTGCCCTAGAGCTCAACGTTCGACTTGTTTTACTAACCGGTTTCGCTCGAGACTTCAGAAGGCACTCTTTTGCACAATGTGCATTTCACAGTAAATAAATCGAAAATAAAATTTGCTAAAATTATAGCGCCATTTTCATGAAATATTGTAGATAATATTGTATTGTAATGTATGCTTACTTGGGTGTCCGAAGTACGGACTTCCGAGGTGCAGCAGCGGGTTCGGAGCCCGGTAATCCATCTCACAACCACTGCACTACCGCGCCACTCTCACACAACCACTTCACAACGATTATTTAGCATTAGTATTGTCACTTGTGTGTCTCGCGCTCCGCGGCACCAGCGCAAAACGCAGTGGGCTCATTTTTAAAATTTATTATTATTTTTTATTATAACAGCTTCTAAATTTTGGAAACAGAGATGATTTTTTTTGTATTTGTTTTTGGGGTGTTACGCCGTGTTGCCCTAGCTCCTTCTTTAGCCAACGTTTCGGCAGTTTCGTTTCGTGTTAATGATGTACAATAAATAAAAATTTAAAAAAATGGTAGAAGTAGTCGGAAACGCCATGAAATTTCGAAAAACTCTGCGCTAAACCGGGACGATGCCAAAACTTTAATTAATAATTTTAATTTAACGTTAATTAATTATTTTGTAATAAATTTGATAGAAATCTAAAAATAATTGTTTAAAAATTACCAATTGGTTAACAAAGCAATTATTTAAAATAACCAATCATCACGTCAAAGTGAATCAAACCATTTAAAGAGTCTGAATAACAAAATAGACGTATGATTGTAAATGAAGCATTGTGTGCCAAAATATAGTTGTGAGCGGTTCATACTATCTACCCCCTACCCCTTAGAATGGCCTGACGGTTAGATAGACTAATCACTAAATATGTACCATTCAAAAACGTACCGTTTAAATGTACTATTAAAATGTACTTATCAAAATTTACCATTCAAAATGCACTTTTGAAAATGTACCTACCATTAAAAATATATTAAAAACTTACCATTCAAAAAGTACCTACTATAAAAATGTACCATTAAAACTGTACCTACTAATAAAATGTATCAAAAATCTATCATTCAAAACGTACCTACCATAAAGATGTACAATTAAAATGTACTTTTCAAAACATATCTATCATTAAAATATATCCAAAATGTACCATTAAAATTTAACAATAAAACGTTACCTACTAATAAAGTGTATCAAAAATGTTCCATTAAAATGTACCGTTCAAAATATACCTACCATTAAAAATGTATCAAAAATATAGTTTGTTCGAGATTTGTGTACCCGAATTTAAAAAAAAAACAGAATCGGATTACAAAAAAATGATAAAAACGTCATTTTTAGTTCGAAATGTTCACTGCACAAAACACGTTCACAAAACTTGCATATTATTCATTCTATTTTTTTGTTCTCATTTTCAAAATTTATCAATCCGTCATGAAAACAAACACCTGCAAAAAATTCACAATTTTATTTTAATCGTTAACTGTTGGGGAAAAGTTATTGATATTTGAGAATTTTTGGACCGTAAAGACAAACTGGCACGCAACTTATTTGGCTCTAACTGTATACTTTAATTAGATTTCGTGTATTTTCTAAACATTTAAACCGCAAATTAAATGTTGTTATTATTATTTTATCTGCCGATAAAATTTAGAAACAAATTTGATCGGTTAACGACGAAGAACGTTTGAACTCCCCAAAGATCAAAGCAAAAACCATAATTTCTCGAAACCAAACATCTTCTTCGTGAAATTAAATAAATAATATAATTATTTATGTTTGTAGATGTAACAGAATCGAGATTTAAATCTTTCAATACGATTTTAACTTAAAAATAGCAGCTCTAATATAAAATCTAAATCGAAACCAAGACAGTTTTACTGAAGGCTTTGAAAATATATAATATAAAGAAACAAAGATTCCCGGGTTACGAATAACTCCTACCAGCATCATTCTAAGTGGAAACGTTGCTTTTGTCATGATTCAAGATGGGGGACTAAGCTAGGAATTAAACCCACAACGGCTGGGTGGTAATCCGATGCATTTGTTGCAACTCAGCCAATAATCCGGGCGGATTTTTAAAACCGTTACTTGTAAAAAGTAAAACAGTAGGTTTACGATTTTTTAGTGACCGGCCGAAGGTTCGGTTTCGGTTTCGGCAAAAAATGTACTTTCGACATCAGTTTCGGTGTCGGCGTAAAATCTGCTGCACTTCGGCCGCATCTTCGGCCGCACCGAAACCCTGCATTCGTGAATTATCGCGCGTCGTTCGGCTGACTTCAGGTGAGTTCGTGGCTCGTGTGTAACCCGCCATTATCAGCTGAGTTCGCCGGCCGGTTAAAGTATTCAATTAACGAGGTCCTTCCTTTATAATTTAAGCGTTGATTATTGACAAATTATTCCAAGAAGTAGTTACATGTTTTGTTATTTTGTGTTTGTTTTAGAGCAGAAATATGAAGAAAAAAAATTCACACACTTCAATTATTGTTTTTTTATTTCATTAAACACGTGTAATAAAGAATGTTGTGATTGCAAACGCAATTAAAATACTCTATTAATGAGGTCCTTCATTTATAATGCAAGCTTTGATTATTGACAATTTTTTGTTTCAAGAAGTAGTTAGATTTTTTTTTAAATTTTTGTTTGATTTAGAGCAGTAATATAATTTTTTTTTCACATATGCACTTTTTATTTCAATTAACACGTGTTAATTATCTGTGTAAGTGTAAAAAATAAGACAAATTTCAGTAAACAATAGATTTTTAACATGTTAAAAAAAATCGGTTTTGGCCGAAACAGACTGATACCGAAGATTCGGTTTCGGTTTCGGTAGAATGTCCTGTTTCGGTCGGACACTACGATTTAAGTATTTTTGAAGCAAGGAAACATAAAACTTGCAATTTTATTGTAAGGCAAAAACGTATTATTATGAATTTTTAATTTTCGTGTATTTATTACGATCGATATTATCTAGCATAATCTAGAACACAAAAAATGCGAAGTGGGCGTGTTTCGTGACGCAAAAGTCTGACCATTTTTTTATCTAGCATAATCTAGAACACAAGAAATGCGAAGTGGGCGTGTTTCGTGACGCAAAAGTCTGACCATTTTTTTCTTAAATTTCATACGCAGAACTGTTTCATCATTTTCATTTCGATAAATGGATTAGAACCAAAAGATACTAGACATTCATTTCCATTCAAAACTAGATGGAAGGCATTCCTTGTGATGTCTAGATTGTTTTCGAAAATGAAACCAAATCAACTAAGCAATTAAAAAAGGATACAATTAGGCAAAAATATATATATATCAAAGTCGATTAATGGAAGGACTCAATACCGCCCTGGGGAGAGACCAGCACCAACGTTCAGAATCTAAATCCGTTGTAATCCCCGTTTTAGGATGGGCGTACGCTGAGACATCGGTCGCGCAGCATGTTCAGCGCAAGATAGTTTTGGTTTTTGTGTTGTATGGAAGTGTATGGAGCGACGTACGCTGAGACGTGCATGTTTTTCATACATTCCACAACTGCGCTGAACATGCTGCGCGACCGATGTCTCAGCGTACGCCCATCCTTACTCGTGAACGACGAACGGAAAGAAACGTTACAGGGGAGCTCTCAGTGGCAGGAATATCCACACATTCTCCACTTTTGTCATCAATATCAGTTCCTTTCATCTTATTTCTTTATCTAATCCTCTCCTCATCCCCTCTTGGAGTATAATCCTCGTCCTTCCCGCCGTTTTCAACATTTAAACCGCATGTCTTAGTCACAAAAATCTTAAATTCTATGCTTTCACACTTTCTCGTTATAAAAATACTGAAACAAGTAGTTAGTTATCGGTTTTCATAACAACTCAGAATCATGAAATTTCAACACCCCTTCGAAAAATCAAGTTTCGAAAAAAAAATCAATTCAAGTGCAATTCACACGCGGTATAAGTGAAACCTTCAGAAAACTAAAGTAGACTAGAGTGGGGGGGCTACACAGAAACCGCAGAAAGAGAAGACCGATTATTTTTTTTTTTTTACATTAATTCCACACAGGAGGTCTTGAGGAAAATAATTCCCCTCAGGGCCTATGTCATCTGGGATGCTGTGTGGAGGGTCTTTTTGAGGAGAGGAAGGAATGAACATTGGTCTTGAAGATACCCATGTTGTAGGAGGGAGGAAACACAGATGCCGGCAAATCGTTCCATAGCCGAGCTGTTGAACTCAAGAACGAGTCGAAAAAACGACCCGTTCTCATGTGACAAATGTCAACCGTGTACATATGTTGGGCGCGCGTTTGGCGTGTCTCCCGACTATGCACCGGTGCCGAAGGGATCAATGACGCTAGTTCCTCAGAGCATCTTCCATTGAAATACCGGTAGAACATGGATAGCATTCCCACCCGACACCTGTGCTCTAAAGATTGCAACCCGTTCGTTAAGATTATACTACCTCGTTTTCTCGCAGGCTAAATCCTGTAGATGTGTGTTTGTCTCTTTTTAGTATCGCTATTTTTCGTTTCATCGAGTTTCAAATCACAATGGTGCTAAAGAAGTTTTCACTTCAATTAAAAAAATAGCCCTCAACCTAACCTAACGTAATCAATTTAACCATTTTTTTTTTCATCGCTTTTAATGACCTTTCCAAGGAGGTGTTGAAGTTGCATGATTCTTGAGTTGTTCGGTCTGGTTGTGTGACATGGTGCCTAACCCAGAATGAAGAAACAAAATTATCGGTATTTGAAGAGCAAAATCTTTGGACACAGGCTAGCAAATGGATCATACCGAATTAAAATGGACCATGAACTCAAAAATCTAATTAGGCATGAGACTGTCGTAAGACTCTGTAACAAAGACTGCGATGTGCTGGAAATTCTAAAAAAATATTAGATGACAGGGCACCAAAATTATAACCAAGTCCTAAAGGACATTTGGGGATAGTCTAGAATAGAAGCATGAATTGTAGGTATTTTTTTCAAGTGCAATAAAAAAACAATAATATTTTTACCAGCCATTATTACTTTACCAAATATTTAAATATTAAAGAATACATAAAAAAAAATCAGACGAAAAAATTTAAAAGTTACAGGGTGTTGAAGTGGGGGGGTCTCAAAAATATGGCGCGCCCTGGTTGACACGATTGCAACCCTCCTAGTAATCCGAAAAAAAAACAAATTAATTTTTAATACAAACAAATGCTGCTATCGCATGAACCTCGGAGAAGGCATAAATTTTTTTTTCGCAATATTTTGGCGGCTGTCTCAAATAAAAATACATTTAATTAATAGTAAAAATTAAAATTTTGGTATAGTTCTGGTTCATGCGATAAAGTAGTGTATAAAGAAGGCTCACACCAAATTTCAAGTAAATTGGTTTAGTAGAACTTGAGATATCGTGTCAACCATTTCGAAAAAAGTGGTTTTGGAAAAAATGCGTTTAAAATTTTGTTCTATTTAGATTTTGGTTAGATTCCGTCTAAACTACGAAATTAAAATGGTTACCACTTTTAAAATAAAGTGAATATTGAAAAATCTTTGGAAAAATTAGGAAAAAAAATGTTTTTTTATTTTTTATTCTAGACTAGAATACTGCCTTAAATCATCTAAAATATTTCTAGCGAATAATTTTTAAAAAAAAATCACAGGATTTCGATATTCGGTTTTGTGTGAGATTTCGTAATTTTTTTTGAGAATTTGCTGGCTAATAGAGGAAAATATATGTAAATAATGAATACAATGCTATTATCAAGCCCTCCGAAGCCCCAGTGTTCGTCTGTTTGTGATAGGACTGAGTGCATAGCGCATCTCTTTATGGGTCGTAAAATACCTAAAAATAACACCGCAGAGCCACGGCGAAGGCGTTTGTTTATTTTGTATTAGAATTATTTATATAAACACTCCCGCGATGTCGACTGAGGATTATCTCAATTCGTCGTGGACAAAAATCCGACAATTTACACGAGAAGGATGAATCTTCAATAAGAATGAATGTTTCTTCGTTTATCCCTTATGCGGTCGCTAAATCACTCATCCGATTGCAATGAAACTTTGGTGATTTGTTGTGCGCACGCCTGCGAAGGTTTCTATACATAGCGGTGAGCTCTGGCGTTATGAAATTATTTTCTATATCATTCATCCGATTGCGATGAAACTTTGGTGATTTGTTGTGCGCACGCCGACTAAGGTTTTTATATATAATGTTGAGCTCTGGCGTTATGAAATTTATATACAAAATTTACTACAGCTGTATATTTCAAATATCTAGTACGGATGTGAGCTACTTTATTCATTTTTGCTTTAAATTATAAGATATAGGTCATTAAAGATTTTAGTGTTTCATGATTTTAGAGGCAACTTGGGCAATTATTTGTGAGTAAATGAAAAACATTAAAAAAATAATTTAACTCTGTATATTTTACAAATACAACGAAAAATAAAATAAAAAATAAAACATCGTTAATAATGCATTTTTTCGGTAGCAATTTTAATGTATAAACGACAATTTTTTGGTCCGCCGTAAATAGGTAATTTGTATTTTAAATTTACACCAAAGTGATTTTTTTTCTTAATTTCTATTTTGTATTTTATACTTCATTATATTTCTATGATAAATATAGTAAATTTATTTTCTTATTATTTTTCTTTACTCACAAATAATTGCCCAAGTTGCCTCTAAAATCATGAAATACTAAAATCTTTAATGGCCTATTTCTCATAATTTAAAGCAAAAATAAATAAAGTAGCTCACATCCGTACTAGATATTTGATGTATCTTTTGATTACAAAAATAATTTTTACGTTTGGTTGGGTATTTTGATCTCAAATCCAAATTTAAGATTTGTATGAATGAAACTGGCCGAAATGGTCGCTCATACGTTCCTCTTAAGTGCCTACTTGTTTCAGAATCTTAGGTTGACTTCGAGATTACGTCATCGTTGAACTATTGACTTGTCGTCTAAATAAAAAAGGGTAAATGTGTGTGCACTCATCCAAGTGACTGCAATGAGCCGGGTTCAATTCCCACTTAACCCCTGTCCACCATTTCAATTGACACTGATTCTTATCAGCATGTTCAACATTCACATGACGGTCAGAGGAGGATATTTTGATATTCATCATCGAGGAGATGGCGACTTATTGATATTGACGCACTTGACGAATTACTAAACTAAATCATTGAAATTCTCCACATAACTCTTCATTAAGCCGCCGCCACCCGAATTTCTACCGATTTCTTACATGAAACTTTTACATTTGAAGTTTTTAAGCTCTTTAAAAAATATATGTAATTTTTTAAGATAATATCTAGACATTCCCCACGATATTCCCTCGATAGAAAAATCGCAAAGTATGCTCCGAAAATTATTAAAAACACGTCTAATTCTTAATTTAGAAGTTATAGTTGTGAAAAAATTCACGATGTTTCTTTAAATGATGTTTAAGATACCTTCCACGAGATTTTTGCTCTATTTTAAACGAGTCATGTTTTATTAAACATTTTCACAATTTTCGCTTCGCTCTGTCCAACACTCGTAATTACATATCTCTCCATCTTATTGTTTTTGAGCGGGGAAGCGCACAAAAGCGGCTTAAACAGATGCCTTCTTAAGGCGCCGTATCCTAGCTCGAAAAGAAAAAGGTGGAGAGATATGTAATTAATGTTGGAGAGAGCGCGCTAATATTTAAAACTATAAAATTGAAGCGAAAATTGTGAAAATGTTTAACAAAACACGACTCGTTTAGAAAAGAGCAAAAACCTCTTGGGGGTTGTCTAAAACAACATTCAAAGAAACACTGTGAATTTTTTGATATATATAACTTGTTAAATAATAGAGACAGACGTGAAAATAAAAAAATTTGGAGCATACTTTGCGATTTTTTTCTATCGAGGGAATTTCATATAATTTGCGTTTCGGCGTGGGGATTGTATAGATATTATCTTCAAAAATAACATATATTTTTTTAAGAGCTTAAAAACTTCAAATGTTTTAGGGAGATATGCAAGAAATCGGTAGAAATTCGGGTAGCGGCGGCCTGGGAACCATTTATTGGATAACCAATACCCCTGTTATAGGTGACCCCAAGTGGTTTCGCTGCGTTTGGTGCCCGGGTTCATGAGGTGTCTGGGTCTTGGCGTATGCCTGTGCCCATTTACTGCATGGCGGGCCGGATCATGAGACACAGGATGAGGGAGATTTATCGAACTCTCCAGGCGGACTCTCTCGACCCATCGCCTTACACCGCAGAGGGAAGCATGGATTCATACGTCGTAGACACAATGACCCCCAGGTTCCCATCCACCCCTCATACATTTTTCCTTCCCAGAACTTCTTCTCCCTCTTTTTTTGTTTCTTCAGGGTTTCCAGTGTAGAGCTAAAGCCTCGATTACATTGATCGAGTTTACAAGCTACTAGCCGGCGAATTCACTATATGCTAGTAAACTCGCTCAGTCGAGGATTAATGAAAAAAATACCATAGATCTAAAGAAGGCGGGGATCTTCCGAAACCGGTCGATGGTGGAAATAAATGTATTACTGCCTTACTAATTATAGATTCTTATACACCGGTTCAACGTTGGTTTGGTAAATCCGGCCTTAAGCCGGGTTTAAGGCCATTTTACCCACGCAAACGGCGTAAAGTTTTTCACTGTTCCGACGTTACGCGCCGCATTATAATATTTACAAATATAAGGAAGGTGTGCGTGTTTTTTCGGATTCATGCATATTTGAAATATTATACACGGTGACAGGAAACTCGTAGTATAAGCGGGGAAAACTGGTGAATCTATATCACATAGAGAATTCAAAAAATATATAAAACGCATTAAAGAGTTGATATTAATATTAATCCCTAGCGACAGATTTTTTTTATATGGACGAAAAAAAAATTCAATTCCGAACTCGATTTACTCGAAAACGAAAGCTCTAATCAAAAAAAGTTATATCACAAAATCGACTCCAAATGTGATGTAGATTCTCCAGTTTCCCACTTGTACTACGAATTTCCGGACCCATGTATACCAGATAGATAGAAACTGTGGGATTGACTTGAATTGAGGGAGGTCTGATACATTTGTAAAATGTTGTATTATAGGTTATTTATTAATAACAAACGCAAACCCGCGAGCAGATTGAGAAATTAGTCTAACTAGATTTCCCCATCACTTTTTCGAAAAGCAATAAATAGTCTGTAACAAAGCAAAATTACTTAGATTAATACCAAAACCTCTGATGAGAGATAACGGCAAAATAATAACAAAAAACGGCTGTTGATTTATCAAATATTTTAACATTTGCTTAAATCGTATCAAACAAATAAATAATGGTTTCAGAATGCCAGTTGTCTTTTCGATCGAAATCTTAAGTTTAAAAATATTATTGTTGATATAAATATCACAATTACACAGGCTTTAAAAAACAAAACTAAGCTTCACGTGTGTATGTATGTGTACACACCTCTGCAGGGTGTAAAATCACCCACACACACTAGTAAAGTCCGCCGTGTTTACACAATAATACGACATTGCACTTTTCGAAAGCTTCACTAACATCATCTAAAAGCGCGCCGGACGTTTCAGAACAATGTCGCTTTAGCTCTCTCATTTCCGCATACCGTAACATACAACCGCCGCCGTATATCACCCGTTTTCCACGCGAATTCGCGAAAATCCCCGGAGATGTATACAAACACGTGCGACTGGTTCGGCAGCCGAACGCAGACTGAAAAAATAAAAAGCGACGCGTGAAAATGCCCCTTTCCGCGCGTAACGAAACGGGACGCAGATAGACAGTTTTCCGAGTATACGCGAGAGGGGAGATCTCGTCGCGGCGACGTTCGGGTTTTCTGGGGGGTAGGCGGAAGTAGCCGATGTTTTCCGATGTTGAGTACACAATACAATGTATTGGGCACGGAATGAAACGGATATGGTGTGAGTTGACCCGCTAAATGCAGTGTGAAAATTATTACCACACCGCTTGCTCGGGAAAATTACACTCAAACCACAAAATAATTCAAACAAAAATGGGGAAAAAATGTTATTGTATAATTTTAACTTTATTAAAACTGATAGAACTTCTAATAATATACTAACAGAATAAGAGAAATTGAAAATTACCAACTAACTCTAACTATCTCGCAATAAGGAACTCCAGTGAAAAATATTATGGTTTTTAAAAAAATATGTTCATATAGACCAATAAACGCTGATTCTGAATATATAAGTTTTATTAAATAATATTTAACATAGTTTAAAAAAATATATTTAAAAGTCAATTTTAAAACAGTTCATTAAAACACCCTGTCAAGTTGGTATTTTTGAATTTGTGAGGCGTGACGTCACCGCGTCCATAAAACGCTCCAATGCTGAAATTCAAAATGGCCGGCGACGATCAGCTGATTCTAGTTGTCTACAAAATTCATACTTCGGTTGGTCATGATGACGTCACACTAGATTCGGTGGTTTTCGGAGGATCTTGAAAAATTAAAACTGTGACATTTATTAACTATTAAAACTAACTATAAAAATAAATATGCAGTTATTTATTCATTTAAAAAAATAAAAAAATTGGACTGGAGTTCCTTATTTCCTGCAGGGGTAGCCAATCAACAAGGTCGTGCCACACACTTCTTGCCCCTTTCACATTCATGCACCGGAGAATCAGGTTTTTTTTAAATAGATAATGTAAAATCTGTTTTGACAAATCAAAAACTCAACATGTATTTGTACAAAAAGCATAACTTCAGTTACTTTTTACAATATTAAAGACTAAATTCGTGAAAATATTGGCAAAACCATAACGGCATATTTACTACCGCTAAAAAAACTCTACTCACTAAGTGAGAAAGTCTTCCAAATAAACAACGAGCAGAAGAAGAAAAAATCAGCTAATTTAATGACGGCTTTGCGGAAAAGAGTCAAAGGGCAAAGCGATCTCGTAATTTAAATCGGAAGCCGTGAATTAACCTTTTGCATTCAGTGCCTAGTAATTTTCCTGTTGCTCACCCTTTGAAGACGAAAAAGGAGAGACGCACTTATCGGAAAACTCCGAGAACGAAAGAGAGGGCGATTCCAAAAAGCCACCCGAGAAGAGCATCGCCAGACAGGCTGGCTGTAATCGTGACAAAGATAGGAAAACTCATCGAGTGTAAAAGAGATAGAAACAATATTAATAACGTACGGGGGTTAAAGATAACGGAGGTACGGTCATTTCGCAGAAAGGGATGCAGTACATTATACGGCGTGCGTCAGAGGGGGAAGAAACGGTGATACGGGGCGTGATATAAATGACAATTTGTAGCGTGAGAGGGAAAGAGGAAAATACTTGGGAAAAGTGCAAGAGCGCGAGGGACGGAGGCGGTATAAAAAGGACAACATGCAAATGGGGTGGGATGTGGGAGAGATGGATGACAGCAGTGATGAAATGGATCGGAATGTCAGTGCGGCGGGAGCGGCAGAATAATTGGCCAATTTATTTACAAATCCCGCGCGGAATATTTCTCCTCACTTCCTTGTTGGGCCGCATCTTCATTGAGTGTTGATCGTGAGCAAAATGCCGCACATCATAAATTGTCTTACATATGTTATATTCTTATTACCCTTTCCTCTGCTTGAACGTAGACCCTTCAAAAATGTGTATCTATACTAATAATATATTGTTAAGTATTTAAAAATACTTAACAAGACTTGAGAAAAAGCTTTTGGAAAGGTTGGAAAAGGTATTTGAGAGTTGTTTTTTACAGGTTGATTTCGTAAAGGTTTGTAAAAAACATTAACTTCTTTCTTACGCATTGTTTATCGTAATAGCAAGGAAATTTAAAATTGATTTTACGAAACCAAGCGACGCGGAGTCTAGGGACGTCTATATCCTATCGCAGGCGGGGCCGAACTGAAACCAAATGGGTGTGACAAATGATAGTTCTTACGTCGATGGCATAAGGTTCACTTTAGAAATCCAAATTCGTCGAGTACCGGCCGTCGTGATTAACGTCAAAAATAACAACGCGAAAATGCATACTTTATTCTATTTTGTGAAGTTCAAGCATAAATATCAATTTTTTGCGATAATTATTAAAAAAAACTAAATTTGCCACATTATACACTAAAACCATATCCGAAATGGGGTTTATAAGTAGGAGTGTTTGCACTTGAAAGTGTTTTTTTATAGACCTAATACTTTATTTTTTTCTAGGCTTATTAAAAGACTTTCAAAGGCCAAGATATGTTCTACACGCAGTATTTAATTGAAGTATTTATAATACTTCTAAGTGATCAAATTTTCAAAACAAAAACACATGATTTTGTATGATTTTGCATTATTTCGCATTACTTCATCTTAAACAGATCAATTCGGATATCATTTATTATCACGGGGCAATCATTTCTACGGTTAACTCAGTTACCGACAGCGTAGTCTGTTCTATCTCCCAGCCTGTAGGACTAATTAGCCAATGGTTATGCTGGTGGGGAGAGCAATATTGCTGTTAAACAGATCAATTCGGATATCATTTATTATCACGGAGCAATCATTTCCAGTATTAGTATAGTTGATACCGACTGTTTATATTTTATATAAGTATTTAAAAATGTTGTAATGTTTCTAAAAAAATTGTTGAATTGAAAAAACCAACAGACCTCGCTTGAGATTTTGTAAAATACAAAAAACACAATTTAATAAGTCTTGTTTTGACAGTAGCTGAAAGCGGTAATAGAAAAGTTGCCTTGACCTACAAAAAACAGACAGAAAAAGCTGTGCTAATTTCATAATGCCATAAATTATCGTTCGGTTTTTATTGCTTCAGGAAAATTAAAACTTGCTGGAAAGGTCAAATACGTAGTGGCGGCGTAGCAGATGCCAATAAAATCTATTCGCTACGTCAGAAAGACAAAAAATACATCAAGGCGTCGAAACCACTATCGCGGCGGTGGAAGGGTTAGATCCACAAAGGCACGTGAAATAGTGCGGGTGGGAGTGAAATGCCAGATATCACGTTGGCAATATTATGTTGATTGAAACGTAAAAAGAGAGAGGGAGGTCGGTACTATAAAAAGGTTTGGGGGAGAGAGATAACAGACTGAGGGTTGTTCAGACGCTACCGTGTGTTTCATTAACCGGGGTTTGTTGTTAATAATAATTTCTAATAAATTATCAATTTTATTTACATGGCACAGTTTAGAGATTTAATCACGTTAACGACACTTTAAATTGGTTATTACATGTAGCCTTTTCTAAAAAAGTGTGCTGTTCCTAAACTTCGCAATGTTCATACGAAAGGGTTTAACTAATCGGTGACCGGACTACTCAGAATGAAACCAACTCAGAACCTCCTTTGAAAAGTCATTAAAAATGATGAAAAAAATATATTAAAAATTGGTTAAATAGGTTACGTTAGGTTAGGGCTGTGGGCTATTTAAAACATATTTTTTGTAGCTTTTAATGACTTTTCTAAAAGGTGTTGAGTTGACATGATTTCGAGTTGGCATGAAACCCAACGAATCGTGTGATGCATCGGAATCACGACAAATAGAACAGCGACAAATCAGAATTTTGAAAAGTGATCAAAATCAAGACGTCCTCCGTGATTGAGGGACAAGACTTTCGATTAGCGATTCGAAGGTTCAAATCCCGGCGTGCGCAAATAAAATATAAAATACGATTTTTAAAAAGAATGTAGAGAAGCTCTAAATTATATAAATTAAATATAAATTATTTTTCTTCAAACACAGCAAACTTATTCTGTGGCACCATTTTATTTCAAAATTAATAATATACTTAGTTTTTACCACTTTTATTGTTTACAAAACCAATATGTTTTAGCTAAGCTCACTTCTGATTACTCTCACTTTATTTATTTATTTATTTATTTATTTAGTATAGTATAATACATTTATAAACATTTTTTATGATATGTTTTGACTGTTCAACTAGGATGATTCCCGTTTTAGAACAGTCAAATTAGGATTAGTGACAACATATGGAACATGATTTGTACAAAAAAGAGGAAAAATCGAGGAAATAAAAAGAAGAGAAATAATAAAAAATGAAGTTAGAAAGTTTAAAACATAGTAACAAAAGTTAAAATATAGTAGTTAATATACATATAGGTTCTTAAAAACAGAGGATTAAAATATATAGATAACTTGTGTATGCATTGCATACTATAGTAGAAAAACAGAAAAAAAAAAAAAAAAAAAAAGCTAAAGAAATAAAATTATTATAAAATAACCAACAAATTATTATACAAAAGCCGTGGTTTGTTTAGTATGGCTATTGAAATGATAATAATAATAAATAAAAGGAAAATAAAAAAAATAAATAAGGCAAATGATTACAGCATAAAGGTAACTGGTGTTTGCGTTTCATATTATAGTCGTACTAATGAGAACTATAAAGAAAACAGATTCAATAAAATAAAATAAGCAATTAATACATGATTATTACTGTTTTTTTGCTTGCATAGTTATCAAATAATAATAAAATAATAGGTATGTTTACTTATACATGGTGTTTGCATTACATATTATAAGCATACATATATATTTTGTATAAATATGAATAAAAGAGAATAAAAAAAAAAGAAGTGATAGAATCAAATGTTAACTGCTGCTTGGTAGCATTCTAATTTAAAAGTAATAGGTAGTTAAATACACGCACATAGTAATAACGATTAGAACAGAAAGGTATCTTTTACATAGTTTATTTTTGTTGGAATTTTTGTTATTGTTTTGATTTGTGTTTGATTTCATTTTTTATAAAGTAAAAGTTCACTCTCTTTTCTCCCTAATTGGTGAAACCAAGTTGTGGTCAATCTGCGAATAACACCTGCGCTTTCCTTTTTCCAAGCATCAGGCATGAAATTGTATAGTTTTGGACCTAGGAATGAGAAGTGTCTTTGAGCGAGAGACGTTTTGGTTGTGAGTGGTACAATTGGATTTCTCCGTGAGTGTCGGGTGTCGTGAGAGTGGTTAATAGATGGGTAGAGGTGGCGTTGTTTATGGGTGTTTAAAATTAATTTTCGCATATATAGTTGTCTACTTGTTGGTTCGCTTTCTCGTGTTCCGACGAGCCACTCGCTTGCATTCTAGTCATCCTTCTAAATTCCTTCTGATAATTCTTGTCGTGTCGCGTTCGAGTATTCAAATCGTAAAACTTAAAGTCTGTGATCTTAACCTGTTTTTATTATATTACTCACCGACACAACTCTAGATCGCATTGCCCATTGGTAATTAGTAAGTATAATAAGGCGAAATTGCCTAAATGCTAAAAGTAGATAATGTTACCTTTTAGATTTTTGTATTTGAAATGTATTTAAATGTTTATAAAATGGAAAATTTTAATTTAAACAAGAAAAAATTGAACAAAATAGACTCTTACTTCAAACGTTTATTAGTATCAAAGACATTTTATTAGTATCAAATCGAATCTGTACTTGTACAGTTTTATTTATTTATATTTATTAACGCCCTAATGGGCTTTTACATGAATAGACGTAAATTTATATACACAATATTAATTACATGAATTACAAATCAAGAAAACAGAATAAATAAGAAAGCAAACAACTCGTTAGGTATGGGATATTATAACATGAATTAAAAGAAAGGAAATAGTACGAGTTGTGCTTACAAAAAAAACTTATACAATTCAGCTTAAAATATTTATGCATATTGTTAATAATAAGACCTGAAATAAAACAAAGTGTAATGTATAAGAGCTAGTTAGTATTTGGGTATAAACAAACAATTATATCTGTTTATTACTACAAATAGAACAGTGTATATTTTATCGATAGAGTTTGGATGAGAAAAAATTATGTGAAAAGAACAAAAAAATAATAAAAGTTAATTATTAGCAGATAAAATCGACATTAATTGACTTTTGAAACATTCAAAACTGTCAACACTAAATATATCTATAAATTCGCAGTATTTATTCGCAAGGTTATGGATTCTTGGAATTGGTGAGTAAATAGAGCAATTAGTATTGAGTTTATTGTTGCATTTAAAAATATCATTGCTACGGGTTTGTCTGGCAGGTATGTTAATTCAACTTAGTTCCAACAAATTAGGGCTGTCATGAAAGATTTTATAATTTTGTATAAAAATAATAAATCAATTAAAACTCTTCTATCTGATAATTTAAGAAGTCTGGTTTCAGCGCGTAAATAATCATAATTTATAAATTCAATTGGAATTTTCGTTTTAAAATTGATGTACCGAAGGAATTTGTTTTGTACCTTTTCCAAAGATTGAGAATGAACTTTGTAGTATGGTGACCACACGGAGGAATTGTATTCTAATCTGCTTCGTACTAATGAGCAATACAGATGTTTTAATGTTGACATGCTTTTAAAATTTGCCCCATTTTCAAAATAAAACCTAGTTTTCTCATTGCATCGCTTGTTATTTCATCGATGTGTATATTGAACTGTAGACTTTCGTGGAATATAACACCAGATCACCAATCTGCGATACACGAAGAAGATTGACACCATTCATATCATAAGAAAAGTTAAGGGGATTTTTACCTTTGTAAAAACTAATAATCTGGCATTTTCCAATATTTAGTTGTAAATCATTGACAGAACACCACTCACATAGTTTGTTAAGGTTCAACTGCAGAATGGCGCGATCGTCATCGTTTTTAATTGTAGTTTTCATTCAAAGTGTAACTAAAACATCGTTTAACGAAATAAAAGTTTTTATATTAGTAAGTCTGTAGAACTTTAGTAACCTTTGTATCATTTTGTATTGCACTATTCTACATTAAAGCATTATAGTATAAATACGTTCTCTATTACTATTTCACCGTCGAGGATCGTCTCGCTTTTCCGCGACACTTTTCCGCCTCAACTCACAGAGCTCGTGCTGTACCCCTATTGAATACAACACCACAGAGCAGCTAGTAGCGATCGAGCGAGAGAGAGAGAAAAACAACCTATCTCTACCTAACTACTCGTAGTAGTAGCAAGTGGCGGGTGAGGATGAAGCGTACTATACACGTATACCCGTAACCCGTATGCCCGCAGAGTGCGGCTGGGAGAGGAGAGGGAGGAGGGTTGGGTGGTATTGGGTGGCACGGGAAAATTGGTATGGGAGACTGATAATAAGCGATGCTCCCGACACCCGATTGCGGTTAACAGGGATCGAGACACATGGTACTTCAAACCATACGAAAATTTAATAAATATTTTAATATTGTGATTTATTTTTGGGGTGTTACGTCGTGTTGCGCTTCCTCCTTATTTAGCCAACGTTTCGGAGAGCGTTACAGTGTCGATCATTGGCATAATACCCCAAAAATAAGTCACGATAATAATATTTTTGGCCGTGAAATCTCAAATCGGTATTTTCATTAAGACAATTTTTAAAATATTTTTGTGGTCTTCGTGGTCAGGGGGTAAGGCTCTCCGAATTCTGCGGTCGCGGGTTCAAATCCCGGCGTGCGCAAGTAAATATAATATTTTTTTAAAACTAATAGTATATTTGAGGCACGTTCCAGAGTGGAAGATACCTCTCAGTGTCGCCCTGGTGAAATTTCAAATTTAAAATTGAAACATTGCTTTAATGGCTTTAGACGTGTTTTGTGACCAGATCTGAATAGTCAGGTACTTCTCCGCCTTTTTTAAAATTAGCTCCACACAGGAGGCTCCGAGGAAAATAATTCCAATCAGGGCCTGTGTCATCTTTGGGGATGCTGTGAGGAGGATCTTTTTAGGAAAGGAAGTTCTGGGAATGAAAATGGCATTATGGGTGAGTAGGTATTGGGGGCAGTGTGTCCAGGAATGACGGACGTATAAATCCATCCCTCCCACTGCGGTGCAAGGCGATGTTCCGAGAGAGTACGGCTGGAGAAGTTAAAGGGACTCCCTCAACCATTTTCTCCCGATCCGGCCTGCCATGCAGCTGATGTGCAGACGTATCCGCCGCCAAGACCCGGTCAAATCTCACCCCATGAACCCGGGCACCCCTGCTAAGTTACCAAATATAGCGAATCGCTTGGAGTGACCCATGGAAGAGGTTTTGGTTATTCAGTAAGTGCCACCTTCCGCTTCCTCATCTTTTTCCACTCCCCACTATCTTCATCCTGACAACATATCCCAATTGAGGATGCCGTAGTTTCACTGGCTCCAGACGCTTGAGAGCAGATGGGACTCTTGTGCGGTATTCACATTTAAAAAAAAAACGAAAGTAGTCTCGGTACATTATAATACAAAGTTGTAACCAAAACCGGCGATTGTGTCTTTGTGTTAAAATAATGAAAATGTATTAACCCTAACCGGGGTTTGAACTCTTGACCTCTGGGTCCAGAGAGCCAAAGGCCTAATCGATTGATGACTGCGCGCCAATAAGCCCCACAGTTTGACAATCCCTCCCATCGTGCATTATTCACTGTAGAGCGGTCGGGCCGACACGTAATGGCGGGAAAACAAATGAAAACCTCCCCGGCCACCCTCGCCCCGTGGCACTATCCCGCCCACCCCGTGGCACCACGCCACTCCACCCCACGCCACGCCACCTCACGCCCCGTGGCGCTGTGCCACTCTACAGGGGGGGGTACTCGGTATGTCGTTGGGAGCTGGTAGCTGGTAGCTAGCCACTATTATACTCGGTAGCTAACTTTGCCAGGGTTGGCAGACGTTCGAAAATATTTTTCTTGCGCTTACGATTTGAATATTTTTTTTTTTTTTTTTTAATATAGCATTTTCCAGGGCGGGTAAAGTTAAAAACGAACAATTCACAGAAATGCCTTATTTTTCCTTGTTCCTGTAATAATATTATTTTTCATACATGAGGAATTTGTTGCAGGTTGGGTTAGGTTAGGGGTCGTCCATTAATCACGTGATGATCACAATCTTTTTAACCCCCTCCCCCCTGGTGATACGTGGTGAGGTTTTAGACTACCTCCCCCCCATACCCAAAATCATGTGTTTTTTTTTTAGTACAAAGTATATTGAAATTTTCAGAATATTGTTTTCATGCAAACACGCAACGATTTACGCATGTATTCGGCGTCAAAATCACAGACTTACTGGCGACTGGTAAGCCGAGTGGTTGTCGCAACACGCGGGGAAATCGTTGCCTGGCAACGGTGAGTCAAGGCTATGCGCCGCTGCTTGGTTTAGAAATCGTGCGTTTAACGAAAAATAAATACACGTGATATCTCATTATCCCCCCCCCCCCCCCCCCACCCGCCTTGTGATATTTTGGGATTTTTTTTCCGAACCTCTCCCCCCCCCCCCTTTTGATGATTAATGAACAACCCGTAGTTTGTAAGCAGGAACTTGGTTAAAAAATATTTTTCAGCGAAAATTATCAAATTTTTCAAATAAAAAAAATCTTTCTTGAAATCGATAATCAATTTAATTGGCAAGTCTTGTAAATCGTAAGTTATACTGTAAGTAAGCTACTTACATCAGTTTTCTTTCAAATCGACACATTTCTAAGTATTTTTTGTTTCAGCATTGAAACCAAAAATAATTCAAGAATTTTTTTATCATTAAAACCGAATTTTCCAACAAAATACATTTTGAACACCATCCGAGCAACCTCAAGGGTGAAAGGCTCATTCGCTCGAAACTCGAGAGGAAAGCGAGCGAGGGGGACAGCGCTCTACACCGGCCCATGATCTGAGCGAGACGGTGACTGCGTAGGTAGAGTACACCCAATAGATACACAAGATGTTTATATATCTATATACAATACACACTAGTATACCCTAAGGAGAAGTAACTTAGAACATTCTGGATTCCTGGAAGGGGGAACGGAGCAAACTCAACTTGTTCCTTGGGGAGAAGGAATTGAAGAAGGAATCGGAGATATAAGAATAGAAGATTGTAGTCTTGACAAGAATACAGGGGACTCGCTGTTAACTCGTTTCGTATTAATTGGGACATTTTAGGTAATTACTATTTTCGAATTTCTTGGAAATTTTGGCGACGGGGAGGACTTTAAATTTAAAGACTTTTTGAGAGAGACCCAAATTTTGACTTCCGGTGTTCCGGTTTTAGATTCTTAAGAGAAAACACGGGCGCCGAAATTTTCCGCTTAAGCCTCGATTACATTGAGTTTACAAGCTATTAGCCAGCAAATTCACTATCTGCTAGTTAACTTGTTCAGTGTAAAATCTGCTAGTTAGCTAGTTAATACGATTAATGCTAGTTAATACGGCTCAATGTAATCGAGGCTTGCAGCATGGGTTTACTAGAATGAAGCATTGCTAAATTTTGGATATACTTGAATAAAGTACCGCTTAACCCCTCAGGTTAGAAAGGTCAAAATATTTCCGCTTTGTAATAAAATCCAAATAAATGCAACATTTCTGAACGCATCCGAAAACTAAAAACCGTTTTTGAAAGGTGACGAAATACGCGTTCAAATTTTACAATTCGAAATAAACTAATTTAGATTTAAAAACTTTTTTTTAAAGGTGATGAAAACGCGTTCAAATTTTGTAATTCGAATTAGACATCATTTTTTAAAACATAAAATTTTTAAATGCAACATAAAAAAGGTTTAAAAATGGCTTATGTTTTTTCTAACTAAAATTACTGATAACGAGAAAAATATAAACACATATTTTATTAAGCAAATGTATTATAAACATTATCGTCAACTAACTTTTTGGTCGTTTCATGTAAAAATAATTAATCAAAAATTCCCAGTTTCATTTTTTTTTTCAAATTGCGGTCGGAAACTTTGGATTCATAACACTGGTGACAAACTCACAAGTGAACGTATGGCTAGCGATATGCTAAAATAGACCAAGCCAAATAACGCTAGAGCTTTTATAGCTGAGTCTGTCACTAGCATAAAGGTGTACAAATTTGAATTATTTTGAGGTTAACTTTTAGATTTGAATAAAAAGCGTACTTTCTCTTTCTAACACAATTTAGATCATATTTCTAACCATAATATTAAGGGAGACAACGATTTCTATGAGACCTATATGAGTTGTTCCGAAAATCGAACAAATTAGCAAAAGCTTGGGTTTACTTGATTGAAGCTATGATTAAGCTTAGCCTTAGTTGAACTAGGTACTCTATTATTTAATTTGTACATTAATCCCACAAGGGGTCATCTTTTGTGATAAAGTGCTATGAGTATTTTTAATGACAGGGAAGAGCAGACCGAAGGTTAATAAACGAAAGTCTATCCAGGACCGAGAGTTTACAAGCTACTAGCCGGTAAGTTTAAAGGCGGGTGAATCGCGTGTGAGATTGTCATGATGACACACAAAATTGTCTACTTTCTCAGTAGCGACAGTAGCAGCTAAAATAACGACTCTCGCGCGAACCAATTCGGTCGACATTTTGTAAAAAAATTTTAGCTCGCAGCTAGCGCCACACGTTAGCCAGTAGCGAGAATTACGGCTCCCGCGCGAACTAATTCTGACAGTTACGAAATCAGCTGTTGGTGGGCCGCCATCTTGAGCGAGTAGCGAGTAAAGTTGACCACCTTTCAACTTTTTTCTTAGATTGTTCACAATCTGCTAGTTAGCAAGTAGTACGATGACACTGAGAGTTTACTAACAGATAGTGAATTTACCAGATAGTAGCTTGTAAGCTCGCTCAATGTCAACGAGGCGTAAGCCGCCGCTATCCGAATTTCTACCGATTTCTTACATATCTCCCTTAAACATTTGAAGTTTTTAAGCTCTTAAAAAAATATATGTTATTTTTGAAGATAATATCTAGATACGTTCCACGCCGAAAAGCAAATTATATTAAATTCCCTCGATAGAAAAAAATCGCAAAGTATGTTCCGAAAATGTTTATTTTCAAGCCTGTCTCTATTATTTAACAAGTTATATGTATGAAAAAATTCACAGTCTTTCTTTGAACGTTGATTTAGACAACCCCCACGAGATTTTTGCTCTATTGTAAACGAGTCGTGTTTTATTAAATATTTTCACAATTTTCGCTTCACTTTTATCGTTTGAAATATTAGCGCGCTCTCTCCAATATTCGTAATTACATATCTATCTCTCCATCTTCTTCTTTTCGTGCTCGGGTACGGGGCCTTGAGACAGGGGAATCACGCATTTGTAGTGGTGCCTTCCAAAAAACTGAAGTATTGAGGGCTAGAAATGTAAAATTTCTTCCGATATTCGACTATCTGATTCGATTCTTCCTGCGGTAGTAAAATGAAGGCTGCACGACCGTCGGTCATGAATTTTTAAACATTAGGCAGCCGCAACGGCACCCCCTCAGCGATATATAGCTATACCACATATAAGGGAATAACTGACATTACAAACCACACTGGAAATGGAAACCCAATCGCAAAGAGTCATGTGTATTGTTGATTGCCCCCCAATATTGGGAAAGTCGGGTGTAATCCGGGAGAGAATGAGAAAGGTTATATTATGCGAAGATTAAAAAAAAAAACCTAAGGCCCAGTTGTTAGGCCGATCGTCATATTTAACATCGTCACACCGATGATCGCCGATGGCCGTCAATTTGATTTTGTTGGCATTTGAACGTTCCCCGTCGACCGTCGCGCGCCGATTTTTGGCCCGAAAGCGGTTTTTTTTCAACTCCGCACAGGAGGTTCTAACGAAAATATTTTTTCTCAGGGCCTGCGCCATTTTTGAGGACGCTTTGTAGAGGGTTTAATTTTAAAAAGGTAGGAGTGACACTGGTTCTTGAAGAGACCCGTATCGTAGGAGGATGGAAACACAGAAAGGCCGGCAAATTATTCCACAACCTTTCCACAATCATTCCACAACCACAAACATTGAACTAGTGTTTGGGAGAGTTTCCCGACTGTGCATGAGTGCCGAAGGGATCAATTACGCTAGTTCATCGGAGCATCTTCAATTGAAATACCGGTAGAACAAGGATTGTGGACAGTGTTGGGTTGATTGATTACTGATGTGAAGCATAACAAAAACTAAACAACCGCTTACAGGTACGTTTTTAGATTTTCACGGCCAAAAGTATTTTCGTTATTTGTTTTTGAGGTGTTATGCCGTGTTGCGGTACCTCCTTCTTTAGTCAACGTTTCGGACAGCGTTACAGTGTCCATCATCAGGGCAGATGTGTAATTGCGGAGGTAGCTCAACACGGCATAACACCCCAAAAACAAATAACGAAAAAAATTTGGTTGTCTGTAAAGTCGGTTTACGGACGATAATTTTACGCGATAACGTCACGAGCCGAACGCTTAGGCCGATCGCGCCTCTCTATCGCTTGTTCCGCGCTCTTGCTGAACGCTTAGGCCGAACGCTTTTTCCGCGCCCTCGCTTGTACGCCCGGCTCAGGCGGAACGTGACATCGTGACAGCGTGACAATGAGTCATGCTTTTTCGTGAATGCGGCCGGCATCATCGATTTATAAGACGTTATCACGTCAAAAAAACCCTAAGGCCCAGTTGTTTGACCGATCGTCATATTTAACATCGTCACACCGATGATCGCCGATGGGCGTCAATTTGATTTTGTTGGCAATTGAACGTTCCCCGTCGCGTCGCGCGCCGATTTTCGGCCCGAAAGCGGTTTGTTCAACTCAGCTTAGGCTATGACGAAAATATTTTTTTCTCAGGGCCTATGTCATTTTTGAGGACGCTTTGTGGAGGGTTTAATTCGAAAAGGGTAGGTTTCTCAGGGCCTATGTCATTTTTGAGGACGCTTTGTGGAGGGTTTAATTCGAAAAGGGTAGGAGTGACTCTGGGTCTAGAAGAGACCCGTATCGTAGGAGGATGGAAACCAGTGGCCGGCTAATCATTTCACAACCAAGCTGTTGAACTGTGTTTGGGAGAGTTTCCCGACTAAGGTGGGTCATTTAAAAAAAATGTTATTTTTAAATTCTAAGAGCGACAAAAGGGTGCCAAATGGGTTCAAATAATAATAATAATAATAAAAAATTTTGTATAATTTCTATAGCGCCATTTTTGTGAGAAAATCACCTCAGGGGCGCTTCAAAACGACGTGTTTAAAATTTTTCAAATTTCTGATAAGATCTTCTTATTCCGGATTCACTTCAAAGTTTTGAAAATTTTAATTCTTTATTTTTTTTTTACCAAACCGTATTTTTTGTTATCTTCCATAGCAAATGTAGTATATTTTGACGAAATGCCGAAATTTGAGAGTAAGAAGGATTTTTGCTGGTATTTGAATAGACTGCCTTGAGATAATTTGAATTATATTCAAATATGTTTTTTTAATAAATAAATCAAAATATTCCCTCTATTTTGACAGTTGGTCAAAACGCGTGAAACTTTAAAACTTTGACAAAAAATGGAACTTTTGTGCAGTATTTTTTGTACGAAAAAAACCTTCGTGTAAAACGCCCATAACTGTCAACTGTAAACTGAGCCATATTGACTTTACCGATTCAATATTTATTGTAGAGGGAGATCGCAGACCGCGCTGGAAAGAGACTCCCACCGATATACAATTGGCTAGATGTGCCCTGCCCTATCAATTATTGACCGACCGAACGAAATTGGACTCACTAACTTGTTTGTTACGCTGACACTTCAACAAGGCCTCGTTCACAAGAGGAGTTTTTCATTTTCTAATTTTCGTACGAATTCCGACTTACACTTCCAAGTAAAAACTTTGCTATATGTATTTAACGATAAATATACAGAAAAGGGGTTAATATAGGCACGATTTATTTTAAAAACACTTTGTATCAGCCAGATAACAATAGGAAACCACTCAGGACTCAGACAAAAAAAACATTTTAGACAATTTATTGTTATTAAGTTTAATTTTTAGAACTCCATTTTAATTTTTATTTCTTTTATATTTAATTTAGGGAACCCCCGAGTCATCATTTGGGAATAACTCACATAATGATCTTCAGTCAAATTTAAACAAAATAATTGGGGAAACTTCAAAAGGGTAATGACCAGTAATAAGTTCCGAAATCAATAAGGGCAAAGGTAACAAAAATAAAAGCTAAAAGTTTTTCATCAAAGTACCTGTCTAGAAATAATATATAAAAAAAATCGCCCGTTAGTGGCCTAACCACAGTTTGATAATGCCTTCAGAAGGCGAAACAGCTGTCACGCGTAATAATAAATTACATAGCAGAGCTTATGTATAAATAAATTGTTTTATAAATTAAATAATAATATTTTTTAATATTAACAATGAGTAACAACTTTTTCAGTTATGGAAAATGGAAAATAATGCATTTTAATAGCTATTTCATTAAAAAAAAATGGATAATCTGACATCTTTTCTTCACGTTGTGTTTTGAAATAATAAAATTAATCCAACCCAAACTAAGAACCTCTTCTATTTTCGTAGATTCACAGTTTAGGTTAAATAAGAGAAGAAAACTAACCTTAAAACTATCACATCAATAACTTAAATAATTTTCCATTTCCGATTACTGAAATAGTTGTTATCCAAAGCCTAGATTACATTGAGCGAGTTTACAAGCTACTAGCCGGCGAATTCACTATCTGCCAGTAAACTTGTTCAGTGTAAAATCTGCTAGTCAACTAATAAATTTGATTACACTGAGCGAGCCTACTAACAGACAGTGAATTCGCCGTCTAGTAGCTTGTAAACTCGCTCAATGTAATCGAATCTTAACTGATACAAAGTGTTTTTTAAAATAAAATGTGTCTATTAACCTTGTCGGACTTTGTATGTATATTTACAAATTTTTTTAGGAATTTTGAAAGCACCACTCAAGGGTTTTATATTCCATAAAAAAATAAGCGAAAATTGCTTCTAAAAATAGCTTCGCTCCTAAAAAACCATGTGAATGAGGCTTCATAGTAGAGATGGTGTTTATTTATTTATTTATTGATCAACACCCTTTTTCGGGGCTTTTACATATGAATGGTAATAAATACAATATTTATTGTACATAACTGAATTGCCTCAGTAACAATATTTTATATTTGTTTAAAGATAAACTGAAGATGTCCACGGACTTGGTGTAATTGTTTCCTTCCATTAGTATTCTGGGTAAAGAGGAATACATAAGGTAGTTAGTCCCAGAATTTCTGCACGAAATAAATCCCGACTTCTTGTATTATGTTGTGGAATCTGGAAGCTTATCAATTCAAGCAATACCAGACTAAATTCAAGCAATACCAGATCAACTAAATCATGTAGAATTTTATATAGAAATACCAAGTCAGTGAAAATTCTTCTGTCTGACAATTTGAGCATATTCATATTATTTAACAGAGTGTTGTAGTTCAACATAATTGTTGGAATCCCCATTTTGAAATTTAGAAAATGTAAGAATTTGTTTTGTATTCTTTCAACAGCTTGTATATGTATATTATAATGTGGATTCCACACGGGAGAATTGTACTCAAGTTGACTTCTAACATACATTTAATAACTTCTACATAGTGTTGCTGGTATTCTGTAGGGTATTTTGACAAATCACCTCTACACAATACGATAATGCTGTGGTAAATGTGTGCTGCATGCATGTATGCTGTTAGTATTAGTTATTACATTGTATCATGTAGGTTGGTCCCTTGTCAAGTGCATTGATGATTAATGCACAATGCTCCAATGCTAATAATAATTGGGATGCATTTGACTGTGGGGAAAAATGATAAGGGAACTAAATTATTACAAAACAAAATTACAGGAAAACGCTTTTGCTCATAGGAATAGATTAAATTTTAAAATAGCACGCAATGGGATTTTGGAATGATCCCGCAGATGGATACAAAATGGAGTAAACATTCAAACTGTATCTAATAAAACTTATCACTAAAATAAAATTTGAAAAAAAACAATTAAAAATACCAATTTCGGTTGTGATTCCGTCTGTAACTCTAGTTCATTAAATTCTAGATATAAGTGTCATTTTCAAAATTGGATCTGATTATTGAAACAATTCAGATAAGCGATGGAGTGAGGAACCAAAATTATTTTATTTTAATTAATAATGGGACCCACTAATGGTTTGGATATGTAGAGCGAATGAACGAAGAAAGGGGTGTAAGGAGAATATATGAAGCAATGTGAATGGTAGAAGAGGTCGGGGACGCCCGAGGAAGACATGGCACGATCAAGTGAATCAGATACTTGAGTCGGACCATGTCAAGAGCCAGAATAATAGAAGAGTGTGTACGAGACGACACACGAATGTGAATGAGGCAAAGAGTGTGTCAAGACCGAGCTGTTTGGCGATCCGTCCTCTCTGCCTACCCCTGCAGAGAAATGGCGTGATAGGCAGTTAGTAATTTCTATATTTGCAATGTGTATTTCTTTTGTTTTAATTTTTGAGAGAATTTGTAATTTTTCAAGTTTACTAACGGTCTTCATTCGAAAAGTAAATTTCTGACTGTCTCTAAAAATGAAAAATTTTGTTTTTGGAAGGCAGCGGATTCCAAGCCAAAAATATTTTTTTATAAATACTTTCTGCGTTAGTTTACCCTAAAAAATAAGCTCTAGCTTTACTTCTAATTTGAAGCCATCTGCAGAGTTGAGTATGTCAAGCTTAACTCTGAGTTTAAGCTCAAATAGAACAGTATGCACAAATTAGTATTTATTCAGCCAATAGATGTTCCAAATTGTGATTAATAAAATATATGACCCGACCCAAGCCTCAGTTATTGGCTTTTCAAAAATAGATTCCAGATGCATTCATTATAAACCAGCTTGTACATAATAATACAGCAACTATGCAATTCCCCCAATGGTGGGAGGAATTGGGGATGGGAAGGGAGTAGACAGTCACATGGAAATAACACAAACTAATGGGCAGCTAAGAGGCATAGAATAATGAAACTCACTAGGTGGATGGACAAAAAATTAATGTCAAGTAATGAACGATCTCTTCGATAGATTCCTACATCTTAAAAGCTGGTTCACATTACGCTATCAAATATAAAAGATCATAGCACGCCAAATAACGCTCTCCATACAATCCCTTCAGACCGTTCACACCTAAGCGTTTTTAAGCGCAGATCAATCATAGACAATACACATCTCAGACGTAACCGCTCCAGACGCAATATCCCAGAAGATAACTCTCCCCTTCTCCGACTAAAACAGGAGAGTCCGACTAAACGTGGATGACAGATGTCAAGTTGACAGATTTCAGTTCAAAAAATATGCGTTCCGTTGCCGCTCCCTAATTCGGCTGACCCCCTCTCCTACCACAGGAAGAAATATTTGATAGCCTCGTGTGAAAGGACAAAAGATAAGCGCTCGCGAATCAACATATATCTGCTCGCAGATTTATAGCGTAATGTGAACCAGCTTTAACCCGTACACCGCTCAATATATCAACTCAAGACAAACACCGCGTGTGGATCGTTTTTGACATTTTTTATTTATCATTTAAAACACTAAACCTTTTTTTTATATTAGCTACACCCAAGAGGCCCCGAGGAAAAAATTCCTTCAGGGCCTATGCCATCTTTGGGGATGCTGAGTGGAGGGTCTTTTTTAGGGAAAGGAAGGAGAGGAAGTTCTGAAAGGAAAAAAGTATGAGGGGTGTGTAGGAATATGAGGGTCATTTGTTGAGAATCCGTCCCTTCCTTGGATTTCCAAATCACATACATTGGCTTCAGCCGCAGCTAAAAGGTTAACGAAAGGATTGCAAACTTTAAAATTAAAGTGTATTTTCTATAGGTATTTCACTAAAAGGTGCCTCGAAAAAATCATAAAAACACAAACATATTTTCGAAGAAGAAGATAACACTTATAATCTATATTATCTACATTATCTTACATTATCATCATCGGTTAGACGAGAGGTCTGGGTTCGAGTCCCAGTTGCGACCATTGTCTTTTTCTATTTTTCTGTGTCTTGTTCTCTTTCATATTTTCATTTAGATTATAAGTGTTATCTTCTTCTTCAATGATATATTACGATGATGGGAATAACCTTCAAAAGTTATAAAAAAGAGATTTTTTCTTATAAAAAATTGAACATACATATTTTATTAGGCAAACTTTTTTATGTTTGCATATAAAATTTTATATTTCAAAAATCATATGTTTATTTCGAATTATAAAATTTGAAAGCATATTTTATCATCTTTATTTTAAAAAACAGTTTTTAGTTTTCGGATACATTCACAAATATTCCATTTATTTGGATTTTTTGCAAAGCGGAAATATTTTGACCTTCTGACAAAATATACCCGAGGCCTGAGGGTTAAAATACGCATACCATTAGATTTCGTTGGAGCTCCTGTTTCTTTAAATTCGGTAAGTGTTCCTCATACAAATTGATTAAATGAAAAACAGACTAAAATATGAAAACATTTCTAGAAGTTGTTAGTTCTGTGTCAGGGTAATGTACACGTACATAACAACCTTCTGAATAATTTGTGGCACCATAAAATAAGCATACAACGTTAGCTTTCAGAGTGGATTATTTTGGTTCACTGATAGAATGTATTGGACTAGGATTGTTTGCAATTCTATGAATGTGTAATTTTGTCAACAGGATAATATGCTCTCCATCCCATACTTATATAACAACCAGTGCAGACCTTTGAAAAATCGTTATAAATTAAAATATTTTTCCGCTTAACCTGTCATTTGCCGGAAGGCCGCCGGCGGCCACAAAAAAATTTTTGCTTTTTTTTTTAATGCGATTTTATCCCTTATGTATAAAGAAACTGTACAAAGGACAAGGTCAGAATCGCTTGCGCCATTATCATTCTTGATGTAACCGATGGTTTCATTAATCTAGCTACTCTGGAATATTTTTAAATGAATTTTCTATAACTTGGCGGGTCATTTTTTGCAACTGTCAAAGGCGAAAAATCGAAGTTTTACGTTTTCAAATAATTATAAAGGTCTTTATTTATTTGCAAACTCCTATGAATTGTGTTTTTTCATGTTGGGTATGTATTCAGATTTGTGTAGAAATAATAAAAACAGCTTATATTTGTGTGATTATATTTTTTGACAAATATTTCCAAAATGGATTATTTTTCAATCTTTTTTTTAGTTATGGAAAAACCTTTTACGATGTTATCATGTAATAAGATGTATTATCTGGTAAACAGAAAAGAATCGCAAAAAAAAGCAATTCCTTTGTTTTTATACGGATATTTGACCAGAAAGCAACGTGCAGTTTTTCGAAATACGCCCTTCAACAGGTTAAATATTGTATTATAGATAGATGGGTAATAAATAAACGCTTAAATCGTGAAGCCCCAATCTAAATATGGAAATGAGGTAACTCCAAAATTAGCATTTTTGAGTTACATTCAAAACCATAACTTTATTTCCTCGCCCATGCCACGTATGCCACTAATCCAAAATGCGTATGTGCTACCATACATACTGTGGATGCGGCGCTTCCCTTCCTTTTTAGGCGTATAATAAATATAATAATAATTTTTATTTATTCAGCATTAAAAAAAGCTTTGAGCTTATTTTTTTCTAGCCGTGGACAGCAAAAAATACTACAATTTAACGACACCGTCCCAACCTCAGAGGCCAAAAACAACAAAACGCGATGCGGACCAGGCCGAAATACATAATAACAACACCAACAGTGTGTCGAATGTTGCGTAAATGCACCAATACCAGTAACAGTGGATTCTCTGCTCCATTCCGCAACCACGATGTTAGAAAAAGTTTGATATTTGCGCATGCGCATTTAGTTCTGCCTGCCAAGTTTTGCCTGAAGCAGTATACGCATTCGATAGGAGCATCCAACGCGCAGAAAAAGACTTTAATGCGCATAGGCATAGTGAACAGAATGGCACAACAAAGCGTGTGGATTAATTCGGTACGTTTTAGAGATTTGTTCATGCAACCATTTTGACAATTTGGCTTGAATAACGGAAGCCGATTGACACGTTAAATATCTTTCGAATATCTATTTAATTAATTTAATTTTAAAACTGTAATAATTGATGTGAAGCACAAAGGATTTATGGAGCTAATTTGATATACTATTTTTGTCAGTAAACACATTTTGTTTGTGGGCTAGTCTGTAGGTATTTATATTTGATATTAGGTAGGCAGGTTTGTAAAAAGGCACCGACCGCCACTATGCGTTTTTAAACAAATCTTTTAAGAGTGCAAAGACTGCGCAGCCTTTTTCATGCAAAACTTGAGCCGAGGTGGATCATCTTAAATGTAAATGGTATACATAGTTATTTAGTGAATAAATTTACAAAGTTTCTTCTAAGTTCACATTTCTGATTCACACCTCTATCCCTTTACTTTCCTCCGCTAAGAGAATTCACAAAAATAATGTAGATGGTAAAGAATAGACTTACCTGATCACATTTTTTGGACGCAACATTAAAACAGCAATGATGTTGTCCAATTTCCAATAGGAGAAACACATAAAAAATACAGACAGTGAAGAAGAAGAATTTAAGATTGGGGTATTTATTCCATAGAAATTCAAATGTAGCATTGTCATCATGATTAGTCAATCAGCACCTTTTTTTAGACATTTAGAAAGGTCTGTTTCAGCTTTTGAACAAATTACAATCAGCAGAAAAGCAAACCAGTAGCTGAAGGTAGTTGATATTAATGAATTAAAAATTTATTTTGAACTTCCCACAATCCGCTAATATGTTTAGTCGCTAGCTTGATTAAGCTTCGATTCATCACCAAAAAGATATCACGATGTCTGCGACAACAGACATTTTCAGTAGACCAAGGACAATACACAATAAAACAATATTACCCCAAATATAGTAGGCCAATTTCTGATAACTAACATGCTCACACAGAATTCACGTGTCTATAAAACCTAAAAACATAGGACCTCCACTGGAGAGCTTTTTGCCATAATATGGCACTATTTAAAATACCTCGGATTGCTTTGCTGCCAATTTTGGCCAATTTTCCCTTATTTGTAAATAATTAAGTATAAGTTTACATATTTTTATAATATTTTTTTTATAAATCCTACGAATATGTGATAATCGACAAAAGATAGGTGAATTCATTGGTTATATAAATCTATAATCAGTTTATATGTCTCCATATTAAAATTCGGAGGTATGATTTTTTTAATTTGGGCGGAAAATATTCAAAATGATAACCAAAAAATGTCGAGCAATCGGAGAAAAAAGTTTTAAATTGCGCTGTCGCTCCAGTGGATAAATGGTGAAATTTAGGTGAATTCATTGGCTTTACATCACAGTAAGCAGTTTATATATTTCGTTTAAATATTGGGACGTATGATTTTTGGAATGAGCACAGCCGAATCGAAAACCAAAATCCCGGAAATCTCTGTCGCTCGAATGGCTACGGGAATATGCACACATAAACAATGCAGGCAATGAAAAGAGACTTACCCTGGTCGTGTTTGTCGGGCGCAGCTAACGAGGACAGCATCTTAGTCCCCGATTTGGTTCTGTCGATGCCGGTGCCGTGTTTAGGGGAGTTGTTCTTTCTGCTGGGTCTAGCGGCAGATAGGGACTGGGGCACCTGGGAAGAAGGAAAAAATTATCAATATTTTAAAAGTAAAGCTATTTGGATAGATCTGGAAGTCCCATTTACAAATAGATTTGGAAATTCCCCATCTTAACTCGTGACGTGCCACTGGAGAAACTCGAAAATTTTGCGATGTTTTGACTTCGACATAATATTTTGTGGGTTTATTTTATGCTATCGTACATAATATTTACCGAAACACGTTCCTTGAACAATAAACTACGCCTAAGAACAACATTCTTGCGTTTATTTGACAAATTGATAGGTTTATCGATGTTTTCATGACCCGCGACGCTCACAGTTTAACAGCTCAAATCGCGGGAGAAATGACCATAAATGACATTTGGGAAGTCATAGAAAAATTCATAAATAATTATTCCGAGTGGCTAGGTGTGTTTCTTATATCTGTTACGTCAAGAACAAGAATGCCCCAAGCGATTCCGACCTTGTCCTTCATACATTTCTTTATACATAAGGTTTAACCTGCTCCTAGCCGTTCGTCCGCCGGCGTACGAGCCAAAATTATCGGGAAAATATATTTTTAAACGCGATTTTAACCCATACGTATAAGGAAAATGTACTAAGGACAAGGTCAGAATCGCTTGCGCTACTATCGGTCTTCACTTTACAAGTGCCTTAAATTCATGTTGTCATTGGTTTTAATTTGAAAACACGTTGTCTCTGGAATGAGAGCGTCACTTTTTCAAACTGTCGAATTCCGCCAGCGCTCTGTTTGCTCCGGCTTCCCTAAAATCGCCAAAACAAGGAAATTTAACGAAAAAACGTAAGTAATGTTGTTTTTATATGTATTTCATTGTTCATAGAATGTTTTACGGTAATTATAAAATACGGAAAGTGAAAATAAACCTACAAAATATTACGTGGAAGTAAATGCTATTTTGTATTCACAAATTTTCGAGTTTTGTTTTGAGTTTTGTCCGTCATATTTCGTACAGTTTGCAATGTTTTGTCTTTCATTTTGTAGAAAAATCAATTGAGATAATATATCAACGCTTTTGATTTGTTCATATTTTGTTTTTATTTTACGAAAAATGAAATTCCGGGCCGCGGGCTGTCCAAGAACGGCCAAGTAAAATTTGTTGCGTTTGTCTGACGATGATTACGCTTAGAATGCGTAATGTTATAAAGATTTTTACATCATTTTGTAGAGAAAACTATTTAGATTATGTATCAAAGTCTTTGTTTTGTCAATATTTAGTAAAAATATTCTAAATAAACAAATAACCCACGCCGGCCGGTCGCACACATACATTGAAATTCTTTGCATGTGTTCGTGAACGGACATTTGTCGATGTTTTGAAAGTACCAGTGCTGCCATCTTGTGCTAAATGTGTATAATTTGCATTCTCCATACGATTTTACTGGGTCCATACTGGGTGGATACGAGAAAACTGTTTATTTTAATTTTTCAATGTTTTATGAATAGTAATAAATATCACAAAATAATATCAGTTAGGGTGTGCTAAAAATTTTTATATTATGAAGGAAAAAAATTACGAAGTTATACAGACCTTTTTTCAAAATTGTAAAATATTTATAAATACAAGCGTATTTATGATTATATTATATGATGTGATATACATCATTGTTTCTTTGTTATAGAATGGGGGATATGATTGGTAATGTCTACGCGTCTGAATGGTCCGAAGACGAAACCCCCACCTCGATCCTCGCGACGGTATGTTGTGAATTAGTAGTAGTTCTATTAGGCTGGTTGTACGCTTCATCCTTTCCAAAATTGAAAGGCATTAGTGTAACAATAAATGTTTATAGTTTCAGATTCCAAGTCGGAAGTACAAATGTTTACTGAAACAAGTGCATTGTGCATCTTTGCATTGGTTGAAGTTTCATGTTCATTCATTGTATCTTCCACTTTACCATGTCTAAAAATTTGAATATTATAATAATAAATTTATGTATGTGTAAAATGATTTTTTTTGAAGTCCGGAGCCTTACCTCTCGACCAAAGTTTGAAAAACGTGTTTCATGTATTATAAAACTGAAAACAATATGATGAAAAAAACATCTTCAACTTTTATTTTTACTGAACCACACAGTATCTGAATTTAAAAAAATGTATTTCACGTATTTTCATTGTACATAAAATTAAAATAAATATAATTAAAAATATTAGCAAATTTTATTTATATTGTCATGATTGTGTCACCCTGTACTATGGACCTTATCTGTATAAGGCGACGGCGGCCATCTTGGATGAAGTAAGTTCACATCGATGCCACAAAATGGCAGAATTTGGTTAGGTAAACTCCATATACTTTCATTGTTTTTGATATAAATTCATTATGGAAAGAATAGATTTGAGATATCATCAGAAAGATAGTTTTATCTACATTATTTTGATGTTATTTTTATAATATTTCACAAAAGAAAAGTGACTAAAGTTATCTTCGTAAAATTGTCGTAGAAATGTCAAATTTTTTACGTCATAATGAACAATTATATTTTCAACATTATTTATTTACGGGTTTCTTTTACAAAATAATATTATTAGTAACAACAGTTGTATAAACTACCAAAATCTGAAATAATTGTTATAATAAACTTATAAAATGCGTCACAAAAAAATTCTTAAGTGCACACTTGGCGTTTGAATTTTTTTTGATAAAATGAAAATATTTTACATTTTCGAAGAAGTATCAATGTCATTATTTCTTCGAGAACACCTTTAGATTGTTTTTTTTCACGTAGGGTGTCTATTCAGGTTTGTGTCGAAATAAAAAAATTTGTTCATTTTTGTATGGATATATTTTTTTTACATTTGTTTGCCGAATAGGAAAATTTTTATACATTTTTTTTTTTAAAGTTAGCTATTCTGGGAAAACTTGTAAAGATATTATCATGTAATATATATGAAAAATAAGATACATTATCTGTCAAACAGAAAACAATAAAAAAAAAATCAATTTCTTTGCTTTTATATGGATATTTGAGCAAAAGTCGGGAAGGTGATTTTCGCGCAGTTTTTCAAAATATGTCTGGCATTTGAGGGGTTAAAATCCCATTTCAAAAGGTTTTTTTTTTTAATTTTATTCGGCTACTCGGCGCGCGCCGGCGCGTATATCGGCAAGCCACCGGTTAAGCACGCCTTCCACTGCAAGCGGAAAAGGTTGGAGATGAGCGAAATAGCTTTGACCTTCCACCAAAAAAGAGCCGCTAAGAAAATAGATCTTTGCCTTCTTCTGCCCATGCGAGAAATGAGCAAGGTCAACGAAAAACGAGAAATAGTTTTGCCCTTCCATTCAAAACAAGTCATTGACGCTCCATCTCGAAGCGAACAGAGTGATTTCTGTGATGTCAAGTACTGATTCTAGTAAGGATGATTTTTGACTGCGCGTATGCAATGACAAAATGTTTTCTAATGTACATTGTTACGTTACAAGAATAAGGAATCGAGTCTTAAGTACCGTCATGTTTCGACAGTCAGCGAATCGAGCCCTAAAATACTGTTGCACCGCGGGACGGTAATGCGCAGGCGCATCACCCCTCCCGCGACCCACGGATCAGGAGACGCGCCGCACACGGCCATTCAAGGCAGTCTTCAGCAAGCGAGCTTCCCGGGCCCACGTCCCGCGCGAACATGTGCGACACAAGTTCAGTTTCGCCGGTTGTGCACTTCCGGTGTCCGCGCATGGACGCTGCTGAGACCGGGAGAACAAGCGCGTAAAGCCGCTGTTGGCCCATAAACCAAACGTGAGTCAATTACCATGTTACCCTTTGTGTGCAATTAAATGTTTTGAAGCCCTAACCACGCGTGTAGAGAGCAGAGACTGACGTTCAAACTAACTTTCAGCTAGGATCGTTCCTCTTATGTATTATTGTGTCTCCTAGAATTGAATAAACTATTTATGTGATAACCTACCGTGTTTTGCTTGTCGAGAGAGGCCCTGGGGGGATGGAGAAGCGTGAAGTTCCGAACCACAAGCACTAGCCTTGAGGTTAAGAGAAACCCTGCTTGCACCGAACCTGAGCTAGTTTTTATTTGGGGCAGATACAGCAACTAATTTGTATTAAATATGTGGGAGCTTTCTCCAACCCTGCCGATAGCATCAGCACGCACGCTGACGCTAACAACATATTATATAAAGAAGTGTGCAAAACCAAGATTTTGGATAAGTAACCAAACTTTAGGTTGGTTAGATTGACCAGACTCACCAATTTATCAGTTCTTTCGCCCGAGGGCAGGCGGGCCACGGCTGACTCCGGACTGTCCTCGGGGGGCGGGGGCTGCATCATCCAGTTGTACTCGCGCTTCTCCACCGGCACCCCCCACCTCTCGTACTCCTGCGCTTGCATCCTGGAACACAATACACACACTATAGACTTGAACACCGGTGGATAAGGCAGATGTACAAGTAGTATTGGGTACCTTAAAAATGCTTTCATAAAACATGCCTATAAGTTGAGGACAGAAGTCACTGGACTATATCAGTGGTGCACAATTAACAATAATAGAAAGTACAAAATTAGATTACAATTAGAAAAAAATATCATGTTTTTTCTTTACAAATACAAAATGTTATGCATTGTTTTTGTGTGATTTACTTTTGGGTTATTATGCCTTGTTGCGCTACCTCCTTCTTTAGTCACACATCTGCCCTGATGATGGACACTGTAAGGCTGTCCGAAACGTTGGCCTAAAGAAGGAGGTAGTGCAACACGGCATAATAACTCAAAAATAAATCACTTTAATACTTTTGGCCGTGAAAATCTAAAATCATTCGAATAAATTCATTGAAATATCAATTTTTACACAGACTTCTGTTATTGCAATCCCTATATATATATATACATCATGATTTGTATGTATTGCTAATCGCAAATGCTGCCGGGACGTGAACGCACAGATCTGTTTTTAATATTAGTGTCAATCAAATCGACCCGTTTCATGTATAAGTTTCGAAAGGGAAGACACTTTAGACACAAGCGAACGCGTGCAGTAGTATGGGTTAACAATATAGGCGACACTAGGTAACATAGTAGGAATATAGATAGTATATCTCTTTGTATTCTATTATCTTTGTGCATAACCTATCTAGCAGACAGGCCAAGCCACATGGAGTATGTGCAAACGAGGTACAAAGTGGGCAGCATGAGATGCGTACCGCCACTGCTCTACATTGTCAATGCTATTTCAATGCATCAAGAAAGTGTAGAAATTAAATAAAATTTCATTTCTGTGGCAACACCGATTTTGGAACAAATTTGAGTACATTCAAATGTGAGATTATATTCAACTCTTGAAAAAACATTTTTCACTTTTTTTTTGCTAAAAATGCAGTTTGTCTGTTCTGACAATACCTTATAAAAGGCTTCTTTTTACATTAAAAAAAAAAAAAAAAACACAAAAACAAACTTAGGAATTTACTATTTTTTTATTATTTAGAAATGAATTTAGTAAAGAATATTTACCTGAGGCTTTCGTAGCAGTCAAGACAGACAACTGCAAAATCCCCGTTTTCTAGAAGTAGCGAACTTTCATTCCGCCTGTGTATGAGAAATGGAAATTCCTGCAAAAATAATAACAAAACAAAATATTAGACAAAACTTCTCACTGAAGAGATATGTAGATAGAGAGGTCCCCGGCTATAAATCTAGGGCACACACAAGTATAATTTATGGGATCAATTTGTGTTATTTAACAATTTATTAATTAAAAAGAATATGTAATATATTTGCGGCACGTTCTAGAGTGATACTTTCAGTATCGCTCTGGTAAAAAGACAACCACCAGCCTCACAACATACCCCAATTGGGATGCCATAGTCTCGCTGGCTCCAGACAGGTGAGAGTAGTTAGAACACTTGTACGTTACTCAAATAAAAATAAACCCAATTTTTTCCTATTTGGTGAAATTGATTAAACATTTTCAAATACAAAAATATTATTTCTTGAATCAATTTGATTTGCCTGTCCGAAAGACATCGACGGTCCCAAAGAACAGTGTCGACCACCACAGCACGGGCATGTGCCTAGCATGGTGGTCGAAAAATCATAAAATTCATGTAATGAATATTTTAATGAATAAAGAAAATTTTTAAAAAAAATGTGATTTTTTTATTTTTTTTTTTTATTTATTAAATTAAAGAACAAAAAAACATTTTGTACAAGAATTTGTATACCCACAAAGCTGTCATATAGCAGCTTGTCTGCAGGTTCCAACAATTCAAACATTCATAATAAAATATCCAAGAAAAAATTTGTAAATACATTTAAAGTTTTAAGGAAACATTAGAATAGATAGTAGTATTAGATAATTTAACTTACAACTACAAATATATAAGATATTTCAATATACCTACCTAATAAAAGCTATGTAGGCAGCCATATTAAGATATACAAAGATACATGGAGTTTTCATTCATCAACCATAGTTTTATCATTTTAGGACTCAGTCTCTCATTTTTTTCCAACTTCATGTTATTATTGATTCTATTGAAAATCACTGGTATCAGATACTCAAGAGTACGGCTTCCATATTTATTTAATATTCGAGGAGTTTTTAGGCCCTTTCCTTCTCTAAATCTTGTGGTATGTTTGTGTACAAGTAGGTGTTTGTAAGGGCTTTCCCCCATATTATCCATAATAGTAGTGAACCAGTGGAGACCTTTTATTGTAAGTAGGCTCTCTGAGCCATACAGTAATTTTAAGTTATGTCTCTGTTTGTAAATCTTAGTTGTGACAATTTTTTTTATTATGGCGGTTTGTAAATTTTCAATATATTTAATGTAAGTAGTGCTTGCATGACCCCAAGTTCGAATACCATATCTAAGGATGGATTCGACCATAGAAAAATATATGAGTTTAAGAGTACAATGAGGCAAAATAAATTTTAATTTGTAAAAGTTACTAGTTAAGGATCTGAGCTGGTTACAAATTTTAGCCACTTGTTTATCCCACTTAAAATTGTTATCAACAATTATTCCCAGATAAGTATATTCATTTGTGAAATCTATTTTTTCACAGTCACAAACATTAACAATTCCTCTATGTATACAGTTAAAGCTATGAGCGGTTATTTTAGGAACATTCCACATTTTCAAACTTGGAGATTTTATGTACATGCATTTGGTTTTTTTAACATTAATAATTAATCCTACATCATGAGCCCATTTAAGAAGCTGGTTAAAATCTCTTTGCAATTCTTGTATAGCAATTTCAGGATTTTCATTTGATACAACAAGAGCAGTAGTATAAAATATTATTTTGCACCATTATTTTGAAATACCTACAACGTCAGTCGAAATATTGTCAAGCTTGTGATCACAGCAAATAGAACCTAAAAATAGCAAAAATAGAGTTCACATAAATTTTATATGATACTTTTTTATGGTGTAACTGTGCCAACCGATGTGAACCGTGGATTTTCCCTAAAAAAATTCAAACAAATGTTCTATTTATTGTTATATATAATTGTTATATATAACGAATTATGGTACTGACAGGTTTGAATCCCCTGCGCAACTATTTAGTTTAACCACAAACCCTTTTACACATTCGAATCCTCCGCGCAACGGCTTAGTTTAACCACAAACCCAGTCACCGCCAAAAACATGCAAACATGCTCCCCGCTTCCCTCGCACTCCCAGCGCCTACTTGCCTACCACCCGCCTCGAGCTACGCACCGTCATGGGAACTCGTACCCGCTAACCAACACTCGAGTAGCTTTTAAAATGACCAATCTAGGTCCAGTGTTGAAAAACCCTTCTTGTCAACATGGAACACGAACCTGTACCGGCCTCCGATTGCTCCACACCACAACAATCACAATAAGCGATTAACTAATCTCCCTGTTTACTTGCCGAGTAACAAACCCATTCATGCCCGATTTACTCCCGATTCTTGCGACAAAGAGATACAAATAGACGAGACTTAAATCTTAGGATATATTCCTCACCTGTACCTGTTCTCTACTGCCTTATGTGTGTGTGTACTTCACCTGATATAGTTTTGTAATATGTACGCAGTGTTTTTATTTGGAAAAATGTCCGGAGAGAAATTGATGTTTGTCCCTTTGTGTAAAGGCCGTGGCCGACCTGTTGGAATTATTACCTGCTGGTAATTAGAGCCCCTCATGCCCTACTCCGACCTGAGCTATGCTGAGGGTACCCCCCAATGCAGGCGCCCCAACAATGTTAAGTATTTACAGTCTGCTTAAGTTTTCCATTTTAATGACCACTGCAAAACTTGAGGACTTGTTCTTGAGGACTTTCGATATTGTGTAAATTGGTAAAGTCAGTTTTCATTCAAATGGATGTAGATCACACTTTAGGGATTATCACTTTACTTTACTACGTTACTTTTGTATGTAGGGAGGGGTACTCACTTTAATGGGTAATGCTCTAACACGCTTCCTATAGGTGGTGACCCCGCACAGGTGGCAGCAGTAGTCGTGTGTGTTGTAGGTTCGCTGGTCGGGGGGGACCATCCCGTAGCCCACCGCCGCTTCGTACCTACAAAAGATATTAAATCACTCTCATCAATATTTTTACACAATTCGGACTTTTAAATGATTTTATTAAATTTATAGTTTTCAGTCTGATAAATTAACAATTTAGGCCGTGCACCATGTCCTCTAAAATTCAGGAACAGGTCACTAACAATAACACTCCTTATGTAGATGGCGATAAGGTTTAAATTTCCATTTAACATCAGTCGCTGGTTTTGATTCATTCAAGAAAAAATATAGCTCAAAAGTGTTTTATTTTATTTTACGAAGTTCAGGCACAAATATTTCAATGTTTTACGATCATTTTATAAACACACATTGTACAAGAAAACTATAACAGAGAGGGGTAAGTAGAAAATTTTGAACTTAAATTTGAATATAAACCCTGGTGTTTTCTCTTTCTAACACCATTTAGATCAAATTTCTAACCATGATAGTAGGGAAGACACAACGCTTTCTATGAGACGGATCTATAAGAGTTGTTCCGGAAAGAAAAAATTAGCCTGAGGGGATATATTGTTTTTATATATGAAAACTTTCTTAGAAAAATATTTTTATTTTTTTTATTTGATTGATTTAAAAATATTTCTGCTTTTTAGTGACTTTCACACCTCAATGAATTGGCGAGCCTTCTAGGGTAAAAGCAAAAAAACAGTGAGGTTAATAAAATCAAGGTTTCAATCAGATAAGAATATAGATAGGTATAAAAGTAATTACCTTCTCCATTGGTTTAATAAGGAATGATAACAAAATGTGCAGACTAGGGCCGAACCGTCTTCTCTCAGCTGTTCGGCATTTGGTAAACTCTGCAAAAATAAACAGAATATTTTTAAAACTGAACTAAACGTTCATGACATGAGACTTGACTATAGTAGAATGGTTACTAAGTGCACTTAAAATTACGCACAGAAATTTTGAATTTACAGGAAACATCGTAAAACCAAACATGAAAGACCGTAGACTGTATTTCTTTTATATATTCAATTATATTATTATTTAAATAAACAAATAAAATGGAATTCTATTTCGTCCAGTGGGCCGCCCCAGACACAGCTGGGCGAGGCAACTCCAAAAAATGTGAGGAGAGGATGGGACTGCCATGGACGGAGGCCAAACAATCAGCACAAGACAGGGACGTATGGAGGATCCTTGTCGATACAGTGGGTCCCCGACCCGAATAGAATAAGGGGATGAAGATGATGATGATGATGATGGAATTCCACAAAATAAACTTGATAACAATAAACAAGTATATGCATTGTATTATTAAAAATAAAGCCTTAAATATGCGTGCAACAATAATATCAGGACTGAGTCATTTAGATACTCGCTTGTACATATTAGCTTGTGTCGCTCTCCAAAGAGAGAAAAAATGGCCTAATTTTTTAATCGCCTGGGGTCTCAAAAGTTGCGTATGATCTGTAGCTATTCGAAAACGTAAAAATAAATGAAATTGTTGTTCACTATTAGCCCTCTAAAATGGCCGGAAGTTTTGAAAAAAAAAAAAGGTTTCGTGATTTGGAAAAAAATAAAACAAAGGGTTCATATTTTATATTTTGTACCAAACTTAATTTTTATTCCATAATTGCAGTACACAGAACGCAAAAAGAAAATTTAAACATATGTGATGTGTTTGTTAAAAATGTAAAAGGGGAAAAAACACTTTTTTGGATAAAATCAGAATTCTTGTTGACTTACTTGTATTCATATTGATTTTTTTTTCATTTTGATCAGCTATATGCATTTTTTAATAACAAACGTTAAAAGGTAAAATTATTGAAAAAAAAATTTATAATACATTTTCAAAAAAATGTTTTAGGTTTTTTCTGATTTTCAATGCATTTTAGCAGGCTAATAACCATTTTTTTTTTAAATAAATTCAAATGCAGTTATCATTTTCTTTGTAAGACATAACTTTTGAGACCCCGGGCGTTTCTGAATTCAAAAGTTGAAATAATTGACACACCCTACATAGGTTGCATGAAGTTGGCAATACTTTCTCAGAAGCAGTAGATGTATTCAATCGCACAGAACATTGTTATAAGGAGGCCATAATAACATACCTCAATAATAATAATCAATGTTAGCACTAGTCTTCTGTATGGGTTCTACATAATTTAAATATGTAGTATATTTTACTTCACAATTACTGTTCCATCAAAGTATTATGTAAATCACATCTCTTGTAAAAGCATGTATAATAATATAAATAATTTGTTTTATATAATTTTGTTATAAATTTATTTGTTGTTGTCTTACAAATAGATATTATTGTGATAAGTGGTTTTATTCTTGCCATATACTACACAAAGATGCACAAAGTGATGAAATGTAAATTATCAATTTTCCAAAAATGAATAATTAACCACTGAATGTCTTTTATGTTTGATTCAACATATAATGTAATAGTGAATGAATGAATGAAGGAGATAGCGCGCATACCTGATGTGTTAATAAATTAGGGAAATAGGGGGCGTTGCCCTGCGGGTGTCCATACAGCACCCGCGCCAGGGTGAAGTCCGAATGGAGGCCGCACAGGAAACAGTAGATTGATGTACAAGCTGCAAAAACACAACACAATAATAATTATACTCAACACTATTACTTCTAACCTAACCTAACATTATGCAATCAAAACTTTCAACTGGGCGTACTGTATAGGGCCCGCAGATACTTTAATAGTACACAACCGCTATCCCTGTACAAATCGCAAGTGCGCCCCACAGTTGAATTTGACAGCCTCTTCTGGTCTGGAGGTATCTGGGAGACAGTGCGTCCAGGATTGACAGACGTGTGAATCCATCCCTCTCACGGCATCGCAATGCAGTATTCGGAGAGAGTCCTACTGGAGAGGTCAAAAGGTCTCTCTGATCAGGCCTGCCACGCAGCTGGTGGGCATCCTCAAACCTCAACTCATGAACCCGCGCATCCCTGCTAAGTCACCAAACGTAGCAAACCACTCGGGGTGAACTATGACTGATTTTATTTTTTTATATGAAGGAGATGGGGAAGGGGAAGGTGGGGAAGTACCTGGCTATTCAGATCTGGTCACCAAACACGGCTAAAGCCATTTCAAGCAACGTTTCATTTCTGAATGGTGGTCTTACACCAGGGCGATAGTGAGAGTATCTTCCATTCTGGAACGTGCGGCAAATATAATATATTTTATTTAAAATCAATTAATTGTGAAATATACAAATTAATCAAATAAAATTTATTTGCCACACCAGGATTCGATCCCGCGACCTTCGGAAAGCCGGGGTCCCAAATTGTAACATGTAGAATCACTGTTTCTGCTCACCGGTAAAATTGTCAAATAATGTAACATGCAACAGTTTATCTTCGAGCCCTATAACTTAGGTCCAATGTTTAACCGGTCCCTTGCCGATTACGCGCCCGCGCGCCAGATGCAAGCCAAATTAAACTCTAAAAAATATTTTTTGAAATGCGATTTTTAAATCTTAATTATAAAGAAAACGAATGAAGGATAAGGTCAGAATCGCTTGGGGCATTCTTGTTCATAAGGTATAAGATAACGTGTACCCATCTAGGACAACGGAATTATTTCTGTGAAATTGTTTAGGATCTCCGGCCAAGAATTTTTCCTGCCTTTGAACTGTCAGATTTGCTTGCGTAACTCTCGCGCAGTTGTCGTTTGTGTGGAAAAGATCGTAAAACGTATAAATTCATTGAATAAACGCAAGTAATGTTGTTTTTATACATAGTTTATTGTTCAAGGAATGTGTTTCGGTAAATATTACAAGATATCATAAAATAAACCCACAAAATATTACGTATAAGTCAAAACATCGCGAAATTTACCCGTTTGCTCCAAGGCACGTCACGAATTAAAACACGTCACATTTGACGTAATCATAAATTGGCAATCTGCACCATTTAGGTTGGGGTGTTTCATTTAATTAACTTAATTAACCTTTAACTCATTCGATAGGCTATCAAATAAGAGCGTCAGCGCCATTTTCAATTTTTGACATGCAACAGGTTTGATAGCAGTATCTGCACGCTACGATTTTAACGGCTGTCAACACTACGCGTTGGAGGGAGAGAGAGGAGACGCACGGACTTGCTCCTTCGACTCAGGCAATTCAGCTCTCGTGTGAATTGGAAGTGTGTTCGAGCCTTGCAGTTTTGGTGGATCGGAGACCGTGAGCAAAAATTCTTACCTCGTTAGTCGATCATGTTTGTTATTTTATAGAATGTTTGTTAGTGAATTACCATGCTTCTATTCTTGTCTCATGGATCTCATGAGGCTGGCGCCCGTAACCAGGTTTTATTTTATTTAGCATTTCAAATATGTCGTTTCATGTAACTTTTATACTATGACACAGCAGATTGCAACATCTTGTAGAACTATGTTTTCTAGAAGGCCACCCCTGAATTTAATTTATTATTTATTTGAAGTCTCTTGTCTCTAATATAAAATTTTACAATGAGAAATAATTTATAAATGGATTGCCCACAAAGTTTTGTAAATAAATTGAAATGTTCATAACAATACGAGTGTTAATTTCAAATCTACCCTTTGTTGCAATTACTTATGATTACTTTACATTGATGGCGATCCTGGGACTCCATTAAGTTATTGCTTATCAGGATTCCTGCCTGAGCAGAGAAGTGGTTTTGGTAGGTTGTTTTGTGATTACAATTAACATTGTTACAGACATTTGAACAGTACCCTTTTGCCGCTGATTCCTTGCATGTTTCAACTTTTGATCAAATTGTGATTGGATATAAAGCATAACTGCCATGCTGTTATGGTTGACAGTTGATCAAAAATAGAAACAAGCAGAGAATCGGCGTCTAACGGAGACCGTACTTAAGCCTAAAATTGGAAATGGCGCTGATTGTGGACGAAGTGACGAAGATTGAAACATTCCAAACATACATGGATTTTATTACAATTGCCATTTTAAAAAAAAATTAATAGCGTGGAAGTTACCGGAATTAGAAGCTATGGTCCTTTCGGAGGTGGTGGAGGGAGGGGTGGGGATCACTCTCTCCCCATTGGCTGAACAGTTGGAAGGCATCGGGGAGGGGATGTTATATCTGGAACATTACAAAATTACACTATTAATTATAATAAAACTTGGTTCATATTTAAGGGTTCATTTCAAAGAAATATCATTTCAAGAGGACTGTGCAAAGTTAGAAAATATCTTGCAACTATATATAAAATAAGCGCAAAACGGTAAGGGCAGTTGAAAGTTCTATTCAAGTTTTGTTATCATTCATTTTGTTTCACAGAACTTAATAACAACTTGAATAGAACTTTCACAGAATTTAAATATTAAAATTTGATGAATTGTTCAAGTTCTGAGAAACAATTTTACCAAGGCTATTCATCTTAATTACCAAACTGAAACAAAACTAGTAAAATTACTCATAAATAAATCCAAGAGTCAAATTTCAAAATAAAGATTGCCGTAAAAAACTAATTTCAAAAAAAAAAAAAAAACAAAAAGAGTCATGTTTTCTAAAATGAGTCAAATTGTCCCAAAAGATCAAAAAGGAACCAAAAGAGTTAAAATAAGAGAGTCAACATGACTATAAAAAAATCTAGACCCAAAAGAGTTAAATTGACCTAAAAAAGTCAAAATGACTAAATAAATTTCGTAAAAGAGTCAAAGTGCCCTGAAAGAGTCAAATTGACACAAAAAAGTTTTTGAGGTCAAAATAGTGATATTGAACTAAAAGGAGTAAATTTACCAAAAAGGAATCCAATTGATCAATAGCCTTAAATTAACAAAAGGAGTAAAATTGTCCCAAAAGCATCAAATTGTCCCAAAAGCATTTAATTGTCCCAAAAGCGTAAAATTGTCCCAAAAGAGTGAAATTGTCATAAAAGCGTCAAATTGTCCCAAAAGAATCCCTTTGCTTTGCATTACCTCCTATGCTCCAACGGCACCCGCTCCGCGTCCATGGTCTCCCATTGCTGCGCCAGGTGATGCACGCAGCGCGAGCAGGCCAGCACGCGCCCCCCGCCGGCCGCAGTGCCCCCAGGGGTGGGGGCGGGCGCGGGGGCAGGCGGAGGCCCCCGGCCCACCGACGCCAGGCACGGGAAGTGCATGGCGTGCGAGTTCATGTACTCGGCAGAGGTAGACAGCCACTCCATGGAGGAGTGGGGGAAGGTGCCCGCGCAGATGTAGCACCTGGACAAACAAACAAACAAAACAAATAAAAAATCTTTGCAAGAAAATACTTTGCATAAACACCACAGCAAGACAAAACAGAACAGTGAAGAAAAATAATGGAAAAGTGAAGAAAAAAGAAAACTAACCTAACCACACCTATTTCGCCATGTTCTGTTTTGCCAGACGACCACTGACTGTATTAATACCACAGCCTGATAAAATAAAACAGTGACAAAACAGAACCCTGAAGAAATGTAATGAAGTGTTGAAAAAAAACAAACCTGACCTATTATTTCAACATTTTTAACGTTCTGTTTCGTCTGCTACCAACTATATTAATTCTTACCACTCCTGTGTCGAGTGTGGCTCGACTGTATTTCTATATGCTAACTTGTGTGTCCAGTGTGGCTCGACACTGTATTTCTATATGCTAATTCGTGTATCCAGTGTGGCTCGACACTGCATTTCTATATGCTAACTCATGTGTCCTATATGCTAACTCGTATTTCTATATGCTAACTCGTGTGTCCAGTGTGGCTCGACACTGTATTTCTATATGCTAACTCGTGTGTCCTATATGCTAACTCGTATTTCTATATGCTAACTCGTGTGTCCAGTGTGGCTCGACACTGTATTTCTATATGCTAACTCGTGTGTCCAGTGTGGCTCGACACTTTATTTCTATATGCTAGCTAACTCTTAGGTCGAGTGACTTGATACTGTTTTTCCATACGCTAATTCCTATGTCGAGTTTAATGTGACATTATACAACGCAATGTCTAAAATAATTTATTTTTGTTCACCATATATAGGGTATTAAGGGACATAATTCACTTACTTTAACCGGTGATTCCTGAAATTATTTGGAGTATAAAAAGTAAATGAAATTTTAAAGTGAACAGTAAAAAAAGAAAAATTATCAATAATGTTTATTATTTTGCTAAAGATGACGCAATCTTTAGCAAACCTTTTACTTAGGTGATGTTCTAAGGCTCTTCTTCCACAGAGATAAGTACATAGGATACTCGACAATCAAGTATCTTGACGATTTTTTTTTATTTTTACTTTAGCTCCACACAGGAGACCCTGAGGAAAAAAATCCCAAAGGGCAAATGTCATGAGGATGCTGTGAGGGCCTTATTATGGAAAGAAAGGACAGAAAGTTCTGGGAAGGAAAAATATATGAAGAGTGAGTAGGAATCTGGAGAGAGATTGGGCTGGAGATTTGTTCCTACTCACGTTGTTGATACTTTAAACATAGTATCACTTGTCAGACATTTAGTAACAATGCCGTGCTTTAGATCAATGCTAGGAATGCAAATAGTCAACAATGATCTTTTCGAGTTTTCAACCTTCGTCAGAATATAAAAATGACAGCTTCTGCATTTGATGTTATGGGGTTATGAGATTTGATGTTTCGACAACACGGACTGTGCGTAAAAAGTTGTTTGCAAAGCCAGTACACAAAATCAGTATCGGATACTTGCGTATATCCTTGTGGAAGAAAGGCCATAAACCTATAATTTTATAACAAATATTGAATCACATTTCTGTTATCAGTTCGTAAAAGCTTGTTAAAATGATTAGTGCATTTTTATTACGTTTTAAAAAGACAAATTATCAAAAAGCATTATTAGTGTCATTCAATTCCATAGAAAGATCATGCAAGTAAATGATGCAAGTAAAAACACCAAACAGATAAACCAATAGGAATGTGTTGTGAGTGTGTCCGTGTGTCCGAAGTAAGCTCAACTTTTCAATACTTCTATTGAATGAATCAAACTTTTTAAAATATCGAAATTCTTTCTTGAGTAGTTTAGTAACAATTTCATTAGGGCCTAGAAAAGTCTTATTTAATGTTTACTTTCAAATCGGTATAGATTACACTTCTAGAGATCATCTGTTCAGTGCAGGTAAAAAGCATGCCAAAATCAATGCAAAACAAACAAAACACAAAAAATAACACTTAGCAAATTGTGTACGGAAGTCGGCTGCGGGGCCTTTTGATATTTAACATATATTTGGATTTGAGGCCAAAATACTTAACCAAGCTGAATAATAATTTTTTTAATAAGTCAGGTACGCCTCGCACATCGTATATGTCTGGCCACATTAAATTATCGTGAAAACAAGCTAATGGGTCCGAGTGGTTAATCAAAAGGTATGGCAAATGAAGTGTATGTGCTACTTTGTTTATTTGTGTTATAAATTATAAAATATAGGCAAACAAAGATTCAATTTTTCACAATTTTAGAGGCAACTCAGAGTTAAGCTAATTATTAAAAAAATAATCTCAAAGGTAAAGTCACTAGTTGAAGGTCTTTGTTGTAAGACACTAATTATAGATCTTAGGTGTGAGTAACTAGTCATAATTCTTAGTTGTAAATCACTAACTATAGATCTTAGGTGTGAGTAACTAGTCATAATTCTTAGTTGTAAATCACTAACTATAGATCTTAGGTGTGAGTAACTAGTCATGTCTTAGTTGTAAGTCACTAACTATAGATCTTAGGTGTGAGTAACTAGTCATAAGTCTTAGTTGTAAGTCACTAACTATAGATCTTAGGTGTGAGTAACTAGTCATAAGTCTTAGTTGTAAGTCACTAACTATAGATTTTAGGTGTGAGTAACTAGTCATAAGTCTTAGTTATGACTAGTTACTATAGATCTTAGGTGTGAGTAACTAGTCATAAATCTTAGTTGTAAGTCACTAACTATAGATCTTAGGTGTGAATAACTAGTCATAAGTCTCAGTACTTAGTTGCTAGCATAAGTCTTAGTTTAAGTCACCAGTTATAAATCTTAGCTGTAAGTGATTAGTTCTAAGTGATAAATAAATGGGTTTAATAAGGGTTAAAGAAATTAAGTTGTTAAGCACCCTCGAGGTGATTTTCACACGAAAATGGCGCTTTATAAATAATTCAATAATTATTATTATTATGTGATTACGAACATTTGAATGTTGTTTCGATGGGTTAGAAGTGCACAGATATTGTATGTCCAGTTTTTTTTACCAAAAGAGACAATTTTGACAAACCACCTGTCTTTCATGCTATAAAAACATTGAATGTCCAATTAATACGGTATGAGTTGACATTGTCTCATTCAAAAATATAATAACATTGGCATAGTACACAAATACATTAAGTACAATTTTATGTAAATACATTCACAGCATTTGTTACAAAATATTTAATAAGTAAATAAATGTGTCGCGTGAAATTAACATGACTCAATTCTATTATGTTATTATTTATTATGGTGCTTTATTTCTAAACTATATTATTGTGGCATGTAAAAAAGATGTACATAAGTCATACAATGTAATAACATATAGGCAAACAATGATATTGCATTAAAGCTATAAATTTGTACAAATGAATTTCTCTAACCATTTGAGGGATTATGGTAAAAAAATGGACCACTTTTATTTTTCTGCGATTGATAGCGGTCCAAAATTGGACCACATTTTCCTACCATTCGTAAAACATTTATTGTAATTATTTAAAACATTTCCATGGCCAGTCATTTATTTTAAAACAAAGCTATTGAAATGCTTTATCTATTATGACCATAGATGTCGCAAATCGAACTTCGTAGACTATTTTAGAATGATGTTAAAAATAAATTTTTAAATATTTTTTTCACGCAGAATTTCTGATCAGCTGTTTATGGTTAAAATTAAGTCCTTTTTCCATAGATATGCACCTTTCATTATCAAGTATACCACAGACAGTATACAGAAATCTAAAATATTCTATGTTGACTCGAATAAGTACCTCTCACGGCAGTTTCAAAGTAACAAACACGCAGGATTAGCGCGGTTATAAACTTTACGATTGTTTTATAAATCCTACAAATATGAGATAAACGGTAAAATACAGGTTAATTCATTGGCTATGTAGCCCTATAATAAGTTTTTACGTCTCCATGTTAAAATTTAAAGGTATGATTTTTTAATGTTGGCGAAAAATTTAAAAAATGATCTTCTGGAAATCTCGAGCAATGAAGGCATACTTATTTATTTCGCGTGGTCGCTCCAGTGGCTAAAGGGATTTTAAATATCACAGCATCACAAAACCATTAAAATCTCAAAACATTAAAAAACTGGATATACAGCATCTGTGCACAAACCCATCGGTATATAGTAAATGTTTCTGGAAAATCATGCAAGTTAATATTCAGTCAAAACCAAAAGTGCACATCGTTAATATACAGGGTGTTAAATTCAATGGGTGAGCGGTAGTGCACAGCTTTGAAAATGGTTAAAAATTGGCAGAATGTTGTCAATCTGGAAAATATTTGTGAAAGGGTGGAAGATGCTCTCAGTATCATCTAAAAGACCACCATTCAAAATCTAAACATTGGTTGATTAGATCTGAATAGCCATGTATTTCCCAATGTCCTTCCGGCCCACCACATATCCCTAATTGGGACGCCATAGTCCCATTGGCGTCAGCCAGTTGTGCAGTTTTAACATTTAAAAAATTGGTGAGGATTACCAATTCTGATATCTGATTAGATTGCAAAGGTCGTGGTTTACCTTTGTATTACCGAGGTTTGTAACTCTTATCGGTAGTAATAATTATAGTTACGTGGACGATTGTTTGAATAGCAGATAATTAGAAATGAAGGAATCAAATGAAATGAATGAATCATGAAACCAAAACCCCCCGAGAAAGAGAGAAAGCTCGAATAAGGTATGGAAGAAGAGTCTCACCGATAATCGCCCACTCCGTTTTCCGTGGCGGGCGGAGGGGGCTGGGGGGATCCCGCCCCCCGCGGGGCCCGCTCCCTCTTCGGGGCCCCCGGGCGCCCCGCCATATCGTAAGGCTTAAATCTGCAAGGAGACAATAATCATAACGCCATTATGATGTTCCAGTGGTGAATGGCGCCAAATCTTCATGGGAAGTCCATTGATCGCACAAGGTGATAGAAAACTAATTTAGAAGATGTTCATCTAATGGACGAAGCGATAACTCCCGTTACATTAAGGGGAGCTACAAGAACAAGACCACCCAAGTGATATTCCAGGGGAAAATTGACAATAGCAGCAAATCTTTACGAGAAGTCCATTTTGAGAGAAACTATGGAAATTAATTTAGAAGATGTTCATCCAATGGACGAAGTGAAAGCTCCCATCACATCACGAAGAGCAACAAATTTAATAAAAGATCCAAAACTGACAATCTAAGGAAATATTGATAATAATGGCAAATATTCATGAGAAGTCCATTTTGAGCAGTAATTCCCAAAGTGGTTCAGGTGGACCCCCAGGGGTCCACAGGAGACTCAACGGGGGTCTACATAGGCGTGATAAAAAAATAGGGACCCCCGCTTACAGTTGTAAGTGAGGGTCCACGAAAATTTATCTGGTTTCGATAGTAAAGAACAAAAATGTTGGCTTTACCTGTCAATGTGTGACATTACCCAAAAAAAATTTAAGGGAGCAAAAATAGACTTTTGACAGGCCGTTTTTCGGGGAAAAATGGTCATATTGAAACCCATCCCGTGCCCATATCCCATCCCGCCCCCAGTCTCATATTCCATTACGCCCCCACTTATTCAGAACAACGCATGTCGTGTTTTGGGAATATGGTAGGAATGTGGCAGCAGGGGGTCCATTGAGCCATTGAAATTTTGAAAGTGGTCTGCAAGAAAAAAGTATGGGAACCTCTGATTTTGAGAGATAATAGGAAATTAATTCGGTTTCTTTATCCAATGGACGAAGCTAAAGCTTCAACACGTTGGTCGCACCGCAAAAAGCAAATTTAATACAAAGTAACCCAACTGACGATAATCCAAGGGAAGATTGATGAAAAACACCAAAGTTCGTTGCTTTCAAACCTGCATGATTGAAGTGTTTTTCCACCGAGTTATACCGGGCTGCAGCCTGAACAGGCAACAAAAGAAGAATAGATTCAAGCATCCATGTGCCGAGTCCATACATGATACTTGAAAGAATCGGAAGACGGCATAGCTGAAGAACCTCAAAAACTAAACCATTGGATCTAGACACTGTTCAGCAGGACACTGGAATCGTCCCTTTAGAAGAACAACCAGCTCCAATGAAAAATCTCATTGTAAATTGCCGTCCAATATGTCAAAATAATGCCACAGTTCATATTGCTTAACTTTATGAAACTCCGACTTTTCCTTCTTCTTAATGTAAGCCGATGACGATCAACGACGAATAATTAATGTACCTACAAAAGAATATTTTTGCAAATTTCTGTTCCTATAAAAATAAATAAAAACATACTCACAAGAGTTGGTTTTTTGTGAAAATAAATGTCAGCCAGCATCTTCTCTTAGTGTACGCATTTTAATGAACATAAACAACATGCGTCTAGCGAACAATGCAACAATAACAATAATAATTGTTGATAATTTGTCCAGTCAGCTGATTAATTTAGAGACAGGTAAGAAGAGTACAGGAACAAAACATGGCGATGCAACAGGCAGAACAGAACATGCAAAGCCAACATTGGTTATACATAGTTTGTATTAAAGTATAATAGATATTGGTTGCACAACTTCTTTTTGAAATTTTTCAAATTGTCGGTTTTAAAGATTTAAATTTTTAAATTTAACATGACCCATCGCCTTGCAACACAGTTGGAGGGACGCATTCATACGTCCGTCACTCCTGGACACACTGACCTTCATATTCTTACCCACCCGTCATACATTTTTCCTTCCCAGAACTTCCTATCATTCCCTTCCTTAAAAAGACTCTCCACACAGCATCCCCTAAGATGACATAGGCCCTGAAGGAAATTATTTTTCTCAGGACTGTGTGGAGCCAATGTAAAAAAAAAAAAAGGTCTTGTGTGTTATAATCCAGACAATTCTTTTGATTCTTGGTCCGGTTCAGCTTTTGATCAAATTGCAATCATTTGTCAAGAACAACGGTTATGTTGTTATGCTTGTCAACTGATCACGATTTGATCAAGAGCTGAAACGAACCGAGGATTGGGGTTTAACGGGGACAGTTCAAATGTCAAAAATTAAAAATGGAGCTGACCGTCGATTCGGTGATCATCAAAGGTGAAGAGTTTGGTCAAATCCAAAGTGGAAGTTACTCTTTGTTTAGTGATCAAATTTTACAAAATTCCACATCTTACCAAGTTTCTCCCTTCAGTCTTGCTAAATTCACAAAAAGAGAATTCATATTTTCACATCTCTGAGATTGTATCGGGACGACGTTGCAAAACTTACGATATTGAATATAAGTATGTTTGTAAAAAGAAGTGAACGGTCTGTTTGTTGGTTGACCATTTTGTTGGGTGGTATTGTTTGTTCTCCTGTCCACCCACCTTATATCTCTCTCCTGCTGCGAGTGCGCATTGTTGGGGTTGTTGGTATTGGAGGTGTTGGTGGGGGGGGGCTGCGCGGGGGGTGGGAGCAGCTGGCCGCTGTCTCCGTAGGCCGGGTACTTCAGGGGGATGGTCTTGTTGCAGGAGGAGCAGATCTGGACCATTCCTGGAACCAGACAAGACACCATAAGTAAAAGAAATGATACAGTTCATTATGTTGGCTTGTGTGGCAGAATAGATAACACAAACAAGACGAAAGTCATATTCAATGTAGATTAGTAGCCAGAGTATCCTAGTATTATCCAGATTTCGCACCAAGAACGCAACGAGGCCGGTTGAGGGAGCTCTTCAGCTGGGATTTTTCGACCCATCGAGTTGCACCACACACAGGGGGAGGAATGGATTTATGGTCACTCCTGGACACACTGACCGCCAGATTCCTACCCATCTTTCACATCTTTTTCCTTCTCAGTACTTCCTCTCCTTCCTTTTATTAAAAAACACCCTCTACACGGTATTCCTAAGGGCTTAGGCCTTGAGGGAAATTGTTTTTCTCGGGGTCTTCCATGTGGAGTTATTGTAAAAAGAAAATCATAGATGAATTGGGTCGTCTTAAACCATAGTGAACTAACTCACTTGGCAATTTTTTAATTAGAGCTTGAAATGAGGGCTTTAAATCATTATCTAGCTCCGTCAGAAAGAAGAACCAATCAGAGAAAAACTGTCCATGATTGGCCAGGACAGTATTTCTCGGATTGATTCTCTCTGGCAGAACTAGATTATGGTTTGGAGTCCACATATCAAGCTCTAAATCAAAAAGTGAGTTAGGTATGTTTTTAGGTTTTCACGGCCAAAAAGTATTTTTGTTATTGTTTTTGGGGTGTTATGCCGTGTTTCGCTACCTCCTTCTTTAGCCAACGTTTCGGACAGCGTTACAGTGTCCATCATCAGGGCAGATGAGTAATGATATTGGTGAGAGTGTTTACTTATGTGTGTTGAAGCGATACCGTGCTGCCAGCTCCATTTCTCTACGAACTGGTGTTAGAAAACATTCAGCATGGTTTTTTTGCGTTTAGCTTTGGTGTAGCCGTCAATTACTGGATACCAAGAACTATTGAGCTTAGCTCCGTCGTCTCTGTTAATATTGATGGGGTTTTTATGGATTTCTATTGCCTCCGTAATTAGGCGTGCTCTGTAAGTTTTGGGTCTTCCCAGGACTTCAGGAACAAATCCAAAGTAATGGCCGGTTTCGATTAAGTGCTCGGCGATTGCCGATTTGTCAGGGTGGCCAAGTTTACAAGCACGAAAGTGTTCCGAAATCCTTTTGGAGATCGTCCGCTCTGTCTGGCCTACATAGACCTTGTCACATCCGGAACAGCTGAGTTTATATACTCCATCTGTTTCCAGAGGAAACTTAGTCTTTGCCGACCTCAGTAGGTCTTGGATTTTTGTCGTGGTTCCGAAGACCGTCTTGATGTTCTCTTTTCTCAACAGCCTGGCAATTCTGTCTGTTACATTATGGACGTAAGGCAGGAAAGCGCAGCCTTTTGACTCTTGTTCACCCCTGTCTTCAATTCGTGCTGATTTGGCTCTTATGATTTGCCTTGTCTGCCTTGCTGGGTAGCCGTTACGCTCCAGTGCATCGTTGAGTCTCTCAAACTTTTGCTTGGACGACGGTTGGAGAATCTGAGGAAGCGAAGGAACCATTTATTGGGCAACCTGGCTTTCCTCAAGAGATGTAAGGAGGAATCGATCGTACCAGTACACATCCGCATAAAACCGAGACAAAAAAGGTGATCGAAAACAACTCGACCAGAATAGAGTTGTTATTAATATTTCGAACCTTGAGTTGAGCCCAAACGCGACTTCTGTGCTTGCAAAGGGGATGAATTATGCAGTTGCCCCTAAAAAGATACCTATAGAATCTATCGTATGTGGTGTAGAGACGGCATTACATACAATGATGAAAGTCCACAAAATGACAGAGACGCAAGCAGAGGACATACGTCAAGAGACTTGCCATATTTTGAAAAGGGCAGAAATACCCCGCCCAAACATCACAAAAGGAGAGTTTGCGGCCCTAAAAGAATTGCGCGCCAATGAGGAAATCTTGGTTCTGCCAGCCGACAAAGGCAATGCCACTGTCGTGATTAATACGGTAGACTACATCAAAAAGATGGAAGACCTCCTGTGCGATGCCGGCACCTATAAGAAAATAAAAAACAACCCCACCAACAAGATTGACCTGAAGACAAGGGAACTAGTTAAAGCTTCCAGTATTAGGAAAGAGGATCGATCTGGGCTTTTCGTAAAAGCCTCCAGAACTCCTGCCCTATACGGTCTTCCGAAAATCCACAAAAAGGATATCCCAATGCGACCGGTTGTCAGTGCTATTGGCGCACCGACGTACAAACTTTCCCAATACCTATCGAGATTGTTGCAGATGCAAACTGGGAAAACTGAATCTTGGATTAAGGATTCCACAGATCTAATCAGTAAGCTCAAGAAGGTAAAGACTGATGAAAGAGATATCCTTGTCAGTTTTGATGTAGTGTCTCTTTTTACAAATGTTCCTCTAGAAGACTCCATGACTTTGCTCAGGGAGATTTATGAGGATGACATTTGCAAACTTTTTGAACACTGCCTCAAAACAGGTTATTTTGCTTTTCAGGGTGAACTTTTCGAGCAAGTGGAGGGAGTTGCGATGGGCAGTCCATTGTCGCCAGTTCTAGCCAACTTTTTTATGGAGAAGTTTGAAGAAGTGGCACTCGACACAGCTTCGGCTGTTCCTAAAGTATGGTGGCGCTATGTCGATGATGTCTTCGCCATCTGGCCTCACGGAACAGAGAAACTGAACGAATTCCTGGACCATCTCAACTCACTACACAGCAAAATTAAATTCACGATGGAGCTGGAAAATAACCAAAAAGTCCTGCCTTTTCTGGATGTGGAGGTGATGCGAAAAGAGGATGGTAGCCTAGGACACACAGTTTATAGGAAACCAACACATACAAATAGGTATCTCCACGCTGATTCGCATCATCACCCCGCTCAGAAGAGAGGTCTCATCCATACTTTGGTAACCCGAGCGACCAGAATATGTGAGGAGCCAAAACTCGGATTAGAACTGACCAAACTCACCGATGCACTGGAGCGTAACGGCTACCCAGCAAGGCAGACAAGGCAAATCATAAGAGCCAAATCAGCACGAATTGAAGACAGGGGTGAACAAGAGTCAAAAGGCTGCGCTTTCCTGCCTTACGTCCATAATGTAACAGACAGAATTGCCAGGCTGTTGAGAAAAGAGAACATCAAGATGGTCTTCGGAACCACGACAAAAATCCAAGACCTACTGAGGTCGGCAAAGACTAAGTTTCCTCTGGAAACAGATGGAGTATATAAACTCAGCTGTTCCGGATGTGACAAGGTCTATGTAGGCCAGACAGAGCGGACGATCTCCAAAAGGATTTCGGAACACTTTCGTGCTTGTAAACTTGGCCACCCTGACAAATCGGCAATCGCCGAGCACTTAATCGAAACCGGCCATTACTTTGGATTTGTTCCTGAAGTCCTGGGAAGACCCAAAACTTACAGAGCACGCCTAATTACGGAGGCAATAGAAATCCATAAAAACCCCATCAATATTAACAGAGACGACGGAGCTAAGCTCAATAGTTCTTGGTATCCAGTAATTGACGGCTACACCAAAGCTAAACGCAAAAAAACCATGCTGAATGTTTTCTAACACCAGTTCGTAGAGAAATGGAGCTGGCAGCACGGTATCGCTTCAACACACATAAGTAAACACTCTCACCAATATCATTACTCATCTGCCCTGATGATGGACACTGTAACGCTGTCCGAAACGTTGGCTAAAGAAGGAGGTAGCGAAACACGGCATAACACCCCAAAAACAATAACAAAAAAAAAAAAAAAGTGAGTTAGTTCACTATGGTTTAAGACAGGCATGGGCAACCTTTTCTAGGTCTGGGGCCAAATTATCATTCTATCTCCGCGTCAAGGGCCGGACCAAATTATTAAACATAATAAAGTAACATTAAGTTAAATAAAACACATTGCTTCTTATATATTTACTGATAAACGACATAATATTAATATTATGTACGAACTGTTAGGACTACTAACGGGACACTGCCATCTCGGGAGACACCCACAGATATTGGGAGAGGAAAGCACCTATCCACATAGATGTAGAAAATGTGAAGGAGATGAAGAGACTCCAATTTACTTATGGTGCCTATGTCCTGCCCTGGTGGGAACTAGGCTCAGATACCTGGGGAGACACACTGTAGAACCAGAAGACTTAGCCACATATCCAATGACAGCTCTGGTGAAGAATCCTATTGCTAAAGGATAATCGCATAGAATTTTCGAGATTTTCATCTGTTTTCCTCGTTCGAATTTTTGATTTGGTGTTTCATCTTCAAAAAAATCTGTTAACACGTAAATGTGCTGCCAAAAAGAAAAATGATTTTTCTTCCACCAAATATAATTTATAAAAATCCGTCAAAGCAATGTTGTTAAATTGTGATTTTAGCATAAATCCCCCTAAAGCTTAAAAAGTTCTAAACGTAAATTTGTGTCATCTGCATTATTTAATCTCTTCCTGGAACTAATAATTTATTTCTCTATTACTTCGCCGAGATGAATCAGGGCCGGACAAATTAGCTCGGCGGGCCGGATTCGGCCCGCGGGCCGGCGGTTGCTCATGTGTGGTTTAAGATAATCCAATTCATCCTCTTCACATTTCCAACAGCTATTGGAGCTGGGCACTCCGAACAGCTGCATGTTTCTCCCTGAGATGGCAGTGTCCAGTCAGCATGGTATGAATTAGGTCTAGGACCTACAGCTTGGAATGGAATTTAAGAATGATCACACGATCGGCAGAATTTAGAGCTAAACTTAAAACTCACCTTTTCAGACAGATGTACCCATCACAATCAAAAACCTTTTACCTTCACAGTCCGCGACATTGTAAATAACTAATTGTGTGTATAAACAAATAAAAATTTCTAAGCATTTTGAGATCATTTTATAAAAATTATCCAGTCCTAAAATAGTCCTAAATTCCCCAGTCTTCCAAGATAAATATCAGCTCTAGTTTAGCCACTAATCTTCTCGTAAATTGTCCTCTGCGTGCAAAGTCGTTATCTACTTCAAGCATACACTTTCTAATAAAAGTGCGTTTATTGGAAATGATCTTCCAAAAGTATGTTTTTGTAAATTTTGTAAATAATAAAGTTAGGTAGAGCCTAAAAATTCTTAATAAATTGTACCTCAAAGGTGTTTGAGGTGATTTTTCCATCCAATCCAATATCCAATTATTATTATTATTACTAATAAGGAGAAGTTAGGGGAAAATGCTCACCCTGCGGGCTGATGGGGCTGGCGTCCGGGAAGGGCTTGATCTGCGTCAGGAAAGGGAAATAGGCCTCCCGCTCCGGGTTGCGGCAGCAGTAGATCAGTCGGAGGGCGGAGGAGGCGGCGGGGGCACCACATACGTAGCATGTGAATGTCGCCTTCGCCAAATTCTGGAAGCGTTTGGGAATAACATTTATTTGTGTAATATTGAAATTCTTTATAAACAGCTTTTTTGAGGTTAAAATTCTTTATAAACAGCTTTTTAAAGGTTTTCAAAGACTTTAGTACCTCTTTAAAGACCTTTAGTGTACCAGCTAAGCGGCCTGCCATGCGTTAGCTGACACCATTTTCGTAATAACTTACTTGTTTTTTGCAAAATGATGTTTTTGCAAATTGTACTGTCTTACAAGTTAGTTAAAAATTTTGCATGCAAACATAAAAAGGTTTTAAAAATGGCTCACCTCACGCTTTTTTTTAACTAAATTACTAATAACCAAAAAAAATAAAAACACATATATATTTTATTAAACAAATGTGTTATAAACGTTACTATCACCTCACTTTTTTGTCTTTTCATATAAAAATAATTAATAAAAAATTCTCTAAGTTTCAATTTTTTTTTCAAATTGCGATTCAAAACTTTGGTTTCATAAAGGTGTACATTTTAGTTTTTTCATCGTTATTTTTTAGATTAGACTACAAAGTGTTGTGTTTTGCCCTTTTAACACTGTTTAGATCGTAATTCTCACTCTGATAGTAATGGAGTTACAGCGATTTATACGAGAAGCATGGACAAATATGGTCTCCTTCCATTCAAAGGGTTAAATGTTGTTAAAAAATATTATACAATGAAGAAATATTCTTGAATTTTATTGTATTTTCGAGATAAATAAGTGTTCTTCACCATAAAAATAAGTCATACGAGGCGTTCCTGTTAATAAATACAGTACTATGTAATGTTATTCATAATAAATGTCTATTGAAAATGAAAAATTATGACATTAGACACAGAATTTGTACATAAAACAATAAATAGATAAAAAAACATGAATATTAAATTTTTTATAAGAACAGCTCTCTTTTTATAACTTTTGAAGGTTATTCCTCAATATAAAATCAAACAATCAATCAATCAATGATATAAAAAAATGAATGTTTGCAATGACAAGCTAGAGAAATATTAAAATACCTTGTTTCCTTTCCAAGCCAATAAAATTCATTTTAACAAGCCAGGAACATTTTTTATGGTTCAACATGTAATAAAGTAAATTCAAACGTATTTTCTAGCAAATGAAAAAAAAAGCTAAGGATTAACTGGCATTCTTTTTTTTACAATAGCTCCACACAGGAGGCCCCGAGAAAAACAATTTCCCTCAAGGCGTGGGTCATCTTTGGAGATGCCGTGTGGAGGGTATTTTTTAGGAAAAAAAGGAGAGGAAGTTCTGAGAAGGATAAAAATGTGAGGGGTGGGTAGGAATCGGGGGGGTCAGTGTCCAGGGGTGACGGAAGTACGAATTCATCACTCCCACAACAGTGCGAGGCAATGGGGCGAGAGTCCGGCTGGAGAAGTCCAAAGGTCTCCCTCAAGGTCTTCCGATCCAGCCTGCCTCGCAGAAGGTGGGCAATCGCATCCGCCGACAAGGCCTAGACAAACCTCACCTCATGAACCCGAGCACCCCTGCTAAGTCACCAAACGTAGCGAACCACTTGGGGTGACTTACGGCAGGGGTGTTGGTTATCCATTAAATAATTTCCGGGGCGGCGGTCTATACTAGCCGCTAATTGAATCTGAGCGGTAGGCTGGCGAGAAGGCGAGAGGCACTCTCGACGGCCACCGCCTGCCCAAGCATCCCTGTCGGCAATCGATAAAAGCACTTTCCCTGCTGCCATCTGTCGGCATCACGTAGAAGCTCTTTCAATACATTACACTCCGTATTATTTGATTTATGTAGACACCACATCAAGATCTATAGGCACTACTTGCGAAGAGTATACATTTGGTGCCACCTCGCAATCAATAATGCTAGTTTTTCAGAGCACCCTCTATTAAAATACTAATTACATCAGTAAACAAGTATAAATTCATTACCGTATCCTGTCTGGGGGGCGGCGGCAAGGCGTGGGGAGTCAGCTTGCCGCTGGCCAGGCTGACGGGGGAGGGGGGCAGGGGAGAGGGCGGGGGCCGGGAGCGCAGTGTGTACGCCCTCTCCGCGGGGGGCACGCCTCGCATCTGGAATTACAAAATTAATATTGCAGTAATGGCGGAAGAATAGAGCTACACATATACAATGCTAATTGAAGGAATGTAGGAAAATATATAGGGCCAATTATATACCGAATAACAAAAGTATTAAACATTTTTTTCATTGAAACGCAAGAAGGATAAAACTATTCAGCTGTATTTTGAACTTACGAACGTACAAAAAATCGACAAAGTAAATAAATTAGTTTGATATCCACAAACTTATTATTAAAGGTATTTTTGAAGGTGATTTTAGTTTTGAAATTGGTAAATAATGTACAAAAAATTATCATTTTATAATAATTAAAATTTCGGAGGGCCAATTGTTGGGTCTCCATTTCGCAATGTGTTTCTCAGCGAACTGTCAAAATGCGGATTGCGCGGGAAATATGTTTGCATTACAATTGATTCCAGATAAATTTGCCATTTTTAATGTTTTTAAAGCAGATGTAAGACTCTTTCAGATTTTAGTATTTCCTTTTTTCATTATTTTCATGAGGAAATAATGTAAAAGGAAGCCCTGAGGAAAATAATTAAACAAGACCTGTCATCTTTGGGGATGCCGTGTGGAGGGTCTTTCTAGGGAAAGAAGGGAGAGAAAGTTCTGGGATTTTTCCTTCTTTTTCTTAAAAGGTGCGAGGGGCGGGTTGGAATCTGGGGTTCAGTGTGTCCAGGGTGACGGATCAATCCCTCCCACTGCGGTGCAAGGCGATGTTCCGAGAGAGTCCTGCTAGAGAGGTCAAAAGGTCTTCCTCAACCAGTCTCTCACGATCCAGCCTACCACGTAGTTGATGGGTAGACGCATCCGCCGCCAAGATCCGCACAAACCTCACCCCATGAACCCGGGCATCCCGGTTAAGTCACCAAATGTAGCGAATCACTTGGGGTGACCTATGGCAGAGGTGTTGATAATCCAATAAATGGTTCCTGGGACGGCGGTACCCGTACCCGCATCCCAAAGATAAGTTTTTAAAATAGCTCACCGTAGATTTAAATGTGTAAACTGTAATAAGCACTTTACACCAAAAAACATTTAATTAACAAATGTGTTATAAAATTCATTTAAAAAATGTGCAAACTTTCACAAATATTTTTCAAAGTTTCACTGAATTATTTATAACTTTTTGGAGTGTCAATGGTAAAATTTTAAATGCAAATATAAAGCACAGTGTTCTCTCTTTCTAACACTGTTCAAATCATGTTTCTCATCATAATACAAAATGAGATAGCATGACTTTTACGAGTCTGTGTCAGGCCGGGAGAAATATCTGAATAAGCGTAAACGAATGCATTAACTGTATGACAACGACATATTGCTCATTACAAAACAATGCTTTGTATAATAGCACATTACACAAATTTTACTGGGGACACAAAAAAATACCTATAAAAATTGAATTTATGTAGCAAATTTAAATGCTTTTTTTTATTTAGCCGTTATAATAGTTTTACTGACCACTTGTGAAATAAATGTAGTGATTTATCAATTTTTTTATAGTTATATGGATTATGAGTCATTTCTTCTAAGAACATAAATCATGGCTGGACGTTGGATTATGCAATATTGAATACTATGCAATACTACTTATCCCTCTGTATGGTCTTCTCAGTTCTTATTTGTCCAACAGACTATTTTAGTTTTTGTTCAATCTCCACTTTAAAATTAAAGTAAAAAAATTATAGTTAATCACTAAGAATTATTTAAACTAATGAGACCTTTACCTTTACGGAAATAGCTTTAACTTAAACACCTATCATAATGTTTTATTGAAATAATGAAGGAAAACGTTCTCCACCTGTAAAATTTTCTAATAGTCAGTTGGACAAAAACCAACTAAGGCGACAGTATGACAAACTTCTAACATCAGTTGGGGATGTATTCAGTTTAGTTGGGGGTTATAAGGAATTACTTAAAACGGGAAAAAAAACCTCTTGTGAGCTCTTTCCCCAAACAATTTTTTAATCAGATATGATTTGAGGTTTTCACGGACAAAAGTATTAATGTGATTAATTTTTAGGTTATTGCGCCGTGTTGCAAGACGACGAAGCAAAGACAGCAGGGCTTTTTTTAATTTGGGAGGCAGGTATGGGTACCACCGCCCCGGGTCTTATTGGATAACCAACACCTCTGCCGTAGATCACTCTAAGTGGTTCGCTACGTTCGGTGACTTAGCCAGGGTGCCTGGGTTCATGGGGTGAGGTTTGTGTATGTAATATTTAAAACGATAAAATTGAAGCTAAAATTGTGAAAATGTTTAATAAAACACGACTCATTTAAAATAGAGCAAAAATCTCGTGGGGAACATCTAAAATAGCATTTAAATAAACACTGCAAATTTTTTCATACATATAACTTCTAAAATAAGTGAAATGAACATGTTTATAATAATTTTCGAAGCATACTTTGCGATTTTTTTCTATCGAGGGAATTTCATATAATTTGCGTTTCGGCGTGGGGAACGTCTAGATATTATCTTAAAAAATAACATATATTTTTTAAAGAGCTTAAAACTTCAAATTCGGGTAGCAGCGGCTGAAGTGATATTATTTTAATAAGATGATGAACCAAGAAACAATACTAACCATACTGCGAAAGAGCTTCATCCTCGAAGATTCAGAGCACATCACAAAGAACCTTAAATCACTAAGGTTCCACAGAGTCTCCAACTCCATGAATATAAAAAAATTATTTACAATTATACAACAAAAAAAATCACAATGGCACGGTCATTTTACATTAAAAAAACCTATTATTAATTTGTTACTTTGCATTGGAACAACATTGTTATTTATTTAACGCAACTTTTATTATTAAAAATATTTTGTTTACGGCAAACAGAAATAATGACACAAACTACACATTTCAAATCTTGAATGCCGTAAATCCGAACACTGCTGCATACATTAATTAATTAATCTCTTGAGTCCTTTTATTGTGTTTTTCCGCTTTAAATTATATTTGCACTGTGTGAACATTGTGTTCCCTTGCAGAGACGGCACAATATCTAAGTTGATACGTCATAAATTTAGACGATAAGGTCTTTTGAATCACGTCAATTCCACTTCGCGTGAGACCATTCACTAAGGATATTAATATTAGCAAACACTCGGAGAACACAATCTTATTTACGAGATTTGAACCAGTCAAACGAAAGCATCGAGGCTTGTTTACAAATATCGTCTCACTATCACTAATTTACGTAATCATTATGTTTCCATAGTTTTAATAAGTTATCGTACCGATAACACACATAACAGCCCGGGGGGGTTAAAAGCAAAGGAGCGTCGAGAAAAACAATAACAGGAATATTACAAAACAAAATATATTATTTTAAGATGTGTTCGTTAGGTATTTTGCTAATTCAAACAACAAGTGATGAAAATGTTACTTCCTCAAACAGCTCATGTTAATTAATGTAAAAAAAAAGATGTAATTATTTAAATTGATACCAGATCTCTTTGCAGTCGACACCGTATCTGCTAAAACTTGCGCTTTTAGATAAGCTCCACACAGGGGGCCCTAAGAGAAACAATTTTCCTCGGGGCCTTTGTCATCTTTGGGGATGCCGTGTGGAGGGTCTTTTTGGGGAAAAGAGTGGAAGATATTCTCAGTATCGCCCTGGTGTAAGACCACCGTTCAGAATTGAAACGTTGCTTGAAATGGCTTTAGCCGTGTTTGGTGACCAGATCTGAATAGCCAGGTACTTCCCACCTTCCTCTTCCCCATCTCCTTCCCCTCCCCACTACCTTCAGCTTCACAACATACCCCAATTGTCTCACTGGCTTCAGACGGGAGCAGCAGGGACTCTTGTACGGTAAACAAAAAAAAAATAAAAAGAAGAGGAAGTTCTGGGGAGCATAAAGGCATGAGGGGTGGTTAAAAATCTGGGGGTCAGTGTGTCCAGGAGTGACAGACGCATGAATCTATCCCTCCCACTGCGGTACAAGGCGATAAGTTGAAAGAGTCCAGCTGGAAAGGACACTGATTCCCAGATTTCTACCTGCCCTTAATTCCTTTTTCCTTCCCAAATCTTCCTCTCCTTTCTTTCCTTAAAAAAACCCTCCACACACAGCATCCTTAAAGTTGACATAGGCCCTGAGGGATATTATTTTCTTCAAGGCTTCCTGTATGACGCTTATATACATAAAAAAAAAAAACAAAAATAACAAAAAAAAACAACAACATTAATTATTGGACTTTTCCTTCAATAAGAAAATATCAATAAATCAAAACGATGGTACAATTGTAAAACATTAAGGAAAGTGAAAGAAAGAGAAACCAGACTTTAATTAAACAATAAACAATTTTAAATATGTTAAGTAAAGTGTAAATTTTTTAAATTTATTTAAGAGGAACGTTTGCTGGGCCCGTTTCGAGCCATTCATATTTTTATATTAAATAAAGTCAAATTTTTTTGAATTATCAGTGGCTGAGTTGGCATCGCGTTTGGGTCCCACCAAGGCGTCGCATAATCAATTCCTCGGCTGGCTATGTCCTCCATCACGACACAAGCAAAATTTTCCGCCTAGTGTCGTAGTAGTAGGAGATTTTCAAATGTTGTTAGGTTATTCATAACCTAGGAATAATTGTCTCAAAAAGAAAAATTTACTCACAAATAATTGTCCAAGTTGCCTCTAAAATCATGAAACATTAAAATTTTTAATGGCTTATATCTTATAATTTAAAGCAAAAATAAATAAAGCAGCTCAAATCCGTAGTAGATATTTGGTATACCTTTTGATTACAAAAACAATTTTTCAGTTTGGTTGGATATTTTGATCTCAAATCTAATATTAAGATTTGTATGAAACGGGCCGTGAAACGGGCTGTGAAACGGACCGTGCAAACGTTCCTCATAACCAATATGAATTTTTAAATAAACAAATTAAAATGTGGTACAGTTTAATTGAACATTTCGTTCATTCAACCCTCTGCCTTTCGCGCCTTTTTTTAGCGAGGAGTCGCGCGGGGTTGCCAAGGACCCCAAAAATAAATATGATTAAATTATTGTTATAGTATACATTTTATATGTTATTTTAACTGATTAAAGTCAGGTGATAGGGGCTGCATTGAAGTAAAGAGAAATAATTAAAAATTAGATATTTATTTTTAATACAAAAGCTTAAAAATCAACAAGGAACGTTTTTTATTAATTTTGAATCATACTTATTTTGATAGTAAACTTTTTTAATAAAATCTAAACTGTAACTATTTGAGATTGATACACACTTGTTTTTATTATAAAAAAGAATGTTTTTTCATTGTATTTTGTTGATTTTTGTTGAGCCTCACAGCGCACATGCACAGACTGAATGTCGGTGGCGCAGGTGTCAAATATAAACTCTTATAGGAAGCTAGCTAACCTAGAGTAAGGAATCAATGGGAACATTTAAAATGTACTTAATTAACATTTCTGTAAAACCTGGGTTTTTAAAGACCCCACGCGACGGGTCGAGGGTTAATTTCAGACGGATTTTAATTTTTTTAGGAAAATATTGCTTTCAAAATTTCAATGTCTACAAATACATTCAACCGCATCCAAATAAATACACCGTACCGTATTTTTTCTTTTTTAATGTCATCTGGGAGGCAATTTACATAAATTGTCCACTCACAGCTAATGAATTATGTTATCACAAATCATTGCAGTACGTGTTTGACGGCACAATCTGACTCGCCTATTAATAGCTCAAAGTAATAAATAAACAATTTCATTGCAACTTAGCTAAAAAAAAACATCAGGCTAACTGTTGATAACTACATATAAACGATAAGTCTGATGTCAATCTAACTACATATAAATGATTACTCTGATGTCATCAACTTCAGTGTAAATCTGATAGAAATATTAGATTAATTTAATTTTGATAAGAATTGACCATTTTTTTTTATTGAGATTAAAACCTTCATCAGACCGATGCTAAAGTAACACCAGAGGGCAGAGACCCCACGAAGAACAGTCAAAGATATTTTTGAGGGGATGAAGATAAGTACATATTTGAGGCAGCATGCTTTAGCCCCTCAGGTCTCGACCCTATTTGTCAGAGTGTCAAAATATTTCCGCTTTGCAATGAAATCCAAATAACTGAAATATTTCCGAACTTATCTGAACACTAACCATTTATGAAAGGTGATAAAATACACTTTCAAATTTTATAAATCGAAATAAACATATAATTTTAAGTATTAAAATTTTGTATGCAAACAAAAAAGTTTTAAAAATAGTTTTAGTAATAGTTTTTTCTAACTAAAATTAGTGATGCCCGGGTTCATGAGGTGAGATTTGTCTATAGATTTGGAGGTGGATGACCAGGACACACTGAACCCCAGATTCCTGCCGACCCCTTAATTGCAAATGCAAAAATGCAAAAAGTAAGCTTGGTGTTCTCTCTTTCTAAATCTGTTTATACTATAATATGTCTCACCGTAATAGAAAAAGAGATAGAAAGAATTTTGTGAGGATGTATCATTTGGTGACAGATATAGCACTAAGGGGTCTGAATGATTAAAGGAACTTAGCCGTAACTCTCCAATAGTTAGAATTTTTTTAAATACGTGAGCATTGAGCATCTATGGTAAACTTTTAAATGCTAAGGAAAGCTTAGTGTTCTCTCTTTTTCTAAATCTGTTTATACTAAATGTCTCACCATAGTAGAAAAGGAGATAGAAAGAATTTTGTGAGGATGTATCATTTGGTGACAGATATAGCACTATGGGGTCTGGGTGGTTAAAGGAACTTAGCCAGAACTCTCCAAGGGTTAGAATTTTTAAAAAATTATGCGCGAGCATCTACGGTAAACTTTTAAATTCAAAGAGAAATTTTGGTGTTCTCTCTTTCTAAATCTAATTATATTATATGTCTCACCATATAGAAAAGGAATTAGAAAGAATTTTTTGAGGATGTATCATTTGGTGACAGATATAGCATTACGGGATCTAAGTGGTTAAAGGAACTTAGCCAGAACTCTTCAGGGGCTCACCGTAATAGAAAAGGAGATAGAACAAATTTTAAGAGAATGTATCGTTTGGTGACAGATATGGGAACTACGGGGTCTACGGGAACTTAGCCAGAACTCTCGAAGGGTTGTAACGACAATATTGTACTATGTATAAAAGAAAGGTGCAATAGAATCAGAAATAATATTGTGTTTATAAAAGCACAATCATTCCAATGCGGACCATTATCGCTACTACTGTTGTTTGACAAAATCTCAACACATGGATTGCTGGGTCGTAAATTAACATGCATTAAATTGGCAGTGTTTACTTATGTAAAATTTTTGCTAAATGAATCTGTACATAATACAAAAATATACACAGACGACAGTACAAAGATAATTCAGTGTACAAACTCCGTTATAACTATCTCTCTATGGCCTCTTGACACGGAGTAAAAAATATTGTACTCGTTTATATTTTTTCCAACGTTATCAATATTTTTTAATAGCGCGACAGTATTTTTGGTTATTGATAAAGGCAGCATACATACTTGTTGAAATTTCATGTTTTAAAGATCCAACCGAGTCAGCAAGCCTTCTGTTGACATGCTCAGTGTAATCTTAACGCCTAGGCTAGTATTTCAAGCCAGGATGGCAAGCTAGTACGCCGGTGGCCTGTCCTAACCAAGATCCTGACTTACTATCCTGGCTCGGTAAAAACATAGTTTAAAATTTAGTTAAATAGATAGTACTTTGGTTTAACTCATTAAATGCCTAGGAGGAAACAATGTAAAATTGCGATGTTTTGACTTTGACATAATATTTTGTGGGTTAATTTTGTGCTTTTTTTCTTATATATTTACAGAAACACATTCCTTGAACAATAAACTATGCATAAAAACAACATTACTTGCGTTTATTTGATGAATTTATATGTTTTGAATTCCATAGAAATTATTTCGCTTCCCTAGGTGTGTTCACGGTATTTTATACCTTAAGAACAAGAATGCCCCAAGCGATTCTGACCTTGTTCTTCATACGTTTTTTTATACGTAAGGGTTAAAATCGCATTTAAAAATAAATTTTTTTGGACATTTTGGCGTGTGCGCCGGCGCACAACCGGCAAATGACGAGTTAAACTAGAGCATGATGCTAGTAACATCCTGGCTTGGTACAAACTACTGCAGTTTAAAACTAGATAGTAGTACTTTAGTTTAAACTTGTATTTAGTTAACTAGATAGTACTTTAGTTTAAACTTGAGCATGATGCTAGCGCCCTTGAGGTGATTTTTCACAAAAACGGTGCTATGCAAGTCATCCAAATATTATCATTATTATTATATCTGAAGCCAGTATCACTGCAGTGACGATTGTAACCACACGTCCGCATCCATCCGTGGGGAAAAATGAACAGCTTTCGTAGAAGAAATATTAAATGTAGGTCATTATTATGCCGATTGTCATTAATCGGCACAATATTTTTGTAATGCTGAATTACGCACTTGTCTTTATAAGATGGAATTCTAGCATTCCACAAACATTCTTTATCACAATACAAATGTTAACATATTAAATTAATCTCTTCACTGAATTTCAGCATTTTTAGAATCGTATTGTGTCAGAAAAAACACAGCATGTTACTGGACACTAGCCGATCATATACTAGCTGTGGGCGACCGTACGAAACCAAACATAAAGCTAGGATTGAAATTTCGGTAGCGGAGGGTGTTACTAGCTCAAATAATAGAATGACACCCTATTAAACCATCCTGTCTTGAGACGCTAGCTTACTAGCTTCCTATCTAGCTTACTGTATTAAAAACAAATCTAGTTCTGTATTACTAGCTTGCTAGGTTACTAGCAATAGCTTGCTATCCTGGCTTGAAATACTAGTCACTTGTGCATCAGGCATAATGATAAGCTTGAAACCTAGAGACAAGTGAGCCTCTCAGAATAGTAAAGGTGTACTGTACAGAGTTCCGCAGATTCAATAATACTTGAACACTCTTTACTACTTTTACGTTTAAACCATTTCAAAGTATAATATTGAAGTAGGTGTGTTTATATTAGAGAGATTTAATAAACTGATAGCTAATCGTATTAATCCGGTTATAGACTAATATTCATAGAATTACGTTATCTCGGCAAGTGACCAACATAAAACAAGGAAAATATATTTTATGTACATTGTAAATTCAGTCTGCACTGGTATGCTATGACAAAGATAAGATGAGAGAGATTAAGGTTGATATTAAATATTATTTCACCAGTGTAAAAAGCAGTTACATTGTGACTCGTAATTAATTGTAGTTAAGTTAAACTACTAGGTTATTTGTTTTAACCCACAATTGATAATGGAGTTCTGATGCCTGACGTATGGCCGTTTTGTGGAACTGGCAGAGGAAGGAATGAAAGAAATATAGGGGGCGGGAGAAAAAAAATTACAGCCAGGTGCTGTGAGACTCTGTTATATATAACGTGGTAATTGCTTTTGAGCTTGGCCTATTTCAGCATATCGCTCGCCATACATCAATCTACCAGTTGATTAGTCAGACATTTCCGAAAAATCGAAATTTGAGTTGAGTATGCAGTTATATGTAAAAGTGTACCCTATATCTGGTACAATACTCAGATTACTCGTAAATACCACCAAATCAATTATAATTAAGAAAAATCTGAAATAAATAAAACAGTATTATCATGTTTTTTGGGTCACTAGTAGGATATTTCAATATGTCATACTAATATACTGGACTGTTATGCCTCCCAGTGTTATTTTACTGCATATTTAATATGTAAAACACAGAAAGGTGTTATGGTGAGAATTCGCATATTACTTTCCTCATTATCTCAAAATTTTGTAATTGGAGAAGTCTGACTAATCAACATCCCCATGGGAATGTTCTGTGCTGAAATAGGCTAAGCCACAATGTGGTCTGATATAGGCATAAGGATTTAAAAGTGTTTTGAAGAGCCAGGGAAAATAGAGGCTGTGCGAGGAGGTTGGGCCTGCAATGGACTGAGGCCACCGAAAAATCACAGGATAGGGTGATACTCGTGGAGGTCCCCTGTCAAACGGTTCCGTGCCAACTGAGAATAAAGTCCACTCAACACCTCCTTGAAAAATCAATAAAAGCTATGAAAAAAATAATTTAAAATTAGCCAGTAACCCTAACCTAACGTAACCTATTTAACCAATTTTTTATATTTATTTATTTATCGCTCTAAATGACCTATCTGAGATGGTTCTCAGTTGGTTTCATTCCGAGTTGTCCGGTCACCCCTGTCAAACACATGGATTTCCGACCCAACTAGGAAAAGTAGACGAAACAATACAATAATGTTGCATCACAATTAATTGCACTTAATTAAAACAAACAAAATAACAGATAGTCTAATGACGAACCTTTGTATATTATTAGATGCAACAATAAATCTGGATTTACACGCAAGATAAGATACAAAATATTCAAGAGCAGTAAAGATAACGTGAGCTGACAAAATTAATATAATAATTAGAGAATCCATCAAAGATAACAATTTGAAAATAATATTTACATAAATTTAATTACAAAAATTTAACTTAACTCCTTCAGGCCCCGAACATATTTTTTCAGGTCATAAAATTTCCATTTTGCAATAAAATCCAAATAAATGGAATATTTCTGAATGTATCCGAAAACTAAAACTGTTTTTGAAAGGTGATGAAATATGTTTTCAAATGATATATTATTTAAAAAATAGGGTTATTGAAATGTGAAAATTTTGAATGCAAACATAAAAAAGTTTTAAAAATTACTCGCCTATGTTTATTTTATGAAGGGGTAGGCAGAGAGGACGGACCGCCAAACAACTCGATGATCCTGGCACACATTCTTTGCCTCACTCACATTCATACATACTCTTCTATTATTCTGACTTTTGACATGGCCCGACTCAAGTATCTGATTCACTTGATAGTGCCGTGTCAAAAAAATTAATAATTAAATTAAAAATTTAATTCCAATTAAAAATACAGTTAAAATATTGTATTATTATAGGTCGGTACATACGTTATAGCTTGTCTGAATTTTTTGCACAATCAATTCCAATTTTGAAATTTGACACTTAAATTCAAAACAAATTCGAGTCCTAGAGTTCATTGAACTGGAGTTACAGACACACAACCGAAATTAGTATTTTTGATACTTTCTTTATTAATCATTCCACTGTCACTTTACTACATAATTGGAAAGCTGTACATGCATTAGACCGGTGTACCAACAAGATCTCCAGCAAAGCAATATATCTGACACAACTATCTACGATTCACCGCAAATCAAAACAAGTATGACTTATAAATAATAATATCTTAGTGGCTTAGCGACAATCCGCCAGGCCCCGGGGCAACAAATAACCGGTTGACTGCCGATTGCGCGCCCGGGACGCGCCATAAAAAAAAAAAAAAAAACTTTTTTGATATGCGATTTTAAACGTTGTGTATAAAGAAAATGTATGAAGGACAAGGTCAGAATCGCTTGGGGCATTCTTGTTCTTGATGTAACAGATATAAGGAACACACCTAGCCACTCGTATTATTATTTTGGGAAGCTTCTCTGACTTTCCGAATGACATTTCTCCCGCGATTTCAACTGTCAAACTGTTAGCGCCGGGGGGGTCATGAAAAGATCGATAAACCTATCAATTTGTTAAATAAACGCAAGTAATATTGTTGTAGGCGTAGTTTATTGTTCAGGGAACGTATTTCGGTAAATATTATATACGATAGCATAAAATAAATCCGCAAAATATTACGTCAAAAATCAAAACATAGCAAAATTTACCACTTTGCTCCGTGGCATTCGAGGGGTTAAATAGCCACTACGCCACAGGCGTAAATACTGTATTTGAACAATGCTTTTACAGTCAGGGGCAGCGCAAGCGTCTGGCCTGACTAGTGGGCTTCAAGTGGCAGCCCAAACTGCCCACATAATTGCTAAAGCACTGATGATATTATTGCATCAGTATTAATAATGTTATTAATAACATCAGAGTGCCGCAAGTGACTTATTTATTAAGACTACACTTGGAGGAGATTACGCAAGTAAGCACAATAGAAATTCCTACAACAATATTTGGATTTTGAGATGAAATGTAAAAGTTTGTTTAATTTATGTATTAATATTGGTTTAGAAAATTTTAGAAGTATTGCGGCACGTATTCCAGAAATCCTTTGTGATTAAATAAATGTTATTGAACTCGTCAAATGCCAGGGGAGAAAACTTGTAAATTTCGCAAAGTTTTGACCTCGACGTAATATTTTGTGGGTTTATTTTATGCTATCGTACATAATATTTACCGAAACACATTCTTTGAACAATAAAGTATGCCTAAAGGCCCGTATCCTGCGCCACAATACACATGAACATTAGCTTGAACGGCACCCAAAACATTGAAAATTTGAACACTTCGTGTTCAAAAACCCTGTGTTCAAGCTTTACCACAGCCGACGGAAAACATTCATCTCCCGGGCGAAGGGGGAAGGCTGGCGGGGGGAAATGTGTTCATATTTTTACAAGAGCCGCGCGATGCGGTCATGTATGGAGAATCAGACCGAACAAGTTTTTGAGGTTATGCGCAATGAGCAAGCTTAATAATCACTAGTTTAAAATATTATGATACCTAAATACAATATAATAAATATATTTGATAATAAAATTATAACATAATAACGAATATTAACAATATTAACATTAATATTATTTTTGAAGTGGGTGAAGCGGGAGCGGGAAGGCAGGCGGGGCCGGCGGGGCCGGCGGGGCCGGCGGGGCCGGCGGGGGGGGGAAATAAGTTCATATTTTTACAGGAGCCGTACGAAGCGGTTGGTTGGTACCGGAGGTAAATCGAATGACGTTTGGGGTTATGTCAACCGCGCGAGCCTAATACCTAATTATGACTTTAAATTCCAAATAAATACTGTCGTAATGATGATTATATCTTTCGTGATCTCACTTGTAAATAAAGTCTATTAATTTATAAATCGGTTTCAGAGACACGGAAGAAATGACCATTTAAAATAGGTATTCTATTCTTTCCCTGATAAATAAATACCTAATAAAAATCTAGTTAGGTAGGTTAGGTCTAAGTTGAAATCTGCGTGTTCTCCTTTATATTTCGTTTACAATATCATCGCTAAATTTATTAACAGAACTCGACTTTTGACGTTTGAATTTCGAATGCGTAATTAATTACGCATTCGAAATTCAAATACTGACTTTAGGTCATAATAATTGATATTAGTCGGAAATCTTTCCTGGTAAATAAACATCTATTAAAATATCTCTGTTTTCTCCCTGATGTAGCATCTCTTCTTCATCGGAACATATTTTAACATTTATTTAAACGCTAAACGTCAAACGTCAAGTCAGTTGCGTACGCATGGACGCGTGGACTCGTGGACAGGCCACTAGCAAAGTGTGTGACCGCGCGAACTTCACACCTGTTCACACCAATCTTTCAAACCATGTTTCAAAAAACGCAGGAGACGGAAAACAATGAACGTTTATAGTGTCGTTCAAGCTACTATTCATGTGTATTCCGGCGCAGGAGACGGGCCTTCAGAACAACATTACTTGCGTTTATTTGAAAAATTGATAGGTTTTATCGATCTTTTCATGACCCACGACGCTCACAGTTTGACAGCTCGAATCGCGGCAAAAATGAAGATCGAAGTCATGGATAAATTTTATAAAATTTATTCCATGGCTAGGTGTGTTTTTGATATCTGTTACATCAAGAACAAGAATGCCCCAAACAATTCTGACCTTGTCCTTCATACATGTTCTTTATACACAAGGATTAAAATCGCATTCTAAAAAATTGTTTTTAAATTTTATTCGGCGCGTGCCGGCGCATCTGCGGCACAGAATTGGTTAACGAGATATCATTGTGTGGTGTTCTTGGGTGGGAAATGGAAACACCACTCACAGATGAGCTGAAGACCGAAAAGAAACACTGAGATCGAAAGAGATAGGCAGCCCTAATGCAAAATCTGTGTTTCATTTCGAGGAGCGAGTTGCAACTGGACTGTCCAATTCATTTCCAACTTTCACAGCCACTTCCCCTGCTTCACGCAAGTTGGTTTGTTTTCCCTCGCCCTAAGGGCAGCTGTGTCTCTATGAAAAATTACTCTGTGTAAAGAGAACTCGACAGGTCAGTGGCTGAGTTGGCAACTTTTTGGAACAACTCATATAGGTCTCATATAAATTGTTATACTATCATAGCGAGAAATATGAGAAAAATGTGTTGGAAAGAAAAAATACCACGCTTTATATTCAAATCTAAAAAGGTAATCACAAAATAAGTAAAATGTACACCTTTATAAAACCAAAGTTTCAGATCGCAATTTGAAAAAGAATTATGAAACTTTATTTTTTCTTTATTAATTATTTTTACATTGAATGACAAAAAAATGAGGTGACGATGACATCTTTTAATACATTTGACTAATAAAAATGTATATGTTCTTTTTCCTTATCAGTAATTTTAGTTAGAAAAAACGTAAGGTGAGCTATTTTTATGTTTGCTTTCGAAATTTTTATACTTTAAGATTTTATCTTTATTCCAAATAATAAATTTTTGATAGCATATTTAATCACCTTTCAAAAATAGTTTTTAATTTTCAGAAACGTTTAGAAATATTCCAGTTATTTAGATTTTTATTGCATAGAGGAAATAATCTGACCATATGACAAAATACTCGAGGTCTGAGGGGTTAAAAGGGTTAAACAAAATAAATGTTTAATTTTTAAAAATTAAGTAAAGCAGAACACATAAATCTAAAGACAAAACTATAACAGTCTGAATTATTAACACTGAAATATTGAAATATTTTTTAATCACAGAAAATCTGTTATAATATTCATTTTAATACTGACGCAAACGAATACATAAGCACACTTAATAACACTTATACGACTTGTGTTAACTTAAATTTTCCACCAATTATTTTAATATCCTAAAGCACTTTCAACTTTAACCTAGCCACTTTAATATGCTCTACAAAAGGCCTACACGTTTTTAATGATAAAATGTGTGCCTACTTTCAGAAAATAATGTAAAAATTAATGTTTCACTTTCAATTAAAAAAATTACAGGTGAAAGCACAATGTATGTAATATGTTTCATGTTTAAATTATTTTTTTATTTTTATCACATTAATACTTTATTCACAAGTCCAAATCGATTTTATATCAATTATTACGTCTCACTATCTCCACAATGTGTGGCGTTGCAAGTTGTGAGAAAAACACCCAACTAAATGCCCAAGTCAAATTTCAATGATAACCTGAAAACCATTGATATGGATCACATCAGATAAGCCTCTGTCTAGTAATAAATCGAATTAAATTAATTTATTATTGAAGTCAAAACTTCTTTATTTATTTTATCAGGTTCTCCATACACCAGAATATTATGGAGAAGATTACAAAATTTAGAGAAAAAATTGTATGGGGACAGTTTCACTATCTTGTGACGTACGTCAGAAGATAGTTACTGAACTCTTTGTAGGTGACATTGAAGATGTCGATGCTCAATACAGATTCATTTAGCAATTGAATTTCTCTGTTTAATGGCGCGTTTTGATAGGAAGAAGTTCTCGCTTTCGGAGCATAAAAAAGTGCGTGGGATCTCCCACGACTGTTCGTGTTAGGTACATATAGCACTGTTGTGATTTGAAACTCAATGAAACGAAAAATAGTGTCACTAAAAAGAGACAAACACATACATCGATAGGATTTAGCCTGCGAGAGAATGAGATAGTATTATCGGTCTCCTCTTTGTAACTTCGTAGTCTCCCCACTCTTGTCTACTTTAGTTTTCTGAAGGTTTCACTTCTACCGCTTGTGAATTGCACACTCTGATTCTTATCACAGCAAGGTCTTTAAAATTTAATAATAACAATATCATAATTAGGTACCGGGCTGGCAGCACCGTTTATTACTTGCAGATAGTTTTATTTTTTTACTAGCTGGGGTACCCGGCTTCACTCAGGGAGTTGATATGAGATTGAACTGACGTTCGAACCCATGACGGATCTTGCTTTATATACCCCTACCAATGGGTAGCCCCACTCGTACAAAAAAAGCTGGCAACGAGGTTCCAGAGCATTCCACAACATTCGAGAGTGTTCTGGAATGTTCCCTATTCCCAAACATTCCAGAATGTTCCGGGAGTTCTGGAATGTTGTGGAATGCTCTCGAATGTTCTAGAAATTTCTAGAGGGCAAAACTTCCAACCCTTATATCTTCAAAAGCACGCCCTTCAGGTAAAAACGGGAATCTTCTTCATGGATGGGGGATAGAGGGCTACTACACCATATAACTCCCTTGATCTTAGAGGAACTGGTTTCTGAGTTTTTGCAGGACACACGTTTTTTTACACTTTCTTTTATAGTATACATGATTAATCCTTGGAAAGACGGTGAATCTGTAGCAGATTTGCTAGGAGTTCACGCACTTAATTTTTACGGTATTTTGAACATTAAAAAATGCTCCTAGCATACTAAAATAAATGTTATTCGCTTGGCAATGAAACAATGTATCAATATTATTTTGGCTTGTCATTTCGTCACTTGCAAACAAAGATTTTTTTATCTGTGAAAATGCTCATCGCAAATTCCATATCAAACGGAATAATTTTTTAATTTTCTAAAGTCATAGTACTGTATTTATATACAGGAAAGCCTCTTGACTTTTTTTATTATGAAAAATGCTTATTTTGCTCGAAAATATAATGAAACTTGAGAACATTTCGCATTTCTTCATTCTACCTGTTATATTTTTTTATAACATTAAAGAGAGAAAAACATTTCTCTGAATATACTAATATTATTTAACCTTATCCGGTAAGGCGGTACAATTTACAAAAACATAATTTTTGCAAAAAACAAGCAAGATAGATACAAATATAGTATCAGCCAGCGCATGGTAGGCCATTTTTTTAGGTGGCATATCAACAGTTAATAAATCAATAGATCAACTTAACCGTTGACAGTTTCAACTTCAAAGTGTGACAACTCAAGATGGCGTGGCCGAATGAAAGAAAACAACTAAAAAGGTGGTAGTAGTCTGGTTGACATACAATTCAGACTATTTGAGTAATATTTATTTGTAAAGATAGGTTCCATCTAGTGCTTGAAAAGTTAGTATATTTATACAAATATTTATCACATTTACGACAAGAGAGGGTACAGAGATCTAGACATATTTAGTATTAATTATCAATGTCAACAAATAGCTTTTAAAAATGACAAGTTGTTGAATATAGTAATATGAGTAACAATTTCAGAACATGTTATCATGTGTTCAATTCCTAGAATGATCAAAAAGAATATTTATTTCACAATGTTTATTAAACTTCTAACATCACCGCAACTCTAAAAATAAACTCTGATGAAGAATGGTGAACTCTTGTGTTGCGTTACCAAAATATGAGCCGAACCGAGAATTATGGGAAAGAAACGAAGCAACCGAAAATTGACAAAAAAACGCCGCTTGCGGTTGCTTCGTTCCTTTCCCGTAATTCGTGGTACGGCTCGCGCTTCGGTTTGCAAATGGTATAAGCAGCATTACATCATGAAATTTGCACAGCTTTTTCTGTCTGGAATTTATGTCTGTTGGGGAGAAGCATTAATAGTTAGAAAGAAAAAATAATCATTCTTGTCAGTTTGTCTCAAATATTTCTACCTGATTCCACAGATACATAAAATCCTAAAAATTGTCAAAGTGTATGATTACAAATTGGCGGAATTTTACCGTTTGAAATTTTTAAAATTATTTATATTTTTTTTATTGTATTAACGGCATAAACAGTGAAGTGACAATTTTCTTACTAATTCCCTAGACAAAAGGAATGTGTTTTCTGTGCATCAAATTCTCTCAAAATTATGGATGTTTCGAGTTTAAATTTTTAGTAAGTTTTTTCAATGATGATATTAAAATTGTATTATTTAGAAATATCAAAGTTTATCACAAATAAAAACATCTGAAAGATAATTTTGTCTAGTTTCCAAAATAGTATTTGTTTTTACGTCAACTACAAAATTAAGAAATATATACCACATCTAAAAGACCTCGGAAGGATTTTGAAATTCCACCTCTCAGACCTCAAAATCCAAAAAAAAAGGAGTAAATATTTCTGAACGTATCCGGAAAATAAAAACCGTTTTTGAAAGGTGATAAAATGCGCTTTGAAATTCTAAAATCCTAAATAAACATATAATTTTTTAAATACAAAATTTTTGCGCAAACAAAAAAAGTTTTAAAAATGGCTCACAAAATGGCCTGCCAAGTTTTCTCTAACTAAAATTATTGACAAAAAAAAACATAATTTCTTTAGACAAATATATTATAAATGTTATTGTCACCTCAGTTTTTGACTTGATAATGTCTTATAAATCGATGAGCGCCGGCTGCACTCACGAAAAAGCATGACTCATTGTCACGTTCCGCCTGAGCCGAGCGTGCAAGCGAGAGCGCGGAACAAGCGTTCGGCTTGTGACGCATCTATCTCTTTTTCACTCCATCGTTATTATATGACATTATCACGTAAAACAACCAATTTTTTAATTATTTCATGTAAAAATATGTAATTAATGAAAAATTCCCAAAGATTTATAATCTTTTTTCAAATCGTTTTTTTCGGAAACTTTGGTCTCTTACAATTAAATAATTTGTGGTTATCTCTCAGATTTGAACGTAAAGCTTGGTGTTTTCTCTTTCTAATACCGTTTAGATCATATTTCTCACCATGATATTAATGGAGACACAACAACAGAGCAGAATTACAGAAGTTGTACGTTTTTTTATTTTTATTCTAAATAGTTAATAAACTTGGCGAGTGTGAAACGTAATAAGTAACAATGTAAATAATTGAGTTCCACAAGCCGCCATGAAATAAGCCGATTAATTTCAACATCAGTTGTTTTTACAATTTTCCCACAACAAAAACAAAACTTAACGACCTTCCTTTGTTTTGACCAACAGACCCTATGAGGTCAACAGTTGTTAGGTCATAGGTCAGCGGAACATCATTACTGTTATGAAAAACAGGACACAATGTGATAACATCGTAGAAATGTTTAGATTCAGCACTAAACCTTAGTCATCGATAAATTACACAGATTTCAAAAAGTGCCGTCAGATTTCTTGTAATTATTAAACCACCAAATAAACAGAAATAATTTTTGTCTTTTTAACAATAATAATTCTAAGAAAACATACAATGAATTCATAGAAGAAATAAGGATATTGAATTAATGTTGCTTTTTATGCTTTATTGCTAGAATGTGATTTAAATCAAAATTAGTGCAAAATTTTAAATAATTAAGAAATGAAGTAATTAGTACCTCAAGAGGTTGCCAAAATTTAACTTTAGCGTACTTTTTCTCTAGGTTTATTGCACAAGAGTTTCAAACCAGTGCCAGCGGCTTTATTCACTTAAAAAAAATTATCTCAAAAATTCTACTTAGGTTATACAAAACTATCAATAATTATTTATATGTTTTACTTATTTAGTTATTTACAATTTCGCAGATTGTGATAGCTGACTTTTTGTATAGAAGTAGCTCGACACATTTGCTCATTAGTGCACAAAATAATTAAAATTTTCATAAGTGACTTTAGGTAAGAACTAACGGGTTAGCCAAGCTATGCAATTTAGGTGTACATTGCTATCATTTATGGATATGATTGTCTGAAATGGTGTACTTAATTGAAGCTCCGAATTCTGTTGTCTTTTAAATCATTAGCAGAAAGTTCTTTGACGCAGATCAAAATAGAACTGGACCTAGTGTACAGCCTTGCGGAACTCCAAAATTTATTTTTAATGGTTTAATCAAAATTTATTTCTATTTTCAAAGTAGCTTTAAAACCACTGGAGAGGTTTGCCAATTAAATTATGTTATTACAATTAAAGTACATAGCAAATTAATTATGGTACTTATATTTTCTAATTTGCTGTGACACAATGACACTCTCAGTCATTTAGAGCTGTTCTTTTTCTTCACTTTTCTGTTCTGTTGTGATGGAACCAAAATACCCTATTGATTTTGAAGAGGAAGAGTAAAAGATCTTTATTATGTAAGCCGTTCCGTTGGTAGTATCAACTGTCGCATGTTTATAATGTTGGTACCGCTACAATCACAGGCACTGTATTAGGTGTTATGTTATTATCAAGGTCTGGGCAAGTCGGTGCCCGGAGCAAACTCTCCAATTGCCCCTGTACAGGACCAGCCTTACCAAGTAAGTAAAGTAAACATTCATATATATAGCCCTATAAGAGTAAGGGACTAACCTGGAAGTTGTGCCATTGCTGCAGCAGGTGGTGCTGGCAAGCCACGCAGGCCTGGATGAGGCCCTGCGCGTCCTTGGGGCGAGAGCGCGCTGGCCGAGGGTGCTGCTCGTTGAAGATCGGGAAGAAGGGCTGGTTCTTGGACGCCTAAAACACAATGCCAATTTATACATTACTTTATTACTTCAATTTGCCGTCTCGGATTAAATAAATAAACTCTTGTGAGAATCCAACAATGCAAATGAGACTAACCTCTTGAATATCGGAGCCGAAAATTCATAAAAAACCCCTTGAATGTCACTTGAGAACTCGCAGAAATGTGTGAAATTTACCTGGAGGAGTTTTGCTCAAATATCAGAATAAAAACTTAAAACAATTTAACTTAATTTCAACGTGTTTTTGCATTTGCTTTCTGTTTACCAGATAATATAACTTATTATTCATAGGCTAGTGTCTGGGGGTAAAATGCACAAACTTCGGGAAGAGATTCTACACAAGATAGCACAAGTAAAAAAGATTAGTAACTTTCCAACATTTTAAGGTCGATTTCGGATAAAAAAGTTGAATTGTTTGTATGGCGAAATAATATTCTTCTGTGAAAAAATATGTTTGTAGGGGAAAAAACACATTGGAATTTCGAAAAAGGTTATTTATCTTTTTAACCCCAGACGCAAGGAGCGGTGTTATAAGTTTGACGTATCTGTGTGTCTGTCTGTGTGTCTGTCTGTCTGTGGCATCGTAGCTCCTAAACGAATGGACCGATTGTGATGCAGTTTTTTTTGTTTGAAAGCTGACGTAATAGAGATGGTTCTTAGCTACAATTCATGAAAATTTGTTCAGGCGTTTCAAGGTTATCAGCCTTTTTTGTGTCGGGGGTTTCTTAAAATTTTGTAAATTTTATTTATTTACTTCTACCATCATGTAGAATCACCTCCCAAAGTTTGTACACTTTAATCCCAAACACCTTATATATTCATGTTTATAGAACATAAGTCATAAAACATTCCCCCAGAATAGCTAACATTCGGGAGACAAAAATTATATTTATACAATTGTATAAACTGATTTTTTTTTATATCTACATAAACCTGAATATGCATTAATATTATAAGGATATGTTTACTACACAAAAAAAATAATCAAAAGAAATAATGACCCCTATAATTCTTTAAAAACTAAAATATTTTTATTTGTGGGACGACGTCGAACAAAAATGAATTTTGACATTCATGGAAAATTTCAGGAAATTTCATAGAAAATTTTTTAAGCTGTCAGAGGTAACATTCACGAAATATAAAGTAAAATCTACAGTAGCATTAGTGCAAGCGATTTTACAATTTTGTTCTTTATACATTTTTTCAAAGCGTAAAGGTTTAAATTCCATGGCGAAAAATTCCAGCGTGGATGGTATGACACGGATTCAGAGCATGGTCGTAAAAATTGTCACACACGTGCGCGAAAACCAGTTCACTGATTAAGAACCATTAACAAGACAACGTAATATTGATGTTTTTACCTAGATCACGCTAGCACACTATGTCGTTGTTATAAGTTCTTAAAGGTTAAATAAAACATAAACAAAAATAAATAGCATGCGTTATTGCACTATTGCACTGCCGCTGTCATTGAAATAACTGTGTAAACACATTATACTTCCTACTATTTGAGATCATAGTATTTCTAACCCTAAAGGCCCTCACAGACTACCTGTTTACGTTAAAAATTATTGAATAATTTGCAAAGCGCCATTTTTGTGAAAAATCATAAAAATATCTCAATATATTTTTGTGTTTATTTATTTATACTGGTTTTACAGATGTTTTCACTTACGTCGGAACAATCCAGTTATAAAAGCATTATTGTTTCGCATTGCTCAGTTTATTTTTACAGTCTTCAATTTTTATCATCGAAAAATAACTAAAAAAAAATATAAATCTATACTCATATTATAAATGCGAAACTGCATGTGTTTATTTGTTACGCTTTCACGCATAAACCAGTAAAACGATTTTAAAAATTATTTCACCAATAGAAAGCTACACTATATGCAAGTAATTTAGGCTGTATATAACGGTAAGCTCTGGTGTTATGAAATTATAAATATTAATACATTATATTTATTATACGTTTTCTTTCGCTAACAAAAGCGAGTTAGTGCTAATGTCAGAAATCGTTGCCGTGGAAACGATGTTGATATATTTCAATAAAAATGAGTCCGAAATGTTTGCACGCGTAACTTCCGAATGACTGCACCAAATTTGATAATTTTTTTTTTCTTTGAGCTCTGGTATTATGAAATTTAGGTGGCAAGTGAGCTGTTTGAAAACTGAATGTACCGGGAATGAATGTATGGAATGCGGGAGGGGGATAATTGATAAGTGCAAGCGCTACAGTAATTTCCTCCTAACACCATGCGAGCTAACCCGCGGGTAAAAGATGGTATATTTATATATTACCTCAAAATAAATCTCAAAAGTTTTATACTGGGCATTTCCGTTAAGCCGGGATTCCGCCTGATCTATTCTGCAGTTAGAACCAGCTTTTCTATGGAATAAGAACCCAAAGTTGAAACAACTTCAAGTTTCGTTCTATAAATTGACCGTACTCGTAGATACTCATAGAATAGATCAGGCGGGGAACCCAGCATTAGTGTCAAAAAGAATTCTACATACAACTAAGTAAAATTTTCCTAAAGCACCAAAATATTATTTAGAGCATCGCATTCTGTAATTATGACCTGAAATATCAATCGTCCAGTTGATTAGTCAGACATCTCCGAAAAATAGAAATGTGATTGGACTATGCAGTTATGTGTTAAAGTATACAATACCTGGTACAATACCCATTGGATATGATGGGTTAATTCTGCTTGCCAAGTCTCGGCCAGAAATTCAACACTGGTTGAATTTCGGGCACATGGGCACATGGGTCACTGCGGTGACCGAAAAGGACAACAATTATCGCCAGTGTTAAGTTATCGCTCGGGATATTCGTGTCGCTTGCGTACAACGCGCATATCCTTAATCATATCGAAATGTATCGCCTTCGAATATAATTCCTCATTATTGAATTATGATTAACGTACTTGTGTGGTGTATCAAACATTTATCAAATAACAACTGCCCGTGGTAAAGACGCAATTCAACGCTGACAAACGGGTCCATCATTCAGCCGAAGAAGCATCGTGAGAAAACCGTAAGTAGTATTTATTACGTGTGACTAGCCGTGCATTTGGTGGTAGTTTGATGCGTTGTTCCATTCCATGGGCAGTGAAGATAACAGAGTGGCTCTACCAACATTCTGACCCCGTGTCAGAATGTTGGTAGAGCGTCACGAAACACCCATATTACTCAAAAACACCACAAATTCACAAATCAATTAAAATAATATATGCAGAAAAACTTGCAGTGAATTAAACAAAATGTTGATGTTTTCTGGGCCACTAGTAGGTTATTTCAAAACGTCGTACTAACGTTCCGGATCATTATGCCTCACGGTTTTATTTATGGTGAGCATTTGAATATTGCTTTCCTCATTATTTCAAAATTTGAGGATGTCCAACTAATCAACTGGATGATCGATATTAAGATCAAATGTGTACAGTATAGTGTCTACAGGCAACGGCTTGTGTGAGCAGAATGACAAAATTTGAAGGCGACGGCCGCAGTATGATTGCTATCGATTGGACATACCAACTCTAGCACGAAAGCCGTTTCCTTTGGGTAAGCATACATTGAACATGACATATAATAATAAAATAATAAAACTATAAATTTTGACGGGCTGCGGCAATAAATTCGCATGTCAGAACAGGTAGTCTGTAGGCACTTTAAGTTGCTGCAGGAATTTAGTTATTATTCCCGATTTAATTGCAAATGAATAATTAAATATTACAATTTGAGTTTTTACTCATAAAAGTTAAAATAAAAAAATAATAATTAATTTATTATTGTAAGATAATGTTATCTGCTAATCCATTCAAAAGCTGCAGAATATATTATTACTGGCGGAGTTCAAAAACTGTTCTGGGCTCGAAAAATGTCACCAATTATTAAAAATGAAAACGTGTAAAATATTAAAAAGATATAACTGCATGTTTTGTTGAGGTCACTATTATATTTTTCTTCTACAAACTTTATAATTTAAAACAATGTTGCATTAGAACTATCTGACTAGCAAGTGGCTATTAAAAAAAATAAAAAAAACAGTGATTAATAAATTATTGATCAGTGCAAATTATCGTTAATAAAGTTTATTTGTTTCATTGTTATTGTAATACTTTAATATTGTTTTATTACATACATACTTATGTTCAATTTGTAAGAACATTAAGAAAATGTTCAATTTGTAAAAACATTAATTTTAACTAGCAGTTAAAAACCCGCTCTGCAGGTTTTTGCTGCTAGACCCTGCGGGAAACTTTTAATTTGGCTTCGCCAGTTTGAGTGTTGGTGACCATTTTATAAATCCGATAGGAACAGGGATCCAGTGACAGCTAGTAACCGCAACAGGCAGTGGCGTCATATATAATATAAAGACGTATGGTATTATTACTCACATCTGCTAGTTACAATAATGATCATATTTTCATAAATCTCTCCATATTCGGAGAGATTCACGAAATTACAAATCCAATAGTACTTACGCCTGCCAGCCGATGCTCCGCACGCTAGCTGTTAACGTAAGTGGCGCCATCTTTTGGCATTGCTTTAGTTCTATTAGTAGATTTGTATACTACTCCACGTATGAAAACAATTTTGCGTAAGGTGCGGCATCAGAATTGTATTCTTAGACGGATTCTTAAATTTCAACTGTACAGTCGCTAGGCTATTAATACTGTTTGGAGTGTCGAGGTTTCTGACAGACATTTGTTTGAGTTTAAGTGAAGAGTTAAGATGAGGTCATTATAAATATTTGGGTCAAAAGCTGCTATTCAGGAGCTTTGCTTAGGCCAAGTTTAAGTAATATTTTAGAAAGAAATAAGTACTTACATCCTTAGGTTCCTTAGTGTTCAGATTGCACAGGGATCCTCTGGTATACTCGTCCCCACAAACATAACAGACCTCCGTCACCGAGTTCTTATCTGGCATCGACAGATCCAAGATGTCCCGGTCCGAACTCGAGTTGGAATTCCCCGAGTACACGGAATGAGAGCTCTTAGCCGAGTCGAGATACCCGCTCGGCTCAGATAAACTCGAGTGCTGGGAGCCCAGTGAAATGACGTTTGTCTCTTTTGGAATGTTCCGGAGATCCAGAACGCCGTCAACCGGATCTTGGGTCATGTTCGCCGACAGCAAATGCGATTTTAACGGAACCGGATGCGTCTTGCCGTCATCCGGCTTTTGATATTTTGTTTCGTACTGTTTTGTGTGCGAGATCTTTTCGACGACTGGCGGAACGCTTATATGTCCTTTGACAGTCGTCCGATTGTCGTAACGAGAGTTGTGGACAGCATTGTATTTGGCCGGGTAGTGCTGCTGTTGTTGTTGCTGCTGTTCTTGTTGCAACCGTGTAGCGTCATTTGCAACATTCGATTTCAGATTGATTTCTTGTGTCGTGGGCGCTGACGCGTTTAATTCGCTGACAGTTTTAACTTTAGTTGGATAGTGGTGTGGCGTGGTCGCGAAATTTAATTGATGTTCGTATTGCGATCCGGTCATTTTAAGGTCTTGATACGGTTTGGTAGGCGGGTAAGGATGGTAGGTTGGTTCCAGTTGTTTCTCTTTGGGTTGTTCCTGGGTTCGCCTGGCCGCGTCGTGGTGATATCTGACGGCCGCGTCGTACTGTCGGTTGGGGTCAGGTCTCGGGGTGGTTGGTTGGCTCGGCGGTTGAGAGCCGCGTTGGAGGTCTCTGGAGGAGGGTCTGGCAGCGGGTGAGGGGGAGGGAGAAGGGGAGGGGGCAGCAGGAGAAGGGGGCGGGTGACCTCCGGAACCTTCAGAGTTGAGACCCAACATTTGAGCTGCGTACTCGCCTTGGAAGGACATATCAGCACCTGAAATGAGAAAGACTAAGTTAATCGACTGGAAAAAATTAATTACACAAAGACAAGCAATACAAATTACAATATTTACAAATGCACTCTTATTTGATTAATTTCAATTTGTGCAAGAGTATGGAAGAAGAAGTTGGATTCGCCCATTTTTGGTACAGCGTCTTAGCTAATAATTAGCAAAGTCTCAAACCAATAACAGTTTCACCAAAATATAGATTTCTACTATAGGTGCTAAGAGACGAATTCTAGAAACATTTTTTATATCAACGATTGATTTCAGTAAAATGATTTTCTTCCATATTAAAACACGAAAGCTGTTAGATCTCCTAAAAAGGATTCCTTCAGAACATCACTCAATTTGTGATTTAATATACCTACTTTATGTAAATATCACAATTATGTAACATGTTTTGTATAAATAAATAAATATTTGGAGTAAAAAAAATTTATGTCATTTTGCTGTCTGATATATGAATTTTTTTTTTCAATTAAAAACCATAATAATATTTTTCACAATACGTCGCAAGTGGTCGGGTATAGCGTAGCGGCGGTTCATGTGATGAGCACTCTGTCTTATTCCAGCAGCACGGTAACACACAGAACGGCGCGCTTATCACATGATCACGTCGCGACGTAGGAGTAGGATCAGTGGCGACGTGGAATGGAAAAATATATTTGTTTTCAAATAAAAAAATATATCATCGGACATCAGAACGATATCAACTTTTTGTACTCTAAATATGCTAGGGAATCGCTGGTCAAAATCCTTTGGGTGTATGCTGTTACAATCTAGGTATATAAAGTAATAAATAATAGCAAATGATGAAACAAAACGGCTTCTATAAGCACATCATGAGACAGCATAAAAAAGTAAATAACAAATTAATAATGATTACATCAAGCATTAATGCTGAATCACTTATCAAATAATGACAACAATTATTCAAGATACTATTTGACTTTACACTAGAATGCCCAATAATCATTCTGAATAGTTTAGTTACTACAAGTAAAATTATTTATCATTTTTAATTGCTTACTTATCAAATAATTAAAATAATATCGTCCAATTGGAAAACAAAAGAAAATTTTATACTTTTTTTATCACTTATCTTACTCTGCATTGACCGCAATTATTCAGTAGCCAAATAAAACCTTAACAGATTAAGTACTAACTGTATAATGTAGTACTAACAGTACAATGTGGATACAATGTTATCTCGTTTTGTTCTCTAGTTAAAAGCAGTTTCATTGAATAAATGGATGCAGAGATAAGGAATTAAATTATTTAGTTAAAATTATTAAAAAAATCAACCCGTAAAAAACAAAGTTTATTTACTATAATACATCAATTTTGAAATATCTTATTAAATATATCTTTTTAAAAAATGGTTTGACTGAGGTTTACACCTTTCCACCCAGTGATCGGAATCAAAAGCGCTACCAACTCTATTTTCAATTGTCTTTTTTTATGTAAATACCGCAAAAGAGTTCTAAGTGGAGAGGGGAAGAGATGGGAGAGGAAGGTGAGGAAGATCTGGTCACCAAACACAGCTAAAGTCATTTCAAGCAACGTTCCAATTCTGAATGGTGGTCTTACACCACGGCGATACTGAAAGTATCTTTATACTAAGTATATATTATACTTATCTTTATATAAAATATCTTTCGCACAAAATTTAATGAAATAACACAAATTAATCAAATAAAAATTATATGCGCACAGCACAGCTTCGGATTGCTAGTCGAGAGCCTTACCCCTCGACCACGGAGGTCGTTGAACTTGACTGAGATTTGAACCTTCCTACCCAGTGATCGGAATCAACCGAGCTACCCACCGGGCTAAATCGCGAGTTGATGAGGTCAAATTTCTTCGAATTTCAGAAATATGCATACGTGTCCGCGTGATTGTGCATGACTGCCTTCAAAAGTTGATAGAATGCATTGTCGTCGACAACGAGTTGCAGCTCGATTGAATGTCGGGAAGTGGGTTAATTTCCACATCCAAGATTCCGCAGCATTCATTCAATCAAGAAAACAAAAGTGAGATTCAAATATAATACATACAGGTCGCACAATTTAATTAAGGTTGACCCGAACAACACGTACTTAGGATTGCGAAGTCACTGAGAAACAGCATTTTGTCTTGCGTACACACGCCTATTTATCTTTATTGGCGAAAAGGGGACAACAAGTGGGTACGACGGTCGATTTTGAATGAAATAAAGATTTGTAAAGCTTTCGAAAAGTGTTATTTTTACACATTAATTAGAAAAAAAAAATGGGTAAAATTCCACTTCAACATTTTACTATGCACAAATAATTGAAATAACACTTCATTTCAACTTAATTAGATAAACTTTCGGGATGACTGGACACGCTCAATATGAATATTCTTTTAGAAAAAAAAAAAATTCTTGTTTCACCTTAAAAAACAAGTATTTGCATTCGGGGCAATTGAAAATACTGCATTTAAAATTTCAATCACGTAAAAAAATTGCTTTTGTCGTTTGGGATGACAGCTGACAGCCATTTACAATAATTTATGTCCGAATTCTATGACATCTTCTGCTTCCTGCCCCCCGAAGTAAATAGTTGTTTTTGTGGTGATTAAGTTAAAACGAAGGGTTATTACAATAATTTTTGCATATAAAGCATGAAGTGGAATGATAGAATTTTACTAAAAACTCAATTTATGAATTTTATTTTATTTATTTCATTGCCAGTGTAAAGGATGACAGATTCCACCCTGGGATATAACCCTTTATACTCGTTGCAATATATCATTGAAGTAGATAAAACTAATAAATCTAAACGAAAATATGAAAAAGAACAAAACACAAGAAGAAAGAACAACACAAGAGGTCGCAACTGCGAATCGAACCCAGAATCTCTTGTCTTACCGGGACACAATAGTACCCTCTACACACAGAGTTCGGAGCGGGACGTGCACCGCGCCACTACAGGCCGCCGCGCAGAAAAGTAAAGACCGAAAGTAAGATAACGGTTTACAGCGCAGTTCACTGAGAGACTTTTCTGCGTGGCGGCCTGAAGTGGCGCGGGGCACGTCCCGCTCCGAACTCTGTGCGGAAAGGGTAATATTGCCGGCGGGCTCGGAAAATGTCGTTGCTTTTTTTTTTAAATGCAATTTTAACCCTTATGTCTAAAGAAACTGTATGAAGGACAAGATCAGAATATCATTCTTGACGTAGCCAATGGTTTTATTCATATAGCAACACTACAATATTTTTTAAATTAATTACCTATGACTTGGCAGGTCGACTTTTTCAACTGTTAAAAGCGAAAAAATCGATATTTTATGTTTTCAAATGCTTATTTATAAATAAGCTATTCAAATGCAATGCAGATGTGTGTAGAAATAATAAAAATCAGTTTGGTTTTGTGTGATTATATTTTTTGACATATTATTTCCAAAATGGGAGATTTTTAATCTTTTTTTTAGTTAGTTAGCTATTTTGGAAAAACCTCTTACAATATTATTATGAAATTTACAGGAATTACAAGAAACATTATCTGGTAAACAGAAAGCAATCGCAAAAAAACAATTCCTTTGTTTTATATACATATTTGACCAAAAGTCAGAAAGGTAATTTCCGCGCGGTTTTTCGAAATACGGTTGGCATTCGAGAGGTTAACCAACTCGGCAATTGGGGTTTATATTTTTTCCGTCATTTTTGTCGATCTCATATTTCAGAATTAACAATATTATCTTATTTTACAATAAGTCAATAGGAGTCCCGTATAAATAAAATCGGACATGTTTATCCGAGACACTATCTAGATTACAAACTAATGCTTTAGAAAGCAGCCAAAATATGTGAAAAATTAGTCGAAGCTTAATTAGCGACCGTTATCTTTTTATTTTTCTCTGTCTTGTTCTGTTTCATGTTTCCTTTAGAATTCTTAGTATTATCTTCTTATTCAATGATACATAACAATGAGAGGTAAACCTTCAAAAAGTCATTAAAAAGTTATTCTAATAAAACATATTATTTGTTTTATATTATAATGTTGATTTAATTGATCGATACCATCACATTATCACTCTGTCTGACTCTGTCAGTCAATCTTGTGTGCACAACTTGCCTTGCGTTGAGCAAGGTCAGGGAAATACAAATCTGATGTCGGAACCAGTGGCGGCTCGAGCTTCTTCGATGGTGGAGACTGACATTTTTTACGAGTACTAAAATCTCACCACTAAATTCCTCAAACAAAAATGTTCATTGAAAAGTTTAGTTATGCACAGCCTCTCAATTGTTCCGTCCACGATAATAGTGGACCTTTGTTTATCTAGACAAGGCGTGTGGGACTTAAAAATGACACTGGAACCAAAATTTATTTTAAATTGTTTCCAGTACCAAATGTCGATAACATATTATTAAAGCAAGCTTCCATTATAAAAATGTGTAAAGAAAAACATTACAAAGAATATCAAGAATTTTACAAACTAATAAGAAATAGAAACCAATTTATTACAACTAATTTTAAAACAACTCAAATGCAAAATCACTATATTTTCCAAGCCATAAAAAACTATAATAACCTCCTTCGTGAATTGCGCTGTGTCATCAACCAATCAGAACATATAAATAAAATTAAACAATTAAAAAAAAACTTACAGTAAAAAGTGAATATTTTATACAAAACATATTTTAACTTACAACCTATGTAAGAATCGTGGCTCCCTTATCAGGCACAAGAGCTCCTCTTTTCTGATAAGGTATACATGACCAAAAACGACCTTTAATATAATATTTTGTAAAATATATATGTATATGTAATCTATATTTTTTATATTATAATAAAAAAAATAAAAAATGGTTTACGCAAACATTTTTTGTCAAAAAAGAAAGTGCTTTATCTCAGTCGAAAGATCGCAAGAAGCATTTGTTGTTGCCATTTTGTTGGCTGTGTGAAGCCAATTTGTTTTCCAGCAAGTTCATTGCAACGGAATCACCAGCTTTTGTAAAGAAAATTGAGATAGTTAGAAATTTAAAAGTTAGAAATATTTTAAGTATGGGCTATCGCGGACTTTATTATTAACAATTTAATCAGTTATATGAATACTTAAAAATATGTATGTAACTTTTAGATTCGAGACAGCGTATCGAGAAAAGTAACATTTGATTAAAAAAAACAACCTTCCTTACAAAACAACCACGTCATGCAGAGAAAAGAGATGCGACGGAATTCGAAGGGGAAATGTTGTTTGTATCATGAAATTACTCATAGGTGGTTACTTTCAGATATGGGAGGGCTAATCTATGGTTATTATATCGATGTAGTGACCTTTGAGGAAATCAGTCACAAAAGTGGACTTGTGGTCGCGCGTAAAAACCTTTCTGAGTTACTACTCACTCATTTGTTTTTAGTCATTTTATTTAAAGCCAAATTAAAGTAGCGACGCCAAAAATAAGTGAGGTGGGAAAATTACAACACATTTGTATGTGTCTTAAATAGCAAAACAAAATATTCAATTTTAGAAACAAGCCCGAACTTTTATTTACCCGATTCGGGATCTGTGTTTTTTTTTGCGCAGTCAGCAATTTGCGCAACATTGTAAAAGTACCAGTAATTCGTAAGTAGATTTTATTTTTGCAGTCTAAATATTGATATTAATTACATCATATACTGATTAATTTATTGACAAATCACAGAAAGGGAGACGGTCACGCCGCCTCCCGCGTTCTTTGCAACTTTCCCTGATGGGCTGGTCTTTCAATTTGGATATCTGTGGTTTCAATATAATGTATTCTCACAAATTGCATTGTGCAAGCAAACATACATACAAACAACAAAAAAATAAACCCTCGACTCTGTGCAGAAACGGGCGGTCCGTTTGATAGTTTCTCCTAACTTAACAAACGGATTGCAATCTTTAGAGCACAGGCGTCAGGTGGGAATGCTGTCCTTGTTCTACCGGTATTACAATGGAAGATGCTCCGAGGAACTAGCGTCATTGATCCCCTCGGCACCGGTGCATAGTCGAGAAACACGTCAAACACGCGCCCAACATTTGTACACGGTTGACATTAGTCACATAAGAACGGATCGTTTCTAGGACTCGTTCTTGAGTTCAACAGCTCGGCTGTGGAACGATTTGCCGGCCTCTGTGTTTCCTCCCTCCTACAACATGGGTCTCTTAATGACCCATGTTTACTCCTTCCTCTCCTCAAAAACACCCTCCACACAGCATATGCAAAGATGACATAGGCCCTGAGGGAAATTAATTTCCTCACGGCCTCCTGTGTGGAGTTAAAGTTAAAAAAAAATACATTTGTGAATTATCAGGACTTCGATTACGAGTGCATTCGAATGAATTTTAATCGATTATTCGAAATTAATATCTCGATTAGCAACATCATCAGAGTGCTCTACACTTGACACACTTAAAGGCAGAGATTACATATTGCAGCGTAAAGTGTGCTATTAAATGCATTTACAAATTATCACGGCTGGAAACTTGACACTGTTCGGTACACTATCAAGTTATCATTATATTCTATAACTGATAAGAAACGAGAGATTGAGATCACGAGTGACGTTCTTGTGTTGATATAAATATGTTGATAGTAAACACGGGGTAGTAAATTGATTTTGCGTATTACTTTAGTGCAGGCAAATCATTTTAAAGAGTGCACACACACACTGTAAGTATTTGCGCACACCGATATATATATATTTTTTTAAAGTGAAACTTCTTAATACCTTGTGATTTGAAACTCGGATGAAAAGCAAATGGCATTAAAAAGAGACAAACACATACATCTATAGGATTTAGCCTGCGAGAGAATGAGAGAACCTTACTTACAGTCCCTACGAAGCATCGAACTCGTTGGTCGCTCATTGACCGCTTTGATTATGATCTCACTTTTTAGGGTTCCTATTGGTTGAGATTATTTTGGTGAAGTTTCGCTTCTACCGCGTGTGAACTGCACTAGATTTTTTTTTAAATTAGCTCCACGCAGAAGGCCCTGGGAAAAATAATTTCCTTCAAGGCCTGTGTCATTTTTGGATATGGTGTGTGGAGGGTTTTTTTAGGGCAAGAAAGGAGAGGAAATTCTTGGAAGGAAAAAGGTATGAGGGGTGGGGTAGGAATCTGGTGGTCAATGTGTTCAGGAGTGACGAACGTATGATCCATCCCTCCCACTGCGGTGCAAGGCGATGTTCTTACAGAGATCGAAAGGTCTTCCTCAACCAGTCTCTCCCGATCCGCAGTAGGTAGGCAAACGCACCCGCCGTCAAGACCTCGGCAAACCTCACCCCGCGTACCCGAGCACCCCTGATAAGCTACCAAACGTAGTGGACCACTTGGGGTGGCTTATGACAGGGGTATTGGTTATCGGATAAATGGTTCCCGGGGCGACGGTACCCATTCCAGCCTCCCAAATTCAGCCTAGCTAACCTTACAATAGTACAATAGTAAGGTTAGCTCGTCGCGATTAAATTCTACAACGTTTGTTTAATGTTTTTTTGCCATGAGTTTCCTAAAAACAAAAACTTTCTCCTGGGAAAAAATTATTATTTCAAAAAAATAGTTCAACTTAAGCCGTAAGTTTTTGATAAAAATTTTTAACTGGAGTCAAAATAAAATTTGGTAATACAATAATCACATTTTTTCGATCCAGTATACCTCTACAAAAGGAAGAATCTCTTTGAAACGATTTGCCTGTACCTTCTCTATACAGAAAATTCGCAATTGAGGAGGCTGTGGATAATCAGTAGAGCGACTTTCGCAAAACATATTGGCAGTCTCCTTTTTTTTTTAAATATATTTTATTTAGCTATAAAAGTTCTACATCTTATATCTAGTATACATCTAATATATTGCTCTACGGGAAGACGTTCAATTAATCTGTACAGATAATAGAAACAATGGAGATGGGCCATGAATCACTATTAGTATGAAACTCGCCAACATCGTGCTCCCACACTACTGCAAATAGCATATACGCACAATAGCGCCCCGTCTTGATTTCTATCCAAACAACAAATAGTCGCTTTTAATAGTCCCTTTAGTTTGGTAGTAGTTTGGCGATAGTCGGGACGCTTCCATGCCATAGCTCCTGGTTGGGCATTTACACAATACACAGCTACTTGTACTTACATACATACATATATACATCATGACCCTGTACTTGTAGTTAGTATTGTCACATATTTCTTCCTATCCATCCCTATATACCTGCCAATTTTGCTTTACCCAAGTCAGTCATTAGTCGACCCTCGCCGCCTAAACACCGCATACAGCTACATCATACCGCATCCCGCATACCGCGACTAATATAATCATAAAGGTGCACAATAAATCCAGCCGGGATAGAAGCGCAGTCAGTCCTTTTTTTCCTTTCCTTGTGCATATCAAGGTAATCGCAAGTACATCGCAAGTGCGCCCCACGGTTGAATTTGGCAGCCACCTCTGGTCTGGAGCCCCAAAATACCTGAAAAAACCCTTGACTCTGTGCAGAAACGGGCGGTCCGTTTGATAGATTCTCCTAATTTAACTAACGGATTGCAATCTTTAGAGCACAGGCGCCAGGTGGGAATACTGTCCTTGTTCTACCGGTATTACAATGGAAGATGCTCCGAGGAACTAGCGTCATTGATCCCCTCGGCACCGGTGCATAGTCGGGAAACACGCCAAACGCGCGCTCAACATTTGTACACGGTTGACATTAGTCACATGAGAACGGGTCGTTTCTACGACTCGTTCTTGAGTTCAACAGCTCGGCTGTGGAACGATTTGCCGGCCTCTGTGTTTCCTCCCTCCTACAATATGGGTCTCTTCAAGACCCATGTTCACTCCTTCCTCTCCTCAAAAACACCCTCCACACAGCATCCTCAAAGATGACATAGGCCCTGAGGGAAATTATTTTTTCCTCAGGGCCTCCTGTGTGGAGTTAATGTAAAAAAAATATATATATATATCATCTGCATTGTGCAGTGGTCTTCACGCACATTTCACATACATAAAACAAGCATCATTCAAGGTTCTTCGACATACCCGCAATCGCTCAAAAACGCTTCAGCTCCTTTGTTTCTATTATCTATGGAGAAGAGGCTATAACAGAGACGCCCGGAGGCGCCTTGCAGCAGATGGTTCAGGGAATAAATAACAATGGTCTTGCAAACACCTTTACTAGCATCATCGATGTCGGCATATTTGAAGTGCCTTACCAAAGCGGTAGAATTCAATTGTAAGTAAAGGGGTAAGCGTTTTTTGGAAAGAGACTTTTGAGAGGGCGCCCGTACATCAGAGACGGTTCCGTTGTGAAAGAAAAAGTGTGAGTCGGAATTTCAAGGGTTCTACAATTATTATAACTAGATCGAAAAGAGATCCCAATTTATCAATTTTACCTTCAGAAGATTTAAGACCCATCAACGCGATTAACGCCACAATAACTTCAGTCTAACAGCGTCAATCTATACTAATATTATAAATGCGAAAGTGAGTGTGTTTGTTTGTTACGCTTTCACGCCTAAACCACTAAACCGATTTTAAAAATTCTTTCACCAATAAAAAGCAAAATTATCAGCGAGTAACATAGGCTGTATATAATGGCAAGCTCTGGCGTTATGAAATTTGTATTAATGAAAATGTGTGTATTTCATATATTTTAGCGGCAGGGAGGAAAGGCAGGGGGAAGGTGGGGTTCGCGGAGAAGGAAGAGACGTGGGAGGGGGAAGGCGGGGAAGGTGGAAGGGAACGGGGACGCACGGGAAAGGACATGCAGGGAGAATCATTTATTTATTTTAATTGCATTGCATGCCGGGTACCAGCTAGATGAGATGCCCATGCGTTGCTAAACCATTCGAATAAATGAATGAGTGAGTGAGTGAATGAGTGAGTGAGTGAGTGAGTAAGTGTGTGAGTAAGTGAGAGAATGAATGAATGAATCGGTGGTGTTTCCACCTAATAAATACCATGCGAGCGAAGCCGCGGTTAAAAGATAGTATTATATAAAATTAAAAATCAATACCATAATATTAAAAAGTAACCAGTTTCCCATCAAAACTATATTAGATTATGTTATCAAAATACAAATTACCAAATATATGGCATGATAAAAATTCACTTATAATTAATCGGATTTCACCAAAATCACATCTTGATAAACAAATCCGAAAGGAACCGGTTCCGATCGCAAATAAAAATCACGAAATATGCATTATTAGCATTAATTACGAAAAAGGTAGAAATATGCAATGACGACGAAAAAAGGATCAACATGCATAAAAAGCAAATTCATATAATCAGATGAGTATAAGAAACAAGTAAGAAAAAAAAGGAGAAAGAAAACGGTTAAAATCTTCTCATTTCAAATTAAAATGTAAAGAATGGGGGGAAAAAATCTTATTTCATATCACGATAAGAACAATAGGAAAAAAAACTTCTTATTTCAAATCGAAATAAAAACAATGGTGAAAGAAAACTTCTCATTTCAAATCACAATGAAAAAGAATGGAGAACTTATTTCAAATAAAGTTTGAAATAATTATGAACTATTCTAAATATAACTTTAAAAATCGAAACGGACACACCCACATACAGTCAATTTATATAATACATCACGAGAGTGATAATTCGTGGTAAATGTCGGTAATTGTCATTACATTCGGAAGAAAGATTTCAATTCGTGTTTTTGAGAAAATTCGTAAATCCATTCAAACAAACAACATTCATCAAGGAGATACGAGAAGATCAATAACGGAGAAGCTATCGGGAAAATATTGAATTTGTAAAAACACCATCGGGCAGACATTATTAGAGGTAAAAAATGTTGTGCAAATAAAGCAATACATAGACATTTTGATGGTCTGCTGCGTAAATTCATGTTAAAATGAATATTACGAGATACAGGATTCAAAGTTGAACATGCTTCTACGATACGAATTTACCTCTCCAGTCAGAAATATTACTGTCCTTTTTTATATGAATACCACACAAGAGTCCCAACTGTTCCCAAACGCCTGGATCCAGTGAGACTATGGCTTCTCTAAATAGAGTACGTTGGGGGGAGGGGAAGGATATGGGAAGAGGAAGGTTGGGAAGTACCTGGCTATTCAGATCTGGTCACCAGCAACAATTTCAGTTTAATTCTGAAAGGTGGTCTTACACCAGGGCGATACTCAAATAAAATTTACTTGTGCACGCCGAGATTTGAACCCACGAAATTCGGATTACTACTGGAAGGGCTTACTCCTTGACCACGGAGGCTACAAAAAGATAGCAGCCAAAAATATGCGTTAATAAAATTAAGATAATGTCGGTAGCTCTCAGTCGAATTACGATAAGTCGATACAGTTTAGAATGGCGTAAGTTAATATGATCGTATTAGCTCGGTGGTTAGAGCACTTCCCAGAAAGAGGTCCTGGGTTCAATTCCTAATCTTTTTATATCTTTTTTTTTCATATTTTTCGTTTGAAAGTTGTTAATATTGTCCTCAATGATTAAATATTACAATTTGAAGTTTTACGCATTAAGTTATTCCACCATATATTTTTTTAAATAAGTTATTCAATATATGTGGGTGAAACAATCCCTAATTTATAATTTGTAATACACATCTATTTGCCACGTCGGGTTTTAAACCCGCGACCTCTCAGTTTAGAACCATAGAGCTCACTCGCTTGTTTATCAATCCTTTCACCTCAAAACATTCCTTAATATCGTGGGTGTCATAGTATCACTGGCCCCGGGCAGTGTAATAACAGCCAGGGCTGGGCAAAATACACGCATTGCTGTTATTAAAATACAAATTACAAAATACTTTTTGGCGTGTATTTAAAATACAAAATTAAGTATTTTAACAATTTTTTTTTTATTTCAGATACAAAATACAAATTACAAAATACATTTTTTTTTACATTAACTCCACACAGGAGGCCCGGAGGAAAATAATTTCCCTCAGGGCCTATGTCATCTTTGAGGATGCTGTGTGGAGGGTGTTTTTGAGGAGAGGAAGGAGTGAACATGGGTCTTGAAGTGACCCATGTTGTAGGAGGGAGGAAACACAGAGGCCGGCAAATCGTTCCACAGCCAGTTTGGTTTTGATAGAACCTTTGGTTGCAATAAATTGTCGTAAGTGCCCTTATCAATCTCAATTTGGGAGGCGGAAATGGGTACCGCCGCCCCGGGAACATTTATTGGATAACCAACACCACTTCCATAGGTCACCCCGTGGTTCGCTACGTTTGGTGATTTAGCAGGGGTGCCCGGGTTCATGGGGTGAGGTTTGTCTTGGAGGCGGATGACCAGGACACACTGAACCCCAGATTCCTGCCCACGCTTTAAACCCTTTTCCTTCCCAGAGCTCTCCTCTCCTTCCTTTCCTTAAAAAAACCCTCCACACAGCATCCTCAAAGATGACCTAGGCCCAGAGGGAAATTAATTTCCTCAGGGCCTCCTGTGTGGAGCTCCTGTAAAAAAAAATCTAACGTAGGTTTTACGACATCTCTTTTTCATCCCGATTCTCATATAAAGACCAAAGACAACATGTTTCGCTTTACGCGATCGTTATTTTCATCTCTATTTTCATATCTACGATTTCAATTGGCTCCATTGCAAACAACACATGAACCACGTTGTTTGCTGCGATGCCAGCTGAAATCGTAGATATGAAAATAGAGATGAAAATAACGATCGCGTAAAGCGAAAAATTTTGTCTTTGGTCCCTGTACGGAAATCGAGTTGAAAAAAATGGTATAAAACCTACATAAGGGTGCGTTTCCATAGAAGCAAAGCTGAGCAGAGTGAAACAGAGACGTGCAAAAATTGCTCCAATTGTAAAGTTTTGTGGTTTTGACGGAATTTGATCATCCATTATCAATTAACACGTCTTTATGAATAAATACCACGAAACGATGAAAACGACAATTGACAAGATACTTGCTTTGACGTGCAGTGTTGCCAACTCTTAATATTAACATATATTGCTTTGGATTCTAACGTTTTTAGTCTATGTCAGTTTATTTTTCATTATCATTATTAAGATCGCTAAATGTATTTGAAATTGTATTTTGAAGCCACAAGTATTTGAAATTCAAATTACAAAATACCTCAACGTCGGGTAATTGAAATACCAATTACAAAATACATTTTTAGGAAGTAACTGAAATACAAAATACGTACTTCAATTACAAGTAATTCAAATACTGCCCAGCCCTGATAACAGCCATCAGATAAAAACTAAACTACAACACCGCAAGAATAATAAATAAATATCTAGGTATTATATCCATGTACGCACATCAAAACGAACGCGGCGGTCATCGTTGGTAGACGCTATATAAAAATAAAAATAGATTCAAACAAGATAAATTATACATATTATCTCGGGTCAAACTATTGTTATTAGGTTAATAATATATCATAGGGTCATAAGGCAAAAGGTCCCCGAGTCGAGAGGGGTCGGGAGCAATATACAAGCGTGACCCATGCCCTTTTGTCGAGATTATAACGTGCTATATACCCGAGTTGATAAAGTTCTGTCTGACCGGGGAACGGCGTAATTTTTGATTAATTTATATTTACGACTAATTAATAATCAACCAATTTAATTTATAAAAATATTTTTAATTGAAAATATGGCAGTTAGTGTTTTTTAATAATGATAACGGAAAGTGGATTATCTATTTCATAACATCTACAAATCTAACTAATCCGTTTTCGCAACAGAAAGAGAGAGGAGATCTCAGCGGTAGGACTTTATAAAGCCTCAATTACATTAAGCTAGTTTACGAGCTACTAGCCGGTAGTTTACGAGCTACTAGCCATGATGACACACAAAACTGTCTACTCGCTCAGTAGCAGCTAAAATAACAACTTCCGCGCCATGCAACTCTGTCGACATTTTGTAGAAAACTTGAATTCGCAGCAAGCGCCACACGCTAGACAATAACGGCTCTCGCCCGAACTAATCCTGACAGATGAAATCAGCTATTTGTTGGTGGGCCGCCATCTTTAGGCAAACATCAGCGAGTAGTGAGTATAGTTGACCACCTTTCAACTTTTTTCGTAGATTGTCCACAATCTGCTAGTTAGCAAGTAGTACGATGACACTGAGCGAGTTTACTAACAGATAGTGAATTTCCCAGATAGTAGCTTGTAAACTCGCTCTAGCTTGTAAACTCGCTCTCGCTGAGGCTTAAAGTAGGAAAACCGTTTTGTGTGATAACTGTAGTAGCAAAAACTAACGATGAGCTCTGGCGTGTTGCAATTTTCACAAATTTCACAGACGGAGATGTCTGAAACTATTTTCATCTGGAAACGCCTTTACCATCATGTTGCAGACAAAAAATAAGACAAGACGCTGGTGTTTGTTCCTAAATTTTTAGTCATTTGATAAGAAAAAATATTAGTAGTTTCGTGAGCAGTAGACCTCACGTCTAAAAAACTATTTTTCTAATTTTCTTTTAGTTAATTAAATAAAAATCAAAATTTCCTCTGAAATCATCAATAAAGATTTGTAAACAGGTCATTATAAACCGCGCATAACGAAACATTTTTTCACATATTAATACAGGTACTGATAAATCAGTACCTGTATTAATATGTGAAGCAAAAACTTAGTACCCCTTTTTACGAAAATTGCGCGGACGGAAGAGTATAAAATTTCGCACACTTATAGTTTATATAAAGGAGTGCAGAATGCTAATATTTTTTTTTAAATTATGCATAAAAAATGCATTAAATCGGTAAAAAAAAACATTACACACACTGCCATGTATTTGACACACATGCATATACTCATATACTCTTTTGTTTATTGTCTGTGGTCAAATTGAGAATAGATTAATATTGTTTGTCTTTAATATTATTTATTATTAAACTTATAAGTTAAATTAATTATGGTCGAATTTCGACCACTGGGCGATCACTAGTTATTTTAAATAAGGAATTATACAATATTTCCAAGGAAACATGACTATCTCGTAGAAAATTTTTCTTTTCCCAAACTTTCTTCGGGTAGGTACCATATTGAAAAAATGCCAATGAGCTGAAAAATAGTCAAAGTTACACACCTGTTAAATCACCTGATAGTACAAAGTAAGGCTTAGGTACTTGACTTTTTGATATAATGGCATACAGAGCTCCGGGCCAAAAGGGCCCCTTTCTCTTTCATCACGAGTTTAAAAAATGGTACTTTTGAATGTAGCCATAACTTTATGGTTATCTATTACAAATATATGAAACAATATAATAACGTTGGCTGAATAAGGAGGTAGCGCAACAAGGCATAACACCCCAAAAACAAATAACGAAAATATAACTCAATTTGAACCACTTATATATTTTATTTACGCCTTATCATCATCAGTATATTAATACGTGAAGCAAAAACTTTGTACCCCTTTTTACGAAAATTGCGCGGACGGAGGAGTATGAAATTTCGCACACTTATAGTTTATATAGAGAAGGAGTTCAGAATGCATTTTTTTAATTATGCATAAAAACACATTAAATCAATAAAAAACATTACAATTAAGGTCGAATTTCGACCATTGGGCGACCACTACTATATATTTTATTTTGCCCTGGGGAAGGAACGGTCGTTTTGAAACCGGTCGGCGAGTTTAAAAAATGGTACTTTCGAATGTAGCTATAACTTTGAGGTTAACTGTTACAAATAAATGAAACAATATTTTATTTTGCCCTGAGGAAGGAACGTTTGTTCCGAAACCGGTCGGCGTAAATAAAATACATAAATGGTTCGAACAAAGTTAAATTGTTTCATTTATTAAAAAAACGGTTGTTGGAAAAAGGCTTACTTGAATAATAAAGTGGATGCAGCAGATTTTCAAAATTCAAACAAATTCACAGACGGACGAAATGAAAAACGGTCGATTTAAAACAGGATTTGGCTACGCTCAGTCACCAAAATTTATGTTTCGTTTACGGTTGTGAAAATTTAGATAACATAAATAAATAAATAATATGTAAGTAAAGTTTTCAAAAAATAAAAACATTTCGACTTTTCGTTTCCATAAAAACAAAAATAAAAATTTATCTTTTCACTAAGTATTGTAAAACTCGCCTTAGGGGTATTTCGCAATAATCTACGAATCTACCAATTCTCCCGAACAGGCCTTCCATTGATATGCTTGGTGTAACTCTAAGTGACCAGCTCAGGTACGGGGGCTCCATCGAGGCCAGAGTTAAGTTAGCCTCTCAGAAACTGGGCATACTGTACAGGGCACGCAGATACTTTAATAGTACACAACTGCTAGCCCTGTACAAATCGCAAGTGCGCCCCACGGTTGAATTTGGCAGCCACCTCTGGTCTGGAGCCCCAAAATACCTGAAAAAAACCCTTGACTCTGTGCAGAAACGGGCGGTCCGTTTGATAGATTCTCCTAATTTAACTAACGGATTGCAATCTTTAGAGCACAGGCGCCAGGTGGGAATGCTGTCCTTGTTCTACCGGTATTACAATGGAAGATGCTCCGAGGAACTAGCGTCATTGATCCCCTCGGCACCGGTGCATAGTCGGGAAACACGCCAAACGCGCGCTCAACATTTGTACACGGTTGACATTAGTCACATGAGAACGGGTCGTTTCTACGATTCGTTCTTGAGTTCAACAGCTCGGCTGTGGAACGATTTGCCGGCCTCTGTGTTTCCTCCCTCCTACAATATGGGTCTCTTCAAGACCCATGTTCACTCCTTCCTCTCCTCAAAAACACCCTCCACACAGCATCCTCAAAGATGACATAGGCCCTGAGGGAAATTATTTTTTCCTCAGGGCCTCCTGTGTGGAGTTAATGTAAAAAAAAAAAAAAAATTACCTACACTATTATTATGAATCTATTCCAGTACGTTTAGCACGGGACGTCCGGATCCAAAGTCTTTGATCTGTGATCTCTGACACTAGGCCACGGAGGTCGCCAATTAACCACGAGGATTTTCCTACACGTCGATCAAACTGACTTTAAAACCTTCACACCGAAATCATTTAATAAATGGATGGTAAGAGATACGCCTGGGTGATTCATTAATCAGAAAATTACCAGTTTCAAGTTAATCTCATCAGAACTCGAATTATTTAAACAAATTCCTCGAAAATTATAATCTAATCAATGTTATTCAACCAGCAAAACAAATATATGATTTATCCCGTTATACCAGTGATTCCCAAAGTGGTCCAAGTGGACCCCCAGGGGTCCACGGAAGACTCGACGGGGGTCCACGTAGACGTGATAAAAAAATGGGGGTCCACAAGTTGTAAGTGTGGGTCCACGAAAATTTGTCTGCAGGCTTATTCTCTATCTTTTGTGGGATCGTTATCGAGATAACGGATGTGATCTCCTGCCAGATTTGTGTGATTTTTTACATATTTGCTGTAACATATTTTAGTTTAGATCGTTTTAAACGTTAATTCCTGCAAGAATGCATGATTATTTGTTCGTTTAATGTACGTTGTACATAGAAAAAGAAAATAAATCACGCAAATCTGTCAGGAGATCATGTCCGCTATCTCGATAACGATCCCACAAAAGGTAGAGAATAAGCCTGCTGGTTTCGATAGTAAAGAAAAAAAATGTTGGCTTGGATTTACCTTTCAATGTAGGCAGATAGTACACTAGTATTTCGGTGAAAAATTGACATTTTGGACCCAGCCCGTGCCCATGTCCCAACCCAAATCTAATATTACATTACCCCCCCCCCCCCCTTCCCGTTGCGACAGACCACAACTCCAGCATTATATCCCATCTTGAATATGCTTGTGTTATATGGTCTCCTTTTTATGCTATCCATATTCGTCATATTGAGTCCGTTCAACATCGGTTCCTAAAAGGAATTGCTAGGAGGCTAGGATTAGAACGAGGCACTTACTCATATAATGAAATCGAACAAACTCTAAACCTTGCTCCTTTAGAAGACCGTCGGGAAAAATCTGATCTCATTTGTTTCTTCAAAATCATCAACTATATTATTGACTCACCTACATTATTACAACTCAACTCATTCAATATACCTTCTCGTAGACTCAGAAATAAAGAACTGCTCTTCCTCAATCAAAACTCGACTAATTATGGTTATAATTCACCACTATCCAGAATGTGTAGAATGGTCAACTCACGTCAAGACCTTGATTTTTTTGGCATAAGCCTAAATGATTTTTGTCGCTCACTAAACAATTGAAGATATTTTATATTAATCTATTTTTAGCAAAGTCTTGACTTGACTTGACACTTCTATTTTCTTATGTTTTATCTGTTTGTCTTTGCTTTCATATACCATCCTTTATTCTTGTAATGTACATTTCCAAAATTTCGTGTTACTTGATTGTAAATTGGACGATAGTCCGATAATAAATAAATAAATAAATATTCAGTACAACGTGTGTCGAGTTTTGGGAATATGGTAGAAATGTTGTAGCGGGGGGTCCACCGAAACCAGTAAAATTTTGAAAGTGGTCCACGAGAAAAAAAAGTTTGGGAACCTCTGCGTTATACGATGTAATGCTTCTTTAGAAAATACATTAAATATATTCTATTCACCCTTAGGTCAATGGAATCGATGTAAAATAAACAAGATGTAGAAATTTGTAAAAATCTATTGACAAATACACATTATTATTATTATTATTTTTTCTTCAGGCCTGGTAGTAAGCGCTCAAACAGAACAAGAAGGGGAGATATGTATATACGAATGTTAGAGGGAGCGCGCTAATATTAAAACAATAATAATTAAGCGAAAATTGTGAAAATCTATATTTACAAAAATTAAAATATGTTTGCTCCTGTCTGTGAATGTTTGTATGTTACGCGTTGCTAAACCATTCATCCGATTGCGATGAAACTTTGGGTATTTTATATGTGCATGTCGGCGATGGTTTCTGCATAAAATAGTGGGTTCTGGCATCATGAAATTATGCGTTGCTAAACCGTTCATCCGATTGCGAGGAAACTTTGGTGAGTTGTTGTGAGCACGCCCGCTAAGGTTTCTGTATACACTGGTGAGCTCTGGCATTATGAAATTTGTATAAAAAAATTGCAATAGGTGGTACGCGAGTTTGAAAACTGAAAGTAACGGGACTGAATGTATGGAATCAGGGAGGGGGAAGGGGAACTCGGGAGAGGGGTTCGCGGGACGGGGGAAGCGGGAGAGGGGAGTGGGGAGAGGGAAGGCTGAGAAGGTGGAGTGGGAATGCGTGAGGGGAAGAGGATGTGGGAGAGGAAGGGGAGGTGAAAAGGGAACGGAACGAACGGGAAAGGACACGCAGAGAGAAAAAATACTTTATTACCTCCCCCCAGTTGTGGTAAATATAATTGTGAAAATAGCTGTTTCAGATTCGCAACAGATTCTAAGTAAAAACAATTGGGGGGCGCTTTTATATGTTATTACCGCATAAGAGTCACAACTGCTCCAGTCTAGAGCCAGTGAGACTACGGCATCCATTATTGGGGTATATTGCGAGGTTGACGGTAGTTGGGAGAAAAAGAGGAAAGTGGAGAAGTACCTGGCTATTCAGATCTTGTCACCAAAAACGGCTAAAGCCATTTCAAGCAACGTTTCAATTCTAAATGGTAGTCTTACACTTTAGGGCGATATTGCGAGTATTTTCTTAGGAACCTGCCGCAAATATACTACATATTATTTTTAATTAATAAATTGTTAAACAACAAAAATCAATCAAATAAAATTTACTTCGATTCGAACTCTAGATCTTCGGATTGCTAGTCGAGAGCTTTACTCCTCGACAACGGAGGCCGTCATATATACACATAAATAGAATAAAAATGAAAAATAGATATTCACCGGCCCTGGCAAAAGAGCTTTATGGACCGAGCTCAATAATATTTACGTTGCCTCATAAATTTGGAAAAATCAATATTCCAGTCATAAATTCGTCTCACCGAAACTCCCGCTGGCACGTCTATAGTCTATAACAGCGATCGGCAATTAGTTTGGCGGCGGACCGCATAAATGTTATTTTTTGGGGCCCGCGAGAACGGTGACGTCAGCCGTGCGCGAACGAGCCTGCTCAGTCAGTGCGCTTGTGACTGCCCGTCTAATCGATCCCCCGTAATCGTACCTAACAGCATCGTATAGCGCAGTTTTCCCAACTTTATTTAAAGCATTTTTTCATAAAAGCCCTCCTCTCCCCCTATGCATAAAAAGGAACACGGAACAGATGGAAAAAGAGCCGCAGGCGTAAAGAATTTAGTGAAAATTACATGTTTTTTAAATATCACGAACGACAGTTGGTAGCGTGGTAGTTATTGGTTCCCATTCGGGCGTTGCTATCCTCAACTGGTTTAGTCCTCCATCTCTGCAGGAGCCACATTTTCAACATTCTGAGATTATTTGTATACGTAAGTATTTTTTTTTTTTTTACATTAACTCCACACAGGAGGCCTTGAGGAAAATAATTCCCCTCAGGGCCTATGTCATCTGGGATGCTGTGTGGAGGGTCTTTTTGAGGAGAGGAAGGAATGAACATTGGTCTTGAAGAGACCCATGTTGTAGGAGGGAGGAAACACAGATGCCGGCAAATCGTTCCATAGCCGAGCTGTTGAACTCAAGAACGAGTCGAAAAAACGACCCGTTCTCATGTGACAAATGTCAACCGTGTACATATGTTGTCTCCCGACTATGCACCGGTGCCGAAGGGATCAATGACGCTAGTTCCTCAGAGCATCTTCCATTGAAATACCGGTAGAACATGGATAGCATTCCCACCCGACGCCTGTGCTCTAAAGATTGCAACCCGTTCGTTAAGATGGGAGAATCTATCAAACGGACCGCCCGTTTCTGCACAGAGTCGAGGGTATTTTTCAAGTATTTTGGAGCTCCAGACCAAAGGTGGCTGCCAAATTCAACCGTGGGGCGCACTTGCGGATTTGTACAGGGTAAGCAGTAAGCAGGGTAAGTATGATAGAAAACATGGAAAAAGCGCCGCAGTCGAAAAAAATTAAATGATCAATACAAATTTTCAAATATCACGACTAACTGTTAGTTAGTTAGTGTCCGACCGAAACAGGACTTTCTACCGAAACCGAAAACTCATCGGCCGAAACCAAAACCGAAACTTTTTTCGACATGTTAAAAATCTATTGTTAAGTGAAATTTGGCTTACTTTTTACACTTAGACATACAGTTAACACGCTTTAAATGTAATAAAAAACAATAATTGAAGAACGTGAAAAAATAAAAAATTAAATTTTTGATATTACTGCTATAAAACAAACAAAAATTATAAAAATTAACATGTTAACTACTTCTTGGAACAAAAATTTGTCAATAATCAACACTTATTTTTATAAAGGACGGACCTCATTAATTGAGTACATTAAGATACAGAACTCAGCTGATGATGGCGGGTGACACACGAGCCACGAACTCAACCGAAGCCAGCCGAACGATGCGCGATAATTCACGAACGCAGAGTTTCGTAGAGGCCGAAAGTTCGGCAGATTTTCTCCCGAAACTAGGTTTTTTGCCGAAACTTGCCGAAACTTGCCGAAACCGAAACTTCTGTCGGTCACTAGTGATAGTTATTGAATCCCATTCGGGCGTTGCGAGTTCTTAAAAATATACAGTTATGTTTCCTTCACAAGAACTAGATATGTACAAAAAAATTATTGTGACAGAAGGTATGCCAAGTATGGTGGGAAGGATTAATTCACCGATCAGGGACTCTTCGTTTTGAGAAGGCAGCACTTCGCGTGCCACATCTGGTACGCGAGCCGCCAATTGCCGATCGCTGGTCTATACCCCTGATCGCGAAGTTTATATTATAAAAAATAAATACTCCAAGAGGTCAGACAATCAACAACAATAAAATAACCAATAATAAAAATAGACACCCGACGACCTCTGGCGTAAAGATTGAAAAGGCCAAAAGGTCATCGGAGAGAAGTTGTGAATATAAATTATAATATAAAGCTATCGTTTTCCATACAACAGTGCGACATGTTATACATTCAATAGAGCCAGTGTTCTTTTTAGCTCGGTACAGGCGATAGCAGAGGTTATTGGTGGACCTCTTGGATGAAAAAGGTCAAAGAATAGGATGTGCAAATGGGAATAGGTCATAATTTGGATATGTATTTGCGTAGGAACGATGTCAAATTAATTTTGACAATTCTCTCGTATTCCAGTGTTATGTATGATTCTCTATGTATGATTCTCTATGTTAATTTGCCTTATACTGTGACCCACTACTATAGCAGTTCAGGTAAATTATATCATCAGACTTATTGTACGCTGTGAAGAATTTATATATATATTTATATATTTTTTATTTAAATACATAAAACAGGCATGTTCCCCAAAAATGTATTTACATGGATGTTTCAAATACAAAAATTTACAGTGTATAATAGAAATTAAGACAAAAATAGTAACAAAAATAATTAGCTAAGTATATAAAGTGAATGACAAACAAGAATGAGTTAAAGGTAGAATTTTTTTTTTTTTTTTTTTTTTTTTTTTTTTTTTTTTTTTTTTTTTTTTAATTTATTTATTTATTTTATAAATCAACAATCCAGTCCCGCTAAGCCAATTGCAATTGGCTTGACAGCAGGTGCTTATAATTCCTTACAAATATATTTAAAGTTATAATTTACATCTTTTATCTACAGTTAAACATTTTTTAATAAATTTTATCAAGTATCAAGTATCAAAATAAATATTCTTTTTCCAATAACCAATTTTTCACCATATATTTAACCTTATTCATAGAATTATGTTGCTTTATATTGTCAGGTAATAAATTAAATATCTTCGGTATGTTGTATTCAAACGTTCTCTGTCCGTACTTATTATTGAATTTCGGAACTATTAACCCGTCGTTACGCGTGAATCTAGTGCTATATTTATGATCTAGTTTCTCTTTATGCTGCGGGGTAAATATATGCTGAATTATAATTTTATACCATAGTATTGCCTTCACAGGTAAAATTTTTGCACTCTGAAACAGCAACGGAGTATTGTGTCTTTGTTTGAAAATGTTAGGGACACGTTCACACAAATGTTCAAAAGTATCACCAAAAATTTATTATTGGCACCTGTGCTGATGGGACAATGATTTAGTAGATAAATATTGCCTGTCTTTAAATAAAGGGCTTCATCAATATGAGCTTTATATGATTGATGGTAAAATATATTTTTTGAAGTGTTTAAATTAAAAATGTCAATTTCATTTTTAGAGCAATGTATAGTATTATAATGTCTTAATGTTCGTGGTGTAGGGGAGAAATATCCTGTATTTGTATGGTAGGTAGATATATAGAAAATATCTTCCATCCTCCTTGTTAAATTTCTTGATGGTGTGTTGATATTAATTTGGGATAAAATTTTTGGTGTGTCAACTGCTGCATGTATAATTTTTGTGTAGAAGCGATAAATCGGAAAGTTTCCGTCTGGCTGTCAAAGAGTGTAGTTTATAGTGTAGAATTCGGTCGTTATGCTTACCAAATTGATCAGATAAACCTTCGCAATAAGTAATTACACGGGTAAATTTTCTTTGTATGAATTCGATTCTGTAATTGTAAATCTCATAATTGGGAGACCAAATAGTGGATCCGTATTCAAGAATACTTCGCACAATTGATTTATATAATGTTAAAGTTAATTCTGCACTTTTAAAGCAATTTGTGATTCTTAGCGTTAATCCTAATATTTGAGACGCACTTTTGGAAATTGTATCTACATGTTTATTGAAGCTTAGTGACGAATTTGAACCTTAAAGTCCTTATTAAAAGTATGATCGGTGGAAAGGATTGGCAAACTCTGTAAAATTATTGTTATTTAAACTTATAAATTGTTAAGATAACGTATGTAAATATTGGAATCACGATAAATATATAAATAAATGAAGGGCACTTATGAAACCGGTAGAGCAATCGATGTGTTAATTATAAAGTGGTTTAAAACATTTTTTATATCTTTATACGTAATGTAATCATGGTAAATTACTAAGCAGATAAATGCTTTTTCGAATACTTACTAACACTTATTTGCTGGTTTTTTTTACATAATATACTCTCACTTTTTTTAACACGATGTATGACTTCGTTTTTTTATGTGGAACTACGGCAACCCCTATTTGGAGGCCTGAGAATACAAGGAGGCCGTGTCACGTTTCATTATTACGCGGATGACAGTACAGTCCATGATGACTTTTTGTTTGACAAACCCCCAAAGGGCGTAAAAAATCCAGCGGCTTGGAGGGCTTTGAAGCAAAGAATGGACGGTTACCGCGAGAGTGCTTTCTCTTGGGGTAAAAATAATCTCGTTGAATTTAATGTTTCAAAGACCCAATCATGTCTGATTACATCTAAAAGGGATCGAAATGAAAATCTAGTCTCCTTCAACGGAAACAATCTTCCATACAGGCCCTTCATACAGGCCCTCCATATAGGCCCTCTATAAAGGGTTTTCCAATAAGAGGTGTTATTTTGAATAGCCCGCTATTTCGGTAGATGTCACTTTTGAAGCTGTCATTTTTTGACATTTGACAAGTAGAAACTACGCCATTAATAAAAATGGAACGACACACGCTTCAACAACGCATTTAAATTATTTGAATATCAAATTAACATCTCTTATTGGAAAACCCTGTATAATTGACCTGCTCAGGTTTGGGGGCTATCAAAAACTAGTGTACAGGGCCCGCAGATATTTTAATAGTACACAACTGCTAACCCTGTACAAATCGCAAGTTCCCCCCACGGTTGAATTTGGCAGCCACCTCTGGTCTGGAGTTCCAAAATACCTGAAAAAAAACCGCGACTCTGTGCAGAAACGGGCGGTCCGTTTAATACTTTCTCCCACCTTATCAAACGAATTACAATCTTTAGAGCGTAGGCGTCGGGTGGGAATGCTATCCTTGTTCTACCGGTATTTCAATGGAAGATGCTCTGACCAACTAGAGTCATTGATCCCTTCGGCACCGGTGCATAGTCGGGAAACACATCAAATGCGCGCCCACAAGGTTGACATTGAGAACACATGAGAACCTGTGTAAAATGTCTTCTTTTGGCCTCGATTTGAGAAATGTTGCAAGGTTGAACAAAATGAGGGGCAAATGTAGGAAAAGAGGGAAATTGGTAAGTTTTCAATCTTTGAAAGCATACATGCTAGTTTAGTCTCCCACCCCACAAAGGCGTTTGATTTTGCTTCTATGCCATGCTAGCCTCTCAAAAGTGCTTTTCTTTTGCTTCTATGCTATTCTAGCCTCTCAAAAGGGCTTTTCTTTTGCTTCTATGCTATGCTAGCCTCTCAAAAGGGCTTTTCTTTTGCTTCTATGCTATGCTAGCCTCTCAAAAGGGCTTTTCTTTTGCTTCTATGCTATGCTAGCCTCTCAAAAGGGCTTTTCTTTTGCTTCTATGCTATGCTAGTCTCTCACAAGAGCTTTTGCTTCTGTACTATGCCAGTCTCTCATAAGCTTTTACTTCTATGCTATGCTAGTCTCTCACAAGGGCTTTTGCTTGTATGATGCTCTCAGAAGAGCTTTTATGCTAAGCTAGCCTCTCTCGAAGGCTTTTGATTATATGCTATGCTAGCCTCTTTTAGAGCTTTTACTTCTATGCTACGCTAGCGTCTGACGGGGGCTTTTGCTTCTACGCCATGTTAGTCTCTCACAATAATAATTAACAATACTAATTTGCTTCTATACCATGCTAGTCTCTCAAAAGGGCTTTTGTTTTTACTTCTATGCTATGCTAGTCTCTCAAGGGCTTTTGATTCTATGCTATGTTGGTCCCTCAGAAGGGCTTTGCTTTTACGCTCTCAAAAGGGCTTTTGCTTCTATGCTAAGCTAGTCTCTCAGAAGAGGTTTTGCTTCAATGCTACGCTAATCTCTCACAAGGGCTTTTGCTTCTATGCTTTGCTACTCTCTCACAAGGGCTTTTGCTTCTACGCTATGAGAGTCTCTCACAACGGTTTTGCTTTTGCTTCTACATTATCCTTGCCTCTCACCAGGGCAATCCCGAGAGAAAATTTAATTTTGCAACGAAGAGCATTTAGTTTATCGAAGATTGCAATTTATTTGTTAAATCTTTGTGTGAAAACAAAAACTTAAAAAACATCATTGACAGGAAGAGGTATTGGTCCGATGCCTAGTTCTGTCCAAAAATGTATAGCTGCACCCTTGATAATGCTGAACATAGTTCATAACAAATAAACAAAACATTTACCGCTCCTAAATTGCATTAGTAAACAGAAATGGATTGGCACACGAAAGCATAAAAGAAATTGCATCATCTCATAGAATAAGCAAACTGCAATGTAATCCAAGTCTTCGGCAAGATAACATAAGTTATAACAATACAACTAAGACGATGATAAATTTCTGTTCAACATGTAAAATTTATTGCATCGTATAAGGGTCAATTTATTACACGGAGGCGAGCTCGCACACAAACACAGGTAAAGTCGCCTACGTGTAGCAAAGGCCAATATTGTCAGTGGGAGCTGATACCACGGAATAAGTTGATTCGCTCACTTCTAAGCAAGTGCCTGCATAATAATAAAATTACCAGGGAACTGATTTTAATAGCGTATGTGCATAATTAAATTAAGTAAATGCATATTTTAGCCATGTTATCTCGTTAGTGCTAATTCGAAGTGTTTCCATAATAACATCTCAGGTTAAATTGTTCAATTTTCGGAACAATTGAAATCGTTGTGTCTCCCTTACCATCATGTTTAGAAATATGATTTAAACGGTGTTAGAAAGAGAAAACACCACGCTTTATGTTCAAATTTAAAAGTTAAACGCAAAATAATTAAAATGTTCACCTTTATGAAGTCAAAGTTTCCGACAGCAATTTGAAAGAAAAAAAGAAACTTTGGGAATATTTTATTAATTATTTTTGAAGTGAAAACTTCTTTAGCACTGTTGTGATTTGAAACTCGATGAAACGAAAAATATCGACACTAAAAAGAGACAAACACATACATCTATAGGATTTAGCCTGTGAGAGAATGAGATAGTATAATCGGTCTCTTCTTTGTGCGGTGCTTCGTAGCCGCCTTTCGGTCTCCCCTTTGTGTGGTGCTTCGCAGTCTACCCACCCTCGTCTACTTTAGTTTTCTGAAGGTTTCACATCTACCGCGTGTTTTTTACATGAAACGACAAAAAAGTGAGTAGACGTTCGTTTAAAATACATTTGCCTAATAAAATATGTATGTGTTTATGAATGGAATCCAAGAAGGATATAAAGCCCCGATTACATTGAGCGAGTTTACAAGCTACTTGCCGGCGAATTATCTGATAGTAAACTCGCTCAGTTTAATCATATTAACTAGCTAACTAGCAGAATTTACACTGAGCAAGTTTACTAGCAGATAGTGAATTAGCCGGTTAGTAGCTTGTAAACTCGCTCAATGTGATCGACGGTTTAGAGAAGAATTTTGAAATTTTGTTTTAAATTAAAAAGTAGAAGACTAGTGTATCCTGAAATGAGAACTTAAGTTCTAATCAAAAGAAACATCTCACCCGTGAAACTCTTCCCGTCCACCCTCTTCAGCCAATACAGCCTTTGAGCGTGGGGGCGCCCTTCTCGTTCATAGCAGTCCCACTGCTGCCGTAGCAGGGCCCTGCACAGGCGGCAGACCAGCCTGGCAGGCCCCGCGCCCCCTCTATACCCCGCGGGGGGCGCGTGGCCCTCCAGGAAGGGGTAGTGCGGCTCCCCGGGGGGCGCCTGCTCGGGCCTGGCCACCACGGCCCACTGCTCCGAGTGCCCCCGCGATCCACAAATAAAACAAACATTTGAACGATCTTGCTGTTTATACTCTCGTCTTTGATCAAGAACCTCCACTTGTTTCGAATAGTCTCTTCTAGGATCTATTCCGTCGACTGCTTGTTTGGAATAATCTCTCCGAGGGTCTATCACTTCTGACTGCTTGGAGTAATCTCGTCTTGGATCTAATTCTGCCTGCTGTTGTTGTATTTGTTGTTTGGAATAGTCTCTTGTTCTCGCATCAATAACTTGTTCCACTTGGTGATGCTTTACACCGGTATAGTCTCTACGTGGATCAATTTCGCCAGGTTTTAAGCCATAGTTTCTAGACTGATCGAGCAGTTCACTCTGTTGCTTATAGGCCAAGACTTCTGGTTTTACGCCATAATTTCGACCGTCCAGAGCTTCGGGTTTGCTTCCCTGCTGTTTGTGCGTGGAATAGTCCACTCTCCTAGGATCTGTCAAGTCTTGTTTGACTCCCAAGTATTCCGCTTTTCTGGGATCGGAAGCTTCCTGTTTGACTCTAAGATACTCCCTTCTTTGGTCAACCTCGCTGGGTTGTTTCACCATGTTGCCATATTCCCTTCTCTGATCCATGAGCTCCTGTTGAGGCTTGACCCCGAGATATTCCGCTCTCCTCTGATCGACCAGTTCCACCTGCTGTTTGACACCAAGATACTCGGCCCTCCGGGGATCCATGATCTCAGCCTCCGACTTCAAAACGACGTAATCCTGTTTGGGATACCCGCTCCTAGAATCACTACCGTCACTGGACTTCACTCCCAAATACTCCGTCCTTCCACCGGGACTCTTAACGTAATCCCTTCGATCCACTATTAATTCACTGGTTTTCTTAACACCTAGGTACTCAGTTCTACTGAGGTCTGCCACTACATCTTGTTCGGGCTTTAAATCACTACCCTTCACTTCACTCTTAATACTAGAATAATGGTCTACCGATTTGATGACATAGGACTCCCTTCTGGCGTTGTCTGTTTCGTGGGTTTGTTGAACTTTAGAGTAATCTTGGTATCTGTTATTGTCTGGTGGTGGCTTAATGACTCCGCTGTAGCCGTCTTTCCCCGCGTTGTTCACATAGTCCCTGGCTTCTTCGTTTGGGGTTTTGGAGTTGTTGGTGAAGGGTAAAGCGTTGGTGTCTTTGCTGGCGTTGGTAGCGTTGGGGGTGTTATTGTGTTGTGTGTTATTGTAGAAGGGGGTCTGGTCCGCCTGCAAGGACAGGGACAGAGCCGGCTCGGGGGGCGCGGGGGGCGGAGGCTCGGGCTGGTCGGGGCGCGCGCCCGCCAGCTCGCTCTTGATGTACGCCTTGGCCTTCTCCATCGCGCGGGGAGGCCGGGCGCTGCGGAGCCCGCCGGACACGGCGCGCTGCACACAAACAACATACTTATTAGTTTAAGAAATAATTAATTGAAACAGTTAGAACAGACGAGATACTAATTAGTAAAGGAAAAAATGGGTCTGAATAACATAATAATTAAAACGTTCAAAAACTTTGTGAATAACTCCTATTTATAATGCAGTTTAAAAATCCAAAGAGTTCCTAATCAATGGGGAGGTGGGAAGTGGTTTTTGGGGGCGGGGGAATGGGACATTTAAAGCAATTCACATCTTGGTTAGGACCACACAACATGATAATTGCAGTAAATTTGTAATCTTATTATTGCAATTTTCCTTGAATTTTTAGTTTCTTTTAATTAATTATTTTAAAATTACATTTGATTAAGTAAAGACAATAATACTAAAACATTAGTTTGAGTTCAACGTTTAGTTTTACCGCCTTGATTTTGATTTAATCCGTTTTCACATGCCAAAAATACAAAAAATTGATACCCTACACCCACCTTCGAGGAACTAAATTTTTTCGAACTCATCCCACTCCACCAGCCCCAAAACCGATTTTCCCTTCCCTCTCTTTGAAAAGTCATTAAAAGCCATGATTTTTTTAAAATTTTTAAATAAATATAGCCAATAACATAACCTAACGTTATCTATTCCCATTTTCTATATATTTTTTTCATCACTTTTAATGACTTTTCAAAAGAGGTGTTGAGCTGAATTCATTATGAGTTGTCTGGTCTCCATGAAAAATAATGTGAGTGAAGGCAATATGAGAGCTTCAACAGCAGTTGACGGATGTGAATCTTTATGTTTAAAAATAATACATAATAAAAATAAAAGGAAGCATTCTAGAATATGAAGCTTTAATGTCATTATCAGCTCTTTCGTCCCCACTGATCCTCCAGATTCCTACCCACCCCTCATACCTCATCCTTCCCAGAACTTCCTAGCCTTTAAAACTTTCCACACCAGCAGTGTAGCGTGCCTTGGAGGGGCCCTGTATCAAAATTAGTTGGGGGGCCCAAATGAGGAGTAAACATTTCTCACAAAAGAAACAAAAGCCCGGGGGCCCCGTATCATTGATACGGCTGATACGGCGGTAGCTACGCCCCTGCTCCACACAGCATCCCCAAAGATGACGTAGGTCCTTAGAGAAATTATTTACCTCAGAGCCTGTGTGGAGTTGGTTAAAAACAAACAAAAAAAAGTGACGATTCTACGTAAATTTTATTTTATTCTCTGCTTCCCGCGACATTCGCGGTGGCAAAAAAGTACCACATTACAAAAAAAGATATGAATTTATAATAGGCGTTCATTCATTAACGGTTTTTACAGAAAACGTGATAAGATAAGGCCCGCTTTACAACATAACTGTCGGTGCCGTTATCACCCGGTGCGTATTATAACGACCAACACACGCAATACATTACCCATACGTACAGTCATTGTTTTTGCACCGTTAATTATTTTCCCGCTGATTCAAAGCAATTTATTTTGCGCATTATTGCCAAATAAATTATGCCATTATGAAAATGTGACTAACTAACTAACTAACTAACCATCACGCCGTTTCCCCGCAGGGGTAGGCAGAGAGGACAGACCGCCAGACCGACCGACAGACCACGGTCTTGGCACACACTGCTTGCCTCATTCACATTCATACATCGTCTCATAAATGCTCTTCCATTATTCTGACTCTTGACATCGCCCGACACAAGAATCTGATTCACTTGGTCGTGCCATGTCTTCCTCGGGCGTCCCCGACTTCGTCTACCACTCACATTTGCGTCATATATTCTCCTTACACTCCTTTCCTCATTCATTCGCTCTACATGCCCAAACCATCTGAGTGTCCCTTTCTTAATCTTATTCATTACGCTTACATCAGCCTTGCATTCTTTGCGGATCTCCACATTTCTCACACGATCATACATGGTTTTACCACACATACGTCTCAGGGATCTCATTTCTACAGCATTCAGTCTACTTTCATCCTTTCTCTGCCAGTTCCATGCCTCATTGCCATACATCAGGGTAGGTACCAGCACTCCATTACGGACGGCTAGCTTCGCTTCTTTTGACAGTTTTTTGTTGCCGCCAACGGCGTTCAGTCCTCCATTAATGGAGTTACCGGCATTCACCCTTCTTTCGATATCTCTATCAGTCTTTACATCTCTCGTAAACATACTTCCCAAATACACAAACTCATCCACCTTCTGTGTCATTCACAACTATTTTGCACATTGTTTTCGTACTCTCTCTTTCAAATACCATTACTTTAGACTTACTTACATTCATCATTAACTCATTCTTCGTACATACTTGTGTGTGTAAAATGTGTGTTTATTAAAATATGTGTGTGTGTGTGTGTGTGTGTGTGTAAAATGTGTGTGTGTGTGTGTGTGTGTGTGTAAAATGTGTGTGTGTGTGTGTAAAATGTGTGTGTGTGTGTGTAAAATGTGTGTGTGCGTATGTAAAATATGTGTGTGTAAAATATGTGTGTGTGTGTGTGTAAAATGTGTGATTATTAAAAACATGTAGTCATCGAGACGCTGCAGTAGTTGGGCGGCGAATCTTTTGTAAATATTTCAGCGACCCTCCACACCAGTGACCAGATTGTGTTTGTTTGTCTCTGCAAATTTCTTGAAGAATTAACTCTGTCATCATTAAATTTGCAACGTTTTCTGTCTGGCATTTCTAGATAACCGCAACCTTTCAGTTCGAAACGTCTTTTCATATAATTTCAATCATGATCCAATCTATCGATCGATCCAATCTATCGATCGATCGATCCAAGTACTTTTGATATATTTATAACGGTGACCGGACAAGTCAGAATGAAACAACTCCTTTGAAAAGTCATACCCGCTCAAAAAGAAGAAGATAGAGAGATGTGTAATTAAGAATGTTGGAGAGAGCGCGCTAATATTTAAAACGATAAAATTGAAGCGAAAGTTGTGAAAATGTTTAATAAAACACGACTCGTTTAAAATAGAGCATAAAATCTAGTGGGAAAAATCTATAACAGCATTTAAAGAAAAACTGTGAGTTTTTTCATATAACTTCTAAAATAAGTGAAATGAACGTGTTTATTATAATTTTCGGAGCATACTTTGCGATTTTTTTCTATCGAGGGAATTTCATATAATTTGTGTTTCGGCGTGGGGAACGTCTAGGTATTATCTTCAAAAATAACATATATTTTTAAGAGCTTATAATAATAAAAATAATATTAAGCCTTTAATTTATTGCAAATAGGTATCTTACAGAGTTATAAAAAAGTATAATTAATGCTATATACAATCTTGTTGAAAAATGTTATATGGTATGTTAAATTATTCGTATTCAAGAACCCCTCTCTCAGGCGAAGGTGAAGGCCTCCTCTAAAGAATTCCAAGAGAGCTTTTTAAGAGCTTAAAAACTTCAAATGTTTAAGGGAGATATGTAAGAAATCGGTAGAAATTCGGGATGCTTTGGCTTAAATGTGAAGAAAAAAATGTATAAAATAGGTTAGGTTAGGTTAGATTAGGTAGGGTCCGTTAGGTTAGGGTTATGGGCTATTTTAAAATTATTTGTTTAATAGCTTTTAATGATTTTTCAAAGAGGTGTCGAGTTGACTTGATTCGAAGTTGGCATGGAGCCATTTATAACAGTCTAGGAGTCGATTTGGGAGGCGGGTATGGGTATCACCTTGAACCATTTATTGGATAACCTCTGCCGTAGGTCATCCCAAGTAGTTCGCTACGTTTGGTGACTTAGCAAGGGTGCCCGGATTCATAGGGTGAAATTTGTCTAGGTCTTGGCAGCGAATGCGTCTGCCCACTTACTGCATGAAAGAGACTTTTGAACCTCGCCTTGCATAGCAATGGGAGGTATAGATTCATATGTGATACAGGCTAACCCTAGTGGGGTTTATGGGTTAATTAACATGCTAAAAATAAAAATGCATAAATGCTAAAAAATACATTGTTACTATAAAATGGAAAAAAAGGTTTAAAAAAACTCTTCGTCACTACCTGTTGATTTATGTGTAAAAATAGTGCACAAAATTTCAAATTGATCGGTCAAGTAAATTTTGAGTTATAATATTCACGAACTTTAAAAATTTATTTGCGAGAAAATCGATTTAAAGTTTTTTTATACTCGAAATATACTTGAATAGAGCAAGAGGACCGGTCGCCTGAAATGCTGTATATTCGTTAGTTTTGCTCCAATTTACTTGAAATCTTGACATAATACTCTCGAAATGTTGTACATTTAGATTTTTACGAGTTTTAAAACCTTACCCCCCCCCCCCCCCTTAAAGCAAACAAATAAATATTATAAATCTCTAAAATTATATGTACTTCACACAAAATATTTTCAAAGATTTCCTTTCAGAGGATGAAAGTTTTAGCATGATTTTTATGGTAAAAACACTACAAACAATCCGTAATATAATAACAAAGAAATGTTGAATGCAGATTAGCAATCCTTCAATATTTTTTCCGTGCGAGTACACATTTGCATACAATGTAACCATCCACGATAATATTAATAAATTAATGCATTAATTGTACAACAATTATCGCTCATTATAAAAACTGCATAAAAACCGTTAGGCTTATAAACAATTTATTAAAATAAGTGGTCGACATGATTCTATTCCGCATTTGTAGGTAATATTATAAATTATAATGAGGGATCATCGCTGAACAATGGTCGGTTGCCATTTGTCGTTTCGTTAGGAATAATATGATTTTCCTTTTCAAAACATGCAAATGATCTGTTCCGAAAGTAGGATCACTCTCTTCGGTCATGGGACGAAGAATGTTGAAATTCCGACCCATATTTGCGTATCCTTGAGAGTCCCAACTACCCGAATCGAAGCCAGTAAGTCTATGGCATGCCTGATTGGGGTACAGTCTGACATTTAATAGTAGTCGAAAATTGATCGACTTGCTGTCGTTTAAGCACCCGCATTTCTATCAATTTATAACATATTTTATTTCTCTTAACTTACGGTATTCTTAAGTTTAACTTCCTAAAAAAATATATGTTATTTTTGAAGATAATATCTATACATTTGTAGAGCCGAAACGGTAATTACTCGTATATAAAATTCCCTCAATAGAAAAAAAACCAAAAAGTGCAATTCACACGGTAGAAGTGAAATCTTCAGAAAACCAAAGTAGACAAAAGTAGACCAAAGGCACGAATCACCGCACAAAAAGGAGACCGATAGGCTACGAAGCACCGCACAAAGAGGAGACCGATAGGCTACGAAGCACCGCACAAAGAGGAGATCGATTATACTATCTCGTTCTCTCGCAGGCTATAGATGTGTGTGTTTGTCTCTTTTCAGTGTCAAATCACAACAGTGTTAAAGAAGTTTTCTTAAATGAAGCGGGGTGAGAAAAAATTTTTTGGGACGTGGCTATAAGGGAGGAAATAGGTGTAGGACTGCGTATTTCTAGTGATTTTCATGAAGTTATTTAACATATAAGGAATAAACATATTTTTATTTATACTTTGGGATCATTTTACACATATATTCAAGAGTATATTCTAAAATTTTCAATTATTTTCCTCAAAAAAATAACGGAGATATCAGCTGTCGCGCATTTGTAAGTCGTCATCCGGCTGGGCAATTCGTGTAACTCCTGGAGGTCACAATTTACTCGAAGTCAATTTTTCAAGAAAATTTACTTTTTTGTGTGTTTCTTCCATTTGAATCTCACTTCTTTCAAAATCCAAAATCGAAAATTAATATTTTTTTGAGGAATGTGAAAATTTATTATGTTTTTTACCATTATTTTGTACGTTTTTTTTTTGCAATCAAAAAAGAGTTAAAATAAAGATACTGTTTAGGATTGAGGTTCAAATAGAGCGCAAAGAAACTATGTGATGGAGTTTGATGACGATTGATCAAAAACTGTACGAGCTAAGTAGTTTTGAGAAAAACGCGTTTGAAAGTAAGAGTGGCAGTAAAGTAGTAGTATTTTGACCGAGGGACACTCACTCAAACGCTTACAACTTTTAAAAGGAGTGGAATTTTATTTTGAAATTTTAAAAATATATTATTGAATAGTACGACTACTATCGATTTATGAAAGAAAAAAAATTTTTTTTTGAAGCCTCCACACCTATTTCCCCTCTTTTTTCTGGTCATAAAATAGAGTAAAAGTTAATCCATTTCAAGCAACGTTCCGATTCCGAATTGAGGTCTTTCACCGGAGCAATTCTAAGAGTATCTACTACTTCTGAACAACGATTATTAATTATATGCGATGACGTCTTTCTGAGGGAAGGACTAACAGAGGGCAGTTGGTAGAAGCAACTCCGTAGGCTGTGCGAGGAGAGGCTGGGCTGCTATTGAAGTAGCCCAGGACAGGGACGCCTGGAGGTGCCTACGTGAATAGGGCAAGCGGAATAAAATGAGATGAACTACACGTGAAACAAACGTTCCATCGAATTTGATTTGAACCTGCGACCTCGAGGATCTTAACCGCTCGGCCAAAATTAGCGGCTGACCTATTGAGCGCCGCCGCTCCACTTAAATAATTTAACGGATGCACTCTCGGTGACATTATTTTATATGTACATCTACATGTGTGTATGTATATTCCGACATCCACTGAACAGATAAACCAGTGGTAAGTGTGGTATGTTTTTAGGTTTTCACGGCCAAAAGTATTTTTGTTATATATCATCATCATATTTACCATCATCAGGGCAGATGGCTCATCTGCCCTGATGATGGACATTGTAACGCTGTCCGAAACGTTGGCTAAAGAAGGAGGTAGCGAAACACGGCATAACACCCCAAAAAATAAATAACAGTGGTAGTGTGTTTGATTGTGTTGTTACGCCTGAAGCTTAAATTTCCCTCACTTCCTGTGAAATAAATCAATAAGCCTAGGAAACCATCGACATATTATCAACTTTAGATATTATGACGAGTCTTACAAATTCAGTCGAATAATTCGGCCCAACAATGTAACCAAATATCTGACGCTCCGCACAGCATACCCAAGATGTCATAGGCCCTGAGGGAAATTATTTTGTCGGAAGGCCAAAATATTTCCGCGTTGCAATAAAATCCAAATAAATGGATTATTTCTGAACGCATCCGAAAACTAAAAACTAATTTTGAAAGATGATGAAATACCTTTCAAATTTAACATTTCGAAATAAACTCAAAATTTTTGAAATATAAAAGTTTTGAATGCAAATAGAAGAAAGTTTCAAAAATGGCTCGCCTTGGGTTTTTTCGAATTAAAATTAGAGACAAAGAAAAAAAAGTATTATAAACATTATCATTAACTCTGTTTTGTCGTTTCATGTAAAAATAATTAATAAAAAATTCCCAAAGTCACATAATTTTTTTTTTTTCAAATTTAATTATATTGCGGTTAACCTTTAGATTTGAATGGTGTTTTCTTTTTCTAAAACCATTTAGATAAAATTTCTAACCGTGATGTAGTAATGGAGACACGACGATTTCCATGAAACCTATACGAGTTGTTCCGAAAACCAAACAAATTAGCATGAGGAGATGATATTATTTTGGTGCATATATACTTATTAATAATTAAATACCCAAATGACCATTTTTAATTTCAGTTCCCAAACAGAATGGCAGACACAACAGTCCAGGGACACAACTACAACAAAGAGACAGCCAATATTGTCTGGATTGAACCGGAAAAACTCACGAGGGGGAGTCAGGAATGCTGAGGGGAAGGGTCACAGGTCACAGATCACAGGTCAGGGAAGGGGTCAAACAGATGGATCGTATATACAAAGTATCAGAGCGGAATAGACCAAGATGGACGATGCAACGATGATCACCAGCTGTCGACGGATTTTTGGGGAATATATATTTTTTATATTAGCTCCACACAGGAGGCCCTGAGGAAAACAATTTCCCCTAGAGCCTGTGCCATCTGTGTGGAAGGTCTTTTTAGGAAAGGAAATGAAGTTCTGGGAAGGAAAAAGGCATGAGGGATGGAGAGGAATCTGGGAGTCAATGTGTTCAGGAGTGACAAACGTGTGAATTCGACGAGTGACGGCCGGCGTGGTCTAGCGGTAAGGCTCTTGATTCGCAATCTGAAGATCGCGGGATCGAATCCCGGCGTGGCAAATAAATTTCATTTGATTAATTTGTGTTATTTCACAGTTAATTCATTTAAAATAATATATAGTATATTTGCGACACGTTCCAGAGTGGAAGATTCTCTCAGTATCGCCCTGGTGTAAGATCACCATTCAGAATTGAAACGTTGCTTGAAAGGCTTTAGCCGTGTTTGGTGACCAGATCTGAATAGCCAGGTACATCCCCAACTTCCTCTTTCCCATCTCCTTCCCCTCCCCACTACTTTCAGCCTCACAACGTACCCCAATTAGGGATGCCAAAGTCCCACCGGCTCCAGACGGGAGCAGTTGGAACTCTTGTGCGGTATTATTAAAAAAAGATTAAGTCAAAAGGTCTCTGTCAACCGATCTCTCATGTTCCGTGGCCTGCCACGCAGTAGGTGGGCAAAAGCATCCGCCGCCAAGACCTATACAAACCTCACCCCATGACTCCTCTACACCTCTAGAAAGTCACCAAACCACTTGACGTGAACTACGGCAGTAAATGGTTCCCGGGCGGAAAAACCCTTACGCGCTTCCCAAATTGATGATTTAGTAACGTAATTAAAATAATGATAAAAATTGAATGCAGTGTCGAGACAGAATTGTGTGATGTTCCATCCTCCCCTACCGCTATAGACGGCCTGATGGTAGTATGTGTGGTTCCGGCAGTATGTTGTGCTGAAGTTAGCATCGAACGGGTTCGTGTGAAACAAAGAGTGGATGAAACTTAACGACCATCAAAGGTCATGTGAGGGTCAAATAATATAATACCCGCCAGATGAAGAAATGCAACTTGCATACATTCATAATGCATAATACATCGATGGAGAAAACCCGTTATTCGATGACTCATATCAACTGCAAACTTTGAAGAGAATGGTTCCACGACAACTCAACGAAGTGACATTACAACAGCCCCCTGAAAAGTCATTAAAAGTGATAATTTTTTTTAATAGGCCATCACCTAACCATAATGACTTTTAGAAGGAGTTATGAATATAACATATGTCTTTTAATCTACAAAATACAAAATGGACTTATACACACAAACACAACATTTATAAAAACATCACAAGTACACGAACATTATACAAGACAACACAATAAATTGTACACAAATACAGTCAAGACTGAAAGTGGCAAGAGAAGTATTGGCCACGAGGGAGTTCACATTTATAATCTCCTTCCAGATAATCTAAAAACGGAAGAGAATATAAAAACCTTTAAAAAAAACTATTTAAACTTAAGATTTTGGAACAAAATTAAAAACTACTACATAATATGCTCTGTATTTAAGTTAAGAAAGCGAAATATTATATTTCTTTTAACTTAATAAATAAAATAAATAAATAAAAATCAACATATGAAGTTGCACATTATTGAGTTATACGGAGGAATAACGAAGGGAATATAGCTTACGATTTGTTGTACACCGCTTAACAAAAATTAGAATTATTTACAACTAGCTGGTACCCGGCATGCGTTGTAAGGCAAAGAAATAAATTGTTTCTCCCCGCATATCCTTTCCCATGCGTCCTCGTTCCCCTCCCGCGTCCCCTTCCCCCTGCGTTCCCCTTCAGCTTTCCACGCCTTACCCTCCCTCGTCATCCCTCCCGCTAACCCCACCTCCTTCATTACCCTTCCCCTCATGCCTTCCCTCCCTGCCGCTAAAATATATAAAATACATCATTTTCATTTATAAAAATTTCATAACGCCAGAGCTTACAATTATATATAGCCTATAACCTTCGCGGGCGTGCGCACTACAAATCACCAAAGTTTCATCTCAATCGGATGAACGGTATGGCAACGCATAACATACGAACAAATAAAAAAAACAAAAATTGATTTTTATGTATAAGATAACTTCATACAAGAGGACCTGAGGAAAATAATGTCCCTCGAGACCTCGTCATCTTTGGGGGCGCTGTGTTTTAAGGAAACGAAGAAAAGGAAAATATAAGAGGTGGGTAGAAATTGGAGAATCAGTGAGTCCAAGAGTGACGTATGAATCAATATCTACTACTGCGATGTAGGTAGGTCGAGAGAGTTCGGCTGAAGATGAAGCTATACTAAGCGTTTACTAGCTTTTCTATGTATTGGAGTTACAATAAAATTTACTTTTTTACTTAACAAAAAATATAAGCGTAAACCACTAAAAAAAATGTTTTTGCATGACTTAACTATGAAGTAATTTAAGAAACAATTTTTTAACGCCCCTTTATGGCTAGCACTATTTTCGAGGTTTTGTAAGTTCTAACTTTTTTCATTATTTCAAAATTATGCAAAAAATAAATAAAAACCACTTTTTCGCTTACTTGCCTCGGTGCAAATAAGACGCTCGATTTTAAATTAAGAATCGAAATATTTCTAGCGTTTATATTCGCCGCCAAGACCAGGATAAGCCCCATCCTCTTGAACCTGTACACCCCTGTTAAATCACCAAACGTAGGGAACCACTTGGGGTAACCAATAAATGGTTCCCGGGGCGGCGGTGCCTAAACCCGCCTCCCAAATTCTGTACGGGCGATACTGAGAGTAGAAATTCAACATTACTGAGTTACCGGCTCATCGTGGGATCGATTCATTGATCAAAACATTGATCGAAACGAAAGTAACTGCGCCACAGGCAAAACGTTATTTTAAAAATTTCAAAATAACAGCGTTTTCATATTTTGTATGAAGAACGCTAAAAAATACATCGCTATTAAACTAACACTATACGAGTAGGGTATTGAAAAAAAACATGACATAAAATAAAATGTTGGGCAGTTCGACGAACCGGGAGATAAAAGCGATCCGTCCGGTCATAAAACATGGCGACATGACATTTTAAAAATGAAACACGAACGCAGAACACAACAGCAGACATTTAGTTTTATATATTTATAGGTCAGAGTGGAAGGTAATCTAAATGGATTTAGACATGTTTAGTGTACCTGGGAACATACCCAACGTTTCTCTTAACCATCTCCTACTTCCCTACTCCCTTCAGCCTCACAAAATATCCCAATTGAGGATGCCATAGTCCCATCGTAATTCTGCCCATAACATAAAATAAACTAATGCTATTTAACATCTCACTCAAAAACAAACAAAGCACGGCATTAATTTCTCGGAAGGACGTGCACAATATACAATAATATCTTTTCAGACCCTGATATATATTTTTTTACATTAGCTCCACACAGGAGGCACTGAGAAAAATAATTTCCCTCAACGCCTTTGTCATCTTTGGGGATGCAGTGTGGGGGGAAGGTGTTTTTAGGGAAAGGCAGAAGTGGAAGTTTTGGGAAGTAAAATGGAAATGAGGGGTGGGTAGAAATCTGGGGGTCAATGTGTCGATGTGTCGGAGTGACGGACATACGAATCCATCCCTCCAACTTCGGTGCGAGGCGATGGGTCGAGGGAGACCTGCTGGAGAGGTCTAGGTTAGGTCTCCCTCAACAAATCTCTATCAATCCGGTCCGCCATGCAGTTGATGGACAAATGCATTGGCCGCCAAGACCTGGACAAACCTCACCCCACGAACTTCTGAATAAGCTGACATTTTCCATTTGTCGTCAGTTCAATTTACTAAATGTATAATAGAAAAAAAATTAAACAAATTGTTAATTACGAACCCTCTTTCCCTGCAATGTGTTATTTTCTCATTCGCATTGTGTTGTTTATCTTTTTTTTTAATCGTGTTTATCTTTGAACATAGTCTTATGATGTGAAAATGTATTATTTTAATACAGGTAGATAGTTGAACATCAATTTGACCATCTATGTACTTTAGTCTTTGTTTTTTATTTAATTTTTCTATTTCTACCACTTTATGTTTTCTTTAATCATCTAATATCATTACAGTGTGCAATATAGTTGTGAATGACGAATACTTGGAGCAGGTGGATGAGTTTGTGTATCTGGGTAGTAAGTTTACAAGAGACGGGAAGGCTGATAGAGATATTGCAAGAAGGTAATGCCGGTAACTCCATTAATAGAGGACTGAATGCCGTTGGCGCTAATAGAAAACCGTCAAAAGAAGCGAAACTAGCAGTCTATAATGGAGTACTGGTACCGACCCTGATGTTTGACAGTGAGGCGTGGAACTGGCAGAGTAAGGATGAAAGTAAACTGAATGCTGTTGAAATGAGATGCCTGAGGCGCATGTGTGGTAAAACCATGTATGAGAAATGTGGATATCCGCAAAGAATGTAAGGCTGATGTAAACATAATGAGTAAGATTAAGAAAGGGACCCTCAGATGGTTTGGGCATGTAGAGCGAATGAACAAAGAAAGTAGTGTAAGAAGAATATATGACGCAAATGTGAATGGTAGAAGTCGGGGACACCCGAGGAAGACATGGCACGATCAAGTGAATCAGATACTTGAATCGGGCTACGTCAAAAGTCAGAATAATAGAAGATTATGTATGAGACTATGTATGAATGTGAGTGAGGCAAAGTGTGTGTGCCAAGACCGAATCGTTTGGCGATCCGTCCTCTCTGCCTACCCTGCGGAAAACGGTGTGATGGTTAGTTAGTTAGTTAATCATCTATATTTTTCTGTATATAATATGAATTTTATGCGAAATTTTACTGGTTCATGCAAATATGTAACGTATAATACTTTAATAAAATACGTATAACTGTTTCTATAATAAACCAAAATAAAAAATTAAAAAAACATCGCACCATATCTCTCGAACAAACTATCCAACTAAATTAAGAAGAACGAACATTTAGCATAAATTTACATTGAAAATAGGATTCGATCCAATTATCGAATATGGAAAACGTAAAATGGTTCCGAATTCAAAAAGAAACCCTATATGATATCCATTTTGTAAAAATAAAATAAAAACTGTAAAAAAACCTTTTTCTCTCTACTTTGATATTCAAATATCGAATTTGCATAGACCGGTCGGCGCCGGAGGACCCTTTAAAAAAACGGTCATTTTTTAAAAGCTGCGTTTTGGAAATGGAACACGTCTAGCCAATAATAATTTAAGAGACCATTCGAAAATCGAACGCCGTCTCGTTTGAATTTGGAACACGTCCATTCGATAGTGCGCGCGTGCGCAATGTAATTTTATTTCAGAATTTCAGCGCTGTAACATTCGACTGAAAGTACCAAAACGTAAAATTGTATGAGCTCAAGTAATGTCATTTTGAGCTGAATTCGCATTTTGAGATGTAGAATTTTACAACTGTGACTTTTCTCTGAAATAAATAAAACGTGTGCAGAAACTCATAGTACAAATAGGAAACTTGGTGTACCTCTAGTGATTCGCTAAGTTTGGTGATTTAACAGGGGTGCCCGGGTTAATGGGATGGGGTTTGTCTAGGTCTTCGGGAGTGGCAGGTCAGATTGGGAGAAGAGACTGATCGAGGGAGACTTTTTGACCAGGATTTTTTTTGACTCGGAAAATCGCCTTGTACCGCAGTGGGAGGGAGAGATTCATACGTCCGACACTCCTGGATACACTGACTCCCATATTCCTAACTACCTCTCATACCCTTTTCCTTCCCAGAACTTCCTCACCTTCGTTATTTATTTTTGGGGTGTTACGCCGTGTTGCGCTACCTCCTTCTTTAGCCAACGTTTCGGACAGAGTTACAGTGTCCATCATCAGGGCAGATGTGTAATTGTCACACAATTGTCACACAATTGCACATCTGCCCTGATGATGGACACTGTAACGCTGTCCAAAACGTTGGCTAAAGAAGGAGGTAGCGCAACACGGCATAACACCCCAAAAATAAATAACGAAAATAATTTTGGCCGTGAAAATCTAAAAACTTATCGTACTCTCCTACGTTTGAAAGTTCCAAAGATGACATAGGCCCCGAGGGGGGATTATTTTCCTCGGGGCCTCTTGCGTGGAGACAATGTAAAATAAATAAAATAATGATACATTTTATTTTTATTTTCGGCTTCCGTTTTCGAGTAAATTGGGTCCAAAGTAGGAATTTTTAGAAAAATCGGTCGCCATGGGATTAATATCAACTGTTTAAGGTTTTTTACGTGTCGTATTTTCGTTTTATGTGTCGAAACGTGGACCTGCCTCCTACAGTTTTTTTTAAACTTTTAGTTGCTGGGTAAAATACATTCCCATCGAAAAAAGTTTTGGTTTCACTATGTTATGTAGATATATCAGATACCCATTTGTACTACGAGTTTCCGGACACCGTGTATACATACCTACAAAACATGTGAATGTAGATTCCGCAGAAGGGAGACAAGTATCAATTTGGGTAGGTAGGTATGTTATTTATTTGGCAGAAATCAATGTTTCAATCTCAACAAAAACTGCCAAATGCACATAATAATTTTGTTTTTTAAAATTCAGTATGCTTCAGTAGACGATGAGTCTCTCTCGACCCATTCTTACGCAACGCAGCGGGAAGGATGGATTCATACGCGCCTCACTCCAGGACACACTTCCTGACCACCTCATACCCTTTTTCTTCCCAGAACTTCATCTCCTTCCTTTCCCTAAAAAAAAAACCCTCCACACAGCATCCCCAAAGATGACATGAGCCTGAGGGATTTTTTTCCTCAAGGCCCCATGTGTGGAGCTAATCTAAAAAATATCTCCCTTTCCGAATTCATAATTTCGATATTTTTTGATGAAATTTTGCAAACTTTGAAGTTCAAAATACTGTCATATTTTCTCGAAAAACTCTGTATAAAGCCCTAACAATGCCGGGGACTTCAGCTGGTATTGAATAAAGGTGGTCTTTGTAGGCGGATTGCAATTCATAACAGCTTGCTTTTTTTCTGCACCTCAATTTTTCAATTCTATAGATATTACAACATCAAAACAAATATTTTACCCTTGTATTTATAAGGGGGTGAAAACATTCACGTAACAGTCTGTTATTCAACCACCACGGCGTATCAGTGGCGTAGGTAAAAAATCACTGCCCGGGGTGAAAAAATAAACCCGGTTAAAAATTAACCCAAACAAACCCACACAGACCAGGAGGTTTTTCACCACGTTATCTCCAAACCTGGTTTCTGTGAAAGGGACGGGTCGCAGCCGAGCATATCATATGAGTCCTACAATTTCAAAACCCGCTATATCCGATTTTCTGCCAAATTGATCTGAGTATGACTTCTTGTTCACATTTTGCGAAGAACAAGATGAATCTAAAAATGAGTTTCAAAACCAACCTTATCACGACCAAAAACCACGTTAAAACTGCGAGTGACAAACAAAACCCGCTATATCATTCAAGAAGTTACTATCAAAACACGCTATATCAGAATTTAACCAATCACGAGCAGTTATTTTGCCAAGATGGCGGGTTTAGAAACTCGCGCGCCAGGTCAGTTGAGTTTCAAAGGCCTCTCTTATCGTGAGTAAATCACGAAGCTAGTATCAAAATCCGCTATATCCATTTTATTTATCGAAATTACATAAATATTTGTAGACATACATTGAAAAATGATCACTTTTCGAATTTATATTACTCCAATTCATAATTTCAAAAATTAAAATGCCATTATTTATTTACGCTAGAGAAGTGACAGTTTTTTGCGGTTTTCTCCGAATCAGTGAAAGTTGATATAGCGGATATAGAAATTAAACTACTCATACGATATATACTGGCCGAAGTCCCCGGCGTTGTCCGGGCTTTACGCGGAAATTGTGTAGAATGTAGACGGTAATTTAACCTCTTATTTTGAACGTCAAGTGTGCCAAATTTCATCAAATCAATCGAAAATCTGTTGTAAGGAGGTGAGAAGGGAATGGAGGTGGTTTTTCGAAATCTTATGTAGACAGTGAACTTCCTCATATTTTGAAAGTCAAGTGTGCAAAATTTCATCAATCTCGGAACAAAGCTGTAAATTGGAGGCGGGTGTGGGTACCGCTGCCCGGGAACCATTTATTGGATAACCAAAACTCCTGCCATAGGTCACCCCAAGTGGTTCGCTACGTTTGGTGACTTAGCAGGGGTGCCCGGGTTCGTGGGGTGAGGTTTGTCTAGGTCTTGGCGGCCAAGGCGTTTGTCCAATGGCGGGTCCTTACCTACTCTAGATCTCTCCAGCCGGACTCTCTCGACCCATCGCCTTGCATTGCAGTGGGAGAGATGAATTCATACATCCTGGACACATTGACCCCAAGATTCCTACCCATCCCTCATATCTTTTTCCTTCCCAGGACTTACTCTCCTGCCTTTCCTTAAAAAAAATCCACTACACAGCACCCCCAAAGATGACAGAGGCCCTGAGGGAAATGTTTTTCCTCGTGACCTTTCCAGGTTGTAGGCTATTCGCAATGGTAAGCTCTGGCGTTACGAAATTTGTATAAATGAAAATGTGTGTATTTCATATATTTTAGCGGCAGAGAGGAAAGTGTGGGGGGGAACGGGGGAGGTGGGGTTCGCGGGAGGGGCGACGAGGGAGGGGGAAGTTAAATATAAAATCTGTTCTATCGGAGTTATTCATCATTCCACATATCAGAGGTATCGATTTCAATGATTAAAATTTAATATTTATTTGTCTTAAATTAATTCGAATACAGTCATATTTTACACTGTTACCCGCATTTTAAAATAAATATTCGTTTCACCAATATTATGTTTTTTGCGTTGGGTTGAAAACTTTTAAAATGAAATTAAACAATCCTTTTGTCTGGTTTGAAAACATTCAGCGAGTTTGTTTAACGTGTTCCGTTTCTTGAAGGGATTCCTCGGGAGGCTTTTCTAAAGGCACCGGATAAATTTCAAGTAAAAGGGCTTCTTCGAACTTTTATGTTTTTTGTAAAATTTCTATTGTGTGGGAAATTCTGTGGAGTTACGTCGGTATTCAGGTACCCTAACAATTTATTTCACGTTTTTCTTTTATGACTTTTTTTATTTGGGACCAGTGGCGTAAATAAAGGTTCATAATATTATGCAGATTATTTTTTTTATTTTGTTTATCAGGTGGGAAATGATAAGTAGTCATAATAGAAATCCTTGTATTATTTCAAAACAATCACAACACCCCCTTGAAAACGCACAGATCTCATTTTTATGTTTTAGACTAGGAGACGTGTAAGGTAAACCCTACGCCATCGAGTACACGGATGAAACTACTTTGTAGTGATTATGGACATCTAGAAAACCTAAAAAAAGCTGGTCTGCCAGCGTAGTAATAGTGAGCGATTTTTTTCGAAAAAATTACGTCATCGAGTTGATCGAGGCAAAAGAATTAGAAGTAATGCGCTGGAGTGAAATTGGAGTAGAGGACTCGATCCTCGGCAACGAGGATTCCATTTTTATTTCAATGTGCGACATCTATTGAATTTTCTGCAAGTCTAGGGATGCGACCGTAGTTTTAACTGATCTTTTTGTTTTAAATGTTTGAGAGTCGCTAATATTATCTTCAATGATTAAGGGGGGGGGGTAAGGTTTTAAAGGCTTAAAAAAAGCATGTTTTCAGGAATTTTTTGGAGATATGAATTATGTTGGTTTATTTATTTTATACTAGCTTTTCCCCTAGATTTTTTTTAAATTAAAAATATCAATAAATAAGTCCGTGAGAGCAAATCTCCTGAGGCACCCTGAAAATGCGGTGAACATCGTAACTCGTTAACAAATCATTTCAAAGAAAAAAATCAAAATATTTTGAAAAGGTGGTATGTTTTTCTAGGTAGTGCGTTTTTTTTTAATTTTTTTTTTGCATCTGTTGAAGTCAAAAATGTAATATTTGCTAAAATTTTCGGTGAATATGTTATTATAAAATGGAAAAAAAAACAGTAAAAAAAAAACTCTTCGACACTACCTACCTAAAATTTGCGAGAAAATCGATTAAAAGTTTTTTTTATATTCGAAATATACTTGAATTGAGCAAGGGGACCGGCGGCTTAAAAAGCTGTATCTTCGTTAGTTTTGCTCCGATTTACTTGAAATTTTGACACAATACTCTTGACATGTTGTACATCTAGAAAAAAATGTTATAAATGGCTTTTAAAACCTTACCCCCCCCCCCCCCCTTAAAATATTACAATTTGAGGTTTTTCTCATTAAGTCATTCAAAAAAATAACATGTAAAATTTGCATTACGCAAGATTTATTTTGATTGTTATTAACATAACGGCAGGTAATTTCAAATTGCAAAGCGATAACATTGCTGTGTCTTGTTTTCGCAATGATTTGAACCAGTTTTAATAATAATAATCAAAAACAATGAATCATACCATTACTGATTAAATTTATACTTTAATGTCACCAATAGCTAAACTGTAATTTAAGAAAAACATGGCGTCTTCTCGTCATCGTTGTGAAATGTCAACAAAGTGGGTCAAAAAGAATCTATACAATTGTTCGTGGCTTCACAACATCCTGACGTATTTTCATTGCGAAGTTTTAAACTGATATCTGAATTGACAACGGTAAATTGAGATGCCTATCATAAATAATAATTAATTTAATAATTAATTTACATTACCTCCCTCGACTCCATGCAGAAACGGGCGGTCCGTTTGATAGATTCTCCTAACTTAACAAACGGATTGCAATCTTTAGAGCATAGGCGTCAGGTGGGAATGCGATCCTTGTTCGACCGGTATTACAACGGAAGATGCTCCGAAGAACTGGCGTCATTGATCCCCTCGGCACCGGTGCACAGTCGAGAAACACGCGCCCAACATTTGTACACGGTTGACATTAATCACATAGAGTTTAACAGCTCGGCTGTGGAACGTTTTGCCTTTCCTATGCGTTTCCTCCCTCCTACAACATGGGTCTCTTCAAGACCCATGTTCACTCCTTTCTTCAAAAACACCCTCCACACAGCATCTTAAAAGATGACATAGACCCTGAGGGAAATTATTTTCCTCAGGGCCTCCTGTGTGGAGTTGATGTAAAAAAAAACAGGAGGCCACGAGGAAAAAATCTGTGAAGATGCTGTGTGGAGAGTCTTTTTAGGGAATGGAAGCAGTAGACCTCGAGTCCAAAAAGATGTTTCTAATTATCTGAGGAAGTTCGGAGAAGGAAAAACGTATGAAGGGTGGGTAGGAATCTGGGAGTGAATGTATTTAGGAGTGACGGAGGTATGAATCCATCCCTTCCACTGCGGTGCAAGACGGTCGGGAGAGTCCGGTTGGAGAGGTTAGGTCTCCTTCAACCGGTCTCTCCAGATCCGGCTCGCATTCGCCGTCAAGACCTAGTCAAACATCACCCGATGAGCCCGGGCACCCCTGGTAAGTCATCAAACGTAGCGAACTGCTTGAGGTAACCTATTACAAAGGTGTTATATTAAGTTAGACTTGTCCAACGAATGTGAGGTGTAGTCCAAAATTAAAAAAAAAAAACAATTAAAACAACAAAAATGATGACTGGACAACTCAACAATGTGCAACTTCATCACTCGCTCGAAATGTCTTTAAAAGTGACGAACAATCAGTGACATCTACCGGCGCGTCGCCGAATTAAACTAGGCCAATATCGTTGTTCTTGTCGCGTACATCAAAACAATAATGTCGCCCAACGCAAGCAAATGCTTGTTTTGAACTTGCATAGACGCCGAACCGGTTCATTCCGGTTCGCAAGACTCGCGCATACCGGTTCCTTCCTTAAATGATACCGCACCACAGTGAATTGTAATAAAATTACACTTGTACCGGACGGTAATCGTATGCAGCAATTACAAGTGAATTATTCATAATATGCCGCACTACGGTGGAAGGTACTCGTAATTGACCACACATGGGACTAATTTAATTAAATGTATGTGCATAATATTTATCTGTATTCTTTGAAGGGGCATAGAGCAAAAGGTTTGTTTTTGCTAGGACCTAACACAAACTCAGGCCTCGACCATATTTCGTCAGAGGGACAAAATTTTTCCACTTTGCAATTAAATGGAATTTTTCTGAATATACATAAAAACTAAAAATTGTTTTTGAAAGGTGATAAAATACGCTTTCAAATTTTATGAATCGAAATAAACATATAATTTTTGAAGTATAAAAATTTTGCTTGCAAAAATAAAAAAAAGTTTACAAACGGCTCACCTTGCGTTTTTTCTAACTAAAATTACTGATAACAAATAAATAATATTTTTTATTAGACAGTATTGTTCCATGTAAAAATAATTTATAAGAAATTCTCAAAATTATTCAAATTGCGATCCGAAAATTTGGTTTCATAAAGGTTAGGTTTCTATATAAAGCGTGGTGTTTTTTCTTTCTAACACCTTTATATCATATTCCTAACTGTGATAATAAGGAAAATACAACGATTTCTATGAGACCTATATTAGTTGTTCCGAAAAGCGAACAAATTGGCCTGAGGGGTTAACCGTAGTAAAAACTCTAATGGCCGTTGTTCCCAATCCTACTGATCAACTGTTGAGCCGAAATTTGGCTCAACACTCCCCAAATGCACAAATACGCTCTTCTCGGCGCAACTCTTCGACCAACAGGCGAATCGAGTGTTACTAAACAAATCCCTTAGCTGATCGGAGACTCAGACTCATTGATCGATCGAAAATTTTGGGAACAACGCCCGTCAGTATTGCCCTTTTTTAACCACTCCCGAATCCTAACTATCCACCAGTGACAATAGCATTCCCAAATGGAGTGTGTAGCGATATTAAAGGGAGTGGGACGGGGGAGGATATGGGAAGAGGAAAGTGGGGGCAACTCACTGGCCGGCCCACCACGCAGCTAGTGAGTAGGAGCATCCGCCGCCAAGACCTGGACACGTCACTCGATGAACCTATGGCAGAAGTATTGGTTATCCAATTGTTCCCGGGCGGCATTACCCATACCCGCCTCCCAAATTGAAAACAAATCCAATTATGGATTCCTTAGTCCCACCCACTTCGGACAGTTGGGACTTGTGGTGTAACGCCACTGTGTTCTCAGCAAAACAGACTGCAACAATATTTATAATAAAACCACGTTAAAAACATAGTAGGTTCGTTCGTACATGGATCTGTTTGACCAGATGCACATTATGTTAATGAGGTTATGTTGACCATAATACCAGTTTCGTAAAAAAAACGTGTATACATAACGCATACAGATTATATTAATGTACAAATAAGGGAACGACATAAAACACACCTTTTTAACATAATGAATACATTAATCAAAGAACAGGTAATTCCTAAAGATGTAATACTATAAAACTATACTTCCTTACTAATAAAAGTTGTTTAAATTTTACACAACTGATATTAAATTTTACAATTTAAAGTTTACATTTTACACAACTGATATTTCTCGGTCCCGTGGGAAGACTCTCGACTCACAATCCGAAGTTCGCGGGTTCGAGCCCGGCGTGCGTAAATAAATTTTGTGGTATTTCATAATTAATTAATTAAAAATAATATATAGTATATTTGCGGCCCGTTCCAGAGGGGAAGGTGCTCTCAGTATCGCCCTGGTGTGAAGACCACTATTCAGAAATTATACTTGAAATGGCTTTAGCCGTGTTTGGTGACCAGATCTGAATAGCCAGATACTTCCCAACATTCCTCTTCCCCCATCTCTTTCTCCTCACCACTCCTTCCTCTTCCCCATCTCCTTCCTCTCACCACTACCTTCAGCCTCACATACCCCAATTGGGGATGCCATAGTCTCACTGGCTCCAGACGGGAGTCTCTTGTGCGGTACTCTTATAAAATAAATAAAAATTAATTTTATTGAAGTTTAAATTTCACACAACTGATATTAAATTTTACGCAACAATTTAAAGTAAAAATTTTACAAGAATGATATTTAATTTTGCTTTAAACAATAATTTACCTCAGGGCCTGTGTGATCTTTTTAGGATGTTCTGTGGACAGTCTTGAGGTTTTGAGAAGGGATGGTAGGAATGTAGGGTCAGTGTGTCCAGAAGCGACTATAAATCCATTAACCATACATTAATGGTAATTAACGTTTCTTTTTTATGTTTACAATAGTGGGAGCTGCTCCCAACCGCCTGGTAAGACTATAATACAGTTGGGGTATGTTGTGAGGCTGAAGATAGTGGGGAGGGGAAGGAGATGAGGAAGAGGAAGGTGGGGAAATTCCTGGCTATTCAGATGTGATAACCAAACATGGCTAAAGCCTTTTGAAGTTGGTAGTCATACACCAGATCGGTACTGAGAGTATCTTTCACTCTGGAACGTGCCGCAAATATACCCTATATTATTTTAAATTATAAAATTTTGAAAATCACAAATCAATCAAATAAAATTTTCTTGCGTCCGCCAGGTACCTTCGAATTGTTAGTCAAGAGCCTTACCCCCAACCACGGAGGCCGTGGATTCGATTCTGAATGGTGGTAGATACTTTCAGTATCCCCGTTGTAAAAGACCACCATTCGGAATCGAAACGTTGCTTGAAATGTTGCGTTTAATTCCCAGATCTGATCAGCCAGGTACTTCCCACCTTCCTCTCTCCATCTCCTCCTCCTTCAGACGTATGAAAACTAAATAAAGTAGATCTCGGCATTCTTTCACGGATCTATTTTGTTATTAGTAACCCAATAAAATTAGGTCAGCCACTTTATTTTCTGGCGCCCAATGTTTTCGCTGTTTTGATTTCAAACAATACTAACATCGAGTGTGCCAAGCGAGGGTCCGCGTAGGTATTAAAAAATACTTAAACTCTTAAAACAATATTTTTTTTTGGTTTGACTGAAGTTCGAACCTTCTTACCGACCTATTTCCAATTGGGCTAAAAGCCGAGTTGTTAAGGCGGCGCTATTCGGCTGAAAAAGAAAAAGATGGAGAGATGTATAATTACGAATGTTGGACAGAGCGCGCTAATATTTTAAGTGATGAAATCGCAGCGAAAATGGCGAAAAAGCTTAATAAAACATGACTCGTTTAAAATAGAGCAAAAATCTCGTGGAACGTATTTTAAGTATAATTTAAAGAAACATTGTGAATTTTTTCACAAATATAACTTGTAAAATAATAGAAATAGACTTGTTTTAAATAATTTTCGGAGCATACTGTGCGATTTTTTTCTATCGAGGGAATTTCATATAATTTGCGTTTCGGCGTGGAACGTATCTAGATATTATCTTCAAAAATAACATATATTTTTTAAGAGCTTAAAAACTTCAAATGTTTAAGGGAGATATGTAAGAAATCGGTCGAAATTCGAATAGTGGACCCTTAACGCCAACATTTATTTCGTATAAAGTGCTTTAATTTCAGAAAAATGCGTTTTATCTCCACGCGCGATTGAGGGTGATTGCCAACATTGAACCATTCATTGGATAACCAACACCTCTGCCATGGGTCTCCTCGTTTGGTGACTTAGCAGGGGTGCCCGGGTTCGTGTGGTCCAGATCTTGGTGGCGGACGCGACTGCCACCAGCCGCGTGTTGGGCCGGAACAGGAGAGACCGGATTAGGGAAACCCTCTGACCTCTCCAGCCGGACTCTCGACCCCAACGACTTGCGTTGCAGTGAAGGAGACGGATTCACACGTCACTCCTCGACACAGTGAACTCAAAATTCTTACCCACCCCATGATACCTTTTCCTTCCCAGAACTTCCTCTGCTTCCTGCCCTTTAAAAGACCCTATGCACAGCATCCCCAAAGATGGAGATAATGTAAAAAAAATAATTTGTAGAACTCCATTTCATTTAATTGAAATTAAATTAATTTTATTATTGAGTTCTACAAGTATTTTAGTTTTTTATTTCTGTGACAACTGTTTCGGCTTACAAGGCCATTTTCAAACTGCCCACAGTTTGAGAATGGCCTTGTATCGATACAGCAGTCACAAAAAAAAGATAGAAAAAAAAATCATTATTAGAATTAATTTTAATTTAAAAAAAATAATTAAAAAAACAGAAGAAACTAAATAAAAGTGATATTCAAATAGATATATTTAAAAAAATAAGTGCAGATTGTAAAAAATATTATATTATCGAAGAGTATTAAGAGGGAAACATCTGCGTGGTTGAATTTCAGAACCCGGCTTCGAGTGCAGGTATGCCGCCTTGCCCTACGCGCCGCGTCACATAAACACTTGTGTACGTGAAATTTCAATCAAAGCTAACGTTGTAATTCTGTTTTGAATTCAAGAATTCGTCAAAAGATGTCGCCATTTTCGTTAGCAGGTCGCGTGGGGACGTGACCCAGACAGGTATAAGTGCTACGAATTTGTGAATTTGAATATTTGAATTTTTTTTTTATATGAGCTCCACACAGGAGGCCCTGAGGAAAATAATTTCTCTCAGAGCCTATGACATCTTTGGGGATGCTGTGTGGAGGGTTTTTTTTTAGGAAAAGGAGAAGAGGAGAGTTCTGGGAAGGAAAAGGGTTTAAGGGGTGGGTAGGAATCTGGGGTTTAGTGGGTCCTGGTCATCCACCTCCAATACCTAGACAAACCTCACCCCATGAACCCGGGCACCCCTGCTAAATCACCAAACTTAGCGAACCACTTGGGGCGACCTATGGCAGAGGTGTTGGTTATCCAATAAAGGTTCCCGGGGCGGAATACCCATTCCCGCCTCCCAAATTGAAAAATTGAAATATATCTCCGGATATGGAAAGATGGACGGTTATACTCAGATGTGAATAATAGTATCAAGCGACTATTTATTACATATTACGTCATTGCCTGTCCTGCTTACTTTGTCCCGGTGACTAGCTATCACCAGATGAAAGTGGATCCGAGGAACGGGCTATTTTTGGAACCAGTTCCTATTGAATTTATAAAATGGTCACCAACACTAACTGAGCGAAGCCGATCCAAAAGCCGCCCGCAGGGCCTAGCAGCAAAAACCTGCGGAGTGGGTTTTTAACTGCTAGTGATAATAATTGCCATAAAGGGATTGTATTGATATTATAAATTCTTAAACAAAGAGTTAAGATATAGACGTACGTAGGCCTACGAATACGTAGACACGAATTCACGAATTTGTATTTCTAATTAACGCACCCAAACTTAATTACATCACCAAACCGAATGTCAAATGTGGTTATTACCAATTTAATAATTCCACAAATTAACGAACTGTTAACGAGGAGTTTGAATCAATTCGTAATTATAATTATTAATTATGTAGCTAACGATGTTATGATGATAGAGGTGATTATTGCTTGCCGGCTATAACTGGATAAAATTAATTATGGTTGATGGATATCATAGAATCGATTATGAGAACCTGCAAGCCAATTATTACACGTTTATTGAAGATGTATTTTTGTATTGATTCGTTCATATTATTATAAGATCAAGGTCGTTTGAAAGTCCTGACTCAAGAATGGAGAGTGGATGTTGAGTAGAGAATGCAATCCCGAGCATGTTTTTAAATCCCGGGATTACGGGATTTTCGATGCGTAATCCCGGGATCCCGGGGATTAGGAAATGTGGTTAAAAATTGAGATAAAATAAAATAAAAGCACAGATAATAAATTCTTAAACATTATTTATTAAGCCGCCGCTATCCGAATTTCTACCGATTTCTTACATATCTCCCTTAAACATTTGAAGTTTTTAAGCTCTTAAAAAAATATATGTTATTTTTGAAGATAATATCTAGATACGTTCCACGCCGAAACGCAAATTATATGAAATTCCCTCGATAAAAAAAATCGCAAAGTATGCTCCGAAAATTATTTAAAACAAGTCTATTTCTATTATTTTACAGGTTATATTTGTGAAAAAATTCACAATGTTTCTTTAAATGATACTTAAGATACGTTCCACGAGATTTTTGCTCTATTTTAAACGAGTCATGTTTTATTAAGCATTTTCATAATTTTCGCTTCAATATTATCATTGAAAATATTAGCGCGCTCTGTCCAACATTTGTAATTACATATCTCTCCATCTTCTTCTTTTTGCGCCGGCAAGCGTGGCCTTAATGCTTGTTTGTTACGCTTTCACGCCTAAACCACTAAATCGATTTCAATATTTCTTTCACCAATAGAAAGCTACATTATATGCGAGTAATATAAGCTGTATATAATGTTAAGCTCTGACGTTATGAAATTATTTATTATACGTTTATTTTCCCTTACAAAAGGGAGTTATTGATAACGTCAGACTAAATCGTTGTCTTGGTAACTATGTTGATAACAGTTGTTCAGGCGTCGTAGTTAATATCTATCTATATAAATAAAAATGAATCTCCGAAATGTTTCTGCGCGTATAACTTCCGAACAAGTCAAGGCGCAACGGATTACGGGATGCAAACTAGACCTGATTGTGGCAATCCCGAAAATCCCGAGATTAGCCAGAGTGCAGTCCCGGTATTTTCGGGATCGAAAATGGGCCGGGATCCCGGATTGTATTCTCTAATGTTGAGTGATTTGCTTACTGGATCGTATTCGATCATCATTCTTAGAAAATACGTAATTATTGCCGGTACTAGACCATATTATGTATGTCCCATGTTTATATGCTAAATTATAACGCTAACATAATCACATAAATATTTTTTGTATTATTTACAGGATCTCATTTTTTGCTTTGTTTTTTGATCATGTTAGGATTTAAGATTTTTTTGTATAATGATCATTTTCTTAGGTGTTAAGATTGTCAAAATGATAAAATTGTACGGTAATTGGATTATTTATCTGTTGTACATTAAAAAAAATAAAAATAAAATGTTCTTAAATTTAATTTTTTCTTCTTTGCTGTTTAACATGCTCATTATAGAGCTGTCTTTTATTTTCACAATTCTCATTTAGAAGTCTTTTCAACATCAAATATACTTTACTCATTATATACCCACCCTTATGCATTTACTGTGTACCTCATATTCACCTAGAGTTACTTACAATAGTGAAAATCGGACAAAGCTACTTCTAGTATCCATAAAATAGTGAAACTCGGACAAAAGAGACTTCTAGTATCCATAAAATAGTGAAACTCGGACGAAGCGACTTCTAGTATCAATATTTTTTATTTATAAAAGAAAGACAAACAATCCCAGGTTACGAATAACCCGACTATGTTTGAACATCTCCTACTACCACCACAGTAAGCCGAAAATGTTGCTTAAACCGTGATGGAGGACTTAGCCAGCCGAGGAATCAAACATGCGACGCCCGGGTGGGATTCAAACGCGATGCCCACTCGACCACTGACCGGTCATAATAACGAAACTTGGACGAAGCGACTTCTGATGTCAATATAGTGGTGAAACTCGGACGAAGCGACTTCTAGTACCAATATAATAGTGAAACCTGGACGAAGCGACTTCTGGTGTCAATATAATGGTGAAACTCGGACGAAGCGACTTCTAGTATCAATACAATAGTGAAACTCGGACGAAGCGACTTCTAGTATCAATACAACAGTGAAACTCGGACGAAGCGACTTCGTATCAATACAATAGTGAAATTTGGACGAAGCGACTTCTGCTGTCAATATAATAGTGAAATTCGGACGAAGCGATTTCTAGTATCCATAGTATTGAAACTATCATCCAAAGTGGTGAAACTCGACGAACCAACTTCTAGTTTCCATAAAGTAGTGAAACTCGGACGAAGCAACTTCTAGTATTCATAGTAGTGAAACTAGCAAAGTAGTGAAACCATTCAAATAGTGAAACCATCCAAATAATGAAACCATCCAAATAGTGAAACCATCCAAAGTAGCGAAACTCAGACGAAGCTACTTCTAATATTCATAAAATAGTGAAATTCGAAGAAGTGACTATCCATAAAAAAGCCGAATATTAAATCTTTTATTTCCATAATCATGATTTTTATCCGTCGACATTTTTCTCAACAGTAAATAGACGTTATAAAAGTGTCGTAAATTTTTTATCGGATATTTACCCAATGGAACGTTGGAGTTTGTTATGATGCTGTGATAAAACTTAAAATGCAAATGGATACCATTGTACACAAAATAAACCATGCTGCTAAAAAATACATAAAAACCAGAGGCCTCTGAAAAAATTACAACTAACCAAAGTTTTAACTGAAAACCTAAAGCATAAAATTAAATACTGTATTTTTATTTAGGCAGCACAGGAGCGTATTTTTAATTGACGAAAGACTAACTAACTAATCATCACGCCGTTTCATCGCAGGGGTAGGCAGAGAGGACGGACCGCCAAAAAACTCTATCTTGGCACATACTCCTTGCCTCGTTCACATTCATATATCGTCTCATACATGGTCTTCTATTATACTGACTCTTGACATCGCCCGACTCTTGACATCACCTGATTCACTTGTTCATTCCAAGTCTTCCTCGGGCGTTCCCGACTTCGTCTACCATTCACATTTGCGTCATATATTATCCTTACACTTCTTTCCTCAATCATTCGCTCTACATGCCCAAAACATCTGCCCAAAACATCAAAACAACTTTCTTAATCCTACTCATTACGCTTACATCAGCCTTGCATTCTTTGCGGATCTCCACATTTATTTATTTATACTAGTGGTCGCCCAATGGTCGAAATTCGACCATAATTGTAATGTTTTTTATGTTTGACATTCAGTAAGACCATAGACAAATAATATTAAAGACAAACAATATTAATCTATTCTCAATTTGACCATAGACTTTAACAATAAACAATAGAGTAAAGACGCGAGTGTGTGTGTCAAATACATGGTAGTGTGTGTAATGTTTTTGTTTTTGATTTAATCTATTTTTATGCATAATTTTAAAAAAATGTTAGCATTCTGCACTCCTCCTCTATATAAACTATAAGTGTGCGAAATTTCATACTCCTCCGTCCGCGCAATTTTCGTAAAAAGGGGTACAAAGTTTTGGCTTCACGTATTAATATATTGATTTATTAACGCCCTAGTGGGCTTTTATATGAATAGACGGAAATTTATATTCACAATATCAATTACATGTTACATAATCAGTAAAACAGAATAAATAAGAAAGCAAACAACTCTTAACAAGGTTTATCATACAAGGTTTTACCACACATACGCTCCAGGAATCTCATTTCTACAGCATTCAGTCTACTTTCATCCTTCCTCTGCCAGTTCAATGCCTCACTGCCATATATCGGGGTAGGTACCAGCACTCCATTATGGACGGCTAGCTTCGCTTCTTTTGACAGTTTTTTGTTGGCGCCAACGGCGTTCAGTCCTCCATTAGAGCAGGTTCACACTCAGCTATCAAATATAAAAGATCATAGCACGCCAAATAACGCTCTACATACAATCCCTTCAGACCGTTCACACCTAAGCGTTTTTAAGCGCAGATCAATCGTAGACAATACACATCTCAGACGTAATCGCTCCAGACGCGATATCCCAGAAGATAACTCTCCCCTTCTCCGACTAAAACAGGAGAGGGGGTCATTGTAATTACGGAGCTGCCTAGACCCGTGGATGACAGATGTCAAGTTGACAGATTTCAGTACAAAAAATATGCGTTCCGTTGCCGCTCCCTAATTCGACTGACCCTCTCTTCTACCACAGGAAGAAATATTTGATAGCCTCGTGTGAAAGGACAAAAGATAAGCGCTCGCGAATCAACAGATATCTGCTCGCAGATATATAGCTCAGTGTGAACTAAGCATTAATGGAGTTACCGGCATTTACCTTTCTTTCAATATCTCTATCAGTCTTCCCATCTCTCGTAAACATACTTCCCAGGTACACAAACTCATCCACCTGCTAAAAGTATTCATCATTCCCAACTATGTTGCACATTGTTTTCCTACTATCTCTTTCAAATACCATGATTTAAGACTTACCTACGTTCATCATTAACTCATTCTTCATACATACTTCGTTCATCCTAAACACGAGCGACTGTAGAACTTCCATGCTGATGGTGCTGACTTCTAACAAGAAATCTTAAATCAAAATTTGGTAAAATAATGGCAAGCAAAAATATTACTGGTTTTTTTATTGCACCTGAAAACCCACAATTACCCACAATTCATGCTTCTAGACTAGAATGCCCCCTTAAAGCATTTATAATATTTCCAGGGGAACAAATTTCCAAAACTTTACATTTCAAACGACTCAATGAAAGCTTGTTGGGAAGATGGCTTCCGTTGAATGAGACAGGCACCCCTGCTAAATCACCAGTTTGGTGATTTGGCAGGGGTATCCGGGTTCATGGGGTGAGGTTTGTCTAGGCCTCGGATGACCAGGACGCACTGAAACCCTGATTCCTACCCACCCCTTAAACCCTTTTCCTTCCCAGAACTCTCCTCTCCTCCTTTCCCTGAAAAAAAAAACCTCTACACAGCATCCCCAAAGATGGACATAGGCCTTGAGGGAAATTATTTTCCCCAAGGCCTCCTGTGTGGAGCTTTTTTATATGAATACCGCACAAGAGTCCCAACTGCTCCCGTCAGGAGCCAGTGAGACTATGGCATCCCCAATTGGGGTATGTTGTGAGGCTGAAGGTAGTGGGGAGGGGAAGGAGAAGGGGAAGAGGAAGGTGGGAAGTACCTGGCTATTCAGATCTGGTCACTAAACACGGCCAAAGCCATTTCAAGCAACTTTTCAGTTCTAAATGGTGGCCTTACACCAGGGCGATACTGAGCGTATCTTCCACTCTGGAACGTGCCGCAAATATACTATGTATTATTTTCAATGAATAAATTGTGAAATAACACAAATTAATCAAATAAAATTTATTTGACACGCCGGGATTCGATCCCGCGACCTTCGGAATGCTAGTCAAGAGCCTTACCGGTGGACCACGCCGGCCGTCGAGGAGCTCATGTAAAAAAAAAAAGATTATAGTTTATAAGACACTATTATATTTTGGACGGTAACATCTTAAGATCCGTGCAATACGCTCTCAGTTTCTGAGAGGCTAACTTAACTATGGCTCCATTCTTTAATTTTAACCTTGTTTAAACTCACGAGTCATCCTTTTTTGCTTTAAAACCTTGGGTTTTCCTAAAGGTACTCGGTACCAACAAAATAAAATGGACAAACGCGCCAACGAAATAAAGATGGCAGGCGAAACACTGCTGTACTAAGGTATTATCAATTTTGGAGGCGGGCATGGGTACCGCCGCTCCAGGAACCATTTATTGGATAACCACACATCTGCCATAGGTCGACTCAAATGGTTCGCAGAGGTCGACCCACATGATTCGCCTGCCAACCAACTCTACGCGGCAGGTCGGATCGGGAGACACTGGTTGAGGGAAACCTTTTTACCTCTCCTTTTAGTTCTCGGGGCACCGCTGTGGGAGGGATGGATTCATGAGTCCGTCACTCCTGGACCTACTGACCTCCAGATTTCTACCAACCCATTATACTTATTTCCTTTCCAGAACTTCCACTTCTTCATTTCGTAAGGAAAGGAAGGCATGAACATTGTTTTTGAAGACAGCCGTGTTGTAGGAATGAGGAAACACAGAGGACGGCAAATCGTTCCACAGCCGAGCTGATGAACTCAAGAACGAGCCGTAGACCATTCACCGGTGCCGAGGGGATCAACGATACATCAGAGCATCTTCCATTAACATACCGGCAAAACAATTCTGGATAGCATTCCCACCCGGTGACCGGACAATTCGGAATGAAACCAACTCAGAACCATCTCAGATAAGTCATTTAGAGTGATAAAAAAATATATACAAAAAATTTTTATTAAATAGGTTATTTTAGATTAGGGTTATCGGCTAATTTAAAATTATTTTTTTCACAGCTTTTAATGACTTTTCAAGGAGGTATTGAGTTGATTTTATTCTCAGTTGGCATGGAACCTCCCCACCCGACGCCTGTGCTGTAAAGATTGCAATCTGTTTGTTAAGATGGGAGAATCTATAAAACGGACCGCCCATTTCTGCAGAGTTGAGGGTTTAGGTATTTTGGGGCTCCAGACCAGAGGTTGCTGCCAAAATAAAAAATACCCTCTACTCAGCATCCCCAAAGATGACTTCCTCATGTATGGAGCTTATGTAAAAAATAATAATAAATAATAGTAATGCTGACGCTTAATGCATATTGTCCTATTACCTAATCAGTCGGTTCATAGCTCTATATAAAATAATCGTCAAGTTCCTCTTTCCTTCCTGTTTCCTAGGTTCCGTGCTGCCCACACATAATTGGAAATGATAGAGTAATAATTATTCATTCGCATCACATTGTTTGTTGGTCGTGCATTCCACAAACACTAATTTATGTATTCTAGCTATTAGGGCGTACTGTACCTATCTGTTATTGTTTGATTTAACCCATGGAATGCCGGCGAATCCGTAGCTTATTTGCTAGGACCTCTCTCCGCACATGTATTGATGTTATGGTGTATTGGATCAACTCCTTGGGCCTTGACCGTATTATTCCAGAGCCAAAAAAATATTTTTTTGGTAGAAAGCAGTAACTTTGTGGTTTGACATATTATAAATTGAAATAAAACAATAATTTTGTTTGTAACAACGATTTATTTATTTTTTCTACTACCGACCGGTTTCGCTTTATATAAGCATCTTCAGGGTATAAAAATTAAACTGATCAAAAATATACATTGTGAGTTTATATACATATAGAAAGGGACAAAACATAATAAAAGGAAAGAGTGAGAGGGTAAAATCAACATCTTATGTAGATAGTTATGGAGAGAAAGAGACGGGTGGTTTCTAATGACAATATTACAGGGACAAAGCGTAACTTAGACGAGCGGTAAATAATGGTTATAATTCCGATCTCATTGATACAATTTTTAAGAAAAAACAAAAAATTTTACAAAAAATTTCTTATTTGCTCATCCTAATAATATAAACTGTAACAATAATCTTGGGTACCAATGGCGTCGTATTTTATTCATTAATCATTTCTCTTCCTGCAGTGTAAAAAACCTTTCTTCTGAATTAAGTCCGGCATTTTATACAAATAATAATTTAGGAAAATTTCTAATCAATTCAAAAGATAAAGACGACAAACTTAGTCATTCGGGAATTTTAGTCGACTCATTTCTCCGTAGGGGCAGGCATAGATTCTGCAGCTGATCTTGAAAACTCTCGTTGCGTGCAATAAATAACGTCTATCGCTTTGAGCAGTTACGTCGGACCAACTTAACTTAGCCAGTGCCTTCATCACAATGGTGCATTGTTTGACTGCTGAGTTATGACCGAAACATGCTTCGATCCCGTATCATAATTCACACACGTTTCAGGAAAGCAGCTTACGCTGTGAGTCATGCCCCCTGGCGTCATGGCCAAGCCCTTGTTTGCAAGGTAATCATTTTGGCCCAAATTCGCAGCAAAATGAAAATGACTAATAAGAAGGCAATTTGATTTGCTATCACTTGGAGAAAGACACTGAGATATAGACGGATAGAAATGTGTTATGGGAGTATGGAAACATGAAACAGAGTGCACATTATGAAAGAATCCTGAAGGACAATTCCGAGTTTACGCCGCCGCTACCCAAACTTCTACCGATTTCTTATACATCTATCTCCCTTGAACATTTGAAGTTTTTAAGCTCTTAAAAAAATATGTTATTTTTTAAGATAATATCTAGACGTGTTCCACGCCGAAACGCAAATTATATGAAATTGCCTCGATAGAAAAAAATCGCAAAGTATGATCCAATTATTATAGAGTTCAGCATAAGTTTTTAAGATTTATTAACTACAAACTGGGTATACCGATTGAAGAACTTAATTATATATACCTAATGGAATTACTTAACATAACCGATTTGACATCAAGGCGCATAAAAAGTGATTTAGTTTGTCTTTTCAAAATAGCGAACGGCAGACTGGACGCCCTCGATTTGACAAATTTTATTAATTTGCGAGTACCTACTCGCGAAACTCGGTCGAATGCATTGTATTCTGTTACCAATTCCGCTAATAATTATTTTATAGACTCTCCTATCCAAAGACTCCATTTACTCGGAAATAAATACAACTCAATCGACATTTATCGTCACCAATCTGTGTCTAAATTCAAACTCAGTATATTAGAATATTTAAAATAAAGCCATAAATATCAATCAATTGCACCTTTATCAAATTATTAATTATCGCAAAACATGAAATATGTGAATAATAAAGGTAGCTAAATAAGAACACATTTAACAACAATCCTCTCGTATTAACTAACTTATTATAACTAACTCACAATTTACTTATATTTCTATTTAAATCTTGGTGCCCTAGCAATAATAATATATCAATGATTAAATTAAAATCGATGGTCTCTTCATGTTCACAATAAAAACAAAATTTAATACTTATGTATACAAAGATTACCTAAGTACTTACGTTTTGATCCTCTCTCTCTTTTGTATTAATATTATCTTGTACTTTCTGTACCATAATTTGTACTATTTTTTACTTTTTTACTATCACACTATACACTTGTTGAACTCATCTGTATAACTTTTCAAGATATTACAACTCATGTATTTTTTATTTATTTTTTTCTATGTGTAGGTACTATTTATCGCTGCGTTAATTTTGCTGAATTCTTGAAAAACTTGCTTTCGAACAATTTATTCATGATCAAGTTAATAATAAAATCAACATAGTAAATACCTACACGTTCCTCAATAACTACTTTTAAAGTATCTTAAGCACGTATGTTTTTAGGTTTTCACGGCCAAAAAGTATTTTTGTTATTGTTTTTGGGGTGTTATGCCGTGTTTCGCTACCTCCTTCTTTACACGGCATAACACCCCAAAAACAATAACAAAAATATCTTAAGCACTCTTCTGTTTTACCATTATTACACTATGTAAACTTTTTAACTCCTTTGTACAATTTTAATGATAACGAAACTACATACCTATGTACATATTAAACCTGTTTGTATCCTTAAAGTACAGTTTATAATGTTATACTAGTGGCCGCCCAATGGTCGAAATTCGACCATAATTGTAATGTTTTTTTTATGTTTGACATTCAGTAAGACCATAGACAAATAATATTAAAGACAAACAATATTAATCTATTCTCAATTTGACCATAGACTCAATAAACAATAGAGTAAAGACGCGAGTGTGTGTGTCAAATACATGGTAGTGTGTGTAATGTCTTTGTTATTGATTTAATCTATTTTTATGCATAATTTTTAAAAAATATTAGCATTCTGCACTCCTCCTCTATATAAACTATAAGTGTGCGAAATTTCATACTTCTCCGTCCGCGCAATTTTCGTAAAAAGGGGTACAAAGTTTTGGCTTCACGTATTAATAATGTTATTATTATATTATATACTTCATGCTTACAATTATACTCCTGAATAACATGTGTAACTTTAATAATGTGATTCTGTAAAAGCCTTCAAGGCGTGTATGAATAAATAAAATAAAAATAAAAAATAAAAATTATTATAAACACGTTCATTTCACTTATTTTAGAAGTTATATGTATGAAAAAATTCATAGGGTTTCTATAAAAGCTATTTAAGAGGTTCCCCACGAGATTTTTGCTCTATTTTAAACGAGTCGTGTTTTATTAAACATTTTCACAATTTTCGCTTCAATTTTATCGTTTTACATATTAACGCGCTCTTTCCAACATTTGCAATTACATATCTCTCCATCTTCTTCTTTTTGAGCGAGGATACAGCGCCATAAGGATAAGAAATTTTCCTTAACCTTCTTCTCCTTTCGTGTGGAGGGGGGTTTAGAGGGGACATCTAGATCAAAAATTGAAACAAAAATGAAATTCGCTCTCAAAGTAGTTAACCACTGGAGCGACCACGCGAAATAAATAAATTTGCCTCGATTGCTCGAGATTTCAAGATCGCTAAATTCGATCGATAAATTTTTCGCTAACATTAAAAAAAATCATACCTTTGAATTTTAACATGGAGATATAAAAACTTATTGTAGTGCTACACAGCCAATGAACAAAAACTTTTTTTTTTATTAAAAAAAATATTTTTAACATCGTTCTAAAATAGTCTACGAAGTTCGGATTTGCGACATCTATGGTCATAATAGCTAAAGCATTTCAATAGCTTCGTTTTAAAATAAATGGCTGGCCATGGAAATGTTTTAAATAATTACAATAAATGTTTTGCGAATGGTAGGAAAATGTGGACCAATTTTAGACCGCTATCAATCGCAGAAAAATAAAAGTGGTCCATTTTTCGACCATAATCGCTCCAATGGCTAATTTTAAGATTAAGAACAATAATTTAGTCATGCTTGTTAACGTCTACCTACCATTTACTTAATATAATGTGAATATAATGAAATAACGTGATATGACAAATGCAATTAGTAGAGACATAACAGAAAAAAATTGAAATTTTATCCATTTTTACCTAGACCTTAAAAAGCACATCAAATGTGTCAGACATTATCATTAACATAAGTGAAACTAGCTGATTGTGATTATGGCACGACTTACACGATGATATCAATTGAATTAAATTTTTATTATTATTTTTAAAACAATAATATAAACTCTGCTACAACGTGTTTTCATTTATTTATTGTACTATTAATCCTAATCTACTATTTTTCCATCTTGCATTGAGGAGTATTTTGTTTTTGCGATGTTATGCTCCTTGTACGTGTTCTTTGTATTTAAAAAAACAATAATAAATAAACATGTAAAAACTCAGCTGGTCATTTTTTTTTTTTTTTTAATTGAATATAATGGTACAGAGTTAACATGTTTTTATAAATTAAATAAAGTTTTTCTTTTAAAAATACATTAATTAATAAGTATTACACCTTTTTTTAGAGCAGAGCTCGAGTAAAAAAGGCGGAGAAAACGAATGTAAAGCACAATTTAACAAAGAAAAAAATAGTAATTTTTTTTTATGTGTAAAACAAAAGATAGAAATTTAACAGTGAAATAAGAAAAAAAGGTAATATATGTAAGTATACACATACACACACGTAGATATTCACACATACCTACATATATACACATATACAAAATGTTATCGCCATGTGTACATATTTATATAAAAACATATGCATATGTGTACACATACATATATAAAAATATACATATATGAATATAATAGAAATGAAGTTTAGGAGGTAACAAAAAAGAAAGGAGAAAAATAAAGAAAGAAAAAGGATATCCGTATACTACAATTGTGTTGAGAAGTATAGTATTATAAGATGTAGTCATAATAATGTGTTTTTATTGATTTTTTGAATTTTTTATAATTAGTTTCCAATCTTAGATTAACTGGTAATTGGTTAAACCATTTCACTCCAGTATATTTATAGAATTGTTGGGCTGTGGTAGTGTTACAACGAGGGACAGTCATAGAGCCAAGTATATTTGTTCTAATGCTGTTTGAAAAATGAGTAAGGTTCTCATTATTGAAGCAATCTTTGTGTATTTGTAAAATTGTAATTTTTTTATAAATAGTGTGAAGTGAAGGTACTTTAAAATCTTGAAGGTACATTAAATTCTACATAAATAAATTAACAATATAATATAACGCAGAAGTATAAATACACAATAAACTAAAGCGTCTAATGGTATCTTTTATACCACGCAGGAGGTCCTCAGGAAAATAATTTCTCTCGGGGCCTATCTCATCTAGGATCCTGTGTGGAGGGTATTTTTGAGAAGAGGAAGGAATGAACATTGAATAGTAGTATTTTATTTAATAGTATTTTTGAGAAGAGGAAGGAATGAACTTGAAGAGACCCGTGTTGTAGGAAGGAGGAAACACAGAGGCCGGCAAATCGTTCCACAGCCGAGCTGTTGAACGCAAGAACGAGTCGAAGAAGCGACCTGTTCTCATGTGACAAATGTGAACCGTGTACATATGTTGGGCACGCGTTTGGCGTGTTTCCCGACTATGCACCGATGCCGAAGGGATCAATGACGCTAGTTCCTCGGATTGAAATACCGGTAGAACAACGATAGCATTCCCACCCGACTCCTGTGTTCTAAAGATTGCAATCCGTCTGTTAAAATGGGAGAATCTATCCAACGGACCGCCCGTTGCTGCAGAGTCGAGGTTATTTTTCAGGTATTTTGGAACTCCAGACCAAAGGTGGCTGCCAAATTCAACCGTGGGGCGCACTTGTGATTTGTCAAGGGTTAGTAGTTGTGTACTATTAAAGTATCTGCGGGACCCGTACAGTACGCCCAGTTTTTGATAAGCTAATTTAACTCTGGCTTCGATGGAGCCCATATACCGAGCTGGTAACTTAGAGTTACACCAAGCATATCAATGGGGGGCCTGTCCGGAAGATTGCTTCCGTTGAAGGAGACTAGATTTTGTTCAACAGCAAGATTGCTCTCCCCACAGGCGTGACCATAGGCAAGTTTTTCCTGCAGGCTGGGAGATAGAACAGTCAATGCTGTCGAATGCTCTCGGTGGCGAAGATAACCAACATAGAAATGAACGCTCTATGTTTTCAAACCATCCACGAATCAGTCAAGTGCACATCCCTTCTAACCCGTAGATGGTTTATTCCAATAATATCCAAGATAGAGCCACGGGTAGTAAGTAGGTAGCCGTTCTCCCTCAGGTGGAGATATCTAAAAAAATATTTTAATACAACCGTTGCATTCACAAGTATCATCGTAAGTCGTCTTTGATTACGAAAGAGTAACAGAGTAACAACAGAGGTAGCCAACAGAAGAGATTTGCTGACGATTTGAAGAGAACTGCAAGCTTGAAGCTTGTTGGGTAAGAAAAATTAGGGAGGCCTATGGACAAAGCTGGACACCAAGATTTATGAAGAAATACAGGGTGGGGCAGAATGAAGTGCTTGGTTTCAGAAAATCACTGAAGGCCCCCCAGACCCAGTAGAGTGGCGGGGCGGGTGCCTGGTCGGGGGAATATTAACTTTTTCAGTAGTGACCATGCCGTGGTCAGGTGAGCTCCGGGGCTTTGTTGTGGAGACGTTCTTTAAAAACGGGGAAAGCGTTGTAGGTACGCAGAGGGCTTTTCGGATCAGGTTCGGGTTAAATCGTAATGACAGTGTTCCTGATCCTAAAACCATTCGGAAATGAAGCAGTAATGTATGGTTGATAGGTTCTGCAGTTCCTAAAAAAAACCAGTTGGGCGACCTAAAAGTCTGCGAACATCTGAAAACATCGCGGCAGTGAGAGCGTCAATTGAAGAGTCTCCAGTCAATCCGATCTGCGCGGAAACTGCGCTGCGCTTGGAATATCATCCAGAACTGTAAGGCGAATCCTACACTCAGCCTTCACCTGCACTCCTACAAGATGATGCTTGCACAGGAATTAAGCCCGCAAGATTTTGTGAAACGTGGAGATGCTTGCATTGCAATCGCAACTGCTAGAACTCTTTTAAGGTCTGGGGATTCCAGATCCATATTCCACGCCCCCCTCGCTCCCCCGATTTGACCCCGTATGACTTTTTTCTGTGGGAATACGTCGAAACTGAGGTTTACAAACTTCGACCTCGAACCCTTGAAGCTCTGAAGGAGGAGATTGAGGATGTCATCGCTGGAATTCCGCAAGATGTGCTGGGAAGAGTGGCTGAAAACTTCTTTGAAAGGCTCAATATGTGCTCACGGTAGCAGTAAAAAGTATAGTTTTCTGAAATTGAATTCTTTAAGCAGAAGTTCTGACGATAATGCAATTGGTCAAAGTGGAATCGCTGTGAATATTAATTTTAGTGCTGTGCAAGTCGATAGATAGTGTGTATTTTTGTTTATATTCAACTTCGCTATGTATTCATCACATACAAATTATATTTTAAGAACCCACACGTTATTATTGTTTGTTATATACACATTATGCCATCTGCAGTTCAAAAACTGATTTTTTCTGTCTCTCTTATTGCATAATGCTTTACTTTATCATCTTTACTTCTATGTACCTAGTTATAATACCTATTATGTTATCTTTGCCATCTAAACACAACCGTAGGCACTAAATCATAAAAAAATTTAAATATATGTAAAATCCCATAAGGGCGTTAATGATTAATAAATAAAAATGTGTATTGCTTGCCAAGGCCGCCGCGCCAGACGATATCATTTTCAAAACATCATGAAAAAATACTATATCATATGTACTTTTCCGCAATAAAAACGATTTTTATGTATTTTGAAGCGTTTTTTTCAATTCAACCTTCAAAACAGGGACTGCATTCTGCCCCACTCTGTTTAACTTACGTTAAGGAGTTATATACAGTTAGGAGGCCCAAAAAGCGATTTTTCAAGATTTTTTTCTGAGAATACCTTTAAATTTATTAATGTAAAAATTTGTAGTCATATTATGGTAACTTTAAACTGTATATTAACATTTTTGTATTTGTAAAAATAACAACTTTGAAAGCTGCTACAGCAGATTTCCAGAAGCTCCTCTCAAAAAAGGCATCTTGCGGTGACCACCAAATCATGACTGGATCATTTAAAATGAAAAAAAAAAACAAACGGATTTCGTTAAAATATTGTATAATCTTCTAATTAATCGAAAGACAAAGCAAAACAAAAAAAAATTGACAAAATGGCAGCCTTAAGTTTTTTATAAAAAATAGATATTTATCGGTGAGAACCGACCTTCGATTAAAAACTAAGAAATATACTTTTCAGCCATTTCTGTGGCATCTTGGTCACTGACTTTAAAAACACAGTTTTGAGAAAAACGCGTTTAAAGTTTGCCTCCTACTTTCAAATGCTCTGACACGTCTTTACAAATATGCGTGTAACATCGAAAATAATCGCCGAATTGACTTGAAATTTTCTGTGTGTGTACAAATGTATGTACATTACGAAAATGAAATTAAAAAAATCGATTTCTTGAAAATTCCAACTGTATATAACCCCTTAAGGGACGAAAGTATCAAGTCAGATTAGCGATATTCGCTATATCCTCTAAGCACACTTACGTAGTAGCGTTGCGCCCTCACGACTTAGTAGATACAGAAGTAACAACCTAAAGGTCAAAGTAATGTCAAATAACAAGGAAAACCCAGTAGTTTGTACGTAGGAACTAGAAAAATAAAGAAAAAATAACATTTCAAATCGAACACTTCCCGCGGCACAGATTTCTATTTTCGTCTAACAACGCATCCGTGGTCTCTTCTGTGTTTTTATGCTAATTAAACCATCTATGTGACATATTCATTAACCAAACTTGTTTATTTAATCCTCCCAACTTTATTGACCTAACCTAACCCACTTTTTTTAACGAACCACAACACGGGTTATTATTATTATTATTTATCGTCAAGTTTACGGCAATAACATAAACTTTTGGGATAATGTTGCCATACAGAAAAATAATCATGCAAATGCAAAGGTAAGTACCTAAATAATTGGCAAACAGGTGACCGTAAAGTGCTAAAACACAAAATTCACACATAATATGTACGATTCGCACGCATAAAAAAATAGCCATGTGAAGAAAAAAAAAAATATTTTCACACAATAATATTATTTATACAGACATATTTTTTTTTCTTCCTTTGGTTATTTATTGCTTATGTTATTATGACATGACTTATGATAAATATTAGTGTGTTAAATATTGCCAAATTATTGCGACAACTTATTTTTGACGATTTCCGTCGCAGAGCAGAGCTAAAAGTATGTAGGTACCTAACTAAGTAAGGGATTATAACCAAAGATTATAATATTGACATAAAATACATAATTCTAGCGCAGAGCCGTGAAAAAACACGGGATATAGTTTTTTTATGTATAGGTACCTATTATTGCAAAAATTATAGTAAAATAAAATATTAAAGCTTTTTTTACATTAGCTCCACACAGCTCCTTTATTGGATAACCAACACCTCTGCCATAGGTCACCCCAAGTGGTTCGCTGCGTTTGGTGATTTAGCAGGGGTGAGGTTCATGGGGTGAGGTTTGTCTAGGTCTTGGAGGCGGATGACCAGGACACAATGAACCCCAGATTCCTACCCACCCCTTAAACCCTTTTCCTTCCCAGAACTCTCCTTCCCTTCCTTTCCTTAAAAAAAAACCTCCACACAGCATCCCCAAAGATGACACAGTATTTTCCTCAGTTTTTTACATGAGCTCCTGTGTGGAGCTCATGTAAAAAAAAACGCAGGAGGCCCTGAGGAAAATAATTTCCCTCAAGACCTATGTCATCTTTGAGGATGCTGTGTGGGGGGTATTTTAGGAAAGGAAGGAGAGGTAGGTAGTTCTGGGAAAGAAAAGGATATTAGGGGCGGGTAGGAATCTGGAGGTCAGTGTGTCCGGGAATGACGGACGTATGAATCCATCCCTCATACTGTGCAAGACGCAGTGCAAGTGCAAGATGCAAGGCGATGTTCCGAGAGAGTACGGCTAGAGAAGTCAAAGGGACTAATGTAAAAAAAATAATAATTGTCCGAAGCCAGTGGCACTACGGCACCCCAATTTGAGCATGTTGTGAGGTCGAAGGGAGTGGGATGTAAAGATGAAGGTTTTGAAGTACCTGCCTATTCCGGTCACCAAACACAACTAATGCCATGACTTTATATATTTTTTTAAATTAACTCCACACAGGAGGCCCCCGGGAAAATAATTTCTCTCAGGGTCTGTGATATCTTTGAGTTTGCCGTGTGGAGTGTCTTTTTGAGGGCAGGAAGGAGTGATCGGGGGCCTTGAAGAGGCCTATGTTGTAGGAGGGAGGAAACACAGAGGCCTGCAGATTCCCGACTTTGCACTGGTGCCGAAGGTGCAGAGCTTCCATTGAAATACCGGTAGAACAAGGACAACATTCCCACCTGACGCAATCAGTTTGTCAGGGTAGGGGGATCTATAAAAAGGACCGCCCGTTTCTGCACAGTCAAGGGGTTTTTTCCAAGTATTTTGGGGCTCTAGATCAGAGGTGGCTGACAAATTCAAGAATGGGGCGCACTTAAGATTTGTACAGGGTTGTGAGTTGTGCTATGCAGACGTCTCTTTTCAGCAATAATAAGTTCAATAGGAGCCACGAAGAAGAATATTAAAGTAATCTACTTCGTGATTTCTGTGAGGCTAGCAGGAGCAGGGATGAGAAGGATACGGAGAAGAGGAAGGATGGGAAGTACCTGGCTATCCAGATCTGGTCACCAAACACCACTAATGCCATTTCCAGGGACATATCTAAACATTTGCTCAATAGAAACCACGAAGTAGGTACCTAGTATAGAATAATAACAATTCTATTTCGTGGCTTCTGTGAGCCTGGAGAGAGTAGATAGATGAAGGATATGTGGGAGAAGAAGGATGTGAAGTACCTGGCTATCCAGATCTGGTCACCAAACACAACTAACCCATTTCCAGTGACATAACTCAAAATTTGCTCAATAGAAACCACGAATAATAACAATTCTTTTTTTAATTTCTTTTATATATTTAATAATATTATTCAATTTATAAAAACAGTTTATTTATAAATAAGTTCTGCTAGGTAATACCTAGCAGAACTAGTTTATAAATAAACTGTTTTTATAAATTGAATAATAATATTATTAAATATATAAAAGAAATTAAAAAAATTAAAATGGAGTTCTACAAATTAAACTTGATAACAATAAATAACAATTCTACTTCGTAGTTTATATGAGCCTGGAGAGAGTAGATAGAGGAAGGATATGGGGGGGGGAGAAAGGATGGGAAGTACCAGACTATCCAGATCTGGTCACCAAACACGATTAATGCCAATTCCAGTGACGTATCTAAAAATTTGCTCAATAGAAACCACGAATTAGAATAATAACAATAATTCTACTTCGTGGCTTCTGTGAACTAGGAGGGAGTAGATAGGGGAAGAATACGCGAAGAGGAAGGATGTGAAGTAGGTACCTGGCTATCTAGATCTGGTCACCAAACACGACTAATGCCATTTCCAGTGACGTATCTAAAAATTTGCTCAATAGAAACCACGAATTAGAATAATAACAATAATTCTACTTCGTGGCTTCTGTGAACTAGGAGGGAGTAGATAGGGGAAGAATACGCGAAGAGGAAGGATGTGAAGTAGGTACCTGGCTATCTAGATCTGGTCACCAAACACGACTAATGCCATTTCCAGTGACGTATCTAAAAATTTGCTCAATAGAAACCACGAATTAGAATAATAACAATAATTCTACTTCGTGGCTTCTGTGAACTAGGAGGGAGTAGATAGGGGAAGAATACGCGAAGAGGAAGGATGTGAAGTAGGTACCTGGCTATCTAGATCTGGTCACCAAACACGACTAATGCCATTTCCAGTGACGTATCTAAAAATTTGCTCAATAGAAACCACGAATTAGAATAATAACAATAATTCTACTTCGTGGCTTCTGTGAACTAGGAGGGAGTAGATAGGGGAAGAATACGCGAAGAGGAAGGATGTGAAGTAGGTACCTGGCTATCTAGATCTGGTCACCAAACACGACTAATGCCATTTCCAGTGACGTATCTAAAAATTTGCTCAATAGAAACCACGAATTAGAATAATAACAATAATTCTACTTCGTGGCTTCTGTGAACTAGGAGGGAGTAGATAGGGGAAGAATACGCGAAGAGGAAGGATGTGAAGTAGGTACCTGGCTATCTAGATCTGGTCACCAAACACGACTAATGCCATTTCCAGTGACGTATCTAAAAATTTGCTCAATAGAAACCACGAATTAGAATAATAACAATAATTCTACTTCGTGGCTTCTGTGAACTAGGAGGGAGTAGATAGGGGAAGAATACGCGAAGAGGAAGGATGTGAAGTAGGTACCTGGCTATCTAGATCTGGTCACCAAACACGACTAATGCCATTTCCAGTGACGTATCTAAAAATTTGCTCAATAGAAACCACGAATTAGAATAATAACAATAATTCTACTTCGTGGCTTCTGTGAACTAGGAGGGAGTAGATAGGGGAAGAATACGCGAAGAGGAAGGATGTGAAGTAGGTACCTGGCTATCTAGATCTGGTCACCAAACACGACTAATGCCATTTCCAGTGACGTATCTAAAAATTTGCTCAATAGAAACCACGAATTAGAATAATAACAATAATTCTACTTCGTGGCTTCTGTGAACTAGGAGGGAGTAGATAGGGGAAGAATACGCGAAGAGGAAGGATGTGAAGTAGGTACCTGGCTATCTAGATCTGGTCACCAAACACGACTAATGCCATTTCCAGTGACGTATCTAAAAATTTGCTCAATAGAAACCACGAATTAGAATAATAACAATAATTCTACTTCGTGGCTTCTGTGAACTAGGAGGGAGTAGATAGGGGAAGAATACGCGAAGAGGAAGGATGTGAAGTAGGTACCTGGCTATCTAGATCTGGTCACCAAACACGACTAATGCCATTTCCAGTGACGTATCTAAAAATTTGCTCAATAGAAACCACGAATTAGAATAGTAACAATTCTACTTCATGGCTTCTGTGAGCCTGGAGGGAGTAGATAGAGGAAGGATATGTGGGAGAGGAAGGATGTGAAGTACCTGGCTATCCAGATCTGGTCACCAAACACGACTAATGCAATTTCCAGCCACTTTTGGATATTATTCAGCCAGTGATAGCAGCTATTTGTGAAGTGCTAAATATGCCGTTGGAATCTTACTTCCAGGGATAACTGTTTACGAGTCTGAGCCCGTGAACAATGGGAAATTTTGCACGCTGAGATGTGCACCGTCGCTCGACGACCGTCATTATTTTTTCTTTTTGAAAACTAAAAAATATGAATCACTGCAAAAATTCAAACGATTTTTTCAATATTGCAAATATATTGTGATTTTATGTGGGCTTTTAACGGGGTTGTTATTAATGTGTTGTTTGAATATATGATTAACATTAATCTTTAATTAAGAATTTAAAACTTGATTTCTCACAGTGGCCAGAATGGTGTCAAAAATAAATATAAAAACGGTAATCAACAATTTTAATGACGTATGTAATACGTACAGCAAGCATTCCAATAAATTATTGAATAAAATGATAAAACAGCAATTTCCCCGTTAGGTTAGGCAGAGGGTCGTCACACAATTGTGTACGTATTGGTGTAGGTGGGTACCAAACTCATTGTTTCATTCACATTCGTAATTATATTAATCCTGTCACGTTGTGTTCCTCGGATGTACCTACCCAAATTTTCACGTAATAATATTATACTTATGACACCCTTTCTCAGTACGTCCACTCTGCATGTCCGAACATAAGCATCCCTTTCTTAATGTTATTCGTTACACTAAAACATATTTTAATCGACACGAAATTTAACCATATTAATTCTGTGCGGGTGTTTACATCAAACATGCAGGACTCGAAAAAGCCAGGTGCTGTGGTAGGTAACATGTTTTTTTACGGTAAATATGGTCCTGCCGCGGAGAGCTCCGCTGTAACTACTCTTTCTGTTACGTGTGACGTTAACGAGAAAGAGGGAGAGGTTACAGCGGAGCTATCAGCGGCAGACCTACACCTGCATCACTCGTATTTTGACACCGCAATAACTCCGAACTGCGAGGCAAGGATCGATTTATTTTATGTCAACGTTTCCAAATGTCAGAAATGAAAGATGGGACGGATTCTGCACAAATACGAACACATCCCCGAAAAGGTACCGGACATTCCAAATGACAGGGTTTTAACCAGAAAACTGTTTACATAAGCCGGGAGCGACGTTATGAAATGAACGTCTGTAAACGAGAAGATCGTATGGGAGCTGACGGCGACATTGTTTATTTAAGCAAACATCCGACACCATTACATATATTATTCGAATGCTAAATAGCTCTACGGCATATTTGACGATTTACATAGCGAGCTGACTTTGCGTTTTGTCCGCTGTGGGAATTGAAAAACAGATTGTACGCAAATGGGTTAGCATTTTAATCGTGACGAAATCTCCAAGAACGACCCGGACTAGCGGATCGCTGTTGTAGGAGGAACGATTCAAACTTGTCATGGATTAAAAGTACTTACGTCTATAGAAGTAATATCATACGACGAGCGGCATTTCACACATTACACTTGGAATATCACACCATTACGCACAATTTTCTTATCTCAGATTAGACCTGGCAAATGCCATTCCTAAGTTGTCTTTACAGATCTCACAATATTTCCACTTGCACGGCACTTTTTACGATCACTATCTTTCTATGGAAAGCCGCACTGCCTCGGAACAATATTTCAAAAACTACGAATCACAAAATGTCCGGAAAGCTCGGTTAATTTGACAGCTTTTCAAACTAAAATCACTTTCCCCGTTCCGCATCGACATAATTCGGCGGCCATCTTGATTGGATGTGCATGTATTTTCATTATTACCCGATAGTGGGCTAGTGGGCCGCTCTAGCGGGAAACTCGAGAACTAGCGGCCATTTTTGTATAGAGTTAGTGCTGCCAACTGAAAAACTGTAGAATGGGGATTAGAGTTGGTATGCTCTGTCGGTTGAGGTAGTAGGGATGTGATTCCTTTGGCACTTTCGAAGTACTACATTTTTATGCGGTCCTCTAATACCGATTGGGCAAGGTTCGAAAAAAAGGCCACGCCACGACTTTCGGCTTGAAAGTCGTGGCGTAGCTAGAAGTCCATTTTCCACTGGGAGATTTGAATTTACTTTAATACAAGTTTTTAGAAGATGGTGTTGTGAAAATGGGTCTTGAAGAGACCCATGTTGTAGGAGCGAGTAAACACGTAAATCTATCTCACGTAATCCATAGCTGAACTGTTGAATTCAAGAAAGATTCGTAGAAATGACCCGTTCTCCTCAGATAAATAATGTCAACCAAGTGTAAATGTTAGGCATTTGGCGATTATGCACCGGTGCCGAAGGGATAAGTAACAAAATTCCGTAGACCAATAGAACAAAGACATTATTCGCATCTGACGGCTGCGTTCTAAAGATCGCATTCCGCTTGTTAATTCAGGGAATCAAGGTTTTTTCAAGTATTTTGGGGCTCCAGAATACAAGGGTGGAGGTAGCTGCCAAAATCAATGTTGGTTAAAAGTATGTAATCGTGATGTGTAGTGGTATGTAAAAAACTACATTAACAACATTGGTTAAAAATGTGTAGGTAATGTAAAATCGACTGTTATAAAATCTAATATAAAATCAACATTGGTTAAAAATACTCGTATTGTACCTATATAATGTTGATGTGTAGTGGTTTGTAAATGTATGGTACCTACATAAGTGCGTCGAAAGATATTCCAAAAATAATATTTTATAGCTGACGTGTACCCGGCGTTGCTTGGAGTAAAGTTTTGAGATTAAATTCAAGTGTACCTGAAAACTGGGTATAGTTGGTGGAAACAATATTATTGTTGAGAATTGAAAATTATTTTTTTTAAGTATTTGTTTCACTTGATCGCGCCATGTCTTCCTCTGGCGTCTTCAATGTCTTCTACTATTTTTTTCCAATTCATAATTTCCCCTTACACGCCTTTCTTCGTTCATCACATAGCTTAATTTTACCATTCAGTATTTGTTTCACTTGATCGCGCCAACTCTTCCTCGGACGTTCCTGACGTTTTCTACCATTCACTACTGTATACCACTTCGTTATTGTTAAAAAAAATCTGAGTGCAGTTTACACGCGTTGGAAGCGATACTTTACCAAAACAGTCTCAACCAATACTTGAAAAGTGAGGTCATAATCAAAGCGACCAATGAGCGCAGACCTCGCGTAATTTCCATTTCATATCTCAACCAATAGGAGAGCCTTTAGAAGTGACATCATCATCAAAGCGGCCGATGAGTGCAGTTGATGCGTCGCAGGTGCTGTGATCGTCATTTCCGTTTCATCCGAAATCCAAATCACAGCCGTGCTATAAGAAGTTTCACTTAAAAAAAACGTTATTATTCCTGTACCGGTTACAAGGAGCCGGTTCTCTTGCTGTCACTGGAACTTCAATATTATTTCCGAGAACCGGTTATTAACTGAAACCACACAACTCATGTCAGGTATCAATCATCTTTACATAAATAAACCAATCCCCATATCTATTACAGTTTACAGTGTGCAAACAAAATATTGTTCTAGTAGTATTGTTCTGGTATATTTATTATTTATGTTCTAGTATTATTAACGTGACTGTACAGTTTGTATTGTTGTGTACGGAAGTGGTGCCCTCTGTTATTTTCAAAAACAACCATTGAAATTTCGACAGCATTCATGAGAAAATGGGGGATTGGTATATTTATGGAAAATGGCAAAAAGGAAATTGATAAAACTTGGAATTTCTCTGTTTCAAAAACTTTGATAGAATTTTCCGAGAATTTTTTTCCCAATTTAAAATTTCCAGGATCAACAATTTTCCAACATGAAAAAATTACAATTTTGCACAACAAAATCGAGGAGAAAGTTTTTTCCCAAAAATTCCTGAAAAAAAAATAGTCAGAAAAAAATATCCCAACATGTTTCCCAGAAATTTTATTTCAGAAAAAAAAAGTTTTCCAGGATCAAACATTTCCAAAAGTTTCTAGTTTTCGCATAACAAAATGAAAGATATAGATGTAATCATCAGGAGGCGGAATGCGGAGGCAAAAACATTGGGAATGTATGGCGAGCAATATGCTGAACAGGCCAAAACCAAATGATCTTGTATCATTTATAGCTAAGTCTGTTGGCCCCATAAAACAAATTAGATCGGTCAAATAACGATGGTTTAATTGTTTTGCCTTTAATAATTAGCGGCTCTGGAATTTTCGTTTTGCCTCCGCATTCCGCCTCCTAGAATCATGTTAAAATCACAAAAAATTACCGATCCATTTTCTGAGATGAAATTTTCCAACTATCCCTGAAGATTTTTTTCAGGAAAATAAAATTTTTCAGGATCAAAAATTTACTCACATGAAAGTTATAAAATTTCAAGTAACAAAACAAATATTTTCCAAAATCAAAAATTTTTTCAAAAATAAAAATTCGCCCATTTTCCTGTCACCATATTTTTTTCCCAACGACCACTGCCACTGGAACGCACAATATTATTTTTCCAGTGAAATGGCTATTTTTGGATTCGGTTCCTTCTGGCTTCTACAATATTTGAGCTGTGCCTATGAACAGCAGAATGTTATATTATTTATAAATGGTGATCTTGAAATTTTATAACTCTCAAACCGGTTTTGTTAAAAATTGCTGTAGCAGACTAGGAGAGGTTGGGGGGAGAAATACAAAATTTCGGTGGCGTTCTTTAATTTCTTGATTGGCAGTAAATTTCTTAGCTTGGGAGTTTGTTACTTAACACACTTTGAGCAGGAAGGGTAGCTCTACCAACTTGCGCCGGTCCTACTTGAATGCCTGGAAAGGCATTGCTGTCAAATATTTTTATATGAATATTGTTCACGAATCTCTTTATAAGGGTCCCAACTACAGGAATAAATATAAAACATATGTATTAATAATATAAATGTGTACATTTGTGATACAATTCTTCCCCATCTTTTTATTTCCTTGTCTAGAACGGGTCGAAGAAGTGTCCCTTTCTCATGTGGCAAATGTCAACCGTGTAGATATTACATATGTAGGGTGCGCGTTTGGCGTGTTTCCCGACTATGCACCCATGCCGAGGGGATCAATGACGCTAGTTCCTCGGTACATCTTCCGTTGAAATATCTGTAGAACAAGGATGGCATTCCCACACGATGCCTGTGCTCTAAAGTTTGCAATTCGTTTGTTAAAATAGGAGAGTCAAGGGTTTTTTTGGGTATTTTGGTACTCCAGACCAGAGGTGGCTGCGAAATTCAACCGTGGGGCGCACTTGTGATTTGTAAAGGGTTAGCAGTTGTGTACTATCAAAGTATCTGCGGACCCTGTACAGTATACCCAATTTTTGAGAAGTTAATTTAACTCTGGCTTCGATGGAACCCCCATATCTGAGCTGGTCAATTATAGTTACACCAAGCATATCAATGGAGGGCTTGTTCGGAAGATTGCTTCTGTTGAAGGAAATTAGATTTTCATTCCAATCCCTTTTAGACGTGGTTGGGTCTTTGAAACATTAAATTCAACGAGATTATTTTTACCCCAAGAGAAAACACTCTTTCGATAACCATCCATTCTTTGCTTCAAAGCCCTCCGAGCCGTTAGAGTTTGTGCGCCCTTTGGGGGCTTACAAACAAAAAGCTATCATGGACTGTACTGTCATCCGGGTAACAATGAATTGGTGCACATGACAAAAGGTCATTGATGTGCAACAAAAACAAAGTCGCAGAAAGAAACCTAGGAATATATAAACAGACGGAGAATAAAAATAAAAGACGGTTTATTTAGTATTTCAGTTTTTTATATTTTATTTTTTTTCATATTTCAAAGTTACTCTTAATTGAAACATCGTAACTAAAAAAACCAGGTTGGTTACGGTTTTCAAGACAAATCGATCACAATATATTTTATCGAAGGACAATTATAATTAATACTGTTTACAAAGAAACTCAAAGGAGTAGAAAAAAATATAACAAGCAGAAAAAAAACTATTTTAAATAGGAATTAGAATTTTTTTGTGCTTAAAAATTATACAGTGATGATATTTTTTTGAATAGGTAACATGAGAAAGTAATTTAGAATTATACAGATAATTATTTATAATGCTTTCAAACTTAGTGACTAGGGCATGGAAAATAATTTGACTTGGAATATATAAAGCAAAATATTAATTGTCATTACTACATATTAAATTGCTCTTTTTATTAACACAAAATTCACACAAAATTGAGATTTTCGTTAATATTTTTTTTACAATTGCTTGATAATGCCATAGTCAAAAGTAACCATAGGAAATTTTATATCTCTAAATACTCATAGCTAGTTTTCTTTACACACATTTTTGCATTGAATGTTGACTATAAAATAATTTTAAAAATAACACAGTTCCTTTTAATTATAATTATATCTTTTTGTATTATTCTTTTATAGATAAATGACCCTTTAAAGGGTTCACAATACGTGCTTATAATATACAAACATTAAAATTAAATTCACATGTAAATGTCACCCATCAAATTATTATTCTCAAACTTCAAAAGGAAAAACCATAAAAAAAGATCTAGCTCATAATTCAGAATTAGACCACTATAAAGGATTTAAATATTTTCTCCTGAGATTTTCAACATCTCAGATCAAACGATAGTTTAAAATTTTATATTAAATATTTTTTTTATTTTTTCATCAGCGAAAAGTTTTACAAGATGCATTCTCCAAATAAGAAAAACAACATAAATATTTTTGATCCAAATTTTTAATATTGGACCGTATTACCCTTTTCGCCAACAAAATCACGCAATCATCCTTAAAAAGCTGTTTCCCATTTTCTCTATCGGTACATTGTAAGAGACACACTACCATTTTTTCAAAATTTACAAGGTCTGACTTCAAATCCGGTCACGGCGATAACATTATTTGCACGTGAGTAGAGATAATAGGAAACAGAGTTTATTGGAGGATTGGCCCTTAAGTTTTTCTTTTCAGTCCTTGAAAATGCACTTGTAAACTTATTGCTGTGTTTAAAATTAGTAATTTAAATATTCTAAGAATAAGAAAGAATTTTTTGAGAAATTATATAAATATTCATATGGAAACTTAGAAAAAACACAATTTAAATACATTTGTCATTGTTATGGAATCCTTAAGGTTAGGTAACAAAACTACCTTTGCATTATCAATATTATATGACTGAAGTCGAGCAGTCAAATTAACAAAAGAGAAACGGTTTCAGTGAACCCAATTTCTTTGAATAACAATGAATAATGCACATAAATCACGACTATTTACGATGGTGAAGACAAATTACGCGTATTACACTCTCATTCGTGTCAGTTTTCAGTTAAAACACATATTTTAAGTATGCATCTCCCCTATGACAGTAAAACCACAACAAAAAAAACTCAAATATGCTCACATTTCAGTCAGTTTTCGGTCAAAACATCATAAATGATCCATATAAATGCGTTCTTTAAATCATAATTTAAAATATACTTGATTGTATTGTGTAGAATTAAGTTTTCTGTTCAATATATGAAGAATCTATTCAAATATACTTGATTGAGAAAGACAACTATTAAAATATATGTGATTGTATTGTGTAGAATTAAGTCTCCATACAATATATAAGGAAGAATCCATTAAAATATACTTGAATGAGGAAGACAACTATTAAAATATACTCAAATGTATTGCGAGAATTAAGTTTCTGTACAACATATGAGGAAGAATCCAATAAAATATACTTGATTGATGAAGACAACTATTAAAATATACTTGATTGTATTGTGCAGAATTAAGTTTTCCATGCAATATACATGAGGAAAAATCGAAACATAACTATAAAAAAAACCTTTATTTCACAACCTCTCTATAAAAATTAGTCACTTATTTTAATCAAAAAGATATATCTCCTATGAATGAATCAAAATTAATATTGTACAGATCAAATTTTGTTGGTTCTCAACAAAAAAAGTTTACAATTCAATTATGAAGAAGAATTATTCAAAGATTTCAAAGTAGTTATTAAATATTTAAAATCAAATACTGAAGAAGCAAGACAGAAAGAAATTATAAAGGAAGATAATCAATCTGTTAACGCTTTGCCCTTTATTAATCTAAGAATAAAGAAAAACTACAAATTAAATTAAAACAATAAAAATTTATATAAAAAAGGACAGACGAAATAAAAAATATAAAATTAATTTTATGGTATGTCAATTCGTTTGAATTAAATTTTTTAAATGAATGATTCATTTTTGAAGTTTAGCGACTGACTATAATCGATTGTAAACATTTCTAAATGTTTCATACAAAAGTTAGTACGGTGGTCAGCATTGAAATTAAATACACAAGATAGGTCCTTCAACTTATTTAGTTGTATGTTAACATCGGAGGGACCTTCTTCCATGTTTAGTCTCAATTGTTGTCGTCAGGGTGGAAAAACTTGCAACTTAAAGACTAAAAGGCCTTACTAATAAAAGTGTTTTTAATTTTACACAACCATTTGTGAATGGTAAACGGTTGTTTATGAGTCGTGTAAAATTTTAAATAAGTTTATTAGTGAGGCTGAACATATTTAAAACAGAAGAGGTTTCTAAAACGAAACGCCTCAAAAAAATACAAAAAGTCTATTCGATGGTGATTTTTTTATGCACCGACAGCTGTTTCGTCTCCAATGTTTTTATATTATATCGATTCACACAACCCTGTCTCCTTGGGGTTAGGCAGACAGGTTCCAGCATTTGATTTCAATTGAAGAAATTTTACCCAAAATAGTGAGTCGATTCGTTCAACTGACAAAATTGATCGTAGAATTTGCTGACTTTTTTTGCAAGCGATATTGCGCAATATCGTGAAAATTTGTCTGCTTATCGTCGATTGTCTCAAATTTCTTCAAATAGTGGCGTTGAAGCAATACTCGAAACGGCTTGATACTCGGCGTCTTTAAAATCAATTTTCAAATGATTTGTTGTTTTTTTTGTGAATCCTCAGAGGAGACGGCTGAGGTAGCAATCGGGGTACATGATGGTCGCTCAAGTGGATATCCTCTGCGTACATTCCACGGGAAGGAATATCCGCAGCGATTCCGTGATCTCTCCCCTGCAGAGAGGACAGCGCGTACATCTGGGGACAAACAAGAAACAACTATTAATAACGAGCGTGTTATTCCATGACACCTACAACTGGAGAAGATTTCTCTTACACTAATTGTAGCCACTCCTGGCCACAGACAGTACACTAGCAGAAAACTATTAAAAACAATGGCATTCTGGACTCCCAACTTGGACGGACCATTTCCCTCCTATTCGCGTATTGTTTATTAAATATTTAGATCTTAACCTTTCAAGCTTCAAAAGGACATTACTAGTCACATCATCCATTAAATCCTCCTAGGGCTCCGTCCCTATTAATGTATCTGTGTACGTAGACATTACAATTTTTTTGTTTTTTTTTCTTATAATTTGTATTAAAATTAAATTGTATTAAAACGTAACATTGTTTTTTTTTCTTATAATTTGTATTAAAATTAAATTGTATTAAAACGTAATTTGTTCACCGTTAGAAAGAGAAATATCATTACTCTCCTTAGTTATTTCAAATATTTATACTTGGATATACCACGGATAAAATCCTAAAAATGCATGATTACACCGATAAAATCTTAAAAATGCATGATTACACAGATAAAATCCTAAAAATGCATGATTACAAATTGACGGGATTTTTCCATTGTAAAGTTGAAAGTTTTAAATTTTTTTATTGTATAAACGGCATAAATAGTGAAGTGGCAGTGTTCTTACTATTTTTCGAACCAAAAAAAAAAGCATTTTCTGTATATCGAGTTCTCTCATAAAAATGGATGTTTTGAGTTCTTTTGTTAACATTTTCACATTCGAGATTAAAATTCTATTATTTAGAAATACCAATATTTATTTCAAATCAAAACAACTAAAAGATAATTTTATCTGGTTTCAAATGGTATTTGTTTTTATGACAACTTCAAAAATAAGAAATATATAGCACAATTAAAGTATCTCGGAAACATTCCAAATTCCACGATTGGATGTTTTGAACTTCTATGCAAACATATTTAAAATTCTGAACGGTAATTGTTAAATGCAATACAATTATAACGCCATAATACAAGCTTTACACTATAAATCTCTAAATCTTTATAAAGGTGAGTGCTCCGAGAGAAGCAGATTGACTCATAATGCGCAATTTAAACAATTTTTAGTACAGCCTCTTTGTTTTAAAAATAAAGCCATCAAAACAACATTGAAGGTGACTTTAAACTTTGCATTTAAAAGATTGTTCAAACACCAGGATCTGAAGCTGAACACATAAAAAACAAAGTCTGGCTGTTTCATTAGACAATGCAAAGAATGTTGGAAAATTAAATAACTGAGAAAAAACATTGCTTTATTTTGGGAATGTCATTAAAGCACATGATGTTGTTGCTACTCCTTGTGGGAGTAGGCAGGCAGGATAGACCACCATACTACACTACATGTTCTTCCTTTAAATATTCATGTATCTAAAATATCAACATAAAATCATAAATGGCAGCCATCACATAAATTCGATCAACACAGAAGGTGTTGATCGAATTTATCGTCGAATCTGCAACTAGTGCAGCCAACTCAGCTCTTATAGATAAAAATTAGCTCTAAACAGCTCCAAAAAGGTGGTTTAGATTCTTAGCTCTTAACACAAAATTGACAATTTAAGAGTTATTTCTTTAGGAACCGGTTATTTTTATATTGAAATCTTTGTTTTTATCTCAGAATTTGAACAGTGAATTTTCAGTCCCAACTCTACAAGATTTTTGTTCTTTTTTAGCTCTTTTTCTGGTTACATCTGGCTTCATTTTAAAAATCGAGTTGGCAGTACGCTCCTTTTCTGGTGACATCAGGTTTTATTTTAAAGATCGAGTTGGCAATACTGACTACAACCCACAAAATATTGTCTATTCCTTCTTAAACGCCTTGTAGTATTATGTATTTGATAAATAGTCAAAACGGGTCATGAAATTATGTTAGCCTAGGTAAGGGTGTTTTAGGTTAGGTTAGTTTATTTGTTTTTGTTGTGGAATCTACATGTTCACAGTGTTCATAAGATAGTTTAGTTACCTTTCAGCACACTCTATGCAGCAGAGAACATGGCGGCAGGGGAGGAAGAGCGTGTCCATGGTTTGGTCCATGCAAACACGGCAGGCAAGGGACTCCATCGGCAAGGAGTTGGAGCGCTCTCGTGTGTCCTACAAATAAATAAACACCTTATTAGTAAAACAATTAAATAACTCAGGTATGCCTCATACGTCACTACATATGTCTGGCCGTGTTATAGGTAGCTTGAAAACATGTTTATGGGACTGGACAAATCAGAATGAAACAAACTCAAAACCTCCTCAGAAAAGTCATTAAAAATGATGAAAAAAAAATATTAAGAATCGGTTAAATAGGTTTCGTAAGGTTAGGATTATGGGCAATTTTAAAATTATTTTTTTCATGGCCTTTAATGACTTTTCGAAGAGGTGTTGAGTTAACTTTATTCCGAGTTGGCATGGAACCCATAGAATTGACTCATTCTCAAGGGACAAATGTTGGGCCCTGAATGAAATGAGTGCTGTTACTCAACTGATTGTAAAGAAATTAGGTTAAAAAAAAGAATGGTGGCCATCTTGGATCTTGACTGTTGGTGTGTGGGCCTTTCTACAGGAGGGTATTGATAGTTTTTAATTGATAGAATGGATTACAATGCAGTTCATAAATAACGACTTAAATACTTAGTAGTTTAATTCTTACCTTGCAATCGGGACCACAGTGCGGACTCCTCGGGTGTGGGACGCCGGCGCAGGTACCCGCCGTGGCATTGGTAGCCGAAGCGGCAAACAGCGCACGCCGCGCGTTGTCGTACACCTCCGTGTAGGTGCGCCGGATGTCAAACACGTACTTCTTGCCCAGGGTGGAGTCCTCGTTGAAGATTGACACTATTGTACCCTGAGGAAGAAGACAGAAACAAAAATAAATAACATGTTATAAATATATTAAACAGACTTCTCCTGTGATTTGGATTGAGCCTCTAGACTAATATTCCGCCATCCCAAAGACATTAACCCCTAGAGCTTCTATATTTTAAAATGTTTCTTTTCGCAGTACATAAGATTCCAGAGGAATTTTCTGTTTTTGAATTATTTCAAAATATTGTTTTTGGAAGCAGATGAAAGACTCATTTAGATTTTAGTATTACAAATAGACATACGCAATTAAAAATATTAAAATTTTGAACGCAAACATAGATTAAGTTTTTAGAGTCGCTTATCAATGGTTTTTATTGTGTAAAACTGTAATTACCACTTTACACCTAACTAAAAATACAAACACTGTTTAAATCACATACTTCACTATAATATAAAACAGGATAGCATGACTTTTATGAGTCTGGGCTAAATAACTCCCAAATTGTAGTGTTGGGAGGTGCTTTTACCTTAAGGTCCCTGATAAACTGCTTGGTGACATCACTGCGTACGGTTTCGCAGCAGTAGAAAGCATGTTTCTCAGTGACGGCGCGATAGAGCGCGGCGGCCAGGCGGCTGGTGGCCATCTTGATGTTCAGCACCTTCTCGGCGCCAGTGCCCGTCATGTACTGCAGCTGGAAGGTGCGGCGGATGGGGGCGGCGCGGATTATCGCCGTGTACGGGATGCTGAACAACAAACAAATAACATTTTATTTTTTTGATACATCAAAAGAATTGCTTTGAACACCACTTTGGAGCTGCACATAAAAGTGTCTAGCACAAATACCAATAATTATATATTATAATGTACTATATATTTTTATTGATTGATGGCAGCTTCCTTTGATTTTCATAAGATGATTTCATTATTAATACATCAAAATTTTATATTGCGAAAAATAACATTACTGAAATCATTTCTAGATTCTAGAGTCAATCATAAACATCAATATTAATATGAATTCTGTCACTTCAATCAATATACATTCATTTATTATTTGCACTTTTACGTAATCTTGAAAGAATATTAAACTATAATCAATCCCTTTTGGCTGTAAAATGGGTGTTACATGTACAATAAAATTGAATGAATTGTACTTTCTACGCAACAAAAATGGGAAGTTAATTGGATAAGACAAAACGATAAAAATAATAGATTAGGTTCATCGATGTATTAATTCTGATGGTTAGGTTAGATACATTTTTTTCTTCACTTTGCTTCAGCGTTCTGTTTTTTCTTGGATCCAAATAGAAATAGTGTAATAAAATGTATAAAAAAGTCTCACCTTTGTTTTTCATTCTCTTGCTCCCCAGTTCCATTCCCTGGTCTGTACACCACAATGCCTTGTGGCCCCACTCCGACGCACATGCCCAACTTGCAGCCGCACCCCTCCACACGCTCCTCGTGGCTCCCCACCGCCGTTAGACACCCGACCGTCTGACTGATGTACATGTCTCCGTGCTTGCCCAGCCTCGTCTCTTCCTCGCCCCCCTGGTGGTACAGCAGGTGGCTGTACAGGTTGTGGGCGTTGTTGTTGTTGGAAGGGCCGGGCGGCTTGCAGAAGAACAACTCTTCTCCGAAGGACTCCAGGTTGGAGATCTCCTTGAGGAGTTGGTATTCGGCGGTGGAAGCGCGCATGCCGGAGATCTCACAGTGGTAGTCGATGATGCGCTGCATGTAGTCGATGGGCTTCTCCTCCTGGGGGCCGATGTTGTGGCACTGCGTGTACAGGCTCTGCGGCGGGTAGTGGTGGTCGTAGTCTCCCACCTCAGCCTGAAACAAGACACTACCATTAACACAATATTCCTAATATGCTATAACCCGTAGGGGGTCAACAAGAAGCTTCAATAAATAAAAAGATATTTTCGTTAAAGGGGCCATTCATAAATTACGTCACACTTCTCTACCCCCCCCCCCCCCCCCCGTGTGACGTAATTTATGGATGGCCCCAAAGCTAACACATAGAAAATACCATACCTGAGGAAGTAACATTTAAATTATTGTCTTTAACTAACCTAATAGAAGTATTATCCGAAGACAAAATTAATTTAGAAGGTTCTCTGCAATTGCAGTGCTTCGAACAGTGCGTGGGGCATGATTCTTCAATACTGCAAATGCAGGGGTACGGCCCCTAGGGGTTAATGTGTGAATTTTAAATCAGCCAGTGTTGTGGCGTCAGACAGACAATACAAACAAAGAGATATGAAATGGAAGCTTGCCAATTGTCACAGAACTAAGACCTAACTACTTTCATACTAATAATGGTTCATGGAACATCTCCTTCGTTCCTATTGTCTATGATCTCAACGGATGAGCTTTGACTTCATCAAATGAATTGTCTTAAACCATAGTGAACTAACTCACTTTTTGCAGTTTCTGAGTTAGAGCTTGAAATGTGTCATAATCTAGCTCTGCCAGAGAGAACCAAACAGCGAAATACCGTCCTGACCAATCATGGAAAGTTTTTCTCTGATTGGTTCTTCTTTCTGACGAAGCTAGATTACGATTTGGAGCCCTCATTTCGAGCTCTAATTAAAAAATTGCAAAGTGAGTTAGTTCACTATGGTTTAAGACGATCCAAATGTGCATAGCTTTATCTGTCTGGAATTGCTTTAACTATTTCGAGCACACAACAACGTTTCCATCATGGAACTTTGAAATACCTATTTAACTGTTAAAAGATAAGAAAAGACGCCATATTGTCTGTTACTGATATAAATAAATACTGAAACTTAATAATTAAACTGAAAATAAGTGTCAATACTGAGAATGCCTCGACTTACTTCAAATACCTACATGATAAATTTAAAAGATAAAGGGACTTAAATATTAACATTAATAACTATGCAACTTATGTGGTTTGTTGCAGGATGTTAAAATGACAATTGAAAAATATTGTTTTGTGGTCATGACAAGGCGTGAAATAAGTGCGCAAGGAAGTGCAAAATTCCAGTTTACAGAGTAATAAAAAAGAAATAAAGATTGCACAAAGGAAAAACAATACACTAAGTGTTTTTGAAATGTTATATCTCTAATTTATCTTCCATTAGACGAAAACAAACATATCCAGCGATTAAAGGCTTTAGAAGATAGGTGTGACTTATGTACTTAGGTAATTATATATTTCATAGACAAGAAAATAAAATATTGTTTGTGTAAAATTAGTTTTGCACAGATAAGAGCAAAGATAAGTAATGAGTGCTTGACACAAGATTAAAACGACTATACAATATGTAACTACTAATGTTATCATATCTTAGGATTAGTGCATTAAGTACAGGTAAGATAACAAAACGCAAGAGTTCAAGTAGGAAATGTGTCGCAATAAGTCTCTGTCTGCCATTTGGACAGTAAAATCAACGTTATTAATAGCCTTGTGATTGCATGGTTGAATTCTGTACCCGGATTCAAGTGCATGTCTGACGCCACACCACAGATAACATCTGTGTATGTGAAATTTCAAACAAAGCGACGTGTCCCAGGCAGGTATAAGTACTATGAATTTGTGAATTATTAGTATCTCTCCGGATATGGAAAGATTGACGGTAATACACAGTTGGGAATAATAGTATCAAGCGACTATATATTACATATGACGTCATTGCCCGTCCCAGTTACTTTGTCCCGGTGACTAGCTATCACTGGATGACAGTGGATCCGAGGAACGGGCTATTTTTATAACTTGTTCCCAGTTGCCGAACCAAAAGCCGCCCGCAGGACCTAGCAGCAAAAACCTATGGAACAGGTTTTTCACCGCTAGTTGATATATGATAGAGAGAAAACTTGTAGAATAAATGGTGTAGAATAAATATTCATTCAGAATTCTGATTTACAAAGGCTTGATTCACAGGAGATTGTGATATACAGGTTTTGAAACTAATAAATCATATTTATATAGGAGAGGATTCTACTATCACAAATAATTGATGTATTTACCTGGGCAATAAGAGCCACCAGTCTGCTGGCCACATTCCAATCGGCCACCACCATCCTGCCTTCGACCAAATCCAGGCGCGCATGCAGGTAGAAGTGATGCCGGGTGCTCTCCAGCAGCAATCGGTGCGGGGGCACCCAGAACTTGACCCTCAGGGCCAGTCTTCTCCGGTGGGCCGCGTGGAGGGGGTTGCGCAGGTTGGCCCACGGCCCGTCTGCCACCGCCAGGGCGTGGGCCGCATCTTCAGGAGCCGCTACGCCCCCCGGGCCCGTAGAACCCTCGGCGGAACCGGCCGGGAGACGCAGCCCGAAGTAGTCAGCTTCGGGACCAATGCCTAGATATTCGCACACCTGCGGGGAAAGAGAATGAAAAGGTTAATTCAGGCTAATTGGAAGGTTTCTTTAAACTTAGCATCACATTAAACATGAACGTATCTGGAGCAACCCAGAGGCAAACTAAGGAAGAGATTAATAGAATGCGTGGAAGAGAATTGCAGAAGACGAAAGGACTACAGCCAGCAGAGTTCATTTGTGTAGGTGGCGTAATCTACAGTGATTAAATTACAACAAATTAGTTTGTTGTACCAACATAAACATAACTTGCAGAAAAGTCAACAGATGTCACAAAAATAAAAATGGATAAAAATTTATCCAAGACACTATCTAGATAGCATTTAGTTCGGGTTTGAATCTTGCAATCACACAAAGATAGCAGCCAATAAAAATATATGTTAAGAAAATGTTGGTAGTTCTTAGTCGAAGTACGATACAGTCAAATATGACCGAATCGGATAGGGACACATTAGCTCAGCTGGTAGAGTTGCGCCCCGGCAAGGTGAAGATCCTGGTACGAGTCCCAGATGTGACCGTATCCTTTCCTGATTATAATAATTGAAATTAAAACAATGGAATTCCACCACGAATTAACGATGCAAAAACTAGACTTTCCTGATTTTTCTGTTTTCAGATTTTTGATTGAGTTTCGCTAATATTGTCTTCATTTAATTAGATAAATATTAATAATACTTAGGGATACTTTATAGATTTTACACTTGAAAATTCAAAGTGTTTTTGTATCATTACTTTATCTATTTACAAATCTCATTACTTTATCAATTTATATAAAGAAGAGTGTTGGTGGCTTTCATTTTTATACAAATCTACAGTTTCATTCCGAGGTTGATGAAAATTTGCACACTTTACCTTCTAAACAAGAAGTCGATGTCTACAAGTGATACTTCGGGGACTTAAGCTATTACTTATAAACATGAAAATATTTTATTTTATTACACAGAGATAATTAAAATTCTAATTTGATAGCATTCCAATGTAAAATAAATATTTTAATAAAAAATAAATCAAAAAACATTAAAAAGAATTCCACTAAATCCACAGAGAAAAAACTAATTACATTCTTCATTAAAAAACATGTAATAATTATTTATGTAAATACAAATAGAAAATGTGAATTACCATTTTTCATCAAAGTTTAAAAGTATTGGATGATGTGAAAAAAAAAATTCCAAGTTCTTTTTAGATGTTTGAACATTTTACAGGGTCAAATGAAGCCATGCAAATATTTTCCAGAAAGTGTGCGAAATATTTTATGGACCCTGGTATCGTTTTATTATAAGTATTATGTGTTAGATAGCTGTCTCAAACTTTCGAGGCCTGGCAACATTGATAAACGTCAAGAAGAACTGGATGGAGCGCATTCGAAATATAAGTAATCGATTATTTCATCTATAAAAATAATCGATTAAAATTCATTCTAAAAAATACGATCTATTAAAACTCATACTTTAAAGCGTAATAATTATTGTATTTCTAGTAGACCCGGCCAAACGTTGCTGTGGCTAACGAAACACAACGCCATTACCCAACCTTCATAACCAACGCCATCTGTTAATTTGCACACATATCAAATCCACACCGCCCGCTTGCCAGCCCGCTGCCTGAATTGAATTTCTCGGTTTTCCTCTACTATAATATGCACGTATTATACATATAAACCTTCCCCTTGAATCATTTATCACTTGAATCAATCTATTGGTGAAAACTGCATGAAAATTTGTTGCGTAGTTTAAAAGATCTAAGCGTACAGACAGCGGGAGCGACTTCATTTTATACTATGTAAAGATGAGCGATGTGATATCCACGGTGAGCTATGGATCCAATTACATTGTCAAAAATCCTCAAAGATGAGTTCTGGCGTCATGAAATTTGCACAAATGTAATTTCTATATCAAAGATTTTTTTTTTTTTTTAATTCGCAGTATCGTGTCCGTCGTGAGTTATGGTGCTTTTAAATATCCATTTAGCTGCCTTGTTGCCGTATCTAAATGTGAAATAAGAGCGTTAAAACTAGGGTAGAAAAGTCGACTAAAATTAGCATTAGATATTTTCTGTGTTTAGAAGGAAAATCATTTATATAATTATTTGCAATCATGTTGTTTGCAATTTGCAACACTAAGAGAAATCAGAAAGATGTAATGGCTATATAATTCTCATCTGATTCTATAACTACCAACAATAACTTAAATGACTTGCTTTCCACATCAATACAAAATGAAAATAATCTTCACGCGATCTCATCGTTAGCAATACATAATCATTAATCATTATAGCGGTTGCGAATCGTACCAACTACCTACCGTTATTAGCTGAAAATCTGTTTACCGCCGAAGTTATCTCCAACGATGTTATTTGATCGTCATATCTAACTTTCTAACTGCTAATTCTAACTAAACACGACAGTCAAGGACGTAGCACCCCGCGAAAAAAACATTGAAAGAAAAAACAAATAATAATGTTCTGCGTTACACGTGCCGGCCATCTTGACGCAAGGTTCCGCGTTCAAAACAGAGCGGTAAACTTTAGGGTTGCCATAAAATAAAAATAAAACGAAATAATATAAAGTAACTGCCTGTTGGGGCACTTGCGCGAGAAAATGGGGTCAATTGTAATAAATAAACTCAAATATTATCTGGGTTAAAAAAAATAAATGGGGGGGAGGATTGATGTAAAATATCAATGGTGTAAGTGCATATCAGCCTTAAGCCTGCAGGATAAAGATTGCCCTGACGATAACCGACCTCTGTTAAGAGGTCTGTTCACGCGGGCGAAGATTGACTATCCAAAAAAGCATAATGATAGGTATAATTGTCGTGTGTCCTGCTCTAGTAAAGTACAGGAAAGGGGCGTACGAGAGGCGGTAGTGAAGGGGGAAATCGTAATACGTATTGTCGCACATCGCGAGCGAACATAAAAATTAAATAATTATGTAGTGAACAAAGCAGAAAATATATGTAATATTACGCTTGAATATTTGCAGGAAGCCGGTGAACGGTCCCTTTCGTTTAGTACCTTAGCATTAGCGGACGAGGGACACACATGCGGAGGTCTCTGGACATATTCTGTAGTAGTGTTAGTTTGTTTATAGTACAAACGCTGGGTGTCAACAAAATTTACAATTTTACAATAATTCTTCGGTTAGGTTTGATTGTTTCACAATATACTAAAATTTATATTCAACGATGTTGTGATATTTTTATCTTGATTGAATCATTGAAAACAATTATAATTATAACAAAAGAAAACAATATAGAATTTTACCCCGATTTGATGTTTACATGTTAGAACAGAGTTCAAAATGTGAAGTTTTGTCAAATATTAATTTGGAGGTACGATTAAACAACCCGGCCTAACATTCGCATACAAAATAAAATCGGTGACCGGACAACTTGGAATGAGACCAACTCAGAACCATCTCAGATAAGTCATTTAGAGTGATAAAATATTTATAAATATAAAATAGGTTACATTAGGTTAGGGTTATCGGCTAATTTAAAATTAATTTTTTCATAGCTTTTTGACTTTTCAAGGAGGTGTTGAGTTGAATTTATTCTCAGTTGGCATGGAACCATCTAATCGACATATTTAGGCACTTTCATGAAAACAAAAAAAAATTAATGATGACTTCCGTGGTCGAAGGGTAAGACTCTCTCTCGACTAGCGATCAGGAGGTGACAGGTACAAATCCCGGAGTGGGCAAGTAGGTAAATTATATTTGATTGATTTGTGTTTTTTCACAATTCAATCATTTAAAAATAATATATGGTATATTTGCGGCACTTTCCAGAATGTAAATAACTCTCAGTAGGACTCTGGTGTAAGACCACCATCCAGAATTGAAATGGCTTTAACTGTGTTTAGTGACTAGATCTGAATGTCCGGGTGCTTCCCCACCTTCCTTTACCCCATATCCTTCCCCTCCTCACCAATTTCAGCCTCACAACATACCAAAATTGAGGATGCCATAGTCTCACCACATTCAACAATTTGGGAGGCGGGTAAGGGTACCGCCGCCCCGGGAACCATTTGTTCGCTACGTTTGGTGACTTAGCAGGGGTGCCTGGATTCACGGGGTGAAGTTTGTCCGGGTCTTGGCGGCGGATGCGTCTATTGATATGTCAGATTTGAAAGTCAAATAATATGTGTAACTTCACATTCAATTATACTGTAAGGTTCCAAAATCGGTGTCTCGGAGGTATGTTGGTTTTCCTTGCATACGCCTGAGGGATCTTTTTGTACAGTTTTTTTTAACGTTAGCTCTACACAGATACTTGAGTCGGGCGATGTCAAGAGTCAAAATAACAGAAGAGCACGTATGAGACGATGTATGAATGTGAACGAAGCAAGGAGTGTGTGCCAAGATCGAGTTGTTTGGCGGTCCGTCCTCTCTGCCTACCCCTGCGGGGAAACGGCGTGATGGTTAGTTAGTTAGTTAGTTAGCTCTACACAGGAAGCCCTGAGGAAAAAGGGGTCTTTTTAGGAAAGGAAGGAGATGAAGTTCTGGGAAAGAGAAGGGTATTAGGGGTGGGAAGGAATCTGGGGGTCAGTGTGTCCAGGAGTGTCCCGGGCGTATGAATCAATCCCTCCCGCTGCGGTGCAAGGCGATGTTTTGAGAGAGTACCTACAGCTGAAGTCAAAGAGACTCCCTCAATCGTTCTCTCCCGATCCGAGCCTGTCATGCAGCTGGTGGGCAGACGCATCCACCGTTAATACCCGGACAAACCTCACCCCATGAATCCGGGCACCCCTGCTAAGTCACCAAACGTAGTGAACCACTTGGTAGAAGTGTTTGTTATCCAATAAATGGTTCCCGGGGCGGCGGTATCCATACCCGCCTCGCATTCAGTCTACTTCATCCTTCGTCTGCCAGTTTCCATGCCTTACTGCCATACATATCTATACCTAGTTAGGTATCCTTGTATCGTAGAAAATATTTTAAAAATAAAAGCTGAACTGCCAAAATAGTGTTTCTTACTACCTACCTACTACCTAGTAAACACAAGTATATTGGCATTATTGAATGCATTCTCCAGTTTTCGGTAAACAGATCTAAAATGATAAAACAAACAACGAACATGCACCTGCGTTGTCTGACACACACAGATACACGATTCTATTACCTCTCCCCCCGGCCCGCGCACGTTTCGCTCCCGCGTGACTAGCAAAAGAGTGAATGAGATGACATCAAAAAACCTAGGTAATTTTACGATAAATTTGCGCGTAACTAGATCCGGTTTTTGACGCAAATATAACTGTTTTCAGTGCAAACTAAAATTTTATCGTATACTTCATCATATTCCTGAGGCAGGATATGAAAGGATTTTTCAAAAATAGCATCCATTTGGTCAGAAAAAAATTCCAAAGTAGCCTCCTAAATTCATCGATAAATTGTCATCTTTTGAAGCCTATATTTTATAATTTAAAACAAAAATCGAAAATTGGATTCATATCCGTACTTTTTATATAGCTAACCTGTCATTTAAAAAAAAAATTGAAAACAATTAGTTTGATATTTTAGCCGTTAATCCGGAACTAAATTTTGTATGAAACAGGCCACGCATACGTTCCTCTTAAGAGAGGGGCACTAGAAAGAGAAGAATAGCTAATACGATTTTACAGTCTCACAGTCATTTTGATTTTTGAGGAATTGAGTCGTGCGTGCTTTATTTTTTTTTTCTTTCTTTCAACCAATGTTTCCGAATATGTAAAACCCAAGAGCAGGAAGAACTGTGTACACTCAAAACAAAAGTCAAAGCCTAGCATAATAATTAATCAGAACTAAAAATAAAAGAATTAAAATTATGTTTTGATAAAATAAAAACCGACCAGATCTGGGGAAAATCGGTATCAGCGACCTTTGTCCGAGATTTTAAGATATCTTTGAAAAATAAAATTATACAACAATAATCTACCAGGTGTTCCGTGGCAATCCCCGGACGTATCGAGAGATACGAGGAAAATTGATCAGTATTCACAGCGGATACTCGACTATATTCATTTTGTGTCTATTGTGCCGACATCCTTCTCGTGCGAGGAAGGCTTTGAACCCGAGGATATTAAAATGCAAACAGCGACGCTAACACGGGACCGCCGAATTGAGAAGGCAATAATAATACACAAATAATACTTTTACAGTGGTACTCTCAGTATCGGTCTTGTTAAAAAAATCACCATTCAGAATCGAAACATTGCTTGAAATGGCTTTAGCCATGTTCGAGGATTAAACCTTCCTCTTTCCCCCCCCCCCCCCCCACTTCCTTTAACTTGACAACATATCCCAATTGGGGATTTGAGCAGTTAGGACTGTTTAAATCATGTTTAAAAAGAATATTTACCAAAACCATGTAAGTAGGAAATTTTTGGGTCGAAGAGCAAAACTCTTAAACGACCTGCTCTGGCGTCATGAAATTTGCACACCTCTACGAAATGTATAGGAGATTGCACAACCATTTTCAGTTAGCAACATTATTTTCGATACAAGTTATGGAACTTCGAAAACTGGTGTTCAAAACGACTCGGGCGAAGCCGGATTGTAACTACTAGAAAAAAAATTGAAACATATTTAGGATTTTCTGGAGTGGATAAAACAATACAAATAAAAACACGCTAACACTCTACTTAGTATTAAAACATCGTTAATTGACCGATTAACGTTGATCGGTTCATTAACGACCCCCCCAATGGCAGATTTATGGGTGATTACTCGAGTAATTGCGCAAAGAATCACTTAGCACTTTTAGCCCCGTGTTTATCATCTTTGCCATTTCGTATCACGTGCTTTTATTATCAAGTCGGCCATTGCTGTACTCATTGTAATAATTTATGTTCAAATATGGAACGAGCCGGGGGGCGACTTCACAAAATAATAAACAAACAAAATTTCGGGTCTTATTTGTTTTACCATACATACTAGATAGTACACTTATACATCCACTAGATAATACTGTCTTTGTTAACTCGACTTGGTGTAAATGTTAATTGTATGTACGGAATGATGTAATATTGATAAAAGAAGTATTTTTGTAGATGATTCCGACGAAAGTTTAAAATGTCAACCGTAAAACGATTAGTTCATAAGCGACTTACTTAAAAATTATGAGGAGCGCGAAAATTGAAGATGGGTAGGTACCTACCTACCCAAACCACAGTTCCGACAAATAAATGTAGAAACAAATGGGGGCGCTGCAATTATTGTATTGCCTTAAATGGCAACACTAACTCGATTCAAAAGTAAAAGAATGGAAATATATTCCATTAAGGTGCATATTTTCCACAAAGTACAGTGTTGTGGTACTTTTACGTCGGGTTCTAAAGTCTGAAAGAATTTTACTTTGCAAGGGTTCTGCCGCAAATCACACAACCTTCGCGTGTATCACAATCTAGTAGTGTAAAATGGATGATAATGTATATTCAAATTTGCACAAATGGCAATTGAAGGCGGCCCACAAAGTTGTTTTACACACCGCTGCATTGAACGGGCTAATAAAAATGACGGCAATGCATGCAGTAATCGTAGTGAATATCAAGTATAACTATGGATACTAAGTGGCCTCCTACACGGAACACGCGGCGGCAGCGTGATTGGAAAACTGGTCAAACAAATTTAAAGTCAATACGATCACGATCATATGCAGTGCAGTGTGTGGCGTCCTGTATTCCATAAAGAGTGCGAAAGGTTGAAAAATAACGTTGACTCATTTTAATTAAAGGTGATAGGTAGGTACCTACTTGGTGTATAGCTAATTGCATTCAATGGCTAGTGTAAATTTTGTGGAGGTACAATCTAAAATTTCAAAATATATTAATGAGGCTACCATTATCCAACGGGCTAACGATATAAAGGCGAGAACTTTACTGCCCGGAGCTTAGAAAGCGCGGGAGATCAAAGACTAGGCTTTTTCGGAAAATGCGGGAAATTGCAACCGTGCAAACTTCAGACCAGACCGCCTTGTCGGTTAATTTTGGAACAAGAAAATGGTTTCAGAATCCGTCGCCAGGGAAAATGGCGCATTCCCAACAAGAACTTGTGAATGTCAAACTAAAGTGTCTTAAAATGACATAATAATATATTTCCATAGTAAATCCGAATATTTTATGATTATCTAGTTCTTGATAAGTGTTGAAAAAGCTAGGAAAGAATACAGACAACAACATTCACAGAGCATAATTAAATTTAATATCGTTTAATATCAATAAAAGAACGATTCTTTATTGCAAACGATATTGAACTTGATATTTTATATTAGCAAATTTAGAATTGAAATTTATCACTCGACAACCATATGGCGTAATGGATAGTAAAAAATATTCGTTCACACGGAGAGAGTGATAATGAAGTGTAGGCGTGAATAAGATAACCATTTTATTGGCGCCAAACAGTAAAATTAAATTAATTTAAACGCCTTGATAAACGAAAAATGTCATTTTTAATAACTTCCTTTAATTATTCTTTGTGAATCGAATTTTTAGTAGCCCGAATATTGTTACATTTCGCGTTTTATAAATATATATATTACCATTTAACCCTTTTAGATCTGAATTAGAACTGGAGTGGTAGAATGCATTTGATGCTCGATAGATTTCTATACGAAAATTTTTGGTGTGTTTTTTTTTCAGTAAGTACCTAGTTGGGAAGTTATTTCTAAGTCCTTTGAAAGAACGTAAGGTCTCAGATGGCCTATTCAACATAAAATGACAAATCTTCACGGACCTATCTTATGGCTATGCAAATCGTCCACTGTATATCAAAAATATAATATTTTAAAAACAACCACGTGACTGTGATGTCACAACACAAGTCAGTAATTTTATTATACATGCGCCTATTTACGGTTATTGAATTGTTATGATCATCCAGAAAGGTGGTGCTAAATAAAATTAACACGGCCGTGAACATAATCACACGCTCATGTGATATAATTAGTATATACCGAAGGTTAATATATTTCAATAAATAAAATGTAAACAGGACACTTTTTATGTACGAAGTTAAAAAAAAAACTTATAATAATAATTAATTTAATTCCTAAACAATGCAGTTACACAAAGTGACCGAAAAACATTTGATCTGCCGAACTCAACTGTGCTTTTCAGGAAATCTGGAAATTGGATATTTGTATTAATTATTTTAATAACTATTGAAAATCGAAGCTTCCACACAAATGAAAAAGTTATCAGTGTCGGCCAGACTAAAATATATTTATTACCTACAATCCTGATTTCTACGGCGGCCATCTTGCATCGGCAATAATTTGCATTCCCGCCCAAATAGTACTTTGATAGTAGTATATAGCGTAAGCATGCTTTGAGTTACACGAGTGCGAGAGGGACGCGCCCACGGGAGTGAAAGGGACAATGAGAAAACAATGGAACATTGTCTCACTCTCTCCTCCTTGGCGTCATGTTGAGTGCGCCACCATGATTCGAATTCATATTTTGAATACTTTCAATTCTTTATTTCGTTTCTGTTGGTTCCGGAATATGCGTACTGTGGAGGGTCATGTTTTTTATGGCTGTTAGGTCTTGTTTTTTTGTGGCGGACAACGTGGGAGGTTTTATTACGGTTTTTGACGATTTTTCAATGTATTATTTTTTCAAGGGAATCGCTACTACTGAACATATTGGGGGCACCTGTGGCTAATTAGTCAACCGTGTAAAAACAATATTATTAGGCATTTATTTATTAGTTTTTAAATCTGTGCTTACGTGCCTTCGTGACAATGACATTGCAAAGATACCTATTATCATGAGTGTAATGATAAAATAATGTATCGTCTATAAAATACTTGAGTACCTACGCCAGAGATTTAATTTAAAAGAGAAAAAGACTCTGCCCTCCATAAGAGTGCTTAAATAACAACTGATAAGGGTAATAGTAGTATTTACCTGCGATTTTAAGATTCTCTGCAAGGTTAAAAAGGGGTGCCTATCTAGTCAACATTAATCATAAAAAATTTCAGATAAAAAGTTAAAATAATGTCAGTATAAGATCAGTAAGATTTTTTTTTGTATATTTTTAAGCCAAAGATAATAATATTCACAAATATTGCAGCGCATTAAAAAAAATACATACTATATTATACATGCTTGGCATTCTGAATGTAAGTTACCTTATTATTAAAAAAATATTATACAATAACCCCGTGAAATATTTAATGGGACGAGATGTTATAAACCTGAAATGCGAAACGCACATTTCAACATTTTCATAAAATATTAAAAATAATAATTTTCATTAATTTATTTAAATTTTGAGAGCGTCCTCAATTTTTTTAAATAAAAATATGAATATTTCGCAATTTACATGCCAATCAGTATAGTTATTTATTTACGTTCTCAATTTATAAATTATCAAACGGATCTTAACCGTGAAAGGCCTATTTTACAAATTGAACATTTTTTCAACAGTCGAGTGTTTACCAGATCGTAAGAATCTTGTAGTATTACACTGGCATCAACAGTTAAAATTATCCTGGCACTTGATAAAACACAGCGAGGACAGAAGGAGGGTTCGTTGACTGCAAAATGTATCTGTATTGGGGATACAAGTAACAGAGTTAGCAGCGTGTACAAATGTACGTGTGTACCACACACACTGAACTCTTGGGGACTAAAATACTCATTTAAACACACACAGACGAGGTCAACTTCCAGAATACGATCTTTAATGCAAACACCAACTACTTACATACTTCAATAACAGGGAAGGTCCAAAACATTAAAAAAAAATCAATTCAGTTTTATTTAACACTTGCTGAAGTTTTCAGATATTCTTTAGAAAAGCTAGTACTACTAGCGTGCATATAAAAAAATCACGTTGTGGTCTCTATAGATATATTTATTTGTACTTCGTGAAAGCGCGATCTTCGAAATTATTACTATCTATATTAGGACCTGATAACAACAAAAAACACAAAACGTCCTCCGTGGTCGAGGAGTAAGGCTCTCAACTAGCATTCCGAAGATCGCTGATTCAAATCCCGGCGTGCGCAAAAACATTTTATTTGATTAATTTGTGTTATTTCACAATAATTTATTAATTAAAAATAATTTATAGTATATTTGCGGCACGTTCCAGAGTGGAAGCACCATTCAGAATTGAAACGTACTTCGAAATGGCTTTTAACTGTGTTTGGTGACCCGATCTATTCTAGGTACTTCCCCACATCTCCTTCCCCTCACCAATACCTTCAGCCTCACAAAATACCCCAATTGGGAATGCCGTAGTCTAGAATTCTTGTGGGGGTATTCGCATTAAAATATCTGTTATCAATTATTATTAGCATGTTAACCTTCATCTGCAATTTCTTACTAAAAATTAAATGCCAAATATGTAGGTATATAACCATCGAAAAGCAAATGCATAAAATAATTTCCTTAAAGACATTATTGCGCAGTTATCTGATTTGACAAATGTGCTTAGGCTCTATTACGATAGCCAGAAATTAAAATTTAGAAGGCGTAATGTTTATGATAATATCTATTGAATTTACAAGTAGCCCGATCACATTCAAACGTCTTCACGCCTACACATAATGCAGTGTTTTACAGCTTTGAAATTCAAATTAGTTTCTAAAGCCGATAGCTTAGCTGAGAATATAGATAACCAGCTTTAATGTAGAAATATAAAATGGAAATAAACACATTACAACAAAATGTTTGTCGTTTATGCGCATACTGATTTGTCTTTGTGCTTTGACTTCATGCCACACCCTCCCAACCAAAGTCATTTATACTATATCATGGCGGGCGCTACGTCTGGTGGTAGTTTTCTTCCTAGTTGTTCTTCGCCGTTTCCGAGCGTATATTGATTAGTTCTTTGATCTCTAATACTTTTCCATTCCCCCTTCGTCTCTTACTAATTACAGCAAGGGTTGCTATTGGTTAATTTTCACCCCCCTCTTAGATGTGATCCCTGGAAGGGATGTCACAGCTCGGATGACCGATATAATGTCATGTGTAAATTTCTCGAAAGTTAAGTCGCTTCCCGGTTCTTTCCGCACATCTTCAGCTAAATCTCTGACAGGACCGAAATATTTTAGCTAACCCAGAGTGAATATACTCGTTGAAACGCTTTTGGTAAAATGTAAAACGAGCGATTAAGACAACAATAAGGTTTCCTTTGGGAGTGAACCTATAAAGTAATGTATAAAGATTTTATACTGTCTTGCTATTATAGAACCGTGTCATACTTGCAAATTGATTGTATCCCGTTACAAATCTTCTTAAGGCACCCACTGGGTCATGATTTTCGGTGTTCTCTCATCTGGAATTCTTTCAACATTGGGAGTCGTTGAAATTTTTGAAACTTTGGTTGAACTCGTGAATAATACCTCTTGAGTTCGTATGACCTTAAAGTCATAGATATGCGGCCCTGTGAGTAAGTTACTTGGACCGCGATTCTACGAAGAAAAAACAACGAAATAATCACGATTCCTCGCAATCTGATTAAGACTGAGATATGCATTTCAAAAAATCTCCGATAAAGCCGCACTTGTTTTTTCTCAAAAACAAAAGGCTTAAAGAGACACAACATCCGTAATCGATAATATTATGTCTAAATGTCGGAGTACGAAGTTTAACAATGAATTAGGTAGGTACTACTTGTTTTCCTCATTGACACATTCATTATTTTTTCGCAGTAAAGCTTATCTAAAATGATTTTAACTATAAGCAGAAAATCTGTTTGTTTACGCGTACGCTGTTCTGCCTCCCTTGGCAATGCAGCGCCTCGCAGGGGGAACGGTGGATAGGTTTGCCGCTTTGATGCGCCACAGAGTAGCAGGGACGGCGTCCCTATAGCATGGATGGAGAATTTCCATCAAGCCACCGTAGTTAAGTCCTAATTTGTTTACCTTTTTTATTGCATTTTAAAATATATATTTTATTTAGATGTAAGCTTTTATATGGCAGACGGGAGTGTCATTGCACTCACCGCTCTGTGCAGCTGAAATAAATGCACATTATTTATTTTATCTCTACTTAAACTCCCAAAACTTCATTTCCGTCCTCAGATGTAGAGTTTTGAAACCTCTTGAAAAATAGTAATTTATTTTTAATCGAATTTGCTGCGTTATTCGTTAGCCACACTATCATACATCATAAGGCTGAAGACTAAACGAATCACAACGAATGGTTTACGTAATTGGAAAAATTAGCATTAACTATTCAACTGCAAATTATTAATGACCAAATTATTGAAAGTATACAAAATTAAATGTTATGGAAAAATAACAATGTGGCTTCAAACGAAGAGTCGTAATAAATTACATAAACTAGAAGGATTAAATACGCTCGTGAGTTGTTGCGCTGTTGTTATTGAACCTTTTGTAATTTTTTTTTTGGGATAAATTTTTACCTATTATGAAAACCAAAAGCAGTGCGCAATAGCCTACATTTAACAAATAGTAAAATGGCTCCCGCATTAGCGATTAGAAGTTATGCAAACAAAATTATCGGTTACACCTGCCGAAGCGAATCGGTAAATAGAAGATTAATGAATATGGAATTCACAAGCGTCCGGACATCCGTGATATAAAATGAAATGTTAAAAAAAGAAATTCAAACAAAACATAAATAGCAGAAAATGTTTTTTCTTCGTTATTCAAGTAATAATGCTTGCGTCCAGCACATTAAAATCTTGCATTCCGAATTTCTACCGAAATATAACATTCCCTTGAACACTTGGGAAGAGGAATATAAACGCTAGAAATATTTCGATTCTCTTGCCTTAATTTTTTTTTAAATCGAGCGTCTTATTTGCACGAGGCAAGTAAGCGAAAAAGTGGTTTTTATTTATTTCTTGCATAATTTTATAAGAATGAAAAAAGTTAGAACATACAAAACCTTAGAAATAATCTTAGCCATAAGGATTTTTAAAAATTGTTTCTTATATTTCTCCATAGTTAAGTCATGAAAAAACATTTTTTTAGTGGTTTACGCTTATATTTTTTGTTATGTAAATAATAATTTTATTGTAATTCCAATACATAGAAGAGCTAGTAAAAGTTTCAATTTATCCGTAGCATATGCTACGGATAAATTGAACCAATTCGTGGTAAAGATTAATCTAAATACTATCTGAATAGGATTGCACGTTTGAAAAATAAATATTTTTGAAGATAATCTCTCTACATTTGCTGAGTTGAAAAATGGATTACGTGAAATCCCCTCGACAGAAACAAATAGCAAAGTATTCTCCGAAAATTATAAAAAACACATCATTTTTCATTCAACATTCGTATTTACGAACTATGAAAGGGATTCAAACCATCTTCCTTTTCTTTTTGAACGCTTACTGCGGAACCTTAAACTGTAAAAAGGGTACCGTCTTTCTCTTTCGGAAACCTTGTTAGGACAAAGCACTCTTTTTAGGGTGAATTGCCTATTTCAAAAAAAAACTCGTTAGGGAGTTGGTTATGGAAAACACATTACGTCCGTTACAATCCTAAAGGACATAGAACCATGTCATCTCCGAAAACCAGAGATAGCCGACAATCGTTGGAAAATCTGGAAAAATGTTTTATATCATTCATTTCCGTTTATGCTGTAAACGTAGTCATCGTATTTACTATCAAGTGTTATTGACGTGACTATTGGCAAATTTATTGTTTTTTTGCAGAAATATGTTATTGCCAAGCATTTATAATTTATCACAGAACCTTGGACGTTGAATGCATTGTTGTTTTGTACTTGGCCGGTCTGAAGAGGTACAAATAATTATCAGAGGTGTGATAAATAACATTATTAAGTGATCGATTATTCTGTCCTAACCTTCATTTTTATTATATTGATGGCATTTTAAGGCAGGAAAAACAAGTCAAAGAAATTCTCAAAATTAGTTAAAACCGGTTACATTTTTTTTTGTTTTTATGTCTCATAATAATTCCAATTAATAAATTAAACAAAAATTATGAATTTTGGCCGAAAATGTAAAACATGTAAAACAAGCTGAATAATGTTTGCAATCAATCAAAGTCTAGAAAATTTAGTCCAGAATTTTTTTTTCTTCATATTTCGATAGTTTAGATATTCAAGAATATCTCCTTACAAGAATTTTTCGAAATTCGAATTATTTCAAAAGTTATAGCCATTTTAGTGTCGTGGTAATAGACGGAATCTAATAAGAATCTAAATAGAACAAAACTTTACACATTTTTCACGAAACTACTTTTATCGAAACGTGTGTCACAAAATAAACCGATTTTCTTGAAATTTGGCACGAATTTTCTTCTTACATCCCATCAAATATACTTTGAATGTTTAAATTCTTCATCAATTCTTTTTTAAATTTATTTTTGTTTTGGATTTGGATTTCTAAATTTATTTTTGTTACGTACTTTAATTAGTTATTTGTTTAGTTCAAAATATCTTGTAGGTATACCATGTACATGAGGTTTTCTTTTTCTACTTTATGCTGTCAATTCAATATGTACTTTTTAATTTTTTGGCATATGAATATTTTTTCTAACTATGCATATTCTGTTTCCATTTCAAATTATTGTAATTCCTATGTAAAAGCCGTTAATCGGCGTTAATTCATAATAAATAAATAAATTATGATAGGAACCAACAAATAGCCTTTTCATAAGGGTGATACATTTTTGTACGATTAGTATACAAACGTTGTATTTTTGTTATGCCATTTGTTGGCGACACATATTTTAAAAAAGAAAACAGACATCCATCCGTCTAAAATGCAGAAGTGTCAGGTATTGTAAAAATAATTATAATTATGAATCTGGGAGCGTTCACATAGATACAACCGATATAAATTCAGACAATTCTGATGTTGACCCATCTGGTTTAACCCATCAAATAAAGCCAACAGAGGCAGGTATAAGAAAAGAAGAACAGTTGTTATGAACCTAAGAACCTTCGCTGAGATGCACCTAATTTGAAATATTTTGTTATTGATCGTTGAATGCAGGTTCATTCAACTAGTGGCCACGAATAACAACGGAGATATCAAAACAAGGACTATTAATTGATATCAACGAGGCCAGTTTTCAAGATATGCAATCAAAATGATGCGGTCACAAGTACTAAAAATAGATGGAAGAAATCGATACGTAATTGAGGCCCAATTAAAGAAAGGGTTATTTTTTTACACCTCACGAGCACTGGCAGACATACCGAAGATAATTATTTCTAAATCGAAATAAATATTAAGACCATTAATTGCTAAAGCATAAAGAAACAACATTAAATAACAAGAAGGCTTAGTTTAATACAACTGTGAAAATGATACACGAGAACCTAAAAAACAACAAAATGACACTGAAAGCTCCTGAAAACTTAAAAAAAAGGTACACGAGACCCTAAAACTCGAACAAATGTTATAGGAGTCAGTGCAGACTAAAGATGAACCTAAAATCACAATAGAGGAAACCCTTTAAATACAGAAAATTGAATAGGAGACCCTAAGTACATTTAGCAACACTTATAAACAAGTGGCAAATCACAATAATAACATTTTCCAGTCAAAAATCAATTAGAAAACGGTGTATTGGTGCCAAGGCAGTCGTCTCAATAATTCCATGACATAACACATTGTTGAATGTTGACAGTGTTCTGCGATTGGCTCCTTATCGGTCAACCGTTGCGCCTTGGTTCAGCTGGGGTCAGCTCTCATCACCCCTGAGTCACCGTCGTGCTGTCGCTTTACATTTAGAATAACTTCACTGATGAAAATTGACCAAGCGATTCAAATGTATAACGAAGATGGCCTTTGAGGACTCGAGGAAGGTCCCAAATCGATTGTTTTGGAAAGTTTAAGTCAACTCGTCGCTGGAACTATGAACTTATCATTCAAACCAACCATCTGGCAAACTACAAAGGCCGGTTCGACTAATATATTTGGTAACTGAAAGATTTATAAAACTGAAGCGAAGAAGATAATGGGATACAGCAGGCGACCAAGGAGACTTACTTACAATAAACCTGCAGGATTTAATGGAAATAGTGCTGGAATAGTGCTGAGAGGTCAACGATTACTTGATTAGACGATGTGGAAGGCCACACCGCCAATGGTGCAGAGGTGATGAAAAAAATCATTAAGGACCCAACCTAATTCTTTGGGAATAAGGAAACGGAGAAAGATAGACGATCAATTGAGGTATGCAATGGGAGGCTCGCAGAATGAGGCGTTTCCGGACATGACTTATCAAGGGTTGTAGCGCCGATGATTATAATTATGGGTACGTGATAACAGAGATTTTATTTTTATCAACAGTATTTGAAATCCTGGTATCTGCCGTGCGAGTCTTATTATTATTAGTTATTCTTTGCATAAATACAATGGAAATTAGCATTTACTTTGAAAAAGGTTGACACCGAACTCAGAATTGATTGATCAGTATCGATATTGAAAAGATCGTGGAAAATTTCAGAAAAACATTTTTAAAGAATTCAGATTCAATCAGAATTCATTACATTTTTATCAAGCGATAAAACGAATCAAATATTATAATACAAAACGAATTAAACAATCAATTTAAATGTAAATTCAATGCTTATGACTCATGAACAATATTTTCATTACAGAAAGGGAGAGGAAAAATCGGTTGAAAGAGATTTAAATAAGATGTATAAGAGATACATAGTAAAAATATTTTCGTTATACCAAAAATTTTATTGAAAAAAAATATTTGTATCATACAATTCGTCAAAATTATCTCTTAGAAAAGAATTATTAATCTTAAATATTATGTTACCACTATTTATATTACAATAATATAAATTCGGACTATTGCTACCTCTACCCCACTCATTTTCAAAACTACCTAAATAAAAAGGTTCGAATTAAAAAAAAAAGTAGGTGTGTTGTTTTAAACCAACGAATGGTACCTAAAATCATTTGCATTTTTTAAATCCAAAGGTTAAACAAATTCACCCCGGGATCACGGGATCCGGAAAAGGTCGCATTTGCATTGTAAATGAAGTAAACATTGACAGGTTGATAAATATTCGTTAATAATTCATGTCCATACACAAAATCGTCATACCAATAATAACATTTAAATACCAAAACATAAAATCCAGTAGTAATTAATTGCAAATTATGAAAAAAGGCAACCTCCAACATTTCGCCAAAAAACTGTACACTATTCGACTATTACGTTATTACGGCAGATGACAGTAAAGGCAGAGCAACACAAGTTGCTAATATGTAATCGCAGAGAAAACTCCGTGGCACAATGTAAAGCAGGCATGGAAAGTCAAGCAATAATTTTGAAAACGCATGTGCCAACATTTCGACAAAAATCTGCAGACTCCGTGACTCGTCTGGTCTCTTACGTTACACGTGTCAAGATACTAAGAATCGCAGGGAAATCTCCGAGGCACAATGCGAAACAGGTCAACACAGTTTTTTTTTATCCTACAGAATCTATAACTGACAAAATTCTAGTTAATTATAATCAACAAAGGAACACCGGGCAAATGTGCGTAAATATTAGAACTGTTACCAAAGCAGTCTGTTTTTGGACCAGTGCCAGCGATCCCGAGAAGCACGTTGGCGACACACTTTAAAACACGACATTTCAACATTTTCGCAATGCACAAGGTAATTTTGAAACAAGGAATTTAGCAGCACTTAACTTACAAAGCTAAGCATACCTTTTTATTGATATGAAAAGTAAAACACAGCTAAACAAAATGGGTTTATATCAGCTGCTGGCGCAATTTGAGAGGATTGTAAATGTGAAAATGGACGTTTTATCACTAGGTACAATATTTGCCTTTTGCTGGCAAGGATCATTTGTATGCCGAAAACGACCGCTCAACGTCAACTGATGTGATTGGATAGTATTGCTGTATTAGTAAACAGGCTTCTGGTAAATTACTGATTCCATTCGAGTAGATTCCTGAAAAGTATTTAATACTCGGGCTAGTGCTTTTTCACTTTCCGCAACCAGTTCGGCGTTAGCAATGCAATTTGCGTTAAGTATATTCTTATCATCAACGTCCTAGAAGGAAAGGTAGACCAGGAAGATAAGAGAGGTAGGTTGATAACAAAACCAACAAGGTGAGGCCAACGACCGGAATAGTAAGTTTGCTAATATTAAATAAACACGGATCAACTCTTGTATCAGAAGATCTATCTATGGATGGCAATTCTCTCGAGGTCTTAACATTTCAATTCGACAACAAAACATAACTCTCTTCAGAAGGCATTATTTGATAATTTCGCGGTGCTACGACGATTTTCGCATACTAAATGAGCCAGACCTGACGGAAATTCTAAGCAGGATATTTATTAAATGTGCCATTTGCTGAGCGAGCGAGGTCACGCCCAACAATGGCGTTGTTAAACTTTGGCATTCTGTATCACGAAAAGAGGCAACATTAGGAACAAACATATAAAGAAAAAAGTCAATATACATGAGCTTAACCAGCTATGTTGAAAATGGATAGCAAAATTGTCTTACAAAAATTAAAAAAAAAAAAAAAAAACACATAAGATAAATGTCCAACCAATGACGGCTATTTATGGAAAATGGTTGAAAACCAAAGTAAATGTTTATTTCAATCGATTGACAACACGGGTCTGTGCCACGTGCCACTGGGGTCAATCGTCAATCCAGTAAAAAAAACCACTTGAACATAAAAACACATATTTCTGTTGGGCCTGTCTAGCCATTACTTCGTTTTGCTGTTGGTTTTAGAAAATCAAAAAGGTAAATCGAATCCTCATCGATGTATTAATCGAGGGTCAATAAGTGAACCTTGCGAAATTCCACTAATATGATTTTCAGATTTCGAAAAGGAGAAATGCAGTCTAGCTAGATATGGATTGGACCTACCAAAGAAGTCTGGAGAAAGATCTGAAACGCCAAGCCACTAGAAAGTGGTGGATAGAACACAAATCAAAGCTCAATAATGCTCGATTAGCTGATTTGGTGTCATTATCTACGCCTGTTGCAACAAAGGAAAATATTGTGTAAAAGATAGGATATCCAACCATAAAATGAAAATAAATCATTTCTTTTTATTAAATTGATCATCTCAATCATCTGAAATGATGGCAGCAAAACGCATATTTCGTTAATGGCTCCACCGGCTCTGTGTCGCATAGTTCGTCAGAATAGGTTCATCTGGCCGCGTGCCATCACCTTCCCGGCAGCATGCGTGCCCGGCGTGCACCGCGTGCTGCGACCGCGTGCACCGCGTGCTGTGGCCGCGTGCACAGCACTGCCCCCCATCCATGATTTGCACAACGTCGTACATCGTAAAGCAAGCAGTGGGTAGTACTTATAGCAATCTCTTGTGTACGTTGGGACTTGGTCTCTGAAGCGAAGTAGCGAAGGGGGCGGAGATTTGATTTGTCGTACAATTCTTACTGGTGAAAAAGCTGCGAGCTACTTGTTTCACGATAGAAATGATTTTGAGATCTAAAAATAGTAGACTAAGCTTGAAACTCGTCGGTTCCCAACCAGGCGTCGTGAGTTCAATTCCTCGGCTAACTAGGTCCTCAAAACACTTTCAGCTTAGTGTAAACATTTTAAAAAGCTGTGCAGTTTTGTTAACGACGACGGTGCTCAACGCGCGAATTATTTTAGTAATATGAGTCAAATTGACGCCCAAGGGGAGGTAGGTTATTTTCTTGAATAGTTATTTTTTATAATCTTAAAGGAATTGGGTACCCATAGTTTACTCTAAAACTCTGAATAAGATAGCATTTTTATATTTGTCCCTATCAATACCATATTTATATTTCACGAGGAGTTATTTTAAGTCGGGGGCAGAAATAAGTTAATGGCGCCCAACATTGTTTTGTAAACAACTTTTGCAGTGTTGATTATTTTATATTCACACAGTGAAAACCAGGAAGTCTTACAACCGGTTTTATCTGCGATTTCGCATGAATTAATTGCCAAGGACAACGCCCATGTTTAAAAAAAGAATGCAATGCAAAAATAACAAATAATAAATAAAAGAAAGGCGCGTGCGAAAAGTGAGGTTAAAGTCTTGCATCTTGTGCTTAAATATTGCGTATTTACTTTCAAACTGAACATGCTTAATAAACATTAAGTGCACCTAGTAACAAAACAGGATCTTACCAATTGTACCACGCACTTCAATGTTGTTTATTAACTTATTTATAATAAACATATTATTAATTAATGTACAGAAACTAATAACTCAATCAATATACAAAATAAACATGTTGCATTCAATATTTTAAGATAAATTCTCATAGTATCTCTCTCCTATTAGAATCCTATCAATTGTACCCCACGTGCTTCAGTATTGTGTGTTTACTAATTTATTATAAGCTCAACGTTAATAAATTAAATATTTACAATAATGCTCATAAATGCTAAATAAACAATTTACCATTCAATTTTTAATGTTCTGTTAGTACCTAATTATTAATTGGGTATGTAGTAGGCAAGGCGGATGCTCTATTATGAGATAACAAAAAGGCTTACGAGAGAAATTAAAATATAATATCCGTCAGCTTGTTTTGATTGCCGCATTTCATTAGATAATAATTCTGATTATTATTACCATCATGAATTATTGTATATATATAATTAGATCGATCGCTTTAGAAAGCGAGTCTTGATGACACACAATTTCATACGCTTTGTACGAAGACGTTTGGACTATTATCACAAACAGGTTTCAACAAAGGCGAATTTCTGGTCTCTGAAACGGTGAGCTTTTTCTGACTATAATTTCTAGGTTAACGCAAATCTTTTCAGCTTGTAAGGACACTTTCATCAAGACCTGCAAAACATTGAAATCTTTTTACGATCATTTGTCTTTTTTTCAATTGTCACTGATTAAAACAATTAATAGTCATAATCTCGGGCGAAGCTGGCTAGTAACTAGGTGCTGGATAATTTAAGATTAAAAAAATCCTGAATTGATTACAGGTACGTGTTAAACCACACGAAGTCTTTTCGACCTATGTACGAGCGGAACTGCCGGCAACCCAAATCAACTTTGATATTTCACAACTGAAATCATGTACCGGAGTGGTGATTATGTGGGATTTACCTTTCCGAGAGGAGGTCATCTTTGTATAAAAGATGCAAGACTAACTTTCGGAATGCAATGAAATGTTGGGATTTTAATACCAAGCCAATTAGCTTGTTATTCCTGGTAATATACTTTTGCGTCATATTCTAAAATAAGGAAAAAATCCCGATCAGTGGAACTGAGGCACCTTGTGCAATCTTAGCCGCATTCTCAAAAAACGAGAAGATTAATTACGTTACTCTTGATTGTATGTAGATCCTTCAATAAATGGCAATTATGTCGTTGCTTTTACCTTACTTCATCTTCTATTGTCTGCAGCTTTGTCTCGCGTATTGCATGTTCCTCCTGGCTGTCAGTTGAAGTTTGCTCTTCTGATGACGGACAGTCTTTAGTGATTTCCTAGTATTCTATACTTCTAGAATCGCATTTAGACGATGGCACATATATCGCAGAACCTGTATGACCAATCCCACTCCTATCTTAAAAGGAAACACACGAAGATAAACCAGTCTTGGGCAGAAATAACGGCAAACGTCAAGTAAACTTGAAAACAATGCAAAACGAGTTACACAGAACCTAAAGTTCGCGTTGATATTATTATCTACAAGACTACACAAGATCTAAAGCACATCCTCTTACACGTAATCAGTTTTATAATAATTAATAGAGACACAGTTTTAATACATTGTAAATACTGTTAATTCGCCTGATTTAAGCAGTGAAAACTTGAATATCCAAGAAACAGGATTGTGTTATTATGCATGCTTAAAACTTAAAACGCTTTGCAAATGCAAAAAACGTGTTTTCGACATAACGCTGATGTCTTTATGTAAATGTGTGTTAGCAGGCATAGCGCCTTGGGAAAGCGAAAAACATCACGCATAAATAAACCAGCAAAACGTATTCCTTGATAAGGTAAAAGAACCAACTTCAATATCCCAATAAGATTTGTAATTTAACGATTTTCGCAAATCATATCAATAATTTTTATCAGGTTTCAAGCGTACTCCAAGATTTTTACTGTATAATTTAACTTATTTAGAGCAAATGTCAAGGTTTTTTTAATGCATACTAATATGTTTTGGATATAAAGCTTACAAACGCAAAATAAAAATATAGATCAATAGTCGAATACCATTTTTCAGAGCCCCTTTGGGTTTGGTTCGATAGTACTTCCCACTGGTTCATTGGTTTGTTTTTCCCGAAGATTTCGACATCGCGGATAACAACTCTTCGATTGATAACGTGACCGGTTGGTCATTGTGCCTGTAGTCATTTTACTTCCGAATGGCCTATTCCATGTTGCACTGGTTGATACTACACCGAGATAGCTACATTGCTTATATTGCGACACAATAACAAATAAACGAAAAAGTGTACATCACTACTGCACAGAAGCAAAATACAACCGAAAATTATTATGTGCAGAGCACTGTCGAATATAATAATACTGCAAGTATACTATAAGTGTCTGTGTCGACATATTCACGAAAGCAGTGTGCAATGTGCATGCACACTCCCTAATTAAACCCATTGATCAATCAAAGAGGGGAAAAAATAAAAGTAATGTTGTTGGGTTGGGTTAGGTTAGGTTTTGTTTTTGTGTTGGCGTTCAGTCTGTGACGGTTGAGACGAGAATATTGTACTTCTTTTTATTTCATTGCAGCGGTCGAGGCGTAGTCAAAAAATTAATAAATAACGTAGGGTCAAGAGGTGAACCTTGTGGCACTCCGGGATCAGTGATTTTGAGACTTCTAAAGTGAGAAATGCAGTTACGTTGATAAACTGGCTAAGAGACCTTGGTGGTCACCTTTATCCTCTACCACCCTACGAAAAAAGAAGATTAACATCAGCTCGTTTTTCTCAACTTCGTGATGCAAAATTCAACATTTGATTGACACTATAATTGTGTACTTATTTGAAAGTGATATCATTTCAATTTCTCCGACTTTGAAAGCGGGCATGGCGTCACACCGTCTATCAGTAATTTGACACCAAAACATTTCACCAATAAGTTATTATTGATTTATGTGCAATTATTGTAAATTGACACTTTAAAAATTAATGACTAATTAAATGACAACGTTTTATCAAATTACATTAAGAAATTAAGAGAACAAAGGCCACAAGGCGACAAATAAAGATGATTTCATTGTATTGCTAATTGTATTTACGCGTAAATGTATACTTTTAACAATTATTTATGTGACAGTTGATGACAACATAATTATGGCGACCTTCATACTGATTGCAGTTCGTGCATTTTTACGCATTAGAATCAGAGGGAAAATAATAAAGTAAATTGAATTAACATAAGGCCTTTCGACTAGGCCCCAGACTCCCAGACATGCTAATGAATGAAAATGATTTTCTGTTTCATTTGTTGAGCTTAAAATTACAGAAAAGCAAGAGGATTTTTGGTTTTGAAACATCAGGTTAGGATTTTAAAAATAAGTTAATAAAATCGCCAACTAAAACGTGTCGTAACTCTAAAGCAGAAATCACTTCCATTTACCACAATCCGAAACTGTACAGACGCTAGCATAATAATACTATCAGATATTAGTTACAAACCCACTCCGCAGGTTTTTGCTAGGCTCTGCTCTGCGGGCGGCTTTGGTTCGGCTTCGCCCAGTAAGTATTGGTGACCATTTTATAAATCCAATAGGATTCAAAAATAGCCTGCTCCTCGGATCCAATGTCATCGAGTGATAGTTACCGGTACAAAGTAACCGGTCATATGTAATATATAGCCGCTTGATACGACTATATATTACCGTCAATCTTTCATTAACAAATTCTTAGCTCTTATACCTAGGAGGGTTATACGTCCCCATCCGACCTGCTAACGAAAGTGGCGACATCTTGTGACGCATTCCTGAATCCAAAACCAAATTACAGCGCTAGCTTTGTTTGAAATTCCACGTACACAGATGTTATTTGTGGCGCAACGCGCACGGCGTGGCATCAACATGCACTCGGAACCGGGTTTTGAAATTCAACCACGCAGACGCAGACGTATTAATACTATTCGATTCAATCTCCAATATAATAATATAACTATCGTAATTAACAGTTTAACGCTAATAGATCCGGCTTTAGAATGCATTTATAAAGTGAGAATTATAATAATAACGAATTATTGCAGTATTACATCCGCGCTACATTGCACTTTGGAATAAATTATTATTGACGTCATTATCCATTATGGATGTTTACTTAAGAAATTATAATATTATAATCGTGTCAAGTTTGTTTGTAATTGAATCTCTAGTTTTGTAACTTGATCTACTAACTTAACTCAGTTTGTAAAGATAAATCAACTGCAATAATTGCAGCTAAATACCAGTTGCTACTACCATTTTAATCTTAGATTAATTAACAGAGTGAAGATACGTTACTGAGACAACGCGTGTGGTTCAACTGAACTAGGTCCAGTGGACACACTTTAGCGGCCCGTTCTATACACTATTCAAGAAAGAAATTAAATATGTACTTGAAAATATTTGATCAATTTTACTTTAGGAAGAAAAAATTGAGGTCTTCGCCATGTTTTTTTTTTGTTAATTTAATTATGTAAAACAACTCACGCAAGTCATTCATTTTACCCGGTAAAACTTTCAAATCCAAGGATTTAAATCAATTTTAACTACTTACTTTGAACAGTCTTGAACCAAACCTATTATTATACTTTCCTAGAAACACCTCTAGCAGTAATAAAGTGCAGCCTACCAAATATGCGTGTTATTGCTTTATGTATATATTTTGCCAAGTACTAACCCAACTACGAATTGTAAAAGACACCACACACACTGTAGCATGATTGTGTATAATGCCTAACACACACACTGTGTAATATTTTACCTACGTGACACTAAAAACGGAGCTATTTCATTCCACAATAAAGCGATGAAAAAATATGTTTATGAAGTGGGTTAAACAAATAATATGCATTGATTGATATCGATCAGAAAATAAATATCGGCACTTATTTGGAAATGTCCGGTATCAACTTGATAGACGGAAGATTAAAAATATTATGATATCAACATTCTTACTTTATTCTGTTGAACAGTAAATAAGATATTCACCGGATAAGACGGAGAAGACACATACCTGAAACAAAGATAAATAAATGCATTAGAACTCATAATGAAAATTACAGTAGTTTTTTCATGGAAATTGATAAGCACGGCGGTTGATTAACGAACTAACGCCTTCTGTTGACGATATTTCACAAAATATTTACTGCGAAAATGAACACGAAAACGAAAAAAAATGCCCGATCCTGTAAAAAGACAAAGCTCGTTCGAGTTCTGTCGAGGCAAAGTGAACCTTACAGTCTTCCGAAATACTACGCGTAGCGGTCGATTATCGCTAGACAAAAGTGAATATGTAGGGGGCTGAATTTTCTCCACATTCGAAGTCTTTACATAGGATTCGAGGAAAATTTACATAGGATTTTCGGCCACGGTACTCTGCAACCGAAAACGAACCATAGGGTCGGTTCAACGTAAGGGGGCGGAATGGTAATTTTTCGCCTAAAGGAACGCGCTTACACAATTTTCTTATCACAATAAATTTCTAATTCAGTGACAATAATTATAAAAAATCTAAATTCAATAGCACAAGTTCTAAATATTATAAAAGATTACCAAATAGCTACGCGAAGAAAAAATAGGAAATCCTACGTCCAGATAGATATAAGGAAAATAAACAATCTTCATGAGAAATGAGAATTATTGCAAATCGGAGAAAATTCATTGTCTAAGTGCAGTTATAGTGATCTTTAAACTAAATATTCGTAAGAACCGTAGAAATTCCATCAAACATGCTCAGACCATATTGGTACAGCACATTTCATCATATTAAGAACATATTTAACAAATAAAATAGGATTGCCCCTAAATATGAACCCTATGGAACGCCCCTAAAACATACTACAAAATAACAGACAAACAAAAGGTCAGGAAAGGGACATAAAAATTTTACACAATATTATAAGCAAATGACCATGATAATTATAAGTACACGCGCCGGGAAGAAATGCAGGATACAATGTCTACGATAAATTAATCGGAATATTGGCACGGGTCACTTGAGAACACGATTGATTACTTAGTCGTAATAAACGTGGAAATTCTGCGTTGTTTATAATAATAATTTATTTTAATTCATATTCTAGTCTGGATGAATCAAACAGTTTTCCTTCCCATCACGAGACGATCGATTTGGTTGAAATGTTTCAGTGTGGAAAACACACTCAATGTCACCATGATGACAAACAGAATCGCAATCATCTGATTGCGATTCGATTCATATCTCTGAATGGCCAGGAACTACATTATTTTCTCTTTAATTTCCGTCTCAAAAATGCCAATTGGGAGTGCCATCATAAAGACACCTAGCCAGAAAAATCAAATTCACTGAACCAAGAATCCCTGGAAGTGTGTGTGATCAATCCAAAGTAAACTGATGTTCACACCTTTCTGATATCTTTCGACACCTAGGCAAAAGGACAGAACAATAAAATTGGTTATGTGTTCAAGAATGGATGTGATATTTAAATGTCTGATCAATTTCACCTGAATTAAGTAAAGTTCGAGCTTACACAGTGCACACAGGCTGAATCACAATTCTTTCAGTTTAACAGTTCAGCAATCAATTCTTTCAGTTTAACAGTTCAGCCATCAATTCTTATTCCATGTTTGAATATATAAGGGATACGAGGACAGCAGATGGGATCGGCAGGAGTGGAGAAGAATTTTATTGGAACGCCGTTGATGACGTCAGCCAGACATGCGTGTTTGTGTTGCCACTCACAAATAACACGTACAATGATTATGCAAATTATTGCAATTTATTACAAAGTTTAATTTGCATTTATACACGAGCTGTCGTATTGATTAATTAAAAATGTTATTGACTTCATAAATTTAAAAGCGTGGAAAAATATTAAAAGAAGAAGAATCAAAAATCGAGATTATTCAAATATTTTTTTTAAATTCGCATTTCTGTCGGAAAATTTATTATTATTCAGCAAAAAATTATTGTTTTTTATTATATTTTATCTAATCTTAATATGATAAATTACTGTACGGTGTGATAAGTCTAATTCCTTTAAGACAAGAGATCACAATTTAATTTATAAGGTTTCCCTACTATCAACTGAAGACATAAATATTAACTACTCGTAAGTGATTAATAATTAATATCTGATAGCCATCAAGGATGTTAACATAAAAAAAAAACAAAAGGATAAAGTTGTCAAATAATAATTGATTATAATTGATCGGTTTCGGATACTTGGTAAAAATGGTGAATTCGTTATAAATTGCGATAAGTACCTAACTACAATAATAAGTCATAATTTAAAAATGCAAGTGTTTAAAAAGCAGCTAGGCATATAATGTGTATATTTTTACCCATGGTCCTGTCAATGTGAGCTCCGATGTAACTTCACTTTCAGTTACATACAACATAATTCAGACATTAATGCAAATTAAAGACTTGGGCATCACTTTTCAATCAAATCTTTCATTTGTTAACCACATAACAGAAATCTGTAATAAGGGCTTAAAAATGTTGGGGTTTATAACTAGGCTAACTAGAAACTTTAACAATATAAAGTGTATTAAAATGTTATATTTTGCTTATGTTCCTCATTCCTCATGAATCCTCATTATAATATGCACGTACAAGCTGTTGAAAGAATACAAAACAAATTCTTACGTTTTCTAAATTTTAAAATGGGTATTCCAGCAAATATGTTAAACTACAACACAATTTTAAACGATATGAATATGCTTAAATTGTCAGACAGAAGAATTTTCACTGACTTGGTATTTTTATATAAAATTCTAAATGATTTAGTTGATAGTCCGGTATTACTTGAATTGATAAGCTTCCGAATTCCACTTCGTAATACTAGAAGTCAGGATTTATTTCAGTGCAGAAATTCTGGGACTAACTACCATATGTATTCCTCTTTGCCCAGAATACTAATGGAGGGAAACAATTATACCAAGTCAGTGAGTGGACATCTTCAATTTATCTTTGAATAAATATAAAATATTGTTATTGAGGCAGTTCAGTTATGTACAATAAAATGTTTTTTCTATGCTATATATGTAAAAGCCCCGAAAAAGGGCGTTTATTTATAAATAAATAAATAATGCATTAGATGTCTGAATTCTCGACAAATCACTTCGAATTTTGAAAATTGCAATTAAAAAATTCCTCTTAAAATATTATATTATAAGTATGTGCTTTATCGCTTCCCTGAGTTCTCCAAACAAACATTTCCAATTTTGACAAATAATGACACCAATTCAAAGAATATCCGAGCTCTAGAGTTCATCACAGTTACAGACATTACTATTTTTAATTACATTTACGTCATTTATGAGAAAGGGGGAGAATAAAGCGGTACGTTCATTTGTCTAATTTCCCTATATTTTTAAATCATATTTTGGCGTTTTCCTCAGGCGTACAACATAATAATATCATTTCTGTTCCAACAGAAAGGCAATTGAGAAGCATTCACTTTTCTTTGTTCAACCCATCCGAGTAGGTACTAGGTAGGCAGGTACCTAACGACATCAAGAAAATGAAGGAAACAGAACAGCCGTAATAATATAGTTTCTTTGTTTCGAATTTGAAAAGCGTTCGGTGGTAGGCAAGGGCGCCAACATCACGATACAAAAGAAAGAAAATCAACATTAGTTGCTTGCGGAAAGTACCTACCTACAGTACGAAAGTATCTACCTAGAAAATTAAGGAAACAGATCAGCCATAATAATATAGTTTCTTTGTTTCGAATTTGAAAAGCGTTCGGTGGTAGGCAAGGGCGCCAACATCACGATACAAAAGAAAGAAAATCAACAGTAGTTGCTTGCGGAAAGTACCTACCTACAGTACGAAAGTATCTACCTAAAAAATGAAGGAAACAGATCATCCGTAATAACATGGTTTCTTTGGTTCGAATTTGAAAAGCGTTCAATGGTAGATAGACAAGGGCGCCAACAACACGATACAAAAGAAAGAAAATCAACAGTAGTTGTTTGCGGAAAGTACCTACCTAAAGATATATGCTACTAGGCACTTTTTATTCTTACCATTTTGCACCTCGCTTGCGTGCTCGGCGGCTCGGCATGGCTACGTACCGAGGGCATTGGGACTACGTGATCACAAGCATGGAGGGAAAAATCAATTAAATCATTTAAAATGCAATGGAAACATGCTGGGATAATCTACCATTATTACTTTAATTCCATGTACAAAAGGGCTCCTAAGTTTCGTTATTACGCCACTTTCATCACATTATTAGAAGCACGGATTGTTCGCGTGCTTACCAGGTGAGTACCTACTTCTATTAGCTTTTACTAATAAACTATCGAGAGAAGTATAACTACATATTATATTATATACATATTATAAAGACCATATATAGAAAAACGTTTGTGAGGTCTGCGGCGTGAGTCACGCGTAGGTTGAAGCAGGAAAATTGGACAAAGAAAACACGTCCCGACCTCTAAAGCTGCAAATCTGAGCTGCAAACAGAAACTCTCGAACTTTTTTTTCACATTAGCTCCACACAGGAGGCCGCGAGAAAAATAATTCTTCTCAGGGCATGTCATCTTTGGGGATGCTGTGTGGAGGGTCTCTTTAGGGAAAGGAAGGAGAGGAAGTTCTGGGAAGGAAAAAGGTATGAGGGGTGGGAATCTGTCCCTCCCACTGCGGTACAAGGCAATGCAGTAGAGGTCGAAAGATATCCCTCACGGACAAAAGATCTCCCGATCCGGCCCGCCACGCAGTTGGTGAGCAGACGCATCCGCCGCCAAGATCCGGACAAATCTCACCCCGTGAACCCCAGGCACCCCTGCTAAGTCACCAAACGTAGCGAACCACTTGGGCAGACGTAGGCAACCACCATAGCAGAGGTTATCTAATAAACGGTTCCCCGGGTGGCGGTACCCATACCGGCCTCTTAAATTTAAGTGGAGAGGTCGGGCATTTTTCTTAATGGAATCTTATTTCAAAAATATGCATTTATTATCATACAAAACGAACAATAATAAAATATGTGTTGAAATCTGAAGCGTGGTCGTTTACTAGTCGAATTATAAAATCTAGGAAACAATTACGAGGAGAAGATACTTTCTTTAAAGAGTTACACACTTGTGTGATTCGGAGGTTTGCCAACTTGTTTTCGCAACCGTGTCTGATTGGTGTAAAGAACTTTCTTTCTCCACAAGAGGAAGACAGATATTCAATTTTGACACAACCAGCCCCGGGTCAAAAGAAAGAAGAAAGCCATAGACATATGGCGCGAATCAATCATTCCATAGAAACTCCATAATCACTACCAATTACTATGGAATTAAAGCAGGGAACTAAGAATCGCATAGATTCAAGACCTTCCTACATAAAAGCCCAGATATCGCCATACAAGATGGCCGCCAAAGTTTTCAAACAGAAACTAATGTATGAATTCTAACAAGATGCACTTATGAATCTGTTGCTAGATGCGCTGTCAGTAACCAATAGCGGGGCTTTAAACGTACGCTTTGGAACGTGCGCGCGTACCGCTCCAATCTCTGCGCAAAAAAAGTCCCATTATGGATTGCGCTGTAAACCGTTATCTTTCAAACTTTACTTTTCTGCACGGGGTCTGTAATGGGAGAGAATTTTTTACTAATTTTCCTCAGGGCATATGTTATCCTTGGGGAAGCTGTGTAGGGGTGTTTTTTAAGGAAAGGAGATGAAGCTCTGGGAAGGAAAAATGAATGAGGGGTGGGAAGGAAAAAGATATGCGGGGTGGGTAGGAAGCTGGGGTTCAGTGTGTCCAGATCATCCGCCGCCAAGACCTAGACACGATCCCGGGCGTCCCTGCTAAGTCACCAAAAGTATGGGGTGACCTACGGTAGAGGTGTTGGTTATCCAATAAATAGTTCCCGCCGTTACCGCCTCCCAAATCGAAATTATTATTATTGTCTATTGTCTAAGTAGGTTTTTGTAGACGTTTCCTATTAATCCTATTATTATGTGTTGCCAAATTCGACCCTAGTGGAAAAGGGGGTCAGAGTACGGGTAGATATAAATATTTTTTTTGTTTTGAATCGACCTTGAACTAGGCAAAGTACAAATAACAATCATGTATCATTATAAAATTTTTCGCGTGATAAAAAATCTCCCGAGACCGTCAACCTGAAAAACCAATCACAAAAAATGGCTGTCCCTTGTCGAATTACTCAAAAAGGGTGTTTAAATGAGGTATTATTATGACATAAATAGAACCTTGTTGCAGATCGTTTAAAACCCATTAAAAACAAAACTCAAGCAACGGCTTTAAAAAATATCTTGCTAGATAACAAAAACAAAATAAGAGTATAGATCATAAATTTACACCTCGTGATTGGACTAAGAGACGCTCCTTAAAAAAACCTGTCTCGGAATACCTGCCCAATATTAATATCATAAAATTATCAAAAACGGGTTTTGACCAAAGTAACAAGCATAAAAAAATACAGGTAGGTGACCATAAAAAAAGATGGCCTCTTCATGACCATAATTTTTCACAGGTAAATATGGTAGCATGAGGAAAAACCATAAATCATAGAAATCGCCAAAGAATAGAAGTGGATTTGTCAAAATAAACAAGTTGGAACACAAAGTTGCCAGTTGTTGTTGGTACAACTGGCGCCTCTGGAGACAAAGGACATGAAACACGAACACCTTTTACGGCAAACAAAAGTCGAGCAGGTAAGTAATACTGTTCTTATTATTTTAGATTACGAGGGTACTGATGTATATGTACATATACAGCACAAGTTCCAACTGCTCCCAGCTACTGGAGCCAGTGGGATTATGACATCTCCAATTAATATGAAGTGAGGTTGGCGTGGGAAGGGAATTGATTAAGATGAAGATTCGTAAGTACCTAGCCGAATATATATGTATCTATACGTCTCTCTATCTAACAATGCTAAAGCCATTTAAAATAATAAATATTATTAAATGAAGACATTATGAGCGAAACTCAATCGAAAATCTGGAAACAGAAAAATCAGAAAAAGATATTGGCACCTCTGGGACTCGAACCCAGGACCTCCCTACTTTCCGGGTTGGGCGCTCTTATCCACTGAGCTAAGGTGTCGATATCCAATTCGGTCACTTTTAACTGTACCATACTTCGACTAAGAACCACCCATATTATCTTCATTTTTCTTAACGCATATTTTTATGGGTTATTATTTTATGTATAGGTTTTTTATATTAAATATTACAGTTTGAGGTTTTACTCATAAAGTTAAAATAATAAATAATAATAAATATTATATTTGAGGCTTGTTCCAGAGTGGAAGATACTCTCAGTATCGCCCTGGTATAAAACCACCATTCAGAATGGAAACGTTGCTTCAAATGGCTTTTACCGTGCTTGGTGACCAGATCTAAATAGATAAGTGCTTCCCCATCTTCCTCTTCCCATATTCTTCTCCTCACGTCTACCTTGAGCCTCACAACATACCCAAATTTGGGATGCCATAATCTCACTATTTCCAGACAGTTGGAAGCAACTCTCGTGCGGTAGGTAGGTATTCACATTTAAAAATAAAACCGCTAACGATTTGATTCTGAATGGTGGTACCTAGTCTTTCACCGCGGCGATACTGAGATTATATGTAGGTATTAACACTTAGTCGAAAATCTCTGAAATCGATACAATACTTACATATAAATTGTACTCGTTAAAATGTAACATTTTACTACGGTAAAGTTTTAAACGCCGTGACTTTCGCATTTAATAATTGAAGAGATATAGAATTTGTTTAATGATAACTGATGGTAAAAAAGATTAATACTGTCTGTCAAATCACTCATACATTAATGTCATCTCGTCACAGTCGTTCACTTCACACTTCAATTCAATAACTTTTGACGTGGGTAGGGTCAAGATAGATCAATGTTCATCCACAATTTTTTTTCTCCACAAGCATCTCGTTTAACGGTCCTTTCGGTGTTGCATCACTTAAAAAATAAATTACTTTGACATTTGAAATTTAGAACCATAGAGAAAATTCAAGTGACAATAAAAAAACAACTGGCTTCAATTGAAGAGGTATTGATTGTAAAACTTATATTTTTTACACAGATGTCATTTTAGACTAAATAGTTACAACTTTATATTATTATTTCATTCAGTAGACATTCCGCTGATAACTCTACGTTACTCTTTATAAAGGACGCATAATAAATTATGTTTCAAAAGGTTAGGTTGCAGCGGATCTCTCAGCGGCAGACCGTACGCACTTTTATAAAGTAAATGTGCCAATAAATTGCAAAAGCATGCTCGATAACTTCGCGATGACCTTACGCGCTATTCGCTCGGCCAATTGGCAGGAGAGCGCCCAGTTAATTGCAGAGGATGATTTTGTAGTGTTGCCGTTGGACTTTGGATCCCGGTACAAAAATATCGTACAGCTGTGGCACCTTTGGTACAGAAAAGTGCAAGCTAAAATGGCGCTTATAACGGATTTGATTTGGTTTGATGATGTGTATAGTACAAAAAATGCAATGCGTATTAATTGTTATTATCAATCAAATAACTATCTTTATCTTTGTAATTTCTGTCATAGATGTGCGATATCAGTAGGCTCATTTCAATAAACGGTCGATGAGAAGAGATTTTCCGTTTCCCGCCAATAGGCATTATTAACGAATGGGAAATCAATGAACGTTTGGTCTATTTCCGCTTGTGTTAAAAGTTCATTGGCACCATTCCTTTTCTTAGCACAATGCGATAAGATGACATACGTGTTGGTAATCAATAAAAGGCCTAAATGACAATGGATTAATTGTTACAATAGCGGGACAATGGTTTGGCCTATAGATTCTACAGCAACCTAAAAAGTAAACCTCAAAATATCAACCTTACTTGAGATGAGACTGCAACGCGTGCATAAAAATTCCAAGAGATCAATTAAATGTTTTAAAAATAATTACATTCGTAAAACTTCCTTAATTTCTGGTAGTAACAGAACGTACGGAAAAACCAGACCATATTTACAAAAAATAAAAAGTGCATATTTTTACTCCCACCTGTACAAATACAAATACGTGATTATTACAATATCATAGCCCGCATGCTGTGCGAAATCAAAAGTGAACCTAAAATAACAACTACAGCAAAAGCAATAGCGATTAAAACTGCTTGCAACGTTGATTCACATATTACAATCAAGATCCGGGGCGATAGATTGGACTTTGCACCCAAGATTTCGAACGGAACTGAACTTCAAACAAAAATTAGTCGTAGGCCGTTGATAATAACACTTGTAGTAGCGTGCGTGACAGTATTGATTTACGACGTTTCGGTTCCGTCAATGCTAACAGAACTCAATTTCAGAGTTAAATGGAACGTATTGTATTCGTGTTGGGACGAAGTCAGGGCCTATATTGGCTTGCTTGGTGTCAGGTTCTTGCGCCACATTCGATCCGATGACTGAGTTCGTTTGGACTTTGGACCCGCCGTCGGTTCTCGAGCGATGCAACAATGAAATTTTAGTAGGTAAGTTGCATATTATTTATAATTAGTTATTTTATGCAGTCGGCCTAGGTAGCTATAACTTACTTTAGTAATGGAACTTTCTCGCCATGGAAATACGTTTTGGATATGCGAGTTGATAAGGCGTTAGCAATAAAAAATGGTTGGCATAGAGCAGTTTTACAGAATATTGAACAATAAAAATAATTGATATAATAATCTTATAAGAAAAGCACATTATTATCAATGAAGATGGATCCTAAATAATTTAGCTACTTTCGCCCAAGTTTTAACACAATTAGTAAATATTTTACAATTTTGGGTAATTTAAAACTCCATATCTTAAGAAAAAAAATGATAAAAATGCTAGCACGTATCAAGAAATTCCAAACATAAAAAAGTGCTAATATCATAACGCAAGATTTCAGTAAACATCGATTTAGATATGAAAAACGCTACGGCGCATTACAAGATTATAAATATTTATTCCAAAATACAATTATGGATTGCTATCCTAAAGTACAGCTGTGTTCCTGACCAAATGAACAGATTTTTTTTTATCATAAAAAAATGTATATGCATAGAGCCATTTTTGAGAAATATTATCACAAGGGCGCTGAAGAGGGAAGAACCCGGGCGCCGAGAAATTTGAATAATAATTTACCAAATTGTTCTGTCACTTTCCCATTTACACCCCCGAATACTGAGCGAAAGGGACAAATGCACCTCAGGCTGATAATACTAAATAAAATGATCAAAATCGAGGTTTTTATTCCCCATTTTTCTCCCCCAAAACTCTGCCTATACGATTTTTACCATTTTGGAGGGTCCTAACCATTATAAAAAGTAACTTATCAAAAAAAAAACGTACCGATTATAAAAAATATTAACAATTGTATTGGAAGAAAATATTGTATGTCTGTCCGTTTTGCTTTTATATTAAAACCATATTGTCTAATTTGAGTAGCAGCATATTGAACGTCTGCAATGTTAAAAAATTTTGGAGGGACCTAACTTCTACAAAAAGTAACTTATCAAAAAAATAAAACGTACCGACACGGTAGTTGGTCGATATCTACATTATATTAGAAATAAAAACATTTTAACTAAGTGTCAAAATCTAGAGAAAAAATTGGGGAACTCGTTTGTGGAAAAAAAATGCCGCCCGGTTTCCTCTAAATAAGGCTAAAAAATAACCAATAATGTTACCACAATGACAAATCCAGCTGAATTTGGAATTGAATAGAAATCATTTACATATAAACAGAATCATTCAAGAATCTTCTGAAATCTTATCAACACATGGATACACAATATTATGGAATGCACAGAGAATTATTTTGCCAAATTTTGGGGTAATCTTCGGTCTGATATAACGCGAGAGATAACAAAAAATCAACATGTGCTCCATTATACAGCAGGTGCTCTAAAACTTCAAAGGATTCTAAAAATAAAACAAGAATTCAAAAAAAGAATTGTTAAAAAATATACATTAAAAAAAGATTGGTGACCCCGTAGAATTCACACGGTGAACACGTGCTCGAGAGAGACGGGGCTATACAGCGAAGCGGCAGATAGAGCGAGACACGGATATGTATGGGATTCTACAATACAACGATCACGTGAACAGAAAATGGACTTTGGACTTTGTACCAGTCATGAAAGTGGGCAGGGGGCCAATTCACTTATCACAATCACGATCTAGCCTCATACAAAACTTCGCTCGAACATTGACAATCTAGAAAAAAATGTACAGCAATCGATAGGCTACTAAATGACAGAATAGCCTCCCAATTGAACTGAAAAAGGTATATTATCAGATATTCCCAGCGTGTTTTACGTGTGCGAGAGCGAGATGACGATGCACAGGTGAGAGGCGGGTTATGCGTAGGCCAGAAAGAGAATAACGAGAATTAATTTAAATTTGGTAAAAACAACTGAGATGGAATAACACGTTTTTTTGCTACAATATTTACGTTTGGTAATCTTTTGATAACGCACGGCCGAATGTTCTTAAAAAGGGAGTTTCTTTTGTATCGATGAAAAATAAAGTCGAGAATTCTTTAGGATTATCTAGGTACCATTTTGATAAATTGGCGCCATTTTTTTCAAGTACGTACAACATTGCGAGTTGCAAGCGCAGTGAAGGTTTGAAGGTGAGCTCTTGCATTCAAATTTCGAATGTCGAAAAATATTTAATTAGACACAACGGAACGCTTCCCGGTACTAAAAATACGCGGGAATTGCCAAACCAAATGCTTCCGGTCAATAAATTTAAATGAGGGCCAAATCCAAATATCTCATTTCATTCAACAAATGCAAACATTAAATGCATTATGATCTGTATTAAAACAAGCGCTTTCATCATATGTATTCATACAAATCTGAAAACCAACAAACACCCTTCGACGGTGAGCTCTGGCGTCATAAAAAAAACTTTCAAGTTAACTCAACTTACCTTTGAACAAGGCCAAGATCACCCAGGTGAAAGCCAAATAAATAATTTAAAAACAAACTCTTCATTTTACCGCCCAAATCTAAAACAAAACGCCATATTGTTTCTTTAAAAAAAAAGTGAAATACACGGTGTAGGTAGGTACCTACCAACGACACTAATAATATTTATCAGAGTGGAAAGTTTGCGGCTTTTTTTGTGAAGAACGAGTAGCATTTTACGATTATGACATTGGTTTCGATTTACTATTTTCCTCTAAGAACGTGAAAGGTACGTCGACCTACCTAGGTACCTAACCTAAAATTATTCATCAACTATTAATTTCGTAAACAATATACATTACATAACCATGATGGATTAAAAACCATAATATCGATTAATAATCTAGTGTCGATTATTCGTAGCCTCGAGCTTTCCTGCGCTGGCCTTCGGCCGCCACGATGTCTACGCGGGATAGATAGATAACCATAATATGCAATATGGGAGAGTTTTCAGTACTTGGTAGAAAAAATCCGAATATAAAATTGCTGTAAGTGGGTAGATACTTATCTAATATAACTTATTTTAAATTCTACTGTATTAGGTACCTATCCAGTACACAGTACGTATATTACGAGCATTCTTTGAAAAGTGGCCAGGATTTAAAATTATTCCATTTAAAAAAAAAATTATATTATTATTACTATTCAGGTAAAGTGCCTACCTAGTACCTACCCACCCAAAAACTTCAGTATCTTTTTTAAGTTGTCAGAATGTAAATTTATTTCCCTTTTATTACCCAGGTGTGCGTATTTTTTTATTGTACCTGAGAGCTCGGGATGGAAAAAACAACGTCGATTCGGTAGACAAATGCCGATGATATTGCACTAATAATTATGATTGATATTGCACTAATAATTATGATTGATATTGCACTAGTCATGAATGATTAAAAGATTATCACAATTAGCAAAATTGTTATTTATAGTTTAGTTATCTAATAATTCTTAAAATAAATCGAATAACAACACGCAATTTTTATGGTTGTCCTTTTTTGATTGATTTCTTTATTATTGATAAAAGAATGTGCTGGCAGGTAATTGTAACTGGGAATGAAACGCGTGCGAATCCGGGTTCGAAAGCCGAGTGAATAATATATTGTAAAATAATGTAATAGCAAAATAAATATCCGAATTATTATGTTTGCAGTAATGTATGCAAGTCGAAGTTAATCAGTCGTATTATGCAAGGTAGTCACTGTGATTTGAAGCCATATGTTTGCAATATCAGGTAAAATGGACGTTTGGCAAGGAACCATGCAAGTAGGATTTTTACAAAAATATATTCTTAATTATTCTAACGGTGAAAGTTGATTTCAAATTGTTGTTTATTTTTCGGTGAAATTGAAAAATTACCATTTCATTTTCAATTAAAATAAAAGAATATATAATAACTCTAGTTAAATGTTGTAATAACAGCAAAATGCGTTGATTTTCAGTGTATGTATTCCAAGTAGCTAACTAATTGTTATTTCTTTGCTTTTACCTAGGAAACAATTAAAATCCATTTATGATATGTAAATATATAAATTACCCTGAACACTGGAGTCATTTAATAATTCAAAATCGTTCAGATTCTTAGAAACAATTCTCAGACTAATTGAATAACAATTTTGTGACTGATATGCTCCAGAAGAGAGATGGTTGCCAAACCCACAACTGTAATTTGTACCGGGCAAGAAATAATTATATTGCCTTACTAATAAACTGTTTTAAATTTAAGCAACTGATAAACAACCATTAATGTATCGTAAATAGTTTTTTATCAGTGAGCTCAATCCACAGAGATTCCTGAAGATAAAGAGATAAATTATTAAAAAATAAGACGCATACCTTCGTGTAATTAAGCAAAACACTTAATCGCTTTTAAAAATGTACAAATATTACTAAAAGGATCGAAAAACACAATTATCACAAAAATGTGGAGGTGTGTCCTTTTCAACAAGGTGAATTCTGATCATGCAAATTTGTCTACACGGCTTCAATAACATTAAGTATACATAAAATAAAATAATTACTATTACGTAAACCTGTCTTAGTGACCTTTGACTTACCACTCCGAGCTCCAAACCGATATCTCGCAAATGAAAATGTTTTATCATTTAAATATATAAAAAATAAAAATATCAGTGTCGTGCTATATTTTTTTTATTAAAACACTTTTATTAATTTCTTCCACTATTTATACCTATGTTTAAGTTATAAAGATGTTTTAATCCAGTCATATTGAAATGGAATTCCGTCCTGAATGTTTGATGTTCCAAGTATACAATGCCCCAGTTTGATGTTCCAAGAATATATAAAATTTATGCCAAAAAATATTCTTGATCATCACCTCATAAAAGTCGCCGAGGCAAATACCTCACACAATTGTAAAACCGGAGCCAAGCAAATAGACATACTAATATAGCTAAGTGGAATTCTACCTATGGACAAAGAAGCTCTGAATTTTTAGCAGGAAAGTTATATAACAAATTCCCACACATAAAAGACAAAAAATTACTACATTAAGGACATCAAATATTTGGCTTGAGGAACTATCGGAAAAAGAACTTACTAGTTAGTGGTAAATTAAAAACATCGTCATAGAACTTTCCGAAAAACCTTACGCAATCCGTGAAGTTGTACCATAGGAGTCACTGAAAATTTATTCAAAACACCTCAGACTGAAGGTTAAGAATTTCGTTTTACCAGCGTTGAGGGTGAGGAGATTATCATCTAACCAATTCTTTGCAAGCCTATGTCGTATTGAGCTATGTCGAATGCTCCTTTCCAATTTTTATGTCGACCTATAAGCACAGTGTTATCTGCAAAGGATATTAGTTTTCCGGTTATGGATAGGTTACAGAGTTTGAGTACAGGATCTCCTAGTGAGGAAGACTGCAAAAAGTTTCTACATATATTTGATATTTCTATATTCTATAAATAAAAAATAAAATAAAAATATAGAAATTAAATAAATAAAAATAATAGCTTCAAAATTAAAACTTATCTATTCCTGCTTTGGGATGGGATTTTTCTTATCAACTACGAGTAAAACCCTAAAATAATAAAAACAGAAAAAATCCGGATATCATTTCTGAGATGTAGAAAAAAAATTGTCTTAGCTAGTGTCCAAAAGCCAAACACACATATCAAGTTGGGTATTATATATCCGGATGCTGTGATTTATGATTTTTTTTAAATGCCTCAACATTCCAACATAAAATATTTTATTGTCACTTTTTTCAACACATTGTCAACACAAATTATGTACGTAGGAATCCGTTACTAAGCACCGCACGCCTTTGTAATAATACTATAATAAGCCGTGCAAAAAACAAGTTTTAAATATTAAAATATGTATATTGAATTTCACAAAAAACTACATATTATTTATTATCAATCTAATATTTAAAACGTACAACGATTTATAAGCGACAATAATTAAGAAAAAAAAACACATTTGGCAAAAGCTAAATTGAAATAATAATGGTTTGGTTTGATGGTTTTGATGAAATTTGCTAAATTGAATCCAACGCAACAAGTGATAGGGCACTGTGGCGTTACTTGAACCCATTGTGACTTGTGACGTCAGTGGAGTCCGTTGCGCGTTATTGTCCTTTTTTATTAGTAATGTTTGAATTATCTCAGATCAGACTTTGAATGTATCGCCTCGTCCCTTCGCCTTCATTGCGTTATGATGACAGTACCGACAAGTTTCAAAGTTCACATTCAAAACCAATAATATCACACATATCTAATGATTAAAGTAATGATTGTTGACATAAACAACAGAGTACACAATGATAAGCTATGTGCTCGAATGGAAAATAATCTATTATTATAATAGATCTAATAACAAAAACGTGATAAAAAATAAATTATGAAATCAATTGACTTCACGAATGGCTTTCAAAGTCCGCAAAATGATCAAATTTGAGTCATTTTTGTGAGATTTATAGCGTTTTTCATCACACCGCGAAATTTCAAGTGGCGATTATAAATGACGATCTAAGAAATTAATCGCAACAAAGTTGTAGTTTTGTTTTTTAGTTTAATATAAAAAATATTAATACTATTATTATTACTTACTAAGGTTACGTGCGTCAATCGTACCTATTAGCACGTATTTGCGAATAAGCCTAAAACAGGACGTACATAGAATAAAGGTCTATCACGATAGGCCAAATCTAAAGCATTGATAAGATTAATACATTTGGCAAAATGTATATCCATAGGTAGAAGTTCCGGGCACTAGCCAGGCTTTAGAGCTTTCGAAATCAGAAAAGACAGTAATTTTCCTCTTATTACAAAGAAAAGTTTGCAAAATTTTATCAATTATGTAAATTCTGCTTTTAGGGGTGGGGTTGTTTTGGGGTTCTTCAGGATTTGAAGGTCAAACGTGCAAAAAACTTCATCAATCTCGGAATAAAAATGTAGATTTGTTTAAAAAAACAAAGCCTTACTCTTCTTTATTTAAATATTGGTCCTTACATCCTAATTGCAATTTTGGAAAATTGCATTCTCTGATACCCAATTTCACAATTAATTGAATTGAAATGTCTGTTGGCTTCTACGCATATTTGTATCTGCCCGCAGTTCACAATCAACGGTCAAAGATAAGAATTCTATAAGTAAGAAAAACACCTAATGATCAGACTTTGAGATATTGTGTGAAATATGTATTTGAAATGATGAATTAGCTTTGCACGCAAAAATATATTGTACTTGAAAACGTGTACTGAGGTAGAAACGATATGACTCAATGTGGAGTTTGAACATAGCAATCAGATTGGAAAATCAATACAGGAAAAATTATAACGGACTTTAAAATCAATACTTGTAAATATTGGAATCAATAGAATCTATAGTCTTTTCTAGACATGTATTATTATTACGTATTGTTATTCCTAACCGTGAACTGTACTAAGTGCCAAGTAATTAGTACTAAGTTTTAAGTATTAAGTACCAAGTACCACATACCGAGTACCGAACACCAAGTACTAAGTACCAAGCGCCAGGCACTAAGTGCCAAGATCTAAGAACCAGGTACTAAGTGCCAATCACTAAGTGCCAAGTACTAAGTGCCAAGTACCAAGATTTTGTGACTTGGATAATATTATAAGTTTTATTATTTTAGCGTTTGCGTTAAAAAAATATAAAAAGGAAGTTTCAGTTATGGAAGTGCTTTTCAGTGGAATTTTGAAGATGCGCCAAAAATATAAAAAAAATATATATATGTAAAACATTACAAGCTGTTAAATTAAACAGTTTTAAATGATGGAACGAAGATAAAAATCAGAAGTTTTGGATAAACTTAGTCCCTAGCTTTTGATATAATGGCATACAGAGCTCCGGGCCAAAAAGGCCTCTCTCTTTCATCATGAGTTTATATTACTTGGTTGTTGAAAAAATGATTATAGTCCTTAGCTATATCCGAATCAAACAACCTGCCCCAAACCATGCCATATAACATAGAAAAAATTAAAATGGAGAAAAAAAACAGTAACACCAATTCATAACGTTTCATTTAACAAGGTGCATACTTATATACTATATAAGATTGTGTGCGAACACCTCCTAGTGCTAAGGAATCACTTATGATGACTAGTAGCTTGAGTGTCTAGCGAAACGGACTTTGCACTGTGGTTTTCACCGTCCCACTCACCTATTGCTTGGCAACAGTCTGAGCGTTACGACTCTGAAAAAATAACTCAAGTGGTTCTTCAAACATGCAACTCTAATAGCCGTTTGTATGATATGCTAAATTAAGTACGCCGGCTGACCCCTCCGGCGAGAATTTTCTTCTCATTCACATCCTTTGACTAAAAACAGACAGGGGATGGAGGCAGCGTTGCCAACTCTACGTCTTTTCACGTAGATCTACGTATTTTCTATCAAATTGTATAAATTTCAAAATTCCAACAAAAGTTCCGTTTCATACTAATTTCATACTTACGTCCGCGTCACATAAGAAAAGTGGCTTATATATCTCTAATCCCATATCTCATATCCCAATTCGCCCCCTCCGTTGTGGTAAAAATGTTTCCATCCCATATCCCATTTCGCCCCCTCTGTTGTGGTAAAAATATTTCTATATTATGTGACAGTTTATTCAGTTCACCTAACCCGATTTCTTCATTTCGGTAGTACATCTACTAACTTTTTGTTGCAAATTGACTGAGTCTACGTAATTTTCTAGTCAGGCCTACATCTTTTTCAAAATCCGGGTTGGCAACACTGGATGGAGGGCCGACGAGAGGAACAGCGAAGCGAGTGGGTCTACTTCGAGACCTCGGGTTATAGGACCTTTAGGTAAAATAGGGTTTGATAAACCAAAAAAAATGGTGGAAACGTTTGTGATACATTCATCTGTAGAGCAGACCCAGACCCATCCCAAAAAGTGTTGGGATACCGCCCCTCTAGGGAGAGGTGGAGAGGAGGAATTATTGAAAAATAAATGTTTACAAAGAAGGTCGAGTAGGTAGCATTTACTATGTTTTCATTCGAACTGAATCGAATGGTACTCCCAGGTCGATTGTACCAATATTTGGTAAAAGAAGACAGGTTTTTAGTAAAGAGGAGCCTCCCGAAACTGTACTGCTGCCCCGGGAACCATTTATTGGATAACCAACACCCCTGGCATTGGTGACTTAGTAGGGGTGCCCGGATTCATGGGGAGAGGTTTGCCTAAGTCTTGGTAGCGAATTTACTTAGTCTACTTGACTGGTTGAGGGTGACCTAACCTAGGCCTAGATTCCTACCCACCCCTCATACCTTTTTCGTTCCCGGAACTTATCTTCTCCAAGCGTAAACTTTCTAATAAAAGTATGTTTATGAGGTGGGGTTTTTTTCTACATCTGTAAATAATAAAATTAGACAGAGCCTAAGATCTTAAAATAAATTGCACAGCTCTCTTGATGTGATTTTTCACAAAAACGGGGCTCTAAAAATTAACCAATCATTACTATTATTAATAAAAATGATTACTAATACTTTAATAAACCAAATAAGCTACTGCGCAATGTGTACACACATATCATGAGTTAGTGTTGCATGTGTGAGCTTTTGCGCTAGACAGGAAATTCTTCGAGTAATATTACTTGTTCCGGGAAATGTAAAATTATATCGAAACTATCGATAACATATTGACAAATAACAATGTTAAAAATATGTAGGTATATAGAATTGGACTTTGACCGTATTTTCAATCACGCCTGATATATCTCTGATAAACATCAAATTGTCGATTTTTCAGTCCTAAACTGGAAATTGATTTATCCTTATCATTAATCTTTATCTTTTTTATAAATTTAATCTTAAAAAAAAAATTAACAAACATAACATCACCAATCAAAATGCTATAACTTCATATCAAGCCAAATTAAAATGTTAACGTCACAACATCCTACTAGGTACTTATTATATTTATTGTTCACTCTAATACATAATTATGAAAAAAAAACTCCTACACCAAGCTTAAGAGCTCTAGCAATCGGCGTAGAAATCCATTAAAATATGTATTTAACTATTTTGTTTTTGCCACAACATAATGTTTTAATACTGTAACAATGTCATAAATTAAACAATAAAAAATATACTTTCAATTCGGGAGGCGGATATCGGTACCGCCGCCCCAGAAATCATTTTTTGCATTTAATTTTTTTTATTAATCTATAAACATAGGGTTTTACATAGGGTTTAATTGATGCCTGTCTCACTAGGATTTACCTGTGTTGAGACAGGCTTGCCATAGATCACCCCAAGTGGGTTGCTAAGTTTGGTGACTTAGCAGGGGTGTTCATGGGGTGAAGTTTGTCCGAATTTTGGCGGCATATACATTCTAATTACGTGTACCTATTATCGACGAAAACAAAAATGCTACTTACTTATTTTACGGAATTTATAAATGTAAGTAGGTACCTACTCTGAACCCTTGAAGAATCTTATAAAAATACGTGCAGTAGGTAAAGTTAGAGTTTGTCATTCCTTTGGTAAAAATCCGAACAATTTGTTAGGAAATAATATTTAACTTTTTACGTTTAAGTCTTACTTACGTTATGGGGGTACAGCGAGAACTTGTTTTATGTTTAAATTTGAAAGATGGCCGTGCTGTGGGTTTATCACATTATTATTATACAATGTGTGTATATTTCTGAACGTGAGGTTTCCAAGGTAAACTGTAAAGAAAGTCAACGACCCGGGGGATGCGACGATTTGAAAGGGGAGACAGAAGCTATATCCGTAGTCGAGATAGAAATAATATTTCATGTCACTAAGAATAAAAACAGGTTTGAATTTGCAATGCAGGCTTGATTACTCTTTACTGTTTGTTCCGTTAGCGATTTGGGAGGCGGGTATGGGTACCGTCGCCCCGGGATTTTTTGATAACAAACACCTCTGCCATGGGTCGCCCCAAGTGGTTCACTGTGTTTGGTGACTTAGCAGGGGTTGTCGGGGTAAAATTTGTGTAAGTCTTGACGGCGGATAAGTCTGCCCGCCTATTGCGTGGCGGGCCGGACTCTCTCGACCCATCGCTTTGCACATTGAACCGCATTTGGATGGATAGATTTATGCGTCCGTCATCCTGGGCACACTGACCCCAGATTTCTACTCACCCCTCATACTTCCCTCCCAGATCTTCCTCTCCTTCCATTCCCCAAAAAAGCCCTCCACACAGCATTCCCTAAGATGGCAGGCCTAGAGAGAAAATATTTTCCTCCTTAGGGCCTCCTGTGTTGAGCTAATGTAAAAAGGGGGAAAGATGCTATATCCGTAGTCGACTCCGTATGATCCACATAAGGGGTTCATTGGAAATGATTTTTTTTTATCCAAAAAGGAAGAGTGAAATCAACATACACGCTCTGGTCGTTGTAATTATTAATCAGATCACTTTGCACTTACACTCAATATAAAAAAAAGTAGGTCTAATTTTTATTTAAAGGGTAGGGAGATTTCTAGTCGACCCTACCAAGCCAAAGAATCAACGCGGTTCAAGATTATTAAAGTGCCTATGTATAAAGAATTCTCATTTTGAAATAAATATAATGAGGGAAAATTGCGTGGGCACAGTGGTAATAAATTTAAAAAAAATCAATGGGGCTGTATGTATAGGACAGATAATCCCACGCGTAGATTTATTGTTAGTACCAAAATATATCTATATACACGTGGTCAGGAGTGCATAAACTTTTTAATGTGTTATTTACTACAAAGTTGGTATAGTTTTTATGCTATTCACAAGATATGCTAAGCGTAGGTTAGCAAGAAGAAGAAAAAACGTTAATTTACGTAAGTACTACCTAGGTAGGTACCCAGTGTCCAACATATGCAAAGGATTCACGAGATATTTTTACATAAGATACAAAAATATAAATACCCACACACACAAGCCTAGCTTTATTTTATAATGGTGGTAATCTTATATATTTACACTGCATGAAATCATCGTTATGTATATTGTAACGTATTTTCTGTAAATGGTGTAAAATAACTTTTTGAGTAAACATATATAAAAATAGACAAAAAAAACTTAAGAAATGAGGATGATGCAAAAATAACTATGATTACTAATATTTAAATACCCCAAAAATTTAAATAACATCAATGAGACTAAAAAACTTTTATGTATAAAAAACAGATTAGAATAACCATAAGAAATTAGGATGATGCAAACATAACTATGTTTATTAATATTTTAATATCCAAAAAAAATAAATAACATGAACGAGGCAAATTAAAAATATAGCGGCGAATCTAGGTACGTGAATCCGATCAGGTACCAGGTAAAATACCTACATTTGTGTGAAATTTATACATTGTTCTCCTTTAGTAGTTTCTAGGTAAAACACCTACAATAATTATAATATGTAAAACATTGTTTTAGCGATATACGTAGGTACTGAGGATTTGCATCGGGGAGGTCACCGCTTACTCGGTGCAAAGTCCAATAATACGTATCGTAGGTTCGTTGGAATATTAAAAAATAAGTACCTACCTAAGCACCTTTGAATTAGTGCGTTCGGCGTGAGAAAAATTATAGTACGTAGGTAGGTACTATTTTTTCTGTTTTTTTTTTAAGACAATAGAAGAAAGGGTTATATGTATATACATATAAAATAATTTTATTACATAACCATTGAACATACCTATGTATTATTTTGTTAAGATGCCTTAAATTAAAGGGGTGGGTATTTGATATAATTTTGAATGAATGAAATACAAAAATAAATAGAAGGGCGGCAAAGTACGGACGATTTTTTATCATAGCAACATTAAAAAAAATAATTGTCAAACCTTGGGTGTTGCATTACAAAAGTTATCTAGTTATACATTGTTTAAATCGGTCATAATAATTTCGTAAATACCCAACAATAAAAATAATGACGTACCTACCTGTGTACTGTACAAAATATTTTTGAATTTTCAGAACAAAAAAAATACTGATTTATATGTCACTACGAATCTGTCATAATAAGAATTTCATTATATTTAAAAAAAATAATCGACTACTAGCGTAAATTTTTGAATTGTCTGACATTGATAAAATAACAATGAAATTATTTTAGTAGGTAACTTGACTTAATATTTAATTTTCTTTGTAAATAAATCGTACAGCAAAATGTCCGCGTCGGTAACCAATCTATTTAAAGCGTTATCCCCGGCTTAATGTGGATATTTTGGCATTGAATTTTTCACAAAAGAATGGTTTAGCAATTGAGAGACAGTACTTCATTTATATTTGATAAACTTTTCAAGTTAGTAGGGTTAAAAAGAAGTATACCGTTACCATCGCGCGCGATGTGGGCCATCGAGACCGAGGAGTTTTTAAGAATTGGCTTATGGCCGATCACGTAAATTTATAATGAGTTAATTTGTACAATAATGTTAAAAAATACCTTTTCCAAGCACTCCTGTCCAATGGCCTTTGGGTCAACTTTGATTTCCAAAACCATCGAATTCGCCTGGCTCACTAAGCACCACATTTTGAATGATTTATATTATTATACACTTTTCACAAAAACTGTAATCACCTCGCACCTTCAAAGTATTTGAAATAAGTTCTTTGAACGAGTCCTCTCGTTGTTTTCACATTTATCGCGTACTCTTTGTGGAAGAAAAACTGAGATCGTTTCGTGGCTACGGCCATACTCCGCAAAGTTTCTGACAGAAATGATTTTAGTTTAGTGTCGCCTCTCGACCAAACTACTTATGAACAGCTGCTGTGTCTGCCATGGCGGACGAAACAAAACATTCTCTCCCTACACTAGCGAAGAAACTCTGAAGTCAAAAAGAAACTTCCAAATACTTGCGGGTTGAATGATAACTGCAGTGATAACTCTCGAAAAATTGCAAGGCGTGTTATTTGGCTGGATTATACAGATATTATAGTTTTCTTCGCTAGATGTCATTACTACAAACAGTAGACCAAGTTAGCATACAAGAATCGAAGAGTTTCTTGGTAGAAATCTGTAGTAGGTATTTTGTTTGATAAAATAATGGCGGTTCGCACTGTTCGCAGATAAGAGCTACCAACTTACCCGACCTAATCACCCGCCATGAGTGAGCAGGCTGACAGTTCATTTTTCATTTATTTTCATATTGTTAAGCCTGGGCGAAGCGATCTCTCGAGCTTTGCAGGTTAAAAAGATCTTATTAATTTCATATCATTTTATCTATTGCGGTAGGATCGTGGTTGTAACATCGGATATACGTTAAGAACGTTCCTGCCAATTCGCCCGCCATCGATCGGTGAAAAGTTTTACGTTCGTAGTGTATAAAGATGACTTTCGGTAGTTTCGGCCACGTGATTGGTGTTGTATGAAAAGTACACTCCGGGCCTTGCGGGCTCTTTTGACGCGAATAACGTTTCAACGCTAAACAATTTATTTTAAAGACAGTTATAAGTACAAATAGCAATATGGATATCAGCAAGTTGACCGAGGTGCTGCGGGCGTCCATCAACCCTGACCAGCGCCAACAGGCGGAAGAACAGCTTGCGCAAATACACAAGATCATCGGTTTCGCGCCTTCCCTGCTGCAGGTCGTCATGTCTGCCGAGGTGGAGATGCCGGTAAGGCAAGCTGGGGTCATCTACCTGAAGAATATGATCACGCAGAACTGGCTCGACCAAGACGACAGCGAGGAACCGTTGCGCTTCCGTATCCACGAGCAAGATCGTGCCATAGTGCGAGAATCAATCATAGACGCCATAGTCCAATCTCCCGACATCGTGAAGCTGCAGCTCGCTCTGTGCGCTCGCACCATAATCAAAAACGACTTCCCCGGTTGCTGGACGCAGATCGTCGACAAGATCGGCTTCTACCTCGGTAGCGCCGACGCCTCCACCTGGTCCGGGGCCCTGCTGGCGCTCTACCAGCTCGTCAAGAACTACGAGTACTCTAAGGCGGAGGAGCGGGTCCATCTCATTGGGGCCATGCAGCTGCTGCTGCCCATCGTACACCGCTTGGTCATCACCCTCTTCCCTGACCCGTCGGACCAATCCCTCTTGTTGCAGAAGCAGATCATGAAGATCTTCTTTGCCTTAATTCAGTACTCCCTGCCTCTTGACCTCATCACCAAGGAGACCTTCTCCCAGTGGATGGACGTCATGAGGATGGAAGCTGACAAGCCCATCCCGGAGTCCACTCTGGCCATTGATGAAGATGAGCGCGTAGAGCATCCATCGTGGAAATGCAAGAAGTGGGCGCTGCACACGCTTCACAGAATATTTGAGCGATATGGAAGTCCCGGCGTGGTCAGTAAAGAATACAGAGAATTTGCCGATTGGTACCTTAAAACATTCTCAGGCGGCATTCTCGAAGTGCTCCTGAAGATTCTAGATCAGTATCGCAACAAGGTGTACGTCTCGCCTCGCGTGCTTCAGCAGACTCTCAATTATATCACCCAGTGCGTCAGCCACGCGCACTCGTGGAATTTCCTGAAGCCACACATGTTCGCCATCATTCAAGATGTATTATTCCCAATCATGTCATACTCCGATGCCGATGAAGAGCTTTGGGACAGCGATCCACACGAGTATGTGAGAGTAAGATTTGACATTTTCGAAGATTTCGTATCTCCCGTGACGGCTGCCCAGGCTCTGCTCCTCCACAGTTGCAAGAAGCGCAAGGATATGCTCCAACGCACCATGCAGCTCTGCATGCAAGTCCTCACTGGCCAGATCGGTTTCAACAATCCCCGGCAGAAGGACGGAGCGCTCCATATGATCGGAGCTCTGGCCGAAGTTCTCCTCAAGAAGAAGCTCTACAAGGATGAAATAGACACAATGCTAGTGCAATATGTATTCCCCGAGTTTGCCAGCACCCTGGGCTACATGCGCGCCCGTGCCTGCTGGGTGATCCACCACTTTGCCGAGATGAAGGTGAAAAACGAGGAGGTGCTTGTAGAAGCTTTAAGATTAATAGTAAATGCTCTCTTGACTGACACGGACTTGCCCGTCAAAGTGGAGGCCGCCATCGCCCTGCAGATGCTGCTTAGCTCGCACGAGAAAGCTGAGAAGTACCTAGAACCCCAAGTTAACGTAATCACTTTAGAATTGTTAAATTTAATCCGAGAAACAGAGAACGACGACATCACTACAGTAATGCAGAAGTTAGTCTGCTCCTACACCGAGCAACTGATGCCCATCGCCGTGGAGATCTGTTCCAACCTGGCAACCACTTTTAACCAAGTCCTCGAAGCAGATGCCGGATCAGATGAAAAAGCAATCACTTCCATGGGGCTGCTTAACACAATAGAAACATTGGTCAACGTCATGTCTGAAAATGAAGAAGTTATGAGGCGCCTGGAACCGTGCGTATTACAAGTGGTTGGCCATATATTCCAGACGGGAGTTATAGAATTCTACGAAGAGGCCTTTTCGCTGGTCTATGATCTGACGTCGAAAACAATCTCCCCGGACATGTGGAAGGTGTTAGAATTAGTTTATACAGTTTTCCAGAAGGACGGGTTCGATTATTTCACCGATATGATGCCCGCCCTGCACAACTATGTGACAATCGACTCTCCCGCATTCTTGTCCAACGAGAACCACATCCTGGCCGTCTTTAACATGTGCAAGGCTGTCCTCACCGGAGATTCAGGAGAAGACCCCGAGTGTTACGCAGCCAAGCTTCTCGAGGTTATCATTTTACAGTGCAAAGGTCAGATCGACAGGTGCATCCCCGTCATCGTAGAGCTGGTGCTCGGCAGGCTGACGAGAGAAGTCAAGACCTCGGAGCTGCGCACCATGTGCCTGCAAGTTGTCATTGCAGCTTTATACTACAACCCCCAGTTACTTTTGAGCATACTCGACAAACCTTCCACCATTGTTCCCACAGAATCCATCACATCTCACTTTATCAAGCAATGGATCCACGACACAGATTGCTTCTTCAGTTTGCATGACCGCAAGATGTGCGTTCTGGGTCTCTGCACTTTGCTGAGTCTCGGCCCTATCCGACCACCCCTATTGAATGAGAGCATCCAGAAGATAATGCCGGCGTGTATAATACTCTTCGACGGACTGAAGCGTGCCTACATGGCGAGAGCCGCCGAGGAAGCCGAAGAAGAGTCTGAAGAAGAGGAAGACACGGATGACGGAGAAGAAGTCTTGTCTACTGACGATGATGAGATCGATGACCAAGCACAAGACTACTTAGAGAGTCTCGCACGCAAGGTAAAGAAAGAAGGCGCCAAGGCGGGTCTGACAATCAGCGACGTGAATAATGACGATAACTCGGAAGACAGCGATTACGAAGGGGACGAAGATTACGACGCACTCGATGAGACGCCACTAGAAAGCTACACGACTCCCCTAGACGAGGCGGACTGCCCTGTCGATGAATACATTGTTTTCAAAGAGGTGATAACCAAACTGTCAGCCTCCGAGCCAGCTTTCTACTCGGCTTTGACTGTTGGCCTGACGGGGGACCAGAACAAGGCCCTGCAAGACATCTTCACCCTGGCAGACCAGAGATGTGCCCAGCAAGAGAGTAAACGCATTGAACAGAGTGGAGGGTATTCCTTCGTAGTGCCACCCTCTGTCCCGACAACCTTTAAATTTGGCTCGTAAACTCATTATTTACTACAATCCAGTATAAAATATATCTATGTATATTAAAGTAATACTGTTTAGGATTCAATAACAACTGTTTGCTATTTTGTATTCTCTAATTTCAATGCCAAATTATCATTAATTTATTTCAATTATTACATTGTTAATTTTTGGGAATCAATCATGAGTTATACTTCCTTTATTCGGTGCGTGGTTGTTTATGTTCGCGCACCGGATGATTGAAAATGAAATAAAATCTAAATTACATAACCGTGTTTTACAACAACTTCTTTTGCACTTTACATGTAAATATCTTCTTTTACTGTCAATAAAAGTGTACGCTCTTTTTATTTAAATATACTCATTTTCATTTACCTGGAATATTCTTTAATTTTTTATATTTTGTTCTTACATTATTTACATAAATAATAATTAATAAAAAAGAGCAGTAGGTAAGTATGTATGTACTACAATTCAATCAGTTTATTAAATCACCTTCTGATGCAATTTAATTTGCATTTTCAACAACATTTTCCAAGCCTTTATGAATTTATTTAGAATCTTCATTGTCAAGGTCATGAACAAAATCTCTTGTCATTTTGAATTTAATCTTGCAAGTTGCAAAAAAATAGCTTTCTTTTTCAATTTTCTTTAGATGCCCTCTCCTATTGGAGATTGATTATCATGAGGGCAATATCCAGACTTTAGAGAGTTACGCTTGTATCGCAGGCCACATATCAAAGCCACGAGATGCAGCATCTTTTATCAATCTTCCCATGGATTATCAGTGTATTTGTCACTCAAGATATTAGAGTTTTCTATTTTTTTTTTAATCTATTTTAATTTTGCAATAACTTTTGGCCACTTTATGAAGAACTTCTACATTCAAAGAATTTCATTTTAAAAAGCCTAACATATTTTATGAATCTTGGCCTTAATGGTCTGACACTACTTGTTCACCGGTGCATATTTTTACAAAAATCTAATGATCTCTTATAAATTTATATAATAATTCCAGGATTTGTTATATTGATTTAGATTGCATAATGTTCAGTAGCCTACACCCATCCTCTGATGTTATTGCTTGTTGACTAGGTAGGTACCCAGTTGTTAATACAACTGTATAATATTATATTTGAGAATTCACCCACCTCTTTGTGGAAGATCAATAACAGAGTAGCTTGGAGATATCTCATCTAAATAATTGTTTTGACCTCTGCTTCTGAGTTTTTACCTTAGAGGTGGGTAGGGACATTACACTTTCCTCAATTTCTAACATTTTTGTGAGATGCCAAGGGCATCAATATTTTTTAATAATTTATAACAAGAATAACCTGATATCATCATGTAATAATAGTCAATTCTTTTAACTTTTTAAAACTTTGTTTTTGGGTAAAAATTTGCAGGTTAAGAAAACCTGGACAATATTTTTTAATTCTTGTAAGTACCTACCTAAACTTTTTCATTTCATTTGTTATATAATCTTGATTTAATTCCTTTCTTATTTTATTATTTGCTCTGCTAATATGGAAGCACCCTTGAGGTGATTTTTCACAAAAACGGCGCTCTATAAATTGTCCAATTATTATTATTGCATTGCCCTGCATAAACTAGGCAAGTCGGAATAAAAGAATTTACTTTATTTTTAATGAGTCAGGTACGCCTCATACGTCGTCTTACTTATGTCTGGTAATGTTATATTATCGTGAAAACAAACTTATGGGTTCGAGTGGTTAAGAAAGACTTATATACCCTGGTTACGAATTACCTGACGACAGGATCGGCCTTATGTACGTGCAGTTGGAGCAGTCCGCTAAAAGTGCTGATAATGCATAACATCTAATACAGCGCACCTGGCAAACAGATTTTTGCTAGTGCCAGATGCCATTCTCTGCCTGACAATATTTGAAAATCTCCTACTACCATCACAGTAAGCGGAAAATGTTGTTTGTGTCGTGTGTGCCAGCCGAGGAATTGAACTCACGACACCTGGGTGGGCCCCAAATGCGGTGCCAACTCAGCCAATGACCGGTCAATTATAAATGAAAAATACATGCTAGAAATGCCTTCCGTTGGAAACCAATGTCGCCAGGGACTTATAAATTTAGCAACTGCTCTGCCTCTTACACTTTGCCTGACATTGTATATTGCCATCCCATTTGAATTTCATGATGATGAAACACAGTTTTGTATTGGAAATATAAGGCCCTCATTTTGGGAGACGGGTATGGTTACCGACTCCCCGGGAACCATTTATTGGATAATCAACACCTCTGCCATAGATCACCTTAACTGGTTCACTATGTTTGGTGACTTTGTAGGGTGCCTGGGTTCATGGGGTGATGTTTGCTCCTGCTGCATGGCGGGTCAGATCGAGAGAGACTGGTTGAGGAGGTCTTTTGAACTCTCCAACCAGAATCCCTCGACCCACCGCCTTGCACCATAGTTGGAGGGATGGATTCATACGTCCGTCACTCCTGAACACGCTGACTCTCAGATTCCTACTCACCCCTCATATCTATTTCCTTCCCAGAAGTTCCTCTTCTCCAGGAAAGGTCCTTAAAAAAACCCTCCACACAGATGACAAAAGCCCTAATGAAAAATTTTTTCCTGTGTGGAGCTGATGTAAAAAAAAAAATTGGCCAGATGTTTGGATCGCGAAACACGCTCACTTTGCATTTCTTGTGATTTTCTTTGTTATATATATTTTTAGTCTGAAGGTTGAACACACGACACCTGGGTGGGCCCCAAATGCGGGTTCGATTCCCGCAGAGTGAAAAAAATTATATCAGAATGAATTTTGTTAATTTAATGTATGCACGCTGTGCGTTTTAAAAGGAGAGTTGGCTAGAAGATATATTCGAAAAGTACTGTACCTCAGCAATATGCCGCCCGGTGTGGCCTATTCGCGCCTGCGTAAACCTGAATGAGGATAGTGAAGTCCTGCTTTAACTCTACCGTTTTGCTTTTCGTTTGTCTGTAATTTTTTTTTGTACCCTCTGTTTCAATATTGTGGCTGTTTTAATGGTTCAGTAGAGATTCTTTTTTCAAATGTGGAATTGTCGTATTTATTTGGACTTTCTTCTTTGCGTTTTTTTTTCAATATTGTGGTACCTACCTGTTTGAATAAACTTTAAAAAAAGAATTGTCGTTGAGATAGTGATTATTTTGGACAAATTTTACAATTCCTTATGCGAAGTTAAAAAAAGTACATAAAATATTTATTTTATTAGGTAGGTACCTATATTCAGAAAACCAACAGTTTTATTAACTTGATCCGATTCATGAACAGAGAATAGCTTCTGTGTTCTTCAATAATAATAATTATCAGAAAATGAAGGTTAATATTCTACTACCCGTCACATTTGACTTGTAAAATGTGAAATGAGATGTTCTCACGTTTCTGTTAGATGAAAAAAATAGGTAGGTGGTACCTATATGATAGAAAAATACTTTAGGCAAAGAGAACAAAAAAAAAGTTATTTTAATAATAATCCGTTTTGCTCATGGTTTTTTCCGAATAAAGCAATCTTACGTTTTTCATTTCACGGGGCATTGTGTTTCTCACAATTATTTCTGATTTGACATAACACAGAGAAACCAAACACCCCCGAGTAGTAAACCTGTAAATAAACCAATCCTGTATGAATGGATTGATTTTACCAACCATTGATTTAAGAAAGCACAACATTTTGTAAACTACGTATTATTGCTCGGTTTTGGAATGATCTACCAACTCTTGTAATTCTTTATATAATATATCGGTAAGATTTATACAGGTTCGCTGCAACTTTTTTTACATTGTAAAATTTTTTATTCGCACTGCGCACAGCGCCTCCAGCGCGCCGCTGAATTTCAAAAAATATACGTTTTGGTAACTTTAAACCCCTATTTTTCTATTCACAAAGTGGCATTAAAAATAATATTTGGAGTACCTACGTATTTAGTGTTCCACGCAGCCAGTGACAATATTTACACGATATGGCTTGTTTTTAAAATAGAAACTGAGTAAAAAGGAACGCTTATTATTGGAACCGCTAAATAAGTCGAACTGTGAATAAGGTACATTTTTACTAAGTAGCCTACCTTTCCAATGAGCGCCTGATTGGACAGCAGCGCTGTGGCGGTAGAAAACACAACGTTCCGGTCATATGACTTGGTCACTTGTCTAAAAATCTATTGATTAGAATTTTGCTCACTGCGGGTTGTTCTTGTTCAATTTTCCGAAATGGCTAGCCAAACTCAGGGAATCCAGCAGCTCCTGGCCGCTGAAAAGCGAGCTGCCGAGAAAGTATCGGAGGCAAGAAAGCGTAAGTACCAACTTTTTTTGTACAAATAACATTTTTTTTACTTGTCTCTGAAACTTTTTGGGTGTAACCCCTTTAATTTTCATTATTTGGTGTTTAAAACCCTTATTAGTGCCAAATTTATTGATAACTATCTTTTAAATATGTCTAAGAAACGTTTATTACACGGTTTTTGATGATAACACTTAATTTTTGTAATTTTTCTTGTAAAATCCTATGACCCTTGACGTTCTTTGAAGTTTATCCCAATCAACAATATATTATAAATCCAGTTGGGTTATAGTTAATTACATGCCTAACTGAGGAATCTGAGTAAAATGGCATCTCGAATCGATTTATTCGATATAGTTTGAGATCATTTTTAATTTCATGCGATAGGCAAGTAACACTTTCTCAAGCTGTCTTTTGACATTTCGATTTTTCATACTACCTGCGACGTACTGTTATCTAAAACCCAATCTTGTGACTGAATTTAACGTAGATTAGAGAATATATTTCCAAAATCTTTTGTATCACTCAGAGCCTATTATTATTATTAATATTTTTAATTCTTGTTGAAGTCCAAGTCATACGAAAGGATTTTTCAGTATGTTTGGGTGTGATTTAATTGTATTTAGTTCTCAATGTGTGTTATTTGATTTGTAGGCAAGGCCCGCAGGTTGAAGGAAGCCAAGGAGGAGGCTCAGGAGGAGATTGAGAAGTACAGGAAAGAAAGGGTGAAGCAGTTCACAGAATTCGAGGCCAAGGTAAGATTGAGAATTTGTAAAACTACTTACGGTAAACTTTCGAAATCATTGGACACGCTCAATACGAATATTTTTTAGAAAAAACCTTTTGATTCACCTTAATTTCTGTACAGAGACAACTTTTTGCATTCAGGAAAATTCTGCATTCAAAATTTCAAATACGTAAAATGAAAATTTGCTTTCGTCGTGTGAGATTGTGGCCTCTTCTGGCTCTTCACTCAGTTTCTTCCTTTTTAGTTATATTACTTGTACATTTATTAGTTAAGTTTTGAGAACTGTTGACATTAATTTACTTAAAATAATATGTAGTATATTTGCGGCACGTTCCAGGGTGGAAGATACTCTCAGTATCGCCCTGGTGACCTATCGCCCTGATACTCAAGATCACCATTCAGAATTGAAACGTTGTATGAAATGTCTTTAGCCGTGTTTGGTGACCAGATCTGAATAGCCAGGTACTTTCCCACCTTACTCTTCCCCATCTCCTTCCCTCCCATTACCTTCAGCCTCACAACATATCCCAATTGGGGATGCCATAGTCTCACTGGCTCCAGCTGAGACTCTTGTGAGGTATTCAAATTTAAAAAAAAAATTTCGGGAGAAATTACCTACTGATATTCCATGGACTTACATTATAGATATTATTAACCATGTAATAATTTAATTTAATATACCTACAACTGTGTCATAATGTACTGGGTATGTCTTGAGACACCCGGGTTCTCACAGTACATACAATGTTTGGTTAGAAGTAGGCTTGAGAGTGGTTCGGTGGTTTGGAGCCCGCACCAAGTGAAGTATTCCCTCATGTTGGAGAAGGTTCAGAAGAAATTTCTGAGATTTCTTTACCTGAGGGAGTACGGCTACTACCCGTGGCTCTACCCTACCGACTTTCTCTTGGCATGCTCAGTGTGAACCGTCTACGGGTCAGAAGGGATGTGCTCATTATAACACATTTCTTCAGACTGATTTGTGGACAGTTCGAAAACTCGGCTATCATGGAGAGCATTAGTTTCTGTGTTCCCGATGGTTATCTCCGTCACCGAAAGCATAGACTGTTTTATCTCCCGGCTTGCAGAACTAACTTGCCAATGGTAATGCCAGTCGGGAGAGCAGTCTTGTTAAATAGAATCACTTTGAATATCGATATGTTAAACATCAATGAAGCACAATTTAGACAGCAACTTTATTGCTGTTAGTCTGATTGTGCTTCACTGATGTTTAAATTGTTTAAATGGTTTAAATTATTTAAATTGCTTAAATATGCTTAAATCTTAATATTTTCTCTACTTTAAAAACGATTTGAAATTTTAATTTTGTTATGTTTTTAAAATGAATAAATTGAATTGAATTGAAATTGAATTGAACTGAATTAATAAATAAAATACATATAATTGTCCCTCCAGCACATGGGATCCCGCGAGGACGTAGCTGCCCGCATTGAGCAAGAGACCAAGGTGAAGATTGAGGAGATGAACAAGGCCGTGGCTGTGCACAAGGACAAGGTATGCTCATTCCACAAATATAATCATCTGATAGTTTAGTGGCCATCGTGCGTTCAATCCCTCTGTTAACTAAAGCCCCCGTCATTGCATGAGCGGCGCATGCGGGGAAGGTGCTGCTTGGTGATGATAGTTATAAGAGTTTTTAAAATATTATCAGGTTGTTCCTAACCTGAGAATGTTTGCTTTCTTTAAAAAAAATGTATAGGTATATATATATTTCCAGTTGATTAGTCAAACATCTCCGAAAAATCTGAATTTGAGTTGAGTACCTATGCAGTTATATGTAAAATTGTATCCTCTTTTTTTTCTTACATTAATTCCACACAAGAGGCCCTGAGGAAAATAATTTCTCTCAGGGCCTGTGTCATCTGAGATGCTGTGTGGAGGGTCTTTTTGAGGAGAGAAAGGAATGAATGTTGGTCTTGAAGAGACCCATGTTGTAGGAAGGAGGAAACACAGAGGCCGGCAAATCGTTCTGTTGAACACAAGAACGAGTCGATGAAACGACCCATTCTCACGGGTAAATATGTTGGGCAAGCGTTTGGCTTGTTTCCCGACTATGCACCGGTGCCGAAGGGATCAATGACACTAGTTTCTCGGAGCATCTTCCATTAAAATACCTGTAGAACAAGGATAGCATTCCCATCCGACGCCTGTGCTCTAAAGATTGCAATCCGTTTGTTAAGTTAGGAGAATCTACCAAACGGACTCCTTTGGGGCTCCAGACCAGAAGTGGCTGCAAAATTAAACCGTGGGGCGCACTTGTGATTTGTACAGCGTTAGCAGTTGTGTACTATTAAAGTATCTGTGGGCTCTGTACAGTACGTACATTCAATGGAGTCCCTCTATCTGGTACAACACTTAGATTACTCATAAACACCACCAAATCAAAATTATAATGCAGAAAAACTTGTGGTGAATTGAACAAAATGTTGAAATGTTTTCTGGGTCAATAGTAGGATGTTTCAAAATGTCACACTGATATACAGGATCGTTATGCCTCCCGCTGTTATTTTGTAGCATATTTAGCGTAGTCCGGCCGGCGTAGTCCAGCGGTAAGGCTCTTGACTCGCATTCCGAAGGTCGCGGGATCGAATCCCGGCGTGGCAAATAAATTTTATTTGATTAATTTGTGTTATTTCACAACATCATTTAAAATAATATAAAGTATTAATATAATAAGATACTCTCAGTATCGCCCTGGTAAGAACACCATTCAGAATTGAAACGTTGCTTGAAATGGCTTTAGCCGTCTTTGGTGACCAGATCTGAATAGCCAGTTACTACCCACCTTCCACTTCCCATCTCCTTCCCCTCCCCACTATCTTCAGCCTCACAACATACTCACTGGCTCCAGAAAGGCTATTCCCTAAAATTTGTGATAAGAGATCATTTTCCCTTGCAAGAAGTGTGCATTTCCATGCATACTTACAGGAATTCGTGTTTAAAACGACCCAAACTAAAATATGTGGCAGCTCACAGCTGAAATTTTGACATCGGCCGATAGAAAAAGCAAATAACAGCCGTAGAAAATCACACAAATCTGACAGCACTTCTCGCGGGAGAACGATCTCTTATCATAAATTTTAGGGAATAGCCTTTCAGACAGGAGCAGTTGGGACTCTTGTGCGGTATTCATATAAAAAAATATATATTTAATATATAAAATACACAAGTAAATAGTATTTGTTTTATGGTGGGCATTCGAATATTATTTTCCTCCTTATCTCAAAACTTAATATTTGGAGATTCTGACCAATCAACTGAACGATCAATATTTTATATATGTATTTCTAACAATTTATTTAGTCCTTCGTCGGAAACACTAAATTAATCCAATTTTATTTCTCCTTTCTATGCATAAATTGACCGTAGTTGGCCTGTGAAAAAGAAGTACTGTTGAATACATATACCGATTGGAAGTTGTTCAATGTTTAACCCCTTATATACCAAGAAATGCACCGTAGATTGCTAGTAGCTCGCCCGCCGCACTTACCTCAATTTTGTGGTATTTTGAACATTAAAAAAAATTTGCTCCATGCGTCCAAATTTTTTTTTCAAACACGGCAAACTTATTTTGTGGCACCATTTTAATTCAAAATTAATAGATTACTTAAAATTAAATGTTGCCCTATTATCCCCTCTCCCCCCTCCCCTCCCACCTTTCCATTGACAATTTTACGTCTATGTCTATTGTTGTAATTATTTGAATATAATCCTGATGAAGGAAGCATTGCTTGTGAAACATGTCGGTTTTTTAATAATAAATATGATTAAAACTAAATAATCTATTAATTTTGAATTAAAATATATTTTATTGGCTTGGCAAGGAAATAGTGTATCTCTATATTATTCTAGCTTGTCGTTTCGTCACTTGCAAATATGTTTATTTTATCTGTGAAAAAGCGTGTTGCAAAATTCTATGCGATTCCAATTTTCAAAATTAAAAGTATTGTATTTTTTAAGTTTATTGTGAAGAACCGTATGCTGAAAGTATACTAAAAATAAAGACTATTTTCATATGTCCTAATTTAATAATGTTAAAAGCATTTCTCTGAATATAAATAAGTAGCTATTCTGGGGAAGTTACATAGGAGAGATACATATACAAAATTTATCTAATATATAAATAATAATAAGTAAAAGTGATACAATTTATTAAAAAAATCATTTTGCAAAAACAAAACAGAAAACGAAAATAGTGTCAGCCGGCGTACGGAGGGCGATTGGCATTTTACCCCTGGCATTCTAAGGGTTAAAGGATTTGCATAAAAACAGCTTTATTGCATTAACGCTTTTTTTCTGGAGATGGGCATAATTGGATCGCATTGTAAAATAAGTGCACGTAATGTATGTATTTACAAATTCAATTCTTCAATTCCAGGTGGTCATGGAGATTCTGGCGCTGGTGTACGAGATCAAGCCAGAGCTCCACATCAACTTCCGCGTCGGGTAATCTCCACCCCACTCCAACCCACCCGGCGGCCTGTCACAGGGCTTTACCAACCAACCAACACCTCCTGGCCGCTCCTGTACTCCCGTCCCCGGTACACTCGCATCAAGGGGGCCCGCTCCAACCATCAGGCTACTAAATGACCTCCGAACATGGCACATCATGCTTACATAACGTTTACATCATATCTACGTCATGTTTGCATATTGTTGATAAAACTTTGTCATCTTGTTGACATATTGTCTACACAATGTTCGTATAACATCTACATAACGTTGGCATGCTGAACTGCGTTGTGTTACATCACGTGGTCATATTGTCGTGACGGTTGTTTGTCCGTGTGTAAATATAAAATCCCGATACACATGTAAATATTATTCCAAATTATCCCTGCTATTGTTTACCATCTAGAAGACGCTGACAATATTAGATGATCGATTCAAATTAGGTGTGTTGTTTTTTATTTCTTATCGTCACTTATTTCGTTTTGAAAATTCATATATAAACGCTGAAGTACAAGATTTTGAACTCTGGGAAAATCGTAATAGACACAGAAAGAAATAACATAAAAAATTTGCTATTAGCCTAGTCCGAAATTATCAAATAATAATAATTGTTAATCTTCTCTCTAGGTCGTTAGTATTATGTCTGGTTTCAGATCAGAGTTCATCAACTATTGTTTAAGCCTGATAACATTTGGTGAGTTATTATTTGTTTTAACTATTAACTTAAATGCCTTTGTATTGTTAAAGTATATTATAACCAGTTTGTTAAAGTACGCTGTTCACAAATAAAAATGTTCTACACACATATTATTAATAAATAAAATATTTATGAATTTCATCCGTGTTCAAATTTAAAGGTAGAACATTAAACTAGAATAATGTTAAAAGTGGGTAGAATATTAATATAATTTTTGTTTTAAATGCATGCTGCAATTTTGTAAGCGTGCCGAAATCAATTTCCATTCTCAAAATTTACAGCTTGACATTATAGTACACAATTAAGGTTATTTCGGGTTGCAATAGAACCCTCATTAAAAGTATGGGATCTTGCGTGATGTACACGTAATTTATCTAAAGCGTCATGAAAAAGCTGTTAATTTCCGAGTTTGGGATTCCTACCACCGTAAGTTAGTTTATTTTTTCTTTTTAATATAGATTTTGATGTATTTATCATTCCACGTATATTCCTTGTTACTCATTACCGTGTTTGGCCGAATGTATGTATTTTGAAATTAAATTCATGATTGTTTATTGCTATCGTTTGATTTACGCCAGTTATTGTTAGCAACTACATATTTTCTTTTTGTTTTTCGTAAAGAAACGCCGAGTAAGAATATTTCCTATTGCAGAGATGAGGAACCATATTTTGGTGGATTTGAGCACAAATTATTATTTATGTACAGTATTAGTGTGAAATAAAAGAATTTATTTTAAATTGTTATTTGGCTTTTTCTCTCTAATCAGTCTTTCATGTCTAATGGTTGAACGCTGGGTAATATCTGATAGTTTAGGGTTCGATTCCTCTTTAAAAATACATATAATATGTAGATTGTTTCTATCTTTGTGTCACACTAAAAATCTGTTGAAAAGTGCGGTCAAATCCCAACGCTAGAAGGAATGAGAGAAAGCATCCAGAATGACACAATTTGAAGTGCATATAGACAGTTCAAACCCCTCAACCTTCAAGTATTTACTTTATCTGGATAGAAACTCACTCAGGGAGTTGTAAGACTATTATTAAGCGCTTGAGTGCCGCTGTATCCATCTGGCACAATCAAAAAATTGGTTCTGTAAAGTCGGTTTACGGACAATAATTTTACGTGATAACGTCATATCTTTACATTGCAGGTAAAAATGTTTTGTAAACATTTTTACCTGCAATGTAAAGATACAATAAATAAATAAAATAAATAAAAAAATAGCGATGGAGTGGAAGAGAGATAGATGTATCATAAGCCAAACGCTTGTTCCGCGTTCTCGCTTATACGCTCAGCTCAGGCGGAACGTGACAATGAGTCATGCTTTTTCGTGCATACAGCCGGCGTTCATAGATTTATAATACGTTATCACGTTAAAAATTACACTATTTTTATCAATAAAATAAATAAACACAATATCTGGTAAGGCAGTACAATTTACTAAAACATCATTTTACGAAAATAGAATCTGCTTGCGGACGACAACACGCTCAGGCATCCATTATCCTGGTTTTCTTTATAGCTGGATGCAATGTTCCAGTACGAGAAAGAAGCTCCTCCACTCCTATGGTCGAAGTTCAGCTTAATGCCACAATGCATCGGCAGGATTTTAAAATCTAATCCTCTCCCTTGGCTCCCTGTACTTTCAAACAACCCCGCCAAACATCGGGAGAGAGATTGCAACACAGGAAATACAAGAAGGCGCTGCAAATAAGTGCCAGTACCTTTGCACGATGATGTCGCCTCTCACCCGGCGTGCTGCTTGAAGTCCCGAAAACCCTTCTGGATGGAAGAAGAGAGGCTCCTCCAATTACTTCTTACCCCGGAAGATAGGTGGAAACTTGAGTGGCAATTGGCTAACGTGGAAAATGCCCATCTCGGACAAGGCCCCACTGACAGACATTGCCTTGTAAACTCTGGTCCACCATAATAGGATACCTCCCTTAGTTGTTGTGTCCACACAATGCATAGGGAGCCTTAAAGATTCAATGATGTGTGAATGCGGTGCGGTGCAGACCACCTAACGTGTGGTCAATGAATGCCCACTCCATTCATTCACAGGCGGGATTGATGAGGTTCACAGGGCGACGCCTGAGGCTCTAGACTCGCTCGCAGACCTCACCATATGAAAGAAGGAACTGGCGGACTGCGAAAAATTTTCATCAGCACACCGAGAGTTAAAGGATTCTGTCACCTCAAAAGACACTTGCTACCAACTGTTGTTGCAAAACCAATGGGTGATTTTTTTTTAAATTTGCGTACTGTTGAAAATTGGAAATGACCCATAAAAATTTTTTGGCTCAAAATTGGGCGGTATTTGATACAAGTGGAATTTTCAAGGTCTAATTTTAAGAGAGAAATAAAAAAGGTTAAATTAAGATTAAATTAATCAACTCATTATAATAAGATTTCTAAATGTAAAGAACCTGTTAGACAAACTGCTAAAAAGCAGTTTATCGGGACTTTTGTCTTATATTTGTAATGTGTGTAAAAAAAAAGAAAATAAAAAAAAAATGCTAACTTGAGTAATACAGACAAGTCGTTCCTTGCGAGATGAATGTAAAATCGTAACTATAAACAAAATAAATTAAATTATATTGTGGTTTTTGAATAGTGCAATGTTTTATGAAGAAACCAATAGAAGTAAATTACAAATAAAATAAATAAAAGAGTCCCAACCCAGTTGTGCCAAGCCAGTCAGATTATGGCATCCCCAATTGGGGTATGTTGTGAAGTTGAAGAGAGTGGGAAGGGAAAAGAGTTGGGGAAGAGAAAGGTAGGTACCTGGCTATTCAGATCTGGTCACCAAACACAGCTAAAGCAATGTTTTTATTCTAAACGGTGGTCTTTCTCTTTCTTTCTCTTAGGGCTTTGTTGAAAGTATCTACAACTATCTCAACCAATGGAGCCTTGAAAAGTGAGATCATAATCAAAGCGGCCAATGAGCGCAGCTTGATGCTTCGTAGGTACTGTAAGTAAGTAAGGTTTCGTTCTATCTCATTCTTTTGCAGGCTAAATCCTATAAATGTATGTGTTTGTCTCTTTTTAGTGCCATTATCGTTTCATCCGAGTTTCAAATCACAATGGTGCTAAAGAAGTTTCACTTAAAAAAATATGTACCTATAAATCCACATACAAAATAGATACATTATTCAGTTGGTGACTTGCTACTACATATTTTCGAAAAAAAGTGTTAATTAGTTTTTTTTTTGCTGCCTGCAGAGATAAATGTCAAGCTGTAACTGCATAGTTCCCTTGTTTTTACATTGAAGAAATAAGATTTAATCTTATTTCAAATTGATTAATTTAATCAATTAGAAATAAGATTAATTAATCAATTTTGTTTGGAGTTACTTGGAAAGCTTATAGAGACATCTATGGAGTTTTTCATAAATAAATTTTTGTAGATTTGTAAAAGAGCTACCATCATTTTACACATTATCGGTGATACTCAAAAGAATTCACTACCTACTCTTTCATAGATGGCATGAGCATAATTATTTTAGGGACAAACGCTTTTTACAAGTAAGTTAAGGTTAAACGCAACGTACGTTATAATCTACGCATTCACAGATGGCGCCAATAAAATTATTTTAGGTTTTAGACACTTTTGCAAGTTATGCTTTAAGATATTAATAATAATTAATTGTTCGCGCCCGTACATACGCAAAATGAATATGAATAAATAGTTTTGTCAATAAAAAAACTCAAATCTTTCAAGAGAGGCTGACAAATACAAAATTACATCGGTGATTCAATCCAATATTGTATTTGTCAGCCTCTCTTGAAAGATTTGAGTTTTTTTATTGACAAAACTATTTATTCATATTCATTTTGCGTATGTACGGGCGCGAACAATTAATTATTATTAATATCTTAAAGCATAACGTGCAAAAGTGTCTAAAACCTAAAATAATTTTATTGGCGCCATCTGTGAATGCGTAGATTATAACGTACGTTGCGTTTAACCTTAAGTACCCTTTACACACAGAGTTCGGAGCGGGACATGCCCCGCGCCACTTCAGACCGCCGCGCAAAAAAGGAAAGACCGAAAGTAAGATAACGGATTACAGCGCAGTTCACTGTGAGACATTTCTGCGCGGCGGCCTGAAGTGGCGCGGGGCACGTCCCACTCTGAACTCTGTGTGTAAAGGGTACTTTAGTTATGCTTTGATATAATATATTTTGAATTTGAAAGTTAAGGTGGTTGTCAAAAGATTTCATATTCTACTATTTCATAGATGGCGCGCGTATAATTATTTTACGAAAAAATCATTTTTTCAAGTTATGCTTTAAAATATTAAGAATAATTAATTGTTTGCGCCCGTACATACGCAATATGAATATGAATAAATAGTTTTGTCAATAAAAAAACTCAAATCTTTCAAGAAAGGCTGACAAATACAATATTGCATCGGTGATTCAATCAAATATTGTATTTGTCAGCCTTTCTCGAAAGATTTTAGTGTTTTTATTGACAAAACTATTTATTCATATTCATATTACGTAACTCGTAAAAAGCATTTTTTCGTAAAATAATTATACGCGCGCCATCTATGAAATAGTAGAATATGAATTCTTTTGACAATCACATTAATTGTTTGCGCCATAAAAAAAACTCAAATCTTTCAAGAAAGGCTACACAATATTGGACTGCTGTATGCAATACAATAAAGGAAATACAATATTGGATTGAATCACCGATGTAACATGTATTTGTTAGCCTTCTATAATGAAAGATTTGGGCTTGTTCATGGACTAAACTATTTATTCATATTCATATTGGGTACTACTATTTTTCAGGAGAGAGGAAATTTAATTTGCTTCATTTAGAGGCAACTTTGGAATTTTTTTGTGTATAATTGAAAAATATATCTTGCCTTATCTATTGTGTTAATATATATAATAAAACATTGTAAACATGCGTTTTAGGTAGTAATTTTAATTAAAAATGACAAATTTGTGCTCCGGCGTAAATAGATTATTTATACCTACTTTAAATTCATGCCCATAAAAATGCTTTTTTAAAATCATTATTACTTTTTATTCTATATTTTTACAATACAGTAAAATAATTTTCTAAAATATTTATCATTTACTTGCAAATAATCGCCAAATTGCTTCCAAAAATCATAAAATATTGAAATCTTTAATGGCCTATATTTTATAATTTAAAACACAAATAAATAAAGTATACCCGCACGAGGTATTTCATACATCTTTTGATTAAAAAAATAAATTTTCAGTTTGGTTGGGTATTTTGACCTCAAATCCAAAATTAAGATTTGTATGAAACGGGCCGAGCAGACGTTCCAAAGGGAGAACTCAAATGAGTATTTTGCAAAAGAAGAAACACGGTGATATATTTTTTAAATCTTTATTTCAATTCCATAACGTGTATTTACATAAATTGGATATTCATAAATTCAGTGAACAATATATTATAATATAATAATTAAGTCGAAACGTTTCGTTGACAAATTACAAACAATGTAAAACAGACCAAGTAACGCGTTTCACAAGTAAGACACACATCACATAATATCGTACAAGGTTCAACACGCGTGCAGGCAAAACCCCTTCCTCGAAACAAACAAACCTCATCTACTAATTACAACTTGGGAAATCTGAAAGATATGACTATGTATTATTCGTTGTAGAAATTCATTTCAAAAGGCACATAAGTTATGTATTTAAAGGCGTCCACATAAGGCATTTCTGTTTCCAAATATGTTTTTAAAAGATATTCCAAACATCTAACTCGTTTTTAATTGATTTTATTTTGTATAATTTTACATCACTTTTATATAAGGCAATAATTAAGCTCGATATGTTTTCTTCCAGTTATTATTAATAAATATAATATGTATGTTGAAGATTTGAAGTTAAATTAATTAGGGATTAGAGAGAGAGAGGATGCACATGAAACAAATACAAGATTTAAAGTACAAACTGCCAAGTATAAGCGTAGGCTTAAGAAATAAGGAGATACATAGTTTATTAGAAATAATTAATACTTCTTAGAGATAAGTCGGACATAATATAGGAGAACTAGTTTATTCAACTAATTGATGAACTAGCCAAATATACATTGCAATCCTGCACCAAATCGCCTTCGTCCGCAATATCCTAAAAAATTACTGTTTCATGTGACTCAAAACATTTGCGTGGGTATTACTGCCAAGACACTTATCGTAGACTATAGGTACGATGTAATATTAATAAGTTAGAACATTTCAAAGTAGTTTCATAGTGTAAATATAGTATGAAGTTAATATATGAAATATAGTATATTATAGCTTTGGTATGAAGCTGTAACGCAATGATTGTAACTCTTCTAACTATAACTAAGTAATAACTATACGACGGCGTCGCATTTCAAACATTATTGGTTATTGTAATAAGCAAGCGCAGAAATTACCGTTGCCCTAAACACAATAATACTACAATATTATTACATAATGGCTGGAAAGCATCAATTCATTATATTATATTGCTTGATTGATATAGTATGTATGTTACTCTGACTGCATCGAGGATTTAACGCTAAGTACTACTTCAATTCAGTATTACCAACCTTAAAACAACATTTCCAATACACTTACAAGAGCAATACACAGATTTAATTTAATTTAATATCCCAGCTAAACAAACTTTTAAGATGTCAGTGCAAAGAATCTAAAAAAATGCTTCAATCTATTTTATTTTACTCGACAAAATGAAACGTTAAATATCAAAGTCAACATGTGAAATGGTGCAGTTAAATTACATACAAACCTTTGGTGCAATTAGATTTAAGTACATACTTTATTCAATTGTTTAATTAAATCCAAACATGATTAAGTTATGAGAAAATATTATTTTACACTTGTTTCAACATCATTTCTAAAAACTAAAATCACATTTTAAGCCACGTCTATGCAGGCTATTTCTCAAAATGATAAACAATTAAACAAACAATAAAAGTGAATGTTAAAAATTATTAATAATAAATGTATTTTTTAGTTGAATCATCCCGCCGTAGTTAAACCAAGGCAAAAATAAAATATACAACTACGTATGTACGAGCGTATCCAAATGAAAATATTATTGCATATAAAAGAGGCTTATTTTGATTTTAAGTAACAAAAAAATTAACAAAAGTTATCTACAAAATTTAATATTTATATGGCTTCATTCTTAATATTTCTAATTGAACTATTATCTAAGCCGTTAAGTCACTTAAGGAATGCATTTTTAATTTTAGTACCAATATTTTATTTAACTTTAAATAATTTTCTACGTATTTACGCAATATTTATTTGGAAAATGTCTTTTAAACTTTTACTCAAGAGCAATAAAACATAATAATATATTATTATAATTTATTTATAAACCACGATATGTTGTTATACACTATTCAAAAAGGCATCCTTTATAAACAATAAAATTTTAATGAAATAATAAAAGTCTTCAAGAAATCTATAAATAAGTAGATAATTTGGATATTTGAAATAAGACATAATTGTTGATGTTATTATCAACTATTAAATTTAATTCTACATATATTCGATGACTGCGAAACGAATGCTTTAATCGATAAATCTTCTAAACCTACCTTAAAATATTAATTATTATTGGAGATATAAATATAAATACTTACTAACTAAAGATTTCCTTCTAATGAAAGTATCCACTTATATATTTTACATAATCATTATTAGGATTTTTCCCACTTTCATCAGGCTACTTTATAACCTACAAGGCTCATTGGTATTGCCAGAGATAAACTTCATTACATAATTATATACATTAAATTAACAAACAGAACAAGACACAAATCCATAAAACTAAAACATATTTCAATGTTATAAATATAGTAGAAGTGCAAACTAACTACGCATAAACTATTAAAAGTGCCAAAAACAATGAGAAATAAATTAAATGAAGTAGATACTAAACTAAAGTAATTCATTAACGATAAGTACTATATTCTTTCCTCATCAGCCAAGCGATGCTGAATTGTAAGAATCTAACATTTGTTGGTATATCTAGCGTATGATTGGTTTGCACACTAACTCTAGCAAACTTACAACTACCAAATATATAAATACATAATAGAGTGAGATATCAGTCAGGCATTGATTTTAAGCAAATCCAAAAACAATATTCAACAGGAATTTTGATACGGTTTAAATCATAGGTTCTCAACGTGGGCGTTTAAGACTTTTAGGGGGGCAGTAGAAGACCCAGAGAAAATTAGGGAGCTTTAAGATGGCACAGTGAGGGCGTGGGCAGGTAAAAAAAATATGTCTAAAAAAGACAAAAAACACGCTAATCGTGTACTAATAATCTTATGTTGATAATTATTTAAGAAATTTACACTGTATCATGAATACAAGAAGGAAAGAGGTAGCAACCCAAGTAAAAAGGTAATACAAATAATTTTATATATTTGCAATTGAATTATTGATTCCGTGACAGCTGAGCCCTCCCCCCCCCCCCCCACCCCCCCCGTAACGTGTGGTAAATATAATCGTGGCAATAGCAAGTAAATAAAAAAAATTAGGGGCCTAGAAAAAAAAATAATATTCTCAAAGTGGGCAGTGGGCAAAATAAGGTTGAGAATCTACGGTTTAAATTAATATAAGATCAACCAAACTAATATGTCGCAAACTTTTTTTTCCAGTCAGTATTGTAAAATTTGATTTATTTTTTAATGAATGCTAAAATATTGTTTATGTATTTAATTATTAAGCACAATTGAAGTAATTAAATATCATTATTGCTGCAATTTGCTCAATTTCCGATCAATGCGGTTTTATAACAACATATTGGTAAACATCAGTCCACCCTAGGCCTAAAATTAATAATTATTAAAGAATAAACACAGTTATTTGCTAATTAGTACCCAAGTGGTGGAAAAAGAAATGGAATTATTTAGGAATTAAAATCAATGCGTACAAATTAATGGTTCACAATGAAATACGCATTTGAATGTTTAAGTATTTTAATGTAACGTACGACTTATTCGAGAAATCAGGAATTTTTTTAAATGTAGGAATAAATAAATGCTTTTTAGATTCAAAACGGTGCTCTTTATAGAAACTTTAGCCGAAAATTAAGAAATATTAAAATTTTAGAAAACACTACTAACTTTAATTTTTGTGACTAGATGTCCTTAAATTTTAAAATATGCTTTCGAAACATTTATTTTTAATATTTTAAATTATTAATAAAATCTACCAAAATTCGCTGCCACTATGAAACGAAACATAATTCTTATTATTAAAAGTAAATCCCGTAATATATTATATAAATTTATGTTTATAGACAATAAATAATGGCCGCTCTTTAATATATTTGGTTTAAAATCTTAGAAAAACATGGCAAACGAGGCTTCGATCCAAATTAAAATGTCATGCATTTGTCACAATATTTATTACTTACCATCTTAGATGGCTCAGAATATATTTAAATAAAACCCTACAACGCTGTCAACGTGTCAACTACCAGATATGAACTCCCCAAACCTAAATTTACAAACACACTTCATTGACAAGCACCAAGCAGAAAACAAACCTACAATTACCCCAAACTCCTCATTTCATTATTGCATAAAAACGCGATAGCTCGCTCTAGACACACTCAAGCTAAATAACATTACATATCTTTGACAAAACTTTTTGGTACATATACATTTCACAAAAGTGTTCTTAATCAAAAACAAAAAAGACACAAAAAATTCCACAAATATTTAATTTGTGTTATTCTCCTACCACTAAAATGTCCACAATATTTCACTGAATTCCGAACACCACGTACGTAGTGTTTTCGCACTTGTAGAGAGTCAATCCGGCGATATTTGGTCACTTATTCACACCCAAGAGTTTTGCGGCTTCGTCCGCCGAAGACAGCAATTTATTGATCATCCGCTTATCGCTGATGCCCAGAAGATTACCAATCAGATCATTACCGGTTTCCATCTCATTCTCCTGGCCTTCGTTATCATCCGTGGAATACCGGATGCTCTTGATATCGTTATTTTTAATGTTTTGTAATTTGAGTTTACCTTGGTAGTTTTGAGCTGGAGGTGAGTTGTTGTTATTGACATTATTCGGGATGTCTGGAGAGAGGTTTTTGTTGATGGCTGTTTGGTATCCATTGAGTGTTAACGCATTCTTAGGGGTTGACGTGCTGAGGTTGGACGATGCGTAGCTGGAATTGAGGGTACTGTTTGTGGATTTGGAGTAGTTGGACGGGGATTCTTCGTCCCCGCTGGCGGTGGAGAGGTCCTCGCAGCTGCGGGAGTCATGCGCGTGCTTCTTGCGGTGACGCAGCATGGAATGTTTGAGAGTGAAGCGGCGCCGGCACACGTCGCAGGAGAAGGGGCGCTCGCCCGTGTGGGTGCGCATGTGGCGGCGAAGGTCCTCGGCTGACCAGAAGCGCCGCATGCAGAATGCGCAAACCACCTGGACAAAACAATACAATACATAATTAGTACACAAATATCTAAGTGATAACAAACAATATGGCAAGTGCCAAAATGACATTTCTTTTTCAATACATCTATTTCAATTTCGATTTTGTTTTCTTGAATGAATTATTGCAAATCTTGAAAGTGGAAATTAACCCACTTCCCGATATCTGATCGAGCTGAAACTCGGCAAATAGACTTGATGTTGATGACAATGCATTTTATCAACTTTTGGTGGCACTCACGCACTTCTCCGAAATTTCTATGAAATTTGGTGAAATGAAGGTGCAACTAGGTGGTGCCGTTCAATATGTAGGACCGTGGCAAAAAAGGCAAAACTTTTTCACTATGTAATAAAAATAAATGTATAATAGAAAAAAATTGCTTTTGTAGAAATTATTTTGTTCTATACACACACAAGTTAAAAGGCAATGATTGTAAAAAAAATTATTTACCTTTCTGTTGGCGTAGTCTGGGAACTTGCCCCTCAGCTGCTCTCCGGTTTCCTCTCCCTGTTCGTCTCCTCCTTCACTCCGGTGTCCCGTCCTGTCTGGAGTGGAGGATCCCATCTCCTCGCCAAATGAAGTGCTGGTCTCCAGAGCTCCCTTGGACATGAGCAGCTCATATTCGGGCCCGTGAACATCCTTGATGTGATCCAGGGCATCCTGTCTCTCAGCGTAAGAGTGGTCGCAAAGGTGGCACTTGAACGGCAAGTCTGAATTCTGCATGTTGGACGGTACATCTTGCAAGTAAGATGGACTGTATTTGGATGTTGAGATTTGGCTCTCCCATTCGCTTCTGATTTCGCTGGAATCGGGCGAGTTCTTTTCCGCCTCCTTACCACTAAATTCAACTTCATTGTATTTCTTTTCATCGTCTGAAGTGAGATGTGGCTCATCGCCGCTTTCATGATTTCCATCATCCATTTTTGGACTTCCAGGACGAGAGTCAGCAATGTGAATTCCGTGCTTTGAAGACATGTGCTTTTTCAGGTTGCTCAGGGTAGAGAAGGTGCTGCTGGGGCAGCTTGCGCACTTGTACGGTCGCTCGGGTACATTCCTCATCATGAAACCTTGGTTGCCGAGTCCGGGAATCGAAACGCTGTTTGGTGGAAGCTCTGCGCTGTTTGCTGGAATTGTGGTGGCATTTACTTGTGTCTGTTGAGTTTGACTTCCGTGCTTGCGTAGGAGATGGCGATCGCAGTTGGACTTGGTGGTAAACAGCAAGGGGCAGTGGGGACACTTGTAGGGCTTCTGGCCTGTGTGCGTCAGAACGTGGCGCCGCAGAGAGGAAGACCACGGGAACTTGCGGTGACAATAGGGGCAGGACACCCTGTTGGGTGCCAGGCTGTAGGCAGACTTCTTCTTCTGCGGGACCTGGGTAGTGTTCTCCGATTCAGATCTACAAAATAAAGGATTGGTTACAAAATGGTAATATCATCAATCAAGGTTCATATGTATGCAATTAAAAATACAGGTTATTGTAATGAATTATTTTGACTACTCACCGATTTTCATCGCTTCCAGAGTTGTTCCCCTCGCTAGTGGATCCGGAAGAAGCCACCAGACCTTCTTCATCTTCCTCGGACCCTTCTCCCTGGTGCTGAATGCTCGAATCATGGCGTGGCTGCACTTCAGCATTGGCAGAAAAATCGTTTTTAAAGTATTTTCCAAAAGGAATCTGGGCACTGGCATTGTCCAAAAGTCGAGAGACAGATACCAGATCTCCCTCCTCTTGCTTGCTCTCTTTGTTGTCGGATTCAGATCTATCGACATCCATATCCTCACTTTGGCCAATCTGGCTGACAAACGTGGGGATGACAGCTGGAGCGGTGTGGTGTTGAGGATTTTTACTGATCAAATTGCCGGCTATTTTCCAGTCAAAATCTTTCGAAATATCTGGATGTTGGGTTTTAGCAGAGACACCGATCAATATTTCTTGAGCCACCTTTTTGGCTAGTAAGTTTGCATCAGTCAGTGTTTGTGTATTCTCTGGGTTGCTTTTGACATGCAGATCTTTGACCACCTGAGTTTTATCATCGACAGATTCTTCTTCATCGATGACCAAAGTATCATCTTCGTCATCTTCTTCGTTTTCGGCTGCCGGAATTTCAGTATGACTGTGTGAATTCTTGGGCTGCGAGTAGTTGTTATGGGACTTGAGTTGTTGAGCCAGGATGGCGTACTTGACCTGATCGGATATCATGCTGTAGGCTTTATTAGGAATTCCACTGGAATGGTTGGAGGAGTTGTCTCTGTCTTCCCCGCTGTTTGAATTGTTATTTGGTAAATCACTGTTCGGGTGAAGGTTCTTAATGTAATTAAGGCGGCTCTCATAATTGAGGGAAGGCACTGTTATATTCTGGGGCACGAGAGATATGGGATTCTTCCTGGGCAGGCCGATGTTGGACCTTTGCCTCTGGGACCAGTATTGCGGGTGCTGTTGCTTAATATGTCTTTCCATATTGGATCTCAAAGTAAATCTGGCAGAGCAATGTTCGCAGGAAAATGGCCTTTCAGTTCTGTATCTCCTTTGTTTCTGCTTGGGCATCAGAACACCATTTTTAATGACCATCTTCACCGAATTGGGACTGTGATTGGCTATAGCTTCTTTCTTGTGGATTTTCGGAGACGACATAACTGGATTAGAGTACGGAACTGTACTCGGTGGGTCTGTATTTATATGCAGGGGTGGCTTCACGTCTTCTTCAACTTTGATCATCGGAGCAGGTGTATGTGGTTTGATATCTGGACTTGCCGTGTTATTCAGAGCCTGCTGGTGGAATGCCTGTAATCGTTCTGTTGCCAGTGCCATGTTGTTAACGATGTTATGTTGTTCCATCCCGACGATAGCTCCTCCAGAGAGCTGCAGACCCCTAATGATTTCTTTCTGTATCTTTTCTTTAATTTCAGCCAACTCCTTGGGATTGGTGGGAGGTGAAAAGAAGGGATTATGTTGTAAGAAATGGAAATGGTTCATTGGAAAGGTGGGGGGCAGTCCCAAACCAGGGAACGCAGCTCCAGTTCGGTAGAGCTGAGATAACTGATTAGCGTAGAAGCTGGCAGCAGGATCTATCTTTTGAAGATGTGCTTCCTTCAGTAGTTGTTGTTGAGCAAGAAACAGTTGGGTCTTCTCAAACATAGCTGCAGTGTGGTTATTATTAAATTCAATGGTTTTCGGAATAAAATTCTCCGTTTCAGCGTCCGAAACGGGGACTTCTTCAACTTTTTCTGTTTTTTTCTTACTGAGATCTAGAACATCTTCTTGGCACTCGCCAGTACTGAGGTCCATTGGAACTTCGGAAGAATAATTTATTGGCTTAATCGGGTATGATTCTTCAGGCACTTCAATTTCTTCTTCGCTATCGGGTTCCCTCTCGGCATCAGATTCATGGAATTCAGGAATCTGTGTCAATTGACCCAAACCTCTACATATTATTCTCGGCTTAATTAATTCTTCCTGTACAAGTGGGAAGTTATGGCAAACAGGTTCGACAGAGCAATGAGCGCGCAGGATATCCCGTGGCTGTGGAATGACGATGGAGAGATCCCTGGGAAGGGGAGGGATAGTGAGATTACGATCCTTAAAGGCGATGGCGGGTTCCCTCACGAAATGACTAACTGGGGTTGATCTATCATTTGGTAAGCGTTCGGGTTCCTCTCGGTGTTCGTTCTCGGGAGTCGTAAATATTATTGAGCGTTTGATTTCTTCCCTCGAGATATTGAGCTTGGAGTTGACTTCATCATTATTTGGGTCTTCGGAAGGATGGTAGATGATGGATCGTTTCACATCCTCTCGGGTCACCTTGGAGTGCCTGTTTCTGAGATGTCTCTCACAGTTGGCCTTCGTGGTGAAAGCGTAGTTGCATACGGCGCATTCGTAAGGACGATCGCCGTTATGGGTCCTCATGTGACGCACTAGAGCTGCCTTGTCCAAAGAGGAGTGCGGGCACATGTTGCACCTGTAGGGGCCTGGGCCATTTCCACTGAGGTGAACTCTGTTGTGACCTTTCAGCGCCCTAAGGTTGGGAAATATCGCTGAGCACAGCCGGCAAGGGAATTCGCCGCGAAGTTTCATTTTACGGAATTCCGCAGCAAAGATGTCCTGGACTTCCTCGTGATCGTCACCTCCTCTGTTGTTGTGGTCAGGCGTCATGGGCGATGTTTCGTGAGACTTTTGAGTCAATTGTTCGAGTAATCCTCCAGCCGAAGTAACAGATAAGATGGATTGGATATCAGCCAAATCTTTAGAATTGTCCACTAGCGGGCGGATGATTTCTTTGTTGAAGGGGTAGTAATCGCTCGGTTTCCTGACTTCAACAGTGGGTCGGGGCGTGATTGCGTAGTTCGGAGACTTGTTTTGCAGGTCCAAGTTCGCGAAAAAGTCATCCCTTCTGATTTCTTCATCAGTGCTACTCGACTCACGCCTCTTCTTGGCATAATCGTCCGATTCTCCCGAAGAAGTGGCGAAACAAGCCTTCCTGTGAATGTCCAGAGCGCTCTCGCAGGGGAAGTCCCGCGAACACTGGTCACATCTGAACTTCTGCTCGGTGATGGACTTGTGAACACTTTGCTCGCAAACGGTCTTGGCAATTTGAGGGAATTTTTGACTGGAGAAATCGATGAACGTGCAGTCTTTAAAACCCGAAACTGAGTTAGCAGCTCCCTTCTTATTTGGGGAATCCTTGCGCTCCGTGTGGTGCACCATATAACGGTGCAAATTGAGGACGCGCTGGGTTTTGAAGCTGAGGTTGCAGGATACACATTTAACTTGATAATCGGGATGCACTTTCTCCATATGAATTTCGAAAACATTTAGAGAAGCGAATTCCTTATTGTCGCAGACGGGACAAACCAAACTCTGAGCAGTCATGACATCATTGATGAAGTTGTTGTTGTTAATATTTTTAGGTTTTCTCTTAGAGCCAGCCGTCTGTTCGTCATCAGCGCTGTGTCCGCCGGTGCCGTTGTTATTGTATTCCAAACGTCTCTTCCTGGTGTTGGGCATTCTGGAAGGACTAGAGGTTTTGGTACCGGAGCCGGAGGCCTCAGAGTCCTCGCTGTCCGAGTCGTGGTTCTGTTTGTGACTCCTCATGTGGCGGTGCATATTGCCGTTTGTGTTGAAGGTGAGATCGCACATCTTGCAGCGAAAAGGCCTCTCGCCGCTGTGGACCAGCAAGTGTCTCTCCAAACTGGAACTGGATCCCAGAACCTTATCGCAAAATTTACAGGCTAAGTCTTTTTGGTTTTCGTTGCTTGATCCTCTGGTAAGGTTGATGGCTGACTTCTTATCGTTTTCTTCTACTGGTTCATCTTTGTGTATCTTTGGGGTGACTTTGGTTTTGGTTTCTTTGGCGTCTGTTACGGATTTTTCCACTGCAACATCTGTAACAATCGAGAGAACAAAATTAATAATTCGAAAACAACCGAAATAAAAACGGCCGAGAGGAAAACCGCCGCACAATCTTCACCGCAAGGATTATTTATCGAGTGAACGGACGCAAACAGAGCTAAACAAATTAGTGTGACAATAAGACCAATACGCAATGAGAAAGGAAGTGATTGACATCCGGCATTGTTGACGTGTTTTCAATCTGTGAGGAACATTCGAAGAATCTTGCGATAAGGGAGTCAGCACAGTTCTCAGTGCCCCGTGTAGCCGACAGCCGACATCTTATCACAAGTATTTGGTTAGACCTCAACATCCTGCCAGCGCCGAGATCCATCTTGAACAACGTCACGAGAAACACAACACAACACCCAAACCACCGTTCTGCGGCTAACGTAATCCGTAATCTAAATAGTCAAACACTTTTAAACAAAACTAATGAATGAATAACGTCAAACGACCTATTTTAAACTTATGTAGACAACCAACCCACACACACAGAATTTCTAAAATAAACTTTAAATAAGCGGGACATCCTTTTGAAAATGCGTCGATACCTTCACCAAGAACTGAGCTTTTAAACGTTCATGGGTTTTCTTCAAAGCGTGGAATTCGCAGGTGAATCACTGAGTTTCGCAGACCCGCTGATAATATCTGATAGTATTAATACCCTAGCGTATGTACGGTTGAAATTTAATAATAAATGATTGTATGATTGTACAACAAGAAGTTTGGGTAATTTGCATGATTCCGTCAGAGCAAGCCTTTTTCTTGGCAATTGGAATCGATCGCTTTAGTTTAATTAGTATTCAAGCAGCATCTGATTCAGGTGTATCGTGCATCCGTAGAAATCTGTTGGTTATCTTGTCTCCCAAATCACGGAATCTTGTCGAAAATCAGAAACATCAGAGACATGCGCAAACTGAATTAAACGTACAGATAAATCAGTCCACCAAATTAACTAAAAAATAATTGGAGGATGTTTTGTGGAGTATGAAAAGCAAGCTATCAACCTACCTATGCCACATGATTTTAAAGAACAAACTGAATAAATAATGTCATTAGGTAGATTGACAAATAACGTGAAACAATCCACCAAAACGTGATGATGAAATCAGTGGAAATGTTGGGACTTCTTGGATCGATCGAGTGAATAATAGACACAAATATTTTTGTGGTTGGAAAATCCGGCATTGATTAAATATCCTTTTTCCTTCTTTCCCTTGAGCTTTTCAGGGTGTCACTGACCACAAATTCCAAGAAAGAATCCAGAGAAAAGATAGATATGTAACCACGCTGATGAATGCCGCTGATAGCTTCGTTGTAAAATGTTTGTTATAGCACGCGCCAAACTTAAAAGCCGACCTGAAATTGATACGATTCATTAGAAAAATATGCGTAAAACGTACGTGCGACAGAGAAAGATGTGGGCGGTGGGTAGTAAGCGCTGAAAAATAAGAAGAAAGGGAGGTATGTAAAACAAATGTTAGAGGGAGCGTGATAATATTAAAAACGATAATAATTAAGCGAAAATTATAAAAATGTTTTATAAAACACGATTTGTTTAAAATAGAGCAAAAATCTCGTGGGAAATATCTTACAAGCATTTAAAGAAACACTGAATTTTTTCATACATAACTTGTAAAATGACAGAAAAAAACGTGTTTATAATAAATTTGCGAGCATACTTGGCGATTTTTTTCTATCTAGAGAATTTCATATAATTACCATTTCGGCGTGCAAATGTATAGATATTATCTTAAAAAATAACACATATTTTTTAGAAATTTAAAAACTTGTGTGTTTGTGTTCAAGAGAAATATGTTATAAAACGGTAGAAATTCGGAATGCGAGGTGCTTAAACACGCCTATTGCGACGATTTCTGTATCATTACCAGTCGTCATTAAATTTTGGCGCTTAGGTACCTACTGTACAAACGTGGTTTATGGGAAAGAGGTAGACAGAGGATTGGTTACATTACAAGCTAACAGCGGCTAACGGCAGGACAATCTCGGTTTGTTAGTTGGATGGTTGATTGGTAGAAGGCACTTCCTCCAGTCAGGCCGGTGTAAGGTGAAACCACCGTATTGTTGTTTGGTCCATGCCGCAACATCCTGCCGGAGTAGGACGTTGAGGTGGAATAGAGTGAAAACAACACCGCGCTGTACCCAGTACAACAGTTCCCACAGGAAATCTCGCTGGCCCACTGGTGGTGGGTATCGGATTATTTTGGTCAGCTCGGTGGCTGGCATTATCGGAATCAGCGATCAAAAGCGCACTCGACATTTAGTCAACTTGTCCGCCAGTCTACGCTTTTGGATAAATAGAAATTTCGGATGATTCAATATTTTTTTTACATTAAAGGTACCCAAGCTGTAGGGGGGAGGAAAGGAGGGGTTGTTGGCGTGTTTCCGATTAGGTATGCACATACTCGGAGCTTCTTACATTGAAACAGCATTCCCACCTGACGCATGTGACGCAATATTAGAAGAATCTATAATACGATAGAGTCACTGATTGCCAGTTGAATTTATTTATTTATTAACTTTTAGGAGCTTTTACATAAATCGAACAGTAAAAATTATAACAGCATTTTGTATTTGTTTAGTGATAAATTGAAGATGACCACTGACTCGGAATAATTGTTTCTCTCCATTGGTTTTCTGGGCAAAGAGGAATACCTAAAATGGTAGTTAGTCCCAGAAAGTGAGCATTTTAAAAATTACACTAATTCTATACTAACTATAGTGTGATTATCAATAAAGAATAAATATAAATAAATGGATAAATAGAAATCTTTCTGGCATTATACCTAGCTTTATAATTCAAAATTTAAGCTTATTAGATTTGTCAAAGAATCTATATATAAAAATGCAAAAATCAGTCATTTTAAATACATACGAAAGATTTTTTTAATATTTATATTGAGGGATCAGTAGGATTTATGGGTCCAGTTAGGAGTTCTACCGAGCCGAACCCTCTGATATGAAAATATCTGGAGTCGGTGAAGTATTTTCCCATTTGGTCTCTGGTAGGTTGACATGTTGTCCTCGTATTGTTTTGTATTTATTAATACTTATACAGTGCAATTACGTGGATTGACTAGATGATCATTTGTGGAAAAGTGTGTGGAAGGGTTTAGTTTTTCCTATTCCCGGGAAGATTTAACCCGGACATAAAATCTAAAAATATTAATTTTATTATATATTTTTTGTACAGCGCCCTCGAAGTGATTTTTCACAAAAACGGCGCTGTATAAATCAGTCAAATATTATTATTAAATAGAGCAAAAATAAAATACGAATGATAAAAATAAAGATTAGGTTCCAGTAGATATAAAAATCCAAATGCAAACAAACATAGTCGAAAAGTTAACATCTTCAAGAGGATTCGAAATTACTCAGAAGTTTTTTTTACATAGTAATATTTATATTAATAAAAATGCATTTGACCTCGTTTAAATGTACGATTCGTCATTCTCGACAGACAAATGAGCAGATTTCTTATGAGACGAAATGAGTAATGACGTAGGAAAATGACCGCAATAAATGGCGCGATCCTGAACTGTGTGACATCTGCACTATTTAACAATAATAATATTATAATATACAACGTTTTTAGTATATACAGCAGTCAGGGCCTCCCCGCCCCTGCGCCCGCCTCGTGTCTGACGCACGATGGGCGGGAGTTGAGAACAGAGATACCCGCCCACCCGGTCTGGGGTATATGACGTAGTAGGGGCTTCCCGGAATATCACAGCTCTTTGTGGGAATCGGTCAGTTCAGTCAGTCATTCAGTCGGAGTATACGATATCATATCCCTGTTACCAAAGTACGTCATTGTCACTGCATCCTGCTCGATTCCCCTTATTCTATGCGTGCTCAATCTTGAACTAAACCGAATGATACCTAATCATATCATTTTTTTTTAAATGTCAACCATAACGACTGCTAGGCTAAGGCTAGGAAGAGGAAGGCTGTGAAGTACCTCCTGGCTATTCAACACGGCTAATTCCATTTCAAAGCACAATGCTTCGATTAGAATAAATGTCATTTTTAACCTCTGAATCGAAATGAGCTAAAAAAAATGCGCAGTGTTCAGCGCACTTGCCCGGAAAGCGAAAGGTCCTGGGTTCGAGTCCCAGAGTGCAAATATTTTTTTTCTGATTTTTCTGTTTCCAGATTTTCGATTGAGTTTCGCTAATATTGTCTTTATTTAATTAATTAAAAAAATGCTTTGCCCTAGAAATTGTTGTGCAAATTTCATGGCGCTAAGTCAATTTCAAATATTAATTTAACAAAAACAAAAATAAAGCAAAATACCGTTGTATTATTTGTCTAACTAACGCCGTTTCCCCTCAGGGGTAGGCAGAGAGGATGGACCGCAAAACTTCTTTGTCTTGGCACAAACACCTTGCTTAATTTTATCGTGCCATGTCTTCCTCGGGCGTCCCCGACTTCTTTTATTGTTTTAAAAATATTGAAATATCGAACGAAGCCGGTTAGTATTTACTAGTTTAAAAAAAATAAATAACTTTTAGAGCACATTGCGTCGGGTGGGAACGCTGTTCATATTCTACCGGTACTTCAATGGAAGATGTTCCGAGGAATTAGCTTCACTGATTGGGTCGGGAAACACGCCAAAAAAACGCGCGCCCAACATATGTGCACAGCTGATTTGTCACACGAGAACGTCGTTATTGAATTCAACAGCTCGGCTGTGGAACGATTTGTCGGCCTCTGTGTAACCCTCCTACAACATGGGCCTGTTTCAAGATCCAGGTTCACTAATCACTCATTTTCCACAAAAAGACCCTCCGCATAGCATCCCCAAAGATGACACGGGATCTGAGGAAAATCACTTTCCTCGGGGTCTCCTGTAAAAATGTATATTTTTCACGATTTGTATGAAAAATAATAACAAAAGCTTAGAGAGCTTCTACTACCAAACGCTAGATGTCAGCCGTTGCTAGAATGAAAATATTATATTATTTTTACCATCAAATCAAAATAAAAAAAATACTACAAAACCAATAAATTAGTTCATTACAAAAATGTTAATATTGTAAAATTGTCTATGAAGAGTTTATGAGCTAGTGATTTAGTAAGCAAGAGTGACACATTTGAGAGGAAATGGCCTGATAACAAATCCTTCAATATTTCAACAGAACGGTTGGTTTATGACGCAAACATCTATAAAATCTCACTTGATATTTGACATACCTCCGCTGTGATGAAATGTACTTAGATAGCGAGCATTTCAAATAGTATTAGGTATTCAATCGGGCGACTTCATTTAGGCGATGATGAGTAAAAAATAAGTCAATGGCAAATAAAAGTGATGGATCGGGTATTTTTGGTGTTTTGTGACAAATATTTTTATTCGTATCCAAAAATGGACATCTGAGCATCAAAAGTTGTGAAGATATAAATCGTCCACAGATAAATCTAAAAAAGATAGCGTTATTGTTGATATCTTACTAATATTATAAACGCGAAAGTTTGTATGGACGTATGTGTGTTTGTTACTCTTTCACGCAAAAACTACTGAATGGATTTTAATGAAACTTTACAATAATATGGCTAATACATCAGGGACAGTCGGGGGCTTTTAGAATCATTTCAAAGTAGCTTCGTTTAAAAAATAAATGTAGAGTCTTGATGTGAGAACCGATAGAGGGACCAATCTGGTCCTTAAAACGGTTCGGGAAAGTGGTGGGTGTCCTCGACTGGCTCATACATCAGAAAAACATATAGGTCATATATAATGGTAAGCTCTGGCGATATGAAATTTGTATAAATGAAAATGTGTGTATTTCATATATTTTAGCGGCAGGGAGGAAAGGCAGGGGGAAGGGGAACGGGGGAGACGGAGTCCGCGGAGAGGGAAGAGAGGAGGGAGGGGGAAGGTGGAAGGGAACGGGGACGCACGGGAAAGGACGTGTAGGGAGAATCAATTTATTCCTTTGAATGGCATTGCAATGCATGCCGGGGGACCAGCTATTCCAAATATAATTTAGGTGACGATTAGCAACATCATCAACTGCACGTAGATAAAGTACCTACCCACCTAATGTTTGTTTTACGTAAACCTATCTGTTATTATAAGTAATTTCTGAGAAAATTCAGGAAATACAAAAGGAAGTGATGATTTTCTAAGGAAGTCAACATAAAAAAAAAACTAAATAATGTAAACTTTAATTCTGACATGGGCGATAAATTCATATGGTTCAACGAATGATTTATTGTTTAACTTTACGGTACTATTTAGAAAAAAGTTTAACAGCAAAAGTAGGTGTTTCTACCGTAAAACCTAGAGGGAGAAAAAAATAAACTTGTAACTTGTAACTTGAAATAGACTTGTTTAAAATAATTTTCGGAGCATACTTTGCGATTTTTTTTTCTATCGAGGGAATTTCATATAATTTGCGTTTCGGCGTGGAACGTATCTAGATATTATCTTCAAAAATAACATATATTTTTTTAAAAGCTTAAAAACTTCAAATGTCATCAAAAACCATGGAAAAATGCACTGATTTGTTTTTTAGTGCATGCCCACATAAAAAAATATGTTATGATATATTTCTTATTTTTGTTTTTACAAAGCGTTCGTACAATCACACATTTGTAATTATTATAAAAAATATATTAACTTCACATAGGGAAATTATTTTCCTCGTGGTCTTTGTCATCTTTGGGGATGCTAAGATTTGAAATTTTGTTATTTGAACACGTGCTTTAATCGCAAAAGTACTAGACATTATCTTTTTTCATTTTAGTTTTTCGTACCATAAGTATAGGTACTTCTATTAAAATTTAATTTAGTCTAGTCTAAACCATTCTAATGTATTTTGACTTGTGTTTGAGCATGTCGCACGATAAGTATAATTACTTAAAACTTTAATTTAATCTAGTCTAAAACGTTCTAACGCATTTTGACTTGTGTTTACGTCGTACCATAAGTATAATTACTTTAAACTAATATAGTCTAGTCTCAACCATTCTAACGAATTTTGACTTGTGTTGTACGTCGTACCATAGTATAATTACTTTAAACTTTAATTTAGTGTAGTCTAAACCATTCTAATGAATTTTGAGTTGTGTTTGAGTACGTCGTACCACTTAGGCACTAATTCAGCCAATGTATTGGGATTTCATCGCATCACATCCTGATCGACCTAATCTACGTACCAAGTACGCGGGGCATGCTCTCACGTATCTCCCGAACCGTTAATTAATAATCGGAGCGCTTGGAATGTGACGAGAGAGCCCGATGACCGGTGCCGGAATTTGAATATTTCATCTTTTGTTCTATAGACATTCGCCGATAAATTATCAATATGGGTTTACAATTTATTATTTCATATCAAATAGCCGTGTAGTATTTTTTAGAGAGTCCGTGACAGACAAAATGGTGCATTTTGATATTGCAAATATTTACTACATCTACATAGATATCCTTTCGATTTTCGAATAATATAATAACTAAAATCATATATTAACGTTGTAACGTTGTAGTGAGTAGGTTTTTCAATATCATAAGAAAGTTAATCTGTTCGTTCAGAGTTTCAGTAGCAAAAAAAAACATTGAACGGGGAGAACTGGCGTTATGAAATTTGCACAATATTTTCTGTGCAGAATGTATAGGTGATGTATTCATCTGAAGAAAAGGCTTGAAATTAGCATAAATTTGTAAATAAGACAAATCGTTTGATGGTTGAATATTCTCGCTTGTTTTGCTGAATCCCTGACCGACCGAGCCACAGAGCTACAAAAATATAAATAACAGACCGTGTTCATGTGTAAAATATTTTTGTGACAATATTCTACCTTCGTAATTTTTTTTCCACGGTCTGGTGTCACCCCTAATCGGATGGCACCCACTAGCTACGCCACTGGATGGCAGTGTTAATTTAATTTAATTATATTAGAAAAATCCCAATACATTTTACACAAGTTATGATTTGAATATAGAGATGATTAGTTTGTCACCGTACATACGCAACATTAAAATGAATAAATAGTTTTGTCCATAAACCAAAGGAAGGCTTACAAATACAATATTGTATCGTTGATACAATCTAATATTAAATTTCTATGCATTTCTTTCGAGTGTAATGAATGATTAATCTGTTAGAATAAAATAAAAATAACACGTGTTTTTTCTGATCGTATAAATTTAATAGGCATGTAGGTACATAATTTTGATTTAATGTCACCAAGATGTCACCGCGCGCTGTCATCTATGCGTCGTTAATATTAAATACATCTTATTAGAATACGGAAGAATTTATCTAGGTAAGTAATATATATGTATTATATTAATGTCACCGCATTAGATATTCTCGGCCAGTCTCCGCTCCGCCCAAATTAATGGGAGTCGAATGGCCGCTGGGAGAAAGTCGGACATTGAGGAATGTGGAAATGTGGACATCTCTCTTTCTCGTAGGAATCTGATAGCCCTGTCGCATTTGCTCTCGCAATCGAATCAATCAATACATAGCTGGAATCTATCGCAAGCAGTGCCTAGATACATTATTACCTCCTACGTACTTTATTTTTTATGTGACACCTCATGACAATGCTGTAGAAATGAGATCCCTGAGGCGATAAAACCATGTATGATCGTGTGAGAAATGTGGAGATCTTACTAAAATTGGAAATGCATAATAATAATAATATACCTTTAAGCAATTCTTATTTTGAGATTAGTGGGTAATTGCAAAGAAAAAATATTTTTTTCACTTCAAGCCTTTTTAATTATTTTTTTTTAAATATAGGTAGGTTACACAGCTTTACATTTACACCACGAGTTATTTTTTTTAATATTACCATTTGAACAACAGTGGCGCTCTCATATGTTTTCTACTCTTATTTGACAAACTGTATTTTTGGTTGTTAAGGCGACGCTTCCCGGCTCAAAAAGAAGATGGAGAGAAATGTAATTACGAATGTTGGACAGAACGCGCTAATATTTTTAATGATAAAATTGAAGCGAAAATTGTGAAAATGCTTAATAAAACATGACTCGTTTAAAATAGAGCAAAAATCTCGTGGAAGGTATCTTAAGTATCATTTAAAGAAACATTGTGAAATTTTTCACAAATATAACTTGTAAAATAATAGAAATAGACTTGTTTTAAATAATTTTCGGAGCATACTTTGCGATTTTTTTTCTATCGAGGGAATTTCATATAATTTGCGTTTTGGCGTGGAACGTATCTAGATATTATCTTAAAAAATAACATATATTTTTTTAAGAGCTTAAAAACTTCAAATGTTTAAGGTAGATTGTAAGAAATCGCTAGAAATTCGGATAGCGGCGGCTTAAATCAGGACTGTCTATTCTACCATTTACAATTTTGAAAATAAATATTAAGTCGGATATAATTCTTCGATCTGAAGGTCTTAATAAATTAAATTTTTTCATCAAGTAATTATAGTTTATGTTAAGTAATAGAGTTGCTGACTGACCTGTGGTGAAGGTCCTGGGCGGAGAGCTGGCCGGTTCCGTGATCACTCCCGACATATCCTGCATGTCTCCTGGTCGCTATCTGTTCCTTCTCCCGGCACTCCTCGCTTCCTCACTCTTCTTCACCTGCGGAAAACACAAAACAGTTGGTCAGAAAACTCTGTCTGATTGTACCTAACCCATTCTGCACGACTCGATACGGTCGTGCTTTCGAAAAAAACAAATGTAAAGGTAGAAGAACACAGATCTAAAGCTCCCGATTTTGTGAGCTTTAGATCTGTGGTTATGTTGTTTTCTGAAAGAAGGGGAAGGGGTTATTTAGAAATCAAATATCCTGGTTTATTAAAAAAACATTTTAACACGTAATATTGTAAAATATATTAAGGGGGTCTATTAAATATATTATTCTAGTCTTGAAGCATGAATTGTAGGTTTTTTTTCAAGTGCAATAAAAAAACAATAATATTTTAACCAGCCATTATTTAACCAAATATTTATTATACATTAAAGAATACACAAAAAAAATCAAACGAAAAAATTTTAAATTAAAAATGTTACAGGGTGTTGAAGAGGGGTGTTTCAAAAAAAAAATAGCGCGTCCTGGTTGACAACAAATTAATTCTTAATCCTAACAAATGCGGCTATGGCCGAACAAAGGAAAACTTTTTTTTTTCGCAAAATGGCGGCTGCCTAAAATAGAAAAACACATTTTTTACCAGTTTTTTTTACTTTCCAAATTTTTTAGAAACAGTAAAAATTGAAATTTTGTTATAGTTTTAGTTAGCGCGATAGTTATGTATAGATAAGGCTCACACCAAATTTCAAGTAAATTGGTTTAGTAGAACTTGAGATATCGTGTCAACCGTCTCGAAAAGAGTAGTTTTGAGAAAAATGCTTTCAATTTTTTTTTCTATTTAGATTCTGGTTAGATTCCGTCTAAACCGCGACATTAAAATGATTATAACTTTTAAAACAATGCGAATTACGAAAAACCCTTTTTAAGAAGATATCTTTGAATATTTAAACTTTGGAAATATGAAAAAAAAAAAAAAGTTTTTATTTTATAGACTAGAATACTGCCTTAATATTAATTTCATTAAATCAATGCGTTGCATATTACATTTCAGATATAAAATTAAAACATAAGGCAACACTAAAAAAATTTGTGGCGTAATAAAATTAACCATCGATCGTCCAGTTGATAAATCGAAATTTGAGTTGAGTACGCAGTTGTACGTAAAAGTGTACCGTCCATCTGGTACACTTTTCTCAGATCACTCATCAACACCACTAAATCGATTATAATGTACAAAAACTTGTAGTGAATTAAATAAAATGTTTATATTTTCTGGGTCACTTCCCAGAAAATATAAACATTTTATTTTCGCCACATTTTGAAATATTCTACCAGTGAGTAGAATATTTCAAAATGTCATACTGACTATCCGGACCGTCATGCCTCCCGATGTTATTTTAATATGTAAAATACAGAAACATGTAAATAACATTTGATTTATGGTGAGCTTTCGAATATTGCCTTCCTCATTATCTAACAAATTAGTATTTGGAGATGTCTGACTGATCAACTGGACGATCGATATATAAATAAAACCTTTTAATATTATTCGATTTTTTTAAAATTTTTCGTTACAATCTTTATAATAGAGAACTCCAGTCCATTTTTTAATTTTTTTTTATGAATAAATGACCTTCTAACTTAAATAACTGCATATTTATTTTTATTTTTATAGTTAGTTTTAATAGTTAAAATAAATGTCAAAATTTTAATTTTTCAAGATCCCCCGAAAACCAACGTGACGTCATCTGCCCCTGTGACGTCATCTGCCCAAGAGTTTTAGTTATTTTCAATAGATGTTGTCATTTTGTATGGAAGAAGTACTGAAACTATTCAATAAGAAACGTTATTTAGGTGTAATTATTTATTATATTATATTTGTTATATTTTTCAATATTATTACGGGAGAGTGGTATAAAAATTGTTTGAAATTATTATTTTTTTAGCTTTACGAATCGAAATCAATATTAAGGAAACCGAAGCATGAATTTTGTAGGGAACTGGAATCAGTTGTTCGACTCACGCCATTTTGAATTTCAGCATTGGAGCGTTTTATGGAAGCGGTGACGTCACGCCTCACAAATTCAATAATACCAACTTGAAAGGGTGTTTTAATGAACCGTTTTAAAATGGACTTTTAAATATATTTTTTTAAAACTCTACGTTAAATATTATTTAATAAAACTTATATATTCAGAATCAGCGTTTATTGGTCTATATGAACATATTTTTTAAAGCCATAATATTTTTCACTGGAGTTCCTTATTGTATTTAATTTTATTTTTATTTATTATTTCATATTAACATAATTTTTTTAAAATTGTAAAATGAGGGCCTCAGCACGGAATCAATCAGCGCTCTCTCTCCTCTGTTACTGTGCTGCTAGAACGAGATGAAGTGTGTATCACGTGACCCAACTGGCTGCACACAACTACTCAATTGCGACGGATGATAAAAAAAATAGTTTTATATTTTATTGAAAAAAAAATCGAACAGCAAATTGTCATCTACATTTTAAAGTTCAAATATGCTCAGAAAACCCTCATTAAAATCCTTCGGGTACATATATAATTTTGAAATAAAATTGTTTGTCGCAAACATACCAAAGTCATTTTGTTTCATAACTACAGCAAGTTAAATTAAGTAGATAAGACGTAAGGTACGCATGTGAGGTTAGGTTAGGTTAGGAAGGCGATCTCTCCGGAGTTAAAACGCAGCCTAATATGTTCATTATATGAAGTAGGCGGTCTCAGCCGATAAACAAACGTAAATAAATAATACTTATAATGATTAGGTATATTGAATGGGTTTATCTTATCACTTCAAATATTATTATAAATGAAGGCAAAGCGTTTCGCAACACGCGTTTTAATCAGCGTCGCTTATTTACCAATTTATTGCTTCTAACCACATATACCTCTCGTATAATAAGAAGAGTCATCATTAGAACCAATATTTGGTGATATTGGTTCCCTGTGTTGAACTGTGTCTTGGTGACCCCTGCGTTGAAAGAAGAATTTCGCGATGAAGCGTTTCGCAACACGCGTTTTAATCAGCGTCGCTTATTTACTTATTTATTGCTTCTAACCACATATACCTCTCGTATAATAAAAAGAGTCATCATTAGAACCAATATTTGGTGATATTGGTGTCCCTGTGTTGAACTGTGTCTTGGTGACCCCCTGCGTTTAACCCCAGACAGTTGGCTCCCCGAAATAATAATAATTATTTATTGAAGTGAAAACTTATTTAGCACTGTTATGATTAAACTCGATGAAATGGAAGCGAGCGACACTAAAAAGAGACATCTACAGGATTTTGCCTGCGAGAGAATGAGATAGCTATACAATATTTATTTATTTCACAGGTACTCGGTTCCAATATAATACGATAAATCCACGGTCACACGCAAGTCTCCTTTGGTTTGATGGCATGAAGAGCCTGACGAACAATCAGCAGACCAAGATCGAATCTTACGAAATCGAAAAAAAAGTACTTATGAGTAATCTAAGTATTGTGCCAGATAGAGTATACACTTTTACAAATAACTGCATACTCAAATTTCGATTTTTCGGAGATGTCTGACTAATCAACTAGAATTAGACGTTCGATATTTAATTACTCATTAAAAAATCCTCAATTTTTTTTTTACAAAAATATTTGATTTTGAAAAGTTAATGTATGAGATTCTCAAATGCTACATTTGTGTTATCCCGTGATTTTTAATGGGTCTGCTAGTATAATATACAAACCATATTTGATAAAAAGAAAGGCCATTGATAGGTTAATCGTTGGCGATAAGAATAAATTAATAAACCCAAAATTAGTGATTCATACGAAACCACGTTGCCCGCCGCGGATTTTGAATTGAAAATTTAATTAGCAACACGCCATTGACAAAAAACAACGGATCAAATGATAATCTTTATCGATACAAGTAGATAATAATAATGTTTTATTGATTTAGCAGACGATCTGCAGCTGCTGTTATCTTGCCAAGGAAAAACTGGGAGGCGGCGGTCTTCTGGCGGGGACCGGTTTATAAACCTCTGTTACTTTTTATTTAATTATTTAAAAAAAATATATTTAAAAATTAAAACAAATATATTTTTAAGAAAATGATAAATTAATGATTTAAGACAAATCACCTCAAATTACTGCAAAATCATGTGCTTTTGGTTTGAAAATTGATCGTCTAGAAATATTTTAGATGCTTCATTTAAATACCTACCTACTACACACATTGGCCTTTGAAATAATCGAGTCTATTTATAAGCCCAGAACATAGCCCATAATATAGCCTTGAACAAAATAAAGCACCAGGCTCACAAAAATTATGAAGTAATGCAAAACCTCGAAGTAATGCAAAATCGTGTTTTTGGTTTGAAAATTGATCGTCTAGAAATATTTTAGATGCTTCATTTTAATACCTACTACATATATTGGCCTTTGAAATAATCGAGTCTTTTTATAAGCCCAGAAAAAATAAAGCACCAGGCTCATAAAAAAATGCTTTAAAACTCAAAACCTCCTGGTCACGACTCCGATTTCGGTTTTGGTTCATTGTATATTGTGGCAAATTAAGTTCTTTAGAAAATGATCGTAAAACTTCACTTAAATATTTGAGGCGTGTTGAAACAAAGACGGCAATCTCCATCATTGATCTAAAATGAGTTAGATATGGCGATGGATAGAGAAACAAGAATATTATTGACAGCTAGAAAGGATTCGAAGCATAAATGACAGTAACCCACACATTTTTAGAAGGACACTAAATAATTTTTAAATAAATGTATTTAGTTCTGCAACAAAAACGACTATCTCCATTAAGGTATTGCAGGATTCGGAACAAAAATGGCAGTCTCCCCATGGGCCAATCACGGAGAGAGAGCGAAAGCAGCAATCTCCATCTATTTTAATAAAAGTACACTAAATAATTTTCAAACAAATGTATTTAGTTCTGCAACAAAAACGGCAATCTCCATTAAGGTATTGCAGGGTATGAGACAAAAATCGCAGTTTTCCTTTGGGCCAATCAGAGAGACAGAACAAAAGTAGCGATCTCCATCTATTAATTGAAGACAACTCAATAATTTACTATTTGATCGCAATAAAATATACACATAATGGAAACAATTGATGACAAAAAATTATGATATAACATACATAAAAAACTCTAAATCGATATTTTACAACCTTGCCCCCTAGGTAAATTGAATCAAATTTAAAAAAAAATCTACGTCGCCTGCAGAAACCGGTAAACAAACAGCAATAATCGCTTTATCAGATTGTAAAAAAAATAATCAATGTCTTGGCAAAATTTAAAAAAAAAAGTGACCACATTGGCGCCAGGCTCCCATTTATATAATATACACAATATTATGCAGTCGGTGGTCAGATTAGACAGTTTCCTGCGTCTGATATTGGATTGCAGATTATTAAATTGATAAGTTCCGACACGGGCAAGCAAAAGTCCATTGGGAGCATTTCATCGATCTGCGAGAGGCGATCAGTCGACTTAACGATCGACATCGGAATCGCAATATCGATATTAAAACATCATTATTATAAATACCGAGAACAGCGGTGGTCAGATGTCAGATTCCAGCAGACGCAAGGCGACACCGGACAAGTGACGATCGATCGGCATTTGAATTATTAATATCGATTTCTCGTTTGGACAAAACTAATGGTTTCCAGTGATGCGAGTGAGACGTTATGGCGTAGGTACTGAGAAAGAGTGATAGTAAAATACCATGGGACAAAAATCACAGAAATATTACGTAGTAACATTCACCAACGTTCACATATTGTTAAAAATACGGAGCAAACGCAGCGTTTCCTATTTTTTGAAAGCTCATTTCAAAGCTTCATAAAATAGTCCCAGAATGAGCTCGTACGGACGTCATCGACGGTCTTGTTTGAAAAACGAAAAAGACAGAAGACATTAGTGTAGTTCACGATGTAGATGACGATTGAGAGTTGAAAACAGTTGCGTGGACTAAGAAATTTCAGATAGAAAGAGCTGTGCAAATTTTAAGACGTCAGAACTTACGTTGTCAATTTGGAAGGCGGGTACGGGTACCGCCACCCCGGGAGCCATTTATTGGATAATCAACCTATGTCACAGGTCGCCCCAAGTGGTTCACTATGTTTGCTGACTTAGCAGGGGTGCCCGGGTTCATGGGGTGAGGTTTGTCGAGATCTTGGCGGCGGATGCATCTGCCCACCAGCTGCTTGGCAGGCCGGATCGGGAGAGAGTGGTTGAGGGAGTCCCTTTGACTTCCCCAGCCGTACTCTCTCGGTACATCACCCTGCATCGCAATGGGAGGGATGGATTCATACGTCCGTCACTCCTAGACACACTGACCCCCAGATTCCCTAATACCCTTTTCCTTCCCGGAACTTCCTCTCCTTCCTTTCTTAAAAAGACCCTCCACACAGCATCCCCAAAGATGACACAGGCCCTGAGAGGAATTATTCTCTTCATGGCTTCCTTGTGGAGCTAGTGTTAAAAAAAAGTCACAAGAGTTTATTATAAAGAAAGACAAACAGGACTAACCTGACAATATTTAGATTTCCATTCCACCATCAATATAAGTGGAAAATGTTGTCTGCGCAACGATGGAAGACTTAACTAGTAGAGGAATTGAACTCGCAAATCCTGGATGGAACCCGACGCTTTGGACAGATCGACCATCTAACCCGACCAATGAAAATTGATTAATTTTGGGCAACGCCGTTCAGTAAAACGTATAATCTCTTTGATAACGTTTAAAAAAATGTTATTACGCATGTATTTATTAGTTGCATTTGATTTAATCTTTGATAGCCTCAAATATCTGCAATAAAAAAGGAACTGAGTCATAAAACGCTCCCGAGTCTCAATGAGTCAAATAAATTTAAACATTTCGAATTCTCCCAAGTAAGTCGTCTACAGACGCAACCGCTGATTTACGATTTTAAATAATAACTGAACTTTGAGCTGTGCTGTATCGACATCCGCTCTGATCGCTGATCGTCACATTTCAATATTTGCCAATCGAGACTTTATCGATATCGCCGCTCCAGTCTCGTCACCAGTACACGTCTCTGGTGGTCGGTGCTCCCACACTCCGTTGGGGCGGACGGAAAAATGGTGTAATTCAGCCGAAAAGCGATTGGATTCTAATTATTGCACGTGTTTTACCGAAAATGTCAAGCGCATCATCTTCTGCGGTTGATTCACAGCGTGTGGATCAAAATTCAGCGACGTTCAGTTCATCGCATGTGGTCCGACATCTTGAAAATATTGCATTTCATAGCTCATTGATCATTTTTACACCACACACATATTTTGATGGCACTTGATTAGAGAGATGCTGATGACGTCTGAATATATCGCAAATATACTGGCGACCGAACAACTCAAAATGAAATCAACTCGACAACTCGTTTGAAAAGTCTTTAAAAGTGATAAAAAAATGTATAAAAAAAATTGGTCAAATAGGTTACATTAGTTTAGGTTATGGGCTATTTTTCAATCATTTTTTTTCATAGATTTAAATGACTTTTTAAAAAGGTGTTAATTTGAGTTGATTCTGAGTTGTCACGGAACCAACTAGGGTATATAAAGGTAATACCTACAGATTTATTTCGGGAGGCGGGTATGGGATCCGCCGTTCCGAGAACTATTTATTGGAAAACCAACACCTCTGCCATAGATCACCCAAAACGGTTCGCTACATTTGGTTACTAAGGAGTAAAACCCTTCTGGACAGAAGGAGAAAGACTCCTCCATTCACCTCTCACCCCAGAAGATAGGTGGAAGCTTGAGTGGCAATCGGCCAAGGTGAAAAATGCTCATCTCGTAAAAGACCCCACTGAGAGACAGCCTGGGTTCTCACTGCCTCGCAAACTCTGGTCTGCCATCAATAGAATAAGGTGCTCCCATAGCCGTTGTGCCCATATGATGTATAAATGGGGCCTTAAAGAGTCGGAGATGTGTGAATGCGGTGAAGTGCAGACCACTGAACACGTGGTCAACGAATGCCTGCTCCATTCATTCCCCGGCGGGATTGATGAGGTCCACAGGGCAACGCCTGAGGCCCTAGACTGGCTCGCAGACTTAGATGTCCCCCTCTGACCCCCCCGCCATACGAAAGAAGAAGAAGTTACTAAGGAGTGGTTCATGGGGGTGAGGTTTGTCCAATGGTCTAGGTCTTGGCGGCGGATGCGTCTGCCTGCGTAGAAGGTTGGATCGGGAGAGACTGAAGGAGAACTCTCTGCAGGGGGAAGGATGGATTCATACGTCCGTCATTCCTAACATTTTTACCCCTAAATCCATATTTCTAACCACCCCTCATACCCTTTTCCTTCCCAGAATTTCCTATACTTCCTTTCCTTAAAGATACCCTTCACACCCACACAGCATCCCCAATTATTTTACTGAGGGCCTCCTTTCGTGGATTTGATATGAAAATGTTGCCTCCCTAAATTAAAAAGACTAGTATGTGATATAACACACAAACTAACATTACTTTATATGCTTATTCCACGAATCTGGATCCACAGCCTAGGAGCTTCATTGTTCAGTCACGGTAGAACGAAATTACTTCATCATCAGCTAACGCTTTAGCGTGTTCGTACATTTAGATTAACCTTACTTTACCTTTCACCCCTTAGACAGCTAAAAAAACCTTAACAAAGCTAATTTGGACTTTTGCAGATGATCTATAAACGTTTCAAGAGATATACACTATCTCGTATAAGAGATAGGTAATGAGGTATTCTAAGCCACGTCTCACAGCCTCGTACAGGTTCGGTTCATCAATATTTGAGCGTGGCACATTGTGACATTGGTCGGGGACACTTTTGTTCTCGAATCCGATCGCAGGAAATGAGAGCAGACAAACTGCGGTACGGCATCTATTGTCTGAGAAAAATGTCATTGTTTACTCTGAGCTGAAATCAAACACTGGCGCTTTTGTCTTGGCCGAGAGATGCCGCGTGTTTTCGACACTCGCCACCCAACCGACCAACAAACCACCTTTGCATTCTATACTGAGTGTAGGTATTGTTACGGCTACCACGAAACATGACTGATTAAAGGTGTTACGTAATACACGGCCTCTTGTCGTCCATTGTGAGGAGATGTCACATCTTTTTCGAAAGCGTAATGCAGTATGCAATAATGAGACAGTCTAGATTTGGTGTTTGCTCTTTTTTGTGACTTCGGTACTTGCACATGACAGGAAGTGTACAGTATATACTGTTTGCTTTCCATTCAGAATGCAAATTCGGGTTCCATAGATTGATGTTTGCCATCGAGCAATTTCTAGTCCATTCTTCCAGACTTCGCAATTCTAAATTTCGCAATGTGCCACTGATCGTCCAATGATATATTTGGAATAATAATTGTTGCATTTTGACCATCGGCACCAGAAACTTGGTCTATAATAGAAGTTTTGATCTTTATTCACTCAATTTCAATCAATTCCCCGTTAGATCATTCTTTCACTCAATCAGTACAGCTCTTGGTCGCTTCTTCTTCTTTCGTGTGGTGGGGGGGGGGGGGGGGGGGTCAGAGGGGGATATTTAGGTCTGCGAGCCAGTCTAGGGCCTCAGGCGTTGCCCTGTGGACCTCATCAATCCCGCCGGGGAATGAATGGAGCGAGCATTAGTTAACCACATGTTCGGTGGTCTGCACCTCACCGCATTCACACATCTCCGACTCTAAGGCCCTATCTAAACATCATATGGGCACAACGGCTATGGGAGCACCTTATCCTATTGATGGCGGACCAGAATTTGCGAGGCAATGAGAACCCAGGCTGTCTCTCAGTGGGGTCTTGTACGAGATGGGCATTTTTCACCTTGGCCGATTGCCACACAAGCTTCCACCTATCTTCTGGGGTGAGAGGTGAGTGGAGGAGTCTTTCTCCTTCTGTCCAGAAGGGTTTTCGGGACTTTAAGCGGCATGCCGGGTGAGAGACGACATCATCGTGCAAAGGTATTGCGCTTTTTTGCAGCGCCTTCTTGTACTCCCTTAGTGTTGCAATCTCGCCTGTTATTTAGCGAGGTTATATTTGCAAGTCTTGGTCCCTTCCCTTGGTCATGATTTTCGGTATCTTCTGCAGCCTGTGCCAGTCTTTGGGACTTGCAGAATCTTAAGCATGATTTCATGCTCGACTTGAGTCTGTTTTTCTCGATCCGTGACAGGAGCACAGAACTCTAGATCGATGATTCTTCAAATATTTGATCTCAGGTGTTTGCGCCGATATCCATACGTCGGCCACCTGCCGCATGTCTCTTTGTTCTCTTCCGAGAAGAATGGTGGAGCCGAGACAATCACAATCGTGATGGTACGGCGAAGACACCCAGCCGATGTTGACAGTACACAGACTATTCAGTGCCTACAGTATGCAATGCGCAAGTGTAATGAGTTGAGGGACAAAGATGTGGACGTAGGTATCTAGTCTGCTCCACTGAGATTTCAAGAGCAGGCCTGGTAAAGGGATTTCAGAAACCTGATTTCTATACATTTTAGTAATATTATCTATTTCTAATTAATTGGTTCATGGTTCTTCCATTATGTGTTTCAAACTTATCAGGACAAATTCAAGCAGAGTTTCTCTTACGAATAATTTCTCGGCTATCATTTATTTATGAGTGTACATTATAATATTACAACATTACAGATAAAATAATCCAAAACATTGTAAATGTACCATTAAACTGCGCTAATTCGTGGCATTTATCCGTGTAGTGCTTCCTTCTCATTAATACAACGTTTCGGACGTCTTCCAGTGTCCTTCAACATCAAGGAGACATACCTAACGTGACCCGTTTTGAACGAGTCCGTCCCGTTTTCAGAAAGCGGTCGATAAAATTGAGAGCAAAAGATTATCTCAACTGTTAGATATAATACCATCATAGAAAAACTTCTAACAGTGTTAGAAGGGTGATCTACACAGAACCGATTATAAAGAAAATTGAAGTCGCCAAATAGAAGAGCCATAAAACCTTTTGATCCCTTTGAAGATGGTCCCGGTGACTTTAAGGGAGAAGGGTTCAAAATCAATTCAGAATTTTCACACCTCAAATCTCTAAATCCCGTTATAGTCCAAAGAAATCTGAGTACCTTAGGCACACCCCAAAGGTCTAACAAAACAAGATTCTTATTGGTTCAATATCTCTAATAAAGTCAACAAAGCCATCTCATGTGCCTGCAATCTGTGTCTTGTATAAATGGGACATTTAAAGCAAAGCAAGTGGCAATTTCGGCCTTAACGGTTATCCCCTATCCGCTTTATACAATAAAAAATATTATTTTTATTGTAATGTGTCATATGTTATTTGTAAGTACTGGGACCTGTTATTTGTAAGCACTATAGAATGCTTATCAAGAGAGACTGGTTGAGGGAGGCCTTTTGACCTTTCCAGCCGGACACTCTTGACCCATCGCCCTGAATCGCAAGGAACCGCAAGGATTCATACGTCGTACGTCTGGACACACTGACCCCTAGATTCCTACACAATCCTTACATACGTTCATTAAAAAGACCCTTCGTACAGTATAACCTAAGATGACACAGGCCCTGAGGTAAATTATTTTCCTCTTGGCCTCCTAATGGAGCTAATGTAAAAAAACCAACACGAAAATATTTTTAAAAAATGCTGAGATTTAAGAATTCCAAATTATATCGAGAAAAATATCTGCGTAAAGATTCTTGCCATCTTGCGTTTGTTTAGCTGACGATAAATAATGCAAAAATGCAACCGTTGCAACTCTGTCACTACCAACGACCGATGCCCTCTCTAAGGTGGTCTGAACTTTTATTGAATTCGTCATCGTGGATATAAATATGAATACTTTGATTATATGTTGCAAACGTGATTTATGGATGTGATATAGATCAACTGTTCCAACACTTGATCATTGAACCATGTGGAAGAGTGCGAACTGCAGTTCATAAAAATACATTCGTTCATTGATCTTAAGAAAGAAAATCAACTTAAAGAAGAAAATCACATTTTCTTTGATTTTAAAGAAATTTAGACGTCGCTGTTGTAATAATTTGCTAGTCAAGTCCTCCATCACTGCACAAGCAACATTTTCCGCTTATAAACGCCAGAAATATTTCGATTCTTATGCCTTCAAAATTTAAAATCAAGCGTCTAATTTGCACGAGGCAAGTAAGTGAAAAAGTGGTTTTTATTTATTTTGTGCATAATTTTATAAAAATGAAAAAAGTTAGAACGTACGAAACCTCAAAAATAGTCTTAGCAATAAACGGTTATTTTTTAATTTTTTTCTCTTAAATTACTTCATAGTGAAGTCATGCAAAAACTTTTTTTTTGTGGTTTATTTTTTATTTATTTATTTTATATTTTTTGTTATGTAATTAATAATTTTATGGTAATTCCAATACACAGAAAAGCTAGTAAAAGCTTCAATTTATCCGTAGAATATTTTTTATGTTATAATGTAAACCGATTCGTCGTAAAGATTAATCTAAATAGTATCTAAATAGGATTTCACGTAAAACTTCATCTTGAGGGGAACGGCTGCACAGCTCCTTTTTTGGTTTTGAGGCCAAACTGAAACATATTTTTTAAGTCAAAAGGTAAAGCAAATATCTAAAAGAAAGCAAAGAACAGCCACAGCTTAACACATAATATGCAGGCGGCCAAAAAAGGAACCAACGAAATGTTAAACTTTTTTTTATTGAAGAAGAAGATAACACTAATAAATCTAAAAGAAACAGAACACAAAAATAAAACGGTAACATTCGCAACTGAAAATGTAGTATTTAGGTCCCAATGGCCGAGTTGGTTAAGACGCTGTATCCCGGTAAGATAAGAGATCCTTAGTTCGAATCTTGTTCTGTTTCGTGTTTCGTTTGTATTTATTATTATTATCTTCTTCTCCAATTAATTTTATTATTTTTTTTTCCTAAAATCTATATCACGACGTCACTGACTGCAAGTTAGGCATGTCGATCTGTAGCACATTTAGCGCATTATGAAATTCCACGCATCTTCTCCATGGTCACGCACAATAAACAAACACGGTGACAATAACAGATACAATAATCAAGATGGCGTAGCGTGGTGGATGGAGAACAGAAAAGGGCGCCAAACCGTGCTAAACAATCGAGCGGCGAAACAATGGCGAGCGATAAATGGACTCAAACTCGAGCTACAGGGTGATTATGAGCAGGTAATGGATTAGGAGCAGGGCTACCACCGCTGCCAACCGTTCCGGGTAAATGGGGACAAACCTGGAATATGATCTACTGAGTCGGATCTTTATAGAATTAATACGAATAACCCCACATCTGAGAAGTGATTACGTAAAAAGTCATTACGTGAAAAGTAAAAAAAAGGCATATGGAAAATTTCATTTGTAACATTCTGATATATCTACTTCTATTGTAATACGTTGATAAACAGGAAAAGCATTTTATATCAGAATGTGACCATTGAAAATATTTTTTTTTATGAAGATTTTTGCTTATGACGGCAGTATACCTAATAGAGATTAAAACACTATCAACTAAGAATCTCAATTATAAGACGTTGGATTAAAATAACTAACGAATCAGTTGTTTGAACACTTTTTTGCATTTCTTGGGCATTAACTATGTAACAATTTCTAGACATTTTGTTTTGAAGAGTTGTGAGAATGTGTCGAAACCGGTAGCAGATAAATTAAAATTTAAGCAACAGATTTACAAGTAAGACTGTTTTAGTAAAACACGAAAGGTATTAAACGGCCAACAAAACGTTTTGAAAGTATCTACATGTGGGACGATGTCGATTGTCTTTTTTTTCTAATGTAATATTATGATATAAACTGCGATTCTGTTGTAGACTTGATATACTTCCATATATTTAGATTATTATTGTTATCTTCTTCTCCAATGATATATTACATTGATGGGAATAACCTTCAAATGTTATAAGAATAGAGTTTTTTTCTTATAAAAAATTGAATAGTTTTTATCACCCACATAGTAATTTACAAAGCTGTATTTTTTTTACAAAATTATCTGTTCTTATAAGAATCCACCCATTTTCCAATACAAAATCTACTGCAATTTTTTAAACGTTTTTAGATTTTTTTCAAAAGTATTTTCTTTCATTGTTTTTGGGGTGTTATGCCGTGTTGCACTACCTCCTTCTTTAGCCAACGTTTTGGACAGCGTTACAGTGTCCATCATCAGGGCAGATGTGTAATTGTTAGGGGTGAAATGTGTGCTAACGTACATGACACCTCAAAAACAAACAACGAAAATACTGCAATTTTTATTTACTTACACGTTATTTTACACGAAATCTGTGAAACGCATCCCACGTGAACAGAATTAAGTGTACCTACCGACAAATCATGATAAATTCTAGGTAAGTGCATACATAATACGTAGGTACATACTGCAAATAACAGTAAAAACATCTAGGTGTATAGGGGTAATGGAATTTAATGCATTCCACAAATGACAGTGTATAAATGAAAAAAAAAAATATATATATATATTAAAAATTTCTCTAGGTACACACAATGATAGCGATTCGTTTCATTGGTAGAAAATCAAGAGTTGATTGTTGTAAATAAAAAGTAGTGAGATGTTTCCTTTTTTACTTGGAGAAAATGTGATAACTGATAACCCTCACTACAAGAGAGCAAGCAATCATCACAGAGGCATTTGTCAATACGCCGCTGTCTTGTCACGGTTAGTTTAGCATCGCAGACCAACACGCGAAATCACTACACTATCTATTATCTCGGATGTTTATTCTCTACGGCTACAGAACACAACAGGGCACTACTAGCATCACTGACTTCAGAAGACAGTGAGAGTGTTTCCCCTCGTGTCTTTACGGTGCTTGATCTTCTAGATTGTATTATGCGCTAGACTGGTAGAGCCCGCGTACGACTAGACTGAAATGCTGCAATTTGCGTATTCGTCCATTATATTACGCTAGAATGTGCGCATCAGCAATGGGCGTAAACAATGGAAAAACGATGTTATGAGAACTAAAACCTAATGGGCATTTGTTATTGACCACCCGGTTTGCGCAACCCTGATTTATAATCCTGCTTATAATGGCTGATAAATTATTTAAGGATTTTAAGAAAATTAGCTTTTCAAGATATTAAAGTAAAATTGAGCTTTTTTGGGGCAAGTGGATGAGATTAGTAGTGGGGTAGGGTGTTTGCGAGATACTAGGTACTCGATAGAATTTAGAGCTAAACTTAAAACTCAAATTTACAGACAGTCAAATCCATAAAGTCAGAAATCCTTCACCTTTCCATTCCGCGACATTGTAAATAATTTAGGATGAGTTGTTTCAAAAAATTTGAGCAATTCATCAAATATTTGAAGTTAATTTTCACATTCTGTGCAAGTTCTGTTAATATTTCAGTTTTTTTAAACAACTGGCCTATAAAGGGAGGTACTAATTTGGGAGGCGAAAATGGGTACCGCCGCCCCGGGAACCGCCATTGGATAACAAACACCTCTGCCATAGGTCACCCCAAATGGTTCGCTACGTTTGATGATTGGATTCATGGGGTGAGTTTTGTCTAGGTCTTGGAGGCGGATGACCAGGACACACTGAACCCCAGATTCTTACCCACCTCTCAAGCCCTTTCCTTCTCAGAACTCTCCTCCCCTCCCTTTCCTTAAAAAAAACTCTATACAGCATCCCCAAAGATGATACAGGCCCCGAGGGAAATTATTTTTCTCAGGGCCTCTTGTGTGGAGCTTATGTAAAAAAAAAAAATAATGATATAATAACAGAACTTGAAAAAAAAATGATATTATCTTTTATTTTTTTCTTCTTTTTTTAGTTATTTGTTTTTGGGGTGTTATGCCGTGTTGCGCTACCTCTTTCTTTAGCCGACATTTCGGACAGCGTTACAACCTACCTACCAACCAGTCGTCTAATGGCACAAAAGTTAGTAGGTAAGATTCGTTTAAAATGGAGCAAAAATCTTGTGGAAGGTATCTTAAGTATTTAAAGAAACATTGTGAATTTTTTCACAAATATAGCTTTGTAAAATAATAGAAATAGACTTGTTTTTATAAATTTTCGGAGCATACTTAGCGATTTTTTTCTACCGAGGGAATTTCATATAATTTGCGTTTCGGCGTGGAACGTATCTAGATATTATCTTCAAAAATAATATATAATTTTTTAAGAGCTTAAAAACTTCAAATGTTTAAGGGAAATATGTAAGAAATCGGTAGAAATTCGGGTAGCGGCGGCTTAATGGATATTTGTATTCTAGCTGGAACGTATTAATTACTTCACTTTTATTGATACATAAGTCGATTGGTGTAACTGCAATTCTTGGGAATGTTCGACAAGATTTATAGATTACAGCAATTCAAACTGTCGAATATCACGACATCCATGTCAAAAACACTTGCCATGACATCAGATCAAACCATATGCACCCTGTCATCGCGTGAAATCTTCAAGAAATAAAACGTATTCTCCCTGGAGTGCATAGCAAACAAACAACGTATAAAATCGAAGATAAACTTTATCTAGACATGATTTATCTCGGCGCAGGTAGGTAATATTATTCTTAGTAAAGGCAGAAAAGATACCTTATCTGCTTTAAATTCCGTGAGCTGGATATTAAATTTATGTTATTTGAAGATTTACGGTTATCTTCGATTGCAAAGCAAACTTTGTATGAATGAAAATTAATATTACTGACGAATGTCGTGGTGATTAAACTGAATCGGAATAGCGATAATTCGGAGCATTTCGAAATGTTGAATCAAATACCTGTGAAGCAATGATGATGTGACTAATATCCGTATTTAATGTTAGCTTATAATATCGACTGAAACGGCAAACATCTTAAAGGTGATCACGCCCAATCTTACAGTAAACCATTTCAAGACCGTTGCTGTTTGGATTCCAATAATTGCAGATGGAAAACATACACTGTTCTATGACAGAAATCCAAATTGATGATTCATATTAGTGAATTAATGCATTCCAATGAGAGAGAAATCCAACTGGTATTATTACGCCGATTAGATTCTAGTTATAAGTGGAAAAAAACACATAGGTAACATCCAGTGGCAATTTGTGGCCATAATGGGAGTTCAATCGGACATATTAAAAAGGGAGAAAAAATTGTATATTGGTATCGTTGATGCATTTGTCCCTAGATCTTAAAGAAATCTTTTCACATCAAATCACTAGAGATTAGCGACCTAATAAATAAATATAATTCGTCGATTCATTAAAACGTCTGTGGCTAAAGAATATATTGTTGTGGGTAACAAAAAATAGTTTTAAATTTGAGAATTTTAATAACTACATCAAAAATCTGTTGATTTTTGAAAAATTCTATTTCGTACTAAGTTGGTGTTAAAAAATCTCATAATCGCTGCGCACACGGTCACCTAGTAAAAACCCAAGATTTTCATGTATACCGCTCTGGCAGCACTGGTATGTTTTGTATGAAACTATCTCTTAGAACAGAAAATTCCATAGTCGCTGACATTCGTAACGCACAAATGGGATTCATTACAGACTCGCTTTGGGGCAGCATTTTTTAACACATAACTTGAATTATTTTAACTATTTTTTTAACACATAATTTGAATAGCGTGCTGTTTAAATTTCGAAAAAATAACTATAACAAAGGTTAATCTTACTTTCTTTATGAAAGTTCAATGCGTAAACGCACCTTAGAGATAACCGCCATTGATAACATCTATGTTTATTGACACAAATTCTTAATTGAAAACTCAAGGAAAATAATCAGAAACCCATAGGCTTAGCGGTGGAGAACTAATGAAATGTCATGTAGGTATGTGCTATTAAGATGTTGTCTAAATTAAAAATCTATGGTGTTTAGGTAGCGTCTTAATTGAATGGAATAACTGGTTTTAGAGTTATTTGGAGAACAACTTCAGAGAACAGACAAGGTTGTTTAGCAAGGGTTGAGTAACAACAAGATTCGGAGAGGTCGAATAGAAGAAGCGGATACCGAACGTCAATCATCGCTGCTAACGCCCTTGGCGATAATGTACCAAGGTAAAGATCTACACTTACAACTCAACAAGACACATCTATCAAAAATTAATTAAAATTTCACATCATTCTTGTGATTTCATATACATATACATATATGTGTACGAGATGTGTGGCGACCTCTTTCGCTAAATTCATTGCGCCGCCACTGAATCTCTCAGAAAATACCAGACGAGATACCTATCTACAGTTATTTGTTTACGCAGCCCAGCGCCGTGGAGTACTTCGGGAAACACACCGAAAGGTCTGGAGTTAACGGCCGCTTCCCCGTTCGGCAGCGGAATGTTGATCCCCCGAAAGTTGGCCCCACGATACTTATATAAAATATGCAGTCGATTTAGGGAAAATTTAGGGAGTATACCTACATACACAAAATATAACTAATTATCTCCGACGGGGTGTACAAGGAGGATACACCGCCGAACAACAACAGTATATACATAATTTCATTCAAGTGCATCAAGGATAAAATTAATTGTCTACATACTGTGTATACCAACGTATAAGTACAAAATATCGACACTGTAAATAAATTCGTTTGATATCCATATCAACTTATTATAAAAGGTATTTTTGAAATCTGTTTTATGTTTGAAATGGTAAATAATGATGAAAAACTTATAATTTTAGATGTAATTAAAATTTCGGGGGGCCAACTGTCGGGGGATCAACTGTGAAGTCACCGTAAAAGGTCTGTTCGCGCATTAGTGAGTCTCTTATATTTTGACCGTGTTAGGGTTCCATCCACCAGAACTAAGAATCATGCAATTTCAACACCCGTTTGAAAAGTCATTTAAATGAAAAAAAAAATTAAAAATAGCCCATAACCTAACGTAACAAGCAAATTTTTGTATATATATATTTTTTTAACACTTTTAATGACTTTTCAAAGGAAGTGTTGAAGTTGCATAATTCTGAGTTATCCAGACACCGTTATTCCAATGGTCGTTGCTGAACACATTTCAAGATTCTGATCACATTTTGATCAAAAACTAAAATGGACTGAGAATCAGCCCGCTTAAATGTCGAAAAATCAAAATGGCGCTGATCATCATATATGATTTTATAACACCAAGAAACCAAGAATTCAAGTAATTTAATTATCCATAAAAAGAATTATAGGTACCTACTGTTTTTATGTTCAACGCCCTTGAGGTAATTATTTATTCACAAAAAAACGACGCTATAAAAATTTCCCAATTACATATTAGTAGGTATTATGTTAGCGATTGACGCCCAGAAGAGTATAGTTTCACCACAATAATCGAGATGTTAATCACATTAATAACCAACCTAATTAAATCACAATTAGTCGTAATCATTTTTCGTAAGTCACGCGTACGGATTTGCGGGCAATAAAACGAGAAACTCTCCCAACATAAAACCGAAATTCAAGTGACCACGGTCCAAGATCCGCCCATTATTAAAGCCAGCTCAACTTTGTTAATTTCATTTTAGAAAGTCAATAATGCAAATAATGTTTAAACTTGCCACAGTAATTAACTCTCAAAGGAGACGGTTTAATCGTTGTAAAATTTCATATATCTTTGTCAAGGAAATGGGCATAATATCTTCGAGCCCAATCGTTACAAAGTAATATATTATGTATTATTAAATTTCATATGATAGAAGTGCCGAATGCGATTTATAACATTTTTCTTGAACACTTTCAGTTATTAAGTTCCTTAAAAAAGGTACGTTATTTTTGAAGATAATGTATCTACATTTAGAAGCAAAATGGAGGGCCGCTGAGGTCCTGGTAGGAGACAAACGTCTTGGCTGCGAAATGTACGAGAGTTGACCGGTATTAGAAGTGTGGAGGAGCTACTACGAGTAGCGCAAGATACATTTACCAGAGTGATCGCCAATGTCGGGGGGACCTGATAGGACACACGAAGAAGAAGAAAATATCGAAACGGTAATTATATGAAATTCCCTCGACAGAAAATAATCGCAATCTCCAAAAATTATCATAAACACATTTTTTTTGGTTATTTTACAAGGTATGTTTACGAAAAAATTCACAGCGTTTCTTTATATGCTACTTAAGACATTTCCCAAAAGATTTATGTTTTATTTTGAACGAGTCTTGTTTTATTAAATATTTTTACTTAATTATAATCGTTTTTTTTAATATTAGCGCGATCCCTCTTACATTCGTATTAACATATCTTCCTTTCTTCTTCTTTTTGAACGCTTATTACCGGGCCTTAAATCATAATAATTTATTTACTAGATTCATTCCAATTAGGGTGTCATAGTCCTACTGGTTTTCAGCTGGAACACATCAGTTAGCATACTTTTGAGGGGCATTGGAAAAATATATTTTTTGAATGTTTTCCCACATTTTTCACTTACTGATCAGATGCTCACTAGAATGTGAACCACAAAAATTTGAAAAAAAAACCATGTTGCCAGTTTACATAAAAGACCTTTGGATTCCCAAGCCCCTGAAAGTCGTATTGATAAAAGTATTTCAATATGTATATGACAATTAGAGTGGAGTTCAGACTCAAAAGAGATGACGGGGAAACAACTCCAGATAAGGCTCGATAGAAAAGAGGGTAGGTATTTGCTTAGAGGAATAACCAAATATATCTTCTTTACATATAATAAAGGGCAATGTCCGTACGTGCGTGCCCTACCGATTCAAAAACAACTGAACTAATTTGGATGAAAATTTCGACGTTTATTCTAGTGACGTTTATTTTAATGGTAAAACGCATTATCTCAACACTGGAATGAGATACGGAGTCGAATAAAGCCGATATAAAGCAGTTTTTTTAATAGCAACAATGCGGTTTACAGTAGGTATTCAATGTAGAAAAAGTCAGGGACGCCCGAGAAAGACTTAAGAGCCGCGGCCGAGAATTTAAATTTCTTCGAACGATGATCTTGCGTTCGTACCCTTGCAACGGTACAGGGCGGTTCCGATGAGAAAGATTAATTATTCTCCATACCAGCATTTTAACATAATAACTCAATATCGAATTTATTTCATTCCAAATTTGCTTTGATAAATACCCACATTCGAAAATGCTCAAACTCGTGATGATAAAAAAATTAAAATTGTGAACTTTTTGTAATTATTTTTTGATCATAAGCAGATATTTATAATTTTTCAATAATGTCTAAGCAAAATAAGAATGGAATTTTTTTAATGAGTAATTGTAAGACCGTAAATACCGTGGGGACGCCTGAGGAAGACATTAATCAAATTATTATGTGTGGTAAAATGAGACGTACTTGATGAACGCAAAAAGGAAGATAATTGTGGGGAAGACATGGCACGACCAAGTAAAGCAAATAGTACTTAGATATGTCTGATAAAATGAGGCGTATTTGTGATCGTGAGGGGTGTAAGGAGAATGTATGATGCATATCGTATATATTATCTTATTTAGCTTTCAAAAAACAAAATTTAAATACATCTCTGAAAAAGATGCAAATATGCATGTGAAAAAAAGGAACAAAAGTACGATCTTTGGAATCTGATCAAAATAAATTCAATGCAAGTATGTTTACAGCGTTTACCTAAATGTGTGCCCAAAATGACTAGATTCTTGTCAATCTTGTGGTTAAATCCGCGGTATTAACTCATCACTCAAAATACCTAATTAATGACGAATCGCTCCAAATATAATACGCATTCGATCTTTATCTGTCAATAATGCATTTTAAAGTCAATATAATTATTTATGCATGCAGCAGGTATTTACGCAACATATTATAGCAAAATACTTAGAAATTCAATGCATAAAAAAACTCGATAACTATCTAAAATTTTTAATTCAAAATCAAATATTTCAAGTTTGTTATAATTTCCATCGTGAGTTAAAAAGCGTTGAAATCTAAATGCAAAATAGTCAAAAATAAGACAAGATGTCATTTTGTTTGTTCCATACAGCCTCGATTACATAGAGCGAGTTTACCAAGTCCTAGCCGGTAAGTTTAAAACCGGGTGAATCAGCTAGTGAGATTGTCATGACGACACACAAAACTGTCTACTCGCTCAGTAGCGACAGTAGCAGCTAAAATAACGACTCTCGCGCGAACCAATTCGTTCGACATTTTGTAAAAAAACTTGAGCTCGCTGCCAGCGCCACACGCTAGCCAATAACGGCTCCCACCCGAACTAATTCTGACAGACGAAATCAGCTGTTGGTGTGCCACCATCTTTAGACTAACAGTAGCGAGAAAACTTGACCACCTTTCAACTTTTTTAGAAGAAGAGATAGTGAATTTCCCAGATAGTTGCTTGTAAACTCGCTCAATTTCGTCGAAGCTTTAGACAGATAATTGGAAAATTTCGTAGATAATTCGTGTTGAAATATTCCGACTATCCAACGTATTTCAATGAAATGTATCTACCCGCATAAGGAAAATTTAAGTCCCCAAGAAATATAATAAAATACAAAACACATGCACAAAATACGTACACGGTTGACGTTTATTTGACTCGTTTTTGAGTTCAACAGGTCGGCTGTGTTTCCTCTCTTCAAGACCCATGTTCACTCCTTCCTTTCCTCAAAGAGACCATCCACAAAGATGACATAGGCCCTGAGGAAAATAATTTTCCTCAGGGTCTCTTGCGAGAAGTCGTTAATATATATAAAAAAAATAATAATAAATCAGTCGGAATGAAGTCGATATACAAATCTTTTGAGTTGAAGCCTTTCCAAGAATCCCGAATATACCCAATAAGATAATTTAGATAAGAAGAATTAAAATTGTGACGTACCTCCCCCCTACCTAAGAATCAAACATAATTAATTCGTAATTTTGATGCAAGTGCATGATGTGAAATATTCCTGCGTAATGAATTTCAAAATTGGAACTTATCAATTCAGACAGGCGATAAAGTAGGAACAAAAATTATTTTATTTTAAGGTGATCCACCAGTCCTTGAAAAATTCGACATCGGAATCCACGCCTCTTTTTGGGAGGGATTTTAAAATACTCGTGAAGACATAGAGAAGGTATTTGAGAATTGTATTTTAGAGGTTTATTTCGTAAAGGCCTGTAAAAAAACATTAACTCCTTTTTTTATGGATTGTTTTTTTAAAATAACAAGGATATTTAAAATCGATTGCACGGAACCAAGCGACGTGGAGTCGACGTCCATACCGTGTGGGGGCGGTAACTAATACAAAATGTGCGCATAGTCCCTTATGAGGACGGCGTACGGCTTAGTTCTCAAATCCAAAATCGAACCCCCCCCCCCATTTTGTTTCATGTCGAAAACAACAGCGCGAAATTGCATCGTTTTGTTTTATTTTGCGAAATTCAGGCACAAATATCAAAACGTTTTCGATTATTTTCTAAAGAACTTAATTTGCCACATTATATAATGAAACTTTATCTGAAAATGGATTCATTAGTAGGAGATTTTGGCACTTGAAACTATTTTTTATAGGCCTGATACTTTATTTTTTTTCAGACTTACAAAAGACTTATTAAAAAAATACTCGATTATTTCCAAGACCAAGATGTGTTCAACTCGCGGTATTTAATTGAAGCATCTATAATATGTCTAAGCGATCAAATTTTCAAAATGATAATATTTTTTTAAAAAGTTTACTAACGGTGCTTATTTGATAGGTACCTTTACCATTAAAAAAATGGCCAGTTTTAGGTAGGCAATTATAGATACTAAGGCAAAACATTGTTCAATACTTTCAACTTCACAAATCCTACAATTGAAGCATCCCGTAATTTTTCAACAGTCTGCACTAGCGAACAATAATGCAGGTAATGTCAGGGAGCAGGTAATTAGTTCTATTGCCGATGAGTCATCAATCCAGGTAACACATAGACTTAAATAAATAGGTCATTAGGGAGGACGTTATAGCAAATTCCCGGATTTGAGTAATTGCTTTTTCAATTTCGATGAAATGGGTTGTCTGAATAACATGTTGTGTATTATTGAGAAAGTATTTTAGGTCACAAAAAGGGTTCAGGTAATGATTCAACTGATGCAGAAGGGTTAAAATATGCGCGATAATTGTTAATAATTCCTAGAATAAAACAATTACTTCAAGAGAAAGTAAGAAGGTATACCTACCCACTATCTACAACTATTATGTTAAGATGAAGCCATGCGAAATAATGCAAAATCATGTATTTTTGTAATGAAAGTTTGATCGCTTTATAGATGAATTGAATCGAATCGCTATTTGAAGCGATTATAGATGCTTCAATTAAATACTGCGTGGAGAACATATCTTGGCCCTTAAAAATATCTGTTATTTTTTTTTTAAGTCTTTTAATAAGCCTAGAAAAAAATAAAGTATTAGGTCTATAAAAAAACACTTTCAAGTGCAAACTCTCCTACTTATAAACCTCTTTTCGGATATGGTTTTGTTGTTTAATGTGGCAAATTCAGTATCTTTTATAATAATCGCAAAAAAATATATTTACGCCCGAACTTCACAAAATGAAATAAAATATGCATTTTCTCGTTGTTATTTTGGACATCAATCAATACTGCCCGCACACTACGACTTTGGATATTTAAAGTGAAGTGAACCTTATGCCATCGGCACAAGAACCATGCACTTGGCACACCCATTTCGTATCAGTTATGCCCCGCGAAGGGGAACAGACGTCCTAGACTCCGCGTCGCTTGGTTCCGTATAATCTAACTAACTGACTAACTAACTAACCATCATGCCGTTTCCCCGCAGGGGTAGGCAGAGAGGACGGACCGCCAAACAACTCGGTCCTGGCACACACACTCTTTGCTTCACTCACATTCATACATCGTCTCATACATACTCTTCTATTATTCTGACTTTTGACATGGCCCGACTCAAGTATCTTTCCCGAGTAAATTTCCTTGTTATTACAATAAACAATGAATAAAAATGGAGTTAATGTTTTTTACAGGCATTTACGAAATCAACCTGTAAAAAAATCTCAAATATCTTTTCCAACCTTTTCAAAAGTTTTGTTTTGTATTTTTAAACTCCTCCCACAAAGGGACGTGAACTCCGATTTCGATTATTCCCTGGATTATTGGTTCACCTTAAACATGGTAATTTTTCGCACATTTACTGAGTAATTTGAATTTTTCCAATGAGATTTTGGCAACCCCAATTAGGGTTGGTAAGTTGTAAGACTGAACCTAGTGGGGAAAGGAAGGAGATGACGCAGAGGAAAGATCCTGGTTATGCAGCCATTTCAAGCAACGTTTCGATTTTTAATCTTGGTCTTTCACCAGGACGATACTGAGCGTATCTACCACTCTATGTGTCGCAAATGTGTAGGTATGTATAATTTTCAAAACGAATTAATCAAATACAATTTACTTGCCCACGTCGGGATTTGAACCCACAAGCTCAAGATTCGTGGCAGAGGGTTTTAACGGCCTAGCCACGGAGGCGGGTTAATTTGAAATTCCTAAAAAGAGCGGATTAAACACGTTACTACTAATACTAAATATTATTTTTTACTTGTGTCGGTAATGCATGGCGATATCTTTAACTTTCTTCGAGTTATTGGTACCTACCGAGATGTTATCAGGAAGCGAACAAATTGAGGGAATACCCGTATTAATGTAATAAAATAATATAAAAAAAACAGCAGCTTTGTGATATCCTCTCAATACGTGATTTAAAAACTGTTAGGTTGTAACTAGATAGTTAGGTTAGGTAGATAGGTACCTACCAACATTTTTTTATTGTAATATGAAAATAATGAGTTGCATTTATAAATACATATTTTACAAAATATTATATTTAAGTTCATCATTGATCATGTACACCTATCAGAAAAGAGGAGCTCTTATATACCTCCTTATTATGTTTTATGCGTAGTTAGGATATTGGTTCTGTATTTATGGGTGAATGCTAATATGGTCCTGTCACCGAAAGCTCCGTTGTAACGTTTCTTTCCGTTACATTCGCCGTATATGAGAAAGAGCGAGAGATTAGATTGACGCTTCTTCCGAGAAGAACGCAGGATGTAACGTCATAGGATTAAAACTATCGTAATCCATTAAGGTAGGTGTCTAAGTAAATCTAGTAACTAATATTAAATACGGAAAAAATCACGTAAGGCGGTACCGGCCGTGTAACTTTTTTGATATAGTACCTATCTACAGAGAAATGATTAAAATTTATAGATGTAAAGGGAAATTAATAATAGAAGTTGCAAGAAATGATTTGATAATTTATTTTGAGAGAAGAGAAAGATTGTAACGACATCAATGTAATAAAAGGTAACAATAAATGAGATATAGTTTAAACAGTGGGTAGGTATTTATCTTAATAAGATATCTTAGGATACAGCGCCATAAACTATAAAGTGGGTATTAACAATTGTATAGAAATGTGAGCAAAATCAATTTATTAACACTTGTAGAAGAAATTAAAAAAATATGACAGAAGTTGTGGTACTCTTTTGAGTGTCAAACCGATTTTTTGTAAGTAGATTATCACCCACTAGATATACCTACACTAAAAATGGGGAAATTGATCGCTTTTTAAATTATTGTAGCACATCTAACTAGATTTATTATACCCTAAGGAAAGATAATTTTTAACCGTTTAGGCGCGTTATTTGTATTTTCATAGTGTCAGTAATCCATGGAAAATAAAGATATAATATGTTTAATTTCTATGACTTTTGATTAATAAGTCAGGTACGCCTCATACCTTTTACATATGTCTGGGAATGCTATATTATCGTTAAAACAAACAAGCTTATGGGTCCGAGCGGTTAAGTACCTATGTATACTTGCTAAATAAAACAAGTAATAATAAGCCAATATTTGTGAAATGAGCAGGTGACAGAATATGTGTTACCTTTGCTGTAACGAAATTTGAGAGATGTTTTCTATGGCCGCACTTAAATGATTAAATTAGGTGGATTCTAACCAGATTCTTTAAACCATTTGTAAATATTTTCGAACAATTTTATTTTATTAGATATTAAAAATACTTTAAATTTGATTGCATAAAAAACATTAGTTTTGCAAACCTAAATGTAAATTTGATAATAATTATCCTAGTATATTAAATAACAGCTGGAAAAAAAAAATTGCCCTCAAGATGTTCATTTTAACCCAAATTGGGGTAATTTACCCCAATTTCCCAACTGCTAGCTTGAAAAAAGCACTTGGAAAACATTGAAAGCTTTCAAAAATTAATTCTAGTCAAGAAATTGAGGAAAGCACAAAAATACAATTTTTGCATCTAAAAATCTTGGATATTAATGCTTTTTTTTATTACAGGAGAATGAATATTAATTGTCCTTCAAGCTGAGTTCACCTGTAATGTGGAGGACGTTTTCAAGGATAAATTGATTCACTATAATGAAGTACATATTTGAAGCAATTTACCTAAACCATTTAAATACAATACAATTTTGCCTTTTTAAATAAAACCGTAAAAATGCACCATCTCTGCGAGGCTAAGCACTAATAATATTTTATGCTAAGCTCAGGCTGTGTAAATTATTTAAATGTATATAGAATTATAATAATAAAACAAATGTTTCTAAAACGTAATAATTCCTCCAAGTATTTCCAATAGAGTGTTTTCTTTTCACGGAAGTGAATTACCAAAGATTTTATAACAATTAAAGCACATTTATATATCACTGATAGAAATGCAAACAAATAACATTAAAAATGTTTACCTGAATCGTTAAAAACGGGATGTGGTCCGCGGCGTATCAGATTGGATACATGATTTTCTCTCAAACTCCTTGTGAAAAATAGCTTATCAAAAGTGACTTCACCGCCCCGATAACAGCAGCACTCATACCACCGGCAAAGGGCACGACAAAACCAAACCAATTCACAATAATAATAATACTAATTAATTAACAATTCAACAACACTTGAAAAAGATGAAATTATTTAAAAAAAAATTTACACATCACTTAAAAATCGTTTCAATAATAAAAATACTTCATTAATGAACGCACTTTTACTGCAGATTTAATTTAATTCAAGTCAATAAACACAATCAATCAATTTTATTGTCACTTTGTATGGTATAAAAATCAGTTTGAACCATTTTAAAATCACTTTGTTTACGTAGGTACTTTTATTTGAATATCTTGGCGCACTTTGACAAACCGTGCGTGCTAAGGGTTAATCGGATAATGTGAAACGTTCGAATTTATTAGTGAGCGAGCTCTCTCTGTGTGACTGTACGGGAGAGGTCCGTCGCCGACCGCGTCCTGGCGGCTATTGACTCTGGGAAGATGAAATCCGAGCGGATCCGAAGCGTGTCCGAGGCGCTCCGAGCACACCTCAGGCAGGTGGGCGCTCTTCTTCTCTCCCTCTCTTTCTTCTCGTCGGACGCTACTCTCCGGCGTGCGGATTATCCGCCCCTCGCGCGGATGATCGGGAGTCGAGAGACGATAAGAGAGAAAGAGAGACAATATATATGTAATGTTGGAATCAATCAAAGAGTAAAAGAAAGGTATGCAATACTGTGATCACTGATTTGTGTCGTGATTTGCGGAAGATGTCATCAGGTAGGAACGTTAGTTCGTTATTTAGTTTCTTGTATTTTAAAGGAGCAAAATATTTTTTTTCTGTGAAGAGACGAGAAGCTTATTTTTAATAATATATTTCCACATGCACTGATGATCGAAGTCGAGAGATGATGATGAGAGAGAAGAGAGATTTATAAGATGTATGTAAGATGTATGTAATTAGGTAGATAGGTAGGTATTAGGTACCAATCTATTTATTTAATTTTGATTTCGCGCAAGTAGCAAGAATTAATTTAATATTATTTTTGGTGAAGGGATGGGATTATTTTTAATTTATTTACTCTCACAGAAAATCAGATGCAATAACAGAGCACAATAATCGTGACTTGTAATGATTTTGTTACCTTCAATATATTTACTTAAGAGGGACGTGTGCGCGGTCCATTTTGACCTGTTTCATACAAATCTTAATTCTGGATTTGAGATCAAAATACCCAACCAAATTGAAAAATTATTTTTGTAATCAAAAGGTATACCTACCAAATATTTAGTACGGATGTGAGCTACTTTATTTATTTTTGCTTTAAATTATAAGATATAGGCCATTAAAGATTTTAGTGTTTCATGATTTTAGAGGCAGCTTGGGCAATTATTTGTGAGTAAATGAAAACAATAAAAATATAATTTTACTTTATTTATTTCAAAAATACAATGAAAAATAAAATAAAAAATTAAACACTGTTAAATTTAAAAAAAATGCATTTTTTGGGTAGTAATTTAAATATATAAATGAAAAATTTTTGTTCTGCCGTAAATAGGTAATCTGTATTTTAACTTTATACCCATCAAAATGTTTTTTTTATTAATTTGTATTTTATATTTCATCATATGTGTTTGCATTAACTGCACTAATTACTTATGTGAAACATGTGACTGTTTAAATGTATAAATAAAATGTAAACTCTTCTTCCATCCACAAGCAAATGCTTTTAATAGAAGACCAGTACTACTTTAATATGTACCATTTTTAAGATAAACAAATAAAAAAAAATGTTTAAAATAAAATTATTTTTTTATTGTTTTTCATTTACTCACAAATAATTGCCCAAATGTACTATACTTTCATGCGTGACGTAATGGTTATAATATGTTCTTTCTCGTTTTAGAAGACGTGTGAGATTGAACAGAACGATCATCGATGACATACGTACGAACTCTCTCTAGGATTGCTATTTATAATACATAACATCTCAAATTGTGAAATATCGCAAATTAATCAAATAAAACATTGGAGTGGATTTGAAATCACGACCTCCGGGTTCGTAGGCGAAAATCGTAACTACTCAACCACGGAGGCCGACAGTTACACTCATTAATCTATTTTAATCCCAAGATAAAGCCAAAAGTGCGTCGGTGACAAATTCGTCATACTGTAATATTTAGGAAACCGCCGAAGTATTTAGATAATAGGTCCGTAGGATATAGGTATTAAGTAGGTACCTGTCCGGGCCGGATATTTGTATGGTGAATGAGATCACGAAAGGGAAACTTCAAGTACAACACAAGTTTACTGATAAGACGTCGTGTATTTATTGTGTTTGTCTTACGAGGAAAACCGTAAGGATTCATAATATCTGTGATCGTTAACGGTTTTCCTTAGAATAACGTCGCTAAGAGATTCCACATTATTATTTATTATATCAACAATAATCTGCAGTGATAATAAATGTACTTTAACTTCATTTATTTTTAAGGCGATCCAATAGTCCAGGAAAAAATTGAAATCGGGATTCACGCCCTTTTATGGGAGGAGTTTAAATACTTCAGAAAAAGCTTTTGGAAAGGTTAGAAAAGATATTTGAGAATTTTTTATTACAGGCTGATTTCGTAAAGGCCTATAAAAAAACATTAACTCCTTTTTTACGCATTGTTTATTGTAATAAAACGGAAATTTAAAATTAATTTCACGGAACCAAGCGACGTGGAACCTAACTTCTATTCCCCGGTCCGGCCGGGGATGGTCTGAGAGAAAATGGGTGTGGCAAGGCAGTAGTTCTTCGGTGGACGGCATAGAGTTCACTTTGAAAATCCAAATTCGTGGACTGCCGGCATTGTGCCGGTATTGCGAAATAACAACGTGAAAATGGATATTTTATTTTATTTTGTGAAGTTCGGGCGTAAATTTAAATTTTTTTGAGATCATTATAAAAGAAACTGAATTTGCCACATTATACAATAAAACCATACCCGAAAAGGGGTTTATAAGTGGATGAGTTTGCACTTGAAAGTGTTTTTTATAGACCTAATACTATTTTTTTCTAGGTTTATTAAAAAATTTATTAAAATAAAACGATATTTTTAAGGGCCGCGATATGTCCTACACGCAGTATTTAGTAGTAAAAACAAATGATTTTGTATGATTTTGCATTATTTAGTACGGCTTCACCTTAACTGTGAATACCGCACAACTATTCCCAACTGCCTGCAGCCAGTGAGAGTATAGCATCCCCTATTGGGGTATGTTGTGAGACTGAAGGTAAGTGATGGGGGGAAGAGCCTGGCTATTCAGATCTGGTCATCAACCGCGGCCAAAGCCATTTCAAGCAACGTTTCAATTGTGAATGGTGGTCTTACACCCGGACGATACCAGGAGAATCTTCCACTCTGGATCGTGCCGCATATATAGTAATTTTATTTATTGAAAACAAAAATCAATCAAATAAAATTTACTTGCGCACGCCGGGATTTGAACCCGCGACCTCCGGATCGCTAGTCGAGAGCCTTACCGAAATTTTATTTGAAGAATTTGTGATATTTCAAAATTAATACATTTAAAATAATATAAGGTATATTTTAGGCACCTTCAAGAGTGGAATATACTCTCAGTATCGCCTGATGTAAGACGACCACTCAGAAGTGAAACGTTGCTCGAAATGTCTTTAGCCATGTTTGGTGACTAGATCTGAAGAGCCAGGAATTTCCCCAGATTCCTCTTCCCCATCTCCTTCAGCCTCACAACATACCCCAATTAGCGATGCCGTAGTCTCTCTGGCTCCGGGCGGTTGGGAGTAGCTGGGACTCTTGTGAGGTATTCAAATAAAAAAAACGCCTCAGATTGGTATCAGCACTCCATTGTGGGCCGCTAGCTTCTCTTCTTTGAACTATTAATTATATATTAGAGTTCCTAGTGAGACAGGCACAGCAGTACAGGACATCACGAATGTAATCTAATTAACAAAGATGAATAAATAAATAAATAAATTAATTACAACAATTTAATAATATTCATTTTGATCTCTCCCGCTTAGTCTCAGCATCTTACGAAATAAAATGCAAGATGGAACGTCTCTTATTTGTCTCAAATCCCAGACGGCAAGATCACATTACTGAGCGTCAACAAATAACAAATTTCAAATTCTCAACGAAGTTAGTCATACGAAACAAACAAAAAGAATGTACTTTATTGGACGTAGCACAATTTACAAGTGAGATCAAACAATATGGACCCACATAGATACAAAGAGACGTCGTAAACATTTAGGATCACAAATTACAAAGAGATGCCATAAAGGAACCGAGAAACAATATTGATCAAAAATAAAACTAATTGGGGTAAATAAATTTTGTATTTAAATGTGGGTACGGTGCTTTCATATTGAGAATAAACAATAATATGTGATTAATTGAAGACTATGAGCGAGACTCAATCGAAAATCTGGAAACAGAAAAATCAGAAAAAGATATTGGCACCTCTGGGACTCGAACCCCTTGGCGCAGTGGTCAGCGCACTCCCCCGGAAAGAGAGGGGTCCTGGGTTCGAGTCCCAGAGGTGCCAATATCTTTTTATGTTTCCAGATTTTCGATTGAGTTTCGCTCATAGTGTCTTCATTTAATTAAATATTACAATTTGAATTTTTACTCATAAAAGTTAAAATAAAAAATAATAATAATATGTGAGATGGATTAGAAAAATCGAAAATCTACATATATGATAAACTAAGTACGACGTTAAACAATGATATTAAAATACGGCTTTCGATCGATGATATTAAAATACGGCTTTCGATCGATAAAAGTGGACGAATCAAGCCAAGTTTTTTCGACAAGAAATTTTGAACATTTCGCACCCCTAGTCTTAGGATGGGTTGTTTCAAAAAATTTGATGGATTCATCAAATATTTGAAGTTGATTTTCACGTTCTGTGTAAGTTCTATTCAAGTTTTATTATTACATCATTATAGGACAGTTGCTTCACAAGACTGAAATAATCACAGAACTTGAATAGAACTTACACAAAACGTGAAAATTTACTTCAAATATTTGATGAATCCATCAAATTTTTTGAAACAACCCGTCCTTAGACTATGACATGTCAAAAATGGCATTCTGAGATAACTGGAGTCAAATACAAAGAAATGAAAGAATGTGTTTGGTATTTTCTGTCATCCAATTTTCTTCAGTTCGTTTAGACATTGACAGTTTTTTAGAAAGTTTTCAACATTTCTGCATTATATTTGCAGAAAATGCTTATAAGACTAGGGGCGCGATTTGAAAAACCAAATATAACATTTACAAGACAAGAAGATTACAAAAAGGTGATCCGCTGTCGATCCCCCTCCAGTTGGCCTCTAAAAATTATAATTATTATGAATTATAATTTTTGGTGCATTATTTACCAATTTCAAACCTAAATAAGGGGCCATCCATTAATTACGTCACGCGATTTCATGATTTTTCGACCCCCCCCCGTCCCTGTCACATTTGTAAGACCCCCTCCCCCCTAGTGTGACGTCACATATTTTGCAATTGTACATCTAAAGATAATCAAAATTAAATTTTTACATGTGACGTCACAGAGCTGATGACCCCCCCCATACCCCTTGTCACACAATGTCACACTTCTGGCCCCTATGTTGGTATATATCAAACGAGTTTATTGACGTTTTACATACGCTGGTATGTATAGTACACAGAGAAGAGGTTTTATCCTTGTTGTACTTGAATGAAAATATGTTTTACACTTTTGTTATTCGGCGGTATGTAGGTATTTCGTATTTTCCCTAAACCGACTGCCTATCGTATATAAGTAGCAGAGGGGTAACTGTCGGGGATCAACTGTCATGGAATCCTACAAAAAACATTCGAAATATTGACTGTGTGAAGGTAAAATAATCATTTTTCATGTCACACTAAAACCATCGAACGGTGATCTATGCATCCATCGTGCCATGAAAGTAACACGGTTGTCATGCGTGAAATTTCTTGATCAATCCAACTATTTTCAGCTACTTACATGATTTCAAAACGCTACTCGACTATCAATAGATCTTCAATGTCTCTAATAATACCTAATCATAATCCAGAATTCTGTAATCCTCAGACGTCGATAAGAATCTCTGTTATTTGTTCATTGATAAGTGTCAGTTTGACATTATATTTAGTGTCTTACTCATATTAGATAAGTTCAACTCGCGATGTTTACAAATTTAAAAATTTGTCGATATTTATACCCACTCTTAGCAGACACTTGGTACTCTTTGTATCAGTTAATTGATTTTAGGTATCAGCAATCTTTTTATCCCGGTGTAACGCGTATTATAATGCACAGATAGATAATCGCGGATCGATCAGTTGGTAAACACGTCTTGAAAAGACGCCAAGGAATTCGTAAACACCTTACGAAATTCAGATAAAGCAAACAATCTGATGGGTGTGCTAGAATCAGATATTTAGATTGTGCGTCTCTGAGGCTGCGACGTAGCTATAGAGTCACACACAATGTCATCCTGCTGATCAAATAATGCCGAGATGGATCGACAGAAGGCATTCAGATCATTGACGTCACGAGAGTTTGTCAGACCCCTCATTGTGGCCGTTTTACGTTATGCTTTTTATCATTCAGTTTCCATATGGGTCGTCTTTTAATGTGTATTCGGGTAGAAAAAAAGGAAGCGTTCTATTTTGGTCCCGATTTTCATTCAGTTTAAGATATACGGACACAATTTGACATCTGCATTGTGTCATTGTTTTACGAAACTATATTATGTGGAAATGCTGTGTGTTTATTTGGATTTAAATATAAAATATTGATAAAAAGCATATAAAATGTGATTACTACTGATTTTCATTTATTTTTATTATTGTGAATTTTGAGTATTGTGAATTGTGTATTGTGAATTTTGAGTATATTTTTGATGATTTGTTGACGGCAACTGTAAAGGCAAATGATAAACACTATCGTGTGATGGTTTACACTTACGTAGAAGATATTGCCATTTTTTGAGATTTAGTAATGTCCCAATTTTTTTTTCTTTTCTAAAGGCAACTAAAGTAAACCAAAGATTTTTCGCATGGATTCTGAAGAATTTTCCACCTGGGGATCAGTATGAAAAAAGCACTGTGTAGAGCGATCATTAGAGGTTGGGATATTTCACAAAAACTTTAAGTAATCAAAAGGCCAAAGAGTGTCGATTTATTCATTTCGTTTCAGCTTTTGAACAAATTGTGATCACTAGAAAAGCACAACACTCTTCGTGTTTTTGATGAAAATGTTAGGTACCTGGGTTGTTGTTCTTTTTAACCTACATAACTTTTACCACTCTGTCACATTTTGTTTTTACTATAAATGAATCTCTCTGGATCTTGGAGGGGAAATTGTAGCAAGGGGGGAAGGAGGAGCATAAAAATTGTAGGAGACAAATTTTTGAGATTTTTAAAAATATTTTATTAAATATCATTAAAAAAATAATTGCTGTTACTTGATAGGTTATACCTTTTGGCGTTTAAAAATAGTTTTATATTTTATAACAGTTCTAATTTTTTGGACTTTCTGATTGATAGGAATACCTACAGAGACCGGGCCATTTACGCCACTTTCTCTTTCATGAATTATTATGGGTTGTTTAAATTGGAAAATAACGTTTTTTTCCATGGGAAAACATTACAGGTAATAATAAATGGTTGATCCTTCCTGATGATTTGTTTGGACACATTCGTCATACCGGACGAGGCCATTAAATTTATCGACGTGTTTTCATGAATATTCCATACTTATTTCTTGAGGGAATTTCTGAATCTCGAAGCAACTGGGAAACCCTCGTCCATTTTGGGACTCTCAGGGATAACCGGACATCTATATTTTGAAATATTTTTAGCTTATCTATGTTGTAATACGTATTCCTAGTTGTATGTATTACATATTTATATTAATTTATGGTTGTATATATATTGGCTTTACCACGAGTATATATATATATATACTCGTAGTAAAGCCTTTATGGTAGGTTTTGCAAAAATATTAGAATTTTTGTTTGAATGATTTTTCACAATGCGTGGCCTGAGCCCGATTTAAAAACAAATGCTTAAAACAAACGTTTAAAAAACTCTTTCCAGAATTAAAAAAAATATACATTAATTTAGGGACGGTTATTGCGCTGTTTGCGCCCCTGTGTTAGATATCATCACCAGATATAATAATTCACTGCAAGAGATATATTGTTAGTTCTCATCTCAGTCAGTTGACACAAGTGGCGGCTTTCTGGGAATCTCTGTAGGTCACATAACATACCTCCTCTAACTTATTTACCCCTGGTAGGTTCGATTACATAACTACTAGTTGATATCTAGTAATTGCTAAATTAAGCATAGGAAACGTTTGGAACTTTAAAAATACTTTTTTCCACCCACGCGAAGGTTTCTGGATTATTACAACCACACGACAATACACCTAAAAAGCTTTTTAATAAAAACTCTTACTGTCAAAAATGTCACCATTTGAGAATGACATTTTGCAAACCATCGATTATTGTTATCAAAATTCAATTTTTGAATAAAATCTTTAAATTAATGAATTTACTTTAAATTTACTAACTAAAATCGAATACTTGGAATTTAATCAAGAATTATAGCTATTTTAAATAGGTACCTATGTTGGGTACCAAATTTCTTTGAATGTTCTTATAATATACAAAAATGAATGTTTGTAATAAAATTAAGGGGGAGCGGCGGAAGGGGAACGGGACGAATGGGAAGGGACACGCAGGGAGAAACAATTTATTTATTGAGTGGCATTGATTCTCATGCTGGTAACTCGCCAGTTAAATAATTTATTTATTTATAAAATATATTTATTTATTTATAAATAAATGCCCTTTTTCGGGGCTTTTACATATAATGCATAGAAAAAACATTTTATTGTACATAACTGAACTGCCTCAATAATAATATTTTATATTTATTCAAAGATAAATTGAAGATGTCCACTGACTTGGTATAATTGTTTCCCTCCATTAGTATTCTGGGCAAAGAGGAATACATATGGTAGTTAGTCCCAGAATTTTTGCACTGAAATAAATCTTGACTTCTAATATTACGAAGTGGAATTCGGAAGCTTATCAATTCAAGTAATACCGGACTATCAACTAAATCATTTAGAATTTTATATAAAAATACCAAGTCAGTGAAAATTCTTCTGTCTGACAATTTAAGCATATTCATATCGTTTAAAATTGTGTTGTAGTTTAACATATTTGCTGGAATACCCATTTTAAAATTTAGAAAACGTAAGAATTTGTTTTGTATTCTTTCAACAGCTTGTACGTGCATATTATAATGAGGATTCCAGACAGGAGAATTATATATCTATACTAATATTATAAATGCGAAACTGCAACTGTTAGTTTGTTACGCTTTCACGCATAAACCAATTAACTGATTTAAAAATTCTTTCAGCAATAGAAAGCTACATTATATGCGAGTAATATAGGCTGTGTATAATGTTAAGTTCTAGCGTTATGAAATTATAAATATTAATATTTATTATACGTTTTCTGTCGACGAAAGCGAGTTATTGCTAACGTCAGAAAACAAACGTTGCCATGGAAACGATGTTGATATATTTGCTTCAGGCGTCGTAGTTAGTATCTATCTATTTAAATAAAAATGAAATACGCGCATAACTTCCGAACGACTGCACCAAAATCGATAATTTTTTTTTGCTACTGGTGAGCTCTGGCATTATGAAATTTAGGTGGCACGCGAGCTGTTTGAAAACCGAATGTACCGGGAATGAATGTATGGAATGCGGGAAGGGGGTAGGGAAGAGATAGACGTTTGTGAGTGATACATTCATTTAATTCTCGAAAGTGATTAATTGGTACAGTAAATCCGCAAAAAATTCCAAGAAAAAATTATTTTAAGCCTAATAGACATTATTATCCCCGTATCGTTTTTACAAGCTTTTCGTGGAATTTTATAAGCCGTAAAAATTGAGAAAACAAAATTTTTATTTAAGACATAAATTAACGCTAAGATGAAGCCGTGTGAAATAATCATACAAAATTATGTATTTTGGTTTGAAAATTTGATCGCTTAGAAGTATTATAGATGCTTCAATTAAATACTGCGAGTAGAACACATCTTGGCCTTGGAAATAATCAAGTAATTTTTTTAATAAGTCCTTTTGTAAGTCTGGAAAAAATAAAGTGTCAGGCCTATAAAAAATACTTTCAAGTGCCAAAATCTCCTACTAATGAATCCATTTTCGGATAAAGTTTCATGATACTATGTAGCAAATTGAGGTATTTAAAAAATAATTGTAAAACATTTTAATATTTGTGCCTGAATTTCATATATAAAGCAAAACAATGCCATTTCGCGCTGTTGTTTTCGGCATGAACCAAAATAGGGGGCGTTCAACTATATGCATTGTCCACCATGGAAATTAGAGTAAAGAAACACAGGAAAGAAAGAAAAATATAGTAAAATAAAATTCAGAGAAATAAAAATAAAAATAGTAATATCATTAGGATTAGATAACAAATATTCCTAAAAATATGATAAAATCTTTAATTGAGCTCTTATTGGTCCATCGAATCTGAGATTGTGGGAACCAGAAATCAGATTTAGATGATGATTTAATTTTATTTTGAAGTGTGCGAAATTTCATCAAGAACTATCAAATTCTGCTTTAAAGGGTTGGAAAAGAGGGTGGGAGTAGTTTTTCAAAATCTCGTGTAGACAGTGACTTTGAAGGTGAAGTGTGCGAAATTTCATCAATCTCGGCATTTTTTTTTTAATAAAAATCAAATCAACACCTCCCGCTACAGAGATTCATCTTTTTATAAATAGATAGATAGATTGCTGCGGTTTGTGATTACTTAAAAAAATATATTTATCCTGAACCAAAAAAAACCTTATGCAAATGAAGTCATCGCTATTTCAGCAATGGTTATTCGTCAACTGAGAATAATTTCTGGTAGATAATCCTACGATTGTCGCCAGAAAGAATCAGGTTTTTCCGCCAAAGAAGAGTCGCTGGCAACAGATACAGTATCTAATATAATCACTACACTATCACTATCAGGATTCTTATCCTTAAATTGTTATCAAATTCATGCTAATTACTTCAAAGCGTCAATAGGTTCAGACCTATCCTTTATGATCTAATCTTGCAAACAATGGGGCGTTTCTAAGAAAATTACAAACGATAATGTAATATATATTAAATGAATATTTTAAGAACCAGAATGTTTACTGTAAGATTATATTCTTCTATATGACGAGGAACTCTGGATACTAAACAAAATAACAAAAAGAAGGATGATGATGCCTTTGAAGCGTGTTCAGAATTCACTGGACGTTCACACCTCATCTATTCTCTATCTATATAACTGATCAGTGAAAATATCAGGCTTTCTATGGCATAGAACGCCCGATAAAAATAGAAACCCAATGTTTGAATCATGAAAATCTCACAAAATTCATACATGGATAGCAATGCATAATTTAACGCAGACAGATATTCGGAACTTCTACAATGAAACAACAGACTTCACGCACATATATTATTAATTTCTTTCGTGTTTCTTCTTTTATTCTTTAATTTATTATCAATTTCATTATTTTTATTTTTTGTTTCTATAATTTATTTTAAGGTGATCCACTAGTCCTAAAAAAATCGACATCGAAATCCACGCCTCTTTTTGTGAGGGATTTAAAAATGCTCGAGAACACTTTTTTTTCAAACCAAAAACACATGATTTTGTATGATTTCGCATGGCTTCATCTTAACTTTCATAATTTGTTTCAATCATTTTTATTTTGAAGTGAAAACGAAAAAGCGACAAACACATTATACATCTATAGGATTTAGCCGACGAGAGAATGAGATAGAATAATCGGTCTCCTCTTTGTGCGGTGCTTCGTAGCCTCCCCATTCTTGTCTACTTTAGTTTTTTGAAGGTTTCTAATTTCCTTAAAATTTTAGATTTTAAAATGAAATACTCGGAACAGGCCCAGCCTAATGAGATGGTTTAGACAAAGCAGTGTATTTGTACCTTATTAAAAAAAATCAACTTCAACTTTCGTTCTATTCCATAAGCTTATTTAGAATCGACCATAGAATAGAGCAAGTGTGAACGCGCAACAATTCCTTTCCATTTCGATCTATGGACAAGATCATAGAATAGATCTAGCCATTGTTCGTAACTAGTGGAACCATGGCATCCCCAATCGGGGTATGTGGTGAGGCAGAAGGGAGTGAGGAGAAGAGACAAGGAAGAGGAAAGTAGAGAAGTACCTGGATATTTAGATCTGTTAACCAAACACGGCAAAGCCATTTCAAGCAGAATGAAGAATTACTTCCAAACCTTTTCCTTCAGATCAGGTCACCTAACACGGCTAATGTAAGAAAAAAATGCACGTTGCATCGCAACCATTCCAAGAAGGTAAATCATGTCAATATAGATAAACACAATGCTTCTTGTAAACCACAATACTTGCGACTTGTCATTACATACAAGTAGAAACACATTAAGATCAGTAACCCTTGCACTGAACATTGAAGTAATTACGTTTCTCTGGAAGGGATGATCCATTAAAGAATTAGTCATACACCGAACCAAAATGCCTAATTGCCTCCATTTCCGACCCTTAACAAAAACAATTTTATTACATTTTAATCACGTCTTAACCGGAAACTCTTTCAGGTAACCTTAGTATGAATAATCCTAAAACAAGATGCAACCTGACAGTATGTTGGAGATGAACTAATTTATAATTACATCAGTATTTGCTGACGGTTATGAGTCACGGTGCTACTCAAAATGAACTAACAAAATTAGTAGACTTTCAATTAAAAAATCTTTAGATCTACGTTAGAAAATTGATAGCAATTAACCATGAACTCGAATCTAATCATAGAGATATATTATATCAATGAATCTAATTGAGTATGATGTCGTCGTAAGATTTTGTACATGTTGAATTCCAGATGACAGGACATAAAAAAAAATGACTGTGTGAGGAAGAAGATTGAAGAACTGAATAGTGAGCTAGCGTTGGCGCAGCCTGTGGAGAGCATTTGTTGAGGAGGCCAAATAACACCCTGGGATGCACATAATGAAGATTACGCCATGATTTAGATTGTACCGACTAAAAGAAATGCCTAGAATATTTCTAATTACAAATGTAATGAACGTAGTGACAAAAACAATTTTTTTTTCGAAATTATAAATAAACATGTAGAATCTTCCCTCTTGGCCACAATCAAAATCAATATCAATGACCGTCTTTCTACTAAGAAACCCCGAAACTTTCCATATTCCTTTCCACAGAACCAACTTAACCTTCTGCCAACCTATTCAATTTGGGAGGAGGGTATGAACCATAAGGGTAGGGAATCATTTATTCGATAACCAACACCTCTGCCACAGGTCACCCCAAGTGGTTCGCTACGTTTGGTGACTTAGCAGGAGTGCCCGGGTTTATGTGGTGAGGTTTGATCGAATCTTGGTGGCAGTTGCGTCTGCCCACCAATCGCGTGGCAGGCCAGGTCGGGAAAGACTGGATTTTGACCTCTCCAACAGGACTTTTTGGAACATCGCCTTGCACCGCAGTAGGAGGGATAGATTTATAAATCCGTCCCTTCTGGACACGTTGACCCCCAGATTCCTACCCACTCCTCTTACCTTTTTCCTTCCCAGTATTTTCTCTCCTTCCCTTCCTAAAAAGACCCTCCACACAGCATCCCTAAAAATAAAATGGGTCCTGAGGGGAATTATTTTCCTGGGGCCTCCTGGGCGGAGTTAATTTAAAAAAAAACTCTTATTAAATTTTTAATATGTCGACTAAAGACTATAATGATGTGATATTCACTGCTGTGGCAAGATTCCGTACATATTTAGCGGTAGCCCCCAGAACTTTACTAAATTACTAGAATCTCTTGTTTTACATATATATTGTTGTACATCGCTATTGGACAGATGGTATTTATTCTTTGTTATTTTTTTTATATATGAACCCTCTGTCTGTTGTGTACCTACATTATAAAGAAAATAAAATAGTACGACTGGCTCCGGACCGACTCTTGTTCGATAAGAACTAAAAAAGCCTAGGTATAGTAAAAATGTTCACAAAATATCATCACCGTTCGAAGATTTTCTCAGTTTTAGGACCACATTTACTGTCTTACATTTCAGGAGCTTGAGATGTTTAACGAAGCTTTTGGTTGAATTCATAATAGTGCCAACTTCGTTAGTTCATCGCCAAATGATTTAATTCTGTCACATTACGCACATAATATCGCATATCACCTGATATCTCATTGTCATTGCTCGCCGCACGTAGGCCAACCAAATAAAATTCCCATTTGCAATAATGATGACTTTCTCCTCTTTCCCTCAGAAGGCGTGAGTCAACATTCATTACCGCTATGCCGCCGGATCGAATGGATTGACTGCAATTCCTCAAAGGATAATACACATTATTACAATAATGTCGCCAGTGACGGTAGAAGATTCGTTATTATTAGGTATAAGCAGGATATGATGCGTATGTAAACTTACATATTATTATTGTCTATATATTTTTCATAACCGCAATAATACGTATATACATTAATAATGCCTAGTACGCAACTGCTGATCCTGTAAAAGACGCAATTGCGCCCACTTTCGAATTGGTCTGGAGTCACAATATGTTTGAAAAAACCCTCGACTATGCAGAAACGGCGGTCCGTTTGATAAATTTAGGAGGCGGGCATGGGTGTCGCCACGAGGTAACCCCGAGTGGTTAGCTACGTATGGTGACTTAGTCTAGGCCTTGCGGCGAATGCGAATCGGGAGAGACTGGTTGAGGGAGACCTAATCTAGACTTCTCCAGTCGAACTTTCTCGACCCATCGCCTTATACCGCAGTGGGAGGGATATATGCGATTCATACGTCCGTCACAACTGGACACATTGATCTCCAGATTCCTACCTCAGGGTCTCCTGTGTGGAGCTGATTTGATTAACTCAAAAACGAAAGCTGAAATCAAAAAAGTCATTCCAGAAAATCGACTACAACAGCGGCGCAGATTCACCAGTTTCTAGCTCATGTGTGTGTAGGTAAGATTTTGTTGTAAGGTATAAATACATCAAATAAGCACGTACCGATATTTGAATGAGCGACATCTGGAGTCTGTTAAGCTCTTTTGATCTGTCAATCGTTCCACCGCCAATCCGAGTCTCTGGAAGACCAAGATTGTTCAATAAAGTATGACACAACATCCCGATGGCGGAAAATAAAATCTTTTTAGTAAATAAAACTCTAAACTATTTGGTTTCATCACTAGAATTACTTTTGACTTCAAAAAAATAAATATCCTAAAAACTCTTTACTGCTCCTAGGTTCGCCCACAAGTCGAATATGCTTGCGTTGTTTGGTCTCCTTTTAATGCTGTCCATTTTCGCCATATTGAATCCGTTCAACATCGAATCTTATAAGGAGGGATTGCTAGGAGGCTAGGATTAGAAAGAGGCAATTACCCATTTTGAAATAACTAATTTAACTAAATCTATCTTTCTCATTTAGAAGACCGTTAGAAAAAAAATGATCTCAATTGTTTCTTCAAAACTATCAACTGTTTTATTGATTCACCTACACTACAACCCATCCCTTTCAATATACCTTCCCGTCGACTCAGACATAATGAACTGCTCTTCCTCAATCAACACTCGACTAATAATTATGGAAATTATTCACCATTGTTCAGAATGTGTAGACTGGTCAACTTAAGTCAAGACCTTGATTTTTTTTGTATAAGTCTAAATGATTTTTGTCGGTCACTAAACAATTAAAGATATTTTATAACTATTTTGACTTTTAGCTAAGTCTTGACTTGTCACTTCTGTTTTCTTAGGTTTATCTCTGATTTTTGTCTTTGCTTTCATGTAGCATCCTTTTCTCTGAATCTTAATATTTTTACAATAAAATCACATAAATTTGTTGTAGACCACTTTTATTTTATACAATCTACCGGTTTCGGAAACGCCCTTCCTTCGTCAGGAGAATTTTGTAACAGTTACAAAATTGGGCGCTTCCGAAACGGGCAGAGTGTAATAAAATAAAAATGGTCTACAACAAATGTGTGTTTTTATTGTAAATTATGGCGAGCCACAAAGTTAGTGCTTTTTACAAATACTTATTATTTTTATTTTTTTTGTTTGTCCCTTATGCGAACCCTAAACCATTCAGCCGATTGATATGAAACTTTAGTGAGTTGTTGTGCGCTTGCCGCGATGGTTTCTACATATTTAATAATGAGCTCTGGCGTTATGCAATTATTTCCTTTTCTATTTATCCGATTGCGATTTCGATTTTGCAAATTTTAGTGAGTTGTTGTGAATATAATGGTGAGCTCTGGCATTATGAGATTTGTTTAAAAAAATTACAATAGGTGGCACGCGAGCTGTTTGAAAACCGAATGTACCGGGACTGGATGTATGAAAGGCAACGCGGGAGGGGGTTAGCGGGACGGAGGAGCGGGAGAGGGAAAGCGGGGAAGGCGGAGGGAGAACGCGTGAGGGGAAGGGGAGGCGGAAGGGGAACGCAACGAATGGGAAAGGACACGCAGGGAGCCACAATTTATTTGTTAAGTGGCGTTGCAACGCATCCCGGGAAGTCGCCAGTAAATAAATAAATCTTCCTATATCCGCATCACATCCGCATCCACTATCTTCAGAATATCTATCAGAGATAAGCCTCTCGTTGTTTACATGGAGCCTGACTCTGCTTCGATATGACAAAACTATTTTTACTAAATGCGCAAATAAAGGCAGGGCTACAGCCAGTGCGTACCTACATAGATTATACCTCTACAAGTAGGTACTGCTTAATAACCACTGAAGAGATCTGAATCACTACAAGTGCGATCTGTATTATAAAGTAGGTACCGATTAGAAATAAAACTGATGTTGCCAATTTATATACCTAATAAGGCTAAAGAAATTGATTATAGTAGCTCCAGAGAGAGGTCGTGCCGTCCAGAGTTCAGGCCTGGGCGCGATCGCGAATAAAGCTTCACTAAGGGGGGTAAGGTTTTAAAACTTTTTTGCATTTTTCTGAATGTGCAATGTGTAGAGTATTTTGTCAAAATTTCAAGTAAATCGGAGCAAAACTAACGAAGACGCAACATTTCAAGCGACCGGTCCTCATGCTCGATTCGAGTTTAAAAAACTTTAAATCGATTTTCTCGCAGACAACATTTTTGAAATTCGTGAACATCATAACTCAAAATCTACTTGACCGATTCTTTTGAAATTTTGCACACTATTTTACACATAAATCAACAGATAGTCAGAGGGAGTTTGGTTTTACCATTTTTTTTTCCATTTTATAATAACAAATTACCGAAATTTTTTTAGCGAAAATCGCGTTTTTCACTTCAAAATGCTGTCAAAAAAATTCCTTCTGACTACCTAGGAAAACATTTCACATTTTAAACGCATTGCGTTTTTTTTGTTATGTTACGAGTTTGTTATGTTACGAGTTATGGAGTTCACCGCATAATAACTTTTTTCGAGGCGCCTCCGGAGATTCGCTCTCACTGACTTATTTATTGCAATCCACACGCGGTAGAAGTGAAACCTTCAGAAAACTAAAGTAGACAAGAGTGGGGAGGCTACGAAGTATCGCACAAAGAGGAGATCGATTATACTATCCCATTCTCTTGCATGCTAAATCCTTTAGACGTTTGTCTCTTTTTAGTGTCTCTTACTCTATTTTTCGTTTCGTCGAGTTTCAAATCACATCGGTGCTAAAGAAGTTTTCACTTAAAAAAATGGCGTTGAATGGCCATTTGATGACAATGTTACATTTAAATTTTTGTGAAGCAACTGGACAGTGAATTGTATAATTTGCATGTATTTAAAAATTCTTTGTCCAAAAATAGTTTTAGCAAAAGGAGTTTAAGTAGTTATTTAGTATGTGCATCGATGGCGTCATCAAACAATCCCGGGTTCGACACCTGCGCCATCAAAAGCGAGGGGACTTATCAGATATCAAAACTTCCAACGATCAACACCTCCCACAGACACACATCACAAACACCAAGACAAACGCAATAAAATACGAATAAACAGATCTACTTGTGGGCATAAATAATTGGATCAAGATAAGCAGACATCATTTCTCCGAATTGGCCAGACAGGTTCGAAGCAACGCTCAGTCGACGATGTTCGAAGTAACAGATTATTCAGCGTGTTTTTGGCCAAGTCTGCCAGATTTCAGATTGATGATAAGACGTTTTCTCGTGATTGCGTGCAATTTTCGGACAAATGCGTGGTAAATTGCTAGAATAAAACACAAACATTGTATGTCAACATTTTTATAAAAAATGTAAAGAGTATACCGATTGATTGAAACTCTCGGAAAGAGATAAGCGTCAAATTAGGTAAAAAAAATGAGCAACGCAATTTTTTTTTTTTTTTTTTTTTTTTTTTTTTTTTTTTTTTTTTTTTTTTAAATTTATTTATTTATTTTATAAATCAACAATCCAGTCCCGCTAAGCCAATTGCAATTGGCTTGACAGCAGGTGCTTATAATTCCTTACAAATATATTTAAAGTTATAATTTACATCTTTTATCTACAGTTAAACATTTTTTCATAAATTTTATCAAGTATCAAGTATCAAATAAATATTCTTTTTCCAATAACCAATTTTTCACCATATATTTAACCTTATTCATAGAATTATGTTGCTTTATATTGTCAGGTAATAAATTAAATATCTTCGGTATGTTGTATTCAAACGTTCTCTGTCCGTACTTATTATTGAATTTCGGAACTATTAACCCGTCGTTACGCGTGAATCTAGTGCTATATTTATGATCTAGTTTCTCTTTATGCTGCGGGGTAAATATATGCTGAATTATAATTTTATACCATAGTATTGCCTTCACAGGTAAAATTTTTGCACTCTGAAACAGCAACGGAGTATTGTGTCTTTGTTATTACTGAGGATATAAACTCACTGAAAGAGCTGGTAGGAATAAAATTTATCTTTAAATGATAAATGAATATTAAAAGGACTGCCGTTTGAAGTGGAAAGCATAAAAAGCTGTACGAAATGAAGAAAAAGAAACACCCAAACATTTACGGTTCATTGTCCCGCACTGATGTGGCTTACAGATGCACTCGGAGCCATGGAGAGGTATAGCTAAACACTCAATGAAAACTCTAAAGAACTTTAATAAAAGGATTGAGCTGCTGTCAAAGAGATAAGGTGGAAGAATAATATGGTCATATGGCTAGAGTTTTGCGAGAGCTTTTTGAAATGTCTCAAAAATATCCCCCAAAAGAATTCTTTTCTAAAATTAGGTTCTTGGGTATTCCACAGTTATTTACTAAGATAAGTACATGTTACATTTGAGAAAACTGGTGGCCACACATAGCGCACACCCGGTTTTCAACCTGGTTTGCCTTAAAACTAGAGCCACATTCGCTCAATGACAATTCTGGTTGAGCATTTAGCACTGATATAATGTAAAAATAATTCTGTCCCTTTTTTATATCCCGTATCTGTATCTGTTTTCAGATTTTCGATTGAGTTTCGCTAAAATTGTCTTCATAGATAAGTGAATATATTAAAAACTGAAACTAAGCCAAAAAAGTTTCTTATGTTAATGTTGGTTGGAGTGAAGTTTTGATGTGTATTAAAATTAATTTTAGGTAAGGGAAGAGGAAGAGGAAAATAGGATAAGTATAGGAGATGCTCCCGATACATTCCACACTCTCGTATTAATTTTCGATCGTACGCGTTACTTCTTTCTATTCGATATTTTTGAAGAGTATTGCTAAAAATGTCTACATTGTGAAATTTTGTGTTAAATTGCGCATATGTACGGGGAAATGGGGAATTTTTTATAATGTTGGTTCCATATTTTTTTTTTACATGAGCTTCACACAGGAGGCCCTCAGGAAAATAATTTCCCTCAGGGCCTATGTCATCTTTGGGGATGCTGTGTGGAAGGGAATTTTTTAGAAAAAGGAGGAGAGGAGAGTTCTGGGAAGGAAAAGGGTTTAAGGGATGGGTAGGAATCTGGGGTTCAGTGTGTCCTGGTCATCCGCCTCCAAAACCTAGACAAACCTCACCCCATAAACCCGGGCACCCCTGCTAAATCACCAAACGTAGCGAACCACTTGGGGTGACTTATGGCAGAGGTGTTGGTTATGCATGTGGGAAAATGACATAAATTGGATTGTCGTGTTGATCTTGACGGAATATGAATTTTTATGAAGTTGGTATTCTCTGGGAGTCCAATACAGAATTTTAAATAACAAGATTGTTCAAAAATTAAACGTCGTGTATGAAGGAAGTTGTGAAAATTAATAGATTCAGTCTAATTTGAAAAGTGTAAGTTTAGTTTATAATTTATGGGTTTAATTTTTTTTTTAAATTCTTTCGATTTTTTCAATATTGGCTTGGTAGAAAGGAGTTCAAATCGGTGAGCAGTGTTCTAAGAGAGGGCGGATATTCGCTGTGTAAAGGGAACATATAGCTTTCATATTGCGGAAAGCTTTTAATATGCAAATTACAAATCTAAGCATTTTGTTGGCTTTGTTGAGGACTTCATCAGTGTGTTGGATAATAATAGTGAATAGGAAATACTGCCAAACGCAAACGTGAAACGTGGAAGCACAATTGGAGCTATGCACTCCATGCAGACCGTCTTCATATCTGTAATTATAGTAAACAACCATGTCATCCATTATTCCGTTTTGACCGTTTGGAATTCTACGCACTCCAAATCTAGAAGATCGCACGCGATAACACCGACAACAAAACAAAACTAAGAGAGTGGCCGATCGTTCGCGACTGGAATGGTCGTAATCAATGCACTCGGGTTATAATGCAACTATGCAACACGGCCTGGTCAAACAAAACCAAAAGTGATTAAAAAGCGCAGTTCGGAGGCATCGATCACCAGCACTGATGGCGTGACCAGGGTAAGAAGCATCGTCACGGAGTTCTCCTTTCACCAAAAGACGTTCATCAATGAAGAAATGAGACACGAAGATTAATGTTTAAAAAGATACACGAAGGTGGATTAAGAGGATTTGGTATTGGTCAGAAATAAAGAACATAGACAAAAAATGTTATCGACATCAACTACATTTTAGATAATGTCATAATTCACAGTACCAATCTACCTGAGAGAATGAGAGACGTTGCTTAAGATTGCTTCAGCTATTTTCAATGACTTCAATCTAGATAATATAAACAGTAAATAACATAAACAAAAAAATTCAATTTGGGAGGCAGGTTGCTTAACCACTACCCCTGCCTACTACTACTACTTAGGTCATCCCAAGTGGTTCGCTATGTTTGGTGAGGTGTGTTTAGGTCTTGGCGGCATGTGCGTTTGCCCATCTGCAGCTTGGAGGACCGGATCGGAAGAGAATAGTCGAAGGAGGCCTTTTTACATCTCCAGCCGGACTTTCTTGACCCATCGCCTTATACGGCAGTGGGAGGGATGGAATCTTAAATCCGTCACTTCTGGACACTTGACCCCCATATTCCTACCATTGACGGTCGGCGTGATGTAGCGGTAAGGCTCCTGACTTGCAATTCAAAGGTCGCGGGATCGAATCCCGGCGAGGGCAAATAAATTTTATTTGATTAATTGGTGTCATTTCACAATTAATTCATTTTAAATAATATATAGTATATTTGCGGCACGTTCCAGAGTGGAATATACTTTCAGTATCACCCTGGCGTAAGACCATCATTCAGAATTGAAACGTTACTTGAAATGGCTTTTGCCGTGTTTGGAGATCAGATCTGAATAGCCAGGTACTTCCCCACCTTCCTCTTCCTCTCCCCACTACCTTCAGCTTCACAACATACCCCATTTGGGGATGCCATAGTCTCACTGGCTTCAGACGGGAGCAGCTGGGACTCTTGTGAGGTATTCACATTAAATCCATCATACCTTTTCCTTCCAGAAATTCCTCTCCTTCCTTACTCTAAAAAGATCCTCCACACATCATCGCCAAAGATGACACAGACCCAGGGGGAATTTTATCCCCAGGATCTCGTGTGTGGAGCTAGTGTAAAAAAAATTACAACATCCCAACTTCTCTCTCCCCACTCGCATCTTTCAGGTTTATAACATTTATAGGTTCATAAAATTTTCAAACATTATTTAATAAATATGTTGGTTTTTTAAACCAAAAAAGTGGTTAAAACTAAGAATTTTATTAATTTTGAAAAGATTAAAGAATAATATAACATTGCAAAGCTTATTGAAGCCATCGCCTATTGCGTAACAGAACAATTTTTGTGCTATATATGTTCCAAAATGTTTTTAGCAAGTTTCTCAATTGGTTGTCACCACGATCCTCCATGACAAATGGACTATTTATTCACATCGGGTCATCACGTCAACAATCGTGTGATAACTTTTCATTTCTTCTCCCGTCAGAAGGAACAAGTTGACTTGAAGCCAGCGGCCATTGGCTCCCGTGTCTGCCCGTGCCAGCCTCTTGACCAATCGCGGCTGGCGTGAGCGAGGCGAGCTATTAATAATTCTTTTTTCAAACTCCAAACCAGATTATTTTTATTGCTTTTTGGCCACACATGAAGGCAGCCGATGGATCGAGAGATGTGGCAAGCCGTTTATGGCTATGGAGAAATTACGTTAAATGCACGATTGAATGGTTGAGATATCGACAAACACCACCACGTCTTGTGTTCGAATAACCGATTTGGTAAACGGCCGTAGAGAAACTTAATCGTCCGATAGAATTCGGAGATTGGCGTTGGTCAGATCCAGTAGGTAGCTATAGCGGCGAATGAATCTCAATTTGAGGAGCTGTGGTATGTCATGCAATTAGCGCTAATAAATCTGTATATATTATAAAGAAGAGTGTCTGTGGCGCAAAGTTTTTTTTTTTTTTTATACAAGTAAACTTAAAAAAAGGGGAAGTGACTGTCTTTTTTTACATTAACCCGACACCGAAAACCCTGAGGGAAATAATTTCTCTCAGGACCTATGTCATCTTTTGAGATGCTGTGTGGATAATATTTTGAAGGAGAGGAAGTTCTAGGAAGGAAAAAGGTATGGGTAGGAATCTTGGGGTCATTATGCGCAGGAGTGAAGAATGTATGAATTCATCCCTCCCGGTGTAAGACGATGGGTTAAGAGAAACCACCTGGAGAGGTCAAAATGATTCCACATACTCTCCCGATCCACGCAGCTGATGGGCAGACTTATCTGCCACTAAGACACGATCGAACCGGGCACCCTGCTAAGTCTCAAAAAGTAGCGAACTACTTGGGGTGAAGTGTTGGTTATCCAGTAAATAGTTTTCAACATAAGATTTTGAAAAACCACATCCATACCCTTTATCAAGCCCTTAAAGCAGAATTTTGCAGAATTTTTTGAAGAAATTTTGAGCGCTTGACGTTCAAAATAAATGGAAATTACACATCACAACTCTGTACTCAACTAGCAATAGACATAAGTCCATTGCGCATTCCTGCATATCGGAAATTTTAAATTTTTATACCTCCTAACCGCAAACTATCTCTCGCCAATATGAATTGTATTGTAGCAACTCTGAGACTTACTAACCCATGCACCATCCGCAAGAACACGCTGAATATACATCATCAATAATGGAGTCCTCCTAGTCACATCTTGGAAACGCCTCAACTCCTTCCAATCTCCTTCTATATTCCTCCAGCTGCTTACTAGCAGCGGAGGAATATAGTAGGACTAATGCTGCGGAGTATGTCTCCAGAACATCTAGCCAAATAATCTAAGGCCTCCCAACTTTCCAAATCAACTTTTTTTTATCATTATTCTAACCGTTGACTGTGTAAATATTTTCAATGCAAAAGCCCTTTGGCCGGATATTTCGTAAATAAATAAAATAATAAACGATCCGAGCCATGATGTGCCAATATCGATTAAATAAACAAAGATTCTCGATAAAATCCTGTTGATATTTGCCGGGAACTATGGGGGAGATAAACGTGGAGCAAAATGCATAAACAATGTACCAGATATTATTGAACCATACCAAAATGAGGGGTGAATAGACGTGGGTGATAAAAAGAGAAGAGATTGCATATTGTGATTAGAGAGATTAGAAGAATTGTCGGGGAATCTAGTTTACCTAGTGAGTTGACGTGATTTTAGAAAAATAATCCACTCTAGGAGAATATCTAGTGTTTGAGACAAAAAATAAAATGCGAAAGAGAGAAAAAAAAATTGAGTCTAAATTTCCGAAAAAGATTTTGTTTGCATTTGCTCCTCACTCAGGTCCTATATCATCTTTGGGGGATGTGTAGAGGTCTTTTAAGGAGAGGAGGTCTTTTAATGAAGGAGAGGAGGTTCTGGGAAGGAAAATGGTATGAAGGGTTGATAGGAATCTGGGGGTCAGTGTGTCCAGGAGTGACAAATGAATCCTCCCACCGCAATGCAAGGCGACGGGTCGAGAGCCTGGAGAGGTCAAAGGGTCTTCTCCAAGGCCTGGACAAATCTCACCCTGTGGACCTGGGCGTCCCTGTTACGTCACCAAATGTAGCGAACCACTTGAGGTTGAGACCTATGGCAGAGGAGTTGATAATCCAATGAATGATTCTCGGGAAGTGGGATCCATACCCGCCTACATAACTAAATAATCTAATAACCTATGTGTATGCATCGCTAGAAACTCACAAAATTTACAGAGTTTTGTGTATTTCTGGATCAAGACCAAGTAGCTTTATTTAGTTTTCATTATATTGTCATATTAAGTCAATAAACAAAAGAAAGTAAGCCGGGTAGTAATTTCTAGTACAAGAGTAAAATGAAAAGGGATAAGGAAAGCCACATAGGTAGTGTTCACGAATTTATTACCGAAGGCTACAATGAAAGAAATAACACGGAAGAGATAGCAATGTTTGTTTGTTGCATACATCATCTAAATCTATTCAGATAACGGTGATGTGTGCGTTTTTCACTTATGGTAATGCGGCGCTGATTATGCCATGGAAAGTAAAAATATACAAAAACCAACCACCGCTCCGTAATATGATAAATAAAAAATAATAATCATACGCGATTTCAGCATTAATTACCGTGTAACACATGCGTGAAGCCGAGCGGCTCCGGGCCTCGGCGTGAGAGGAAAAGTGAAATCTGCTCGCGTGCCAAACAGAGCGGACACTGCCACTGCCAGCCACTGGCGCTGTGGTGACATCAGCATCTCTGTGCTGGATGCAAGCTATAGTCCCTGGACCCAAGGGCACATGACAGAGGGTCACACAAATAGAGGCGTCAGCTATAGTAGCTTTTGCTCGCGTCAGCAGTGCTGGATGCGAGCAATAGCTACCAGACCCAAGGGACATGACAGAGCGGGCACTCTTATATCCCCCTGTTGGATGCAAACGATAACCATTAGATCAAGCGACATCGTAAGAGAGAGGATACTGCCACTACAGTGACAAAAATCTGTGTCGGATGCAGACGATAAACCACTGCGTTAGGTGGACCCAGGATTATGGGGAAAGAACGCGACAATAAGTTCTGCTAGCATATCAGACAAATCAGACACCAGCATCTCTACAGTGCACGCAGATGTCAGCAATAAGATAGAAGGCCCCGAGACATCATAAAAAGGACAGTATATGACTCCAGAGTGGACAGTCCCACGTATTGAATACCGCAAGAGTGATGACCAAAGGACATCACAACGAAAGGAAGTTGAATAAAGACGTTACGTAGTATCTGGTTGATGCCGACTGCCTGCGCCTCAGGGCTCAGTCAAGACTCAAAAGAAAAAGGATGAAGTACAAAGCAAAAAAACTTAAGAAGAAGAAGATAACACTTATAATCTAAATGAAAATATGAAAGAAAACAAGCCACAGAAAAAAAACAATGGTCGCAACTGGGACTCGAACCCAGACCTCTCGTCTAACCGGGATGTGCGCGTTTTCCAATTTCGCTATTGCCACCTTCTATCAAACCCGTCATATTTGTCAATCTCATATTTCAAATATTTAGAACCATTAAAATTATCTTCAACTAGTTCTTTTTTTCCATATTCCCATCAACGTAATATATCTTCAATGATATATTACGTTGATGGGAATAACCTTCAAAAGTTATAAAAAGAGAGTTTTTCTCATAAAAAATTGAAAAAACTTAAGGACTAAAGAAAGTTAACGAACATAACTGGGGTGGTTGATATACTAAGAATAATTCGATCGTTCCAACTCTACTCGAGAGAGTACACATCAATGTAAATACAAAGCAATCAAAGCACACCTCAGCGATAATGAGGAATAACAGAATTGCCGCCATCAAATATAATCTCGGAATAAGAAAACACACGTCTTATTGATTCAGAGATGTTTCTCAATACGAGAGATAGGCGCACCTTCCGCCGATAAGACAGATCACTGATCCCATCGGTGATCGATAGGAGTGGAGCGACTATTCTTGACTCATAGACCGAACAACTGTGTACTGCACCGTACCTAGTTTCTCAGTTCTGAGCTCAAGTAGATAACTGATAACACAAGATCAGACGAGACGTGGAGGCCGCATGTACGAGATAAACAAGATACTGTTTAACCAATATATTATTTGGAACCAACGATCATTATTACTGTTCTGTTATCTAACGTGGAAGTAATAATTTTCTAGTGTTATAATTTTTCTACTAATATTAAAAACATGTGCGACGGTTTTACACTAATCTAACCTTCATGGTCTACTATAATTTAACTGTCGTTCAGAATTTTATATCAAAGAGTACGATCGTCTAGACCAGGGATGCCCAACCCAAATCTTTTGGTAGGCCAAACGAATTATTGAGCCTAGGTGCCCATCCGAGAGGGGAAAGTCCGCATCATTTGCTGAAATGCTGACAATATCCGTCCATGAAAACAGATATATGGCAGATATTACCGTTATTTTTTATCAGTAATTCGGTGTCCAAAAATTATATTATTGTGGAACTACGACCTTCAATGCTAGAAAGTATAATGCTACACATATACATACACTATACATGCGCCCACGCATGTCCTTTGCGCTCACTCTCCACTTATTAAAATCAGGTCAATTGCATTCGATCTTCCGAGAAATGTGCGAAACATGATTGGTTGGAATTGATAAAAAAAAAATCCCTAATGCGGCCATGCGCCTGGCACTTATGAACCAATAAATCCTTGTTCTACCTTGGTATTTTAATGGAAGATGCTCCGAGGAACTAGCGTCATTGATCCCTTCGGCACGGGTGCATAGTCGGGAAACATGCCAAACGCGTGCCCAACATATGTTGACATTTTGGACACGGTTGACATTTGTCACATGAGAACGGGTCGCTTCTTCGACTCATTCTTGTGTTCAACTGCTCGGCTGTGGAACGATTTGCCGGCTTTTTCTTTCCTCCTTCCTACGACATGGGTCTCTTCAAGACCAATGTTCATTCCTCCTTCTTCTCAAAGAGACCCTCCACACAGCATCTCAGATGATATAGACCCCGAGGGAAATTGTTTTCCTCAGGGCCTTCTGTGTGGAGTTAATGTAAAAAAAAATATCAAAACCTCCAACCTCCTCCGAGTCCTAGGTCTAACAACAAGAAAGTTCTAATTTCATAAAATATATTATAAATATGATAATTTACGAGAACGATTTTTTTCCGTTTTTTGTAAGAATACCAAAATCCTAAAAATGAAAAACGGAAATCTTCATGGCCGCAAAAAATCTTCAGTTGGCCGCAGGTTTGACATGCCTAGTCTAGGCATTGCAACAAATTCAGGGATTAGAATTAAGATACCACAATTTAATCCATTAATTACATTAAATTTATTCTAATCATAACCGAATAATCAAGAATACTTTGTGACACAATTTGCATTGGTCAGGATGAAGTATGGAGCTTCGATGATACAGATGTTAAAGAACGTACTTGACTTACCAAAAAACGTCAGAAATCACTGGTTAAAATAAGTCAAGTACGTCCCTTGACACCCTGTATAAGTGTCCTTACGATTACTTTGATGGCACAGTGGCATTGTGATATAAAGATGAAGTATGGAGCTTCGATTATATAGACGTTATAGGACGAACTTGACTTACTTACCAAAAAAGTCAGAAATCACTGGTTAAAATAAGTCAAGTGGGTCGTTCTCCTTTCAAAACGTTCAAAGTTATCTCCACCAGTAAGTGTACACATTACCAGTTCAAAACTTTCAAAGTTATCTCCACCAGTAAGTGTACACATTACCAGTATTATTATTTTATAATTACTTTACAATCTACTGTACTAAAGTCGTAACGACTGTGTGCGTCTAAAAAAAATATGTGTTATATTTTTGTAATAAAAATTACTGTTGTAACTCCTAGTGATAGAAGTGTATTTCATACAAATCACAGTTGTCTTCTGCCACCTCGACTTACGTATATTCTATAATGTTACAAAAAAATTATACCACGACATAAACAATAAAACTATTTTTAAACTCAAAAGGATAGCGTAGGGAGTGTGGCGAACCCATCGCTCAGGGAGTGGAAACACAAACCTGCAATAGCCATCCCAAGCCAAGGTGTGAGCTACCGTGCTCAAGCTGAATGTCCTGGGGAACAGTGTCAAGAACGGTGCCTCCGAGAAACAAGGTCGCATCTCGGAGTATTTAGACCTTACTCCAACATTCGGGGCTCTGCTGGAGTGGACCTTCTATTTCCCTGGTCACTCGTGGGACAAAACAAATTGGACCATTCGAAAACTAGGGGCCTTTTTGGAACCTAGGAGTGCTGAGGCCACCTCCCTGGACTTTCTTCCTGGGGCCCTTAGGAGGAACCAAGAGGAGAAGCCGTGGAGAGGAGAGCTGAGGCCACCTCCATGAACCCTTCCCTTGTGGGGCCTACACGGAACCAAGGGGAAGGGCACTCTTCCGGCACGGGGCCTTTGGGGAACCAAGGAGGAGTGAAGTGGAGAGATGATGTCCTCTTCCCATGTGGGGCCTTCAGGGAACCATGTAGGAGTGAAGAGGAGAAATGAGGCCATCTCCGTGAACTCTTTCTTATGGGGCCTTTAGGGAACCAAGGAGGAGTGAAGAGGAGAGATAAGTCCTCTTCCCTCCTGGGGCCCTCGGGGAGCCAAGGTGGAGTGGGGCTCTTCTCTTGTGGGGCCTTTAGGGAACCAAGGGGAGGTGAACTCTCCATCGTGGAGCCTTCAGGGAACCAAGGAGTGGAGAGGAGAGATGAAGCCCTCTTCCCTCGTGGGGCCTTCAGGGAACCGCGGAGGAGTGAAGAGGAGAAATGAGACCTGGGAAGACACATTGTCGAACCAGAAGACATAGCTTCATTTCCAATGACAATCCTGGTGAACTTCGTAAAAGGGACTGGATTACTGTCAAAGGAATGAGGTAAAATGGGAGATAGCACAATGGGCCTACGGCCTAAGTGCTCACGGGAATATTATTTATGTAAACCGTCTCCGCTCTTGAAAAAAAAAAAAAAACTCAAAAGGAAAGTAACAGCGATTATTATTTTTAATGATGTTTAATAAAATATTTTTAAAAATCTCAAAAACTTGTCTCCTACAATTTTATGTCGTACGTTAATTCTGTCACGGGGTTGTCATTCGAAATAGGTATACACGCAGCTCGTGTTTGTCATCTCCAATAGGCATTTTAGACCTCCTTCCCCCCTTGCTACAATTTCCCCTCTGAGATCCAGAGAGAATTCATTTATAGTAAAAACAAAATGGTAAAAGTTATGTAGGTTAAAAAGAAGAACAACCCACGTACGTCCCTTAAAACACCATGCAAAGTGTCCTTACACCGGCCTTGCATTCTTGTCGCTTCAGGGATCTAATTTCCATTGCATCATTCTTGTAAAAATCAGGAGTCAAATTACCCAAAAATCAAAAACTAAAAATCTTGATTAGTTTCTTCGAAAAATACAAAATAATGATGGATTACTGTGGTCATATTAAAGCGGATAAAAATGCGGTGCGAGAACAATACAAGAATGTGATTTGAATATATTATCATAAAAGGATTCTTCAAACATGTCATATGATTCATCTGGCAGATTTCTTCTTATTTGGGTTTCTTGGTGAATTTAGTTTGAGAAATCTTCAGTAATAATTACAAGTAAACAAATAATTGTTCTTAGAAATTCTAAAGGAAGCGGAAGACCATGTTATATTAAAAAAAACTGTCATATAGCTTTATTAATCATCAATTTAATCCCATTGCTTTATACGAGGACTGTCCGTAAAATAAATAAGGTCTACAAGGTGCTGCGGTCGCGAGGAACGATTTTAAGCGCGATCCGGCAATACTGGCGTGTAGCCTGGTTCTCCCGCGCCAAATGCCCACAACGTTGCACTCTCTGTGATGCTTGGTCTCGGCGTGGCAGCCGTTCGCGATGAAACTTCCACTCGATATCAAAATATCGCAAAAATATCAATTTTGTTCAGGAGGTTGATTGCGATTGCGTCGACAACTGTTTTTTTTTCAGTTTCTCAATGAGCGAAGACTCTTACTGTTCTTATTGTTTATTTATTGGACCTACTGCTTATTTGTTTTTCTTTTGTTTTGTCTATATTATAAGTGTGTACACCGACCAAATATCGATGATTAGGTACATGTATATAGTTTATTTGTTCGTATATTTAGTTAATTAATGGAACTTAATTGGTTTATCATGTATTGGTTTTACTTCTTATAAATAACTGTTTTTTTTACATCAGCTCCATAAAGAAGGCCCTGAGGAAAACAATTTCCCTCAAGGTCTATGACATCTTTGGAATGTTGGGGGTAATTTTTTTAAAGGAAGTAAGTAAGAAGAGAAATATCTGGGAAGGAAAAGGATATGAGGAGTAGGTAGGAATCTGGGGGACAAGGAGTGGACGAACATATGAATCCATCCCTGGGCGAGAGGATGGAGAGTCGTAAAAGGTCTTAGATAAAAAGGTCTCCCTCACGCAGTCTCTCCAAATCCGGCCACATAGCAGGTGAGCAGATGGTCCGCAAACATAATAAAATAAAATTTTAAAGATTTTCTCTTAAAACCTTGTCCGCAGATAATCCGTTTTTGAGTTATGTTAAATCAAGACGTAATTATTTTTTACCTTTAAGTCTTTGACCAGAAGCTTTTGAAGAAGGTTATGTCATGTCCTCCGTGCTCTCCTTGTAGAGGCCCCTCGCTGAGATTACGCGTGTTTTTTAATTCGGCAGAATGTCTACAAATTAATTGCGTATAACAACACGATTTTGGGCCCCAGGTGAGAATACCATTGAGAAATCTGTCGGCGCTAATTTTTCGAAACATGAAAAGCAATTAAAACGGTCTTCATAATACTTCATCAATTAAATTGGTTCATATTTAATAATATTATTCAGAAAACGCTTTCATTTGCGAGGCCAGCACATACTACAGCCAAATGTCCGCACGTGGAAAATCGCCTCAACAAACTGTTCAAGTTGTAGAGAAACAATTAACCCTTTCGGACCGTATACTAAAGTTGAAAATACATATAATTTTCAAATTTTATTCTACATATCAAGACCGCAAAAATATGGCGGTTTTCGTTTTCAGATTCTGGCAATATTTCTTGAATTTTAAAGCAATTTAAAATTTTTGTAATTTGTAATCTTAAATATTATAATGTCTTTTTGATACAAGCACTTAATACTTAACACTATAAATGTGTACGTACGTACTATTTTTACGTTAAAAAATAAGTGAAATAAAACAACAACTTTGTTTATAGCCGCCAAATTTGTTTAATTTATTGGCTGACCGTTTTCGCTTAACACAAGCATCATTAGGGAACAAATTAAACTAATCAAAAATATATCATGCGTGCTTATATATATTCTAATAGAATAAAGGAACAACGCGATAGCATATAACAGAGAAGGAGGCACACAATGTGTACATAATGAGATATCATATTATATAGAAAGAGACAAGCATCGACTGAAGAGGTAATTAATAGAAATTTTCACTAGAATTCTTTTAATCAAAACATCCAATACTTTAATCAAACCGCCACCCCGGGAACCATTTATTGGACAACTAACACCCCTGCTATGGTTTACTCCGACAGGTTCGCTACGTTTGGTGACTTAGCGGGTGAGGTTTGTCTAGGTCTTGGCAATGGATGCTTTTGCCCACCTACTGCGTGGCGGGCAAGATCGGAGGAGACTGGTTGAAAGATACCTTCTGACCTCTCCAGCCAGACAGTAAAAGGGATGGATCCATTCGTTCATGACTCCTGAACACATTGACCTCCAGGTTCCCACCTTTATTCCTTCTTCTCTTTTTATTATTCTTTTATGTGAATACCTCACAAGAGTCCCAGCTGCTCCCGTCAGGGCCAGTGAGACTATGCCATCCTCAATTGGGGTATGTTGTGAGGCTGAAGATAGTGGGGAAGGGAAGGAGAAAGGCAAGAAGAAGGTGGGGAAGTACCTGGCTATTCGTATCTTCCACTCTGGAACCTGCCGTTAATACACTATTAATTATTTTTAATGAATTCATTGTGAAATAACACAAATAAAATTTATTTGCCGACGACTCGATTCGATCCCGCGACAATCGGATAACGAGTCAGGAGCCTTATCCCTAGACTACGGAGGCCGTCTTCTTCTTTTCCCTTCCTACTCCACACAACATCAGATGATTTTTTCCTCAGGGCCTCTTGTGTTGAACTAATGTAAAAAATCAAGCAATTATCAGTTTTTCCTGCCAGATTTAAAGATAAATCGGGCATGAAAGTGTTAAATTAAACGAAAAATGATTGTATGAGCAGAAATGTGGCCGGTCGGAGCGATGTGGGTGATGCAAGAAATCTCCATCATGCGCGAAGCCTGCTCGTGGGTTTAAGGCGATTAATGGAGCATTTTGAAGGCAGTCATAACGGACTCTAAATATGCAGTGCCAGCGGTGAAATACTCAGCCTTGTGAGACACGAAGAGTATAGGCTTGCGAGAGGCAATGATACTGGTTTGCGATGGTAATGTACACCCGCTTTCCTCCGTTAACTCGATTATTCAACCGTGCTAATGCTAATCCATCCGAACTAGACTGAACACTATGAATTCTCGATAGAGGATTTGAAAACGTTACTATCATACCAACTTAGAGTGTAAATAATATAAATAAATATAATATAAACTATGTCTTTATAATATAAACTGCCAGTTTGAGATAGGGTCAAGCTTTAAATTTGGCTGTATGTGAATACTTCATAAGAGTCCCATTTAAAGAGAGAAAGAAGGAAGACACTCAGAATCTTTCCGATGTAAGACCACCATTCAGAATTGTTGCTTGAAATGGCTTCAGCGGTGTTTGGTGATTAGATCTGAATAGCCAGGTACTTTCCCATCTATGTTATTACAAATATTCTAAGACAATGTAATCAAAAAATTTAAACTTAACTCATCATTAAGACATAAATTTAACATCCAAATTCCTTTATTTTCAACACAACAAATGTACAATAATTATATTTACAAAGGCATAAAATATTTTAATAGTCTTCCCGAAGAAGTAAAAAAAAATAACAGATTTCGTATCATTCAAGAATAAAGTCAAATTAATATTTAAAAAAAAATTAACAACCATAAATCACCAATCAGAATGTTATAACTTCATTTCACGCCATATTAAAAATAACGTCACAACAACCTAGTACTTAAGTTTATATTTATTGTACACTATATGTAAATTTATGTTATAATAATGAAATAATTATGGAATAACTCCTACGCCAAGCTCAAGAGCCAGCACTCTTAAATCATCTAGAAAATCATTGGATTATGTATTTCACTATTTTGTTTTGCCTACTACTACTTCAATGCTGTAACAATGTTATAAATTAAACAATTAAAAAAATATAAATATCTTCATTTATATGTTCCCGATGGTTATCTCCGTCATCGACAGCATAGGCTATTTTATCTCGCGGCTTGAAGAACTAACTTGCCAATGGTCGTGCAAGTCGGGAGAGCTGTCTTGTTGTTAAATAGAATCACTTCGAATATCAGTATATTTAACATCAATGAAGCACAATTCAAGCGGCAAGCTTTGTTGCTGTTAATCTAAATCTGTTTATCTCATCTAAAGTATTTTCTCTTTTAAAAACGCTTTGAAATTGTAATTTTGTAATGTTTTTAAAATGAATTAGGTAATTGAATTGAATCTTCCCCTTCCCCATCTCCATCCCCTCTCCACTCACCTTCAGCCTCACAATACACCCTAATTGGGGATGCCAGTCTTACTGGCTCCAGACAGAAGCAATTTGGACTCTTGTGTGGTATTCACTTAAAAAAAAACGTAAGTCTTGAAAGAAAACGAAAAAAATAGAAGTTACCAGAAAGATGACGTCACTCTCGTACGACGTACGACCTCTCTCTTGGACTAGGTACAACATTCCAAGATAAGACGACAGCGTTACCGCAATATTTGAGTTATTTACACATTTTCCTGTATATATTTTTTTGAAGATAAGTTTAAATATATATTTTTAATTGTCACACGCATTTAAACCTGAAACACGGATAAAACATCATCAATCTGCTAAACTTCCTTTGAATTACTATAAATAATAAAGATCATATTTAAAACATTTCTCTTAGCTATCTGTGATATTTATTGATTAGTACCCAATTATGTGCAAACATGATAAGCATGTTTATTTTAATTATTTAGTTGCATATTATCTAATATCCAATTTAAAGGAAAAGCTCAAATTTAAGCTTGGAGATATTGAATATTTTAAAATTTGGTAACGTTAAGTTACCATCTTGAATACGCGAAGGTTAAGCACAAATATGTGTTTGTATGAGACGATGTATGAATGTGAACGAAGCAAGGAGTGTGTGCCAAGATCGAGTTGTTTGGCGGTCTGTCGTGATGGTAAGTTAGTTAGTTAGTTAAGCACAAATATCAATAATTTAAGCTTTACGTAAATTGTGTTTACTTTAATGTGACAGTTACTTTTAGTCTGTTTCAGCGTAAATGAGTAAAATATGCATAAATGCGTAAAATATGCGTAAACGAATAAAATATAAAATACGTAAAATGCGTAAAATACGCGAAAATGAGTCAAATATGCGCTCATAAGAAAATATGCATTAAAAAGTAAAATATTTATAGATGAATAAAATATGCGTAAATTAGTAAATAATGCATAAATGAGTATAATATCTGTGGGTAAATTGTGTTAAAATTGCATACATGATTAAAATACGCGTAAATGAGTACAATATGCATAAATGCGTAAAATATACGTAAGTGAGTAAAATAAATTAATGCGTAAATGAGTAAAATATGCATAAATGCGTAAAATACGCGTAAATGAGTAAAATATGCATAAGTGCCTACAATATGAGTAAACGAGTAAAATATGCATAAACGAGTAAAATATGTATAAATGCATAAAATATGCGGTAATGAGTAAAATCATATGCATAAATGCGTACAATATGCGTAAATGAGTCAAATATGCATAAACGAGTAAAATAAGCATAAATGATGATAATCATAAGGCTATATTTTTATATTCATTTGCAACACATGTAAAAATGTATACTTATTGTAAAAACATACAAATATTAAATAAATAAAAAATAAAAAATTATGCATAAGTGACTAAAAGGGGCCCATTTATTCCGAAGGCTGCTAAATAGAAACCGCCTATCCGAGAAAGCAGGAATAATTCATGAAAGTCAATCCTATACAGCCTCCTATCAGCAATAAATCTAAACGAACTGACAGGTCGGTACGTTCAAGCCCATCATACAGGTAGGCAGGTAGGTACGGGCACCTATAATTTCCCTTGCATAAGATGCACCGAGCAATGCAACAATACTCGCTCCAACGAGCGCAGAGTCTGCTCGCGTTCATTGGCTAATGACAGAGAAAAAACGCCACTCGTAAGAACAAGAACTGACCGAGTATGTGCGCCACTCTTACCCATGTATGTATGTAATACGTTATCTGCTTCAGCGATTCTCAAAGAGGGCGAAATCGCATCGCCTCCTCGGGGGCGCTAGAGAAATCTAGGGGCGCGATGGTCAACTCAGGGATAGAAAGGTGGACCATTAGGGCAAAAAGAGACGGCGAGGACGGTAAGAAAACACTGAATTAATTGTTAATGTGAATACACTGAATACTGCAAAAGATAACCAAATCAATTTGGGTACCCTGTGTGGTTCGCTACGTTTGGTGACTTAGCAGGGGTGCCCGAGTTCATGGGGTAAAGTTTGTCCGGGTCTTAGCATTTGTCCACAAACTGCGTGACAGGCAGGAGCGGGAGAGGCTGCTTGAGGAAGATTTTTTGATCTCTCCAGCAGGACTCTCTCGGAACACCGCCTTGCGTCACAGTGAAGGGATGGATTCACACGTCCATTACTTCTGGATACACTGACCCCCAGATTCCTACACGCCCTTCGTATCCTTTTCCTTCTCAAAACTTCCTTTCCTCCCTTTTTTAAAAAGATCCTCCACACGGCATCCCCAAAATGAGTACAACACTCCTAGAGTTGAGTGTAGAGCTAACGTAAAAAAAACTGCTCTCCACTGTCCAGAATAAGTGAGACTATGGCATCCCCCATTGGGTATGTGAGGCTGAAGGAAGTGTGGAAAGGAAGAAGAAAGGGTAGAAGAAGGATGGGAAGTACCTAACTGGCCACTGAGATATTGAAACCAAATACGGCTAAAGCCATTTCAAGCAATGTTTTTAATCTTGATTCTTTGTTCATATAATGTAAATTTTTCTTAGAAATGTAAGTACCTCAAAATGTTTAACTTTTAAAAGAAACCGAACCATAGAAAAAGGACCGATTTTCAAAGATGGCGTATCTTAACCAATGCAATTTCTTACATTGCATAGGAAAATGTGCACTTGGGTTATTAGTTCACTACAAATACATTGAATTACAAATAAAATCCACGGTTAGAACAATTTGGTGTGGTGGACTTGCATCGGTCAGGTACCTGCCCGATGCAAGTCCACCACAAAAATATCAACCGTAAAATATAAGCTATAAATTTTTTTTTTTTTGGAAAGTGACGGTGAGCCAAAAAAGTTTGAGAAGCTCTGATCTAAATGCTCGTATGAGGCGAGTGAGTGAATACCCACGTTGGCTATTGTTGGGCATTGGACAAATAATGGACAGTCCATTAGTTCTTGGTTTGAAGAAATTAGATGAAAATAACAGTCAAGAAATCTTGATGGTGCAAGGGGTAGCATATTTGCCAAAGAGAAGAAGAAGAAAAAGAAGAAAACATGAATTTGATTGTAATTGAGGGTGGTAGATACTCCATGATATACAGGTTGTTAAGGACGTACTTAACTTATTTTAATCAGTTTTATTTCTGAAATTATCTGGAGTATAAAATGTAAATGAAATTTTGGTCTACGGTGACTTTTTTGATGTTTTTTTTTAAACTTTTTTTTTCAAAACCTAACAAAAAAAATCTTCCACATAACGTCACTGTCCAATACCTACCGAATTTTTAGGATTTAAGATGAAAAAAACACGCAAAAGTATATTATAAGACCAACCTTTTGAAAAACGTATAAATCACAGAACCAAAACTCTAAAAAACCAACAGTAAAGAGCTTAAAAAAATACCAACCATTACAAAAGAAGAGTAAAATGCATAAAAAAATTAAAAAAAAAGAATAATGAAATTTGTGCGGAGTAATTTTCAAATCACGTAATATTTTTAAAAAATTCGCTCCATTACAAATTTCCTATAAAGAAGACGGGTAGTAAAAAGGGATATAGAATTATTTGACTTTATATCGGTGCTCAATGCATTGTATATTTTAGTAAATTATGTAATCGAACGTTTATAAGTTGAACATTATAAAGTTAAATTGCTGGCGATCGCGTTACTGGGCTTAAAGCGGCACAGATTGGCGTAACCCACACGACCGGTTACTATAAGATGTTATTATAAAGCTATGTGAGTTACGCCTCTTTACCATTTTCCCATCTTCTCGGAAATTATTATTTTAACTATTATTTTTATTTTTCGAATTATTATTATTTTTATCATGCATTTATAGCAGTATCTACAAGAATTCTTTTACACATTTTTAAAGTTTATTTTGATATAGAAAATTATATACTGATATAGAAAATTACGCAATAACCGTATTAAACCAAATAATGTACATATGGGTATTCAATTAGCTACAAAATAATAATAACTTATAATATCATCGATGTCGCTATTCCAAATTCCTGTAATATTCAAAAATCTGTTTCTCAAAAAATAAGAAAATATACAGATTTAGGAAATGAAATTACCCAGGAAAAACTAAACCCTTCCACACACTTTTCCACAAATGATCATCTAGTCAATCCACGCTATGCAAGTGTATTATATAAGTATAATAAATACAAAACAATACAAGAACAACATGACAACCTACCAGAGACAAAATGGGAAAATAATTCACCGACTCCAGATATTTTCATATCAGAGGGTTCGGCTCGATAGAACTCCTAACTGGACCGATAAATCCTACTGTTCCCTCAATACAAATATTTAAAAAATCTTTCGTGATCCTACATGTATTTAATATGACTGATTTTTGTATGTTTATGTATAGATTCTTTGACAAATCTAATAAGCTTAAATTTTGAATGAGAGAGCTAGGTATAATGCCAGTAGCCGAAATAACAAATGGCAATATTTTTATAGTCTGAGAATGCCAAATTCTATTAATCTCATTTCCTAAATCTATATATTTTCTTATTTTTCAGAAACAGATGTTTGTATATTACAGGAATTTGGAATAATTAATTACATTATGATTACTTGTCAATTATAAGAGGCTCCTACTAGGTACCCAATCTTTGCACTTAAAAGATTTCTGTTTCATATTCGCTAATTTCTTTTCCGAGAAGACATTACCATATTGTTAACAGCATAATGAATGCAGCATGAACTTTCTCTAAATAACTGCAGTCTTAACAAAATGCCAATCTGGTTATTTGATTTATTGACCAAAGTAAAAGCACCCACATATTTAGGAACATATTATAATATTAACAAGATTAGCGGAATAATTTCTAAGTTATGAATACTCTCAGTATTGCCTTGATGAAAGACCACCATTCAGAATCTAAAGGCATTCTCGACTAGCGATCCGGAAGTAGCGGATTCAAATTCCAGCGTGCGTAAGTAAATTTTGTTTGATTGATTTGCGTAATTTCACAATTCAATCATTTGAAAATTATAATAAAGTATATTTGTGGCACGTTCCAGACTGGAAGATACTCTCAGTATCGCCCCGGTGTAGGACCACCAATCAGAATCGAAACATTGCTTGAAGCGGCTTTAGCCGTGTTTGGTGACCAGATCTGAAAAGCCAGGTAGGTACTTCCCCTCACCACTCTCTTCAGCCTCACAACATACCCCAATTGGTGATGCCATAATCTCACTGGCTCCAGGTGGTTGAGAGCAGTTGGAACTCTTTGCGGTTTGGGTTTTGCGGTAAGCATTACTTTAAACAGCTTTAGCCGCGTTTAATGATCAGATTTGAATAGCCACGGTACCCAACCTTCCTCTTTCCCATCTCATTCCATTACCCGATACCCTCAATCTAACTATATAACCCAAATACGAGTTATCTAATACACTGTACAACTTTATTTATATATTTATGCCTTTTAGATTATTTATTATAACATATAATTTAGTAGAAAATTTGATTTAATTTATAAATATTATTTACTAAAAATTATCTGAAAATGATTCCTTTGTGCCAAAAGGCATCGCCCATTTTCAGAGAAATTCCAAAATGGCGTCGCTCCATTTTCGAATCTGGCAGCAATCTCATTCCGTTCCTCTCCCTCGCAGAGAACACGCGATCTTTTCTCCTTCTATCCCCCTGCAATATTATCCTTCGTCCCCTTTCTCCCTGCGCGATCCGCCGATAGCCGCATCCCTTTCCCGCGTTCGCTCTCAAAGCATAGATTTTTCCCGCCTCCACTCTCTCTCGGGGTTGCCAGAAAACGAGAAAATGGAGGGAAGCGAATTTCGCCGACGCCATTTTTTCCTCTGGAATTCATGAGGAATAATACGTTGAGTAAGTAGGTACCTACCTACCTCAGTACAACGTAATATCTAGTTCGGTAGGTACTTACTCATCGCCATATATTTTGTATTGGATTTATTCCCATAGGGGAAAGGAAAATCGTAAATGTTAAGCTACACCTATGGCTGTTATATAACTTACTTGTATGGAGGAAACGTAAATAAATTATGTATGTATTGTATTGTGTATGCATCGATGTATGGCTCGGGGATGTTCAAGCTGTGTTGACTTACCTGTAACAAAATAAACAACACATTTAGATATTGATTTGAGATAATAACGTGAAAAACAGTAAACAGAGCTTTCTAGAGTGTTTTTTTTTCAGTTCTACACACGCCCTTCTATAAAAAGGTGGGTCTGTTTTCATGACGGCTCCCCACACTAGTCAATCGAAGACCTTAATTTAAAAAAAAAACGACATGCAACTCTGTTACCCCTAACATTAGTACATTTTTCTAGAAAGTCCCATATTTTAATTTCTAATTTATATCATAACTAGCTTTTACTCGCGGTTTCGCTCGTATAGTATTAGGAAGAAATTACAGTACCAACAAAGAATTTTCCCACACAAACAACATTTTTTTCTAGGATTGAAAGTAGTCTGTATCACTTTCCAGTATTTCAACTGTCCTTATGTGAAAAAATAAAGAAGATCGGTTGCTCCATTGTGACATGAAAGAAGGACAAAACAACAAAAACACCCTTTCGCTTTTATAACTTTACTTAAAACATGGATATTGAAATAAAAACATGGAAAATGAAATGAAAACATGGACATTAAAATTAAAACATGGAAAAAGAAATAAAAACATTTTTTTTAAGTGAGCTCCACACAGGAGGCCCTGAGGAAAATAATTTCCCTCAGGGCCTATATCATCTTTGATGCTGTGTGGAGGGTTTGCAGTGTGGAGGGTTTTTTAAGAAGGAAGGGAAGGAGTGTTCTGGGAAGGAAAAGGGTTTAAGGGGTGGGTAAGAATCTGGGGTTCAGTATGTCCTGGTCATCCGCCTCCAAGACCAAGACAAACCTCACCCCACGAACCCGAGCGCCCCTGCTAAATCACCAAACGTAGCGAACCACTTGGGGTGACCTATGGCAGAGGTGTTGGTTATCCAATAAAGGTTCCCGGGGCGGCGGTACCCATTCCCGCCTCCCAAATTGAAAAACATGAACATATCATTGAAGAAGATAACAATAATAATCTAAACGAGAATATGAATGAGAACAAGACCAGAAAAATAGAAAAAGACAATGGTCGCAACTGGGACTGGTTAACGAAATTGGTTAACGCGCACATCCCGGTTAGACGAGAGGTCTAGGTTCGTGTCCCAGTTGTCTTTTTATATTTTTCTGTGTCTTGTTCTCTTTCATATTTTCGTTTAGATTATTATTGTTATCTTCTTCTTTAATTTATACTCCTCCTTCTATTGCTTCCTCGATATATTACATTGATGGGAATAACTTTCAAAAGTTATAAAAAGAGAGTATTTCTTATAAAAATTGAAAAACATGAACATCGAAATTAACATGACATTAAAATCGAGAGGAATGTTAATTGTAATTAAAATATGAAAATTGTCTTTAAAACATGGGCATTGAAATTAAAACATCGGAATTGAAAGAAAAATTAGGAAAGCTATTTTTCGATATTTGATATTAATTTTCGTAGCGCTTTATTTATTGAGGGCCGTTAAAGTAATTTATTAAAGTTATTTTCCTCCATTCTACACATGCAAGCACTCCACAGCATCCACAGAGATAACATAGGCCCTGAGAGAAATTATTTCCCTCAGGGCATCCCGTGTAGAGTTAAATTGTAGAATAAAAATCAAGTTGTAGGATAAATAAAAATCAGAAATGATGAGTTGTTCGTGCACGATGTGGACTTTTTTCCGTCTGGTATTTCTAGATCAAAGCACAATTTTCAATTGATACATCATATCGTGTCATTTTACACGTTTTTTAACGTTCCTTTTAAAAATAAAACAGTTTCTCAGGATTTCTACAGAGGTAGGTACCTACACCTTCCCTTGTATCATTGTATATATGTATTATATTAAAAATGTTTTTCACATGTTCTTAAAGGATCATAAAACCAAACTGGTTTCGTAGATATTTCATGTAAAGAGGGGCTGCCGCACTGAAAACTGGGCAAACGCTGAAAAATCACGTTTCCATCCACCCGGAGCGCAGAGGATGATCGGGCAAATCGACGCTCCCGGGAAGTTCGCCTCGCTGGAGGGGGCGGGGGCGGTCGGGAGGGCCCGGTCGGTTCAGCGGGGGAGGGGGCGCATCGCGCTCGTCACCATGGCGACCGGAGGCTCGGGCGGTCGATAGCACCGCCGGGTAATAGCGCACTCCGCCCCCGCGACCGACCAACCCTCTCGGCTTTCTGAGCTCCTGGTACAAGCGAACGCTGCGCAGCATTCCTCGCTGCGGGGAAATGAGGAAATGGTGGATTTTTCTCATGGTTTAGGCGTACCGCTGAGAGCTCCGTTGGGACCTCTCCCATTTTCTCACAATATCAATCAGGCATCTCCAATTACTAAGTTTTGAGATAAAGAGGAAGAAAATATTTGAAAGCTCACCATAAATCAAATATTATTTACATGTGTCTGTGTTTTACATATTAAAAATGCTATAAAGTACCGCCGACAAGCACAACGGTCCGGTACATTAGTATGATATTTTGAAGTATCATATTACCAGAAAACAATCCACATTTTGTTTTATTCACTACAAGATTTTCTGCATTACAATTGATTTGGTGGTGTTATCTGAGCATTGTACCAGATAGAGGGTACCTACACGTTTACATAAACTGCATACTCAAAACAAATTTCGATTTTTCGGAGATGTCTGGCCAATCAACTGGACGAAATACTTTTTTGGATTAAATTATAACATTGTTACAGTAATAAACACAATACTATGGCAAAAACAAAAAATTGATATACACATTTTCAAGGATTTCTACGCTAATTAAGAGAGCTAGCTCTTGAGCTTGAGGTGTAGGAGTTATTTCATAAATTATAAAGGGTCTTTCATTAACCGCTTCCTATCTTTAAATTTAAATAAAACAAAGTGTTTGTGAGATATCAACGAAATTTTTTACCGAGACGTTCGGGTTGTCTATGTAGATATGCGTAGTTTGATACCCACATCGCTTACTATCTGGTTCCAACGAAGACTCCTACCACCGAGCCACTTTGGTCGCCGACACTTTTCAAAAGGCCCAGAGAGCTTACCGCTCAATTCAGTATACTTGCTGCTGAGCCACTTCAGTCGCCCGGCTCAAGGCATTCAGTTTTTTATTTGGAAAACCTACAGAGCCTCATATTATTATATACGAGTTTTTGTATGAAAAATAACTTACTTTTGTTTCAATTTCCTCATTTTACTGCTAAGGAAATGTATCAGATCAATGAGAGGCAAATGTATCTTCATTCGCTACCCCTTTCCATCAAGTAAAACATGACACGGAAAAATCAATTCAATTTTTTCCAATTTCAATTTTTACTCAGCTTTACCCAAGATTTCATGAATAATCTCTTGCCTTGGAAACCAAAAATGCTAAGAATAGATAACACATTGTATACAGAATCTATTGGTAACTATATTTCCAAGAAAATGAACCGATTACAAAATAATCACACTGCTAATCTATCTTCTATTTATAAAAATAATAGTGTATGTGCCAAGTGGCGTGGATATGTTTTATATACAAATATCGTAAGGATATTTCATAACTTTCAAAAACAGTTTTTAGTTTTCGGATACGTAGAAGCATTCCGTTTATTTTTGATTTTTTTTTTTTTTTTTTTTTTTTTTTTTTTTTTTTTTTTTTTTTAATTGTACAACAGATAAATAATCCAATTACCGTACAATTTTCTCAGACAATCTTAACACCTAAGAAGATGATCATTATACAAAAAAATCTTAAGGCTATCTAAAGAAGAGTTGTATACATCTAGTGTTTTTGATATTTCGTTCAACAGTACCATTCCTCTTGTTATGCTATGCTGTGCTAGAACATCTGTTCTGCCGTATGGTATTTATTTTATTGCAAAGCGGAAATAATCTGACCTTCTGATAGAATACGCTCGAGGACTTTTTTACTTCTTGGTCAAATTTTGCACCCTACGTTCAAAATAAATGAAAAAAATCGAATGCAGTTCACATGCGATAGAAGTGAAACCTTCACCCACACAATCTCAACCAATAGGAGGCTTAAAAAGTGAGTTCATAATCAATGCGTGTTGCTTGACAGAGCGCGACGCTTCTAGGTACTGTACGTAGGCTCATTATCTCGTAGGCTAAATCCTATAGATGTATGTGTTTGTCTCTTTTTAGTGTCACTCGTTTCCGTTTCATCGAGTTTCAAATCGCAACGGTGCTAAAGTACTTCAATAAATTACTATCAACACTGAAAACTTCAGCGTAAAGCCCGGGCAACGCCTGCTAGTAACTTCAGCTAATAAATTAATAAAAATCTTGCTGCGTGTGAAACATCTAGTCAAAAAGTCGTAAATAGATGGATTAAATAAGTAAATATCTACAAAATACATTATTATTTTTAGTGCTATCTGTTATAAGTGTTTAAGTTCTTATCTGAAGAATTCGTGACTAAAATCTATGAATATCCAATAGACAAATATCGGCCAATAAAAAATGGGCGTGCAAGTCCTTCAAATGGAACCTAGTTTGACATTCGAATATAATTGACATTCTAAGTCTGGGTTAAATTTTTTTATTAAATTCCGATCTTTTTTTTAAAGAATTGTAAACATTTATTATGAATCTGTGTAATATATCGACCAATATAGTCCAGACAAGGAGCGTGGATGTTAAAAATGATACCGAAACCAAAATTTTTAGTTAAAAAAATTAGTATTCGAAAACATTTATTAAAAAGATAGTGCATTATTTCGTAATCAAAATATTGCAAAAAGCATAGACTTTTTTCTTTTGTTGGTCTACAATCTAAAAGGATCAAATTTGTTTTCTAAGATACAAAGCCTTTGAAGCGAGGCGACAGAATCGGATGGGGAGTTTGGTTGAAATCGGATGAGGAGTTTGGTTGAATCGGATGGAGAGTTTGGTTGCAATTGGATGGAGAGTTTGGTTAAAATTGAATGGGGAGTTTGTTTGAAATCGGATAAGGAGTTTGGTTGAATCGAATGGTGAGTTTGGTTGAAATTGGATGGAGAGTTTGGTTAAAATTGATGGGGAATTTGTTTGAAATCGGATAAGGAATTTGGTTGAAATCGGATGGTGAGTTTGGTTAAAATTGGATGGAGAGTTTGGTTAAAATTGAATGGGGAGTTTGTTCGAAATCGGATAAGGAATTTGGTTGAAATTCGGATGGTGAGTTTGGTTGAAATCGGATGAGGAGTTTTGTTGAGATCAGATGAGAAATTTTATTTAAATCGGATGGAGAGTTCGGTTAAAATCGGATGGGGAGTTTGGTTGATGAAATTTTTCTTTGATGGGCTAAATTTTTCGACCGAATTTGTAAAACAAGCCATATCTAGAGTTGATATATAGATGATGTAATAAGTATATGACTAGACATCTGATTATTTTTTGTACATTTGAGTCACATCGATACCGAGATACGATTTTCAACTGTTCAAAGACTGTAGGACTACGGCATCCCTGGTTGGGATATATCGTCTTATTGCACTGGTCTACCGACATGCCTCGTATTTTGACGGGGTGCAGTGAAATCGTATGCAGCACTCGAAATGTGACATAATTCCAAAAAGACGTTAAAACAAAACGAATACACCTATTATGCAGTTGTTACATGGTTTTCTGCAAACAAAATACCCGACCCCATTCAAGCCAAAATATTCAAAGCACACAGAATTCAATCCGAAACGTAAAATGAGTAAAAAAGGAAATAGGTCATCCGTGATATTTTCAATCCTACACCGCGGTAATAGTCGAGTAGGCACCTAGGCTCCTAGTTACCACGGAAGTATGTAAAAATGGACGTTTTACACGAAGCTTTTTTCGTTCAGTTTCCATAATATATATATTTTTTATTATTATTTATTGAATTAGTTTATACTATCCATACTAATATTATAAATGCGAAACTGCTCGAGTTTGTTTGCTACGCTTTCACGCATTAACCAATAAAAAGATTTTAAAAATTCTTTCACCAATAGAAAGCTAAATTATATGCAAAGACTATAGGCTGTATATGATGGTAAGCTCTGGCGTTATGAAATTATAAATATTAATATATTATATTGTTATACGTTTTCTGTCGCTAACAAAAGCGAATTTCTGCTAACGTCAGAAAAAAATCGTTTTCATGGAAACAATGTTGATATATTTGTGGGCTCTATTACTGGTAGGTACTCAGCCTACCAACTGGTCGGCTCCTGCTCCAGAAATTTCAAATATTAGAATATGTTTTGTTTTTTTGGACAAGCTTATGTTTTGGAATAAATGTCAGATGAGAGTTCCTACATTCAAAATATAATTCGTAACGATTATAAAGACTGTATAATAAATAGTGCATTTATTTATTATATTTACTAACTTCCAAATATTTAAATAAAAATAAACATCCGAAATGTTTGTAAGCGCATAAATTCCGAACAAAAGAACAAAATTGGATAATTTTTTTTTTTGAGCTATAGCATTATGAAATTTAGGTGGCAGGCGAGATGTTTGAAAACTGAATGTAAGGGAGCGAAGCGAACGAAGCATAACCATGCGAGCGAAGCCGCGGGGAAAAGCTAGTACGAATATAAACTAATAAGCACTATGTAACATTTTATTTGATAAATTTGAATATTTTTATAGTAAGCATAACATCTATTTTTAAATACATTCATTCTTTATATTTTCAGGCATTTCATCATATATCTTTAGTCCTCTATACATTAGGCATTTCTGTGACTGATTTTTTCATATGTGGTAATCTAATTCTATTTGTATTTCTTGATTCGTAATTATATGTATGTATATTTCTATTAAAAACAATTTCACCCTTTAAGTATTTTGGCATTTGGTTTGTCATAACTCGATATCATCTTCTTCTTCAATGGCGCTACAGCCTATTTCGACCCTTGGCCTCCTTCAAAATAAGCCTCCACCGCCCTCTGTCCTCGACTGTCGTCTTCCAATCTGCAACACGAAGTAGTTCCCTCGGCACCATCCGTACCAAAATAAAGATAGACATGTTTTATTTTGGTACAGATTTTCGTACGCTTTAAAATGGCGGACATTATTTGACATCTGTCGTCTGTCATTGTTTTACCTAACTGTACTTTGTGGAAATGTTCATCTTTATTTCGTTTTAAATTTAAAATACTGATAAAAAGTCTACGACAAGTGCTTATTACTGATTTTGAACGTGAATTATTGTTCGGTAATCTGAATTTGCGTGTAATTTTTATGATTTGTTCCACAGCTAACGGCAAATGACAGATGCTTGCATGTGGTCTAGAGTTCAATGTGTTGCCATTTTGCCATACCAGCACAGTCCCAAAATATTATTTCTTTGCTATTTGGCAAGTGTGACAACTAGTAAGTGTGACAAAAATGATTGTGTAAAGATATTTTTTACATGGGTCCCGATATTGTTTCCATATAGGAACCGGTTGAAAAAAGCATCGTGTAAAACGCCCGTAAGTAGACAGCATTGCATGCATGCCGGCCTTCGGGTAAATACCTCCCAATCCGCTGTACCTACAATGTGCACACACAATGTCGTTAGGTACCATTTTGCCCTAGTTTTGTCCCAGTTAGGTGTCACAGGTCGTAGTGCACTTGGATTTATCTTGCAGTTTGCAGCATTCATTTAAAATAATAATAAATATATATTTGAGTTAAGAACAAGAGTCCCAACCGTCTGGAGCCAATGAAACTATGGCATCTTTGGCGCATCTCACAAAACGGCGCTGTAGAAATCATCCAAACATCATTATTTTCATCCCTAATTGTGAGGTTGAAGGTAGTATGGAAAAGATACGAGGGAGGGGAAGTCCCTTCGCGTCCCCTTCCCCTCTCGCGTTCTCACTCCGCCTTCTCCGTCTTCCCTCTCCCCACTCCCCTCGTCCTCTTCCCCGTCCCGAGTTTCCCTCCCCCTCACGCGAATCCCCCTCCCCCCTCCAGATACCCCCTCCCCGTCCCCCATTCCATACATTCATTCCCGGTACATTCAGTTTTCAAACTGTCACCTATTGTAATTTTTTTATACAAATTTCATATTGCCAGAGCTCACCAGTATATATAGAAACCATCGCTGGCAGGCATACATCAAAACCCCAAATTTTCATCGCAATCGGATGAACTGTTCGCAACGCAATTTCATGATGCCAAAACTCACTATTGTATATTGTAAGAATCAGGTTATTTTTTTTACATAAACCCGTCACTCCTGGACACACTGACCGCCAGATTCCTATCCATTCCTCATACCCTTTCTTGTCTGGAGCTATTTTCTAATTTCACAATTTTACAATACTGAATTGTAATTTTTACTATTCATATGTAAAAGCTCATAAATAAGGCGTTAATAAATAAATAAATTAACTAATATATCTACGCAATTAGATAATACCATAGGCAAGTTCGTTATCTCTGTACCCACTGGTTTTCCCTGATCTTTCAAATTTCGCACGTCGATCGCGTCGCAAAAAACCGCCAAATCGCGCTGTTTGCTTTCGCCCAAGAGGCGACCTTATCGTGAGACCGAGTTTGATAGTTGATAGTATCTCCGCGAAGGCTTTGACATTATTAGACTATATGTAGGTGAGAACAGTGGCGTGCGTTGCTCCTTCACCAACGGTAAATAGAGCTTATGTATATAATATTGTATAGTATGTATGTTTATTCCCTATGGTCCCATAAGATATATATTTTCATAAAAACAGACAAATACCCCCCACACACACAATGCAGGATATCGTACATCGATATCACTGAAGGCCGATCAGTTTCATGTTGACTGCCGGCCGAATCCTCCTGGATGAGGTTTTTCATGGTTTCCTCATCCCGTAGGCAAATGCGGAAGAACTCTAAATTAAAAGGACATGACCGCTTCCCTCCCACTCCCGACATAACACAAACAGACACGTATGTATATATGGCCCCCGGCTGCTGGTGCTGATGGTTGCTGTTGTTGATGCTGGGCAAAACATGCAATTTTAGTAGAGTTTTTAGATAACAATTTTTCCCTACCGATGAAATACAAAATCTCTAAGTCTATAATAGCCAGGTAATATTTTTAAAGACCCCCATGAGGTAAAAATTATGAGGCGCAAATGACGCCGTTCTATTAGTATAAAGAACGGTAGCTTTATATTCAGTAAATTTAAATGATTTACCTCTTCAAGGCATATAAGAATCTGGAAAATGAAAAAAAGGTAAATAGAGCTTGGCAAACTAAAGAAAGCGCTTGCCAGCTTGCTAGCTCCAAAAACTAACAAGTGGTGGACAAATGTAGGACAATGCTTTCTAAGCATGTTGTTACTAAAAAATACAAATTTGTTGGTAGGAATAATTTAGGTGAATACTGCAAGCCAGTAAGACTGTGACAACCCCAATTGGGGTAAATTGTGAGGCTGAATGTAGTCGGGAGTGGAAAGAGATTTATTTATTTACGGACAAATGGTCCATTAATAACATAACAATAACACGAATAAAAAAAGAGATGACAGTGAAAGGAAAGTACATGTAAATGAAGAGCATTGACAAATTATAATATAAAGAACATATAGAAGACTATACACATACAACAATACAACAATAAATATCACATACAACAATAAATATCATTGACAGCTGTCGAGTTTTTTTTTGTGTCCTACTTGAAACTTACAAATAGAATAAATAAAACAGTGTATTTAAACAAATCTCAGTGTACTGCAACATAATTTAGTGCACTACGTTTATTTATTAATAACCATTGCAAAATCAACCTAAAAATTCAACATTGTTATCAAAATTTATAAATCGATTTGTTTAATAATCATTTGTGTGCAGTGTTCCCTACGTCTCGCTCTAACAAGTGACAGGATCAGGTAGCGACGTATTCTCTCCCTCGCACTTACTGGATAACACTTGCGGACGCTACCGCTACCTACTACTGCTAATTACCTGTACATTGCGAGCAGGGTTGTCACCTACATTCTTTTCTTTTATAAAAAAAAAATCTCATTTTCGAAATGAATAATAATGAAGCAATTGCTTTCTTAAACAAAGCTAAGGAGGAGATAAATAGCATCCACAATGCCATTACCGATCCTGCCTTGAAAATAACAAAAGATCAAATGGCAAAAATACTCAGTAAACTTTCTAATCTATCTGGAACTATGCAAGACCTTGGAGTAACTGTTGGAGTTCTTGAAGGAAAAGTTATGACATTCGAAAAAATCATTGAAAAGAAAGTATTACCACAGGAAACAACACCAATTTGTGACGTGCTTGCTGAGATAGAGGAACGCAAGACCCGCTCGAAGAACGTCATTTTACTCAACGTCCCCGAGTGTAATTCGAACTCAACCACGGTGAGTGTCTTGGAGGATGGAAAAAAGGTGTTAGCAGCTCTTAGTGAAATTAATAGCGAGTTCAATCTAGAAGATGTGAAAATTTACAGACTTGGAAGTAAAATTCTAAACAAAACCAGGCCAATTAAATTAGAATTTGATGAAGTCAAACAGGCGAAATTAATACTATTTAACAAAACTATTCTTTCTAATGGAATTAAAATCAAACCTGACAGGACTCTACAACAAAGGCAGCATTTAACTGACCTCTGGAAGGAATTAGAAGAGAGGAAAGAAAAGGGCGAAGTCGATTTACGAATCAAACATTTCAATGGAATTCCCAAAATCATCAAAACCCAAGCAAAAAACTGAAAAACAAACAGAACAGATTTTCTAGACTAACAGGATATTATCAAAATGTACGGGGAATGCGCACGAAATTGCACCAACTTAAAACTAACTCCCCAATCTTCTCACACGACATTCTGTTTTTAACTGAAACATGGTTAAATGCTGATATCAGCTCGTCAGAATTAGGCCTACATCACTATACCACATATCGTTGTGATCGAAATTCTATTACGAGCAAAAAGTCTAACGGGGGAGGTGTGATGCTGTGCGTATCCAAGAATATACCATCTATTAAATTACCGGTTAAACACAAAAGTGTTGAACAAATTTTTGTATTGCTCAATATACCTAATGGAAAAATTATTATCAGCTGTGTCTATATCCCACCTGCATCGGATTTGCAAACGTATAAAAATCACAATGAGGACATAGAAGCACTCAAATTCAAATATCCTAAAGCAAAATTCATTATTGCCGGTGATTATAACCTTCCTAACTGGACCAGCCAAGATGACAACATACCTGCTATAAACCAAGCCGAATTACAGTGTGCTAAATGCAGTGAAATTCGTGATATGTCAGTATTCCTGGGATTAACTCAATCAAACAAGATTTTCAACTTTAACAATCGAATGTTGGATTTAGTGTTTTCAAGTGATTCGAAAATAGTGGTTGAGTTATCCGACGAATTATTATTACCGTTAGATCAACACCACCCACCATTGGACATTATCATAACAAATATGCCTTTAACATCTTCAAAAAAAACAAGTGCCCCATCGTATAACTTTTCCAAAGCTGAATACCATCATATTACTGAGTACCTTACCCAAACAGATTGGTCTTTTTTAGATGAGGAAAATAATATTAATGATCAAATTGAATACTTTTACTCGATTTTAAATACCTCTATAGAACAATTTGTTCCCAGGGTTAGCTTCACATCATTTAATTATCCAAAATGGTTTTCAAGGGAACTAACTAGTTTAATTAATAAAAAAAAATGTATCCATAGAAAATATAAACATACCAGAAATCCTAACGATTATATAACATTTTCTAAACTACGAAAACAATGTAAAGAATTATCATTAAAATGCTATAGTGATTATGTTAATGTAATAGAAAATGAGGTACATCATCACAATGTGAAAAAATTCTGGAATTTTACTAAATCTCAACGAAAAGACAACTGTGGATATCCTAATAGCATGTACTTTAAAGAAAAATGTGCTGACAGTATTGAGGGTATAGTAAATCTCTTTGCTGATTCATTTAAAAGTGTTTACGATAAAGATATTCCCGTCAATGCAGTCTCCAGTACGTCAGTAGAAGAGTCATTAAACCTAAGCCAATGTTTCATAAATTTAGAATCCATAGAAAGGGGCATTAAAGCATTAGATAGTAATAAATCTGCTGGACCGGATGGTATTCCTCCCATATTTTTAATAACTTGCATTGATAGTTTGATATATCCTTTACATAAACTTTTTAACAAATCCTTAGCTTCTGGCTGTTTTCCGGCTTTGTGGAAAAAGAGTTATTTAACGCCTATTCATAAAAAAGGTGACAAAAGCGATATATCAAACTATAGACCTATTTGCATTATGTCTGCTTTACCCAAACTTTTCGAGTCATTAGTATTAGATACCATTGTAAAACCTATCAACAATATTATTGTTCCTAACCAACATGGCTTTATCAGAGGTCGATCTACCTTAAGTAATTTAACTATCTATAATAATTACATATGCGAATCCCTTAGTCTGAAACAACAAGTGGATTCTATTTACACCGATTTCAGTAAAGCATTTGATAAGGTTCGACATCACATTCTTATATCTAAACTCAGACTGTTGGGCATCAAAGGTAGTTTATTGACATGGATTATCAGTTACCTCAGTAATAGAGTGCTTAGTGTCAGGATTAATTTTATAGAATCCTATGTATTCGAGGCCACAAGTGGTGTCCCGCAAGGGTCCCACCTCGGCCCAATATTCTTCTTAATATTCATTAATGACATTGTAAATATATTTAAAGATGTACAAGTCCTACTTTTTGCAGATGATCTAAAATTGTTTAAAAGAATACGAAATATACATGATTGCCTAATTTTACAAGCTAATTTAGATGAACTTTTTAAATGGTGCAAACAAAATATGTTATTTTTGAACATTGAGAAATGTCAAGTAATTCGATTTTCCAGAACTCATTCTCAAATCTTACATGAATATAATTTAAATAATGTTAAATTAACACCAGTATCACAAATTCGCGACTTGGGAGTTATATTCGATTCAAACTTAACTTTCACAGCACATATAGATGAAATAACTAATAAGGCTTTAAAGATGCTTGGCTTCCTTTGTAGAACCTTAACTGATTTTAAGTCCTTTGATTGCATGAAAACACTCTATATTTCATTAGTTAGAAATCAAGTGGAATATAATTCACCTATTTGGTCCCCTTTCTATAAAGTACACTCTAACAAAATAGAACGGGTTCAACACAAATTTCTTAGGTACTTAAATTTCAAGCTCAAAATCCCAATAGAAAACATTAATTATATAAGTTTGATGAATCGACTTAATTTAATTACGCTATCTGACAGAAGAATCATTTCAGATTTAATTTTATTATACAGAGTCATGAACAACCTAATTGACAGCCCTGCCATTGTTAGTACCATTAAACTCCATGTACCGACAAGGAATACTAGACAAAATATTACATTCTTTTGCAACACATACACAACCAACTATCAATCACACTCACTTACCAATAGGATGCATGATTTAGGCAACAAGTTTGGTGATATTGTAGATATATTCGCTGATTCCCTTTATAATCTAAAATGCATTTTAAACCAACACTTTGTGGAATCCTACAAATTATTGTAACGTGGGTGTAATATATTTAACGATTTGATGTGTTATTGTAATGTTTTATATTGTATTTTATTCTATGTTATTGTCAAATGTTATATTGTTTCAAATATTTCACGGTTTTACGCTATAATCTTCAAAAACTACCTTTATATTTTTTAAATGTTTTCATTTTTATAACTTTTGATTTAAATTCTATTTATGTATAATCCTCGATATCTTAAATATTATTGTATAATCTATGTAAAAGCCCATATGGGCGTATAACAACAATAAATAAATAAATAAATAAATAAATAAATAAAATAAACTACAAGTCAAAGCTTGAAGATGGATTTAAAAGACTTTAAAAATTACACATTTCGTATCGACTGCCGAAAGTCATTTAAGCTAACACCAAAAAATTCAATGCTTTGACTTGCGTTAATAAGTCTCGACATTCTGGATAAAGGAGAATGATATCCATAATTAGTAGGATGTTGATTGAGGAACAGCAATTCATTATTTCGGAGTCTACGGGAAGGGATGTTAAACTGGATGAGTTGTAACAAAGCAGGTGTGTCAGTAATACTATTGATAATTTTGAATATGCAAATTAGATCAGTGTCCTTTCTACGTTTTTCTAAAGAAGAAATGTTTAAAGTTTTTTCAATTTCATCATAAGAGTGATCGCCTCTTTCAAGTCCTAATCTCCAAGCAATTCCTCGTAGGAAGCGATGTTGTACTGATTCGATGTGACAAATATGGACAGCATAGAAAGGAGACCAAATGACACTAGCATATTCAAGGTGAGGGCGAACCAGCGAGCAGTAAAGAGTTTTAAGTGCACTTATATGTTTAAAGTCAGCGGTAATTCTATGAATGAAGCCGAGTAGTTTAAGTGATTTGTTTACGATGTTATTAATGTGATCACGGAAAGAAAATTTGCAGTCTAGAGTAACCCCAAGGTCCTTGATAGATGTGACAGTAGAGAGACAAACATTATTTAGTTTATAATCAAACTGAATAGGTTTTTTGGTTCTATAAAAAGACAAAATTTTGCATTTATCAATATTTAGTTCCATGCAGTTAATTTTGCACCAATCATTAAATGAATCAATATCAAGTTGAAAAAGTAAACAATCAAGATGGGATTTAATTATTTTAAGAATCTTATTGTCATCGGCGAAAAGCCAAAAACGCGTGTGTGAAAAAACTTTAGTGATATCGTTAATAAAAAGATTAAAAAGAAGCGGGGCCAAATGGGCTCCTTGCGGAACGCCGGACGTTACACCAATATTAAAGGATTCAAAGTTATTTATTTCAACCCTTTGTTTCCTATCACTCAAGTAAGAGTAAGAGACAAAAGAGGAAGCAATCCTCCAACAAGTAAGAGTGAAAGAATGATAAGAAAGGGTTTCTAATGCCTATAGCATGGAGTTTGGCCATGAGGATACGGTGATTAACTTTGTCGAAGGCTTTGGAGAAGTCAGTATAGAGAACATCAACCTGAGTGTTGTATTCTAAAGCTTTAACTATGGTATTTGTAAAGGACAGTAAATTAGTTGTTGTAGATTTCGCCGATCTAAATCCATGCTGTTCCTCAATCAGAACATTCTTGAAAATAGGAGTGATTTTCTTTGTAATTATCGACTCAAATATTTTTGGAATATTAGATATAATTGATATTGGTCTGTAGTTTCCAATATTTGATTTGTTTCCGGACTTAAAAATGGGTCGAATAAATGAATGGAGATGGGAAGAGGAAGGTGGGGAAATTCCTGGCTGTTTAGATCTGGTCACCAAATATGATCACTAAAATAATTTGGTCACTAAAACCACCTCAAGCAGAAATTCACTTGCGCACGCTGAGATATGAGCCCGCGACCTTCGGATTCAGCGTTTTGAACTCGCTTGTACCCACGAACTTTGGAGTCGAGAGATTTACCCCTCGACCACGGAGGCTGCCATAGGGTACTTAGGGTAGAACTATCATGACATTATTAAAATGCTCAAATTTAGAGAAAAATACAATTTATTATAAATCTAAGATGGGCACAGTTTTTCCGGCAATGAGGGCTGCACACCACTGGGCACGAGGTATGACTTGCCTAATCTGCTGAAGACTCTGGGCGCACCCACTCCGTTACTCAACTTCCAGGAAGAGAGGTGGTACGCCAGTTGTTATCAGATAAAACTTCATTTCTCCGAATATCCGTGTATGTCCATACTTGGAGATATCATTTTCGTATATAGAACCATGCAACTGTCGTCATAAAAAATAATTAATTCCATTCTCTACCCTTTCCGCATTCACCATTCAAGTTATTCTTTTCCTGGTATTTTTCCTTTTGAGATACTTTGATCTGTATTCAGTAGATACATTTTTTGTAAATGTTTAAGTCACTTCCGGGGTATTTTTTACAGTTTGCTCCGGGTGACGTGGCTTTCAAAAATAACTAGGGTATTTATCAATATGTACCTTTGTCTTATGAATGATATCGTTAAATATTTTATTAGTTGGAGGATTGCTTCCTCTTTTGTCTGCTTCTTTTAGATCGAAAGGAGATGTCTTCTTCAATAAAGATTAATTGTATCCTTCGTTAATACAGAGGTGTTCCTGAAAAAGAGCTTGCGAACTAGAAATAACTCAAAAATTAATACTAAAAATAATGTTGCATAAAGATATAAACTACCCCTCCGTGCAATTGTTCCATGAGGCTGAATTGTTAGATACAAGAAAAATTTACTGTAAACAATGTTTAAAATATATATTTACACGAAATGTTATTTTTACAAAAAATTAAAAGCGTCTATCGAGCCGAACCCTCTGATATGAAAATATCTGGAGTCGGTGAAGTATTTTCCCATATGGTCTCTGGTAGGTTGACGTGTTGTTCTTGTATAGTTTTGTATTTAGTATACTTATACAATGCAATTACATCGCGTGAATTGACTAGATTAGCATTTGTGGAAAAGTGTGTGGAAGGATTAAGTTTTTCCTGTGAGGAAGATTTAACCCGGACATAAAATCTAGAGAACAATTAAAAAATAGGTTAAATAATGTATTTGAAGTTCCACGGTGTAACACTAGGCTTGCGCAAAGACATGCATATTTTATTACACCAAAAATATATAATGCTTTTTATAAGGCTACAGAAATTGATTGTAAAAATATATCCACCTACAGCAAGTATAAAAATGTATTAAAGTCTTGGATAAATACCATCGACACAAACATTTACTTGCTGTAACATCTGACCTGCTGTAACTTAACAACATTTTTATTAATCTTTATGAACATGTCTTTTGAATATGTATTTCAGTAAACACTGAATCTATTTTTTATGTATTTAATTTAATTAATTTTTTATTTTTTTAAACTTCTACAAGATATTGTATGTTTATGAGTAATAATTATCTGTCTTAAAAACACTCAAGTATACCCACGAACTGGCGATGCCTATGTGGGATTTTGTTGGTTAATCTACTAATCTATTTATGTTTTTCTCTACTTTTTTAAAACTGTTAATATAAAAAGTTTGTATTACAAAATTTTACCAACTGTACCAAAAAAATTGTTAATAAAAAAAAATAAATAAAAAAAAAATTAAAAAAAAACTCTTATATTTTGAGTGTCATGTGAATAATTTTTCTGGCTCTACTACTCAAGAGTAGTAGAGACAGAAAAATTACCTGACGTTTGTATAGGTACTACTTGTATGCACCTCAATCTTTAAAAAAAATTCACATGTGTACGTACGTTTCACATATTTAAATTTTAATAGTCACATCGCAATCATGACCATGCAAATAACAGATAAATACATCCATGTATTCAGTAAGAAGAAAAACAAATAAAATTATTATTGTGCTTTTCTTGTGGAAATAGGCAGTCTTCCATAAGCAGACGTTCAATATACAAATTAGAAATGTATTTTAAAAAAAAGCAAAGCGTACAGATATAAAATATTTTCTTTTAAAGCATTTTGTAAAAATATCTTAAAAATCGGTTGACAGTTCGATACAATAAGCATTATTCAAATTTCTCGGCGACGTATTTCCTCTAAGACTTTGTGACTACGGTTATGTCTATATATATACGGGGGCATACATTAATTAAGTGAACTCAAAATGGGAGGGGGAGGGGTCCAGTAAGATCTCATCAAATCTCATTTAAACTGAGGAGGGGTCAATAAAAATTACACGTCGACTTAAGAAAATATATAATTTTATTATAGAGATAATAAAAATAAAAATAAATTTTTCACTTTTTTTTTTTTAAATTTTTTTTCACCTTTTTTGAAGTGTCCCATTTCACCCGCTGAAAAAATATAATTTTTATTTTTATGAAAATAAATGTAGTCTTTTAACAACTGTACTGTAAATCTCTCGCGAGGGGAAGGGGGGAGGGGGGGCTCCCACCAAATCTCACCAAGGGGAGGGGAGGAGTCTAAATTGAATGAAAAACAGCTCACGTAATTTATGTATTAATGTTTTCTAAGGGGTAGAAGCGTAAGATTTTTAAGGTACATCCATAGAGTGTGATATTGCATCAATAAAAATGTATCTGCGTTATTTTGACCAAAAATGGATTGAAATGTTGGCTCTCAGATACAGAAATATTATGCACCCTTGATCACAAAATCTTTGGCCACCATTCTTCATCCCTTTTATATGTATAGCTAATATTTACAAGTCCTTCGAGGTAAGTCCTTCGCGGTAAGTAAGTGAACAGCGATATAAAATCATGACAATTAAAAAAAATGTAGATAGCTTCTTTCGTAGGTACTAAAATACATATCTGTTAAAAATCAACATTTTTGGCTTATTGACAGCAGTTTTATTTTATCTATGGATAAAAGAGTATTTCTCGGAAAGATAAAAACCAGTTACCTCTTTGCTTATTATAATATCTCTTCAAATAATAATCCAACCGAAAATAGATATTTAAACGTCATGTGAACACAGCCGATAAAATCTTCAATAGCAAATATATCATAAATACAATTTGCATTGGGCTGCCTACTGTGCCAATTCTAGGAAACAATGATAATAGTAATATTATTATGGTCAATAACAATTTACCTACCAACGACAGTGCTCGCTATCTAGAAGACTTAGTTCATGGCTCTTGGATAAATACCTCAGTCCTGGAAATTGAAAGGTGAATGGAAAATTCCGTGCTGTAGAAGAAGGTTTAGAAGAAATTTCTGAGATTTATCGACCCTAGGGTGTATGGGTACCACCCGTGGCCGAAAGGCTACTACTGACTTTCTCTTGGGTTTGTTCGGAACGAATTATCTACGGGTCAGAAGGGATCTATGTGCACAATGTACTACATTTTTTCAGTGATTCTTGGATGGTTCGAAAAATCGAGAGCATTGATTTCTATGTTTCCGATTGTTATATCCATCACCGACAGTTGGGATTTACATTACATTGACAATACTCAATTTGGGAGGCAGGTTTAGGTACCACCGCCACGGGAACCGTTTACTGGATAACCAACACCTCTGCCATAGGTCACCCCAAGTGGTTCGCTAAGTTTGGGGACTTGTCAGGGGTAACCGGGTTCATGGGGTAAGGTTTGTCCGGGTCTTGGCGGCAGAAGCGTCTGCCCACCAACTGGACCGGACTGGACCAACTGGACTGGACCGGAGCGGTAGAGCTGTTAAAGGAGACCATTCAAGCTCTCCAGCAGGGCTCTTACGGAACAACGCCTTGCCTTTCAGTGGGAGGGACAGTCCTGGACACACTGCCCCCAGATTCCTACCGTTTCCTAAAAAGACCCTCCACGCAGCATCCCCAGAGATGATATTGGCCCTGAGGAAAATTCTTTTCTTCAGGGCCTCCTGCACGTTATAAGTTTTCCTTATGAACGAATTGAAAATTAATTTTGTGATGTACTTGAAAAAAGTGAATGTTTTAAATTGAATGACTTTTTTGGTTCTGTTTAAGGTTTTATCCTACGTAGATATAAATTAAATCGTTGAAAACCAAAATTAAAAAACATGTTTACAGAGCTTACATTGTTTTTCGAGGCTTTCGGAAAAATAATATAAAAACTATCAGAAAAATATATAAAATATTTTTAGTGACAAAGCACTCTTTATAGGGTGCCTATCTATTTTTTTTTAAATTATTCAATTACATGGGAGATTGGTTATTGGCAGTTTCCTCGACTGTTTTTTTATGGGTAGCCTTTGAAAAATAAAATGCGAATCACGTCTTTCATCATCACTATCACGAATTTTCTTGTGTACGTACGTAAGTACCTAAAAGATATCTTTTTAAGAGTCAATAAATTAGTTTCCATCTGCATAAATAGGAGTGATCTGTTTGATTTCTTACACACGAAGAACTTTATACCACATGAAAATTTAAAAAGAAATAGTAGGTATGTTCTTTAAAAAATGTAATCCATGGATGACATTTTAATTCATTAGAAAAATTATGTGTATAATATTATAATTGCATCAAGGATTTTTACTATATTATATTGGCTGATGTATTGGACCGAACTTAGGCTCAGTTTTTCGGAACCACCAACCTTTGACTGGAAACCATTCACCTTTGACCTCCTCTCCACAAATTGAGCTGTTATCAATCTACCCGGAGCACAGAAAACCGAGAAGCAATTCTAATCACTATAGAGATTAGAGATAATCAAAGGCAGAAAATTGTAGAAATAAATTTTTCCATCACAGCAAACTAGCCGTTTTTCAGAATAGATATTCTGTAGTTAGGCGGGTAATGTAGGATTATTATTTTTTATTTAAATTTTTGTTTGATCTATCCTAATATTATAAAGAGGAAAGATTTAATTGTTTGTTTGTTTGTTTGTTTGTTTGTTTGTTTGCATTGAATAGGCTCCGAAACCACTGAACCGATTTTAAAAATTCTTTCACCAATAGAAAGCTACATTATCAGCGAGTAACATAGGCTGTATATAATGGCTAACTCTGGCGTTATAAAATTTGTGTAAATGAAAATGTGTGTATTTAAGATATTTTTGCAGGAGGGAGGAAAGGTAGGGAGGGGGAAGGTGGGGTTTGTGGAGAGAGAAGAGACAAGGGAGGGGGAAGGCTGGGAAGGTGGAAGGGAATGGGGACGCACGGGAAAGGATAAGAAGGGAGAGTCAATTTATTTCTTTGAATGGCGTAGCAACGCATGCCAGGAACCAGCTAGTAGATTATAAATCCATTTACACTCAGTAGGTACAGCAAATTGTAGAAAGAAATTTTTTTCATCATAGCAAACTGCCCGTTTCTCAGAATAGATATTCTGTAGTTAGGCGGGTAACGACAGATTATTATTTTTTTATTTAAATTACGACAGATTAAACATTCATTTGCACTCAGTAGGTACAAGGTATTTTATTTCGACATTCTTTGTATTTGAGAAGTCAGGTATACAAAAAGTTTTACCTATGTAGTACTGTTTTAGAAAATTCATTCTTGCCATGTATTGTTCTAGAATTGTTCTGTCGTTTGGTATCTTGATCAAGTCGTGGTGACCGACTGCTGCTGAAATTTTCAGGCACGTATGCCATCCATTCCAAGAATGGGCTATCAATAGAGTATGTTTAAATACTTGTTTTTTCGGAATTCATAACCTTTGACAGGAAAATATTCGTTTCAGACCACTCCTCCACAATCTGATTTAATCTCAATTCACCTGGAGCGCAGATAATCAAGAAGTTATTCCTCGTAGATAAAGACGAAAATTATTTCTTGGGGGTTTTTTCCATATTTTATTAACCTCACAGATCATAGCAACTGTATTTATAGTTTTATAAGTTTTTTTGGAACTCGTAACCTTTGACTTAAGAGGGAATAACCAGACAAAACCGGAAATATGTCATTTTTAAATTAAATTTTAGACGTATTGACTCATTTCTACAAAAAAATATTAATTGATTTCGAAAGACTGTTCTTTTATCTAGTAAAGCTTTGTTTTAAATTTTGAGAACACATGTTTGCTTTTAATACAATAATGTTTTACCGTAGGTCGTTGGCAGATTTTTTAAATTTTCATACATACATTTCAAAGCATATACTCATGCAGTAAAATAAATCAATAAATTATTTGAGAAAGCTACTTTTCAGAATTTTTATTTTAGTTCAAATAAAAGCATAAACAAAAGGTACGCGCCCTTGTTTTGTGACGAAAATACTTAAGTATGTCTATTTATTTATGGTCTTACAAAATAATATATTTAAAAAAAAATGACATTCTTATTTTGCTTAGGCATCATTGAAAAATTATAAATACTGATCAAAAAATACATAATTTTAATAGTTTTATCGTCTAATATTTTAATAGTTTTTTAATGTAGGTATTTATCAAAGCAAATGTTGAATGAAATAAAATCGATATTGAGTTATTAAATTAAAATGCTGGTATAGAGAAAAATTAATCTTTCTCATCGGAACCGCCCTGTACAGTTGCAAGGGTACGATCGCAAGATCATGGTTCGACGAAATTTAAATTCTCGGCCGCTGGTGGCTCTTATTAATTCGCCTCAGATCTTTCTTCCACCAACCGATTTGATCTGAATCCACCCGGAGCGCAGCAAACCGAGAAGAAATTCCTCGCACTGGAGATAATAATTCAAAGGTAAGCAGGCAGGTAGGTAGGTGGTGTGTGTTCGACCCCCGACCCGCGGACGTCCGCCGTACAAGCAAGCCTTACAAGGGCCGCAGCCGGCCGTATGCCGGATCAGCGATGGTATCAGAGACGATCTATCTAAGGTTTCCCTTGTCGGATGTCGGCAGTCGGCGGTAGGCAGGGTGATCTGCTTTGCCGGACGGATTGTTCCGACAATGATATTTTATACATACCTACAAGTAATCCCTCAGAATCTGTTCTTTTTATATGCGTAGAAATTATCTACGTATCATAAGTATCACATCCAAACATCGATATATAAAAAAAAAACAATACATTAGGACTGTCATATCTAAATTCGGTCTAAAAAAAATAACGCCATCCAAGATGAATTTCATAATACAACTCCCCCCTTCTTGACGTAAATTTGTTGTACAAGCTTCTAAAAACGTACGCGCAACGGAGATCGTTCATTTTGTGGTAAAAATGTTGTTGTAATTTTTTGGGTGACGTAGTTGTTTTGCTAGAAAGAAATATAAGATTTTTTATCAATTGTTACTTTAATCGATATGAAAACTAGAAACCAGAAACAAAGGGTGTATTATCGGTCGGTGGCCGATTTGACATCGCGTTTAGGTTCCACTCAAGTATCACGTATTCAATTCCTCGGCTGGCCAAGTCCTGCATCACGACACAAGCAACATATTCCGCTCACTGTGGTGGTAGTAGGAGGTTTTTAAATAATCGTAACGCGGGAATGTTTGTTTTTCTTTTAAAAACTTCTTTGTGAATTTTAAAATTCACAAAGCAGATTAAATTGATAATGTTAATCCCGGGATAGCCCGAACCTAAAATATTTCTAACTGCCTCAAATTCGTGTTTGAGAAATGATCCTCGCAGTTTTAGGATGAGAACTTACTGGAAGACAAATTTGTTCCGTGTAAAGGGTAAAAAGCGATGCTTCTTCCGATCTTTCAACTTCGAGAAAATGCAATAGGGTTGTTCTTCTTTTTAACCTATATAACTTTTACCACTCTGTCACATCTCCACCACTCTGTCACATTTTGTTTTTACTACATATGAATCTCTCTGAATCTCAGAGGGGAAATTGTAGCAAGGGGGAAAGGAGGCCTAAAATGCCTATTGGGGGTGACAAACACGAGCTGCGTGTATACCTATTTTGAATGACAACCCACGTGACAAAATTGTCACACGACATAAAAATTGTAGGAGACAAGTTTTTGAGATCTTTTTAAATATTTTATTAAACACCATTAAAAATAATAATCGCTGTGACTTAATAGGTTATACCCTTTGGAGTTTAAAAATAGTTTTATATTTTATGTCGTCATATATTTTTTTTGTAACATAGAATTCACGCAAGTCGAGGTGGCAGAAGAAACTGTGATTTGTATGAAATACACTTCTATCACGAGGAGTTACAACTCTGTCACGTAATTTTTACTACAAAAATATAAACACACATTTTTTTAAAACGCACAGTTGTTACGTCTTTAGTACAGTAGATTTTAAAGTAATTATAAAATAATAATATTGGTAATTCTGTTGAATTTTTCTCCACTAACTGGCGGAGACAACTTTATGTAGGCTAAAAAGAAGAACGACCCAATATCTTTTTGATAAATGTTAACTGAAACAGATATATTTGGTTTCGGAGCTAATTTTAAGGTTCACACGCACTGTCCAAGTGATATTTGGTTGATGCATCCAAACATTTAAATTTACAGTGTTGCAAAAGATAAATAACAAATGCTTGGACAGGCACCTACTGCAAAGTCAGTGTAGAGTTTACAACTGAATCAGATCATTCGATTCTTGACACACATAAAAATTTAAAAATCTTAGCGCGAGCATTTTTAAGAATTTTTCAAATCATCAATAGTTCTGTTGACACTTAGGATGGGTTGTTTCAAAAAATTTGACGAATTCGTCAAATATTTGACGTTAATTTTCACGTTCTGTGTAAGTTCTATTCAAGTTCTGTGATGATTTCAGTTTTGTGAAGCAGCTGGCCTATGATGATAAAAAAACAGAACTCGAAAAGAACTTACACAGAACCTGAAAATTAACTTCAAATATTTGATGAACTCATCAAATTTTTTGAAACAACCGTCCTTAGTCAGCCTAAGTACGTTCATTATAAATCATATATTATGGTTGCTAACGAGTGGAATGTTTCACAACTTTCTAGGTATCTAGATTCCAGGGAATGTTGTGAAACTTTGCAATGTAAACATTAGGCATTTGTACCTAATACATATTATGCATTTACGAAATCTTTTACCTTGAAACGAAAGGTGCGGTGAGTGCATCTGGTCGGATTCCGCAATGCATCGAATCTGGCATAGATAACAGAAAATGGGACTTGAAAACTTAGCAAAAACTATGTCATTTAACATAATACTGATACCAAAATTTATTTCGTAAAGGCAATTGACTGATCTAATATGTTTACATAAAATTATTCACGGCCATCTTGATACTACATTATGTCTTAGCGGTATTGAAATAAATGTCCCCAATTCCCATTGTTTAAGACGCCATAACATTTTTCACATGAATACATTTAAAAAATAATATCGCCTACTTTAGCCCTCTGACCCAGGTGTGTCGACTATATAACAAGATAGAGTGTGCTGAAGTAAATATTTTCGTCGATAATTTGTACTGATTCAAAAAAAAAGTTCTGACGCTAACTAAAAAAGCTAAAAATACTAACTAATTATATTGTGTCAATTGTCTCTCTATGTATGCCTCGCGTATTTCTTATGTCTCTTGCCACTCATTGTAATGTGTTACTTGAGTGAGTTTGTATAAAATTCTGTATTTTTATTTGTAATGTTTTTGTTTTTCTAATTGTACGAATCTGTATTTAATTGTGTAATAACTGAGTTTTTACAACTGGATTGTTCTCATGTAAGTGCGAACATCTGTAAAATCCAGTATAAATAAATGGGCTTTTTGGAAACAGTGAACGCATCTCTGATGATATTATATTTTTTAATCCAAGATTTCAAAATAAATTGCACGAGGTATTTGACACATACTATATTCGCGGCACATTTCAGAGTGGCAGAATCTCTCCTTTTCGTCGTTGTGAAATATTACCATTCAGAATCGAAACGTTGCTTGAAATGGCGTTAGATATGTTTGGTGACAAACAATCTGAATATTAAATATAAAAGTAATAATAATGTATAGCGCCGTTTTTGTAAAAAACCACATGAAAAGCGCTGTACAATTTTAATTTCCTAGGCTCTATCTGATTTTATTATTTTCGAACAGTTACAGAAAACGTACTCACTTCATATAAAACACACTTAACACACTTTATTAGAAAGTTTAAACTAGGAGAAGATACAACTTTGCACGCAGATGACACTACAATAAAACACTGAACTTGGCATGATTTTACAGTATTTGCTATTTTACCCTCCTTTACTATTGATGTTAGGTTTATTAGAAGATTAATGGCAAACCAGAGATGATATTTATTTCAAATATTAATAATTTAAGGGGAGCCGGTAGTCTAGAATTAAAAAAAAATTCTTTTCGATATTTCGAAAGTCTAATCCTTAGAAGAATATATTGTAAAATTTTTATAATGGTATTGACGATATTTAAAGTTCTACAGCCCATTTAGCAGGTCAGCGCAGAAGCAGGTAAAAGGGCCGGAAGAAACTTCAAACTCATTTATTTCAAAACTACTTTTTTCTGGTGTGAGGCAAAAAAAAAACTACCCAGCCGATTCGTCTCAAATTTTATTACTATGTTATTCCTAACTCCAGTACCTATCGCAGGAACTAAAAAAAAAGTTTTTACGTTGAAAACTTCTTATTTTTTACACACAAAATATAATGATAAAACTCTCTCTGTTTTCTGTAGGAATGTAAATTTCAACAACGCGCAATTATGCCATTTTTTTAAATTTATTTTTTAATTCTAGTTCCTGCGATAACTATACACATAGTGATCAGATTTTTTTTTGTTTTCGTTTACGGATAAGTGAAAGAGCCAAAACTGGACCCACCACCAAGGTCCGTATTCATGAGGAGGGCAACTTCAGCGCAGTTCCTTAACTACTTAGAATTTTTATTTTTTCTTAATGATTATATTTTTGTATGCCATTAAAGTGATTTAATACATCTATAAAGTTTGAATAGCGTATAATATAACTCGTCGAATTTACGGGGGCTAGACCACCGGCTCCCCTTAACTATTGAATTTTGGACTGGAGATTTTTCATGAAATGACATTAAAAAGCTTAGAATCTACTTAGGTTTAAAAGCGTAGAAAGCTTCCCCCTCCACCACAGCCTTGTAAATTACCAAAACTAAAACACTAGTGGGGTGTTCACATTCAAACAAATTATAAAAATCTGAAATCCACGAAAATTGTCAAAATATTGGCTAAGATATCTCTCAAAGAAATCCCTAACCTTTACAGATTTCAAATCAGCAAACTTTTCATCCGTAGAATAAAAATCTGCGATTCATTTCAAAATGATCAACGACCCCCATCGGAATCAAACCTCCCCCATACCCGCAACCCCAAGCGATATTAAACTGTGTTCGGCACCCCTCCTGGGAATGCATTGATCAGGACATTTAATTTCCTGTTACTCGCAGTGCAGAGGCAAAGGCTTTGTTAGCTGGTTATATAATACACCAGAGGGAGTTAAAACAGCGGTGTTACAATTCATAATCTAATTTCGCAGGTGCATGAATCGTATGGCAACTTATTATAAGCCTCAATCTATTTAAATGATACAGACTTATCATAAAAAAGAGGTAAGTTAAACGGGGTAACGCTACCAAAAAAATTCAACTCCATCGAAATAAAATTTGACGCAGCGATAATACATATTACAGTGATAACACTACATATATAGGCCCACTCAGCCACTGACCGTTCAGTAGGCAAAAGCATGTGCCGTCAAGATCTAGACATACACTGACAATTTGCATCTGACAATTTGCATCACCATATGCAAATTGTCAGGAAAAGGAATTACATATAAAAAGTCATTCATATGATTGTTTGCACACAAAAAACCAATTCCAGCAGTGTAATTGCCCGAATATAGAAAAAGTGTACCAATATACATACCTTGGTCTTACAATAGATGTCAACTTTAACTGGTCAAATCATATTGAAAATGTATGTAATAGATTAAGATCCATATTAGGAAAATTTTACCACCTAAAAAATTTTGTAAATAAAAATATATTATACTGTATATACAACGCATTAGCAGAATCAATTATAGGATACGGAATAAATAGTTACGGATTAACGTACAAAACATACATAAATAAAATAGAACAATTACAAATCCGTTTCCTAAAATTGATAGCAGGCAAAAAAAAGGTCCAGTTATGTGAAGGTGATTATAAAAAAATGTTCTCCTTGTGTAATGTCCTCTCTATACACAGTAAGGTAAATTACCAATTAACGCTAGATGAATTCTGGAATACAGAATTCAAAAAACCTGTAAACCACAACTACCCTACTAGGCATAGAGAAGCACAAATGTTTATTGTCAATAAATCTCAAAATGTATACGGAGATAGAACAAAAAGTCATAAAATTCCGGAAATATTTAACGCATTACCTGAAAATATCAAAAATGAGACATCTTATTCAAAAATCAAAACAAAAGTTAAATCTTTCTACCTCCGAAGAACATGAAATCAAATAAAATAGTTCCTATCTATTTATTTTCTCACCGTATGTTTGTACTGTGTAAAATATTTTTACTACAACGCAATTCATAAACATTAAAACATTGAGATAATTAGTTTGTCGTAATAATTAGTATTTTAATATTAAGTATAATATTTAGTATATACTATGTAAAACTGAAAAGTATACTGTATTAAATAATTATAAAAAAATGAGAGATTTCTTACAATCAAACTGATTGATCAGTTTCGTAAGATTTGTAAAATAAAATATTGTAAAATTAAAACTGAATAAACATATTTAAAAAAAAAAAAAGACAAACCTCACCTGCCAAGTCACTAAACGTAGCAAATCACCAAGGGTGTCCTATGGCAGGGGTGTTGGTTATCCAATAAATGGCTCCCTGGGCGACGGTACCCATACCCACCTCCCAACTAGTTTTAATTTTTTTTTTGTATGAATACCGCACAGAGTCCCAATTGCTCCCGTCTGGAGCCAGTGAGACTACGGCATCCCCAATTGGAGTATGTTGTGAGGCTGAAGGTAGTGGGGAGGAGAAGAAGATGGGTAAGAGGAAGGTGGGAAGTACCTGGCTAATCAGATTTGGTCACCAAACACGGCTAAAGCCATTTCAAGCAACGTATCAATTCTGAACGTGATTATGAACGGTGGTCTTACACCACGGCGATACTGAGAGTATTTTCCAATCTCAACGTGTCGCAAATATACTTTGTATTATTTTAAATGAATACATTGTGAAATAATACAAATTAATCAAATAAAATTTAATTTAATTAATAATGTGGAGTTATTGTAAAAAAAGGATAGGCCATTCCGAAAAAAAGAGGCTTACATCCAATTTGAATAAAGCTCTGCAGTCAGCAGTGAGAATAGACTAGGAATATGCCGTAGGATACGGGGAAGGGGAGAAGACAAGGAAGAGGAAGATGGAAGTATCTATCTGTTCATATCTGATCATCAAACACGGAAAAATCATTTCAAGAAACTTTTCGATTCTGAAAGGGCAAAGGCAATGCAGAGTATCGACCATGAGAAAAAAAGTTTATTAAAATGACCCGGTTTGTTTCTCCTGCCTCCTCGAGACGAGGATCGGTTTGGGCTGGCACCCTCGGCACGCCATCCGCCCCACATTGCGAGTGTCCGTCACCGTGCATCGAGCACGGGACCGTTGGGCCCGGGCACCGTGACGCGACCAGCGAGCACGCAGACACCTGCGCCAAATCTACTTACCAAACTACACCACAACCAGTGTCGGATTAGGCCAGCATGGGCCCAGGTCATCAAGAGGAACATAGTTTTTTTTAGTTATAAAATAAAATATCCTTTACAAACAAACTTAGTGGCGTGGTAAGGTCGCGGTGCAGTTCATACAAAATTCTTGTCTTATAAATATTTCACTCTTTTTTAAAACTGAAAACTCCTCTCTATCAAGCGTTATGTAAAATTGCCTCCCCTCCATTCAAACTTGTCTCATCTCTTATAAGTCTGAACTCGACTCCAATCTTTATTTTGAAATTCACCCATTAAAATAAAATCAATATATAAATTCACCATTCATTTCTTCATAATTTTAAATGACGGCCTATAACACCCCTGAAGGTGAAAGCCAGAATTGATTGGAATAAAAATCTTCAAATATATAAAACATATATGTATGTTTGATATATTTGAAGATTGCTACTCTTCATAGAAAAATCACAACTGAGGTGGCTTGGACACGTCTGATGACCGAATTCCGAGGAAAATACTGAGTGCGATTCCAGAGGGTAGACGTCCAGTGTGCCGATCCGACACAGCTGGGCGAGGCAACTTCAGAAACTGAGTGAGGAGAGGATGGGACTGCCACGGACGGAGGCCGAACAATCAGCACAAGACAGGGACGTACGAGGATGTCAATGCAATGGGTCCTCGACCCGAATAGGATAAGGGGAAGAAGATGTTTGTATTACAAAACACGTAATTCTGAATTACGAGTTATAACATTAATGAAGCCGCATAAATGCGCCGCAGGCGAAATTTTTCTTGTCCCAAGTCAAACTAATAAAAGTTGTCGATTTTTATGACACAGAAAGTCAGTTTCCACAGAAAAAGTTCTGTGAAAATTCTATTGAAGTTTTGTTCCAATTTCATCACTGGCCAGTTATTTCACAGTATGTACTTGGATAATAACATAACTTGAATAGGAATTTCACAGAACTTTGAAAGTTGATTAATTGTTCGAATTCTGTGGAATAACCCTTCCTGAGTCGCCGAATTTGTTAGTATTTCTAACGGACCTCTAAATATAGATACCACCTATCAAACATAGACCCAAGAAAATTTTCTAGATTTAAGGTGAAACCACAAAACACTTGTCATTTTAATAATCCTGAAATATTAAAGAACACCTTAACAAACACACAATACAAAGGTGCGTGTAGGATATATTTTTTTTGGCTGGGCGCGGGGCTCCGTAGAAGCGGGGCCCCAAGCATTGATATTTCTGCTATAAGGAGCTAATCCGCCACTGTCTACTACCATCAGAAGCTGCCACCTATTGTTAAACTACGCAGTCAGTTTTAAACGAAAACAGTTGGTGAAATTGATTTATTCGTTTTGATTACTGAACCTACCATTGATAAAGGAAATAAGGGAGATGGGGCTTGAATCATTATTACTATTATTAGTATACTGTTGTCGTACATTTTTTTATGTCCAGTTTTTGTTTCTACCTACAGAAGAAATGCATAATATCTTTCAAGAGGTGAACTCTCCGGGGTTGACGTTGACTTTACGCAGAGTTTTGCGAAATCAGATGTAGATATCGTACATCCCGTAGAAAAGAATAGTAAGACAAAAAATTAAAATTTACAGGAAAGCGAAAACAAATCATTATTGATGAAACAAGCGATCCCGTCGAAAAGAAATACTAGCGACACCTCCCGGAGATAGTGATCTAACTTAAATACGTTTTCATGGGGATAATCACAATCACTTTATCGAAATATCAAAATAAAATTTTATAAAACAGAAAATTTTAACTTACTACTCTTTTTTGCTGGATGGGCGATATTAATTTTTCTCTTTTTTTGAACGTCAAGTGTGCAAAATTTCATCAAGAAGTATCAAAAGTTCTTCAAAGGGGTGGGTTTTAGAAATGTAGACAGTCACCTTCCTTTTTGTGTACAAAATTTCATCAATCTTGAATTAAAACTGTAGATTTGTACAAAAAAGCCATGCCGCCACAGATAATCTGCTTTATTTAATCTATGGTTTTTTTTTCGGAAAAACCCTTTCACTACATATGTCCGTCACTCCTGAAATTCCGACTTACCCCTGATACCTTCTTCCTTCCAAGAACATCCTCTCATTCCTCTCCTAAAAAGACCCACCACGCAGCATCCCCAAAGGTGATGTAGGCCCTGAGGGAATAATTTTCCTCCGGGTCTTCTGTGTGGAGCTAACATATAAAAAAATTAACAAGATAGCAGCCAAAAAAATGTGACTCAAGAAAATGAAGATAATGTTGGTTCGTAGTATGAGTCGTATGTTTGTAGTTCGTAGTCGTAGCATAATAAAGTTAAAAATGAAGTAAGTTGGTAAATAAGTCGAATTAGCTCAGTGACCAGAGCACTTCTCCGACAAGGACCTTGGTTCAATTCCTGGGGTTCTAGCACGGTGAAATCGATAACTTTACAATATCGGATCGTTAGGAGTAACTTCCGATGATTTTATATCGATATCCGTAGCACAGTTTCAATGTTGATAGCCGAACAGATAATGGTGGGGAATAAATTAGAAATTGATATACGCTGGCAACACTGTCGGATCTGTCCATAAATTCACATTCAGAAACATCAAACGCCAGTCATATAGGTAAAAATATGAATAATTTGGCAATGTTAAATTGAAATACAAACCTAAATACGCATTGGCAGTCCGCATTTACTTTTTGACACTACATGGGAGTTAAATAGTTAATCATTTCTTTAGTCATATTTCAGCCCCTTAAGTTTATCAAAATTCGAACGGAATAATTTGGTCGCGCGATAGTTGTATTATAAAGTCTATGGATCGCGTATATGACTTCTTTCAATACAAAAATCTTCGTTAGTTCAATACGTTCATTAAATAAAAAAGTAATGTTGATTAACGAACGACATAATTCAAATAAATGCATAATATATATTGACAGCTAACCGAAACTTATCTGATATTATGGAATCCGGGCTAAAATTTGTCAATCGTCAGTCGGAATTCCTCTTACCAATTGTTGACCGTGATCGCAAATATTGCTAACTGACCATAGATGACGGATTTGGGCAATATCGTTGATACAGGGTTATATCGATCGACCATGCTAGGTACCCAGAGCGGATCCCCGACAAGGATGTGGGTTCAATTCCTGATGCGATTGAATCTATATCTGTCTTTTCTGCAACACATTGTTTCGTGTTATCAAAACACAGATCCGTTAATATTGTCTAATTTTAAAAAGGAGGTACAAGTGGCAGATCTGCATTTTCGATTTTTAAAATTTTATTTGGGGTTGATAATTTTTTTTTGGTAGATTTCCTCCCAAGTTATTGGTAGGTACGAAATTCGAAATTAGAAGGCAGGATCCGTTTTTCGAAATGGGTGCGCCCGGGCCGGAAGTGGCATTGGGTAGGTACTACATGTACACGTGAGAGAGGGAGGAAGAGCGTCGGTTCCGGTTGAAAGGAGGAGGGGGAACACGTGAGAGCTTCTACAAGTCGGAGGGTAAAAAGTAAAAGGACTCAAGGATCAAAGTTATCGAATTGAATCGAATAAGCAATATTTTGAAATTTAACTTTTTATGATATCCAGGGAAGATCTTTTAAAGAAAAATTAAAAAAAAATCCTCATGGTGAAAGATCATTAAACAGAAACGAAACGTTATAATAATTTCCCTCAGGGCCTACGCCATCTTCGGGGATGCTGTGTAGAGGTTCTTTTTGTGGAAAGGAAGGAGTGATCATGGTTTTGAAGAGACCCTTCTTGTAGGAGGGAGGAAACACACAGGCCGGCAAATCGTTCCACAGCCGAGTCATAGGAAATAGGAACGACCCGTTTTCTTATTTTTTTAATTATTTTTTTTTATTTTAAACACTTTACAAAATATATGACTAAAAGTCCCGATAAACTGCTATTTAGCAGTTTGTCTAACGGGTTCCTTACATTTAAAAATCTTAACATAATGAGTTAAAAAGTATGACAAAATTGTGTATGTTGGGCGCGCGTCTTGCGTGTTTCCTAACTGCGGAGCCGAAGGAATCATTGATGATAGTTCCTCGGAGCATCTTCCTTTGAAATACCAGTAGAACAAACACAGCATTCCCACCCGACGCCTGTGCTCTAAAGATTTTAATCCGTTTGTTAAGATAGGAGAATCTACCAAGCAAACCTCCGAGTCGAGGTTTTTTTTGCTTGAAATAGTTGTGTTTGGGTACCAGATTTAAAAAGCCAGTTAGGTACGTTCCAATTTTCCTCTTCAACATCTCCTTCCAGTCATTTCTTTCAGCCTTAAAATGTACTCCAATTGGGGATGCCATAGTCCCACTGTCCCCAGGACACTTTAGAGTTTTTTTAAGTGAAATTTCAAAACTCGGAACTCCATAGATCACAGCAGATGTTGCGAGGGGAAAAGGAATTGCGTTGAGTTAGAAATAACGCAAAAGATTGTACAAATTTCATGGAGCCAGAACTCAAAGTTTGAGTGTTTTCTCTGCTTCTGACAAATCGATCATTTGTGATAAAAAATATATACATAAAAGCTTTGGAAAACTTAATAGTCTTACTAATTATGTCGCATTATCAAGATGCTTTCGGCCGCCACCCTCACATTTTACACCCCCAGTAGGTGTACCTATGCCTGCCTCCCACCTCTTCCGGCCGCGACACTTTACCCTCGGGGGATATCGATCAGGTGTGGTCAACATTCAAAACTGTCGACACGTCACTTACCCTCTACGGGAGCTAATCTTTTGGTAGATTTGCTTGAAGTTCTGTGTTCCCTCGCTTCTGAATTGTCGTGAGATTGCTTGAAATGGCTTTAACCGTGCTTGGTAACCAGATCTAAATAGCCAGGTACTTCCAACCAATCTCCTTCCCTCCATAATGTACCCCAATTGAGGATGTCATAGACCATCCGCACCTCGAAGCAGTTGGGATTCTTATGATGTTATTAGAATAAAATCCTCCCTGTCAGAAAAAATTCATGCAACAAGTGGAGTTCCACAGGGTTCACACCTTGGCCCAATCTTATTTATCTTCTTTATAAATGATCTTACAAATATTTTTCATAATGTATCTATTTTACTTTTTGCTGATGACCTAAAAATTTTTAAAATTATTCAAAATATTTATCATTGCAACATTCTTCAAGATAATATCAACAAATTGTTAATTTGGTGTAAGGAAAATAGACTTTATTTAAATATCTCAAAATGTCAAATAATTAGATTTTCTCGTATAAAAAATCCAGTGATCTTCAATTACTACATTGATGACAATGCTCTTGAGACACTAACACAAATTAAAGACTTAGGCATCACTTTCCAATCAAATATTTCATTTGTTAACCACATAACAGAAATCTGTAATAAGGGCTTAAAAATGTTGGGATTTATAACTAGGCTAACTAGAAATTTTAACAATATAAAGTGTATTAAACTGTTATATTTTGCGTATGTTGGATGTCAACTTGAGTACAATTCTCCCGTCTGGAATCCACGTTATAACATACATGTACAAGCTTTTGAAAGAATACAAAACAAATTCTTACGTTTTCTAAATTTCAAAATGGGGATTCCAACAATTATGTTGAACTACAACACTCTGTTAAATAATATGAATATGCTCAAATTGTTAAACAGAAGAATTTTCACTGACTTGGTATTTCTATATAAAATTCTACATGATTTAGTTGATAGTCCGGTATTGCTTGAATTGATAAGCTTCCGGATTCCACAACGTAATACAAGAAGTCAGGATTTATTTCCGTGCAGAAATTCTGGGACTAACTACCATACGTGTTCTTCTTTACCCAGAATACTAATGGAAGGAAACAATTACGCCAAGTCCGTGGACATCTTCAGTTTATCTTTAAACAAATATAAAATATTGCTACTGAAGCAGTTCAGTTATGTACAATAAATATTGTATTTATTACCATTAATATGTAAAAGCCCTGAAAAAGGGCGTTGATCAATAAATAAATAAATAAATTACATTAAAAAAATAATAAACGCCATCACTCTCAATGATATCAAATTAAAATGTTTAAGACGCTTACGTAATTTCGTAAACAAAAAATTACAAGAATTCATCTCTATTCAAATGCATTTTTAAACTTAAAATTAAAAATGGTTGACTGAGGATTGAACCTTCCTACACAGGCACTGGAGTCAATAACACAAAGAACTGAGCCAAATACCGATTGGATAAGACAAACACTTATTGTGTATATTAACTGCTGTTATGTCATCGAATTTCAGAGAAATGCGTTTATGTCCACGTGTATGCCATCAAATTGGTAGAAAGCATTGCAATCTACAACAAGTCTATCCGAGTTTCAATTCGAGTGGGTGTCGGGAAACGAGTTAGTTTCCACTTCCAATATTCCATTTCATACATTCATTCATTTACAAAATCGAAATTCAAATAGAAGTATTAAAAAATATGAAAATCCCGGAAAGACGCTCGAAATGGTGAACTTTGGTGTCATGAAAACTGCAAATCTTTTTCTATTGGTATCTTATAAATTCTAAAGCACGAGATCAGTTTGTCTCGAGCAGCAAAAACTGACGAATTGTGAGCTCTGGCTTCATGAAACTTGCCCCAGGCTTTTCGTCTGGCATTTCTACGTCAACGCAACTATTTTCAGCTGGCAATGTCAATTCCATCATCAAGGCAGTTTACTTGCAAAACTTTTTCTAGGAATTTAAATTTAAAAAGTATATATAAAAAAAATAAAGATTATATTTTTTTGAATTTATAAAATAATGAGCTTCTCCACAACATGTACGAATGTATCCACATTCACGTGTCCCCCTTTGAAATAATCGCGTTAATTCTGCCCGATCAGAAAGCCGATAAGGCCCGAGAGACAGGTGCTATCGGGAGGTTGAGTCGGAGCAGTTTTCATCCACTCGATTCATAGATGGCAGCACTCCCGTTTGTAGCCAGCACGTAGAGCGAAGCGTACGATAGACGCTAACAAATTAATATTAAGAATTTCTAACAAAATACAGCTATAAATTAAGCCGCCGCTATCCGAATTTTTACAGCTTTCTTACATATCTCCCTTAAACATTTGAAGTTTTTAAGCTCTTAAAAAAATATATGTAATTTTTGAAGATAATATCTAGATACGTTTCACGCCGAAACGCAAATTATATGAAATCCCCTCGATAGAAAAAAATCGCAAAGTATGCTCCGAAAAATATTAAAAACAAGTCTATTTCTATTATTTTACAAGTTATATTTGTGAAAAAATTCACAATGTTTCTTTAAATGATACTTATGATACCTTCCACGAGATTTTTGCTCTATTTTAAATGTGTCATGTTTTATTAAGCATTTTCACAATTTTCGCTTCAATTTTATCACTTAAAATATTAGCGCGCTCTGTCTAACATTCGTAATTACATATCGCTCCATCTTCTTCTTTTTGAGCCGGGAAGCACCGCCTTAAGAATAAATCGATCACCTCCAAAACCATAGTAAAATGTGTATCATTCTTTTAAGTCTCCCCCCCTCTGAAATAATCGAGTAATTCTGCCCGGCCAGAAAGCCGATAAGAGCCGAGAGACAGGTGCTATCGGGAGGTAGTCGGAGCTGTTTACATCCACTCGATTCAATACATTATTCATACAGTTTTCCGTTGAACTCTGGGCCATAAGAGGGTGTTTGTGAGAATGGTGAGCGAGTCACAGTGAACTAACACATTGATGCGGTACAGTACACTATACACACATGTTCACCTAGTAGAATTTTTTGGCGATTTGGTCAGAAACAAGCGTCACTTGAAAATAAGAACTTTAATACAACGAAAAAAATTCCTCTAAGATGAAAACATAAATACGTCTGAAGCCTCGATTAGATTGAGCGAGTTTACAAGCTACAAGCCGGCGAATTCACTATCTGCCAATAAACTTGCTGAGTGTAATCATGTATATCAGCTAACTAGCAGATTTTATACTGAACAAGTTTACTTCGGATAGTGAATTCGCCGGCTAGCAGCTAGTAAACTCGCTCAATGTAATCGAGGCTTAAGAATGTAAAAAACATGGGGCACATCATTACTGAAGACCTCTCGGACGATGGTGATGTTGAACGACAGAGGAGAAGCATCAGTATACTGTCTAATATGGTTGCACGAAGATTCTTCCAATGCAGCAATAATGTAAAAAATTCACATGCGGTAGAAGTGAAACCTGCAGAAAACTAAAGTAGACAAGAATGGGGAGACTACGAAGCACTTTTTTATCAATGTGAAGGAAGATTTTTTTCATATGATTGAATATTTGTCGTCGAATTCCAGTGCACCTTTCCTATACATTTGGTCATCTTATTAGTATTTGTGTTTTCTTCTTCGGAGTCGCTAGATGTCGTTTTCTTGTATGTTTTCTTTTAATTGTTCATTTTGGAGTAGTTGAAAGATTGGATATTGATTTTACAAAAATAAAAATACTTATTTTTTTGGATTTCTTACTTCTTTTCTTATTTCTTTGGTCCGCTGAATGTCTGGCCGCTGAGATTCAGCCAGGCGTTTTATACCACTAGACTAAAAGAGACTTGAGTGGGACCGTGGATTTATCGTATTATATTGGAACCGAGGACCCGTGAAATAAATAAATATTTTATTGCTATCTCATTCTCTCGCAGGCTAAATTCTATAGATAAGTGCTTGTCTCTTTTTAGTATCGATCGCTTCCGTTTCATCGAGTTTCAAATCACAGCGATGCTAAAGAAGTTTTCACTTCAAAAAAATATTGTTCAATGCATTTTGTACTAGCCTATATATACGTGTGAAACATGGTGTCACTACCGAATCAGCTCGATGGAACGTCACCGGATCCAATATTATTGTTTTTAAGAAGCATCGCATACATCGATATTTTAGGGGGTATTTCACCGTCCTCCTCTTAGCTTATCCACACACATAACGAATATTAATAAATAAACAAATAAATACTTGCAACTGGTGAAAAATTCGGCTAACTTATCCTATATGTAGACATTATTTGTAGGTTCAAGTTCCGAACTCAGACTTTTTAAATAAATAAATCCTGTAAAATTAATAAATTAATCTAAAATGTACGCTATCGTTTGAATAATCTATGAGGAGGATGGTGAAATACCCCCTTAAAGAAATAATTTAAGTGGGTACCTACATATTATACAGTAGTGTGTAGGCACCATGTACTTGTAAAATGTATGTAACACATACATGCACAACAAACAAGGTGTTTCAATTGAGTGTATTTCGGAGCCGATACGGGCGGAAGAAGTTAGTACAACCTAACGAAACGCCTAGCTATCTGACGCATCCAGTCTAAAAAATAACTGTTAGCCATATAATTAATACCGAATGGTTTTGAATATTCTCCAAAACAAGCATAAAAAATAAAACGATTCAAACAACGCAATATTATTTTTAAAAGTGATATTCATCCCTAGTAAAGATTTTCTGCACCATTTAATGCATAATACGTGGTTATCTCGCGTATATTCAGGTACCAGGGAGGCATGGAATCGAGGAGGTAAGGCGTCGCTTAGGTAAATTACTGCTGACAACTGTAATGTCTAGGGATTTCAGTTGTGCGCATCAATATTGCGGAAACATTGTTATTTGGTACCTACCTACGTACGTAGTAACGCTTGGTAGTGAATCACGACCAGGTAAAAGTTAACCATATCTAATTATGCTACCCTGGTAGACTATTCTTAGAAATATTCAATTACCAGGAGAAAACAAATGTGTGGGGAGGATAGACAAAGATATTTTCCGCCATTTTAGAAAGCATAATTACAGTTTTTTTTCACCCTTCAGGCCTTGGGTAGATTCTGTCAGAAAGTAAAAAAAAATCTGTTTTGAAATAAAATCTCAATAAATTGAATATTTCTGAATGAATTTCTCAATAAAAAACAACTTTTTTTGAAAGATAATAAAATACGCTATCAAACGTTATTATTGGAAATAAATATATAATTTTTAACATACATATTTAAATTTTGAATGCTAACGTAAAAAAGTTTTTAAAATGGCTCACCTTAAGTTATCAAAAAACACACACAAGTTTTATTAGATTAATATATTGTAAATGTTATTGTTCCCACACTTTTTTTCATTTCATAAAATATATCTTATATATAAAAATCAATTTTCAATTTTTTTCTCAAATTGCGATCGAAAACTTTGATAACAGAGGTGCACATTTAATTTTTTCTGTTAATTTCTAGATTCGAATATAAAGCATGGTGTTTTCTCTTTCTAACACTTTATTTCTGATTTTGTTTCTCACCATGACAGTAAGAGCGTTATAAAGATTTCTATGAGACCTTTGTGAGCTGTTCCCAACATTAGCCTGTGGAACTAAATGTGAATATTGCAAACGAGTCCCAACTACACCCAACCGCCTGGAGCCAGCGAGATTACAGCATTGCCTATTGGAGGTGACCGGACAACTCAACAAAGGGCACTTCATCACTCCTTTCAAAAGTCATTAAAAGTGATGAAAAAAATAGGTTACTTTAGGATATTTTATGGGCTGTTGGGAAATCCCAATTGGGGTAATTTCGTTGTGAAGCAGTTTTCACGGTATTATAACATGTTTATACCGCATCATCCAGCTGTAGGAAAATGACATCATTTCATTAGAAAATAGCCCTGGAGTATTTTTATTAATTAAACAATAAAAATAGCCGTGCAAATGAAATCTGTGTTATTTTTAACGTTCGGCGCTCACCGCCCACCATTTTATGTCTCCCTGGCATTTACGAGAAAAGGTCAAACTCTATAAATGGCTTCATGCACTGCTCGTTTTAATAAATCAACATTAATTTAATTCCGTGGTGATCTCGGTGACAATTACATATGTATTATTTTTAATTTATTGTTATTATTTTACTGCAAAATCATTGTTTGTCTTATACAGAAATCATTGAAACGGAACCTGACTTTTATATTGTTCGATATTCATAGAAATATAACCCTTTTTTTTTTTAAAGGTGCCGGTAACCCGGGCGTTCATTAAAATAAAGAGTTATTTACATTTACATATATGTGCGCTACCCGACTCACTAGACAATATCTGTTCTGAGCCGGGTAGGAAGTACGGTAGGTAGTCTTTGGAAGGACTGACAGAGGCTGCAATTATTTACGTAATTTTAAGATAGTTTTAAAGTAAGTATAGGATCGTAAGCCTCGACCAAATATCGATGAAGAGGAGAAAAACATGCATATTATTATTTTGTCCCCGTTTGGAAAATGACGTGGTAAATACTCTGCCAAAGCCCGTTTGGGATCTGTACATTTTTACATAAATGTATTTTAAATAGAATAATATTGCAATTAAAAACATGCATAATTTTCCAGGTAAGTACTTTTAAAGGTTATTATACAATACTTAAGTGTATTTTCGCTAAGAGATCAACTCAAAACCACACAAATTATTCAATAAATTGTGTTTAACGGATTTTTTGCATAATATTCTGGACAAAACTTCATCAAAAACATGACAAACTCTAACGTGCAACTGACACAGAGTAATATTCAAGCTGGTATGTTTTTAGGTTTTCACGGCCAAAAAGTATTTTTGTTATTGTTTTTGGGGTGTTATGCCGTGTTTCGCTACCTCCTTCTTTAGCCAACGTTTTGGACAGCGTTACAGTGTCCATCATCAGGGCAGATGACCGAATCACCGGTCCTCTGCCCTGATGATGGACACTGTAACGCTGTCCGAAACGTTGGCTAAAGAAGGAGGTAGCGAAACACGGCATAACACCCCAAAAACAATAACAAAAATATTCAAGCTGTCACTTTTGTTTTTAAACATAACCTCTACTTTTTGACTGTTGATAATATCTATGTTGATAATATCTATGTTGATAATATCTGACATTTTGTGGTAAGTATATTGCCTCAGCACGTTTGCAAATGTCGAAAACATAATGTGGTGTTTTCGTCATTTGCAAATGTGCTGTGCCTTCAAAAGGGTTAAATATTTTTTTCATAGTTGTATATATAAAGACTAATCAGTTGTCTTTTAAATTTGTTCTTTTGCTTCGAATATTTATAGCCCCCCTGAGATGATATTAGTTGAATTATAATGCTTACGTTTTCATAGTTGATTTTAATATTAGATTTTTTTTCTTTTCTTACGTATAAATTCTTACGTTTTTCATTGACGTTTCGCAAGGAAGGATACAAACAATACATCCTAAGCATGTGTTGTTTGTGTCAACTCTAATTGCAAGACCCTTCCAACAAAACGCGAGTTATGTCAAAACACTCAGGAACAAATGCAATTTAAGTTACATATCTATACTATATAATAATATTATAAAGAGGAAAGATTTGTTTGTTTGTTTGTTTGTTTGTTTGTTTGTTTGTTTGCATTGAATAGGCTCCGAAACTACTGAACCTATTTTAAAAATTCTTTCACCGATAGAAAGCTACATTATCAGCAAGTAACATAGGCTGTATATAATGGTAAGCTCTGGCGTTATGAAATTCGTAGAAATAAAAATGTTTGTCTTTCATATATTTTGCAGGAGGGAGGAAAGTTAGGGGGAAGGTGGGGTTCGTGGAGAGGGAAGAGACGAGGGATAGGGAAGGCGGGGAAGGTGGAAGGGAACGGGGACGCACGGGAAAGGATAAGAAGGGAGAGTCAATTTATTTCTTTGAATGGCATAGCAACGCATGCCAGGAACCAGCTAGTAAATAATATTTATTTCAGGTACCTAACTTTAATAATATTTATTTTATGCATATTATTTAAACTTTTCATATTGTAGGTGTACTTGCAACGGGCGCATTGGAGAATGTATTCGGGTATACCTGTCAACCAGGAAAGCACGAAATAGAAGGGATGACTAACTGATAGAAAATTCCCTCTGAGAAACGCGATTTTCTCAGACGATTTAATATTTAAAAGGCAATTACTGAGAGAAACGGCGGTCTAATGGACTATTGTGAATTGTGACTCTTGAAATTGTATACAGGAGTCGTAAAACCAAACCAAATCAGAATACATTGATGCATTTTAGAAGGCCTATTCGATAGGGGGTAAGGCTCTCGATTAGAAACCCTAAGGTCGCGGGTTCGAATCCCGGCGTGCGCAAGTAAATTTTATTTGAATGATTTGTATTACTTCGCAATTAATTCATTAAAAATAATAAATTTAGTATATTTACGGAACGTTCCAGAGTGGAAGATACTCGCAGTATCGCTCTGGTGTAAAACCACCATCCAGAATTGAAACGTTGCCTGAAAGAACTTTAGACGTGTTTGGTGACCAGATATGAATAACCAGGTATTTCCCCACCTCCTCTTCCCCTTCCCATTACCTCCCAACATACCCCAATTGGGGATGCCCTAGTCTCACTGGCTCCGGACGGGAGCAGTTGGGACTCTTGTGCGAAATTACATAAAAAGGTATCAATATTGCATCTAACGGTATTTATTACTTTTAATTTCGCAATGTATACGAGAGTCATTGTTCAATATTTTGTCATAAAGAACAATTTTAATAAAAAAAAATATGGTTCTTTATTTTTATATCAATATTATTTACCCTAAATATAAATACTATAATAGTCCCAACTGCCTGGAGCCAGCATGACTATGACATCCCCAAAATTGGGGTACGTTGTGAGGAAGGAGGGAGCGGAGAAGTGAAGGAGATGGAAATATGAAGAATCGGAAGAAAATGTCTTTAGTTCTGGTCACTATATACGACTATTGCCATTTCATGCAACGTTTCGATTCTGAATGGTAATCTTTCTGAGAGTATTTACAACTCTATTACAAATATTATTATAGTTTGAAACAGTGTCGGCTACATATTTATGTTTTAGTAAGAATCCTTGATAATAAATAATAATGTAATTAAAAAATAAATATTGAAATATGTCGTGATCATTGACGTCATACCCGCAATACGTATCAAGTCGTCTTATTTATTCGTTCACAGGAATCTAATACAACCCCACGCCAAATTCTCAGAAATACCAGACGCGCATAAAGACACAAAGGTCACCCGCAGTCAACCACGGCGTCATACAAAACATGATCATTCGCGGGCCGCCCATACAAACAAACTACAAACAGACTCCATTACTTCAATCCCTGGAGATCTGCAAAATATATAACCAAGAGATAGGTAGCATTATTAATATGATGAGACATTGTAATCTACCTCCTCGCGCTCGTGCGGCCCTGTGACCTTTTCTCGTGCAAATACCAAGGGAGCAGAAGTGCGGAGAGGTCGGCCGTTGGAAGCATGCCAAAAAGGTCACGCAGATTTCGCTCTGAATAAAAAACGCAGTGCGCTGCAAAATTACTGAAATATAATTTCATTAGCGAGTTCCCGGCGTGCGTTGCTATGCCACTTAAGCACGAAATTGTTTCTCCCTGCGTGTCCTTTCCCATTCGTCCCGTTCCCCTTCCACCTCCATTTCCTTTCCCCTTTCCCGCCAACCACCCTCCCGTGATCCCCTCCCCTTTCCCGCTTTCAATGTATTCAGTCCCGGTACATTCAGATTTTCAAACAGCTCGCGCGCCACCTATTGCATTTTTTAATTTTTTTTTATCAAATTGGGTACCTAACATAGGTACCTATTTAAATAAACATAAATTTTGATAAGCTTCAAAGTATTCGATTTTGGTTAGTACCCATAAGTGAGAATAAATCCATTAATTTAAACATTTTCGAGAATTGAATTTTAATTTATTGCTTGCTTGCTTAATGTCATTCTCAAATTGTGACAGTTTTGTAAGAGTTTTTGTAATGATTAAAAAAACTTTTCAGATGTATTATCATGTGGTTGTAATAATCCAGAAACCTTCGCGAGGACGGAAAGGAGGTATTTTGATACTAAAAATCATCCACATTAAATCCCAAAAGTTTAATCTCAATCGGATGAACTGTTAGCAACGCATAATTTCATGGTGCCAGAACTCACTATTGTATATGGTAAGAATCGCGGGCATGCACATATCAAATCCCCAAAGTTTCATCGTAATCGGATGAATGGTTTAGCAGCGCATAGCATGCATACATACATAGACAGAAGCAAACATATTTTGATTTTTATGTCGTAGACCGGCCGTAAAATCAGACACATCGTGAAATGGCGGCATATCATGATGTGGCGAGGCACATGAATCAGTTTTTTCATGAATCATAAATAAGGGAAATAATTATACCAAGTCAGTGGACATCTTCAATTTATCTTTAAACAAATATAAAATACTAGCTTTTCCCCGCGGCTTCGCTCGCATGGTATTACGGGAAATTACTGTAGCGCTTGTACTTATCAATTATCTCCCCCCCACCCCACCCCCATCCCCTCCCGCATTCCATATATTCATTCCCTTACATTCAATTTTCAAACATCTCGCCTACCATCTAAATTTCATAATGTATAGCTCAAAGAAAAAAAGAATTACTTATCCAATTTTGTTCATTCGTTCAGAATTTATGCGCTTACAAACATTTCGGATGTTTATTTTTATTTAAATATTTGGAAGTTCGATAATATAATAAAAAAAATACTCTATTTATCATTCAGTCTTTATAATCGTTACGAATTATATTTTTAATATAGGAACTCTCATCTGACATTTATTCCAAGCTTGTCCAAAAAAAAACGAATTTTAATATTTGAATTTTCTGCAGTAGTAGCTGACCAGTAGACTGAGTACCAGCATAGAGCCCAAAAATATATCAACATTGTTTCCATGGAAAAGATTTTTTTCTGACGTTAGCAAAAACTCGCTTTTGTTAGCGACAGAAAACGTATAACAAATATAATATATTAATATTTATAATTTCATAACGCCAGAGCTTACCATCATATAGAACCTGTAGTCTGCGCATATAATTTAGCTTTATATTGGTGAAAGAATTATTAAAGTCTTTATATTGTGTTAAGCGTGAAAAGGTCATAAACAAACTCGAGCAGTTTCGCATTTATAATATTAGTATGGATTGTTACTGAGGCAATTAAATTATGTACAATAAATACTGTATATTTCTTATTATTCATGTGTAAAAGCCCCCCAAAAAGGGCATTAATAAATAAATAAATAATATTTTTAGTTTTTTCAATAATCACCCCCCAAATATCCACGGTAAGAGCGCGGAACATGGTGCAGGTATTTGGATAGAATCTTTGCTCACAAAATCAATTAATCGGTTACGTGGTCGCGCGATTCCCACCCAAGCATCGCGGGTTCAATCCTCTGCCAAGGTAATTCCCCCGCCATTGCATAAGCAAAATTTTCCGCATAAAATGACGACTTTGAGAGGAATGCAAATATAGTTAGGTTATACGTTACCAACCAATCAATTTAATTGGGAGGTAAAGCGCCTCTACTTAATTTTGCAGGGAAGTCGTAATTTTAAATAAAATCGTATCATATTAAATTACAACGCGAAGATTTGTACTTGAAATGTGTGAAAATTGCGATGTTTAAATAAATCACGTTACAAATTACGATTACACACGTTAATATTAACGCAATTAGCGAACGTTATTATTATTATTTCGGAAGTTTTCCTAACAATAAAAAAAAAAAAAATAATAATATCTAATATAGTACCAATGTACCTAATTAATGCGTCACTTTATTAGAGCGAGACAAGAATACACAGTAATAGAGGAAGAACGCACGTACGATTGTTTATCACATAATTTATTAATAAAATCATGTTAAATAAAATAATTTTGCTAGCATTGCTATGTATTTTTACTTTTTACGAGGAGATGACGAAAAATATTGGGGATACGTCATCGACATATAAATTACGAATCCGAAGGTTTGAAACACTTTTAATCGAAACATCAGCTATCGAAACTTTGCAATAAGCTTGATGGATTTATGAATATTTATATTTTATACTAGCGAGTTACCGGCATGCGTTGCAACGCCAAGTAATAAATAAATTGTTTCTCCCTGCGTGTCCTTTCCTATTCGTCACGTTCCCCTTCCGCCTCCCCTACCTCTCCCATGTCTCCTTCCCATCACGCGTTCTCAGTCCACCTTTCCCCCGTCCCTCTCCCCTCTCCAACTGTCCCGTCCTGCGAACCCGCGTTCCATATATTTAGTCCCGGTACATTCAGTTTTTAAACAGCTCGCTTGCCACCTATCGCAATTTTTTGAAATCTTCAAGGCTAACTAAAAATTAAAAATACATATTCAATCACCTCACTATAATCCCGTAATATACACCATCCCGTCCACCAGTTCACCAGCTTAAATTGTTATTGTAATTAGTGAATAGTTTTCCCTATTTTGCAAAACAATTGTGGTCTGCAAGTAAATTTCTATAAATACGCACAGAGCAAGAAGATCATGCTATTTTTATTTATCTAACTTTAAATGTAACTTACATACATACGGTGTAAGAAAACCATTCTCGCCTTCTGAATGTAATTTTTTTTGAGGCGCATCAAAAAGGCGCATTAAAACATCTGCTGTAAGTACGAGAATGAAAAAAATAAATAAATAGCAGTCATTGAAGAAGAAGATAACACTTATAATCTAAATGAAAATATGAAAGAGAACAAGACACAGAAAAATAGAAAAGACAATGGTCGCAACTGGGACTCGGAACCCAGACCTCTCGTCTAACCGGGACGTGCGCGCTATCCAATTTCGCTATTGCCACCTTCTGTCAAACCGTCAAATTTGTCAATCTCATATTTCAAATATTTTAGAATCAACAATATTATCTTCAACTAGTTTTTTTTCTCCATATTATGGGCAACTACTCTTTTTATTGGAACAATCATTCTAAGAATTGGTTTGTAACCTGAATAGCGTCTCGGATAAATGTATCCGAATTTATTCATATTTTTTTTTTTTTTACATGAGCTCCACATAGGAGGCCCTGAGGAAAAAAATTTCCCACAGGGCCTATGTCATCTTTGGGGATGCTGTGTGGAGGGTTTTTTTAAGGAAAGGAAGGGGAAAGGAGTTTAAGGGGTGGGTAGGAAGGAAAGGTGTTTAAGGGGTGGGTAGGAATTTGGGGTTCAGTGTGTCCTGGTCATCCACCTTCGAGACCTAGACAAACTTCATCCCATGAACCCGGGCACCCCTGCTAAATCACCAAACGTAGTATCATATGTATCATAAATAGCAGTCATTTAGTTTGATCAGTAAAAACGACCATAACAAATACACCGTATTTAAAATGTGATGAAACGCTTTCTTGAAAACATAGCATCGCATAATATGGTGACCGGACAACTCGGAATGAAACCAACTCAGAACCATCTCAGATTAGTCATTTAGAGTGATAAAAAAAATATTAAAAAAGTAAAATAGGTTGGATACGTTAGGTTAGGGTTAATTTAAAAAAAAATTCATAGCTTTTCTGCTTTATAATCGATTTGGTTGCTTTTATTTAATTCAATTTATTCACTTTAAAAACATAACAAAATTAAAATTTCAAATCGTTTTTAAAATAGAGAAAATATTAAGATTAAGGCATTTTTAAGCAATTTAAACATCAATGAATAATTTAAAGACTTTTCAAGACGGTGTCGAGTTGACTTTATTCTCAGTTGGCATGGAACCGCATAATATGAATGTAGGTAAGTACATTATTTCATTGCCGTGTTCAATCCTTTTAGATCTATAATCTTCAGCGGGAACTTTCATATAATTTATTATACATCTTTCATCTTACAATCTACGCACACTAACGTCATTGCGTAGCGCGTAATCATGTCCTAATGTATGTATTTACGTAGCAGAACTGAATAGAATGTAATAGCATTATATATTTCTCATCCGACTGTCAGGGAAATGGACATGAAGCAAGAACGCTTGAAAATGATTGCGTGCCTCTTACCGAAAATTCGCCACGAACAAAAATTAAAAGTTATAAACTACTAAACATACAAATTTCGGTTATGACTCTGTCTGCAACTCCGGTTCAATGAAGTATAGAACTTTTTGCTTTGAATATAAGTTATATTTTCAATTTTCAAAATTGAAAGCGTTTGTTTGGAGAATTCAGACAAGCGATAAAGTGACCCATAAAACAATATTTTTAACGGGAAATTATTTTATCGCCATTTTCAAAATTGAAACTGATTTGTCGAGAATTCCACTGACGTAGGTAATATTAAAATTACATAAAATATGAAGCGAAAAAATGTTTCCACTTTCTTATTTGATCGGTCGTAGATATATTATCGATAAATATTTTAAAAAGTGATGGAATGAACGCTGAAATGGACCGATAATCTGCGGTTAACAGGAAACGTTTAAATAACGAAAATTCAAAATGGCGCTAATCGGCGATAAAATGTGACAGGAGTTCAACAATGACAATTTAAAAAAAAATGAATGGAATCGTAAAAAAATAACTAACAACTGATTGTGCTACCAATTTCAGACAGAAAATTAAATCGTATTATATCATTGAAGAAGAATATAACACTTATAATCTAAATGAAAATATGAAAGAAAATAAGACACAGAAAAATAGAAAAAGACAATGGTCGCAACTGGGACTCGAACCCAGACCTCTCGTCTAACCGGGACGTGCGCGTTTTCCAATTTCGCTATTGCCACCTTCTGTCAAACCGTCATATTTGTCAATCTCATATTTTCAAATATTTAGAATCATTAATATTATCTCCAACCAGTTCTTTTTTCCAGTTGCGACCATTGTCTTTTTCTATTTTTCTGTGTCATGTTTTCTTTCATATTTTCATTTAGATTATAAGTGTTATCTTCTTCTTCAATGATATGTTACGTTGATGGGAATAACCTTCAAAAGTTATAAAAAGAGAGTTTTTCTCATAAAAAATTGAAAATCGTATTGATTTGATAACACCATAGCTGGGTGATTTTCTGTTGCAGCACGTTGAATTATTAAATCAGAATTTAGAAAATAACCATTTTACTTTGATGTAGGATACCTACCTACATGACAATAGAGAGCTACAGAGCTAAACTTAAAACTCCCCTTTTCAGAAAGTCGTATCCATAAGTAAAAAACCTTTCACCTTCGCCTTCACTGCCCGCGACATTGTAAATATGTAGCTAACTGCGCAAAAATATAGGCAAATTATTATTTGTAGGCTTTTTTAAAGGTCATTTCATGGAAATTCACCAGTCCTAAAGAGTGTTAAAGTCTCTAGTCTTTCAAAATAAATACTAACACAACTTTGCCATAAATCTTCTGATAAATGTAGTACCAACAGTGATGGGGGTAGCAGTATGTTCAGTGTCTTAAATATAATGTCCTCCGCGTGCAAAGTTGTCTCTTCTCCAAGCACAAACTTTCTAATAAAGTGTGTTTATCGGAATTGACCTACCAGGTAAAGTATGTTTCTGTATCTATTTGTAAATTATAAAGCTAGAAAGAGCCTAAGAATTCATAATAAATTGTACATCAGCACCCTTGAGGTGATTTTTCACGAGAACGGTGCTCTACAAATTATCCAACTATTATTATTATTATAAGTGGACATGCAGAATGAATAGATTAGATTTACTTTGAAATACAAGAGCAAAGGCAATTATTGGCATTTGAAATTATAGCTTCATTCACCATCAGTTATTTTTGTAATCACATTTGAAAGCTAGAGACCTCCATGACATCCTAGCTCCACGCCTAGACGAGATACAAACAAATTCATACGAGACACTATAATAAATGAATAATTGCAAGAGATGCTTACGAGGCTCTAGCTAGAGAAAGTGAACAAGTGAATAAAATGAATACCAACTTGGCAGAACGATGGTCATAATAATGAAAAAAATCGCGTTTTAAATAAAAATTCTGCGATTACAATATTTGCATATTGTAAAGTAAAAATGTATACTTTATTAGACTGCTAACTTGAAAAGATTTTTAGAAGAAAAGTTCTTATTTTGAATTTCGATTATTCATAAGAAAAAGTTCGAGAATGTTTTCGTTCAAATTTTGATTTTCCATTAGAAATGTTCCGGAAGTAATTATATTTCATTTTTATCTTTTCACGTTGTTAACTAACGAGTTCCTGGCATGCGCTGCAATGCAAGTTAATAAAAAATTGTTTCTCCCTGCGTGTCCTTTCCCTTTCGTCCCGTTACCCTTCCCCTCTCCCGAGCTCCTGTTCCGCCAACCTCGATCCCGCTACCCCTCTTTTTCAAATAGTTCGCGTGCCACCTATTGCAATTTTATACAAATTTTCATTTTTCTTATGTTTGTAATAACAAACATTTTTTTCCATATATTATAAGAACAATCAATCAACCTACCTAACATAGGTACCTATTTAAAACACCTATAATTCTTGAATAGATTCGTTAAGTAAATTCATCAATTTAAAGAGTTTATTCGAAAATTGAATTTTGATTGAACAACAGATGGTTTGCAAAATGTCATTGCACAGTGACAGTTTTGACAGTTCGCAAGTTTTTGTAATGATTAAAAAACTTTTCAGATGTATTGTCACGTGGTTGTAATAATCCAGAAACCTTCGCGCGGGTGGGATGAAGGTATTTTTAAAGTATCAAACGTAAACAACATTCATACATACATATGTACATACATACGCACATGCAAGCAAGCAAACATACTTTAATTTTTATATATAAAGATTAGACCAATTAAATAGCGACATTGAAATTTAAAATCATAGTAGAAAAAAGAAAAAAATCACAACAATATTTCTGATTTAAACAATTTTGATTAAGTGCATCTTCTTATTTAAATCTACAAAAAGTGTTTAGTGAAATTTTTCCAAGGCTTACATTTAAATTTAAATGGATATCAATAATATCTTTAAGGAAGTGATTTTATTCAAATTCGAACTACTGAAAACAAAAGAGGAAATGTGATGAGCTAAAAAAAAAATTATGAAATGTGAAGTTTAAATTCCATCGAATGTTATTTTTTACGAATGTTGTGAATTTAGTGAGTTTCGTGTTAAATACATCGATGTCTGGGCATAATCTATTAAATGTGCTATTTATAGCTACTTCTTATAAATACATTTTCAAGGTCATTCGTATTGCTTTAGGAATATAAAATGTTTCCGGAGATCGAATAACTCTTTGGACATCTGAAATTAATATTTTGTAATAGGTGTGGGCTGACAATTAAGTTATGAATTTTCTTATTTTCCTCAAAATGACCATCCACACAGCATCCCCAAAAATGAAAAAGATCCTAAGGGAAATTATTTTCCTCATGGTGTGTAGGTAGGTATGACGGCCGGCGTAGTCCAGCGGTAAGGCTCTTGACTCGCATTTCGAAGGTCGCGGGATCGAATCCCGGCGTGGCAAATAAATTTTATTTGATTAATATGTGTTATTTCACAATTTATTCATTTAAAAATAATATATAGTATATTGGCGGCACGTTCCAGAGTGGAAGTAACTCTCAGTATCGCCTTGGTGTAAGACCACCATTCAGAATTGAAACGTTACATGAAATGGCTTAAGCCGTGTTTGGTGACCCGATCTGCATAGCCAGGTACTTCCCACCTTCCTCTTCCCCATCTCATCCCCTCCCCACTACCTACAGCCTCACAACATGTCCAATTGGGGATGCCATAGTCTCACTGGCTCCAGACGGGAGCAGTTGGGACTCTTGTGCGGCATTCATATAAAAAAGGTAGGCTATCAACAGTGAAATATTTAAATTTTATAGTAAAATCACGATTTTAGATACTTAACAAGAAATGTTAATTAAACAAATAAAAAATAATAAACCAAGGAACCAACACATGACACAGCGTAAGGCCTACTTCATAACTGGTGTACATAACCTACGAAGGAAATAAAAATGATAGTCAAGCTTGCGCCTCTCCACCACACCGGAACGAGACGATTGCCGTAGGTTTGTTACGAGGTTAGGTTAGATCAATAAAAAATAAAAACTTAATAATTTTTTATTAATGACTATTAAAGATACATATCTAGTAAATTAATATATTCACAGTTCTCCTCACAGGAATTCCTGTTCCGAGGCGGTCTGTGGGTTGTTGTTTGTGTAGGTGTTATTTATATAATTTTTAATGATTTCATCATCTTAATGTTCGTAGACCTCACCTTCACTCATCTTCATGTTTGCATACCTCATCTTAATATTTGTTGATTTCCTCATCTTCATCTTTATGGACCTCATTTTAAGGTTTATTGATTTGCCCATCTTCATCTTTGTAGAACTCATCGTTATGTTTATTGCTTCACTCATCTTCATGTTTGTACACCTCATCTTAATGTTTGTTGATTTCCTCAACTTTATCTTTCTAGATCTCATTTTAATGCTTATTGATTTGCCCATTAACATCTTTGTAAAACTCATCTTTATGTTGATTATTAATTTCCTCACCTTCAACTTTTGTAGGCCTAATCTTATTGTTTGTGGATTTCCTCATTTTCACCTTTGTAGACCTCATCTTAATGTTTATTGATTTCCTCGTCTTCATCTTTGTAGACCTCATCTTAATGTTTAATTGATTTCCTCATCTTCATGTTCATGTTGTTGTATTGGTGTTAGTTACTTCATATTTAATTAGTAATTATTATGATTTTATCATAGCTAGGCGTTGTAGGTACTTTCTATAAGCTACTTTTGGTATGCAAAGAAAATGAAACACTATACATCGCTATCTTGGCACACACTCATAAAAAATGTCCCATACAAACTGTTTGGTTATACCGACTCCTGACATTGCCCTACTTCTGTACGTAATTACTTAGATATTTGTTTCTCTACATCGCACCATGTCTATCTTGGGCGTCCCCGACTTTTCCATTCATGAAAATATTATTATCTTATCACTCTCTCTGTCCACCCGCTTAAGAACGCAGTAATACCTATGGGAAAAGACAAGCAGGGGAGGGGTTATAGAGGGATAAGGGGCAGAGGGAGGGTTTGCAAAGGAGACATAATAGTAGCGGTAGGGGATAGCAGGGGGTAAATTGGAAAATCCATGTCTCACACAAGGACAGCTGTATGCGGCCTGCTCACGAGTCGGAAAAACAAAAAGTATACCAAAGAAGATTTTCTTTATTTTGTCTGATTAATTACGTTTTCATCTTATTTCCTATACTGCATTCAGATTTTCGTCCCTCCTCTGCCAAATTCACACTACTGTACGCATGCATCAATATTGTCAATTATTTCCCCATAATATTTGAAAACATTCTATCCTCCGATACCTGGCAACATTAAACGGTCAAGAAACCGATATACAAGATGGCCGACGATCTTATCACACTCATTTTAAATAACGCATTAATTTAAGAGGCGACGAATAAATATCTACCAACTGAATAATCATAAGAAGAGTGAAAGACACCAATCGACATTGTAATACGTAGGTAGCCACCTACCTGCAACATCTGCCTTACCGACTGACCAGAAAGTGAGTAGGTACCAGCACGCACAAGAGAAAGGAAAAACAATTATTATTAAATAAGCAGGTAAATATCACTTTTATCACGGCAACACTAATAATCATAATTATCAAGATGGCCGCGCGCATTTCCGCGCCAAATGAAATCTCATTCAGAATAGGTACCTGTTTTGTGATTAAAAATTATTATTTCAATGTTTTTTTTTAATTAGGGACACCCACGAAGCTGGTGAGTATGTATTTACCTAGATGAAATTTCTTTTCAATTACAATAAATTAATTTTTGTTTATTTTGAGTGTTGAGTAACCAAAATGTTGTGTTGTTTGCCGTCATGATTGGTGGGTTACGTTTTTGCGCATTTTGTAGTAGATTACGTACTTAGCAAACCGTGAAAGTTAACAAATTAATGATATTTACTTTGTATTTATCTAAGATCAAAACGACAGTTGAGAATCCATTTAAGGTCCGGCTTCCCGCATTTCTACCGATTTATTACATATTTTCCTTAAGGTGATCCAATAGTCCAGGGAAAAATCGAAATCGGAATTCACGCCCCTTTGTGGGAGGAGTTTAAAAATTCTTGAGAAAAAGCTTTTTGAAAGGTTGGAAAAGGTTTTTGAGATTTTTTTTTACAGGTTGATTTCGTAAAAGCCTCTAAAAAACATTAACTCCTTTTTTACGCGTTGTTTATTCTAGTAAAACGCAAATTTAAAATTGATTTTCGGAACCAAGCGACGTGGAGCCTACACGTCTGTTCCCCGCTCCGGCCGGGGTAAAAGTGATAGAAAGTGGGGTGCGGCAAGCCAGTAGTCCTTAGGTAGACGACATAAGGGTCATTTTGAAAATCCAAATTCGTCGACTGCCGGCCGTATTGTGAAATAACAACGCGAATATGCATATTTTATTTTATTTTGTGAATATCGGGCGTAAATATAATTTTTAAAATTAAAGAAACTAAATTTGCTACAGTAAACAATAAAACCATTTCCGAAAAAGGGTTTATAAATAGGAGAGTTTGCACTTGCAAGTGTTTTTTTATAGACGTAATACTTTATTTTTTTCTAGGTTTATTAAAAAAAAATGACCGATATTTTTAAGGGCCAAGATATGTTCTCCACGCAGTATTTAATTGAAGCAACTATAATACTTCTAAGCCATCAAATTTTCTAAATAAATATACATGATTTTGTATGATTTTACATTATTTCGCATGGCTTCATCTTAAATTTAAGTTTTAAAGCTCTTTAAAAAATATACATAATATCTATACATGAAAATAATATCTATACATTCCCCATGCGCGCCGAAACGGCAATTGTATGAAATTACCTCGATAGAAAAAATCGCAAAGTTTGCTCCGAAAATTGTTATAAACATCTTTTTTCTGTTATTTTACAAGTTATATGCATGAAAAAATTCACAGTGTTTCTTTAAATGCTATTTTATACAACATCCGTGAGATTTTTGCTCTATTTTAAACGAGTCGTGTTTTTTTAAACATTTTCACAATTTTCGCTTAAATATTATCGTTTTTAATATTAGCGCGTTCTCTCTAACATTCGTAATTACATATCTCTCTATCTTCTTCTTTTTGAGCGGTTACACCGTGCCTTAAGGTGAAGCACTACGACGTAAAACAAAATCATGTGTTTTTGGTTAGAAAATTGGATCGCTTAGAAACATTTAATATGCTTTAATTAAATACTACGAGTAAAACACATTTTGGGGTTTTGAAATAATAGAGTTTTGAATAGCTTTTTTATAAACCCAGAAAAAAAAAAGTGTCAGGCCTGTACTGTTTTAAAGTTCAAAATCTCCTACTTACGAACCCCTTTTCGGTTACGGTTTTATGGTACAATGTGGCCAATTAAGTCTTGGAAAATGATCGGAAAATATTTTAATATTTGTTACTTAACTTCCCAAAACAAAATAAAACACACTTTTTGGCGACGTTTTTTTCTTGCATGAATCAAAACAGGTGACTGGTATTAAGCGGGAATTTAAACTCAATCGCCATCTATATAAGAAGTGTTCGGTCTTAATTCTAGCTAAATTTAATTTTAAGCTCCCGTTTCTGAATTTTGGTTGTTGTTTTGGTCTGTTGTGGGAATAGAACCTATGAACCTTATTTACCCGCCATTTTAAGGAGAAAACATTTTTCTGTCGGAAAGTTTGAACAAGTTCAATTTTTCCATACATAAAGTTGTAGGTAGGTACCTACCAAACTAAAAATCGTAAAAGAGCTACCCACTGAAATTGGGGATGTTAAATTCATAATAATATACCAACTATTTTGTGATTTGCCATAAAATAAACTAATACAAAAAATTCCATAAAGCCTGTTCATAAAATTCAACCAAAACAACAATAAAATACCAATGAATCAACCCATCAATATAAATCCAAATTCAAAATCCACAAAATCTAACTATCAGCAAACAATGAAAATCAATTTTCAAACTCGAAAATGGAACGCCAGCTCGTAAAGGAAGAAAAGAAAGATGACTTCCGTTCGAAATTCAAACGTGCCGATAAAAGGCACTGAAGATACATTTAAAATTTATCAACCCAAATACAGACAAATAATAAGCAAACACAAATCTAACCTACATATAAAAAAAGTATATTTAATTATATGATTTCTTTATAAAATTACAAAAACAATTTACCCCTTTTTGTTATAAAGCGTGCTAGCCTCCGAAAATTACAAAACTTATACAGGTAAAATTTATCGCTTCGTTTCGAGCAGACAAAAAGCACCAGAGTAAAATTTTAACTCGAGTAAAAATGTTATTAATATTACTGCGATGAAATTTGATTGTTTTGCAAATGGTTTGTGCCTTTTTGCGTCGAGGCGTACTAGATTGTTGTTTGTGGGTGGAAAATAATATATTATGCAGCGAAGCGGGAAATGGTAAATTAGCGCGGCAAGGAAGCCAACTGTCAACATAACCTCAAATGATCGGTGTTCCTGCGGCGGCCATCTTGGGTCTTTCTTCCCGTAGGTACCATCTCCCCCTAACGTTGAGATGGGAAACTTACCATCCTTGCAGGGTTGCCAACGTAAAAGTAAATACTAATTTTCAATAAAAGTAGGTAGGTACAACTTAATCGAGTAGGAAATCATTTTAATGACTTATGAGATATTGCTTAGATAAGCACGCCTTCTGAAGGTTTCTTAACAGGGTCTACTTGAATGGTTCCTGGAAAAAAGTGGAAAATATTTGACATTTATTTGAAAAATCGAAAAAAACTAAACTCTGAAAATAGCGATTTAGCCGTGTTTGGTGACCAGATCTGAATAGCCGGGTACTTCCCACCTTCCTCTTCCCCATCTCCTTCTCCTCCCCACTACCTTCAGCCTCACAACATACCCCAATTGGGGATGCCATAGTCTCACTAGCTCTAGACGGGAGGAGTTGGGACTCTTGGGCGGTTTTCATATAAAAAATTTAGAATTAACAACATCAACAACTTTTTCTCTCTAATACGTACGTTTTTTTTTAAAGATTACTATTTTTTTAAAGATTACATATTAGCTACATTTATTAGCTGCTATTTTTTTAAAGATTACAAAGCTCTAAAGCTCTAAAGAAGACAAAATGTCTAAGATCAAAATATCTGTTTTTATATTTTTTTATATGGAAAACTATTTTTTTATAAGATTTAATAATATGTAAAACACAGGCACGTGTAAACAATATTTGATTTTTAGTGAGCATTCGAAAATTGCTTTCCTTTGGAGATATCTGACTAATTAACTGGACGATCGAAATACGTATAAAATCGTAATCCTACGAAAAGTGTCTTGTGGCTATCTTTAAGTTATTTTGGTAGGTTACTTATTAAAAAGTGTTGTCCTTCATAAAGTAAGTTTTGTAAAGGACATAATAATCTATACTTAATATTATGAATTCTAAACTGCTCGAGTTTGTTTGTTATGATTTCATGCGTTAACCAATAAAAATACTTTAAAAATTATTTCACCAATAGAGAGCTAAATTATATGCGAAGACTATAGGCTGTATATGATGGTAAGCTCTGGCGTTATGAAATTATAAATATTAATATATTATATTTCTTATACGTTTTCTGTCGCTAACAAAAGCGAGTAATTGCTAACGTCAGAAAACCAATCGTTGCCGTGGAAACGATGTTGATATATTTTTTTTAATTTTAGGCGTCGTAGTTAATATCTATCTATCTATGTAAATAAAAATGAATCTTAGAAATGTTGGTACCTACGCGCGTAACTTCCGAACGACTGAACCAAATTGGATAATTCTTTTTTTTACTAATGGTGAGCTCTGGCATTATTTTATTTTTTATTTTATTTTATTTATTCATACACGCCATGAAGGCTTTTACAGAATCACATTATTCAAGTTACACATGTTATTCAGGAGTATAATTGTAAGATTGAAGTATATAACATTATAAACTGTACTTTAAGGATACAAACAGGTTTAATATGTACATAGGTATGTAGTTTCGTTATCATTAAAATTGTACAAAGGAGTTAAAAAGTTTACATAGTGTAATAATGGTAAAACAGAAGAGTGCTTAAGATACTTAAAAGTAGTTATTGAGGAACGTGTAGGTATTTACTATGTTGATTTTATTATTAACTTGATCATGAATAAATTGTTCGAAAGCAAGTTTTTCAAGAATTCAGCAAAATTAACGCAGCGATAAATAGTACCTACACATAGAAGAAAATAAATAAAAAATACATGAGTTGTAATATCTTGAAAAGTTATACAGATGAGTTCAACAAGTGTATAGTGTGATAGTAAAAAAGTAAAAAATAGTACAAATTAAGGTACAAAAAGTACAAGATAATATTAATACAAAAGAGAGAGGATAAAAAGGTAAGTACTAAGGTAATCTTTGTATACATAAGTATTAAATTTTGTTTTTATTGTGAACATGAAGAGACCATCGATTTTAATTTAATCATTAATATATTATTATTGATAGGGCACCAAGATTTAAATAGAAATTTAAGTCAATGTGAGTTAGTTATTATATTTATAACAATAAATACGAGAGGATTGTTGTTAGTTGTGTTCTTATTTGGCTACCTTTATTATTCACATATTTCATGTTTTGCGATAATTAATAATTTGATAAAGGTGCAATTGATTGATATTTATGGCTTTATTTTAAATATTCTAATATACTGAGTTTGAATTTAGACACAGATTGGTGACGATAAATGTCGATTGAGTTGTATTTATTTCCGAGTAAATGGAGTCTTTGGATGGGAGAGTTTATAAAATAATTATTAGCGGAATTGGTAACAGAATACAATGCATTCGACCGAGTTTCGCGAGTAGGTACTCGCAAATTAATAAAATTTGTCAAATCGAGGGCGTCCAGTCTGCCATTCGAAATTTTGAAAAGACAAACTAAATCACTTTTTATGCGCCTTGATGTCAAATCGGTTATGTTAAGTAATTCCATTAGGTATATATAATTAAGTTCTTCAATCGGTATACCCAGTTTGTAGTTAATAAATCTTAAAAACTTATGCTGAACTCTTTCAATTTGTTTGTTGGTGGGTTTTATATAATGGAGCCCAGATAGTAGAATTATATTCTAAGTTGCTTCTCACCAACCCAGTGTACAACAATTTAAAGGAATTAATTGATTGAAATTCTTTAACTGTTCTCAGAATAAACCCCAGACATTTCATGGCCTTATTGGTTATTTCATTTATATGAGGAACAAACGTTAATTTATTGTCAAAAATAATACCGAGGTCTTTAATTTGTTCTACTCTTTTAAGAAAAATGTTGTTGATGCTATAATTAAATTTAATGGGATTTTTTATTCGGGCAAAAGTAATTGTTTGACATTTTTCAATATTGAGAAACAGTTCATTTAGGGTGCACCACTCTTGTAGCCTCACAAGATTTGATTGTAATATACAACAGTCATTCGGATTAGTTATTGTTTTATAAATTTTAAGGTCATCTGCAAATAATAGAATCATAACTCCATCGAAAATGGTGGTTATGTCGTTGATAAATAATGAAAACAACACTGGACCCAGATGTGACCCCTGTGGAACACCGGTGTATACTTCAAACTGGTGTGAAAAGTGCAAATTGAGTTTAACTGATATTTTTCTTTCACGTAAATAACTTTCAAACCATCTCAAAATATGCCCCGTTATTCCAAATGATCTTAGTTTATGAATAAGGATTTTGTGTGAGACTTTGTCGAAAGCTTTACTAAAGTCTGTGTATACAGCATCTGTCTGAAGACAATTACGCATCGTACTAAATAAATTTTCCTGATAGATCATTAAATTTGTGAGAGTAGACCGTTTTGACATGAAACCGTGTTGTCGACGTGAAATTACTTTATTGATCTCAGGCGAGAGTTTAGATAGCAGAGCAGATTCAAATACTTTTGGGATGGACGACTGTATACATATAGGTCTGTAATTGGAAATATCAGATTTATCTCCTTTCTTAAAAATTGGAGACAGAAAGCTTGTCTTCCATTTTTTCGGAAAGGTGCCAGTTTTTATTGACAAGTTGAAAATTTTAGTAAGGGGATAAGTCAAGACTGATATGCATTTCGATAAGAAGATTGGGGGAATGTTATCAGGGCCAGCTGATTTGTTCAGGACGAGAGATTTTAATATAGTTCTAATGTCACTTTCTTCAAATTTGCACTGATTGAAATCGATTTGGTTATAATTGGATGTAGTGGCATTAAACAATGGAGAATTATTTGTTGATTCATAGACTTTGCTGAAGAATTCAGCAAACAAATTGACAACTTCTTGGGGATTATCGGCCAATTTGTTATCCAAATACATGTTAGAGGGTATACTGGAGTCAATATTATTAAGCATGTTTGAGAATTTATAAATATTTTGAGGGTCGGCGAGAGCCAATTCTTCACAGTTATCTATGCACTTTTTGTAACATAACTTGGACATTTTTTTGGTAGTCATTCTTAGTTCGCAAAATTTTGCGTAATCAATGGGATCGCGTGATGATTTGTAAGCTTTATGAGCAATTTTTTTGTCTCTAATTATATATAATAAATATGGAATGTATTGCATTGCACTACCCCTGCATACATTCTGGAATAAACTATTATTATTATTATTATTATTATTATTTTAATAAGATCTTTACTAAACCATTTTGGGTAATTATGTACATAAATTTTTGAAATGGGTACAAATAAATCGATTGCGTTATTTAGAATTAAGTAAAATTTATCAACAATTTCATTGATGTTTTCTTCATTGTTCAAAAAGTCCCAGTCGGTTGAAGATATAAGGTTAATGATTTGATTATAGTCTGCTTTGAAAAAGTTTAATTTTGTTGATGAAGAAGGATTTTTTTTTGTTACTGAACTGTTACATTCAATTATTAGAGGGGGGTGGTATTTGTCGACAGGGAGAATGGATTCAGCAGATGCGGATACTTTTACTGATAATGAATTGGAAAATACTAAATCGAGAAGTCGGGAGCTAACATTGAATACATAGTTTAACTGTCGAAGACTTAAAAAATTATGAATATTATGAAATTTAGGTGGCACGCGAGCTTTTTGAAAACTGATTGTACCGAGAATGAATGTATGGAATGCGGGAGGGGGAGGGGGGGATAATTTATAAGTGCAAGCGCTACAGTAATTTACCCCTGATGAAAAAAGCCAGTATATTATAAAACATGAGTAAATTTGGCATCCCTACCCCCAAATCCTCTTCGAGACTTCAGATAAGATCCAAGGATACCACTACACAAGTCAGACTGCCCCACGCAATCCCGTCGCCACATTCCGCAGGGGCAGGCAGTGAAGCGAGGAGCCGGGAGTAGGTACCATCTAGCCATTACCCCCTTCTCCTTCCGCTCCTCAATACTGTGCTCTGTGCTCTGCGCTCTGCCCCCCATCGGGAGGAAGAGAGAGGGAAACCGGTTTGGTTCAGGGACAACATCTCTGGCGGATAAGTTAGGTAGAACAACCGCCCACATGGTTTTAGAAGCTTTGACGTAAGAAGCACAAACTACAATAAAATTTTCGCAATATTGTCAGAGGTGGTGACTGGACAACTCGGAATGAAACCAACTCAGAACCATCTCGGTAAAGTCTTTAAAAGTGATGAAAAAAATAAATAAAAAATTTGGCTAAATAGGTTACGTTAGGTTAGGGTTATAGGCTCTTGTAGCTTTTAATGACTTTTCAAAGAGGTGTTGAATTGACTTTATTCTCAGTTGGCATGGAACCGTCAGAGCTATATCAATTAAAGCTTGAACTGTCCAGAGACTATGGGGTCGCCAATTTGAGGAATTTTGAGGATGGAGTAAGTGGGGAGGCAAGGAGATGGGGATGATTTCACATGAACGTTAAGAATTTACTAAATATTAAAAAAAGGCGGACTAAATTTATTTAAATAAACTATATTTAAATTAGTCCGCCTCGGCACAGGACCCCCTAGTGAGGAAGACTAAGAAATACGATATTTATACTTAAATTCACCATTATATTTTGTATATACACTTATTTTCTATAGTCGTTAAAATAAAAAAAAATTAAAAAATCTAGTCACTTGAAATATTTAAAGAATCTGAATTAGGTATTAAATTTTGTACGTGTCGCGAATTTAGCGTATATTGGAGATCGTTGAATAATCGGTCAAACAATAGTTCCTTTCAAAAACAATCGTAGAACACTGCAGAAAAGATTTATTTGGTCCACTTTAATGAAAAAAAAAATTTATACGAAGGTTAGGTAGATATACGCAAAAACAATCCTCAATCATCTATACACAAACATGTCGTGAAAAAAGATTAAATACTCGCTGTACTCGAAACAATGACAAACACTTAATACAAATTCCCATAACGCATGCTACTTTTGGTCAACGAAACTTCAGATACCTTGCAACAAGACTTTACAACATTCTTCCACAGAAGATAGAATAAAAAAATGTGATTCACAAAAAAATTATGGATCAAAAATAATGATAGGGCCTTTACCGGTTCACTCACCCAAATTCGAAATTATTATACCAATCTATTGGTTGCTCTTATTTAAAATTATTACTAATGCAACCAATCTGTGTGATTATATTTTAATACAAGTTTTGGGTATGTTTATAAGTATTATAAATTGACTTAAAAATTACTGCCTTAACACAGGCTAGCCTAGTGAGGCGGATTAAGAGAAACCTAAATTAAGCCGAACAATATATAATTTGTGTAACAATTAAATAAAATTTACGCATCAGATTTGAACCCTCGGCCCCTAGATTCATATTCGACCATGGAGGCGATCAAGTTTGAGAGAAACTTGGATGAAAAAAAGAGAAAATCCACGTTATAACGATGTTAATGATTTTGCCTACACCAAGGAGCCATAGGAGTGTCTGTGTTGCTCAGCGCCCTTGAGGTGATTTTTCAGAAAAACGGCGCTATACAAATTATCAAATTACTATTTTTTTATGTATTAAAAGCAGATCCGATGTTTGCCAACCGACGCTAAGATCGGCACGAGATAATAAGAAAATCCCATTACGTGTATTTACTCTACAAGTCTCAGTGAGCACGTTCTGCCCTTCCTCATTACCGATTCATTGCAAGCATCATTCTCAAAATTCAAGATGCACGAATGTGACCAGCGACCGGTGACCACTGCATTGGGTGAAGTCAAACTGTACCTATCCACAGACCAAAGTGCCATCTGAAACGTCACAGGCCGCGACCAATTTTCGATACATGCACACACAGGTAATCACTGAACAAATTGATCGATAGTAGTGTGTTGGGCGTTGGAGTGCTAGAAGCAATCAATTTTTACAGGTGATCCAACTTTTGATCCCCCGACAGTTGATCTCTTAGATAGTTGATCCCCCGACAGTTGATCCCTCGGACAGTTAACCCCCGATGATTGATTGATTACTAGGATAGTTGATCCCCATATATTTGATCCCTCGACAGTTGATCCCTCGCCAGTTGTACCTACTACCGTTGATCCCCTGACAGTAGATCCCCGATAGTATAACCCTCGGACAATTGCTCTCCCGATAGTTGATCAATCGGACAGTTGATCCCCACAGAGTTGATCCCCCGACAGTTGACCCGTCGGATAGTTGATCATAGACAATTGTTCACAGATAACACGGACAGTTGATCCCCACAACATTTGATCCTCTTGACAGTAGATCCCGGACAGTTGATCCCCAGACAGTTTATCCCGAAACACTTGATTTCGCGACAGTTGATTCTCTGACATCTGGTCCCCGAATTATCCCCCAGACAGTTTATCCCGAAACAGTTGATCTTGCGACAGTCGGTTCTCCGACAGCTGGTCCCCGATAGATAACCGGGACAGTTGATCCCTGGGACACTTGATCCCCAAAGATTTATTTATATTGTAATTCCTGTCTGGAAACGTATGCAGAGAGGATACGCACCAGTACAACAAAGCAGATATACTTATAACTGCAGATGGCTTGAATGGAAATGCCCTACACTTACAAAACCCCTCGCACCTTATGGAGGCACTTACGCGGCGGCAGATACTGCAGTTCTGCCATTCGAATTATGAATTATTGGTACTGAATCGTATCTTGTGTGACGTCACGAGACACCATTGCATACGCTTTACCCAAGTTCACTTTGAAAGCTAATAACATCGTCATTTTTGGAGATATCGATAAACTAATTTCACTTGTCAATAATTATTGTTTAAATAGGTACCTATAACATACTTAAATTAAAATTAAAATTAGGGGACATCATTCGACTTTTCAAATCAGCATAATAATAGATCACACGTCTAGGTGTTTTCCGTTCAGTGCGGGCAATAAACATGGACATGAACATGCCCCGGTCGTAATTTTACCGTTGCGAGATAAGCGAAAAGCAATATGTACAACTTTGTAAGCGCGTCACGTCTGCCGACTCTCATCCTGCCGAACGGAGAAATGTACGTAGCTACTTTTTTTAATGAGGAATGATCGTACATGTTGGTCTGACGCCTTTCTTCTTTCTCTTTAGTATTGTGATCGTGTGACACGTCATGCAACGCGAGAGTTTAACTGGACATTACAGGGGATCTATGGCACCCCAAATATGAATATATTAAAATAATAACAAGTTAGACATATCTATTGAAGAGTGACCTTTTTCGGGTGAATACCGCACAAGAGTCCAAACTGCTTCCGTCTGGAGCCAGTGAGACTATGGTATCCCAATTTGGGGTATGTTGTGAGGCTGAAAGTAGTGGAGAGGGGAAGGAGATGGGAAGAAGGTTATTCAGATCTGGTCACAAAACGCGGTTAAAACCATTTCAAGCAACTTTTCAAGTCTGAACGGTGGTACGACACCATGGCGATACGAAACGTTGGCTAAAGAAGTAGGTAGCGCAAAATGGTTTAACACCCCAAAAACAAGTAACGAAGATACTATACATTATTTTTAATCAATTACTTATTAAATAACACAAATTAATCAAATATTTTTTTGGGCAAGTTGGGATTTGAATCCGCGACCTTCGGTTTGCTAGTTGAGAGTCTTACAGAGGCCATCAAATATTATCGATTAGAAAGAAAACTGAAGTCTCCTTTCGATTTCTAGGTCATAGTTAGGTCAATGAAATTAATCATCTACCCAAGAAAGAATTCGATATTTGAAAATCTATATATAGGTAGTATAAAGAAGAGTGTCTGTGGCGGTGTGGCTTTGTTTTTTTATACAAATCTACAGCTTTGTTTATATTGATGAAATTTTGCACACATGACCTCCAACGCAAGAAGAAAGTAGCCGTCTGTCAGAGATTACAAAAATCAGGTAAATTTTGATACTTCTTGAAGAAATTGTAATTTTTTTTTAATAGATTTCACTAAAAGTAATGAAAAAAATGAGATTACTCCGGGCATATGAACTCGCCCTCAGCAACGCCTATCGGTTTATCTATTCAGTGCACTTACCAATGAAGTATATGATACCTAATTCTTTGCAGAACCTTTAATCGAAATAGTGGTAGAACAAACACAGCATCCCCTATCTTCGCCGTTCTAATAATTATTGGAAAAACCCGTCATACAATAAATAGGTGAAGGGAATCTATCAAACGGATTCCCTGTTTTATCAATAGGGTAAAAGGTAAAAAACCGAATTCAATGGTGTAAGGGTCTCAAGCGGTTTATACAGATTATTAGATTGAGACCCATGAGACTCCTCAGGTTGAGATGGGCTGGACGTGTACAGAGAATGCCGGACACACGCGTCCCAAAAAGAATTTTGACTGGACACCCAGGTGGAAAGAGAAAAGTGGGAAGACCCAGACTGAGGTGGGAAGATGAGGTAAGGGATGCAGCACGGCTTCTCCAGGTAACAAACTAGAAGTCAGCCGCTGAGGACAGGAGGAGTTGGAGGAAAATGTTGCGGGAGGCCGAGGCTCGATATGGGCTGTAGCGCCATCGAAGAGAAGAGGAGAGATTCTATGACAACAGTATATGTCATAGAATCTAATAATCCAAGAATCTAATCGAAAGATATATATATCTTACCTGTTTTATTCCATTTGAGAGATCCTTCCAAGTTTCAAAGAAGAGTTTTTCAGATAAGAGAAGATCAGAAAATTCTGGAACATACCTGAAACAAAGAAAATATCAAAAATTAAACGAAAATATTGTGATTCAAAGCAAAAAGTATTTAGCGCTTTTTTAATTGCACGTATTTTTTTCATAAGATCCACACCGGAGGCCCCGAGGAAAACAATTTCCTTCGAGGCCTTTGTCATCTTTGGGGATGCTGGTTTCGGGAAGGAAAAAGTGTGAGGGGTGGGTAGAAATCTGAAGTCAGTGGTCTAGGAAAAACGAATGTATGAATTATTTTATTTTTATTTTATATTTATTAACGCCCCAGTGGGCTTTTACAAGAAAAGAAGCAAATATATAATTAACAATATTAATTACATGTATTACATAATCAAAAAAACAGAATAAATATGAATGCAATCGACTCGTTAGGTAAAGAATATTACAACATAAAAAAGAAATGAAATGAAATAGTACAAGTTGTACTTACAAAAAAACTAATACAATTTAGCTTTAAATATTTATACATATTATTAATAATAAGACCTGACATAGAACAAAGTGTAAATAGAACCGCAAAAATATTATAAAGTAAGTATACATTTTACTGGTGAGGTTCAGATGAGAAAATATTTTATGAGAAAAACAAAAAAAATAATAAAAGTTAATTATTAGCAGATAAAATCGAGATTAGTTGATTTTTGAAACATTCAAAACTGTCAACACTAAATATATCTATAGATTATGAATCCATTCCTCCCACTTCGATGCAAGGCGATCGAGGATACTGCGTAGAGCGTCGAAGTCAAAAGGACTCCCTCAACCAGATTCTCTCTGGACTCTTCTGATCTGGCCCGCCATGCAGCAGGTGGGCAAACATATCCGCCGCCAAGACCTAGACAAATCTCACCCCATGAACCCGGGCACCCCGAACCACTTGGAGTGGCAGGGGAGTTGGTTATCCAATAATTGGTTTCCGGGGCGGCGGTACCCACAGGCGGTGGTCTGGAGCTATTGCGACTCTGACATTCCCAATAATTGGGCTGTGTCGTGAGGCTGAAGTTAGTGGGGAAGGGAATGAGATTAGGATGGGAAAGAGAAAGGTGGGGAAGTTGCTGCTATTCAAATTTGGGCACTAAACACAGCATATACCATTTTAAGCTGAATTTCGATTTCGATTCTGAATGTTGTTTTTTCACCAGAAGAAGTATCTACCAACCCGGTATTTGTCATTCTTATCATTGCGCACAAAAGATAAACAATGATTGTTGTATTTAATAACTCTCATGCCACGAACTAAAATAAATTAACAACAATTTAAGACGTTTAGAATGAGTCGTCCGCCTCAAATCGTGACCGCTGTGTCGATTTATCACAGTTTTTATCTGTTTTCAAAGGCAGAAAACATCATTTCATCTATTTTATGGGCGCCCGTACAAGGGCAGAGAGAACTTTATCTGAAGACATGGGGATACTTCGTGAAACACGTGTAGTTTACCACATCTAAGTACCTAAGTACCTAGTTTGACGGCCGGCGTAGTCCAGCGGTAAGGCTCTTAGCATTCCGAAGGTCGCGGGATCGAATCCCGGCGTGGCAAATAAATTTTATTTGATTAATTTGTGTTATTTCACAATTTATTCATTTAAAATAATATATAGTATATTTGCGGCACGTTCCAGAGTGGAAGATACTCTCAGTATCGCCCTGGTGTAAGACCACCATTCAGAATTGAAACGTTGCTTGAAATGGCTTTAGCCGTGCTTGGTGACCAGATCTGAATAGCCAGGTACTTCCTCACCTTCCTCTTCCCCATCTTCTTCCCCTCTCCACTACCTTTAGCCACACAACATACCCCTATTGGGGATGCCATAGTCTCACTGGCTCCAGACGGGAGCAGTTGGGAATCTTGTGCGGTATTCATATAAAAAAAAAACTTATTTAGAAGCACATATATGTTTTTTTTTGGTGATAGTAGGAGATTTTCAAACATCGCTATCGGTGGGTTATTCGTAACCCGGAAATGTTTGTCTTTCTTTAAAAAAAAATTAGTAATAATCTATTTTTCGACTAGCTCGAACCTCTGCAAGATTTTAGCTGAAATCCCGACGTTGCCCGGGAATTTACATTTACAAGTTTTTTAAAGATCCTATATCTAGGTTAACCAGAAATTTCAACAATATTAGGCGTATTAAACTGTTTTGCTTTTGTTAGAAGTCAACTTGAGTACAATTCTCCCGTCTGGAACCCACATTATAATATTCATGTACAAGCCTATTGAAAGAGAAAAAACAGAGTGTGCAAATCACACGTGAAAGTAGTGATACGCCAGAATACTAAAGTAGACAAGTGTGGGGAGGAGCACAAAGAGAAGACCGATTATACTATTTCTTTTTCTCGCAGGCTAAGTCCTATAGATGTATGTGTTTATCTCTTTTTAGTGTCGCTATTTTACATTTCTCTCGCTATTTGTCGCTGGTCACCTCTTTGTGCGGATGTTCGTAGCCTATCGGCCTTTTCTTTGTGCGGTGCTTCGTAGCCTCCCCACTCTTGTCTACTTTAGTATTCTGAAGGTTTCACTTCTACAATTACACACTCTGATTTTGTTTTTAACATCCTAACAAAGGCATGACAAAAATCAATCTATAATCCATCCACAATGAAAACTTTGATAGCAGTTATTTATTTTTTCTACATTATTTCATCCTCTTATGATTTGATTTCGCGGGTACCTACCTATCGGGGCTCCACAAAAGCCAAAAGTAAGACGTTGCCTTTTCTATTGTGAAATTTCCTTTTATATTTTCTAGCCAATCAGAGCGCTCCCCCGAATACGGCGGATTTTCAAAAGATTCAAATTAATTATTTTCGGAATATTTTGCCGGTTCTAAGGTGCCAAGTTGCGGCCATTGTACGCATTATCAAAGGGATCCCTCGCTCCATTGTACGGGAAAGATAGGCCGCTAGAAAAGAAGAATAGATAAAACGCCTAGATAGATGTTTTTTGGATGAGCGAGTAGATTGGTGTCTATGGTAGATTGGGTGGGTGTTTGGTTTTTGTCTGTGGTTGGTCGGGTGATGATGAATGGAAGACGACTTCCCGCCCGCGCTTTTCTCCGCCGCCATCTTTGTTTCCGTTCCAATTCGAATTATCTATACATAAAAAGGGCGCCAAAATGCGGGCTACGTTGCTTTTGTTTAGTTTTCGTTTAAAAAGGGAATGGATGGGTAATTCATTTATTTTCTTTACTAAATAAACATCAATCAAAATTTCCATCAATCGAAACGTTTCACACACACAAAACTCTGTCCTTGCACAAATTCCTTGCTTCATCAACATTCATGCATTTTATCATACACATTTTCGTATTGGAACTCTTGACGAGCAAGCAAATTAGTAAAATTACCATAACTACAAAATTGGCAAATGCACTAATATTTTTTGCATTTTTGACCTCATTGTGTTTGGTGACCAGATCTGAATATTCATGTGGTTTTTTAATTTTTATGTGAATACCGCAAAAGAGTCTAAACTGCTCCCAACCGTCTGGAGCTATAGAATATGAGATCCTAAATTGGGGTATGATGTGAGGCTGAATGTAGCGGGGAGGGGAAGGAGATGGGGAGTGGAAGATGGGGGAATACCTGTTTATTCAGATCTAGTCACCAAACACGGCTACCGCCATTTCAATTCTGAATGGTGGTCTTACACCACGGCGATACTGAGAGTATCTTCCGCTCTGGAACGTATCACACAAAATTTATTTGCGCACGCCGGGCTTGAACCCGCGACCCCCAGATTGCACGTTGAGTCCCAAAGACCACAGGGACCTTATTCCAACCATCTCCTTTCACATCTCATTTCCCTCCGAACTTTTTCAGTCTTAAAAATGCAAAGAATAACCTATATTGTGTAGTATTCACATAAAAAATGTAAAACCAACCTGTAAAAGCAAAGTTTTCTACTGTAATATATCTAGATACTTTCTTTTTTTTTTACAGAAAAATGTCTGTATGTGAGTGCGAGTGCCACCAAAATGAGTCTATCTGCCGAGTTTCAGCACAGTCGGGAAATGGGTTAATTTCAACTTTCAAGAATTCATCCATTCACGAAAACAAAAGCGAAATTCGATAATTAGTTGTTTTTAAAAATTAATTACCTATATTAATTACCTATACAGGTAGGTAATTAAATACTAAATAGATAGCCACCTATAAAAAAGTGCCGTAGGTAGGTACCCGCTTCTCCGCCTATCTATTGAGCATAATAATAATGAATAGTGGCACATCTTTAAGTTGGGCACCGACAATTTGTAAGAATAACCCGTTTTTCTTATCAATGCAGAAGCCATTATTGGCTCATCCGCTCGGAGCGACGCCAGGTTACTTTATTACTTATGTACATCGAACAAAAACACATCGCAGAAATTAACCTAAAAAGATAACATCATGTCGAGCTCGAGTTTATCTAACAGGTTCTTGCTAGCCAATAGCTCCACAGAGAAAATAATATTCTTGTTCGAATACATACTAATAGCTGGGTACCTACTTGGTTGGAACATTTCGAAATAGGTATTTACAAACCATTGTAAACTGCAAAAATAAGGTATAAAATTTATTATTTTAACTTTTATGAGTAAAAACTCAAATTGTAATATTTAATTAAATGAAGACGAATCAGCGAAACTCGATCGAAAATCTGGAAACAGAAAAATCAGAAAAAGATATTTGCACCTCTGGGACTCGAACCCAGGACTTCTCTACTTTCCGGGCGAGTGCTCTTGACCACTGAGCTAAGGTGTCGATATCCAATTCGGTCACTTTTAACTGTACCATACTTCGACTAATAACCACCCATATTATCTTCATTTTCTTAACGCATATTTTTATTGGCTGCCATCTTCATGTATGATTGCAAGATTCAAACCCGAACTAGTCGAAGTTCTTAGTTTAAGTTCTTAGTTGAAGTATTTAGTCTTTATTAACATCAAGTCTTACGAGGGCTTGATGTTAATAAAGCTAGTGGGCCTGATGGAATACCTGCCCTGGTATTACAGAGGTGCGCCGCAGAAATTGCTCCAATTTTGACGAAGCTCTTTAAAATGTCCCTGAAGTCTGGTATTGTGCCCTCTGGTTGGAAAAAAGCGGTCATCCATCCTATTCCAAAGAAGGGTGATCGCTCCAACCCGGCCAACTACCGCCCCATAGCGATCACATCAGTTTTGTCCAAGGTGATGGAACGTGTGATCAACGACAAACTGCTCACATATCTCGAGAAGAACAAAATCATTAACGACCGTCAATACGGATTCCGGCGGAACCGCTCGTGCGGCGATCTTCTCGCATATGTGACGCATGTTTGGGGGCGGTGCCTGGAACGTTTCGGTGAGACCCAAACGGTCGCACTGGACATTTCCAAGGCCTTTGACCGGGTTTGGCATCGAGGACTTGTCAACAAACTGCCATCTTACGGACTTCCCGTATCCCTGTGTACGTGGATTGCCGACTTTTTGAGGGAGAGGTCAATTCAGACGGTTGCTGATGGTTTCACCTCTTCCTCGCATCCAATAAATGCTGGCGTCCCACAGGGATCGGTTCTGTCCCCGACTTTGTTTTTGTTGCACATCAACGACCTTTTGTCATGTGCACCAATTCATTGTTACGCGGATGACAGTACAGTCCATGACAGCTTTTCGTTTGACAAGCCCCCAAAGGGCACACAAACTCCAACGGCTCGGAGGGCTTTGAAGCAAAGAATGGATGGTTACCTCGAGAGTGTTTTCTCTTGGGGTAAGAATAACTTCGTCGAATTCAATGTTTCAAAGACCCAATCATGTCTGATTACGTCTTAAAGGGATCGAAATGAAAATCTAGTCTCCTTCAACGGAAGCAATCTTCCGAACAGACCTTCCATTGATATGCTTGGTGTAACTATAAGTGACCAGCTCAGGTATGGGGGCTCCATCGAAGCCAGAGTAAAGTTAGCTTCTCAAAAACTGGGCGTACTGTACAGGGCCCGTAGATACTTTAATAGTACACAACTGCTTACCCTGTACAAATCGCAAGTGCGCCCCACGGTTGAATTTGGCAGCCACCTCTGGTCTGGAGCTCCAAGATACTTGAAAAATACCTTCGACCCTGTGCAGAAACGGGCGGTCCGTTTGATAGATTCTCCCATCTTAACGAACGGGTTGCAATCTTTAGAGCACAGGCGTCGGGTGGGAATGCTATCCATGTTCTACCGGTATTTCAATGGAAGATGCTCTGAGGAACTAGCGTCATTGATCCCTTCGGCACCGGTGCATAGTCGGGAGACACGCCAAACGCGCGCCCAACATATGTACACGGTAGACATAGGGACATTTGTCACATGAGAACGGGTCGTTTTTTCGACTCGTTCTTGAGTTCAACAGCTCGGCTATGGAACGATTTGCCGGCATCTGTGTTTCCTCCCTCCTACAACATGGGTCTCTTCAAGACCAATGTTCATTCCTTCCTATCCTCAAAAAGACCCTCCACACAGCATCCCAGATGACATAGGCCCTGAGGGGAATTATTTTCCTCAAGGCCTCCTGTGTGGAGTTAATGTAAAAAAAAAAAGTATCGAGTTGTCAATGTAAAGACTATTATAAATTCCTATTATAATACTATACTCCCTTACCCGCCTCTCAATTCAGGAGGCGGGTATGGGTACCGCCACCCCGGGAACCATCTATTGGATAACCAACACCTTGCCATACGTCGCTCCAAGTGGTTCGCTCCGTTTCGTGATTAGTAGGGGTGACCGGGTTCATGGGGTGAGATTTGTTTAGGTCTTGGTACTTTCGCCAGATTCCTACCCACTAATCATGCTTTTTTCCTTCCCAGAACATCCTCTCCTTCCTTTCCTTAAAAATATCCTTAGCACAGCATCCCCAAATATGACATAGGCCCCGAGGAAAATTGTTTTCCTCAGGGCCTCCTGTGCGGAGATAATGTATAAAAAAATCATGTACCTTCAACTTTGCCATAGAAACCAATAAAAAATACATATATTCTAGATAAGTAACTACCCACTCTAAATATTTCTCTTATGTATATATCAAAAAAATCTAGAATGTTAATTCCCTCGCAAGATATAATAGGGATTTTAAATAAGCTTCAAAATTTGACGCCATATTGTTTGGCTCAATTTGTATCGCCTGTGTGACCTCATTAAAAAAAAATCACAGCATTCAAAAATCGAATCGAACGCGCTGTCATCTGAAATTTAAAAAAAAATCACCACAAACGTCGTGGGTCTTCGTGCGCCGTCCCACGACCGGGGCACCAAATTGGCGCGCACTGATTGGTCCATTGGGTCGGTGTTCTCGTCCCGGTCGCTCTCCCGAGGATTCTGTATGGAGATGTGAGGTGAATTTTCTCGCTCGCACGGTCGTTCCACCTCGGACGTCCTTTATCTCGAGACAGAGGGCGACTGAGATGTTTTGAACTCTTTGAATTTGGAATAACCTTGGAGGAGTCGTAACTTAATTTCAAATTAGGAACAAAAATGTTCTAAGTTTTTTAATTGTTTAAATTTGAAAGGACAACGTTCTAACTTAATTTGAATTGTTTGAATTCGGAACGAGAACTTTCTAACTCAGTTTGAATTGTTTGAATTGGGAAGGAGACCTTTCTACCTTAATGTGAATTGTTTGAATTCGGAAGGAGAAGTTTCTAACTTAATTTTAATTGTTTGAATTCGGAAAGAGAAATTTCTAACTTAATTTGAATAGCTAAGCTAGGTATCTAAAATTTTTGGAGAAGACCAAAAAATAATTGCGTTATCAATGACTGCCACAATGATTTTTTAAATTGTCGTCAGGCAGTTTAAGCGTCGTTGGTGGCCAAGAGGTAGGTACCCTATTTGGTGGCAAAAATATAATTTACTTGAAGAGGAGATAACTCGATAGAACTGTGCCATGGGCGTGTCGGTGTGCCTAAATCAAGCTCAATAATTTCTTCTTTTTAATTTGCAAGAGAATCCCTCGAGAGTCCCAACTGCTCAGAACCTTCTGGAGCCAGTGAGACTACGAAATCCTCAATTGGGGTATGATGTAAGGCTGAAGGTAGTGTGGAGGGGAAGGAGACATTAAAGACGAATGTGGTGAAGTGCCTGGCTATTCAGATGTGATCACCAAAAACGGCTAAAGCCATTTCAAGCAACATTCCGATTCTGAATGGTGGTCTTTCACCAGAACGATAATTTTTTTAATTAAAATCAATAAATTGTGCAATAAATGACATTAACAGATCATGATCAAATCAGATCAATAAAATTTACTTACGCACGCTGGGATTTTAACCCGCGACTTCCGGATTCATAGTTTCAAGTATCTCAAACACAGAGACCGTCAAAAGTGTCAATTACTTACCTTAAGGCGACGCTTCCCGGCTCATAAGGAAAAAGATGGAGAGATATGTAATTACGAATGTTGGACAGAGCGCGCTAATATTTTCAATGATAAAATAATTTTCGGAGCATACTTTATACGGATTTTTTTCTATCGAGGGAATTTCATATAATTTGGGTTTCGGCGTGGAACGTATCTAGATATTATATTGTATTAATAAATAACATATGTTTTTTCAAGAGCTTCAAAACTTCAAATTTTTAAGGGAGATATGTAAAAAATCGGTAGAAATTTGGATAGCAGCGGCTTACGTACCCACCCACCTACCCACGAACGATAAGATTCTAATCTGAACAATAATAGGTACCTACTTACCTGGATAATTTATATAGCGCCGTTTTTGTGAAATGTCTAGGTTTGTTTCCAAAGATTCTAGAAGTTCTACCTATTGTAAAATATCAGTTACAGACTGACCCTCCACACCAGTCTCGACTTGTATTATATTATTTATTATTGTTGGCCGTCACGGCGTAGTGGTCACGCCGCCGATTAGGCCCCTGAGACCAGAGACCACGCGGCGGAAGGACGGGAGACGAGACGAGAGGAGAAGCGCAAGGGGGAGGTCGGGTTCACGGTGTGGAGATGGGAGGAGAGATATGACGAGAGTGACGGATGAGAGGGAGGAACCGGTTGCAGAGATGCGGCGGGCATTGGAGCTGAACGCGATTGCTCGAGATTTAAATGATGAACAAATGAGATATCTGAGGCGTAGGTGTGTTAAATTATTGAATGACAAATGAGGGCATCCCCTCGTGTTATATAGGGTTCCATGACAATTCAAAATAATGGCAAACCAACACACATTTGGAAAGTGATACAAAAGTCGTTAAAGTGGTAAAAAAAGAATAGCCCATAACCTAACGTAACCCATTCAACTAATTTTTTTTCAACAAATTTCATGACTTTATATTTTATATCACATTTCTAAGTAGTGTTGAGTTGCCACTGTGTTGAGTTGTCCTGCAACCATTATACCTACCTACAGGAAGGTGAGTGTTAGAGGAACATTTAAAGTGGTTTAGCTAATTTTCAAAGCTAATAAATGTCGTAGACATAATTAAAAATACCAATTTCGGTTGAGTATCTGTAACTCCGGTTCAATGAACTCTAGATAGATCTTGGATTTTAAGTGTCAATTTAAAAATTGTTACCCAGCTGTTAGTACAATATTTTAACACAACTTACTAAAATTATGTTACTTGATCGTCTTTTTTTTCAGAATTGTAGTTTCTTTTTTAATAAAATATAAAATATAAAACAAAAACCTTTTAAGCATTCTCGCAAATCATATAAGTAGGTACTTCTGATAATTATTTGCTGTAAACTTTTCCAAAAATAAATAAATACATTCTGTAAGTAGGTAATAATAGCCTTACGTACACGTACCTACACAGCTCACGACATTGAACATATGATGTTGGAAGCTAAAATTATTTGTGTTAAGTTGATCCTGAGAAATTCGACATCGGAATCCACGCCTCTTTTTGGGAGGGACTTAAAAATACTTGAGAAGAAGTTTTTGGAAAGGTTGGAGAAGATATTTGAGAGTTGTGTTTCATAGGTTGATTTCGTAAAGGCCTGTAAATAGCCATTAATACCTTTTTTACGCATTGTTTATAATAATAACAAGAAAATTTAAAATCGATTGCAAGCGTGGAGTCGTTCACACACCCTCGTGTCGTGGAGACATGGAGACGTCCACACACCCTCTTGTCGGGGCGGTAAATAATACAAAATGTGCACGTAGTTCTTATGCGGACGGCGTAAGATTTAATTTTCAAATCCAAATTCGTTAAAGGCCCCCCATATTTATTCGTGAAGAAAACCACAGCTAGAAATTGCATTGTTTTGTTTGATTTTTAGAAATTCAGGCACAAATATTAAAATGTTTTTCGATTATTTTCTAAAGAATTTAATTTGCCACCTTATACAATTAAACTTTATTGAAAATAGATTCATTAGTAGGAAATTTTGGCACGTGAAAGTATTTTTTATAGGCCTGATACTTTATTTTTTCCAGACCTAAAAAAGGACTTAAAAAATACTCGATTATTTCCAAGTCCAAGATATGTTATATTTGTAGTATTTAATTGAAGCATCCATAATATTTCATTTGTGTAAATTTTCAAACCAAAATCACATGATTTTGTATGATTTTGCATTATTTCGCATGGCTTCATCTTAGCCTAATAATTCTAGATAGAAAAAAAAAATGAAAAGCTCACTGTTCGAGAGATTTTGCTGTTTCACACAAAGCAATTAAATTACATAAGAACCTACGCAGATACATACACATGGTAATATTGCAAGATTAAAAAAAAACACTATGATAAAATAACTGCGATTAAAAAATACCCACAATAATTACCACTCCAGGTCTGTAGTACCTGTTTACATAATTTGTTCGCCCTTTGTTCAAACCTGCCCCACTAGCTCGCACCATTATTCCGCGAGAATCATCAATTATTTCATAGTGCGATTCGTTTTGAATAAATGAATCGATCACACCTCGATTGAGGGGAGATTGTTAATTATTATAAAAGGTATAAAATAATCGAAATACTAATTGAAAATATTTACATGACCTGCTTTGTTTACTTACGTGTAAAAAGGATGCGAATGACCTATATATATAAGTGGGCACAGGTAAGTGACTGTATTCATTAATAGATCAAATCAGCATATAGTGCAAGCAAGCAAATCGTCCCACCCAATACATATCGATCAGTGTATAAATCTTTTAAAAATTTATTTCGTGCAAAAAAAAATTCACGGTACACAGTACAAACACATTATTTGCGCCCGCCATGCCCACCCGATAGTTCATCCCCCGACAGTAGTTGGTCTCCGGAAATGATATTTATTATAAAATTATAAGTTTTTATTCACCAATTTCGAACGTCTAAAAAATAATAAGTTGATATGGATATCAAATGAAATACAGTGTCGATTTTTGTACTTGCTGGTTTATATAAGTAGTTTTATCCCCAAATCGTGGTCTAGATATGGGAACTTCAGATCAGGTATTTTTTGGTTGTCTCTCTAAATAATTATATCCTCTCTTCTATCAAGCATTATCTAAAATTGCCTACCCTCCATTCAACATCTTATCTCTTTTTAAGGGGTTAGGCCACCCTAGGATTTTCTGAAAACCGTTTTTATTTTTATTTTTTTAAATTGTCCCCTAAGACCTCAAAAATGATGTCCCAAAAGATTATGGTCGGAAAAATCTCGAAAAAATCTCTCAAAAAATCTCTCAAGTACTCGATTTTCAAATTTTAGTACATAGTACTTAGTACATAAGTAATCGACAAACAGCGCATAAAGCATTCAGAGAGATCGTTGTCTGAACGGGTAAAAGACACAAGGATCGTTTTAATATCAAGCAGAAAAGAAAAGCAAGAGCAGGACGATAATCTAGAAATCCAATTGTATGGTGCGGGCATCGCAGATTGGAGGTTTTGCTAATAACTCAGACAATTTTCATCAGATTTACTTGAAATATTGAATATATCTTCAAAAATATATTGTCTATAGAAGTACGCAGGATTTTTTTTTAATGTTGCATGGTTCATTTGTTATTAACAATTACCTGATGATTTTTTAGGCTAATTTTTAACTTTTCACTTTGGAAGTGCGCCATTTGGCCAAAAATTAATATATTGAAAAAATCCCATGTACTTTAACAGCAGTTACTATTTAAAATTAAAAAAATATTTTTATAATTCAAAAATTGCAGGAGTTGTGTGTCCGGCCGTGGACCCTAAAAAAACGGAGACGTCATCGGAAAAGCGCTGTACAGCCGCCATTTTGAAATTAATCGCTTCAAAAAAGTTTTTGTGTACAGTCACTGATACGTATAATAAATACTTTATATTGAAATCACGATATATTTTGTAGTATTTCTGGAAAAAAATCCTAAAATAGTCTATTTTTTCGGCCTCTAGGGTGGCCTAACCCCTTAAGTCTGAACTCGACTCCAATCTTCTATATAATTCTGAAATTTGCATTTTTAAATAAAATTAATTAGCATTCCACATTGGAGTGGTACCTACCCAAATTGATGGCAGTGAGGCATTTTTTTGTTGTTGAATTTGTATAAGATATGTTTTAGCATACATTTTAGATGAGGTTGACAAGATATTTAAAACATTATACTCGATGAAGCGTCGAATGGAGGAATATCTTGTCGGTAGCTTTTTTGATAACTTTAATTGCAATTTTTTGTTCTTTTTGTAGAAGACCAATCCACATTCTATGTATGTAATATATTTAAATGCCTCGTATGGTTACATTACGCGCACTTGTGTATGTATTGGTGAATCTGTGTGTATAGTCACGATTCCCGGGAGTAAGGTTGGTTGCTCGGCGCGCGCCGGTTGCCAAGGCGACCAGGCGCACAATAGCCCAGTCAATCTAGACAAAAAACAGGCCCTAACTGGAACATGCTAGGGGAGAGCTGAATTTTTGCAGGTGGATAGTACATCTTATGTGGAGTATTCTCCAAAAAAGTCCCTACCCCTCCCCCGCTTGCTTCCTCCCCTGTGCCCTCCCAAACATTAAAATGTGGGGTTCTACTAAAGCGATTATATCTCGTAAACTAAAAGATATATCAGAAAAAAAATTTCATCGTTGAATTTTTTATAAAATTGCCTAAAAATTCTATAATAAAACTTTTTTTAATATCTGCATTAGTTTGGCCAATAATAATGAGATTGTTGTTAAAAAAATTTTTTTTTTTGCAAAATTATTTTTTGAAGTTGAATATTTTTTTTGTCTGAGAAAATATGAAAAAATACTTTCGACAAATAAGTTGTCAAATTTAATAAGCTTTAAAACCATGCATAACAATGTTTACTTACATCTTTTATTTCTATCGAAAATAGTGGACAAACGCAACGGCCTGCGCGGGCTGGCCGTAACACGGAGTGGCGAGGCCAAGCGACATGTCGTTCTTGTCGCGTCGCTATTTACTGTTTTATCAAGTTGAAACAAACGAAAAAATAAATAAATATGGTCAGTTTGATCTCATATGTTAAAAAAAAAAGATATGTCTTAAGGTTAAGGTGTGTGTCGGTTTTGTGGTTATATTTTGACGTGGTTGCGCCAAGCCGTGTATCAAGTTTTTTGTGCGTTTTCCCTCCTTCATCAGGTTAAAATATTGAGAAAAAATTAATTAACAATTAATAAATAAAAAAAAAACCACTGAAAATGTCTGAAGAGAACTTATTGTGTATTTTATGTAAAAAAAATACCTTCCAGGAAATTTTGTTAAAGTAAAGAAAGGGTTACAAATGCTAATTAACGCTAGTATTGAAAGAGATAATAATTATGTTAAATTAACCACTTTAGGTAGCGTAACCAACTGTCCACGTAGATTGTAGAAAAATGTATAATAAGCCTAGCAGTATTAAAGCTTTTACAAATGTTAATTGTAGCCTATTGACCAGTAGGTACACCTCAGCCATTCCTAAGGCATTTAGAAAATACATTTAATTTCACGGAGAACTATTTGTGAGTATTATTTTTGATAATAAAAAACAGCGTTTGATTTTAAACTATCTCATAAATATCGTTAACAAAACATTTGGTGTTAAGACCAGAAATAGGGGAAACATTGTAATATAATAGATGACAAATGGGGTGCAAAAATAAAATCTAAACTTTTAGGTGTGTTTGATTTGGTCGTAGCAGAAGCTCGCTATCATGGCATTTGCTACAAGAAGTTCTGTAAAAGTAAACCAACTCAGTATATAGGAACACCTAAATATGATAATTCAGCTAAAAATTTTCTTAAACTCTGTAGTTTTTTAGAAAATACTGACGAATGTCAGTTTATATTAGAGAAATTAGGGAAAATAGTAAAAGACATTTGTGGCAGTGATCTTCCGTACTCATATACATTTCCTAAAAAACAAGTAATTGACTATTTTCAAGATTTTATGTATACATTGACTATTTTCAAGATTTTATGTATACATGCACATGACAGAAAAACTGTCATGTGCATGTCTCACTCAAGTTATAAGATACTAGGCGACTGGTACAGAAACAAAGAAAAGAATGCAAATCTGGAATGTTTAAGAATTGTACTTGCTGCCGCAGAAATAATCAGAAAAGAAGTTTAAAAAAATGCCACATGATTGTGAAAGCTATCCTGATGTTTCGGAAATCAGTCGTGGGGGTGATGATTTAGTTCCTGAAACTCTGAATCTGTTCACGTTAACTGTAACCAAGAAGAGATTGTATGATAATGGACCTGATGTTACGAGAAGACGTTTAGTAATTAACCACGCCATAATAGCATCTGCAAGGCCAAGGTCTTTTTGTCATCAATTCAGACAAGTTTGTGTTTTCTACAGAGAATGTACGGATCTAAGAATTTAATAGAAGTGTTGTCGTCATTGGGCATTTGTTCGTCGTGTCATGAAGGTGACAGATACCAAAGATCTGTAATAAGAGCTGGGCCTCCTACAATCGAAGATGATACATTCTAACAATTTGTGTTCGAAAATGCCGACGTTAATATAAAAACATTTGATGGCCTAAGCACATTTCATGCCGTGGGAAGAATAAAGTGCAATGTGCATCAATCCAGCCTCTAATTTTACAAGTCTAGATGTACTTCGTCTTCAGTGATGAAATGGAAATTACGTTAATCAAGAAAATATCCTTCAACCTTGTTACGCGAAGAGAAAAAAGAGCGGCTTGAAAGATGTAACCATCAAAGATGTCAGTGAATGTATATCTTTCAGAAAAGAGCATGCCGATTCATTATCTTTTGTATCTCCAACCAATTATTTGTGGTGAAGTGACATAAAATTAGCATTGTGCATTCAAAAGTTAGCTGGAACGGGTTTATGAACGATTGTGTGACATTGTAACTTCGACCAACCGCTTTTTCTCAAACCTATTGAAATGGTAGCGGGGGCTGGTGGATCATCTGAAATTTCAAAAATTATTGTATGACTAGGAAGTTTCATTTGTAAATATCATATTTGGGATGTATTGGATCACGGAAGAAAGTGGGCTCGAAGATTTATGGAAAACTGTGTACGGAGGTCCCACAGTGATACACGTGATAAAAGGACACGCTTATGCAAGAGCTGTAAGAGCCTATGTTCTTACAGGCGCTGCAATCGTCAAAATAATTTGCAATGACTCTCATGATACATTTTTTCCTCGTGAAATAAAAGAAATATTGTGAACAAGAAGATGCCACATGAATAAGCTTGTGAAGACGAATCAGTTGCAATAAATCTTAAACATTTCACCGACACTTAAAACACAATCAAAGCGACAAGTCGGACAGCAAAACTTACAATATGTTTTTACTTAACAACATGTTTTGCTCAGGAGTTTGGACTGATACATGCATTGACATGAACAATCCTTGATGAAGTCATTAAAAACAGTAGGAGCACTTACGCAAGGGTGTGGGATTTCTCAGTAAATGGATATTAGGAGCTCCATTATTCATTTCAATCAGTGAAGCTTTTCAAACAAGACTTAACAAAATTTATACTGGTGACACACAATACTTTTGCTCGAAAGTCTGGTGAATTAATTTGCATTTCTTCGAGATTAGTATCAGACTCAACTAAAACATATGACGATGCTTATGAGGTAAGGTTCAAAGCTATGAAGAAAATGGCAGGGCAAAGTTTTTCAGAAGTAAAACTACACAGATCGGATATGATTGATATTCAAGCCAGTAATAAATCTAACAAAGTTAGAAACAAAGAATTTATAATCAACCCTAATCAGATATTCAATAGAATATTATGCGTATGTGACAGTCCTGCAAAGCTCAAATCCTACTCTGAGTTTGAACTAGCTTCGCATCCACCTTTATTTTAAGACGTTTTTTTAAAGCAAGGTAAGAAAGCCTCCATTACTACTATTACTATACAGTTTAGTGTTAAAGCGTTTTTAAATCGTGAATCAATTAAAAAGTACTCGGTGTTTCAATTTAAAACTATAAATACCTACCTAAGCTCAAATCGGTCATCTGCAAGCACAGCGAGCTAGGCCCGATCGCCAAGCACGCCGTGCCGCCCTGCTATCGAATCGGATTTTGACCAGTATTAAGAATAAAGGTAAGCAATATTATACATCGTTTTAAAGCTTATTAAATTTGGCAAATAAATTATATGAAATATTTTTGCGTGTCCCCCCAGATAAAAAAAATATTCACCTTTAAATCAAAATTTTACGAAAAAAAAAAATATTTTTGCGACAATGTCATTATTATTTGCCAAACCGTAATAGATAACAAAGACAAATAGACACCTTATTTTTAGACAGCTTTCTAAGAAGTTTAACGGAGAAATTTTTTTTCAGATGCATATAATAGTTTAAGAGATATAATGGATTTTGTAGAACTCTAAAATTGTAAAGTTTGGGAGGGGACAGGGGAGGAAGCAAGCGGGGGAGGGGTGGGGACTTTTTTGGAAAATACTCCATATAAGAAGTACTATCCACCTGCAAAAATTCAGCTTTCCTCTAGCATGTTCCAGTTCAATGCGTTCATTGACTGGGCTACAAACACGCAACGCCCGAACGGAAAGCCGAACAAAACAGTCTCGTTCGCCTCCTCGCTCCCGTGCGCTCCTGGCACCGCACCATCTCATTCCGCCGCTCCCCTGAGACCAGAAGATTGGAAGATTCCATTATTATTCCACTCTCTCCTTTGTGTCGCGGGCAGGTGCCGCCACCCCACCTACTGGCTGCTCTGCCTCCCCCCAGCCCCTCTAGCACCCCCACCCTCTCAACTGTAACGGTCGCTTTTCTCTCTCTGCCGCAAAGCTCTCAAAGCACCGAAAGATGTGCACATTTTTTCAAAGGTCTCACTTCCTCTAGACGCGAGACGCTCCATACTGTACATAACCAAGAAAGGATTTCAAATTTTCTCGGAAATGAGCCTTGGAAACCGATTCGTGAAAGAAAACCATACAGCAGAAACTATCCAATTTCACCTACACCAATTTATTTATTTATTCGTACTTATTTCTATTCTCGTACTTTATAACTTCCGAACGAATGTACAAAATGGGATAATCCTTTTTTTTGTTCGTTGTCGGAACAAGGTTTGTACAAAACTACAGGTGAGCTCTGGCATTATGAAGTTTGTATAAATAATTGCAATAGGTGGCAGGCGAGTTGTTTGAAAACTAAATGTACCGGGAATGAAAGTATGGAATGAGGGAGGGGGGATGGGTAGGGAACTCGGGTAGGAGTGTTCACGGGACGGGGGAAGGGGGGAGTGGAGTGGGGAAAAGGAAGGTGGAGGAGACGGAGTGAGAACGCGAGAGGGGAAGGGGACGCGGGAAAGGAAGGGGAGGCGGAAGGGCAACGGGACGAATGGGAAAGGACACGCAGGGAAAAACAATTTCTTTATTGAATGGCATAGCAACGCATTCCGGGAACCAGCAAGTACTTTACATAAATTATAAGTACCGGTTATACAAAAACCTCAGCCTCAAGGCTCTGGCTTATTTTGGCAGAAGGTCGACATATTTAAGCTTTGCAATAAAATCCAAATAAATGGAATACTTTTTAACGCTTCCGAAAACAAAAAAACTGTTTTTGAAAGGTGTTAAAATAGTGCTTTCAAATTTTTATAATTCGAAATAAACATATAATTTTTTAAATATAAAAAATTTGCAAGCAAACGTGAAAGTTTTAAAAAAGTTGTTTACTTTACATTTTTTCTAACTGAAATTACAGATAACGAAAAAAAAACATATATTTGTATGTTATCGTAAACTCACTTTTTGTCGTTTCATGTAAAAATAATTAATAAAAAATTCCCAAGCTTCCAGAATTTTTTTCAAATTGGGACGAAACTTAGATGTAACCAGGTGTAAATTTTCTTCTTTTGTGGTTAAATTTTAAATTTGAATATAAAACATGGTGTTTTCTCTTTCTAACACCGTTTACGTGACGTTTCTCACTATGATAATAAGGGAGACAGACACAACGTTTTCTATGAGAACTACATGAGTTTTTCCGAAAAGCGAAAAATTTGGTCTGAGGGTAAGAAAATATTAGAAATAATAAAAAAAGAAATAAAAATTAATTGTGGGCACTTGATCTTAAAATGTTAACATCCATACTAATATTATAAATTCGAAACTGCTCGAGTTTGTTTAGTTACGCTTTCCCGCGTAAAACTATAAAACGATTTGAAAAATTCTTTCACCAATAGAAAGCTAAATTATATGCGAAGACTATAGGCTGTAAATGATGGTAAGCTCTGGCGTTATGAAATTATAAATATGAATATATTATATTTGTTATACGTTTTCTGTCGCTAATAAAAGCGGGTTTTTGCTAACGTCAGAAAAAAAATCGTTTCCATGGAAACGATGTTGATATATTTGTGGGTTCTAAGCTGGTAGGTACTCGGCCCCCTGGTCGGCTACTGATCCAGAAAATTCAAATATTAGAATATGTTTTGTTTTTTTTTTGGACAAGCTTCTGTTTTGGAATAAATGTCAGATAAGAATTCCTACACTAAAAACATAATTCGTAACGATTATAAAGACTGAATAATAAATAGTGTAATTTTTTATTAAGTATATTTACAAACTTCCAAATATTTAAATAAAAATAAACATCCGAAATGTTTGTAAGCGCATAAATTCCGAACAAATGAACAAAATTGGATAATTCTTTTTTTCTTTGAGCTATAGCTTATGAAATTTAGATGGCAGGCGAGATGTTTGAAAACTGAATGTAAGGGAATGAATGTATGGAATGCGGGAGGGGGTGGGGTTGGGGGGAGGGGGGATAATTGATTGAAGTGCAAGTGCTACAGTAATTTCCCGTAATACCGTGCGAGCGAAGCCGCGGGGAAAAGCTAGTATTGTATAAAGGTAATAAAAGCTCTAAAGAATACAAAAGTAAACGATACAAATAGGAACATTCAAATTATAGTGTGTATCTACATAAGTAAATTAGATTCGTTTTAAATGAATACTGATTGAAAATCTTTGATAGCGTAGCCCACAAGTGCACATATAATATTTTTAATTTCTTATACTATTTACTCGTCAGAACAGACATCGTCTAGTTGGGTAGCTTGCCTATTTGCATTTTTTTTACATTAACTCCACACAGGATGCTGTGAGGAAAATAATTTCCTTTGTGTGAAGGGTCTTTTAAAGGAGAGAAGAAGTGAACATGGCTCTTGAAGAGACAAGTCGATCCATGACATGTGACAAGAGTCAACCGTGTACATATGTTGCACCGGTGCCGAGAGGATCAATGACGCTAGTTCCTCTGAGCATCTTCCATTGAAATATCGGTAGAACAAGGGCAGCATTCCCACCTGACGCAAGTCTGTAGGATTGCAATCCGTTTCTTAATATAGGAGAACCTATGAAACGGACCGTGAATATTTATATCAAGAAACGCCCGGGTTGCCGACAATTATAATTATAATTAATAAATTAGTAGTAGTGTTTAAAAATTTTCTCGGAAAAGAACTTTGGAAACTGATTCATGATTTCAATTTTGAAGTGAAAACTTCCTTAGCCCCGTTGTAATTTGAAACTCGATGAAACGGAAACATTTTTAAATTTTTTTTCAAACCCTCCCCCTCTCTCCGACCCCAAGTGTCTAATAACTACTGATTTTTCAATAGTTTTAAATTGGAAAAAAATCATAAATGTCGCCGGCATATATCAATAATTTCTTTTACATTTTTTACTCCAAATTATGTCAGATATCAATGGTTAAAGTAAGTCAAATACGTCTCTTAACACATTGTAGAGAAATATAGATATCCAGATAGACATCAGGAGGAAATGCAAGTCTTTTTGGGAGGTATGTATTAATTAAAACGATTGAAGCGCTTTTTGTCACAATACGGCACTATTTAAAATACCTTGGATTGCTTTGCTGCCAATTTTGGCAAATTTTCCCTTGTAGAAGTTTACGATTTTATAATTTTTTTTTTGCAAATCATACGAATATGTGGTAATGACAAAAGATAGGTGAATTCATTGGCTATGTAGAATCATAATCAATTAGTATGACTCCAGATTAAAATTCCGAGGTAACTAACTAACTAACTATCACGCCGTTTCCCCGCAGGGGTAGGCAGAGAGGACAGACCGCCAAACAACTCGATCTTGGCACACACTCCTTGCTTCGTTCACATTCATACATCGTCTCATACATGCTCTTCTATTATTCTGACTCTTGACATCGCCCGACTCAAGTATCTGATTCACTTGGTCGTGCCATGTCTTCCTCGGGCGTCCCCGACTTCGTCTACCATTCACATTTGCGTCATATATTCTCCTTACACTCCTTTCCTCATTCATTCGCTCTACATGCCCAAACCATCTGAGCGTCCCTTTCTTAATCTTACTCATAACGCTTACATCAGCCTTGCATTCTTTGCGGATCTCCACATTTCTCACACGATCATACATGGTTTTACCACACATACGTCTCAGGGATCTCATTTCTACAGCATTCAGTCTACTTTCATCCTTTCTCTGCCAGTTCCATGCCTCACTGCCATACATCAGGGTAGGTACCAGCACTCCATTATGGACGGCTAGCTTCGCTTCTTTTGACAGATTTTTGTTGGCGCCAACGGCGTTCAGTCCTCCATTAATGGAGTTACCGGTATTTACCCGTCTTTCGATATCTCTTATCAGTCTTTCCATCTCTCGTAAACATACTTCCCAAATATACAAACTCATCCACCTGCTCCAAGTAATTGTCATTCACAACTATTTTGCAAATTGTTTTCGTACTCTCTCTTTCAAATACCATCACTTTAGACTTACTTACATTCATCATTAACTCATTCTTCATACGTAAAACACTTTGTATATGCGGATGATACTGCATTGGTAATTTCACACAGTGATTTGCAATTATGTATTGAACTCTTACAAAAAGATTATATTGAACTTTTGAAATGGTCTCATGACTCTGGTTTACTCATAAATGCAAAAAAAACTAAATTGATACATATTAGATCACACAATGCCAAGGCAAATATTATTACACCTGAAATAAAAACACACAGCTCAGATTGCTTACACGTTGGTATCTCTGATTTGTGTACATGTGAAAATATTGAAGTTGTTAAAAAATATGTTTATTTAGGTGTAATTATTGACTGCTATTTCAAATGGGATTTACAAATAAATAAAGTCTGTGAACGACTCAGATCTGTTGTTGGCAGATTATATAAATTAAAATTTTATGTTCCAATATGCACACTTCGAATAATATATTTATCATTAGCTGAATCAGGTATGGAATTACAGCTGAATCAGGTATGGGACTTTCCTGCAAAACAAATGTAAATCGTGTTCAATCAGTTCAAAATTCATTAGTTAAATTATTAGCTCATAAAAGTTTATACGAAAAAAGGCATAATGTTCCGTACTTTTACCAAAATCTCAAAATTCTCCCAGTAAGAGCAATTCTGTGGTATAAAATTATATTTCAGCATATGAATAGCTCTATATACATTAATAAACTGGACCACACAATACTCGTCTTATGTTAAATGAAGGACTAATTGTACCTAAGCATTTAAACAAATACGGACAAAGAACGCTGGACTACATGATACCTAATTGCTTAAATATGTTACCTGCCGAAATAAAAAAAATGTACAAATGGTAAATTAAATATTATGTTGAAGAATTGGCTCGCCAAAAGAAATAATTTGTGTTAGACTGACACAAAAATTGTAACTGCATAACAAAGTAAAATAAGTTTATATCTTCAAAGTAAAAGTACCCATCGACAAACTGCTTAAAAGTAGTTTATTGGGACTTTTCTTTTTCTGTATATTTTTTATTTGTTGTTGTAATAATGTATTACTTTGTATTTATAATAAATAAAAAAATACTTCGTTCATCCTAGACACGAGCGACTGTAGATCTTCCATACTGTTAGAAATCAGCACCGCATCATCAGCATACAACAGGCAACATACTTCCAGATCACTCAATTTCGCGCCCAATCCCATCTCTTTCAATTCTTGCATACAATTATCCATGTATAGATTGAATAACCACGGTGACATTACGCAGCCTTGCTTAACACCTTTTGTGATGTCAAACCACCCCGTAAAATCGCCGTTCATCCTAATACATGCAACGCTTCCCTCATACAGAGACGCAATTGCGTGTATGAGATTCTTATTCACTCCGTACTTGGACAACACCTTCCACAGCTTTTTCCTGTCAACTCGGTCATATGCTTTCTGTAAATCTACAAAGGCACAGAAGAGTTTCTGGTTTTTTGCAAGAAACTTCTCAGTGAGCATACGCAACGAGAAAATCTGGTCCATGCACCCCCTTCCACTCATAAAAGCACCTTGCACATCCCAAACTTTTCCCTTTGTTTCCATTCTTACCCTTTTTATCAATATTCTACCATACAGCTTGCCGACTGAACTAAGCAGGCTAATAGCCCTGTGATTCCCACATTCCATACGTGGCCCTTTACCTTTGTATAATGGCATAATTACAGCCCTTCTCCAATCTAATGGCGTGTAACCCTCCTCTAAACACTGGTTAAAAAGTCTGCACAACCGCGTAAGAATAATAGGACTATCCCCTTTAAAGTATTCGGCAGCAATATTGTCGAAACCCACAGCCTTACCATTCTTCATACATTTGATTGATCTTTTTATTTCATCCATGCTGATTTTGGTAACATTCACTTCGTCATCGTTTATACCCGATTCGACGCTGGACTCACTATCACCCGGATTGCTTTCAAAGACTTTCTCAAAATATTTCATCCATCTCTCTTTTATTTCTTCCTCATTTGTCAACATTTGTCCATCATTCGATTATATCACTTTCATGCTTCTATTCTCTGAACCACTCCGGGACCTTTTAACCTCCTTCCAAAACAACTTAATGTTTTCTTGGAAGTGGTGTGTCATTTTGATACCCTCCTCCTCTTCCAGACGTTTCTTTCGTTCTTTCACTCCAACACTTACTCTTTTCTTGCATACCTTATACACTTCTTTAGCTCGATCTCTCTCTTCGCTTGGAGCACTGCCAGTCGCTATCAGACATAACCATGCTTTCTTCTTCTCAGAGACCAGTGCTTTGATCTCATCATCCCACCATGCGTCGCCTTTCTTTCTGCCTTGCTTACTTATCCCACACACGTCTTTAGCAGATTCGTACAGACTCACTTTTATGTGGTTCCATGTTTCCTCTATGCTTAGACCGTCCATTTCCTTCTCATTCAATCTCATCTCTGCACACTTCTCATACTCGCTTCTGATGTTACCGTTTTGTAGTTTTTCTATTTTGACTCTTGTTGGAGTTGTTACCGTTTTCACCTTAGAGCGCCAGCCGCGAAAGAGACTTACTCTTGATTTCTTTTATTTGGGCGGAAAATATTCAAAATGTCGAAAATCAAAGAAAAAAGTTTTAAATTGCGCTGTCGCTCCAGTGGACAAGAAAAAAATTAGGCAGCGATATACACGTAGCTATTAATTAACCCTTTTTACATTTTCTTCAGAGTAATTTGTTTCAATATTATTGACGTTTGATTATATTTTTTTTAATTTGTTGCCGATGACTCCTTGCTATTGCGATTTCTCGATAATTGAGTGAGGTAAGCTGAGCCTTCATGCAAGAGAAAATGGCGTGAAAAATCACTATAAATATTATATATGATGCATAGAAGCCACGTACCTGTAAAACACTATTCAATGGAGTTCTAATCCTTTCTAGTAATTTAATTAAGAAACGGTTTTTTTATTAATAATTACATTTAAAAAAAATCAAAGACAACTTCCTTAGCCGAACGGTTGAGATCCTCGAATACAAATCCGAAGGTCGCAGATTGGAACCTCGACGTGCGCAAATAGAAATTATTTAACGTAAATTATTTTTATATTATTTCGCATAGGTATACTACTTTTCACGTGGCAGTCTGAAAAATGCACTACCAAAACTGCATAAAATTTAACCCACAAAAATAAAAGTCCATTAAATTACAACTCTATTTCTAGAAAACATTGCAAAAAATAATTTTGAACTGGAAAATTGTCCACCCCAATGAGCATAAGCCTTTCATTGAAGCCCCAAAAAAGGCTTTTATAGATCGAAACAGCAAGAACAAAACATCCCCCTGGCTGAGAGGAGGTTTCGGCCATCCCCTGTCCCCCGCGCGGGGGGAAGGGTGTTGGTAGGGGGTGGAGGGGGCTGTATGAGCGGAAGGGGGGGGGGGGGGTGCCGGCCAGATCGATCCGGAGGGCAGTCCTTGCATACCCAGTATCTACTCTTATTCTAGAGAGACTAGAAGCCTTCCGAGCCTTCCCAATGATCACAAAAACCATGTACTTTGAATTTTATTCTAGACCAGTTGAATTATCAAATAAAGTCCTTGAAATGTGGTAATATAGGCGCATCCTATCAGAGTGGAAGATACTCAGTGTCGCCCTGGTATAAGACCACCATTCAAAATTGAAACGTTATATATATATATATATTTTTTTTTTACAGTTAATACCGCACAAGAGTCCCAACTGCTCCCGTCTGGAGCCAGTGAGACTATGGCATCCCCAATCGGGGTATGTTGTGAGGCTGAAGGTAGTGGGGAGGGGAAGGAGATAGGGAAGAGGAAGGTGGGGAAGTGATATGATATGGCTTTAGCCGTGTTTGGTGACCAGATCTGAAATTCCTCTCCTCACTACCTTTTAGCCTCACAACATACCCCAATTGGGGATGCCGTAGTCTCACTAGTTCCAGACGGGAGCAGCTAGGACTTTGGTGAGGTATTCACAAAAAAAAATCCACCAAAGATCCTACAAAGGTAGGGCGCCTTATTCAGAAGCCTTTTTTTTCAGTTTTCAATAGCGCACAAAAGTCCCAATAACGAGGAGCCAATAGAGCGAAGGCATCCACAATTATGGGGTTTGTTGAGGGGCTGAATGTAGTGGGGTGAGAAGGAGACGGAGAGGAGTAAGGTTGGGAAGCATACGGTTCTTGGGTATTGAGATCTGGTCACCAAACACAGCTATTTCAAGGAACCCCTCCGTTGAAAAGGGCGACACTGAGAGTAGATATTTAGTGACGTCATTGTTTTAGTATTTTATATCTTTCATACAAGATATGTGAGAAGGAAGATATGCACGTCCTTTCTCTCTAGGACTGCTTTATCTACCACTCTGGCTAATTTTGGCTCAAGTGTCAAAATGGAGCAATTGTAGTGTAGTCGCCCCATACATAAAAAAGTTACGTTAAAAAGAGAGAATCTACTCAATTTGCGTGCACACAATGTGTAGACAGCCAACTTATAAACCGCGCAGATATACTGCGAGATAAGAACGCTTTTTAATTGAGCTTCCGGACATTATAAGGTAGGCACAGTCCCTACATCCCACAGACCTGTCGTGCATCTAGTCACACGTCCCAGCGGACAGCACAGGTAAACTCTACGCCGGGTGGAGTTAGGGGGAGAACGGGTGGGGTTGGTTAGAGTTAGAGGGGTGGTTCCGATGACGAAACCCGTAGAGATAAAGTACCTACGGGCGGCCGGCCGTCGCCTGGCAACCGTTTATCTATCAACAGAACGCCGGTAGACAAATAACGGCCACACAGAAATGTGTACATACACAGAGATACACACCTGTAAAACACTGTTCTTTGGGGTTTGGTGTTTTAACTATTGGATTTTACGGGGTGTTAGAGCGGAAGACAAACAGGCAAACTAAAGCCTAAAGGGTGAGTTTTACACCCACGCTGGGTAACTAGGAGAAAAAATGCTTTCGTTGGTAGTAACGGAAATGTGGGAGACAATTATTGTTATTATTTCCATTGGCTGCTAATTCAGGTGACAGCGGATTGATCGTCGAGTACTACCTGCCTGTGTAATTTTCGAAGATAAATTATTGTTATTGGGTACATTAAGAGAGGTTTTTGGCAGGTATTGGTAAATTATCGTAGAAAAAAATCACGTTAAATCGATACGGATTTGATGTAGAGAAAAATAGAATGTAACGTTAAGGGATGTTAACGTCTACGCAGCTCTTTTCGTACAAATTAAATTTAATTTTGGATTTGAGGTCGAATTAATTAACCCAACTGAAATATTATTTTTTAAATAAAAAGGTATCGCAAATATCTAGTACGGATGTGCGTTGTGTGCTTCTTTAATTATTAGTGTGATAAATTATAAAATAAAGTAAATATACAAATCAATTTTTCATAATTTTAGAGGTAATTATTTGTGAATAATAACAATTGAAAAAAAATAATTTTACTTTATTTACTATTGAAATATGATGAAAAATAAAACTAAACGATAAAAAAGCATTTTGATGGGCATAAATGCAAATTACAAATGACCGATTTGCGTTGTAAAGGTGATCCACTAGTCCTGGAGAAATTCGACTTCGAAATCTACGCCTCTTTTTAGGAGGAATATTAAAATGCTCAATTTTAAGTGATCGAATTTTCAAACCAAAAATACACGATTTTGTATGATTTTGCATTATTTCAAATGGTTTCTTCTTAAGATGAAGCCATAGTAAATAATGCAAAATCACACAAAATCGTGTGTTTTTGTTTTGAAAATTTGATCGCTTAGAAATATTATAGATGCTTCAATTAAATACTGCGTGTAGAACATATCTTGGCCCTTAAAAATATCGGTCATTTTTTTTATAAGTCTTTTAATAAGCCTAGAAAAAAATAAAGTAATAGGTCTATAAAAAAACTCTTTCAAGTGCAAACTCTCCTACTTATGAACATCTTTTCGGATATGGTTTTATTGTTTGTTGTAGCAAATTTAGTTTCTTTTATGATAATCGCAAAAAAAAATTGATATTTACGCCCGATATTCACAAAATAAAATAAAATGTGCATTTTTGCGTTGTTATTTCACAATACGGCTGGCAGCCGACGAATGTGGATTTTCAAAGTGACCCTTATGTCGTGCACCGAAGGACTACTGGCTTGCCACACCCCACTTCCTTTCAGAACCGCCCTGGTCGGAGCAGGGAACAGACGTGTGACTCCACGTCGCTCGGTTCCGTGAAATCAATTTTAAATTTCCTTGTTATTACAATAAACAATGTGTAAAAAAGGAGTTAACGTTTTTTTTAGGCCTTTACGAAATCAACCTGCAAAAAAAATTCTCAAATACCTTTTTCAACCGTTCCAAAAGCTTTTTCTCAAATATTTTTAAACTCCTCCCACAAAGGGCATGAAATCCGATTTCGATTTTTCCCCGGACTATTGGATCCCCTTAACACAGATTTGTCGTACATAAATTAAAATCTCTACTCAAAGAAATGCCTTTTTCATGATGTTTAACCTAATTTAATTTATTTTTCTTTACATTAACTCAATAGGTAGAATAAGGTTATTTTTTAAATAATTATAATTAACTTATAAACAATTTTTTTTTTACATTAACTCCTCACAGGAGGCCCTAAGGAAAATAATTTCCCCCAGGGTCTATGTCATCTGGAATGCTGTGTGGAGGGTCTTTTTGAGGAGAGGAAGGAATGAACATTGGTTTTGAAGAGACCCATGTTGTAGGAGGGAGGAAACACAGAAGCCGGCAAACCGTTCCATAGCCGAGCTGTTGAACTCAAGAACGAGTCGAAAAAACGACCCGTTCTCATGTGACAAATGTCAACCGTGTACATATGTTGGGCGCGCGTTTGGCGTGTCTCCCGACTATGCACCGGTGCCGAAGGGCTCAATGACGCTAGTTCCTCAGAGCATCTTCCATTGAAATATTGGTAGAACATGGATAGCATTCCCACCCGACGCCTGTGCTCTGAAGATTGCAATCCGTTCGTTAAGGTAGGAGAATCTATCAAACGGACCGCCCGTTTCTGAGCAGATTCGAGGGTGTTTTTCAAGTATTTTGGAGCTCCAGTCCAGAGGTGGCTACCAAATTCAACCGTAGGGCGCACTTGCGATTTGTACAGGGTTAGCAGTTGTGCACTAATGCCAAAGTTGCCGGTTCCTAAACCCGTGCGAAGCCGGCAGTAGCTTTTAGTAAATCAAAATAAAAGGTAGTACATTTCAGTATTATTAAGAGATTGCGTGTTCACGCGCATCCTAAAAACGGGCCGACGCGCATCTGTTATCCTTAATGTCATCTCATCACCGTGTAATAGCCGTATAAAGCTGGGTGGGGTAGCTACCTCCAACACCCTGTAACAATTATTATAATTATCGCCATACAACAACAAGCCCCGTTGCAACATCCACCCTCGCTATGATATATGGGATAGACGCCGAAGCGCCCCGGTGTTTTAAAATAATATCTGCGAGAAAATTGAGAAAGATTTCGGATTTGGGGGGAAAAAAAGGGATAGACGTCGAAGTGCGCCGGTGTATTAAAACAATATCTGCGAGAAAATTGGGATAGATTTCAGATTTGGGGGGAAAAAATCGGATAGACGTCGAAGTGCGCCAGTGTACTAAAATAATATCTGCGAGAAAATTGGGATAGATTTCAGATTTGGGGGGGGAAAAAATGGGAGAGACGTCGAAGTGCGCCGGTGTATTAAAATAATATATGCGAGAAAATTGGGATATATTTTAGATTTAGGGGGGGGGGGGGGGAATTGAATAGACGCCGAAGTGCGCCGGTATATTAAAATAATATCTGCGGGAAAATTAGGATAGATTTAAGATTTAGGGGGGGGGGGAAATATTATTAGGGACAATTTTTTTAATTGATAGAATGCTGGAGATGGAGAGATATTTTGAGATGATTAGTAAGATTGATAAATAATCACAAACTAATTCTGTTGGTTGAATAAAATAGGGGTGATAAAACTTTATTTTTTTTGACGTGACATCTTATAAATCGATGAACGCCGGCCGCACTCACGAAAAAACATGACTCATTGTCACGATGTCACGTTCCGCCTGAGCCGAGCGTTCATGCGAGGGCGCGGAACAAGCGTTCGGCGTGAGCGCGGAACAAGATAGAGAGAGAGGCACGATCGGCCTAAGCGTTCGGCTTGTGACTGTAAAATTCTATGTAAAAGTTTTCTTATGACGTTATCATGTAAAATTATCGTCCGTAAACCGACTTTATAGACAGCCAAATTTTTTACGTAGGTAGGAAGACTAACGGGGATTTTTGATGGGGTGGAAGGAAAAATTGCTTAAAATAGCTTTAGAAGTGTTTGATGACAAGATATGAATAGCCGAACGTATTTTCCAACCTTCCTCTCCACTTCTCCTATCCCTACTCCCTCAGCCAGACAACATACCGCAATCGGGGATGCCATAGCTTTCAGGCTCAGGGCAGTATTTTTGTTTACATTATCTTCACATTGGAAGCCTCAAGGAAAAAAAATCCCTCAGGGTCTATGTCATCTTTGGGGATGCTGTGTAGAGATGTTTTAAAGGAGAAGAAGGTCAAAGTTCTGGGAAGTAAAAGTGTAAGGTAGTTATCGAATAAACGGTTCCCGGGGCGGCGGTACCCATATTGTGACTCTTGTGCGTTATTACAGCCAAATCGGTATCAATAAATTCAATTGCACTACTTTAATCACACTACACATCATCGAAAATACTGATTTTGTTTGTACATGTGTCCTACGTAACTCTGGTTCAATGAACTCAAATGTACTTTGAATTTAAGTGTTATTTTCAAAATTGGAATTGATCGAGTGAAAATGCAGAAAAGTGATAAAGTACTCTAACTAAATACCTGTAATATAATATTTTTAACAGAAAATTATTTTGTCATTCCGAAATTGGAACTGATTTATTGAGAATTCAGACTCTCCCGTGATTTTTCACGGGTCTGCGCTAGTATTTTATAATAAACGCCATGTAGGTAGTTATTATATAAATCAGTAACAGAAATAGACTGCAATGGAGTTCTCAGCGGTGGGTCCACATAAATTTAATAATTAACGTAATTTTCCAAAAAAATAGAACGCCACTGGAAAAAAGAAAAAAGCTGCATACAGCAGTCATAGTGGATTGCACCCTCCCGCAGACAATAGACCCAAAGGTAGGAATTAGGAATTACAGGATAAAAAATCTCCCTCGTCCATTTGGCGCAGGTAGCTAATTCAGTCAGACGTCCGGACGGACACGCAGCAGCGTCGAGCGTCGCGGCGCCCCACCGCAGCAGTATTATAGGTAGCAGCGCTGCTACCCTCCCCTCCGAGAGGGAGGAAATGATTATTGCACGGGATATTACTGCTGGCGCCAGTCGAGGGAGACACCGCGTCATTGCGGACACGTGGAATCCTGATTGAAGATTAAATGATGATTATACCGCATGCAACGAAGAGATAAAGCTTTATAGCTCATGATGAAAATGGATGGAATACGAATGAGCTGATATTTACATAAACTAGACGCCTAGGTATATATCTATTATGATAAACAAATACCGTAAATACGGATTACAAAATCATAGTTAAATAAGAAATAATAAAAAAGAGTACAACAGTTAATTGTGGCTTTTGATTAAGAAATGACAACAGAGATAAAATTACATATAAAATTCTATAGTGAAAATAAACTTAATACTGATTGAAAATATTTGATAGTATAGCATTCTTGTAACTAGCTTCCGTGCAGTTAAATAGATCTGGCACATCAGCATATCTATTAGTAACTTTATTTATTTATTTATTGTTGTTATACGCCCATATGGGCTTTTACGTAGATTATACAATAATATTTAAGATATCGAGGATTATACATAAATAGAATTTAAATCAAAAGTTATAAAAATGAAAACATTTAAAAAATATAAAGGTAGTTTTTGAAGATTATAGCGTAAAACCGTGAAATATTTGAAACAATATAACATTTGACAATAACATAGAATAAAATACAATATAAAAACTATAACTTCATGTAATCTAGGTACAAGCGAGTGTTTCGTATACTCAGTCCGGTTATTTTAGCATTTAAACAGGATTTTAGAGCGAGTAGCTCTCGTGGGTTCAATGAGCTTAGTTAAATCAGGACTGTCTATTCTACCATTTAAAATTTCGAACATACATATTAAGTCGGATATAATTCTTCGATCTGAGAGTCTTAATAAATTTAATATTTTCATCAAGTAATTATAGTTTATGTTTTCAAAGGGAATGCCGAATTTAAAATTAATGTGTCTTAGAAATTTATGTTGAATTTTCTCGATTAATACAGAATTTATCAGAGGTATATATATATATATATATATATATATATATATTCACCAGAGGTGCAAATATCTTAATCTGATTTTTCTGTTTCCAGATTTCCGATTGAGTTTCGCTCATAGTGTCTTCATTTAATTAAAAATATAATTCGAAACGATTATAAAGACTGTATAATAAAAAGTGTTATATTTTATTTTATTTACAAACGTCCAAATATTTAAATAAAAATAAATCTCCGAAATGTTTGCAAGCGCATAAATTCCGAATGACTGCACCAAATTGGATAATTCTTTTTTTTAGCATTTTTAGCATTATGCTAAAGCATTATGAAATTTAGGCGGCACGCGAGCTGTTTGAAAACTGAATGTACAAGGAATGAATGTGTGGAATGCGGGAGGGGGAGGGGGATTATTGATAAGAGCAAGCGCTACAGTGATTTCCTCTATATCATGCGAGCGAAGCCGCGGGGAAAAGCTAGTTATTTAATAAATCTTGTTTCATGGAATTAGTTCGAATTTTTCGGGAGCATCCGTTGTAATCTTTTAAATGCAAATACAAAGCGTGGTGTTCTCTCTTTCTAACACTGTTTAAATCATATATCTCACCGTAACACAAAATATGCGTCAGGCTAGAAGAAATATCTACAAAATTGCTCTAGAGATTTAAATGGTCCTACTGTATGAGGATATGAGTTGTGATAAAAATGTTAATTTAAATATCGATTTAAGTATACACCACGCTTTGTTATACAATATGTTCTCTGCATTCCCGCAATGACACACGGGTTTGAATATGTATCGTGCGGCGCGCGCCGGTGAGATCACCTTTCCCGTGATCTGTGAATCACTCCGGCGGGGGCGTGTGTCCCCTCCCAACCTCCCCGAACCACCCCCGAGCGAGAGGCGCCTGCCGAGTGGCGTGACGCGCCGGCGTCGTGCAGCCCCTCTCCCTCATCCCTCCCTCCCTCACCCCCCGGCTTCTCTTCCACCCCTGTTCTCCACAACCTCTCTCTCTACTCTCTGCCTCTAACTGCTAACTGGTAACTACACGCTAATACGTAGATATTCGTATAGATAAATCTTTATTTAAAAAAAAATAATTATCTGAAGGTGGACTTTTGCCAAACAATTTCGTCTAATGAGCTAACTTTGAAATGCTTTAAAGGACAACAAATCCAAAAGATGAGTTAAATATTTCATTTTCTCATTTTTTTTTCATGTTATTTAATAATAAAAATTCATAATAAATAATAATTATAGGTCTAAAAAAACAGGACATTATTTTTTTTAAGAAAAAAAAGTTTTTTTCGCTCTCCTGAACAATTAATATTATTCGTCCTTTACAGTTACAGTACAGCATAGTTTCTCATCATGGGCGATAACGCTCTTTGAAGGCGTTTGAGACTTTCAAGGGGGCAGTAGAGCAGTAGAAGACCCAGAAAAAAATAGGGGGCGTTGAGATGGCACAGTGAGGGCAGGGGCAGGTAAAAAATTTGGTCAAAGACAAAAAACACGCTAATCACGTACTAATAATTGTACGTGTATTATTATTAACAGTTGACACTACATCTCGAATACAAGACGGAAGGAGGTAGCAACCCGCTACTTTAAATACAAAATAATTGTTTTTTTAACTTGCTGAACAAAAAGGTATAACAATTTTTTTTTATATATCTTTAATGGAATTATTATACCCCCCACACACATAATTTAAATCTAAAAATTAAGTTCATTAAAACTAAAAAGATTAATTTCGAAAAAACCTCCCATCAAAATCCAATGCCTCGCTTCGAAAGCCTAGATATATCTTAATGAATCCTACTTAAGCCTCGATTACATTGAGCGAGTTTACAAGCTACTAGCCGGCGAATTCATTATCTGCTAGTAAACACGCTAATAATAATCGTATTACTAGCTAACTAGCAGATTTTTACACTGAACAAGTTTACTAGCAGATAGTGAATTCACCGGTTAGTAGCTTGTAAACTCGCTCAATGTAATCGAGACTTTAGCGAAGTTTAGAATACTGATTGTAGGGGTTACCGGAGAACTCAAAATGAAATTAACTCAACGCCTTTGAAAATTAATTAAAAGTAGTGAAAAAAAAATTTAAAAATGAGTTAATAGGTTACGTTAAATTAGGTTATGTGCTATTTTTTAATAGTTTTTTGACGTTTCAAAGAGGTGTTGAGTTGACTTGATTCTGAGTTGGCATGAGACCGATTTTAGGTACTTTGTCTTAATCCTCTGTTGTTGTAGGAGTAAGAAATAGATGCAAGTAAGAGTAAGGTTGGTCGGGTGGTGAAATATGTATACAAAGGGTGGTGGTGGATCAGGGTGGCGCAATCTTCGCTAATGGACCGGCCTGCGGCAGGTGGATAACGTCTTGATGGCATGATGATTGTGACGTCATATCAGATCTTTACAAGGTCTTCTTGGCGCGCGACATAAGTGTCACGTGATCGATTATATACTTAGGGACAGCACTGAATTTGTCGGAAGTGCACCTAGGCCTGCATTCCATTCGGCTTCCAGAATCATACTTATTATGAATTATTAGGGCTATGTATTATTTATAAAATATATTTTATCTAATTGGGAGACCAATAGTTGGCGCAAAAGTCAAAATTCATAACTTCATTAGAAGATTTTTTTATATATATTTTTTAAATTTGAATACTTCACGGGAGTCCCAACTGCTCCCGTCTGGAGCCCGTGAGACATCCCCAATTGGAGTGTGTTGTGAGGCTGAAGGTAGTGCGGGGAGGAAGTCGATGGAGAAGAGGAAGTACTTGGCTATTCGGATCTGGTCAACAAACACGGCTAAAGCCATTTCAAGCAACACTTCAATTCTGAATGGTGTTCTTAGACCAGAAGGATACTGAGAGTATCTTCCACTCTGGAACGTGCCGCAAACATACTAAATATTATTTTTTAAATAATTAATTATGAAATAACACACAGAGGCCGTCAATTTCAACATGCAAAATCAATAAAATGGTGCTACAAATATCAGAAAAAAAAAGAGAAAAAAAAAATTGGTTGTCTGTAAAGTCGGTTTACGGACGATAATTTTACGTGATAACGTCATAAGAAAACTTTTACATAGAATTTTACAGTCACAAGCCGAACGCTTAGGCCGATCGTGCCTCTCTATCGCTTGTTCCGCGCTATCGCTTGCACGCTCGGCTCAGGCGGAACGTGACAATGAGTCATGCTTTTTCGTGAGTGCAGCCGGCGTTCATCGATTTATAAGACGTTATCACGTCAAAAATATATGAGGCTAGAGCTCACCGCTCACAAATACAGTGAAGTTTTTTTTCTAATAATAATTTGCAGGTATAAAAAAAAACTTATTTCATAATAATTATAAAAACTAAACTATTATAAAGTAATCTCTCCATTGTATTTATTTCGGACAAACAGAAAACTGTTTGATCGTCCGCAATATCAATAATAGTATGTTCTAAGTAGCTACTAGGTCTGTTGGTCTTTCCCACGTTTAATTAATAACAGAATTGATGTTTGTTTGCTAGCAACCCGATACGGAAGATTGGGGTTTGAGGTCTGGTAGGTACGATGTGGATAGATTCGCAGTGTCACGAACTTTAAAACAATAGTTGGAATAATATACAAGGGGTTGGCAATAGATACCTATCTGGCTAACTACCAGCCCATTCTTTAGAAGATTTGCTTCTTTTTACTACCACAGTATTGCGTTTTGCCTAATGGGGAATTTATTTTCCCCAAGTATGAATACCATCTAAAATTTGCGGAAGATTTAAAGTTTATTTTTCTGACTTTGATCATTGTACTAAAAATGCGTACCTATAACGGAACGGTATTTTCGGAACAACTCATATAGTTTTCATAGAAATGTTTGTCTCACTTACTATCATGGTTAGAAATATGATCTGAACGGCGTTGGAAAGATAAAATAATACGATTTATATTCAAACCTAAAAGTTAAGCGCAAAAAAATTTAAATGTAAACCTTTATGAATCCAAAATTTTCGACCACAAAAAAATTATGAAATTTTGGAAATTTTTTATCAATTATTTTTACATGAAAAGGAAAAAAGTAATATGACGATAACGTTTATAATTCTTAAGCCGAATAAAAGATTTGTGTGTGTGTGTTTTTTTTTTTAATTTTTGTAAAAAACGTGACACATTTTTAAAACTCTTTAAAAATGGCCTTGTGGGCCGAAACAGCTGTAACATAAATATAAACTAAAATACTTGCAGAACTTGATGATGACATTATTAAATTTAATTTGAATTAAATTTTAGGCCGATTTTACGTTTGAAATTGTTAAATAATGCACAAATATTTTTAATTTTTTTATAGTAAATATCATTTCGGGAGCCCAACTGTCGTGTTATCCCCCCCCCCCGAGCATAGCGCGTGCAGATAATACTAAAAAACTAGCAGTTAAAAACCCGCTCCGCAGGTTTTTACTGCTAGGCCGCTTTTTGTTCGACTTCGCCTAGTTAGTGTTGGTGACCATTTTATAAATCCAATAGGAACTGGTTCAAAAATTAGCCCGTTCCTCGGATCCACTATCATCCAGTGATAGCTAGTCACCGAGACAAAGTAACCGGGAGAGGCAATGACGTCATATGTAATATATAGCCGCTGGACACAACTGAGTATTACCGTCAATCTTTCCATATCCGGAGAGATACTACAAATTCACAAATTCGTAGTACCTACTTATACCTTCCGAGGGGCACGTCCCCATGCGCCCTGCTAACGGAGGTGGCGAGATCTTTTGACGAATTCTTGAATTCGAAAGCGAATTACAATGGTAGTTTTGTTTAAAATTTCACGTACACAGATGTTACTTGTGGCGCGGCGCGTTCGGCGTGGCGTCAGACATGCACTCGAAGTCGAGTTCTGAAATTCAACCACGCAGACGCTAACCTATTAATACTGTTAGATATCATCAAATACATTAAAAAACTACAAGCTAAAATTATATTTCAAAATGATGTTACTTGCTAACGCGTACCATTCCATTTGTATACGGTGCTTTAAAAAAATGTTACTATTGTAATTTTTTTTAAAGCACCGGGTGTCGATCCCGTGACCTGCAAATGATCTACAATGCAAACCAAGCACATTTGAGATAGGACACAATAATATCAAAAAGCCAAATCCAATAAAACCACCCGTCAGACCAGACTAACCCCAACCAGCATTTGGTGCTGGGGATGATAATAATCCATTAGAGCCTTTTATAATAATACTATTGCGGTGTTTCGAGTTCCACAGCGTTGTTTGATCCCCAAAAGCCAGAGGTGGCCGCTGGTATGACTGCTGACTGGGGTTGATTTGAACAGCCTTTTTTGCCCCGGTTAGTCGATGTTAATGAGAAGGGCTGGAGTAGTCAATAGGTTATGTTATTAGGGGCTATATTAGCAGTGGGGTTGCAAAAATAATAAATAAAAATTCAAATGATGGGTCGAGAGAATCCTGCAAGAGAGGCCAAATGGTCCCTCTCAATCAGTCCCTCCCGAAACCTCCCGAACCGGCCTGCCACGCAGTAAGTGGGCAGACGTTCTTCTTCTCTGCCAAGACCATGAAAAACCCAGGAACCTATAATACAGGATGCGGCAGCATAGCTTCCTTTTTTAAAATGTGCGCCATTCAGTCGGTTGATGTCGTAGCGGAGCGCTAGTGATCTCGTTCGAGAGGCGGAACTATGACATTTGTCCTGACACAGTTTTGATGGCCGGCGTAGTCCAGCGGTAAGGCTCTTGACTCGCAATCCGTAGGCCGCGGGATCGAATTCCGGCGTGGCAAATAAATTTTATTTGATTAATATGTGTTATTTCACAATTTATTCATTTAAAATAATATATAGTATATTTGCAGCACGTTCCAGAGTGGAAGATACTCTCAGTATCGCCCTGGTGTAAGACCACCATTCAGAATTGAAGTGTTGCTTGAAATGGCTTTGGCCGTGTTTGGTGACTAGATCTGAATAGCCAGATACTTCCCATCTTCCTCTTCCCCATCTCCTTCCCCTCCCCACTACCTTCAGCCTCACAACATACCCCAATTGGGGATGCCATAGTCTCACTGGCTCCAGACGGGAGCAGTTGGGACTCTTGTGCGGTATTCATATAAAAAAATTTAAAAAAGTTACAACCAAACTACACAGACTGTCAAAGGGGTTATGCAATGAAAATTACTAATTTCATTAATTTCAGTTTCTCCGTGAGCGAAAGCCTTAACACAAAATTATTTTGATTGTATTTTCTAAATTGCAATTATAATTTTCCGTTATATTTCACGTGTCTGTTCTAGTACGTACCTATATAAAATCGTAATTTAATTTCTCGCTTAGAATTGTCACGTGCGTCAATGACCTCTGAAATGGCCAACCAAATTACCATTATCGACATAAATTATCATGCCAATCGTCCGATACAAGGTTCACGTGCGTACGATTTGCAGTCACCGCTAATTTAACGTAGTAGGGAGCAATAATAACGTAGTATGGATTTCTTCAGGTCGCATGCCACGCGGGTTTAATGTTGTCGTTTCTGTCAGCAGGGGTTGACGGTTCAATCTCGGCGGGAATTAATTCAATCAAAACAACATTGATTAGAAGAAACGCTTTATTTAATTTACTAAATTACTTTACTTAGGCCGGATTGTTTCATCTTTTAGACGCGGTTCTAGAATTTTAAAAAACTAGTGGTCGCCCAATGGTCGAAATTCGACCACAATTGTAAAGTTTTTTTTTATTTTTTATTTTTGATTTAATGTATTTTTTAGGCATAATTTAAAAAAAATATTAGCATTCTGCATTCCTTCTCTATATAAACTATAAGTGTGCAAAATTTCATACTTAACGTCCGCGCAATTTTCGTAAAAAGGGGTACAAAGTTTTTGCTTCACGTATTAATATCCTGATGCTATTCCTTTTTTACATTAGCTCCAAACTAGGCGTATGCTATCTTTGGGAATGCTGTATGGAGGCTCTTTTGTGGAAAAGTAAGGAGAGGAAATTCCGGGAAGGAAAAATATATGAGGAGTGAGTAGGAATCTGTGGGTCAATATGTTTAGGATTGATGGACGTATAAATCCATCCCTCTCACTGCATTGCAAGGCGATGGGTCGAGAGAATCCGACTGGAGAGGTCTAAGTTAGGTCTCCCTCAAACAGTCTCTCCCGATCCGGCTCGCCATGCAATACGTGGGCAAAGCATTCAACGCCAAGACCTGGACAAACCTCACCTCGTGAATCCGGACATTCCTGCTAAGTCACCAAATGTAGCGAACCACTTAGGCAACGTGAATACACCACAAAAGCCTCTACCCTACCTACAGCCAATGAACTTTTCAAATTTAAGAATTTGCCAAAACGGATAATATTGGTTGAAATACGAAATCTACAATTTTTTTTAAAATAATCAACTCTCAGTAACCTGGTGCTGGGTTCGATTCCCATTTGCGACCATCACCTTTATTGGAGTGAAAACTTCTTGAGCACCGTTGGGTTTTGAAACTTGATGAAACGAAAAATAACGACACTAAAAAGAGACAAACACATACATGTAAAGGTTTTAGCATGCGAGAGAATGATATAGTAGATATAATCAGTCTCCTCTTTGTACGGTGCTTCGTAGCCTATCGATCTCCAATTTGTATGGTGCTTCGTAGTCTCCCCACTTTTGTCTACTTTAGTTTTATGAAGGTTTCACTTCTACCGCGTGAGAATTGCACACTCTGATTTTTTATTTTATCTTTTCGTGTTCGTTTCGTGTTACGTTTCGATTTATTAATATTATCTTCTTCTTCATTACAGCCTAGATGTGTTCTACTCGCACTGTTTTATTAAGGACAGGTTGTTCCACAGAATTTGAACAATTAATCAAATTTCATAGTTCAAATTCAAGTTCTATGATAGTCATAATCACGTACGTACTGTTATTATTTCACCATGGGCCGGTTGTTTCTGAACAGAACTGAAATAATAACAGAACTTAAATAAAACTTTCACAGAATTTGAAAATTAACTTAGTAATTTAATGAATTGTTCAAAATTTTGTCATACTAACACATATTGTATCTTGTATTTCCCGCTAAGCACTTGCATACACAGCTTTTTAACAACGTATGCAGGGACACTTGAGGTCTAGATTCGTTGTAAATGAAATGTAGCTTCGTTCTTTCAAAAAAATGAGAGTCCTAGCGAGAGCCTTGAAGGAGTAGCTTGTACCAAGGCGGATAAGTGGTGGATAGCCTCCAATGTTCAAAATCTAAGCCATAAAATTACAAACAAAAAATCACGATCGCGAAATCAACCCGACACCATAAATTTATTCATCAAAAATTTGCTCTGTAGTCCAGAATTATAAAGCATTAAAATAAAATAACAAAATATTATAGTCAAATCCTGAAGCGCCACTGAGAAATTAGTCATTTACCACATGGCGCCTGAATGAACAAAAAAAAACCAACAAAAGACCATCACCACCCTCAAATTCACGATCATCACCTCAACCTCATCACAACACAACTATATTATGATATGCATGATCACCGAGTTACAGGATTGGCAGGATTACGTAATTACGAAACGAACCCTTAGCGCACTCCATTAAACGAATGTAGACAGATTAGTTTTGGGAGATCAACCCCCAAAAAAATTCACCCCCAATCTGCCATTCTTCGCCATAAGTCAGTTTGAACATCAAAGCGTGTGGCAATGATGAAAAAATAAAGAGGACTCGTTAAAAGAAGCACTATTTGTTTTTTTGATTTTTTAATTTTTTTTTTATTTAATATAAATTTTACATATTACACTAATTTATTTGTATTCATTCTCTCGACTACCATACTAGGCACATGCATTGATACATTATATTTAGATGTGACATGAAGTGAAAATTACATTCCAGTTTTGTACTTCAAATCCCGACATTCTAGCGCCGAACGACCGGAAACTACAAAATCCGGTCTATACGCAGTGCGCACCGATTATCGCTAGTGGAACACCATTCGACGAGAATTTAGTTCGTAATAGCGCCTCCGTTGCACCTATCTTTGCCTACCAGGGTTGAAAAATGCTTTGAACAGTCCTATTTCCAACCACGAATTAAAAGTAAAAAAAGTAACCTCTCTGATTGTATGTGATTATGTAGAAACAAAATCCAAAAAAATATTAAAATTATTTTTTAAAGAAAACAAAAAAATTTAAACAACGTTAAAAAAGTAAGTAAATTCACTCAAAAGTATGTGTTATAAGACTTCCCATTCAAAAGATTGATTAAATTGAGGAAAAATATATTAAGAATGCGGAAAACAATTTCCCCAGGGCTTATGTCATATTTATTGAATGCTGTGTGGAGGGTTTTTTTTAAGTAAAGAAAGGAGAGGAAGATCTGGGAAGGAAAATGGTATGAGGGGTGGGTAGAAATCAGGGGGTCAGTGTTACGTATGAAACCACCCTTCCCTTTCGTTTAAGTTTTACGGGGAATCCCTCGATTATATTAACGTAATTTTTATTTTGTTCTCCCAAGTTGGCAACCCTTTTCGTTTATGTTTTGCGGAGAATCCCTCGGCTGTACGTCGTTTTTCAATTTATTAGTTGTAAAAATCAAATCAAATTGGTAAAAATGGTCACTTGGATGTTACGTAATGTTTAGGGAGGGGGGGGGGGGGGGGGTACAGAAAAACATTAAGGCGCGTTACATGGGGGAGAGGGAGGGTAAAAAATCTTCAAAAATTGCGTTACGTAATACTTGAACGTCCCCTAAGAGACCAAACTTGGCGAACCACTTTGGGTGATCTATGCCAAATATGTTGGTTATCCAAGTAATTTTCCCGGGTGACGGTACCCATATCTGCCTCCCAAATAAACTGGTAGATAAATATCAATTTTCCACTAATTAATAAGAATTTTTATCGTCTGCCTCATCCTCGACATTTAAGTGATTCAGGGTGTGTGCTACAATAATGAAGGAGTGATGACGGGAATCATCTGGTAAATAATATTATTGTTACAATACACGTCGAGGGTGGGGAAGTCAATGGCACGAGCTAAACAGGCTCCGGTTATGGGGGAGACTGCAAAGGGTGGATTCATCCCGATATGTTAATCGATGGACGGTAAACGGACGAGAATACAAAGGTACAATAATTATGATAATTAATGATTTTTTTTTTAAATTGAGGCAGGTGAGAGTTTAGCAATAGGAGGGAATTAGGTGATTGGGATATGATTTAAATGATAAACTAACTAATGATCCATATTGTTTTATCATTCTCAAAATAAAGTCGTAGACTACTTGCTACAATTCGGCCCATGCTAGCGTAGCAAGTACGGAAAAATAATAAATTGAAACAAAAGAGATGTAAAAAAAACAGAGTGCAATTCACACGCGGTAGAAGTCAAACCTTCAGAAAACTAAAGTAGACAAGAGTTGAGAGGTTACAAAGCAACGCCAAAAGAGGAGACCGATTATATCCCATTATCTCGCAGGCTAAATCCTGTATGTGTGTGTTTGTCTCTTTTTAGTGTCGCTATTTTTCGTTTCATCGAGTTTCAAATCTCAACGGTGAAAGAAGTTTGCACTTCAAAAAAAATTCTATGCACTTTGCACAACGTAGAAAAATGAATATTTCTTTGTTTGCCCCTTGTATGTTTTTTGTTTGATTTGATAAAAAAAAAATTTTGAAAAAAAAGTCACTAAAAAAAGTCACCGGAGACCAAAATCTCATTTACATTTTTTACTCCAACTAATGTAAGGAATCACTGGTTAAAGTAAGTCAAGTACGTCCCTAAACACCCTGTATATATTTTTTCTTAATAGGAAATGGAATTTATTTCCCCATGTATTATGATGTAACAGTTCTCATTGAAATTGATTTAGATAGCACTTAAGTATATTACTTTCATCGTTTTATGTGAGTACCAACTCCTCCAAATATCTGGAATCTGTGAGTCTACGGCATCCCAATTGAGGTTTATGCTGAGGCCTGGAGCTACAGTGGGAAGGAGAATTAAATGAAGTAGAAGAAAGTGGGGGAATACCTAGCAATTCAGATCCGATCTCCAAACATGGCTAAAGCCATTTAAAGCAACGTGTCGACTCCGAATTACGACCTTGTATTCAAATATGTTACGCTGTAAAACAGATCAACCCATTTTTTTGTTTAATTTCGCAAATTAACTGAATACATATTTTAATTTGGCAAATTTTGAAACATCGGCAAATTTGCAAGTTATAATTCCCATTCATAATAAATAATTGCACTTACGCATGTAATTGCATTCTCGGACAGACTTCCAACATTAATCCACAAACATTCCACGCATTACAATAATTATCTAACAGAACCGAAATTACTTTAACTGTGTACATACACAAATTAATTTGTTACAATTATGTAATTAATTCAATAATATATAATTTACAGTGGTGTGTTGCCTCGACAAATCAGTTTAGGGCTCGTTAAAAATTAGTTCGCGTCCAATTATTTTAATTGTAGTCCTCGCCAGTCTATTATTTAGCTAGATTAGTTACGAAATCACACCACAGTAAATAAACATCAACACTGTTTGAGTTAATAATTGTATATTGTTTTGAAATAATACGTAAATATTTTTTTTAGTTGGGTATCGTTGCGTGATATCGTAGGAAGGTGGTCTTCATGATTTTTTAAACGTTTGAAATTGTATTAGTTATAAAAATAATAAAAATAAAAAAATTAATAACTTCCTAACTTACTATCAGGCCGTTCCCCGGTAGGACGAAGGAAATAGAATTATTTTTCTCCCATCTGTAAATGTAAAAAATCATCTAATGTAAAAAAAAGGTAGGTCTTCTCTTATGGGCGTTTTACACCATGCTTTTTTAATCCAGTTTCCTTATGGGTCGTCTTTTCAAATGGATTCGGGATAAAAAAAATAAACGCGTTCTACTTTGGTACTGATTATCATATAGTTTAAACCCCCGCATTCTGATTTTCTATCGATGTATAACATATTTCTCTTAACACTTTTAATTTATTTATTGATTTATTTAATTATTACTAGTTGACCCGGCCACGCGTTGCTGTGGCTAACGAAACACAACGCCATCTAATGGATGGTTACCCAACCTTTAAACTCACATCGCCAATTGTTAATTTGCATACAAATCAAATCCACATCGCCCGCTTGCAAGCACGCTCATCCATCACATACAGGCATTCTCCTTTAATTATAAACATTTCAACCAATTTACACAAACCCTTGATAAATTATATACTTAAAACTTCATCATGAATCACTATATCTATTGGTGAAAACCGCATGAAAATCCGTTCAGTAGGTAGTGAGTTTATCGCGGACAGACAGACGCGGCGGAGGACTTTAATTTAAAACATGTAGAAACACGCCATAATGAGCTTTTACATTACAGTTTACAAGTTAAGTATCAAAGTTATTTAATTACTTTAAAACTAAAACAATAAAGAAAATAAAAAACATCGAAAAAAAACAACAAAAGCATATTTATAATTGAAAAAAACGAGTGTGCTTTAGACCACATAACTGAAGTAAAACTTATTTAGCTCCATCTATATATATGTATATATGTTTATATGTATAGAATATTCATGTATTTACATATACATATATTAATTTTCTATCTCTCTTTCTATCTTCACTAACTTATATATCCCTCCCAACTTGGATTCGCCTCGCCCGATCACACTTTTCGTAACGCTCTCGTCACGCATTCACCAGCTTACTCCCCAAGTCAAGCGTGCGTAAAGAAGTTTTACTTCAATAACATGTCTCTCTTATCTCTTCAAGATCCATGGTCACTCCTTCCTCTCCTCTAAAAGACCCCTCTACATAGCATCTTCAAAAATGAAATTATTTTCCTCATTCTTGTGTAGAGTTAATGTAAAAAAAGGCAAAAGGTAGATGGTTACTTGTCCATCCCAAAATATAATTTCTTCTATAATGTTAATTACCCATCTGCATGAAATCGTATGATATTAATGATCGTGTAAAACAAAAAAATTTCATATAGTCCCGATATAGTTTCCATGGTGACTGGACAAATCGGAATGAAACCAACTCAGAACCATCTCAGAAGTCATTAAGAGTGATGAATAAAATATATAAAAAATTGGTCAAATAGGTTACGTTAGGGTTGGCAGCTATTTTAAAATTATTATTTTTAATAGCTTTTAATGACTTTTCAAAGAGGTGTTGAGTTAACTTTATTCTCAGTTGGCATGAAACCAGTTTCCATACCGGAATCGGTATGAAAAAAAGCTTCGTGTAAAACGACCATTTGGCTCGTAACGAGGCTCTAAGTCAGCGGTAGGCAGTTACTATTATTTAATCTGTGCAACAATGGAGACCATCTCTGTTCCCATGCTTAACCTAGGTCAATCTTAGATAATCGACACCCATTTGTACTTGTCCAATCGTTTTGTTATTGTTCCACACATGACACATGTGCACAGCATCTGACGGTGACAGATTATCGAAGATAATTAAAAAATATCAAAAATAATTTAAAAAAATACAAGCGTGCAGTTCACACGCGGTAGAAGTGAAACTCTCAGAAAACTAAAATAGACAAAAGTGGGGACGCTAAGAAGCACGGAACAAAGAGGAGACTGATCATTTTATCTCATTCAGCAAATAAATTTTATTTGATTAATTTGTGTTATTTCACAATTTATTAATTAATAATAATATATTATAGCATATTTGCGACACGTTCCAGAGTGGAAGGTACTCAGTATCGCCCTGGTGTAAGACCACCATTCAGAATTGAATCGTTGCTTGAAATGGCTTTAGCTGTGTTTTGTGACCAAATCTGAATAGCCAGGTACTTCCCAATTTCCTCTTCCTCATCTCCTTCCCCTCCCCACTACCTTCAACCTCATAACTTACACCAATTGGGGATGCCATAGTCTCACTAGCTCCGGACGGAAGCAGTTGGGACTCTTGTGCGGTATTCATATAAAAAAAAATTCTCTCGCACGCTAAATCCTATAGATGTATGCGTTTGTCTCTTTTTAGTGTCGCTTTTTCGTTTCATCGAGTTTCAAATTACAACGGTGCTAAAGAAGTGTTATTAGCCGTGGTTTTCTGACTAGTTACACATACATAGGTCACAACAAGTGGTTCTCTACGTTTGGTATTTTGGTTCGCTACGTTTTGGACTTAGCAGGGATGCCCGGGTTCATGGGGTGAGGTTAGCCTAGATCAGTGATTCCCAAAGAGGTCCAGGTGGTCCCCTAGGGGTTTTTACGACTCGTTCTACTTCCCTTTTTTCCGAAAGTAGGTCCTACGCACCCACCCGGAGTAAAAGGTTACAACACAGCAATTTGGGAGGCGGGAATGGGTGCCGCCGTCCCGGGAACCTTTGTTGTATAACCAACACCTCTGCCATAGGTCACCCCAAGTGGTTCGCTACGTTTGGTGATTTAGTAGGGGTGCCCGGGTTCGTGGGGTGACGTTTGGCAGATGACCAGGACACACTGAACCCCAGATTCCTACCCACCCCTTAAACCCTTTTCATTCCCAGAACTCTCCTTTCCTCCTTTTCCTTAAAAAAACCCTCCACACAGCATCCCCAAGGATGACATAGGCCCCTAGGGAAATTATTTTCCTCAGAACCTCCTGTAAAAAAAAGCTCTTATTAAAATTATGTAAAAAAATTGACTTATTTAAAAAATGCATAAACAGCAAAACCATCTACCTATATACCTAAATATAAAGATAGATCTACAATCTACATGTTGCCTGCAAACAACGAATCTAAACAAATTGGGTGAAGTTTTTGCAACAACATAAAGAATTAGTCAGCATTTATCAGATATTTAATGCGGTCATGTTTGCAGCATTAAAATTATTAATATTGATTAAATTGCAATAATATTTAGGTAATAAATATTTACAGGAATTTAAGTGTTGTCACGGATCCATATAACTTCTCTTTTATTTAAATTAATAATTGTTCAGGAAGAAGAAGTACAGATTTGTGATGCCGTGTGATGTCCTGATGATTGTAACGCTGTCCGAAACGTTGACTAGAGAAGGAGGTAGAGTAACACGGCATATTACCCCAAAAATAAATCACGATCATAATACCTACTTGACCGATTTTTTTCAAATTTGACTTAAAAAATTCAGACTCGATTTACTCGAAAACGATTGCCGAAATAAAAAAAAAAATTTCTACAAAAATGATTCAAAATGTAATGTAGATTCACTAGCTTCCCGCTTGCACCACTAGTTTTCAGGGTGACCGGACAACTCGGAATGAAACCAACTCAGAACCATCTCAGATAAGTCATTTAGAGTGATAAAAAAATATATATAAAAATTGGTTAAATAGGTTACGTTAGGTTACGGTTATGGGCTAATGTAAAATTCATAGCTTTTAATGAATTTTCAAGGAGGTGTAAAGTTGACTTTATTCTCAGTTGGCATGGAACCAATTATTGATCTATCTGTCTCAATATGGGAGGCGGGTATAGGTACCACTGACCCATTTACTGGATGACCAGCACCTCGGCCATAAGTCACCCCAAGTGTTTCGCGGCGTTTAGTGATTTAGCAGGTGTGCACGGGTTCATGGGGCGAGGTCTATCCAGGTCTCGGCGGCGGATGCGTCTGCTCACCTGCTACGTGGCGGGCCGGATCGAGAGAGGGAAGCCTTTTGACTTTTCCAGCCGAACTCTTTACCCATCGCCTTGCACCGGAGTTGGAGGGATGGATTCATATTATGCACGTCACTCCCGGACACACTGACCCCCCAGATTCCTACCCACCCCTCATACCTTTTTCACCCTAAGATGACACAGGCCCTTAGGGAAATAATTTTCCTCAGGTTGATGGATTTTCAGGCAAGAGCGCTCGTTTGAATGTGTTTGTGCACACACATGGCGATTCAAACTGGTAGGAAATCTATATAAATCAGTGTACGTAATAGTTTGGAACACTCACCGTAGTCCCCTCTAACCCCGCAGTGGTTCTACGATTCAGTCCCACACGTCACAAGCAAGAATTTCTTTAAAATGAAAATGATCATACTGTACCTACATTTTTTTAAGTAGTCGAGAGGTAAGGCTCAGACTTGCAATCCGAAAGTCGTGGGTACAAATCCCGCGTGCGCAAGTAAATTTTATTTGATTGGATTGTATTATTCCACTTGAATATATTATGTGGGTAGATACCTACCTAGCTACGTATCTACATCATTTAAAATAATGTAAGGCATATTTGCGGCACGTTCCAAAGCGCAAAATATTCTCAGTATCGCCCTGGTGTAAGACCACCATTCAGAATTGAAACGTTGCTGAAATGGCTTTACCAATGGGTCACCCCAAGTGGTTCGCTACGTTTGGTGATTTAGCAGGGGTGCCCGGGTTCTTGGGCAAGGTTTTTCTAGGTCTTGGAAGCGGATTACCAGGACACACTGAACCGCAGATTCCTACCCACCCCTTAAACCCTTTTCCTTCCAGAACTCTCTTCTCCTCATTTTCCAAAAAAAACCCTCAACACAGCATCCCCAAAGATGACACAGGCCCTGAGGGAAATTATTTTCCTCATGGCCTCCTGTGTTGAGCTCATATAAAAAAGCCGTGTTTGGTGACCAGATCTGAATAACCAGGTACTTAGTACTTACCAACTTTCTTATTTCCCATCTCCCTCCCCTCCTCACTACCTACAGCCTCACAACATACCTACCCCAATTGCGGTTGCCATAGTCTCACTGGCTCCAACTGTTGGGAGCAGTTGGGACTCTTGGGTATTCACATAAAAAGGTACCTAGGTACTAATGAGCGATGCATAAGGAAACCTATTTAGGTACATATCTACTTACCTACTGAATTTAAAAGGTAGGTACCTACCTACCTTCAATTATTAGGTAATTTGTTACAATATTCTCGCCAATGTTTATAATAATTCTCCCTGAAAATATATCTATTACAAAAATAATCATTTGTAATTGTCGGATACTTACCTACGAAAGCATATCTAATAAAATAACAAAAACAAATGAAGGTACCTACCAACGATTTATAAATACCTAACGAAGAAAATCATGCAAAAAACATTTCATACAAATCTGGTAGCAGGAATATCATAATTATAAATTAAATAAAAAATAAACGAACGTAAAAATAATAATTCTTACCTACATAACAAAAGCAACGCTCAAAATTGTAGCTATTCAAAATACCTGTCAAAAGAAAAGATTCCAAAAATGCTTCTTTTCAAAAAGCCTATTTAAATACAATTAATGATTTAAACTAAATATTTACCTTATTGACGACATCAAGAACGTCATTCTCTTGAAAAATGTTCATAAAACCTTTTCAAAACAACGTATTGTCCACAGTTTCAAAATGTCAAATGAAAATATTGTTTTTATATTAGTACGGAATCCTGAATGTTTCTAATTGGAATTTAATAATAAAATAACACGGTTGAAATAGTACGAATGTTGATTTATATTATATTATTCAAATTAGAGTTCCTTATTATTACTTAAAACACTGATATCAATTGAATTTCTTAAATAATTATTGTCGATCACAAAATGTCTGTGAAACAAAACGAAAAAATGTCACATCACTCTCAAATTCAAAACCACAACAAAAAATAACACTAGAAAAGATGGCGACGGATAATTTTTACGTTTTCAAAATCTTATTTGAATTTATTTTTGGCTACAACTGGCGCCGGTTAGGATTATTATTATTTGTATAATTTTTAGCGCTGGCATCAGGAGATAAGAAATCAATAATAGGTGAATGGATTAAAATTATCGATAACACAACAACGTCCAGCCATCTTCGCGTTCAAAGATGTTCTGAGAGAAGAAATTTCTCCCCTGCTTTGGCGGGATGGATATTAAGCTCGCCTCGCCCCGCGAACCAAATGCACCCCTAGTGATAACGCGGTTAAAGACTACAATTGCTTGGAATATTTCGTACCTGAGAGCGAGATGCCGCTATGCGAGATACAACGCATCTCGCTCATACCATCTCGCGGGAGCTAGCGTCTGGTGTAGGCGGTCCCCACCGTCAAACTAATATAATAAATGACAAGCAATTTAAATGCTGGGCAGCAAAATAGTATTCTATTTATAAAACTGTTTATTTTTAACACTTTAAATGAAAAATACTTTTTATGAAGTAATAATCATTATTTTTCTGTAGCAATTCAGTTTCGTTGGACGGACGTGTGTGAATTTTTGCTTTTTATACAAAGGAAAAGGAGCTTTAGTGCTTTAAGTGCAGGTGTCTTTTTGTATGTATTTTGCTTGCGGACATGTGTGTTAATAAAAGGTAACCAATTCGATCTTGGTGATTCGGACAGTAGCGAATCGCGAAAAGGGGTGATAAACTGCACCCATTCTGATTGGAATCTAACTTTTCTATATAGAATAATTTTCTTTTGTATTTTTTCCCCCTTAAATTTATATTACGTACAAAATATTTGTAAATGTTTATTTTTATCTGCTGCTAAAATTAATTTGTTAGAAATATTTAGGAAGCAGGCGAATTCTCAAGTTAATGTTTTATATTGTCTTGTTAATTGCTGTAGTATCTGTGCATTCTCCTAAAATAAAAATTAAATGATAATAAAAAAATAACGAAAAAAGAATTGTTTCAGATTTACAATCATAATAAACAAACTGAAGGTTGGTAGGTATCTAGGTAAGTTGTTATTTTGTGTAAAATTAATAATTTGACCTCGAAATAATAATGTAAGTCAGGTCCCAACTCAAGTGTTTGATTCACTTGGTCGTGTATGTCTCGTAAACGTCTACCTCGGGCGTTTCTGACTTATTGTGTCTACCATTTATTAATTGAAAAATTTCGCCACTTTATTTCTTCTATCTTTCACTTTAATTTATTGAATAATCCTAGATTAGGTTGGTATCAATACCTTAGAAACGGCCTCGTCCCTAATACAAATTTTGTGTTTGCAAGAAAATCTTCTGAATTAAAAAATGTCCTTTCGTTCGTTAGATACCTACCTCTTTGGTCACCTGCTGAGATATGTGTAGTTTGCAGGAAATTCTCATCAATAAAACTGTAATGAGTGCGGTTTATTTGCATTTTTCAAACATGGAATGTAAAATTTCCTAGCCCGCAGTCCTCATCCGCAAGGATTCAGAGACAAAAGACGGAAAACACGTGAACTTCGTCTCACTCATACTCGCGGAAAAGAGCATCTTCCCTCTCTTCCCCTCTGCCACAGAACTCTGAGGGAAATAGAAGGTAGTAATTGATAAAATAATGCATTTGAAATTTGAAGCGTCAACTAGGTAAGAACTTTTAATATTCTGTTTGCTCACAGAATATGAAAAATGATAAAATTTTCAAGTGCTGTAAAGATTTTATCCAAATTCTGTTACAATATCATTATTGTTCAGTTGTTTCACGTAACTGAAATAATAACAGAACTTCAATATAACTTACACAGAATAAATAACCCTAAATGAGGTTGTCCCCTACAACGAAATTTCATGTTTTTACAAAATACTGCATTATAACATTAGTTGGATCATGCTGAGGTCATAAATTTTAGAATTTTTGAAAATACCGATTTAGTATTACTGGGACCATTTATTCGATAACCCATACCTCTGCCACAGGTCACGCTAAGTGGTTCTCTAAGTTTGGTGACTTAGCAAAGGCGTCGGGTTCATGGAGTGAGGTTTGTCCGGATCTTGACGGCGGATGCATCTGCCCACCAACTTCGTGGCAGGCCGGGTCGGGAGAGACTGAGTGAGGAAGACCTTTTGACCACTCCAGCAGGACTCTCTCGCAACATCACCTAGCATCGCAGTGGGAGGGATAAATTCATATGTCCGTCACTCTTGGACACACTGATCCCCAAATTATTATCAATCTCTCAATGCCTTTTTCCTTCCCAGAACTTCCTCTCCTTCCTTTCCCGAAAATACTCTCCAAACAGCATCCCCAAAGACGAATTAATTTCCTCAGGGTCAATGTAAAAAAAAGTTTCGATTATAGGTAAGTGGGTCGTTCTTCTTTTTAACCTACATAAAGTTGTCTCCACCAGTTAGTAGAGAAAAATTCAACAGAATTACCAATATTATTATTTTATAATTACTTTAGAATCTACTGTACTAAAGACTAAAGACGTAACTACTGTGTGCGTTTTAAAAAAATATGTGTATTTATTTTTGTATTAAAAATTACGTAACAGAATTGTAACTCCTCGTGATAGAAGTGTATTTCATACAAATCACAGTTGTCTTCTGCCACTTCGACTTGCGTATATTCTATAATGTTACAAAAAAATTATATGACGACATTAAGGTGACGCTTCCCGGCTCAAAAAGAAGAAGACGGAGAGATATGTAATTACGAATGTTGGATAGAGCGTGCTTATATTTTCAATGATAAAATTGAAGCGAAAATTGTGAAAATGCTTAATAAAACATGACTCGTTTAAAATAGAGCAAAAATCTCATGGGGGTTGTTTAAATCAACGTACAAAGAAACACTGTGAATTTTTTCATACATATAACTTGTTAAATAATTGAGACAGGATTAAAAATAAAAATTTTCGGAGCGTACTTTGCGATTTTTTTCTACCGAGGGAATTTCATATAATTTGCGTTTCGGCATGGGGGTTGTATAGATATTATCTTCAAGAATAACATATATTGTTTTAAGAGCTTAAAAACTTCAAATGTTCAAGGGAGATATGCAAGAAATCGGTAGAAATTCGGGTAGTGGACCTTCAAATATATAACTATTTTTAAACTCCAAAAGGCATAACCTTTCAAGTAACAGCAATTATTATTTTTAATGATGCTTAATAAAATATGTAAAAAAATCTCAAAAACTCCTCCTACAACTCTTATGTCTGCTACAACTTTTATGTCGTACTTTAATTCTGTCATGTGGGTTGTCATTCGAAATAGGTATACACGCAGCTCGTGTTTGTCACCCCCAATAGGCATTTTAGGCCTCCTTCCCCCCTTGCTACAATTTCCCCTCGGAGATCCGGAGATAATTCATTTATAGTAAAAACAAAATGTTGAAATGAGTGGTGGAAATGTGACAGAGTGGTAAAAGTTACTATTATGTAGGTTAAAAAGAAGATCAAACCAAGTGCTGATAAGATATAAGCCGTCAAAAATGATTGTCATTGTCAAACGTCAAAAAGCCGTCAAAGTTGATTTTTACAGCCGGCCGAAAAGCTTGATGATTTGAAAAACTCTCGGATTAGAAAGTTCGACAGAAAAAATTATAACTTATTTTTTTACTGCTATAAAGTGTGCGTTTCTTCCACTAACATCTAATAAATGGCTTCTTTGATGAAATTTAATAAAAACTGAAGGAACAGATAGTGAATTAGTCGGCTTGTAGCTTGTAAACTCGCTCAATGTGATCGAGGCTTAAGAAAGAGATGAAGCATTTTTAGGATACAGAACGAAAGTTACATGCTTTTTTCTGCAGTTGCGTGCCGTACCGCGCCGTAACCGTGCTGTAACGTAACCGTGCCGTAACCGTGCCGTAACCGTGCCGTAACCGTGCCGTAACCGTGTCATAACCATGCCGTAAACGCGCCATAACCAGATAGTTACTTACTTATTGTGAAATACACTTGAAACATTTTGCGATTACGCTACAGCATTTTCCTTTGAAAAATCTTGAAGTTGCCATTTTTAAAGCCATTTTCGATCGCATCTTAACTTATTTGTGCATATTTTTATCAGATATTATTACAATACCTACTTATAACGATGATGTGTAAAACTTGCTATTTTAATTGAATTGTTATATAATTAATACAACTTGTAACTTAAATTAATTGAATGTGTTACTTTAATAACTAACTTAATTTGTTACTAAATTTGTTACTTAAACTACTTAAATGAATTGCATACGTTAATAACTGTACACTACCTACCCAATCTGTAAACTTCATCCGCCATAACACAGGGACATCCCTAGCATGGCGCATGAATAACACAATTTTTTTGTTCATTGTATAAACTTCTTTTAATAAATAAATAAAAATAAAAAATATGTTATTATTTAATATTTTAACTTTATGAGTAAAACCTCAAACTGTAATATTTAATTAAATGAAGACATTATGAGCGAAACTCAATCGAAAATCTGGAAACAGAAAAATCAGAAAAAGATATTGGCACCTCTGGGACTTGAACCCAGGACCTCCCTACTTTCCGGGTTGGGGCCCGGAACCTTCCCCAACCCGGAAAGTAGGGAGGTCCTGGGTTCAAGTCCCAGAGGTGCCAATATCTTTTTCTGATTTTTCTGTTTCCAGATTTTCGATTGAGTTTCGCTCATAATGTCTTCATTTAATTAAAAAATATGTGTTTCGGGCCTATTTCATTCTAAAATTATTGTGAGATTGGTCTTGAGAAAAGACAATATTTATAAAAAATATTAATTTCGGTCTTATTAGGGTTCTGCGTAGCTCTGGTTCAATGAATCGAATTTTCTTTGAATGTTAGTGTCATTTTCAAAACGGAACTGATTGTGTAAATAATTCAAACAAGCGACGGAGTAACTACTTACCCACATTTAACGTAATCTTTTTATCAGAAAATTAATTTTGTCATTTTCAAAATTGGAACTGTTTTGTCAAGAATACCCGACTATCCAGACTACCTGATTTTCACGAGTCTGCGCTAGTACAAAAGTATATATTAATTTCGGTTGTGTGTCTGTCTGTCTGCAGCGATGGTTCAATGATCTCTGGAACTCGAATTTGCTTTGAATTTAAGTGCCATTTTTAAAATTGAAAGTGTTTGTTTTAAGAATTCAGACAAGCGATAACCTACCTATATTATAGGTAATTTTAAAAATGGCACTTAAATTGAAATTGTTTATTTTAAGATAATAAGTATTTGATAATAGAAAACTATTTTTATTGACATTTGAAAAATTGGAACTGATTTCTCGAGAATTCGACTACCCGTGATTTTTCACGGGTCTGCGCTAGAATATTAATAAAAGTCTAAATCTGCCTGGGTACTACCTACCTATAAGATTTTTTCATGTAGAAAATGTGTTTGAAGATATTTTTATTAACGTAACGGTTGGGATAATGGAAAAATTGAAATTCAAAATAAAATAATTATTTTATCAATTGACACACCTATTTACAAATTCGTCGAATTAAGATTACCTACTAACACAAATATTAAGGTTGAGGAAAGGAAAGAAAAAAAAATACCAAAAAAGATAAAGAATGTTCAGAAAAAGTTAACATTGTCGCGCATGCAGAAAATATATGCAAATAATCTTCAGTTGGTACTAGGTAACTACCTAAGTAGGATTCCATGACAGTTGATCCCTTGACTGTTGGCCCCTTTGCATTTTTGTCCACAATGTGCAGTTGAGAAAATGCGGTATACCTACTTACACAAAATATAACTAAGTGTCTCCAAAGAAATGTGCAGAGAGGATGTACCGCCGAATAACAAAAGTATAAAACATTAATTTAAATGCATCAAGGATAAAACTACTTGTCTATATACCTACTGTATGGTTCCATGCCAACTCAGAATTTAGTCAACTCAACACCTATTTGAAAAGAATTTAAAAGCTATATTTTATATTAATAATTATGAAATAGCCCATAACCCTAACCTAACCTAACCTATTTATTTAAAAATTTAAAAATTTTTTATATTTTTTTTTTCATCACTTTATATGACTTTTCAAAGGAGATACTGAGTTGATTTCATTCTGAGGTGATTTTTCACAGAAACGGCGCTCTACAAATTGTCCAATTATTATTATTATGAGTTGTCCGGTCACCATACCGTATATTCCAGCGTTTAAGTACAAAAAATGGACATTGTAAATAAATTCGTTAGATATCCATTAAAATAATTATTTATTTTTTTCAATTCAATTCAATTTATTCATTTTAAAAATATAACAAAATTTAAATTTCAAATCGTTTTTAAAAGAGAGGAAATATTTAAGATTAAATAAGCACATTTAAACAAATCTTGCCGTCTAAATTGTGCTTCATTGGTGTTAAACATATCGGTTTTCGAAGTGATTCTATTTAACAACAAGACAGCTCTCCCGACTGGCATGACCATTGGCAATTAGTTCATTAGTTCTGCAAGCCGGGAGATAAAACAGTCTATGTTGTCGGGGGATCAACTGTCGGGTCAGCGCTAAGTAGATAGGTACCTACCTACCAGTTTCCTAGGATTGTTGTCATCTTTTATTAAATACGATAAGATTAAATAAAGAGGTAAAAGAAATGATGAAAATATCAGAAGTGTATATAGGTCCTATCTACCTATCCACTTGGAATCCTAGTTTCGGGAAGTTTTAAAGCCAACCTGATTATATAAACCCTTGATAAGATTACGCGCTTAATGACTCTGAATGAAACACGCTAACCACTAACCCTTGGGTTTTACTTGAAAATATAATGCAAATCATCATCAAAGCAGCACTACATTCCAGGGTTGGATTTGATCTCATCCATAATGCTCTCCATAGGCTGCGCCAGTTCGCTTCCTCGCCATTCCCCTCCAGACTTCAGTCCTTCCCGTCCTGCTCCAATCCTCTTCCACACCGTCTATCCACCGCTTCCTCTGACCAATTCTGGAATGCTTCCATTGGGGCACCCACAGAGTAGTACTTTTGATATCCTCTCATCTGACACGACAGATGAGTCCTCTCATCTGACATTCTGTCAGGTGTCAGATGAGAGACATCAACATCATCAGACCAACGCCTTTCTTTCGGACCATGTCTTTCGGATAGGATAATGGATAAATTTTTAAATAATAATAGTATAAATAAACTGAAATTATCAGAAACAATAAAATTTGTTTAATGTTTGAGTATGTAAAACATAGAAATTGTTACATTAAACATGTAGATATCATTTGTATTTTTGTTTGCCAAACTATGTAACCAAGAAATTGGCAAGTTTGCTACATACTTCTTTTGTGGTGACATTGAAATAGATCCTAATGTCTAGTGAGTCGTGTAGGTACTCTTAAATTGACTACCCCCAGGAGTTCGCAATAGTCGAGCTCCGAGTTTACAATAAAAAAAAGAAACATAGGTGGTATCATTATAAACATATTAGGTATCACCAGGGGATGTCCCCGGCATTGCCCAGGCTTTACGCAGAGTTTTTTTCTAAAACAGATGTAGGCAGGAGTTTTCATCTTGTGTTGAAGTGGTCAAACTATCATCAAGGAGGATCAAAATTCTGCTTTAAGGCGATTCAATAGTCCAGGAAAAAGTGGAAATCGGAATTCACGCCCTTTGTGGGAGGAGTTTAAAAATATTTGAGAAAAAGCTTTTGGAACGATTGAAAAAGGTATTTGAGAATTTTTTTTACAGGTTGATTTCGTAAAGGCCTAAAAAAAACATTAACTCCTTTTTTACACATTAATTATTGTAATAACAAGGAAATTTAAAATTGATTTCACGGAACCGAGCGACGTGGAGCCCACACGTCTGTTCCCTGCTCCGGCCAGGGCGGTTCTGAAAGGAAGTGGGGTGTGGCAAGCCAGTAGTCCTTCGGTGAACGACATAAGGGTCACTTTGAAAATCCACATTCGTCGGCTGCCAGCCGTATTGTGAAATAACAACGCAAAAATGCATATTTTATTTTATTTTGTGAATATCGGGAATAAATATCAACTTTTTTTGCGATTATCATAAAAGAAACTAAATTTGCTACAATAAACAATAAAACCATATCCGAAAAGATGTTCATAAGTAGGAGAGTTTGCACTTGAAAGTGTTTTTTTATTGATCTGTTACTTTATTTTTTTCTAGGCTTATTAAAAGACTAATAAAAAAAATGACCGATATTTTTAAGGGCCAAGATATGTTCTACACGCAGTATTTAATTGAAGCATCTATAATATTTCTAAGCGATCAAATTTTCAAAACAAAAACACAAGATTTTGTGTAATTTTGCATTATTTACTATGGCTTCATCTTAAAGCGATCCAATAGTCCAGGAAAAAGTTGAAATCGGAATTCACGCCCCTTTATGAGAGAATTTTAAAAATACATGAGAAAAAGCTTTTGGAAAGGTTGGAAAAGGTTTTTGAGAATTTTTTATTACAGGTTGATTTCGTAAAGGCCTGAAAAAAACATTTACTCCTTTTATACGCATTGTTTATTGTAATAAAACGGAAATTTAAAATTGATTTCACGGAACCAAGCGACGCGAAACGTTTATTCCCTGCTCCTGCCGAGGACGGACTGGTAGAAAATGGGTGGGGCAAGTCCGTAGTTCTTCGGTGGACGGCATAGAGTTCACTTTGAAAATCCAAATTCGTCGATTGCCGGCCGTATTGTGAAATAACAACGTGAAAATGCATATTTTATTTTATATTGTGAAATTCGGGCGTAAGTATGATTTTTTTGCGATTATTGTAAAAGAAACTGAATTTGCCAAATTAAACAATAAAACAATATCCGAAAAGGGGTTTAAAAGTAGGAGAGTTTGCACTTGAAAGTGTTTTTTTATAGACCTAATACTTTATTTTTTTCTAGGCTTATTAAAAGACTTATAAAAAAAGACAGATATTTTTAAGGGCCAAGATATATTCTGAACGCAGTATTTAATTGAAGCATCTCTAATACTTCTAAGCGATCAAATTTTCAAAACAAAAATACATGATTGTGTATGATTTTGCATTATTTCGTATGGCTTCATCTTAAAAACGAAATCTATCGCACGTCGCCACTGATCACACAGCCATACGCAACAGTTGGGTTATAGACCCGCTATACTGTTATAGCGGGTCACAAGGCTGAACCCAGTGGCAACGTGTGATGGAAAACATTTTTTATTTGTTTTTAATTTTAAAAACATGTTATCGGAAATCAAAATGACGTAATATTATTTTTTACTCCAAAAAATATGCGGAGGAATCGCTGGTTTAAAATCCTTCGGGTATGTGCTGATACACCCTGTATAAAGAAGAGCGTCTGTAGCGGCGCGTAGTGGAGGATATTGATGACCTGGCGCGAGACTTGGTAGTTCAAATCCTTCGGGTACATGCTGAAACATGCTGTATATATATTATATAAAGATAATAATAACATTAATAATCATATAAATGTAGGTATAATAAAACTATGAGGCGTTAGGATTTTCCTTCCCACAGAATGACATTCTATCGTTACCTTCACAGCATCATTTGAATAATATTATTACACCTGTCATCTATGAACTCACAGTGGTGTAGAATAGGTACTTTATCTTTTTATAAATCATGTTATGTAACTATTTCAAACAAAATATAATCTACGTGATAATATAATGAAAAAAAAAAAATTAAACATTATAAAAAGACGTTTCTTTGGGTAGAAAATTTAATTTATATACGACATGAATCAGTCATTTTTTGGTAATTTGAACTTACACCCATGAAAATGCTTTTTTAATAATTTTTTTTTTTTATTTTCATGCAGAAATTGTTTTTTCAATAATTATCATTAACTCACAAATAAGTGCCAAAAAGCCTATAAAATCTTGAAAAATTTCATTTCTTCAATGGTTTACATTTTATAATTTAATACACAAATAAATAAAATATCGTTTGGATGCGTACTTTGGTCTCAAACAGCTGAGTTCCATGACAGCTGATCCCCTGACAGTTCCCTCCCAATATACTTATAAACAATATGCTGTCGATTTAGGGAAAATATTAATTATTATATTCATATTAATATTAAAAGAATTTGGCATTCTCGGACTATAAAAATATTACCATTTGTTATTTCGGCTACTGGCTCTAGCTCTCTAATTCAAAATTTAGTCTTATTAGATTTGTCAAAAAATCTTTATATAAAAATGCAAAAATCGGTCATATTAAACACATATAGGATTACGAAATATTAAATATTTATATTGAGGGATCAGTAGGATTTATCGGTCCAGTTAGGAGTTCTATCGAGCCGAACCCTCTGATATGAAAATATCTAGAGTCGGTGAAGTATTTTCCCATATGGTCTCCGGTAGGTTAACGTGATGTTCTTGTATAGTTTTGTATTTATTATACTTATACAATGCAATTACATCGCGTGGATTGACTAGATGATCATTTATGGAAAAGTGTGTGGAAGGGTTAAGTTTTTCCTGTAGGGAAGACTTAACCCGGACATAAAGTCTAGAGAACAATTAAAAATTATCCTAATTACACAAAATACATCGAAGTGTCCCCGAAGGCAACAGAGAAAAATTACCGTCGAATAACAACAGTACAAAACATATTTTCATTCAAATGCATCAAGGAAAAAACTACTCGTCTATATATTGTGTATATATTATATTAATACCACTGCCATAGGTCACCTTATGTGGTTCACTACGTTTGGTGACTTAGCAGGAGTCCCCCTATTCATGGGGTAAAGTTTTTCTAGGCCTTTTGCCCACCTACTGTGTGGCGGGCCGGATCGGGAGAGACTGGTTGAGGGAGAAGATCAACTCCAGCAGGTCTATCTCGGGTTACATCAGGCAGGACTACATCGCGTTGCACCGCAGAGGGAGGGATGGATTCATACGTCCGTCGCTCCTGGACACACTGACCCCCATATTCATACCGGCCCCTCATACATTTTTCCTTCCTAGTCCTCTCATTTATTTCATAAAAAAGTCGCTCCACACAGCATCTCCGAAGATGAGGGGAATTATTTTCCTCAGAACCTTCTGTGTGGAGCTAATGTAAAAAGAAAAAAAAATACCAACGTATAAGTACTTATTAAAAATCGAAATAGTAAATAAATTAGTTTGATATCCATACCAACTTATTGTGAAGGGTATTTTTGAAATCGATTTTACCTTTGAAATTGGTAAATATTTCTTTTACAAATTATGATTATTATAATTTCAGAGGGCCAACTGTCGGAGGATCAACTGTCGGAGGATCAACTGTCGGAGGATCAACTGTCGGAGGATCAACTGTCGGAGGATCAACTGTCGGAGGATCAACTGTCGGAGGATCAACTGTCGGAGGATCAACTGTCGGAGGATCAACTGTCGGAGGATCAACTGTCGGAGGATCAACTGTCGAAGGATCAACTGTCGGAGTATCAACTGTCGGAGGATCAACTGTCGGAGGATCAACTGTCGGAGGATCAGCTGTTGGAGGATCAACTGTCGGAGGATCAACTGTCGGAGGATCAACTGTCGGAGGATCAACCGTCGGGTGAACGTTTCTCTTATAGGCAAGTTTGCAACATAAAACATACGTTGGTTTTTTTAACGTATGCAGATAAATTCACAAATAACCTAAGAAAATAGAATAAAATCAATCTAAATAAACTACACCAGTGAATAGTGAATAATTTAGTGATGTTCATTTGAACAATGATAAATACATGACACAAATGAAAAGTAGATTTAGTTGGCAGCGGAGATGAATATATTAGGAATCGGGGAGATGGGACAAGGATCTCTGCACAGAAGAGGCTGTATAATTACATAATAACATCAATGTTAGATCAGTCATGGATAATAAAAACAAAGAAGATGGGCCATTTAAAAAAACAAACAATTATTTCTGGCTTTCACCCTTCAAGGGACGTTTAAAATTACAGAGAAAGGAAAAGTGAATTTATATATTAATTTTATTTAAATGTGCAAATTTCAGAACTATAGACTTAGAAGAGATGAGATGTTGAATGAAGGGGAGGCAATTTTAGATAAACCTAGATAGAAGAGAGGATATTTATTTAGAGAGGGACAACCAAAATAAAGTTATTTATTTATTTATTTGTACACGCCCAATTAGGGCTTTTACATATGATAAAATTAAAAATACATTTGATATAATCAAAGAATTAAAGAGATAACACAATTAAAATAAGTATCATGTATAAAATTTTTAACTTAAAACAACAAACGGAGTAAAAAATAGTATGCACATTTATATAAATTTCGATACATATTGAAAATTTATAAACATTTCAAAGCTATCAAGATAGACATACAGATTTAGTAACAATGTTTTTATAGGCTGATAAACATTCAGTACCGTTGGTGTTCATGTAATATTTATTCCCTGCATCAGCCTAAGGAGGAGCCGAAGGAGTCAAACATGTTATTAACAATTTTATAGAGAAAAAATAGATCAGTATATATTCTTCTTTCTTTTAATGTGGCAAGGCCCATAATTTTCAAAAGTGACATGTAACTAATGCTAGATATATGTAATATAAAGTTCCCTCTTCCGGACCACAGAATGTACAATCTGGGGATTCAAGGGCGTGAATTTTAGAAAGGTGAGAAGGAAGGAAACAATGTCAGGCCAGATGAGCTCATCTGCCCTGATGATGGACACTGTAACGCTGTCCGAAACGTTGACTAAAGAAGGAGGTAGCGAAACACGGCATAACACCCCAAAAATAAATAACAAAAATACTTTTGGCCGTGAAAACCTAAAAACATACATTTACAAACATATTTACATTTGTAAACACATACTGTTATAGTTACTGCCCGTGATGTCAGTGTAAGTTATGAAAAAAAATTACGTATACATAAAAAATAAAATAAAAATTTTTGTCAAAAACTGTCGAAAATTGCACATAATACCATAATGAGCAGTGAAGAAGTATCAATCTACGTTAATCTAAGGATAGAGTAATGAAATACCACTGAGGAAATACACTCCGTTCTGTAAAAATTAGCCACTATATATATATACTAGCTTTTCCCCGCGGCTTCGCTCGCATGGTATTACGGGAAATTACTGTAGCGCTTGCACTTATCAATTATCTCCCCCCCACCCCACCCCCATCCCCTCCCGCATTCCATATATTCATTCCCTTACATTCAGTTTTCAAACATCTCGCCTACCACCTAAATTTCATAATGCTATAGCTCAAAGAAAAAAAGAATTACTTATCCAATTTTGTTCATTCGTTCGGAATTTATGCGCTTACAAACATTTCGGATATTTATTTTTATTTAAATATTTGAAAGTTCGTAAATATAATACAAAATTACTCTATTTATCATTCAGTCTTTATAATCGTTACGAATTATATTTTTAATATACTTAGGACATTTTAATATTTGACATTTATTCCAAGCTTGTCCAAAAAAAAAACGAATTATAATATTTGAATTTTCTGCAGCAGTAGCCGACCAGTAGACTTAGTACCTACCAGCATAGAGCCCAAAAATATATCAACATCGTTTCCATGGAAACAATTTTTTTCTGACATTAGCAAAAACTCGCTTTTGTTAGCGACAGAAAACGTATAACAAATAAAATATATTAATATTTATAATTTCATAACGCCAGAGCTTACCATCATATACAAAATATAGTCTGCGCATATAATTTAGCTTTATATTGGTGAAAGAATTATTAAAGTCTTTATATTGTGTTATGCGTGAAAAGGTCATAAACAAACTCGAGCAGTTTCGCATTTATAATATTAGTATGGATATATATTTTTTTTTATTTCAGCGCGAAAATTTTGTCGATTTTATCGTATACCTACTAGCTTATTGAAAAACTATCAACGTTTAAGTCGGTAACATCAAACACCAAACCATTATGTAAAAATATGAATTAATTCGAAATGTTGAATTGAAACATCTACCAACCTTAATATGCATTGGCAGTCTGCATTTACTTTTTGACATTAACGGGAATTAATTAGTTAATGAGGTAATCATATTTCAACCACTTTCGCTTTTTAAAGATCGAACGGAATAAATTGATCGCGTCTTAGATGCATTATTTAAGTCTATGGATTGTGTATACGACTGCTTTTAATTGTAAGAGCTTCTTTAGTTCGACCCGTTCATTAAATAAGCCAGTAATTGTACGTAACCAACGACATTCTTAAAAAAAATATGTGTATATTGACCGAATTAACCGAAACCTATATGATAATATGGAGGTCGCGCTAAATTTACCAATCGCGGTCGGAATATCTGTAATCAAGTGTCCGGGCAACTCAGAATAAAATCAACTCAGAACCCCTTTTGAAAAGTCATCGAGACGGTACACAACCCTAATAACTTTTTTATTCTAACAGATCTCTGGGGGTGTAAGTTCTTTATATTTAAGATAAATAAAAACAATACCTGACCATTAATATATTTTACGTACAACTATTTTAAAACTTTATAACCAGTTTTTCAAATATATAGTTAGCGGTAGGCACCAGATTTTATTTTTCTAGACGATCAATTAAAAACTTCAGGAGGGAAGCGTTTAGAGACATCTTAAATATTTGTTACACGTTCTGGCCCGCTAGGGCGAATTCGACCGTACGTTCGTCCAATACGCCGTGCCGCTAAAGTATATTTGTTTACACGCTTTCTTCACTTACGTCGTTGAGATTCCCACATTATTTTTCTTCTTTTTCTTTTCTTTGATAGGGCAAATTCGACAGTAGGTCCGTCCAATCCACGGGTCGCGAGTCGCAATTTGAATACAAGACTTTTTTACTTACGTCGCGTCGTTAAGATTCTGAATATATTTTATGGTATATTGTCGTCTTAAGATGAAGTTATACGTGAAATCATATTTAGATACAATTTATATTAATCTTTACGACGAATCGGTTTACATTATGAACATCAAAATATGCTACGGATAAATTGAAGCTTTTACTAGCTTTTTATGTAGGTACTGGAATTGCAATAAAATTATTATTTACATAACAAAAAATATAAGCGTAGACCACTAAAAAAATGTTTTTGCATGACTTAACTATGAAATAATAATACAAGAAACATTTTTTTTTAAATACCTCTTTGTGGCTAAGACTATTTTTGAGGTTTTGTATGTTTTAACTTTTTTTTAATTCTTATAAAATTATGCACAAAATAAATAAAAACCTCTTTTTCGCTTACTTGCCTCGTGAAAATAAGACGCTCGATTTTAAATTTTGAAGGCGTGAGGATCGAAATATTTCTAGCGTTTATATTCCTCCTTAGTGGAATTTTTTTTTAATAAAATTTTTGTTAAATAGGTTACGTTAGGTTAGGGTTATGGGCTATTTTAAAATATTTTATTTCATGGATTTTAACGACTTTTCAAACTTGATTTGATTCTGAGTTGACATGGAACCTTGTTATCAATTGTTTACCGTGCTCGCAAATATTGATAACTGACATAGAAGATATACCCAATTAGTCATTATTATCGTATTGATATAGGGTTTTACCGAACGTCCATGTTAGACCTCCGGGACTTAACCCCTCGATCAAATTACCGAAATAGTTGGTAAAATAATCAATGTTGATAATGCCTAGGCCGTCACTGCCCCCTGTGAACTGACTGAGAGACCAGATCTCCACAGACATACGAGTGTATCTGACACGAGACAAAATACGATCTACAATCTACATAAAGACCAGCCCAGGAGACATCACACGCCTGGTGAGGATGACAGTACGGCGCGGCGGTGGACATTGACACACATTCCAGATCCGTGATTAGAACAGAACACAACATTTGCATTTTTTACAGATTATGTCTTACCATTTCAATTGAGCAATCGGAGATCTGTCTAGTTCCTAACAAGATATCTAGGTGCAGTAGGTATAACTGAAATATTGACGTAAAAGTAGTAGATGTGTTCAACTGCACGGAATATAATATAAGATGGCTATAATAACATACCTCAATCTTAATAATTAGCGTTAGCATCATACTGTTTTTCTGTATGGGTTCTGTATAATTTAATTACCATATTTTACTTCATAATAACTGTTCCAAAAAAATAATTTGAATATCACTTTTTCCCCATGTGATATATAGATGAAAGAGTCGGCGATGTGTGAATGCTATGCGGTGCAGATCACCGAACATGTGGTCAACGAATGCCCGCTCCATTCATTCCCTGGCGGGATTGGTGAGGTCCGTAGTGTAACGCCTGAGGCCCTAGACTGTCTCGCAGACCTACTCGTAGTTGTCCCCCTCTGACCCCCCGCCATACGAAAGAAGAATAGGTATTTTACCAAACTGTTGCTTTCACTGTCGCTGTTACTTCCCCGAATACTGAGCGAAAGGGACAACCGCACATCAGACTGACAATACCTTAATAAAATGATCAAAATTGAGTTCTTGTATTCCACTTTGTCTCCCCCAAAACTGGACCGATTTTTAAGAATTTTTTTATCAATTGAATTAGAAGAAAGGAGTCTATGATTTTTTTTTTAATAACATTGTCTGTTGTTGATGGCGTTCAAACTAGGCAATTTTATCGATTTTCGGAGCACCTAACTCCTAAAAAAGCACAATTTACCGACACACCATATCAATATTAAATAAAATTTTAAATGTTTGCTTTAGCGTCAAAATCCAGAGGAAATTGAGACTGAAATACCTTTGTATGAATTTGATAATCATTTATTGGAGACAAACCATACTTTTCACGAAAATTAGAATTCTCTAACGGCCCCAATTTATAATTAAAATACAAATAAATAAGATAGATCACACCCTTCCCATATATTTACTGAGTCTCTTGATTAAAAAAAAATACAGTTCGGTTAATACAATTATTTTAGCCTGAATTCCAAAATCAAGATTAGTGTGAAAAAGGCCGCGCGGACGTTCTTCTAAGATGGAACTCTTCTCGCCTTTGTCTCCGTACAAAATGTACCAACAGTTAGTCATCGCATCCAGCGTGCGGTTGGCTGGTAGTGTTGACGAGTGATGAGTGAACGATGCGACCTCTGATGATGGTGATAATGTGATGATATCTTCTCTCCTGTGCCCATAGTTGGCACAATGGGCCACGTCTCCTGGTACGGCCATACCAGGAGATCATAACGATCTGAGGATCGGCGCTCCGACCTGGCAGAGAGTACGCTGATATTTTTATACATATTATTTAAGGAAAATTTGTTCGCTTAGAAAATTTTTAGATAAATACTGTGAGTAGAAAACGTCTATTTTAAAAGATCGAGCGTTTTTGACATGATAACGTCTTATTTATTTATTTATTTATTTATTTAAGGAACATTAACAGTCTTAGTAATACAATAAACATAAGAGGATGATAAAAAAACAGACCAATTATTAATGTTCACAGATAGGTATTTAGAAACAAGACTAACTGAATATAAACTAGAATATTAAAAAAAATAATAAGAGTAAAAATGTGAATTCAACAAATGGTAAACTAATACACAACATTAAAATAAGTGAGATTATAACTGAAATAGACTGCAAAGTAGGGATTTGGGTTGGGAAGGATAAGGGGAGGAGAGGGATAAGGGAAAGTAATATAAAAATATTAGATACAATTAATTCATGTGTTATTCGCACTTAGAATGTTATACAGTGAAGTTCTGTAGCGACAGAATATATATCGATGAACGCCGGCTGCACTCACAAAAAAGCATGACTCATTGTCATATTCCGCCTGAGCCGAGCGTGGAAGCGAAAGCGTGAAAGAACAAGCGTTCGGCCTAAGCGTTCGGCTTGTGACGCATCTACCTCTGTTCCGCTCCATCGTTATTATTTGACGTTATCACGTAAAATTATCGTCCGTAAACCGACTTTACAGACAACCAATTTTTTTAATATGTTTTTTCAAGCCCAGAAAAAAATTTAAGAGGAATATAAAATCCAGAAATATTTCGATTCAAAATTTAAAATCTAGCGTCTAATTTGCACGAGGCAAGTAAGCGAAAAAGCGGTTCTTATTTATTTTGTGCATAATTTTATAAGAATGAAAAAAAGTTAGAACATACAAAACTTCAAAAATAGTCTCAGCCGTAAAGGGATATTTTTAATTTTTTTTTCTTATATTAACTTCATAGTTTAATCATGCAAAAACATTTTTTTAGCAGTTTACGCTTATATTTTTTGTTATGTAATTAATACTTTTATGGTAATTCCAATACATAGAAAAGCTAGTAAAAGCTTCAATTTATCCGTAGCATATTTTTTGATGTTCATAATGTAAACCAATTCGTCGTAAAGATTAACCTAAATAGTATCTAAATAGGATTTCATTATAACTTTATCATGTCAAGCCTATAAAAACGGCTTTAAAGTTCAATACCTTCTACTTCTAATTGAGTAAAACAATTTTCCATAATGAGGGAATTAAAATAATGAGGGGTGTGTGATTGAAATCACAAGGCGATGTGTCGGGAGAGTCTGGCTGGATAGGTCAAGGGATCTCTTTCTGGATGTGAATTACCGGCCTCCCCAGGACTGGCCCGCCACATAGTTGATGGGCAGACGCATCCGACGTCAAACGCACATCATAGCATGAACCCGTGCATCCCTTCTAAGTCACCAAACGTAACGAATTAGTAAACCAAAGGAAGTGTAATTTTCTGTAAAAATGTTACATTACAGGTTGGTTACTTTATCGCTACCCGTGGCTCTACCCTACCGACTTTCTCTTGGGCATGCTCGATATGAACCGTCTACTGTTCAGAAGGGACGTGTTCATTATAACACATTTATTCGGACTGATTCGTGAACGGTTCGAAAACTCCGCTATTATGGAGAGCATTAGTTTCTATGTTCCCGATGGTTATCTCCGTAACCGACACCATAGACTGTTTTACCTACCGGCTTGCAGAACTAACTTGCCAATGGTTATGCCAGTCGGGAGAGCAGTCTTGTTGTTAAATAGAATCACTTTGAATATCGACATGTTTAGCATCAATGAAGCATAATTCAGACAGCAAGCTTTATTGCTGTTAGTCTGATTGTGCTTCATTGATATTTTAATTGTTCATTGATGTTTAAATTGCTTAATTTGTTTAAATTATTTAAATTGCTTAAATATGTTTTAATCTTAATATTTTCTCTATTTTAAAAACGATATGAAATTTTAATTTTGTTATGTTTTTAAAGTGAATAAATTGAATTGAATTGAAAATTGAAATTGAATCGCTTATCTGTATTCTCCAAATAAACACTACAAATATTGAAAATCAAACTTAAATTCAAAGCAAAACTTCCAGACTTGATTGAACCGGAGTTGCAGACACAGCTACAACCGAAATTAGTTTTTTTTTAAATTTACAATAAACTGTAGTAATAATCTGTAATTTAGAAGTCAACTTACTCACGTTCCACCAGGAGGACATAACAAGCAGGAGAGGAGAGAATGAAGGGCGGGAGGCAGGAGGTGTCTGAACAAAGGAAACATTAATATGGCCTGAGCCGAGATGCCACATTGTAATTAAATGCTAAATGGCCGTTTGTCTGACTACCTGGTATCTGGTACTGGGAGACCAGCATAATGAGAGGTAAACGGCGATTCTCGATAACTCCTGTTTATCCTTATTCTTTGCATTAATTAGGTAACACATCTAACTAAGCATGAGACCATCGTGAGATTCTGTAGGTCCCAAAAACTGCGATGGGCTGGACTTGTTGAAAGAATGCCAGATGACAGGATACTAAATATTATGACTTCACTGTGTGGTGCCCCAGCAGACGCCACCCAGAGACAGGCTGAGGAAGACGTGGAAGATAATTGGAACAGGACGGGAAACTTTTGGCGAGGGACTGCAACCATTTGAGAGCATTTGTGGAAGAGACCAAATCCTACCCTAAGATGCCTTAGCGTCACACAGTAACGATGAATTAGCACTAATTAAGTGAAACAATCAAAATCATTCCTAAATATGAAATCACAAGCACCATCCTACAAATTACTCAACAATCAACTCAAACTTACATCAAACCACTTTACAATCAAGATATCCACAACCACAACAATCGAAAAAACGATAAAATCCGCGTTCCTCTAATACACTACAAAATATGGGATAAAATTTCTGAACCATGTTGCCTTCACACTGTATAATTCCCTTCCAGATATGTACAAGAACATCCAGCATAATAAAAAAATCAAAGCAATGCTTTAAAAGAACATTTTTTAAGAACATTTATAAATATTTGATTTTCAAATAAAAAATCCAAAATATTTAATTCTCTTGTCATGTTTTGTTGTCTTGTTTCTTTATCTAACCTTTCTTTTACCTTTATTTTTAATCGTCCATATTTTTATACCCTTGTTTTTTTTCTTTATTTGTTGTCTCTTGTTATTTGTTCTACTTACCCTGTCTTTTATTTTTGTACTGTTGTTGTATGTGAAACTTATATTTTTGATATCAAAATATCTACGTAAAATTGCATCTATTATCTCCTACGTATGAATAGTAAGCTTCTCTCTCTCTTCTAAAATGAGTTTTATAACTCATCAGGATTCTCCTAGCAAGAAATAAAAACAATAAAAAAATTATGAAAAAAACACAACCACCACGTTTTGGATCATTCATCATTTCGGCAAATGGAGACTCCATAGTGAAACAAGCATGAAAATGAGTTCTAAAAACATGAAGATGACGAAATCGACAAATATGAAGATGCGAAAATCACGATGTTACAATCAAACAAATAAACAACAGTCCGAATTAGAAAAGTAATAATTTTTTTTTCCGAAGAAAACTTCTTCTGTAAGGTTTTCACTTTGTGATGGCATTATTTATTTTATTAAAAGACAAATAACTTTGTACACATCACTTTATAGTTCATTCTTAATAACAAGGATAGCGACATTAAAATAAAAAAATCAGGTGTTTATAAGCTCAATTGCAAGGATTGCAATTGTTTTTACATAGGTAAAACTAACCGAAATATTGAGGTAAAGTAAAAGAACATCTTAGAGCTTTGAAGGGTAATAGCTAATCTGAGTTCGCAGATCATTTATTAAGTAATGGTCATTCTTTGATATAAGGTCTTCAAATTTTACATACAAGTTATAAGGCATCGCAGATAAATGGTTTTGAAATCTTAGAAATAAGGAAAAATGTAAATACAAGCAAATAATTTTTATGAATCCACTTTTGAATATTTTCCCACTTAACCTGTCTTTCCTTTCTAATGATATTGTAATCCCAAATTCCAATAAACTTCACCCGCTCTTACCCCTCCCCCTCCCTTCTATCCCTACCCCTGTATTTAATCTATGATCTATTTTAATTTGAAACTTCAGCATACTTTAACTCCTGATGAGGTGAACATTGTTCATGAAACATGTAGAGTGTGTATCAAATAAAGTGATGTGTACAAAGTTATTTGCCTTTTAATAAAAGAAAATGAATCTAGTCCCTAGTGAGGACGACCGTGAATATTATATTACCACACTGTGTACTTTAAATAGTTGTTAACATAAATAAGTAAATAAAATAGTTTTAAAATACTTTTGGCAGCTTGTATCACACAAAAAATAATTGCAAACATGAGACAATCTTCAACAGATTGTACAGAGTGACGAGCAAATTTATACCACCGTAGGGGTCGTCATTAACCACGTGATGTTTTTTAGCAACTTTTTAACCCCATTCACCCCCCTGGTGATATGTGGTGGCAAAAAATACGCGGCAACGATTTACGCACGTATTCGGCATCAAAATCACAGACTTACTGGTGAGCCGAGCGGTTGTCGCAACGCGCGGGGAAATCATTGCCTGGCAACGGTGAGTCAAGGCCACGCGCCGCTGTTTAGTTTAGAAATCGTGCGTTCAACGAAAAATAAATACACGTGATATCTCATTATATCCCCCCCCCCCCCCTCCTCGTGATATTTCGTGATTTTTTTCCGAACCCCTCCCCACCCTTTCGAGCCTCACGTGATTAATGGATGACCCCATACTTAAAAAAACAGACATTTGAAAAAATCTTAATTGGTGAAAGTCTTCTCATTTAGCGTGACTTCTCTTATGGCCAGGTTGTCGGTGGCAACGCTGATAATCTGAGGAATGCTTCTAGTTCAGCAGATTGTTAATAGAGCAGTGACGTCACACGAGCTCATCTCTTGTCTTGACTGGTGATAAAGACAGATGTCTCCTAATAGCTAAATTCTCCACAGCTGATAACGAAGGGATTTATGTCTTTCTGATGTCTGCAGAATGCGCAAGGAACCGTACTCAAATATATCAATTTATTTTAATTCTAAGATTAGGTAGGTATGCATTGTTTTCAACTAAGATGGAAGTCAAGTACTCGGTGTAGAATTATCTCATGAAAAGATAAAAGGCAATAAATTACTCACGAAAGGATCAGATTTAAAATGTACGCACTTTCAATGTTTCGAATAAATAAATGATTTTTAAGTAAATTCTAGAAAGGTAGTTAGAAAAATGTGCAAGGTTTTCTGTTTCAGTGAATTAAAAACTTTAATTAGTTAAATAAGTTAGTTAAACTAAGTGAAAATCACACCGTTTCCCCGAACGGGTAGGCAGAGAGGACGGACCGCCAAACAACTCGATCTTGGCACACACTCCTTTCCTCATTCACATTCATACATGTCTCGTACATAATCCTTATTATTTTAACTCTTGACATGTCCCAATTCACTTGATCGTGACATGGCTTCCTCGGGCGCCCCCGATTTCTTCTACCATTCACATTTGAGTCGTATATTCTCCTTACACTCCTTTCTTCGTTCATTCGCTCTGCGCGCCCAAACCATCTGAGCTTCCCTTTCATAATCTTACTTCTTATTACGCTTACATCAGCCTTGCGTTTTTTTACATTAGCTCAGGAGGCCCTGAGGAAAAAAATAGTCTCAGAGCCTATGTCATCTTTGGGGATGCTGTGTGGTGGGTATTTTAAAGGAAGGGCAGGAGAGGAAGCTCCTGGAAGGAAAAATATAAGTATCAGGGGTAGGTAGGAATCTGGGGGTCAATGTGTCCAGGAGTGACGGACGTATGAATCCATCCTTCCCACTGCGGGTAAGATTCGAAAGAGTCCGACTGGAGAGGTCTGGGATAGGTTTTTTTTTTTTTACATTAACTCCACACAGGAGGCCCTGAGGAAAAAATAATTTCCCTCAGGGCCTATGTCATCTTTGAGGATGCTGTGTGGAGGGTGTTTTTGAGGAGAGGAAGGAGTGAACATGGGTCTTGAAGAGACCCATTTTGTAGGAGGGAGGAAACACAGAGGCCGGCAAATCGTTCCACAGCCGAGCTGTTGAACTCAAGAACGAGTCGTAGAAACGACCCGTTCTGATGTGACTAATGTCAACCGTGTACAAATGTTGAGCGCGTGTTTGGCGTGTTTCCCGACTATGCACCGGTGCCGAGGGGATCAATGACGCTAGTTCCTCGGAGCATCGTCCATTGTAATACCGGTAGAACAAGGACAGCATTCCCACCTGGCGCCTGTACTCTAAAGATTGCAATCCGTTTGTTAAATTAGGAGAATCTATCAAACGGACCGCCCGTTTCTGCACAGAGTCAAGGGTTTTATTCAGGTATTTTGGGGCTCCAGACCAGAGGTGGCTGACTGGTGGTTCTTTGTGGATCTCCACATTTCTCAAACGATAATACATAGTTTTACCACACACACGGCTTAGGGATCTCATTTATTATACTTAAAATTTTTAAACTGTAATTATTTTTGATTTCACCACGACGTTATCGAAAAAAATATTTTATATACCTACCTACAGTCATTCACGGTTATGTTTACAAGCGTAGTTTTAACCCATTGTGCTTTTCTTCTCCCAAGAAAATTATTTTGTGTGATACGGTTATGTAAGTTACTCTCCTCCAATAGGCGTTAAAAAATTAATTAACCCGTATATTTTAGAGAACATTTTGTACATACTGTGCGGCTAGTTACTTTTGATAAAAACCCTTTCACACAAACAACATCTCGACAACAATGTACTGGAACAGGCCCCTAACAGTGTGAAAACAATAAACAATATGAATTACATGGGGTCAAAGTGTACCCATAATGGTCAGCCAACCCTACCGCGCCGGATGGGGTCAGATTGACCCTCCTTAGAAAAAACAATGACAAATGTAGTGCCAATTTTTATTTATTTATTCGTTATTAGCTAACTATGTAACTAACCATCGACAGCCATAAAGCTATGTTTTGCACGCACTCTTTTCTTCATTCAGAATCATAAAGCGTCTCACCCATATTATTGTATTGACTGTCGACGTGGCCCAACTCTAGTATTTTTAATTTATGTTTATTTTTTATCAATTACTATTTAAAAAATACAAAGTAAAGTAGTTTATTCATAGTCTTCCTCACTAGGAATTCCTGTTCCGAGGCAGACCAGATTGATGTATGGATATTATTACATCATGATTTCCTCTTTTTCGTGTATGTCGATTTCCACAAAATAAATAATAAATAAAATTGTGTGTTCGATTCCTCGCCTGGCTAAGTCCTCCATCACGATACAAGCAACATTTTCCGTTTACGGTGGTGGTAATAGGAGATTTTAAAACATTTTTGGGTTATTCGCAACCAGTGAATATTTGTCTTTCTTAAAAAAAAAATTAAATTGTTTTGTTTGTCGACTGTTGGTAGTGTTGATGTTACTTCATAATTTGAATGATTTCCTCATTTTCATGTTTAGTTAGACATATTTTTATTTCGTTTTCAAACTTTTTCATCTCCGTGCTGTCTTTGATTTCATTTGGAAGGGCACGTATAAAATTTCATAGCTTGAAAATCATGGTTTTTCTGGCCAAAATATATATTTAATTTTGGGATGTTCATTTCAGTTTGAGGTTTTTATCTTTGTATGTTATTGTCGATGTCTTGGTCAGTGAGTTACTCATTTATTCATTTAGTTTTGAGTAGAGCATTTGATTTGCTTGATTGTGCCATGTCTTCTTTGGTAATTGAATAATTAAATCTTCATTACATAACGCACAGTTACAATACAAAATTAATCTTTCGGAATAGACGACTTTTTGCCGATTTCTTGGCGTAAAGCATTATTTTGGTTTGGACATTAGATAGGTCAACATTTAATTAATTTCACGACTTGTGATATCAATTAAATGTAAACAAAGAATTGGAGTTATCTGCTGTATAATTTCGACGAAGATCATCCACTTTAGTCACCATATCAATGGTCCAGTTGATTAGTCAGGCATCTCCGGAAAACAAAAAAAAAGATCATCAGAAAAATCTTAATTTCGAGTAAGTCGAGTATGCAGTTAAATGTAAAATAAGAAGAAGAAGAATGCAAAAGAAAGAAGAAAGCGCTGCAAAAAAGTGCAATACCTTTGCACGATGATGTCGTCTCTCACCCGGCATTCCGCTTGAAGTCCCAAACACCCTTCTGGACAGAAGGAGAAAGACTCCTCCATTCATCTCTCACCCCAGAAGATAGGTGGAAGCTTGAGTGGCAATCGGCCAAGGTGAAAATGCCCATCTCATACAAGGCCCCACCGAGAGACAGCCTGAGTTCTCATTGCCTCGCAAACTGTGGTCCGCCATCAATACGATAAAATTCTCCCATAGTCGTTATGCTCATATGATGGGGCCTTATAAGAGTCGGCGTTGTGTGAATGCTGTGCGGTGCGGACCACCGAACATGTGGTCAACGAATGCCCGCTCCATTGATTCCCCGGCGGGATTGATGAGGTCCACAGGGCAACGCCTGAAGCTCTAGACAGGCTCGCAGACCTAGATATCCCCCTCGACCCCACCATACAAAAGAAGAAGAAAAATTTCGACGAAGATCCTCCACTTCAGTCACCATATCGATCGTTCAGTTGATTAGTCAGACATCTCCGAAAAATTGAAATTTGAGTTGAGTATGCAGTCAGATTGTAAAAGTGTACCCTCTATCTGGTACAATACTCAGATTATTCATAAACACCACCAAATCAACGCAGAAAAACTTATACCTTATATTGAATTAAACAAAATGTTGATGTTTTCTGGGTCACTAGTAGGATATTTAAAAATGTTAAAACTAATGTACAGGACCATTATGCTTCCCTGTGTTATTTTATAGCATATCTAATATGTAAAACATAGACATGTGTAAATAATTGGTTTGATTGATTTACGGTCATACATTATCTCAAAACTTAGCATTTGGAGATGTCTGACTAATCAACTGAGCGATCGATATCTGCCGAAGTTATTTATTTACATTTCAAAAGCGTCTAAATTTTTGCGATAATGCTTGAATTGTGTCCCGATTTCTATGTCATACAGAAGAATATATTTATAATAACAACGAATTACAATACACACAGACAAATTTCTTTATACAACATAAGAAAGCATTGCTAAATGTAAACGAATTACAAGATTTGTTAAGGGTGCGAAAAGAATAGGTTTAATTTGACCCCTCGCGTGTTTCTCTCAGAGACTTGCCCATTGGTCAAAAGAGGGTTGGATTACAGCCCTAGGAATTTAACCCTAACATATTTTTGTCGTTATTTTATGCTTTATTGCGAATGTTTGTGCAATTTTAGAGTTGGTGAGACATGCGTTTTGCGAATAAATTATTAGATTTATAAATAACTTGGGCAGTTATGAATAGTTTGTTATTTACGGATTGAACGGTTCTAAACAGAATTTATTTTTACAAGTAGGCAATAAATAAAAGTAGGTACCGTAGCATCCACAAAAAAATATGTCATAATAATTATAAGGTTTTTGAAAACACCTTGATGAAATCTATAATACTTATCATCAAACCTTAATTTCCGCTGTGGGTCCGCGAGTGATTGTAACCCTCTCTGCCATTTTTAAAATTGGAACTGATTGTGTCAAGAATTTAAACAATCGATAAAGTTGGTAATTTTTTTATGTGAATCCCGCACAAGGGTCCCAATTGCTTCCAACCGCCTGGAGCCAGTGAGGATCCCCAATTATCGGTATCCCCAATTGGGGTTCGTTATGAAGCAGTTGGTACGGGAAAGAGAGGGGGGTGAGGAAGTACCTGGCTATTTAGTTGTAGTCACCAAACACGGCTAAAGCCATTTCAAGCAACGTTTCAATTCTGAATGGTGTTCTTACAACAGGGCGATACTGAGAGTATCTTCCATATTGGAACGTGCTGCAAATATACCGTATATTATTTTTAAATGATAAATTGTGACATTACACAAATCAGTCAAACAAGATTTACTAGCGCACACCGGGATTTGAACCCACGACCTCCGGATCGTTACTCGAGAGCCTTGCCCATCGACCATGGAGTCCGTCGAAATATATCCATAATATAATAATATTTTAGCGAAAAATTATTTTTATTGTTTTTTCCAATTGGGACTGAAGTGTCAAGAATTTAGGAAAGCGATGAAGTACCTACCTGTAAGATAAAATTTTTTAATAAATATTTTTATATCCTTTAAAATGTGTATTTCTTTGTTTAAATTTCTTTCGGTTAATTTTGATAATTAAAGTCAGATTTTTTGATTTTTCAAGAGTCGGCACTTTTTTTTCCATTTTCAAGAAAGCAATATTTACTAATTAACTAGATTTACTTACACAATATTCCGCGATTTTTCACGGGTCTCTGCATATTGTAAGTAAAATAAAATTAATAAATTCAGGTAGATAAGTACACCTACAGTAATTAGAGTATGATAGGACGGTTACAGAGAGTGTTTAAATTTATTCAAAACCGCAATATTTTTTCCCTGCGAGCAATTTGAAAAGCGAACGCGAGATCACGTGATAATCGAAAGTAGGCACCCAAGTATCTACTGGCTGGGACTGGACCAATCAGAGCGAAGAGTTTGAAGCGTAAGTATTTTTTGGTTAATCGATAAGGTTAAAAAAAACAAATTGCCCTAGGACTATGTCAATCGCTGTAAAGGAGTAAATTTAGTAATTCAATTCATTAATTTTAAAAAGATTAAAAAATTAAAATTTTAAAGCATTTTTAAAAGAGAACATATTTATTAAATATTTATATATATTAGATAGATAAAAAGATTTAAACTAACAGTAACAAAGCTTGGCATTTAAATTGTAAATATTTCGTAATTCGAAGTGATTCTGTTTAACAACAAGCCAGCTCTCTCGACTGGCATGACCATTGACAAGTTAGTTCTGCAAACCGGAAGATAAAATAATATACGCTGTCGGTGACAGAGATAACCATCGGGAATAATGCCCTCTATGATAGTGGAGTTTTCGAACCATCCACGAATCAGTCTGTTGAAATGTGTTAAAATGAGCACATCCCTTCTGACCCATACCTACCGAGCACGCCCAAGAGAAAGTCGGTAGGGAAGAGCCACCATACTCCATGATAGAGAAATCTCAAAAATTTCTTCTGAACCTTCTCCAAAATGAGGGAATACTTCACTTGCATTGTATATAGCCATCCCATTTTCTTTTAATATAGGTAATATCCCTTTTTTAATTTCAAAATACGATGAGATAATATCATCACTACCATAAAATAAAGAATAACACGAAAAATGTCTCGTGGACGTATTTCGTGATCCAATTACAGGCCTAATTTTGGCCCATATTTCCATACAAAACTGTGCTTCAGCATGATTACGAAATTCAAATGGAATGGCGATATACAATTTTAGGCAAGTGTAAGAGAGACAGACCACATGCTAAATAGTCTAGAACTAAAAGGTAGTAAAGGTAGAGGAAGATTAGGTCAATACCTATCTGTATTATGTGCAATAACATTTTTCTGAAATCACTTTCGATTCATTGGTCGAGTTATTTTTACATCACAGTTGATTTGATCGATTATAAATGAGACCATTACAGGCCCGACTTAGATATCAAATGAAATATTAGTAAAATAGATAAATGAATTAGACTACAGAATATTTTAAGATGCTTTGGACACACTGCTTGCTAAACTAAGAACTCGAATCTGGAGAACCAGGTTAACAGACCTGGAGAATACCACTGGAAAAGTGAAAGGCAGGAGAAGCAGAGGAAGGCGCTGGAGTAAGCCTAGTAACACAGGTATCCAAAACATCGGTTTTCGTGTCTCTCTATTCAGCGCAGATCTGAGAGGAGTGAAGGAGCCTTCTTTGTCAAGTAAAATGGAGTACGGTTCACGATATTAGGTTCACGTTACATCAATTAGGAAACAATGTATAATAAATCTTCTTTCTTGGAAAGGGTATCTTTTCCCTATTCTCAGTTCTTTAAAACCTTTCAGTGAAACTGATCCAGCAATCAATATTTCCATACCAGAATAAAAAAAATGATCTCTTCAAAGACAAAGAACCAAAATGTATCTTTGATTTCCTAATGCAATCGGAATACCACAGGGCTCCCTTCTTGGACCTATCTAAAAAATGTAGGTAACCAACTACGGTAATTAACTAGGTAACTAACCACCACACCGTTTCCCCGCAGGGGTAGGTGTAGGCAGAGAGCAGAGACCGCCACACAACACTTGACAACGCACACTTCTTGCTTCAATCACATTCATACAAATTTTAACAGATTCTCTTCTGTTATAGGACCAAAAGGCATATAATTTGGTCACGAAACACGCCATTGTGTTATTCTATGTTCTGCCCAGTAAGCAAAGATAACGTTTTTTCCCAAACAAGTGAAAAATACAAGAGAAACAATTTAGTAACCTGAAACTTTGAGCGAATTTCATGACGCCAGAGATCTGCTCTGCAAAATGGATTTCAATTTTATGGTTAACCAATTAAAATATGAATCAATACTTGCATAGTTTTCATTACCATAAGACTGGATTTCTGTTTTTTCTATTATTTTATTCAAATTCAATTTTTCATTTTGCATGATTTCAATAAGAAAATTAACGTCAATAGCCTGTTCTATTACCCCAATACGTTTCTGATCACATATTCGTTAATATGATACCTTGCGTGCCGTACTGTTAGGCATCTTACACTATCGATAATCCGTAACTCCGATGAGTTATTCTTGGTCGAGTGTTGCTTAACTTGCCACCACATAGTTGCCAGTTCGTTGACACTCAACACTCAACAGCTGCAGAGAGAAGTAGGCAAAGAAGTGACCATCAATTGAGTGATGGATTCTGATCACGAGGTGTTGATGAACAAGATTCAAAAGACATTTGATGATTCTCAATAACAACGATCAATTTGGCAGGCGGGTATGGGAAACGCTGCCAAGGGAACCATTTGTTGGATAAGCTCCACACAGGAGGCCCTGAGGAAAATAATCTCCCTCAGGGCCTATGTCATCTTTGGGGATGCTGTGTGGAGTTTTTTTTAAAGGAAAGGAAATGGAGGAGAATTCTGGGAAGGAAAAGGGTTTAAGGGGTGGGTAGTAATCTGGGGTTCAGTGGGTCCTGGTCATCCGCAAATCTCACCCCATGAACTCGGGCACCCCTGCTAAATCACCAAACGTAGCAAACCACTTGGGGTGACCTATGGCAGAGGTGTTGGTTATCCAAAAAAGGTTGCCGGGGCGGCGGTACCCATTTCCGCCTCCCAAATTGAAATGCCATAGGCCGCCCCAAGTGATTCTCTACGTTTATTTTGTCCGTTTGGGTTCATCTATTGCACGGCGGCCGGATCGGGAGAGACTGGTTGAGGAAGACATTTTGACCTCTCCAGCTGGGCTCTCTCGACCCATCGCTTTGCACCGCAGTAGGAGGGATGGATTCGTACGTGCGACACTCCCAGACACAATGACCTCAGATTTCTACCAAACCCTTTTACCCTTTTCTTTCCCAGAAATTCCTCTCCTTCCTTTCCTAAAAGACCGTCCACACAGCATCTATAAAGATAGGCTCTGAGGGAGTTTTTTCCTAAAGTGGAGCTTATATAAAAAAAAATACAGATCTGTAATAATTAGGGTTGCAGAAATTTCGTCCGAAAAGGTCGTAAGGACCTACGCTCATGGAGAAACTGAAAAAAAACAGTTCTCAACGCAATTGCAATCAATCCTTAACAAAATCGATATTTTTCTGATCTGAGATGTCAAAACTTGACAGTTTGTAAGCCCCTACCATAGCAACTTGTCAACAATGCAATTTTTAAAATGGCTAAACTTACGATTTTTCTCACTAAAATTACTGATAACTACAAAAAATAGGAACACATTTTGGTTCCATGCCAACTCAGAATCAAGTCAACTCAACACCTCTTTGAAAAGTCATTAAAAGCTACGAAAAAAAAAATTTTAAAATGGCCCATAACCCTAACCTATCTTAACATATTTTTAATATTTTTTTATCATCACTCTTTACGACCTTTCTGAGATGGTTCTGATTTGGTTTTATTCTGAGTTGGCCGGTCACCACACAATTTATTAGACAAATGTTTAAGCCGCCGCTATCCGAATTTCTACCGATTTCTTACATATCTCCCTTAAACATTTGAAGTTTTTAAGCTCTTAAAAAAATATATGTTATTTTTGAAGATAAATATCTAGATACGTTCCACGCCGAAACGCAAATTATATGAAATTCCCTCAATAGAAAAAAATCACAAAGTATGCTCCGAAAATTATTAAAAACAAGTCTATTTCTATTAATTTACAAGTCACATTTGTGAAAAAATTTACAATGTTTCTTTAAATGATACTTAAGATACCTTTCACTATTTTAAATCACTATTTTCACTATTTTAAATCGCATTTTCGCAATTTTCGCTTGAATTTGATCACTAACGCTATTGTCCCCTCATTTTTTTGTCGTTTCAAGGTTAATATATTTTTTCAAATTGTGGTCGGAGACTTGGGTTTTATAAAGGTGTACATTTCAATTCTTTTGTGGTTAACTTTTAGATTTGAAAGTAAAGCGTGGTTTTTTTTTCTTTCAAACACCATTTACATCACCACGAAAGTAAGGGAGTCACAAATCACAACGATTTCTATAAGACCTATATGAATATATTTCTCAAAGCGAACAAATTAGGCTGAAGTGTTAAAATAATTCCTTCAAATTTATACAGAGATTTTCATTTTTTCTCAAAGGTGTTGTTTCGTAATTCGTTCCTTACCCCAACTGCTTTCGTTCATAAAAGACCAATACGTACCTGCATTATTATTATATGTACATTATGCAATTCTGTTAGGGTCGATCGCCAACCGTGTTCACCGTTTATAAGAATCAAACCCCATAATATAATCAAATTTTGTAGACGATTCAACTTGATCTGTGGTATTGGCGCCATTTTACATGAAATGCATTATTTAATTTTTTGTAATCAGCCGGGGAAATCAAGGAAAATTTGCGTTTATTAGCAAAAAAATACACAACAGTGAGTAAAAGTCGGATATAAGGTACCTGAGTAATATAATATCATTCTTTGAAAGAAGAAAAATAATCAAGATGGAGTTACATTAATTATCAAATTATTATATATATATTTTTGCATTATCTTCACACAGTAGGCCCTGAGGGATTTCTTGAAGTGAAAACTTCTTTAGCACCGTTGTGGTTTGAAACTCGATGAAACGGTAACGAGCGACACTTAAAAAAGGCAAAAGCAAACATCTATAGGATTTAGGCTGCGAGAGAATGAGAGACTAATCAGTGTCCTCTTTGTGTGGTGCTTCGTAAAATATAATATCATAATAAATAAACCCAATAGTTGTCCTATTCCGGATACTCTGCATTCGTCTCATTCTCTCGAAATTTAGTTTTCGGAAGGTTTCACTTCTATCGAGTGTGAATTGAACACTCTGATTTTTATTTTTCTATGCCGATGTCTTTTTTGGGGACGCTGTATGGAGGGTATTTTTAAGAAAATGAAGAAGATGAAGGTATGAGGGATGAGTAGGAATCTAGGCATGAGTGTGTCTAGGTGTGACAGACGTATGAATCCATCCCTCCGCTGCGGTGCTAGATTATGAGTCGAGAAACTCAGGCTGAAGAGTTCAAAGAGTCTCCTCAATCCTCTACTGATCCTGCCCGCCATGAAGCCGTGCATCCCAGTTAAGGCGGCGCTATTCAGCTGAAAAAGAAGAAGATGGAGAGATGTGTAATTACGAATGTTGGACAGAGCGCGCTAATATTTTAAGTGATGAAATCGCAGCGAAAATGGCGAAAAAGCTTAATAAAACATGACTCGTTTAAAATAGAGCAAAAATCTCGCGGAACGTATCTTAAGTATCATTTAAAGAAACATTGTGAATTTTTTCACAAATATAACTCGTAAAATAATAGAAATAGACTTGTTTTAAATAATTTTCGAAGCATACTTTGCGATTTTTTTCTATCGAGGGAATTTCATATAATTTGCGTTTTGGCGCGGAACGTATCTAGATATTATCTTCAAAAACAACATATATTTTTTAAGAGCTTAAAAACTTCAAATATTTAAGGGAGGTATGTAAGAAATCGGTCGAAATTCGAATAGTGGACTCTTAAGTCACCAAATGTAGCGAATCACTTGGGGTGACCTATGGCAGAGGTGTTGGCTATCTAATAAATAGTGTCCAGAGAGGCGTTACCCAAATTTATAAATGTATATGGTCATACTGTCATCATAAATTCGTATATCACAGCAACTGGCCCTTGTCGTAGGAAAAAGAAATTTAACGTGATTATATATTTTCATGAAACATTAAATCTGCATCTTTAGTGTGCTTTCTCCGCATTCCACCTTACTGCTAACTGGTATTAACATCTGACTTAATTATTCTCCAAGTAATTAATTGAAATATATACAGTGTCCGCCTACAGCCAGATCTCGAAAGGAAGAGTGTTCGGCGGAGTTGTGTTACGGCGGAGATCGCTAGTACTCTCTGAATTTTATTTCTTTTGTTAGAACGTATTTATGTTATATCCATAGACATCGAAATTATTACATAAAAAAAACTAAAAATATAAATATATATATTTTTTTTTTAAATAGGCAATTCACCCTAAAAAGAGTGCTTTGTGACAATTTTTTTTTTAAGTTAAAACTTCTTTAGCACCGTTGTGATTTAAAACTCAATGAAACGAAAAAGCGACACTAAAAAGAGACAGACACTCACATCTATTAGCTTGCGAGAGAATGAGATAGAATAATAGGTCTCCTCTTTGTGCGGTGCTTCGTAGCCAATCGGTTTCTTTTTTGTGTGGTGCTTCGTAGCCCTCACTCTTGTCTACTTTAGTTTTCTGAAGGTTTCACTTCTACCGCGTGTGAGCTGCATTGAGGAAAAAAAAACCTTAAGGGCCTAGGTCACCTTTGGGATACTGTGTGCAGGGCCTTTTTAGGGAAAGAAAGGAGAGGAAGTTCTGGGAAGGAAAAAGGTATGAGGGGTGGGTAGGAATCTGGGGGTCAATGTGTCTAGGATTGACGAACGTATGAATCCATTCCTTCCACTGCGGTGCAAGGCAATTTGATCGAGATAGTCCGACCGGAGAGTTTTAGTCAGCTCTCCTTCAATCAATCTCTTCCGACCGGCCCGCCATGCAGTAGGTGGGCAAACGCATTGGCCGCCAAGACCTAGACAAATCTAACCCCATGAACCCGGGCACCCCTGTCATCAAATTAGCGAAAAACATGAGATGACCTACGGCAGGGTGTTGGTTATCCAATAAACGGTTCTCGGGGCAGCGCCACCCAAAATAAAAGAATAAAATCAGCGAGTTGGGTAAATTACAAAACATTTGTAAAAGTGTCTAACTAAATAGTAAAAAAAAATATAAAATTTTGGTAACGTCCGATCTTTTGTTTACCCGATTTAGGAATTGTAGTTAATTAAATGAAGACATTATGAGCGAAACTCAATCGAAAATCTGGAAACAGAAAAATCAGAAAAAGATATTGGCACCTCTGGGACTCGACACCTTAGCTCAGTGGATAAGAGCGCCCAACCCGGAAAGTAGGGAGGTCCTGGGTTCGAGTCCCAGAGGTGCCAATATCTTTTTCTGATTTTTCTGTTTCCAGATTTTCGATTGAGTTTCGCTCTTAATGTCTTCATTTAATTAAATATTACAGTTTGAGGTTTTACTCATAAAGTTAAAATAATAAATAATAATTGTAGTTAAGTTTTTTACGCAGCACGACTGACGCCTTCCGACATCCGACTTGCCCTTGTAAAGCTGACTTAACTCATACTCGACCACCACAACACGGGCATGTGCCTAGCATGGTGGTCGAAAAATCCTAAAATTCATGTAACAAACAATTTAATGAATAAATAAAACTTAAAACAAAAAAAAAACTCAAAAGATAACACAAAAGACACAGAATCACCCTTCCGATATGTTTTTAATCATTTTCGGAGCATACTTTGCGAATTTCATACAGTAATTACATTTCTCAATCTGTATCTGAAAAGATATTTATCATCTTAAAAAAGAACATATACTTTTTTAAAAACCTTAAATCTTAAAGTGTTAAAGGGAAGTATGTTAAATATGTCGGAAAAAAATTCGGAATTCGGAGTCTTAAAACAAAGATCCATTGTCATTTTTATAATAAAGTAGTTTGTGTCAAGGCTCCAACCTCTTTCTTAGATCCGCAGTGTTCAACCATTCAACACGGGGATTATTACAAATAACAATTATTATCTTTAAAATGAAAATACGGATTAATTTCATTATGATTAATGAGCTATTAATAAAAATCTCGAGTAAGAAGAAAATGTCTTTCTTTTGTACATTTTGTGAAAGGCATATATTTGTTTTTGATCCGGAGACAGTTTATTTTATAAAAATATTAATATTCTTACAGCGCATACGATAGCAATTGAAAATATTTGTGTTCAAAATTGTAAATGGTAGAATAGATAGTCTTGATTTAACTAAGCTCATTGAATTTCATATACCCACGAGAGCCACTCGTTCTAAAATCCTGTTTAAATGCTACAATAACCGGACTGAGTATACGAAACACTCGCTTGTACCTAGATTACATGAAGTTACTAATAGATATGCTGATGTGGCAGATCTATATAACAGCACGGAAGCTAGTTACAAGAAGGCTGTACTATCAAATATTTTCAATCAGTATTAACTTTATTTGCACTACAGAATTTTATATGTAATTGTATCTCTGTTGTCATTTCTTAATCAAAAGCCACAATTAACTGTTGTACCTACTCTTTTTTATATTTTCTTCTTTAACTATGATTTTGTGATAGGTAATCCGTGTTTATGGTATATGTATAACGTTTATTTTAAATAAACAAATAAAACTAAGGTTTTTTTGAAGTGAAACTTATATAGCCCCGTTCTGATTTGGAATTCGGATGAAACGGAAATGATGCACAGAGCACCTGCGAAGCATCAAACTCCTACCAAGGCTCCTTCCTATTGGTTGAGATATAAAACGGAAATGACGCTAGGTCTGAGCTCATTGGTCGCTTTGATTATGACCTCATTTTTCAAGGCTCCTTGGTTCTTCATTGGTAGAGATTGTGTTGGTAAAGTTTCGCTTCTACCGCGTGTTAACAGCACTAGAATTTTTTTTGTAAAAAAAATTATAAACGCCGCACAAAAGTTCTAACTACTGTACAGTGCTAGTGTTATTACGGCATCACCATTGGGGTATGTTGAGAGGTTGAAGGGAGCGGTGAGGGGGAAGATAAAGATGAGGGAGATTGAAAGTAACTTGTTCTTTAGATCTGGCCACCTAACACGGCTAAAGCCATTTCAAGCAACGAATTGATTCTGATTGGTCTTTCACTGGGGCGATACTTAGTTTCTACGACTAAGGAACGAGGTACATAAAGTATTGTGCATGTTATTTCAACTTAATAAATTTATTTATGTGAAACTAGTTGAATTCCCCGAATTGGGGTTTGTTGTGAGGCTGAAGGAAGTGGGGATATAAAGGAGATGGGAAGAAAAGGATTGATAAGAAACTGGCTATATAGATCTGGCGAATCTCTTTCAATTGAATAAATTACATAAGTAAAATTTACAAAATTTTAAGAAACCCCCGACACAAAAAAGGCTGATAACCTTGAAACGCCTGAACAGATTTTCATGAATTGTTGCTAAGAACCATCTCTATTACGTCAGCTTTCAAACAAAAAAAAACTGCATCACAATCGGTCCATTCGTTTAGGAGCTACGATGCCACAGACAGACAGACAGACAAGTCAAACTTATAACACCGCTCCTTGCGTCGGGAGTTAAAAACTAGTCGATACTGATTCTTCACTTCAACACATAATAGCAGTAGGTGCTTCAAATCGATACAAGCTAATTTCGCTTTATTTTACAATTTGGGAGGCGGGTATGGGTACCTTTTTATGGATAACCAACACCCTTTTTTTACTTTGGGAGGCGGGAATGGGTACCGCCGCCCCGGGAACCTTTATTGGATAACCAACACCTCTGCCATAGGTCACCCCAAGTGGTTCGTTGGTGATTTAGCAGGGGTGCCCGGGTTCATGGGGTGAGGTTTGTCTAGGTCTTGGAGGCGGATGACCAGGACACACTTAACCTCAGATTCCTACCCACCCCTTAAACCCTTTTCCTTCCCAGAACTCTCCTTCCCTTCCTTTCCTTAAAAAAAAAACCCTCCACACAGCATCCCCAAAGATGACATAGGCCCTGAGGGAAATTATTTTCCTCAGGGCCTCCTGTGTGGAGTTCATGTAAAAAAAAAAAAAAACCCTGCCATGGGTTACTCCAAGTGATTCGTTACGTTTGGCGACATCGCTGAGATGACCAGGTTATAGTGTGGGGTTTGTCTAGGTCTTGGCGGCGAATTCGTTTGCCCATCTACTGCGTGGCGGAAGAGACTGGTTGAAGGATGTATAACATAGACCTCTCCAGCCTGACTCTTTCGGCCCATCGCCTTGCGTCGCAGTGGGAGGAATTGATTCATACGTCCGTCACTCCTAGATACACTTACCCCCACATTCCTACTCCTCTCATAACTTTTACCCCTACACTTACCCCCACATTCCTACTCCTCTCATAACTTTTACCCCCACACTTACCCCCACATTCCTACTCCTCTCATAACTTTTTCTTTCCCAGAATTTCCTCTCCTTCCTTTACCTAAAAACACCCTCCACCAAAGACGACATAGATCCCGAGGGAAATGGTTGTCCTTAGGGCCTCCTGTGTAGAGCTAATGTTAAAAACAATCGGACGACAACACGACTGGCAGAGAAAATTCCAAAATTGGAGACGGTAGATACTGGATAATCTCTAGAAATAATCATCATTCATGTGAACAAAACTATATTTAAACAACTCTCTTTTTACAACTTTTGAAGGTTATTCCCATCAATATAATATATCATTGAAGAAGAAGGCAACATTAATAATCTAAACAAAAATTTGAAAGACACAGAAAAAATAAACAAATAACGGTCGCAACTAGGACACGAACTTAGAACCTCTCGTCTTACCTGGACTGAGTGTTTCAGTTGCGACCGTTATATTTTTTATTTTTCTGTGCCTTATTCTCTTTCATATTTTTGTTTAGATTCTTAGTGTTGTCTTCTTCTTCAATGTTACAAAACTACACAGTGTTTAAAAATATCACAATTATGCAAAACAAAGTGAAGTATTTCAATATTTGCTTTTAGTTCATCAGCTGGCAACATTGGGGAATGTAGATTTAAAACAGATTTGTAAATTAGTAAACACTTTTTAGCATTATGTTTTCATATCAATTCCAAATATTTTGATACACATATTTGCCCGTGTTTGTTCTGTACATAATATGTATGCGTTGAATTCTTATTTGGCATTTGGTAGGGACGTAGGTGTTTTAATACTTGGCTAATATAGCGCAATAGTTTATGAAACAATTTGTGAAATAAAATAATAATAAAAATTTAAATAAATTATGTTATTAATTTCTGCAAGTATTCTAGTTTTTTTTTGATATTGTGACATTGGAGGACCCACCACTTACCCGCCCTGGTATAGGTAACAGATGGTTACCCCTTCAAGGCATGATATTGTGACAGTTGTTTCGGCTTACAAGGCCATTTTCAAACTGCGGTTAAAACACTTTGAGACGACTTATTTTAATAATTTGGGAGGCGGATACCGCCGCCCCGGGAACCATTTATTGGATAACCAACACCTCTGCCGTAGGTCACGTAGCAGGCGTGGCAGGCCGGATCGGGAGAGACTGGTTGAGGGCAACCTTATGACCTCGGAAGCAAAACTCTTTTCGAACGTCGCCGTGCACAGCAATGGGAGGGATGGATTCATAATTCCGTCACTCTTCGACCCACTGACCCCCAGACTCCTACCACCCTTTCTTTTAAAAGACCCTCCACACAGCATCCTCAAAGATGACGTAGGCCCTAAGGGAAAATATTTCATATACTGTGGCGCCATTGTAAAAAAAATAATTTAAATTTCAATGTTGAAGGTGCCTTAAATGATTTATTACCTATTTACTGAGAAAAAAAGTGAATATATTTTCAATTTTGTGGTGAAAATTATTTTTCCCACATTAATTGTTATAAAATATTTACGGAAAACATATTTAATAACGATGTGAATTTATAAAAAAAAAACTTAAATTTAAATCTATCTACAAAATATTTTTGTATTACAAATGATGTGTGCTTATGGGATAAACTGTCAAAAGAAGAGAATAAAAAAAAATAGATAGATAGGTTTATTAGATCCAGAGATGTAAAAACTGCAAAGAGAATTTTATATTTTAAAGAAAATTCTTCAGGTGGATGGGTTTTTTTTTTAAATAAGTCAACGAATTTATGCACAAAATCAAGAATCCAAGAAAATAGTATATTCTTGACAAATGCTTTCCGTCAATTCAATTATTTGTACCTCAAGATACGATTCACCATTTAAAAGGTCAGTACAATCGCTGGTCAAACTGTCTGCGCAATCGAACCAAAAATCTACTCATCTAAAGCTATCAATTTAACCACTGCTCTATCAGGGTCGCAAATCAAAACTAGATTAAGCAGGTATCGAAATAATAATTTATTCAAAGTAAATCACTGGTCACATCGGTCATTGTAACCAATATACAAAATTTGGCAGGTAGTCAAAAACCTGTGAGAAAGAATTAGAAAATTGCTCAGGTACAAATTCGCGAACAAGACTAAACGACTGTTACGTTTTTCGCTCCAGTTGTTTCGGTCAGGTCTGGTGGAGGTCACCAAGGTCCGTAAAAGCAAAATGACCTCAAAACTACCTGGAGATTTGCAGACGCAAAAGTGTCATGTGAATTTTGCACCGGCCTCGAGCAGTAGTCCTAAAAAGATGATCCAGTTTCCATTCATTGCAAAATGTATTTGTTCTCAACTTTTCGTGGGCTGTCAGTATGATGAAGGATATCTGCAACCTGTTTAGAATAGATATTGGAAAAAATTGAAACAAGACAACAATAACCAAACGATGCATTATACCTTCATAACGGCTTTTCGTGGACATATTGGAAAATAATAATGGTACTCCTTTCTAACGTATATTATAGTTACTACCCGTTTTCATCTGAGTTTCAACGGTCATTTTTCTCGTTGAAAAAATGGAAGAATCAATATGGCGGCTTGCTTTATATTTTGTCAGTTATTTTGATATAAAACTTCATAGGTTAGCAAACTTTCAAGATTTTATTACAAAATCAAATGCTTGAATCATTAGGACTTTGCAAAAAGATATTGTTTTTTTTCCTTTGCGATCCTTGTCGTCTCGTGTAATGTGCTAATAAAAAATCTAATTAAAACTTCTCTTGCATTGCGTATAAAAAAGCGTTGGAAAAAAGCTGGTCAACGATAATATTGACAAAACTATGCTAATGCAGAAAGAGATAGAAAAGGGATAGCGAGGTTCTCTCTATCTTTCCTGTTCAAACAAATTTGCAAACCGTTTTTTATTGTCTCTAAAGGGTTAAAAAGGATCGCTTCGTCTTGAAGAATAGTATCTCTACCTGGATTAGTTTCATTGCCATGTATAATGCGGAGTCTCTCCTATTCAGCGCCAATACAAAGAGAATGCTTTGTATCGGAAAGAAAATATGGTTATCAAATCAATTGTGAGTCGGGTTGACCCGGGGTCAGTCCGACCAAGCATGAAAATGTCGTAAAATCGCATCGCCTGGAATTAATAATGTATGTATGCAAACAAAGAATTCAACTGGTATTTTCTGACCCCCGGATGACCCAAGAATCGCTGCCGACACGTACCAACGTCCGTAAGAATACCTAGTAAATTATGTAAAGATTTTAAAGAAATGGGGTACGGATGACCCCGCGCGAGCCCAAGGGTCACCCATTAGATCCTACCAACATAATTCATGCAAAGATCCCCAGTCCAAGGGTCAAAATAGTCCCGACAATGGGCAGCGGCTACCTGAACCCTTTCCCTATTTTTGAGAATTTAAGAGGGGTGAGTTCTACCCCCGTTTCCACTTTACTGACCAAGGGTCGAAAGAGGGTTGAAATCTAGAGAATTTCTTTGCAGCACAAAAGAAGGGATATCCTTTGATAGTTCAATTTGAAAAAATGGGGTCATTTTTGACCGTTCTGACCCCGGTGTGCGTTTCACATTGTAACGCGCTGACCTTAATTAAGTCTGAATTTATGCCAAATTTACATGGATTTGTGCTCTACCCTTTTCAGTATTTCCTTTTTGAGAGCAGGTAGGGTTTTTGGAAATCAGAGCACTGGACAGGGTGATACAGTTGTGGGAACATATTTGGGCCAAAATTTTATAGGTTTCGCAATACCTTTCATATTTGCGGACCGTCCTAAATGCCAAAGGACAATGGATACTTTTGGGCAGTTGAAATTTGCATATAATCTAGGGTCCAAATAATCCTGGACTTTCTGTTCCCATGTTTGCGAATCCTAGTCCTGGTAGAAATTGCGAAATGCTGGTCTTTATGGTGGCATTTTCCCAGGATATTAAATAAAAAATCGTTACAGTTTTGGACACATGGTTGCTCTGGTCATTGTTTAAGTTTTGATGAATGATTTGAAGGATAGAAAAAGGTAGGAAGTCCTTGCCTAGCAGGACAGTGTGAGAAGGTTCTGGACACCATTTAAATTGGAATAACGTTCGTTAGACAATGGAGGCAGGTACACAATTGGATCACCTGGTTTCTTCAGCTTCGGCCGTTACTTCTTCATTTTGACCGTTGGCTGTTCTGGATATTAGTTACCTTCTCGTCAATTTTATTAAAAAGGTCCAAGACGGTTGAATATATGGCTTTAATTTGACACTCAAAAGGTGGATCAAGTTTTCCACTGATTTTATTGTAGATTCCTTTCTTTGATGTCAGTTGACCTACGACTCGAATAAAAAACACAGTGCGTTAAGTTTGATAATAAATACAAAAGATAATGACTTGTTTCACATTACAAATTCAACAGAAAATGGTACGACAATAAGCAACAAGCTTGCATACGGAGTCATTTATTGTTGAAAAACATGCTCGGAACGCTAGTAAAAATGTATCAACCGTTGACTGATTTTCTTTGTATGTAGCCGTTGGAAAATTTGACAACCTAACGTATTCACTCGTATGTACACACCTTCTACCTTCCATATATTAATATATAAGGTTTGGGTGCATGATTAAAAGGGTCTAGAAAACTGTGATGGTATGTTCATCATAACCAGTAGCTATTAGGTACAATATAAAGTTTGTGTACCCTGCTCCCTGACTTTCAATGTAAACATTGATCAGTGCGCTTGGGTATTTCTGGAACGATTTAAAAAATGATGAAAAATTAATTTGAAAATGAGCAAAAAATGGGTTTTAGGGTTTGTAATTTGAGTCACCCGACAGTAGTCCCCCGAAATGATATCTATTATTTAACTAGCTGGTTCCCGGCATGCGTTGCTATGCGATTTAATAAAAAAAAGTGTTTCTCCCTGCGTGTCCTTTCCCATTCATCCCGTTCCCCTTCTGCCTCCCCTTCCTCTCCCACGTCCCCTTCCCCTCTTGTGTTCCCACTCCGCCTCCTCCACCTTCCCTCTCCCCACTCCACTCCCCCCTTCCCCCATCCCGCGAATCCCCCTCCCAAGTTTCCCTCCCCCCTCCTGGGTTCCCCTCCCCCCTCTCGCACTCCATACATTCAATCCCGGTACATTCAATTTTCAAACAGCTCGCGTCCCACCTTTTGCAATTTTTTAAACAAATTTCATAATGCTAGAGCTCACCGGCAATTTTATACGAACCTTGTCCTGACAATAACGAACATAAAAAATAAGAATTATCCAATTTGGTGCAGTCGTTCGGAAGTTATGCGCGTACATACATTTCGGCGATTCATTTTTATTTATATAGAAGATTATAATTTTTTGTGCATTATTTACCAATTTCAAACGTAAAATCGACTTAATACCTTAAATAATAAGTTAGTATGATTATTAAACGAATTTATTAACAGTGTAAATTTTTTGTACATATGCGCTAGTGTACACAGTAAACAAGTAGATTTTTCAATCATGCATTTGAATCAAAATATGTTTTATACATTATTATTCGGCGGTACATATTCTCTTCACATGCCTTGGGGGTCACTTAGTTGTATTTTGTGTAATTAGGTATATCGTATTTTTCCTAAACCGATATTGTACAGAAGTGTGCCCGGGGGTCAACATCTGCCGATCAACTGTCATAAGATACCCAGCCACCTACAATTTTTTATAAAAAAAAGTTAGAAGATCCTTCTGCGATTTGGAAGATCGTCCTGCAGTGGACAGAAAAAACTTAGATGATTCTAAGGGTGTTTTAAAAAGAAAAATATGTTCAATTATATTGGAATAATTTTTAGGGTTGCACCCATCAATCGTATTGGATATCTTAAACGAAACATTAAACGCAACTGGGAATCAAACCCAGGACACCGACCTACCGGGACAACTTCTTCAACCACTCGGCCATTGAGGCCTATTTTATTTGTCATTTTCATCGATCTCGTATTTAAAATTCAGAATTAGTAACATTAACATTTTTTAAAAATTTAATTAAAATTAAATCTAATAATGTTATTATTAAGTTCTGCAAGTATTTTAGTTTTTTTATTATTGTGATGCTGTTTCGGCTAACAAAGTCATTTTCAAACTGTGGTAAAACCACCCCCAACCAACCCCTATCGGCCCCAGTAATGCATAGGAAGTAGGTAACGATCCTAGAAATTACAACAATATTATTTGTTGCACCATATAAATATAAATAATAAATTGTGGTAAGTAGAGGTCCCAAAAATTTTGTTTTTAATACTAAAAACAAAATTTAAGCACATATTGTTTAGGTTATTTCGAAAAATAAAGATGAAATTACTCAACCCTTGAATACTTCATAATTATTCATAGAATCGCAATATTTTCATCATCATGTTGAAAAACAAACAACCGTTTTCCTATAAAATAATTTGTAATTATTCTTTTTATAATTTTCTGCAAAGATGTCATTTTGTGGCTTGAAGGGTTTTACCAAACCACAATCGATATATATTTTTCTAATTTTCTTTTTTACTATTTTATTTCTTGCTACATAGAAATTCCGATAACTCATCAGGTAATTCAGAAAACTCATTTTCGGACGGGAGTAATTTACAAAATATATGAAGAAAAATGAATATAAAAAAAAATTTATTATTAAAAAAAAAAAACATTACAGAATTCACATTCACAATGACTAGAAAAATAAATAAGAGATCAATGCATCTACGATCATACCAATATATAAAAACGGTTTAAAAAATTATATATCTAATTATCGACTAATTAGTCTTTTAACTACTCTTTCGAAAATATTGGAAAAGGTAACAAAGAACACATTGTATACTAATAAAATATTATCATCGACACAGTACGGTTTTAGGGAAAACCTGGGTACTGATGATGCCATAGCCAATGTAACAAATACGATTGTAAGAAAACTGGATGAATACAAAAAACGCATTGAAGTTTTCATTGATCTTCAAAAACCCTTCGTTTCAATTGACCATGAAATTGTAAATTTAAAAAATATAGCATAACCTTCGAAACAAATCTACACCTACTTAGAAGTTACTTCACTGGAAGATAACAATTTGTACACATTGGTAAGAAAAATAGCAAAACTATACCAATTAAGTACCTGTCCCACAGGGAAGCGGATTAGGACCAATAGTATTTCTGATTTATAAAATGACTTTATGAATCTTCCCATTAAAGGAAAAATAATGAGCTTTGCAGATGACACTGTTTTTATATTCCACGCACAAGATTGGACAATCACCTATAATAAGATGAAAAATGGCCTGGCTGTACTTCAAAACTAGCTTAAAGCAAACTCCCTTACATTAAATGTGAATGAAACTAAATATCAAATATTCTTAAAGAACAAAAGAGGATAACAAATGAATGAGCTTACACTCAAATTACATGAATGTCAAAACATTTTTCTTCAATGTTCCTGACCGCATATTTCCACCCAAACCAATACTTTCCACCCAAACCAAAGATAGTATTTATACTTTATGCCACTCTCACTTGGAATATGGAATAATAGGAAGGGGATCAGCAGCATCCAAACACGTAAAACAAACCAAAGCAACCCGTAAAGACAATATTAAAGGTCCCCATAAGGATGTCAGAACAGAAATTTTTAACAGTTTAATGTTCCAAGTAAACAGAAAATCTATGCAAAAAAATCTGTTTTATCACTTCAGAGCCAAACAACCCGACATACTAAGTATACCAAAGTGTAACTCTACCTTTGGACAAAGAAGCTCTGAATTTTTAGAAGTAAAGGTATATAACAAACTATCACTTCAATATCAGATTAAAACAATCAAATTATTATATTTTTAATATATTTATATATATAAAAAATCTCGCGTCACGATGTTTATTCGAGATAAACTCCGAAACTACTTAACCGATTTGAATGAAATATGGCTTACTGTGTGTAATTGGTCCAACTTAAAAGATAGGATAGTTTTTATCTCGATTATTTATTTTTACGAAATAAATGTTCACTAAATGTTTGTTTTAAGACAATGCTTTGTAATCATTTGTAAGTTCCATAAGTTTCTAACAGATGGCGGTGTGAGTTAATGTATTGACACAACACTTAGTTATCTAGGTTGGGTAACCATCCAGTAGATAGCATTGTGTTTCGATTTCACGTCACAGCAACGCGTGGTCAGGTCAGCTAGTTTTATATATATTAAACGGTGACCGGACAACTCGGAATGAAACCAACTCAGAACCATCTCAGATTAGTCATTTAGAGTGATAAAAAAAATATATAAAAAAATAGGTTACGGTTAGGGTTATCGGCTAATTAAAAATTGCTTTTAATGACTTTTCAAGGAGGTGTTGAGTTGACTTTATTCTCAGTTGGCATGGAACCATATTTAACATGTTTCATCTTCTGTAAATGTAAAAATTAAAATATAGTAACTTAATAAAAAAATATAGTAATGCATAAAATAGTTAAAAATTTAAGTAAAGAACAAAAACAAGAAAAAAAGAACAATAAACAAAGATAAACTACTTCCCATTCTAAAATTAATTAACAAACCCAAAGCAGGAATATAAATAAATAAAAAATAAATTCGATTTTTTTGTGAACCGTACAGACACGCCGGAATATAACCTTAGTTATTTTGAATCCTGTTTTTAATTGCTTTCGCAAAAATGTGTGAAATGACCGTTTGCAAATATGCAAATCTCAAAAAAATTTAATCCGTTGTGTTTCTCAACCGATTCCTTCCCTTTCTTCTCCACAATGGTCTGCGGTGATTAATCATAATTACATCTGGCGTAAGTAAACATCTCTTTGTCCCGAGTGTCCTGCCCGGGCACTGCCGGGTCTTCCCGGGCCACTTCCGGCCCGGAAGCGTGGATCCGGCCCGGCGGAACCGGTTTGGTCACCCCTGCGGACTGCAATCGACCCCGATATCCTCGCAGTATTGTAATGATGTCCTGTATCCAGAATATCCCGTATACAGGGTGGGATGAAATATCTGAGATATCCATAAAATAATCAAATTAATTTCGGTTGTCTGTGCAATGCGTTAGTTAGTCCTGAAATTTGATTTAATCAACTCAAATTTACTTTGAATTTAAGCTGAGAAGATTCAGAAAAGCGACGATGTAGAAAGGTATTTACCAACCTATAACATAATATTAAACAGAAAATTTAATTTTAAAATATCATTTTTAAATCGGATTTTTTTTGTTGGATTTTTCGAGAAACTATCTAGGTTACACACCAGTACTTAGTTATCATTTAAAAAGGTAGCTGCCAAAAATGTAGGAAAAAAATCATAAAATAATGTTGTTAATTCTGAATTTGAAATATGAGATTGACAAAAATGATTTAAAAATAAGAACTGGGGACGAGAGATCTTGGGTTCCAGTCTCAATTGCAAGCGTTAGCTTTATTTTTGTGTGTCTTGTTCTTTTTCATATTTTATCATAATCGTTTTCTCCTTTAATGATATTTACTTATTAAGGTGATCCAATAGTCCAGGAAAAAATCGAAATAGGAATGCACGCCTCTTTTTAGGAGGAGTTTAAAAATACTTTATAAAAAGCTTTTGAAAAAGTTGGAAAAGGTTTTTGAGAAAAAAAATTTAAAGGTTGATTTTGTAAAGGCATGTAAAAACATTAACTCCTTTTTTACGCATTGTTTATTGTAATAACAAGGAGTATATGATGTATTTACCATTTTGCAGGCGGGGCGTAACTGATACGAAATGTTCTTGTGCCGATGGCATAAGGTTAACTTTAAAAATCCAAATTCGTAGAGTGCGGGCCGTATTGATTGATGTCCAAAATAACAACGAGAAAATGCATATTTTGTTATATAATTTTTTTTGCGATTAATATAAAAAAAACTGAATTTGCCACATTATATATAAATATAATAAAACCATTTCCTAAAACAGGTTTATAAGTAGGAGAGTTTGCATTTGAAAGTGTTTTGTTATAGACCTAATAGTTTATTTTTTTCTAGGCTTATTAAAGACTTGTAAAAAAATTACCGATATTTTCAAAAGCAAAGATTTTTATATGTTCTACACGCAGTATTTAATTGAAGCATCTATAATACTTCTTAGCGATCAAAATTTCAAAACAAAAACAAATATTTTTTATAATTTTGCATTATTTCGCATGGCTCCATCTTAAGGAATATAGTACCTTAAAATAAGCCAATTTAACGATTTTCAATTCTTAGTAGATCAGACGTTGTTCTTTGGGACCGCTGAAATATAATATAGTACCCGATTATAACCAAAATATAAATTCACAACGTTACTTTCTTCCCCCTATACGGTTTAATCCCAACACCTCTCTTATAATGTCAGGTCAAAACCTGTTTTCGACAATGCACAATAAAGGGTCAGGGGATCCCGGATGCTGCGATCTGCCGTGGTCCTTCTGGTGTCTGAGGACTGAGGAGTGTAGACTTGGGAGCAGTGATGTGATGGGGTCCGTGCACTGCATTGTTATTGTCTGAGATCTGGTGGCTGAATGATCTTAGACAGGTATTAGGGTAAAGAAGTGCATTAATCATCGCGCTAAGACCTTTGTCTTTTAGTCTCTTTGCTAGACTGTGGGAACTGTTATGACGTAAGCATTTAAGCGTTTAATTCTTTTACCGCAGTCGATCGTCTAGTTGATTAGTCAGACATCTCCGAAAAATCAAAAATTGAGTTGAGTGCGCAGTTATATGTAAAAGTCTACTCTATATCTGGTGCAATACTCAGATTACTCATAAACACCACCAAATCAATTATGCAGCAGAAACACTTCTTGAAAATTCCAGAGAATATTTGGAGTACAAAAAATACATGCAATTTTTACTGTTCGATGACATTTTTTCTATTGGTTCCATGCCAACTGAGAATAAAGTCACCTTATTGAGAATAACACCTTATTGAAAAGTCATTAAAAGCTATGAAAAAAGTAATTTTAACCTAACCTAACGTCACCTATTTAACCATTTTTTTATCACTCTAAATGACTTATCTGAGATGGTTCTGGGTTGGTTTCATTCCGAGTTGTCCGGTCACCAGATATTTTTAGTTCGTGTGACTCTATTAGGATCATGAAATGAAATCAATCACAATTTTGGATTATTATTAAATTTCCTCATCGTGTTTTGAAATACTTGTTAGTAACGTTGGCGTTCACCGACTTGTTTTAACGATCAATATTTATACCAAACTAGCTGGTTCCCAGCATGCGTTGCTATGCCGTTTAATAAAGAAATTGTTTCTCCCCGCGTGTCCTTTCCTATTCATCCCATTCCTCTTCCGCCTCCCCTTCTTCTCCCGCGTCCCCTTCCCCCGTCCCGCGAACCCCGAGTTACCCTCCCCCTTCCCAGGTTCCCCCCCCTTCCGGGTTCCCCTCTCCCCCCCCTTAAACCCCTACGCAAGTTCCCCTCCCCCCTCCCGCATTTCTTACATTTAGTCTCGATACATTTAGTTTTCAAACAGTTCGCGTGCCACCTATTGCAATTTTTTTATACAAATTTCATAATACCAGTAGTTTTATACAAACCTTATCCTAACAATAACGAACAACACAAAAATAAAGAATTATCCAATTTGGTGCAGTCGTTCGGAAGTTATGCGCGAACATACATTTCGGCGATTCATTTTTATTTATATAGATATATATTAATTCCGAACAAGAGTCCCAACTGCCGAGAACCAGTTGGACCGCCGTTATATTATGGAATGGGAAAGGACATGGGAAAGGGAAGGAGATGTGAAAGAGGAAGATTGGAAAGTGACTGTATTGTATCTGTTCATTATGCACGGCCAATTTCTACCAACAACAAAGTCGATTCTGAACATTGGTCAATGGCCGATATACAGCTCTTGAATTTAATCTTCCCAATAAACGAATAACCATGGAATCATCCCTTAGATCGGGGGTTAAATTGAATGTGTTTATATCACAAGGGTTGATGATGATCATGTTTGATAGGGTTAATTTATCACTATTATAAACGTTAGGGGTTGGTGCCATTGTGTCGGGAGATTTACAAATGTATACAATATGTAAAGGTCAACCCTTAATATTAAAAAATTAAACGTAAACACGTTTTGGAGGGAGGATTACTAGATCTACTGACAATTTCTGTTAATACTAATAGAAAATTTGGCTTACTTTTTTAGCGCGATGTTTGTGACGATTCTTTTTTTTTTTTTTTGTGACGCTTCAATTTGAAAATTACTGCCCGCAAAGCTGAAGGTCCTGGGTTCGAGTCCCAGATGTGCCCATATCTTTTTATCAATTTTTATTTCCAGATTTTCGATTGAGTTTCGCTAATATTGTCTTTATTTAATTAGACCCAATCATGTCTGATTACGTCTAAAAGGGATCGAAATGAAAATCTAGTCTCTGATATGATATGCTTGGTGTAACTCTAAGTGACCAGCTCAGATATGGGGGCTCCATCGAAGCCAGAATTAAGTTAGCCCCTCAAAAACTGGGCGTACTGTACAGGGCCCGCAGATACTTTAAGGGTACACAACTGCTGACTACTAACTGTACCAATCACAAGAGCGCCCCACGGTTGAATTTGGCAGCCACCTCTGGTCTGGAGCTCCGAAATATCTGAAAAATACCCTCGACTCTACGCAGAAACGGGCGGTCCGTTTGATAGATCTCCCATCTTAACAGACGGATTGCAATCTTAAGAGCACAGGCGTCGGGTGGCAATGCTAACCTCCGAAGATGCACCGAGGAACTAGCGTCATTGATCCCTTCGGCATCGGTGCGTAGGCGGGAAACACGCCAAACGCGTGCTCAACATATGTACACGGTTAACATTTGTCACATGAGACCGGATCGCTTCTTCGACTCGTTCTTGTGTTCAACTGGTCGGCTGTGGAACGATTTGCCGGCCTTTGTGTTTCCTCGTTCCTACAACATGGGTCTCTTCAAGACCAATGTTCATTCCTTCCTCTCCTCAAAAAGACCCTCCACACAGCATCTCAGATGACATGGGCCCTGTGGGAAAATGTTTTCCTCAGGGCCACCTGTGTGGAATTAATGTAAAAAAAGAAAGAAAAAAAAATTAAAATAACGTTTATTTTAATTTTAACTTAAAGAGTAAAACCTCGAATTGTAATATTTAATCACTGTTGACTAATTAGCGACTCTTAATAGAAAATTTGAAACAGAAAAAATAGGAAAAGATACGGTTAAATATAGGAATTAATTTTCATCCTAGACTTGCAGAAAAGTCAACAGATGTCGCACATTAAATAAAAATGGATAAATTTATCCATTTAGTTCGAAAAGAATCTTGCAATCATACAAAGACATGCGTTGAGAAAATTATTAGAATGTTGGTAGATTAGTCGAAGCTGGTAGATTTAATTGGTTATAAGTGGCAGATCGATTCAGGGAATAATGTTACATTAGCTCACTGGTAGAGTAAGGCACCCTAGTAAGGCTAAGCCTAGTTAGATGCGACCGTATCTTTTTCCGATTTTTCTGTTCATAAGTAGGAGAGTTTGCACGTGAAAGTGTTTTTTATAGACCTTTACTTTATTTTTTTCTAGGCTTTTTAAAAGACTTATAAAAAAATGACCGATATTTTTAAGGGTCAAGATATGTTCTACATGCAGTATTTAATTGAAGCATCTATAATACTTTTAAGCGATCAAATTTTCAAAACAAAAATACATGATTTTGTATGATTTTGAATTATTTCGCATGACTTCATCTTAAGATCTTTTACCATCTCCCCCGACAGAGATAAATATTAGTTATTTAAATTTATTCATTGATGACAATATAAGAATCAAAAATTTGTTTTATGTTAAAATTATTATACCTACTAATTTTTGTCAATAATCCAAGGGGGCCATCCATTCCACATATGCCAATCCATTGAATATAAAGCGTGGTGTTTTCTCTTCCCAACATTTTTTAACCGATATAAGTAATCCCTTACTTATATCGGTTAAAAATGTAGGAAAGAGACAACGATTTCTATGATATTTATTTATTTTATCAGGTTCTCCATAAAACAGTTATACCCAGAATATTATGGAGGAATTACAAAATTTAAAGAAAAAAGTGTATGGGGGCAGTTTCATTATCTTGTGACGTATGTCAGAAGATAGTTACTGAATTCTCTGTAGGTGACATTTCATTTATTTTATTTTTTTGTTATAAAAATACAAAGTATAAGGAAGCTCTTGACTGTCCAACTAGGAAGGACTCCCGTTCTAGGACAGTCAAAACGACAGGACAGGACATTGAAGATGTCGTTGTAAAATACAGATTCATTTAGCAGTTGAATTGCTCTGTTTAATGGCGCATTTTGACAGGAAGAAGTATAGCATAAAAAAGTGCGTGGGATCTCCCACGAGTGTACGCGTTAGGTACATATAAGTTAATCTCCTTCAACATGGGCGGATTCAGTATAATGCCGAAGATTAGCTCAAAAAAGTGCTTAGCCAAAAATATGTTTCGGCGGGCTTCTAATGTATTCAAATCGAGCATTCCTGTTAAGAATAACAATGGATACAGGAATGGGTAGTACGTATATTCCCTCATATACAGGTATATTTGCGGCACGTTCCAGAGTGGAAGATACTATCAGTATCGCACTGGTGTAAGACCACCATTCAGAATTGAAACGTTGCTCGAAATGGCATTAGCGGTGTTTAGTGACCAGATCTGAATAGCCAGGTACTTCCCCACCTTCCTCTTCCCTATCCCCTCCCCACTACCTTCAGCCACACAACATACCCCAATTGGGGATGCCATAATCTCACTGGCTCCAGACGGGAGCAGTTGGGACTCTTGTGCGGTATTACCTGTAAAAAAAAAAAAAAAAACGCATAAACACCTTTTGAACTCTTTCTATTTCTAGGATATGATTTTGTTCAGAGGGGGCCCAAATAATGGAGCTATATTCCAAGATGCTGCGGACAAGTGCTTCATATGTTCTCTGTATTGCAATCTATTAGTAGATGATCTCGCATTACGAAGAACAAATCCAAGCAATTTGTTGGCGCGGGAGACAATGTCAGATATGTGGGATTTGAAAGAGAGATTTGCTTCAAAAATCACGCCAAAGTCTCGAATCTCGTTTTTGCGTGTTAATATAATTTTATTAATGTGGTGTATATGAAATACCGCTCAAGAGTCCCAACTGCTCCCGTCTGGAGCCAGTGAGACAATGGCATTCAATTCAATTTATTTATTATCTCAAAAACATTACAAAATATTACATTTTAAACCGTTTTCAAAATTAAATTATTAACACATACGAACTATACAAGAATTAATAGAGCTTGCCTTTTAAAGGCAGCTTCACTTACGCTAAATATGTCGATATCCGAATTAATTCTGTTTAACAGTATAATTGCTCTCCCGACCGGCATGACCATTGACAAGTTAGTCCTGCAGGCCGGAAGATAAAACAGTCTATGCTTTCGGTGGCGAAGATACCCATCGGGAACAAAGAAATGAATGCTCTCCATGATAGCTGAGTTTTCAAACCATCCGCGGATCAATCTGAAGAAATGTGTAGCAATGTGTACATCCCTTCTGACCCGTAGATGGTTCATTCCGAGCATACCCAAAAGAAAGTCGCTAGGATAGAGCCACGGATAATAGCCATACTCCCTCATGTACAGAAATCTTAGAAATTAGCATCCCCAATTGGGGTATGTTGTGAGGCTGAAGGTAGTGGGGAGGGGAAGGAGATAGGGAAGAGGAAGGTGGGGAAGTACCTGGCTATTCAGATCTGGTCACTAAACACGGCTAAAGCCATTTCAAGCAACGTTTCAATTCTGAATGGTGGTCTTACACCAGGGCGATACTGATAGTATCTTTCACTCTGGAACGTGCCGCAAATATACTTTATATTATTTTAAATGAATAAATTGTGATAACACAAATTAATTAAATAAAATTTATTTGCGCACGCCGGGTTCGAACCCGCGACCTTCGGATTGTGAGTCGAGAGTCTTGCCTCGGGACCATGGAGGCCGTCACCGTGGTGTGGGAATAGAAATGTGTCTTTGGATCTTGTAAATGTAACGACACTATTATATCTATATGAGCCGTTCCAAAAACCGTTCAAATTCGCCTGAGGAGTTAAGCAGTAGGTAGGTAGTTACTTAAATTAAGTTAATTTTACAGTAAAGCCAAAATCTTTGAATGAATCTTAATATAGAGCCACAGTGAAATAAGCTGCTGGAGTCGATGTTCGTTCCAACAGCTGTAAGATAAAATAACGGCTACCCAATCTCACCTCACTACTAACCCATCTTCCAGTAGTAACTCTTACTTCTTTATTCAGTTATAGTAGCCTGTGCCGCAATTCACCTGTCGGAGCAGCTGATGGTCCGACACCTGCCCGGGTCCACTGGTCCGCTGGTCCACGTGCCTGACAGATGAGATGGGCTGCGGCTGCTCTGGACCGGTCTAATGTGGAGTAGCCTTTAGTCTTGGCATTTAACAGCTGATTGAGACAATGTCGGAGGTTGCTCAGCGGGGTATGGTTATGTCTCAAGGACTCTACGTGGTATTTATTTTTAATTATGTCTAATTATGACTGGATATAATTTTGTTTACGATGCGACGACTTTTTCTATCCTTCTTTTTGGATTTTTCTGGGAAGCAGATGTTAAGAGGAATATAAACGAAGGAAATATTTCGATTCTCATGCCTTAAAATTTTTTTATCGAGTGTCTTATTTGCATGAGGCAAGTAAGCGAAAATGTGGTTTTTATTTATTTTTTTAATAATTTTATAAAAGTTATGAAAAAAAGTTAGGACATACAAACCTCAAAAATAATCTTATCCATAAAGGGGTATTTAAAAAGAAATTGTTTCTTCTTCATAATTAAGTAATGCAAAAACATTTTTTTAAGTGATTTACGTTTAGATTTTTTTTTTATGTAATTAATAATTTTATTGTAAATCCAATAACATAGAAATGATTCAATTTATCCGTGGCATATTTTTGATGTTCATAATGTAAACCAATTCGTCGTAAAGATTAATCTAAAAATCTAAATAGTATCTAAATAGGATTCACGTACAGCTTCATCTTAAATCAAATGGTATATTAAATTGTTCCCCCCCCCTCGTAGCTAATGGATTGCTTGTCGCACCCATGTATGGGTAGATACGTATGGTGTTTTGTATTTACTAGATCTATCTTCCCCATCTCCCCTCCCCCTACACCCTTTAGCTATATTTTTTGTAAATAAATACCGCACAAGAGTTCCAACTGCTCCCGTCTGGAGCCAGTGAGACTATGGCATCCCCGATTGGGGAATTTTGTGAGGCTGAAGATAGTGGGTAGGGGAAGGAGATGGGGAAGAGCAAGGTGGAAAAGTACCTGACTATTCAGATCTGGTCACCAAACACGGCTAAAGCCATTTCAAGCAACAATCAATTTCTGTGTCTTGTTCTATTTCATTTTTCGTTTATTAATATTAACTTCTTCTTCAACGAATAAATATCATATACGAGTACAAACAACGAATTAGTAAAATATATAACTTTGAAAAATTATTTCAATAAACTAGAAACTCATTTTATGCGTAGCCTTTTTCATAGAAATCTTAAAAATTATTTTTTTAATCAAAAGTTATATAAAAGATTTAGTTCGGTTGTGCATTACTTTATTTATTTGTGCTTTAAATTATAAAATATCAGCCATTAAAGAATTCAATTTGTCGTGATTTTATATTAGGAAAATTTGACAATTATTTGTGAGTTATGATAGTTTAAAAATATATACTTTGCTCTATTTACTAAATGAATACGATGAAATGGAAAATAAAAATAAAATTTAAAAAACCATTTTAACGAGTGTAAATTTTAATTGTGAATGATCGTTTTGGGTCGGAATAAAAGTTTGTATATGTAAATTAAAATTTCTACCCAAACAGTCAATTTTAACAATGTATTATTTTTAATTTTATTTTTCATAATATGGAGTCATAAAAACATTCCGAAGTTCCAAAATCATGATACATTGAATTTTTAAAAATATTTTTAAATAAAAATAAATATAGTAGCATACATCCGTACTAAATATTTACTATAATTTTTGATTAAAAAAAAACAATTATTGACTTTTTTATGTATTTTGGCTTCAACTCCAAATTTAAGTTTTGAATGAAAAAGGCCGCGCAGTCGTGCCTCTTAATAACTTACTTAATAATTAAGATAATAATTAAATTATTATTTAATAAGTTAATAATTATCTTAATAATTAACCTAATGATTAGTCAATAATAAAGTTTATAATTAGGTAATAATACAGTTAAAAATTAATTTACTACCTCAGTTGATAATTAATTTAATAATTCAGTTAATTTAATAATTAAGCTAATACTTATTATACTTTCAATGTGTTTATTATATTTATTGTTATATTTCAATGTATTCAAGGTATTTCAAGGGAAGGCGCTCCGAGGAATTAGCGTCATTGATCCCTTCGGCACCGGTGCATAGTCGAGAAGCACTCCAAACGCGGACACAACATATGTACACGGTTGGCATTTGTCACGTGAGAACGGGTCACTTCTTCGACTCGTTCTTGCGTTCAACAGCTCAGCTGTGGAACGATTTGCCGACATTTGTGTTTCCTCCCTCCTACAACACGGGTTTCTTCAAGACCAATGTTCATTCTTCCTCTCCTCAAAAAGACCCTCCTCAAAGCATCCTAGATGACATAGGCCCCGAGGAAAATTATTTTCCTCCTGTGTGTGGTGTTAATGTAAAAAAAGTCAATAATATTGTTTACAATAAAGTTTATAATTAAGTTAATTAATAATTAAGTTTATAATTAAGTTAATAATGAAGTTAAAAATTAAGAAAATTGCAGAATGTAATATCCAATGATGATAACAAAGTCAAACGGTCACTTTTTTCAACACCAATCTATTAGTAAGTATTTTTTCCCCGCTTGCCACACAATAATGAAATTGTATTTTGATAATAAAAGTATAGCACCGATATTCCTTGGGGATAAAACAACCCTCGGATGAAATTCAATCTTGTTTTGTGTGCGTTTATCTTAAATGTCACTTTAATCATTCAGCACAACTTCCCCTGAATCTGTTCTTCTCTAGGGGTGATACTAATATAATAATATTGCGTTATAACATCCCCTAATGAAATACATATATTGTATTTTAAGTTTATAAAACACAACGCTCAATCATATAATTTATTTATTTATATTAATATACGTCTAAACGGACATTTAGGGGTAGGCAGAGACCGCCAAACAACTTGGCTTACACTCCTTGCCTCATTCACATTCATGCATCGTCTCAAACACGCTCTTCTATTATTCTGACTCTCGACATGGCCCGACACAAATATCTGATTCACTTGATCGCGCCATGTCTTCCTCGGGCGTCCCCGATTTATTCTGACATTTTCATGAGAAAATATGCTAATTAAATTATATAGAACCCACGTAGAAGAAAAGTAGTTATTATTATTATGCTAACATTGATTTATTGAAGTTGAACACATCTACTACTTCTGAGAAAGCATTTCCAACTGCATGCCTGCTAGGAACAAGCGAGTGTCTAAATGACTCAGTTCTGATATTGTTGTAGCAATTAAAAAGAATTTTAGATCGAGTAGTTCTTAATGGTACAGCATAATAAATCAGGTCTGTCTTATAATAATACCATTAACAAATTTAAAAATAAAATTCAAGTTGGAAATAAATCTTTAATCTGAGAGTTTTATAATTTTAATTATTTCATGTGATTTTGCAATTTGATGTTTCTATAGGTAAACCGAGTTTATAGTTATCTAAAATATCTTAGGAATGTATGCTGATTTTTTTTAGTGGAATCGGAGTGGATTTTAAATTGAGGGGACCAAATAGGCGAGTTATATTCGACTTGACTTCGAACTAGAGAAAAAATTTGAATTTTAATGCTGAAATAATGTGAATACCGTACAAGAGTCCCAATTGCTGGAGTCAGTGAGCCTATGGCATCCCCAATTGTGGTGTGTTGTGAGGCTGAGAAGGGGAAGAAGACGCGGAAGATCGAGGTTGAGAAGTATCTGGTTAATCAGATTAGGTCACCAAACACAATACAGTCAAAAGCAATTTCAATTCTGAATGGTGGTCTTTGGTGGTGATACTGAGAGTATCTTCAACTTTGGAACGTAGTGCAAATATACTAAATATTATTTAAATTAATTATTTGGGATCAGTTGGGACACTTGTGCGGTAGTCACATTTAAGAATGCGGATGAAGCGAGTGTGTGCTATGACAAAGTTGTGTGGCGGTCCATCCTCTATAGCTACCACTTCGGGGAAACGGAGTGATTAATTACCGTCAGATACCGTTTAGTAGCTGAGTTGACAAAAGCGTTAGATTCCTATCCAGATGTCGTGAGTTCAATTCCTCAAAGTCCCCCCTCATTGCACAAGCAGCATTTTCCACTGATAATGATGGTATTAGGAGGAATTGAAATATTTTCGGGTTATTCGTATCACTGGAATGTTAATTTTGTTCGAAAGAATTTACCGATGTCCTTTTAGAACAAATTTGTAACCTATATAATATAAACATTTTTAGATAAGAGTGTCAGATCACAATTTGACAAATAATAAAAATTTAGAGTCACCGTGACAAAACTGCATTTTTTGTGTCTTTTTATAAAATATCAAAATTCGTTCTAATTTGAATTTAAATTCTTAAACGCTTCCCGTTTCCGTTAAACTCCCGAACTAATTATTTAAATGGAGATATTTAAAAACGGAAAGGATCCAATCATTTCGAATATCGAACGCGTTCTAGAATCGGCATGAATATTTAAAAATGCTAAACCGAGGACAGATCTCGCGACCTTAGGTCTCCTAATTGGTTAAGGAAATGCTTTAGTGTTTAAAAAACAGATGTCATCTCATAAAAAAATTGTTTACCCGAGAATAAAAAATGTGACAAAGTTTTCGAAGGATAATATTTGTAATACATGAAAAGTTAAAAATGTTATATAAAAAATGGTAATAGGTGGGATGCGAGCTGTTTGAAAACTGAATGTACTGGGATTGAATGTATGGAACGCGGGAGAGGGGTAGGTGGGACGGGGGAGCAGGTGAGAGGAGTGGGAAGCGGAGAAGACGGAAGAGGAACGCGGGAGGGGAACGGGGACGCACGGGGAAGGACGTGCAGGAAGAAACAATTTATTTCTTTGAAAATGGCGTTGCAACGCATGTCGGGAACCAGCTAGTAATTTATAAAAAATCCAAAAATTTCATTTTTTTTTCCAATTGCGGCCGGAAACTTTGGTTTCTTAAAGATGTACATTTGAATTATTTTGCGTTTAACTGAGACACAATGATTTCCATGAGACCTATATGAGTTGTTTCGAAAACCGAACAAATTTGCCGGAGGGGTTAATACGCTAAACGTGGTATAAGTACAATGTTTGAAATATATTTTATTATAGAAATAGCAAAGGAAATGGACTAAACCAGAATAAAAAATAAAAATCAACAAGGAAATGGTAAAAATGATTCAGAGAAAATATATGTACCAGTGTACCTATATATAGATCATTATCAATAATATAAGCTATCACATGATGTATGGTCTGACGGATGTTTATACAAGATATAATGTAGATTAATGTTAATTTATTCGAGTGCTGAATGGGATTCGAACCCCGGGTCAGGCAGAGTCCAGCTGGACCTTTGACCACCGCGCCACCTTATTGTGATAGATTCTTCATTATCATGTTCACATCTAGGTACCTATTGTACAGTGCGGCACAAAGTAACAACATTTAAAACAGACAGATTGTAATAAAAAATAAAAAGGGTAATTTCATACATGTGTAATTTTGAAGTGAAAACTTCTTAACCCCGTTGTGATTTGAAATTCTGATGAAACGGAAATGACGCATTGCAGTACCTACGAAGCGTCAAACTGCGCTCATTAGCCGATTTGATTATGACTTTTCAAGGCTAGATACTATTGGTTGAGATATGAAACGAAAATGACGCATTACAGTACCTATACGTCAAACTGCGTTCATTGGCCGCTTACGTTATGACATCACTTTTCAAGGCTCCTTATTGGTTGAGAATGTGTGGGCGAAAGTTTCACTTCAACCGCGTGTGAAGTGCACTCGATTTTTTTACATTAATTCAGATACTTACGTGAAATTTCCGCGTAGGTGCATATACAGGTCGCAAAAAAGGTAGACGTCATTTTGCTGTCGGATGATATTTTTTTACAATTAAATAAATTAAAAAAAAAAACGGTGGGTGCACTGCGTCTCGTTCCAGCTGCGCGGAACGAGACGCAGGAGAGAGTATAGTATCCTTTACACACAGAGTTCGGAGCGGGACGTGCCCCGCGCCACTTCAGGCCGCTGCGCAGAAAAGTCTCACAGTGAACTGCGGAGTAACCCGTTATCTAACTTTCGGTCTTTACTTTTCTGCGCGGCGGCCTGAAGTGACGCGGGGCACGTCCCGCTCCGAACTCTGCGTGTAAAGGGTACAAATGCATATCAAAGGAGAGAGAATGCATATCACGCAATCCCTTCGCTACGCGTAGCAGTATAATAAGTGTCAACGTGTGATGGAAACATATTTTATGATTTAAATTGAAAAAAAATTATCGGACAGCAAAATGACATTTACGTTTTTTACCCCAAACATGACCAGGTATCTAGTTAAGGAAAATAAACGCTAGAAATATTTCGATTCCCATGCCTTCAAAATTTAAAATCGAGCGTCTTATTTGCACGAGGCAAGTAAGCGAAAAAGTGGTTAATTTATTTTGTGCATAATTTTATAAGAATGAAAAAAAGTTAGAACATACAAAACATCAAAAATAGTCTTAGCCACGAAGGGGTAGTACAATTTTGATATTCGTAATGTAAACCGATTCGTCGTAAAGATTGATCTAAATAAGATTTCACGTATAGCTTCATCTCAACACTTTGAAAATGTTTCAAGCAATAAATAAATAGAAAAATGAGAAATGTTTTTGTTTTTCAATTGTTTGTACGGTTTGTTGGTTATTTTCTTCTTCTATCTTCTTTTTTTGGCTTAATTGTACGTCTGTCTGAACATTTTTATAAAATTCGAAACGTTGAAACTCTGAAAAGATAAATTGAAAAAAAAAGTGTAGTTTGCGTGTTTGTCCGACCGAAGTAAGCTCAGTTTTATCTCAGTTCTGGTGTAATTGATTAAAACATATTTATATGATAAACGACATTCTTTCTTGAACAAATAGTAATCAATTTCCAATATAACAAAAATAGGCGACAACAGTTTTCTTTCAAATTGATGTAAATCTATAGACGTTCAAAGTATTGCAGACCACGTTTTATTGAACAACACACTTTTGTGTCGCCCTGTATTTTATTGCTAGCTATTTAAAATAATCATCGACTTAGAAGTAGTCTCTGGTGACTGATAAACATGACGCAACTAAATAGGCCATCAGAGACACAACCAACCAACTAACCGATAGTAATGCGCATTTAATAATTTCACAGTGAGAATATTATCCATGACAAATCCAAAACAGTAAAGGCTTTGACAACACGAAAAAGTCAACATCGACACAAATCAATAACAACACTGATGATTAGTCGATATGACAGGACATGACAAATTAATTCAAATGTTGGGTGCGCATTTGGCGTGCATCGGTGTCGAAGAGATCAATAACGCTAGTTTCTCAGAGCATCTCCTATTGAAATACCAGTAGAAAATGGACAGCATTCCATCTCAACACTGTGCTCATCAACCCGACCGTCAGAGTCAAAAGTTTTTTTTTTTCAGATATTTTAGGGCTCCAGACCAGAGGTGGCTGCCAAATTCAACGGTGGGGCGCACTTGCGATTAGTACAGGATTAGCAATTTAAAAGGAACGGCTGTGCTGCCCTTTTTATATAAAACTTAATTTTGGATTTGAATCCAAAATACTTAACCAAACAGAAAAACTATTTTTTAACCAAAAGATAAAGAAAATATCTGGATGTGCGCTAGTTTATGTATTTATGTTTTAATTTATACAATATGGGTAATAGAAAAAAAAATCATGATTTTAAAGGCAACTTTGGCAATTATTTATGAGTTAATGATAATTATTTAAAAATATAATTAAAAGTTTTATTTAATGTAGAAATATAAAATAAAAAAATTAATATGATAAAAAAGCATTTTGATAAGCATAAATTCAAAACTACCGATTTACTCTACTAACACAAATTTGTCGTACATAAGGGGTAGGTTAAGTGCATTTTTTAACAATTAGAATAAACTCACAAAAAATGCAAAAGTTGCCTTTAAAAGCAGGAAAAATTGATTCCTTTAATTGCCTACATTTATAATTTAAAACAAAAATAAATAACATAACACATATCGGTACTAGATATTTGAAATACCTTTTTGATAAAAAAAAATTCAGTTTGGTTGTGTATTTTGGCATCAATTTCAAAGTTAAGTTTTATATGTAAAAGGCGGCGCAACCGTTCCTCTGCCATATTACTGTGTAGAGCCTCCCAAACTTACATAGGAAACTTTCTAAAAAAAACCAACAACTTTTTTTCTCAATTAACGCAATTACTGTGGGGTTGTTTTTGTTGATACTGTGAAAGTTTCTTGATAAATGCAGGTAGCCAAGATATAGTTAACAATACAGCAGGTAGATGGAAGGCCAGGAAATACTGGTCGGACCCTGCGGCAGATGATAAGCGAGGCTAGACTCCTGGGGTCAGGGACCCTACTATAATAGGGCAAGGGTCTGGGGCTACCTACACTACCACCACTACTACCTGGAGGGCGTTTATTTTCATCCCCTTCATTGAGATGTTAATCTTACGCAACATCTTAAAAAGTAAGTTTAGGACCATATTTTTTTAAGATAGTCAAACATTTCTTGTTTTTTAAGGTGAAACTTGACGCTAAATCACCATTTTACCACGAATTGATATTATAAATACAAAAAATATGATTTAGATAAAATAAGGCTTTTCTTAACATTTCCATTGAGTAAAATTAAAATAAAATAATGAATTATTTCATAAAAAATGTAAGTGTAAATGGGAAATATGCGTATTTTTCCCAAAAATCTTTAAAGAAATTGATAAAAAAAATAATGTTTATATATATATATACATTTTTTTATCAATATCTTAAGATTTTAGGGAAAAAATATTGGAATTGGAATAAAAAATTAGAAGTAGGTGCTTTCAGTGAGATTGAAGAAAAGACGGCGAGAAAAGAGGAAAGAGAGAGAGAGAGAGAGAGAGAGAGAGAGAGAGAGAGAGAGAGAGAAAAAGAGACATATCTGGCTTTCCAGATTGTGTCCTTAAACTTGTGTAAGCTAATTCGTTGATCTGTCCAAATATGTTATGTAAATTCTTCAGATTTGCCTATTCTGTGCTCTAGCAACGTACTCCAATTTTATTTTTTTATTATTTCATAAATGTTTATATGTTACAATTTTTTGTCATTTTTTAAACTATCATACTAGGCTAATGCCCGTGTTGTGGCAGTCATGCATGAAATATTATATAATAGAAACAGAAAATGAAACATAAGAGAGGAAAGAAAAACACATTTACGGATAAAGAAAACTAAATCATCATCACTCTTGGCACTACAGGCCCTGGAGGGTCTTGGCCTCCTCAAGATTCCTCCTCCATTCATCTCGGTTTTGGGCAAGTTCTCTCTAGTTTAGAAGCTCCAAGGTAGATATATCTTTGAAGGCGTTGTCGCTCCATCTTAATCTTGGCCTTCCCAGGCTCCTTCGACCTATCGGTCTTGAGTTCAGCAGGGGCTTTGCGCTTGATGCCCGGTCATTCTCTCCACATGACCCAGCCACCGAAGTCTTCCCAGTTTTATGAATTTTGTGACGTTTAGCTCCGTAAACAGAGTATAGAGCTCATTGTTGTAACGTCTGCGCCAAAATCCATTTTCTAGAACCGGTCCAAAATTTTCCTTTCAAAAACGTCCAGTGCTCGTTCATTCCTCTTATTAAGTACCCACGTCTCAGCTGTATACGTGAGTACTGGTCTGATTAGTGCTTTGTACACTAATATCTTCGTGTTTCTGGACAGCAGTCTGGATTTTATTTGGTTTTGTAGGCGGAAATAACAGCGATTTGCGTTCATTATGCGCTTCTGGATCTCCTCTGTAAATAAAACTAAATACAAATATAAACATTAAAAGTAAGCTGAAAAATAAAGAACAAAAAGATATTTTAAAGAAGATAGTAATACAAATTGCTAATGCCATAATCCCACCGTCTTCGGGCAATTGTAAACTCTTCACCGATATTTATTTAACGTACTAAAATTTAAATTAAGCCAATACGAAAAACAGTTATTAATTAACAAGAGCCATGTAAGTTCATATCAAAGTTGAATAATTGACAGTATAGGGTCAATAAAATACAAGTTTATAGTTGAATGCCCACCGCAAGTTAATAATGTTTTAGGAACACCCAGTCGCAGTTTATTTCTTTGACATAAAAACATCACCTTTTTATCCTTATCGGAGGCGGTTGACTCCTTTACCATTGGACGACAACTTTTGGTTCGAGAATCAAGCTATATTTATTTAAATGTCTGGCCAAATGCCGGCTCTACGCTCTTTGCGAGACTTCACGTGTGATTTTTTAAGAGGTTACTACCGCCACTCCGTGAACCATTCATTGGATAATTGGTGCTCAGGTTCAAGGGGTGATGTTTGTCTAGGTCTTGGCGGCGTCTGTCGACTTACTGCGTGGCGGGCTGGGTCAGGGGATATAGATTAAGGTAGACCATTTGGCCTCTCCAGCAGGACTCTCTTTTCACAACGCCTTTCACCGCAGTGGGAGGGATGGATTCAAACGTCTGTCACTCTTGACCCCACTGACGCCATTCATACGTTTTTCCTTCTCAGAACTTCCTCTCTTCCTTTCCTTTAAAATACTCTCCACAAAGCATGCCCAAAAATAGCATAGAACGTGAAGGAAATTATTTTCCTCTGGGAGTCCCGCGTGGAGGTATTGTAAAAAAAACTTAAGAAAACATTTACTGAAATCTTTACCCTAATACTACGTAGGTATCTACCATTAACAAAATGTATAAAAAATATTCAATAATATACTTTTTAAGAAAAAGAGTTTGAACTTAATGTAAAAATATAATATGCAGCAATACATTACAATAGCATTAAAATCCCAACTTTGATACATCAAACATTTAAAAATACCTACCTCTCTATCTAGGATTACAAACTTCCTTTAAGGCGCGGTATAACCGCCCAAAAAGAAAATAAATTGAGAGATATGTAAATACGAATGTTAGAGAGAGCGCGCCAATGTTAAAATCGATAATCTTTAAGCGAAAATTGTGAAAATGTTTAATAAAACACGACTCGCTTAAAATAGAGCAAATATCTCGTAGGGATTGTCTAAAACAGCATTTAAAAAACAATGTGAATTTTTTCATACATGCAACTTGTAAAATAACTGAAACAAACGTGTTTATTATACTTTGCGATTTTTTTCTATCGAGGGAAGTTCATATAATTTGCGTTTCGGGGTGGGGAATGTATAGATATTATTTTCAAGAATAACATTAATTTTTTTAAGAGCTTTAAAACAAGTGATTAAGGTACATACGTAATAAATCGGTAGAAATGGGGTGTGCCAAATATTAATGAATTTCAGTTGAAAAATTTTCTAAAACTACTAAGAGAGTTCACATTTATTATTTTGAAAAATAATTCTTCTTCTCTAATATCGATAAATCTTACGTTTTTCTTATTTATTTTCTTGTTATTAATATTTAAAATATTTTATTACTCGTTATTTGAATTCACTATTTTCTTATCATATCTCTTTATGGCGAGGAAAACCTTTTATTAATTTTATTTGCCGTGTTTAATATGTTAAACAAAACAATTTGTTAATTTATTGTGCAAAATACACATTAAATAATGTATAAATAAAATTAATACAGCACCGATGGTTTCCGACGACTTCTTAAGACATATGCCGTAACGTCTTTCGCTCAGGGCAGGTGTCGACTGGTTTCTTCCGTTAAACCATCCGTAGTGTAACTACGGGATAACCACCTGGGGTACCTACCGCCTACCACTTACCTGAGCGGGGGAGCAGTTCAGGGGGGCACAGGTGGGGCGCGAGGCACGCGCCGACAACTCACAAGTCAGGGGGGACTTTGAAACCTCGATGAAATGTAAAGTTTACGTTTTGTCATCACCATACATAAAAATAATAATAATTTTTATTTTTTAATCATTGAAGACAATATTAACTACTCTCAAACAGAGAATGTGAAACAGAAAAGATAGTAAAAAAATTATTCACATCTGAGATTGAATCAAGTATCTCTGCCTTGCCGGGTCATTGAAAAAAAGGCATCTACGCTTTCTGAAATAGGTGAATTCTCTAATTCCGTGGTCGAGGGTTAAGGTGATCCAATAGTCCAGGGAAAAATCGAAATCGGAATTCACGCCCTTTGTGGGAGGAGTTTAAAAATATTTGAGAAAAAGCTTTTGGAATGGTTGAAAAAGGTATTTGAGAATTTTTTTTTACAGATTGATTTCGTAAAGGCCTAAAAAAAACAAACTCCTTTTCCACAGATTGTTTATTGTAATAACAAGGAAATTTAAAATTGATTTCACGGAACCGAGCGACGTGGAGCCACACATCTGTTCCCTGCTCCGGCCAGGGCAGTACTGAAAGGAAGTGGGTGTGGCAAGCCAGTAGTCTTTCGGTGAGCGACATAAGGGTCACTTTGAAAATCCTAATTCGTCGGCTGCCGGCCGTATTGTAAATAACAACGCAAAAATTCATATTTTATTTTATTTTGTGAATATCGGGGGTAAATATCAATTTATTTTGCAATTATCATAAAAGAAACTAGATTTGCTACAATAAACAATAAAACCATATCCGAAAAGATGTTCATAAGTAGGAGAGTTCGCACTTGAAAGGGTTTTTTTATAGACCTATTACTTTTTTTTCTAGGCTTATTAAAAGACTTGTAAAAAAATTACCGATATTTTTAAGGGCCAATATATGTTCTACACGCAGTATTTAATTGAAGCATCTATAATATTTCTAAGCGATTAAATTTTCAAAACAAAAACACATGATTTTGTGTGATTTTGCATTATTTACTATGGCTTCATCTTAAGGCTCTTGACTATCAATTCCGTAGGTCGCGGATTCAAATTCCAGCGTGCGCGAGTTCATTTTATTTGATTGAAGTGTTTTATTTCACAGTAATCATTTAAAATAATATAAGCAAATTTGTGATACGTTCCGGAGTGGAAGATTCCCTCGCCACCACTTTCACCTTCACCACTTCCTCGATTTGATGCCATGGTATCACTGGCTCCAGGTGGTTGGGAGCAGAGACTCTTGAGCGGTATTCACATTTTAAACTCTTCCGAGATGAAGGAGTGGAATCCGAACATTCCCAGAAGAAAGTTTACATCCTAGGCCTTCTCTACAAATAATAATGTTCTTCACTGGCTGCGATCCCTCGCTATTCACCTCCAGTCCTCAGTCCTTCCCTTCCTGCTACAATCTTCTTCCGCATTTCTGTGATCTAAGTTCCACATTGTCTATCCCCTATACCTTGGTCCATGTTCTGGTTATCATATTTGGTGTCCTTTCATTTGACATACTGCCAACAAATCCACTGTTTTTATTGAGTATTTGTCATTTGACATACTGTCAACAAATCTATCGCAGTCTTTGTGAACTATTATTATTCTGTTTTTATTGAGTTTTTTTTTCATTTGACATACTGTCAATAAATCCATCGCACTCTTTGTGATCTATTATTATTACTCTGTTTTATTGAGTATTGTCATTTGACATACTGTCAATAAATCCATCGCACTCTTTGTGACCTATTATTATTACTCTGTTTTTATTGAGTATTGTAATTTGACATACTGTCAACAAATCCATCGCAGTCTTTGTGACCTATTATTATTACTCTGTTTTTATTCAGTATTGTAATTTAACATACTGTCAACAAATCCATCGCAGTCTTTGTGATCCATTATTATTACTCTGTTTTTATTCAGTATTGTAATTTGACATACTGTCAACAAATCCATCGCAGTCTTTGTGACCTATTATTATTACTCTGTTTTTATTCAGTATTGTAATTTGACATACTGTCAACAAATCCATCGCAGTCTTTGTGACCTATTATTATTACTCTGTTTTTATTGAGTATTGTACTTTGACATACTGTCAACAAATCCGTCGCAGTCTTTGTGACCTATTTTTATGAAGAAGCATAAACACGAAAATTTCAAAACTCCTTAGCTCATGATGTAAAGATATTTAAAGAGGAATATATATATATACACACTAAAGGGAAAAAAAATAAAAGATATTCAATCACTGACAAGGCTTTAGCCGTGTTTGGTGATCAGAGCTGAACAGCCAGGTAATTTTTCTACTTCCTCACCTTCCTCTTCCCTCTCCCTTCGCCACACCTCATACTTCACATCTTCAGTAGGTTGTGAAATTCAGAAAATACGAATAAATAAAATTGATGGCGTAATAAATTGATTAAAAAGCTTGCGAAAAATGTCGGCGAATCCAAGGTGTTGAATGAAAGAATGTTTTGATTGCAGAAATGTGTGGAGTTTCTCTTTCATCTGCCTGCCCAGCGAGGTACCTGCCAATGACGTGCGAATTTGCAGCGGGCATTCTTTTCAGCGGAGAGAGCTTTGCCCTTTGCAAGATCATCAATTAATTCATATCCTTCCGTATAACCACTTTACTTTATAGGCCAGTCATTTGGTCGACAGGTGATGCAGTCACTGGTGGCACGAGCCAAACATTCGGGATTCTTCGGATAACTTCGGCTTTTTCCGTAAAATGAAAAGGAAACGTTTCAGGTATCGCTACCAGAGAAGTTTAAGCGAACACAGTAGGTACCCATACAGATGCGCTACTTTTGTTTTACATTAGCTTTTTTCACATTAGGAGGCCCGGACTAAATTATTTCTATGTCATTTTTGGGGATGCTGAGTGGAGGGTTTTTTAAGGAAAGGCAGAATGGGTGTCAATGTGTTCAGAAGCGACGAACCTATGAATCCACCCCTCCCACTGCAGTGCAAGGCGATGGGTTGAGAGATTCCGGTAGGAGAAGTCTCCCTCAATCAGTCCGCCACGCAGTAGGTGGACAAAATCATTCGCCGCCAACACCTAGAAAAAGCTTACCCCGTGAACCCAAGCACTCCTGCTAAGTCACCAAATGTAACAAAACACTTGAAGTGACCCATGACTGGGGTGTTGGTTATCCAATAAATGGTTCCCGGGGTGGTGGTACCCATACCCGCCTCCAAAATTGTTTCAACTGAAGAAAAGAAAATTCCAGTGAAAATGAAAAAGTTCATTTTTAATATTATGAAGATTTAAAAATTACTTTAAAAACTTTTTTCGATTTTAACTTAAAATAAATATGTAGGCATCTGAATAATACCAATGGCATTCCTAATTGGGGTCAGTTTTGAGACTGAAAATATTGCGAAGGTAAACTAGATCGGGTAAAGCAAAGGCGTAGCTAAAGCATTCACAAGGGATGGGTTCGACCACAAGGGTGGGAGGGTTCCCCCTAACGCCGTTGGTGTAGTTGTAGAAGTGCAGAGGAAGGTGGCGACGTATCTGGTTATTCAGATCTGGTCTACACGGCTAAAACCATTTCAAATAAAGTTTCAATTCTCAATGGCGTTTTATAAGGCGATTTCTCTCTGATAAGTACCGTAAACTTCATTATCATCATCATCATCCCCTTATCCTATTCGGGTCGGGGACCCATTGCATCGACAAGGCTCCTCCATACGTCCCTGTCTTGTGCTGACTGTTCGGCCTCCGTCCATGGCAGTCCCATCCTCTCCACACACAGTTTCTGGAGTTGCCTCGCCCAACTGTGTCTAGGGCGGCCCACTGGACGTCTACCCTCTGGAATCGCACATAGTATCTTCCTCGGAATTCGGTCATCAGGCATTCTTAGTACATGCCCAAGCCACCTCAGTTGCGATTTTTCTATGAAGAGTAGCAGTGGTTCAATGTCTCGGATCGTCGAGTTTCTTATATGATCCCATTTCGTAACCCCTGCCACTCCTCTCAAGTACCTCATTTCGGCAGTTTGATTCTAGAGCGCCTTCGTTCGCTTAGCATCCATATTTGGTGGCCGTAAGTGAGCGTCGGGCGATATACCGTTTTGAACACTGCCATCTTTGTCTTGATACTGAGCTCGGCTTTCATATCACTGAGCTGTAGAGAGGACCCAACACACCGCTTGCCGCACTAATTCTTCGATCAATTTCTCCGTCAACTTGCACAACTAAATTTTGAAATAAAATTTGTATGTGTACGCCGGAATTTGAACCAGTGATCTCCGGATTGCAGGTCAGTAGAATTATTCCTCGACCACAGAGGACATCAATTATGAAGGTATATCTACTGCCGCATCTGCAGCAATAACTCGTTTACACGTTGTAACCATCGATGCTTACCTATATTAAAATGATTATTGTTATCTACACAAAGAAGATGAAAGTTAATGCGAGATGGGATGGGGCAGGTGTGACTGGCACGCGCCTTAACCTCGGAAAGTTCCGTAACCCTTCGGGAATCTTCGGAAGTTTTCGACGGGGAGATGCGGCGGCAGAGGCGATGCAACAGAAGACGGCAGAGGGCAGTTAGTTGTAGATTACAGAGATAAGATTGGTCCAGACAGCGTGAGGCAGGCGCACGAGGCAGCGCGGAAAAGAAGCTATATAAGTACCTACTTATAGAGGTACGGCAGACGGTGTAAAGAAAGGGGGCAGGTGTGAGACACGAGCCAGACTGAGAAAGCGATCGACAATCGTAGGCTTTTTAAATTTTTTGTTACTAAATACCGAAAATTTAAAAATGCGATTTTGGAAAGCAGTGAGATAGGGGTCGCTTAAGTATTACGTAACGCGATTTGGGGTGAGGGGGGGGGTCTTGTAAAACGTTACTGTGCGTTACCTGGGCGGGAGGGGGGTTCGAACAACGCGTTACGCAACATGTTTTTTTTTTAAATTTAAATTTCTAAGTTGGCAACCCTTTTCGTTTATGTTTCACGGGGAATCCCTCGATTGTACTGTACGTCAATTTTATTTTGTTCTCCCAAGTTGGTAACCCCTTTCGTTTATGTTTTACGGGGAATCCCTCGGCTGTATTGTACGTCATTTTTATTTTATTTTCGTTGTCAAAATCAAATCAAATTGGTAAAAATAGTCACTTGGATGTTGCGTAACGTTTAGCGAGGGGGAGTGGGGTACAGAAAAACGGGGAGGGAGGATGAAAAATCTTTAAAAATTACGTTACGTAATACTTGAACGCCCCCATATGAATAGCCAGGTACTTCCCGACCTTCATCTTCCCCGTCTCCTTCCCCTACTCACTACCTTCAACCTCACAACATACCCAATTGGGGATGCCATAGTCTCACTGGCTCCAGACGGGATCAGTTGGGACTCTTGTGCGGTATTCATATTAAAAAAATATATATATCTCCAGTAATGATAGATGTATGAATCCATCTCTCCCACAGCGGTGCAAGGGGATGTTCCGAGACAGTTACGCTGGAGAGGTCACAAGGTCTCCGTTAACCAGTCAGATCAGGTCCGCCACGCAGTAGTTAGGCAGGTGCAACTGCCGTCAAGACTCGGACATACCTCGCTTCATGAACCCCGGCACCCCTGCTCACGAAAAGAAGCACTTGAGGTGACCTACGGCAGGGTTATTGGTTATCCAATAAACTGATCCGGAGCGGCGGTACCTATAACCGCCTCCTAAATTGATTCAGAAAAACACTATCGATAAAGGCGTCCGGGTCACACCGAGGGGTCGTGAGTTTAATTGCTCGGCTGGCTTGCATACTGCTTACCAACAACGTATGCAAGGACAATATAGGTCTAGATTCGTTCTAAATTAAATGTAGCTTCGTTCTTTCAAACAAATTAGAGTCCTTTCGAGAGCCCTGAAGGAGTAACCATCTGTTACTTATACAAGGCGGGTAAGTGGTGGATAACCTCCAATGCTCGGCGGGCTAAGTCCTCCATCAGGATACTGTGATGGTAGTAGGAGATTTTTATATTATTGTCTGGTTTTTCATTATCCGGGAATGATTGCCTTTCTTTTTTTAGATTAATATAGAAATTTCAGTCACCGTCGTAGTCAGCGAAATAACAAGTATTTTATAAATAATTTTTGGTGGAATCCTGCAAAAAAAAAAAATATTGTTTAACGGTTTTTTTCTCGGCGCTTTTCTTGTTGGTTCAGCAACCAAAGGTTTACGAGGCATGAAGAAGCCAACGTTCTTCCTTCGGCAACATCTTGCGTCAATGATAATTAAAGGAAGACATATGGTGCCCTTCGCCACCCCTTCATTCTACTGCCACAACTCTCATTCACCTTTACTGACGAAATAAAATATCAACATAAAAAAGGTTATAAAAATACATCGAAAATTTAAAAAAGACTTACTAAAGATGAAGATAGCAAACTTACATATTCTGACCACTGTATAGTTAATCTCTAGAATCATATCTACAACTAATTCAAAGAAAACTGACATAATTAACATCAGCGAAATGCCACTTTCACCAAGAGCTATGGAGATTTGAATTTTCCATGTAACTGTAAATAAATAAGCCAAGACGCCTTATCTATTGTTTTATCAATTTTTATCGTCACTAAGTAAAAAGGATGAAAAATAACCTGTCTATTATATTAATATTATTAAAAAAATATTGTCTGTGGCGGCCGGCGGGAGGGTGGTTGCTTGATTTTTATACAAATCTACAGTTTTATACCGAGATCGATGAAATTTTACTAGTCTAGTCTGATTTAAAAAAAAAACTCTGTGTAAAACCCCGGGCGACGCCGACGCCGACGCCGAGAATTTTAGCCAGTAACTTCATAAAGAAGATTGTCCAGCGTGGGTTTGTTTTTGCACACATGACCTTCAAAATAAGAGGAAGGTTGCGTCTCGTTGCTTATATGCAAATTTGAAAAACTACCCCCACCTTCTTTTCTCACCCCTGAAGCAGAATTTGGATACTTCTTGATTAAATTTTGCCACACACTAGAATTTTCATAATTCTGATCAAATTTTGCCACACACTTTGATACTTCTGATTAAATTTTGCCACACACTAGAATTTTGATACTTCTTGATTAAATTTTGCCACACACTACAATTTTCATACTTCTGATCAAATTTTGCCACACACTAGAAATTTGATACTTCTGATTAAATTTTGTCACACAATAGAATTTTGATACTTCTTGATTAAATTTTGCCACACATTAGAATTTTGATACTTCTTGATCAAATTTTACACACTTGACAGAATTTTGATACTTTGCGATCAAATTTTGGACACTTGACAGAATTTTGATACTTCTTGATCAAATTTTGCATACTTAACGTTCAAAATAAGAGAAAAATTTTGCGTAATGCTGACATTTTTTGAGTAAAAAAATATAAACGAAATTTTGTTCTCCGGTGACATTTTCACGTTTTTTCAACTAAATACATAAGAAATCAGTAGATATTGGATAGTTTGAAACGGAGTGAGGAATTGGCCGGTTAATCGGCCGAGTGACCAGTGAGACATGTGAAAGAAAACATTTTTTTAATGATTTTGACGAAAAAAAATGATAATAGGACATGAAAAAAATCACCAGAGACCAAAATTTCATTTACATTTTTTACTCTAAATAATGTCAGGAATCACTGGTTAAAGTAATTCAAATACGTCCCTTAACACCCTTTATATAAAATTGAAACGTTATACCTAACAACAAACGAAATTCATACGAGTTATTTTAATAATTTTTAGAGTTACAGCGCTAATGCAATCGTGCTGCGTTATTTTTTACGCTCTGCCGTTCACAAATAACAATAAAGTCCATAATATTAACGAAGATGTAGCATGCTGCTATCCCAACCGTCTTATCACTATCACAGAGGGGAAGAGGGTTAACAAGAAGGGTGGAGGGTAACGGAGGGCAGGTCGGGGGCAGGATGGGGGGCAATAGGGGGTGGAGGGTGGACATGACTTAAAAAGACATTACCGGTTTGTGAGGGGACTGTCTTATCCTGTCGTCACATGTCTGAGTCCATATGTCAAAGAAAACAATAACAATTTAACGTATTTAAGTTTTAACGTTGAATAACTTACTAGGCATCTGGTGTTTTATTCAATTTATTTGATATATATTTTTTATGGTTCCATGCCAACTGAGAATAAAATCAACTCAACACCTCCTTGAAAAGTCATTAAAATCTATGAAAAAAATAATTTAAAATTAGCCGATAACCCTAACCTAACGTAACCTATTTAACCATTATATATATTTTACATGAGCTCCACGCAGGAGGCCCTGAGGAAAATAATTTCCCTCGGGGCCTATGTCATCTTTGGTGATGCTGTGTGGAGGGTTTTTTTAGGAAAGGAAAGGGAGGAGAGTTCTGGGAAGGAAAAGGGTTTAAGGGATGAGTAGGAATCTGAGGTTCAGTGTGTCCTGGTCATTCGCCTCCAAGACATAGACAAACCTCACCCCATGAACCCGGGCACCCCTGCTAAATCATCAAACGTAGCGAACTACTTGGGGTGACCTAAGGCAGAGGTGTTGGTTATCCAATAAGGGTTCCCGTTTCCCGCCTCCCAAATTTGAAATATTATATTTTATGTTTTTTTTTTATCACTCTAAATGACTTATCTGAGTCTAACTCAACACTTCCTTGTAAAAGTCATTAAAAGCTATGAAAAAAATTTAAATTAGCCGATAACCCGAACCTAACGTAACCTATTAAACCAATTTTATATATATATTTTTTTTTATCACTCTAAATGATTATCTGAGATGGTTTCATTCCGAGTTGTCCGGTCACCATTTTTTTATTACCGCGCAACAGTTCAGACTTCCCGAATACTGTGGGATTATTAAGGTATCCCCGATTGGGGCATGTTATGATGATGAAGAGATTGGGAAGGAAAAGAGATGAGGAAGATGAAGGTTGATAAGTGATTGACTATTTAGATCTGGCCACCAAACACGAATAAAAGCCAATCATTTCAAGGATAACTCCTACACCAAGCCAATTAAGCTTATAATAGAGTGTACGATAAATATAATCTTAAGGTATTCTAGTCTAGAAAAAAAAAATTTTCTTCGTATTTCCAGAGTTTAAATATTCAAAAATATCTCCTTAGACAGAATCTAACCAAAATCTAAGTAGGACAAAATTTTAAACAGCTTTTTCTCAAAACCACTTTTTTCGTGACGGTTGACACGATATCTCAAGTTCTACTAAACCAATTTACTTAAAATTTGGTGTGTCCTTCTCTATACATTACTCTATGGCATAAACCAGAATAATAACAAAATTTTAATTTTTACTATTCTAAAAAAATTCGGAAAGTCAAAAAAACTGGTAAAAAAATGAATGACAGCCGCCATTTTGCGAAAAAAAAATTATGACTTCTCCGAGGTTCATGCCATAGCTGCATTTGTTTGAATTAAAAATAAATTTGGATAACTAGAAATTTTCGGATAACTAGGAGGGTTGCAATCATGTCAACCAGGGCGCGCCATATTTTTGAGACCCCCCACTTCAACACCCTGTAACTTTTGAATTTTTGAATTTTTTCTTTTGATTTTTTTCTTTATGTGTTCTTTAAAGTTCAATAAATATTTGATAAAATAATGGCTTCAAAAATATTATTGGTTTTTTTTTAATTGCGCCTACAAAAACACCTACAATTCTTGCTTCTAGACTAGAATACCCCCTTAAGTGCTAGGATGTTGTAACGTTAAAAATTATAATACGACATGAAATGAAGTTACAGCATTTTGATTGGTGATGTTATGATTGTTAATTTTTTAAGAAAAATATCAAATTTGTTATTTTTTTTTTATTCTTCGGGAAGACTATTATTTATGCCTTTGAACATATAATTATTATGCATTTGTGTGCTGAAAATATAGGAGTTTGAATGTTATGTTTATGCCTTAATGATCAGTTAAGTTTAAAATTTTCTTTAAATATTTGTAATATTGAATCTTTTTTATAAAAGTCTACAATTTTGGTACTTTGTTGCTGAAGAGAAAGTTGGTTGTTTTTTAAAAATTAATTTAATAAATAGTTTAAAACCACTTTTAAAAGACTTGCAATTTTTTCATATGCACCTCCCCATCCAATGATTCCATACTGAATTAATGTTGGGACTAGTACGTTATAAAATATGTTATGTTATAAAATTTTGGAAATATTGTTTTTGTTCTTAAATTCATTTTTTAATTTTGTATCTGAATTTATATTTGTTTTCCTCAATTTTTGCTTCAAGTGAAAGACTGTTGAATGCTTTCATAGTATGGTATATATGGTGTCTTTGTCCAAAGCTTGTATTTACCGTCGGAGTTTTTTATGTTTTCTTTGTACGCTTATCTAACTGGTCTTTTGAAATTTGTTTTTTTGTTAAAAAATATAGTTTAGTAGTGTTTTAACGTACAATTGGCCTTTATTTAGTCGTCAAAACTGTTGAATACTAATTATGATAATAATTACGATAACATGAGTAATCGGAACTTCCAATCAACGGTGTTATAAAGTTTTATTGTAACGGCCATTGAACTATTTGACGATATTTCACTCCTTGAATCATTCATTTGATGACGTTATCAAATTTATTTATGTTACCAATGTGTTCCTCTTACCAATAATATTATTTGCGTCTTAAAATAAAACATTCTTCTTTGAAATTGATATAATAATTATGAATTTCAGTTAATTACAGGAAAACACTGGATGTTTTATTGAATTGTAATTTAATTTTTTTAATAAATGTATTCCATTTTTGCAGCACATTCCAGTGTAGTACCTAGATACCATAAGTATAGCCCTGGTGACAGATCAGAATTCAGAATGGAAAGATTGCTTCATCAAAATAAATTTTAAAAACTTTCATACTTTCAGTATAAAAAAACTATTAAAAAATGCTCTATTCAAATTTAAAGGAAAAATCCGTACCTTACTGCCACACATACTTATACTTACAGTACATGGACGAAAATATCAAATCTGCTTAACACACTAAAATTAAATACATCTTTTGGCCAGAAAATCCATGAATTCCAAATGAAATTAAAATACTTTAATACAACCTCAAAATAAAGAAATAAACACGAAGAAGAGGAAATCAACAAACATGGTAGACAAAAACGAACATGGGGAAATCAACAAACATTGTCAACAAACATGAAGATGGTGAAATAAACAAATATAGACAACAAACACGAAGATGGGGAAATCAACAAAAATTAAATAAAAGTGAAATAAACAAACAAAGTCAATAAACATGAAGACGGGGATAACAACAAACAAGAAGATGATGAAATCAACAAACATTGTCAACAAATATTGTCAACAAACAATAAGATAGGGAAATCAACAAACATTGCCAACAAACATAAAAATGATGAAATCAACAAAAATAGACAACAAACACAAAGATGTTGAAATGAACAAACATGAAAAGGATGAAATCAACAAACATAGTCAACCAACACGAAGATGATGAAATGAACAAACATGAAGGTGAAGAAATCATGATGTAACGCCAACACAACTAATTACAGTCCGCCTCGGAACAGGAATCCCTAGTGAGGAAGAGTGTGAATACACTGCTATTTAAACAGTCATTAATAAATAAATGAAAATATCAAAAAGGTTTTAGCTGTGTTTGGTGATCAGATCAGAATAGCTAGACATCTTCCTGCCACCCTTTCTTTACCCTCCTTACTACAGCCTCACGGTACATCATGAATAATTGAGGATTAGTAATAGTCCCACTGATTCTGTCTCGCGGGACTCTTGTGCGGTGTTCAAATAAAAAAGATGAAGAAGGGGTGACCGAATTACTCAGAATTAAATCAAATCAACACCTCATTTGAAAAGTCGTTAAAAGTGATAAAAAAATATATAAATAAGTTACGTTAAGTTAGGTTGTGGGCTGTTTTTATTTTTATTTTTTTCATAGCTTTTAATAACTTTTCAAAGAGGTGATGAGTTGAGTTCTGTGTTGTCATGGAACCGAAGACGGGATGTAGAAAAATGAATCCGGTGATATAATTGTGTGACGTCATCGGTATGCGGTGGACTTTTAGATGGCTTCCCAATCTTTCCTGGCGTCACGTGCCATTGAAGTTACACGAGATAATATTATACACATAGATACCTAGTTACTACTTATCTGAGAAACTTTAGCAGTAGCGTGTTTACAATATTCAATAATTCACCCATATCTAAACAGAAAATACTGAAGAAATATTAGCATATCCCGTAGAAAAGTGTCGTAAGTCAAAAAAGTTTATTTTACATGAGAGTGAAAACAAATGACTAAATGATTAACAAGCGGCCAGTTGAAAACAGATACTAGCGACAACTAAAGCCTCGATTACACTGAGCGAGTTTACAAGCTACTAGCCGGTAAGTTTAAAAGCGGGTGAATCGGCAAGTGAGATTGTCATGATGACACACAAAACTGTCTACTGGCTCAGTAGCGACAGTAGCAGCTAAAATAACGACTCTCGCGCGAACCAATTCGGTCGACATTTTGTAAAAAACTTGAGCTCGCAGCTAGTGCCATACGCTAGCCAGTAGCGAGAATTACGGCTCCCGCGCAAACTAATTCTAACAGTTACGAAATCAGCTGTTGGTAGGCCAGTTGAACTTTCAACTTTTTTCGTAGATTGTCCACAATCTGCTAGTTAGCAAGTAATACGATGACACTGAGCGAGTTTACTAACAGATAGTAATTTCCCAGATTGTAAACTCGCTCAATGTCATCAGGGCTTTACAGAGATGGTTTTCGCGAGGCATAGAAAATCACAATCATTTTACTTTTCAGAGACAAAACGTAAAAAGAAAATTTTGACTTACGACACTTTTCTATAAGATGTGCGACATACCTGCCATAGACATGTTGGGGACGTTCCGAGTAAGCTATTTTTTTTCCTTTTAATTGATCAAACATGTTCAAATTCTTACTAGAATAGATAGATTTGATTGATGCGATAGGTGGGCAAACGCATTCGCCCTCAAAACCTAGACAAACCGCAGCCCATGAACCCGGACACCCCTACACGTCAAGTCGCCAAACGTAGCGAAACACTTTGGGTGACTTATGGCACCGACATATTTCCTGGGGCGGCGGTACCGACAACCGTCTCCGAAATTGAAAAATAATTTTAATAAGAAAATGAACTTTTTAAAGTCATAATATTTTTTATAATATTATTTAAAATTTATTTCACCGCTAATTTTAATCGCGAAAGTTACAAAAGTTTAATTTTTTTAATAATTTCTATAAACTTGCCGTTTTCAAGTCGTGAATTCGGCGGCGTTGATGTCACTGCGGACAACGGTGGTGACAGTCGTCTTACCAGCCAATTGCGGTTTCTATGTCATAATGACGTTGTACCCATTGGAACCGTTTCGGAATGTGCGGTTTTCTAAATCATAAATTATGAATGAAAATATAAAATAACACATTTTTAGAACAGTGATCAGAATTAGAAATATAAACTTTAAATCTTCCATGCATTTGCAGAGGTTCTTATAGTTCTTGAAAATACCCCACTTTGATATAATACAATCTTTTCTGATGGCGTTTTTGGTTGGAAAAATGAGAAAAAATGTTGATATGGCGATAATAATAATTGTGTCGTGTGCTCCTTCGCAGAGATACAGTGGTGATTGGTCATCCTTTTTCCTTGCATACCTTGTTTTTCCTACACATACTTATCACCCAATTCCATTTCGTCTTGTTTCGTTTTTTAGTGTTTACAGTCCATTGCAAGTACTTATGAAGCTGTACTTCGTAAGCAGTTTTGGACCAATATAGGTTTTAATTAAAAGTTAAAATTGACCGCCATGTAACATTGACAAGAAAACCATATCTAATAAATAATATGTCATAATTAGTAGGCGGATGTCGGAAGCAAAAATATTGATGACCAATATGCTGAAATAGGCTAAAACCAAACCGCACCCGGGGGATAACAATGGCACAACTCAAAAAACTACCTTTTTCAGGAGAGCAGTTTGAATATTTCGTATGAGTGTATTGACACAGTTTTTTAACCAATAAAAATACATTATTTCACAAAAATTGAAAAGCAGTTTATTAATATTTTTCAGGTTTAATATTATAATAGTGTTACAATGATCATTGTGCCACTCTTTTTGCTTGAATTCGAGTAAAACGTTATTATATAAGAACGGCATATTCGCCCTTAAGGCCACAATAACATTTTTTTAAATTGTGCCTTTTTCATCGAAGATAGAATAGATATCCAGGAACATTTCTACATACTTAAAACGCATTTTTTTTTTACTTATGCCACCGTTATCCCTCAGGTGCGATAATGATCTTTTATCTTTTATAGCTAAGTTTGTTGGATCCATAAAAAAAATTAGACCGGTCAAATAACGATAGTTTAATTAGGCAATGAACAACCCCCGTTAAAACAATCCACGCTAAACCGTTCTTTAATATCGATTTGCGCATAGACTTGTGCATGTGCTCGGCCAAGTGATTTATCGGTGCCATAATGACAAGAACGTAATAACAATAGAACAAGAACGCGTTAAGAGAAACTAAGGTAAGTGAAATTGCCTTCCAGTGTTCAATGATCACATATTATCGTAGTTGTGTCATTTAAAAAAGCCATAATTATTGATTACGGTCCAATTGATTATTTGGTGATTACATTTTGAACAGTGCACGCGTTCGGGAGCTGTACTCTGTATGAAGTAGTTATCAGTTATCACCTGTGTTAGGTCCGGTAGAGGATTGTAAAGTACAACTAGTACATAGAGTAGAGAGGTAGGATTACAGGCCTTCGTTGGCTTCCGTCTGAGGATTGCTCCGTACAGAGTATCGGGTGATAATATGCTATCATCACTTCCACTATTTACAAGGTACCTACCTACATGCTGTCAGCTGTGAATTCTACCTACGGACTGTACCAGACTACGATGGAGAACGGCTTCTCGGTCTTTTTCATGCAAAATTTAAATTTAGATTTGAGACCAAAACACGTAACTATTTTTTTAGTCAAAAGGTGTGGCAAATATCCACTTTTTTTGTTTCATTCGTAGAAATCCATTTGATTTTTTTTTAAAATTTAATAATGTTATTATTAAGTTCTGCAAGTATTTTAGTTTTTTTTAGTGACAGCTGTTTCGCCTTACAAGGTCATTTTCAAACTGTGGTTAAACCACTTCGAGACGAGTTATTTACATGATTCCTAAATTTTTAGATTTTTTAGATCAAATGGTAAAATTAATAATAAACCTAACCTAACCTAACCAATTAGACAAACGGGTAGAGCATTCTCAACTAGATTCAAATAACATATATGATGTTATAATAATAAAAACACTTCTTCAAATCCGCAGAATATCTCTTAGTGAATAATCACGTTCCACTTAATACAGTGAATAATCACGTCATAATCACTTCGGCACAGGACTCCCTAGCGAGGAGGACTAATAAGGAAGAAATACAATATCTATACTTACTTAAAAAGTCCATTATATTTTGTATATTCAATTATTTTATTTTACAATTAAAGAAGTTTTACTTCAAAAACGAGTGTTGACTGAAGTAAAACTTCTTAATGCTTCGTTCGCCTCGCCCGATCACACTTTTCGTAACGCTCTCGTCACGCATTCACCAGCTTACTCTCCAAGTAAAGCGCGCGTAAAGAAGTTTTAATTAACAAAAAACTTAAAATCAACAAGCCTAAACCATTTTATATACAAAGAAAGAATCTTAAATTAAATTTGCTGGAACAATTAGAAATCAATAAACGAACGAATGAACTCAATGTATTTCCTATATTTATTAATGAAACTAAGTAATAAAGTAACGAAAAATATTTATTCCCCACTTCCTAGTATGTATACAAAACCTAACCTAACAATGTAACGCACTTAAATAAGTCATAGCAGTAACGTTATTATTAAACAATTAAGAAAACATAAAAATTTAGTGCAGGGAAAAAAGATTTTGAAGTACCCCTCATAATAGAGTATCTACTGTCTCAATTATTTTCAACAGTGGGGCAAACTTGACTCTGGCTTCGATGGATCCCCCGTGCCTGAGCTGGTCACTTATAGTTACACCAAGCATATCGATGGAGGTCCTGTTTGAAAGATTGCTTCCATTGAAGGCGACTAGATTGTCATTTTGAGCCCCTTTAGTCGTAATCAGAGATGATTGGGTCTTTGAAACATTAAATTGACTAGGTTATTCTAACCCCAAGAGGAGTTATTTTTATTCAAGCTTGTTTAGTAAGATTTATATTTACTTATCAGTTCCAAATTTGATTTTTTTATTTATTTTTTATTTACTTATCAGTTCCAAATTTGATTTTTTTTTATTTATTTATCTATCAGTACGTTTACATTGGGTTTTTTGTCGATGCCTGTATCACTAAGATATACCTATGTCGAGACAGGCATAGATGTACATAAATGCATATATTTAAGGAACATATTTGGTAGTTAAAAAGAATATATATGTTACATATTCATTTGAGTATCTACAATAAAAATAAAAAGGTGATTGGAAGTGTGGGTAAATATTTGAAAGAGAGTTATCATATAAATGAAGGAAGAAATGAAGTACGGAAAATAGTTAATCCTGTCAAATCTATTTGTGGAATTAAATTTGATGTGATTCTATTTTATTTATTAAAAAATTAAAAGTTCATTAAACTTGAAAACGCGTTACCCAGGATTATGCAGATCTTTGCAATGTCGCGCCAAAGCGTTGAATCATACAAAATGATATTATCGTCCAAATATTACAGCGTTATTATTACTGACGGCCTCCTCGGTCAAAGGATGACTCGCAATCCGAAGTTCGCGGAATCGAATCCCGGCGTGACCAAATAAATTTTATTGGATTAATTTGTGTTATTTCACAATTAATATATTTAAAATAATATATAGTATATTTGCGGCACGTTCCAGAGTGGAAGATACTCTCATTATCGCCCTGATGTAAGATCACTATTTAGAATTGAAACATTGCTTGTAATGGCTTTAGCCGTGTTTGGTCCAGATCTAAACAGTCAGGTATTTCCCCACCTTCCTTCTCCTCCATCTTCGTCCTCTCTACTACCTGCAGCCTCACAACAAACTCCAAATGGGGATGCCATAGTCTCCCTGGTTCCAGATGGGAACAGCTGGGACTCTTGTGACGTATTCACATTTAAAAAATCAGAGTGTGCAATTCACACGCGATAGAAGTGAAACATTCAGAAAACTAAAGTAGACAAGGGTGGGAGGATACGAAGCACCGCACAAAGAGGAGACCGATTATCCTATCTCATTCTTTCGCAGGCTAAATCCTATAGATAAATGTGCTTGTCATGGAGTTTTCACGTCAAAAAATAATTTATTTAATATCAACGGTGTAAATATACAACAAAAAATAACTTTTTGTCACAGTTAAATGCAAGCATAAGAAAGTAATAAAAATATTTTTTATAAGCAACAATAAAATATGATTTTTTTTTTTTTTTTTTTTTTTTTTTTTTTTTTTCGTAAGAAGCAATTACTTTGTGGTTAGACATTATATTTAAAATAAAATATGACTTTATATAGTAAATGACATCAGAAAGTATATGTAAAGAAAAAGTATTGTTGTGGTGTCGGTTAGATTGAGAATTGTCACTTGTTTTGTTATTATATGATTTTATTGTAAAGTGTCAGTTTGTTAGAAGAAACCATAAAAAGAAAGTGATATAATAAACATAAATGTCGTTTCTTCGTTACACAACTTAGCAACACAAGTGTTTTATTTATCAATCAAATTAAGGAATCAAACATCTACATTATAAAACGACATTTTTCGTTAAAAACCCAAAAAAAATGGAGAAACTTCAGTTTGAATTCACTCTGCTACCTGGAAGTGAAGGCAAGTCAAACGTTTGTAGCATTACCTCAATAGTCACAAGTGATGATAAAGTGTACGCAATACCAGAATCGCTACGATCAGCCAGCCATCACAAGGAAATAATGAAAACTGCTGCTTTTAGTAAAGTGAAAAATAGTTTGGGAAAAAGGTACCAGGTTAGGAGAGTCTGGATTACCATGACAGAAGAACTGAAAAAAACATATGTAGACGAACATGGAAATTTACAGTTTGGAGACCAATACCTCGAAGAATTGCAACAAAAAAGTTCCCCAGTACATCAAAAAGAAGAAACAAGTACACTGGAAAGATTGATTGAAAAATTAATGGAAAATAACCAACAGAGCTTAAAAAACATTGCTGAGAAGTTCGTTATTGAAAAATTCTGTAATAAAAATACAAATGCAAGCCAGTGGATCGAAGTGTTTGAAAAAGAATGTTTACGGTTTGATGTGATCACGGATGAAAAAAAAATAGAAATACTCAGATTGTTTATGGATAAAACTTGTGTGGATTGGTACAGTTCCATGATTATAAAATTAACAATGAACTCCGAGTGGTCAACGTGGAAAAACAAATTCTGTGAATCATTCGCAAACAAAGGATGGAACCCTGTCACATACGCACTCTCGTTTAGATACAAAGATGGTTCTCTGTTGGATTACGCTATGAAAAAAGAAAAACTTTTATTGGATATGAGAAGATCAATCGACACCGGTACTTTAATAGATCTTGTTGCTTCCGGACTACCAGAATTCATACTAAACAAGATTGATAGAGAAGGATTACAAGATATTGTGGATTTATTCAATGAAGTAAACAAGTATGAACATTTGGTCAACAAAAAGAGATTCATAAATAAGAGAACATTTGGGAATGCACAATTTAATACAAATGAAGGTAAAAATCCATGTAAAATTTGTGAAAAATTGAATAAGGGCTCTCGTTACCACCCTGAAGCCACATGCTGGTTCAAAACAAAAGAGGATGAAAAATTTAAGAGAAGTGCCATTAAACATGTAAACAATTCAGTGATAGAGACTGAGTTAAATGAAAATAATCAAAAAAACGAATAGTAACACCATTAATAAAAGTCAAACTATTACTAAATGATAAATTAGAAATATACGGAATTTATGATTCGGGTTCAAATGTTTCTCTAATTAATTCTAAGTTATTGAAACTAAAAGGAAAAGGAAACAGTTTGAATGAAGCAGATTTAGTAACGATTAATGGTGTTAAAAAGACGAGTGGTTTGACAACTTTAAAGATAAAAATTTTGGAATTGGAGAAAAATGTTGATGTGTACATTATTGATGAACACAATTTCAAGTATGATTTTTTGATTGGATTAGACATGATAAAAGACTTCAAACTTATTCAAAGTGAAGACTTACAAATATCACAGAAACTCTGCCTGAATAATATAAATAAAAAAGATAAAAACTCTACAGAAAATAAGAACACTATAGAAAAACACAGAATTAATTTTAACGAACATATTAAAGAAGAAGATTTTAAAATAACAATAAATCATTTAAATAATGATCAAAAAACAGAAATAAATGAACTAATAGGCAAATACGCATCAGTGTTTGCAAAGAGTAAATATGATGTTGGCACTGTTAATGGATACGAAGCGAAGATAGACTTATTAGTAGATAAATATTGTAGTAAGAGGCCTTACAGATGCAGCGTAGAAGATAAAAAGGAAATAGAAGAGCAAATAGCAAAATTATTAGACAATAAACTGATAGAAGAGTCCTACAGTCCATTTGCTGCACCGGTTACTCTAGCATTTAAAAAAGAAGAAAACAAAAGATCCAGATTATGCATAGATTTCAGAGACTTAAATAAAATAGTCGTACCTCAAGCTCAACCATTTCCGTTGATTGAAGACCTAATGACGAAGACCAGAAATTGCAAATTTTTTTCAACGCTGGATATAAACTCAGCCTTTTGGTCTATTCCGCTGCGGATTGAAGACAAAAAAAAAACAGGATTTGTAACACAGGAGGGACATTATCAATGGACCTGCCTGCCTTTTGGGTTAAAGACTTCTCCGGCAATTTTTCAGAGGATATTAAGCAATATATTGAGAAAATATAAACTAAACGAATTTGCTGTCAATTACATAGATGACATTCTTATATTTTCAAAAACTTTTGCTGAACACATTGATCATCTAACGAAGCTGCTGAATGCAATCAAAATGGAAGGTTTTAGATTAAAATTTACAAAATGCACATTTGCATCAGACATGGTAAAATATCTGGGTCATATAATTCAGAATAATTCAGTCAAGCCAGTAAAGGATAATTTGACTTCAATAAAGAATTTTCCTATTCCAAAAACACAGAAGAATGTCAGACAATTTCTAGGAAAAATCAATTTTTATCATGAGTACATTCCGAAGAGTGCAATAATACTAGATCCTTTGCATAATTTACTAAGGAAAAACCAAAAGTTTATTTGGACTGATAAATGCCAAAATGCTTTTGAAACGATGAAAAATCTACTATGCTCACAACCAATCCTGGAAATTTTTGATCAAGATTTGCCAATTAATATATACACGGATGCTTCTCTAGAAGGTGTTGGAGCTATTTTAAAACAGACACAATCTGATGGAAAAGAAAAACCAGTAGCTTACTTTTCGAAAAAACTAAATGGAGCCCAGAAAAAGAAAAAAGCAATTTACCTAGAATGCTTAGCTATAAAAGAAGCAGTGAGATACTGGCAATACTGGTTGATAGGTAAACCATTTACAGTTTATTCAGATCACAAACCACTGGAAAACATGAATCTCAAATCTAGAACTGATGAAGAGCTGGGTGATTTAACATATTATCTTTCACAATATGACTTTAACATAAAATATGCTCCAGGAAAACAAAATTTGGAAGCTGACTGTCTAAGCAGAAATCCAGTTCTAGAATCAAATGAAAATACAGATGAACAATTGAAAGTCGTAAACATGATTAAAGTGGAAGATATTTTGAAAGATCAGAATAAAAATGAAGAAATACAAAATAAAAAAAAGCAAATTAATAGAGAAACACCATATATACTTCAAAAAAATCAGAGAAAAAGAAAAAGTTATTCTTTCAGAAGAGTTTAGTATGGAACTCATAAAAAAAGTACATGAAAACCTTTGCCATATTGGAATTGGACAAATGCAAAAGATGATAAGCACACATTATGTAGCCAAAAATTTAAATAAAAACATAATAAAAGTTTGCAGAACCTGTGAAATTTGTATTAAAAATAAATCAAGAGGACAAGACAAATTTGGCGTTATGTCTCATTTAGGCCCGGCAACAAAGCCTTTTGAAATAGTATCTATAGACACAATTGGAGGATTTGGAGGTACAAGATCAACAAAAAAATTTCTGCATTTGTTGGTAGATCACTTTACAAGATATGCATTCATTCTTACCTCAAAAACTCAAACTGCGAACGATTTTGTAAATCTAGTTAACAAAACAGAAACAGGAGACATAGGTATGCTACTTACCGATCAATACCCGGGAATCAATTCAAAAGAATTCAAGAAATATTTACAAGACAAGCGGATACCAATGATCTTCACAGCAGTAAATGCACCATTCTCAAATGGTTTAAATGAGAGGCTGAATCAAACTTTAGTTAACAAAATAAGATGTAAAATAAATGAAAAAGAAAAAAAGAGAGCCTGGACAGCAATAGCTCAAGAATGTACAAGAAAATATAATGAGACTATTCATTCAGTCACTAACTTTGCACCGAGTTACCTTTTATATGGTACGGACAGCACGATTTTACCGAATGAACTAAAACAACGAGAATCAAATAGTGACTGGATGAGAGACAGGAAAATAGCACTTGAAAACACAATAAGATCACATAACTACAATAAAACATTATTCGATAAAAAGCGAAAACACTTCGAGTTTAACGTAGGGGATATGGTGTTTGTGGAAAATGGAAACAAGCTGAACAGGAAGAAATTGGATGAACTGAAAATTGGACCATATGAGATAATTGAAAAAATTTCAAACTCCATATACAGGATAGATACGGGTCATAAAAAACCAGAATCAAACCTATTCCACATCACAAAACTTATTCCAGTTCAAACATTGGAAGAAGAGGACATCGAAGATGAGAAAATTTTGCAATAATTTTCTTTCCCGAGGGGGGGAGATGTAAAGAAAAAGTATTGTTGTGGTGTCGGTTAGATTGAGAATTGTCACTTGTTTTGTTATTATATGATTTTATTGTAAAGTGTCAGTTTGTTAGAAGAAACCATAAAAAGAAAGTGATATAATAAACATAAATGTCGTTTCTTCGTTACACAACTTAGCAACACAAGTGTTTTATTTATCAATCAAATTAAGGAATCAAACATCTACATTATATATATATATATATATTTTTTTTTTTTTTTATTAATCTATAAACATAGGGTTTAATTGATGCCTGTCTCACTAGGATTTACCTGTGTTGAGACAGGCTTAGAGGTACATATTTAAAATTACAAGAATATTTTAAGTAACATACAAATTCAATTGAATACTATAAAAATGGAAAGGTGATTGGAAGTGTGGGTTCACTTTAAAGAGAGTTATGTAAATGTAGGAAGAGATGATGTACATTAAATGATGATGTATAGTAAATCCTGTCAAATCTATTTATGGGATTGATTAATTAATTTGACATGATTCTATTTTTAAGTTATTTTACATGGATTAGGTCGTATGCAAATTGTTTACTGTCTATTAATGATTTACTTTACAGATGTTTGCAGTAGTGTGGCGTCCAATACTAACAATCCATTTCTTTACGTCTTGTTTGAATTTTGTCAAGGATTCAGTATGTCTGATTGTAGCTGGTAGTGTATTGTATAGTTTGCAAGCTATGTATTTGAAGTGTCTTTGTCCAAAGGTAGTTTTGGAAAAAGGAGTTTGGAGAAGTTCTTTGTTTATGGCTCGGGTATTGTGCGTTGTTTGTGTTGTTTTGTATGATGTTTTGTTGTTTTTGTGTAAATTAACTAATATGGATCTTGCGTAGAGTTGTTTAATGTCCATAACGTTGAAAGTATTGAAGATCGTATCAGTGCTGGTAGTAAGAGGCAGTTTAAGAATAATTTTATGATAAGTTTTTGTGCTTTAATGATGGGGTCGAGGGCACTGGAATAAGCATTACCCCAAGCTAAAACTCCGTATTCGATGTGAGATTGGCATAGTGAGAAGTACACTGTTTTTAAAAGTTTTAAGTCAAGGAAGTTGCGTGTTTGTTTGAAAAAGTATATAGATTTGCGGATTTTGTTTGTAGTGTTATGTATATGTTGCTTCCAATTTAGGTGTGTATCAAAGGTTAATCCTAAATATTTGATAATGTTTCCTTGTTCTAGGCATGGGCAGTCACAATTCCGGTTTAAAGATGTGTTTTTACATTTGTGTATTTTTAATGGAGGGATTAGGTTTGACTTAGGAATATTGGAGAGACTAGACAGTAAGTATTTTGTTTTCTGTACATTTAGCGTTAATGTGTTCGAGTCAAGCCAAAATTTTACCTTTTGAATTCCTTCCTCTGCTTTGGAATATGCGGTAGGCCAGTCTTTCGCCTGGAAGAGGAGGACAGTGTCATCGGCGAAACTGACAATAGTGGCATCGATGTCTAGGTTACACAAAGACTGCAAGCTTTTGAATGATATAAAAGAGATACGCGTACATCATACTAAACATATATAAGTAGTCTAAGGTTAAATTAATAGTGATTGAAAATATACGATAGTATAGTCTTCTTGTAACCCCATGAGGGTAGGCTGAAAATTGATGCACACATGCTTGTACAGTGCGAAAAAAAATTACCTTCAGAAGCGCACCAGGTGGAATGTGGAAGTGACATTCTCCCTCTACACGTATGCGCAGGTTTGAAGTATGGAGACGTGTTCTAGTGCTGTTATCGAATTTTCAACTGCTTACTGTGACTCCTATTGAGATTCATCGTCGTTTAAAGAATGTTTATGGTGACGATGCCGTTGAAGGTAGTATTGGAGACATGTGTTAGCCTTAGCGGTGGTTATGTTAAAAACTAAATATAAAATTTTAAAGGTGAAGAATTGTATTTTTTGCCCGACCTTGCTATACTTATTTGTTTTTGTTCGTGTTCTACACGCATGTGTGCATTACTTTTCATCCTAACCTCGTACCTTCCTTGCAGTTAAATTGATCCGCTACATCTGCATATCTATTAGATATTAAATTAATTTTATTAACACATTTATCATAATATTTATTGACACATTAGCAATAAATGAACGCATTGTGACTAGCCATGATGAATTGCGAATTGCATTCCCTCGCGTAACCTCCTACACCTTACATTTGACCACAAAATATTATGCATGTTAACACTGTATGCCTGCCATGTCTTCTGATTACGGCTGATTCATCTCTATTCTGTCATACTTTATTTCAATGGCCACTTATTATTTGCGCTATTTTGTCTAATGTTAAATCTCTGATGACAGATGAACACTCAAAATATAATCTTATCTGAAATGACTGCATCTTTCTGATCTGAGGTTTTCTCTATGTAACTTTCACAGAACTTGAAAATTATCTTTGAAATTTGATGAATTGTTCGAATTTTGTAAAACAACCCTTCTTTATTTTTTTTTACATTAACTCCACACGGGAGGCCCCAAGGAAAATACATAATTTACCTCGGAGCCTATGTCATCTTTAGGGATGCTGTGTGGAGGGTCTTTTCAAGAATGTACGAGGGATGGGTAGGAATCTGGGGATCGATGTGTTCAGGAGTGACGGACGTAAGAATCCATTCCTCCCACTGCGGTGCAAGGCGATGTTCCAAGACCTCCCTTAACCAGTCCTCCCCGATCCTGCCTGCCGTGCAGTTGGTAGGCAGACACATCAGCTGCCAAAACCCCGTCAAAACCTCATCCCATGAATACTGCTAGGTCACCAAACGTAGCGAACCACTTGGGGTGACCCATGGCAGAGGTGTTAGTTATCCAATAACTTTTAACCAAAGAATATTTAATTTATATTTTATCGGATACTAGCTGCTCCCCGGCATGTGTTGCAATGCCATTCAAAGAAATAAATTGATTCTCCCTGCATGTCCTTTCCCGTACGTCCCCGTTCCCTTCCACCTTCCCCGCCTTCTCCCTCCCTCGTCTCTTCCCTCTCCGCGAACCTCACCTCCCACTTTCCCTTCCCCCTGCCTTTCCTCCCTGCCGCTAAAATACATGAAATACACATTTTCATTTATACAAATATCTTGACGCCAGAGCTTACCATTGTATGTTATTCTGATGTATGAGCTATATTATTGTAAAGTTTCATTAAAATCCATTCAGTTGTTTTTGTGTGAAAGAGTAACAAACACAAATACATCCATACAAACTTTCGCGTTTATGATATTAGTTGTTAGTAAGATTTTAACAATAATTATCAAATGCAATGTTATTATTGATTACGATTACAATTTATATTCAGTCAGCTAACAGGAAACAGCTTTATGAAAATTCGTCAACTCTACAAAACATCTTCAAACACGTATGGCCATTGCCCATCGACCAAAACAATGACCAAAACATCTCTTAGTTCATCCGAGTTTATTGACTTGCCTGAACAAATAACTAGGCAGGCATTAGGCAGTACCAACTCCAGCAAATACAATGAAGTATCTTCTGTCTCCTCACCCACAGCTCTGAGATGTGTCTTGACTCTACAATCTCTGATCTCCGACAGGATACGGGCATATGGTGCCAGGGATGCTGGGGGACAATGAGATGAAGACATAATGAAGATATTTACAATCTGTGCCCGGTCAAGAGACGCACCTTGAATTATTGAGATACTGGAACCGGCGATGACTTGAATACCAAACGATTGATATTGTGAAAAAAAAATTATGTTGTTAATTTACATCGGACCCTTCCACTTCTGGGAGTCCCAACAAAGAATAGATAATATTATTTTTTATTTTAACTTTTATGAGTAAAACCCTTAAAACCTCAAATTGTAATATTTAATTAAATGAAGACATTATGAGCGAAACTCAATCGAAAATCTGGAAACCAAAAAATCAGAAAAATTTATTTACACATCTGGGACTCAAACCCAGGACCTCCCTTCTTTCCGGGCGGGTGCTCTTGTTCACTGAGCTAAGGTGTCGATATCCAATTCGCTCTCCTTTAACTGTACCATATTTCGACTAAGAACCACCCATATTATCTTCATTTTTCTTAACGCATATTTTTATTGGCTGCCATCTTTATGTATGATTGCAAGATTCAACTCGAACTAAATGCAATCTAGATGGTGTCTGAATAAATTTTTATCCATTTTATTTAATGTGCGACATCTATTGACTCTTCTGCAAGTCTAGGATGAATATTATTAATTTTTTTATTTTAACTTTTATGAGTAAAACCTCCTCCTCCTGGGTTCGAGTCCCAAAGGAGTAAATATCTTTTTCTGATTTTTCTGTTTCCAGATTTTCGATTGAGTTTCGCTCATAATGTCTTCGTTTAATTGAATAGATAATAGGTACCTATTATCATGCCTTTCTTGTCGACGGCTTTTGCGGTCGAGGGGTAATGATCTTAACTTAGAATCCGGAGGTCGCGGGTTCAAATTGTATAGTTTATTGAACATTTTTTTTTAATAATAAGAATATATAATAGGTGCAAACTAATTATGGATGTCTCGACTACGAATTCGGAGGTCGCGGCTCAAACCTTGCTTCTGTAATAGTAATAAGTATCTTACACTCTGGATTCATACTATTTGAATTTCACAATCATAATGAAACGCAGTTTTGTATCGGACATAAGAAAAAATTGAATAAAGAATAAACGTGCCTTTTGGGCGTGTTTTGTGATCCAATAATTACAGGATCAATTTGTGCATACAGGGTAAAAAGGCGGATATTTGCCTCAGTGGGATAATGCCCCGGTATTGAAATCACTATGTTAGGGATATTGGTGGCATTAGCGCTTTACTATAATTAGAAGTGCCCCTCTTGAAGGCCTCAGTGACACGTAAACCGTCGGAGTATGCACACGCGTTTTGTTTGTGTGAACGAAAATATTCCGCGGTGAAACTTTGAGGGGCGTTGAAATTATATTGAGTAAGTAATTTCTACTGAATATTTTTATTACTGATTGGTGGTTTATCAGGTGTGCATGGGTTCATGGGGTGAGCGAGATGCATCTGCTGTCCAGTCCGTGGCAATCCATATCGAGACTGGTTGAAGGAAACCTATTGATCTCTCCAGCAGAACTCTCTCGGACCATCGCCTTGCATCGCGGTGGGGAGGTTAGATTTATACGTCCGTCACTCCTAGGCAAACTAATCTCCGAATTCCCTAACTCACCCATTATACCTTTTTCCTTCCCAGAACTTCCTCTCCTTCATTTCATAAAAAAAAACCTCCACACAGCATCCCCAAATATGACGCAGACCCTGAGGGGAGTTATTTTCCTAAGTTCATCCTATGGATCTTTTTTTTATACATTGGATCCACACAAGAGACCCTGAGGAAAATAATTTCTCTCAGAGCCTATCCCAGAGGATGCTGTGTGGAGGGTCTTTTTAAGGAAAAGGGTTGGGTAGGAATCTGGGGGTCAGTGTGCCCAGTGAAAGAAGTATTAATCCATCACTCAAACTGCGGTTGAAGGGGATGGTTCGGGAGAGCCCATCTGGAGAGATCAAAGTCAACCGGTCTCTTTCGATCCGGCTCGCCGCACGGAAAAGGGGAGACGCATCCGCCACCAAGACCTTGACAAACCTCACCCCATGAACCCGGTCAACCTAAGTCTGTAAGAACCACGTGGGGAAACCTATGACGGAAATCTGTCTCCCAAATTAAAAATAGCTAACTAATTAAAAGAAAAGTGCTTACTTAGGACACACCGACACGCCCACAACACAATCCTATCGGTTATTCTCTTCAGTGTCTACATGCATAATATGTACATATATTAATTTTATTTATAGCGATCTTAAATTCGGCGCTTCTCAATTTGTCGGATGAGATCTCCTTGAGATCGCATTGTCTTGTAAGATGATGTTCCCACGCTACAGATCATCTCAGTTCATCTCCTACCACGCTCCTCATGCTCTACTGGGTGCGGATGCTAGTTAAGGAACTTTGCTTATAATGAAGTGGTTTAGGCCCGGTATATTCTCCGTGTCCTCGCTAAGTACGAGATTCCTCGCACAAATTTAAGCGGGCTATAACGATCGCTCAATCAGACGCCGAAGCGTTAGCAGAGACATGACGTAAGATTTTAAGACGCGGTATATCCGCTCAGAAAGAAGAAGATGAAGAGATATGTAAAAACGAATGTTAGAGAGAGCGCGCTAATATTAAAAACGATAATATTTAAGTGAAAATTATGAAAATGTTTAATAAAACAAATCTCGTTTAAAATAGAGCAAAAATCTCGTTAGGAATGTCTAATATAGCGTTAATGAAACACTGCGATTTTTTTCATACATATAACTTGTAAAATAACAAAAAAAAAAACTATAAGTATACTTAATATAATATGCGATATCGATTGACTTTTCTGCAAGTCTAGGATGAATATTTTTATTTTATATTAAATAAAAATGGATAAAAATGTATCTAGATTGCATTTAGTTCGGGTTTGAATCTTGCAATCATACATTTTTTTTTTTTTACAGTTAATACCGCACAAGAGTCCCAACTGCTCCCGTCTGGAGCCAGTGAGACTATGGCATCCCCAATTGGGGTATGTTGTGAGGCTGAAGGTAGTGGGGAGGGGAAGGAGATAGGGAAGAGGAAGGTGGGGAAGTACCTGGCTATTCAGATCTGGTCACTAAACACGGCTAAAGCCATTTCAAGCAACGTTTCAATTCTGAATGGTGGTCTTACACCAGGGCGATACTGATAGTATCTTCCACTCTGGAACGTGCCGCAAATATACTATATATTATTTTAAATGAATAAATTGTGAAATAACACAAATTAATCAAATAAAATTTATTTGCGCACGCCGGGTTCGAACCCGCGACCTTCGGATTGTGAGTCGAGAGTCTTGCCTCGGGACCACGCAGGCCGTCGTTTGGGATGGTCCGATGCTCTGTAGGAAACCCGCCTGCACAGCGCGGGTATAAACTGTGCGCCCTAAAGTTTAAGTTTAGACTTACGGAATTCAATACTTCGTTTGTGTGAAAGCACTATGAAACAATACATACATAAAGATAGCAGCCAATAAAATATGCTTCAGTAAAATGAAGATAATATGAGTGGTTCTTAGACGAAGTATGATACAGTTAAAAATGACTTGGAATGAATTGGATATCGACATCTTGGCGTAGTGGACAGCGCGTTCGCCCGGAAAGCGAGAGGTTCTGGGTTCGAGTCCCAGAGGTGCCAATATCTTTTTCTGATTTTACTGTTTCCAAATTTTCGATCAAGTTTCGCCCATATTGTCTTCATTTAATCAAATAGATTCTATTTACAATAATTAATATCTTCGCATTTTTGCCTCAGGCCGTGTTCAAATAAACGTTATTTGACTAATTTGTGTAATTTCACAATCAATTAATTAAAAATTATATATAGTACATTTGCGGCCCGTTCCAGAGTACAAGATACTTTAGGTATTGCCTTGGTTTAAGACCACCTTTCGGAATTGAAACCTTGCTTGAAATGGCTAGATCTGAAGAGCCAGGTACTTCCCCTTCTCTTCCCTTCTCTTTCTCTTCCCCTTCTATTATTCTTCCCCTCCCCACTACCTTCAGCCTGGCAACATACCCCAATTATTAATGCCCCAATCTCACTGGTTCCAGACCAGAATAGTTGGGACTCTTGTGCGGTATTCATATAAAAATAACCATTCTGATTGAACTGGAAACTTTACCAAAAATTGCATTTGAAGATCAACTACGGTTGTTGTCGTTTGGAAACATCTCGAAGAGAGTATTTTTCAATCAAATCTCAAACAAATATTGGTGAAATCTAAGCTCGTCAATCCAATCAAGCCGAGCTTTTTTTTTTTTTTTTTTTTTTATAGTTAATACCGCACAAGAGTCCCAACTGCTCCCGTCTGGAGCCAGTGAGACTATGGCATCCCCAATCGGGGTATGTTGTGAGGCTGAAGGTAGTGGGGAGGGGGAGAAGATAGGGAAGAGGAAGGTGGGGAAGTACCTGGCTATTCAGATCTGGTCACTAAACACGGCTAAAGCCATTTTCAAGCAACGTTTCAATTCTGAATGGTGGTCTTACACCAGGGCGATACTGATAGTATCTTCCACTCTGGAACGTGCCGCAAATATACTACATATTATTTTAAATGAATAAATTGTGAAATAACACAAATATCAAATAAAATTTATTTGCGCACGCCGGGTTCGAACCCGCGACCTTCGGATTGTGAGTCCAGAGTCTTACCTCGGGACCACGGAGGCCGTCTTTAAGCTTAAAAGTAGTACTCTATAGCCACAGTCTAATTATAGGTAAGAACAGCGTCACCTCCCAACAATGTTCGGTTACAGGAAGCTGTCAAGCTGCGGTCAATGACAATGGACCAACAAACTTCTCTGACTTCTGCGCTCCGGGTATTGTGAGAAAATAAAATGTTTCAAAAACTAATAGGGCAAATATTTGGTTTAATTTATTTATCTACACCCAAGGCTTTTACATAATACAAGGTGTTATTTAAAATTAAATATTTGAGAGGCGACTATAGGTACTTTTGCATCGGGAACTATTAATTGGATAACCAACACCCCTGCCATAGGTCGCCCCAAGTGGTTCGCTACGTTTGGTGACTTAACAGGTGTGCCCAAGTTTAAGAGCAGACGCATACGTCGCCGGGACTTGGCGACGTATGCGTCTGCTCACCAACTGAGGCCTTTTGACCTCTCCAGCAGGACTCTCTCGACCCATCGTCTTGCACCGCAGTGAGAGGGATGAATTCAAACGTCCGTCACTCCTGACCCACTGACCCCCAGATTCCTAATACTTTTTTTCCTTCCCAGATCTCCCTCTTCTTCCTTTAAGGGGTTATATACAGTTAGAATTTTCTAGAAATCGATTTTTTTATTATTTCATTTTCGTAATGTACATATATTTAAGTATATAATAATAATAATAAATAATAATAATAGCATTTATTCAGACAGTAAATTATATAACATTATTTAAAATAAACTTTTCACTTATCATGCATCGACTCCCTGTCTGTATGTCACTAGTTGACAAAGGCCTCCTCCAACTGTCGCCATTTCTCTCTTCATTAGCTGTTCTTGTCCATGTACCACCTGCCACGGCTTTGATGTCGTCAACCCACCGTCTAAATGGTCTACCTCGTTTTCTCTTCTTGTCACTTGTGAACCAATTCATGACTAATTTTGACCATTTTTCACTTCCTCTAATTGTGTGGCCTGACCACTTCCACTTTAGCTTTTTTATTGTTTTTATGGCATCTTTTGTTCTTGTTTGCTTCTTAATGGTTGCAATTTTTATTCTATCGGACAGTCTTTTCCCTATCATACTTCTTTCCATGGAGTTTTGACATGTTTCGAGCTTCTTATTGTGAGTTTTTGTGAGTGCCCAAGTTTGGCAACCATAAGTAAGTACAGGAAGTATGCAGGTGTCAAAAAGTTTTCGTTTGTTAGCTATCCTGATTTCACTGTTTTTCATTATTTCTTTCAAACCCCAATATTGTTTCCAAGCATTTCTACGTCTGTCTACTTCTTTTGTGGTTAAATCTAAAGGAGAAATGATTTGACCTAGGTATACATACTCATCCACATAATCGATCAGATTGTTATTGATCTTGATAGGTTCTTGCTTCCCGTTTGTCATTGCTTTGGTCTTTTCTGTGTTCATGACTAGTCCCACCTTTCGGCTTTCTCTATCTAGTTCATTCAACATCATCTGCAGGCCTGCACTCGTCAGCGAGAGGATTATCAAATCATCCGCGAATCTTAAATGTGAAATGTTTTCACCGTTAATGGACAGCCCACATTGTTCCCAATCTAATTGACATTAATATTTAAGTATACACAAAAAAAAAATCAAGTCAATCTGGCGATTATTTTCGAAGTTACACGCATATTTGTAAAGACGTGTCAGAACATTTGAGAGTAGATGGCAAACTTTAAACACGTTTTTCTCAAAACTGTGTATTGAAAGTCGGTGACCACTATAACTCGGAAACGGCTGAACCGATCAGTTTCAAATTTTAACACAAGCTTTTTAAGTATATTTTACAGTTATCAATCGAAGGCCTGTTCTCACCGATAAATACATATTTTTTTATAAACAATATGAGGCCAAAATTTTGGTAAAAACTCGAATTTTTTTTTTGAAAAGCCGCCATTTTGTCAAAAATTTTTATTTTGCTCTGTCCTTCGATTAATTAGAAGAAAATTTATTATTATAACGAAATCCGTTTGGTTTTTTCATTTTAAAACATCCATTCCAGAGATATGATGGTCACCGCAAGATCCCTTTTTTGAGAGGTGCTTCTGGAGATCAGCTATAGCAGCTTTCAAAATTATTATTTTTACAAATAAAAATTCTTCAAATACTGTTAAAAGTTACCATAATATGTGTACAATTTTTTAATTTAATAAATTTAAAAGTCTTCTCAGGAAAAATTCTTTAAAAATCCCTTTTTTTGAGCCTCCTGACTGTATATAACCCCTTAAAAAAATCAAAGATAGAAGTGAAACCTTCAGAAAACTAAAGTAGACGAGAGTGGAGAGATTACGAAACACCGCACAAAGAGTCTATCTCATTCTCTCGCAGGCTAAATCCGAAAGATGTATGTGTTTGCCTCTTTTCAGCGTAGCTATTTTTCGTTTCATCGACTTTCAAATACCAACGGTGGCGGTGCTAAAGAAGTTTTCACTTCAAAAACCCTCCACACAGCATCCCCAAAAATGTCATAAGCCCTGAAGGAAATTATTTTCCTCAGGGCCTCCTGTATGGAGATAATGTTAAAAAAAATTGCTCGTAATTCAAGAGAAATCGTTCCCTCCAAATTCCAATCTCTCCAGATAAGATTTGTGGTACCTTTCTTATAGTTACCCATTATAGATTTTAGACAGGAAGGTGTTAGAGGTGTAGAGATCGGTGAGTGTAGAGGAAGTGACGCATCTTTTGTTTATTTCAGCATCTTCGAACATCCCAGTACAGTGGCGCACATTATATTTATTGACAGAAGTAATTTAAGGGGATCCAATAGTCCAGGGAAAAATCGAAATCGGAATTCACGCCCTTTGTGGGAGGAGTTTAAGGAGAAAATATTTGAGAAAAAGCTTTTGGAACGGTTGAAAAGGGTATTTGAGAATTTTATTTTACAGGTTGATTTCGTAAAGGCCTAAAAAAAACATTAACTCCTTTTTTACACATTAATTATTGTAATAACAAGGAAATTTAAAATTGATTTCACGGAACCGAGCGACGTGGAGCCTACACGTCTGTTCCCTGCTCCGTTCTGAAAGGAAGTGGGGTGTGGCAAGCCAGTAGTCCTTCGGTGAACGACATAAAGGTCACTTTGAAAATCCACATTCGTTGGCTGCCAGCCGTATTGTGAAATAACAACGCAAAAATGCATATTTAATTTTATTTTGTGAATATCGGGCGTAAATATCATTTTTTTTTGCAATTATCATAAAATAAACTAAATTTGCTAAAATAAACAATAAAACCAAATCCGAAAAGATGTTCATAAGTAGGAGAGTTTGCACTTGAAAGTGTTTTTTTATAGACCTGTTATTTTATTTTTTTCTAGGCTTATTAAAAAATTTATAAAAAAATGACCGATATTTTTAAGGGCCAAAATATGTTCTACACGCAGTATTTAATTGAAGCATCTATAATATTTTTAAGCGATCAAATTTTCAAAACAAAAACACATGATTTTATGTGATTTTGCATTATTTACTATGGCTTCATCTTAAGTAACAAAAGTAGTTCGTATTATTTTTTGGTTGGGGAGGACACCCATAGGTGAGATGGGTTGATGTTGTCAAGAGATAGTCCGATGATAATGTGAATGTTTTGTGGACCCGAAGTAGGCCTACTTTTTTGCCTATGATGGAACTGATGTTACATTTTCAAGTAGGTATAGAAATTCTTTACAGAACAGGTAATCAATTTTGTTGGCCAGTCTAGGACCTAGAAGTCTCTAATTATTTTGGTTTGATTTAAAAACAAAAAAATTAGGTCATTGATAATTCATTTTCCTTTAGGTTCAATACCGAAAATATTGAAGTAGCTGCGAACCCGAGGTAATTAAGCCTGTTGGGAATAACCAAAATAATTAGAAAATCGACAGTCGTAGACGACTTAGTAACAAATGTAATTAAAATAATTGATTGAAACCCCTCTCCCTCTCCCCCAAGGTTTTTTTTTTACATGAGCTCCACACAGGAGGCCCTGAGGAAAATAATTTAAAAAATAATAATCAGGGCCTATGTCATCTTTGGGATGCTGTGTGGAGGGTTTTTTTTTGGAAAGAAAGAAGAGGGGAGTTCTGAGAAGGAAAAAGGCTTTGAAGGGTGGGTAGGAATCTGGGGTTCAGTGTGTCCTGGTCATCCGCCTCCAAGACCTAGACAAACCTCACCCATGAACCCGGGCACCCCTGCTAAATCACCAAACGTAGCGAACCACTTGGGGTGACCTGTGGCAGAGGTGTTGGTTATCCAATAAATGTTCCCGGGGCGGCGGTACCCATACCCGCCTCCTGAATTGTAAATGTATATAAACCCTAGATTAAGAATAATCTGTCTGAAGATGGCTTCAACAAGCTGAAACCGGCTACGGTCAAAACAATTAAAGCGGAAATAAGTTTTGTGTTTGTTTTACTATAATATCTCTATTTTTTTATTATTTCAGCCTCTGTGGACTGCACCTGCACGCCACTGGTATTCACATACATAAAATAGTTACCTACTCCCTACCAACTCACGATATGAAATGAAAAAAAATCGGCCTTTTCACGTGTCTTCCTTGTCAAGTCTCGTGTCTGTACTTGATAGATACTTGACTATACTTTTTAAATGAAATGTGTATCTGTTTTCTTTGTTATCTTACAGAATATTTGAGATAAATGTACTGTAGAATGCATTAAAAAACGTCCATTTGGCAGTCTATTGTATCTTTTAGGAATTCGTTATCTCAAATATCAAACATAATTGCATTGTCCTTAAGTGTTCATTATTTGAGGTCCAGGAGTCGAAATATGTTACGTAAATTATTGATATCAGTTTTCATTCAAATCCGAATAAATCACACTTTCTGTACAGTGGGTTGAAAAGCTCAATAGTAAACACGTATTAATAGCCAAGTAGGTACTTCCCAACCTTCCTCTTTCTTATCTTCCCCTCCCCATTCCCGTCAGCCTCACAACACAACCACTCGGAGATGCCATAATCCCTAGGGATCGTGCCATAATTGCGGGAGAGATCGATTCAGACGGTTGCTGATGGTTTCACCTCTTCGCCAAAGTCAATAAATGCTGGCGTCCTCCAAGGATCGGTACTACCTCCGACTGTTTTTTTTACCAAATCCCTTCGGCACCGGTACATGGTCGGGAAACACGCTAAACGCTCTATCAAAATATGTACACGATTGACATTTGTCACACAAGAACGGGTCGCTTCTACGACTCATTCTTGAGTTCAACAGTCCGACTTAGTATCCTCCCTCCTACACTTTCCAAAATCCATGTTCACTTCTTCCTCTCCCCAAAAATACTCTCCACAGAGCATCCACAAAGGTGAAATATGCCCTGAGGGAAATTATTTTTTTCTCAACTCCTGTGGAGTTAATGTAAAAAAATCCCACTGATCCGAACATTTGGGACTCTGGTGCGAAATTTTCAATAAAAAAATGCCATTTAGCTGTCGTGTCAGAGGACAATGACAGATAAATAATTACACTGAGTTGCTAACATACCAGAATCATCATTCTTACATACTGAAGGCCTGTGTAAAGGCAGTCTAACGGGACTCCTTGAATAATTAAATGGATGCTTCCGATTGGCATTAAAAAGGCTAAATCGATAAGGCTTCTGAAATCTGAAGCCATTCGCTCACAAATTACTGACGATTACAGACTTAAACACTGCCCATTACGGAGGTCCTAAACGTTCATGTTAATTTCAGGTTAGGGACAGGTAACAGAAAGATAATAGACAATAATGCTACCGGAAACACAGAAGACTCTACCCTTTCTATCTCATTGTCTATGCCCAACTTCCTCTGCTCTATCACCACCTAGATTACAGGTACCATTTCGTCACCATTTCAATACAATTGTAATATTATTCCATGTTTATTTGAGTTAAATAGCATCAAAGACCCTTTTAAAACAGTTCCAATTGGAAAATAAGGTGATTTACAGGTAAATGATCTGTCTTCCGGTTGGTTTGATCCTGTCGAACTGTCTATGTTGGATGATACCTACATTTTTTAATGGTCGCGTTGATGTGGATCTTTATGTGATCCATAGAGGAAGGGTGTATTTTAATCATTTTTATTTGGTTTTGAAATGTTCCTACCTACCATGTTGGATGTCATTTATCAATTTCCTACCCATCTATGTTCATGTTCATCTTTGTATATTCACACGTTCATCTATCTCCCTAATCATCACCTTGCTGGAAAAGTTTTTGAAATTTGGAACAATGGCAAGAAAATTGGTGCAAATTCTAGTGCATTTGTTTTGAAAAAAGAAGAAGATTTGAAAATAACTTGGAAGCAAATTTATGCAACTCATCCAGTTCAACATTCCCAGAAATAATTAATTTTTTTTAATAGTTTTTTTTTTACATTAGCTTCACACGAGAGGCCATGAGGAAAATAATTTCCATCAAGGTCTACGTCATGGTTAGGGAATGCTGTGTGGAGGGTATTTTTAAGGAAAGGAAGGAGAAGGAACATATGAGGGGTGGATATGAATCTGGGGGTCAGTGTGTCTCCAGTAGCGGTACAGGGCGATGGATCGAGAGAGTCCGGCTGGAGGAGCCAAAAGGCCTCCCTCAACCAGTCATGAACCCAAACACCCCTGTTACGTCACCAAACATAGCTAACCACTTGAGGTGACCTGGCATGGTATTGCAGAGGTGTTGGTTATTCAATGAATGGTTGGGGCGGCGGTACCAATACTCGGTACCTATATTCCTAAATTGGTTTCGTTCGTGTGAGAGGCCGATAATTTTAATTTAAGTTTTTAATCCATCAGAACTGGGGGATTGGTGCAATCCCATTTTGCCATCTTAGATAAAATGTAATTATTACATTTGAACAGAATTAAAAAATAATAATAATAAAATGAAGATGAACAAAACGTAATAAGTACGTAAAAATAAAAATACGATATAAATAAATAAAATCAAAGGATCGTCCTTCATGGAGGTCGCAGCGTCATTTGCATTGCTCATTGATTAGAGACTGAAGCACTCGGATGGAGCCGTGATAATGACGTTGGTTGACTTCCATGTCCTGCTCCAGAATCTGGCGAAGTAAGGCGGAGAATGAGTGGACCCTCCATTCGGTGAACATTATGAGGCAATGCATAGGCATACGTTGTCTGTAACCATTGATTAGATAAGATTAAATAAATTAACAAAAATAATATACAAGAAACAGTCACAATCATCTGTGCAGTCTTCTGTGGAATATTGCGAGTATTAACTCCACCCAGCTGCCGAAGTCCAGTGAACCAAGCATGTCATTTGTCCACTTGGCTGGCTGGTTTCTCGAAGACCACTCATCAGACTCATCTGTGACCCTCCTTACTGCGGTATTATTTCTGCCTGAGCGCACAGGTATCTCTATCACTCCCATCAGATGGACATTGGTCTTCATGGTCTCTTTCATCATCCACCAGCCGTCAGATATCATTCAGCCATCTTTTTTATCGCTCAAGCATTCACGCGTGACTGATGTGATATCAATAGGTTTAGTAAAGCATCGATTAGGTGCCAATATTTGGCTTAAATGAGCAGAATTAGAAATAAACTGAAAATTGTGTGCATTAGTCTTAATTACCAAAACGTCTCCAATCTCCACAATTTGTGTCTTGTGGTTTGTCTCAGAGTCGTGAAATATATAGCAGAGCTTTCTTGATAAGAACACAACAACCTACAGTAAAACAACAACAAGGGAAATCAGCAAATATGAAAATGAAGTCAACAAACACAAAGATGAGGGAATGTACAAACACGAAGAAGAGGAAATCAATCAACATGAAAATGTGGTCTACAAACATATGATGAAAAAATCATGTTTAACACGACGTATCTTTAATGGTCATTAGTAAAAATAAAAATAAGTAAATGAGGGCAGATCTATTCTACTTATGTTCGTTATTAATTTGTTGAATTACAACAATAATATTTATCGAACGACTAACCCTTTCAGACCTGGATTAACATTGGCAGTGGTAGAACATATTTGATACTTGGTGACAATTGGTAAAGATTTTCGAAAAATGTTGGGGCGCATTTCACATAAAATGACAAATGTTACTACGATACCAAAAATATAATTAAAAACAAAACAAAAAAATAACCATCAAAAAAGTAATGTTCACCTTTACGAAACCAAAGTTTCGAATCGAAATTTGAAGAAAAATGTTGAAAGTTTGGGAATTTTTTATTAATTATTTTAACATGGATCGAGAAAGAAGTGAGGCGACAGTAACGTTTATAATACATTTGTCTAATACAATGTGTATGCTTTTTTATTATTATTTTTTTTTTTGTTATCAGCAATTTTAGTTTAAAAAAGTAAGGAGAGCCACTTTTAAAGTATGTATGCAAGATTTTGGAACGGTACCTTCAAAATTTATATAAATAAAAATTGGGTTGAGATTAAACACAAAATCACATTTCAAATATAAAAATGGCTACTGCCTGAACTGCTAGTTAAAATCCAACAAAAAAAATAGCGCGCATAGCCAGTACACCAGAAATTATCAAATTTTGGTGGTAATCACGCACAAACACTCGGAAATTATACGCATTTATCTGAAACTCGATGACATCACAGCATCGTCGATCCTATCCAATTGGGATTTGGCTCAGTTTATTTATTGCTTCTGCACAATTAAAATACATTGTTTAGCATATAAGCCCACTGGCGATCGTCTGTATCGGAGTTAATGCATCCATAAAAAAATAACAATAAATTGCCAATGTGAAAATATTGACTTTGTCAATGAGTATACTTATTTAGGATTAAAAGTAGATAACACTTTTAAATGGGATAAGCAAGTTACTAAAATATGTAACCAGTTAAGAGCTCTAGCGAACAATTTTTATAAATTAAAATTTGTCTTGCCTCATTGCACACTTAAATTGATATATTTTTCATTGGTAGAATCTATTCTTAGATATGGAATTCAAAGCTGGGGAAATACAAGCATGACTTATATTAAGCATGTACAAAATTTGCAAACCTCTATCATAAAACATATTGTATCACCTAATTTATATAGACAAAGACACAATGTGCAGCTTTTATATTGTGCTGAGGACCTACTCCCAATAAAAGGTATATTCTGGTTACTTACCATTAAGGATAACTGGGGAGATAGTACTTATAAAAAACCACTGGTACATAGTCACAGCACACGACTCACAGAAAAAAAAGCCTAAATATACCTAAAATATCAAATAAGTATGGAAGCCGAACACTGGAGTACTGTGTACCGGTGATTTTTAATAAAATCAAAAATAGATTTGTTATTGAGGAAAATGAGAGTATAAATATAAAAATTGTGAAGATGTGGTTTATGAGTGAAAAATCAGTATATCTGTAAAAAAATGTTCAAAGATGAAAAAGAAAGATTGATGATGTCATGGTTTCTAATTATTAAGAATATATTACCTTTTTCTTGAATGATAGATACAAAATCTGTTAAATGTTGTATGCCTTTGTAAACATAAAATGTTGTTGTTTTTTTTTTTTTACTTTATTTATTTTCATTAACTGTAAAGTAGGTTGCACCAACCTGTTCATTAGGATTTGATTGTCTCTATTTGCTTTCTTCTTTACAATTTTAAATTTTATAAATATGTTTTTTATTTATTTCAAATGGTAATGGATGTATATTGAGGTAGAACCTGCAGACAAGCAGCCATGTGGCAGCTTCGCGGGATTACCTATTTAATTGCCAATTCTATCTGTATTTGTTAAGTATGTTTTTGTTGGAAATAAAAAAAATAAAAAAAAAATAAAAATAATAATTTCACAATTTAATAAAAGTAGTTGTAATAGCATTGTTGACTCCAGTTTCTGTAGGTAGAGGAGGAACGATCCTCAGTCAAATCATTTTTTTTTCTTCTATAAAATGGTTTATACAAGAGTCTAGTGCTCCTACCTTGGGCACGCGTCACCAACAACCGAACCAACGGAGCAGGGCGGCACAAGTCAGCTGGTTGGTTACACGTCTGTGAAGGTACTGAAGATGTAGGTAATCAGAGAGGTGATTAGAAGCTTGCCTGGATAATGCAGGCTGTGATATGTAGAGGTAAATTATTGGCAAACGGAATAAATTAATAAATATCTGCGTAGTTAACGGAATCATCTTTCTAAATTAATAGATTAATTAGTTTTGACCACGTTAATTGTTTAAAAAAAACCGACATGTTTCGTAAGCAATTTTTTTGTAATTTAGTTTTAAGTTTGCTGGAAAATGTCGCGGACGTGTCGAAACCGGTAGCAGAAAAATTAAAATTTAAGTAACAAATGTACATGGAAAGTAAAACTCTTCAAAACAAAATAGTATAGGTATTATTATCGTCTTATATATAGGTAAGTAATCTTTTGTTATTCCAACATGATAGATATACGATAATGTTTTAAATTCTAATACAACTGTCGTGTACTGTTGTTTTCTCTGATGAACAGTACAACTCGGATATTTCGGTTCGTCAGGCTACGAATCGCGATTATTTTATTTACAATGAATATTTAACTGGACTTAAAGTCCGTTCTAAGGGATGATGTGTTTATCTGCGGAATGGGGAAATGGTCACTGAAGGTGCCCACCTGTCGATCGGATATCATCGGCTATCTTCGTAACCGCTCTTATAGAGTACAACACTGGCAACCTCTATTGGGTCCTGTTAAAATTACATGTAACTAACTATACTAACGACATCTGTTGAGAGACATTGAAACTACATGCATATTCACACATAATACCACAAACTTTAAATATTCCTAAGATTCTAAGTTCCAATTGATAACATAATCTTCACGGCAAACACTGCATGATTGTAAGATTCAAGATTTTTGCACTGTTTATATTTGAAAGCATGAGAACAGGTGGTTTATTCAACCAAATCTCTTATTAGTTCTTGAAACCAGAGGAGGGACAACATGCATTCACAGTCCATTCGGAACATAGATAAGAGGAACAAGGAATATGGACCATGAAAAAGCGTGTCGCCGAAATGGTTTACCCATCGCATCTACGCAAAGCGTCACCCATCTTTGTTTCTACCTACACTCCAAATGCATAACTTTCATTGCATAGCCACTTTGATAGTCTTAGCTTGGCGACAGCCATCACCCTTCCATACCATAGCTTATTTTGTTTCTGTTATCTATATGTGACCCAGATAGTCAAAACTGGTTCCATACCAACTCAGAACCAAGTCAACTCAACAACTCTTTGAAAAGTCATTTAAAGCCTTGAAAAAATAATTTTAAAATAGCCGATAACTCTAACCTCACGTAACCTATTTAACCATTTTTTATCATAACCTTTCTGAGGCGGTTCTGAGTTGGTTTTATTCTGAATTGGCCGGTCACCGTCAAAACTATATGGTCTGTTGACGAGACGGTATTCGATTGTCCAGTTGATTAGTCAGACACCTCCGAAAAATCGAAATTTGACTTGAGTATTCAGTTAGATGTAAATTTATTTTATTTATTTATTTAACGCCCAGAGGGCTTTTACATGATTTGTAGTGTAATTTTAATTTCACAGATACTTTGAAACTTAGGAAATAATACAAATAAAACTACATTAGATAAAAGTCATACAACAAGTCATATAAACACATAAACAAAAACAGAAAAATACAACTATTTTATAGATTTACAAGATGTGTTTAGTTATAGTGTTGAAATAAATGTTTTAGATGATCCACAAAACTCGCCAAATTGATATTGAAAATGTCAACATCACCCAAGTACTTATTTCCCATGGTGTGAAGTCGTTGTATCGGAGAGTGGGCAATGTAGTTACGCTTATGAGAGTGCTGCTGTAGAATATTGTATTTTTTCGTGTTATAACTGTGGGTGTTCGTAAGTTAATGAGTTGCAAGAGTTCACAACAGTCGAATTTAGAGTTAAGTATTTTGAATAAAAATTTTAAGTCGTTCATTTTACGTCTGTCTTCTAATGTATGTATGTGTGCCCTCTATCTGGTACACTATTTAGATTACTCATAAATACAACCAAATCAATTATAATGCAGAACAACTTGTAGTGGATTAAACAAAATGTTCATGTTTTCTGGATCACTAGTAGGATATTTCAAAATGTCTAATGTACCGCACCGTTATGGCCTCGGTGATATTTTTTTACAGCATATTTAATATGTAAAACACAGACACATGTAAATACTATTTGATTCACGGTGAGCATTCGAATATTGCTTTGTTTATTATCTCAAAACTTAGTATTTGGAGATCTGACTGATCGACTGGACGATCGTATTGTATTTTCATTTATTTATATTTTGCCAATGTCGACATCCTAGGTTACAGACATAAATAATGTAACTGTCTGCCGTCTACTGAGTCATGTCAGTAAATCGGGAAACTGTTTTATCTCCTGTGAATCACTGCTCAGTGCACACCCACCCGTACAACAATTTTTCTTATTACGTTTGCGTTTATCTATGTATAATATAAAAATCAAAATATGTTTGATTCTATGTGTGTGAGTAGTAGAGTATAGGAAATGTTTGAAACTTTCAAAATACCTTCTTTCCACCCCCGCGAAGGTTTAATGGATTATTATAACCACATACAAAAACTATTAAGAAACTGTCAAAAATGTCACAATTTGAGAATGACATTTTGCAAAACTATCGATTGTTAAACCAAAATTCAATTTTCGAATAAACTCTTTAAAGTAATGAATTTAATCCCTACTCACCTATGGAAGTACAACAAAATTGAATACTTTAAAAAATATATTTACTTTAAATAGGTACCTATGTTAGGTACAAAATTTAATTGATTGTTCTACTGATACAAAAATGAATTTTTGTAATCTATGAGGATATATTTACAATTTGGGAGGCGGGAGCGGGTACCGCCGCCCCGGGAACCTTTATTGGATAACTCTTCACCTCTGCCATAGGTCACCCCAAGTGGTTCGCTACGTTTGGTGATTTAGCAGGGGTGCCCGGGTTCATGGGGGGAGGTTTGTCTAGGCGGATGACCAGGACACACTGAACCCCACATAACCCCTTTCCTTCCCAGAACTCTCCTCCCCTTCCTTTCCTCAAAAAAACCTTCCACACAGCATCCTCAAAGATGACATAGGCCCTGAGGAAAATTATTTTTCTCAGTCCCTCCTGTGTGGAGCTTAAGTAAAAAAAAGAAAAAAAAAATGAAAATGAAAATTTGTAAAAATAAATTGCAATAAGTGGAACGCGAACTGTTTGAAAATCTGAATGTACCGGGACTATTGAAGGCTGGAGAGGGGAGGGGATCGCGGGAAGGCATGAGGGGAAGGGGACATGGGAAGGGAAGGAGAGGCGGAAGCGGAACGGGAAGAATGGGAAAAGACACGCAGGGAGAAACAATTTCTTTATTAGTGGCATTGCAACGCATGCCGGGAACTCGCTATTTTATTTATATTTCTCAAATTTATTTTATTTGTATTTCTTATTGTACTGCAGTACCACCCAAGTATAACAACGAGGATGTTTACAGTTACATTTATTTATAACTAAATGTTTATCAGGTCAATAGGAAGTGAGTTATTGTGGGTTTCCCTCATTCCGATGCCAAGGTAATTTTCGGAATTGGCCCACGAAGTAACAGAGTAAGGCATGTGTCACAAAATGTCTTTGCACCGATTTTTATATTATGGATGAAAATTCAGAGTATGCAATTCACATCTGATAGAAGTGAAACCTTCAGAAAACTAAAGAGAAAAGAGTAGGAAGGCTACGAAGCACTGCACAAATAGGAGACCGCTTGTGCTATCTCATTCTCTCGCAGACTCAATCCTACAGATGTAAGTGTTTGTCTCTTTTTAGTGTCGCTATTTTTCGTTTAATCGAGTTTCAAATCACAACGGCGCTAAAGAAGTTTCACTTCAATAAGAAAGGGACGCCCAAAGAAAACATGGCATGACCAAGTGGATCGAATACACTTGTGAACATCGTATAAGAATTCAATTTGGGAGGCGGGTTTGGGTACCGCCGCCCGCCAATCATTTGTTGTAAAATCAACACCTCTGCCATAGGTCACTCCAAGCGGTTCGCTACGTTTGGCGACTTAGCAAGGGTGCCCGTGTTCATGGGGTGAAATTTTGGCGGCGGATGCGTCTGCATACTTACTGCGTGGCGGGCCGGATCGGAAGAGACGGATTCATACGACCGTCACTCTTGGATCCACTGAACCCCAGATTCCTGCCCCTCATACCTTTTTGAATTTTTCAGAAGAAAGTGATTTTTACTCTCCGTATCTTCTCTTTAAAAGACTCTCCACACAGAATCCCCAAAGCTGATATAGGCCCTGAGGGAAATTATTTTCCTCTGGTCTTCCTGTGTGGAGCAGCTATTGTTAAAAAAAATCGAGTGCAGTTCACACGCGGTAGAAGTGAAAACTTCGCCAATACTATCTCAACCAATAGGAGCCTTTAAAACTGACCTCATAATCAAAGCGGCAAATGCGGTATGGCAGGCTAAATCCTATATATTTACAGATGTAAATGTTTGTCCCTTTTTGTGTCGTTTCCGATTCATCGTGTTTCAAATCACAACGGTGCTAAAGAAGTTTCACTTCAAAAAATTGACCCAAGCCAGCCATAGGTTGTGAGGCCGGCAAGAGAGAACGGCAAGTGGTAGGACATGAAGAAGAGGAAGTTTGGAAAGTGTCTGGTTATCCAGATCCAGTTTACAAATACGGCCATTCTATAATTCAAACGGTTCCATGCCAACTGAGAATAAATTCAACTCAACACCTCCTCGTAAAAGTCATTAAAAGCTATGAAAAAATTATTTTAAATTAGCCGATAACCCTAACCTAACGTAACCTATTTAACCAATTTTTATAAATATTTTTCATCACTCTAAATGACTTATCTGAGATGGTTCTGAGTTGGTTTCATTCCGAGTTGTCCGGTCACCAATTCAAACAACTATTAAAAAATAAACCACAAACAAAACGTCCTCGCATTTGTAACAAAGGAATGACATTTCTTCTTCTTCGTGTGCCCTATCAGGCCCCCCCGACGTTGGCGATCACTCTGGAAAATGTCTCTCTATCTTGGGCTGCCCGGAATAGCTCCTCCGCACTTCTAATGCCAGTCCACTCTCGTATATTTCGCAGCCAAGACATTTGTCTCCTACCAGGCCCTCGGCGACCTTCTATTTTGCCTTTCAATATTAATTGGAGCAAGTGATACTTTTCCCCTCGAAGTATGTGACCCAGATATGAAATTTTCCTGACTTTTATTAATGTGAGCAGTTCTCTCTCTGCTCTAGCCCGCCTGAGAATGTCTATGATCATGTCGGTCCATGGAACCTTGAGCATTCTTCGGTGAAGCAACATTTCAAAAGCCTCTAACCTGTTCATGGTATTTACTTTCAATGTTCCATGTCTCACATCCATACAGCAGGACTGACCGTGTGACCATAGATAACATTTTAACATTCTCTGCCTTAGTTGAGAATACATTTGAAATAGTAAAGAATGACATTTAAAATAGTATAAAAAATGCAGGTCACTACCTACTCCTTTGGTGGAAAATTCCCGCGAATTCATCACTGTAAATATTATGATTATTTTCAAAATTAGAAGCAGACGTCTGCGCGCGCAGACTGGGGGGCGCTTTCCCGCCAACGTGCAACATGACGTTTTGGCGGGAAAGACCGTGACTCAGTTTGAGTACAGAACTATTTGCAGATGACTAATGAACTCATGATTAATGAAAACAAAGGAATAAAACGTATTTTTTATTTGTCACAATTAGACATTGGATCATATGCACAAAAAATGAGAACGACCATGCTACTGACGGCTAATAAATGTGAAAAACGGGGCAGATATATACAGAATGTTAAGAAACGTAATTGAATTACTTTAACCAGTGATTCCAGGGGCTCTAGCATGGTGAAATCGATAACTTTACAATACCGGATCGTTAGGAGTAACTTCCGATGGTTTTATATCGATATCCCTAGCACAGTTTCACTGTTGATAGCCGAACCGATATTGGTGGGGAATAAATTAGAAATTGCTATACGCTGGCAACACTGGCGGATCTGTCCATAAATTCACATTCAGAAACGTCAAACGCCAGTCAAATACGTAAAAATATGAATAATTTGCAATGTTGAATTGAAATACAAACCTAAATATGCATTGGCAGTCCGCATTTACTTTTTGACACTACAAGGGAGTTAATTGGTTAATCATTTCTTGAGTCATATTTCAGCCACTTAAGTTTATCAAAATTCGAACGGAATAATTTGGTCGCGTCTTAGTTGAATTATAAAGTCTGTGGATCGCGTATACGACTACTTTCAATTCAAAAATCTTCATTAGTTCAATACATTTATTAAATAAGTCAGTAACGTTGATTAACGAACGACATAATTCAAATAAATGCATATATTGACAGCTAACGAAACTTATCTGATACTATGGAATCCGGGCTAAAATTTGTCAATCGTCGGTCGGAATTCCTCTTACCAATTGTTGACCGCAATATTGCTAACTGACCGTAGATGACGGATTTGGGCAATATCGTACTGAATAGGGTTATATCGATCGACCATGCTAGGGTTTTGGGTCATGCGGCATGACGTTTTGGGTTTTCATTCGAAACAGGTATACGCGCAGCTCGTGTTTGTCACCCCAACAGGCATTTTAGGCCTCCTTCCCCCTTGCTACAATTTCCCCTCTCAGATCCAGAGAGATTCATTTATAGTAAAAACAAAATGTGACGGAGTGGTGGAGATGTGACAGAGTGGTAAAAGTTATAGAGGTTAAAAATAAGAACAACCCACATATATTTGTTTATGTGAGTAGACCATTTTAAAGAAACTTCATAGAAAATATTTACTGTAGACGCAATATTCAATTTCTTACGAGAGTTTTTTATAGGTATCTAGAAAATCCAGAGAATATTTTCGTTTAAAATGTTTATGATTTTTTAATAATTTTTTTAACAATTTTAAAAATATAGGATATTTAGTAAAATGTAGGCGAATTCATTGGCTTGTAAAGCACAATAATTTGTTTATATGTTTACATACACAAATGTGGAGTAATGATTTTTTTAATGTGTGCGGAAAATTTTCAAAATGGTGGTGACCACCTCTGGTTTGCCGATTGCGCGCCCAGGACGAGCCATAAAAAAATAAAATAAAAAAATTTGAGATGCGATTTTAAACCTTATGTATAAAGAAAATGTATGAAGAACAAGGTCAGAATCGCTTGGGGCATTCTTGTTCTTGACGTAACAGATATAAGGAACACACCTAGCCTCTCAAATAATCATCTTTGCACATATCTATGACTTTTGAAATGACATTTCTGCCGCGATTTGAGCTGTCAAACTTTGAGCGTCGCATGTCATGAAAAGATCGATAAAACTATCAATTTGTCAAATAAACGCAAGTAATATTATTTGTAAGCATAGTTTATTGTTCAGGGAACGTGTTTAGGTAAATATTATATACGATAGCATAAAATAAATACGCAAAATATTACGTCAAAGTCAAAACATCGCGAAATTTTCGAGTTTCTTCCCTGGCATTTAAGAGGTTAAAGGTGTTAAATCTTAAGAAATCCATGAAAAAGTTTGGTCTGTCGCTCGAGTGGTTAATTATTATTTTTATTGTCATTTTGACTACTATACCGCCATCCTAATCCCCAGTAGAATATTGATGAAAGATCGTTACAGAAACACAATTTGAGAAATAAGATGTAACAAGTGCAGGAAGTCAAATGAACCATTATGGTTCAAAGAGATAAATAAATAAACAGGTTGACTTCCTTCCGGCACAGGAAAAGGTTCGAGTTTAAAATAAGAACGCGGCGGTTTTCGAAAAGAGAACACAAAAGATGGCCGCCGACGCGTGACGGAAAAGAAATAAGATAAATAACATGAAACAATTAGGTCTTTCCGATAGAAAAACCTTATTATTTGGAACAATATGTTGCTCACTGTGCTTTTTTGATAGTTTTGAAGTGAAAACTCTTTAGCACCGCTGTGGTTTGAAACTTGATGGAACGGAAACGAGCGACACTAAAAAGAGACAAAGACGTATATCTATAGGATTTAGCTTGCGAGAGAATGAGATAGAATGAAACCTTACCTACGTACAGTACCTACGAAGCGTTGCGCTCTGTCAAGTTGCGCGCATTGGCCGCTTTGATTATGAGCTCACTTTTCAATCAGACTCCTTTTGGTTGAGATTGTGTGGGTGAAGGTTTCACTTCTACCGCGTATGAACTGAACTCAATTTTTTAAATTTATATATTTTGGTTCTTAGCCCTTTTTGGAATGCTTCAGGATTGTATCCTGTTTTAGGGGCACTTTGGAGTGCATTGGAGCCACACCCCGAGGAAAAAATCCCTCAAGCCCTATGTCATCTTTGGGGATGCTGTATGGAGGATCTTTTAAGGGAAAGAAGGAGAGGAAATTCTGGGAATGAAAAAGGTATAAGTGGTGTGTAGGAACCTGGGGGTAAATGTGTCAACGAGTGATGGACATATGAATCCATACCTCCTACTGCGGAGAAGGGAATGGGTCGATGGGTGGATAGGTCTAGGTTGGGTCTCTCTCATCCAGTTGCTCCCTATCCAGCCCGCCACGCAGTAGGTGGGCAAACACATTCGCCGCCAAGACCTAGACAAATCTCAACCAAGTATGTATGTCGATAAATTAACTCACACCGCCATCTATTAGAAATTTATGGAAATTACAATTAATCACAAAGCATTGTCCAATAACAAACGTTTAATTCTCAATAATAAATATTCGAGAATTCAATAATCGAGAAAAAAACTATCCTATCTTTTAAGTTGGACCAAATTTCATCAAAACGACTAAGTAGTTTCGGACATTTTCTCGAACAAACATCGTGACGCGAGATTTTTATATTTAAAGCGGATTTTTACTTCGTAGCGGTTCCATTAATGTCGTTATATGTTACATCTAGACTCGCCATTGTTTCATGCCAACTCAAGAGTTTAGAAGTGGCAAGTAAGAAACACTTTTGTTTTCACTAAATTCTTAATTCAAAAGTTATTCACGTTTGGTCTCCAGCGACAATATCGCCACAAACATTGAACCAAATGTTTGTGCAAACATGAAAATTGGGGCAGGACCACAACGTTTACCGTGACATGTCATGACAAGAGTATGTCGTCACCGTCAGAAAGACTCCTTTTATTTTACCCATTAACTGTTCCTGTGAAAACTGACAATCGTGAGGGGGGGGGGGGTGTCCCCCTCTCTGGTTAATTTCTACTTATAATATGTAAAAATGTAATGTAAAAAAAGTCGAATAACGTGGTAACAAATCGTGATAAATTTTCTGTTTTCATCTACCGATATATGTTTATACTTTATATCAGTTAAAAAAAACTACCAAAAACGTAAAAATCACACCTTTTTTAACAAATTTTACTTATACAAATAAACTTATACAAATTTTTACGAATGCATATCTCGATATTTATTAGAGATAGAAGAAAATTATTCATGTGAAAATTGTAGGCAATTTTATGTTCTACTAAACTTGTAAAGCTACTTTAGCCGAAATTTTCATTGGGAACGAGATGTTTGAGAAAAACTAGATTTTGGCGCGATTTCGGTTAGTTTTTTCAAAATGGTGGCGAAAGCTCAAGTGCGCCAAGGTCGAAAACTCAGATTTTTCATCAGGAGATGAGTGTATAAAACATATAACAAAATTGGGACTACCGGAATAATTCCGATCGCGGATGCACTGGCCCATGTCTTTGGTTTATCACCTTTGAGATTTCTACGCGTTTATGTATTATATATAACGTCATTGAGTTACATGGCAAAATTAGACATGAATTTCAAGTAAGTACCCACCAATATTAATTACACTGCCAGAATTACACACGACGATATTACGAATTACACCTACTCACTGTCCTGATCCTACGCATTTGTCACTAGGTTTTCCATTATTTTTGGAAATCGTCGTGTTTATTTGGAATTTCTTATTTTCAATATTTAAATATAAATTGATGATGTCGTCGCTCACTCCCTTCAGAGTGGGTGAAGGAATTTGCTGATAAACTAGTTCCCAAAACAGTGAGTAATCGATATAAAACAGAATTCACATATGCATAAAACTCTTCAATCCGTCAATAATGGCTCGTTCAGGCGGTTTAATTTTAGTTGATCAACGAACTCTCTGTCAAGTTTTTACTTAAGGGTCTACTATTCGTATTTCGACCGATTTCTTACATATCTCCCTTAAACATTTGAAGTTTTTAAGCTCTTAAAAAAATATATGTTATTTTTGAAGATAATATATAGATACGTTCCACGCCGAAACGCAAATTATATGAAATTCCCTCCCCATTATACGAAGTATGCTCCGAAAATTATTTTAAACAAGTCTATTTCTTTTATTTTACAAGTTATATTTGTGAAAAAATTCACAATGTTTCTTTAAATGATACTTAAGATACGTTCCACGAGATTTTTGCTCTATTTTAAACGAGTCATGGTTTATTAAGCTTTTTCGCAATTTTCGCTGCTATTCTACGACTAAACATATTAGCGCGCTCTGTCTAACACTCGTAATTACATATCTCTCCATCTTCTTCTTTTTCAGCGCTGTGCGTTTCAAGAGTGCGGCCTCAAGCGATTAAAGTTGAAAGCCCGTCTATTTTTGCTGATCAAGTATGACTCATCGTTCGAGTTCACACTGAATCGCCACGGCTGAACACTTGCTTCAACCCACTTGCGATTTTTAGTTCGAAAAGAGATTCTACTACTGCATATCATTATATTCTATCATTGCATCTTTTTCAATGAAAAGATATCTGAAATGGTGGGGATTATATTATAATGTTCAGATTTATCGATCTGTACCAAATCCATCCCTATATTTGGAATCAAAAGCAAGATTTGCTTAAATTTAAAAACGTTCGTGACAATTCAGTCAATGATATGTTTTCTAAATGGGTGTTGCGAAATGGACTCCTAGGCATGAAAAATAAGACATTCGGAACCATGGATAAGAAAAAATTTGTATTAGTAATGAAAGCAAAAAATTGTGGAGACTTGAAAATGAATCTCCCTTTGTCAAATATCTCAATTTATTTGTAATTTTGTTTTTACAATGTTTTTAATGCTGCTAGCATCAGCATCCTGTTTTTGAAATTTTTCCTGAATTTCGGAAAGATAATGTTCACCAAATTGTTCTTCTGAAATTCTTAGAAGATATAGATTACCCTTCAGTATGTTCTAATATTTTAACACCATCTCTCTTAAGATGATCCACAATGCAAAGTAATACAAAATCACGTGTTTTGGGTTTTTTGATCGCTTAGAAATATTATAGATTTATTTATTTATCGTTGGAAACATTTACAGAGTGTTAACAATTATTATAGTTATAAAATTGCCATTGAGTACATAGGTATTAACACTCCAATTATAAATGTTCACAGCATGCATAATCAGTGTTTACTTGTTACTAGGTACAAAAGAAAATATAAAACATAGTAATTTCAAATATAAAACAGAAATGCAGAGAAAGAATAGAAAGATAATAAAAATAAAATGATAATAGAGTAGTCACATAATTGTTCTCCATGATATATCATGGTAGATGCTTAAATTAAATACTGCAAGTCAAACACATCTTGGCCTTTGAAAATATCGAGTAATTTCTTGATAAGTCTTTTAATAAGGCACGGAAAAAATAAAGTGTCCAGCTTGTAAAAAAATAATTTTGAAGTGCGAAATCTCCTATTTAAAAACCTTTTTTCGCGTATGGTTTTTTTTTGTAAAATGTAGCAAATTAACATTCTTACAAAATGATCGGAAAACATTTTAGTATTACTTTCTGAACTTCACAAAAATAAAACATGAACTAACGCGATGTTCTTTTTCAGTAAATTGAAAGAGGCGTTACCCAACTGCGAATTTCACCCTTCTGAATGATTTTTTTTGAAATATTCACCCTTGCGATCTGCAGAAGGACCGAAAGCGCGTCGTATTGTCGCACTCAGTGGCCGCCCAGATTTCGGGCCGAATAGACGTGCCTTCGCGGCGCTTCTGTTAAAACGTACTTGCGAAATAACAAAACACCGTTGATGGTTATTGATTATGGTTTTTATTGGTCAACGCTAGTTGTGGCTTACTCCGCCCAATTCCAAATGGGTACAGGACTAGGTGATCGCCTTAAAATAGTATTAGATGTACCTAATTCAATTCTTCTTAGAATCCATTTCTAACCCAAACACGACGTTTTTTGTGCCCTTTAAACAAAATATTTTTCAGATCGTTCCGTAAAATGTCAAAAATTGTAGAGACACACAAGAACAAGTTCGGTTCGATTTAAATTGAAAGATATGAACGACATATTGTTCAATTTTTTATGAGAAAAACTCTCTTTTTATAACTTTTGAAGGTTATTCTCATCAACGTAATATATCATTGAAGAAGAAGATAACACTTGCGACATTGTCTTTTTCTATTTTTCTGTGATTGTTTTATTTCATATTTTCATTTAGATTATAAGTGTTATCTTCTTCTTCAATGATATATTGTTCAATTATCAATTCAACGACAATCGTTCAACAAAAGTTGATCAACTAAAACTGAAACGTCAGAACGAGGCAAGAGCTAGTCTACACATTCAATAAATATCACGATTTTTGATAAATATTGATGGATCACAATAAATATTGAAGGTGTAGGATTCGCCACTGAATTCAGAGGAAATTTTCGTTTTGATATATTAAATAAGAAAAGATTAGAAACAGAAGTTTAAAAAAATTGAATGAAGAGTTGACAGAACTACTGGTAGGTTGGATTAGGTTAGGTGTGTTTTTTTCGTCACTTTTCTTCAATGTTCTGTTTTGTCATGGAACCAGCTCGGCGACAGTCGGCACGCTTTCACGCCATGACTTTCATTGTTTCTTTTATCTATGGTTTTAAAATCCATACTAATATTATAAATGCGAAACTGCTCGAGTTCGTTTATGACCTTTTCACGCATAACACGATATAAAGACTTTAATAATTCTTTCACCAATATAAAGCCAAATTATATGCGCAGACTACAGGTTGTATATGATGGTAAGCTCTGGCGTTATGAAATTATTAATATTAATATATTATATTTGTTATACGTTTTCTGTCGCTAACAAAAGCGAGTTTTTGCTAACGTCAGAAAAAAATCTTTTCCATGGAAACAATGTTGATATATTTTTGGGCTCTATGCTGGTAGATACTCAGTCTACTGGTCAGCTACTACTGCAGAAAATTCAAATATCAGAATTCGTTTTTTTTTTGGACAAGCTTCTGTTTTGCAATAAATGTCAGATAAGAGTTCCTACATTAAAAATATAATTCGTAACGATTATAAAGACTGAATAATAAATAGTGTAATTTTTTAATTATATTAACAAACTTCCAAATATTTAATTAAAAATAAACATCCGAAATGTTTGTAAGCGCATAAATTCCGAACGAATTAACAAAATTGGATAATTCTTTTTTTCTTTGAGCTATAGCTTTATGAAATTTAGGTGGCAGGCGAGATGTTTGAAAACTGAATGTAAGGGAATGAATGTATGGAATGCGGGAGGGGGTGGGGGTGAGGAGAAGGGGGGATAATTGATAAGTTCAACCGCTACAGTAATTTCCCGTAATACCATGCGAGCGAAGCCGCGGGGAAAAGCTAGTTATTTAATATTTTCCACCCCGTTGTTGCCTCTTCTTGGTGATGATGATGACGGTGGGAGCAAGTGAGCCACCAGTGTGCAACATGTCGACAAAACACGTAAATTTGTTACAATTACCTCCGAAGGTACTTAATTAAACTGTCATTAGAATTCAAGATGGCCCCCGCTCCCGCCAAAATGTAGATTCTCCTTTCAAACTAAGAGACAAACCGTGTTCCTTTATTTCCGCCCGCGTCTTGCGACCGTTGGACCGGCAAGAGCAATTATACCTTCACACTAGTATAAACACGGTGTCCGGAAAATCGTAGTACAAGCGGGAAACTGGTGAATTTACATAACAGAAAACACAAAAAATAATTTTTTAAACACCTTCATCCTATTTTTAACAGATTTCTATTAAAATTGACCTAAAAATTCCAACTTCGGACTAGATTTGCTCGAAAACGAAAGCTAAAATTGAAAAAAATATGGGTACGATGAAAACTTTAAGAACACGTTTTCATGGGTGGGAATTCCCGCATAAAATATTTCCGCGAGACTTAAGAAGTTAACTTATTAGCGACAGAAAACGTATAAGAAATATAACATATTAATATTTATTATTTCATAACGCCAGAGCTTACCATCATATACAGTCTTCGCATATAATTTAGCTTTCTATTGGTGAAATTTTTAAAATAGTTTTATTGTTTTATGCGTGAAAGCGTAACAAACAAACTCGAGCAGTTTCGCATTTATAATATTAGTATAGATTATTAATGCATTATAATCGCCTCGCAGAAACGAAGATGCGCGAGACCCATAAAACATGAATGGTCGGTTGCGACTTGCAAAGTTACAACTTGAACAAAACGATCCGTTAACGTGTAATTTATTTCCCCTTCGTCGGGAGTTGAACCCGCGGCCAGCTGGCGAGCGGACGCTGGGGAGGGTGTACTTACCCACCAGGCCGCGAGATAACGCTCCTATCAATACACGATACACGTAGCTGTCGGGAGATAACACCTGTGCATAGGCGGACTGTACGCTCAAACAGGGCTGCCACAAGAAACCGATAATTCACTAACGGTAAAAAAGCTTATGTTTACGGTAATCGATATTCGATAATAGTAATTCATAGACATAGTACATCCACTTAAAAAAGACGATAAACCCGTTAAAATAAATAAATTTAAAAAAAAAATCAGATTATTCAATTCGTGAATCATTCAACGATTTAATAATCTACATAAGAAGAATCTATCAAAAACTTATTTCAATTTACAAATAAAAGCTAATAACAGATCAGACCAGACCGAGAACCACGGGTCAATTAATCATCCTTAAAGTGTTAACGGCCCAACACCATTACACATTCTCAGTCATTAAAAGTTTTAACAAACTACCTAAAGAGATACAAGCTAAAAAAATTATAAGTTTTTTAAGAATAAATCTAAAATATACTTTACGTCAAACTAAATCAAGAAAGACAGTGTTGTTTTGTATTTTATATTTGTTATTTCATGTCAATTCATACGAAATTTCAAAAATACAGACTTTAAAATCTACAAAATATGCCAATAAATAAGCTAACAGAACGATTTCAATTTTTTTGCAGATCCGTCATTTTTAATATAGGGTATAAACGTACGTACACATGTATTTTATTTTCTGTAAAGTTTTTTCCCAATAATCAGCGTATAAGCGAAAAATAAGTTCCACTATTATACCTCCAACCGACCTCCAACGCTGAAAACTGAAAACTGTCCGGAAACTACCGAATCCAGTCTACGCTCACCGCTTACCACGTTCCAACAGTGGAACCCATTTCGACTGGATATGTGCGCAATAACCCATGTCCAGAACATCGTTGTCCGCGGCTGTCCACGCTAATCGGGATCATTCATGTTGAAATGGGGCACGATTATCAGAAAGAGGCCACAAATCAAGAAAAAATGTAATAAACTTAGAATAACATTTATCGTTAGTTGTGGCAACCCTATCTCCCCTTCTATATCAAGTAGGGAGTGTGCGGGAGTATGGAAGATGCCGCAAGGAGAACAGAGAGTAGAGAGCAGATGATAGGGCAGGTGGGAATTAATAACGTGGCGAGGGTACCCGGCTGTACCTGCCTAGTCAGTACCTCCCCGGTGCGCTGGCACGCGCGGGTTATCGGATCGATTCCGTTTTATATTGCAGACTTTATTGCCGTAGTGTAAGATCGAAACGTTGACTTTAGTCGTGTTTGGCGACTAGTTCTGAATGTCTCTTCCATTCTCACCTTCCTCTCCCTATCTCCTTTCCTTCCCCATTACACTACATTGCGACAGATTCGAACCCGGAGCTCTGCTTGCCAGTACAAAGATTGCCGCCAATGTTAGAATTTTTACATTATTGTATAAAAATTGCATACAAAGGGAATTTATACCCGCCAAAGCCTAGATGACATAGAGCGAGTTTACAAGCTACTATCTAGTAAATTCACTATCTGTTAGTAAACTCGCTCAGTGTCATCGTATTACTTGCTAACTAGCGTAGATTGTGGACAATCTACGAAAAAAAATTGAAAGGTGGTCAACTTTACTCGCTACTCACAGGTGTTTGCCTAAAGATGGCGGCCCACCAACAGCTGATTTCATCCGTCAGAATTAGTTCGGGTGGAAGCCGTTATTGGCTAGCGTGTGGCGTTAGCTACGAGCTGTCAGTTTCCTATAAAATGTCGACAGAGTTGCATGGCGCGGGAGTCGTTATTTCAGCTGCTACTGTTGCTACTGAGCGAGTGGACAGTTTTGTGTGTCATCATGACAATCTTACTCGCCGATTCACCCTGCTTTTAAACTTGCCGGCTAGTAGCTTGTAAACTAGCTTAATGTAATTGAGGCTTAAGCTACTGCAGGTAGCTTGTCAGCAGGAGATTACTAAGGACTGGGAAAAACTAATAATATTATTAATTTTTAAAGAAATATGGGATTGATAACAAAATTAGGAATATTGGCAGATACTACTTGATACAGTATAGGTTCCGAGTTCGAGGGTCCTTTGCAACGGTTTCAATTTGGGAGGCGTGTATGGGTGTGCCTCGGGAACCATTTATTGGATAACCAACACCTCTGCCATAACACCCCAAGCGGTTCGCTACGTCTGGTGATTTGGCAGGGGTGCCCGGGTTCATCGGATGAGGTGTGTCCAGATCTTGGCGGCGGATGCGCTTGCCCTCCAGCTGTGTGGCGGACCGGATAGGGAAATGACGGTTTGGGGAGACTCTTTGACCTCTCCAGATAGTCTCTCGTTTCGTTAGATTCGTACGTCCGTCACTCCTGGGCACATTGACGCTCAGATTCCTACCAACCCCTCGTACCTTCCAAGAACTTCCTCTCCTTCCTTTCCATAACTAGAAATTTTAACAATATAAAATGTTTTAAACTGTTATAGTTTGCTTAAGTTAGAAGTCAGCTCAAGTACAATTCTCCCGTCTGGAATTCACATTATAATACTCATGTACAAGCTGTTGAAAGAATACAAAACAAATTCTTACCTTTTCTAAATTTTAAAATGGGTATTCCAGCAATTATTTTGAACTATCACTGTGTTAAATGATATGAATATGCTCAAATTGTCAGACAGAAGAATTTTCACTGACTTGATATTTCCATATAAAATGCTAAATGATTTAGTTGATAGTCCGGTATTGCTTGAACTGATAAGCTTCCGGATACCACAACGTAATTAATACCAGAAGTCAGGATTTATTTCAGTGCAGAAATTCTGGGACTAACTACCATGTGTATTCCTCTTTGCCCAGAATACTAATGGAGGGAAATAATTATACCAAGCCAGTGGACATCTTCAATTTATCTTGAAACAAATATAAAATATTGTTACTGAGGCAGTTCAATTATATAGTACAATAAATACTGTATATTTCTTACTATTCATATGTAAAAGCCCCGAAAAAGGGCGTTAATACATAAATACAAAGACCCTTTTTATTTTTTACATTAGATCCACACATGAGGCCCCGAGGAAAATAATTTCTCTCAGGGCCCGTGTGATCTAAGGGAATGCTGAGTCGAGGGTCTTTTTAAGGAAGGGAAAGATAGTTAGTTTTGGGAAGGAAAAAATGTGCGAGGGGTGGGTGCCACATGTACCCCAATTGGTTCGCTACTTTTGGTGATTTAGCAAGAGTGGCCGGGTTCATGGGGTGAGGCTTGCCCGGTTTTGGCAGCGGATGCGTCTGCTCGCTAACAGCATGGCTGGATCGGGAGAGACTAGTTGAACGATTCCTTTTGACTTCTCCAGCAGGACTCTCTCGGAACTCGCCTTGCACCGCAGTGGGAGGGATATATTCATACGTCCATCACTCCTGGACACACTGCCCCCAAATTCCTACCCACCCCTCATACCTACTAACTTTTGTATCCCAGAACTTTCTCCTTTCTTTCTTAAAAACCTCCACATATAGGTTTTAGGTTCTGAGGAGAATTATTTTCCTCAGGGCCTTCTTTTTCATGTGAATACCTCACAACAGTCCCAACTATTACCGTCTGGAGCCAGTAAGACTATGGCATCTCCAAATGTTGTGAAGCTGAAGGTCAATGGGGAGGGGAAGCAGTTGGGGAAGAGAAAGTTAGCTATTCAGATTAGTCACCAAACATGGCTAAAGCCATTTCAAGCAACGCTTCAATTCTGAATGTTGGTTTTACACCAGGACAATAATGAGAGTATCTTCAACTCTGGAACGTGCCGCAAATATACCTTATATTATTTTAAATGATTCAATTGTGAAAACATAAATGAATCAAATAAAATATATTTGCGCATGCCGGGATTTGAACCAGATTCCGGATTGCGAGTCAAGAGCCTTACCCCTCGACCACGGAGGCCGTCAATATAACACTAATATTTGGACGATAACATCCTTTGTATGATTCAACGCTTGGAGTCATATTGCGACATTGCAAGATCTGCGTATTCCTGGGTAATGCATGTACAATCTATTAATTTTCAAAATTAGAACTGATAAATAAATATAAATCTTATTAAGAGGCAAGAGGCTTATTGGGGCAAGAGTAACTCCTCTTGGGGTAAGAATAACCTAGTCGAATTTAATGTTTCAAAGACTCAATCATTTATTTATTTAATATCAACGGTATAAATATGCCATAAGCACACATGTCACAAAATCATAGGAAACATATTAGGAACAGTAATAAAGATTATAACAGATAATTGTGGCGTTTGAAAAAGAAATGACACCAGAGATGCGATAACATACAAAAATCTATAGTACAAATAAAATTAATATTGATTGAAAAGATTTGATAGTATAGCCCTCTTGTACCTATCTTCCGCGCAGTTAAATAGATCTGCCACATCTGCATATCTATTAGTAACTTCATGTAATCTAGGTACAAGCGAGTGTTTCGTATACTCAGTCCGGTTATTGTAGCATTTAAACAGGATTTTAGAGCGAGTGGCTCTCGTGGGTATATGAAATTCAACGAGCTTAGCTATCAGGACTATCAAGACATTTACAATTTTGAACATAAATATTAAGTCAGATATAAATCTTCGATCTGAGAGTCTTAATAAATTTAATTCTTTCATCAAGTAATTATAGTTTATGTTTTCAATGGGTATACCGAGTTGAAAATTAATGTGTCTTAGAAATTTATGTTGAATTTTATATGATTGAATTTGAATGTATTTTAAAATGGGGGGACCAGATTGATGAGTTGTATTCGACTTGACTACGTACCAGGGATGTATACAATTTTTTTAGTGTTAAAATTCATGTTCATGTTTGATTACTATTAATAATAATATAATAATAATGTGTTTATTCCAGGATGTGGGGAAATAAAGGGAAATGACAATCTAGAGATTGTGGCAAGGCAGCGAGAACCTTGCCCCTCGACCACGGAGGCCTGACATAAAAAAGTTCAGGTTAGGGTAGGTTTGTTTTCTTAATCACAACCTTTCTTAACTTTTCTTTAATGTTCTATTTTGTCAGTATTCCGTTTCTTTGTAGAGCCTTATTATAAAATGATATTACCGATTACCGCAATTGTCTCGCCGATAATATTTTACCGCTAGCGCATTACCAATCCCAAAACGCGCATATCACCGGCCACGGCACCCGCACCGTTATGTTTATCTTCCGGTGCCTTACCGGTTCCGCCTTCGTATCCTTGTGGAGAGCCTGGGATCGCTGCCACCGGCCAGTGGAAGGTGGAAGGAGTCGGAGACGCTATTGTCTTGTCGGGCCGCACGGAGTTGGTCCTGTGAGGAGCGGTCAGCGGAGGTCATCGGCAGGACAGAGCCGCGCCGTTAGGTGACAGAATATTGTGATGGCACGATCCAAAAAACCCAGTGGACTTGTGACACTTGGGTAATAGGAATGGTCGTTGGTACTTCTTAAAGTTTACGATTTTCTAAATCCTACGAATATAATATGGCAATCGACAAACGATAGGTGAACTCATTGGCTTTATTGGAATATAATCAGTTTCTATGTCTCCATATTCGAGGGTGATTATTATAATGATATTTTTATGCGGAATTTAATTTTTTTAGGTATTATCATTTTTGGCGAAAAAATTTCAAGATGACCAAAAAATCTTGAGCAATTCGAGAAAAAGTTTTAAATTGCCCTGTCGCTTCAGTGAATAGAGTCCAAATATAATAATAATAATAAGCCTTTTTATTATGAACTTCTGTTAGGTATGAATTTTGGCATGTTCTTATTTTTTTATATAATATATCCCAAAGCTCAGTTTGCCTTTTGGCATAGGCCTCCTCGAACGTTTTCCACTGGGACCTGTCACGCGCTACTCTTCTCCAATGATGTCCAGCCGTGAGTTTTAGGTCGTCTTCCCATCTTATTTGTTGGCGTCCTCTACTTCTCTTGCCGTCTCTAGAATACCAGTCAGTGATATTTTTACACCATTTCTCTTGCGGATCGCGGATCATGTGACCTGTCCATCTCCTTTTTTGTTGGTCTATTCGGGTAACTATATCAGCAACTTTAGTTTTCTCTTTTATTATGCTACATCTCACTCTGTCCTGTTTCCTTATTCCTGTCAAGCTTCTCTCCATGGCTCTCTGGCAGCGTTCCAACTTTTCTCTGTGGCGTTTGGTGAGTGCCCAAGTTTCACATCCATAAGCGATGACTGGAAGTATACATGTGTTGAAGACTTTCCTTTTTATTTGCATACTTAGCTCCTTGGATTTCAAGACTTCTTTCAAAGACCAGTATTTCTTCCATCCATTTGCTATTCTTCGCTCGATTTCTTTGGTGGTTTGATCTTTGTGAGATATTATCTGTCCTAAATAGATGTAATCTGACACATATTCGAGTGGTTGGTTGTCAATTTTTATGGTTACTGGTTCAGAGTTTGTAAGCAATTTTGTTTTGTCTTTGTTCATGCATAGGCCGACTTTCACACTTTCGTCGTTTAGTGATTCCAAATAAATATTGTCAATTTTTCTTTGCGATAATTTTTTTTTTTAATTTCTTTTGTTCTGTAATTTCTTACAAAAGTCGAAAATAATATGACCTTTCTGGGGTATCCCTTTCTAAGGTAACATTGTACATGGTTATGTGTGTGAATTATAAATTAGGTTAAAAAAAATATTAGTAGGTATATTAATTTCTTAAGAAATTTTTCGTAGGTGCATCCCACTTAATAAATAAATTAGGTTGCAACGCCACTTAATAAATAAATTGTTTCTCCCTGCGTGTCCTTTCCCATTCATCCCGTTCCCCATCCGCCGCCCCTTCCCCTCCCACGTCCCCTTCTTCTCACGCGTTCCCCCTCCACCTTCCCTCTCCTAGCTAACTAGCTATCTTCAAGTAACGTTTCAATTCTGAATGGTGGTCTTACACCAGGGCAATACTGAGAGTATCTTCCACTCTGGAACGTGACGCAAATATGCTAAACATTATTTAAAATAAATAAATAGTGAAATAAAAAAATAAATCAAATAAAATTTATTGACGCACGCCGGAATTTAAACCCGCGATCTCCGGATTGCTAGTCGAGAGCCCCGCCCCTTGCCCACGGAGGACGTCAATCATGATGATAAAATCGGCCATCAAATGAATGAAGTCTCACAAGTCCACTATGGTTTGTCTCAAGCTGGGAATCACATCCTTCAGTACCAAAAGAGAGTCGATCGGAAGCTCGGGGCGTGCCGGTGTGATGGGAATAATTATATTCTCATTATGCGACCGAACCAACCTACGTTGGGTCAGATATTACCTCTCTCCAAGCCTCACTCACTTTTCAGTTTCTCATACAAACTAGTCAAGAATATGATGGCTGGAAGTTTGCTGACTCAGGGGGTCTAGCACAGAGAAATCAAATTTACAATATCGGACCGATAGACAGCAAGTTCGTATCGATATCCCACTCTTGACAGTCGAACCAATATTGACAGGGAATGAATAAGAAATTGATAAACATTATATTGTTTTCATAAAATTAATAAACTTGCAATGTTGAATAATTGAAATACTAATGTGCATTAGCAGTCCGCACATAAGGCTTGTTCAGACTAGGCTAGTAATTTAGTCGAGTGGCGAGTAATCGCCGAAAATCGTTCGTATTATTTTCAAGTAGAGTACATTATTGCCCGCCGCCCGTTGTAAGATGACGGCGGTTGACGGGCGGTTGACGGGCGGTTGACGGGCGGTTGACGGGCGGTTGCTACAAAGCAAAGTAAATACGCTAATTAAGCCGCCACTACCCGAATTTCTACCGATTTCTTGCATATCTCCCTTGAACATTTGAAGTTTTTAAGCTCTTAAAAAAATATATGTTATTTTTGAAGATAATATCTATACCACCCCCACGCCGAAACGCAAATTATATGAAATCCCCTCGATAGAAAAAAATCCCAAAGCATGTTCCGAAATTTTTTATTTTCAAGCCTGTCTTTATTATTTAACAAGTTATATGTATGAAAAAAATAACAGTGTTCCTTTGGACGTTGTTTTAGACAACCCTCACGAGATTTTTGCTCTATTTTAAACGAGTCATGTTTTATTAAGCATTTTCACAATTTCCGCTTCAATTTCATCATCGAAAATATTAGCGCGCTCTGTCCAACATTCGTAATTGCATATCTCTCCATCTTCTTCTTTTTGAGCCGGGAAGCGTTGCCTTAAGCATATTTTAGGAGAGATTAATTTTAGAAGAGGTGGAAGAATAAATTAGTAAAATGACAAAAAATAAACTATAGACACGAAAGTACATTAATAACAGCATTAATAAATAATTTTAGAGTTGCATCTTCGCTCCAATGCCACGACATTTCGAACTGACGGCGGGTTTGCGCATGTTAGTGCACAGGGACGCGTGGAGGGGATCGCTATTCGCCGAAAAATTAGAAGGATATGGATTAAATCAATTAAAGAGCTGACTAACCCACTTTACTAAAATTATGGTGTTCGGGTGCGTTTAGTTACTACTATGCTCTCCACTCGACTAAAATACTCGACCAATGTGAACGGTTCTTTACTGTTTTCCACTAAAAAGGGAGTTAACTAATTAATGAGGTCTTTATTCACAACTTGTTATACGAACAACTTTCGGTTCTAAGCCAGAACGAATGTAGCATCATTGGCCCGAAATTCAACTCACTGTGTGCGCAACTTCTTTCAATTCTAAGAGCTTCATTAGTTCAATTCCATTTTTCAAACTCATTAATAAGCCAGAAATTTTGCATAATGTTTGGTGATTTAGCAGGGGTGCCCGGGTTCATGGGGTGAGGTTGGTCTGGGTCTTGAAGGCGGATGACCAGGACACACTGAACCCCAAATTCCTACCCACCCCTTAAACCCCTTTCCTTCCCAGAACTCTCCTCCCCTTCCTTTCCTTTAAAAAACCCTTCACACAGCATCCCCAAAGATGACACAGGCCCTGAGGGAAATTATTTTCCTCAGGGCCTCCTGTGTGGAGCACATGTAAAAAAAAAAAAACGAACGACATTATTAAAAAAAATGTGCATATTGACAGCTAACCGAAACTAATGTGATTTCAAAAAGCTCGCCCAGTACGATGAACTCGCTTGGTATGATGAAACATAAAAAAAAACCAAAAAAATCCTTCGTTAAGTCTAAATCTCCCCATATTGAAGCCATGTTCTACCAAATGAGCAAGGCGTAGATCCTGGGTTCGAGTCCTAGATGTGATCGTATCTTTTTCTGATTTTTCTGACGTTAAAGGAGCTGAGTTGACAACACTGCTTCCATTGCGTTGGGTTGGCTGTGTGAAGACATGTCTTGTGGGATTCGCGGGATCGTTTGGCTTTACCCGCCATTTGAAGTTCCCCCACTATCCCCTACTTTTGACATATATAGGCCAATGAAATTAGGTATCTGCTCAAGAAATAGTAACAATGGTTTTTTCAAACCAACCTCAAGAATGACTCGATTATACAATAAATATTGCGAACATGAAGACTTGGATTTGTTTTCAAATTCAATTATTACCTTCAGAAGGAACTTGTACTTACATCCCTGATGATCTCCTCACTAAGAGGATAACATAGTATAAATGTATATTTATGTGCATGTGTGTATGTACATGTATGCAAGTGTATGTATATATGTGTGCGTGTAGTGTGCACACGTATGAATGTGTGTACATGTACGTTTGTACATGTATGTTTGTACGCATGTATTTTCCAATATTTGATCCTTCTTGTTTTATGCACGTATGTAATATAACATATTAAGAATGTTGAAATGAATGGTGTGCTCACCTATTGGAATTGTCACCGTAACCATTTTCAATTTGTAAACTATAAAAAATAAATGTGATGTATTCTGTTGACGAACCAACAAAAAAAAGAAAGAATGTCGAAATTTGAAACTTCGTATTTGATCAATTTCACCAGATGAGATGTAAGCAAGAAATGAGCTTACTTCGAGCACACGCACGTACTAATAATACACCTCAATTGGTTTATCTATGCAGTGGTTACGACCAACATACACACAGGCTTGCAGCATTCTATCGACTACACAATTTCACGAACTTGTCTGCAGGAGTTGAAGATATCTCGAAAACAAAGAGAATCATTGCATTGTTATCAGAATCATGTTTTCAGAAGTCATTGAATTTTGTCATAACCCTCGATTGACCAAACGAAAAATACCATTTTGGTATTTTAAGACAGAATAGAATATTAAGAGGAAGCCAAAAGACAAAAATGCCAGATGACAGGACACCTTCGGCACTAATGAACACCCGGGAAACACGCCAAACACGCGCCGAACATTTTTACACGGTTGACATTTATTTGTCACATGAGAAGAGTTCTTTAGTTCAATAGATCGGCTGTAGAACGATTTGCAGCCTCTGTGTTTCTCCCCCCTATAACTTGTATCTCTTCAATGCCCGTGTTTACTCCTTCCTCTCCTCAAAACGACCATTCTCACAACATTCCCAAAAAAGAACCAAGTAAGGGGCGCGGAAGCTGACTTTTGACTTTTGAAATCCTGGCATACAGAGCTCCAGGCCAAAAAAGGCCCCTTTCTCTTTCATCATGAGTTTATAATTTAAAAAATTATGTTTGTAGAAAAAATGAATTTATTTGTGTTTTTTTAATTGTTATTTGCAAGGGGGGTACATGGCTGCAAATATGGGGGGAGGGATTTTTCGGAGGATTTGTTTGGGTTTCTTATGTTTTGTTTTTTCGTTAATGTCGTACTGGGTGAGACAGTTTATAGACGCGTTGTCGTGGGTGGGGATTCCCGCGTAAAATGTTTCCGCGAGGCTTACGATGTGGTTTTTCAATATTGGGACTTCTGAGTCGTTGTGGAGTTGGGAAACCCTCAACCACTTGGGGGCGCCCAGGGCTGTAAGGATGACTTTGTTTTGGAAATTTTGAAGTTTGTTCATGTTACAATTGGAAGTGTTTCCCCAGATGGGGCTGGCGTAGGTTAATTTGGGTCTTATTGTGGTTTTGTAGATTAGGAGTTTATTTTTAGCAGAAAGTTGTTTGTTTCTTTTAAAAGCGCGGAAGCTGAATGTGGTTTACGGCTAGACTGAACGTCTTGTGCATTCTTGCTGGAACTGCCAATCGATTGGAGAGGACTCCCACCCGTTTGTCATGCCCTTATTATTTGTGTCTTCCTCCCATACAGGTGCTTGTAGGATATGCTGGATGCAATCACCCATCGCTTGCCGCCCCGTGGACTGTCACCAACTTGTCCCATTGTCTTGTCTATATCTTATCATACTAACACATATTGTATCTTGTATTTCCTGCTAAGTACTTGCATATTGCTTACTAACAACGTATGCAGGGACACTGGAGGTCTAGTTTCGTTCTAAATTAAATATAGCTTCGTTCTTTCAAAAAAATTAGAGTCCTTGCGAGAGCCCTGAAGGAGTAACCATCTGTTACTTATACCAGGGCGGATATGTGGTGGATAAACTCCAATCCCCAAAGAAGATATGGTCCTGGGGAAATTATTTTCCTTAGGACAGGCTAATTTGCATGCTTTTGGTAAAACTCATAGATCTCATAGAAAACAATGTGTCTTCCTTACTATCATGATGACAAATATGATCTAAACGGTATTAAAACGAAAAAAAACACCACGCTTTATATTGAAATCTAAAAGTTTATTACAAAATAATTAAAATGTACACCTTTATGAAACCAAAATTTCCGACCGCAATTTGAAAAAAAAAATCAAACTTTGTGAATTTAATTATTTACACATGTTACGACAAAAAAGTAACACTACGATAACGTTTACAAATAATATAATATATTTGTCTAGTAAAATAAATTCCATCAGTAATTTAAAAAAAATAATATTAAAAGGCAAGATGGTAGGAGACAAATAATGTATTGGCAGCGAAATGTACGAGAGTGGACCGGTATTAGAAGTATGGAGGAGATATTCCGGGCAAGACAGAGAAACATTTACCAGAGTGATCTCCAACGTCGCGTCGAAGGTACTTGATAGGGCACACGAAGAAGAGGAAGAAGAAATAATTTTAGTTGGAGAAAACGTAATGTAGCCATTTTAAAAACTTGTTTATGTTTGCAATTCAAAAATTTATATTTCAAAAATTGTATGTTTACTTTAAATTATACCTTCGCCTTTTTAAAACAGTTTTTTAGTTATCGGATACATTAAGAAGCATTTATTTATTTGGCAAAGCGGAATTTTTTTTTAAATTCTGAGAGAATATGTCCGAAGCCTGAGGGCAGTAACAATGTAAACAAAATTTGCTGATATCGAATCACTTGTTTGCATAGTCACGTCATACATCATTCTATCCTTCTCTCGCCTGACCTCTCCGCTCTCTCCTATCGGCGGTCATCTCGCACTGGTAGGTACCTCATACCAGTGACCAGTGATGTGGTTGCTCTCTGCCTACCCCGGCTGGAAAAAGAAAGTAGGAACGGTATCCGAATGCCGGCGACGGGTCGGTATGGTCCAATGCTGGCATATGCTGTGCATGCTAATTCTCGCATGGGCGTATTCGAGGTTTTAAGTTGATTTTTTACTTTATTTAACACAAGCAAGTGAGAAAAAATCTATTATAAATTAAACCAAATTACACTTCTTGAATCACATTATTAGCATTACCAGTAAGGAACTACAAAAACTTGGATTTATTCTCAGAATCGCTGAAAACTTTAATAACATAAAAGTCATAAAATTACCATACACGCCTTTGGTTAGAAGTCAGATTGAATACAATTCAAGCATTTGGTGTCCTCATTTCAACTCTCATTGTTTACCAATTGAAAAAATTCAAAATAAAATTTTACGTTTTATGAATTTCAAAATTGGTATTCCTGTTATATTTGATCTCCTTTTATTATATAAAATTGTTCATTTAAGGTTGGACTGCCCTGACGCTATAGATTTATCTCTACATATACCTCCAAAATATACGAGGCGGAATATTTTATTCCACAACAATAACTTGCTCTGAATTCTGCGTTAGAAAGAATACATAGGTTGGGCAACGAACTAACTGATGTCGCTGATATATTTAATTTGAGCTTCGACACATTAGCCAAATTAGTCCACCACTTTTTGGATGTAAATAATGATTGAGAAATCATTTTACTTTATTGAAAATTTCTTTTGTTTGTTTTTTTCTATTGTTCGTATTCTAGATACAAACAACGAGAAATTAAGTAAAAATTAATGTTTTGATTTTTTATTATGTTTTTGTTGCTCGTAGGTATATGAATTGTACCTATGAGTTCTATAAATCCATGCTTCTATGTGGGTTTAGCATTAGATATATTCTTATTTATTATATTGAGTTTATGCTTTATTTATATATTTTGCAATCTTTTTTTATTTATGTTATACTGTTGTTATAAATGAAATTTGTATTTAATATGTAAAAGCCCAAAAAAGCGTCAATAAATAAATACAACTTTGTTAAATGCTAGCAGAGGAAGATATTTAACAATTTGGGTGTCGCGAAACCGCAGCTCCGCTATACTATTGGTGTTTTAAGTGCTGCAGAGCCAAGCCAAGCCCTATGCCACACACTCGAAGACCAGTCCCGAAACTATTGCAGCGGTCATGGTAACATTTTAAGATGAAGACATACTAAATAATGCAAAATCATACAAAATCATATGTTTTTGTTTTGAAAATTTGATCGCTTAGAAGTATTATAGATGCTTCAATTAAATACTGCGTGTAGAACATATCTTGGCCCTTAAAATATCGGTCATTTTTTTTTCAAGTCTTTTAATAAGCCTAGAAAAAAATAAAGTATTAGGTCTATAAAAAATACTTTCAAATGCAAACTCTCCTACTTATAAACCCCTTTTCGGATATAGTTTTATTGTATAATGTGGCAAATTCAGTTTGTTTGATGATAATCGTAAAAAAAAATTATATTTACGCCAGTACTTCACAAAATAAAATAAGATATGTATTTTCACGTTGTTATTTCACAATACGGCCGGCAGTCGACGAATTTGGATTTTCAAAGTGAACTCTATGCCGTGCACCGAAGAACTACTGACTAACTCCACCCATTTTCTGTCATTCTGCCCTCGGCCGGAGCGAGGAATAGACGTGTAGGCTCCGCGTCGCTTGGTTCTGTGAAATCAATTTTAAATTTCCGTTTTATTACAATTAAAAATGAGTAAAAAAGGAGCTAATATTTTTTTCAGACCTTTACGAAATCAACCTGTAATAAAAAATCTCAAAAACCTTTTCCAACCTTTCCAAAAGGTTTTTCTCAAGTATTTTTAAACTCCATAAAGGGGCGTGAATTCCGATTTCGATTTTTTTCCTGGACTATTGGATCACCTTAAGGATGAGAAGATTAGGTAGGTGGGAAAACGCAGGATTTTATTGACATTTAAACAGGAACATTGAACAGTGGAAACCGGATAGCGTTTTGAAACGCGAATTTCTCGATTCAGCGAGATTGAAAATAGTTAGATAATAATAACATTTTCACTTCAACAGAGAAAGAATCGACTCCACCATCGGCCGCATGTCGCATCATCACGAATCTGTAGGATACGATTCGTCAATGAGCACGTTGTGAATACATTTGACATTATAGGCAGCGGGCATCGGGCAGCTCTCCGAGGTAAGGAGAGAGAGGCCTGGCTATGCCGGTGGCATACTAATGAGCCACCATGATCACCAGCGAGCCACATCCACTGCGCACGCGGACATATGGACATTGGTCACACTGGACATGGAGACAAGCAAGAAAGACGTCAGGCAAATATCTACTCACCAAAACAAGAACATCCTCCTCCAACTTCCAAAATATGGTTAAGGAAAAGTGATACAAAGTCATTTAAAAATCAATTTAACCTGTCATTTTTTGTTTTTTCACTATTGTAGTACTTATTCTATTTTGTACGGATTTTTTTAAAATTAACTCCACACAGGAGGTCCTAAGGAAAACAATTTTCCTCGGGACCTATCATCTTTGGGAATGTCATTTGGGAATGCTGTATGGAGGGTCTTTTCAAGAGAAAGAAAGGAGAGGAAGTTCTGAGAAGGAAAAAGGTATGAGGGGTGGATAGGAATCTGGGGGTCGGTGTGTCCAAAAGTGACGAACGTACGAATCCATTACTCCCAGTCCGGCTGGAGAGATCAAAAGGTCTCCCTCAGGCAGTCTCTCTACCAATCCAGCCCATCACGCAGTTAGCCCAAACACATCCGCCGCCAAGACCTAGACAGACCTTACCCTATGAATCTGGGCACCCCTGCTAAGTGATCAAACGTGGCGAACCACTTGGAGTGACCTACGGCATGCGTGTTGGTTAACCAATAAATGATTACCAGGACGGCGGTACTCGTACCCGCCTCCAAAATAAACCAATTTAAAAATCGATGAAACTGGTTACCCAGATATGTTTAGATTCACATTTATTTATTTATTTATTATTGAGACACAAACAGGATATTTATAGAACATTATTTTGGATAATGTAAAACAAATTAAAATCCAAATATAAATATCCCTTGACTAATGTGTCTGCAGTGATCACATTTGAATATTACACATTCACATGAAAAACAATGTAAGTATTTTTATACAAAACTTATAAAACTTAAATAGAAAATTTGAAATACATAATAAACTAGTTAACAGCTTGGCAAATGAAGATATTAATATCTTAAAATCATGGTTTGATAATAACTTATAACATACCAGCTAGGTAGGGACATTTCTGCCATTATTTTTTATTCTTGACTTGGCAGAAGTACTAAAGTAAGCCATGCACAATGCACATAATTTAAGTATACAGATCCGTCTTTACCCGAAGAGGCAGGAGTCCAGGGGCCCCCAAAGAACTTATGGTATAGAAACATTCTTTCGTGTATTTGTTGATTTCCAGTAGGTTCTTTGGCTTTTAAAAAAGGCCCCCAAACTCAGTGCAGAGCTTTTCTCTTTGAAATTCTCTTCTTCACAGTTTCTTAAATCTATGTTCTTTCCACTTCCAACAGTTGCTCACTTTTATCCCTAGAGTCTTTGGGTCTCTTCCCCCTTAATCCCAACACTTTCTTCGAGGGCCTACCGGAAAGCTCGCTTAGAGGCTCCGCTTATCCTCGGCGGGACTGCCGGAAGACTGCAGTTCAGCTGCTTTGGTTAAGTCATACAATCTCATCATAATATGTAATTTTATAATTCTATTATCTCTTCGTATTTTATATTGATAAATTTTTATTTCAGTTACATCAAGTGGCGGAGACGAGATGAAGTGAAATAAATAACTAACAACATGTACGCACTCGTATACTGCTTGCTAACAATGTATGCAGGGACATTGGAGGTTTAATAAAATCATTTTAATAAAAAGTAGCTTCTTTAAACAAACATTAGAATCCTGACGTGTGCGGTGAAGGAGGAAACCATCTGCTTCCTTACAACGCCATGGGAAAGTGGTGGACACCCACCAAACTTGCAACAGTTATGCTCATGCATCTCCTGAGGAGTGAGGAGTCATTGGTTTACTCCCTTGAACTGTCACATTCCTCGGGCTCTGTCAGGTGTAAGGTTTGTTTTATGTTTAAATAGTAATAAATGAGCGATAACACAGTTCCATCTGGCGACAAACAGTCGGAGCTCTCGCCTGTTTGGTATTCAAAGTGCGCACTAGGAAGATGGAGAAATTCTCTCAATCCGTAATACCAAGATCGAGCCGCCGAACACCGCGCAGGATGCGTTTATTGTCTGTAGTTTAACGACACGGCCCTCCGCACTATAGACCACATTCATAATTAAAGCAGTAAACACCGCGCAAGAGTCCCAACTGCCCGTAGTCAGCGGTCAGTCTGTTATAAGGTAGTGGGGAACAGAAGAAGGTATTAATAAGCTTTATGTGAAATTGCTGCCATGCAAAATAATTGAAAATCGTGCAAAATCATGTGATTTGGTTTGAAAATTTGATCGCTTATAAATATTATAGATGCTTCAATTAAATACTGCGAGTAGAACACATCTTAGCCTTGGACAAAATCGAGTATTTTTTTTAATAAGTCTTTTTGTAAGTCTGGAAAAAAATAAAGTATCAGGCCTATAAAAAATACTTTCAAGTGCTAAAATATTCTACTAATGAATTCATTTCCGGATAAAGTTTCATTATATAAGGTAGAATATTAAATTATTCTGAAAGTAATCGAAAAACATTTTAATATTTGTGCCTGAATTTCACAAAATGAAACAAAACAATGAATTTCGCGCTGTTGTTTTCGGCCAAAATCAAATGGGGGAGGTTCAACAAATATGGCTTTACGTGCCGTCCGCATAAGAACTACATGCACATTTTGTATTAGTTACATTCCCGACACGGTGGCGCATGGCTCCACGTCGCTTGGTTCCGTGCAATTGATTTTAAATTTCTTTGTTATTATAATAAACAATACGTAAAAAGGAGTTATTGCTTTTTACAGCCTTACGCCTTTACGGAATCAACCTGTAAAATACAACTCTCAAATACCTTTACAAAGAAGTCTTCTCAACTATTTTTAAATTCCTTCCAAAAAGAGGCGTGGATTCCAAAATCGAATTTTTCAAGGACTAGGGGATCACCGTAAGAGGAAACCGGGTGGCATTTTGTCCATACAAACGTATTCCCCAATTTCCTCTCTGAACTTTGACACTATTCCAAATATTTTTTGAAGTGAAAACTTCTTTAGCACCGCTGTGATTTGAAACTCGATGAAACGAAAAAGCGACACTGAAAAGAAACAAACACATACATCTACAGGATTTAGCTTGCGAGAGGATGAGATAGAATAATCGGTCTCCTCTTTGTGCGGTGTTTCGTAGCCAACTCTTGTCAACTTTCTTGAATGTTGTCCTTTCTATATGGTGACGATCTTTCACCAGAGCGATACTGAGACATTTAAAAGCGCAGTAGAAAAACTGACCCCACAAGGCACCTCTAATCTTTACGTGCGATGAACACCAATCCGTTTTACAGACCAAATAATACCTAATTTAAATAAAAATTTCGTTAGATTGGATGGTAATAAATAAAGCTAGCAGATGCTCACTTTTTTATGTAACGATCGCATTGTGAGAGAGCCAATGGGTCCATGACACCCCCAAAACTGGGGAAAGTCAACTATCATTGGGTAAGGTGAAAGGTGTTGGAGGAGGGCAAGGTGAAGTGATATAAAACCTATATTATATTAAGAGTCAATACACCATCCTCTTGATAGCTTACCCGTAGGACAACGTAATCAATAAATAGATACTTAATTTTAAAATCTTATCTGATATATTTATCGTCAGGTTGATTAGTCAGACATCTCCAAATATTAATAAGAGGTAATGAAGATAGCAATATTCGAATGTACAGCATAAATAAAATATTAATTACAAAATAATTATTCAGTTTGATATTTCGAATTATGATAAAATATTTGGTATTTTGGTCTCAAATTCAAAATTGGTTTAGTATTTAGGCCTCAAATCCAAAATTTTGTTCGCATTAATTAATTAATTCATAACTGAAAATCGAACTGGACTTAAAAATGTATTTGTATGCCCCAAACTAAACACTTATTTTGCTCAACATCATTTATACACCAAGGAAAATACTTCTTTAATAACCTACCAGTAGAAATCAGAAGCATTAATGACAAAATACAACTTTGAACTCTATCAAAAAGCATTTTAGAGAAATCATCAACGGGAAGACTGCTTCCCCTATTTCCACATGAATGTCACACATGGATGTCTTTTAGTTAAAAGGTCTTGATTGCGATGTGATTGTATTAAGGGGATCCAATAGTCCAGGGAAAAATCGAAGTCGGAATTCACGCCCATTGTGGGAGGAGTTTAAAAATATTTGAGAAAAAGCTTTTGGAACGGTTGAAAAAGGTATTTGAGAATTTTTTTTTACAGGTTGATTTCGTAAAGACCTAAAAAAAACATTAACTCCTTTTTTACACATTGCTTATTGTAATAACAAGGAAATTTAAAATTGATTTCACGGAACCGAGCGACGTGGAGTCACACGTCCGCTCCCTGCTCCGGCCAGGGGAGTTTTGAAAGAAAGTAGGGTGTGGCAAGCCAGTAGTCCTTCGGTGAACGACATAAGGGTCAATTTGAAACCCGCATTCGTCGGCTGCCAGCCGTATTGTGAAATAACAACGCAAATATGCATATTTTATTTTATTTTGTGAATATCGGGCGTAAATATCATATTTTTTTTGCGATTATCATAAAAGAAACTAAATTTGCTACAATAAGCAATAAAACCATATCCGTAAAGATGTTCGTAAGTAGGAGAGTTTGCACTTGAAAGTGTTTTTTTAAAGACCTGTTACTTTATTTTTTCCTAGGCTTATTAAAAGACTTATAAAAAAAATGACCGATATTTTTAAGGGCCAAGATATGTTCTACACGCAGTATTTAATTGAAGCATTTATAATATTTCTAAGCGATCAAATTTTCAAAACAAAAACACATGATTTTGTGTGATTTTGCATTATTTACTATGGCTTCATCTTAAGTGGAACGTTTGCGCGGCTCTTTTCGGCCAGTTTCATACAAATCTTAAATTTGGATTTGAGATCAAAATACCCAACCAAACTGAAAAATTATTTTTGTAATTTATTTATTTATTTATTTATTTATTGATCAACGCCCTTTTTCGGGGCTTTTACATTTTAATGGTCATAAATACAATATTTATTGTACATAACTGAACTGCTTCAGTAACAATATTTTATATTTGTTTAAAGATAAACTGAAGATGTCCACGGACTTGGTGTAATTGTTTCCTTCCGTTAGTATTCTGGGTAAAGAGGAATACATATGGTAGTTAGTCCCAGAATTTCTGCACTGAAATAAATCCTGACTTCTTGTATTACGTTGTGGAATCCGGAAGCTTATCAATTCAAGCAATACCGGACTATCAACTAAATTATGTAGAATTTTATATAGAAATACCAAGTCAGTGAAAATTCTTCTGTCTGACAATTTGAGCATATTCATATTATTTAACAGAGTGTTGTAGTTCAACATTATTGTTGGAATCCCCATTTTGAAATTTAGAAAACGTAAGAATTTGTTTTGTATTCTTTCAACAGCTTGTACATGTATGTTATAATGTGGATTCCAGACGGGAGAATTGTACTCAAGTTGACATCTAACATACGCAAAATATAACAGTTTAATACATTTTATATTGTTGAAATTTCTAGTTAGTCTAGTTATAAATCCCAACATTTTTAAGCCCTTATTACAGATTTCTGTTATGTGGTTAACAAATGAAAGATTTGATTGGAAAGTGATGCCTAAGTCTTTAATTTGGGTTAGTGTTTCAAGAGCTTTATCATCAATGTAGTAATTAAATATCACTGGTTTTTTTATACGAGAAAATCTAATTATTTGACATTTTGAGATATTTAAATAAAGTCTATTTTCCTTACACCAAATTAACAATTTGTTGATATTATCTTGAAGAATGTTGCAATGATAAATATTTTGAATAATTTTAAAAATTTTTAGGTCATCAGCAAAAAGTAAGATAGATACATTATGAAATATATTTGTAAGATCATTTATAAACAAGATAAATAAGATTGGGCCAAGGTGTGAACCCTGTGGAACTCCACTTGTTGCATGAATTTTTTCTGACAGGGAGGATTTTATTCTAACAATTTGTTGTCTTCCAGTAAGATAGCTTTCAAACCAGGCTAATATATTGCCACGTATACCAAGCTTTCCTAATTTCCAAATGAGAATTTTATGGGAAACTGTATCAAACGCCTTACTAAAGTCAGTATAAACAGAGTCAACTTGTTTTTTTTCTTTAAAAGCATTGGTTATAAAATTTTCATAAATAATTAAGTTGGAAAGAGTACTTCTCCCTGGCATAAATCCAAACTGGTAAGGTGATATTACATGTTTTATCTGAGTAAAAAGTTTATCGAGTATTAGGCTTTCAAAGAGTTTTGGTATGGTGGATTGAATGCATATTGGTCTATAATTACAAACATCACTTTTATCACCCTTTTTGAAAATTGGAGTCAAATAACTCATTTTCCACTTATCGGGAAAAATTCCACTGGATAAAGATAGATTAAAAAGATTGGTTAATGGAAGAGCAATAACATTGATACATTCTTTGATAAATATTGTAGGGATATTATCCGGTCCCGCAGATTTGTGGATATCTAATGATTTAACTTTAGTAATTACATCTGAGAGTCTTAGAGTACACTGTGAAATATCAAGAGTTTCATCTAGAGTTGTTGTTGGAACAGGAGCATTATTTGAGTCTGTTGAATAAACACTTTTAAAAAATTTTGCAAACAAGTTAACAATACCATCAGTATTATTACTATGGCTGCCATTTAGGTGCATAATGCTCGGGAAATCAGAATCATCTTCTTTAAGAGAATTTGAGTATTTCCAAAAATAACTAACATTATTTATTATGGAGTTTTGAATTTCATTTATATAGTTACGATAGCAGACCATAGACATTTTTTTACATGAATTTCTTAAATCTTTAAATTCTATGTAATCAGAATTTTTTTGATATAATTTATATTCTTTATGTTTTAGTTTTTTGGTGATAAGTAGATTTATAAGTTCTTTGGAGTACCATTTTGGATAGGTGTTTGGTTTACATATCATGGTTGGAATATACATGCTAATAGCCTTTTCCAAAACAGAATAAAATTTATTGGTAGCTATGTTGATATCATCATATTGCACAGATGACCAATCAAAGGAGAGAAGATAATTACAAATTTTTTCATAATCAGTTTTGAAAAAATTTTGGTAACTGAAAGTCAGTTTACAAGTATTTACATGAAGATTAGAAATTATAACTTCCATTGGAGGATGATAAGCATCAATGGGTACCAGCGGTTCACTACATTCTTCAATTATTAAAGACTCTAAGTTAGAAAAACATAAGTCTAAAGTGCGATTATTTTCATTTGGTATAGTATTCGCCTGATTCAGACCTAGGAATAACGCCATGTCTAGAATAATGCGTTCAGACTCACTAACACTGATATTATTGTCACTGTTCACCCAGTTCACATTTGGAAGGTTATAATCACCAGCAAGCAGAAATGTTGCACTAGGATTCCTTTTTAATATAGTTTTATCAAATATCAAAAAAGGTTTATCAAATATCTAGTAGGTACGGATGTGAGCTACTTTATTTATTTTTGCGTTAAATTATAAAATATAGGCCAATAAAGATTTTAGTGTTTCATGATTTTAGAGGCAACTTGAGCAATTATTTGTGATTAAATGAAAAACAATAAAAAAAATAATTTTACTTTAATTATCATTGAAAAACAATGAAGTATAAAATAAAAAATAAAAATTTAGAAAAAAAAATCATTTTTATAGGTGTAAATTTAAAATACAAATTACTTATTTTCGGCGGAACAAAAATTTGTCGTTTATACATTAAAAATACTACCCAAAAAATGCATTTTTAACGATGTTTTATTTTTCATTGGATTTTTAAAATAAACAGATGTAAAATTTTTTATGTTTTTCATTTATTCACAAATAATTGCCCAAGTTGCTTCTAAAATCATGAAACACTAAAATCTTTAATGGTCTATATTAGGGGTCACCAAATGGCGGACCGCGGTCCGGATTCGGACCGCCGACCTATTTTCTGCGGACCTCGTGTTAACAATAAAAAATATTTTATACATGTTACTTAAGTACCTACGTAATTTATCAGATATTTTTAAACACATCAATGAACTGAACCTTACACTTCAAGGCAAAGAAAAGCTTCTATAAGCGAGCTCCTGACAGAAGTAAAAAGCTTTCATGAAGCATCTTAAATCGGAATTCGAAAACAGATTCACAAATTTTAAGAAAATTGAGAATGTCGTCGACATTCTCAGGTACGATTACTCTCTGCATCCTGGTGATGAATGGAGCGATGAAGCTGCAAATATTTTCGGGAGTGATAAAGCTGCTCTCCAGATGGAAATGATCGATTTTCAAAAAAATACAGTTTTAAAACACCAAAAACAGGAAGTTTCTTGTCAAGAGTTTTGGATAAAATTTGGTCCTGCTAATAAATACCCAGAATTAAAAAATAAGCCTTGAAACTTCCCACTTTGTTTGTGAAGCAGCATTTTCCAAGATGAACTTCATTCAAAATAAATTCCGGAGCAGACTTACCGATGAACATCTCCAAGATTTAATGACAATAGCGTGCACAAACTTTAGTCCAATCTTCGGACACATGGTCCGAGAAATAAAAATAAAAAGTGTTATTTTTCTGGTTAATATTATAAAAAACCCTTGGCACTTCTTTTTATTCAAAACATTTGTTTATTATTAAAGTTCCGGAACCCTTTCATTTTATTTGTTGTTGTTATTTTATTGTTCATTGATATTGTATATACACATATTTAAATAGTATAGTTTATTATTTCAATTGATAATCCACTGGAGGGGGGGGGGGGGAGGTTAGGCTTTTTCTCTTCCGGACCGCGACGGTCGTGTAATATTAAAAAACGGACCCCTAATGAAAGTAATTGGTGACCCCTGGTCTATATCTTATAATTTAAAGCAAAAATAAATAAAGTAGTTCACATCCGTACTAGACATTTGATAAACCTTCTGATTACAAAAATAATTTTTCAGTTTGGTTTGGTATTTTGATCTCAAATCCAAATTTAAGATTTGTATGAAACTGGCCGAAAAGGGCCGCGTAAACGTTCCACTTAACTGTACCTATTATATATGTGAAACACGTGACTGTTTAATTGTATGTATATAAAATGTAAACTCTGCTTCCATCCACAACAAATGCTTTTAATGGAAGATCAGAAATACTATAATATGTGCCATTTTTGAGATAAATAAATTGTATGAAAAAACCGCGCAGGCGTTCCTATTAAGCGTGCAATCATTACCTGTTTTACCCTTAATTACCTCATCCCAAATAGTGCTAGCCCCCCTCGAAAGTAGCAAACTGTGGGCGACCAATACCAAACGAACGCAGCGAGATGAGCAAAATTAGATGCTCGGTTTGTTTTGGGACCGGTTTATAGAGTCCTCTTCTCATTGGTCCAGAGCGGAGCCACTCCCCGTGGATGCTGTGAAGGCCACGCCCGTTTTCTGATTGCTTCACATCTCTTCACGAGCGACCAATGGGACACTTCGATTGTATATTATCTACATCATTTAGAGCAAGGGTTCGAAACCGGTCGATCACGATTTTAAATTGGGTGCAATACGAATCTAGGGGATTACATGCTGTTGTTTTTAAACAGGATTTATCACGTAAGCTCACTATTTATTTAATCTACTTTTAGATATTATATTTATTTATATAAATTTAATTTCTGGGTCACGTACTTCGAGGGGAAAAGCATCACTTGCTCCAATTAATATTGAAAGGAAAAATAGAAGGTCGCCGAGGGCCTGGTAGGAGACAAATGTCTTGGCTACGAAATATACGAGAGTGGACCGGCATTAGAAGTGCGGAGGAGCTATTCCGGGCAGCACAAGATAGAGAGACATTTTCCATAGTGATCGCCAACGTCGGGGGGACCTGATAGGGCACACGAAGAAGAAGAAGATATAAACGCCCGTTTATATCTTCTTCTTCTATATATTTAAAAATGAATGTTTCTTCGTTTGTCCCTTATGCGTTCCTTTATCTATAACCATTCATCAGATTGCGATGAAACTTGGTGATTTGTTGTGCGCACGCACGCTAAGGTTTCCATGTATAATGGTGAGCTCTGGCGTTATGAAATTATTTCCTGCGCCATTCGTCCGATTGCGATGAAACTTTGGTGATTTGTTGTGCGCACGCCCGTGACGTTTCCATATACATGTAGATAATAACTATCTACAACTTTGGCTTAATAAAATTTGTATAAAAATATTATAATAGATGGCGCGCGAGTTGTTTGAAAAATGCATATACCTATAAGAAGCAGGGAGGAAAGGTGGGAGGGGGAGGGGAATTCGAGATGGGGAACGGAATGAGGGAGGGGTTAGTTTGAGGGGGACGAAGTAGGAGGGAAAGTGGAAGGGGAACACGGGAAGGAAAAGGGACGCGGGAGGGGAACGGGGACGGGAATGAGAAAGTACACGCAGGGAAAACAATTTCTTTCTTCAAAATAAATAAAATAAATCAGATGACAATAAAGGGACAACAGGACGTGTATGGTCTGTAGGTACCGAGGTGTAGGTCCACAGAACCACTTAGTTTTAACTTTTAACCACGTTCATTGTTTAAAAAACCAACATGATTTGTAAGCAATGTTGTTTACTTCATCAGGGTTTACTTAAAACTAATTATAACACAATGGATGGGTGGGAGTGGAATGGGGAGGGGGGGGGGGGGGGTGAAATTGCCTAATTTACAAAAGGAACATATATTATGTAATATGTTATATGAATCTTGATATTTTTGTTCTACCGGTATTCCAGGGGAAGATGCTCCGAGGAACGGCCATTATTTTTCCCTTCGGCACCGGTGCACAGTCAGGAAACACGCCAAATGCGCGCCCAACGATTGATATTATTTGTCACGAGAGAATGGGTCGTTTCTATGACTCGTTCTTGAGCTCAACAGCTCGACTGTTGAATGATTTGCCGGCCTCTGTGTTTCTTTCCTCTCGTAAATATGAGTCTCTTCAAGATTGTTGTCTCTCTTTATGTTCACTCCTCAAAAAGAACCCCCACGCAGCATCCCCAATGATGCCAAAAGCCCTGAGGGAAACTATTTTCCTCAGGCCTCCTGTGTGGAGTTAATGTAAAAAATATTATTTAGTTCTGGGAGCTAACTACTTTTAACATCACCTAATTTTCATGGGGAACGATTTCTAGCAACAAAAATCTTGTAAAATCTTTCATGGGGATCAATTTCCAATAATAAAAATCCTGCAAGCATTTTGAAAGAGATTGATTTCTAACAACAACATTCATATAAGAATTTACAAGGGGATCGATTTCTATTAATAGGAATCTTGCAAGCATTTTCATGGGGACCGATTTCTATTAATAAGAATCTTGCAAGCATTTTCATGACGATCGTTTTCTATTAATAAGAATCTTGCAAGCATTTTCATGGGGATCGATTTCCAACAACAAGAATCCTGCAAGCATTTGATAGAGATTGATTTCTAATAACAATAATTATGCAAGAATTTTCATGGGGATCGATTTCTATTAATAAGAATCTTGCAAGCATTTTCATGACGATCGATTTCTATTAATAAGAATCTTGCAAGCATTTTCATGACGATCGATTTCTATTAATAAGAATCTTGCAAGCATTTTCATGACGACCGATTTCTATTAATAAGAATCTTGCAAGCATTTTCATGACGATCGATTTCTATTAATAAGAATCTTGCAAGCATTTTCATGGGGATCGATTTCCAACAACAAGAATCCTGCAAGAATTTGATAGAGATTGATTTCTAATAACAATAATTACGCAAGAATTTTCATGGGGATCGATTTCTATTAATAAGAATCTTGCAAGCATTTTCATGACGATCGATTTCTATTAATAAGAATCTTGCAAGCATTTTCATGGGGATCGATTTCCAACAACAAGAATCCTGCAAGCATTTGATAGAGATTGATTTCTAATAACAATAATTATGCAAGAATTTGATAGAGATTGATTTCTAATAACAATAATTACGCAAGAATTTTCATGGGGATCGATTTCTATTAATAAGAATCTTGCAAGCATTTTCATGGGGATCGATTTCCATCAACAAGAATCCTGCAAGCATTTGATAGAGATTGATTTCTAATAACAATAATTATGCAAGAATTTTCATGGGGATCGATTTCTATTAATAAGAATCTTGCAAGCATTTTCATGGGGATCGATTTCCAATAACAAGAATCCTGCAAGCATTTTGATAGAAATTGATTGGCAGGGGTGTTGGTTATCCAATACATGGTTTCTGGGGTGGCGGTACCCATACCCGCCTCCCAAATTGTAATTATTGGGATCGACCAATCGATTGGGAACTCTTGACTTACCATAAAATATACCAATAGTAGGTAATATCTGTAGGTACTTACCTAGGTTTAGGGTGTTGGTACTCTGATGAACTCGACCGCTCCCAAGAAGGATTCTTTATAATTTTGTTTTTTATTTATTTATTTGGCTAAGAAATTGGTAATGATGAAATCAAATATTAAAGACCTCTACAATTAAGGATTTCAACGTGATCACAATATAATTTTTCAGAAATGAAAAACTGTAACAGACCTTTATTGTTATAAAAAGGTTTTTTTCCACAATCTTTGTATTTCCTTTTTTTTAATATTTACTTATTAATTTTTCTTTGGTAAGGTAAACATTAGACTTATCTTTATTATTTGAATGAGATCTCCCTCCTAAACACAAAAATGTGTAATAATAAAAATAAAGTTACATTTGTATAGCGCAGTTTTGTGTCACTTCACTTCAAGTGCGTAAATATATATTTCAGAAATTATAATTATTGTAAAAAAATATGACTGAATTATTTTAGGATTTCTTACGTTACTGCCATCTATGTTTAAATAGCAAAGTGTACGTCTGCCAGAGGAATTTGCAACCTGACCAATCTGGTTTGAATCTTGGGTGACACTACTTGTTTTTGCAGACAATTTCATACAAGTTTTAATATTTTTTCAGGCAATCGCCTACAGGTCGCAGAGTAGTCGTCGTGTTTTCTTTATGACTTATTCAATTTATAAAAAAAATCATTTATAAACGATTTTTTCTATATAATTATGCGTGACAGCTGTTTCGCCTTCTGAAGGCATTATCAAACTGTTCTCTTGCATAATAATAGTAGTTCAGTAAAGCTTTTTTTACAAATCGATTTTATTATTGAGTATTTATATAAAGTAAATAAAATTCTACAAAATACCATATTATATTGTCATTACGTCACCTCATTTGGATAGGGTTCTAACTGACATTTTTTTCAAAACTGACCTTTGAATGCTAAAGCATTTCTTTTGCTCATTTCTATAACCAAAATAATTTTCAGAACCATCCGTGTTGTATTTTCGTAGATATATGTATGACAAAGTTCTAACATCAAGCATTTTCAATAATAATTCATTTGACAAGGTTCTAACTACACTTACACTCTCTATTTTGTTTGTATCTGACAGTTGATCTTAAATGCGAGGCGCATCATGGTTCGTCACTTCATTTGGATAGGGTTCTAACTACGCCTTACCATTTTCTAAGGTTTCTAAGTTTCCAAAGACGAATTTTCGTAATCTATTTAAGGGGGAATTAACGAAAACCGAAATAATATTTCGGGGTAGAGGAATGAAGTAATTTGAACCGGGGAACCTGCTACGCGCTTGGTGATAACAGTACGAAGTCAAAGCAGCGAACAAATCCATCAGACTAGATGGTACCCTTGAGTAAGGTTTGAACATGAAACGCTTAATAATGGGCGTCTTTCAAATTATGTTTATTTAGTTGAATGTGCATGTTTTAGGTAAATTTCTTGGCAAAGTTCATGATTTTATGATTCTTATCAGATTTCGATGAAACTTGTTTGATAAATTATTCGATACAATCAACTACACTGCTAGACGGTAGGCAGTAGCTTATGACTCGTAACCGATATGTTCTTCATTGACAGTTGTCAAAACAATACGGTATTCAATTACGCATCATTTTCATAATACGTGATCATTATTATATCTGAATATATTGGCAAGATAAATAAAATATCGGTAATTTTCAATTTTTATTAATATTGTTGCAATGCCATTACAAGGATATTAGAGCAAATTCTTCTCAAAATAACTTTAGTATTTGCGAGTCGATTTCGGTAATGAATGAACAAGTGCGATCTAAAAATAATATTATTTGCAATGTGCCTGAAAGTATTAACATATTGGATGGACAGAAGCCGGCAGGATTTTGGATGACCAGGCAGCTGTCACCAGTTTAATCAGTGAAATCGACAAATCAGCAAATGAAAATATTTCAAAATTTTACAGAATTGGAAAATTATCAAGTAGCAAGCCTAGACCAATAAAAATCGATCTACAGAATTCAATGCAATTGAGAAATATTCTTAACACACATCTCCTGATAAAAAATCTGAGTTTTTGACCTTGGCGCACTTGAGCTTTCGCCGCCATCTTGAAAAAAGCCAGCCGAAATCGCGCCAAAATCTAGTTTTTCTCAAATATCTCGTTCCCAATGAAAATTTTGGCTAAAGTAGTTTGACAAATTTAGTAAAACATAAAATTACCTACAATTTTTATACAGATAATTTTCTTCTATCTCCAATAAGTATTGAGATATACAGTCGTAAAAATGCGTATAAGTTTATAAAAACAGGTAAATCGCACGACTAGATTTGGTTTTTGTACGTACCTCGTTTGCAGTACAATTTTATGAAAACATTTTTGAAATCAATTTTGTAGAGAATAAAATTTCTAAAAAAAAAAGACTTAAGAATAAAATTTCTAAAAAAAAAGGTTTTGTATTTTTTTTACTGATATGTTTATACTAAAGTATAAACAAATATCGGTAAGTGAAAACAGAAGTTTTATCACGATTAATTACCACGTTATTCGAATTTTGTTTACATTACATTTTTACATTTTGTAAATAAATATTTACAAGAGAGGGGGTCACTCCCCCCTCCCCCTCATTGTCATTGTTAGATTGTCAGTTTTCACAGGAACAGTTAATGGAGTCTTAAAAGGAGTCTTTCGGCCTAACATAAAAACTGTCAGAGCGAGACTTTAAAGGCACAACTGCTCTTTGTTAGAGAAAAGTAGTAGTGTGCTTCAAAATTACAGGCTGTAAAATAATTACTAACCAGTGGTATAAAGATAGGAGCTCCAACCCCCTGGAGGGAAGTTTTGGGATTGTAAGCTGCTACATATATTATTAGAGAAGATATTCGATCCAAAGTGTACACATTGAAAAATTAGTCCATCAGATGACTTTCTTCGAGGTGTTAACTCCATGATTCCACGGACAGGGTTTTATGAGAGAGTGATAGGCAAAAGCAAACATGGCGAGACAGCAGAATGGAAAAGGAAATGTGTTGGCTTAATGCATGCACTGATATCAGCATCATCTTTCATTTATCACTGCTATCGTAGGTGCTTATACGACGAGACAGAATTTTTTTCTCAAAAAAGCTTATTGTTGCTACCTCAGCCCTCGGATTTTCATGTTCTTACAAACAGGCAACTCGACTTGAACAGTTTGCCATTCTTCATCCGGAAATTCCAACTCAAGATAATGCTTTTATGCAATTTGTATTTCATAATGTAGATTTTAATATAGACTCTTTGGATGGACGTAAAACATTTCATGCAATGGGAGGGATTGTAGCTGTGACCCTTAATACATCTGTAGGGCCAGATCAAAACATTCAGCGTAAACAGCGTTTATTATCAAGGGAACTAGTGGGAAAATTGGGTTCCGTTAAATTGAAATCTTTTCATGGAGTGCAGAAAGAACCATTCTCGTTTAATTTCATTACTCGAAGCCTCATTTGAACGATCGCAAATAACGACAGTACAAGCTGAATAGGATGCTGACGTTCTCATAATAACCACAGAAAATTTGTTGTCATCTCAACATGATGCAGTCATAATCATTGGTCAGGATATCGACCTGTTAGTACTCTTCACAGTCCTCTCACCCTCAAACGTATATTACCAAAAAGTTGGTAAAGTAAAAGTGATCGTTGCTGAATTTTATATCATGCCAACGCAAAAAAGGTTGCGCTGGAAAGTGCACATGTAGAAAGTCGGGTTTGAAATGCTCCATACCATAAATTCACTGTAATGGCAGCTCGTGCGAGAATGCTGTGGAAGCCTTCGTTCATGATGATGACTAAATTGAAGCTGTTCGGGGCCCGAAAGTGGTAGTAAGAAACTATAGTCAATAGTCACAAATCTTAAGAAAATATATTTTTTTATTCTTTTTTATCACATCTATGTACCTTTATTAATAATTTTATTTATTTGTTGTGATAACATTGATGGTTAATGTTTCTGTTAACAATTGTCATTGAAATAAGGCGTATTTAACGTGTTATTTCAATGACAATTGTTAAAAAAAGAATAATCAAGATTAAAACACTTTTGACCTAATTTTAGTGTAATTTTTGCATTAGAACCTCGATATCTAATTGAGATAAAAACATTAAACATATATCTACGTCTTTTATCAAATTTTCTTCTCTACAAAATTTATTGTATTAATTTTTTTATAAAATTGTATTGGAAAAGAGATACGCACCAAAAACCAAACGGAGTCGAGCAATTTACCTGTTTTCATAAACTTATAGACATTTTTACGACTGCGTATCTCGATATTTATTAGAGATAGAAGAATAATTTTAACATAAAAATTATAGGTAATTTTATGTTCTACTAAATTTGCAAGTGTACTTTAGCCAAAATTTTTATTGAAAATGAGATATTTGAGAAAAACTAGATTTTGGTGCGATTTCGGTTAGTTTTTTTCAAGATGGCGGCAAAAGCTCAAGTGCGCCAAGGTCGAAAACTCAGATTTTTCATCGGGAGATGAGTGTATAAAACATATAAAAAAATTGGGACTACCGGAATAATTCCGATCTGGGCGTTAAATAAATAAATAAATAAAATAAATGTCCTTTCCCATGCGTCCCCATTCCCCTCCCGCGTTCCCCTTCTACCTTCACCGCCTTCCCCTCCCTCGTCACCAGCAATCCTTCACAAACACTTCTTGAAATATAAGAGAATACCACTCCTTAGTAAATAATATGTTTTTCCTTAATTTGATCTGTATTTTTGAACAACTTCTTTGCTGCGTCTGAGTGATTTTGGAGTGTCACGAAAATTCCGATTTCCGAGGCGAATATTAAAAAATAGTTACATCCCAAGATATGCCCTTGATATTATGGCCTAGGAAACTACAAAAATATTTCATACGTTCTTTAGTTTACATTAAAAACCTGCGGCAGCAATGTGAACTAACATGTTTCAATATGAAATAGCACAATTTGTTGGTTATTCACATTTGGTAGTTTTAATTATTGCTTGCAAGGTTCGCTAGATTCATGCCGGGAGATTTATGGTGAGGATCGTTTCGTGTTTTTTCTTAATTTTTATCTCTTTATCCATACCCAATAAACAAGAAGTTTGACTTCTGTCGCGGACTCCACGCACACACTTTTTTATTTATTTTTTATATTAAATAGATTTCAACAATTTTTCTCGTTAATCCAATAATTTAATTTTTAGGAGTATGTCGATCGATTTCTTTTTGTTTGTTTGCAACCTATTTTACAATTTTGTTACTTTTTATAACTTTGTAACTCATTTTATCTTAACATAATTTATAAGGTATATCATTGTTACAACTAACATAACTGTATAATTAGAAATTTAAGTAAAAGCCCAGTAGGGCTAAATAAATACTTCGAATAATAATACTACAATTCTGCTGAAGGGGCACTCTAAAACATTATATGCCGCTGGCGCTGGTTCTAGACTAGACAGCCGCCGCTATTAGTAAAAAAGTCAACTTGGTTCTGAAACAATACATAATAACATAACGACGTTCCTTTAGTTTGACCTCTTTTCTGATGTGCCATTTGTAAAATTTGACGTCCGCCCGCTTCGAAACCATCTCGCGTACTGACGGCAAAAAGCTAGCGTCGTGGTTTATATAACAACGTGATGCGAGAAACAACATCGTTATATTGAAAAAACTGTTTTTATTTATTTATGTATTGTTTTAATGCTTTTTAAAATAATTTTATACTACAGTCATTTAGAAAACATTGATGTGGTGATGATGTATATTTTTTATAATTCTCTTGTATTTAGAATTAAAGATATAATCGAACTTTAAGCTATTTTTAGAGGTTCTGTAAATATTTTTTTACGCATTTGTTTTAAAGATTTTAACACGTTTTATTTTATAATCATTTAGAAGAATAATTTATTTGTTCTAAACATAATTTTATTTTCTAATAAACAATATAAAAATTTTCTAAAAACTGCATCAAAAACCGCAATTATGCTGCGTTCGCGGTAATATACCCTTTTAACAATTTTAGTTAAAGTATGTGGCCCTAGCTTAGAATTGCATTAGGGAAATGTAATTAGAACCTTGTGCAATGAATTATTACGCCTTAGCTGGTTGCACAGGGTTCTATTTGCATGTTTAGGTATGTTCTAAAAGGGTAAATATACGTCCTATTTAAATACTTTCCTTTAAAATATGTTCAATTAAAATACGTTAAACAATTTTCAACTTCAAAATCGGTTAACAGATAATGAGAAATCGTCTTTGCAAACTTTGACCTCATATCTCAGAACAAGGTGAAGTGAAGTTAGAACTCTATCCAAATGAAGTGACGATTATTAAAAAAAAAACCCTACGTTACTGCCATCTGTGTTTGAATAGCAAAGTGTATGTCTTGCCTTGCCAAGAACTCAATAAATCTTATCTCTCTGGTTTGAATCTTGGACGACACATTATTTGACCTCATCGGATGACTCAATCATAGATGGCGTTTTTGCCGACAATTTCGTCGGGTTTTAATTTTTTATGTGAGTCCAGCCCTCAGTCATCGTTTTTTTTCTTTCTTTCATTTATTCAATAATGTATTTTACACGAATCCTGTCGAATTCCAGGTCTAAGGCAAGAAAAAAAAATTGACAATTTATTCGCAAAAGGTGTTCAACAATAACAATTGATTAATTTCAACAGAAGTGAGGAATAATTTATTATTATTGATCTGCAAATGAACACACTTCTATCAATTTATATCTTCAGTGATATAATAATGAATCATACACACTGAAAAACTGAATTGGGTGCCTTTGAGAGTCTAGTATTACATCATACTCATATGTCATACTAACATAGTAGAAAGTTAACCCTTTGGCCTCTAATCACGGCTACGAGACGCGTGAAAGTCTCAAGAAGGTAATCACAAACCTCGGATATGGGACGTCTTGTAGTAAGTAGGACTTTTTACCTCTCCAGCAGGAGTCTCCGACCCATCGCCTTGCACCACAGTGCAAGGGATAGATTCACACATCAGTCACTCCTGGACACACTGACCCCCAGATTTCTACCAACCCTTCGCACCTTTTCCTTCATCGAACTACCGCTCCTTGAAGACCCTCCTCACTGTATCTCCAAAGATGACAAAGGCACGAGCGATATTATTTCCCCTTTTCTGTCAATGAGTCAAGGTAGAAAAAAATGCAAGTGACATCATTTGAGAGTAAAATTTAAAAATCAATAGCTCAATACATATTGAAGCTTTCATTTTGTAGTATTGACAATAATTTATGCATGTAATGTTTTACCCTGATATTTACATTTTTTTTACTTTAGCTCCACACAGGAGGCCCTGGGGAAAACAATTTCTCTCAGGACCTATGTCATCTTAGGGGGTGTTGAGTATGACAGGAAATAGATGTGAAGTAAAAAGACAGATTTTTTTAATAACAATATATTTTATTTATGAAAATATAAAAAAAATAAACAAAACAACTCTGAAGAGTAATCAATTTTAACAGTATGAAAAAAATACATAGGAACTTGTACAATATAAAAAAAAAATTATTGAGTTCATATTCCGATAAACATAAATTAACATTATATGCGTGTTATTTTTATTTCCCAAACCCTACAGATTTTCACATCACATACTGTTTTGGCACATATTGTTTGTACATTGTTTCTAGTTTTTATATAAAATATGTGACCAACAGTTTTTGACTATTTTAAATTTATCAACGGCCTCAAAGAATAATGTTGAATGTGCAATGCTGTAGTTTTGCAGTAGAGCTGTTTAAAGCTCTGTTTCCTCATTTTTACTGTTTTTGAGATTAAGAAATAAGTGTTGTATTGATATTTTGCATTTCATTTCATTCAAAATTCTGAAATAACGCACTTTTAAATCATCAAAAGGAAATTAAAATAAGAGAACAAAACGATTTTTAACAAATCCAACATTGTTCTTCCAGACTGTCGATGTACAACAAATACATTGAAAAGCAGACATTTTTAAAAATGCAACTCAGTTCTTCTCTCATAAAATGAGAATAAAAATATAATATTTAAGATCCAGTTCTTAGCTAATAACATATATTTCAATTATTTCAAAATAGAAATTTATAAAGGTTACCCAACATAGATAATAGAAACACAGGGAAATATGGCATGGAAACGAGCCGATTGTCACCAAGCTACAATCAAACTGCATGGACTATCAAAGTAGCTATGCAATGAAAGTTATGCATTTGGTGTGCAAAAAAGTATAAAGGCCACTGTGTGAAGATGTGATTTGCAGGAATACGGGTGAGATGGCCATCTCCTTTGTTTCTATTACCTTTGTTACAGACATTTCAAATAGGTACCTCACTTAGTAATGAACAAATTATTGAACTTAACAGTAATGCTACTGTAACAGGTAAGGATTGAAAGAAGAAAGGTACTAGGAACCTACTCATTTAACACAAAATTTAGGGTATATCGTCGCCGTAGATGTGAAGGGAGCCAAGCCACAAATTCGGTGAAAATGAGTTAAGTATGCAGAAGTGTTTTAAAACCTTCAAAGTTGCCGTGGTCAATGGATTTGAGCCATAAAACACTACATTTAATATGAGAATCTTGAAAATTGCCAATAGATCTAACACACATAGATGAAAACAGTCAATGACTATATGCATAGATCTTTTGATCATCCGAATAATTTAATTCAACTTAAAGCAGTCTATTACAATAAGCCGCTTAAATAACATCAAAAAATATCTATGTCCAAAGTTTCACCCTTTTATCTTTAAAAACAAATTAATTATAACAAAAAAATTAGCCTCTTTTGTCACCAAAAATCTTTGAGGGCCGTTTTCTCAGCTTTGTGGTTTTGTGGCTTGACTCCCTTGATATCTACGGCGACAATATAATAAAGCATATGTGCATTTTTTTAGTTAAATAAATGCATTTTTTTAATTAAATCAATTAAACAGACTACATTACAAGATAACAGAAAAGATTAACAAAAAACCTAATTAGCAATACTGCCGTGGTAAACAAAAACACAGTATCTTCCTTCCTCCTTTTAATAAGGTAAAATAGGTACCTTACCTAATGGAATGATTTGCAGAATGTCATTTTCGTGACAAGAAATCACCTCAAGGTTTCACCTAATAGTTTCATATTATATTTTATACAGTTTTGAATAAACAAATTTTAAGTTTTCATACAAAAATACATAACAGTAAACAAAGTATGCGGTAGAGTTGTAAAAATATTATAGAAGTAAAACAAAGAATATAATATGCGCTTATTTGGAAATTTGTACTATTTTGTAGTCATTTTGGTAAAAAAAAAGTCGGGGACGCCCGAGGAAGACATGGCACGATCAAGTGAATCAGATACTTGAGTCGGGCCATGTCAAAAGTCAGAATAATATAAGAGTATGTATGAGACGATGTATGAATATGAGTGAGACAAAGAGAGTGAGGCAAAGAGTGTGTTGCCAAGACCGAGTTGTTTGGCGGTCCATTCTCTCTTAGTAAGTGGAAGTAATTTGTATTATTTATTTTTAAGTAGAAGATATCGTCAACGCCATGCAAAGTTGCCGTTTTTTGCACAACAAAATTCTCTCTCCAGTAGTTACAAAGTTGTCAATTAACATATGTACGTTATGTCTAAATATTCTTGGATTGAGTTTGGGAAACCCAAGCGAAGCCATCTTGAAGAAGATGGCCTGTTTGGCAGCGCGGGCCCCGTTTTGAACGCCTGTTTCCTCTCGAAATCACTGCGCGGGGCTGAATGGCCTTAGCAGCGACTCACCAGCACCGAACCCCATCGGACTTGCTGGTAAATTCCTGCCAAATCCAGTTGGAATTTTCCGGAAGATAATCATACCGCAAATGGTGGATACAATAGTACGTGAGACAAACAGCAAAGCGACGGAGGAATGGAAAGCCGCTCATCCTCAGAATAAACCAAAAGTATGGCATCCAACCAACGAGACGGAAATATATGCCTGGATTGGTTTGCTGTCATTCTCCGGCACGTTCCATGACATGACATAATATGACAGCAAAAGATTTGTGGGCATCTCGCAACTTTGATATTTACAATGCTACGAAGTCAAATTTACGCTGAAAAACTTCCAGATGCTGATTGTGAAGTGAATCAAGGTGCACGAGTGGTGTTGGATTTAGTTGACAAGAATCGTCGTCACTCGGTTCTGGTCAAGTCTGGTCAATTCTGGTCAAGTAGAGTGACTTGACCAGAATTCTGATGGAAAAAGGACTTGCCTTTGTTGGTACTGAATACGCAAACAGAGTATTTGTCCCATTATGTTTTCCACTCAACAGAAATACAAAGCCTTATAATACCAAGAAAAATAAGGTGCTTTCGAAACTTGCCAGTTGCTTTATCACTTTTACTTATTGGAAAATCCTTATTTTTTTAATTGTAAAAATATCTGATTTAAAAAAAAATTATTTAAGAGCGGAGACGGTTTACTTATAGTTCCCGTGAGCACTTAGGCCATAGGTCCATTGAGCTTTCTTCTATTTTATCTTGTTCCTTTGACAGTTACCAGTTTACCCAGTCCCTTTTATAAAGTTCACCAGGATTGTCATTGGAAATGAAGCTATATCTTCTGGTTCCACAATGTGTTTTCCCAGGTCTCATTTCTCCTCTTCACTCCTACATGGTTCCCTGAAGGCCCCACATGGGAAGAGAATATCATCTCTCCACTTCACTCCTCCTTGGTTCCCCGGAGGCCCCACAAAAGAGGAATTCATGGAGTTAGCCTCAGCTCTCCTCTCTACAGTTTCTCCTCTTGGTTCCTTCTGCAGGCCCTATGAAGGAAGTCCATAGAGGTGGCCCCAGCACTCCTAGGTTCCCCAAAGGCCCCTAGTTTTCGAATGGTCCAATTTTTTTTGTCTCACAAGTGACTCGGAAAATAGAAAGTCAACTCCAGCAAAGCCCAGAGTGCTGGAGTAAGGTCTAAATACTCCGAGATGCGACCCTGTTTCTCAGAGGCACCTTTCATGACACTGTTCCCCAGGACATTCAGCCTGAGCATGGTAGCTCAGACCTTGGCTTGGGATGGCTATTGCAGGTTTGTGTTTCCACTCCCTGAGCAATGGGTTCGCAACACTCCCTACGCTAAAGAAAATATCTTAAAACAACTGCAACATAATTTTTTTTTTGATTTTGTACTTTTAACCTAAAAATGATTACAGTTATTTTAAGAAAATATCTTAAAATAACTGTGATCATTTTTAGATTAAGCGTACAAAATAAAAATAATTTTAATGTAGCAGTTTCCGCCTTAATTTAACTTTTATCAAAACAAGTCATATTTTATTTTCAAATTTGTTTCGCAAAATGCAATCCGCTTGCGTCGGATGTGCATGTGCGGACAGCAGTGTTAAGTTCTAGTACATTGCGTATTGTAAATATAATATATTGTGTATCTAAAAAGGAGTGTTTACAGTATGCGGCGAGTACTCCAACAACCATTAAGTTGCTTTACAAAAGTAAGAATATGTCAAATCTTAATTTCAGTTGTTCGGAAATCTTGTCCATTTTGGAATGTTTTGCAGATAGGACACATCTTCTTCTTTACATCCTCTCTTGTACATTGTCTCTTGGCTTTCTTCTTTATATCTCATTATTTATTATGATATTTCCTTTAAAATGCATGTTCACAGCAAACTGTCCAAGTAACCATACTTTTATCTTATAAAAGCTCCCGATTCCTCAAGTGAAGACCTCATAGTGTAAGTTTTGTGTGTAATATTTTTTTAAGTACGGAGATGGTTTACATATAGTTCCCATGAGCACTTAGACCATAGGCCCATTGTGCTATCTCCTATTTTACCTCATTCCTTTAACAGTAACCCAGTCCCTTTTATAAAGTTCACTAGGGTTGTCATTGGAAATTAAGCTTTATCTTCTGGATCCACAATGTGTCTGTCTTGTCTGTCCTATCCACTCCCCCTTGGTTCCCTGAAGGCCCCACGAGGGAAGAGAGCTTCATCTTTGGGTGTAATATATCTTTACATGTCTATTTGTTTGAAAGGCCGGATTGTCATTTATTCTGGTAACGTTGTACCGACCGGGTAAGTAACCATGTGCCGTAACGCTCAATGGTTATCGATGTGTTTTCTGCTTGCTGAGGGCCGCCTAGCGTTCAATGTGTCTTTGGACGCGCACATGAGTACATGACGCCAAATCTACCGCCCGGCGTGACAATATTGTAACGGCGAGTGTTAAGTGATCGTGTGTGGTATTCGTATCGCTCGTATCGAATTGCGTTTATTACCGTTCATATCGTGCAGTTTGGTATATTGATGATATCGTGTTTTATATTGTATGTGGATTCGTGTATCAAACTCAAAGAAAAGATCGGCTGCCTGTGGACAAAACGCCAGACAACAAACATTACCGAATGCATAGCGGAGGCAAACAAAGTACTCTGTGTATATCTCATGCATTTAGTAGGTAGTCGATGCGTTGGTATCCATGGGCGCAGAGCAAACAGAGTGGCCCTACAGTAACCATTCTGACCCCGTGATTCATCACGATACAAAACAATCTGTGTAGAATTTTTAAAGTGATTGTGTTTTTGGGAATGAGCAGTGGGACTTTAAACTTGGGAAATATATTCCTCTCGAGCGTGTCACCTAATCAAGAAGCTGACCGACCTTAAGATAACACCGAACGAACCACGCATCCGGTTCTGCACCTAATCTGACAATGTAACAAACAAACCAATAAACGTTATCAGGTACAATGGACCCAGGACGTTTGCTCCTATAAAAGAGACGACTGCTGACGAGGGCTCATCTTCAACTCATCATTAAAGAGACTACTCGTCTCTATTTGTTGCTAGATTTTCCAATTGAAACTGTAATTACTCACATGTACTGTTTATGTTCTCAAATAAATAAAACAAGTTCATCAATTATTCATTTTACGTGTCTGGTGTATGAAGAAAACCATCAAAAGTTAACTAGCGCGAGACATTATCCAAGACGCTCTCAAATTCATTGACTTACGGCATCATGAGTTGGTCGACGTCTAACTCATGATGCTGATGGAATCGTAGACATTTTTGTATCCAGGTATAAGGGCCCGCCCCTGATAGCTAAAGTTTATGATATAAGTTGATCAGATTATCGCTTTGTCTGCACTGAAATTAAATTCAACCCGCCTAAAGTGCCATACAATAGAACAACGGAATTGCGTAAATTTGATTTCAAGAATTTCATTGAGGAACTTATAAATTCTTCCTTATGCACAGAAAGCAACTGGGAAATTAAGACGACCTCTCACCGAGGAGTATAACACAACTCTTTCAAATTTATTAACATATGCTCCAAACACTTCGAAAATGCGGAAAGTTCAGAATTCTGATGGCTGGTTCAATGAAGAGGGTCGGAGACAGAAGAGATTATGAGAAGAATTGTTACTCCACGAGGCTCCACTTTGCATCAATGGTCAAAGAGAGTACAGAAGAAAAATAAGTGCCAAAAGATTCGAATACCGGAAAAACAAAATTGACTTTCGAGCGAAAAATCCACAACGTCAGATCTATTGGAAGAATAAAGTATATCTCATTAGTTTTAGATTTATTAAGTACTGTTATTTATTTTAGATTTCATGAGAAATTTCAATTTCCTGGAGTGATGCGTCACGATTATAAAACCATGAATCCATGAAGAAATGCACCACAATAGAAAAGGTTTTCATTCCATGAACATTGTAAACAGAGGTTAAGCCGTAACTAAAGTTAAGCTGCAATTCAACAAAATTGAGTTACACCAACATTAAAATAGTTAGTGTTGCCATCGAAATGGCTTCAAATTAACCTTGTATTTGATGTATGTTAATAAAAATAAACACACAATTATTTTTACATGTGTCAACACTATGCAGTTTTGTCCACTTTCTCACTGTCTTAGACGTTTATGAAGTTTTGAGGTTATTTACTTAGGTTAATTACTCTCTAGCAATCAGTTTGGTTTCAGAGAAAATAAAGGAACGAGTGATGCAGTGTTGAAGGTATTGTCGAAAGTCACTACTGCCCTGGATTATGGAAACAAAGCCTTAGCTGTGTTCTTAGATCTATCAAAGGCATTTGACACGGTTTCCCATGGATTACTCCTCAAAAAATTATCTTCTCTTGGCATTCAATGTACAGCATTAAGTTGGTTCAAATCCTATCTTAGCGATAGAACAGAACAAGTAGAGATAAATGATAATTTAAGCACAAGCAAACAAATCTCTTTTGGGGTTCCACAAGGTAGTGTACTTGGACCAATATTGTTCTTAATCTACATTAATGATTTGTGTAATTTAGATATTCCAGGTAACACTGTTAGTTTCGCAGACGACACTGCTTTAATATTTGAGGGTAAAACCTGGAAAGATGCTTTTGACAAATGTGATTCAGGATTAAGAATAGTAAAGAATTGGCTAAATAATAACGTCTTAACTTTGAATACATCAAAAACAAAATATGTAACTTTTAGCATATCATCAAAAAGTCAGCCTTCCAACACTCATAATCTAATTATACACAATTGTCTGCAAAATTGTAATTGTAATTGCCACCCTTTAGAAAGAGTAGACTGTATAAGGTATGAATATTGATAAATATTTGAGATGGAATGACCATATTGACATGTTAACAAAAAATATCAGAAGACTTACACCTATATTTTTAAAGAACTTTGTCATATATTGGATAAAGAGAAATTAAAATCTGTCTATTATGCCTTAGTCCAATCTCGACTTTCTTACAATATAGTTTGCTGGGGATCCTGTCTAAAATCCAATGTAGAACCACTAAATATTGCTCACAAATTAATTTTTAAAGTCATGTAAAAAAAAAATTTCATTATCCATCTAAACTACTTTACAAGGAATCTAATGTTATGTGTATAAAACAGCTGTACATTACTAAAATAATTTGTACATTTTTTATCAATACTAAATCTGCAGAAAGAACCCAACAAATCCATACCACTAGAATTGGCCAACAATGAACTTTATGGCAATACGTACTAAAACATCTTTTGGCCAAAGAAACTATTTATACCAAGCTACAATTATGTTTAATATTCTGCCAGACTACATTAAATCTTCCAATTCATTAGCTAAATTTAAAAAGAATGTTAAGATATTTGTGTTAACAGAGGATTGGCATACTATTTTTTTCATCCTTGTCCTTTTTTAAATAATAAGATTTCAATTTTTAAATAATAAGATTTGTTTTTTAATAATGTTTGTTTTTTGAATAATAAGCTTTTTTTAAATATTTATTTTAATAATATTATATCTATTTAGATTTTATTTGTTGCTTATTACATTACATAATAAAATAAGGAAAGTTGGCGGTGATACTGTATCAATAGGAAGGGGATATATTCCTTAAATGTCCAGGTTTGTAAAGTGATAATACATCAATATGTGTTGAAATATAAACATTAACCAACATTGATTGCATGAATAAATTAATTTCTTTTATCTCCTCAAACTTTGCATTTTGGTGTCATTTTTAATATTAATCTTATCTTGACGAAGAAAACTTTGTTTTCGATTGATAATAATGATTATGTAGTGGTTTTTACAGAGTTTTACAGCGTTTCAATCATCGACGGGATTCAGTTAAATTAATCATAGTTCCTACGTTACCGTTCCGTTTACTTCTGATAATATAGCGCGTGTGCGTAATGTTACAATAAAAGTGTATCAATCATAAATCAATCTTTTATTTGGTTAAACTCATAATCCCGCTGCCGCCATTAATCTTGCCACGGCTATAGTCATTTGTTTTTATTTTTAATTAAATTCATTTCAGGTGGTGGGCAATGCTGATCTTAAAATAATGGTGATATTGTTACTCATTGGAGAGGCAGTACCCACAATGCTCGCATTTCCCGGGAAAATTTCATTAAACAGAGGTTAGAAGAAGGTCACTTCAACCGACGACTTTTTTGTGAGACGGAGGTTTTTTTAAATAATTTTTTTTTATTGTTTGGGGCCATCCATAAATTACGTCACACCTTAAGGGGGGGGGGGGGGGGGAGTAGAAAATCGTGACAAAGGGTCAAGGGTATGGGGGGGTCAAAAAATCATGAAATTCTAGGGGGGAGGCGGTTTAGGTTTTAGGCCTCACCGTGTTTGTAATGATTGTCCTGTAAGAGAATATCATTAATTTTGAAAAATAAATGATTTGAAAATTTTACCAGTGTTTTCAATTTTCTTCTTTAAAAATAAAAACTAGAACGAATTTAAAAAAAATTATTGAAATTCGCTCTAGTTTCTGAATCTGTACTCGGTTTTTTCTCACGACACTTCATGACAAAAAATACATCTACTATGAAGCTTCGCAAAAACAGCGTTAGAAACCGATTGACTGACCACCATTTAGCTTCACTACTGCGAATCAGCTCATCCCAGTTTCTACCAGATTATGAAAAACTTTTAGAAGCTCGGTCACAGTTTCATCTGTCATATACGCCTTCATACTCTTCTAAAGAATAATCAATTTTTTAAACTTTTTTTACCATTGTAGCATATAATATACTTAATATTATGTTTGATGTAAAAATTAAAAAATAAAGTATATCACTTTGAAAAAATAATTTTATTCAATTTTTTTCCGGCCCGCCTAGATAATTTTTTAATTTATCTGGCCTTTTCGTTAAAAAGTTTGCCCATCTCTGGTCTAAATACTCCGAGAGGCGACCTTGTTTCTCGGAGGCACCGTTCGTGACACTTTTTCCCAGGACATTCAGCCTGAGCACGGTAGCTCACACCTTGGCTTGGGACGGCTATTGCAGTTTGTGTTTCCACTCCCTGAATGATGGGTTCGCCACACTCCCTACGCTATCTCAAAACATTAGATCATTACTTACATGTGTTTCCTCTACAGACTGCATAGAACTGGCAGAGCAAATATACCCCTACCAGCGCACTAGTATCAGCTGGACGCGGGGAGACACGTATCTAGCCATTCCGGACCTTAGTGCAGTATACCACAGTACCCTAATGAACTCTACCATGGAGGCCCCGCACTTTTTAGTAACAGACATTATTACGACTGCAGTAAAAAATATTAGTTGATTAAATAATTCGTTAAAAAATAAAGTATATCACTTTGAAAAATAATTTTATTCAATTTTTTTCCGGCCCGCCTAGATAATTTTTTAATTTATTTGGCCTTTTCGTTAAAAAGTTTGCCCATCTCTGGTCTAAATACTCCGAGAGGCGACCTTGTTTCTCGGAGGCACCGTTCGTGACACTTTTTCCCAGGACATTCAGCCTGAGCACGGTAGCTCACACCTTGGCTTGGGACGGCTATTGAGGTTTGTGTTTCCACTCCCTGAGTGATGGGTTCGCCACACTCCCTACGCTATCTCAAAACATTAGATCATTACTTACATGTGTTTCCTCTACAGACTGCATAGAACTGGCAGAGCAAATATACCCCTACCAGCGCACTAGTATCAGCTGGACGCGGGGAGACACGTATCTAGCCATTCCGGACCTTAGTGCAGTATACCACAGTACCCTAATGAACTCTACCATGGAGGCCCCGCACTTTTTAGTAACAGACATTATTACGACTGCAGTAAAAAATATTAGTTGATTAAATAATTCGTTAAAAAATAAAGTATATCACTTTGAAAAATAATTTTATTCAATTTTTTTCCGGCCCGCCTAGATAATTTTTTAATTTATTTGGCCTTTTCGTTAAAAAGTTTGCCCATCTCTGGTCTAAATACTCCGAGAGGCGACCTTGTTTCTCGGAGGCACCGTTCGTGACACTTTTTCCCAGGACATTCAGCCTGAGCACGGTAGCTCACACCTTGGCTTGGGACGGCTATTGAGGTTTGTGTTTCCACTCCCTGAGTGATGGGTTCGCCACACTCCCTACGCTATCTCAAAACATTAGATCATTACTTACATGTGTTTCCTCTACAGACTGCATAGAACTGGCAGAGCAAATATACCCCTACCAGCGCACTAGTATCAGCTGGACGCGGGGAGACACGTATCTAGCCATTCCGGACCTTAGTGCAGTATACCACAGTACCCTAATGAACTCTACCATGGAGGCCCCGCACTTTTTAGTAACAGACATTATTACGACTGCAGTAAAAAATATTAGTTGATTAAATAATTCGTTAAAAAATAAAGTATATCACTTTGAAAAATAATTTTATTCAATTTTTTTCCGGCCCGCCTAGATAATTTTTTAATTTATTTGGCCTTTTCGTTAAAAAGTTTGCCTATCTCTGGTCTAAATACTCCGAGAGGCGACCTTGTTTCTCGGAGGCACCGTTCGTGACACTTTTTCCCAGGACATTCAGCCTGAGCACGGTAGCTCACACCTTGGCTTGGGACGGCTATTGAGGTTTGTGTTTCCACTCCCTGAGTGATGGGTTCGCCACACTCCCTACGCTATCTCAAAACATTAGATCATTACTTACATGTGTTTCCTCTACAGACTGCATAGAACTGGCAGAGCAAATATACCCCTACCAGCGCACTAGTATCAGCTGGACGCGGGGAGACACGTATCTAGCCATTCCGGACCTTAGTGCAGTATACCACAGTACCCTAATGAACTCTACCATGGAGGCCCCGCACTTTTTAGTAACAGACATTATTATGACTGCAGTAAAAAATATTAGTTGATTAAATAATTCGTAAACCGGCAATACACAGATTTAAACATGGTGGGAAAACGCAGAATGGAAAAGGAATCGGGAGAGGCTGCGGTGACGGCAATTAGCGGGAATGTTACAGCAGGAACGTCATCGATGGATATCGGAGAGATAACATCGATCATTCAGGCGGCTTTAGCACCACTTGTCAACAAAGAACAGGAACGGGAGAAACAGAAAAACCTGCAGAAGTGGCGGTGACAGAAGGTGATATTACACCAAAGAATGTATTTCAGGTGGTAGAGATTCACAGCAAGAGAGACCCTCATTTTCTGGTGAAAACCAGAATCCAATCAGCTTTCTGGAGGATTTAAAAGAGTATACAAGGAAGGTGAAATGCATGATCCCATTAATAGTCGTCCGAGAAAACTTGAAAAGCGAGCTAAGAGCTGGATGAAGCTGTACTGCAAGAGATGGCAGATAATGGACGACTTCGAGCGGAATTTTCTCGCTAATTTTTGGGGTGACTTACAGAAGAATGAAGTGCGCAGTCGCCTCGCAGGAGTATACGACGCCAAGAGAGGCAATTCGATGCTTACTCACTTCACAACTTACTGGAGTTTCGGGAGTTAGCTAAGGCTCTTAAAATCACAGGAAGCTCGCCCGCTCTTCCGATGGATGGTGCCGCCATCATTTATTGAAACAACCAATTATAATTCCTGGAAAGTTGTTGTGGTCTACCCGAGCATCCAGGGTCAAAGGGTCCCTTCCCTACTAGACAATGATCAACTGAAGTCGCACGTTCCAGATGCCACCGAGGATAGGATCTCACCGTCACCACGAGGAGGCCATTGGAACCTCTTCCCTTCAGGGCTACAGTGATGGGAAGATTCTTAGCTAGGTTGGATTAGGCTAGGTTTACAATGGTCCCGGGGTGAGTTCTTTACCTTACTATATTTCCTGTAACCATGTGGATAACGGGTAAAATACATAGTTGTATATTTCCTCAAATACCTGTTTTCATTTGTAGAGAACCTATACTAATCCCTTACAGCAGTGCTATATTGATGCCCACGCTCTGAAGATGGGAGAGATTGCTTTACTGCAGATCGACATACCTTGACTCACAATCAAGGTTTGGCGTCCTAGTTCCCCCATATGAGTAACCAAAGTTGATTTGTGGTAACATATTGACACTGATATGCGTAGAATAGATTTACGTCTTAACGTAAAATCACCCATTTTTGGGCTGCCTTTGTGATAATAACAATGGCTATATTTTCACCTTAACAATAGTTGCCGCCGAATTCCTTCGAAAGTTGAATACCATGGTCTGTACCCCAGAGCGTAACCCGAAGAAGAGGAGTGGAGAGGAAATCAACAAAAAGGACAAATATCTTGATCGATACCATGCAATGAAGAGAAGGATCCGCGTCATAGAACGAGTAAGCGAAACGCAAGTTGCAGCAGGTGCACCGAAACCGGTACGTCGTCAAAAGAAGATTCTGCATCGGCATCAAGCGGGAAAGAAATTTGCGTCGCAGGTAACTCGGGAAACGGCCGTGGGTTGATCCAATAGTTCTGATGGATACGACTTACATGGAAAGAGGAGGGACACCGGCGCCAAAACACAACACTGCACTGAAGATGGAAGGGAGAGGAGAAGAAAGAATGGGACGGAAGAACTATGGTCAGATGAGGGTATGGAAATAGAGGCATGCGTCAGCTCTCTACAACAAGCGAGCGATGCAAGTGTAATCATACATTTTAACTCTCGACAGGCCAAGATGAAAAACTAACGTCGGTAACCATGTGGGTCGGCCGACGACCCCATGGATTTTTCTATTTATTTTGTTGGAATCTTGTCCGCCTTCCTTCTCCCCTCCCCCGATTAAAAATATATTTCGTGTATTTAAATAGATGTACGAAGGATAGTAATTTTAGGTACTACCTTCGGCCCTAGTTGGCTGCGGGAGTGTTAAGACCTTTTCCGGGAAGGAATTTAAATCAAGAAAAACAAATCTTTAATTACCGATTATCAAGAGCAAGGAGAACAATAGAAAATTATTTTGGCATTTTAGCATCTAGGTTTCATTTTAGAATCTTGCGAAATAGTATCATTGCCGAAGTTGAGAATGTAGAAAGGATTACCGCTGCAACAATATATTTACACAATTTTCTGCGAATTTCTGTGACACTGTTAGAGATAATGGTCAAATTTCAGAAGGCTTATTTTTAGAAGAACATTGTGATAGTGGTTTTCAAAGGATAGGACGGACGCATGGGTGCGAATAATCCATCAAGATCAATGATCGCTCTACGTGACAGCATGGCACATAATCTTTCGCTGGATCAGGAGCATCAGGTCAGAAAGAATGGCCATTAATGAACAATTTATCATTTTTACATGAATGTGTGAAACGACGGAAGACGTTTTCAGTTGCAGCCTTCAGGTATACCAAGACCTTGAAGGTGAAATACGAGAGGTTGAAGAGGTTGGTTCAGCAGAAGAGTGCGGCTATAAAGAAGGACCTGGTGGGGGACCAAGCATTGCCATACCACTGGATGCTACAGAAGTAATATTGAAAGAGATGATCTCTCTGAGTGCCCAGGGTATCACCAACCGCTGGGATAACGATGCATCCACACTAGGTAATTCTTCCTGTTTTATTTTACAAATTTATTTATTAACGCCCTTTTTAGGGGTTGTTACACAGGAATAGTAAAAATAATCCAATATTTTATAGCAAATGAGACAATGAATGGAGACGATTTAAAAAAAATCCAATAAATCATCTTTTGTAATTGATGGAAAACATAATCAACACAGATGGAAATTTTGTGAAGTGAGCAGTCATTCATTTCTTAAAAATGACGTTCGAAAAGTGTTACTCGGCATAATTATTTCCCTACATTAGTATTCTGGGCAATGAGAAATACATAAATATGGCAGTTAGCCTCAGAATTTCTGCGCTGAAATAATTTATGTAATTAATGTTTCACAAATGTTTCATCCCTTGTTATTATTGCTTTCAGATAATCCAAATATGGATCAATATTTGGAGGTGCTGTGCATTTATGCTTTTGAAACACACACTTGATATAAGCCACCGTCTTTTGCAAGACAGGAGTGAGATTCTTCAGAGGACCCTCATCCAAAAAAAAAATTGAAAACGACGAAAAGGTGAGTGAATTCCTCACGCTGCAGAAGACAGCTTTGCTTGAAGATCAAATGCGAAAGAGAATACTGTGGGATATGGAAGAAGAAATCTTGAAAAAAAAAATGAATGATATGAACAAATTGTTATCTTCAGAGAGCATGAATAGTTGCAGTCGGAACATGAAAAAAGATTTTCTCCACTGCGAGTCAGCATGTGTCTCTTCAATTAACATTTAGAGAGCACGAATAGTTGCAGTCGGAACACGAAAAAAGATTTTCTCCTCTGCAAATAATAAAAAAATAATGTAACTGCTTTATTTAAAATCGTCTACATTTTTTGCGGAGACGGTGGATGTGGGAATGGTGGAAATCATTTTCGATACCACGGATAATGGTATGAGCGCTAGTAAAAATTATTGTAATACTAAATATAAAGCACATTTTTGTTTGCTATATTTTCAGAATTGATGACAAACTCAACTCTGCTGTTGAGTTGTCAGCAGGCCCCCACTATGAACATTCTCGTCGGTCCGCCATTGCCATGACGGACCGAGACCTTCATTGGAGGCAACACTACATTGATACTCAAGACACAACCTGCAATTTAAACGTTTCTGACCTGCTTGAAGATTTTACTGCTGGATATTTCAAATAATTTTTTTGACAATGATATAATTTAAAATATCTTAGAGCAGACTAAGTTAAGTCGTTAACGTGTGCGCCTCAGTTGAAGAATTACAGAAATTTCTTTGCTTTCATAACATGATGGGTATTATCAAACTAGCACAAGTGCATAAGAGGAATTGGGTGCTTACGTCCCGGACTTCAACTATGTGTGTGTGAAGAAACATAAGAAAAATATCTTCTTAAAAAAAATTTCTTTGCTTTCATAACATGATGGGTATTATTAAACTAGCACAAGTGCATAAGAGGAATTGGGTGCTTACGTCCCGGACTTCAACTATGTGTGTGTGAAGAAACGTAAGAAAAATATCTTCTTAAAAAAAATTTCTTTGCTTTCATAACATGATGGGTATTATTAAACTAGCACAAGTGCATAAGAGGAATTGGGTGCTTACGTCCCGGACCTCAACTATGTGTGTGTGAAGAAACGTAAGAAAAATGCATATCTATTGGCAGGAATACCTGAATATTCCTTACATAAGCAACGTTATGTCAAAAAACAGGTTCCTCAAATCCCGAGCCAAACTGCATTTAAATAATAATGCAAATGTGATACCTCTGGTCATGCTAAACTCTTCAAAGACTCACTTTGAAGAGTTTGCGAAAGAACAACCCAAAGAATTCCATAATATGGATGAATTCATGAGGGGCGAATGAAACTTAAAAGAATTCAAAATCTACTCTTTCACAACAGATGGCACTAGTTTCATTATTTTTAGGAAAAACACTTTTTGCAAGTTATGTTTTAAAATATTAAGTGGAATAAATTTTTTACATATATAGTATGAATATGAATAATTAGTTTTGTCCTTAAACAAACTCAATTCTTTCAAGAAAGGCATAAATACATAATATTATATACAATAATGTATCTGCGATTTAATCCAATATTGTATTTGTATGCCTTTCTTGAAAGAATTGATTTTGTTTATGGACAAAAACTATTTATTCATATCATGTGTGTGCAAATAATTAATTCATCTTAATATTTTAAAGCAAAGTTGCAAAAAGTTTTTTTTTCTGAAAATAATTAAACTAGCGCCACCTACAACAAATCTTATCACCTTAAAGGATAAACCACGTAGGTCCAGATATGATTTTAAATTTTCAGGGTCAAAAGTATTTTCGTTATTTATTTTTGGGATGTTATGCCATGTTGCGCCACCTCCTTTAGCAAATGTTTCAGACAGCATAACAGTGTCCATCATCGGGGCAGATGTGTCATAATTGATACGAAAGTATCGATGTTTTTGTAGCCGGAAAGGGTGTTTCTAACTTAAAGAATTTACAATTTATTGTAAATTCACTTTGTGGCATCATTCTAATTAATATTGGAGTTGACTAAAAGAAAGAAGAAAATCTTAAAATCTCAATAGAATGCATCTTTAAAAAAATAGGGTGTGAAGACTTACTTGAAAACAATACCATAATAAATTCCTACCCCAATGCCCTACAAAAATGTAGAACTATAAAGACGGCCACAAAAGAAACAAAAGACAGTATTACAATGATTGTGACGCATCTGGATGTAAACGTTTTGAAAATATCTTAAAATTTGGATTAGCGTTTGTCAGGGTTCCAATTTGAAATGCAAGTGTCGAACGTGCATTCTCCGTCTATAATATCGTCAAAAATAAGCTGCGGAATAGACTCTCTATTGAAATGTTACAAAGCATGATGATGGTTCATCATGCTAAATCGAAATGGTGGATCTTGCACAACATTCAATCCATCTCCTAAAATGAAAAGTTTATTCAATGTCAATACAAAAATCAATGTCTTTTTAAAAATCTGATTCTTTCCAAGAAAATGAAGTAATATTTGATGTATTAAATAATTTTTTAACAAAGATAATTAAAAAAAAAAAAAAAACATTACAGCATATCATCATTTATTTATTATTTTTTCAAAATATTTTTTAGATGAATTTTCAAGTAATTGGCCGGATTTTAGGGGTTTTTGATTTTAGTTTTAGGAATAAATATTTTTGAGAGTTGGTAACACTCCTGTGAGTCAGTACGTGCCTCTTCAATTAACATTTAGAGAGCATGAATAGTTATATGGAAATGCGATTAAGTACTGTTATAAATTAACTGATTATTTCTTTAAACTATGACAACACCGTTGTCTTGGCAACATTGGTCACGTGACCGGTTTAGTTCCAGCAAACACCGTTCCGGCAGAAGCAACCTAATTCATTCTAGTTACGGCGCTCTGCTCGAGAACACGCGACAAAATCCTAAATTAAAAATCACATTTCCATTTCTTTCCTACCGCGATCTCTAAAATGTAAATGTTGTCTGTCAAGACTAAATAAATTATTAAACGTGTGCGAACTCTTTCATTACTTCTCTGAATGCAAGATCCTCCCTCGGAGTCCAGTAAGTATCCTCAACACTACAAAGGGAGACCTGATGTAAGGTTCGCCACAGTTGCATTCGGAACATGAAACAAGTTTTTCTCCACTGCGAGTCAGCTCATCTCTTCAAAATTACCTTTAGAGAGTATGAATAACTGCATCAAACATCTTGTGCGAAGGAATGTCTCTGTGTACTTAGTTTATATTTACCCTTGGTAATATGGTAAATTTATTTTAGACCTGACGAAAGTGAAAATACAATGCCTTCGTGTGGCAACTCGGTATAGAAATAGAACCTGTTTATTTTGAATTTTTGCATTTTCAATTTAGCATATTCAGTTAATGGCAACTTTACTGTATCGGGTGTCAACAGAAACCTGTCCCTATGGGGAACTTGTTAAGTACTACTGAACCCTGAACATTATCATCTCAACAAGTAATGTGAATTCCATACATGAAATCGCATGTCGTGTTATACTTAAACATTGGTTTTTCTCAAATTGTGGTTGTGGCAAAATAAACACTGCAAAACGCTCTGATACTATTGGTGACACGTTCACCAATAGCAGACATAAAACTTGCACCTTCAGCACTGCGAAGGCAGAGCTGGCTGAAATCGAATCATTCCGTTCCCGATTGTCGTTGATTCAACAGCTACTGTGTTCGCTCCCCACCTTCTCGTAGAGTATTAAATTTAAATACAAATATTTGTTACACTCATCTGCCCTGATGATGGACACTGTAACGCTGTCCGAAACGTTGGCTAAAGAAGGAGGTAGCGAAACACGGCATAACACCCCAAAAACAATAACAAAAAAAACAAATATTTGTTGTAAATAAACTTGTAAGTAACTCAGCAGTGTTCTTATTTGATTTAGAAACAGCCTGACACTCAAGAGGAATGGGTGGAGGTGCTCATTGAAGAAGAAGATTGCGTTGGAGAGAATCTTGGATTGGGAGAGCCTAACAGCCAAGAGGAATTCTGCATTAACCCATTGGCCTCAAACCCCACCATCCCGGCGGGCGTGCAACGCAACTCCAACCACGCCAGGATGGCGGGTCTGAAGTATGTCGGCTTAAAAACGAAAAACGGACACCTGCGTGACATTTTGCTCTGTAGATATGGAAGCATTCATTTTGTAGTATTGGCAATAATAGAAATTTTGTTAGTGGATGGCGCCTTATGGTGCTGTCAAAATTAATTTTGTAACAATTACATGTTGCAGAGGAGTTTTCATCACTTCATCAACAATGTAGTTACGCCACTAGGGGCCAACTTCCAGAGACAATTTTTTAAAATTTTTTATTTTATTTCTACTCTTGAACATACACTTTTTATTACTTTGGTTTACATAATAATTCATTTTATGATTCTACTACTCCATAAGTTGAGCTCTGGGAGCTTGTGCTTATGGGAGGAGTATTTATTTACATGCAAAAAAATTGTTCTCTTAGATCATTTTTTTTTTACATCAATATTCCTGGAGGAAAAGGAAAGACACACGTACCCAGGTTACGAAAAACCTGACAATATTGTGATATCCCCTGAGTTTACATGGCCATCTTCTACAACGATGGTCCGGGAGACAATTATTACGAACAAATTTGCGGCGGTTCATTAGTGCGGAGTCAATTTCTGATAACCAGTGAGTTAGTGATAATTAGCGGCAGTGTCCGACACTACCTGTCTACATAAACAGCGGCAGTGTCCGACACTATGATTAAACAAATAATAGGATAATATTAAGATTGTTGAATCTGTAATTCCAGATTGCGGATTGGAAGATATAGTATCGCAGCCACAGGTAGGGGGTGGGATGCTTGTGATATCCCCCGAGTTTCCCTGTAACGATGGTCCGGGAGACAATTATTACAAACAAATAAGTGGTGGGTCGTTAGTGCGGAGCCAATTAGTGATAACCGGTGAGTTCTGGCAGGGCTTCACCATATATGCGGCAGTTCATTAGTGCAGAGCAAGTTAGTGATAACCGGTGAGTTAGTGATAATCAGCGCTAGTGTCCGACACTACCTGTTTACATAAACGGCGGCAGTGTCCGACACTATGATTAAACAAATAATAAGATAATATTAAGATTGTTGAATCTGTAATTCCAGATTGCGGATTGGAAGATATAGTATCGCAGCAACAGGTAGGGGGCGGGATGCTTGTAATATCCCCTGAGTTTCTGTGGCACGTGGCCATCTTCTACGACGATGGTCCGGGAGACAATTATTACGAACAAATTTGCGGCGGTTCATTAGTGCGGAGTCAATTTCTGATAACCAGTGAGTTAGTGATAATCAGCGGCAGTGTCCGACACTACCTGTCTACATAATCAGCGGCAGTGTCCGACACTACCTGTCTACATAAACAGCGGCAGTGTCCGACACTATGATTAAACAAATAATAATATAATATTAAGATTGTTGAATCTGTAATTCCAGATTGCGGATTTGCATCGCAGCCACTGGTAGGGGGTGGGATGCTTGTGATATCCCCTGAGTTACCATGGCCCGTGGCCATGTCTACAACGATGGTCTGGGAGACAATTATTGCAAGCAAATATGTTGCGGATCATTAGTGCGGAGCCAATTTGTGATAACCGGTGAGTTCTGGCAGGACTTCACCATATATGCGGCAGTTCATTAGTGCAGAGCAAGTTAGTGATAACCGGTGAGTTAGTGATAATCAGAGGCAGTGTCCGACACTACCTGTCTACATAAACAGCGGCAGTGTCCGACACTACGATTAAACAAATAATAGGATAATATTAAGATTGTTGAATCTGTAATTCCAGATTGCGGATTGGAAGATATAGTATCGCAGCCACAGGTAGGGGGTGGGATGCTTGTGATATCCCCCGAGTTTCCCTGTAACGATGGTCCGGGAGACAATTATTACAAACAAATAAGTGGTGGGTCGTTAGTGCGGAGCCAATTAGTGATAACCGGTGAGTTCTGGCAGGACTTCACCATATATGCGGCCATTCATTAGTGCGGAGCACAAGTTAGTGATAACCGGTGTTAGTGATAATCAGAGGCAGTGTCCGACACTACCTGTCTACATAAACAGCGGCAGTGTCCCGACACTATGATTAAACAAATAATAGGATAATATTAAGATTGTTGAAGATAGACCAATTTTACATGGATGTCCGGTAAAATCACCCCGCACCCTCTTATAACTATGAGTGCACAACCAATTAATAATGGAGCCCCTACAGCTCCCCCCTCACTTACCAACGACGACCGCCCACCCCAGGCGCCCAAACATGGACGTGGAGGACGAAGAGGTGGCTGTGGCCGTAACATTACGGATCGCATCCGAGACCGCGCACGCAAAGACAATCATCGAGAGGTTAAATCTACAGAATTTCAGAACAACTTACGAAGCGACCTCATGAAAACTTTGCTAATAGATGAAGCTGAGCAGGAAAGAATTGTTGAATCTGTAATTCCAGATTGCGGATTGGAAGATATAGTATTGCAGCCACAGGTAGGGGGTGGGATGCTTGTGATATCCCCTGAGTTTCCGTGGCATGTGGCCATCTTCTATAACGATGGTCCGGGAGACAATTATTACAAGCAAATATGTGGCGGATCATTAGCGCAGAGCAAGTTAGTGATAACCAGTGAGTTAGAGATAATCAGCGCTAGTGTCCGACACTACCTGTCTACATAAACAGCGGCAGTGTCCGACACTACGATTAAACAAATAATAAGATAATATTAAGATTGTTGAATCTGTAATTCCAGATTGCAGATTGGAAGATATTGCATCGCAGCCACTGGTAGTGGGTGGGATGCTTGTGATATCCCCTGAGTTTCCGTGGCATGTGGCCATCTTCTATAACGATGGTCCGGGAGACAATTATTACAAGCAAATATGTGGCGGATCATTAGCGCAGAGCAAGTTAGTGATAACCGGTGAGTTAGAGATAATCAGCGCTAGTGTCCGACACTACCTGTCTACATAAACAGCGGCAGTGTCCGACACTACGATTAAACAAATAATAAGATAATATTAAGATTGTTGAATCTGTAATTCCAGATTGCAGATTGGAAGATATTGCATCGCAGCCACTGGTAGTGGGTGGGATGCTTGTGATATCCCCTGAGTTTCCGTGGCATGTGGCCATCTTCCATAACGGTGGTCCGGGAGACAATTATTACAAGCAAATATGTGGCGGATCATTAGCGCAGAGCAAGTTAGTGATAACCGGTGAGTTAGAGATAATCAGCGCTAGTGTCCGACACTACCTGTCTACATAAACAGCGGCAGTGTCCGACACTACGATTAAACAAATAATAAGATAATATTAAGATTGTTGAATCTGTAATTCCAGATTGCAGATTGGAAGATATTGCATCGCAGCCACTGGTAGTGGGTGGGATGCTTGTGATATCCCCTGAGTTTCCGTGGCATGTGGCCATCTTCCATAACGGTGGTCCGGGAGACAATTATTACAAGCAAATATGTGGCGGATCATTAGCGCAGAGCAAGTTAGTGATAACCGGTGAGTTAGTGATAATCAGCGCTAGTGTCCGACACTACCAGTCTACATAAACAGCGGCAGTGTCCGACACTACGATTAAACAAATAATAGGATAATATTAAGATTGTTGAATCTGTAATTCCAGATTGCAGATTGGAAGATATTGCATCGCAGTCACTGGTAGTGGGTGGGATGCTTGTGATATCCCCCGAGTTTCCGTGGCACGTGGCCATCTTCTACAACGTGACAGTGGTTTTCAGTATTTTAACTACAAAAAACTTTTGGTGTTGTATTGCGGATTGAAAGACATTGTTTTGCAGCCACTTGTACGGGGTAGGAAGCACGTGATATCCCCTGAGTTTCCATGGCACGTGCACACTAAATAATATTTTGAAGCTATTAATAAATAACAAACAGTGGCGAAGAGACGACACAAATGGTCAAAATAATGACTGCAGACACTGGATTGTTTCGAGGATGAACGAAGTATGTATGTAGAATGAGTTAAATGATGAATGTAAGTAAATCTAAAGTCATGATATTTGAAAGAGATAGTATGAAAACAATGTGCAACATAGTTGTGAATGATGAATACTTGGAGCAGGTGGATGAGTTTGTGTCCACTGTGAGTCAGCGTGTTTCTCCGCTGAGAGTCAGCATGTGCTTCTTCAAATAACCTTTAGAGCGCATGAATAGTTGCAGTCAGAAGATGAATAAAGTTTTTCTTCATTAGGAATTCAATGTTGATACAAATAATCCTTGTTTATGGGTGTACTAACCAGCCTCTGTATGTCATAGAGGAGTGCTAAGTGGACGATTTGAGAATCACTGTTTATTCACTCCTGCAGATTGTGGGAGAAAGCGGTCTGACGCGACCCCTCCCATCCTCCGGACAACTGAAGTCAAGAGGGACTGTAACTTGCAACGTCAACCGTGTATTAGAAAGTGGGCGATAAATTTGACAAAATTTCATCGTCAGGACAGCTGAAGCCAAGAGGGACACTGTACCTTGGAACGTCGCCGTATATCAGAAAGTGGACGATAAATTCGATCAAATCTCATCATCAGGACAGCTGAAGCAAAGAGGGACACTGTATCTTGGAACGTCAACTGTGTATTAGAAAGTGGGCGATGAATTTGACAAAATTTCATCGCCAGGACAGCTGAAGCCAAGAGAGACACTTTACCTTGGAACGTCACCGTGTATCAGAAAGTGGGCGATGAATTTGACAAAATTTCATCGTCAGGACAGCTGAAGCCAAGAGGGACACTGTACCTTGGAATGTCGCCATGTATCGGAAGTGGACGATAAATTCGACCAAATATCATTGTCAGGACAGCTGAAGCAAAGAGGGACACTGTACCTTGGAACGTCACTATCAGAAAGTGGGCGATATATTCGACATAATCTTATCGTCAGGACAGCTGAAGCCAAGAGGGACAATGTACCTTGGAACATCGCCGTGTATCAGAAAGTGGGCGATAAATTCGACCAGATATGCGGAGGATCCATAATCAATGCGGAGGAACCATAACTGAGACTTGTCAGGACAGCTGAAGCCAAGAGGGACAATGTACCTTGGAACATCGCCGTGTATCAGAAAGTGGGCGATAAATTCGACCAGATATGCGGAGGATCCATAATCAATGCGGAGGAACCATAACTGAGACTTGTCAGGACAGCTGAAGCCAAGAGGGACAATGTACCTTGGAACATCGCCGTGTATCAGAAAGGGGGCGATAAATTCGACCAGATATGCGGAGGATCCATAATCAATGCGGAGGCACCATAACTGAGACTTGAATACTTATGAGCGGTGGGTGTGCTATGCGCATGAAGCTCGAGTCGTTTGTAAGTAGGAGCACATATTTGAGAGCATGAATAGTTACAATCGGAACATGAAAAAAGTTTTTCTCCACTGTCAGCTGGTGTTTCTTCAAAAAAAAAACCCACATGTAATGGAGTAATTATTTCATAACAATATTCAAGTACTATATTTAATTTAGGTTGCTCCCTTTTCAAAGAATGATGGCAACACTAAAACCGGGTTTTTGTTTTTGGTGGGGTGAGAGGCGGCATCCGTTTCCGGCAGCACTCTTGTTTTTGGGGCGGTGTGTGGGCAACCGGCCTTGAAACGACAGTCAGTTAAAAGTAAGTTTTTATGGAATAATCCTTCGGGGAAAGTGTAACGATCAGACCCTGGGTACTTTATAATTATTGTTCGTGAATTGAAGATTTCATGTTGAACCCGCGTAAGCGCAAAATTGTACTTGGGCTTGTATTGTTATCGGCTTGCGTAAAAAGCAATGCGCGAATTAACTACCCATCCCGCAGTTGGCAGATCGTTTTGGGAAATTCTTTGAGCCGTGACCACGCCGTATCCCGTTGAAATTGTTACAATCGTTCCGCGGAGTAAACCCGCTTGTAAGCTGTAGGCAGCCTGGAGGGTCTTCAGTCGGATCCCTTTCAATCCAGTCAGATGAAAACCAAGGCTCACGTTTTCTTCGGCGGAGAGGAGATTGGGTCTCTTCCTTCCATGGACCACACTATGGATATTATGTTATTGCTGTTATTACCTAGTATGTACATATAAACTTTAAATTTTTTATAAACTATTTACATTTGTATACCTTAGGAGTATAAATATACTTATTTTTTGTAAAACAGGTTGTTATGTTGTGCATACTGTTATGAAAATTATTAGTCCCTACAATCATTTCCTAACAAACCGTACGTAGGTACGGTCTTAATTAATTAATTTAATTATTCAATTGTCTATGGGTTATTGCATGGGCAACAATGAGAGCGTATTTTCCACTGTAAATTTCACTTCCCATCAGAGCCTGGTCGGGCAACAGACTCTGACGAGACGTCACAGAAAGTGTCGTGTTTAAATTTTAAATAAAGTGGATTGTGCGGTTGTCAATCATGAATACATATCATATTAAATCTCCAGACCTGGATAAAGAATTATCCATTCGCGCTCGCGAATCCAAATTGTAACGGATTGCGCGAAAGTGTATTTCGCATGCCGCAATATTTTATGCGCGTGTTTCCTGTGCCGGTCGGCCATAATTTTCAAATCATATAATCCAGACGATCGGACTGAATCCCGACTCGCTTTAAAGCCCATGGTATCTAGAAGCTATTCTCCAGAAATATTACATCGGATACGGGGAATATTTCTTGCCGATTTCACGCCCTAAACGCCACGCCGAACTCGTTGTGGTATCCGCACATTGCAGGCCATCTTCAGCCCTGTGCGGGCATTCTCCTGGACCCGGACGGATCCTGAGACGTCGCCATCCGGAGGGCTGGCCCAGTTTAGGCCCGTTCTGCCACCAAGATGACCTCATGGATCCAGAGAAGATCATCCACTTCAATCGCAACGGTTTTTAATAGTTAGTTAGTGAATTACATTAATGGTCTGTTGAGGGGGGTAAGCGAATTTAATTTTAAATGATGTATGTTAATTCCGTATTATTGAAAGTATAAAATATACTAACTTATAGTTTCTCATGAAACTTTGCTCTTTGAATTTTAAAAACCCAGATATCAAGGTAAAAACCTATTCCCCACGGCGCTGAGTAGTCTCATACAAAACACCCTCCCCGGGGCCCAACATTCTATATTAGAGAGTGGCGCACAGATAATCTGTAAAGTTGAGGCTCGGAGGATGTTTTGAGCAGCCATCCCAAACATTTATTTAACACATAGTTAATGCCGACAATTTGTCACCACACAACCCACCATCGTAACAATGGCGTCCAACCGCCAACCTTGCTAAGCGTAAGTAGCAATACCATGGTCCTAAAAACGAGTAAGAGATGACGCCACCTGTCTCGTATACGCGCGCCAGCCCCGCCAGTGCTGCCACGCAGCTGCGTACAACACTGGAAATGGAGAATTTCGTTTCATCCATCGGACATTCGCAGAGTATTGCTGTGCAAAGATGGTCGTCCAGTGGATAGTTCAACCCGACAGCACATTTAAGTGTTAATTTATAAAAAACACAGTTGCAAAGGAACAAAGCTGTCAGCATCATTGACCAAGTACCAATGACATTGAGACATGGTTGGGAAATGGAGAATTTCGTTTCATCCATCGGACATTCGCAGAGTATTGCTGTGCAAAGATGGCCATCCAGTGGATAGTTCAACTCGACAGCACATTTAAGTGTTAATTTATCAAAAACACGAACAAAGCTGTCAACATCATTGACCAAGTACCAATGACATTGAGACATGGTTGGGAAATGGAGAATTTCGTTTCATCCATCAAACATTCGCAGAATATTGCTGCGCAAAGATGGTCGTCCAGTGGATAGTTCAACCCGACAGCACATTTAAGTGTTAATTTATAAAAAACACAGTTGCAAAGGAACAAAGCTGTCAGCATCATTGACCAAGTACCAATGACATTGAGACATGGTTGGGAAATGGAGAATTTCGTTTCATCCATCGGACATTCGCAGAGTATTGCTGTGCAAAGATGGCCATCCAGTGGATAGTTCAACTCGACAGCACATTTAAGTGTTAATTTATCAAAAACACGAACAAAGCTGTCAGCATCATTGACCAAGTACCAATGACATTGAGACATGGTTGGGAAATGGAGAATTTCGTTTCATCCATCGAACATTCGCAGAATATTGCTGCGCAAAGATGGTCGTCCAGTGGATAGTTGAACCCGACAGCACATTTAAGTGTTAATTTATCAAAAACACAGTTGCAAAGGAACAAAGCTGTCAACATCATTGACCAAGTACCAATGACATTGAGACATGGTTGGGAAATGGAGAATTTCGTTTCATCCATCGAACATTCGCAGAGTATTGCTGTGCAAAGATGGCCATCCAGTGGATAGTTCAACCTGACAGCACATTTAAGTGTTAATTTATCAAAAACACGAACAAAGCTGTCAGCATCATTGACCAAGTACCAATGACATTGAGACATGATTGGGAAATGGAGAATTTCGTTTCATCCATCGAACATTCGCAGAATATTGCTGCGCAAAGATGGTCGTCCAGTGGATAGTTCAACCCGACAGCACATTTAAGCGTTAATTTATCAAAAACACAGTTGCAAAGGAACAAAGCTGTCAGCATCATTGACCAAGTACCAATGACATTGAGACATGGTTGGGAAATGGAGAATTTCGTTTCATCCATCGAACATTCGCAGAGTATTGCTGTGCAAAGATGGCCATCCAGTGGATAGTTCAACCTGACAGCACATTTAAGTGTTAATTTATCAAAAACACGAACAAAGCTGTCAGCATCATTGACCAAGTACCAATGACATTGAGACATGATTGGGAAATGGAGAATTTCGTTTCATCCATCGGACATTCGCAGAGTATTGCTGTGCAAAGATGGTCGTCAGTGGATAGTTCAACCCGACAGCACATTTAAGTGTTAATTTATCAAAAACACAGTTGCAAAGGAACAAAGCTGTCAGCATCATTGACCAAGTACCGATGACATTGAGACATGATTGGGAAATGGAGAATTTCGTTTCATCCATCGGACATTCGCAGAGTATTGCTGTGCAAAGATGGTCGTCAGTGGTCGTCAGTCGTCAGTTCAACCCGACAGCACATTTAAGTGTTAATTTATCAAAAACACAGTTGCAAAGGAACAAAGCTGTCAGCATCATTGACCAAGTACCGATGACATTGAGACATGGTTGGGAAATGGAGAATTTCGTTTCATCCATCGCACATTCGCAGAATATTGCTGCGCAAAGATGGTCGTCCAGTGGATAGTTCAACCCGACAGCACATTTAAGTGTTAATTTATCAAAAACACAGTTGCAAAGGAACAAACCTGTCCGCATCATTGACCAAGTACCGATGACATTGAGACATGGTTGGGAAATGGAGAATTTCATTTCATCCATCGGACATTCGCAGAGTATTGCTGCGCAAAGATGGTCATCCAGTGGATAGTTCAACCCGACAGCACATTTAAGTGTTAATTTATCAAAAACACAGTTGCAAAGGAACAAAGCTGTCCGCATCATTGACCAAGTACCGATGACATTGAGACATGGTTGGGAAGTGGAGAATTTCATTTCATCCATCGGACATTCGCAGAGTATTGCTGTGCAAAGATGGCCATCCAGTGGATAGTTCAACCTGGCAGCACATTTAAGTGTCAATTGATCAAAAAGGAACAAAGTTGTCAGCACCATTGACCAAGTACCGATGATATGATTTTTATCAACTGGAGTTTTGGATGGTGACTTATGCGGGCTCTACAATTCAACTGTCTCCAGAGACGTGAGGCAGGTTATTAGAGCAATTGCTCGACTAAGGCCGCAGTACCAAAAAATGCCAGTAGGCGAGGCGGAGATGTCTGAAGTTACGTGTTCCTTCTATAAAATCGCCAAATTTACCAGTGTGATAGGCGCCATAGATGGAACACACATTCTTATTCAATCTCCAGGAGGTGTTCCTCAACAGGAAATTCATATTTTCATATAACGTGCAAGCTGAGGTGGACGCCAAACTAAAATCTATTGGTAAGATCAGACGCTGGCCTGGCTCTGCGTATAATGACACTATTCTCAACAATAGTGAAAATTATGGATGTTGTCACTGAGGGAAGGAATAGAATGAATAAGGAGGAGAACGGTTGTCACTCAAGCGATCGACATAATCAAGAAAGACCTGGTTATCCTCATTGTGGAGAATGTTGAGCTTCTCCCTTAAGTGCCGAACCGCATGGTAAACTCGTTTTTCTCCAACAACAACAACACGGAAACGCGTTTTTCTACAAACAACTTTTTTTTAAATTTGTGTGCACTCTAGCTCAGAAAGTTTTTGACCAATCATTTTAAAAATTTACGGACTTCTTTATATTTATTTACATAAACCTAAAATATTATTGTCATTTTTTAATTGCAAAAAAAGTAAAAAAAAAAAAATGGCAAAAAATCGAGGTTTCCTGTTTATACAACTGTAAAATTTTTTATTTACATTTTTTTTGGGAAAAGTTAGGTTTACATAGAAGGGACACATTTTCTCAAATTAAATTCAAAACCTTATTGATTTGAGATGAAAACTGTGGCCTCTCTGTGGTCTGACGGTGGCGTCTGATGGGTTGCAGTTGATAATTTTCATATTTTCCGAGGAAATGCTTCCAGAAATTCACAATACTTTCTTAAATAGATGCATAAAATGACCTCAAAGTTTCAATAAATTATGTAAATTTCTTCCATGTCAAAAAAATTCGTGAAAATCATTAAAAAAAACCTAGTCCTACATGTATTTCCCCACATGCAACTCAAACTAAATTTTGTTCTATGATGAATTGTTATGAAGCGATTGTATTTATCGTAAGTTAGGTACTATTTTTTTAAATGCATTTTAATTGGTTAGGTTGGCAAACCTAGGGGAGTTTCGTTCAACGTGTCGGTAGGCGGCGGTTTTTTTTGGGTTTGGTTTCCGGATCCGCACTCTGGTTTTCACGGCGAGATGTGCGGTACGCCGTGAAAACAACGTTCAATTAATCTTAAGTTTTAATACGATGTGATTGAAATCCAAGTTTTGGGCATCTGCATTCGGGGGACGGAAACACGTTGTGTTTTTTTAAATATAAAAATCAAAGATTTATTCGCGTAAAATGCGAGTTTTCGCGCGGGTCCCAAAAGTGACCACGAGTTTAATGGCGATGTACGTGTGTTACGATCAATGTACCTCTTTATCCGAGACATCGGTGTATATAATAACCCGCCACGCTTATCATGGTGCGCGGTGCAACTAACCGAAGATTTATTCACGTAAAATGTGAGTTTCGCGAGGGTCCCAGTGACCACGAGTGAATTGGCAATGTCCGAGTGAAAAGACTATTGTACCCCATTATCCGAGTCATCGGATTAAATAATAACTCGCTGCGCCCGTGATTATATGCAGGCCAACTATCGAATTCCCCCCGAGGGTTTATTTATGGAACAAACCCGAGATACCGCAGTGTTGAACGATTCTTCGCCTCGAATTGCTGACGGGCCTTCCTTTACAATTTGGAGTAGAGTCTGGGTACTCCTTCCTTCTCCTGAGGGTCCAGGTCTAACATCACTTCCATGCGACTGCTGAGGAGGTCGCAGGGCCAAGCTGAGCCGCAGAGGTTGGGACCACCCTTGCCACCAGGAGGTGGGGTTGGTTCTCCCGACATCGGGAGTTCGGTGGCAGTAAATTTAATTAGGGTAGCTAGGAATAGCATAAAATTACGATATTGGTCCCGGGGGTGAGTCCATACCATTTATTTTATTATGTCTTACGAAATCAATACAGTGAACCGATTCTATACTCTACATTTTGTTTTATTATGTAGATTCCTTGTGCAGCCTTTTCAGGAATGCTATGAAAACTAATGGCCCACACTCTGAGAATTGAGTACCGTGTTCTCCGCTGGTTGACATACCCAGACATTAGACTGGGTTTGGCGTCCAAGGTTTCCTGTGAGGAAATCAAAGTTGACTAGCAGATTACACCCGAGCCCGACAAAGGCTCATTATTACATCTCCCTTTAATCTTATAACACAAACACATAACGATATGTCATTACACTTTAAGGGTAACAGAATGTTTTTTTTTTGTTTTACTTAGTAATCAAGTTTCGTAGTGCTTTTTTGACTGTAATGTACATTTTTCAGGACGAATCTCATTCTGAAAAGCCGGTGGAACTTTTAGTAGAAGAAAATATGAAATAACTGAAACGCCGCGAAAGCGCAAAATGAGAAAAATAATTCTGTTTGAAAATTGTATTAACACGAAGACTAAGAAATATTAAAATATATCACAAAAAAATAACACTAGAAATCAAAAATAAAAAGATGTTATAGAAGAAATAAAAAATACATATATTGAGCGAAGAAGAAGAAATGCAGCTAAATTTGAATGAAGAAACAGTGGAAATGATGGAAGAATTTTAAAAATCCTTCAAAAAGAAAAGGATTAAGGTCAAAAGTGATAATTCTAAGTCCAAGATCATTTGTAATTTAGTTATCGATGAGACGGCCATCCGTCAACAAAAAAGTTTCGATGAAAGGAAGCACCACCGGGTATGTTGATTATGGATTAGATGACATAAACGATACACAAAATCTAGCGTCCTCCGCTCTCGTATGTTTATCAAACATGGAAGGTACCTATTGGCTATTTTTTTACACATGGGTTATCTTCAGTCAAACTTGCCAATATAATAAATTAAATTTGGTGCTGACAAAATGCGAACAAATTAACGTTAAGTAGCATCATTAACATGTGACGGCAGTCAGACTAATATTGCTGTAATGCATGTTTTAGGATGTAACCTAAACGACCCAAATAACTTGAAACAAACTCAAACATCATACAATAGGAGATGACGTGGTTATGTGGCTATTGATAGACGCTTGTCACATGCTCAAGCTGGTGAGAAACAGTTTTGCGTTAAAGAAAAATAATGAAAAGATAGAATGGAAGTATATAAACCGTTTACAGGAAATTCAAGAAATTGAAGGGCTTAGAACAGGGAACAAATTAACCAACCGCCATATTCATTTTAGAAATCAAATCATGAAGGTCAAGTTGGCATCACAGCTGATAATTAATAGTGTAGCTCAGTCATTTCATTTGGCCAAGGACTTGTCTTCTGAATTTTCAGAAAGTGAACCCACTGCGGAATTTATTAAAATACACAATGAAATTTTTGATGTCTTATATTCTAAGGGGGACCCCAAAGCTAGAGAAAAGTCTAAAACCAAATACGAAAAATGATATATACACACTAATTGAAAAATATAAAGAGTATGTTATGAACCTAAGTGCACGAGTGAAAACAATTAAACGGAGGGGCCAGATACACAACAGACACCGTTCGTGACACTGTTCCCCAGGACATTCAGCCTGAGCATGGTAGCTCACACCTTGACTTGGGACGGCTATTGCAGGTTTGTGTTTCCACTCCCTGAGCGATGGGTTTGCCACACTCCCTACGCTATCTCAAAACATTAGTTCATTACTTATTTGTGTTTCCTCTATAAACTGCATAGAGCTGGCAGAGTAGGTATACTCCTGACAGCGCACTAGTATCGGCTGGACGCGGGGAGACATGTATCTAGCCATTCCGGACCCTAGAGCAGTATACCACAGTATACCCAAATGAACTCTACCATGGAGGCCCCGCACTTTTTAGTAACAGACACGAATGTTGGAGTAAGGTCTAAATACTCCGAGATGTGACCTTGTTTCTCGGAGGCACCGTTTGTGACACTGTTCCCCAGGACATTCAGCCTGAGCACGGTAGCTCACACCTTGGCTTGGGACGGCTATTGCAGGTTTGTGTTTCCACTCCCTGAGCGATGGGTTCGCCACACTCCCTACGCTATCTCAAAACATTAGTTCATTACTTATTTGTGTTTCCTCTATAGACTGCATAGAGCTGGCAGAGCAGATATACCCCTGCCAGCGCACTAAGTATCGGCTGGTTGCGGGGAGACACATGTCTAGCCATACCGGACCCTAGAGCAGTATACCACAGTACCCAAATGAACTCTACCATGGAGGCCCCGCACTTTGTAAGTAACAGACGTTATTACGACTGCAGTAAAAAATATTAGTTTGACCAGTCAGTGGTTGAGTGGGCATCGCGTTTGGGTCCCACCCGGGCGTCCCGTGTTCGATTCCTCGGCTGGCTAAGTCCTCCATCACAACACAACAACATTTTCGGCTTTCTGTGGTGGTAGTAGGAGATTTTCAAACATTGTTGGGTTATTCGTAACCCGGGAATGTTTGTCTTTCTTTTTTTAAAAAAAATTAAATAATTTGTAAATAAAACATTGTATCTTCACATCGGAAAATCATCACTTTACGTAGAGGTTTGGTTTGGTGGTTGTTGTGCCTGTGCTTACTGAAAATTCATATGTATGTTGATTGTTAATTACTTGTTTAATTCGAATTTATTATCGTACTGCGGAGTCGACGAGCTATTTGTTAATAATGCCTAAAGAAACTAAAAATAAAAAGGAACAGAAGTACACATAGATTTGGAAAACAGATCCAGATTTAAAAGGTAAAGAATTTTCTTTGCATTATTGTAATTTATAAATAATCAAGATTGCAGCAGTTTGGGGCCAGTACCTGCCTAATTTAGACGGAGTGTTGTAGCCACGCGGGTGCCTTATAGAATTTACAGCCGGCCGTTAATGTACATGCGCGGTAGGAGGGGAGTGAGGAGAAGTTTTCGGGTGCGTTCGTCAGTTGGTTTCTGGGAGTACTTTGGATAACAGCTGGACTTCAAGCCGTCGAAGGTCATGGCCGCAATTCACGTGAGCGAACTAATTTATAATGAATCATCACGAGATAGTTTTAACTTTGGTTTAATAAATCATTAGCGTTGATTAATCCTTTCTAAATATGTATAGTTTATTTACACAGGCGCCCTTCAGGATTTTCTAATGAAATGCAACCATTTTATTTGATACCACATGTTCCGAGAAACTAGTTTAACATTAATTGATTTACCGAAGGTAGTCAACCACCCCTGTAGATTCAATAACACAATAATCATGCTCTACCCTTTAATGTTTGAGACTTAAGAATAAATCTGCATCTTTGTTACTTTAACATTCCATCTTTTCTTTCATTGATCTACCCACATGCCAGTACTTGTATTCCGATATGGATTAATGTTTATTTTAATATGAGAGCAATAATTATAGCATTGGGATGGCGGTGAATGCAAAGATAAATAAATAGGTAAGTAATAACCGTTACAAGATAGACAATATTAATACTGTGCCGCCCCCTGCGAAAATAGGAGCAGAACCATCACTAGTCGATGCGAACCTCGATCACCAGCGGCCGAAGGATACAGCATAGAAAAAAGTAAGATACCGATAATGCTCCCAGACTGGAAGTTTACGGTTAACGACTTCAACAAGATTGAACAAGAAGCTAATGACACATTACCTATATGCGAGTGTGGAAAGAAGGCCTTCGAAGGTTTGGAGAGCGACTTTAATCGAACCCTTAGACGTTATCATCTGCCTAGGATTCATAACTGTCATGCTTGTAAACTTCTCCCTAGAGGACAGCTTGAAGACGGTATCCATATACTATGTCGTACCTTAGGAGTTGTACAATCAAAGGATGTTGTCAGAGAGTATTATAGGGTACGGAAGCGACTTGGGGATACATGTGAGTGTAGAGCGAAGGCATACTTAAAGAAGATGACTGGTATGTACAAACTTGGGGGATCTTTTGCTCATACCTCTTGGCGTAATCTGACCTACTGGGAAACATTCTACGGTTATGTACCCAAAAGGACATTAAGGCAATGTGGACTGAGGCCGTGGACTGGCTTGGAACTAAAAAAGTTGAAAAAGTTTGAGCGCTCAGTGTGGTAGGATCGCCTTCTGTTGCAGCATCAAGTCCACTCTCTGGTTACTTCACTACTTTTGCAGCAGTAACGGAAGAAGATGTCACGCGTGCTATAAAGTCATGTCCTAACAAGCAATGCGCTCAAGACTCCATACCTACCTGGCTATTAAAACAATGTCTTCCTGATATAGCGCCTGTAATTACCGCAATTATCCAGAAGTCACTAGTAAATTCACTTGTACCGGGAACACTTAAAAAATCAACTATAACTCCGATTCTAAAAAAACCAAATCTTGATGCTGACAATACGGATAATTTTAGGCCTATATCCAACCTACCATTCCTATCAAAACTGCTTGAGAAAATCGTTGCCAAACAATTGGTGGGGTACTTGAACTCCGCCGGTCTATTTGCCAAAAATCAATCTGCTTATCGACAGTTTCATTCAACGGAAACTGTTCTTTTGCGGGTAATTTCAGACTTGATCATCGGGATGGAAGCAGGTAAGGTGGGTTTGGTATCTGTTCTTGACATGAGTGCGGCATTTGACACGGTAGATCATAGTATTTTATTAAATGTGCTTGAAACCGAACTTGGCGTTCGAGGCGATGTACTCCAATGGATGACATCGTACCTGTCTGGATGAGTAGCCTCAGTAACTTTCAATATATGTACTTCACCTGAAACTCCCATAGAATTCGGCGTTCCCCAGGGTTCTGTCTTGGGTCCCATTCTCTTCATTCTCTATACGAATCGTCTCGAACAACTCATTCACTCAGCTGGCTTTGAATCGCAAGGCTACGCAGACGATCGTTTGATTTTCAAGTTTTGTTCCCCGGACGAAAAAGACGTTCTTAAAAATGAGGTGGTCAGCTTCATTAACAGTCTCAAGTTGGATGTCTGTCAATAAACTCAAACTTAATCCGACAAAGACGGAATTTATTTGGATAGCTTCTCCTGGGAGGCAAGCCCTCATCGACTCCAGTCCAATCCATATTCAGGGTACAGATATAATCCCATCTACAGAAATAAAATTTCTGGGTTTCACAATAGACAACAGTCTTTCTCTTGAATCACAAATTTCTAAAGCTGTGAGTTCAGGCTTTTTCCATCTAAGGCAGATAAAATCAATCAGGCGATGCCTTCCCTCCGATGGAGCAAAGTCACTCATAAATTCGTTCGTCGTCTCACGTATGGACTATTGTAATAGTGCAAATGCTGGCCTGCCTAAAAAACAATTCAATAGAATCCAGTCCGTATTCAATGCAGCGGCGAGAATGATTTTTGGAGAATCTAAGTATTGCCGTATAACCCCGCTTCTAAGGGATCGCCTCCATTGGCTTCGATGCCCTGAAAGAATAGAGTTCAAGATCTGTTTAATGACCTTCAAAGCATTGCAAGGATTGGCGCCAGCCTATATATCGGAACTATGTGTCCGACAAAACTTAAGCGATAGACAGCTTACTCTAAGGTCAGCAGATCTAGATATTACTAATCGCTTAATCGAACTTTCTAGGTCAAATCGAGCCGTTTACTATGATCGATCTTTTCGTGTAACTGGCCCGCTCACTTGGAATAAACTTCCCTCAGCCCTTACTAATATCCAGAACTTGGCTGAATTTAAACGGGCTTTAAAAACAAATTTATTTAAAAAATCGTACCTTTCATGAATCATAACTCCTTTTCAACATAATCTAATAAGCCATGTTCTTCAGGTTTCCGGTAATTGTTTGGTTTCGGTTGCCTCTTTACTGTATTTTTATGTTTAATGTGCACTCCGATTTTTTCTTATTTCTAAACGAAACTGCCTCCTGTTCTATGTTATATTTAACTCTTAATGATTCTTGTTTAAGGGCACCGTTATGGTTTAGCATTATCTATTGTCCTGTGCCAAAACAACGCCATTGTTTGTATAAACTGTATAATCTTTGTTTCATAGTTTTTGATAAATTTTGTAAGGACTCGTAAGGAACACTATAATAGGATTACTCTTAAGTTTATTATAGCTAAGCGCACTTGAAGTGAAATTACACAAAACTGCTCTATATAAATACTAAGTTATTATTTTTATTATTATTAAATTCAATATTCATGATTTTTTAATAAAAATCATCGAATTACAGCGGTACCTGTTCTTCAATAAAATTCAAACAAGGTATTTTTTTTATTTTATTTAGGCACATTCATTCTGCAGTTGGCACGCATTCTGTTATGAAAATAAACCTCAGTTCTTGGTTTATTGGGTTTTTTTTTCATACGGCTGGCAACACTGGAAAAAGAGCGGGGTCTTACGGTCGGCAGAGCGGGGTTTCCGGTCACCTTTGAACGAGAGACGGAACGGGCATCGTCTTTTGTTCGACGGTCACGTTTTAAATATATTGAAATCAAAGTAATCCGCACGATTACGATTTACCCTGTTTGCATGTAGTTAAGCGTAATGCTTTAAAGTGTCAGTGAAGTCAGTATTTTGTTATTTTCACATTTTATCGAAACAAACTCCGCCCACGGTTGAGGTGGGTTGGATTTAAAATCACGTAATTTATGGATGGCCCCTTAAAACACTTGACAACTTATCAAAATTCAGTTTTCTTGTACATATTTGCATACGAGGTCATCAATTAGACCATTTAAATGAAACTTCATAAAAAATATTTAATGTGGACGCAAAATTGAGCTTCCTACGTAGATTATAGTTAGAAAACCCAGAGAATATTTCCGTATTATGATTATGATTTTTTAATAATTTTTTTATAAATCCTAAAAATGTGGGATGATTATTTGAATATAGGTGAATTCATTGGCTATATAGCACTTTATTCGGTTTATGTCTCCGTATTAAAATTCGGAGGTATGACTTTTTTAATGTAGGCAGAAATTTTTTAAATTGTTCCCTCCAGTGGGTAGATAGTTTGTTTTACTTCTGTTTTACTTTTACAATATCAATGACAATAAACCATACTGCAAATGATAACTAGATCATATTGCAGCATTGGATGAAAAAAAAAAAAGTTTATACACTAAATCCATATTGCAGCATTGAAGACAATCATTCCATATTTGAAGTATGGAAGACAATAATTTCATATTGCAGTATGGAAGATAATAATTCCATATTGCAGGATGACAATAATTCCAAATCGCAGTACGAATGATAATAATTCCATATTGCAGTATGGATGACAATAATTCCATATTGCAGTATGGATGACAACCAAAAATACATTTTGTAGTAACAATGACAACAGAACCATATTGCAGTACAAATAACAATAAAATAACTAATTATATACTTCTTTGGTAAAACAGAAAAACAAAACTTGACTAGATAGAATTTTAAAATTAATATTAGGTATTCAAACATTCCCAGTAATATGTGTGATATACAGTGCCAGATTTAGTGAGATCCCACTGCATTGACGTATGAATGCATTCATCCAAAAATATACATTGTTCTCTATCATCCACCAGTCAGGCAAATTCAAAAATACAAAATTTTTGAGTTAAATATGTAGTTAAATGTATGTGAAACTGTACCCTCTATTTGGTAATATTCAGATTACTTAAAAATGCATAAAATAATTTATAATACTGATAAACTGACTAAATTAAACAAAATCTTGATTTAGAAATGATCTACTAGAGTACCAGGACCATACGCCTACTACTGGTGTTATTTTAAGATACAAAATGATAACGACTATGAAAAATCAAGAGTTTATATGAAAGTAGTTAGGTAAATATCGCACACATCCCGTAGAAAAGGGTCATAAGTCAAAATTTTCCATTTGAAAAAATTTAATTTTTATCTCTGAATAATAAAGTGGTTGTTATTATCGACGCCCCACGAAAACTGTATTTAACCTGACAAATGCCAAGGAGGAAACCACGTAAATTTTGCAAACTTTTGATTTTGACATAATATTTTGTGGGTTTATTTTGAGTTATTGTGTATTATATTTACCGAAAAACATTCCTTGAACAATAAACTATGCATAAAAACAACATTACTTGCGTATATTTGATAAATTGATAGGTTTTTCGCTACCTACCACACTCCGAGTTTGACAGTTCAAATCGCGGCAAAAAATGATGCTCCGACGCCATAGAGAATTTAATACAAATTATTCCGAGTGGCTAGTCGTATTTCGGGTACCTGTTACGTCAAGAACGAGAATAGCCCAAGCGATACTGTGATTCTATTCATAATTATAAGAGATTTGAGGGTCGAGTAATTTCATGTAGTGTTTTCTCGAAATATAAAACCTAAAAAGTTATGCATACATTTAGTATTAAAAATGTCTTAATCAGCAAAAAATTACTTCAGCATGTTGTATTTTGAAGACAATTCTATATTATGAAACCACTGCAAAGTAACACACCAAAAAATTTGGCCTGAAGGATTTTATCAAAATCCAAGACCATTTAAATTATCTCTTATCTGACTGATGAACTGGTCAATCGACATTTCAGTATCGATGATAAAAAAAATTGTATGATAATGTCGATGGTGGCGCAACATTTCCAGCGGCGGCTGCGTCCAAAATTCAGTCAGAAGAAAATCATTGAGAAATTCCTACCTTGGATGCGTGGGAAACTAGGATGCATTGGACTGCGCAAACCAAGCATCGCATTGCGCAGTGGCATAGTCGTACGCGCCCAGGAAGATGGCTCCCCCGAGCGCAAAGCTCGTGATGCGCGGCAGCAGGCCGGCAAACAGGCCTCGCACGCCGCGTTCCGCAAATACGGTGGCCAGCGTGCGCCTCACGCTGGAGGACTTGGCTGACGCCGGCGCGAGCATTATCCTCGTCTTTGCCACGTCCAGGGGGGTAGTCAGGGCGCCTGCTATTGCACCAGATATCGAGCCACAGAGACCAGCCTGAAAAGATTAGTAAATTTAAAATCAAATAATATTTCTTTGTAAGCAAAACAGAGCCAAATTGGTGGATGATTCGTGAATGGTTCAAAAATGCGACCATCTTGGAGAACATTAATTTCTACGAGCAGTTAAAAACGCGCTCTGTAGGTTGTTGCTGCTAGGCCCTGCAGGCGGTCTTTGATTTGGCTTCGCCCAGTTAGTGTTGGTGACCATTTTATAAATCCAATAGGAACTGGTTCCAAAAATAGCCCGTTCCTCGGATCCACTGTCATCCAGTGATAGCTAAGTCACCGGGACAGGCGATGTCATATGTAATATAGTCGCTTGATGCTATTATTCACAGCTTAGTATCTTAACCGTCAATCTTTCCATATCCAGAGAGATACTACAAATTCACAAATTTGTAGCACTTAAACCTGCCTGGAGCACGTCCCCATGCGATCTGCTAATGGAAGTGGTGACATCTTTTGACGAATTCTTGAATTCGAATTACAACGGTAGCTTTGTTTGAAAGTTCACGTGCACAGAATTTTTTAGTGGTGCGTACTGCGTGGCGTCAGACATGCACTTGAAGCCCGGTTCTGAAATTCAACCACTCAGACGCTCACATATTAATACTATTCGATGTTCCCAATAAAGGTTATCTGTTACCGACAGCGTAGGCTGTTTTATCTCCCGACCTGCAGGACTGATTTACCAAAGGTCATGCCAACGGGGAGAGTTATCTTGTTGTTTAACAGAATCACTTGGGATATCGATACATTTAACATCAATGAAGCAGCGTTTCAACGACAAGCTTTGTTGTCATTGAAACGTATAAAACCTGCTTTTTACGTATGTTTATCCTCTTTCCTGATCAATATTAATTATCTTGTAATGATTATGTTGGGTGTATGATTTTCACCTCTAGTGATGTGACATGTCCGTTGGCGTTTCTCTCCCGGACCAGGTCCTTGAAGAACTCCCACAGCGGGAACTGGATAAAGCTAAAGGGCAGGTCTCGCAGCACGGTGGAGAAGAAGCCCCGGTACAGGCCCCCGCAGAAGCCCTCGGCCCGGTACGCCGAGTACAGGATGCTGAAGCCGTTGCGCGAAACGGAGGAGGGCAGCACTTGGCGACGTTGTTTAGCGATCTCCACAGGTACTCGAATGACGCACGCCATCTAGAAGTAAACACAAAAATTATAAATTTATAGTCAAAGACAGATTAAATAATAATAATAAAACATAAATATCAACCAAAAGCTTGGTCTAGACCAGTGTTTCTTAGCCGTATTGAAAGAATCGCCCCCTACAGTGACGAAAATGGTAAGCTAGAATAATATTAAGGTACATTATTTCCTGGCCAGGCGAATAAAACTTATTTTAGTATGCTAGGAGCATTTTTTAAGGTTTCAGAATACCATAGAATTGGGGAATCGAGGTAAGTGCAACGAGTTCCTAGCAAATCCGCTACGCATTCACTGGCGTTCCGAGTCTTAACCGCTCCCTTGCCGATTACGCGCCCGCGCTCGCCAGATGCGAGCCAAATTAAACTCTAAAAAAATATTTTTTGAAATGCGATTTTAAACTTTAATTATAAAGAAAACGTATGAAGGATAAGGTCAGAATCGCTTGGGGCATTCTTGTTCATAAGGTATAAGATACCTTGTGCTCATTTAGCACAGCAGAATAATTTCTGTGGAATTGTTTATGATCTACGGCCAAGAATTTTTCCCGCCTTTGAACTGTCAGATTGGCTTGCGTAAATCTTGCGCCGTTGTCGTGGAAAAGATCGTAAAACGTTTAAATTCATCGAATAAACGCGAGTAATGTTGTTTTTAGACATAGTTTATGGTTCAAGGAATGTGTTTCGGTAAATATTACATAAGGTAGCATAAAATAAACCCACAAAATATCACGTAAAAGTCAAAACATCGCGAAATTTACCCGTTTGCTCCAAGGCACGTCACGAGTTAATGTAAATTGTTTTTTGAAATAAATAAGAAAGCACTCACAATTTCGCCGACGGAGGCAGCCAGCACGTTGACCAAAGGCTGATAGGTCTTGTCGATGCCTCGCTGCAGGGCCACAGCCTTGACGCCTTCGTACGACAGGAAGAAGAGAGCGGCGGAGGGCACGCTGCCCAGCACCACGGCACCCAAGCCACGATACACGCCCGAGAACCCCCCTGAAGCCGTAAAGCCGGCACGTGCCTGCAATCGGGTCTTGATTGTGTCCAGAGGGAAGAGGGTCACGTCCACAGTGAGGCCTGCTACTCCGCCAGCCTGGAATTATATTATTATTAAAACATGCTCTAATTAGATTCATAAGAGTAGCAGGAGTTACAAAATGAGATAGAATAAGAAGCTCGACAATCCGTAATTTGTTCACTTTTGGGAACAGCTCATGTAGGTCTCACAGAAGTTGTTGTGTCTCCCTTACTATTATGGTGAGAAATATGATCTAAATGATGTCAGAAAGAGAAAACACCATGTATTCAAATTTAAAAATTTCCTCATTATTTCAAAACTTAGTATTTGCAGATGTCTGACTAATCAACTGGACGATCGATATACAATGTTTATAAATATATAAACAAATCTGGTAAAACAGTACAATTAACAAAAATATCGCTTTTCAAAAAAACATTATGAAAATAGACTCAGTCGATGTATGCGGGCTCACACAAAATAACTTTGAGCTGAACCAAGAATTAGGGGCCATCCATAAATTACGTCACACCTTAAGGGGGGGGGGGGGAGTAGAGAAGTGTGACAATGTGCGACAAGGGATATGGGGGGGGGGGGGGTCATCAGCTCTGTGACGTCACAAGTAAAAATGAATTATGATTATTTTTAGATGTAAAATTGCAAAATATGTGACTTCACACTAGGGGGGAGGGGGTCTCACAAATGTGACGATGTGTGACAGGGAGGGGGGGATCAAAAAATCATGAAATACGTGTGACGTAATTTATGGATGGTCCCTTATGGGAAAGGAACGAGGCAACCACAAGCGGCGCACTGCACAGTAAGTGACAGCGAAAGCCTGGCAAGATCGAATTCTAAGTGGTATTCAAGAGGGAAGACTTCTAATGGGCCGCCCCAGACGTAGTAGAGAGAAACAACTCCAAAGGCTTTGCGAGAAGAGGCTGAACCTGTTATGATCGCAGAGAAGCGGCTGAACCTGCTATGATGAGTAGCCCAGAACAGAGACGCCTTATCAAGGAGATGGGTCCCCGACCAAAATACAACATAAGGAAGAAGATGTATGCATGCACCAACAACAGAAGCCCTCAGAATGTGGTGCTGGAGGATTTCGTGGATAGCCGGGTGGACTAATCCATACATTCTGGAAGAGCCAGGCATCCAACATAGGCTATCAACTGACCACCTACAACATATCCACTTTGTACAAGTTGCTCATTAAACTGAGATCTCCAACCTGGAGAAACTCACGGCAAGTGGAAGGCAGGAGAAACAGGAAGACCACCGATTCGTTGGACTGATCGAGAATCACGGGCACCCGAGATTCGAGATCTGAGAAGAGTGGAAGTCTGGTTCATCGAGACAATTAGAGTGAGTCACGATCCTCAGCATTAATTTTATGGATTCACTGAGTAGTTGAAGACAAGTAATGAATAAATTATGAATATTGATTCATAGATCGTAGGGCCGGTATTTCAGTTGCTTTTTGAGCTTGACTTAAAACATATTTCCAGCTTTACGAGATATTTACGTCCGTCAAATAGATCTCTTGAAGCCCTGGCAAGATCAGCCTCGTGATTAACATTACTAAAAAAATACTCGCTCGCTAATCGTGAATACCATGTATACTTGATATGAGAAATATTATGTTCTCTCAACATCTTATTATTGAGAAAAACGGTAAGTTAAAAAACAAAAAATAACAATGCAAGATAAGTTGATGTTCAAAAGAAGTTATGTGAGTAAGAGCGTGTTCACACACAGCTATAAAAGATATATATAGATATAGCTACATCTTTTTGTAGCTGTGTGTGAACACGCTCTAAAGGTTATATTGTGCCACCGCCCTTTCCTAAATAAAGTCAAACCTATTATTCCATTTCGATAAATATTTACAAAAAAGGACACGCTTACATACTTTTTATTTAAAAAACACTATCAGTTAGATAATAATGGGGCATAAGTATTTCAGTTTCCAGAATTGGAAAATAATGAATTTTGATAGTCATTTTGAAGTGATTATTCACTTGGCGGCCATTGACTTCAAAGTTTTAAGGTTAGTTTTTTTCTTCTCTTACTATCCAAAATATTAACCTACGACGCTAAGAAAACTTCTTAGCTTGCGTTTAATTAAAAGAAAAAAAACTGGCCTGAAAAAATATTTTAATATTATGTCAAAACATAGCGTGAAGGGAAATTGTCGAATTGTCTTTTTTAATGAAATAGTTACTGAAATGCATTATTTTCCATTTCCGGAAACTAAAATACTTACTTTTCATTATTATCTAAGTAACTGATAGTGTATTTTTGAAATAAAAAGTGCATAAGGCGCGCACTATTCTATAAATAATTGACTTGCCTGCCTCGATTTCTTCCACGTGTGTTCTAAAAACGATGGGCAAAGATGCGTACTTACAATGAGCGGAGTCCACAGCAGTTTCGGTGAAATCTCCATCTTGTTATCACCAAATTTTATTTTATAATCCAGCAGACCTTTATTTTTTTATCTTTGGCACACGGTATCTCCTAACTGACATGATTAAGTCACCGGTAATACAAAATTCAGGTGACATAACCCAAATTAGCATTTCCTCAGACTTGAAAAAGTCAGAGCACATTTCACGATCACATTGCCGATAAGGAGCGAAAAAGAAATGGAATATGAAACAAGCAGTGTTGCCAACAGCCAACATGCCAACTCTGAATCTCCTTTTCCGCTAGATCGTGACAGATCGTCGGTCAGAATTCCGTCAGATACCCTTAGTGGTGGGGGGGGGGGGGGTTGGCTAAAGAATTTCAGGGTTAAAAATTTCTCCATAAATCCATAAATATAGGCTATTTTCCCCTATAAAATTAGGTATTTTGTTACTTTATTCGTGTCCGCTAGGAAATCCGTCATACTGTAAATTCCGTTACACAAAATTCTCCCGTTTCGGAGCACTCCAATCCGCTAGATATGACGGGAAATCCGTCAAGTTGGCAACACTGGAAACAAGGAGCACGCCGGGCCGGAAGTTCAAAAGTTGCATAGATACAGATTTTGGATCGAAAATAGAAACCATAAATAAACTAATCCATAGAAAATAGAAACGAAAGAAACTTAGGAACCAATAATGGGCCCGTTTCTCCACTGAAAAATAATAAGCCGAGTTGGAGCGATTATTGATGGACGAATATGAAATATTTTACTGAATTTCAGTATAGATAGGTCCTTGTTTTAATACCAAATTTGTAAATACCCAAAATTACTCTAACATACATTATTCACAAAATCATCAACTCTTCACCGGCCAGAGCACTCCCTTGGGATGAAAAGCCACGAAAGGAAAAAAAAACTTAGTACCAAACAAGTAATTATAATAAAATACGACAACATGTTGTTCACTTTTCAAAACAAACTAGGTACTGAACAACCACCACACCGTTTCCCGAAGAGGTAGGCAAAGAGGACGGACCGCCAAACAACTCGGTGTTGGCACATACTCTTTGCTTCTATCACATTTATACATCGTCTCATACATGTACTCTTCTGTTATTCTGACTCTTGACATGACCCAACTCAAGTATTTGGTGCACTTTATTTTGCCATGTCTTCCTAGGATGTTTTCAACTTCTTCTACCATTCGTTTTTAAAACTTAAGAAATATGTTTTTTTTTCAATCGCCTTCTACAGTGCTTTTCAAACGGAGGAAGCACAACACGACAACACCCCAAAAATAAAACACGTTTATATTTTATAATTTTGCTTAGGTTATTTTCTTTATCAATAAAATATATTTTTTTACAATAAGTAATTGAATTTAAAAACAAGATGAATATTTTTTTACAAACATTTAATTAGGTAATTACTGTGTCAGGTTGTTAAGGAAAAGGAAAAAAATCACAATTAGTTCTTTATTGTAGTAAGTATTTATAATATGTACATATTTGCTATTCAGAAGGAAATTTATGATAATTTAACATGGAGTAAACAACATGTAACCTGCAACAACATGCAACCTGCCGTTCCGAGGAGATCATTTTATTATATCGATGGGATGCAGTTATTGACCCAGAGGCTTTGCTGTCACTAGAAAGGTAGATATTTTTATCAAAAAAAATTAAAATATTATCTTGGGAACCTTTCTTCTAAGAACTTTTCTACTAAATCCCTATGATTTTTTTTAGAAAACCACATCGGTCTACGGTAACTGGAACCGCAGTGACAGCCTATTTCTGGTATCACCACCTCTAGTGACTAGTGACTAGTGATCCTCTGTCTTGCGTGGTGTTGCAACATGCAGAATGTTGCAAGAGCTAAAATTTGTAATGCAATACTAATAATAGTACCCTTTGCACGTGGGTGGTTTGGTATATTTATGCTTTACATACAGAGTTCGGAGCGGGACGTGCCCCGCGCCACTTCAGCCCGCCGCGCAGAAAAGTCTCACAGTGAACTGCGCTGTAAACCGTTATCTCACTTTCGGTCTTTACTTTTCTGCGCGGCGACCGAAGTGGCGCGGGGCACGTCCCGCTCCGATCTCTGTGTGTAAAGGGTACTATTATGTTATTTCGTCGCTCTCCCACTCAATCAACCCCCGAATGGTTTTTTATTTTTTCTGATTTGTATAAGTCCTCGAGTAGCTTTTTTAATCCAGCCCAGGAATGGTGCGACCCTTGTGTGAAGTCCTGGAGTGTTGTTAGCTGAACAACCAAAGGCCCCAGCGGTTATTCCGATGACATAGATGCGGCCAGAGGTGCCTTCCCTCAGAAGGGGGGCCCCGAAGTCGTGCTGTAATACACAAAACTATTATAAGATCGTTAGGGGTCGTCCATTAATCACGAGATGTTTTTTAGCAACTTTTTAATCCCCTCCCCCCCTGGTGATATGTGGTGAGGTTTTAGACTACCCCCCCCCCATACCCAAAATCACGTGTATTTTTTTAGTACAAAGTGTATTGAAATTTTCAGAATATTATCTTTAAATACAGGTATAATCTGATTAAATTTTGGAAAATTAAGCATCGTGATAAAAATGTTCAGGCAGACATGGTTGCAGGTTGTTTTTGACTGGCATAAAAATAATAAAGAAAGGTGTGAAAAAAAAAACATGTATTTGTACATGAATACTTTTAATGGGCATTGTCCTCGGACCACGGACGAGCGATACTTTCTTCAACACTAACAAGTGGATAAGCATATCTCACATGTATTCGGCGTCAAAATCACAGACTTACTGGCGACTGGTAAGCCGAGCGGTTGCACAATGCGCGGGGAAATCGTTGCCTGGCAACGGTGAGTTAAGGCCACACGGCCTTAACTCACCGTTGTTATTAGGTTCAACGAAAAATAAGTACACGTGATATATCATTATATCCCCCCCCCCATCCGTGTGATATTTCATGATTTTTTTCCGAACCCCTCCCCCCCTTTCGAGCCTCACGTGATTAATGGACGACCCTTAGCGGCAATCACAAGTACACTTCGGAGCGACGGTATCACGCGCCGTTCTAGGCCACCGCGCAAAAAAGTCTCTCAATGAACTGTCTCTCAATCTCTCAACTCAATCTCTCTTCAACACTAACAAGTGGATAAGCATATCTCACATGTATTCGGCGTCAAAATCACAGACTTACTGGCGACTGGTAAGCCGAGCGGTTGTACAATGCGCGGGGAAATCGTTGCCCGGCAACGGTGAGTTAAGGCCACACGGCCTTAACTCACCGTTGTTATTAGGTTCAACGAAAAATAAGTACACGTGATATATCATTATATCCCCCCCCCATCCGTGTGATATTTCATGATTTTTTTCCGAACCCCTCCCCCCCTTTCGAGCCTCACGTGATTAATGGACGACCCTTAGCGGCAATCACAAGTACACTTCGGAGCGACGGTATCACGCGCCGTTCTAGGCCACCGCGCAAAAAAGTCTCTCAATGAACTGTACTGTAAATGTAAACCGTTACCTTACGACCCGTTTGCACTGGGCAAGTGATTTAGTCGAGTAGCGAGTATATTAGTAGCTAAAATTCAAGAATTACAAACCGACTTTAATGAACTGCTAAAATGGGCACATGATGTAGGTCTAGTCATAAATGTAAAAAAAACAAAATGCATGTATATCAGATCACCAAGTTTGAAAATATGGAATATTCCGAAACTAATCGCACACAACTTTGAATGCATCCATAAAAAAATATCAATAAATTGCCAATGTGAAAATATTGACTTTGTCAATGAGTATACTTATTTAGGATTAAAAGTAGATAACACTTTTAAATGGGATAAGCAAGTTACTAAAATATGTAACCAATTAAGAGCTCTAGCGAACAATTTCTATAAATTAAAATTTGTCTTGCCTCATTGCACACTTAAATTGATATATTTTTCATTGGTAGAATCTATTCTTAGATATGGAATTCGAAGCTGGGGAAATACAAGCATGACTTATATTAAGCATGTACGACTTATATTATGTATGACTTATATTAAGCATATTGTATCACCTAATTTATATAGACAAAGACACAATGTGCAGCTTTTATATTGTGCTGAGAACCTACTCCCAATAAAAGGTATATTCTGGTTACTTACCATTAAGGATAACTGGGGAGATAGTACTTATAAAAAACCACTGGTACATAGTCACAGCACACGACTCACAGAAAAAAAAGGCCTAAATATACCTAAAATATCAAATAAGTATGGAAGCCGAACGCTGCAGTACTGTGTACCGGTGATTTTTAATAAAATCAAAAATAGATTTGTTATTGAGGAAAATGAGAGTATAAATATAAAAATTGTGAAGATGTGGATTATGAGTGAAAAATCAGTATATCTGTAAAAAAAATGTTCAAAGATGAAAAAGAAAGATTGATGATGTAATGGTTTCTAATTATTAAGAATATATTACCTTTTTCTTGAATGATAGATACAAATCTGTTAAATATTGTATGCCTTTGTAAACATAAAATGTTGTTGTTTTTTTTTTTTTTTTTACTGTATTTATTTTCATTAACTGTAAAGTAGGTTGCACCAACCAGTTCATTAGGATTTGATTGTCTCTATTTGCTTTCTTCTTTACAATTTTAAATTTTATAAATATGTTTTTTATTTATTTCAAATGGTAATGGATGTATATTGAGGTAGAACCTGCAGACAAGCAGCCATGTGGCAGCTTCGCGGGATTACCTATTTAAATTGCCAATTTTATCTGTATTTGTTAAGTATGTTTTTGTTGGAAATAATAAAAAAAAAAATAAAAAAATAAAAAAAAACGCGTCCGAACACCACCATTTTAGTTCAATTTTTTGGGCGAGTAGCACCCCCCTCCACGCGCAGTGCCGGATTAGCCCAAAAGCAAATTAAGCAGTTTCTTAGGGCATCATGTCTTGGGAGGCACCAGAAACAGCACCAAAAAAATATTTGCTAGCACATGAAAGGTAAGGCTGTTTGAAAATCCGATAGACGTCATTTCTGTGGATGACAAGCAAAAAGGAGAAACCAGAAGAGAAACAGCTAATTTTTCAGATAAACTACAGGAATTTGAATTCGTACTTATGTTGATCATGTGGGACGAAATATTGCAAACCTTCCGAATAGTCAGCATGATATTACACGACCTGGAAGTCACTCTAGAGACGTGAGTTAGGTAATCTTTACAAATGGCTCGACGATTTTTTAGAAAAATGACGAGGCGACTTTGCTAATTTAGAAGCCCACGCAAAAGAAAAGCTGTGGATTTTAAAGACACCCGTCAAAGACGAAGTAATAAAATGTCCAATGATGGTCCAGCTCCTGAAGTAAATCTCAGTCCGAGAGAACAATTGAAAATCATGAGTTGTTATGGCGTCATTTATAAATTACATGTAGAGATACAAAGAAGGGGAGAGATACACAAAGAAATAGCAGACAAATTCTCATTCCTGACTATGATGTCGATAAAATTATGTATCCCGATCGAACTTCAGAATACAGTGAGCATTATAGAAATTTAGTAAACACATATCCACAAGACCTTAGTACCGATTTAGGAACGAAATTCAAAAGTTTCAATCAAATGTCATAAAAAAAGTTCCAGTTTTGCCTCTTTGCCCTTTGTATATTTTGATGCCTGATGATATCAAACTGCACAGCGGAACGATCTTTTTCGAAATTGAAAATAATAAAAAATGGAAAAGGAACGACGATGCTGCAGGAAAGGCTCGATGCTTTATCGATATTATGTGTAGAGTCAGATATGCTAAAAATGTTCGAATTAAAAAAATATATATTTTCCGCGAATGCCCGAAAAAGTCGAAAGTCGTATTTCAATACATAAATAAAAAATTCTCTGGTTTTTATTGTATGTAATACCTACTTCTCGTATCCTTTTCGTCCTTCATACATATTTTATGATACGTGATAATTACCGTCATACTTATTTTAAATACGTAATTTTAATACGCTATCCCTCCGTTCCCTTTCTCGCTCCCTTTCACTCTGTTGTGTATGGTGTCGTCCGCAGCATTGCCAACTCTACGTCTTTTTACGTAGATCTACGCATTTTAGGCCTTTCCTGCATATCTACGAACTTGTCCCAGAATCTACGTATTTCCTACCAAATTGTACAACAATCGGTTTCATACTAAAGTTCGCGCCACAAGAGAAAAGTGGCTTAAAAACATAAGGGACCCATTCCGTTTCCGTCCCATCCCATATCCAATATCCCATTTGGCCCCCTCCGTTGTGGTAAAAATATTTCTATATTATGTGAAAGTATTTATTCAGTTTCACCTAATCCGACTTCTTCATTTCGGTACACCTACGAACTTTTTGTTGCAAATTGGCTAAATCTACGTAATTTTCTAGTCAGGCCTACGTCTTTTTCAAAATCCGGGTTTGCAACACTGGTCGTCCGTCACATGCGTTGTGGCGAGAATCTCGCGGGCCGCAGATTGCCGACCCATGCTGTAAACTATAGTATTTTTTGTAGAGCAAAAATAAATAAAATATTCATTACCTCGCAAGCCATCCGTTTACCAGCTGGGAATGTGCAGATGGTGCCAAAAGTGACGACTTGGCCAGTGTAATACGTGCAGACAGATTGATCGACAATTTTGAGTTTCATTTTGCGGAGGAAACCGGGGGGCCTTTTATTTAAATACCACGCACCCCAACCTAAAACAAATATTCATTATTTTTTAGCAAAAACTTTAATATATTGATTCCGGATAGATTTCAAAAATATCATTATTTGATGTTTAATTATGCTGAATTGAATGAATTACGGGTAATAGTGGTTGTATTAATTGGAATGCTTTGGAAAATCTTATTTATGATGAATTACGAGTGACTATTTACAAAAAAAAAAATTGTGTACACAAGATTTAACACCACGTACTCGAAGGATTTTAACCAGCGATTCCTGAACATATTTTGAAAAAAAAAGTAGCTGTCATTTTGCTGTCCGATGATAATTTTTCAATTAAAAACATTCCATCATAAATAAGTGGTTGGGTACAGCTTAGCGGCGGGTCACGTGAGATTATTTTGAGGTTATAAAATGAAATGATCAAGTTTGTTAATTCCGGGCACAGGGCGGAATTAGAGACATAAGGAATGCAGCAGAAAAGATTCTCCCGAAAATTTCCTATGTGATATTTGCATTGATTAATGTCTGTTATCTTGTTCTAAAATAATATCTCAAGCTATAGAAGGAGTCTATACTCCTTATCTGGATCTGGTTAAACTTAAAATTATTATTATTTTTTTTTTCTAAGGTTTCATAGAAATTCACGATATTATTACGAGCACGGTTTTATCAAACCAGTCTGATAATACCGCGCTTTCCCATTTTTTTTAAAATATCGAATAACTACTTTCTGTTTATTTTTTTCAATATTTTGCCATGCTTTATGTGTAGCTAAATAAATTCTCTACTACTTAACTGCATTTTTGAATCTGTACATCAAACCCTGTCTGAATTATAGGTCCAAGTTCTTAGGGACACGATATTTATTTATTTTTATTTATTTATTTCATTTTTATTTAGTAAAATATTTACACATTTATGTACATTATTTATAAAATGTTTTGACTGTCCAACTAGGATGATTCCCGTTTTAGGACAGTCATATTATCCTACTCTTCCCTATACAGGGTGTTAAGGGAGGTAATTGACATATTTTAACAAGTGATTCCTGACATTATTTGGAGTAAAAAATGTAGATGAAATTTTGGTCTCCGGTGACATTTTTTTTCAACTTAAAACACAAGATCGTATAAAAAAAATCAGTAGGTATTGGACAGTTGGGGTCAGGGTGAGTATTTGTTTGGTTAATTGGATGGGTGACCAGTACCATACGTGGAAGAAAAAAATAAGTTAGGTTTGAAGAAAAAAAAATATCAAAAAAAGACATCAAAAGTCACCGGAGACCAAAATTTCGAATACACTTTTAACTCCAAATAATGTCAGGAATCACTGGTCAAAGTAAGTAAAGTACGTCACTTACCACCCTGTATATAAAGGGGAGGAGTGCGGAGTATGGATAGTATCGGACGCAAAGTGTTTTTAACTAACTATCACGCCGTTTCCCCGCAGGGGTAGGCAGAGAGGACAGACGGCCAAACAACTCGGTCTTGGCACATACTGCTTGCCTCGTTTATATTCATACATCGTCTCATACATGCTATTCTATTATTCTGACTCTTGACATGGCCCGACTATCGGATTCCCTTCGTCGTGCCATATCTTTCTTGGGCGTCATCGACTTCTTCTGCTATTCACATTTGCGCCATATATTCTCCTTACACTCCTTTCCTCGTTCATTCACTCTACATGCTCACAAAATGTTTTTCATTTTTACTATTTCGTTATTCTTTTTATTCGAATCATTTATGAATTACTCGCGAGAAGGTCAGTTCTATAAAAATACGGTATTCTAAATTAAAAATAATAATTATTGAATCAAAAAAACAAATTTTCCTTACACCATCGGACAACGACGGGTAGTATCGGACAACGACGGGTAGTATCGGTCAACGACAGGCAGTATCGAACAAATCTTTGTTTTATTATAAAACCGTATTCATTATTAAAATAAATAAGTTTAAGGCATTTTAAAACACCATCTCGCGATTTTACTGTTTCCAGATTTTCGATTGAGTTTCGCTAATTTTGTTTTCATTTAAGTTTCTTTTTCTTTTCTTTCGTATGGTGGGGGGGTCAAAGGGGGACATCTAGGTCTGCGAACCAGTCTAGGGCCTCAGGCGTTGCCCTGTGAACCTCATCAATCCTGCCGGGGAATAAATGGAGCGGGCATTCGTTGACCACATGTTCAGCGGTCTGCACCTCACCGCATTCACACATCTCCGACTCTTTAAGGCCCCATTTATACATCATATGGGCACAACGGCTATGGGAGCACCTTATTCTATTGATGGCGGACCAGAGTTTGCGAGGCAATGAGAACCCAGGCTGTCTCTCAGTGGGGTCTTGTACGAGATGGGCATTTTTCACCTTGGCCGATTGCCACTCAAGCTTCCACCTATCTTCTGGGGTGAGAGGTGAATGGAGGAGTCTTTCTTCTTCTGTCCAGAAGGGTTTTCGGGACTTCGAGCGGCATGCCGGGTGAGAGACGACATCATCGTGCAAAGGTATTGCGCTTTTTTGCAGCGCCTTCTTGTTACTCCCTTAGTGTTGCAATCTCTCGCCTGATATTTGGCGGGGTTATATTTACAAGTACGGGGAGCCAAGGGAGGGGAGTAGATTTTAACGTTTCGCTTATGGTTCTCATTGTGGCATTAAGCTGAACGTCGACCATGGAAGTGTGGGCGCATTTCATTTTTATTCATTCATTTAAGCAAATATTACTTTGAGGTTTTATTCATAAAGTTAAAAATAAAAACTATATTTATGAATTGAAGTAGTTTTTTAGTCTTTGGCTAGAATAGCTTTCCAATTTGAAAGTTAGAATATTGAGAAATTAGGTTATGTTATGAGACTTGTGAGCTTACCAACGGCGATAATGCTTTGCCCAATGCACGGCCGATTATCCACTGAAAATGGTAAGTAGGCAGGTCTGACGCGGTTGTTGAAAGGTATTCTTTTAGACGTTTCAACGAGCCCAATATCGTTCATGTAATTCCTTCTGGAATAAAGCAACACATAGTAAGGCCATCCGCTCATGAAGAAACTGAAAATAAACCGGTTGGCGACTCAATCGCTATCCACATGAAAGAAACTTGCGAAATTCATTGGCGGCCGCACACAGGCCAGTTGTTAAGGGCGATGCAACCAGTCACCCACAACTATTAATACTATGTTCAAAATTGTAAATGGTAGAATAGACAGTCCTGACTAGCTAACTCATTAACTAACCTCATTGAATTTCTTATACCTACGAGAGCCACTCGTTCTAAAATCCTGTTTAAATGCAACAAAAGCAGAACTGAGTATACGAAACACTCGCTTGTACCTAGGTTACATGAAGTAAGTAATATATATGCAGATGTGGCAGATCTATTTACTGCACGGAAGGTGGGTACAAGAGGGCTGTACTATATTTTCAATCAATATTCATTTTATTTGTAATATAAATTTTTGTATGTAATTGCATCTCTGGTGTCATTTCTCATTCAAACGCCACAATTATCTGTTATACTCTTTTTTTAATATTTCTAATATGTTTTCTATGATTTTGTGACATTAGTGCTTATGGTATATTTATTTTATTTATTTAGGGAAGTTAACAGAAAATCATAAATTACAAAATAATACAATAAGAAAATAGTTCATTATGCCAATTATAAACTTCCACTTATGTTAGTAAATGATGTGTGACATAATAAGGTGTTTTCTGAATAAGTTTTTTTTTTGTTACAATATGTGAGAGGGGGGGTGAGGAGAAATAAAGGATGAGGATTAAGAGGCTAAGGATGGGAATAGAGAGGGGGGAGGGGTAGAATTGAACTTCCTAGTTTGAGTCATGTTGTTTAGCGATTTTTCGTTTTACGTCACGTAACGTCGAGTTAAAAATGTCAATGTGGTTATAATTTAAGTTAAATAAATGAGTGGATCTGTAGATAAATGAATTCTGTTTGGAGTTGGTGTTGCAAAGAGGGAGATTAAAAGTAAGCGACTGTCTACTGTTGCGGTTTGATACCGTTGATATTAAATAAATAAACAAAACTCGCAGTGCTAGTTACCATGGTAGCGCCTCACGACCTGTCAAGTTTTCGAGTAATTTGTGATACGTCAGAGCAGGAAAATATCGTTTTTGTTTAGGAGATTGATAAATTATTAGGTTGATAATAGATAAATTATGAATAAATTAAATTTATGTAAAAAAAGCTGATGTAATTGTTGAAATTGTAAAGTTGAGTTAAGCCATGAATTGAGTTGCCAACCAGTTTTCGGTTTCTCCGTGAGCGGATGGTCCAACTATTAAAACATATACAAATGAAAAATGTTATTTGTTTAATACCACTTTAGTTTATATCTATGTCCTGATGAAGGTTGAGATCAACCGAAACCGTCGACTTTTACAAATAAAATAAAACTGGGTTCGAGTCCCAGTTGCAACAGTTAGCTTTTTATTTTTCTTTGTTTCGTTCTTTTTCATATTTTCATTTAGATTTATTAGTTTCAACGTCTTCTTCAATGATATATTAAAACGATGGGAATAACTTATCCGAGGTTCATGCACCATATAGAGTTACTTGAGGCAACAAACAGATTTAGTTTGGAAACTAGACGTTATGCAAATCTTGCAATTCTTATTTTTAACATAATCCATAACTTTATTGACCCATTTTAGCCCATTCCTCTTGGAATGTTACGGTTTATACGTGCTTGAAAACTTCAGCCGTAGTCGTCGACACGACTTGTTCAAAATACCATATGGCAGAACAGATGTTCTAGCACAGCATAGCATGACAAGAGGAATGGTACTGTTGAACGAAATATTGAAAACATTAGATATATACAACTCTTCTTTAGATAGCCTTAAGATTTTTTTGTATAAAGATCATCTTCTTAGGTGTTAAGATTGTCAAAATGAGAAAATTGTACGGTAATTGGATAATTAATCTGTTGTAAAATTAATGATAAAAAAAATTCAGAAGTTATTATAAAATGAGAGTTAAAGCTGGTTCATAAAGAGCTATAAATCTGCGAGCAGATATCTGTTGAATCGCGAGCGCTTATCTTTTGTGCTTTCACACGAGGCTATCAAATATTTCTTCCTGTGGTAGGAGAGGGGGTCAGTTGAATTAGGGAGCGGCAACGGAATGCACATTTTTTGTACTGAAATCTGTCAACTTGACATCTGTCATCCACGGGTCTTGGCAGCTCCGTAATTACAATGACCCCTCTCCTGTTTTAGTCGGAGAGGGGATTATCTTCTGGACATATCGCCTCTGGAGCGGTTACGTCTAAGATGTGTATTGTCTATGATTGATCTGCGCTTAAAAACGCTTAGGTGTGAACGGTCTGAAGGGATTGTATGGAGAGCGTTATTTGGTGTGCTACGATCTTTTATATTTGATAGCTGTGTGTGAACCAGCTTTTATTCTAATAAAAATAGAAAAATATTTCTTTGACTTACGCATCAGGATGTTTTACCATCCGCCTCGCCCGGACAAGACCGTGGACGCCAGCAGTTTCATCTGGAAAACTAAACTTTTATGCATTTTATTCATTTACAAATGTTCCTATTCACAATTGTAAAGGCGTTAATGCACGGTTTGTCAAACTTCACTTAAATTAATAGTGACCTGAACTCACAACTCCAGAGGGAGTGCCAGGAGACACTGGATCCTGGGTCTGAAACAGACGGAGGCCGTTGAAGTAGCCCTGGGGGAGATTCCTGTTCCATGAATAAAGAATTGTCCTTAACCTTAAAATTATTAATGACCTTAACGTTAACTGCGGTTCCAGTTAAAATTAAAATTATTAATGACCTTAACGTTAACTGCGGTTCCAGCTTTATAATTAACTCCACACAGATAAGGAGGCATGAGGAAAATAACTTCCCTCAGGGCTTGTCATTTTGGAGATGCTTTACGGAGAGTCTTTGTGAGGAAAGGAAGGAGTAAACATAGTATTAAAATACCGGTAGAACTGAGACAGCTTTCTCTAAAGATTGCAATCCATTTTTTAAGAAAGGGGAATCTATCAAAAGGACGACCCGTTTCTGCACAGAGTCAAGGATTTTTGGAATGACATCAAAATTGTTCTTATCCTTGAAATTTCCGACTTTTTCGTTAATTGCGATTCCAGTTTTCTCGTACGACAGCGAAAGAGTCGCTAATTATTAGGTTAAGGACAATTCCCCATCCTTAAGTACCTAGAACCTGAATTACCCCAGGACGTGGACCACTGGAGGTGTTAATGGCGATTTTTTCGTTAACTGTGATTCCGGTTCTCTCGGATGACAGCGAAAAAGTCGCTAATTATAAGGTTAAGGGAAATTCCCTACACTTAAGTACCTAGAACCGAAATCACCCCAGGACGTGGACTCTTGGAGGCGCTCATAGGCGCTCACTCCTATTGACTAAACGATGAGTCCCCGACCCGAATAGGACAAATAAAAGAAAATGAGATGAGTTCTTACGGGCATTATTGTAATTATGTGCTCCATAGAGAATGCCCATGTTGGAAACTTCTCGCTCCGCCAGACAGAGTGCTGAAGTCAGGATCCACCGCCTCGCGATGATAGTTCCTCCACAGAAGACTATCGACATCTTAGTATCTACCAGTCCCACCACCATGGGAAACTCGTTCACTTTAGTCTCAACTGCACCGCTCCTCACAAGTTTCTGAGCCGGAGTTGATTTATAAGTGGGGAAAATACAGATACAATTTATTTACGAAATTATTCAATGAGTAAAAACTCAATTTGTAATATTTAATCATTGAAGACAAAATGAACGACCCTCAAACATCTTACAAATATCGTGGTTTGAATTTTACACCAACTGATAAACAAACATTAGTGTATGGAAAGTGGTCGTTTAACAGTTGTGTTATAATTAAAACACGTTTATTAGTAAAGGGGGTATAGTCGCGTGCCGTTGGCGCGCCGGTGCGCGCCCTATAGCCAAATAAAAAATAAAAAAATAAAATTTTGATATGCAATTTTAAACCTTATGTATAAAGAAAATGTATGAAAAACAAGGTCAGAATCGCTTGGGGCATTCTTGTTCTTGACGTAACAGATATAAGGAACACTTCTAGCCACTCAAATAATTGTCTTTGGACATTTCAATGACTTTGGAAATGAGCATTTCTACCACGATTCGAACTGTCAAACTTTGAGCGTCGCGTGTCATAAAAAGATCGATAAACCTATCAATTTGTCAAATAAACGCAAGTAAAAGTGTTTGTAGGTGTAGTTCGTTGTTCAAGGAACGTATTTCGGTAAATATTATATACCATAGCATAAAATTAACCGACAAAATTTACGTCAAAAGTCAAAACATCGCGAAATTTTCGAGTTTCATCCGTAAAACCACGACGCATTCAACCGGTTAAGGATACAAACAAGCAAAAAATATGTTAAAATAAATAGAAACAAGAAACAACTGTATTCTGCCAATGTGAGTTAACATTTTTGTTATGGTTTATGTAAAATGATTTTTGTGCTCCATGGTTTTATATCTGTTACAAGCTGAAGTACCAAGCATCGGCCGGGCTTTATTTTGCTTTAAAGAGTGGTAAGGGGTTGTCCATTAATCACGTGAGGCTCGAAAGGGGGGGGGGGGGGGTGGTTCGGAAAAAATCACAAAATATCACAAGGAGGGGAGGGGGGGATACAATGAGATATCACGTGTATTTATTTTTTGTTGAACGCACGATTTCTAAACCAAACAGCGGCGCATGGCCTTGACTCACCGTTGCCAGGTAAAGATTTCCCCGCGCGTTGCGACAACCGCTCGGCTCACCAGTCACCAGTAAGTCTGTGATTTTGACGCCGAATGCATGCGTAAATCGTTGCCGCGTATGTTTTGCCTTAAAATAATAGAACAATGTCTAAACTAGGAGATCTGTATAACCTTAATGTCTGTCTGGACATTTTTATCATGATGCTTTTTCCAAAATTTAAACAGATTATATATGTATACCTGTATTTAAAGATATTATTCTGAAATTCTAACATTCCGTGGATTTTGAATAAGGGTGGGGGGGGGGGCGGGGTAGTCCAAAACCTCACCATAAATCACCAGGGGGGGGGGATTAAAAAGTTGCTAAAAAACACCACGTGATTAATGGACGATCCCTAATGAGGTTTGTCAAAATGTCACAATAACTTCACATCTGTTTTAGAGATCAGGAAGATACGATATTGTTCTTCGGGACCGTCGATATTATAGAATATAGATAGATGAACAAACTCTCAGTTTTTTTTTTTTATTTTTTTTTTATTTATTTATTTTTTTTTTTAAATTTATTTATTTATTTTATAAATCAACAATCCAGTCCCGCTAAGCCAATTGCAATTGGCTTGACAGCAGGTGCTTATAATTACTTACAAATATATTTAAAGTTATAATTAACATCTTTTATCTACAGTTTATACATTTTTTCATAAATTTTATCATAAGTATCAAAATAAATATTCTTTTTCCAATAACCAATTTTTCACCATATATTTAACCTTATTCATAGAATTATGTTGCTTTATATTGTCAGGTAATAAATTAAATATCTTCGGTATGTTGTATTCAAACGTTCTCTGTCCGTACTTATTATTAAATTTCGGAACTATTAACCCGTCGTTACGCGTGAATCTAGTGCTATATTTATGATCTAGTTTCTCTTTATGCTGCGGGGTAAATATATGCTGAATTATAATTTTATACCATAGAATTGCCTTCACAGGTAAAATTTTTGCACTCTGATACATCAACGGAGTATTGTGTCTTTGTTTGAAAATGTTAGGGACAACTAATAATTTTACCATTGCGTTTTGTACAACTTGTACTTGTTTCAGGTTGGTTACAGTAGTATTTCCCCATATTGTTAACCCATATCTTATTATTGATTCTGCTAGTGACATATAAATTATTTTAAGTGTATCAATTGATAGGAAAAAATTTAATGTGTACATTCTGCTAGCAATTGATCTGAGTCTTTTACAGGTTTTTTTAATATGTTTGTCCCATTTAAAAAAACAATCTACTGTAACACCAAGATACACATATTCAGTAACTAATTCTAAGCTTTCACAATTACAGTTAATTTGAATATTTTTGTGGATGCAATTAAAGTTATGAGAAATAATATTAGGATTAAATTGAAATTTGGCATTAGGTGATCTTATATGCATTACTTTAGTTTTTTTAGCATTTATTAATAGCCCTGCATCATGTGACCATTTACAGAGTTGATTAAAGTCAATTTGTAAGAGTTCAATTGCAATTTTTAGATCTTTGTGTGATATGACCAATGCCGTATCATCTGCGAATACAAAATGTTTTACAAAAGAGAAAAGTTTTTTCATTATAGTTACATAGATTATATATAGTGTAGGTCCCAATATGGAACCTTGTGGAACTCCTGCAGATATATTTTTTGTTTTACTAAATGTATTATTTATTTTGGTACATATTTTTCTATCTGTAAGATAATCTTTAAATAAATTTAACAAATTTCCTCTTATTCCAATTTTTTCTAAAGTTTTTAGCATTTTTAAAGAGTTTATTGTGTCAAAAGCTTTAGAGTTGTCGTTAAATAAAACAATAACCTGTAATTTATTATTTAACTGATTATTTATATAATTGGAAAAATCTTGCAGTAGTTTTTCAGTGTTTTTTTTTCTTTGGAAGCCATATTGATTTGGATCTATGATAGCGAATTTTTCAATGTAATTATTTAATTTATTTGATAAAAATTTTTCAAGAATTTTTTCTAATGCTGGTAGAATACTAATTGGCCTATAATTTCCCAGTTCAATGTGTTTTCCACCTTTAAATATTGGTCTAGTGATGCTACATTTAAATTCTTGTGGAATTTTTGCTTGCTTTATTATCATATTGATTAAATGAGTTATTATTGGCCCAAGAGTTTTTATATTTCTTTTTAAATCAAACATTCTTATATTGTCAATACCTGTGTTTTAGAGTTTTTCATTTTTTTAACGATATTTTCAATATCAGTTATAGTTGCTCTTGGTATATATAAACTATGAGGTAGTTCTTCCAGTACTATATTAGAAGCTTTGTGATTGCAATTATGTAACATGTTGCTGATGCTATCCGAGAAGTAATTCAAAAAATCATTTGACACAGAATCCTCAGTTCTATCTTTTAACATGTATCGTGTTATAGTTTCATCACAATCGTTTTTGGGTTTACGTCCTAAAATATTATTTATCTCATCCCAGGTTTTTTTTGTATCATTAAAACAGGTTTTAAATTTATTATTATAGTATTTAGTTTTATCTTTATTTATAAGTTTATTGACAAGGTTTCGTGTTTTTTTGTATTCTGTTTCATATGTTTTGTTTGTTGGTGTACTTTTCCATTTTTTATTTATTTATTTATTTATTTATTTATTTATTGTTGTTATACGCCCATATGGGCTTTTACGTAGATTATACAATAATATTTAAGATATCGAGGATTATACATAAATAGAATTTAAATCAAAAGTTATAAAAATGAAAACATTTAAAAAATATAAAGGTAGTTTTTGAAGATTATAGCGTAAAACCGTGAAATATTTGAAACAATATAACATTTGACAATAACATAGAATAAAATACAATATAAAACATTACAATAACACATCAAATCGTTAAATATATTACACCCACGTTACAATAATTTGTAGGATTCCACAAAGTGTTGGTTTAAAATGCATTTTAGATTATAAAGGGAATCAGCGAATATATCTACAATATCACCAAACTTGTTGCCTAAATCATGCATCCTATTGGTAAGTGAGTGTGATTGATAGTTGGTTGTGTATGTGTTGCAAAAGAATGTAATATTTTGTCTAGTATTCCTTGTCGGTACATGGAGTTTAATGGTACTAACAATGGCAGGGCTGTCAATTAGATTGTTCATGACTCTGTATAATAAAATTAAATCTGAAATGATTCTTCTGTCAGATAGCGTAATTAAATTAAGTCGATTCATCAAACTTATATAATTAATGTTTTCTATTGGGATTTTGAGCTTGAAATTTAAGTACCTAAGAAATTTGTGTTGAACCCGTTCTATTTTGTTAGAGTGTACTTTATAGAAAGGGGACCAAATAGGTGAATTATATTCCACTTGATTTCTAACTAATGAAATATAGAGTGTTTTCATGCAATCAAAGGACTTAAAATCAGTTATGGTTCTACAAAGGAAGCCAAGCATCTTTAAAGCCTTATTAGTTATTTCATCTATATGTGCTGTGAAAGTTAAGTTTGAATCGAATATAACTCCCAAGTCGCGAATTTGTGATACTGGTGTTAATTTAACATTATTTAAATTATATTCATTTAAGATTTGAGAATGAGTTCTGGAAAATCGAATTACTTGACATTTCTCAATGTTCAAAAATAACATATTTTGTTTGCACCATTTAAAAAGTTCATCTAAATTAGCTTGTAAAATTAGGCAATCATGTATATTTCGTATTCTTTTAAACAATTTTAGATCATCTGCAAAAAGTAGGACTTGTACATCTTTAAATATATTTACAATGTCATTAATGAATATTAAGAAGAATATTGGGCCGAGGTGGGACCCTTGCGGGACACCACTTGTGGCCTCGAATACATAGGATTCTATAAAATTAATCCTGACACTAAGCACTCTATTACTGAGGTAACTGATAATCCATGTCAATAAACTACCTTTGATGCCCAACAGTCTGAGTTTAGATATAAGAATGTGATGTCGAACCTTATCAAATGCTTTACTGAAATCGGTGTAAATAGAATCCACTTGTTGTTTCAGACTAAGGGATTCGCATATGTAATTATTATAGATAGTTAAATTACTTAAGGTAGATCGACCTCTGATAAAGCCATGTTGGTTAGGAACAATAATATTGTTGATAGGTTTTACAATGGTATCTAATACTAATGACTCGAAAAGTTTGGGTAAAGCAGACATAATGCAAATAGGTCTATAGTTTGATATATCGCTTTTGTCACCTTTTTTATGAATAGGCGTTAAATAACTCTTTTTCCACAAAGCCGGAAAACAGCCAGAAGCTAAGGATTTGTTAAAAAGTTTATGTAAAGGATATATCAAACTATCAATGCAAGTTATTAAAAATATGGGAGGAATACCATCCGGTCCAGCAGATTTATTACTCTCTAATGCTTTAATGCCCCTTTCTATGGATTCTAAATTTATGAAACTTAGGTTTAATGACTCTTCTACTGACGTACTGGAGACTGCATTGACGGGAATATCTTTATCGTAAACACTTTTAAATGAGTCAGCAAAGAGATTTACTATACCCTCAATACTGTCAGCACATTTTTCTTTAAAGTACATGCTATTAGGATATCCACAGTTGTCTTTTCGTTGAGATTTAGTAAAATTCCAGAATTTTTTCACATTGTGATGATGTACCTCATTTTCTATTACATTAACATTATCCCTATAGCATTTTAATGATAATTCTTTACATTGTTTTCGTAGTTTAGAAAATGTTATATAATCGTTAGGATTTCTGGTATGTTTATATTTTCTATGGATACATTTTTTTTTATTAATTAAACTAGTTAGTTCCCTTGAAAACCATTTTGGATAATTAGATGATGTGAAGCTAACCCTGGGAACAAATTGTTCTATAGAGGTATTTAAAATCGAGTAAAAGTATTCAATTTGATCATTAATATTATTTTCCTCATCTAAAAAAGACCAATCTGTTTGGGTAAGGTACTCAGTAATATGATGGTATTCAGCTTTGGAAAAGTTATACGATGGGGCACTTGTTTTTTTTGAAGATGTTAAAGGCATATTTGTTATGATAATGTCCAATGGTGGGTGGTGTTGATAGTATATTTTTATATAGTTTATCCCTTTTATTTATATTACATAATAATTCACTGCTTACCCATTCATTTATTGCATTGTTATAAAATTAAGGGTGAAAGTGACCGTAAAAAAATATTTCTATTCATGCACAATATTTTTGTTTTTAACGCCTTTCTTTTAGGCTCAATTGAGAAAGTTTCAATTTCCGATTAGGAGAAGAAAGTTAGAACTCAAACAATGAATATGGGGTAGAAAAATAATATCTAAACATACCGAACCACTTTTTGTATCCTGGCCATGTGCCAATCTCCTGCCAATATCCTGGCCATAAGTTGAATGGCTCAACAGTAGGTACAGGAAAAGTTCTCCGCCATACCGCAGTGAATCACTTCCTATTGGAAGAGAAGTAATGTACGTACATATTATGTAAAGGAACTTAAATAAACGTAGGAAGAATACTCTACCGTACCGCAGTAAATCACTTTCTATTGGAAAAAAAGTAATATATTATGTATTATGTATGGAACTTGAATGGCACAACAACAGATGTAGGAACAATACTCAATCGTACCGCAGTAAATCACTTTCTATTGGAAGAAAAGTGATACATATAGAAATTTGAATGGCTCAACAATAGACATAGGAACAATACTCCATCGTACCGCAGTAAATCACTTTCTATTGGAAGAAAAGTAATATATGTATTATGAATGGAACTTGAATGGCTCAACAATAGACATAGGAACAATACTCCATCGTACGGCAGTAAATCACTTTCTATTGGAAGAAAAGTAATACATTTAGGAATTTGAATGGCTCAACAATAGACGTAGGAACAATACTCCACCGTACCACAGTATTATGTATGGAACTTGAATGGCTCAACAACTCCATCGTACCACAGTAAGTCACTTTCTATTGGAAGAAAAGTATAATAATAATAATAATAATAATAATAATAATAATAATAATAATAATAATAATAATAATAAGGTATTTATTCCAGGATGTGGAGAGGGGAGTGCAATCCCACACATCCCATATAGGGTATAATTACATATATGTTATTATGAATAAATAAAAAGATAAAAATTAACAAAATAAAAAAAGAGAAGCATCATTAGATAAATATAGTAAAGTCTTTAATCAGGTTCTTGTTGTTCCATCGGATCTCAGATTGTAGGAGCCAGTGTTTTTCTCCAATATTCATCTATACTCGATCCTGGAATCAGACGGGCTTCCATGATGAGGATATTACTGGAGTGGTTTATCCTTCCCCTCAGTCCTGCAATCCTTGTTCTTAATAGAGCTTCGAATCCTGGAACTCTCCCTTCTGTGAACATTGAAGAGGCCCTACAGTACCTGTGAAGTCCGAACATTAGACGGTATGCATTATTATATTGCACCCGAAGCCTTTCCATGGTCCTTTTTTTTAAATTTGCCCAGAGCTCGCATGTGTACAGGGTGGTACAAAAGGCTAGGAAGAGCGTCCTATTTACGTATAGGAACTATAAATAAACGTATAGGAACTCGAATGGCTCAATAATAGACACAAAAACAATACTTCACCGTACCGCAGTAAATCACTTTCTATTATTATAAATATGGAAGGAAAGTAATACATGTACATATTATGTATAGGAACGAATGGCTTAACAATAGTCACAAGAACAATCTTCTTCCGTACCGCGGTAAATCACTTTCTTTTGGAAGAAATGATAATAAATTTATAGGAACTTGAAGAGCAACCAAGTTCTTGTAATTTTTTCATTGGATGTTGGATACGTAATTTTATTTTTAAATAAAAACCTTATAATGCGTATCTTATCAACTGAAATAGCATGTGACTGGTGAATTATTTAAATGAACGGCGAAATTAAAAATGAAAATAACTTTTACAAAATATGACGCGACCACCTAGAAAAATAATGAAAAAAACTTACTAAACATCATTGCGGTTCTCAGACGCTGATTGTGAATGTCGTTAATTGGCAGGTTGATTAAAAAATAAATATTTAGAATTTACCGATAGGGTTTTAGCAGAGACGAACAAGAAAATAAAAATTTATGTAATTTTAGTACGGGGACAGCAATCGGGAATATTATTTATTTATTTATTGGGCTTTTACATATCAAATACAAATTTCAATTACAACAATATAACATAAATATAATAAATAAGAATATATCTAATGCTTAATCCACTTGGATAACTTTAGAGAACTGGTAGGTACAATTCATATACCTACGAGCAACATAAACATAAAAAAATCAAAACACATTAATTTTTCCTTAATTACTCGTTGTTTGCAACTAGAATACGAACAATAAAAAAGAAGAAAATCGAAATAAAATAAAATGATTTCTCATTCATTATTTACATCTAAAGGGTGGTGGACTAATTTGACTTTAAATGTGTGGAAATTTAAATTAAATATGTCAGCGACATCAGTTAGTTCATTGCCCAACCTATATATTCTTTCTAACACAGAATTCATAGCGAAATTATTGTTGTAGAATAAAATATTCCGCCTAGTATGTTTTGGAGGTATATGCATAGATAACAAATTTATAGCGTTAGGGCAGTCTAAACTTGAATGAACAATTTTATATGATAAAAAAGATCAAATATTATTTGCCTTTCATGAGATTTCAATGATTTAAGTTTACTGCGTAAATTAACATAATTGATTTCAATAATAGGTATACCAATTTTGAAATTAATAAAACGAAAATATTTTTTTTTGAACTTTTTCAATTTGTAAAAAATGAGAGTTGAAATGAGGACACCAAATGCTTGAATTGTATTCAACCTGACTTCTAACCAAAGACGTGTATAGTAATTGTATGGTTTTTATGTTATTCACTTTGTGTGACATCAGCGTCAATCTCACAACCCCTTGATAATTGAGCGTCTTTTTTACTGTTTTTTATCATTTCGTTACTTGTTTCGATACATTCAATAGCGTTTTTAAAAGGAGTACAGATATAAATAGATATTGCTTTATTTTACATTAGCTTTACGCTGGAGGCCTTGAGGAAAATAATTCATCTTAGGACACTATATGGAATATGGAGGATCTATTGAGGAAGTTCTGGGAAGGACATAGGTATGAGCGGTGGGTACGTGGGTAGGATTCCAGGGGTTAGTGTCTCCAGGAATGACGAACGTGTGAATCCATCCCTCCCATTACGGTATAAGGCGTTGCTCCGACAGAGTCCTGCAGAGAGCTCAACTTCAAGCAGTCTCTCTAAATCGGGTCTGCCACGCAGCTGATGGGTAGATGAACACTATGAACCCGGGCAACCTTGCTATGTCACCAATCACAGCGAATCACTTGGAGTGTCCTATAGCAGAGGTGCTGTTATCCAATAAATGGTTTCCGAGGCGCGGCGGTACTCATACCCGGCTACCAAATTAAATTGTTACGTGGAGAGGTGGTGGAATTTTAAATTTAGTTTTAAAATAAAAAAATATCAACCCATTAAAACAAGTTTTTTTTTACTATAATACATCTATTTTCAACAGAAGCAGTTTCGGCATGATGCGCTGCCATCTCTTGGGCCGGCTAGTAGCCATTTCAGAGAAATGCGTGTGTGTGTGAGTGGCACCGAAAGTCGATAGAATGCGTTGTCATCGACGAGTCTATCTACCGAGTTTCAGCGCGATCGGATGTCGAGAAGTGGATACAAAAAACAAATTCTAAATTCAAATAGATGTGTGTATTTAAAAATACATTGTAACAAATTAATGTACATTACAAAATAAAACTCTTACAACACAAAACACTTTTAAATCTTAGTCCGTGCTCATTGTTTCAAAATCTGCATACCTTGTTAACAAAGCTGTTGTAAAAGTGTGTGTTTAGTTTCTTTTGATTTAATTGGCTTATTTCAAGGGTTCCCAACCTGTTTGATAGCTAATTTTAAACTAATAATGGTTCAATGTTCATGGCGGTCAACTTACAATAAGAGTTTTTAATTGTAAAAACGAAACCTTTATTTAGAAGTTCCTTTTTTACATTAGCTCCACACAGGAAGCTCTGAGGACCTTCCCTTAGGGCCTACTTGATTTTAAGGTGATCCACTAGTCCTGGAGAAATCGGAATCCACGCCTCTTTTTGGAAAGGATTTAAAAATACTTGAGAAGAAGTTTTTGGAAAAGTTGGAGAAGGTATTTGAGAGTTGTTTTTGATAGGTTGATTTTGTAAAGGCCTGTAAAAAATATTAATTCATTTTTTACGCATTGTTAATTATAATAACAAGGAAATTTACAATCTATTGCACGGAACCAAGCAACGCGAAGTACAGAGACGTCCTCACACCCCCGTGTCGGGGTGGTAACTAATACAAAATAGGCAACTAGTACATGGAGTCTGTATGTGGACGGCGTAAGGTGTAATTCTCAAATTCTAATTCATTGAACGCCCCCCCTTTTGATTCATGCCGAAAACAACAGCGCGAAAAGGCATTGTTTTGTTTCATTTTGTGAAATTCAGGCACAAATATTAAAATGTTTTCCGATTATTTTGTAAAGAACTTAATTTGCCACCTTATATAGTGAAGTTTTATCCGAAAATGGGTTCATTAGTAAGAGACTTTGGTACTTAAAACTATTTTTATAGACCTGATACTGAAGGGCGGCGTAGTCCAGAGGTAAGGCCCTTGACTCGCATTCCGAAGGTCGCGGGATCGAATCCCGGCGTGGTAAATAAATTTTATTTAATTAGCTTATGTTATTTCACTATTTATTAATTTAAAATAATATATAGTATATTTGCGGCACGTTCCAGAGTGGAAGATACTCTTAGTATCGCCCTGGTGTAAGACCACCATTCAGAACTGAAACGTTGCTTGAAGTGGCTTTAGCCGTGTTTGGTGACCAGATCTGTATAGCCAGGTACTTCCCACCTTCCTCTTCCCCATCTCCTTCCCCTCCCCACTGCCTCCAGCCTCACAACATACCCTAATTGGGGATGCCGTAGTCTCACTGGCTACAGAGGGAGCAGTTGGGACTCTTGTGCGGTATTCATATTAAAAAAAAAACTTTTTCCAGACTTGCAAAAAGACTAACTAAGACTTACCAAGGACAATTTGCAGTATTTAATTGAAGCATCTATAATATTTCTAAGTTATCAAAATTTCAAACCAAAATTACATCATTTTATATGATTTCGCATGGCTTCATCTTAATATCATCGGACAGCAAAAAGACATGTATGTTTTTTATTTCAAATATGCTCAGGAATCGCTGGTTAAAATCTTTCCATTATGTGGGTCGTTCGTTTTTTTAACCTACACAAAATTGTCTCCACCAGTTAGTGGAGAAAAATTCAACAGAATTACCAATATTCTTATTTTATAATTACTTTAAAATCTACTGCCCTAAAGACCTAACGACTGTGTGCGTTTTAAAAAAATATACGTTTATATTTTTGTAGTAAAAATTATGTGACAGAGTTGTAACTCCTCGTGATAAAAGTGTATTTCATTCTTGATAATTCATAATTTAATGACGTTTAATAAAATATTTTTAAAAATCTCAAAAATCTTGTCTCCTACAATTTTTATGTCGTACGACAATTCTGTCACGTCTCATTCGAAATATTAAATATTATATAAATATTATACACGCAGCTCGTGTTTGTAACCCCCAATAGGCATTTTAGGCCTCCTTCCTCCCTTGTTATAATTTCTTATCTGAGTTACAGAGAGATTCATTTATAGTAAAAACAAAATGTGGCAGAGTGGTGGAGATGTGACAGAATGGTAAAAGTTATGTTGGTTAAAAAGAAGAACAACCCACGTGCTGTTACACCCTGCATATAAATAAAGCATAACATGAATATTTACAGTGACTAGTGGTCGGCCAATGGTCGAAATTCGACCATAATTAATTTAGTGTGTAATGTTTTTTTTATTGATTTAATGTATTTTTTATGCATAATTTAAAAAAAATATTAGCATTCTGCACTCCTCTATATACATTATAAGTGTGAGAAATTTCATACTCCTCCGTCCTCGCAATTATCGTAAAAAGGGGTACAACGTTTTCGCTTCATGTATTAATATATAAAAAATAATATACTGATGATATACTGATGATCATTAATCAATTTTTCATATAGTACCTAAATATTATTAAAAATATCTTCAAAATCCAAATTTTTTAAATAACCTTTATTATTTGCGATGGTTTTAGCTTTGGGCTGGACAACCGATTTAGTTTTCGTTCATACGTGCCGTTATACGTTATTAAGTGCACATTTTAATTGAAATCGAATACATCACAATCGTAATTAGGACCCGTTGGGAACCCTTACTATTTTAAGTAACTACGTTTGCTCAGAAAAATTATTTAATATTTGATTAGATTCTAAATTAGAAGTAACTATTTATTAATCAGTTTCGCCAGAGTTCCAACACACGTGTTTCTTATTCAGTGACGTACTGTCTTATTTTTAAAGCAAATTTTATTGAAAATCTCCTAGAAAAAGCATAAAGAAAGCTCTGTGTAAACTTTATGACACCACAGTTCAGACTTTTTGATGATTATTATATATTATTTATTAGATATCATAAAGATTTTCTGCTTCATACAGGGTGTCCGGAAACTCGTAGTACAATTTTTTTTGGAATATGAAATTTTTGATTTCTTAAATTTTTTTTTCCAGTTTGTCGGCAACTGAAAGATTGAAAAAACTTGTGGAGCCGGATCTACGCTTCCACGCACTTTAAAAGAAAATTAAGCGGCATTGGACCTCAAAATTAGAAATAATTACAATTACAAAATTGACTCCAATTGTGATGTAGATTTACCAATCTTCCGCTTCTACCTGCTGAGTTTCCGGACACTGTATATAAATATTTGCAAAAGATCAAGAAGTGCCTTGTGGGCAATAGGTCCAATTTAGGCCTGTAATTTCATACAAAACTGTGCTTTCGAAATTCATACGGGATGGAGATCTACGATTTCAGGCGAGTGTAAGTGAGACGGAACGCTGGGGGTTTGGGCTAAACGAAACATTTGTTTTCATTCAAATTTGTATGTAGTGTTAAGTATATTCTACACTAGCTTTTACCCGCGACTTCGCTCGCATGCTATTAGGGGGAAATTACTGTAGCGCTTGCTCTTATCTTATCTTGCAATTATCCCCCCCCCCCAGAGTGTGCGCTGGGCCCGAGCTAACCCTAGACCATGTAGATTATAATTGATTATTTATTTTATTTTTATTATCGTTTATGTTTTTGATTTTTTTTCTTTCCCATTCTATGTACTTTTTACTTAAATGTGTTGTGTAAATACGTATAACTACATGGGACGTATGGGTTTGCACTATCCTCCCCACAACCTGGAATAAAACATTATTATTATTATTACTTAAGTGCCCCCTTTTAAAAAATCTTAGAAAAAGGCAATATTTATTGGTTATTGAAGGGAATCCAGAGTCTTTGTACATTCGTCGGATCCGTGACCGGATTTCTAAAATAAAGTAGGTAACTAATACAAAAAATAAAAATATTTTAAAACTCATATCAACTTTTATTTTTATTTACAGGAGCACATTTATTATATTAGAACGTTCAATAAATCTACATACATGCATTATCCAAATAAAAATATTTTACGGTAATGCAGAATGGTTTCATTTACATTCAATTAATACCAGGTGGATGTTGAATATCTTTATCTAACAAATATTATTTGGTTTTTATTGTTTACATATTGCAATTTCATGAGTCATAGTCCATTTAGAGAATTGTAGTCCATTTACATTTGATTTTAATTGTCAAAAGAGAGTTGAGCTTCTTCTGCAACAAATATTTGGTCTGTTTGATTTCATATTGAAGAAAATGTCCAACTAAATGCAAAAAAAAGTTACTTAATTCAATTCATTGTAAAATGTCAAGTCACAAAGTGTTTGCCTTCTTCAATAATTCAATTTAATGTGTTTACTGAATTGACTTCCTCAGTATGTGTAGTGGACACTTTTTTTCTTTAGTTAGGATATGACTTCTTAACAAATATTGGTTTTGAAATTGTTTCCATATCGAAATCCATGGTCCAAAAAGCTAGAAATTATGTCCAGGTAAAGTACTGGACATAATTTATAAAGTATCTGTGACGAAGTTTGCAGGAAATAAAGCAAATGAATTTTATGCTACTTCCACACCAAAGCCAACCTTCCAACTCTGAACTCCAAAATGGCGGACATCGAACAGCTGATTCGGCGCTGTATCTTATCAGTTGCTTACAATTATGCAGACGATGCTTCGGTTTTCATAATAGTGATTTCGATTTGTATAATTGAATTGATTGCATGTATTTTAGTTAAATGATTAATGTCACATTTCCCATTCAATAAAAGTTACGAAATCGCTTAATCCAATTCGAAATGATTGCTGGATTGGTATCCTTAGTACTTGCAGTGGAAACTTTTTTCTTTAGTTAGGATATGACTTCTTAACAAATGTTGGTTTTGAAATTGTTTCCATATCGAAATCCATGGTCCAAAAAAGCTAGAAATTACGTCCAGATAAAGTGAAGTAATTGAATTGATTGTATGTATTTTATTTAGTATTTGCAGAAGTTGGTAGTTCCAGTTGTGGTAGCGATCCAGTTGAGGTAAGGAGTGACCCTTGTGTTAAGTCCAGGCTTTCCGTTGATGGCACATCCGTATCCTCCGGCGATGATTCCGATGACGTAAACGCGACCGTTGGTAGTGCTCTGCCACAAGAGTGGGCCACCGGAATCATGCTGGAAAGAAACAAAACAAAATCAGTCATCAAAAATTGACTACAATCTCGAGTAGATTCATGCCAAATTGGTGACCATTAACGTCCTGAAAACCCAAGAGGGTCTGATCTTGGTAAAAGAAAGACCAAAAACTGATTGATGCAATTTGGTATTAACACTCTCCCCAATAAAAACTTAATTGAAATACTTGTAAGTATTCCAGACCTTCTGCTTAAGAACCAGTATTCCGAAATGTAACACACTTTTCTTTAACGCAAGCTCTAAAAAAATATACAGGGTGTTAAAGGACGAACTTGACTTACTTTACGAGTAATTTCTGACGTTATCGGGATATTACAAAATTAAATTAAATTTTGGTGGCCTGCAAAATTTTTGATGTTCTTTTTAATCTAACTCATGAAATAGATTCAATCAGCAATGCAGTAAGCATAAAACAGACCCGAATTACACCTGAATAATAGAAAGTGCGAGAAAAGAATCGGAAAGCTTCCTCATTGTCAAATTACACGTCACTGACATCATTGTCTGAACCAAAAGCTATGAAAAATGATCTTTCACCAGTCTCTATTTCTAACATCGAACAACCCCAACTGTCATCGTCAGTTTCCCGAGAGAATGAGTCATCTGTCATCTCCCCTGCAGATAAAGAAGAGCTCATCATACTGGCAGCGGGTTGTGACAGAGATCTTGAAGGAAGCGAGTAGTTATACGAAGAGGACTGAACTTGGAGAAGCAGATTACCTGGATTCTGCTGGTATCCAACAGAACATCTCCGGACTTCATCCAACTCCATCAGCCACCAATAACTGGACAGTTGCCCAAATGATGGAACGGAGCTCGTGAATAAATATTTTATAGGATACTAGAATAATCAGAAATAAAAAAAGACATGATTTGTGTTCATACCTGGCAAGCGTCTTTTCCTGCTGCATATGTGCAGATAATGTTTGAGGTCACTACTGAACCCAGTGTGTTGGCGCAAGAAGTCTGGTCATAGATCGTCAGGGCGACCTTACGAAGGTAGTCAGAATCTGGTCCACCGAACGATGTTGTTCCCCAGCCTACAACAGTAGTCATCAAATGTGAGAAACGGTTCAGGTTGCAACAAACTTTATCTTTATTACACGTGTATTTTTTGTCAGGAATAATGTACTTGTTTACTCCAAATGTACTAGGAATCGCTGGTTAAAATCCTTCGGGTGCATGCTGTTACACCCTGTATATTTGTATTATAATATTCTATTCAATTAACCATGTTATTGCATAAAATGTTGTCTATATGTACCTGCTGACATACTAAAAAAATAGTTTCTGGAAAACCTTGCTCAAACCACAGAAGTCGCTAAAAACTTATCAAAACATAGTTCCTCTCGGCACTGGACCTCCTAATGAGAGGGACTTAGATCTATATATTTAAGAAGTATCTATAAATGTAAAAATTAAAATATAGCAACTGAATTTAAATAAAAACTTATGTAGCAGGTTTGAATTACAATAAAGATTTAAAAAAAAACTTATTCGATTTAATGTGGGGGTTTTTTCACGTTTTTTAATGCTTCCCTACACTATAGTTTAAGCGAAACCGAGAGGCTACAATATTAAAATTAAGAATGTTGTGTACATCCTTTACTATGTGATTATTTTATATCTTTGCTAAAATTGCGTCTCCATGCTGTTTTTCTAAAATGACGTGAATATTTTGAAAGAAGCAATAAATGTACATTTTTGACGTTTGTTGAAAAGGTTACCTTATAATTTGATTACACACTGCTAGAATTAAAACCAATTATTGTTAGCGGCTGTTAAACTCACAGTAAAACTCAAAGATAAACTATTAGTATTAAAGTTTTAAAAAAAACCTGAAAGTTTAGCCGAAATAAAATTCCAAAGTTATGTTGAAGTTATGTTAGCCAAGCTCTAAGTTACGTTAGCTAAGCTCATAGTTGTCGAAAAGAGTTAGAGTGGATTATTTCACAAAATTTTAACAATTCATCAAATTTCAAAGTTAATATTCAAGGTTCTATTCTATTTCTGTTGTTATATCATTATTGGCGGATTGTTTCACGTAACTTAAATAAAAACAGAACTTTCATAGAAATATAACAGAACTTGAGCATTAACTTAGAAATTTGATGAATTGTTCAAATTCTGTGTAACAACCCATAAAATCCATAAAATTTAAGTTCAAAGTCGATTCAGAGTTAAAATGCAAAGTTAAGCTTTAAGCAAAATTACGTTAAAAATGTTATATTCAATGCTAAAATCAAAGTTCAGCTCAAAGTTAAGCACTCAGCTAAACTGAAAGTTAAGTTGAAAGTTGAAAAAAGTTAAGCTAAGCTAAACTTAAACATAGTCAAATAAAGGTTAAGCTCGAAAATATACTTAATGTAATGTTCTAAGCTAAGCTCAAAGTTAATCTCAAAGTTCAGCTCAAAGATAAGCACATAATTTGGGAGGTGGGTATGGGTACCGTCACCCCGGGAACTATTTATTGGATAACCAACCTTTATCACAGGTCACACCTAGTGGTTTACTACGATTGGTAACTTAGAAGGGGATCGCAGTTTCACGGGGTGAGTTTTGTGGTTGTCTTGGCGGCAGATGTGTCCACTGCCCACCAACTGCAATAAGCAGGCCGGATCGGGAGAGGCTGATTGAGAGAGAACTTTTGACTTCAGCAGGACTCTCTCGGAACATAGCCTTGCACGGCATTGCAAGGGATGGATTCATACGTCCGTCGCTCCTGGACACACTGAACCCCAGATTCCTACCTACTGTTCAATTCCTTCCTAGAATTTCCTCTCCTTCTTTCCCTAAAAATACTCTCTACACAGCATCTCCAAAGATGACATAGGCCCTGAGGGGAGTTATTTTTCTCAGGGCCTCCTGTATGCAGCTAACTTAAACAAAAACACAGCTAATCTGAAAGTTGAGTTAAAATTGAGTTAAAGTTAATACCCATTCCCGCCTTCCAATTTGGGAGGCGGGAACGGGTACCGCCGGCCCGGGAACCTTTATTGGATAACCTTCACCTCTGCCGTATGTCACTCCAAGTGGTTCGCTACGTTTGGAGATTTAGCAGGGGTGCGTGGGTTCATGGGGTGAGGTTTGTCTAGGTCTTGAAGGTGGATGACCAGGACACACTGAACCCCAGATTCCTACCCACCCCTTATACCCTTTTCCTTCCCAGAACTCTCCTCTTCTTCCCTTCCTTAAAAGATCCCTCCACACAGCATCCCTAAATATGACATAGGCCCTGAGGGAAATTATTTTCCTCAGGGCCTCCTGTGTGGAGCTCATGTAAAAAAAAGCTAAAATCAAAGCCAAACTCAGAGTTAAGAAAAAGTTACGTTAATGTTAAAGTTAGTTGAATTATACGTTAAGCTCAACGTTCAGCTTAAAGATAAACTCAAAGTTAAGTTGATGTTTAAGTCAAAACTTATTATTAAGCAGTTGAATTCAAAGCTGTTACTGTGTTAAATCCACCACTTCTCTTCCTCCTACCTAGATCAGTAACAGTTTTTCCATTAAAGTTGAAACTGGTTAGCGAGAAAGGCAGGCACGCTGGCCCAACTTTGGTACTAAAGTTTATGATCTGGCTTGTTCTGACCAGCCCAATATCATTTTGGTAATCGGAGCTAAAACAGTAAAAAATTATAATGTTTTATTCATTTTCATGTTATTAATTTGAATTTTGTACCTATGGAGACGGCCATTTTTCCGGAAAAATTTGTGCTGGTGAGAGAATATGGCATACAGGCAGGTCCAACTTTGGTGCTAAAGTTTATGATATTTTTTGTCCTTATCAGGCCAATGTCATTATTGTAATCAGACCTAAAATAATATTAAAAGATAATATAATATTAAAATAATAATTATTTATTCCAGGATGTGGGGAGGATAGTGCAATCCCACACGTCCCATATAGTTATACATATGTATATATTTACACAGTAGAGAAACAAGAACAAATAGAAAAAATAATAATAATAATTACAGGGATCTGTAGGATTTATCAGTCCAGTTAGGAGTTTTATCGAGCCGAACCCTCTGATATGAAAATATCTGGAGTCGGTGAATTATTTTCCCATTTGGTCTCTGGTAGGTTGACATGATGTTCTTGTATTGTTTTGTATTTATTATACTTATACAGTGCAATGGCATCGCGTGGATTGACTAGATGATCATTTGTGGAAAAGTGTGTGGAAGGGTTAAGTTTTTCCTGTGGGGAAGATTTAACCCGGACATAAAGTCTAAAGAACAATTTAGTTTAGAGGTTATTAATAAATAAAGCAAATTATTACTACTTTTACAAAATATGCAAATGCATTAATCTCGATTCTGCAAAAATAAAACAACACCCATTATAATTATTTGTTTTAGGAGTACAGCACATTAAAATTTAGAAGTGGTCCTAGTAAGTTCCTTGAGGCAAGCCTGATCTTTAGGAGAAGCAATAGAGAGCAAAATGGTTTCAGAAAATCTTCGATTTATTTTTCTGATGTTTTGAAATTTAATCATCTCATCAGCATCAAAATCAAGAAGTGCGAGCGGTTGTAAATATATAAAAAATTGACTTACACAAGCGGATGTCTAATAAGCTGGTCTGTTGCCACAAGAGTAGTTCCGGTAGTTTCAGCTGTAAGAAATGTGAAATTATGAGAAAATGGAAAATATCAAAATTGTTACGAGCATTCAGTGCCAGATTCTTACAGCTTTGAAAATTACTTCGAAATTACTTCGAAACGTTTCAAGAGTTGTGTTGTTGACACTGAGGGTTTCAAGTCCAATAAACTAGATTCTATTCATTCAATATTTATGAAACTGGACCAAATTTAAGAAGCCAATGGTTCCAATACGTTGTGGAATATGTGTGGAACTCGCTAGTTTGGCAACAATCGATGCGACGAGCCAAGTAGAGGAAATTTCCATTATTCCAGTTGACGCACCAGTAGAATTCATTAGAAGACGACCTAACCAGCTGCAGTCTAACAAAGATTTCACGATACGAAAGGCGTTAAAATAATATTTAGTTATTAAAACTCTGCTTACCAAGATACCACTAATCGTTTTTCATTTCTCTGCACATCGGAAATGATGGCGCATAACGCATAATACATTAGATACTTTTATAATTACCGTGACGATTCACGGTTACGGTACCGTGACGGCAAAAAAGGCTATAAACATAGTTATTTATCGTTATAATGCTGCAGCTCTTTCTTACACATAAAATAATGGTGAGACAAAAATGAGACACACAAAATACGTGTGACCTCCAAAGTACTACTTTTATCCTTTGGAGGAAACAGAAACAGATACATTACATAATATCTCATTACGGCTCTACGGAATTGCGTTTCATTTTCTTTATACATGTGAGGGAGATGTACGATTAAAATTGCATTTTTCCTTTGGAGGGGTGCAGACATACATAAAATGCAATTCCTTCATTTTGACTGTTGTTATTTAGTGTGTAAGAAAGGGCTGCAGTATTATAAATTTTCAAGCAAAAGTAAAACCATCAGCGCATTGACTTTTGAGGTTTTTTAGTTTTTGGAATTCACTCACACTTCAATATTATCCTTGTAACTATATCGATACTTTCAAAATTATCGTCACGGCTAGTAGTAAAGCTGGTTCACATTACGCTACAAATCTGCGAGCAAATATCTGTTGATTTGCGAGCGCTTATCTTTTGTCCTTTCACACGAGGCTATCAAATATTTCTTCCTGTGGTAGGAGAGGGGGTCAGTCGAATTAGGGAGCGGCAACGGAACGCATATTTTTTGTACTGAAATCTGTCAACTTGACATCTGTCATCCACGGGTCTAGGCAGCTCCGTAATTACAATGACCCCCTCTCCTGTTTTAGTCGGAGGGGAGAGTTATCTTCTAACATATCGCCTCTGGAGCGGTTACGTCTGAGATGTGTATTGTCTATGATTGATCTGCGCTTAAAAACGCTTAGATGTGAACGGTCTGAAGGGATTGTATGGAGAGCGTTATTTGGCGTGATATGATCTTTTATATTTGATAGCGTAATGTGAACCAGCTTGTATTGTAGGAGTCTACGGAGACATCACGGTGCGGTGTGTGAGAGAGATGCAAGAAAATGATAACTTTTTTTTGAGGAAACAGACCTACGTACATTGTGTATCTCATCTTTTGAAAGAACTGCAGCATTATTGTGATAAGGAACGTGTTTATTGCCTTTTTTGTTCAACAGAATGTATTCTTCAGCTTAGGATGGTGTCAAGATCCAGAAGTCTGATCCGTATAACACCATTAAGTAAAAGAAAAAACATACTTCCAACCCTCAAGTTGTGTTCTCCGTACAAGATTCCTACGTTGGAAGCTACTTGGTTATCCAGGCAATGAGCTGCAGTCAGCACCCAACGGTTCGTGATGATCGTTCCTCCGCAGTACACGATCTTGAGCGTGACGTCCACAAGCCCGACCATCATTGGATATTCATTTACCAGCGTTTCCACTCCACCGACGATCCTGGACTGCAAGAGGAAATGAAGAATTGGTTTTTTTTAATTTTATTTTTAGAATAACTTAATGAGTAAAATTTCAAACTGTATTTAATCATTGAATACAATATTAGCGACTCTCAATCGAAAATGTGAAACAGTAAAAGATATTATCGCATCTAGGAATTGAACCCAAGATCTTAAGGCACCAAACCACTGTTTTTCAAACTAATATACCAAATTTCAAACTAATATTTAATAATTGAATACAATATTAGCGACTCTCAATCGAAAATGTGAAACAATAAAAGATATTATCGCATCTAGGAATTGAACCCAAGATCTTAAGGCACCAAACCAGTGTAAAAAAAAATTTTCAAGTAAAAAATTGATTATTATTATTTTTGAAGTGAAATGACGCATTGCAGTACCTACGAAACGTTAAACTGCGCTCATTGGCCGAGAGGCTCCTATTGGTTGAGATATGAAACGGAAATGACGCATTACAGTACCTACGAAGCGTCAAATTGAGCTCATTGGCTGCTTTGATTATGTTCTCACTTTTCAAGCCTCCTATTGGTTGAAAATGAGTGGGCGAAAATTTCACTTAAACCGCACGTGAACTGCACTCGATTTTTTCACCATTTTTTTTTAAATTTTATTTTCTGAAAGATGCATTTGTTAAGAATACTCTCACCAAATATATTAAATAAATTCGTAAAATTGACGGAGATACAACATTTTATGTAAAACCGTTTGAAACAGTTTGTATGTTGAATTATCCTTCAGCAAAACTTTGATCGCGTTTTCTCAAAACTATGTTTTTCAACCTGGTTGACAACATATTAAAAAAAAACTGTGCATCCAATTTGCATGCACCAAGTCTTATGTTCGAAAATCCAGTCCCTATGGCACCTCTCTTTAAGAAAATGAAATAAATAAAAATATATATTTTTTTTTTACAGTTTACAGCCTTAACCTTTACAGGGCTCTGCTCTACCACTTCGGCTAAGAACTACCAACATTACCTTCTTAACGCATATTTTCATAAGCTGCTATATTTAAGTATGATTGCAAGATTCTTTCTTAATTAAATGCAATCCAGAGTGTCTTGGATAAATATATCCATTTTTATTTAATGTGCGATATCTATTGACTTTTCTGCAAGTCCAGGTTGCACTTATTTATTTTATTTTTGGAATCACATAATGAGTAAGTCCTCAAATTGTAATTTTTAATCATTGAAGAAAATGTTAGTGATTCTCTATCGAAAACACAATAAAATAAAAATAACAGCCAATAAAAATATGCTTTAAGAAAATGAAGATAATGTTTGTAGTTCTTAGTAGAATTATGATAGAGTAAAATATGACCGAAGGGGATATAGTCGTGATGCTAAGGTCGTGGGTTCAATTTGCAGCTGCGGCCGCATCTTTTTCTGATTTTTTGTTTCAAATTTTACATTACGTCTTCAATGAATAATGCAGAACTTACTCATCTCTAATTCCAATTGTGAATGGAATTAGAGGCATTACCGAGGAACCGGCTAAGGGGCGCGGAAGCTGAGTGCGGTTTACGGCTAGACCAAACGTCATGTGCATTCTTGCTGGAATTGCCAAACGATTGGAGAGGACTCCCACCCGTTTGTCATGCCCTTATTATTTGTGTACTGTGTCTTCCTCCCATACAGGTGCTTGTAGGATATGCTGGATGCAATCACCCAGCGCTTGCCGCTTCGTAAACTGTCACCAACTTGTCCCATTGTCTTGCCTATATTTTGTCATATTAACACATATTGTATCCCGCTAAGCGCTTGCATACTGCTTATTAACAACGTACGCAGAGATACTGCAGGTCTAGATTCGTTCTAAATTAAATGTAGCTTTGTTCTTTAAAAAAAAATAGAGTCCTTGCGAAAGCCTTGAAGGAGTAACCATTTGTTACTTATACCAGGGCGGATAAGTGGTGGATAACCTCCAATTCCAATGGAACGAAATAAATCTATCGCAATTATTTTAGTGACACCCATACTTACAGTTCTCTTCCATCCACAGTCAATGCAGGTACTCGGGGCCGTGGTGGGAGCGGTAGCTGGGGTAGAAGTCAGGGTGCACATAAACCTCCCACCAGCACTGCCGGTTAGAGCTATCAGACCTGAAGAATAAGAATTACAGTTGAATAACGAGTGAAGGAAGAACAAAAGTAGTCACCTAGGACCTAGGACTAAACCGTTGACGGATGTATTCAGATAGCTACGGAGTATACCGAATGAACTCATGATGAAAGAGAAAGGGGCCTTCTTGGCCCGGAGCTCTGTATGCCATCGTATCAAAAGTATACGGAATGAGGTGATCACCTAGCTGTAAAAAGCTGTAATCAATATTTGTCTCGTGGGCCGAACATCGCACTTGAATCTCTCCTAACTAAAAATTTTAGTTAAAAAAAAAATTCACACATTATTATTAGTTTTTAAATATAGTTTCTTTTTACTTTAGTGCCACACAGGAGGCCCTCAGTAAAGTAATTCCCCTCAAGGCCTTTGGGGATGCTGTGTGGAAGGTCTTTTTTAGGGAAAGGAATGAGAGTAAGTTCTGGGAAGGTAAAATATGTGAGGGATGGGTAGGAATCTGGGGGTCAGTGTGTCCAGAAGTGACGGACGAATGAATTCATCCCTTCCACTGCTGTCCAAATCCTGCTGAGAATCCTGCTGGAGAGGTCAAAAGATCTTCCTCAACCAATCTCTCTCGATGCGGCCTGCCACCAAGTTGGTGAGCAGACGCATCCGCCTCTAAGGTCTGGACAAACCTGACCCCCCATGAAACCTCGCACACCTGCTAAGTCACCAAAAGCGAACCATTTCACCAGGGCGACCTATGGCAGAGGTGTTGTTATCCAATAAATGGTTTTTCCCGCCTCCCAATTTGTATTTAAATACAAGTTCTAGTAGGCATTTATTATTACACGCGTGACAGATGTTTCGCCTTCTGAAGGCATTATCAAATTGTGGTTAGGCCAGTAGCCATATAGTAGTTATTTACGTAAATAAAGGTTACTCACCCACTGAGATCCTATTGGATGAGGATACAATATCCAGAGATCCCGTTCCGCAGTACTTCTCGGCTCCTGTCAGAGCAGAATCTCCAGTCTTGGACACTAGGAGACGGTCGCCAGAGCATCCTGTGGTCTGTGGACGACCAGGGATCAGAACTCTACATAATAGGAATGCAATCGTGACCACTGCAAGAAGCAGGAGGCCGCCGAGGAATTGAAATGATGCCACAATAAGAGCTTGATTACATTATAGACTATAGACGATAGAAATAAGGGAGATGACTTGTCAGAAAAACACGATTTTATGGACTTTTCACGTATTCGTATATTCAGTTCCCATTTGAAAATTTCCACGATTGATAAAATGTTATCGAAAATTTCAGATTGTCTGTTCAAGCAAGAATTTGTTTTACAGTTTGTTTTGCATTGAACCATTTTAAATAGGATGGAACAGCGTGTGGAGCGCGCAGATATATTCAATTGTATCTTATTTAGCAACTCTGGGCATTGAATCAGGAATAATGCATCTATATGATGCCATCGTACACTTAATGGATCAATTTTAAAATATGAATCTGCCTCTGCATAGTTATTAAATCTTTCAATGATGATTTTGTTACCGGGCGAGTAGTAGTGCAGTGTACGGTACCCAAATTAAACCCAGGTCTCAGACTACAAATTTTGCAGCTATGTAAAGGGCCGAAGACCGACTTGTCTCCCGGCTAAGGGGAATTACAAAATATTGGAGAATAATTAAAGAAAAGAGGCTTCTTCGATTGACCCTCACCCCAGAAGACAAGTGGAAACTTGAGTGGCAATCGGCCAACGTGAGAAATGTCCATCTCATACACTAAGAGGCAGCCTGGGTTCTCGTTGCCTCGTAAGCCTGGTCCGCCATAGGACAAGGTACTCAAATAGCCATTGTGCCCAAATGATGCCTAGACTGCGGTGTGACCTTGTGTGACTGCGGTGTGGTGCAGACCAGCGAACATGTGGTTAACGAATGTCCGCTCCATTCATTCCCCGTTGAGGTTGATGAGATCTATTAGACGTTCCCTACTGACCCCCCACCATAATGACCCAGTCAGTGGTGGTGTTTCTTACCGAAGGGATGGAGATTTCCGAGCACTGCAGGCGACAGAAGGTGTTGGCCGGACAGGAAGCCTGCCATCTGCAGCTGGACGGTCTGTTGTAGGAGTTGGGGTAGTTGGGCGAGTATACGTAGTAGGTTGTGCCTGCTACCACCTGCAATTTTTTCATTATAGTAGTAATAACTTTTTAGATTTTTGGTAAAACATAGATAATATATTTTCTCACCGTTCCGTCTTGAATCATGCTGCATTAATATTAATAGTGGGTGTTATAAATTCAATCGGATGTAAATTTCCTTTGAATTAAAGTTTACATGCATTAAGAACTATGTTTGCTTTTAACCAAAATGTTGCATCTTTTCATCGGATTTCTTTTTCTCTTTCGATTTTTTTCTTTCTTCATTGACTTTTGGTTTTTGAATATCAATTATCAATAGGATCAGTAATTAGCTATATCAATATTTCAAATTTCTCCGTTCAAATCCCATTTAATAATAACTGTGGAATGAAAGAAGATAGGTACTCATCAGATCTTAGATTAAGTTCAGCAAAAATATGCACGTATGGTAGACATAGACATAATATCATATGCCGACGACACAGCTATCATGGTGAATGGGATCGACTGGAATATAGTAAACGAACAAGCAAATAATAGCATGAACACCTTAAAACATTGGTTTGATACAAATCTCCTTTCATTGAACACCAACAAAACATACTACATACACTTCTCAATTAACAAACTAAAAACACTCCCCAACACTAAAATAACTATCCACAATAACAAATGCAATAAAATCACATGTATCCAAGGCTGTTCAACATTGAAATCAGTTTCAGAAATTAAATATCTCGGAGTGATAATAGAACAACATATGAAGTGGAAGAGCCATATCTGTGAATTGGTTAAGCGTATCAGAAAGTGTATATATATATATTCATAAAATTAAGAAATATTTTAAAACCCAACAATCTAAAAAGAGTATACTACGCACTAATCCAGTCATTAATTCAATATGGAATTATTGGATGGGGGGTTCATGCAACAATATTCTTACCCCGATCAAAGTGATCCAGAAGCTAATCATTAAAGTAATCCTAAACCCTCCACATATCCAACAGAAACACTTTTCGCAGATTTCACGGTGCCTCGAGTAGAGAATATCTTCAAGAAAAATGCAATTATCCAAATTTACAAAGATAATATCGTCAAAAAATTTGAAACCCACCAATCAAAAAAATTATCAAGAGCAACATCAAAATACCAAAATTTAATACCAAACTAATGCAAAACAATTACATCTATTTAGGAATAAAGTATTTCAAAAATCTTCCGATTGAAATAAAAAAAAATCAAAGACATCAATAAACTTAAACTCAAACTGAAGCAACAATTCATCAGGAATAATTAATTAAATAATTACCTGTTTTTCTCTTTCTTTCTATTTATTGTCAATCTATTTTAATTTCTATTTAATTTAGATTTTTCGAATTTCTCTAAAGTGCACAATATTTTAGTATGTAACCATATCCCATTGTATGTACACCTTCACATATAGATGATCCAGAAGTTTCAATTGTTCCCATTATATACTTACCTATTGCATAATGTTATTCTATTTCTGTCATAATTAGTGTAACTCGCTCATCAAGCAAAGGAACTAGCTTCTTCTTTGGTGAGATTGCAATTTTAAAGAATTTCTGAACCAATACGTAATTTATATTAACACAACTGTAAAATTATATATCTATATTAAATAAAAAAAAATAAAAAAAATGATGGCTAACAATAATCTGATAGTATTATCATCTTAATGACTGAACAGTTTAGGATTATTGTACACGAAGTGGGACCCTCTGTTGTTTACCAAAAGGAACTGTTGAAGTTTTTAAACAGCATCTCCCGTGAGAAAATGAACAAAACTTCGAATTTCTCAGTTTCAAAAACTTGACGCAATTTCCGGATCGAAAATTTTCCGACACGAAAAATTTCCAAACATCACATAACAAAATTTAACAGTTTTTCGATCCATTTCCAATTTTTCCAATTTTCCCAGAAGATTAAAAAATAGTGATTTTCAAATGAACGAAGTTATTCGACGTACATGCATTACGTAAGCATTTACAAATGGTTATTGTTTGAGTAGAAAAATGAGAAGGTAGGTATATAGGAAGGTGAGCAGGTGTAATACCTGTTGTACATGCAAAATGGACAAAACTCTACTATCAGGGGGGTACCCTACTAAATTGGGTAAAATCCAGGAAAAAGCCGCCTGCTGGTCTTGAAACGGGTTTTTATCTGTTAGTAAATAAGTTTATGCAGGTAACTACTTACATTTTGAAAATAATCACAGTTGGCGTCTTGACCAGATGCAATGTTTTGTGCCAGAAGAATCAGAAACACCACCCCACAGCTCCTCAAATAGTTGGATCCTGAAAATAAAACGTTATTATTATTTATTAATTTACGATCGCACGCTAAAGCTTAGTAAGTAGCACTTTTGAAAACGGCTCAATAATATGGGGACCAGTGGATTTAATCTACTTTCTAATGGCAGAGATGGTAGAGTTCTCAGATGTAAATTAAAAACTTTCTTAAAAACTTAAAACTTAGAAACTTTCGGTATTATTGAAATAAACACACATTAAGATAATGAAATCAACAAACATTAAGATGTGAAAATCAACACACATTAAGATGTGGAAATAAACACACATTGAGATAATGAAATTAACAGACAAAAATATGTGGAAATCAATACACATTAAGACAATTAAATCCATAAACATGAAAACGTCGAAATCAATACGTAAATAATGAAATCAACACACATGAAGATAATAGAATCAACAAACACGAAGATGAGGAAATCATGATGCGACCCTATCACAACTACCTACAATTTACCCCAGAACAGGAATCCCTAGTGAGTAATTTCCTTCGTATTTAAATCGTGCTAAAAAAAGATTTCTCATTCCAGAGTCTAGAGAAAACTCTACACTTTTCATTTACACGTAATTGTAGATCCGTCACAGCTGAGTTTATCGTTGAAAATATTTTTCAAAACAAACTGCGTTTATAAACTCAACGAAACCTTTTTAATTACCTCCAACCGCTACCTCTGATAAAGCATTTTAATTTCACAACACCTCGTAAAGGTAAGTAATTAAACAGAACAAACATAACACTTAGTTTATTGTTTCTACCTAGAAAAATAAACTGTTTGGTAGATAAAAAATAAGCACATCCCACAAATACTTGAGACATTTGCCTACTAGCTGTAGCCCAGATTATGCACTTTAGCCCCTTAGCGGCCTCAATAATAGAGATAAGAAAGGCTTAACTTTTTTTAATTATTGCTTTATTTTACTGCTATTAGCTGTTGATAGCAGCCCAGGGGTGTGATGTATGACTGACCGACGATTTTACAGAAAAAAAACGTATTTGATTAGTGTTACTTTTCGAGTACTGAACTTTTTAAAATATAAAAATGTGTGTTTCTTTGTTTGTCCCTTATGCGTTCCTAAACCATTCATCCGATTGCGATGAAACTTTAGTGATTTGTTGTGAGCATGCCCGCGATGGTTTCTATATATAATGGTGAGCTCTGGCGATATGAAATTATTTCCTATACCATCCATCCGATTGCGACGAAACTTTGGTTTCATGCGCACACACTGGCGTCATGAAATTTGTTTAAAAATATTGCAATTGGTGGCGCGTGAGTTGTTAAAATTAATGTTGAAAAAATTTGTGTATTTCATTTAGTTTAGCGGGGAGGGAAGGAGGGTGGGGAGGGGAAGGGAATTTATTTATTTATGTGGCATCAATATATTAATACGTGAAGCCAAAACTTTGTACCCCTTTTTACGAAAATTGCGCGGACGAAGGAGTATGAAATTTCGCACACTTATAGTTTATATAGAGGAGGAGTGCAGAATGCTAATATTTTTTTTAAATTATGCATAAAAATAGATTAAATCAATAACAAAAACATTACACACACTACCATGCATTTGACACACACACTCGCGTCTTTACTCTATTGTTTATTGAGTCTATGGTCAAATTGAGAATAGATTAATATTGTTTGTCTTTAATATTATTTGTCTATGGTCTTACTGAATGTCAAACATAAAAAAAACATTACAATTATGGTCGAATTTCGACCATTGGGCGACCACTAGTTTGTATAAATATAACTGCGTAATTTGCCTGTGTTATATCTGCGTGTCTTTGTATTTTATGCCTTTGCATTGTAGTTACTTAAAAGTTATTCTTCTACATCTATTTTTTATATTGTGGTTTCTTGTTATATTTGTGTTTTAGATATTTGTTAAAACCTATAAATTAATACAGTGAGTGACATCTATAGCTTCTTTATCTAAGTTGATTATCCAAATTATAAGTTGGTAATATGGGTTACTGCAGCCTAGGCAGTTGGCGTTAGCCGTCGTATTTACAATGACAATTCAGTTTGTTCTATGGTGGGGGATTATATTTTTTTTTGTTGGATGTAAAAAGATGGTCTTTATATTATTGTTCCTCCTTTTTCCGCTAAGGATTGTACGACTAACACCACGGCCTTCCTAGTATTTTTTAAAGGGATATGATAGCCTCTACACAATTCGTAAACTGTCAAAATAACTTTAACACCCGACTTTATACTTATATTTTTACAAAATAACTTTAACACGGATCTCCTCTGTAGTATTATTATTGTTTGTTATCAGGGAGCCTAGGTATATAAATCTTGTTACCGTCTCAAAATTTTGACTTCCACGTGACAGAGTTGGGGTTTGTTGAGTGCATCCTTCGGCCATGTATTTGGATATTTGGTCTTCTTCTAGTTTACTACGAGACCCATGTTTATGGCAGGACTTTCAAGATTCTAGATTAGTAGAATAACTTTTAAATGTTAATGTAAGTATTTCACCTAGCAGTCGAGTTAGACAACAAATAATGTGATGTATTTATAGTGCATTTTCTCATTCGCATAGTAGTTAATATGTGCGACTTTCTTAACAATAACTTCGCTGCAGATATTATGCTAAAATATGTTATGTTTTATTACAATAATTAAAATTAAATAAGTGGAACTGTTTTACTTCTCTTTCAGCATTCCCATGTTGCTATGTTTAGATTCGACGTCACTAACAATATCCATGCACTGCGTTCCAAGCGTTCCAAGCGTTCGAGGCAATTCTCAACCAAAAAAAATGTTGTCAAAAGGGCAAGCGAAATCAATAATTTATTCACATTCGCTGGTTAAACTCATATCACTGCTTTACTTTTAATTTTGCATTTATTTTATCAAAGGAAAACAAATTTTCGCGGGTTATGAATAATCTAAAATAAAGGATTTTCCAATAAGATGATTAATGATTTTTTATGGCCGGAATTGGATGATATTGATCTGGACAACGTTTACTTTCAACAAGACGGCGCAACGTGCTACACAAGCAACGAAACCATTGATCTTTTACTGGAAAAGTTTCGGGACCGTGTTATCTCTCCAAGAGGTGATTACAATTGGCCACCGAGACCTTGCGACTTCTTCCTTTGGGGCCACGTGAAAGAGAAGGTCTACGCCAACAGCCCAGCGTCGATTCAAGACCTCAAAGATGGAATTCGTGAGGCTATCGAGGACATAGGGCAGTCACTTTGCGATTTGGTTATGGAAAATTTCATGAAAAGGATATGGTCGTGTAAGCGTGGTCGTGGTGGTCATTTGCCTGATGTTATTTTTCAATATTAACGGCATACCTTCTTCTTTATAATGAAATAAACTTCCGATCATTTATATTAAAAAATGGCATTTTTCTTTGAATATCAAAATAACATCTCTCATTAGAAAACCCTATATATTAATATAATATAATATTTAATTAAATATGACATTATGAGCGAAACTCAATCGAAAATCTGGAAACAGAAAAAGATATTTACACCTCTGGGACTCGAAAGTAGGGAGGTCCTGGGTTCGAGTCCCAGAGGTGTAAGTATCTTTTTCTGATTTTTCTGTTTCCAGATTTTCGATTGAGTTTCGCTCATAACGTCTTTATTTAATTAAATATTACAGTTTGAGGTTTTACTCATAATAAGTTAAAATAAAAAATAACAATATAATATTGCCTACTGCCATCATTCTCTCCGACGGCGCTACAGCCCATATCGAGCCTTGGTCTCCCGCAAAATTCGCCTCCTGTCCTCAGCGGCTGACTTCCAATTTGTTACCTGGAGAAGCTGTACTGCATCCCCTCTTATCTCGTCTTCCCACCTCAGTCTGGGTCTTCCACCTGGGTGTCCAGTCATAATTCTTTTTGGGACGCGTGTATCCGGCATTCTCTGTACATGCCAGGCTCATCTCAACCTCAGGAGTCTTATATGGGCTGAGATGTTAGGGGCCTGATATATATCATACAGTAGTCCTTTGTTGTGCCGGATGCGCTACTACTTTCACGGGTCCACATATTCTTCTCAACACTTTTCTTTCAAAAATATCCAGCATTTCAGCCATCTTTGCCGTCAGTGTCAGCGCCTCACATCCATATGCCAGTGCAGTTCTAACAATGATCATTTGGTTATTTTGGTTTTCGTGTGGACGCTACTTGATTTAAAACTGGCAGCAAAGAGAAGTATGTTTTGTTGGCTGTTGTGATTCTCCTTCTGATTTCTGCTGGATCCTAATTGTTCACTGCCAGACCGGAGGCCAGGTAGGTGAATTGATCGACCACTTCTATGTGTGTATGAGCAATTGTCTTTAAATTGTGCACTACCTCTTCTTCTATGTGAAGGGTTTCTGCTCTGTATCATCATTTTCGTTTTGTCAACATTAATTCGCAGTCCTACTTCCCGCGCCGCTGTTTCTAAAGGATTGAGGACCTCCTACTACCATCATTAATTATTTAAGTTTAATTTTTAAACATATGTTTTTAATTATTTATGTTATATATAATTGTATATTATATTAGAGACACTGCTGAAAACCAACTGCATTCCGGGAGAAATCCTGAATGTATTATGTTTATACATTTATCAATAGAATCAATGTTATAAAAAAATAAAATGTATAAATGTGTATAAACGTAATAACAAATAAATGTTTTTATTATTATTATTATTCCCGACGGCCTCCTGACGAGTTAGTAAATACTAAATAAGGTAAAAGTTCACAAAATTTATACTCACTTTGCATGATATCGAAAAGTGTCTACTTTTAAAATGCTACAAAGTCGTTATTAGAAAACGCTTTGTAATAATTAATGGTGTGAAAATTTAGATTTTTAGTTTTAAGTTTTTTCACGATTTTTTACGAGTAGTTCCTACCGTTAGAAACATTTACCTGAAACTGCCATGCATTTATTTATTTATACACGATAAACGTTCTGTATTTTCTTTTCAACTAATGAAGTATATGGAACAGGGCTGTGCAATTTTTTTTTCATTTCGCAAACTTTCAGTTAAAAAAAATTGGAAAATAATATAATATTTTAATGTTATACAGGGTGTTGGGAAGTATTTGACTTACTTTAATCAGTGATTCCCAACATTGTTTGGAGTAAAAAATGTAAATGAAATTTTGGTCTCGGGAGAAATTTTTTATGTTTTTTCTTTCTTTTTTCTACTAAAACATAAAAATGGTAGGTGTTGGACAGTTGTAGGCGGGGAAATGTGTTGGTAGGTTACTCGGCTGAGTGACCAGAAAATTAAAAAAAAAAAGTCATCAAAAGAGTCACCGGAGACCAAAATTTCATTAACGTCATTTTTTACTCCAAATAACATCAGGAATCACTGGTTAAAGAAAATCAAGTACCTCCCTTAACACCCTGTATATTAATTAAAAATAGTACTTTCAGAGGCAAAATAGTACTTTGTATATGATTGGGTTTTACTTTGATTTTAAAATTCGGAAATTATTGTGAGAAGGAATTAACGAACAGAAAAAATAATTCCACCTTTGAAATGTTCTTTCGTTAATTTTTAACAGAATTCGTATTTTTTTTATATTTGTTTTCAGTTCATTATAATATCCCGTGATTTTCACTGGTCTTTGCGAGTTAATAATAAATTCTTTTGATCTTAACTTCACACTCAACTTCAACAAACGCTAAAATTTCAAACCTTTCACAATTTACACGTTTAAATATAATATATAATAAATTTGCGGCACATTCCAGAGTGGAAGATACTCTCAGCATTGCCCTGGTGCAAGACCACCATTCAGAATTGAAACTTTGCTTAAAATGGCGTTGGCCATATTTGATGAACAGATCTAAGTAGCCAGGTCTTATCCACCTTCTTCTCTCTCTACCCAATCTACCTCCTTTCCCCTCCACTCTTGCTGGGTTTCCCATAAAAAAGCTTCATAAGTAGGAAAGCCATGTCACAACATTAAATTAGGGATGGCATAGTCCCAGTGCTCGGGAAGTAGGGTCTCTTGGCACTGTGTAATCACAGGCGATAATTTCGCTAGAAAACACGATATTTTTTTAGATATTACAATTGCATCAAGGATTTAGTTTTCTGTTAGCTAAATCACCCATCACAGCACAAGCGACATTTTCTACTAATAATAGAAGGAATTCAAATATGGTCGGATTATTCATAGCAACAGAGAAATGTTTGTTTTTCTTTTAATAAAAGTAAAGAAAAACTACGTTATTTTACTCCACGCCAGTGGCAACAGTGAAAAATCACGCGATATCCGAATTCTTGACAAATCAGTTCCAATTTTGAAAATAACGATTTAAAAAATGTTATAATATAGGTAAACCTACTTTATCGCTTACCTGAATTCTTCACACAATCAGCTCTAATTTTGAAAACGACACTTAAATTCAAATCAATTTGAGCTCATTGAATCAGATTTCAAGTAGTACTAACGCGCATACAATTGAAATTAGTGTGTTTGATTGTTAATTAATTAGAGTTTTTTTTTTCAAAAAGTTGTAAAAATAAACATATTTTAAAAATTATTTTGTTCAGTCTCGGAACATCATTGAAACTAGTCTTTTGTTGTGACAGACAAATAGAAATATAGAGAAATCCCTTTAGTGCGATAAGATTCTGCTTTGTATAAAGTGTATTATTTCTTGTTTATAAACAGATCAAGACGGTCACCAATCCATCTTTACAAATATTTACTTTACAAACGAGAATATAATTACACGTACATTAGGGTGACCGTCAAAGCTATTTTTTAGATATTTATTTTTTATTTTTAACTTTATGAGTAAAACCTCAAATTGTAATATTTAATTAAATGAAGGCAATATTAGCGAAACTCAATCGAAAATCTGGATTCAGAAAAATCAGAAAAAGAAATTGGCACATCTGGGACTCGAACCCAGGACCTTTCGCTTTAACTGCGCCAAGGTGTCGATATCCGATTCGGTCATTTTTTTTTCTGTATCATACTTCAACTAAGAACACCCACAGTATCTTAATTTTCTTGACGCATATTTTATGGGCTGCTATCTTTATGTATGATTGTGATAATCAAACCCGAACTAAAAGCTATCTAGATAGTGTCTGGATAAATCTTTATTCATTTTATTTAATATGCGATATCTGTTGAATTTTTCTGCAAGTCTGGGATGAATATTGGCTCTACCAACTGAGCCGAGAGCTGAGCCACTCCTGAGCTCAGTTGGTGGAGCTGCGGCCCGGAAAGCCGAAGATCCTGGGTTTGAGTCCCAGATGTGCCAATATTTTTTCTGTTTCCAAATTCTTGATTGAGTTTCGCTGATATTGTCTTCATTAAATTAACTATTTTTTAGATTTTTGGTAAGTCTGAGATCTCAAAAGATACGAATTCGCGAATTCGATTACTGATAATTTCATAGACAAAATAAATGAGAGGTGTACCATATGAATTTATTTAATTTTTTTATTATTTATTATAATGGTATTAATTACATGTTTTTATACATTAAATAAAGATTTTCTATTAAGTGCATTATTATCTTTGACTGTACAGTTTATAGTTGTTGTAAACGAGAGTGGCGCCCCCTGTTATTTTTAAAAAGAACCATTGAAGTTTTCAAACAACATCCCCGATGAGAAAATGTCAAAAAAAAAATTTACAAAACTGGGAATTTCTTAAATTCAAAAACATTTATTCAATTTTTCGACCAATTTTCAGAGCGATTTTATCCATTTTCCAATTTTGGCGGAAATTTTTTTTTTATCAATAAAATTTCCCAACGCGGAAAATTTTCAAATTTCATATATTATCAAAAAAAAATGTCTAACCTAACATAACGTTAAAGTCAAATATTTAAAAAAAAAAAAGAAATCTAACTTATGAACCCATGTACGACGATATTCCTGAACATTTTTTTGTCCTGGTGATTGTACTGATCTTTTATCTTTTTCTAGGAAACAGGCTATTTTTGGAATCGGTTCTTTTTGGCTTTACAGAATGCTAAGATTTGAGCTGTTTTAATGAACGAAAAACTTATCTAAAATGATATATTGCATGCACTATAATTTTGAAATTTTAGAGCTCTCAAACCGATTTGGTTAAAAAATTGCTGTATGGGGGAAAACTTGAATTTTATGTCAAAATACACCATTCTGAAAGCTTCTTCGTTAATGAGAGTAACTTAGTAGATATGAGTTTTCATTAGTCCAGTGTATTTCAAATGAATAAAAGTTATAATTAATAAAATTAAAAAAACTGAATGATTAAGGAAAATAAATTAGGTTACTCTGTGAAAAGCAAACTTTTGTACACATTTTAGCAATTGCTGTTGTGCTTACAAAGGGGCAGAACTCTACTATCAGGGAACTTTACTAAATTAGGTGAAACGGGTTTTTATCTGCTAGTTCCATTATTAGAATGAAAACGTGTGCATAACGCATGTAGCCAATATCGTTCACCTATACTATACCACAGCAAATTTCTTCCACGTACAGCGGCGTCCCGCCTTTGATTCTACCTACACACCAAACGCATAACTTTCATTGCGTAACCACTTTGATAGTCCGTACAGTTTGGTCGTAGCTTGGCAAAGTCAGCACGTCTCCATGCAATATTTTTGTCTAATAAACAACGCTAAGATCCTGCATTTCGAATTTTTAACGGTGTAAATAACACTAAGTTCTTAAAAAAATATGTGTTATTTTTGAAGAGAATATCTGTACATTTGCCGACACGAAAAGGTAATTAATTATAGAGGGTCTTCCAATGGGGACTTCCAAACCTTACCAGTTGATAGCGGCCATATTGTTGAAGCGACAGTCAAATCGGCTGTCATTTATTCAGTCTGTTTTGCCAAATCACTATGGACGAATAGAGCGTTCAACAACACGTGCAAATGATAAAATTGTTAAAAGTTTAATTAATTGTTTAATGATAAAATTTCACGTGGGGTGATGTGAACTGGCCACCGAGATCGTGCGATTTGACCCCGTTAGACTTTTTTTATTGTGGGGTTTTCTTAGGTCGCAGGTCTATGCAAATAAGCCACAAACCGCAGCGACCTTCAAAGCCAACATAACCTTTGCCATCGGTCAAATTCAGCCTGATTTATGCGCCAGATTCATGGAAAGTTGCACATTTCGGATACAAGCCACCGAGAGAAGCCGCGGCGGACATTTAAACGATGTTATATTCCATGGCATCAATAGGCTCTTCAAACGAATAAAAAATTTCGATGATACACACATTGTTTCATTAAAGTTTAAAGATAAGAAGCGCAATGAAGACCCTTTATGAAATACCCTCGGTAGAAAAAAAAAAGTATGCTCCGAAAATGACTAAAAACACATTTAGTTCTGTTATTTAACACGTTAAAGGTTATGAAAAAATTGACTGTATTTTTAAATGTCGAGAGATTTTTGCTCTATTTTAAACGAGCAGTGTTGAATTAAACGTTTTCACAATTTTTGCTTAATTATTATTGTTTTTTGATATTAGCGTGCTCTCTCTAACATTTGCACTACCACAGCCGGCCGGCTGGCCGTAGTCTAGGGGTAAGGCACTTGACTCACAATTTGATGGTCGCGGGATCGAATCCCGGCGTGCGCAAATAAATTTTATTTGATTAATTTGTGTTATTTCACGATTAATTCATCAAAAAAATATATTTATCGCCCTGGGGTAAGACCACCATTAACAATTTAAACGTCGCTTGAAATGGCTTTAGCCGTAATTGGTGACCAGATCTGAATAACCAGGAACTTCCCTACCCTCCTCTTTCGCATCTGCTTCTCCCCCACACTACATTCAGCCTCAAAACATACCCATATACACAGTTGGGGATGCCATAGTCTCACTGGCTCCAGACGGGAGCCGCCGGAACCCTTGTGAGGTGTTCACATAAAAAAGCGCTCTCTTTGTTTGCCAACTTATACGTGTAGCACTATAAGTAGGGTTCTGCACATTATGTTTACATGATTTGTCCAAAGAAACGTCGCTATCTCAATGATAATTATTTTTCCTATTTTTTTCAGAACAATTGTATTTTTAACATATTTTTGTGTAATAATGAAATTTTTCACTCACCAATCATTTTGAATCCTATTTTCCACTTTTCTTTTTATTAGCAGCTTTCAATTTAAAAATAACAATGATGTTAAGATGTCTGGAAAGCTCGCACTAATGGTGCGGACGATTCTCGGAAATGGCCTTTTATGTATTTGGAAAGAAAAACAGGAAACGGCAAAAAAATATGGTTGGCTGTGCATACAATTCGCCATATTGACACAGCTTTAACAGCAGTTAGTTGTTCATAATTGTTCGCCAATGGTTAATTAATTCCTCAATTAATAAAAAAACGTAGGTAACAATAAGTATCGGCTACCCAGGGCCAGAACATTAATTGTAATATATATAAATACAAATATTTAAAATAATATTCGTATGACCCAAAACACTTAACCTAATAAACCGAGTATCATTGAAACTAACATAGGTAACAAAAAGTATTGGCTAACCAGGGTCAGAACATATTTTATTTTAATTGTAATATATAAATATAAACATTTAAAAAAAATCAGAGTGTGCAATTCACGCGCGGTGGAAGTGAAACCTTCAGAAAAGTTAAGTAGACAAGAGTGAGGAGACTACGAAGCATTTTTTTAATCAATGTGAAGAATGATTTTTTCCACATTTTCATCGTCGAATTCCAGTGCACCTTTTTCTATACATTTGGTTATCTTGTTAGTAATTGTGTTTTCTTCTTCGGAGTCGCTAGATGTCGCTTTCTTTTGAGTTTTCTTTGCCTGGCTTTGGAGTGGTTTGAAGATTGGTCGGCTGAATGTCTGGCCGTTAAGGTTCGTCAGACGCTTCATATCCCTAGACCAAAGGAGGTTTGAGTGGGGCTGTGGATAATTATAGTATTATATTGGAACCAAGTACCCGTGAATTAAATAATTTTATTGCTATCTCATTCTCTTAGTGCTTAGCAGGCTAAATCCAATAGATGTATGTGTTTGTCTCTTTTTAGTGTGGCTCGTTTCCGCTTCATCGAGTTTCCAATCACAACGGTGCTAAAGAAGTTTTCACTTCATAAATATTCGTAAGGCCTCGATGACATTGAGCGAATTTACAAGCTACCATCAGGGAAATTCACTATCTGTTAGTAAACTCGCTCAGTGTCATCGTATTACTTGCTAACTAGCAGATTGTGGACAATCTACGAAAAAAATTGAAGGGTGGTCAACTTTAGTCGTTACTCGCTCAAGATGGCGGCCTGCCAACAGCTGATTTCTTAACTGTCAGAATTAGTTCGCGCGGGAGTCGTAATTCTCGCTACTGGCTAGCGTATGGCGCTAGCTGCGACCCCAAGTTTTTTAAAAAAATGTAGACTCATTGAACTCCAGATTCCTACCCACCACTCATACCTTTTTCCTTCCCAGAACCTCCTCTCCTTCCTAAAAAAAACCCTCCTCCCAGCGTTCCCAAATATGACACAGACTCTGAGGGAAATTTGTTTTCCTCAGGGCCTCCTGTGTGGAGCTTATAAAAAAATGTATATAATCCGTGCAGTTGAACACATCTAATAATACTGAGAAAGTATTGCCAACTGCATGCAATCTAGATACAAGCGAGTATGCAAATGATTCAGCCCTGATATTGTAGAATATCAATTAGATAAAATGAATATTAATAATTATGTACATATTTAATTAATCATTATTATCTACTACTTAAGCTAAATTAACCAATTGTCGCCGAATATACATTATAAAAACTGCGGAATATATTAATTATAAATACATCTGTTAAAAGTATGCTCATTTTTTTACTGTATTTAATAGGTATATTATTTTGTAAATAAAAATATGGATATATCACTTAGCTAGTCAGTTACTCTCAGAGTAGCCCTGGTAAAAGAACATGGTTCAGAATCGAAACGTCGCATCATGGCTTAAAATGGCTTTAGCCGTGTTTAATGACCGGATTTTAATAGTCCGGCGTGGTCGAGGGGTAAGGCTCATGACTCGCAATTCGAAGGTCGCGGGATCGAATCCCGGCGTTGGCAAATAAATTTTATTTGATTGATTTGTGTTATTAACAAAATACATAGTACATTTGCGGCACGTTCCAGAGTGGAAGAAACTCTCAGTATCGCTCTGGTGTAAGATCACCATTCGAAATGGCTTTGGCCGTGTTTGGTGACCAGATCTAAATGGCCAGGTACTTTTCCACCTTCCTCTTCCCCATCTCCTTCCCCTCCCCACTACATACCCCACACGAGGATGCCATAGTCTCACTGGCTCCAGAAGGGAGCAACTGAGACTCTTGTGTGGTGTTCACATAAAAAAGTCAGGTGGCTTCCATAGTTGAATTCCCCATCTCTCCTCTCTCTTGTCCCATCAGTTACACATCGTTCCCAAATTGAGTATTTTCTATTTTTTGAGATCATTCGTAGGATAACCAATATTGAAGATAATTTGACCATTTGTATAAAGCCTTTGTGAAAAATCATCTCAAGATCGCCGCAGAGTGGTTCGCTACGTTTGATGATTAAGTAGGGGTGCCTGGATTCACGAGGTGAAGTTTGCCAGGTTTAGGTAGTGGATGCGTCCATACGGGACCGATTCATACGTCCGTCACTGCCGGACACACTTACCCCCAGATCGTATCCACCCCTCATAACTGTTTCATTACCAGATTCATCTCTTCTTCATTTCCTTAAAAAGAACTCACACAAGGCATCTCAAAAGATGACACAGGCCATAAGGGTATTCCTCAGGGTCTTCTATGTGGATCTCATATTTTTTTTTAAATATTTGATCTGACTCCCCCACCTTTCCCTTCCCCATCTCCTTCTCCACCCCAATAATGTCAGCCTCACAACATTCGCCAGTAGAGGATGCCACAGTCTCAATGGCTCCAGGTGATTAGGAAGAGTTTTTTTTTAAAATTAGCTCCACACAGGAGGCCCTGAAAAAAAATCCCTTATAGCCAATGTCATCATTGGGGATGCTGTGTAGGATATTTTTATGGAATGGAAGGAGATGAGAAGTACAGGGGAGGAATAAGGTATAAGGGATGGTAGGAATCTGGGATTCAAAGCGTCCAGGAATGACTTACGCGTGAATCCGTCCCACTGAGGTGCAATCCGATGGGCCGTGAGTGGTCAAAGTCATCTCTCAACCAGTCTCTCCCGATCCATCCTGCCAGGCAGTAGGTGGGCAAACTCATCCGTCGCCAAGACCTAGACACATCTCACCTACATAAATAATAAACCCGGCATAAAAAATCTCATAAAAATAAACTCATAAATAAAATATAAAATAAAACCCGGCATAAAAATAAACTTATAAACGGTTATATTAACGGCGTTTAGTTAGAATTAGCGACAATTAGATTGATTTTATTAGGTTTAAGAGTTTATGAGGTTTATGAGTTTATGTAGGTGATTTATCACCAAACGTAGCGAACCACTTGGGGTGACCTGTGGCAGAGATGTTGGTTTTTTTTTTTTACATGAGCTCCACACAGGAGGCCCTGAAGAAAATAATTTCCCTCAGGGTCCATGTCATCTTTGGGGATGCTGTGTGGAGGGTTTTTAAAGGAAAATGAGGGGAGAGTTCTGGGAAGGAAAATGGTTTAAGGGGTGGGTAGGAATCTGGGGTTCAGTGTGTCCTGGTCATCCGCCTCCAAGACCTAGACAAACCTCACACCATGAACCCGGGCACCTCTGCTAAATCTCCAAAGGTAGCGAACCACTTGGGGTGACCTATATGGCAGAGGTGTTGGTTATCTAATAAAGGTTCCCGGGGCGGCGGTACCCATTCCCGCCTTCCAATTGGTCATCCAGTAAATGCGACTTTTGTGCGGTATTTACATAAAAGAATGTTTCAATTTACAAACTTTAACCATTAACTAATAGCTGACTATATTTAAAGAAAAACCTGTACTTTGAATGATAAGAAATAGACAATATATTACACAACCAATTTATCGCAGAGTTAATTCCAGTTATGTAATGATGATTTTTACTATCAATCTAATTGTCGCTAATTCCAACTAAACGCCGTTAATATAACCGTAAAACCAATTATTAGATTTCGCCAATCTGATGCAAAAATTTGGGTAAAACCATTGATATAATAACTACAGATTGGCCCTCTCATACCTAATTTCAGTCCACATGTAACACCACCTATGAATATTTTCATAACAGAACTGCCCATCGAATTCTGTCGCATCTTTTGGATGACGTAGTTGTTTGCCATGAATAAATTAACAATTTTTTATCAACTGTTTTTCGATACGCTGTCTCGAATCTATATGTAACGTTTATTTTTTTTAAGTATTCATAGCTGATTAAATTGTTAATAATAAAGTCCGTGATACCCATGTCTAAAATATTTCAAACTGCCTCAATTTCGTGTTTTAAAAACAATCTTCAAAAACCTGGTGATTCCGTTGCCGCGAACTTGCTGGAAAATAAATTAGCTCCACGCAGACCAACAAAAAGGACAAACTAGAGATGCCACGAATAGTGATTTTGCCGAATACCGAATATTCGGTGACACTTAGTACATTTCGCAAACAGTTTTCATGTAAAAATCAATTGCATTTCGCAAATGAAATTGTTGATCACCTCCCTTACAAGTAGTGACAAATGCAAAACAGTATCCAAGCCTAGCAGAATTTGCTAATATTTATTTATCATCTCCCGATAGCAGTATATATATATATATATAGTGAGTGGCTATTTGCGAAAGCAGGTACAAATGCTGAAAAATTTGTTTTCATTCATCATAACTTACCACTGATAGATTTTAAGTAATAAATAAGCTGATTTGTTGTTGAAATAAAAAAAAATTGTGAGTAATATTTTCTTTATTATGCGTTTTTTTCATGAATTGGTATTCGGTATTCGGCCGAATGGTTCGTAATATTTGGCCGAATACCTAATAGTAAAAAAAGTAGCCGAATAAGCTGAATACCGAATAGTAGCCGAATATTCGTGGCACATCTAGTAAAAAACAACGTTTGTTGCGATTTTTTGACTGAGAGATAATGTACCTTCTTTTCGTAAATTAATATTTTGGTTCCGGTGTCATTTTTATGACCCACACGCCTAGTCTAGACATATTTGGTCGAAGGGTATAACGGTAGAATGCGTGGGCGGGTCCTGCACCCGAAGTAAGGTTTATTTACCCTCACTTCTTGTGAAATTGATGGATTCTGAATTGAGAGCATCTTCCACTCTGGAATGTGCTGCAAGTTTATTACATTATTTGCAGAGTTTCAGCTCGGTCAAATGTCGGGAAGTGAGTTGATTTCGCTTCCAAGATTTGCATTCAAGAACACAAAATCGAAATTCAAATATGTATGTGTTTTAAAAAGTGTCAAAATTTGAAGCATTTTTTTTCTGTAAAATGCGCTACTCATCATCCGATTTAGAGCACTGCTTGCAGTACTGCATGCAGAACCCCCAAACGAATTAATATTTTTCTGAAGGCCTGACACATGGCCGATTTTAAATCCTGAAGGGAAAAATTATTTATAATCGTATTTTTAAAGACAAATAAATAAAAATAAAACACAAGACAATTTTAATTGCAATTATTATAATTTGATAATAGAATTGATTTTTTTTAAAAAATCATTTTTAGGATTTTATTCTAATGAGCAATAATCAAACAACATGTCGTGGAAGAAGAATCTAGAACTAGTTAGTGCAGAAGTTGGCCCCCACAGCGTTGCTGGCGATCCAGTCCAAGTATTCCGTGACCCTGGAGTTGAGGCCGGGCTTGTTAGTGGCACACCCATAGCCTCCCTTGATGCCCAGCAAGTAAACGCGACCCGATGAGGGGTCTTGCCAGACGATTGGGCTGCCGGAGTTGTGCTGAAAACAAATTGCACCTATCAAACTGCTTCTCCAAAGGAAAATAAAATAGTTTTAATTTCATTCAGAGTCTGAAAAGCGTGCGACGCAGGAATTAGACAGGTGCGCACGATTATCAAACAATTGCATAAAATTGTATATTGATATAGACATAAATTTCTATTTTGGAGGCGGGTATGGGTACCACCGGTCACCTCAAGTGGTTCGCTAAGTTTGGTGGCTTATGAGCGGTTCCCGGGTTCACGGGATGAGGTTTGTTAAGATTTGGCGGCACATGCGTTTGCCCAACTTCTGCGTGGCGGGCCGGAGCGGGAGAGACTGGTTGATGGAGACCTTTTTATTTCTCCAGCTTGCAACGCAATGGGAGGGATAGATTAATACGTCTTTCACTCCTGGACACATTGCCCCCCAGATTCAAACCCATCCCCTTTTCCTTCGCAGAACTCCCCGTCCTTCCTTTCCCTAAAAAAGACCCCACACACACGCTCCCCAAAGATCCTCCTTTATTGAGGTAAAAAAAATGACCTTGGAATTCATTCTTGAAATCACACTCGTTGAGGTAGTTTTATGTAAAACGCGTTTTTTGTAAATCATGACAAAAACTTAAACTTCCGCTTTAGACAATAAAACTAAGTCAGAAAAGGGTTTGAAAAATAAAATCAAAATCGAATTACCTGGCACGAGTCTTTTCCAGAGCTATAAGTGCAAAGAGTCCTGGCCGTGATCACAGAGCCCTGGATGGCGGCGCAAGAGTACTGATCCACCACATTTAGATCTACCTTCTGCAGATAGTCTGAGTCGGCACCGGCAAACGACGTAGTTCCCCATCCTATGGACCAAAAAAAACATCTTTAGTTTTAAGATCTTCGTCTAACCTTCTTCTCTTGTCTTGTCTGGGTCGAGGACTCATTACCTCAGCAGGATGCCTCTATCATGGCAGGTTCAGACTCTCCTCGCACTTCCTCTAGAGTTACTTCTCCTAACTTTGAACGTCTTCATTCTCTATGGAATCACACGTATTTTTATTTTGTTAATCATCAACACCCTTATGGGCTTTTACGTATATTCGCAGTTTACACGATTTAGTGCATACAGGTAAAAAAAGTTTTAAAGGTTCAGATAATAACAAAAAACAAAAATGGTTACGACACGTGGTAAGATATAAAGGTGTATTTTAATGTATGTTTTAATAATCAATTAATATTATAAAAGAAAGTGTACAATTGTGTGAGTCCCGCCAAAACTCAGAAACTAGTCCTGGTATGATAAAGGGAATTATATGTTGTGGTACAAATTGAAAAGGCTTTTACAAATAATGGTCCTTTGAGCCGGATTTAAAAATCGTTTCGGCCTTAGTTATTGGTCCTTCGAGTCGGATAATACAGATCAAGTCAGATTAGACCAATGGAATCGACACAGAGAAGTAATCAATCTTACCCAAGGCCTGGACGACGTAGCTAGCAAAAGTGGTCGTGGCATATTTGAAAGGCAGACATGCAGGTCCCACTTTGTCACTGAAGACAATGTCTACGCTGGTGTAGATGAGACCAATGTCATAGTCGTAGTCATTACTGGAAAAGTAAGAAAGGCCGTTAGGAAATTTTGTTAGGTTTTGAATGTTAAAATATTTTTTTCCATGTTCACTGCTCTCTTTAGATATAATAAGTAGTGTCTTACTTGTATTGTGGGTTCTGAATAAAGTGCTGAGCACGAATCAAAACTGTAGCATCGGTTTCACCTAGAATAAGAAAAAAAATGGCAATATTTTTTTCTGCTTTCATCGAAATGCTTGTGTCAAAATATTGTCAGTTTATGTCTATATCAAATATGTTTTTATATACCCCTGATTCAGGTTGAACCAAAACCGGCTGGTTTACTATATTAATGTGGATTCAAACTAAGTTATTTTATTCTAATAATTATAATTATGTACACCCATTAAGTGTTTGGTACATGTGAAAATTTAAGGTCTATGTGATAAAGACGTTATCATCGTTTTTCTTTTAATCCATTATTACTTACTTAAATTAAAATCTGCCCAATTTGGTCCGTCATAACACAGAAACACCCTTCATACCCAAAAAATATTTAAACAATTTTCTATGCACTATGTCAATCTTTAATCGAATACGGTATTATAGCCTGGGGAGGAGCAAACGCTGCAGCCATTGATCCATCCAGTTTTGAAAGCACTAATTGTAAAGATCTTTAGAATAATCTGTATTTTGGACACAGATAACTTTATGCCAAAAATATAATAAATATCATACCTCTTCAAACACAAAACTGCTTTTGACAATGTCCAAACTGCTCGAGATACTAGAACCAAAGGGCATAATCGCTTACTAATCCCTTTCTTAAAACAACTTTTGGAAAAAGAAATTTTAAATACTTTGCAACAAAGCAATGCAATGCACTTTCGTTTGCCATTAGACAGAACACACCTTATTTTAAATATAAATCTTGGATCATCAGCCAAGCCAGATCTAACATCAAACATTTTATCAAAACCAATTTATAAGTATGCATTTCTAGCGGTACGATTCTGTTTGTCATTTATTTAAAAGTATCATTGTGTTGTTATTTGTACTACATTTATAAACTGCGCCTGCTCTCAACACAGGAGTTTCTAGTGAGACAGTCATAGCACACCAATTGTAATAAATTATGTGAGTACAAAAAATTCAAAACACGTTGAAAAAGGTGGTTATAAATAGGGCTAAGTAATAAATAAGCATGCTCCACCCATCCGATAGCGGAAGTCAAAAAGCCCAATGCCAAAAGTCATTATCATCTCCAAATGGGTCTGTCTGCAGCCATTTTACTTTCGAGTCAACCAATCTAATCTAATCAAGCTAATCGGGATGGACTAACCCCCGTTCTTGACGTTGTGCTCCCCGTACAGTACGCCCACGTTGTCCACCGTCTGCTTCTGCAGGCAGTGGGCGGCTGTGAGCACCCAGCGCTGGCTAATGATGGTGGCGCTGCAGTAGGTACGGCGAAGGTTGATGTCGATCAGAGCCACCATCATGGGGTACTCGTTAACCTTCGTTTTCTGCCCACCGACTATGCTCGTCTGAAATAAAGTCTTGACATAACTAAAAATATTAGCAGCCGTCCTTATAAAAAAAACACTTCCTAATACATTGAGTAGATTTTTTTAGTACAAATATAGTACGTATTTCTATATTTGGAATTTTGTATTGCTACTTAATTAAAAATGACTTTATCTGTCCCGCAAAAGAACTGGCAACATTAGATTTTAGTATACTGCCGCATGCGCCCTGTGCGTGATTTTCCCAGCAAAATATCGTTTGACGGCAAAGTTTTGGTTTGTGGTTGCTGTGTGATTCTTGACACCTTGACACCCAGGCTACCACGAATGCGTGAACTTTTAGTCTTATCTTTTAGTGATACTCCGGCCGACCATCTATGCATTCGCATTTCTGCTGTTTTGTGTTGCCTAGAGTAGGAGTTGTACATAGTCCAGCATTCGGAGCCATACATTATCGAGAGTCTAACAATAGTCTGGTATACCCTCTCTATGTCTGTACGTTTTGCTTTAAAAAAAAAAATATATATATATATATATATTGTCAAGTTTGTATACTGAACGTCTGTTAATGCCATTCAAACCAGGCAATTTTAACGATGTTTGGAGGGTCCTAACTCCTACAAGAAGTAACTTATCAAAAACAGCAAAACGTACCGACACGATAGTAGTCGATATCTATATTATATTAAAACATATTTGCAGTGGTATCAAAATCCAAAGAGGAAATTGGGGAAAACTCTTAAATGTTAATGCATCCTCCCTTCCTCGTTGTTTTGCGTTGCGTGGAAAGCTGCAGCAGAAACTAACTAACTGATACTGGGTCACTCCTGGGCATTGGTTATCTCTCTCTACTTCTGCTGCCTTTCACTTTGCCAGTGACCATGAGTTTTTTTTTCATTCTGTTTTGTTTATTTTTAATTGTTTTTCATTGTTTATTGGATGAACTGAACTCAAACTTTTTATTTTATTTTTTATTTATCCCCATACGGGGGTGTGCTGGACCTCATCCCTTCTTCATGTTTAGTTACACATGTTTTTCTTGCAGATCTATCTCAAATTTATTTGCGCCACCGCCAATAATATGTGAAGGGCATGAAGCTTTCTTAAACGGCTTTAACTTTCCTTTGTCCCGCCTCCGACTACTCAACGGTGAATTTTTTCTTCAAGTCTTCAGGTATTTTACCTAATTTATTCAACTTACTTTCTTTTCTTACTGCGTGGTTGGCTAAGGGACACGGATGCTGGGTGTGGTTTATATCAGGCTGAATGCAATTTACATTTTTTATTGGTTCATGCCAAATGATTTGGTACTTAATTGTTTATCGTATGTTCTCTATCTATTTATAAAGGTGCTTACAGGGGATGCAAAGCTGCCTCATGAGCTTCTTGAACGAGTTTTATTTTGCTTTAACTGCTATTTTTGCTTGTATTACTAACCTGCTTGTTGTATTATGTTTTTTTGCTGTTAAGCACTTGCATACTGCTTTCTAACAACGAATGCAGGGACACTGGAGGTCTAGATTCGTTCAAAATAATAAATGTAGCTTCGTTTAACAAAAAAATTAGAATCTTGCGAGAGCCTTGAAGGAGTAACCATCTATTACTTAAACCAAGGCGGGTAAGTGGTGGATAACCTCCAATGACCATGAGTTTCTCCAAATTCTCAGTTTGGCGAGCAATGTGTCCAAAGTATCTTAAAATAAGTTGTAGGCTAATAGTTGAAAGCCTATTGAGGATGCCTAGCTTTTCCAGAATGGATACATTTGTGCGTCTGGCTGTCCATGGCATTTTGAAAATTCTCCGGCACCACATTTCGAGGGCGTCTATCCAATTTCTTTCGCTGGCTCTAAGTGTCCATGTTTCCACACCGTATAAAAAATTCAAAAAATGCGCATTACGTTTTTTTCGGTGATCACTAATAAAAAGCAGAACAATTTTCAGTTTGAGTCATTTACTTACGTTTTTCTTCCATCCACATTGACACCGGGGTGGATCGGGGGTTCTAGGCTGGGCAGTCAGTTCGCAGAGGACACGGCCACCACTGGTGTCAGCGGTGGTCACCAAACCTAAAATCGTCAAGAAAGCATGATCACCATTCGAAGAAAAGCATCCCCTCGCTGATATGCAAATATGTTGTTGTCATTTTATTCATGTTCTCCATAAAACAGATATAACAATATATTATACTAGCAAGTTCCCGGCATGCGTTGCTATGCCACTTTAAAAATATTTTTTTCTCCCTGCGTGTCCTTTCCTATTCGCTCCGTTCCCCTTCCGCCTCTCCGTCTTCTCCCGCGTCCCCTTCCCCTCACGCGTTCCCTCTCCCCATTCCCCTCTCCCGCTTCCCCCGTCCAGCGAACATGAGTACCCCTCCCGAGTATGTCCCGAGTACCCCTCCCCTCTCTCGCATTTCATACTTCAGTCTCGGTACTTTCAGTTTTCAAACAACTCGCGTGCCACCTATTGCAATTTTTTATACAAATTTCACAATGCCAGAGCTTACCAGTATGTAGAAACCTTCGCGGGCATGCTCACAACAACTCACTAAAGTTTTACCGCAATCGAATGAACGGTTTATCAACGCATAATTTCATGACGCCAGAGTTCACTATTATATATCAAATCCCCAAAGATTCATTGCAATCGGATGAATGGTTAGCAACGCATAATTTCATGATGCCAGAACTCACCATTATATATAGAAACCATCGCGGGCAAGCACACATCGAGTTCCCAGAGTTTCATCGCAATCGGATGAATGGTTTAGCAACGCATAGATATCTCAAATATGTACATCCAAGCAAGCATATTTTGATTTTTATTTATTTAGATATTACAGAAAAGATTACAAATTTAGAATACATAAAGGTACATTCCCAATTCCTATTGTTATGTCGCCATAGCATGTTTCATCTGAATACATTTAAAAATAATATCGCTTATTTTAGCCCTCTTACCCCAAATGTGTTCACTATACAATAAGATGGAGTGTGCGGAAGTATACATTTTTGAAGAAAAAATGTCAACAGTAATTACGTTTCGTTTTACGTATTAAGATTGGAAGCGTTTGATAGACAGTTTTTAGTAAAAATCGAAAAATTTAAAAAATCTGCAAAAAGATGCATTTTTGGAAAAATGAGGACACCCATCGCTTTCCCGAACTATTTTAAGAACCAGATGGGTCGACACAACGATTTCTATGACCTATCTGATTTGTTACGAAAAGCGAACAAATTAGCATGAAGTGTGTTCTAAACAAAAAAAGTTGGTTCTTCTTTTTGAGGTTAGTGGAGACAAAATACAGATAAAGAGGAATATAATACCTAAATTGGAAGAGAGACATAACAAAGGACAAATAATACCCTTAGAACAGAAAGAAGAGAACAAATTATCAGTGCAGAAAAAAAATTGTAGATACTGCCAACGGCCAGCGCTGGAAGAATTCTTTTTGAAAACTGAAGCAATGTGAACAAACCAAGCACAATTCGGTTCGACAAGGAACTGATGTCCAGTGTACCGGATCCGCAGTACCTACCGGCTCCAGCCAGAGTAGGGTCTCCAGTCCTGGAGACGAGGAACCTGTCACCGCTGCAGCCTGCAGTCTAGAAATAATTATAATATAGAGTCAATTTTATATCCGGCCGAAAATTTGGTCTGGTGTGTGGGTGTCTTTTTGGTGGGTGGGTGGTTTGGGTGGGTGAGTTTATACATATATTTTGTCAGTTATGAATAGCAGTTGAGTATAATAATAAAAAAATATTATTTCATATGTAACGCTTGACGTTGTTAAAACGTTTAATCTAAATGGATCCTCTGTTGCGATTTTTTTTATATTAGCTCCACACAGAAGACCCTGAAGAGAATAATTTCCCGCAGGGTCTGTGTCATCTGTGAGAATGCTGCGTGGAGGCGCTTTTAAGGAAATATAGGAGAAAAGGTTTTGGTTAGGGAGGGAAAGAATCTAAGAGAGAAAACCACGTAAATTTCGCAAAGTTTTGACTTTGACGTAATGTTTTGTGGGTTTATTTTGTGCTATTGTATATTATATTTACTGAAACACATTCCTTGAACAAAAAACTATGCATAAAAACAACATTACTTGCGTTTATTTGATAAATTGACAGGTTTTTCCATCTTTTTCGCTCCGTGTTTGACAGTTAAAATCACGGCAAAAAATGATGCGTGGACGCCTTAGAAATTTAATATAAATTATTCCGAGTGATTAGACGTATTTCGGGTACCTGTAAAGTTAAGAACGAGAATAGCCCAAGCGATTCTGACCATGTCCTTTATAAAGTTTCTTTATACATAAGGTTTTAAATCGCTTCTAAAAAAAAATTCGAAAATTTTGTTCCGACCGCGCCGGCGACTTAACAAAATATATCCAAGTATAATTGTATCCAAGGGTGACAAACGTATACACCCATCCCTCCCACTACAAAGTGCAAGACGATGGGTCAAAGGGTCTCTTTCAACCAGCCTCTCCCAATCCTACCCGCAACGCAGGTGAACAGACCCATCTGCCGCCAAAACCTGCATTCATGAGTCCGGGAACCTTTCTTAAAACCAAACTTAACGAACGACTTGATGAGACCTATGGCAGAGGTGTTGGTTATCAAATGACTGATGACTGAGGATAGTGTAGAGTTTTGTGGTTCCAATGACAGCGATGAAGGTGTTGAAATAATGCCAGATGTCAAGACACCTAAACTATTGACTGTGTAGGTGACCCAGTTGAAGCAATCCAGCGAGGCAGACCGAAGAAAAAGTGGACATACTCAGAGCAAGGGGATTGGAACAAGTCGGGAAGAACTGAGGACTCAAGGCGAAAAGCGAGGGGCCAAATCCCAGCCCGAAATGACAAGATCAAGAGTATTTAGTAATAAATAGTTCTCACAGTGGGAATCTGCAGGGTACAGCTGATGTGGCACTGCGTGTTGGCTGGACAGGAGGCCTGCCAACGACACACTTCGTTGGGGCCGTAGGAGTTAGGGTAGTTCGGGGAGTAGATGTAGTAGACCTGTCCTAGGGTCACCTGCAAAATAAACATAAATAATACATCACATCTTCTTCTCCTTGTCAAAATGTTATTTGGAGATAAAATTGTAAATGTTGAATTGCTCTCCGGTGACATTTTCTCAAAAAAATCTTTAAAGACATATTTTATTTCTTTTATATAGTCAATAATATTATTTATGTTATTATTTAGTAAGTGTACTCACATTCTGATAAAAGTCGCAGTTTGGATCCTGTCCGCTGATTTCGCGATTGGTCAGAAAGACCATCAGCAACACCTGCAAGATCCTCAATCCCACGCGCTCTGAAATAATACGTAAATTGTATAGTGAAATTGGTGTAGAAAATCAATCAATTTCAAAGAAATTCAATTAAAACGTTGCCATCAAAAGGCCTAACGGCGTATAAAATTTGGAATTAGGCCGCTAACAATAACACTCCTTATCTAAATGGCAATAAGGCTTAAATTCCCATTTAACACCAGCCAAAAAAGCGTTCGAAGAAATCAATGACCTTTTTCGCGAACTTCTTGCTTCAAAACAGTTTCCCGAATTTAAGCATCAGACTTTAAAATTGATCAGATATAGTTTCTTTCCTTTGTTCTAGCTGATAAAATCCTCTTGACCATATGTAGCATTTTGTATTTCAGCAAAGTGCTTCAACTGATACATTTATGAAAAACTTTTCTCTCTTTAGAATTTTTTGGAAAAACATCAGCCAACCTTTTTATGCAATAGAGAACTCCAGTCCAATTTTTTAATTTTTTTTAATGAATAATGACCTTCTAACTTAAATAACTGCATATTTATTTTTATTTTTATAGTTGGTTTTAATAGTTAAAATAAATTTCAAAGTTTTAAATTTTCAAGATCCCCGAAAACCACCGAATCTAGTGTGGCGTCATCATGATCAACCGAAGTATGAATTTTGTATGGAACTGGAATCAGCTGTTCGACTCCCGCCATTTTGAATTTCAGCATTGGAGTGTTTTACTGGGCATTACGGTCGTTTTTTGTGCAGTTAGAGTTTTTGAATATTTTAAATAATATAGATAAACTAATAGAGATACTTTATTTTTGATACTGAATTATTTAGGCCTAAATAATGTTTCAATAAAAACAAAAACTATTATATGTCCAAATCTCTTTATAGAGGTTTATACCAATAACACGGAATGTCGAACGGCTTGCGTCTTACATTTCTATACAACTTTGACCCAGGTGACGCGGCGCGGTGACGTCACGCCGCCAAAATCCAGCAATACCAACTTGAAAGGGTGTTTTAATGACACGTTTTAAAATGGACTTTTTAATGTATTTTTTTTAAACTCTACGTTTAATATTATTTAATAAAACTTATATATTCAGAATCAGCGTTTATTGGTCTATATGAACATATTTTTTTAAAGCCATAATATTTTTCACTGGAGTTCTTATTGCGTAGCCAATGCTTCGCTATGTACAAGTCGTTTGCTTACTTCAGGAGGTACTTAAATTTCTTTAATTAAAGCATTAGCTTTCCTGATGGGACTTGATTCAGATTTCATTTTTGCATCTCTCTTTGCAGTTTTTTCTTTAAAGATTCAATTTTCCGCTTCATTTGAACTAAAGTTTCTTCCTGCTTTTTTTATTTTTCGGTATGCTTTCGCTTTATCTTTTCGAACGATTTTTCTACCTACTTGTCTTCTCTCTGGAGATAGAAAAAAATATGAAAAATACTTTTATAATTTTGGACGCCCGGGGTCAGATCTGTCCCTAAGGGGCTCTAGTGGAAAGTGATGTTTCTGGCTAGTGACATCGTTCCCAGGAGGGTTAAAATTAAAAACACTCACGCATCCTATTACTGCAATTTAATTACAATAAAACAAGCTTTCAACTGTCGGCGTCAGGAAATTAACACCCCGTCATGCAACAACTAACAACACTGGTGTTTACGGCAAGAACATGTCACGTATGGGTAAAGTAAGTTTTATTGTATGTTAACACTGTGAAACTTCAAACCATTCTATCGAATTTACGGCATGTCAAGATTACTTAACAAACCTGTCATTTGTTATCTTTTTTTCTAAAAAAATAGGAAACCCACCACCTCTCCATTAACATTTCAAACGTATTAATGCAAGGCGCATCGAATTAAGAGGAAGAATAAATTAATTGAATCATATTGGAAAAATCATGTGGGCGTATTGTTAGGCTCGGGCTCTACCTTTAAAAGTCGTTTTCTCTGGTCCTATGCGACCGAACTGCCTATAATGTTGGATTCTCAATAAAACTTATGGTTTTTATGAGAATCAATCAAAAAATCTGCAAAATTGTAATTTTTTGAAAAATCATAATTTTTATGGACACGTTGTAAGGCTTGGGGGTAGAACTTTAAAATTCATTTTTTCAGGCCCGAACTGCTTGAAATTTTGAATTCTCACTAAAAAAAAGGTCTTTATGCGAATCAATAAAAAACGGGACATTGTATACAAACTAGACATTGTAGTTTTTTAAATGAAAACGTACAGACAAATAGAGTATTTTCTTTCTAATACAGTTAGTAAGACAAAATTAAAAATCGGCCCAGTTTTGGAGAAGAAAAATTTTGATAACAAATCTCGATTTTGATGATTTTATTTAGGTATTATCAACCGCAGTTGGCTCTTTCTCTCACAGTATTCGGGAAAGTAAGATCCGCAGTGAAAGCAACAGTTTGGTAAAATACCCGTTTTTCCAATTTCTCTTCGCCCGGGTTTCCTCTTAATACAAAGTTATTCTTAATTTTTATTTATTTATTTATTAAACGCCTATACGAGTTTTTACAAAGGTGTGAAATACATAATAATTTTGTGGAACAGGTGTCATGATTATGAAGTAAAATATACCACTTAAATTTCATAGAGAAAAGTTTTATTATACTAAACATTGCTTTTAATATAAAAGTATGTTATTATAGCCTTCTTATAACGTACACACACATTCGCAGCACTTATACCTGCCATGCGACCTTTTAACGGAAGTGGTGACATCTTTTGACGAATTCTTGAATTTGAAACCAAATTACAACGGTAGCTTTGATTGAAACTTCACGTATACAGATGTTTATTTGGCGCGGTGCGTAGGGCGCGGCTGCAGACATGCACAGACGTTACCCTATTAATACCGTTCGATTCGATAAATAGGACGGTTTGTTTAAAAAATTTGAACATTTCTTCAAATATTTGAAGTTAATTTTCACGTACTGTGTAAGTTTTATTCAAGCTCTGTAATTATATAATTTAAGCCAGTTGCTTCATAAAACTAAAATAATCACAGAACTTGAATAGAACTTTCAGAACGTGAAAACGAACTAACTAAGTATCACGTTTCCCCGCAAGGGTAGGCAGAGAGGATAGACCGCCAAACAACTAGGACTTGGCAAATTAACTTAAAAATTTGGACGAATTGTTAAATTTTTTTTAACCTTTCAGAAATTTGGAGTATTTTTCAAATGAACATAATATTTCCGCCTTACAATAAAATGCAAATATATGGAATATTTCTGAACATATCTCAAAACTAAAAACTGTTTTGAAAGGTGATAAAATAAGCTTTCAAATTTTATAATTAAAAATTATTATTCAATTTTTGAAATATAAAAATTTTGCTTGCAAACATAAAAAAGTTTTAAAAATGGCTCACCTCACGATTTTTTCTGTCTCAAGTTACTGATAACAAAAAAATTTAAAATACACACCTATTTTATTAGATAAATGTATAAATATACGTTATTATCACCTCAATTTATTGTCTTTTTTTAATAAAAATAAATAATAAAAAATTTAATTCATTAATAAAGTTTCAATTTTTTTTTCTAATTGCGATTCAAAACTTTAGTTTCATAAAGCTGTACATTCAACTTTTTTGATTGCTATTTTTTGAATTTGAAACTTGGTGTTTTACGTTTCTAATACTGTTAAGAACACATTTCTCACTCTGATAGTATGGGAGTTACAGCGATTTATATGAGATGTATGTGAGCTGGGACAAATATGGTCTCCTGCCATTCAAGGGGTTAAAAAATCCATTGTTGATATATTTATAATTATGTACCTCTATAATTCATCATCATTATCTACTGCTTAAATGAAATTAATGAATTGTTGACATATTTTACATTACAAAAACGAAGAAAAAAAGTAATTATTTAAACATATGTTAAAAGTGTGCTCATTTTTCTAGCATATTTAATAGATTATTGTGTATATGGAATATGGATATCACTTAAGAGGAATATAAACGCTAGAAATATTTCGATTCTCATGCCTACAAATTTTAAAATTGCGCGTCGTATTTGCACGAGGCAAGTAAGCGAAAAAGTGGTTTTTATTTATTTTGTGCATAATTTTATAAGAATGAAAAAAAGTTAGAACATACAAAACCTCAAAAATAGTCTTAGCCATAAAGGGGTATTTTAAAAAAAATTGTTTCTTGTATAACTTCTAGTTAAGTCATGAAAAAACATTTTTTGTATTGTTTACGCTTATATTTTTTGTTATGTATATAATAATTTTATTGTAATTCCAATACATAGAAAAGCTAGTAAAAGCTTCAATTTATTCGTAGCATATTTTTTGATGTTCATAATGTAAACCAATTCGTCACAAAGATGAATCTAAATAGTATCTAAATAGGATTTCACGTACAGCTTCATCTTAATGTAGTTATTCGCAGAGTCGACCCGGTGAAAAACCACCGCTCAGAATCGATACGTTATGGCTTGAAATGCCTTTACCCATGTTTGGTGTCAGATAGTTTCCAATGTACCATTGAATTCCCCATCTACCTCTCCTTTTTTTTTTTTAATTAGCTCCACACAGGAGGCCATGGGCGTAGCCAGGTTTTGATTTAGGGTGGGGCAAAAAATAAAAAAATATAGAGTAGTTACGGAAAAAAAGTAGGCTTCTACAACATGTTCGTGCTTTAGGCACTATGAATGCAAAGAATATGAAAGGAAGCGCCTCACTTTGCCCCACCGTGCCTACGCCCATGCAGGAGGCTCGGAGGAAAATAATTTCCCTCATCTTTGGGGATGCTGTGTGGAGGTTCTTTTTAGGAAAGGAGGGAGAGGACCGGTCAGTGGTTGAGTGAGCATCGCGTTTGGGTCCTACCCGGGCGTCGTGTGTTCGATTCCTCGGCTGGCTAAGTCCTCCATTACGTCTCAAGCAACATTTTCGACTTTTTGTGGTAGTAGTAGGAGATTTTCAACTATTGTTGGGTTATTCGTAGTCCGGGAACGTTTATCTTTCTTTTAAAAAAAAAAAAGTTCTGGGAAGGAAACGGGTATGAGGGGTGGGTAGGAGTGTGTCGAGAAGTGATATATGTGTGAATGCATCCCTCCCACTGCGGTGCAAGGTGATATTCCGAGAGAGTGCGGCTGCAGAAGTCAAAGGGACTCCCTCAATCATTCTCTCTCGATCCGGCCTGCCATACAGCTCGTGGGCAGACGCATCCACCGTCAAGACCCGCACAAACCTCACCCATGAACCCGGGCACCCCTGCTAAGTCACCAAACGTAGCGAACCACTTGTGGTAACCTACGGCAGAGGTGCTGGTTATCTAATAAATGGTTCCCGGGGCGGCGGTACTCATATCCGCCTCCCAAATTGTAAACTCTTGTCCCAACAGCAACACATTATTCCTCATTGAGGATTTTGCATTCTGGGAATCGTTATGGGTACCGCCGCCCCGGGAACCGTTCAAATGATAACCAACAATAATAATAATAAAAATTTAACCGTGTAGGGGCGTGTAAATAGCCCCAGACACGAGGAAATACTACCCTATGTAAATTAAGAAAAGTTGAACTCTTCCCTATGTGACACAAAACAGTTTACACAGCAATTCCAAAATCCTAAGTGAAAACAAAACAATACTCATTCAGAGAATGCAGCTCTTGCACGATGTCCAGCACAAAACGACACTAGTTTTCATTCAAAATATTGATTTTTGCCAAGGCGGTAAGTGCACAATCTCAACATGTGTTTATCACAGGAAGGAAGTTCAAACAATGAATATAGATTTGCAAATTAATAATACGTGCCAAAATCTTAGGTAAAACAATAATTCAATTATGAGTGAATTATTTGATTATGATTTGACTAGGACTGACATCTCTTGGCTTTCACTAACACTCACGTCGGAAGTAATTGCCTGCTCCACAGAGGTAAGAAAATGCATGAATACACTGAATTTCAATGTCACATAGGTAAATTCAATATAATACAACCATCATAGATGGCCCCCCCATGGTCCCATAGCATAAATTATTAATTTAAAAGAAATTAATGCCCAAATGTATTAAAATATATTTTATGGCGCGTATCCAAAACGTTTTTGTGAAAAATCACCTCAAAGGCGCTCCCGTCTCCCGTAGATCACAAAACGCATCTTTTGGCATTGCTTTAATTCGAGTCTTAATTAATTAATTAATTACAAAAGGATATTTGTATACAAACTCCATATGCGAAAATCGTTTTGCGTAAGGTGCGGCATCAGAGTTGCATTCTTAGCCGGAATCTGACATTTCAACAATACAGTCAAGACCATTAATACCGTTTGATGCTTACAGTTTTCCGTGTTTCAAAGTAATTAAAATCGACGTCACTGACATCACCCATTGAAAAAGCAATTGCAAGCCATAGAAAATCACACAAATTTGACAGCCGATTCCGTATGGAATCTTTTCCGTATCCACAAAAGATACGGAATCGCTCTTCAGGGCGGGAAAGTGGCAGGGCCCTCCAAACCTCATTTGAAGAGTCATTAAAAGTGATGAAAAAAAAAAGAATTTAAAAAATTGGTTAAATAGGTTGAGTTAAGTTGTGGGCGATTTTTTTCATAACCTTTAATGATTTTTCAAAAGAGTCTTGAAATTGCATGATTTGTTTGGAACATAGTCATGGAACCATATTTATGTACCTCCCGCGTCTGTCTCAATACAGGTGAGATGACACCATTAAGCCGCCGCTATCCGAATTTCGACCGATTTCTTACATATCTCCCTTAAACATTCGAAGTTTTTAGGTTCCCAAAAAAAAAAGTTATTTTTGAAGATAACATCTAGATACATTCCATGCCAAAAGGCAAATTATATGAAATTCCCTCGATAGAAAAAAATCGCTAAGTATGCTCCGAAAATTATTAAAAACAAGTCTATTTCTATTATTTTACAAGTTATATTTGTGAAAAAATTCACAATGTTTATTTAAATGATACTTAAGATACGTTCCACGAGATTTTTGCTCTATTTTAAACGAGTCATGTTTTATTAAGCTTTTTCGCAATTTTCGCTGCAATTTTATCACTTAAAATATTAGCGCGCTCTGTCCAACATTCGTAATTACATATCTCTACATACATTATCTCTACAATTACATATCTTTACATATCAATCTTCTTCTTTTTCATTTATATATTGTATAAAAATCAAAATGTCTTTGGGGATATATAATTTAGGGGTTGTCTATGTATTGCTATATTAAGCATAGGAAATGCTTGAAACTTTCAAAATACCGAAATCGAGAAACATTTTCGAATCACAAAACTATTCAACAGGAGGCTTGTCGCTGATCAGATGCTCCTGTACAAAATTATTAACTCAAAAGTTGACTGCCCGGATTTGCTAAACAAAATAAATTTCCACACGTCCATTCGATATAGTAGACAAAATACCCTTTTCTATATTGATAGATGCAACACCAATTCCAATCAAAATGAATTTATACAAAGGACATGTAACTACCATAACAACAAATTTGCAAATATAGACACACGTGCTGACGTATTTACTGCTAGTTACTGTCGCTACAGAACTTCACTGTATAACATTTTAGGTGCGAATAATACATGAATTATTAAGTTATGAATAACCCGTCGCTTTTTTAATATGCACAGATTTTGAAAAGTACACTACTTTTAAACTTTTTTTGTTTTTTTTGTTTTAGGCAATTCACCCTGGAGAGAGTGCTTTGTGCCGGTAATATTTAAAATGGATAAGAAATTTCGGTTAATCTAATGGGAAAATAATAAAACAAATTAAATATTGGACTCATTTAGATCACTAAAACAAATTAAATATTGAATTCATTCAGGTTAATAAACTTACATAAAGCTGTATGAACACGAGAATTGTTAAGAGATAAAAGGTATGAAATATTAAGGGGGGACTGGTGTGTGATTTTAATAAGCCGGCGGTATATGTTCTTGAAAGATGAATGGTTTTTACAGTTAAAGAAAACGTGGTCGAGGGTTTCCTCTTCCACACCACACTGGCAGAACGGATCATCTAAAACTCTAATTCTAGACAAGTGAGATGCAATTGAACAGTGGCCAATTCTCATTCTCGAGATACATGAAATGAATCGTTTTGAAAGTTTTTTACCGTGAAACCATGGCTTAGCAGGGATATGGTTTTGAATTCCCGCATAGAAAGATCCAGTTCTTATTTTGGAGACTGCCCAATTTTCTTCCCAGGCACGAGTCATATTGGATTTAAGAATCGGAAAGACATCGGATATAGGAATTCTAAAATTTAGTGGAATAGTTCCGGAATCTGAACCAGATTTGGCGAGAAAATCGGCCATCTCATTACCCTCGATACCCAAATGGGCAGGGACCCAGGCCAATATCGTCTCAAACCCAGATTCACTAAGAGAATTGAGAAGATTTTTTATTTTACATATAATATTGTCTTCCGGATAACGTAAAATATTTGACCTAATTTTAGTTAGAGCACTTAGCGAATCAGTACATAGTAAGGCTCGATGAATGTTGAGAACCTGAATTTGATTTAGCGCTTGTTCAATTGCAAAACATTCGGCTGTAAATATGGAAGCTTCTTTCGGTAATTTATAAGTGAGATTGATGTTGAATTCTGGACTATATATAGATGCTCCACATCTTTTATTTTCAAATTTGGAACCATCCGTGAAAAGGATGGAAAATCCAGGGAATTTCGAAGCCACTATGCTTTTAAAGCAATCATCCACATTTTGAAATTTATTTGGGGAAGATAAAATATTCTTCTGAAAGACTGATGTTATTGTGTTTGGCATAAAAGTGATTGCCTTAAATGGAATATTGTATATAGGAAGATTGGGAACTTCTTGAAGATATTGGAGGGAAGATGATAGAGAATTATAGAGATGAAAACTTTTAATTAAGAGAGGAAAACATTGTTTTTCTCTCAATCTTTTGTTAGAATTCAAATTAACACTTAACCTATTAAGACTTTGTTTAATAGGATGATGTGATAACGATAAAGCCTTGAAAGTATATTTATTGGCAAGGAATTGCCTTCTGAAATATAATGGAGGCTCCACACATTCCACCTGAAGCGCATTAATTGGAGAAGACTTCATAGCTCCAATAATCATTCTGAGGGCTTTTGATTGAATTCTTTCCATTTTCTTATCTAGATATTTAGGGAGTGGGTCAAAAAGAAATGAGCCATAATCCAAGTGGCTCCGAACTAGGGAATTATACATTAATTTAAGAGTGGTAGGATGAGATCCCCACCATACTCTGGAAACTGCTCGCATCATATTAAGTCCCTTTTCACACTTTGTAGAAATTATCTGAATGTGTGGAAGCCAGGAAAGTTTATGGTTCAAAAGAAGACCAAGGAATTTGATTTGAGTAGCGGTTTGTAAAGGCACATTATCAAAAGAAATTGAGAATTGGGGAATTTTTCTTTTGCGCGTGAAAGCCACGACCCTTGTTTTAGATGCCGCCAGATTCATCCCATTTAATGACAACCAGCTTTTAATATATTGTAAAGCCAAATTCATTTCCTTAGCTGCAAGAATAATATTTTTATGTAACAAATATATAAGGATATCATCCGCAAAGTAAAGACGCTTGATAGAAAAAGGAATTACTGAGTCTAGGTCGCTTATATAAATATTAAACAACAGAGGACTAATAACAGAACCCTGGGGCAAACCTCTCCATAGTTTGCGCCTTAAGCATTTAGAGGAAGACTCAATAATAATGGACCTATCTGAGAGCAAATTAATAATAAATTGGACTAATTTCGGGGGGATTTGTTTTTTAATTAGCTTTTCTTTCAAAACATTCAGTAAAACATCATCGTAAGCTGATGAAAGGTCAAGGAATGTGGCCAATGTATAAGAATTTAGGGATTGGGAAACTCGGATATCAGTTGTGAACAAACTTAAATTATCCATTGTAGATTTCTTTTTCCGAAAACCATACTGATTTGGTGAGATAATATCTTGACTTTCCACAAACCACTCTAATCTGTTCTTCATCAAACGCTCCGCTACTTTCATCAAACATGATGAAAGAGCAATAGGCCGATAAGACGAAATTTCAGATGGATTTTTTCCAGGTTTTAAAATGGGAATGATTTTTTGAGTTTTCCAATCATCCGGAATTAGTCCTGTTTCAAACATATTATTAATAAGAGATAAGAAATATTCAACCGCCATATCAGAAAATGATTTAATGAAACTATTAAGTATTCCATCGGGACCCGGAGCAGAGTCAGAAAGGGTTCTTATTACTAGTTTCATCTCATCAATGGAGAAAGGAGCATCTAGCCAGTTAGAGTGAGATGGATATGGCTTAATAGAAGGCATTTCTTCACATCCGGCCACTGATGGGGGGGCTATTTTATCCGCAAATCCTATAAGAATTTCTTCTGATATATGCTTGGTTCTCGGCGGAGAATACGATGATCCGAATTTTTTTAAGCTAGACCAAACTGAAGATTGGGGAGTTTCCGGAGACAGGTTCTCACAGAACTTCCGCCATCCAGCGCATTTTTTATTTTTCAAAATTCGTTTGGTTTCTGCCTGGGCTTTTTTAACTGATAAAAAATTTTCTAGTGACATACACTTACGAAAAGAGGAAATTGCTTTTTTACGAGAGTTGACGGAGCGAGTGCATTCCTCGTCCCACCACGGAGTAGAGTGTTTTATTTTAATGTTCGCATTGCGTTTCGGGATGGATTTTTCTGCTGCATTTATAACCATAGAGGGAAACGTCTCACATTGCAATCTGATGTCTCCCGGGGACGATTTTTTTTTTAAATTAATAAGGTTATCTAGTTCAGAAGAGAAAGTGCTCCAATTCGCATCATTTATTCTAAATTTGAGATTATTTTTAACTGGTGGAGGATAAGTGTTAGATTGATGTTGGAATCGGATTATAATTGGAAAATGATCACTAGAGAGGGGATCGTTTAGGATGTCCCAAGAGCATTTAGATGCTAACGAATATGAACAAAGAGATAAATCAACAGCACTTTTCCGTTGATGAGGGGGGGTGAATCTGGTTGGAGATCCGTCATTTAAAAAACATAGGTTATGGGTATCAATAAAATCTAAAAGATTGCGGCCAGAACGATTTGTTATTTTGCTACCCCAAGAAGGGGAATGTGCATTAAAATCTCCAAGGATCATAAAAGGGGAACAAATCTGGGTTAAGATTGGTGCCCATTCATTTTCAATAAAAGTGGTAGAGGGAGGAATATATATTGATAATATTGTGATATCAGATAAGACAGCTGCTATTATCTGGATATCGTCGGAGGGAGTATGTATATTAATTTGTTTAAACGGGATAGAATTATGGATTATCAGAGCCGTGCCGCCTTTACCATCCGGTCTGTCGTGTCTGAGACAATAATAACCCGGAATTCTTAAGTGAAAGGAGGGTTTTAACCACGTTTCAGAAATGGCGGCCACTGAAACGTCGTGTTCGTCGAGTAACTGAATTAGGTCAGATTTGTTAGCGAAGAGGCTTCTACTGTTCCACTGAAGAATTTTGTTCAGTTTCGAAGTCATTGGGGAGGCAAGATAATAAAGATTTAATGTAATCGGCAGCGTTGGACGGTACAGTATTGTTGTTTGTAAGGATAGAAATTAAAAGGGTAATTAAAGTTTGTATAAAAGAATTATTATTCAATATTTCGGGGAGAGCAGGAGGGGATGTATTACTATTAATGGCACACCCATTGGGGGTCTGAGATTTGGCATTCCCATTCGGGCTGGTCAAAATATTATTCAATTGTTTTTTATCAAGGTAAGGAGTATATTTTGGGTTGGGTTTGACTGGCTTGAGAATGGTTTCTCTGTGAGAAGATGACGTTGAATTTAAAAAGGTGGTTGATTGGAAAGGAGCTGAGGACGATGTCATCTCTGCGAATGATTTTTTCGCAGGAGAGAATAACTTTGAGGCCTGGAAGTACGAAATGTTGTCGGTAGCCATTTTATGTTTTATGTTCCTCTGTCTTGTCAATTCCGGACAGGCTAGACTGACCGCGGTATGTGCACCCGAACAGTTAATGCAAATGGGATTATTGGAAGATTTTGGACATTGATCAAATGGGTGACCTTCTCCGCAAAAGTAACAACGTGGAGGGGAGCGGCATACGGATTTTGTATGTCCAAACCGGCAGCAATTGAAGCATTGAACAGTTGGAAATTTATAAACTTCGACGGGAAGCGAGGTATAATAAATAAACACACGAGACGGAAGGGATTGTCCCTCAAATGTAACAACAACAGATTGGGAAGGTTTCCAGATCGTGTTCCCATCAGTAGAATCCTTGTAGTTCAGTCGACGTGCTTTTATTACTTTCGGGGTTCCTTGGGAATTATTCAAAGCATCAACAATTTCAGCCTCTGGGATCTCCGTGGGTATTCCTCGAACAAGACCCATTCTCGTAAGGTTAAATGACGGGATGAACGATTTATATTTGTGGTTTGAGAGCGAGTCAATTTTTTTTACAAATCCATTTGCGGAAGCGGCAGTATTAAACTCGATAGATAATTTATATCGCCCTTCCGGTTTAATTGAACCGTTAACAATACCAAGGTTATTATTTTTTGAGTCTAATAAGAATTTTCCAAAATCTAAAGGATGAATAAGTTTTCCTTGTTCAGTTCTCTGAACAATTACGATAAAAGGACCGGAAGCGGAAGCAGGATAAAGTAAGTCAGTACTTTTTGTATTATCGCTAGCTAAAGTACTTGTCTGGGTGTTACTATTGGGGTTAAGGTCGTTAGAGGTCGAGGTTTGTTGAATCGGCGGTATAGTTTTAATTTTCGATGGGATGTAAAGGCTATGCGATGGTCGTCGTTTACGAGATGGAAGCGTAATAGAAGCCTGGCTAGTGGTAGATTCCGAATCAGAAAAATCTAATATCGATCCTGGGTCGGGAGGTCTATCTTCGTCTTCCTCCATTGTATAAAAAAAAACTTAACTTTTAAAAATTAAACTGAAAAAATAATACGCAGTCTATTTCATTGACTGTACAAACAAAAACGGATTAGCCGTAAGTAGGAATGCTAACAAATAAGTATACGATAAACAGAATTAAATAAAATGTAACAATAATCTCTTATCTGTATGAGGCACGGGAACGGGCGAACGGCACTAAGTAATAGGTAAGGTACACACAACCACTGTTGACCGCGGCTCGAATCGGACTGACTTTTAAACTTAGTTATCACCAAAGACATCGGTTTCAATCGCGGCAGGTGGAAAAATATGCATTTTAAATTTACATTTCATAAAAAAAAAATTTGTACGTAATTTCTCGTTACGGCTGACATTTCATGTTATTTTTTTCGCAAACAGAATGATTTCCAGCAATTTCCAGGGGTACCAATCGATAAATATTTAAAAAAAGATTGCCATATCGCAATAATGTGATTATATTCGAGGAAGGTACTAGTATAATGCAATTTTCGTATGAAGGTACGGTGCAATTTTCATGTTCTGAATAAATAAATAATTGAGCATATTTAGGATATACGAATTAAAATCAATGTACTATTAATTAGGTTAGGTTATATTAGGTTTGGTTAGATTAGGTTTGGTTAGGCTAGGTTAGGTATATAAAAAGGCGTTTTTAGCCGACATCCAGAAATTAATTATTGACAAGTTTAAATCTGTTTTTATAATAAAAATGTATTAGAATATTTACACACCCGCTAGACAAACCCTGCTTGCCGTACAAACCATTCAAAACCTGGGATGTATATCTAAATGAAAAGAATAGCGCGTGCGCGTTCTTTATTTTCGTTCATCTGTCTTTTATTTTGTAATAACACATACCCGCTAGACAAACCCTGCTTGCCGTACAAACCATTCAAAACCTGGGATGTATATCTAAATGAAAAGAATAGCGCGTGCGCGTTCTTTATTTTCGTTCATCTGTCTTTTATTTTGCAATAACACATACCCGCTAGACAAACCCTGCTTGCCGTACAAACCATTCAAAACCTCGGATGTATATCTAATTGAAAAGAAGAGCGTGTGCGCGTTCTTTTAATCGTTTTCGTAATTTTAAAATAAATAGGCGTATTTGTAATGATTTTTGCGATATGGCAATCTTTTTTTAAATATTTATCGATTGGTACCCCTGGAAATTGCTGGAAATCATTCTGTTTGCGAAAAAAATAACATGAAATGTCAGCCGTAACGAGAAATTACGTACAATTTTTTTTTTATGAAATGTAAATTTAAAATGCATATTTTTCCACCTGCCGCGATTGAAACCGATGTCTTTGGTGATAACTAAGTTTAAAAGTAGTGTACTTTTCAAAATCTGTGCATATTAAAAAAGCGGCGGGTTATTCATAACTTACCCATGAATTAATTGTATCTAATATTTTTATATTACTTGGCAACTTTCCCTTATCCCTCTCCTCCCCTTACCCTTCCCAACCCAAATCCCTATTTTGCAGTCTATTTCAGTTATAATCACACTTATTGTAATGTTGTGTATTAGTTTACCATTTGTTGAATTCACATTTGTACTCTTATTATTTTTTTTTAAATATTCTAGTTTATATTCAGTTAGTCTTGTTTCTAAATACCTATCTGTGAACATTAATAATTAGTCTGTTATTTTATCATCCTCTTATGATTATTTTATTACTAAGGATGGGTTGTTTCAAAAAATTTGACGAATTCGTCAAATATTTGACGTTAATTTTCACGTTCTGTGTAAGTTCTATTCAAGTTCTGTGATGATTTCAGTTTTGTGAAGCAGCTGGCCTATGATGATAAAAAAACAGAACTCGAAAAGAACTTACACAGAACCTGAAAATTAACATCAAATATTTGATGAACTCATCAAATTTTTTGAAACAACCCGTCCTAAGACTGTTAATGTTCCTTAAATAAATAAATAAATAAATACCTTCTTTCCATCCTCGCGAAGGTTTCTGGATTATTACTACCACATGACAATACATCTGAAATGTCACAATTTGAGAATGAAGTTTTGCAAACCATCCATTGCAAATCAAAATTCAATTTTCGAAACTCTTTAAATTAATGAATTTTTTCTCACCTATGGTACTAACCGAAATAAAATGCTTTGAATCTAATCAACAATTATATTTATTTTAAATAGGTACCTGAGATGTTTGATTGATTGTTCTTATAATATAAAAAATTAATGTTTGTAAGAGAAAATTTAAAAAAAAATTGCAATAGGTCGCATGTGAGCTGTTAGAAAATCTGAATGTACCGGGACTGAATGTAACGGGATGACTGAATGTATGTGGGAACGCGTGAGGGGAAGGGGACGCGGGAGAGGAAGGGAAGGTGGAAGGGGAACGGGACGAATGGGAAAGGACATGTAGGAAGAAACAATTTCTTTATTAAGTGGTACAGCAACGCATGCCGGGAACTCGCTAGCATTGTATAAAATAAATAAAAATAAAACAGCAAACAATTTTAATGACCATTCTTTTTATTTGCTTATAGTAGTGATTTGTTTAAAAATCTTTTTTGAGGATTTTATTCTTCGATTATCATCAACAACCAAAATTTTGCATGGAACAACACGTTGTGGAAGAGGCGTCCAGAACTAGTTGGTGCAGAAGTTGGCCCCCACAGCGTTGCTGGCGATCCAGTCCAAGTATTCCGTGACCCTGGAGTTGAGGCCGGGCTTGTCAGTGGCACAGCCGTAGCCTCCCATGATGATGCCCAGCAAGTAAACGCGACCCGACGAGGGGTCTTGCCAAACGATGGGGCCGCCGGAGTCGTGCTGAAATCAAATTGCACCCATCAAACTGCTTCTCCCAAGATATAGAAAATAGTTATCGAAGAAAGTGAACACTTTGTGGCTTGACATTTTACAAAATGAAACAAGTTTTTTTGTTTAAAACCACTTTATTTTATCGGTCAGTGGTTGAGTGGGCATTGCGTTTGGATCACACCAGGGCGTCGCGTGGTCGATTTCTCGGCTGGCTAAATCCCCCATCACAACATAAGCAACATTTTCGGCTTACTGTGGTGGTAGTAGGAGATTTTCAAACATTATTGGGTTATTCGTAATTCGTAACCGGGGGATATTTGTCTTTCTTTTAATAAATAAAAAAACATAAATTATATTTGTTGACCGGTTTCGGTTGATCTCAACCTTCTTCAGGACAATAAACATATAAACTAAATTACAACAGAGGTTGAGGAAGACTTTTTAATTTCTCCAGCAGGACTCTCTCGACGTCTTGCACCGCAGTGGGAGGAATGGATTCATACGTCCGTAACTCCTAGACATACTGACCCTCAGATTTCTACCCACCTGTCATACCCTTTTCCTTTCCAGAACTTCCTTTCTTTCCTTTCCCTATAAAGACCCCCCACACAGCCTCCCTAAAGATGATATAGGCCCCTAGGGAAATAGTTTCCCTCAGGTCCTCCTTTGTGGAGCCATTTAAAAAAATTACTTTGTAATTCATTATTGAAATCACACTCCTTTAGTTAATTTGATGTAAAACGCGTTTTTTTGTAAATCATGTCAAAAAACTAAAATTTACGCTTTAGAGCAGTGATTCCCTAAGTGGTCCAGGTGGATCCCTAGGGGTCCACGGGAGACCCGACGGGGGTCCACATAGGTGTGATAAAGAAATGGGGGTCCACAAGTTGTAAGTGGGGGTCCACGAACTGGTTTCGATTGAGACCCATCCCGTACCCCATATCCATATCCCATTACGCCCCCTCCATAACAGAGCGACTGGCGTACAGCACGCGTTGTTGGTTTACTGTATTGGGATGGGAACATACCAATATCCCATTACGCCCCCTCCGTCATTGCAAATAAAATCTCGAATATTGGTCCATTTTGCCCCCGTTTGAAAAATACGTAGATCTGGTACTGCTCCGTTGTGATAGACCACACCTCGCCGTTCAATATTCAGTACAACGCGTGTCGAGTTTTGGGAATATGGTAGAAATGTACTAGCAGGGTGTCCACCGTGACCAGTAAAATTTTGAAAGTGGTTTACGAGAAAAAAAAGTTTGAGAACCTCTGCTTTAGAGACAATAAAACTAAATCAGAAAAAAGTTTGAAAAATAAAATCAAAATCGATTTACCTGGCAAGAGTCTTTTCCAGAGCTATAAGTGCAAAGAGTCCTCGCCGTGATCACAGAGCCATGGGTGGCGGTGCAAGAGTTCTGGTCCACAACATTGAGATCTACCTTCTGCAGATAGTCTGAGTCAGCACCGGCAAAGGACGTAGTTCCCCATCCTACGGAAACAAAAAACAACTTTACTTTTAAGATCTTCGTCTAACCTTCTTCACTTGTCCTGTGGACTCGACAAGACAAGTGAACGACTCTATCCACAGCAAGCCCACACTCTTCTCGCACTTTAATTGGACGTCTTCGTTCTCTCTGGAATCGTACTAAATATTTTATTTTATTTGTAGTGGGTCTTCCTCCATGATGTGATCAACGGCTGTTCAACTATCCCTTTTCGGCTGGCCACATGTAGCGGTGTGTTCTTGACGGGTCAGTAACTTTCTTCTGTTCTAATATTCAATAATTAATCATCAACGCCTGATTTATGAGTTTTAACATATTTTTACAATTAATAAGATTTAGTACATACAGGTATCAAAAAAGTAGGTAATATTAGCACAAAAAATAAGTTTAAGAAAGTTTTTTTTATTATTATTAAAATAACCAAGAAAAGATTGTTGTACGGTGTGTTTATAATTAGCAACCTCAATTACGTAATTTAGCTATGTTTTGTAGAACAGATAAAAGGTGCACATGAGAAAAATTTATAGATCTATTACAATAGAATTTTCAGTGCAATTCAGTATTCTGGCCTTCTTAGTACGCGACCAAGCCATCTCAATAGCTTTTCTATAAAGAGTAAGAGCTGGTTCACACACAGCTATCAAATATAAAAGATCATAGCACGCCAAATAACGCTCTCCAAACAATCCCTTCAGACCGTTCACACCTAGCAGTTTTAAGCGCAGATCAATCATAGATAATACACATCTTACGACGTAACCGCTCCAGAGGCGATATACCAAAAGATAAGCCTCCCCCTCTCCGACGAAAACAGGAGAGGGGGTCATTGTAATTACGGAGCTGCCTAGACCGGTGGATGACAGATGTCAAGTTGACAGATTTCAGTACAAAAAATGTGCTTTCCGTTGCCGCTCCCTAATTCAACTGACCCCCTCTCCTACCACAGGAAGAAATATTTGATAGCCTCGTGTGAAAGTACAAAAGATAAGCAACAACTTAATTTACAACTTAATCTTAAAAACAATAAACTTTTTTATTTTTATTTTTACTTTAAATCAGTTCTCAAAACTATGGTCACCCTAAAAGTCTACATGTTTACATTAATGTACTACCTAGCGCCAGCAGTTTAGTAGCTACCCATAATCGGGATTGATATATTTATGCCATTATCTCAATCTGTAAGAAATACAACAATATCGTTCTCACATTATCTGTATAATTTTGTGTTATTTTGTTAATTTGTAGAATTGTTAACCTCAACACAGGCTTGTCCTAGTGAGGTTGCAAATTGTATTGTAAACATTTTACCTGCAATGCAAAGAAACAATAAATAAATAAGCGCCCGCGTTTCAACAGATGTCTGCTCGCAGATTTATAGCTGTGTGTGAACGAGCTTTAATAGAGATTCGATATAGAGGGCCATATCGGATCGCCGAGGTCCTTAAAATGAATTAAATCAATCCGTTCTTTAGGCTGAGACAAAATCAAAAAATGAAATACATACATTTGGCAGTAAAAACCGTTCAGATTCAGTGGTGAATGCGGAGAGATTTTTTTCCTTTCGGCCGGATACCAATAGGAAGGGTTTTTAACAAATAATGGTCCTTCGAGCCGGATTTATAAATCATTTCTGCCTTAGTTATTGGTCCTTCGAGCCGGATAATACAGATCAAGTCAGATTAGACTAATGGAATCGTCACAGAGAAGAAATCAATCTTACCCAAGGCCTGGACGACGTAGTTAGCAAAAGTGGTTGTGGCATATTTGAAAGGCAGACATGCAGGTCCCACTTTGTCACTGAAGACAATGTCCACGCTGGTGTAGATGAGACCAATGTCATAGTCGTAGCCATTACTGGAAAAATAAGGAAGACCATTAGGAATTTCGGTTGTCAAGTTTGGAAGGTTTTTTTGGAAATTTTTTTCCCCTTTCACTGCTCTTTATTACAGATAATAAGTGTCTTACTTGTATTGTGGGTTCTGGATGAACTGCTGAGCGGCAATCAAAACTGTAGCGTCGGTTTCAGCTGAAATAAGAAAAAAGGCAATGTTTTTCTTCTTTCATTGAAATGCTAAAAAAATAAAAATAAAATAAGGTCAATGTGCTTAAGACCCTTTTCTCGTGTTTTATTTATACGTACGTAATACTACGTACTGAAATTAAAATCTGTCTACTTTGGTCCATCATAACACGAAAACTTTTAGCAGGCGAAAAATATTCTTAAAGTGTGCAATAACCTTATTTTTCTTTAAGAAATAACAAAATCTTCGTCCAGGATCCGTCTGCAGCAATTGATTGATAGTACTGGTGATTTCAATTGTGATGTGGTTAGTGATAAATGTGGTGAAACGGGTGGTGATAATGGTGGTTACAAAGATGGTGATATAAAGGAAGGTGATAAAGGTAGTTATGAAGATGGTTATAAAGATGGTCATAAAGATGGTTTTTTTATAAGTATACCCCGCACAAGAGTCTAAACTGCCCCGTCTGAAGCTAGTGGGACTATAGCATACCCAATTGGGGTGTGTTGTGAGGCTAAAGGCAGTGGGAACGGGAAGGCGATGGGGAAGAAGAAGGTGGGGAAGTATCTAGCTATTCAGATCTGACACGGCTTAAACCATTTCAAGTAACGTTTCAATTCTGAATGATGTCTTATACCTTGAGAGTATATTCCATTCTCTTATTCTTATATCTTGAGAGTATATTCCATTCCTTTATACCACTCTGGAACGTGTCGCAAATATACCACATATATTTTTTATTATTAAATAAGATGTTTGTAATATTGTGATAAGATGATGATAAATATGGTTATAAAGCCTGTCTCGACAAAGGCATATCCTAGTGAGACAGGCATCGAAAAACCCAATGTAAACATACTATATATAGATAAATAAATTTAAAAAAAAATTTTAAATGGTTGGTGATAAAGATGGTGTTAAAGACGATTATAAATATGGTTATAAAGATGGTGATAAATGGGGTGAAAAGGGTGGTGATAATGGTGGTTACAAAACTGGTGATAAAGACAGTTATAAAGATGGTTGTAAAGATGGTGATAAAGATGGTTATAAAGATGATTATATACATGATTATAAAGATGGTTGTAAAGATGGTGATAGAGATGGTTATAAAGATGGTTGTAAAGATAGTGATAAAGATGGTCATGAAGGTGGTGACAAAGACAAAAGTTGCAAATCATTCTCATCTGGAATGGACTTGACTACAGCCAAGCTAAGTCAGAATGGACTCACTCCCAGTCATGACGTTATGCTCCCCGTAGAGTACTCCCACATTGTCCACCGTCTGCTCCTGCAGGCAGTGGGCGGCTGTGAGCACCCAACGCTGGCTAATGATGGTGGCGCCGCAGTAGATACGGCGAAGATTGATGTCGATCAGTCCCACCATCATGGGGTACTCGTTAACCTTCGTTTCCTGCCCACCGACTATTCTTGTCTGGAATGAAGTTTTGTAATAACAATAAACATAAGGAGTAGATCCTTTGCAGTAACTGCTTAAAACATTTTGAATGATTTTATAGATAGTCTATATTTCCTGGAATGCTATAAGTTTTTTGTACCAAACAGCTACTGCCTAAGGCGAAACCACGATATCCTACTCATATCACTGGTAGAACAGACATATTCAGCATAGACACACTCAGCATAGCAAGACACGGGGTATGGTGTAGCTGAAGAACATGCCTCTTGATATATTTAACATAAGCCTTGAAGATTTCAAGAAACATGTAAACTAATAAAAATAAGCATAACTATTTTCAATTTGAGGCATTTACTTACGTTTTTCTTCCACCCACATTGACACTGGGGTGGATCAGGGTTTTTCGGCTGAGCAGTCAGTTCGCAAAGGAAACGGCCAACGGTGTTAGCGGTGGTCACCAAACCTAAAACAGTCAACATGGTCACCATTCGAAGGAAAGCACTTCCTGGCTGATATGCAAATATGTTTTCAATTGTGCCTATTTATTTGTTTATTTTTCATGTTCTCTGTAAAACAATGATTATGCACCAATACTTTACGCAGATTACAAATTTAGAACACATTCAAATACATACAGTTTTACTTTTTTCTGACATGCGTCAAAATATTTTTGCTGAATTGTCCATAAGTGACGATGAAAATGTCAATGGTCAACGTAGAATCGTTTGGCAGTTGAGTATCTCTATTAATCGGCGCGATCTGATAGTCAGTTTCCTCGCTTTTGGAGCATAAAAAAATGTATGGGATCTCCCAAGAGCATACTTGTTAGGCAGTATAATTTATCTATGTTGTCTTTCCACTAACCTCAACAAAAAGAACAAACTGGGTGAAAACACTCATCGTTTTAAGTGTTTAGATTGGAAGCATTTGATAGTTCGGGACGCCCAAAGTTTTACAACAATATCCAGTAAAAACCAAGTGTTGTTAGTTCAAGGGATACCTCTCAAATCATAACCTCTATCTCTGTATGGAATCCCTTGGTGTGGAAACGAAGAAGTCTTCAAAACTGTTCACCTTACAACTGACAGCAGATTGTCTGGAGACCAGACTCTGGGATCCTACATTAAGAACTAGATGGGTCCCTCCACCGGACTCACGTCAACACTCTAGATTTTTATAAAGCTACTACAAGACAATTTTAAACGCGCAACTGTCACGGTACAAAATAAATTTATACATATCAAAACCGAAGAGTGTTCTAACTCAAACAGGTTGTTCTTATTTTTGAGGCTAGTGGAGAGAAAATACAGACAAAGAGGAACATTATTCCTAAATTAGAAGGGAAAAATAACAAAGGACAAAGGCAAATAAAATTCAATTCATTATTGTACCTTGTTCAGTGATCACACCCCCTAGAGTCTAGACTTTTGTCATTGACTCGTCCTCGTAGAGGTACTAGATTAATTTTTCGAACTTTTTGCCATTCGAAGAAAATGAGAACAGAAAGAAGACAATCAGATCTGCAAAAAATTGTAGATACTGCCAATATAAAGCGCTGGAAGAATTCTTTGTGAAAATTGAAAAAATTTTAACAAACCCATCGACATTTGGTTGGATGTGGAACTGATGTCCAGCGAACCGGTGCCGCAGTACTTTTCAGCTCCAGTCAAAGAAGTGTCTCCAGTCTTGGAGACGAGGAACCTGTCACCGCTACAGCCATCAGTCTAGAAATAATTATAATTTATAATACAATACGCGTCAATTTTATATCTTGACACACAAGGCGAACAGTATTTTCCATGAGAATCTTGCTTTTTCAAATAATTTATGTTATAGTAATAGTAAATTATTATTTTCAAAGTCAGAATCGGGCTCGGAACTCGACATTCACCCAAACGACCAGCGTCCAAGCTGAACAAAGCTGTGTCGCCTGCGTCGCAGCATATGTTGGTCACCGATTTCTGCGTCGTCTGCCCTGCGGCGACATTTCTGCTCTGCATATTCCGCGTGGCCCGCGGCTCAGAATACGCCTATCTTAAGGTTTGGTATTACCCCAGTCGAATCGAACCAGAGGCAGACCGAAAAAGAAAAAGTGGACAGACTGTGTGGAAAAGCATTGGAGCAGGAAGGGAGGAACTGGGGACTGGAGGCGAATAGCAGAGGACCGCAGCCAGTGGAGAACATTTTCGAAAGCGGCCTAATCCCACCCTGGAAATGATGAGATCAAGAGTTTTAATCAAAGTAGTTCTTACAGCGGGAATCTCCAGGGTGCAGCTGATGTGGCACTGCGTGTTGGCTGGACAGGAGGCCTGCCAGCGACACACGCTGTTCGGGCTGTAGGAGTAGGGGTAGTTCTTGGAGTACACGTAGTACGTCTGTCCTTGGACCACCTGCAAAATAAACACAAAGCAATTCATCTCATCTTCTTCCCCTTACCAAAATGTTATTTGGAGATAAAATTGTAAATGTTGAATTGGTCCCCGATGACAGTTTTTCAAAAAAATCTTTAAACCCATATATATATATATTTTTAATACATTCAAAAATATTATTATTCACATTTATAAGAACAGTTTATTTAAAAACAAGTTCTGCTATGTAATTATTAGTTCGCGTGAGAGCAGTTTCGCCTTCTGAAGGCATTATCAAACTGTGGTCACACCACTTGCAGACGACGTATTTATATTATTTCTAGATGAAGATTGCAATCCGCTTGTTAAGATAAAATATAATATTACACTTATAATATAATATTTTAAAAGTTGGAACAAACTTATCAATAATTTAGACCGTCCGTGATTTTTCACAGGTCTGCGCTATTACAATATATATATATACAAGGTGTTATTAACTTATTTTAGTTGACTTATTTTAACCAGTGATTCCTGACATTATTTGGAGTAAAAAATGTAAACGAAATTTTGGTGTCTGGTGACTTTTTCGATGACTTTCTTTTCAAAAGTTTTGTCTCTAAAATAAATATAAAAAAATTCTTACACGTGTCGTCACTGATCACAGTGAAAAAAAAAATTATCACCCGAGAAAATTACATTTACATTTTTTACTACAAATAATGTCAGAAATCACTGGTTAAAGTAAGTCAAGTAAGTTTCTTAACAGCATATAAATAATATTTAGTTAGTGTTACTCACACTCTGATAGTAGTCGCAGTCTGCATCCTGTCCACTGACTTCATGATTGGTCAGAAAGACCATCAGCAACACCGACAAGATCCTCAATCCTACGCACTCTGAAATAAAACGTAAGAACTGTAACAAAATTGGTGTAGAAAATCACTAGGTTGGGGTTAGGGTTCACAGAAATTCAAATGTAACGTTGTCATCAAATGGCGTAAGTGGTGCAAGCAGTGCTTTGAATGTTTATCTCCTATGGTCCCATAAAGTATATATTTACATAAAAACAGACATACACCCCACACACACACACACAATGCAGGATATCGCACACCGATATCACTGAAGGCCGATCGGTTTCATGTTGACCGCTGGCCGAATCTTCCTGGATGAGGTTTTTCATGGTTTCCTCATTCCCAGAAGGCAAATGCGGAAGAACTCCAAATAAAAGGCCATGACAGACACGTATGTATATATTGCCATCAGCTGCTAGTCCTGCTAGTTCTGCTGATGAAGATTGATGATGAAAACATGCAATTTTAGTAGGGTTTTTAGGTAACAATTTTTCCCTACCGATGAAATACAAGACCTCTAAGTCTATAATAGCCAGGTAATATTTTTAAATACCCACATGAGGTATAAATTGCCAGGCGCAAATTACGCCATTTTATTTGTATAAATAACATTCGCTTTAAACTCAGTAAATTTAAATGATTCACCTCTCCAAGGCACATAAGAATCTAAAAAATGAAAAAAGAAATAAAAATTTTATCGGATGGTTGGTGTCTTGCGTTTTAGGTGAACATAGTCATGATGTTGTTGTGAGAGAAGTTATAAAGAAGGTTTAAGATAGGGAATAAAAAAGAGACTGCTATTTAATGTGTTCATTTTTGTGCATAAAGTTATGAAAAACCAAAATTGTTTTTAGTAGAAATTAGAGATATATAATTATGAAGAATATAGTATATACTCAATAAACAATAAAAAAATATTGAAAGAATGTGTACTCCATACTTCATACTCCAGGCAGGTCAGTTACAAGACAGTACCCTACCATATTATTGTAACAATTCTTCATCAACTTCCCAAAATTACACTCCTATGCGACGGATTCAACAGCTAGGAAACAAATACTCTGATGTTGTTCATATATTTAGTATTTTTTTTTTTTTTATTTATTTTTTTTTTTTTTATTTATTGTTTTTGGGGTGTTATGCCGTGTTTCGCTACCTCCTTCTTTAGCCAACGTTTCGGACAGCGTTACAGTGTCCATCATCAGGGCAGATGAGCCTATATTTAGTACATCAATTTTAATATATAAGCATACCTTATTGAAGTTTTTTTCATCAAGTAGGGGAATATTTTGATAAAGCTATTTTAATTGACTAACACATTAACAGTATCTTGTCTGCTGAAAGAAAAACAAAAAACCATTTTGGAATTTTTATATTTTGTACCTACATACTGTGTGGATCAAATTCAATAATATTCTTACTTTATATTTATTTTTGTGTAAGTGTTTTAAACAGTCGTTTCCTGCACTATTTACGAGCATGTATAATTTTGTAAAAATTGTTATGTATATGTAAAAGCCTAAATAGGCGTAAATAAATAAATAAATAATTACGTAATTTTGTATGTGTAGTACGTGATAAGAGTGTTTTTTTGTCTTTTTTAGACCATTTCTTTCTACCTGTCCACGCCCTCTGTATGCCATCTCAACGTCCCCTAGTTTTCCTCAACGCCCCCTAGTTTTCTCTGGGTCTTCTACCGCCCTCCTTAATGTCTCAAACGCCTACGTTGATAACCTATGGGTTAAATTAAATCTTGTTGTCAACAAAAATAAAATGTGGTCATTTTTATTCACTTTGATTTTATCTGAGACTTTAGATTATTTTAATATTTTCCTTCCAATTTTATTGATTTAATTTAGAAATAACTCAAATTATAATTGTTGTTCATCATCCAACTTATGAATCTTTTTATATATAGCTACTTACTGCATTGTTTTATGAGCAATAAAGATCAATTTGTAATCTATTGAGTACCACCGGTATCACCTATGTATATAATCGATATCGGTACCGGATCGGCAAAAACGACTTTCGTTACATCCAAAACAAAGACATTTTATGCATTTCTATACCTATTTTGAAAAAAATACATTAACGGTCAAATGAACCGTCTTTGCTTTCAATGTTTTCCAAAATTTACCTCTATAACATTTAATTTTATGCCACTCAATAATCGATTAATAAATTATTGTTGTTTTATCACAGAATTACAGAAAGCCCCCATGCAAATATTTAGGTCTGTCTATAAATTAATCAACAAGATTATCATTCTCAATGACAATCAATAACCATAAATTCAATATTTTATTGTTGCAATCAGCAATGGTTGAGAACTAAATACCTCAAATCGTATTAGATTGTAATGAATATTGTTTGATCATACTGTCAGAAAAGTGTATAATATTGAAATGAAACAGTAGTAGGTGTTATTAGGGGAGAATATTATAGTAAAGACATGCAGAGTTAAATCGAGGAAGAGATGGATGGACTGTGTGGAGGAGGACTGGAGCAAGACGGGAAGGATTGAGGACTGGGGAGGGAATGGCGAAGGAGAGGACTGGCGCAGCCTGTAGAGAGCATTTGTGGAGAAGAACAAATCCCACCATCGAATGAAACGCTATGATATTATAATAAATGGTATCTACATTAGAATTATGTTTCAGAGACAAAGATTTAGATTGGATTCTGGATGGCAATCCACTTTATTTTTATTTTTCTGATGTATATTACAGATTACCATACGAAAGACATAATTTACATAACTTTTAACTAAATAATGAAAAATTTAACAATAACTAGCTGGGGTACCCGGCTTCGCCCAGGACAACATTCAAGAGTGTTATGGAATGTTCCTTCAAGAGCATCAGCGAACCATCCAGAACGTTCTCGAAACTTTCTCACGACTCACCGACATAATCCGCCACTCCTTCCAGAACTTTCTAGAGTTTTATTGAACCTTCCAGAACTTTCCGGAAGACTGTTCTTGAAATTTCTAGAGGGTGAAACTTCCAGCCCTTATATCTTCAAAAGAGGGCTCTTTAGGTAAAAACGGGACCTCTCATCCTGGAGGAGCGATAGAGATCTACCAAACCATTTATAACTCCCTTGTTTTACTGGGACTCGTTTCTGAGTTTTTGTGGGTCGCACGTTTTTTTTGGACTTTCCTTTATAATATATATTGATTATATTCATAGAGTTCTTACCTAAAATGACACTTGAAACCTTCAAGGTCAGTATTGAAAATGTCAAAAGACCTAGAGACTAGAGATATCATTTAACAGCACCGTACATCTTGTCATGCTATGCTGAGTCAGCACGTTGGTTCTGCCATGTGTAATACAGAGCAAGTCGGGGCAACGACCCTGGCGGTAGTTGTTTGGTACGAAAAATTTATAGCTTTCCAGGAGGTATGGGCTGTCAATAAAATACTTTACTGTAAGGGCGCCATTACCCCTAGATTGGAGACTTTCGTAGCGCGTTTCAGAGAGCAAATCCATATGATGCATAAATCGGGGGGTCTCATACGATACCTTAGAAATTTTTAAGTGAAAACTTCTTTAGCATCGTGGTGATTTGAAACTCGATGAAACGGAAACGAGCGACACTACACGACACGACTCACTAAACATGCATAAAATTTAAAATAATTTTTAAAGTTGGTAAAAAATTCATAATAAATAAACCCTGCAATTATCCAACTACTGATACTCTGCATTCGCTTCATTCTTTCGAAGTTTATTTTTCTGAGGGTTTCACTTCTACCGCTTGTGAACTGCACACATGATTTTTTTTAAAATTTGTTCCAGTAATTCCATGAATTTTTCCTGGTATGGGGTCCAAACCACATCACTTTGTACGCCGTTTACACAATAAAAAATAAAAATCATTTTTATTTCAACTATCAACGGAAATAATCCCGCCAATATGTGATCATGCACTTTAAGGGTCCACTATTCGAATTTCGACCGATTTCTTACATATCTCCCTTAAACATTTGAAGTTTTTAAGCTCTTAAAAAAAATATATGTTATTTTTTAAGATAATATATAGATATATAGATACGTTCCACGCCGAAACGCAAATTATATGAAATTCCCTCGATAGAAAAAAATCACAAAGTATGCTCCGAAAATTATTTAAAACAAGTCTATTTCCATTATTTTACAAGTTATATTTGTGAAAAAATTCACAATATTTCTTTAAATGATACTTAAGATACGTTCTACGAGATTTTTGCTCTATTTTAAACGAGTCATGTTTTATTAAGCTTTTTCGCCATTTTCGCTGCGATTTTATCACTTAAAATATTAGCGCGCTCTGTCCAACATTCGTAATTACACATCTCTCCATCTTCTTCTTTTTCAGCCGAATAGCGCCGCCTTAATAATTTTTTAAATTTTATCCATGGAATCAATTTGAAATATTTGAGACTAAATGCAAAGAATAATTATTCTCTAATTATCTTTTTAACCGCGAACAAATTACAAATCTCCGCGATATCTAAAAAAGGTAAAAATACTTTTATAATATACGGACGTCCTGGGTGAGATCTGTCCCTAAGGGGCTCTAAAGTAAAATGATGTTTGTGGCTCACTAGCCTCATCGACGTCTTTCCCAGGCTTGAAAGGTTAAAACTAAAAATACAATTTATTGTTTAAAAAATAGGGCATAAAAATAAAATATCAGTTAACTCACGCATTCTGTTTTACTGCAGTTTGACTACAATAAAACAAGCTATCGACCGTCGGCGTCGGAAAATTAACACCCCGTCGTGCGACAACTAACAACACTGTTGTTTACGACAAGAACATGTCACGTATGGGTAAAGTAAGTTATATTGTATGTTAACACTGTGAAATTTCAAACCATACTAACATATTCAGTGCACGTCAAGATTACTTAGCAGAGCTGTCATTTGTTATCTTTTTTTCTAAAAACAGGAAACTCACCACCTTTCCAATAACACCTTAAATGTATTAATACAAGACGCATAAAATTAAGAAGAAGTATTAATTAATTTAATCGTATTGTTATTAAGAATAGCAATGATAATGTTAATGATTATTGACAGTGTATTAAGTGCTAGTGTTGTAATATATAGTTTTCTTTTTGTATTTATAAGATCTCGCCCATATCTTGGTTAGCGACCAATTAAACGTATTGGAAAAAATCGAATACGCCGGACAACTTTCCTGACATAATAAGAATATTTTTTCAATCAATCTCCGTGCAATAATTTCTAATTTATAGACGCTAAATACAAACAGATTGCAAATCTTTATATTTGCCTAATTTAGTGTTAGTACAAATTACACGGGCGTGAATTGCTTTACGCGCGGACGAATATACACATGGACGAATTTACATATGGACGAATTAATAATAATAATAATAATAAGGTCTTTATTCCAGGATGTGGGGAAGGGAGTGCAATCCCACACATCCCATATAGGGTATAATTACATATGTTATTATGAATAAATAAAAAGATAAAAATTAACAAAATAAAAATAAAAAAGAGAAGCATTATTAGATACACTATTCACAAAAAATATAGTTAAGTCTTTAATCAGGTTCTTGTTGTTCCATCGGATCTCAAATTGTAGGAGCCAGTGTTTTTCTCCAATATTCATCTATGACGGGCATATCAGACGGGCTTCCATGATGAGGATATTACTGGAGTGGTTTATCCTTCCACTTCATGCTACTGGCATTATACCTAGCTCTTTAATTAAAAATTTAGGCTTATTAGATTTATCAAAGAATCTTTATATAAAAATGCAAAAATCAGTCATATTAAATACATGTAGGATTACGAAAGATTTTTTAAATATTTATATTGAGGGATCGGTAGGATTTATCGGTTCAGTTAGGAGTTCTATCGAGCCGAACCCTCTGATATGAAAATATCTGGAGTCGGTGAAGTATTTTCCCATATGGTCTCTGGTAGGTTGACGTGTTGTTCTTGTATAGTTTTGTATTTAGTATACTTATACAATGCAATTACATCGCGTGAATTGACTAGATTAGCATTTGTGGAAAAGTGTGTGGAAGGATTAAGTTTTTCCTGTGAGGAAGATTTAATCCGGACATAAAATCTAGAGAACAAATAATGTCTTTATTCCAGGATTTGGGGAGGGGAGTGCAATCCCACACATCCCATATAGGGTATAATTACATATGTTATTATGAATAAATAAAAAGATAAAAATTAACAAAATAAAAAATAAAAAAGAGAAGCATCATTAGATACACTATTCACAAAAAAAAGTCTTTAATCAGGTTCTTGTTGTTCCATCGAATCTCAGATTGTAGGAGCCAGTGTTTTTCTCCAATATTCATCTATGCTCGATCCTGGAACCAGACGGACTTCCGTGATGAGGATATTACTGGAGTGGTTTATCCTTCCCCTCAGTCCTGCAATTAGAGCTTCGAATCCTGGAACTCTCCCTTCTGTGAACATTGAAGAGGCACTACAGTACCTGGGAAGTCCGAACATTAGACGGTATGCATTATTATATTGCACCCGAAGCCTTTCCATGGTCCTTTTTTTGAAATTTGCCCAGAGCTCGCACGTATACAGGGTGGTACAAAAGGCTAGGAAGAGCGTCCTTTTTACCCGTGGGCTGCAAAGCCGAAATCTTCTGCTGAGCATATTGCATTTTATGCTAAGTACTCTCCTCTGCCTGTCGATGTCTTCATCATCCGTTAATTTGTTTTTAATGACATGTCCTAGATATTTTGTAGATTCTATTATTTTCAGAAGCTCACCGTTCAAAAAGGCGGGTGGAATATTTTTTGGGCCTTCCCCGTGTTTTATGACCAACAGTGCTGTCTTTTTCGCATTATAAATCATGTTGGTTTCGTGTGCGAATTCTTCACAGATCTTCAGGAGGATTCGTAATCCCCTTATTGACGGTGCCATCAAAACCATATCGTCTGCGTAGCTCATATTGTTGACACATTCTCCGCCTATGTGGCAGCCCACTACAGCATTGTTTAACCTGTGGGTTAGTTCATCCATGTATATGTTAAACAGTACTGGGGACATACATCCTCCCTGTCTGACCCCGCTTTTCAGGTAATAAGGTTCTGAAAATCCATCTTTCCACTTTACAAGGTTTTCCTGTTGACGATGCCAAGTTTCGAGAATTTTTACCACTTTCCATGGTATACCTCTTTCCTTTAGTTTTTTTCCATAATAAGGGGTGGAAAACACGGTCGAAAGCCTAATTAACACATGCACAAGTTTACACATGGACTTAACACGGAATTTACACATGGGCGCAATTGCAGATGGACGAAATTAGACATGGACGAATTTACGCATGGACGAATTTACTCATGGACGAATTTACACACGGAGGAAATTACACATGGAAGAATTTATACCTGGACTAATTTATACATGGACGGCATAACACATGGGCGAATTGACACATGAACGAATTTACGCTTGGACCAATTTACACATAGACGAATTTATACACGGACGAATTTACACATGAATGCATTTACATTTGGACGAACTTACACTTGAACGAATTTATACATGGATGAATTTATATGTGGAGAGAATTAACCTACTTAGATTCTGGGATTACTTCTGGGATTGCACATCAAAATTTCTATTTTTAATATGTTTACATTGTGGAGTATTTAAGTGTGGACTAAACAAATTTTATATTGAATTTTTTTTCTCAAGTTTAACCAAATTTAAGAAAAAAAAAACTAACAAGTTTTTTTGATGTGTGTAATCACGGAAGGTGTAATTTTCTCCATTTGTAATAAATTCTGGCAACGTAATGTTGGTGAATTTCAAACCTGTGTAATTTCGTCGTACATGTACCCCTAATTTAGAACGGCTAATAGAAATTGAAAATTAAACATGAGAATCGATAGAAAATGTGTGTAGCAGGGTCTCTGATAACGGTCGTTCGATAAAGATTTCATCGATAATGTCGGTAACTTGTCATCATTCCCGAGCATGACTGCAGATCGCCAACGAACAAACAACAATTCACAGCGAAGAAGTTGATACGCTTGATTGATTCGACGTAAACTGTTATTTATACATACAGCGTGATCGGGAACGATGACAAGTTATCGATATTATCGATAAATCCTTTATCGATCAAATGTACCCACTAGGTTCCGAACTAATTATTTTTGGCGATTTATAACTTGAATCGTGAATTAATTAATTAAATTAATTTACATGAATTTGATCGTAAACATTATTCTCATAGTTCTGCGTCAATAGAAATGTATTATATACCTACTTCTAAGAACCATTTTATTTTTATGTCGTGCACTATCTACTAGGTAGGTACTAATTACATTATTATCGTATTCAAACCAACGACCAACGAACCCGTTCGGTTCACACATAGCGAGCAATAACGGATTTTACGTAGGTGACCACAAATATTTATTTTTAAAATTGGTGAAATTTTAATAAAAGTGAGGTTGAGAGTGCTTATCATATTTCATATTTGCCTAGATTCTCTTCAGCTATTTTCTTGTTTTCTCTTCTGCTATTTTCTTATTTTGTTTTCTGCCATTTTCTTGAATTGTTTTCTGCTATTTTCTTGCTTTCTCTTCTGCTATTTTCTTATTTTCTTTTCTGCCATTTTCTTGTATTGTCTTCTGCTATTTTCTTGCTTTCTCTTCTGCTATTTTCTTATTTTCTTTTCTGCCATTTTCTTTTATTTGCTTCTGCTATTTTCTTGCTTTCTCCTGCTATTTTCTTATTTTCTTTTCTGCCATTTTCTTGTATTGTCTTCTGCTATTTTCTTGCTTTCTCTTCTGCTATTTTCTTATTTTCTTTTCTGCCATTTTCTTTTATTTGCTTCTGCTATTTTCTTGCTTTCTCCTGCTATTTTCTTATTTTCTTTTCTGCCATTTTCTTTTATTGTCTTCTGCTATTTTCTTGCTTTCTCTTCTGCTATTTTCTTATCTGCCATTTTCTTTTATTGTCTTCTGCTATTTTCTTGCTTTCTCTTCTGCTATTTTCTTATTTTCTTTTCCGCCATTTTCTTGTATTGTCTTCTGCTATTTTCTTATTTTGTTTTCTGCGATTTTCTTGTATCGTCTTCTGCTATTTTCTTGCTTTCTCTTCTGCTATTTTCTTATTTTCTTTTCTGCCATTTTCTTGTATTGTTTTCTGCTATTTTCTTGCTTTCTCTTCTGCTATTTTCTTATTTTCTTTTCTGCCATTTTCTTGTATTGTTTTCTGCTATTTTCTTGCTTTCTCTTCTGCTATTTTTTTTATTTTCTTTTCCGCCATTTTCTTGTATTGTCTTCTGTTATTTTCTTGCTTTCTCTTCTGTTATTTTCTTATTTTCTTTTCTGCCATTTTCTTGTATTGTCTTCTGCCATATTCTTGTGTTGTCTTCTGCTATTTTCTTGCATTGTCTTCTGATAGTTTATTGCATTCTCTTCTGCTATTGTCTTTTATTTTCTTCTGTTATTTTCTTATATTCTCTTCCGCTATTTTCTTGTATCTTTCTGCTGTTTTCTTGTATTCTCCTCTACTATTATCTTGTATTCTCACGCGCTATTTTCGTATTTTCTCTATGGTATTTCTTACATCTCCCTTATTTGGTATTCTTTTGTATTATTCATCTTTGTTATAATATATTTTGTATATTTTTGTGTGTTTTTGTATTCTGTGATTTTTTAATTTTTAATTGGAATATTCTCTCACGTATGAAGTCTGCAGATCCCGGTACAATAAATAAATACCTAAATAAATAAGTACAACTTTTCCTTAGATTTTAACTGCCTGTCTATAAGCCTGTCTCGACACAGGTACATTCTAGTGAGACAGACATCGTAAAACTCAATGTAAACATACTGTATGTAGGTTAATAAAATAAATTTAAAAAAACTTGAGAATAAAGCGTTTTATATTGTGCAGATCTTTACAGAATGGCCTCCTTTTGGTCGATTAGCAATCCAGAGGTCGCGGATTCAATTCCCGGCGTGAGCAAACATAATAAAGTTAATTTTATTTGGTGAATTTCGATGCTGATGAGTGTTGCTCGCTCGCTTCTGCCACATGCCGGTGGCGAAATTCCCAAAGCATTGTCCATTAGCCGCAGGGAGGCATACTTTGTGTGATGTAGACTCTCTGGTTTCCTGCTTGGGTCACCAGTTTACGGACATCGTATATGTACAGGACCAGCTCCCCTAAAGCACAAATAAGTAACATGTCAATAATAAGTAATATGTCAATCAGTAGATTAGTTTTAGATTCCTAATTAATGTGAATGAATAAAAATTATATAGGTATTTTTAAACATTGGAAAGTCAGTCAGTACCTGTACCGCTTTAAATAATTTCTAATTAGAAAATTACCTACAGTAATATGTTTACATGAAGTAGTATAGTTTGCAGTGTCTGAATCTCCTTGTGTTTTTTCTGAATTGCATAGTTTCACACTGCTGTAATATATTTACATGAAGTTAATTTTTCTTACCGTTCTTCCGCTGTATGGATCTCCTGGTGTTTTTCTGTGTTGCATAGTTTCACACTGCTGTAATATATTTATATGAAGCTAATTTTTCTTACAGTTCTTCCGCTGTATGGATCTCCTGGTGTTTTTTCTATGTTGCGTAGTTTCACACTGCTGTAAATATATTTTTACATGAAGTGTATTTTCCTACAGTTTTCCCGCTGTATGGATCTCCTGGTTGCGTAGTTTTTATATTGCGTAGTTTCACACTGCTGTAATATATTTACATGAATTGTATTTTCCGCACAGTTTTTCCTCTGTCTGAATCTCCTTGTGTTTTTCCATGTTGCATGTTTTTTCCGCAAAATTTTCTCTCTGTCTGAATCTTCTTGTTTTTTTTTCTTTGTTGCGTATTTTCACAGGGCTGTAATATGAAGTATGAACATGACGTGGTGTGTGTTCCGCATAGTTTTCCCTCTGTCTGAATGTCCTAGTGTTGTTTTCTGTGTTGCATGTTTTTTTCCGCACAATTTTCCCTCTGTCTGAATCTCCTTGTTTTTTTTATGTATTGCGTAAATAATTTCACACTGCTGTAATCATACATTTACACAGTTTTTTATTGAATCTCCTCGTGTTGTTTTCTGTGTTGCATAGTTTCGCACTGCTGTAATATATTTACATGAAGCGCATTTTCCGTACAGTTTTACCTCTGCTTGAATCTCCTTGTGTTTTTTTTTTGCATAAGTTCTCTGCTGTATTTGTGTACATGAAAAACTTTGTTTGGCATTTATATTTTTGATAGGTAGGTAGTTTACCTACAAATAACAATAATAGAGATAATTTATTATAAACAATGCGATTTGTGAAGAAAGAGATAAGATTAGTGTATTGTTTATTATTGCGGGTGATAATCAATTTCTTTGAACTTTTTATTTACCAATAATCTACAAATCATTCGTAGATTACATTGAATTACTGATTCGTTAAATTATCCTTCAATTTATTACTGAAAATTGCAGAGATAAAAATAAAAGCAATAAATAAACAAGATATTCCAGCTAAGCGTATCTCGTGGAAACTCGGTATAATCAACATCGCCGTTGTTTATCCTCTTCTTAAGAAGGTGGATGGCCTCCGTCGTCGAGGGGTAAGGTTCTCAACTAGCAATCCGAAGGCAGCCAGTTCAAATCCCGCAAATGCAAATGCGCAAATAAATTTTATTTAATTCTTCAAACTTCGTAAATTCACTTTGTGGTGTCAACAAGTAACTTTATGTTGTAAATAGTGGTGTACACAAAGTTATTTGTTTTCATTTATTAATAAATTTTATTTGTTAAATTTGTGTTATTTCACAATTAATTATGTATAAATAATAAATAGTACATTTATGGCATGTTCCAGGGTGGAAGGTAATCTCAGTATCGCCCTTTTTTTACATGAGCTCCACACAGGAGGCCCTGAGGAAAATAATCTCCGTTAGGGCCTATGTCATCTTTGGGGATGCTGTGTGGAGGGATTTTTCAAGGAAAAGAAATGGAGGAGAATTCTGGAAAGGAAAAAGGAAAGGGGTTTAAGGGGTGGGTAGGAGTCTGGGGTTCAGTGTGTCCTGGTCACCCGCTTCCAAGACATAGACAAACCTCACCCCATGAACCCAGGCGCCCCTGCTAAATCACCAAACGTGGCGAACCACTTGGGGTGACCTACGGCAGAGGTGTTGGTTATCCAATAAAGGTTCCCGGGGCGGCGGTACCCATTCCCGCCCCCCAAATTGATTCCCGCCTCCCAAATTGTTGTAGGAAGTGGGAAACATAGAGGCCGGCAAATCGTTTCACAGCCGAGTAGTTGAACTCAAGAACGAGTCGAAGAAGCGACCCGTTTTCATATTTGTACAAGGTTAACATGTAACAAATGTTAATCGTATACATATGTTGGGCACGCGTTTGGCGTGTTTCCCGATTATGCACCGGAGCCGAAGGGATCAATGTCCCTAGTTCCTCGGAGCATCTTCCATTGAAATACCGGTAGAACTAGGATAGCTTCCCACCCGACGCCTGTGCTCTAAATATTGCAATCCGTTTCTTAATTTAGGAGAGTCTATCAAACGAACCGCCCGTTTCTGCACAGAGTCAAGGGTTTTTTCAAGTATTTTGGGGCTCCAGAACAGAGATGGCTGCCAAATTCAACCGTGGGGCTCACTTACGATTTGTACAGAGTTAGCGGTTGTGTACTATTAAATTATCTGCGGGCCCTGTACACCCAGTTTTGAGAGGCTAACTTAACTCTGGCTTCGATGGAGCCCCCACTTGAGCTGGTCACTAGAGTTACACCAAGCATATCAATGGAGGGCCTGTTCGGAAGGAGACTAGATTTTCATTTCGATCCCTTTTAGACGTAATCGGACATGATTGGATCTTTGAAACATTAAACTCAATGAGATTATTTTTACCCCAAGAGAAAAACACACTCGAGGTTCGATTCTTTGTAGTTTAGATTGAATAACAGTAAAAATTAAGTATTTACCTAGCTACCTTTGTTACGTAAAGATGTAAATTATTCTGGTAGGTACCTGTTTATCAGACAATGTACCATCGCCATAAATTTGCATTGCAAAGTACCTACCATAGGTATGGGCGGAAACTTTATCTTTTTATTGTTTCTAATTTTGAAATACAACATTGTTTTTTTTATTTGGCAAAGAGGCGCATGCAAAAAGTGTGCCGCTTAAAGTTTAAAACATATTTTGAAATTGAGCTTGCACTGGAATAAGAGGTAATAATTATTAATTATTTTCTATATAAACCTATATATATATATAAATCAAAATGTGTTTGGGAATTAGTGACATGTCTTTGTATTGTTATATTAAGCATAGGAAATGTTTGAAACTTTCAAAATACCTTATTTAAACCCCCACAAAGGTTTCTGGATTATAAACAACCACATGACAATACATCTGATGACAGGCCCTGAGGAAAATAATTTCCCTCAGGGCCTGTCATCTTTGAAGATGCTGTGTGGAGGGTGTTTTTGAGGAGAGGAAGGAGTGAAGGAGTGTTGTAGGAGGGAGGAAACACAGAGGCCGACAAATCGTTCCACAGTCAAATATTTTCAAAACTCTTTAAATTAATGAATTAATTGTAAGTACTTACATAATAATTTGAATCGAATCAAGAATAATAGATATTTTAAATAGATACATATGTTAGATACCAAATTTGATTGGTTGTTCTTATAATATTTGATTGTTCGTATACGAGTAATATACAAAAATGAATATTTGTAATACAAGAAAAATGAAAATTAGTATTAGAAAAAAATTGTATTAAGTAGCACGCGAGCTGTTAAAAACTGAACGTACTGGGACTGAATATATAGAACGTAGGAGGGGGGTTGGCGGGACGGGGGAGCGGGAGAGAGGAGAGGGATGGCGGGGAAGGTGGAAGGGGGTACGCGGGAGGAGAACGGGGATGCACGGAAAAGGACCTGCAGGAAAAACAACTTATTTATTTGAATATGGCATTTTTTTTACATTAACTCCACACAGCTGGCCCTGGGGAAAATAATTTCCCTCAGGGCCTATGTCATCTTTGAGGATGCTGTGTGGAGGGTGTTTTTGAGGAGAGGAAGGAGTGAACATGGGTCTTGAAGAGACCCATGTTGTAGGAGGGAGGAAACACAGAGGCCGGCTAATCGTTCCAAAGCCGAGCTGTTGAACTCAAGAACGAGTCGTAGAAACGACCCGTTCTCATGTGACTGATGTCAACCGTGTACAAATGTTGACCGCGCGTTTGGCGTGTTTCCCGACTATGCACCGGTGCCGAGGGGATCAATGACGCTAGTTCCTCGGAGCATCTTCCATCGTTATACCGGTAGAACAAGGACGGCATTCCCACCTGGCGCCTGTGCTCTAAAGATTGCAATCCGTTTGTTAAATTGCAATGCATGCCGGGAACCAGCTAGTTACTTCTAATTATTTTTATCCTCTTTTTCTGAAAACAATTCTTCTTCTTCTTCTATTTCGCATGGTGCAGGTCAAAATAGGATGTTGAGATTATTCAGTCAGTCGACGACATTGAAACTATCGAGAGTAAGTTGTGTCTTAGATACACCTCACCTAATAGTTAAACTCCTTCATTTAAGGCTTGTACCCACGCTCGTTCATGAACGACGGTTTGATCCAATCGAACATGTTGACTTGGAACCATAAATAAACCAAACCACACACCTTGCAACTATGCTCGTCGTAGTGATCACACGCTCGACCGCTGCGAGTCTCATGTCGAGCAGCTCGACACAGTGTTGCCAACTCAGCTACTTTAGCTAGAATTAACTCCAAAATGGGGCCGTAAGCTCCAAAAAAAGTGGTTTAGATTTCTTAGCTTGTTTTTTTTTCAGATAATCCAGCTCCCTTTTTTGTACAAAACACATGAACGAAAAATGACGAATTTAACAGCTATTTCTTTAAGAAACCGTTTATTTGGTTTTTACCTCAGAATTTATCCCGCCAGCCCCCCTCCCAGGATTTAACTTGACTTTACTTGACAAGACTTGAGAAAAAGCTTTTTGAAAGGTTTAAAAAGGTGCCTGAGAGTTGTTTTTTACAGGTTGATTTCGTAAAGGCCCGTACAAAATATTATCTCGTTTCTTACGCATTGTATATTTATTGTAATAACAAGGAAATTTAAAAATGATTTCACGGAACCACGCAGATCTTGCGACGCAGGTCTAAGGACGTCTATTCCCCACATCCCCACGGCAGACGGGGCATAACTGATACAAAATGGGTGTGACTAATATATAGTTCTTATGTCGATGGCATCAGGTTCACTTGATTGATGTCAAAAATAACAACGTGAAAGTGCATATTATATTTTATTTTATAAAAGTCAGGCATAAATATCAATTTTTTTACGATTATTTAAAAAAAACTGAATTCGCCACATTATAAAATAAAATCATATCCAAAAAGGGGTTTATAAGTAGGAGAGTTTGCACTTGAAAGTGTTTTTTTATAGACTTAATACTTTATTTTTTTCTAGGCTTATTAAAAGACATAAAAAAATTGAGCAATATTTTTAAGGTCAAAGATATGTTCTATACGCAGTATTTAAATGAAGCATCCGCAATACTTCTAAACGATCAAATTTTCAAAACAAAAATTCATGATTTTGTATGATTTTGCATTATTTTGCTTGGCAAATCATCGAACATGAACTATCGCCGGTACCCAGCAATTATACATCGAAATATGTGTGTTGCTTAATTTAATTTCGCTTAAGAAGGTACTTTTAAACTGACCCTGAATTTATGGCAATAATTACTACAGTTTATTGAGAATTTAATCCAATTCACGTAATATTTATCTGCCGCCCGCATATTGAATTGGCCATTGTACGATGAGCCCATACTACACCTGTCTGCAGTTTACCGTGTGTCTGCACGGCATTGTGTAACTTGTGGATTTCAATATAATATACATATTATTAAAACATCTGATCAATCAAACATGAACTCTAAACCAGCAGTCCAATTTCTGAGGGAAGGTTCCCCAGAAAACATCACAGGATGCGGACCCGAGTTAAATGACGCCTGGAGCAGCGTGAATTTGGGTATTTGGAATTTTTTTTTACTTAACTCCACACAGGTGGCCCTGAGGAAAATAATTTACCTCAGGGTCTTTGTCATCTTTGGAGATGCTGTGTGGAGGAGAGGAAGGAGTGAACATGGATCACGAAGAGACCCATTTTGTAGAAGGGAGGAAACACAGAGCCCGGCAAATCGTTCCAAAGTCGAGCTGTTAAACTCAAGAAAGAGTCGTAAAAAAGAGTCGTAAAAACGATTCGTTCTCATGTGACTAATGTCAACCGGGTACAAATGTTGGGCGCGTGTTTGGCGTGTTTCCCGACTACGCACCGGTGCCGAGGGGATCAATGACGCTAGTTCCACGGAGCATCTTCCATTGTAATACCTGAAGAACAAGGACAGCATTCACACCTGACGCCTGTGCTCTAAAGATTGCAATCCGTTTATTAAGTTAGGAGAATCTATCAAACAGACCCCCCGTTTCTGCACAGAGTCGAGGGTTTTTTTTAGGTATTTTGGGGCTCCATACCAGAGGTGATTGCCAAATTCAACATTGGGGCGCACTTGCGATTTGTACAGGGTTAGCGGTTGTGTACACTTAGAGTATCTGCGGGCCCTAAACACGGCTAAAGCCATTTCAAGCAACATTTCTATTCTGAATAGTGGTCTTACACCAGGGCGATACTGCTAGCATCTTCCACTCTGGAACGTGCCGCAAATATACTATATATTATTTAAATGAGTTGTGAAATAATATAAATTAAGCAAATAAAATTTATTTGCCACGCCAGGATTCGATCCCGCGACCTACGGATTGCAAGTCAAAAACCTTACCGCTGGACTACGCCGGCGGCCGTCAAATTATAATAAAACAAAAATAAAACATACTTCCCACTTCAATTTTATTACATCTTCGTTTTGGGAAAGTAACAGGGAAAAATTGACTTGGTCTGCGAACTGTAATGTTTGTTACCTGGAGATTTTTTTTACCCGATTTTCGGGCTACCTTGGGCGTAAATAATATTTTTTTTTATATAATTTCTTTTGATTGTTTGTTCGATATCTGTGTATGGTATACATTTAGTAAATATATAAATATACAGAGAAGTTAACATGCGTGTATGTATATAAATACACGACAAAATGTATACCCCAACTAATACATATATGTTTTTTTATGGGTACACAAGAGTAATTTTAATTATAGCCCGCGCATCAAGGTTGGTGAATAATGGATAAGAGTAGGCGGTCGAGGGGTTTGATATGTGTACAGTACAGGGTTCTTAGTAAGATCCAAAAATTTCAGTCGGTTCGGTGCCATACAGCTGTTGTGACAGAACTCAGGTCTGACAAAGGGCGCCTTAAAACGGTTAATTTTCTGAGAATTGATATGTTGATGATGTTTTGATTGGTTCGTGTACAGTTCATGGTTTTGAGTAAGAATCCGAAATTTCAGTCGGTTAGGTGCCATACAGCCTGGGCTGTGACCGTGTGACCGACCCCAAGTTTGACAGAGGGCCCGTAAAAACGATAAAATTTCAAAAAAATTAATCTGTACTAAATTATACTAAAATCCATGTTACCGAACTGACTGAAATTTCCTTTAATTTAAGTAAGGTTTTTTCCTTTCTGGTAAGGACTAGGAATCCAAACTTTCAGTCAGTTCGCTGCAATAAGTTATGACCGACTCCAAGTCGATAAGTAGATAAAATTGTTCATTCAAAATTTATTTTTTTGATTTGTGTACAGAACATGGATATTAGTTGGAATCCAAAATTTCAGTCGATTTGGTGTCATAGGGCCAGAGTTTTGACCGACCCCAAGTCTGACACAGGGCCCGTTAGGGCAGAAAATTTTCTAAAAATAGTTTTTTTCAAAGATTTTTTGATTGACTTGTGTACAGAACATGGATCTTAGCAGGAATCCAAAATTTCAGTCGATTTGGTGTCATAGGGCCAGAGTTGTGACCGACCCCAAGTCTGACACAGGGCCCGTAAAAACGATGAAATTTCCGAAAATTGTTCTTTTCAATTTTTGTTAGATTGATTTTGGTACAGAACATGGATCTTAGCGGGAATCCAAAATTTCAGTCGATTTGGTGTCATAGGGCCAGAGTTGTGACCGATTCCAAGTCTGACACAGGGCCCGTTAGAGCAGTGAGTTTTCTAAAACTTGTTTTTTCCCAGATTTTTTGATTAACTTGTGTACTGAATATGGATCTTAGCAGGAATCCAAAATTTCAGTCGATTTGATGCCATACAGCATGAGTTGCGACCGACCTCAAGTCTGACACAGGGCCCGGAAAAACGCTGAAATTTCCAACTATTGTTCTTCTCAATTTTTTTTTGATTGATTTGGGTACATAACATGGATCTTAACAGTTATCCAAAATTTCAGTCGATTTGGTGTTAAAGGACCGACCCCAAGTCTGACACAGGGCCCGTTGATGATGAAACTTCCGAAAATTGTTCTTTTCAATTTTTGTTAGATTGATTTTGGTACAGAACATGGATCTTAGCGGTAATCCAAAACTTCAGTCGATTTGGTGCCATACAGCATGAGTTGTGAGTTGTGACCGACCCCAAGTCTGACAAAGGGCCGGTAAAAACGATGAAATTTCCGACAATTGTTCTTTTTAATTTTTTTGATTGATTCGTTTACAGAACATGGATCTTAGCAGTAATCCGAAATTTCAGTCGATTTGGTGTCATAGGGCCAGAGTTGTGACCGACCCCAAGTCTGACAGAGGGCCCGCAAAATGGATAAATGTCAAAAAATTGTTCTTTTCAAATTTTTTTCATTGATTCGTGTACAGAACATGGATCTTAGCAGCAATCCAAAATTTCAGACGATTTGGTGTCATAGGGCCAGAGTTGTGACCGAACCCAAGTCTGACGTAGGGCCCATAAAATGAATGAATTTACAAAAATTGTTTTTTTCACATGATTGATTCGTGTACAGATCATGGATCTTAGCAGTAATCCAAAATTTCAGTCGATTTGGTGCCATAGGGCCAGAGTTGAGACCGACCCCAAGTCTGACAGAGGGCCCGTAAATACGATGCAATTTCCAAAATTGTTCTTTTTGAAGATTTAGTGATTGTACAATACGAGATTCTTAGTCAGAATCCAAAATTTCCAATTTGACCGAATCCAAGTCTAACGCAGGGCCCGGAAAAACGCTGAAATTTCCAACAATTGTTCTTTTCAATTTTTTTTTATTGATTTTGGTACAGAACATGGATCTTAGCGGTAATCCAAAATTTCAGTCGATTCGGTGCCATACAGCCTGAGTTTTGACCGACTCCAAGTCTGACAGAGGGCCCGTTAAAATGATGAATTTTCCAAAAAATTTTGAGATTTGTTGATTGATTCATGTACAGACCATGGTCTAGAACTCGGATTTTCTTTGAATTTAAGTGTCATTTTCAACATTGGAACTTCTTGTGTGAAGAATTCAGACAACTAATAGTGTAGATATCTATTTACCTATTACAGAATACTTTATTTATAGAAAATTATTAGTCATTTTGAAAATTGGAATTGATTTGTCAAGAATCTTGGTTTGCGGATTTGGCTGGTGCATAATATAATTCACAAAGTTCTTAGAGCTAGTTACATAAAGTATTTTTTTCAAAGAAAACTTCCAAAATCGGAGAGCTTACAAATTTATTAAGAATTACATTTTTAATAAGGTAAGGTTTAGAGAAATAAGATACAGCATGTGTTCACAATATTTGGAGCGATGAAGAAGTTGTTCATCCATTTGTTTTTCACACATAGAGCAGTTAAACTGTTCGTCATAATCGATGAGCATTTTGTTGCAAAGGAGTAGTCACGTGCCATGATGAACAGTTGCAGAGTTCGTTGGGTCCGTTCCACTATTATGACAACCTGGCCGAAATACTTGCGAGTTCAGGAGTCATTCCGTGCCACGGTGACTAGTTGCGAAGTTCGTTGGGTCCATTCCTCTATGAGTGATGACAACCTGATGAATCATTCCGTGCCGTGGTGAGCAGTCAAAAGAAGTGCATTTGATCCGTCATTTGATCTCTGGGGCTGATGATGACCTGGCCAAAGTACCCGTTAGTCTGTTGCTCTACAGGTGATAGATGACAACCTAGTGAAAGACCCCAGGTTAGTCCAGGTCCAGTTAGTCCAGGAGTTGTCACATACCGTTGTGAACACTTGCCAAAATCATTTGATGCATACCCTTACAGGTGATTATGACCTGTTCGAAGTTCCCAATAGTCCAAGAGTCGTTCTGTGCCACCCTTCAGACAGGTCCCCTTTACCATACTTCAGAATATGCTAACTTCGTAAAGGCTGCAAACACTTTCTTACTCAGGATATCGTTCCAACACCAGCTTACTTCTATTATCTTTAATGGGACGGAATGATTTGAAGATTCCCAACCACTTGGATGGCCTGGCCAAGCCTGTTTCCACCGGCATGTTGAGATGGAGATGTATTCTAATGGAGGTATTGCAGACTGAATCTGCAACAATGGACAAAAACCATTAGAGTTAGGACGGGTTGTTTCAAAAAATTTGATGGATTCATCAAATATTTGAAGTTGATTTTCACGTTCTGTGTAGATTCTGTTCAAGTTCTGTTATTATATCGTTATAGGACAGCTGCTTCACAAAACTGAAATGATCACAGAACTTGAATAGAACTTACACAGAACGTGAAAATAAACATCAAATATTTGATGAATCCATCAAATTTTTTTAATCAACCCGTCCTTAGTATTGCAACACTCTATTTCAAAAGAGTTTTAATAGTTTTATTACATTTCGAACCATAATAAAAAATATGGTAAATATTCCACTAACCGCCGCACTTTTATTATGCACATATTTTGTAAATTAAACTTTGTTTCAACTCAATTACTACAAGAAACAACTAATTACGTTTGAATAGACGGTAAAAAATGTAATAAAATTCAAATTTTATTCAATCAAAATTCAAAATTTCTCTTATGAAACGATTCGTTTGCAGCCATTTTTTTTATATGGATATTTGGGTGAGTTTCGTTTAAATCTAAATATGCATGAATTACTTAGTTAGCCGTAACTAAGAACCTAATTTGTGCACATAAATAGTTATTTCTTGAAGTAATTGTTAAAGCGAAGTGTTATTCCCATAATCTGTGCCTAAAAGTGCAGCGTTTAGGGGAATAATTACCAAAAATATCATAATGAAGCCGTCTTTTGATTTCTTTTGAACGTAAAAATTAATTTATCCCCTTCTAAACGTGGACATGAAGAATTGCTTGCAGTCTTGAAATTTTACTTCTGTCAAAATAATAACTGTTATTGGATATTCTTCAAAATGCCCAAACGAATTTGGTTTCCAAAGGAACCATGCTTTGTGATATATTTATTTAATAGAGATTTAAGACTTTATTTAATAAGATCTCATAAATTAATATTTTTAAACTATTTCAGAATATTTTGTGCAAAGGCTGAAAAAATGGAAATATTTCAATATTTTCTCAAACTTTAGAGGTCTTGCAGAACTTTAGGATATTTTTTGATTTTTTTTTAACTAAATTATTTTGATGTTTTAGACGCAAAGAAAACTTTTTATAACTAGCGCTCAAGGAAATAAGAACTTTTTTTTTCGCCATACAGTCGCGGCCCACACTAATGTATACATGACGTTCGTCTCAAATAGGTTAAAATAACAAAAATCTGAAAACTTTAATATCTAGGACATGTGATGAGACATCCAGAGAAGTACGAGATCTTGCATCTTTGAGAATTTTTCCCTGCATTATGATGCAGGGAAAAATTGCCGGAAGTCGGGGCCCTGGAAGAAGGAGAACATCATGGCTGAAAAACCTAAGACTCCGGGTCGCAGTAAACGTAGCCGCCTAGCCAACATGATAGCCAACGTCCGTTGAACGGTAGGGCACGAGAAGAAGAAGAATGTGAATACCTTACAAGAGTCCCAGCTGCTCCTATCTAGAGACGGTGGCATCCCCAATCGAGGTATTTAAAAAAAATATATTGTTTTTATTTCTTGCTAAGGCAATCCCGATGAGTTAACAGAACTCATTTTATTTATTTTATTTATTTTATTTATTTTATTTATTTTATTTATTTTATTTATTTTATTTATTTTATTTATTTTATTTATTTTATTTATTTTATTTATTTTATTTATTTTATTTATTTTATTTATTTTATTTATTTTATTTATTTTATTTATTTTATTTATTTTATTTATTTTATTTATTTTATTTATTTTATTTATTTTGTTTATTTTGTTTATTTTGTTTATTTTATTTATTTTATTTATTTTATTTATTTTATTTATTTTATTTATTTTATTCATTTTATTTATTTTATTTATTTTATTTATTTTATTTATTTTATTTATTTTATTTATTTTATTTATTTTATTTATTTTATTTATTTTATTTATTTATTGATCAAGGCCCTTTTTCAGGGCTTTTACATATTAATGGTAATAAATACAATATTTATTGTACATAACTGAACTGCTTCAGTAACAATATTTTATATTTGTTTAAAGATAAACTGAAGATGTCCACGGACTTGGTGTAATTGTTTCCTTCCATTAGTATTCTGGGTAAAGAGGAATACATATGATAGTTAGTCCCAGAATTTCTGCACTGAAATAAATCCTGACTTCTTGTTAATACAAGGACGAAATTTAGGACGAAAGGAACGTACAATTCATGGGTGGGAGGAAATAGTTACAATTTTATAGGTATTAAATATTAAAAATATAAGTTTCACTACCGTACAGACAAAACAAAAGAGGCTATTCAGATCTGGTCACCAAACATGGTGAGGCCATTTCAAGAAACGTTTCAATTCTGAATGGTGGTCTTACACCAGAGCGACACTGAGAGTATCTTCCGCAGACGCACCCATTGATACAAGGGCGAATCCAGGATTTTTTTCTGGGAGGGGCACAAGGGCGGACGGGCAAAAAATCACCAATTACAAGTGCGTGAAAGGGATGCAACGAACCAAATTCGCAATTCCAGACAGATATAGACAAGAGTTCCATTCACGTTCTTTCTGTTATTTTATTCATATATTTTAACAACTCTGATAATTTGATTTGCTTCTAAGTATGTACTGCGATTTAATCTCCACAGTAACTCCCCCTAAATCCGCCCTTGCATTGATAAATTCGTTTCACTTCCGCCATTTTCTGCTACACCCCGAAGCCCTAAAAGCATTGAGTAAATTCACTTGAGTAAATTGTAAATTATATTTACCTCAATGTCTAAAAGCAGGTAGACAGGAAAAAGAAAAGTCCTTAAGTAACTTCTCTTTCTGCAAGGATTGACGAGCTAAGTATGTTTATTAGTGACCGCCACAAGTCGTAGGTAACGATTTAGATTTTAGTTTATGGGTTATAATAGTAAAGTTGAGCGACGCATCCGCTAATAAGATTAGAATTAGAGATTAGATAAGGCATGATAACGCAGATCGTGGGCATTGTGCGTGGTGTGTGCACGGGCATTTATCAATTGTTTGTAGAGGCGAGTCGTTCGCGAACGAGTCGGCTCAGTGATCCGGATTTTCGTACTGATCCGTAAGATCCGGGTCCCAAAGACCGATCTTCACGGTTCGCGGATCTTTGAACGAGTGAGCGGGTGACCCGGTGAGCCGACTGACCCGTGAGATCCGGAGAGCCGACTGACCCGTGGGAGCCGAGAACGTGTATCGTTCAACGGATCTCGCGGCTCGCGGGTCACTCGGCTCACCGGGTCACCCGCTCACTCGTTCAAAGATCCGCGAACCAGATTGGTCTTTGGGATTGATCGTTCAGTCGGCCGCGCAGAAAAGTAAAATATGAAAGTAAGGTAACGGGTTTACAGCTCAGATCACTGTGAGACTTTTCTGCGCGGTGGCGTACCGTTTCTGCTAAGTGTGCATGTTATTATCGAAATACAATATAATAATATCGAAATTCATGCGTGTGTGCGTGCATAATCAGTCGTGACGTCAGCGCTCCGGCCACATTATATTGTTTAATATAACAAAAGTAAGGATGAATTATATTATTATTATGCTCATGTTTATTTTCAGTAAATCATTGATTGTTTATTTTCAATATTTCATCAAGAAATAATGGTTAAAAAAGTAATTTTGGTATTGAGTACTTACATGACTAGATGTAATAATCTTTGTTGAATGTATGTTTAGTACACGATGTTTTAATATTATTCTTCTACCGAAATTTAACACATTTTTCTACACATTTCTTTTAACAGCGAACTGAACTAAAAAGCAAACTGAAATTTCGAGACTGTTTCGTACCAAAACTCAATTAAACAAAGGATTTCATTTTTTCATTCTAAGGGAAATCCAATTAAAAGGGAATTAAAAAGAGATCCGAAATTCAAATAAAAAAGGGAACCCCAAAATATTGGGGTTCCCTTGAGATGGACTAAATTCGGTCGTTCAACGAGCCGGTTCACTGACCCGGATCTTTTCATTGAACGAGACCTAGTGAAGCGGCTCGTTCAACTGACCCGCTTTGCCCGCCTCTAATTGTTTGCCGTCAGCTAGAGATGGTTGATATTACCATCCCGGTTACAAGGAACCGGCTACTTTACCGTCACAGGAACCGTCGATATTATTTTTCTGAGGAGCCGGTTACTTTAGAGCTGAATTTATGAATCCATTTCTTCCACTGCAGAGCAGGGCGATGAGTCGAGAGAGTCCGGCTGTAGAGGTCAAAAGATTTCCCTCAATCGCTCACGCATCCGCCGCTTAGACCTAGACAACTTCACCCCTTGAGTCCAGGGACCCCTGCTAAGTCACCAAATGTAGCAAACCACTTGGGGTGACGAATGGCAGAGGTGTCGGTTATCCAATAAACGGTTCCCGGGCGGCGGTACCCAAATCTGCCGCCCAAATTATGACTGAATAAAGAACCGGGTCGTCGGTAGTTGGAACCGCAGTGAATTTAAGTATGGACATCTCTAATGTTCGCGGGAAATCATAGATTTTAAACTAATCTATAGAAATGTCAAATCTGCATTTCCGTTGTTGTGTTGCAATATTCCAAAAATTATAAAAACCTGTTTCAGGGGTGATAAAACGTAAACATACCTGTTTCGAATTTTGTTTTATTTTGCAGGTGAAGCATGTGGAATTGCTGTAGGAAATTTGAACAGTTATTGTGGGTATTTTAGATTATCGCCAGTTCAATATTTTTAATTTTTGATAAAAATTCTGAAAGGAAAAATAACTGGTTCCTCGTAAATAATCTTTATTGATCTAAATACCCAACATTCCCCCGGCATTGCTAGGGAGTTTCTATTTTTTGACCTGGCAACGCTGTACCGGCGTTTGTTTGCAAATAGACTTTTGAAATCACAAAATGTCACAACAAACAACAGAAACCAAAATATTCTGAAAATTGTATATAAAAACAAATTACCTCGTTTAAATTGAAATATATAATGGAACTTTTGAAAATTGTAAGTGCTGATTTATTTCAACATTAAAATTGAGCCTTCGTATCTTAAATAATTGAAAATGTTTGATCAATACTTTTTCGCAGTTTGACCCAGTTCCCAAGTTATTTTTGTCGTGTTTAGTACGTAATATGGCGTGAATAAATATAATTAACGTTATTCCGTGAGAGAAATGACACTGCGTTAGTTTGCGCCTTGGTGAATTGATTTCTCTAGTTTTGTCAGTCATTCGTCGAAACATTATAACCTAAGACATTTTCGTAGAGAATAATATTTTGCTTAGTAAAATTTCGCTGACATTTATTGGGAAAAGGTATTTATCTATTATTGTATGATTTGTTTTGCACAAAGAGTACAGAGAGCCACAACTAAGACCATAATTATTTGTTACTTACAGATTTTTGTCAAATAAACAGAATATCAATAATTATAATCGAAAATAACCCATAACTATGTTTTATTTGATGTAAAACTCAGGTCTTACATTCACTGATTGATTATGTCCCTCAGTTCACCTTATAACTTAAACAGTAGTCCGTTTTTTTTTTAATAATGTTATGTTAACCAGGGTTGTCATTTGTGTTTTGGTGATGATTCCTGGTTCCATTACATGGTACTCAACTTCCCCAATATCGGCTGTCCCGTATAAGTTATAAATATATATCTGAGCCTTCTTCTCATTAAAGTGGGACATTGTCTCCAGGCATTACTTTTGTCCTGCAAGAGAATACTCCTGTAATAATAGAGAAGCCTCTTTGTGGTCGCCCATTTTTCCATCCTTGCTCCGCATCCTGTTTGGCAGTGCTTCCTGGAGTGACGGACATATGAAACCATCCACTGTGATGGATCGAGAGAGTCCCGCTGGAAAGGTGAAGGGGTATCCCTCAACTGGCCTCTCCCAATCTGGCCCGCCATCCGGTGGGCAGACGCATACACCGCCAAGGCAAAAATGTCACCCTATGAACATGGGCACCCCTGCTAAGTCACCAGCCGTAGCTTGCCATTTGGGATTGACCAAAGGCAGAGGTATTGGTTATCCAATGACGGCGGTCCCAAACTGACAATTTTTCCAGCTGTAAACCAATCTCTTGAAGAAAGAACTTTATTGTAAAAAAATCACATACCAACAAAAATACATGCAGCCCTATTATTAGATGTAAACTGTTATATCTGTTTACAGGAACCGCGCAAAGCTTTGACAAAATGGGAGCCAAATCAACAAATGTTACGTCAAAACAAATGCTGCCACTTTTCCAGGTTATTTCTGATCTAGAAAAGCCTGGAGGCTCCACCACCTCACTTCAAACTATCAACAATTCCAGCTTCTACTTTGAGAACACATCTATTTTGGGCAGCGACGATATCACGGTCCATAAATATTCGCAACCCGATGTAAATTCCCAAGAATTATTTCTTAATCTGGATGGGAGTGGGATTGCACCTCTAGATCAGAGGAAACACGGGGTTGATGGGATTTATAGCAAGAAAAACACAGTTAAAAGAAGATATAAAAAAAGAAGAAGAAAAATGGATCAGAAATTGGAAGATGGAGATTTTCAATTCAAGGGGAAGAAGGTGTCGGAGAAACACAGGCATCATAGACACAAAGAATCGGTGAATATGTCAAAAATATTATATGAATAACTTAATATTTCATAACCGCTGGAATGTTTTTGGCCAGTTTGCAATCACCCTCGAGCATTCGCTAGCCAAAATGTGGCCAATTTGAAGAGATATTTTGAAACATTTATTGGAATTATTTCAAAGTTCCCGCACTTTGTATACTTCAATTAATCACAAAGATAACTTTGTAGTTTTGGCAACATACTCGACTCCTCGCATGCTAAACCGTTTTTTTTTTATGTTTAAAAATTAAGTTACTTTTCCCCAGGTACGTCACTGGTGTTGCAATTGCTTTGATGGGTCCCATTTATTACTAATCCTTGTGTAAAATAAATGTAAACGTTATGTACCGAATGAGCATACAAAAGAGTATATAAATAAAATAAAAATGATTCCAGAGTTTACGCACTTGAAAGTTGCCAGCTTGATTTCTGTATTATTCCTGAATAATGCTTTATGCACTTGATCTTCACTTGAAATTTGCCAGATCGATTTCTGTATTATTCCTAAGTAATGCTTTATGCACTTGACCTTCTCTCGAAATTTGCCAGCTCGATTTCTGTATTATTCCTGAATAACGGTTGTGCACTTGACCTTCACTTGAAATTTGCCAGCTCGATTTTTGTATTATTCCTGAGTAACGCTTTATGCACTTGACCATCATCATCATCTTCATCCCCTTATCCTATTCGGGTCGGGGACCCACTGCATCGACAAGGCTCCTCCATATGTCCCTGTCTTGTGCTGTCTGTTCGGCCTCCGTCCATGGCAGTCCCATCCTCTCCTCACGCACTTGACCTTCACTCGAAATTTGCCAGCTGATTTCTGTATCTGTATCTATCCGAATTCTTGATTTTCAGGACACACATTCCAAAACTCACAAACATACTTCCAAAAAGCACAAAGAAGAACAAATAACTGATGCCTCTAGCCAAACTCATAGTTTGAAGGGTGAGCAAAGAAGAACAGGTCTTTTCACCGAGATGGGCCTAAGCAACTATAAAGATGAAGGAATTGATATATCCCGACACTTCAAGAACCTGACTAAAGAAGAAATCAACTCAGAAACGGATAATTTGACTGTTGTTGACCATTCCGATTGCCCCACCTATGAAGTTCCCAAAGATTTGATCACTAGGAATGTGAACAAATTGAGGAGGCGTTTGAATAGGAGTGATAATAACGGTATGTAAATTATTTGGTCGACTGCTGTTCACAGAATTTGAACAATTCATCAAATTTCAAAGTTAAAATTCAAGTTCTGTGAAAATTCTATTCAAGTTCTGTTATTATTTCATCATGAGTCGGTTGTTTCATAGTACTTTTAACACATTGTAATCGGATCACGTATTGATACGTTTTTAGCAAATTAATGCTAGAGAGCGGATCACGTATTTATACGTTTTTGATAGATTGTTAGTGGAGCGCGGGTCACGTTAAAATACGGGTTCCAATATACTTGAGTTTTCGCTATATAGCGTCTGTAGGGTTGTAGCTATGCAGGTAAAAACCTTTTGAGAACAATAGATGGGGTGTACGGTGGGTACCGAGGTAGTGTTATAAATCACAAAAATAGTCGAAGATAACGGTACATATAACGGTATACATGCAACACTAAGACGAAGAATAATATTTTTTTTAGTTTATTTCACTACTCTTTGGTGGTCGGACGTTGCTAAAAGCTAAATATCGAGTACATAGATATTATATATATATTACGTACATATTTACATTTTATTTTAGTGGTTAAAAGTTAAAATACTTTTGATAAATTTTCGATCGCCATCGACATCTTCGTGGAAAAGGGCTCCTTCTCGTGACCCTCCTGGAAGGCTTTCCATGGACATGCGCAAACATGTGATAGCCAAAATTGAAAGCAAGGGAAAGAAGAAATTTGTTCAAAGGAAATGTCGTGTCTGTTCAGCGCGCAAGGTGCGTAGTGAAACATGCTTCATATGCAAATTTTGTGAAGTTCCCCTACACAGGGGCAAATGTTTTGAAAGATATCACACCCTAAAACAATACTAATTTTTATTTTACATTTAGAAATATTTTTTGTGTATAATTTGTAAAATAAAGGATGTTATGTAAAAAAAATTTTTTTTTTTTTTTTCAAAACTTTCCTGCTTTATGTGAAATTCTGCACTAGTTTAACGATGAAGAATACATTTCTAAATATAATTAAATAAAATAAATAATTTGCAAAAAGAATTATTGAAATCAAACAAATATTTTTGAAGTTATCGCAATTTTTCTAGAGGTCTACGTTAGCGCGAAATTACGCGAAAAATCACCCGTTCGCAGCACTAGTACGCGGCCGAAAACTGCCCGATCACATTGTGTTAAATGACAGAACTTGAATATTAACTTTGAAATTTGATGAATTGTTCAAATTCTGTGAAACAACACGTCCTAAGGTTGGTTAGGTCTCATTTGATGACCTTCAAACCGAAGATCATCGCCATTTTGACTTTTTAACATTTGAACTGTCTTTGTTAAATGCCGATTCTCGGTTCATTACAGCCTTTGAACAAATTTTTATCAGCTGACAAGCTTAAGAATATGACCTTTATGCTTGAAAACTGTTCACAATTTGTAAGTTAAAACAGAACTAGAATTGGGTTTTAATGGGACCCCTTCAAATTAAAAATGGCGCTGATTGTCAATCATCAAATGTGACGAGAATTTGAAACAACCTAACCTCATACCTTTTTACTTCCCAGAACTTTCTTTCCCTAAAAAGACCCTCCATACAGTATCCCCAAAGATGTCAGAGATCTGTGTGGAGATAATGTTAAAAAAAACCTTACTACTGGGTTATATATAATACAATTTTTAATAAAATTATGTCTTCCCTTAAAGGTGATGTGACAATAGAAAACTTTGAAGACTCGGAGGGTAGGACGGTGAGGGTCACCAGAACAAATTCCAAAATGTCAACCAAGAACATTGTGAAGAATTACGAAGACATGTTGGCAACACTTTTGGCGAAATGTGTTCAGAAAGATATGCTGGTAACATTATTATATGTAGCATTTTTGTTTGTTGCATGTTTTTCAACAAAAAATGTCAAGTTTTCACAATAATTTCTCTTTAATCAATCTCAGATACAGCAAAAAGATGGCCACCTTTCGAAGCTCAAATCAAAAATGAAAGACCTCCTCTCTTGCAATGGTCAGTTTGCCGACGAGAATGACTTCCTGAAGCGCCAGCACGAGGACATGAAGCTGTGCCTGGAGCAGCACAAGTCCTACCTGTCTTCGGCGGAGGACCAGCTCCAGAGGCTGAGCTCAGAGAAGGAGCAAGGCGGATCTCCGGGGCTGTGCGCTAATTGCAGCGCTAACGAGATCACCGCAATCAAAGTGGGGAGATTGAACACGCGTCTGATGGAAGATTTGCTCATGTTGAAGAATGTGGTTTACAGGTATGTAAGAAGGAAACAAATCTGACAGTGTTTGCGAAGCACGGCCATACAAGGATATCTCCTTCTGAAGTGAAAACTTCTTTAGCACTATTTTGATTTGAAACTCGATGAAATGGAAATGGGCAACACTAAAAAGAGACAAACATCTACAGGATTTAGCCTGCGAGAGAACGAGATAGACTAATCTGCTGACACCTAGACTAACTAGGTGTCCTCTTGGTGAGGTGCTTCGTAGCCTATCTGCCTCCTCTTTGCTCGGTTCTTCGTAAAATGAAATGTTAAATATTTTTTAAACTTGGTAACAATATTATAATAAATAAACCCTACAATACTGATACTCTGCATTCGTCTCATTCTCTCGAAATTTAGTTTTCTGAAGGTTTCACTTCTAGCGCGTGTGAACTGCACACATGATTTTTTTTAATTAACATTAACCTGTTGAATGTTGGATGGTATTTTAAATTGATATTGGCGCAAGCGATTCGGACCTTGTCCTTCATACAGTTTCTTTATACATAAGGGTTAAAATTGCATTTAAAAAAAAAAGCAAAACCCGCCCATGGGCCCGTGACAGATGAGAGGTTATCTCCACATAAGAGGTCTGGAGGAAAACAATTTTCCTCAGGCCTACGTTATCTTTGGGGTTGCTGTGTGGGGGTATTTTTGTGGAAAAGAAGAAGTGAATGTGCATCTTGAAGAGTCCTATGTTGTAAGAGAGAGGGAATACAGAGGTCGGCAAATCATTCCACAGCTGAGCTGTTGAAATCAAGAACGTGTCGTGGAAATGACCCGTTCTCATGTGACAAATGTTGGGCGCGCGTTTGGTGTGTTTCCCGACTGTGCACCGATGTCAAAGGATCAATGATGCTCTTGGAGCATCTTCCAGTGAAATACAGACAGACATTTTCTCATCTGAAGCCTGTGCTCTAAAGATTGCAATCCATTTGTTAAGATGGGAGAATCTATCAAACGGACTGACTAAAGATTGACTAAATTTGGATTGCTTGAATTTAACACTATAAACCGGTTATGTCAATGACTCTCGTTTGAAATATTTTATAAGTATGCTCATGTTACTATTTCAGATTAAACGTCCAGCTCCTACGATATCAAGACAAGCTTCGAGGAGCCCTGCCTCGGACACCAAACAAAGCCAGCGATCGCTCTGGGATTCCGCAATGCGATACGCCGAACCACAATCGCAGAGATGAAACGGAATCCCCCAAGGCAGACCCCGAAATCAAAATTGCGGAAGGCATTTCGATTCCATCATTGCCTACGTTTGGTATTTTCATAATTTATACATAATCGTCATCATCACGGCACTACACCTCAGGATGGGATTTGCCCTCCACAGATGGTTGCGATCCTTCGCCATTTGCGTCCAGTCCCAGTCTTCTTCCATACAGTCCTTCCTCGGTCTGCCTCTGGGTCGTTTCCACTGAGGCACCCAAAGTCGAACCTTGCACATTAAATATTTATTGATCTGCAGATATTTATTCCATATCATGATACTTCTTGAATGTGTAGACTAGTGTATTGATGGATCACGGGATTTCGAGATTTCCTGAATCCCTGATTGTGAACCCACGAACGTGATAAATATTGAATGTCTGGACATTCTTGCTTCAATATTTATCATATCGGAAGAGGATATCCTCTTGATAAATGAATCCCCTTGACTCACCTTTATGTGGTCTCGAAGAACATAGATCAATGCTTCACAAGTATCCATGTGTTTTTTATGTGAACACTGGGCAAGAGTCCCAACTGTTCCTGTAGTTCTTCCATAGTGAGACTATGGCTTCCCCAATTGGGGCTTAAAGTAGTGGGGAGAGGAAGGAGATGGAGAAAGGAAGGTGGGGAAGTACCTGGCTTTTCAGATCTGGTCACCAAACACGGCTAAAGCCATTTCAAGCAATGTCTCAATTCTGAATGGTGGTCTTACACCAGGGCGATACTGATAGTATCTTCCATTCTGGATCGTGCAGCAAATATACCATTTATTATTTTAAATTAATAAATTGTGAAATAACACAAAATAATCAAATAAAATTTACTTGGGCTTGCCGGGATTTGAACTCGCGACCTCCAGATTGCCAACTGAGAGCCTTACCCAAAACTGCCTTTAATTTTCCGATAGGTACTCACTGTATGAAACATGCCACAATACTGACGTGATAGATATTGAAAGTCTAGGGTAGCACTCCGAACGATCCATATCACGATGCCCGTCGCAGATTTCAGAATCTTGTCTTGGTCTCGTGGTCAATTAGATTTCGAGTTTGGTCCTAATAAATATGTTGAATTTCTTTCAGTATTAGATTCTGATAACCACACAGATCTGGGTCAGACTATAGATGCGGCAGAACAGAGAGCGCAGTTTGCAGAAAAAATGCAAAGGACGTACTCTGTTGAAAATGAGGAGCCAACAGTTTGGGGGGATGTCAACACGCACACTTTAGGTTGGTAAAACATTATTATTATACATTCATAAAATAGCATTTTATGTATAACAAAGCTAGCAGTCTACAAAGGAGTGCTGGTAGGTACCTGATATATGGCAGCGAGACATGGAACTGGCAGAGGAAGGGTGAAAGTAGACTGAGATGAGATCTCTGAGGCGTACGCATGGTAAAACCATGTATGATCGTGTGATAAATGTGAAGGTCCGCAAAGAATGCAAGGCTGTAACCATAATGAGTAAGTATAAGAGAGGGATTTTTTAAATTAACTCACCACAATAAACAAACGTTTGAAAGTTCAGTGAACGTCTGACGGTTCAGCTAGAAACAAACATGGCCTTGCGCAGAAATGTCTCATAATGGACTGTGCTGCAAGCCGTTAGCCGTAAGATATGCTCAAACCCTCCTGGTGCCAAAAAGATTGTCATGTGGTCTGCCTCAATCATCATTGTCCAGGTGAATATTTTTCAAACATAATTTTCAGAAATGTGGGTTGCTTTCTGATGATTCAAGATTTGAACTTGTTATTTGTTAAGAGAGATAATTGCATGGAAATTTCTTTTCTTCTTCAGCACCTCTACTGAACGCCTACCAAGAATCCATCGTTGAAAAGGACCTTTTGATCCGCGACTACGAATCTGAATTCAACCGATTCACGGCAAAGTTGAAACATGTCGTGGAGGAGAATGACACGATGCACCTGTCCTCCACTAGGATGGCCACGGAGCTGGCAGAACACAGGAGCAAGAGTGGGATGGCCATAGCTGAAAGAGACGCGCTGCGAAGGGAGTGCGTGGAACTCAAGGGGAAGGTCGTACAGCTCGGGGGCAAGCTGAAAGAAGTTCATGAGTTGTACCAACAGAAAGGTAACTTTATTATTTAATGATAAGGAGTGGAAGGTTGGTAAGAACAAGCGAGAGAGATTCAGAAAAGGAAAGAGGAAGGGCTGAAGGTATGAGGTTGTTATTGGAGGTGGGCTTTCAAAATATGAAGCATCTATATAAAGCTGAGTGTCTGTGGCGGGTGGGGGGCATGGACTTGTTTCTTAGACAAATCTACGTTTTATTCCAAGACTGATGAAATTTCGCACACTTGATATTCAAACAACAGGAAGGTCACTGTCTTCATGGAATTTCGAAAAATCACCCCTTTTGCCTCTTCTTTTTTTTTATATGAATACCGTACAAGAGTCCCAACTGCTCCCGTCTGGAACCAGTGAGACTATGGCATCCCCGATTGGGGTATGTTGTGAGGCATAAGGTAGTGGGAGGGGAAGGAGAGGAGGAGGAAGAGGAAGGTGGGAAGTACCTGGCTATTCAGATCTGGTCACCAAACACGGCTAAAGCCATTTCAAGCAACGTTTCAATTCTGAATGGTGGTCTTACACCAGGGTGATACTGTATCTTCCACTTTGAAACGTGCCGCAAATATACTATATATTTTAAATTAAATTGTGAAATAACACAAATTAATCAAATAAAATTTATTTGCCACGCCGGGATTCGATCCCGCGACCTTCGGAATGCGAGTCAAGAGCCATAATGCTGGCTGTCAAACCTGAAATTGCCGGCCTTCCTACCCCTGAAAGCAGAATTTGGATATACCTTGATGAAATTTTGCACACTTGACGTTGAAAATAAGAGGAAAATTATTGTCTTTATCTTGTTTCGAAAAACTGCATAAAAACCGGTCAATGCTGGTAACGCAATAAATTAGGCCCATTGCAGGCCCAGCCTCCCCTCGTACAGTCTCCGGCATTGCTCTCCTCGATAGCCTGACGGGTAGAACACTCAGATAGCAGTTGTACGAATAGAGTTCGATACACACAATCGACAACCGAATTAATCGCTTTTCAATCAAAGTTATGCTTATTGAAAAGATCTCTTTAAATAATATTGGAATGATTATTCAATTTATTTCAGTGGAGACCATGTCCCGAGATTACAACATGATTCACGAAGAGTACTTCAAATGCAAGACTAGTTTGGCGGCCACGCAGTCACGGTGTCAATTGTTTGAGGACCAGCGGAAGGGCCAGCAGACCACTATCCCGGCAAACGTGTACAATAACACAGTACAGGAGTGTAAACGGTAATACATCTTGTCGGCTTCTACAGAAGAAATCTTCCGATGCGCCTTCCATTGATATGGGGTCATCCATAAATTACGTCACACCTTAAGGGGGGGGGGGGGGGGGGGGGGGGGGGGGGGGGGGAGTAGAGAAGTGTGACAAGGGGTATGGGGGGGGTCCAAAAGTCATGAAATTCTAGGGGGGAGGGGGTCTCAAAAATGTGACAGGGGGGGGGGGTCAAAAAATCATGAAATTCATGTGACGTAATTTATGGATGGCCCCTATGCTTGGAGGTAACTCTAAGTGACCAGCTCAGACACAGGGGCTCCATCGAAGCCAGTGTTAAGTGGGCCTCTCAGAAGCTCGCAGATACTTTAATAATACACAACTGCTCATCCTGAACAAATTGCAAGTGCGCCCCACAGTTGAATTTGACAGCCACCTCTGGGCTGAATCCCCAAAATACATGAAAAAAACCCTTGACTGTGCAAAAACCGTTGCTCTGTGCAATAACGGGTGGTCCATTTGATAGATTCCCCTTTCTTAGTAACGGATTGCAATCTTTAGAGCACAGGTGTAGGGTGGGAATGCTGTCATTGTTTTACCAGTATTTCAATGGAAGGTACTCTGAAGAACTATGTAACGTCATTGATTCTCTCGACACAGGTTGCACAATCTGGAAACACGCCAAATGCGTGCCCAACATTTGTACACAGTTAATATTTGTCACATGAGAAGGGGTCGTTTCTTCGTCTCATTCTTGAGTTCAGTAACTCGGCTGTGGAACGATTTGGCAGCTTTTGTGTTCCCTCCCTCCTACAACACGAGTCTCTTCAAGACCCAGGTTCACTCCTTTCTTTCCACAAAAAGACCCTCCACACAGTAAACCCAAAAAATGACATAGACCCTGAGAGAAATTAGGGTTTTGTCGCTGTTTTCTTTTATTCGGTGACCATTTCTATTATACTCACTGAACATAATCCTTAGAAATGTGATCTGATATGAAAATAAACTGACATCACCAACTTACATACAAACTTTCAACTTCTATGCGCAAGAAAGACCAATGAAATTGATTTTCTGTTCAAGAAAACATTGTTTGAATGAAAAAATGTGTGTATTTCATATAGTTTAGTGGCAGGAGAAAGAGAAGATAATAAAATAATAGGTTGGGTTATGTTTGTTGTTTTTGTCTTGCCATGAAACCAGTTGATTAACTTTGTGCTTTAGGTTATTTGAGGAACTAAAGAGTCGCTACGAAGCGGACAAAGCAAGGTTGACAGCCCGCCTATCTGTGCTGCAGGAGAGCAATGAGCAAATGGAGAGAAAGATTATGGAGCTGAGCTGCGAGAAGCACAAGGTGGAAACCAAGGCCAAGAATGGGGATAAACTAGTCAGGTAAGACTATCTGTTGCATCCGAAACTGCTTACGAATTATAGCTTCAGATGCACTTGGAAATTGACTGTAAATACTAACAATGAAAAGAAACAATATTTGCTGGAATTGGGTGATAATATGTGTAGGGAAAATAAGGGAAGCAAGTAAGGAGGATAACCAATAACTTGCCACTGAACCTTTGCAAAGGAGCACACAACACAATCACAAATTTAGTTTATATAGTTCCACCGCGGTACCTTGAAGTAATTATCGCCACAAAAACACAAATAAGTATAAAACGATATTGTTAACTTTCGATACGGTCAAAAACCTTCTATTTAGTTCAGAAACGAGATTATGAACACGAACAACACCAACGAGTTGCTTCCAAGATAGACCCAATTCTTCTTTTGTTTTTTAGAAAACAAATGCACTCGAATTTGGTATTTTTCTCTTGTTCCAAATTCAAAATGCTTTTCTAGCAAGGTGATATGGTTAGAAAGGTTAGGTACTAGATAAATGACATCCCGGTAGGAACTATGCATATTCTCATTTCAAAACCAAACACTATCAATATTATATTCATTCATGAACTTATAAATACTTTTATCTACAAATCCCGACGGCGGTGGAATTTCTCATAAAATTTCGGAATGCTTCCGAGCTTTTTTAAATCTGCTATATATTTCTTATTTTGGAAATTGTCATAAAAACAAATATGTACCATTTTAGAAACTAAATAAAATAATCTTTTGTTTCTTTGTTGTTTGTTCAGATGTTTATATCTGTATGTATAACAGCGGGTATCGGAAGGATTTTAACTAACGATTCCTGAGAATTTAGGAGTAAAAAAGTAGATGTCATTTTGCTGTCCGATATTTTTTTCTGACGGGATCATGTGATACGCACGCTGTATCGTGTGTTACCATGCTGCTGGAACGAGACGCAATTCTTATCAAGTGACCCGCTAGGTTATAAATGCGCTACTCTCCCGACCACGTTGTTGCGAGGTGTGGTGGAAAAACATTTTTAATTAAAAAAAAAAATCTTTGCATTGCAAAATGACATCTACTTAGAATAGTTTACATTGAAAAGGTTAAAATCTTCCATATTTTCCAGAAAATGTCGCAAGGAGGTGGCGACTCTCAGGAGCGAGCTGGCGGTCACCAAGGCGGCCAGAGATTCCGCCATGCGGCGCACCGGCCACGCCACCAACCTGTGCCGCCAGCTGGCCACTGAGGTGCAGCGGGGGACGCAGGGAGCCACTCCGCAGCAGGCTAGGGCCGAAAAACTTGTAAGGAAACCTACCTCAATCAATAATAAATAGTTCTTCCTTAGTCGTTTCTTCATTGTGGGGGTTCACCATGTTCACATCAGGAGTAGTGATGAGACATGGGAGTTATGCACTCACTAAATTTTGGCTCCTTAGAGCTAGCCGCCATTGATCATTGCCCTACTCCAATGTAAATTATGACTGATGAACAATGCTCCACCACTCTGCACGGTCCTGCGCTGCATGGATGAATCTGACACTCTAATTTCCTCTGCTTTTCCTTTTTCTTTCTGACTTCTTCTACTGAAGTTTCATTCCGCAGTTGGTGCACAAGGAAGCCATGAAGGAGCTGGACGCCGTGGAGAGCCTGATGAAGGAGCAGGATCGCAAGAAGCAGAGGAGCATCACCAAGATAGCCAGCCTTGAGGACATGCTCCGGGAGAGCAACGCCTCCGTGGAGGCCATGAGACAACGCTTCAGTAGAGAAAGGTTAACAAATAATTAAACAACTTCAAACCTTTCCAACGCTGGCCCGAACAACACAATGTATCCCACACAATGTATGTGTTTTAGTGACACTTCACAAATCACGTATATGCAACATCCGAATATGAGAATAGCTGCTGAAGGATGACATATGCAATGGCGGCTCGAGCACATTGGTGGGGACTGATGTTTTTTTACGTAACATGTATCTCATTACCCGGAGAATTTAATTTAAATAAATAAAAAATTTCAAACAAATATTCAAGGACAAGTCATGCACCTAATCAGATTGTCTAAAAATAAAATTTAAAAAATTTCTTAAATAGCTTAACCCCTGGTTTGCCGATTGCGCGCCCAGGACGCGCCATAAAAAAAAAATTTTTTTGAGATGCGATTTTAAACCTTATGTATAAAGAAAATGTATGAAGGACAAGGTCAGAATCGCTTGGGGCATTCTTGTTCTTGACGTAACAGATATAAGGAACACACCTAGCCTCTCAAATAATCATCTTTGCACATATCTATATGACTTTCGAAATGACATTTCTGCCGCGATTTGAGCTGTCAAACTTTGAGCGTCGCATGTCATGAAAAGATCGATAAAACTATCAATTTGTCAAATAAACGCAAGTAATATTATTTGTAAGCATAGTTTATTGTTCAGGGAACGTGTTTCGGTAAATATTATATACGATAGCATAAAATAAATCCGCAAAATATTACGTCAAAGTCAAAACATGGCGAAATTTTCGAGTTTCCTCCCGTGGCATTTAAGAGGTTAAGTAATATTATATATTATGTTTTTAGAAAATATGTGCACAGTTTTTTATGTAAATTTGGGCAAAAAACTCATGTTAACGAAACTATGAAGAAAATGTTGGAGAATGATACAGTCAAACGGGTTAGGGACACATTAGCTGCTCAGTTGGTAGAGCACGGTAAGTCCTGGGTTCGAGTCCCAGATGTGACCGTATTTTTTTTGATTTTTCTGTTTCAGATTTCCGATTGAGTTTCGCTAACATTGTCTTCATTAATTAAATATTACAATTTGAGGTTTTACTCATTAAGTTTAGCATTTACAATTTGACGGCCGGCGTAGTCCAGTGGTAAGGCTCTTGACTCGCAAACCGAAGGTCGTGGGATCGAATCCCGGCGTGGCAAATAAATTTTATTTGATTAATTTGTGTTATTCCACAATTTATTGATTTAAAGTAATATACAGCATATTTGCGGCACTTTCCAGAGTGGAAGATACTATCAGTATCGCCCTGGTGTAAGACCACCATTCAGAATTGCAACTTTGCTTGAAATGGCTTTAGCCGTGTTTAGTGACCAGATCTGAATAGCCAGGTACCTCTCCACCTTCCTCTTTCCCATCTCCTTCCCCTCCCCACTACCTTCAGCCTCACAACATACCCCAATTGGGGATGCCATAGTCTCACTGGCTCCAGACGGGAGCAGTTGGGACTCTTGTGCGGTATTCATATAAAAAAAAAAGTTTAAAATAAATACTTTTTCGTACATAACTGAACTGCCCCAGCAGCAATCTTCAGCAATTTTTTAAGTGATACGTTGAAGATGTCCGCTGAAGAATCCACATTATTACCCTCCATTAATATTCTGGGCAATGAGGAGTACATTTTTGGTAGTTAGTCCAAGAATTGCTACACTGAAAAAAAAATCCTGACTTCTAGTAAATTGATTTTAGGGGAAAATTAATAATAAAATGTAAAAGTAACGAAATGGAAAGCATAACAATGTATATGTACAAACTTTGGCGAAATTGTCTGCTACAATTCTATCCTCCTCTCTCCTACCTCCCCACTTACTTCAGCCTGCAACATACCCCAATTGATGATGCCATGGCCACCTGCTTTGGGGAGTTGACACCCTTGCGCGGTATAACAAAAAATAAGTTTTTCTAACCGTTTCAATAGTACTTAATTTTTTTTAAATGTTTTTAGATTACACATATACGGTGCTTCGACCAGCAATTTAGATAAAAGTGTTCCTGAAGATGTCGCCAAGAGAAGCATGCTATCTCGAGAACCCGAAGAAGGTGTAAGAAGTCGGGGTTATCATTCTTCACACATAGTTCCCGCCAAAGGGGGCTTCCTCATTCAACGAGATAGCCGATTAAGAAAATCTGATGATTTATAATAATTAATACACTGAACAGACAATTCAAAGACGTTTGATTTATATCCATTTGAAAGAAAAGTGATGTCACTAATTTAAATTACAATTGATGCATTTATAACACGACAGTCTTCATGATCGAGAGGTAAGGCTCTGGAATAGTAAATCCATGTTCAAAACTCAGCACGCGCAAATAAATTTTATCTGATTAATTTGTGTTATTTCACAATTTATTCATTTAAAATAATAAATTATATATATATGCAGCCCGTTACAGAGTGGAAGATACCTCAGCCTAGTCCTGATGTAAGACCACCATTCAGGATTGAAACTTTGCTTAAAATGGCTTTAGCCATGTTTGGTGACCAGATCTGAATAGTCAGGTACCTCTCTACCTTCCTCTTTCCCATCTCCTTCCACTTCCAACTTTTTTTTACATTACCTCCACACAGGAGGTCCTGAGGAAAATAATTCCCCTCAGGGCCTGTCATCTTTGGGGATGCTGTGGGGAGGGTCTTTTTAGGAAGGGAGGGAGAGGAGAGAGAAGTTCTGGAAAGGAAAAGGGTATTAGGGGTGGGTATTAGGAATCTGGGGATCGGTGTGTCCAGGAATGACGGACTTATGAATACACCCCTCCCACTGCGGTGCAAGGTGATGTTCCGAGAGAGTACGGCTGGAGAAGTCAAAGAGACTCCTTCAACCATTCTCTCTCGATCCGGCCTGCCATGCAGCTGGTGGGCAGATACATCCACCGCCAAGACCCGGACAAACCTCACTCCATGAGCCCGGGCATCCCCACTAAGTTACCAAACATAGTGAACCACTTGGGGTGACCTTTGGCAAAGGTTTTGGTTATCTAATAAATGGTTCCCGGGGCGGCGGTACCCATACCCGCCTCCCAAATTAGGGAACTACCTTCAGCCCTATAACATAATCCAATTGGGGATGCCATGATCCACTGGCTCCAGAAGGTTGGGAGCAGTCGGGACTCTTGTACGGCATTCACATAAAAACATTTTCGGTAGGGTTGGGAACAACAGCCGTAAGTGTTGGTTTTTCACCAGGGCGATACTGTATCTTCTACTCTGGAATGAGGCATAGATCAATGTACTATCTATATAAATATTATTTTATATAAATAATAATATGTAAATTAATCTGTACATAAAATAATGTTTGAATACACTCAAAATCTCTGGGCTACCAAGATTTTCTAGTCACAAAAAAATTATCTCTCATTAAGTCTAAAATATACCGTCATTTCGCTTAGCCGAGCAAAATCCGGTGTAATTTATAAAAAAATATTATTTTATTGGTTATTAAAAATTAAAAAAATCTTTTTATGTACCTAATCTATTTTTACTTTACCCTCACAACAAATTTTCTACTTTCCAAACTTCCTTTATTTCATTCTCCTCCCCACTCCCATAGTCCCAATGGTTTCAGGCAGTTGGGACTCTTGTGCGGTGTTCATTAATAAAAAAATACATAATATATTATCTATCAAGCAACATCTATTAGAGCTCCACACAATGTGATTAAGGGCTGGACATCGGAGGGGGCCCCGGCCCCCTTGGGGCACACTTGGGACACACTTGGGACGGGGCCTCGGCTAGGTGCCAAAATGGTGCCCATTAAAGACAGGACTTGGAAAGAAATATTTCAACAAATTTCCTAGTGCCCCCATTTTGAAGGGGGCCCAGCTAGGTTAAGCTGATAGGTTTTAAAGATTTCCGATTTAAACAATACTAAAAGGTTTTCATTAAATAAAATACTAAATGATTTCGGTAGGTATATATATTAATATATATATATATATATATATCCATTAATATATATATATATATATTAATGGAACACCGACTTTCTGAAAAATAAAAGCATTTATTGACCTAGAAAAAATGTTGTCTGCTTTGCGTTACCGCTTTTTTGTGTCCATGGATATAATAATTCCTACTAGCAGTTTAAAAACCCACTCTGCGGTTTTTGCTGCTAGGCCCTGCGGGCGGCTTTTGGTTTGGCTTCTCCCAGTTAGTGAACTTTATAAATCCAATAGGAACTGGTTCCAAAAATAGCCCGTTTCTCGGATCCAGTGTAGCTATTCATCGGGACAAAGTAACCGAGACAGTTAATGACGTCATATGTAATATAAACCGCTTGGTACAACAATGTATTACGGTCAATCTTTCCATATCCGGAGAGATTTTACATATTCACGAATTCGTAGCACTTGTGCCTACCGTACACGTCCCCATCCGACCTACTGATGGAAGTGGCGACATCTTGTGACGAATTCTTGAATTTGAAATTACAACGGTAGCTTTGTTTGAAATTCCACATACACAAATACTATTTGTGGCGCGGCGCGTAAGGCGTGGCGTCAGACATGCACTCAAAGCCGGGACGCAAGCCTATTAATAGTATTCGATTACACATCATTCGCCACATTTTATGAAAATTATAACTCATTTTCCACTCTCTTCCCCACTCTCCGTCTATGGGGGGTCTAGCCCTGGCCCTTGAAGTAATTTAACATTTTTTAAATGCATTCTACAATCTCGGCGAATTATTTCCATTCAAGTTTCAAAAACTTACACTTTTAACCCCGTATTTTTTAATTGAAAGCAGGTACCTACACAAATCGATCATAGACCATATTTGACTTATCAACGCAAAACTCTTTGACCGAATTACAGAGAATAACAAATCTCTACTGTCAACCTAAAAATATCATTAAAACTTGATAAATAAAGATTTTGCGGTTAACAAATTCACGGAACACAATATACGCATTTAGATTTATTTAAACCATTGCCAATGGCTTTTGCAGGCAATCCGTGCCAAAAGGTTTGTATTATTTCTATTTTGATTATGTAAACCAAATGCAATAAAAATAATAGATATCCATCATTCATTCTAGATTCTTAATATTTTTTTGTATTAGTATTGCTTTAAACTCTCGGGCCTCGAGCATATTTTGCCAGAAGGTCACAATATTTCCGTTTTACAATAAAATCCAAAGGAATCCGAGAACTAAAAACTGTTTTTGAAAGGTGATGAAATAAGTTTTAAAATGTTATTATTGGAAATAAACATACATACAAACTTGTCTTACTCCGCCCCACGATTAATACGGAATATTTCTTATTTAAATCATTAGATTCAGCTTTATTATTACCGAAAATTGAGTATTCGTGTCGGGAGACGAAAAAATATGGCCTAAACATCTTTGGCCAAATGAAGCCGACTTATACAACTTTACCGTTTACATTTGAATTCTTCTGGGATTATCTTTTAGACTTGAATATAAAGTGTGGTGTTTTCTCTTTCTAACACCGTTTAGATCATATTTCTCACCATGTTAACCCTAGAATCCCAATATAGGTCATTTTTACCTTTACGCAAACAAATATCTGTTTGCTTTCTCTTTCGCACACTTCTTTCGATTGCCCTGATTGATCGAACCGACTTAGTACCCACCAAGAGCCCACAGGAGACAGCAGTGTTGCCTTGGTAAGTTCCTTCATATTGGAGTTATCGTACAGTTGTAGGTCAATTTGACCTATGTTTAGGCCATTTGTAATTTTTAAATGTACAAGTAAAGTAAAAAATAATTATATAAAACTGTTTAATTGTTATAAAACATTTATTGGTTAGTAGAAAAGGGAAGATTTTGTTTAGTTTTTTTTTTTTATTTTTTATATTTTTAGTTTTAGAAGCAAACCGAAAGGATCTCATTTTGTACCAAATTTTTGTGTTAATTAATTAATAATAATGCGTTTAAATTTTTGTATTAATTCTAATTATGCATTTTTCATTTCCTAAATAGTTAATACGAATAAAAAATAATAAATTACACAGAATAAACTATTTTACAAGTTTATTTATTCGTGTAGGTAAATTTGACCTATGATTGGGCATTTTAGATATCAAAATATGATTGGGCTTCTAGGGTTAGTAAGGGAGACACGACAATTTCTTTGAGACCCTTATGAGCTGATCCCAAAAGCGTGAGGGGAATTGGAGAATAAAATACATTTATACAATAATTTATCTCGTTCTATTTCTGTTTGTTTTATGTTAATATTATTACATGAAGTACTATTTGTTATGTTCAGGAGCACGAGCAGTCGATGGCATGCCTAGACCAGAATAATTACGATAAAGAAAAATGTCAAATGCACTTTGACAACTATAAAATTTGCAAGAGATTTTGGGTGAGTCTGAAATGTTTCTCATTTTAAATGAAATTTGCTCAACACAGTTTGGGGAGTAAGGTGGTCCAAGCCCTCATAGTAAAAAAAAAAAATTCAAATAAAGGTGTCGCCACCCCCTTGATTTGTTACACGTACTATTTCTATTATGTGTAATAAATTTCAGCCCCCTATCTTATATACAAGGGGGTGCTCATCGAATTTGAAGTTTCTGATAAAAAGTTCAGGGTTTTAAGTAAAACACGTAATTTAAGGTTTATTAATATTACAAGTATTTTAATCAAATAAGTACACAAAGTGTTTAAATGTAAACGAAATTTGGTAAAAAAGCAATAATTAACATAATATTGGTCACATTCTTTCAAAACCATGTTTGTTAACTCCTTTTTGGATGTTTCAGAAGAAACGATTTTTCTGTTTTGTTCAACGATGTGAAGTAAAAATTGCTTTTCTTCCTCATTCTTAGTGAGTATCGTGTTGTAATCTTCAAATAGTTTAACACCTCTCTCCGCTGTATCATTAACAACACGTAAATTTTTGACGCAGCTTTGCCTTGAAGGTAATCAACATTGTCATTCCAAGTATCAGGGGGTAATTGCAAGAAAAAGTGCTTAATATCAAGAACTAAGAGCGTTTTCAACATTCTTTGTGTTGAAAAAGCTTCTAATGTAACCTCTGAGGCAAGCTTAGCAGAATCACCTCGTACTAAACGGTTACCGCCATCAGAATTTATTTTTTGAACAATGGCTTGTTTCAGTAGCTTGTCAGAAAACAAGGCAAATGCAACTAGCTCATCTGACAAATACCACAAGTGACGCTCTAAGACACCCCTAGCTGCTATACTGATTTTGGAAACAATGGCTTCGTACAATTTTAAATTCTTCCAAAGTAATAAGCCATTTACTGGTGCATCTGCTGCCAAAGGCTCTTCGATCCAAACTTTGGTGTAGACGAGCACACCAAAATTAACAAATCGAACAATTTGTCTTTTTTTTTCTCTTAGTTAGTTTGAATGCTTGTAAATTATTTCGAAAGAGAAAAATCTTCAAAGCATACAGCAATTTTGCCATCCAACGAGCATGGAATCGGACCTGGAGCGCTCCAAAATATCTTTGCAGGTGGTTTGTTCAAAACAATCATGGTGAGCTTTATTAGCTCTTCGTTATCATCACGAACTTGATTATCTCCAGATAGAGCCATTTCTCTCGCATCTTCAGATCTTTGTTTCCGTTTTAGATAACGTTCTTTGACCTTTTCTAGTTTCTTGAAGATTGAGTACGTCTTCTTACGTTCTACTCTTTGATCGATGAGAAACGCTCTGCCCTCTGCAATTTTTATCAAATTCAAAGCGCTTGCATGGGCAATATCAAAAAGTTTGTCTACTTCTTTTGTAAACAAGTACTCTCTTTTTCTTTGTGCTTCAGAATTTCTTCCTTTATTTTTCATCAATAGCAGCCAGTTCTCACGAAACTTAATCAATTTTTCAATGCAATGATTTTGTTGTCTGGTCGGAATACTAGATTCACTCCATATTTCCATGAGTTCTTGAATAAGTACATGCACGGAATCTTTCACATTTTTGGATTCGTTTAATATGTGGTGATAATGGAGTAAAACTTGCCGAAGAGTATGAAGTTGATTAAGCCTCACAATGGCTTAATATCTCGAACCCCAATTTATTTTCAATATCTCGAACCCCAGAAAAATTTCGTCTTAGATGAACACATTTTATTGCACTGATTCACTCCACAGTTTAATAAATAAGTATAAAAACTGTTAAAATTTCTCTATAGAACTCTTCAGTAGTTTATTTTAATATTTATTTAATTGTTTAACACACGAAATTGTCCTATAACGAAAAGTAAAAATTAAGCATTTTACACAAAAAATTCAAAAACAACACTCGATTGAGCACCCCCTTCTACTTGATCTATCTCGCTGAAATTTTACTATGTTATTATTATGAATACATGTAACAAATTCACGGGGTGGCCAAATGAAAAATATAAAAAAATATATTTTGGACCACCTTATTGGGGAGTCTAAAACACTCATAGATGGTTCAAACCCCAATCATTATCAAATACTTGAGCCCAAGAGTCAGAATATCAGAAGGATGTGTATGAAACGATGCATGAATGTGAATGAAGCAAGAAGCTGTGCCAAGACAGAGTTGTTTGAAAACGACGTGGTTAGTTAATAGATCTGCCGGAACAATGCCGATGATACTAAATTACCTTCTAAAAATAATATCCTAAGGCATAATAAGTTAATTCAAACACACTAATTTCGGTTGTGGGTCTGTCTGTGATTGTACCTCTGGTACAATGAACTTCGATTTGTTTTGATTTCTGGTATCATTTTCAAAATTGCAACCAGCGATAAAATAGGTATCTACCTAAAAATTATTCTATTTTTTTATTAATTTTAAACGTGAATTTAAATTTCTTAGGGTTAATATTGACAAGTAAAATCAGATTTTGTGATTTTTCAAGGATCTACACTTTTTCCATTTTCAAGAAAGCGTTATTTAACTAACTAGACTTACTAACATAATATTGCGTGATTTTTCACAGGTTGCGCTAGTTTTGTAATAGCAAAAATTATAATAACAAACTATAACTTTTATTAATTAATAATTTATAATAACAAACCTGTGAAAAATCACAAGACAAAACTTGGCTTGCACAGTTCCGCTTTCAAAAAAGGCCTGCAAAAGTTTGCCATATAAAAATATTATATATAAATACGTAGGTACCTACTTAATTGCTTGTCTGAATTTGAAAAGATTCTATTCTAATTTGACAATTTTCTTAACACATCTTAATGGTTCCAATTTTGAAAAGTTCACACTTATCACACAAATACTAGTAAAAGCCAATAACATTTCATTTGTAAATACACCTAAATTACTTAGCATCATTAGAGAATGCAAGGCCAACTAAAGTACAGGGTTCGAGCAACAGCCAAATTACAAAGTCAGTGCTGTCGCTAAGTAAACTTTACTGTTTAAAATAGTCTAATCACTCTGTTTATTTATTTGCTTGCGGTATAACGACATACAAACCAGCAGCAACAATAAGTACAATAATAATCACCGCCATTTGCAAACTATCATTGATCTATTACAGCTTGACACCTTAAAATTTTCTAGTGTCCAGGCTTCTTACTATAGTCAACCTTGAGGCAGTATTCGGAGGAATTTAATTTTAGTTAGAAAAAAACTATACGAAAACATCCTACTGTTTGTTAAATCCTAGAAGTATCGACTCCTTCCTAAAAAAAAATATAAATCAATTTCGAAATATTGCTATCTAGTTATGATTAAAATTTTGAAAAATAAAAAAAAAATTATTTTTATTGTAATAAGGTTATATCATCGGTTGTTGGCAGATTTGTCAAATTTTCAAACGAAATGTTGTATTTATTATACGGTTCTATGACAACTCAGATTCAACTCAACTCAACACTTTTTTGAGAAATCATTTATAGCTATGAAAATTTTTTTTTAAGATAGCCCGTAACCCAACCTAACGCAATCTATTTCACCAATTTTAAATTATTTTTTTTCATCGCTTTTCAAAAGAGGTGTTGAGTTGAATTCATTTTGAATTGGCCGTTCACATCGATCAAACGTTAATGTCCGGCCATCATATTATACAACACACATTTAAAATCATGTAATCATACAGTAAAATAAATCAATAAATTATCTAGGAAAGCTACTTTCCAGAATTTTTATTTTACTTAAAAAAATTTTCAATGATAATTCTTAAAAAAAAATCCCAGCATAAGTTTTGCCATGAAAGTACTTCAGTTTGTCTATTCATGTACGGTCTTACAAACTAATATATTTCAGATTTTTTAAACGCTTATTTTACTTAGACATTATTGAAAAACTGTAAATAATTACAAAAAGCACATAATCTTATCAGTGTTAAGCATTTTTATTGCTATCTTGAATAGTATATTACAGCAAATTTTGAATGAAATAAAATGGATATTGAGTTATTAGTTAAAAATGCTGGTACGGAGAATAATCAATCTTTCTCACCGGAACCGCCTTGTACAGTTACAAGGGTACAATCGCAAGACCATATTTTGACAAAATTTGAATTCTCAGCTGCTGGTTAATAATAGGCTTTGAAGTATTTTATTCAGTCATTGGTATATTATAATCGAAATGATGTTATTTTTAGGGGGACCTAACTGCGTACAGAAGAAGGAACGGAATCTCTCCAAACTTACCAGACGAAGCCGAGAGAGAGAAAATAAAGGCTGATCACATCGCTGCGGTTGCTGCAGCCGTGGAAGCTCACCACAAAAAACATGCCAAAAAAACCAACCCATAAACAACCTCACCATAAAAAACAACCCATTCAATAATAGATAATAGAAACAGATGGAGATTTGGCGTGGAAGCGTGCCGACTGTCATCCAGCTACAACCAAACTGTACAGACTATCAAAGGCGGTTATGCAATTATTAAGGGTTTGGTGTGTAGTTGAAATAAAGGCAGCTGTCCATGGATGTGACTTGCTGTAGCATCTGTGAACAATGTTCCATATTAGCACACTTTGGGCAGGAAGGGTAGCTCTACCTTTTATGCCGGTCCTACTTGAATGCCTGGAAAGATATTGCTGTTAAATATTTTTTTTTAAATGTTGTACACCACCTTGTTTTTAAGGGTTCCAACTTTTTTCTTTTTTAACTTTAGCTCCACACAGGAGGCCCTGAGGAAAATAATTCCCCTCAGGGCCTATGTCATCTTTGGGGATGCTGTGTGGAGAATCTTTTTAGGAAAGGAAGAAGAGGAAGTTCTGGGAAAGAAGGGTAGGGGTCAATGTGTCCAGGAGTGACGGACGTATGAATCCATCCCTCTCGCTGCGGTGCAGGGCGATATTCTGAGAGAGTAAAGCTGGAGAAGTCAAAAGGACACCCTCAATCATTCTCTCTCGATCCGGCCTGCCATGCAGCTGGTGGGCAGACGCATCCGCCACCATGACCCGGACAAACCGCACACCTGCTAAGTCACTCCTGCACGTAGCGAACCACTTGGTATGATCTACGGCAGAGGTGTTCGTTATCCAGTAAATGGTTCCCGGGGCGGCGGTGCCCAACCCGGCTCCCAAATTAAGACATCCACATCTTCTTATCTCTCTGTCTTTTGAGCGGAAAAATATTATATCAAAAGGAAACTTATACTTTGGCACTGGAGATGCAAGGGGAACAAATTGTTATCTTTTTTGTAATGATTTGTACCATAGTGAAAACCATTTTTTTCATTATGTAATAAAATACGTACATTTTTGTACATAAAACATCACTAAATGGCCCAACACTGATTTTAAAGTCTGCTTTTGGAGTCCTATTACAAAGTAGGCTATAATTTCGGACAATACTTTTATAATTGGGGTGCGGTGAGAACTATATTAAAAAAAAATCATTCAAATGAACATATTATTGTCAAAGATATACATGTATAAAACAAATTCCATTTTCCGACAAAACCATTCCATTTTTCAACAAACAAGTTCCGTGTTTTCGTCTGCCTGAAGTGTGTTAATAATGGTTCACAATGCTCATCTCCTTTGTTTTTATTATCTGTGATTTCAATAAAGGGAAATACATTATGTTGTTTGTAATAAAGTGAAAATAAATATTTTTGATAGTGGCAATAGGTATAAATAAAGCACCTTGTTAATTTGTTTTAATTTTTTATGTTTTTTATTTCATTCGAGAGTACACAGTTTATTACAACAAACATCAAATTTATGCGAGAAGCCATATTCTTCCATGAGAAACCATTAATTATGAGTCAATTTTTTTTAAAGTTCTGCAAAAGAATCCCAACTGCCCGGAGCCAGCGGGACTACGACATCCCCAGCTGTGAAGCAAAAGGGAGCAGGGAGGAGGTGGGGAAGAGTAAGGTTGGGTATTATGCATCTGATTTGGAATAAATCATATTTGGACACCGAGGCAATATAATTAATTAATGCCATCATAATGACTTTCAAGATCTTCGTAAAAGTTAACATTAAAGACATCCTTCATTTATCAACTTCATGAAAATTAACATTGAAGACATCTCATTTTTCAATTGAAGACATCCTTCATTTGTCAACTTCATAAAAATTGACATTAAAGACATCTTGCATTTGTCAATAATAGTTAACATTTAAAGGCATCTTTGATTTGTCAACTTCATAAAAGTTAACATTAAAGATATCCTTCAATTGTCAACTTCATAAGAGTTAACATTAAAAGCATCCTTCATTTGTCAACTTCATAAAAATTAACATTGAAGACATTTCATTTTTCAATTGAAGACATCCTTCATTTGTCAACTTCATAAAAATTGACATTAAAGACATCTTTCATTTGTCAATAATAGTTAACATTTAAAGGCATCTTTGATTTGTCAACTTCATAAAAGTTAACATTAAAGATATCCTTCAATTGTCAACTTCATAAGAGTTAACATTAAAAGCATCCTTCATTTGTCAACTTCACAAGAATTAACATTAAAGACATTCTTTATTTTTGTCAACTTCACAAAAGTTAACATTAAAGATATCCTTCAATGGTCAACTTCATAAGAGTTAACATTAAAAGCATCCTTCATTTGTCAACTTCACAAGAATTAACATTAAAGACATTCTTTATTTTTGTCAACTTCACAAAAGTTAACATTAAAGACATCCTTATCCTTCATTTGTCATAATTTTTATTGTTGAAACAAAACTGATAAATCTTAAACTATCCATACAAACAAAATAAAAAATCATCAAATGAACACAAAAGGCAAACTGCTGATAGATCCATTGCAGTATCTCCCTCTTTCTTATAAATAACGCATTCACGAGAAAGAGAGGTTACAACAGGGCTCCTATGTTGCAGGACCACATTTAATTTATCTACATAATAGTACGTAAAACAGACTAGCTTTTAAAAACACAATTATTTTTTGATATCTGTGAATCACATCACACACATCAAAATTTTCAATCATTCACATATTTTAATAAAAACACAATAATTAAAAAAAATAAACTATTAGTGAATTGACTGATTGTCAACACTATCCTTTTCTTATTAAACAATTACAAAATAAAAAATACAAGGCACAATCAAAGCTTCACAGCTCATGATTGAAATGTGAAGCGAGTTGAAAATAGTCACGCTGACCCAGAAATTTAATACAGAAAAAGATGTGCAAATTATTTAATGCCAGAGCTCTCAGTTCAGGAGTTTCTGCTGCTTCATTAATCACATAACATTCATAATAAAAGTTTTATAATTAATACATTAAAACAAAATATAACAAAGAAAATATATAAGTCGATAATGCTTAATTGTGACAAAGGTTTGTTGGGGGACAAAATGTTTGGATCCCAATCCGACCTGAATTAAGAGGAATCGACTACATAATTGTTTTATATTCTAAATTAAATAAATTTTTGGTTTAGATTTTAAGAAATATAATTATTTAAGGTTTATAGGATCATAATTATTTGGTTTAGGTTTTGTGGAATCATAATTATTTGGTTTAGGGTTTTGTGGAATAATAATTATTTGGTTTAGGGTTTATGGAATCATAATTATTTATGAAATCATAAATTTTTGGTTTCCTTAAGTCTAAAATTTGGTAGCAAAGATTAGTAACATAATTTAGTCGAATCTGCGTAAAAATGGTTGCTTTATAAAAACGGAATGCTTTCTTTGTACATACTGAATTCACTAAAACAATATTAGCCAATCTCACTCAACGCAATAAATTTAATACAGAAGAAGCGCACTTGTATATTTTACGGGATGACTCTTTGCATGAATGGACTGATTCAACTATTTAAGTATATTGATATGTTTCACAAACATGCATGATGACGGAGTGAAGTGAAAAATATGATTTAAAAAAAATAAATTTAACATTATTTTCAATATCTTAAAAAATATTAACGTCAATAAAGATAAGATAATAGAAACAATTGGGAGATGTGGCATGGAAGTGTGCCAACTATAGACGAGGTACGACCCAAATGCAAGGACTGTCAAAACAGTTATGCAATGGATTTTGACGGCCTCTGTGGTCTCGACTAGCAAAACCCGGCGTGCGCATGTAAATTTTATTTGATTAATTTGTTTTATTTCACAATTTGTTCGTTTAAAATAATATATAGTATACTTGCGGCACATTTCAGAGTGGAAGACACTCAGTATCGCCCTTGTGTAAGATCACCATTCAGAATTGAAAAGTTGCTTGAAATGATTTTAGCCATAGGTTTGATAACCAGATCTGAATAGCAAGGTACTTCCTCACCATCCTCCCTCCCGTCTCCTTCTCCTCCACTACCTTCAGCCTCACAACTTATGCCAATTCAGGATATTAGATATTAGCCATAGTCTCACTGGCTTTGGCTTTATACGGTTGGGAGCAGTTATGACTCTTGTGTGGTATTCACATTAAAAAACAAAAAAATTTAAGTTTTGCATTTGGGCTAGTAGGTAGAAGCAAAGGCGGGGCGACGCTGGGTAGATGCAATTTGCAGTAATGTTCCTTACAAGTTCATGACATATCTCCCTTGATTCTATTATCTATGGAGCAGACAGCAATTTAAACTATTAAATCAACATACATCAAAATAATAAATACATTTAGGTACCGTTTTTACTATGTGTGTAATTGACATATAAAGCGCAACTGCGCGCTTGAGGTGATTTTTCTGAAGATAAACAGCGCTATAAAAATCATCTAAATATTATTATTTTAACTGCTCTGCTTGAAGCGTCGAAAATTAAATCGTAGAGCAGTTATGAAAAAGCTGTGCAAATTTTATGGCGTCAGGATTTACTGCTCAATAGTGTTTTCTGTGTTGATTGTTACTTGTCATATGTAAATCAATTTTACTTTTACAAGCAACGTCACATCACCCAGAGAAGAATTCTCATCTACAACAAGAAACACTGCATCCACTGAACAAATAATTCCAAGAAGTGTAATAATATACATAGTAACAGTTAAAAACCCGCTCCGCAGATTTTTGCTGCTAGGCCCTGCGGGCGGCTTTTGGTTCGGCTTCGCCCAGTTTGAGTCTTGGTGACCATTTTATAAATCCGATAGGAACTGGTTCCAAAAATAGCCAGTTCCTCGGATCCACTGTGATCCAGTAGCAGCTAATCACCGGGACACAGTAACCGCAACAGGCAATGACATCATATGTTATATAATCATATTACCGTCAATCTTTCCATATCCGGAGAGAAACTCAAAATTACAAATCCATAGTACTTATACTTGCCAGCAGCAGGTCCTCATGCGATCTGTTAACCTAAGTGGCGCCATCCTTTGGCGTTATTGGCTACTTGCTTGAATTCGGTTCTATTACAAAAGTAGCCTTTTAACAAACTTCAAGTACGAAGATGGTTTTGCATATGGCGCGGCATCAGAGTTGCATTCTCAGCCGGATTCTTAAATTCCAACCGTATAGTCTCTGGCCTATTAATACTGTTCAATACCGATTTAAAAGGAAACTAAGTTCGCAAATTTATACAAGACCTTTTGATTCCTAGGTCCCAGACCGAGAAAACCAGTTCACAAAATAATTTAGATATTTGAAAGTGTTTTATCAATCTCATCAGAAGTAAGATAAAATTGAGCTTAGTTTAGGCATGCGGACAAACCCACAACACTTCTATTGGTTTAACTTTTTAGTGGTTAAGCCTCACATTACTTATAGTCCACAAGAGCAAATCTATGATTGTGCATATCAATGTTTTGGAATTCAAAATAGGCTTATTTTTTAAGCATTTTCAATTATGTACATAATTATGAATTTTCAAGCAGTCAAAAAATAAAATGACAAATACTTTATTATAATTAACTACGTAGAATAGTTAAACTTGCTAAGATTTGAAATTACATTTCAGTTTATATTTTTAAACTTACTGTTAATAATAAGAGGTCATTATAAAAGTTATAAAATTTAATATTACGCAATGAATTTATAAGCGTTAGATTTTAAATATTTTCCCAAGTGTTTTATAAATGTTGCTTTTCTAACTACAGAAAATGTTGTTCAGGGTGCTACCGCAAAAATCGAGGGGTTATTTGTGAAAATTTAAACAAAAATGTTGATATTTTTTTATTAACCTTATTTACGCGGCTGTCACATATCTGATCCGTCGGCGGCTATTCCATGCACAGATATCGCACATCCGTAAGTAAATTTTTTATTTTTATCTCTGAATAGTAAAGTGATTATGATTATCTATGCCCCACGAAAACCGCGGTTTAAGTTAGATCACTCTTTCCCCGCGAGTTAGCGCTAGTGACTCTTTTCGACAGGACCGCTTGTTACAAACTTTCTTTGTAGGTGGGAAAATAGGAATGGCGTAAAAACTCACAGTAGTCAATGTAGCAGGCTGGTTTGATGTCCACATAGGAATTCACATAAAATGTTCCAAACTGTACAGATTGTATGATCACCATAAGTTATTTGAAGTCTTTGCATACACAGTAATTTGCACTTTGAAAATATGAACATAATAATACACTACCTGCCGTTCGAAGGTTGTCACTGCACTGACTTGCACTGTAGGTAGGAATTTTGGGAAAGGACAATTATATTCCAGACACCGCTTGTTTTATCAATCATCTGTGGCGACTCATTATGTGGCGAACTGACTATTTTAATATAACTTACCAGGAATGTACCATGCTATAAGGGTCGTGGAAATCTCCGAATAATAACACTTGGCGATAGTGATTTGCACTTATTTGTAACTTTAACATATTAGGTACAGGTTAAATTATCAACAGCGATAATTATCAGAAGGATTTAGATTGACAAAATACATTTGTTATCGACCCTGTTACAGAAACCGCAATGGCGGGCTTGGTGTTTTCTCGAACATTCTCGGGGATCCGGTGTGGCAAGCTTACGCGAAACAATGATATCACTACGAAAATAGTCAGTTCACCACATAATGAGTCGCCACACATCATTTGTTTTCGCTCTCCTGTAAAATTTACTTTTTTATTTTTAAATTTTGTAAATTTTACTTACTTACGACCCTTTTCTACAGGACATGCACGAATCATGAAGTTTCACTAAAACATATACGTTGTGTCAAGCGGTACGAAGGGATTGATGCATTGATAAGGCCGGCATTGTAAAGGTTAAGTCTTGTAAATGATCCTTTATAGTAAAAACAAAAGACAAAATCACTTTGATCGACTGTAACCTAAAGACTACGAACATTCCTGTGTTTACTAAGAGATTAAGGGTGTGAGTGAACCGTCTACGAGTCAGAAGAGATGCTTCACATTTCATCAGACTGATTCGTGGATGATTTGAAATTGCAACTATCATGCAGAGTACTCATTTGACAGCATAGACTGATCTCCCGGCCTGCAGGACTGACTTGTCAATGGTCATGCCAGTGAGGAGAGCTACCTTGTTGTTAAATAGACTCACTTCAAATATTTATATATTTAACATCAATGAGTTTAAATGGCAAGATTTGTTGCTGCCAGTATAAATTTTCCATACGCATCTTTGAAAACGAATCGAAATTGTATTTTGTAATTTTTTTAAAAGCAATACATAAAACAATTTAATTTAATTGATTTGAATTGCTAGTAATGTGAATGGGAGGATAAATATGTGGGAATTTCAAAGCCACGAGCAAAATACAATTTTGAAACAAAATTTTAATTAAATTTGAAAAAATTCATCAGAATTATTTTTTCTGAGATATTAAGAAATTACCTCCTGAAATTTAGCAGTACCTTTCTGAAACACATTTTTATAATTAAAACTTTTGGACAAAAAGGTTTTGGATATTTTTAGAACAATGAAAAAGTGCTTTTTTTTGTTTAAATTTAGTCTAAACAATAATGTAAATTTTCCTAGCATGCGCACCATGAAAAAATATAAAAATATATTTATAAATTTTTTTAGCTAGGTAAAATATTTTTGTTCAATAACATACAAACACTAATATTTTGTCGCTGATTTATCAAGTAAATAATTATAACGTTAAGTGGGACACTATTGCTTTTGATTCTTCATAATAATTATATTTATTATATATATAAATTTTTTAATCTCATTAAAACTAAAAAAACCGAGATGCAATCGTTTTCGAAAAACAAACCAATGAATAATAATGTGTGTAGAATTTTGACTTTTATTTCCAAATGTAAAGCATTTTTTAAGAGTCATTTTGCCATCCATTACTTATTCGCACTTGCAATTTTTTAAGCCAATAAATATAAATGCATTCAGACCAAAATATTATTTGCATAGTAATACTAAAGTATAAGGTATATATTTCCACGATACTATTCATTAAATGATTTCTTCTCCGTGAACATTAATGTAACTTTTTCTTTGGTAAAATTATCTTATTTTTTTCTTTGACTAGAGCTGAATAGCAGATTTGAATCAAAAGCAATCAATGTTCCCCCTACATCCAAATAGGCACAATGGTTGAAGCAAGTAATCCAAAAAATCATCATCTTGAATGTAGTTAAAATTAACAATTTTTTTATCATTAATTATTATCGTTTACTAGCCTGCTAAACAGTACAAATATTTACAATTATAATTTACTTCAGTTTTTAGAAAGAACGACCACAGTATGTACATTACTTATAGAAAAAATTTATATGCTTTGTTAATCAAGATCAAAAAAAAAATTATTCTAAATAAAATATTTTTTTCCAAAATGTGATTGGTGATTCTGTATGTTTTGTGTTAAGTCAGCGTTACGAGACAATTATGACAAAAAGCCGTCAAATTCCTGTGATTTTCTATGGCTTTCAATGGCTTATCTATGCCTCTCGTGTGTTGATGTGGATTTACCTACTTAAAAACACGAATGATTATCTGTTATTATAACCACTTAGACATAAGCCTAATAGACGTACATATTGTTCATTCGTTTGTGGTATTATTTTGATGTTTGTACGCGATAACATTTGATTCGCAAATTTTCCCGCAACTAACATTTCTTAATGCAGATTACGCTGCAAACGCGCTGTCATCTCTGGCGTAAGCTTAACTACTTTTAAGAGTTGGTGTTTCAACACAAGCGCAGTATATAGCTCGTTAGAGCAATACGGAACACATGTTAGGCTGTCACAAAAGAACTGATCACCCTTCAGAAATAATGACAAGCTGCTTTTTTAATCTTTTAACCACAATTGTATCAGCTGTTGATCCGGCAAGAAATCAGCATTGATACGCAGCCATAACGACCTCTGATACAGCAACTTTGGTTGCCGATAATAATACTCCGCATGGTATAACAGAGCTTGAGCCAGGTACACCAGCCAAAAGGTTAGAGGAGTAAGTCAATACAATACGGGATTAGAACCCGGCACATTAGAAAGACCATCATAATCTAATCAGTTAGATTCAGTCAGGTTGGCGTCATTCTCTCAAAAACTGAAGCACGTCGCACGTTGCAACAGACACAACTGTCCCAAGCTACTCTCTACGCGAGTTAATTCATCTCAAAACTAGTATTTAAGCTACCTTATACATTAATTTACCAAATAATATTTGGTTTTATTTAAGTATTTTAAAAATGCAGCATTCATTTGTTCACATTAATTCGCTAGAAGTTTAAAGATCTAAGTATAATGTAATATTACATTTCTAAGGGAGTCAATAAATTCAAATGAAAAAAGATTTATTATTTGAGCAAATTGGGATAGGGTTAATATTTTATTCATATATATATTATTAAAGATAAAGTTTGGATAAATAGGTACTAGAAGCTTTCCTACCCGGCGTCGCTCTTGATTTGTTCCCAGTTATATCGTATCTTGCAACACTTGACCATAGACAATGGTTTGCATTGATTTTTTTTCTTCTGCCAGCATATTTACGCGTTTTGGATGCACGGAATGCATCGATATAAAATTGACGATGAGAATCAATTTTCCTAGCATTGTTTTATGTATCATAATAAATTATTTTTGTGACTTTTTCAATTGTTAGAAATTTAATTAATGTTGGAAAAAAAGGTAATCCGTGTTTTAAAATAATTATTTACATAGAAGAAAAAAATATGCAGATAATTTACAGGTAAATACGTGGAAAAGTGTGACACGGTTAATATGTACACGCATTTTATTTTAAAAACACTGTGTATAAATTGGATAACAATGCAAAGCAACTGTTTTAGCTTCAAACTTTGGATAATTTGACGTCTTTTCTTCGCACCACGTTTTAACTTAAAAATATTTTTAAAAGTTATTTTAGATTCTTAGGTTCATAGTTTGGGTTAAATAAGAGAAGAAAAAACTAACCTTCAAACATCAATAACAGCTTTACAATTTGGGAGGCAGACATGGGTACCATCGCCCCGAGAACCATTTATTGGATAATCAACTCCATTGCAATAGGTCGCCTCAAGTGGTTCCCTATGCTTGGTGATTTAGCACGAGTATCCGGGTTCATGGGGTGAGATTTGTCTAGGTCTTGGCGGCAGATGCGTTTGCCCACCTACTGCGTAGCATGCCAGATCGAGAGAGACTAAATGGGAGACCTTTTGACCTCTCCAGCTGGACTCTCTCGACCCATCGCCTTGCACCGCAGTGGGAGGAATGGATTCATACATCTGTCACCCTGACCCCCTCTCCATCCTTTTCTTAAAAAGACCCTACACGCAGCATCCCCAAAGATGACAGAGGCTCCGAGAAATTGTTTTCCTCAGGGCTCCTGTGTGGATCTAATGGTTACCGAAATATGTACTTGCTTTTTATAATTATCTAACTGATAAGTGTTTTTTAATTGAAATATGCATTTTAACTGTGTCCCACTTTTTTTATATTCAACAATACATGTAATAATTGTAGTTTTCAAAGGAAACTTCAATGTAACGTAGCTCATGATGGAATCTACACTGTGAGCTAAAAATAATTCTGTTGATCAACCTTTTCATCGCGAGCCCAGCTTTATACGCAAAGCGTGAATATTTTCGTACGAGGTAATCATTTTTATAAAATCGAAACACGTAGCGAATTGTAAAAGAGTAAAAATTTTGAAAAATAGGCTAATCTATGCATAATAACTTTTCATACTTCAAGAAAGGCATTTACAAAGTTTAAAAAATATTAAAATTTAAAAACTTCACACTAATCTTTGATTTAACAGTCCCAAAAATAATATAAAATAAATAAAGCACATAGATATCATTTTTTATGCAGAAAAATTGACATTTAAAAATAGAGTTGCATAATATTAAACTTAAATTAAATATCGCAAATTTTTTCAGTAATCTAAGATCGCTACTGCAAAGAAACAGATTTATGTTTAAGAGTGTTATTTAACCTTTTAGACGCACCCGTCTCGATAGTTGATATGGAAATTAAATTGCGTATATACCCCGCCATTGTACGGATATTTCAAACAAGATTTCATTGCACACTAATCAAGGAATCCACTATCTCAGTTGACTTCATCAGAAATGAGCTCAAAACAACATTGTAGTTTGGAAATCACTGATGATTTTGTCAAGTCTCAACCATGTAAAGATTTACAAGCTTATCTGTGCAGTCAATTTGGTAGGCGGCTACGGGTAACCGGAAATGATTTATTGGATAACCTGCCAACCCCTGCCAACCTGCCTAACCCCTGCCATAGGTCACCCCGAGTGGCTCGCTGCATTTAGTGACGTATCAGGGGTGCCCGGATTCATGGGGTGAGTTTTGTCTAGGTCTTGGTAATGTATACGTTTGTCCACCTACCGCGTGGCGGGCCGGATTGGGAGAGACTGGTTTTGAGGGAGATGTAACCTAGGCCTCTCCAGCCGCACTCTCCTGACCCATCGCCTTGCACCGCAGTGGGAGGGATGGATTCATATGTCTGCCACTCCTGGACACATAGACTCCCAGATTCCTACTTATACCTCATTCTTTTTTCGTTCCCAGAATTTCCTCTCTTTCATTTCCCTTAAAAGACCCTCCACACAGCATCCCCAAAGATGACACAGGCCCTGAAGAGCTATTTTCTATCTTTTCTCTATCTCGTGAGAACGAGATCGTTGTCCTGCGAGATGTCCTGTCAGATTTGTGTGATTTTCTACGGCTATTAAATGAATAAATAATCATGCATACTTGCAGGAATTTGTGTTTAAAACGACCCAAACTAAAATATGTGACAGATCACAGTTGAAATTTTGACATCGGCCGATAGAAAAAGCAAATAACAGCCGTAGAAAATCACACAAATCTGACAGGAGATCTCGCGGGAGGACGATCTCGTTCGCACAAAAGATAGAGAATAGGTCTTCTGAGGGATTTTTTTTCCTCAGTTACCATAATGAAGGAAAATTGTTCATTCATCTATTAATTGCTTGCGTATTTGTTAGTTCACCTTTTGGCCAACTGCACAGATACGTATGAAAATAATAGTTTAAGCATAATTCATAGAGTTTATCATTGTAACACGTGCGCAAACTGTTGAAAATTGTTTATTTGCGTAGAACCCGCGTGGATTATTATTTTAAAGTATCAATAATTTTTGTGATTTTATGAAATCACTTTCCGTTTTTTTTTTATTCAATCTAGTGTCACATCCTTACTAACTCAATGAATTCATGTACACTGGTTATCAACACAGTGGTATAAGTTAATGAATACCCGACAGTTCATCCCCCGACAGTTGACCCCCTGAAATTACAATTATTATAAAATTATAATTTTTTGTGCATCATTTTATCAATTTCAAACTTAAAATCGACTTCAAAAATATCTTTAATAATAATACGTTGGTATGGACATCAAACGAATTTATTTACAGTGTCGATTTTGCCAGTTTTATCCTTGATGCTTTTGACGGCCGCCATGGTCTAGGGGTAAGACTCTTGACACAATCCGAAGGTCGCGGGATTGGATCCCGGCGTGCGCATATAAATTTTATTTGATTAATTTGCGTTATTTCACAATTAATTAATTTAAAAATAATTTTAGCACATTTGCGGCAAGTTCCGGATGGAAGACACTCTCAGTATCGCCCTGGTGCAAGACCACAATATCACAATTAAAACGTTGCTTGAAATAGCTTTAGCCATGTTTGGTGACCAGATCTGAATAGCCAGGTACTTCCCCACCTTCCTCTTTCTCATCTCCTTCCCCTCCCCACTACCTTCAGCCTCACAACGTACTCCAATTGGGGATGCCATTGTCTCACTGGCTCCAGACGGGAGCAGCTGGGACTCTTGGGGACACTTAGTTATATTTTGTATAAGTAGGTATACCATCATCATCATCACTCTTGGCTCTATAACCCCTGTCTTGACCTCCTCAAGAGTCTTCCTCCACTCATCTCGGTTTTGGGCCAGTTCTCTCCAGTTTAGAAGCTCTAAGGTAGTATATATCTTTGAGGACGTTGTCGCTCCATCTTAATTTTGGCCTTCCCAGGCTCCTTCGCCCTATCGGTCTTGAGTTCAGCAGGGACTTTGGTTCTTGATGCTCGGTCATTCTCTCCACATGACCCAGCCACCGAAGTCTTCCCAGTTTTATAAATTTTGTTACGTTTAGCTCTTTAAATAGAGCATATAGCTCATTGTGTAACTTCTGCGCCAAAATCCATTTTCTAGAACCGGTCCGAAGATGCGCCTCAAAATTTTCCTCTCAAAAACGTCCAGTGCTCGCTCATTCCTCTTAGTTAGTACCCACCAGGTATACCATATTTACCCTAAACTGACTGCATATTGTATATAAGTATGCCGGGAGCCAACTGTCGTGGAATCTAACTTTATCTACTCGTCTGCGCACATCACCGTACGGAGATGTCCCATATGAAGTTCCACTAAAACACGTACATTGTGACAAAACACACCGCTTGATGCAATAGATAACATTGTAAAGTTGTAAAAAAGTCATTAATCACACAAAATTATGTAATGTCTTTATAAATCAATATCAAAGTCTTCAAACCCACGAAAAGTGGTCTAAATTGACAATTTTGTACGTGCGTACATGATGAATTGAAAAATCTGAGTATGCAGTAGCGTTGAAAAGGTTAACGTAGACAAACGTGTAGAAATGAACACAAAATTAAATTAATAATAATACCTAGTCAATTAATAATAATAACTAGTGACGAGAGTTAAATAAATAAAATTGGTCGCAAAACACAACACAATAATAATGAGTGCCGTTACAATAATACGTTAATGTCTTTAACTGTGTCCGTTCACCACTTTTGATATTATTGTACGCAAATCTCTGTTTACCAATCGTCGTCAGTTTTGTGCCGATCTTCACTTTTTGTATTTTATTCTAAAACAGTCCACTTTAAAATGTCTGCACATCTGGCGTACCTGAAATTATACAAAAGATATATAAATAAACAAGGAAACACACAATTTTCCAAAAACAAATAAGAGGGGTATTTTTGCAAAATGTATTTATTCCAATTTTTATCTAATGTGAAAGCAATATTTCTATGCAATATTTTTGCAATAGGATGTTGCAAAAGCTACCAATTTCCATAGAAAAATAAATTTAAAAATGGCTGTTTCTTGCAAATTCCATGCAATCCAAATTCAAATGCCGACCTGAACTTGATAAAGACTCGATTACATTGAGCGAGTTTACAAGCTACTAGTCGGCAAATTTAAAAGCGGGTAAATCGGTGAGTGCGATTGTAATGATATAAACATATAATGTTCAGATAAAACGTTCCACTCGCTCAACGTCAGTGAACTGGCTAGCAAAAAGCTGAGCTAAAATAACGACTCCCACGCGAACTAATTCTGTCGACATTGTGTAGAAAACTGAGATATTCGCAGCTAGCTCACCGCTAGTAGCTATTTGCCGGCTACTTAACGGATTGTACAATGAATAATACAGATCAAGCCGTAGTTTGACAGTTACGAAACCAGCTGTTCGCAGGCCGCCATCTTGCCATTCGCCGTATACGCTAGCGAGTAGCAAGCAAAGTTGACCCCCTTTCAACTTTTTTCATAGATTGTTCACAATCTGCTAGATAGCTAGTAATACGATTACACTGAGCGAGTTTACTAGCAGATAGTGAATTCGCCGGCTAGTAGCTTGTAAACTCGCTCAATGTAATTGAGGCTTAAGATCCACTTTTGCGCAGGCACAGTCACTTTACTGAATTTACAATGATCGTAAGCGAACGAGAAAGATGCTTAGAACATACGTGTGACAGAAAAAGGCGTGGGCAGGAGGCATGCCGCTTTTCGGACCTTAAACTCGCCTATTGCGAGGATTCTATATCAACATCAGGTCGGCATTAAAGTTTGATGCATACTATAGTATCAAAACAGGCTTATTCCATTTCAGCTAATAGAAACAGAGCATTTGGTCATGAGACAAAATGGCTGTCTAGTTGGGTTTGAAATTTGCTGTCAGTTTGTCAGTTGTATTATGTATATGGAGTTTCAAAATCAGCTTATTCCAAGGCAGAAAGTTGGTTGCAATACTGGATTATTCAGGATTGTCTTACAAAACAGACCATATTCCAAACATATATAAGAAAGAAGTTGAGTCCATTATTTTAATTTTTTTATTATTTTTTTTTTAACTTTTTATGAGTAAAACCTCAAACTGTAATATTTAATTAAATGAAGACATTATGAGCAAAACTCAATCGAAAATCTATCTTTTCTGTTTCTAGATTTTCGATTGAGTTTCGCTTATAATGTCTTCATTTAATTTAATTTTTTTTATCAAACCTAAATACTAGTATTTTTTTTTTTAGTTTATTTTCATAAGTAAATTAACTCTCCAAGTTTAAATTTTATTATGCCCGCCAAAACGAGCGGAATCCGAGCGGTAAGAGACGGTGTGTGTGTGTGACGTCATTTGGGCTCTGGAAAACACGTTGCTTTAGCATTTTGCATGGAGATTTTCTTAATATTTCAATAAGGAATCCCAGTAATTTTTTTTATCAGTTTTAACTTCTATCAGAATTAATGATATTTAAAAAAAAATTATGAAGATTTCATAATTAAATTAATTTTTAAAGTTAGAATTTTTGTTTCTCCCGCCTATTCTGTCGACATTTTGTAGAAAATTTGAGCTCGCAGCTAGCGCCACATGCTAGCCAGCAGCGAGATTTACGATTTCTAATTCTGAGTTACGAAATCAGCTGTTGGTGGGCTGCCATCTTTAGGCAAGCGCTAGCATACAGTGATGGTACAGCGTGAGCAATGTTGACCCCTTTCAACTTTTTTCATAGATTGTCCACAATCTGCTAGTTAACCAGTAATACGATTACACTGAGCGAGTTTACTAACAGATAGTGAATTTCCCAGCTAGTAGCTTGTAAACTTGCTAAATGTCATCGAGGGTTTTCTTAAAATAAAAAAGACTCATAACAAGATAGTAAGCAAAAATGTTTGGCGTATACCTTTCTCATCACAAACAAACCATCTCTCATGTAATAGAAAGAGATGCACCATGGTCATTCCAATGACTGTACAAACCGAGGTACAGATGATGTCAGAATACTCATGAAGCATTTTTACTTTACACCTTATTAATCATTTTTTAAGAATGTTTAATTAATTCTAAGAATAATAATATAGAAATCGACATTTTTTGATCTACATAAACATATTTTTTATAAGTCGAAATATTTTTCACTCAACTTCCCTATGATAAAATCTTATTACTTTTCAATATTAATTTTTAGGGAGACCTAAGCTGAACCTCTCCAGCTCTCAACCCACTGCTTTGCACCGCAGTGGGCAACTCCTGGACACGTTAACCCCCAAATTCCTATCCCTCATACCTTTTTCCTTCCCAGAACTTCCTCTCTTTCCTTTCCCTAATTAGAACCTCCACACAGCATTCCCAAAGATGACATATGCCCTGAGGGTATTGTGTGTAGGGTGTGCAAAAAAAAATTGTGTGATCCGTTTAAATTCCAACGTCAGTCTAGAATTATTTGGCTCTAAGAAGCAGACAAGCACGTGGCTGGCTTACCACGCAGGTCCCGTAGTGTATGTGGGAGGCCAGCGCTAGGAGGCACATGGCGTAGAGAAGGGCCAACTCAGTGCGGGGCACGGCCAGTGAGAGCACTGCAGACACCAGCAGTGGGAGCAGCAGCGGGTTGAAGGCCTCGCAGCGAGTGTTGCTCATCTGCGCCACTATCAGGCGACACTGAAATCAAACAAACAATATTGAATACTTTATATTGTTTATGGACTTGTCTATATTATGCTCTATGCATCATAACTTAATAGTTAAGTTATATAGCATAATATAGACAATGACAGTTATGACTTAACTATTGAGTTGTAGGTGTGTACAATGTACATATTATTATTATTGCTGTTGTGGAGTGAGAATACTCCATGTTGAAATTTAGTAAGCAGGTTATTATAGTTTATGTTGTGTTTTTATATCTTTTTTTTGAATAATTTTTATATTTTTAAGTTCTTACGGGTACAGGACCCTTACTTTTTTGTTTTACTTTTTAATTATAATTTTAATTATGTGAAAATCTATCATTGGATATTATGTATATTATTAAGGTTATTATTATAAGTGTAATATATCTGTTGATTTTCCAAAATAAATAAAAATAAAATAAAATAAACTTTTCCAGCCCCAGTGCTGCTCATCTACGCCACTAAAACAATGTGTCCAAAGAAACGTAATTTTCTCAATGAAAATTGTTTTTTCAAATTTTCTTCAGGTAGGTACCATAGCATTGAAAAAATGTAAATAAGAAAGTTTAATAAAGACGAAGATTTCTCATTTGAAAAAAGAATCTTTACTCAACACTGAAAAAAGAATCTTTACTGAATGGTGCAGTAAAGATTCTTTTTTCCTTTCATTCGCCGGAAGTGCGCCTTCTTTTTTTTTTTAAATGCGATTTTAACCCTTATGTATAAAGAAACTGTACAAAGGACAAGGTCAGAATCCCTTGGGTCATTCTCGTTCTTGACATAGCCAAAGGTTTCATTCATCTAGCAACACTAGAATATTTTTTAATTAATTATCTGTGACTTGGTAGGTCCAATTTTGCAATTGTCAAAGATGAAAATTCTCAATGTTACGTTTTCAAATGCTTATAAATGTCTTTGTTTGATTGCAAACTCCTTTGAATTGTGTTTTTTCTTGTTGGGTGTATTTTCAGGTTTGTGTAGAAATAATAAAATCATTTTTGTTATTGTTTTTGGGGTGTTATGCCGTGTTTCGCTACCTCCTTCTTTAGCCAACGTTTCGGACAGCATTACAGTGTCCATCATCAGGGCAGATGAGTAAATGATATTGGTGAGAGTGTTTACTTATGTGTGTCGAATCGATACCGTGCTGCCAGCTCCATTTCTCTACGAGCTGGTGTTAGAAAACATTCAGCATGGTTTTTTGCGTTTAGCTTTGGTGTAGCCGTCAATTACTGGATACCAAGAACTATTGAGCTTAGCTCCGTCGTCTCTGTTAATATTGATGGGGTTTTTATGGATTTCAATTGCCTCAATATTAACAGAGACGACGGAGCTAAGCTCAATAGTTCTTGGTATCCAGTAATTGACGGCTACACCAAAGCTAAACGCAAAAAACCATGCTGAATGTTTTCTAACACCAGCTCGTAGAGAAATGGAGCTGGCAGCACGGTATCGATTCGACACACATAAGTAAACACTCTCACCAATATAATTTACTCATCTGCCCTGATGATGGACACTGTAACGCTGTCCGAAACGTTGGCTAAAGAAGGAGGTAGCGAAACACGGCATAACACCCCAAAAACAATAACAAAAATACTTTTTGGCCGTGAAAACCTAAAAACATACATAATACAATCAGTTCATTTTCAAATGAATATTTTTTTTATATTTGTTTGCTGAATGGGAAATTTTTTTTGTTAAAGTTGGCTATTCTGGGAAAACTCATCGATATTATCATGTAACATAAATGAATAATAAGATACATTATCTGGTAAACAGAAAACAATTGCAAAAAAAACAATTCTTTTGTTTTTATATGGATATTTGACCAAAGAGTACCAAGGTGAAATCCGCGCGGTTTTTCGAAATACGCCCAGCATTTGATAGGTTAAAAAGACAAAAAAACCGAAAGTAAAACAAATTTTCAGTCAGACAAAATGTAAAACGGTTGAGTTAAAACACGACTATGCTATGCTCATTCAACTACTGTCGACCAAAACGATCTAATAAAACACTTCTATTTTATAACACCTTAGATTAGTCAATACAAGCATTGGATATCAAAAATCACAGGTGTTCGCTACTTTCCACGCCGCTCTAGAAGCACAACCCTGGCAAGTATACTCACGCTGACATTGCTGAACAGTGTGCCCATGAGAAGGAAGACTGCTCGAGGGTCGTGGTTGAGGATGTTACCAGGGGAGACAGCCACCCAGAAGGTGGTGAGCGCAATAGTCACCACGAGCGCCCACAACGGCCGGGTGGCCTCCATGAAGTCATAGCCCTTGCCGCTCTTGTCTCGGTATGCTCTGGAAACAAATAAAAACCGGAGTAAGTATCTAAATAAGTGAGTAGATCTGGCTTCCAAGAAACTGGGCGTCTTGTACAGGGCTAGCAGATTCTTCAAAGTGACCAGCTGCTAACCCGGAACAAATCTCAAGTCAACAATTTAGTTTGGGAGCAACCTCTTGGTCGGAACTCCAAAATACTTAATAATACTTGATTCTGTTCGGAGGGGAGCGGTTTGTCTGATTGACAATCCATGACAGACCGATTGCTATCTCTAATGCAAGGATGCAATGTAGGCATGCTTAGTCGATTCTACAGGTATTTGGAGCCTGCTCTAACGAGCTAGCAGCATTGATCACCTGTGCGTCGGTGCATGTATGCGAAGCTCGACAGACAAGAGAGCGAAACACCCAATCACAGTTGATGTTGACTTCATGAGAATGGGTCATTACATCGACTTGTTTTTTTGTAAGTTGGCTTGTATGTGGAACAAGCTACCGGCATCTGTTTTTCCTCTTTCTTATAATCTGGGCTTTCAAATAAATTCCGCCCTACTTTAACCCGCCTCATAACATTGCACAACCGGGTAGAGATATAGTTTCTCTGTTATATAAAAATGTAAAAATATTATGTAAAAATCTTGTGAAACAAATAAGCAAGTATTTTCTTGCATCTCTCTCACACACCTCACCGTGACGTCTCTGTACACCCCTACAATCCTACTAGCCGTGACGATAATTTTCAAAGTATTGAATATGAATATATACAAGGATAAATTAAAGTGTGCGTGAATTCCAAAAATTCAAAAATGTCAAATGTCAATGATGGTTTTTCTTTTGTTCTTAAACATATAATGCTGCAGCTCTTTCTTACACACTAAATAACAACAGTCGAAAATGAGACAAATGGCGAATGTATGTCTGCACCCCCCTAAATACACCACATACAATCATTTTCATACATCTCCCTCACACGTATAAAGAAAATGAAATGCCATACCGTCGCCGCAGCTGAGCCGTAATAAGATATGTCTGTTTCCTCCGAAAGAAAAAAGTAGTACTTCGGAGAGAACAGCCTAACGTATAACGTGTCTCATCTTTTGTCTCACCATTATTTAATGTGTAAGAAAGAGCTGCAGCATTATAAGGATAAATAACATACATTTTACATGCCATCATGGTACCGTAATCGTGAATCATCACGATAATAATAAAAGCGCTCACGGGAATTGTAAAGGACCGACTTACCACTTCGTCTTCCGTTATTCTTGTTGATGGGAATATCTTTTGGCCTTGATGGACAGTGATACACTAATCACACGTAAGATATTTCTTATACCACTGAGGGAGTACAAGCTGGTCTCTGCCAAGATTTCTTAATTGAGTTGATATTAAATTGCACTGAGAGTTGTTGATTCATGGGCTCCTTTAACAGACTGATGGCTCCATGATTAATTGTTGCAAATGCCACATTTAGGTAACTGCCACACACTGTCAGACAGGGATAGATACTTGGATAGGTGGAAGAATGGGGATGCGCGTAGTTGTGTCAACATGTATGTTCGCCACGGTGCGGTAAAATTAAACCAACTTGTGAATGTTCCACAGCGTGACGGGCATGTTGCACGCCAGCGAGGTGAGGTAGATTAGCGTCTCGAAGAGCGTGCCCGAGTTGTAGCCAAAGGGTAGCTCCGACTTCCAAATGGTGTGGCCATACACGCCCGTTGCCAGGAACACTAGTGACGAACTCTGGAATTAACAACAAACAGATTATATTTACATTTTAAAATTCCTAAAAGTTTTCCTAAAAGCATTCAATCATTTATTCGGTTTAGTAACACCGGTATTTCAATGGAAGATGCTCTGAAGAACTAGCGTCATTGATCCCTTCGGCACCAGTGCATAGTCGGGAGACATGCCAAACACACGCCCGACGTATGTACACGGTTGATATTTGTCACATGAGAATGGGTCGTTTATTCGACTCGTTCTTGAGTTCAACAGCTCGGCTATGGAACGATTCATTTAAAATAATATACAGTACATTTGCGGCACGTTCCATAGTGAAGATACTCTCAGTATCGCCCTGGTGCAAGACCACAATTCAGAATTGAAACGTTGCTTGAAATGGCTTTAGCCATGTTTGGTGACCAGATCTGAATAGACAGGTACTTCTTCACCTTTCTCTTCCCCATCTTCTTCTCCTCTCCACTACCTTCAGCCTCACAACATATCCCAATTGGGAATGCCATAGTCTCACTGGGAGAGATGGGAGCAGTTGGGACTCTTGTGCGGAATTAATATTTTAAAAATAAAAAACTTGGATGAAAGGTTAGTAGGAAGGCAGATGTATCGAATTGCGTCAACAGCCCTTTGATAGTCCGTGCAGTTTGGTTTTAGTTAATTTTTATGGTCACCATTTGAAAGATGTGTTTGCAAGTATGTGTGGCCCAGTTACGGATACGGAGTAGTAATAAGCTCACCAGCATTCCAAAGTCGTACCCCCACGGCAGGAACAGCACTCCCGTAATGTACTTCTCCCAGTGGCTGAGGTAGAAGGAGACGAGGATGTTCCAGAGCACGAGGAACATGCGCCAGGTGCTGATGGAGTGGTCGTAGCACCCGAAGCAAGAATACAGGCAGACAGGCACCAGTGCGGCGGCGTACGAGTCCAGCCCGTGGTCAAACAGCTCGCCCAGCGGGCCAGACGATCCAGTGCGGCGAGCCTGCTTGCCGTCAATACCATCTGGTGGAATTACATTGGACCATTAGTACCTTGTAGAATGGTCCCTTTTGGCAACAATCAAAATCAATACCAATCACCGTCTACTAATAAACCCTGAAACTTTCCATATTCCTTTCCAAAGAATCAACTAATCTTATCCCAACCTCTCTTGCAAATGTGTCAACTACTTAGCATCCATTATGGTGGCAAGATCCCAGACATATTTAGATAGTGCAAGCGATAGCCCTCAGACCTTTACAAAATTTCTCGAATCTATTATTTAAACTAAATTCATCACTAAATAAATACAAAAGATTTTTACAGAGGCAGTTCCGTTGTTTAATTTTTTCTATGTATTCCTATGTAAAAGCCCCTGAAAATTAAATAAGGGCTTACTAATAAATATGTTATAAATTTTACATAACTGATAAAAAACCATTTGCCTTACATTAACTAGGGGTGTACCGATCATGCTCTGGAGACCTATTTTTAATGGCTGAATTTGCCAATGGTGCTCCGGAGACCCGCTGTAATACCATCCCCTCTGGAATTTATTGTGATTCGATTTTGAGCTTTATAGTTTGAAAAATGCGTATAGTAAAATCAGAATCGCTTGCTCTAATAACACTGTCGATTCTACTTTTTTGCTACATGAATGTAGCCTGTATAACAGCTTACCAAATAAATTGTCTATGAATGTCAAAAATCGTTTTTATAAAACTGAGAAGAAAAAATTAAAATATTTGAGTTTTCAAAGTAGTAAAAAGGTCATTATTTCTTTGAAAACCTTTTGATTGATGTGTTCTGATAGAGTACATACATTGTGTTCAGGTTTACAAAGAAATAATAATACTAGTTTATATATTCGTATTTTTAGATAAAGTTAGCTTTTCTGGGGAGAGGTGTTACGATATAAACATGAAAATATATTTTAATAAGATATATTTTCAATATATAACACAAAACAGATGAAAAAAAATAAAACCATAGTTTTTAGTCTAATTTTTGAGCAAAACTCATCAAGGTAATTTTCGCACGGCTCCAATTATTTTCGTCCGGCGCTCGAGCCAAAGATTTTTTGATCGGGCTCGTGTAAAATTTAAAATACGTTTTTATATACGAACAGTGGCGGTTCTTCACAGGGGGACAGTGGGGACAGTCCCCACCAGTTACATCCGAAACCTACTAAAGGAATAACAGTCGATGCTTTGTCTTCGCCAAAATGAATAAGTCCTCATAAAAGCAATTAACATTTGCAAAAATAAAATTCAAAAAATGTTCCGGAGCATTTTAACGCGACGCGGCGACCGCTCAGGCTGACCAGCGGGAGCGGAATGACCAGCGCATGAACCCGCGAACTAGCTCATAGCAGAACATACTGCGTACTTAGGGGATAATCCGAGTGGTCCCTTTGGGCATTTGGGTTATTTTTTTGCCTTTCTTTCTCGGTCATAGGCAAACCGAGAACCGCGCATGCGCACACGTATGTGAATTTCAAATACCGTAGGGATAATCCTATGGGTCCCCTCATGACAGAATACCGAACTATTTGTTTGCGTAGTTTCGGGCGGGAATCGCTCGCGTTAAAATTAAGTTCGATAATAATCTTGCAAGATAAAGCGTTATGTTTATTATTATTGTTTATATATTATTGTTATTAATTGGTTTACATCTACCGACATTTTATATTATTTAGCGTTTATTTAGCGTGATTTGACCAACAATATTTTTGTTTGAGAAATTTTATATTAGGTATATTCTCCGGGTGGTGAGATTATGGTACAGTAGGTAGACGTAAAAAATGTCGATCCCCACTATCAAAGAAGTGATCGAGCCGCCACTGTATACGAAACGAAAAAATATATACGAAAAATCGCATGTAAACAAACTTTACATAGATAAATAAATAAATAAAAAAGTAAGGCTTTTATTGTTTTATTTTTACATATACCGTTATTGGTTCCATGCCAACTGAGAATAATACCAACTCAACACCTCCTTGAAAAGTCATTAAAAGTTACGGAAATAAATATTTTAAATTAGCCGATAACCCTAACCTAACGTAACCTATTTAACCAATTTTTTATAAATATTTTTTATCACTCTAAATGACTTATCTGAGATGGTTCTGAGTTGGTTTCATTCCGAGTTGTCCGGTCACGACCGTTATTGGTACAATACTCACCGAGGGTGTAGGCTACGAACAGGGATACGCCCATCAGCAGCCAGCACCAGTTGGGCACGGGCCGGCCGTCGGGCGGCAGGGGCGGCTCCGCAGACGAGGAGTACCCATAGTCCAGCCAGCACGTCAGCAGGAAGTTGCCCGCCAGCAGCATGAAGCCCATAAAGGTCATCGAGTTGGGGGCCACCCATTTTGGCACATACTGCAAATAATTTTTTTGAATTTTTATTTATTTGTTTATTATAGACAGGTAGACTCTGTCTATACAGATTTTTCCGAGGCTTTTGATAAAGTCTGCCGCAAAATACTAATAAATAAACTAAAAAAAATTGGTATAAGTGGCAATTTTTTGGCTCGGTTGCCAATAATATGGAAAAAAAATTAATTGAAGATAATATTGTTAATTCTAAACTTTGAAATATGGGATTGACTAATATGACGGTTTGACAGAAGGTGGCAATGGCGGAATTGGTAAACGCACACATCCCGGTTAGACGAGAGGTTCTGGGTTCGAGTCCCAGTTGCGACCATTATCTTTTTCTATTTTTCTATGTCTTGTTCTTTTTCATATTGTCGTTTAGATTATTATTGTTATCTTCTTCTTCAATGATATATTACATTAAAAAACCTTCAAAAAGTTATAAAAAGAGAGTTTTTCTTATAAAAAATTTAAAATTAATTTTCATTCAAATGCATCAAGGATAAAAAAACTACTTGTCTATATACTGTATATACCAGCATATAAGTATAGAAAGTCGACACCGTAAATAAATTCGATTGCTGAGGCGCACGTGTGGTAAAATAAGAATGCAAGGCTGATGTAAGCGTAATGAGTAAGATTAAGAAAGGGATAGATGGTTTGGGCGTGTAGAGCGAATGAATGAAGAAAGTAGTGTAAGAAGAATATGTGACGCAAATCTGAATGGTAGAAGAAGTCAGGGGTGCCCGAGGAAGAGATGGCAAGACCGAGTAAATCAGATATTTGAGTCGGGCTATTTCGAAAGTCTGAATAATAGAAGAGTATGTATGAGACGATGTATGAATGTGAGTGAGGCAAAGAGTGTGTGCCAAGACCAAGATGTTTGGCGGTCCGTCCTATCTGCCTACCCCTGTGGAAAAGGCGCGATAGTTAGTTGGTTATCAAAACACCGAGTGCCGCATACTTGCAAATATATTACCACGGAAGTATTTATTGATGTTAAAAGAATGGCATGTTTGCTCCATAAATAATCACAATAATAATGTTAATCCTACAGGTAGGTAGGCGCTGTAGACTGTAGGCCAGGCAAGCCCAACCTGTGGCCCAAATGAAGATTTTTTTACGACCCAAAATGAAGTTTTAAGCTTTCTATGTTTTGGATTTTGGTATTTGTACAAAAAAGAAAAAAATTGTTCACTGGTAAATTTATGATAATTTATATTACACTTAGTGAAATTAGAACTTTCTTGTTATTAGACCTCGGAATCTCAATGGGGATTTTGATTTATTGCTTGAAAAGTGCCAGGCGCATAGCCACACCAGGAGTTTATTTTTGCAATCAATTCTTACCAGTATATTTTTTCCGCAAAATGAAGATTGAACGCAATTGACCTGATTTTAATAAGTGGAGGGTGAGTGCAAAGGACACATAAAGTTGCTTGTATGGTGGAAAGCGGGAGGGTGAGCACGCCGATTAAACACATACCTTTTTTTTATTTATTTATAATGCGCCAAGGGCAAACAAGTGGAAGATAATGTAATAAAATATTAGAAATTATCCCCTTAACATTGTAATGGTTGATTATAACATTATTAACAATGGCAGTTTATGGCTTCTAGCATTGAAGGAATTCATGGTAAGACTAAGTAAGACTCTCGACTCGCAATCCGAAGGTCGCGGGTTCGATCACCGCGTGTGCAAATAAATTTTATTTGATTACTTTGTACTTTTTTTACAATTAATTAATTAAAAATAATATAAACTGTATTTGCGGCACGTTCCAGATTGGAAGATACTCTCAGTATCGCCCTGGTGCAAGACCACCATTCAGAATTGAAATGTTGCTTGAAATGGTGTCTGCCATGTTTGGTGATCAGATCTGAATAGCCAGGTACTTCTGCACCTTCCTCTTTCCCATCTCATTCAGCCTCACAACATACCCAATCGGGAATGCCATAGTCTCACTGACTGGGAGCAGTTGGAACTCTTGTGCAGTATTCACATAAAAAATAAAAATAAATACATTTTTAAAATATCTTAATATATATATTTCTTCTGTCCGTGTGTATGTCACTGAACTCCTCCTAAACGGCTGGACCGATTTTGATGAAATTTTTTGTGTGGGTTCAAGGGGATTCGAGAATGGTTTAGATTCACAATTTGGTCACTAGAAAATGTTCTTTTAATTATTTTTTTTTATTTCCAAGGAGTTGTTGATTTTGTAATGTTTTACATTGGATCCGGCAGACTGCGCTACCATCGCAGTATTGAATATTCAATATTATTCTATTTTAATTTTAGTTTGTCCCGACAGTTGTGTACAGGACAACGTCTGTCGGGTCCGCTATAAATAAATAAAATAAATTGTGGAACATTCCAGATCACTCTCGAATGTTGTCCTGAGCGAAGCCGGATAACCCAGCTAGTATTATTATAAAACCTTAACACTTTTCTAATCGCAATTAGCACATACCTCCCCTTCCCTTTACTCATATGTGTGGCCCGCCTAAGCTCAGTAATATTTTTTTTGGCCCACCAAAAGATTTGGGTTGGGTACCCCTGCTGTAGGCAGTAAAGTAGGTATGTACATACCACTATAAATGGCTTAAGTATTTACTAGAAAATTACAGTATTTACATTTTGTGAGGTAGTGACTGGCACTTTTAAAGCCATAGTTAGTATTTACTACTAGAAGGCAAATAAATACATGCAAACAAAATAATAAGCATAACAATATTATGAAATTGAAATTAACTTTATGTTGCATTTTGATATAAAATACGAGGGCTGTCCGTAAATAAAGTCTCGGCGTGGCAGCCGTTCGCGATAGAGCTTACGCTCGCCTCACCCACCAGGTGTGAATAATGCTCTGTAATTCTTATTTTCGGAGCTCTGTGATAAGGTCATAACAGAGGTGTAGCGTGGGGGGGGGGGGGGCGGCAAAATTTCACAATAAATTATAATATCTTGTAAAAATTTAAACCATTTCATTTCATATTTTTGTCGCACCTACGATTGGGACCGATTGAAACGAGCACGGAATTTTTCATTACTTATTCTGCGACGAAACCGGGAAATTTTTTCTTTAAATGAATATATAATAATGTTATCTTGATCACTGTAGCACCTGGCAACACCGTCTGTAGTGAAGAATTCTTCGTATTTTATTTGTGACTAATATTCAGTGAGAATGATTGAGGGAGGTCCGTGGGCAATGCTTTGACAATTCTTTGACAATTCTAAAAAACTTTTATTGATCATCATGTGATCTGGTGGATCATCAAACCATCCATGTGTTCCATGTGTAAAAATATAAGGAAAACCATTTTCATGTCCTGGGTGCAGTATCAATTAAATCGTGCAGAATCACTCTTAGGTAAAACCATTTTCATGTTCCGAATGATTTGTCAAAATTCCAGTAGCGGATTAATCTGCTGACGCAATTCGAAGAAAATCGTTCTAATCTTTCGAGTGGAGTTTTAAAATTTGTTTCAAACCATTCTTCAAAATTCGTTATTCGTAGGAAAACCATACGCATATTATGAGAGTAATACTAATTAAAGCTGGGGACTCGCAAGCAGATTCACTCTTCATTTAAAAGCAGTTTTGTATTTAGGATGTAAAATTTCAGTGGATTCGTCTCCTGATACATTTGGAAGGAAAACATTCTCTTATTCGAAGAGCAGTGATAAAATTCTAATTGCAGACTCATATGAATGTGCTGCAAAATCAAAGGAAAACCATTTTCATGTTCTGAGTGTAGTCTTAATTCACCCCACAGAGATATAATTTAAACCAGTTTTGGGTTCAGAATATAACAATAAATTAAATAACAAGTTGCAGATTCATCGTGTACTGAGTCAAGCTTTACATATACTGGAAAATTCTGAGGAATCGACTGTTCCGTATGACGCAAAATCAATCTTAAGTTAAACCCGCCTTGTTTTATAAACACATTGTAAAAATTCGAGATATGAAATCCTATTACATGGATACCATTCTCGATTTCCGAGAGCAGTTATAAATTTGTTCCAAGAGCAAAAATTATAACATAAAAAAAGGAAGTTGAGGGAGGGATGTGTCCAAAGCCGGACTCTGAAAGGCAAATGAAGAAGAAGACATACTGACCTCTACTATTCGATTCCAAAATGGGTGCATCACATAGACGCTGATGGGGCTGGTGTCCACAGAGTTGTACTGGAAAAAGGGAAAAAAGGGAATTTTGAAAACTATTTTTTAAATATCTTGGTACAGAATAACAAAGTCCACATTTGAATTCAAATTCCCGAAATTACATTCATAAAAAAAAATCATTATTCCAGCAATTTTGTTGAAAACACTCTTTAAAATGATATGAATATGCTCAAATTGACAGACAGAAGAATTTTCACTGACTTGGTATTTCTACATAAAATTTTAAATGATGTAGTTGGTAGTTCAGAATTGCTTGCATTGATAAGCTTTTGGATTCCACTATGTAATACCAAACGTTGGTATTACATAGTGGAATCAGTACAGTGAAGAAATTCTGGGACTAACTACCATATGTGTTCTTCTTTGGCCAGAATACTAATGGAGGGAAATAATTATACCAAATCAATGGAAATCTTCAATTTATCACTAAATAAATACAAAATGTTGTTTCTGAGGCAGTTCTGTTATGTATAATAAATACTGTATAATTTTTACTATTAATTGCCTCGCAAATGAAAAAAATTACCTTTTGAATGTAGTAAACTTGAAAACTACAACATATGTCAAACAGTTGAACAAAAGAAATACACAATTCAAATAAAGAATTATATATTTTTTAAATTTCGTGCCTACATTATCACTAGTCTGATATGATTTGTACGGTGACTGGAAAACTCAGAATGAAATCAACTCAGAACCTCTTCAGAAAAGTCATTAAAGTGATGATAAAAAATTGGTTGAATACGTTACGTTAGGTTAGGGTTGAGGGCTATTTAAAAATTATTTTTTTCTTAGCTTTTAATGACTTTTGAAAGAAGTGTTGAGTTGAGTTGGTTCTGAGTTGGCATGGAACCGATTCTTAGACATCAGTTCTCTCTCTCTCCTATGGCGCTACAGCCCATATCGAGCCTTGGCCTCCTGCAACATTTGCCTCCAACTCCTCCTGTCCTCAGCGGCTGACTTCCAGTTTGTTATTTGGAGAAGCTGTGCTGCATCTGTCGCACCTCGTCTTCCCACCTCAGTCTGGGTCTTCCCACTTTTCTCTTTCCACCTGGGTGTCCAGTCAAAATTCTCTTGGGGACGCGTGTATCCGGCATTCTCTGTACATGTCCAGCCCATCTCAACCTGAAGAGTCTCATGTGGGCTGAGATGTTAGGGGCCTGATATATATCATACAATTCTTTGTTGTGCCTGATGCGCCACTGTTCCCCCTCTTTCACGGGTCCACATATTCTTCTCAGCACTTTTCTTTCAAAAGTATCTAACATTTCAGCCATCTTTACCGTCAGTGTCAGCGCCTCACATCCATATGCCAGTACAGTTCTAACAATGGTCTTGTATATGGTTATTTTGGTTTTTCTGTGGACGCTACGTGACTTAAACACTGGGAGCAAAGAGAAGTATGTTTTGTTGGCTGCTGTGATTCTCCTTCTGATTTCCGCTGGGTCCTCATTGTTCTCTGTCAGACTGGAGCCCAGGTAGGTAAATTTATCGACAATTTACACATCAGTTACAATTTTGAAATTTAAAAATTTAAATGAACTTGAACAATTTTACGCAGTAATTTTTATCACTTCACGCCTGCACTTCTGACAACCGAAATGAGTATGTTTAATTATGAAGGCTAGGGGGACGGTTAATAAATTTGCCCGAGGGACCGAGAATTTGTCGCTAAGCCACTGGGTAACCCAGTAACCAATTGATAATGTTGACCTCACCCAAAATATTACGTAAGTACTTGAAAAAGATAGATAAAGTAGGCAGGTCCCTATTTCCTTTACCCAGAAATAAATTAAATAGATTATAATATTAACTGGGGTAAATGAGATAAGGTGTAAAGCATCAAACAAAAGATCCCTAGAAGTACAGTAGAATCATTTTAATATGTCACATACGTCATAAATATGTCTGGTAATGTTATATTATGGTGAAAATGTTTGTTGAAATGGTTTGATCACAAATAATACATGCAAACGTTTGCTTTTTAAAATGATTTGCCAGTACTTGGCTATTCAGATCTGGTCACCAAACATGGCTAAAGCCATTTCAAGCAAGGTGAAATACCATCATTCAGAATTAATGAAATGGCTTTACTCATTTGGGAGACGAGTGCGGGTACCGCTACCCTGGGAACCATTTATTGGATAATCAACACCCCTATGTAGGTCACCTTAAGTTGTTTGGTGTCTTAGCAGGGGTGCCCGAGTTCATGGGGTGAGGTTTGTATAGATCTTGGTGGCAGATGCTTTTGTCCACCCACTGCGTGGCAGGCTGGATAGGGAGAGTCTGGTTGAGGGAGACCTTTTCAGCTCTCCAGCCGGACTCTCTCGATCCATCGCATGACCCCAAAATATTTATCCACCCCTCATACCTTTCTCCTTCCCAGAACTTCCTTTCCCTAAAAAGACCCTCCACACAGCATCCCCAAAGATGACATAGGCCGATGGGAAAGAATTCCCTCAGGGCATCCTGTGTGGAGATAATGTAAAAAAAAATAACTTCTGTTCGGTGACCAGATCTCAATAGCCAGGTACTCCCACAACTTCCTCTTCCCCATCTCTTTCCCCTCCCCAGTATCTTTAGCCTCACAACATATTGGAGATGTCATAGTCTGGCTCCAGACGGTTGGGATTCTTGTGCGGTAAAAATAAAAATAAATGCATTTGATCATTAGTGTGGAGGGTCGTTCGGTTATTCCGAAATATTAAATATTTTTTCAACGCTAGGTAACGGAAATCTCTTCCGGTTGCTACAAAAAATCAAGTACTTTTCATAAAATACCAAACTCAAGTAGTATAGAAATCGATACCAAATTCTAAAATAGAACGGCGTATCGTGACGTATGCGGCGGTGTGCGGCGGTAGTCATGGCGACGTCCCACACTGGGAAAAGGGCGTCAAAATATAAACATGTTTAACCCCGTTTTACCGCATTTCCAAACAAAACGCAGCAAGGCATTCCAAATCGATGAAATGTTCTAAATTCGAATTTGAGTTCGCCTGTCTGATAACGGCGTTTAGAAACAATGGAAGGCTGAGAACAAGACGTTCCAACTCGATAATTCGAATATAAGTCCGCCCTGTCTGATAATGGCGTTTAGAAACGTATTGCAAGGCTAAAAACAAGACGTTCCAAGTTCCACTCGGTGAGATGTTCTAAATTCGAATTTGAGTTCGCCTATCTGATAATGGCGTTTAGAAACAATGCAAGGCTGAGAACAAGATGTTCCATCACGATAAAATCGACGGTCTCGAAGAACAACGTCAGATGCGCAATTTTGTAGTTTTGCAGTAGAGCTGTTTAAAATGCTGAGAGCAAGACGTTCTAACTCGATAAAATGTTCTAAATTCGAATTTGAGTTATCCTGTCTGACAATCAACAGCAAGATAATCAAACCCAGAAAAATGTTCTAAATTGGGAGTTCGGTCAGCTAAATCCTTAATAAAAAAATCCTCCCTTTTTTGATAAAAGTTTCTGGTTCCGAAGAAAATACATAAATATGGACCATACCAAATTTGGAAGTTCATATTTTTAAGAATTTAATCGTTAAATTAGGCATTAATTATGGGAAAAGACTCAAATACGCACTACCGATCAAATTAAATAATAAAATTAAGAAGAAAAAAACGCCGAGGCCGCCAACACAAGATTTTGATACTTCCCAGGTTTAGATCAATTTTAGAGTTTACAATTTGGGAGGCGGGTATGGTTACGGCCGCCCGGGAACCATTTATAGGATAACCAACACCCCTACCATAGGCCACCCCAAGTGGTTTGATAAGTTTAGTGACTCAGCAGGGGTGCCCGGGTTTATGGGGCGAGGTTTGTCTAGGTTTTTGCGGCCCATGCGTTGGCCCGCCTACTGCTTAGCCAGCCGGATCGCGAGAGACTGGTTGAGGAGTCATTTTTACCTCTTCAGCTGAACTCTTACGACCCATCGCCTTGCACGGCAATGGGATGGATTCATACGTCCGTCACTCCTGGACACATTGACTCCCAGATTCCTACCCACACCTTGAACCTTTTTGTTTCCCAGAACTTCCTCCCCATCGTTTTCTTAACACAACTCCCCAAAGAAGACAAAGGCTCTGAGAGATGTTTTTTCTCTTAGGGCCTCCTTTGTGGTGTTAATGTAAAAAAAGATCGAACTTATAGGTTAGTCTCAGATAATAGAACTAAGAATATGTCTACAACTAGTTTTAAACCGCGTGTCGCCAGTTTCGCTCAACAATAGGTACTAAATGTGAATATTTTCCACACGACCGGGAACAAGTTTGTACATAAATGCAAAAGATATGGAGTTACAGAGACATAACGAAGACCACCAAGATGAGATTCGTCCGGGCAATGATTTCCCCCATATTTCTGTACGGTATGGAAACATGGACACTTAGAGCCAACGAAAGAAAACGGATAGACGCCCTCGAAATGTGGTGCTGGAGAAAAATACTCAGGATTTTATGGACAGCTAGACGCCCAATATATCCATTCTGGAAGAGCTCGGCATCCACAACAGGCCTTCAACTATCTGCCTACATTGTATCTTAAGATACTTTGGACACGATGCTTGCCACACTGAGGAATCCGAAACTCATAGTCACTGAAAAAGTGGGAGACAGAAGAAAAAAGAGGAAGTGATCAAGTATCACTGTCGCGTCGGTGTCCTTGTCTCTCCACGCAGCGCAGAACCGCGAGTGGTGAAGGAGCCTTGTCCACCATGGAAATTGGAGTAGGGGCCACGATCCTCAGCAATGAGGAAATTGAGGAACCGACTTGAGAAGAAGTATATCTTTATTTATTTATTGACGCCCTATTGGACTTTTACATATCGAATACAAATTTCATTTATAACATTTATAAAAAAGATTACAAAATATATAAACAAAGCATAAACTCAATATAATAAGTAAGAATATATCTAATGCTAAATTCACATGGATGACTTTAGAGAACTCGTAGGTACAAATCATATACCTACGAGCAACAAAAATTTTAAAAAATTCAACACATTAATTTTTACTTAATTACTCCTTGCATCTAGAATACGAACAATAAAAAAACAAACAAAAGAAAATCGAAATAAAATAAAATGATTTCTCATTCATTATTCACATTTAAAAGTGGTGGACTAATTTGGCTTTAAATGTGTCGAAGTTTAAATTAAGTATGTCAGCGACATCAGTTAGTTCATTGCCCAACCTATGTATTCTTTCTTTCATAGAATTCAGATAATTTCGATAAGTTAAGTTTACTGCGTAAATTGACATAATTTATTTCAATAATAGGAATACCAATTTTGAAATTAATAAAACGTAATAATTTATTTTGAATTTTTTCAATTTGTAAACAATGAGAGTTGAAATGAGGACACCAAACGCTTGAATTGTATTCAATCTGACTTCTAACCAAAGACGTGTATAGTAATATGAATGTAATGAATTACCTACATATTTTGCTATTCAAAAGGTTACTTTACCTACGTATTTTTAAAGTGTAAACATTGCGTGACTATAAGTGCTGATAAGGATTGACGCTTTACGCAATAATGGGACAATTACCAATTTTATATACACACTAAATGTTATAATAAGCGATAGTGTCGCAGTACTAACATACTGGTGTTTACATTTTGATAAAATCGAGATGTGTAATAAATTTGATTTATGGAATTGCGGAGAAAAATACAAAGTTGGGTAACTAGCTAATTTATAAGCATTATTATTTTAGTAATACTAGATTTTTTTAATTTTTATTTTTTATTTTGATGCAATATTTTATATTTCAAAGTATAATCCAGTAATGTTGGCCTCACTGGATGGCTTACCCGTGTTGAGGCCCCCATTTTATAATACAAGATTTTATACATATCAAATTTTGATTAAAAAATATATATAATGTTGGTGACGATAAAAACATAAAAACCAAAAAAAAAAAAAATAAAGTAAAATTTAAAAATAATAAATTAAAGAAAAAATCGGCATATATATTATGTGTTGTGTGTTGTATGTGTTTTATATTAGTTTTGTGTGTTACATGTTATGCTTTTCATATGTTTTATTCTTTCATGTTATGAAATTTTGGTAATTTTGTCTTTTTTGTTCTTTAAGGCGGCGCTATTCGGCTGAAAAAGAAGAAGATGGAGAGATGTGTAATTACGAATGTTGGAAAGAGCGCGCTTATATTTTAAGTGATGAAATCGCCGCGAAAATGGCGAAAAAGCTTAATAAAACATGACTCGTTTAAAATAGAGCAAGAATCTCGTGGAACGTATCTTAAGTATCATTTAAAGAAACATTGTGAATTTTTTCACAAATATAACTTGTAAAATAATAGAAATAGACTTGTTTTAAATAATTTTCGGAGCATACTTTGCGATTTTTTTCTATCGAGGGAATTTCATATAATTTGCGTTTCGGCGTGGAACGTATCTAGATATTATCTTCAAAAATAACATATATTTTTTTAAGAGCTTAAAAACTTCAAATGTTTAAGGGAGATATGTAAGAAATCGGTCGAAATTCGAATAGTGGACCCTTAATCCATTTCGTAATTTTGTGACTGAATTTATTTTTGTTTTCCTCAATTTTATTTTGAAGTGTTAGACTATTGAATGCTTTTATAGCATGATTATTATAGTGTCTTTGTCCAAAGCTTGCATTTACCGTCGAAGTTTTTATGTTTTCTTTGCAAGCTTGGTGGTCTGTTTGTGATATTTTGTGTTTGTCGAAATTTGTTTTTTGGTCAAAATGTAGTTTAGTTGTAATGTATAATTGGCGTATATCGCCATTTCAATTTGGGAGGCGGGAATGGGTACCGCCGCCCCGGGAGCCTTTATTGGATAACCAACACCTCTGCCACAGGTCACCCCAAGTGGTTCGCTACGTTTGGTGATTTAGCAGGGGTGCCCGGGTTCATGGGGTGAGGTTTGTCTAGGTCTCGGAGGCGGATGACCAGGACACACTGAACCCCAGATTCCTACCCACCCCTTAAACCCTTTTCCTTCCCAGAACTCTCCTTCCCTTCCTTTCCTTAAAAAACCATCCACACAGCATCCCCAAAGATGACGTAGGCCCTGAGGGAAATTATTTTCCTCAGGGCCTCCTGTGTGGAGCTCATGTAAAAAAAAATATCGATTAGATGAAGACTTCCGTGGTTTCTCGACTACAAATCCAGAGGTCGCGGGTTCAAATCGCGGCTTGCAAAAATGAATTAGTGTTATATGAATTAATATACAGTGGCGCATGGCGGTCCGTGACTGTTCAGTAAGCTAGAGTTAGAGTGGCAAAATTAAAAAATACGACAGTATTGATTTTTTTTCAATATTTCTGGTTTTCACCCTTCAATGGTGTTCTAGGTCATCATTTAAAATTATGAATGAGGAAATGTGAATTTATGCATTAATTTTATTCAAATGGGCAAATAACAAAATTACATGGAAGATTGGAGTCGAGTTCAGACTTCGAAAAAATGAAATGTTGAATGGAGGGGAGGCAATTTTAGATAACGCTTGATAGAAGAGAGGCTATTTGTTTAGAGAGGGACAACCAAAAATATGTGATAAATAGTTCCCACTTTTAGGTCGCAGAATGTACAATCTGGGGAGTCAAGGACGTGAATTTTAAAAAGGTGAGAAGGAACGGAACAATGTCCAATCTTATGTATAAAAATCAATTTTTGTTTGTTTGTTCGTGTGCTATGCGCCGCCATACCGTTCATCCAATTGCGATGAAACTTTTTGTGATTTGTTGTGCGCACGCCCGCGAAGGTTATAGGCTATATATAATGGTAAGCTCTGGCGTTATGAAATTTGTAAAATGAAAATGAGTATATTTTATATATTTTAGCGGCAGGGAGGGAAGGCATGAGGGGAAGGGTAATGAAGAAGGTGGGATTAGTGAGAGGGATGACGAGAAAAGGGAAAGCGGAAGGGGAATGCGGGGGGACGGGGAAGCGGAGGGGAACGGGGACGCACGGGAAAGGAAATAAGGGGAGAAATAATTTATTTCTTTGCATTGCAACGCATGCCGGGTATCAGCTAGTGATTCATAAAAATGAATCTCCGAAATATTTGCACGCGCATAACTCCCGAACGGCTGCACCAAATTGGATCATTACTACTGGTGAGCTCTGGCATTATGAAATTTATGTGGCATGCGACCTGTTTGAAAGCTGAATGTACCGGGAATTAATGTATGAAATGCGGGAAGGGGGATAATTGATAAGTGCTAGCGCTACAGTAATTTCCCCCTAATACCATGCGAGCGAAGCCGCGGGTAAAAGCTAGTATGTAATATTACATCAATAAAATATAAATATAGACTAGGACAAGGCTATTTAGGCTAGAGGCCAAAATAGAAACTAACGAACTCTACGCCTATTTCGACACAGGTTTTTCTCAGTGAGACAGGCAATATATATTTTATTAAGGCCCGTTATTTTGCCCGTTGCAGGCAACTAATTCGTAAGTACTAAGCGATTTGATATTTGAATGCGGATGAAGCAAGGAGTGTGTGCCTGCATTTTTTTATTAAATAAAATATTTAAATAAAAAGAAGATGTTTGAATATGGATGAAGCAAGTAATCGCCTGCACAAACGGCCCAGGGAGTAACTGTTGAATTAAGTACACCTGCTGCTTAGCCACTTCGGTCGCCCGGGCAAGGCGTTCAGTATGGGTCTTTTCCTGCACAAAAGTGGCCAGGGTTCACTGCTCAATTTTACACTGAGACATTCGGGTTGCGCGTAGTTTGATATCAATATCGGCTACTTTCCAGTTTCAATAAATATGCAAACAAAAAGTACAACCATTTTTTAATCTTTTTTCTTATGAATACCGCACAACCGCCTAGAGCCAGTGAGACTATGGCATCCATAAGCGGGGTATTTTGAAGTTGTTGCATGAAGTTGAAGGTAGCAGAAAGGCGAAAGAGGTGGGTAAGAGGAAGCTGGGGAAGTACCTAGGTATTCTGATCTGGTCACCAAACACGGCTAAAGCCATTTCATGCAAATGAGCAAAGTTTCAATTCTGAAAGGTGGTCTATACCAGAGCGATACTGAGAGTATCTTGCACTTGGAACGTGCCGCAAATACGAAATATATTATTTTTAAATTAATAAATTGTGAAAAAACACAAATTAAGCAAAATATATTAAGTTGTTGCTCAATATCTACAACGAAAAAGAGACGCTTCTGATTTCGTAGATAAGTAGGTATGTCGGTCCTGCCTACAATATACATTTCGTACTATTTTTAATATAATATTCACTCCATGAAATATATATTTTTAATAAAAGTTTTCAACCCAAATGGATTAGTACCCGTTTCAAGTGGCAATAAGAATGTTATGCTCTTCCCGGTAGACGTTTCGGAACACGTGGCGAAGTCCGTCTTCATGAAAGGTCACAGGCGGTAAGAATGCCCGATTAGTATTCCCAAATAGATTTTCAGTATTCCTTTGTCAAAGAACAGAGCCAAAATCAGAACAGTTTGCGCCCGGTGTCTACAATATCAGTTCTGCCCATAGATAACACATAAAAAAACGAGATGAACCATGAAGCAAACAAACTGCTGAACTGAAATAATTAAACACACTAATTTCGATTGTTGGTGCGTGGGTAAGTAACGTGAAATATTAGTGCGTAATGCGTAACATTATTCTAGTTTAACGAACATTTTTTTTTTTTTTTTAACAAGTAACTTTTTTATTTTACTTCACAAGAGTCCCAGCTAGTCCCAGAGAGCCAGTGAGACATCCCCAAGGTATGGCATCCCCAAGGGATGTTTTGAGGCTAAAGGTAAAGTGGGGAGTGATAGGAGATGGGGAAGAGAAAGGCGGGGAAGTACCTGGCTATTCAGATCTAGTCATCAAACACTTTCCATTACTTGGAAAGTACCTTACCTCAGTACCTGGCTATACAGATCTAGTCATCAAACACCTAAAGCCATTTCAATCAAAGTTTCAATCGTGAATGGTGGTCTTACGTCAGGGCGATATTGAGAGCATCTTCCACTCTGGAAAGTGCCGCAAATATACCTTATATTATTTTGAAATAGCACAAATCATAAAAAAAAATTACTTGCGCACGCCGGGATTTCAACCCCCGACCCTCGAATGGCTAGTCGAGAGCCTTACCCCTCGACCACGAAGTCTGCCGTTTATCAGTTGTGTAAAATTTAAAACAAGTTTATCAGTAAGGCCCTAAATAAATAATTTTCATTGGTTCCGCCATTGTTGATCAAACATTATTTTTAAATATCGAAATTCTTTCTTGAGCAGAGATAACTGTTTTATTTTCGTTTGTTTGACTGGGGCCTAGGAGCCGATACGTCTAATAATCGGCGTTAAAACAAGCGGCGTCAGTTTTTGTTTTAAATCCATGTAGACCACACTGATTTATATTTGTCATTTCTGTGTTAGAATAAACTCAAACTTAATGCATTATTTTCACACTATTAGTATTACAGCGCCCTCTTCGATTTTCAGCACATTCCAATTGTACCTATACAAGATCCGGACCTGTCTCAAGAACAACGCTGGCGCATATAAAGTATTCTCAAGCCAATGTTACGGCTCCGATCGAAAAAGGAAATAATGAATTTTAATACCAATTAATAGAGACAATAGATAGGGACTCGACATTTTCGAATTATTTTAGTCGAAATTCGAGTTATTTTTTAGCGAAATTCGCGTGGAATTTTAGGAAAAAGCGGTGTTATTTTATATCAAAAGCAGTAGTTTTTTGCAAAAAAAGTTATGCAATGTAATTTTTTTTTGTCTTCTGCAAAAAAAGTGGCGAAATGTCATTCTTTTTTTCTTCTTATTTCAAAATATTAGAAAAATTAACGACTTAACAAAATACCGAAGAGAAGAACTTTTCATACCGATCCAAATACATACCGAACATTATGTCCAAGCGGTTGTACAAAAATGACGGCGGTTTCCGTGGTTGTCATTCAGTTTATATTGGTTGGCCGCCATTTTTGTGTAATCGTTTGAACAGAATATTTTGTTGGTATGACAAGTACCACTAGCTTGAGAACCCGGCATGCGTTGCTGTGTCACTAAAAGTAAATGTACTTTAATTGTGTTCTGAAGGTTTTCCGATGCGCGAGCATGCCACAAATAGCTCTCCGTGTGAAAAGCATGGATTTTTCCAATTTACCCCCGCTATACCCTACCGCTATTGTGTCTCCTTTGCAATACCTCCCACTGTCCTCCCTCGTCCCTCCCCTGCGAGTCCTTTCCCATGCGTCCCCGTTCCTGCCCCATTCCCCTCCCGCGTCCCTTTTCCCTCCCGCCTTTTCTCCGTAAAGCTAAACTATATGAAATTCACACATTTTTCTCGCATTCACTCGCACGTCAACATCACCCAATGGATATAATATTGAAAATGTCAATTATTCCCCATGGTGTGAAGTCATTGCATCGGAGAGTGGGCAATGTAGTTACGCTTATGAGTGCTGCTATAGAATATTGTATTTTGTCGTGTTGTTACTGTGGGTATTCGTAAGTTGTAAATGAGTTGCAAGAGTTCACAACAGTCGAATTTAGAGTTAAGTATTTTGAATAAAAATGTTAAGTCGTTTATTTTACGTCTGTCTTCTAATGTATGTATTTTTAGAATATTTAATAAGTAATCGTATTTTAAGTCTTCTACTGGTATATTTAATTTAAAATTGATAAAACGCAGAAATTTTTTTTGAATTCGCTCAATGTTATTAATGTGAATTTTGTAGGTTGGGGACCAAACTACTGAGTTATATTCGATTAGGCTTCTAACTAGAGAGACGTTTATTAGTTTTATGGCTAGTAAGGAATTAAAATTTTTAGTTGTTCGTAATACGAAGCCTAGTGTTTTCATACCTTTGTTCACAATTTGATGGATATGATTGGCGAAACTTAGTTTTGCATCCAAAATAATTCCCAGATCTCTCATTTCTGTAACTCTTTAGGTCATATACTATATTCTACGTTCGGATCATTTTAATAAATTAATTTGATATATATGTACATAAAGAAGGTTGAGAAAATTAATTATTTGTCCATTCAACGCTTTATCTATTCAGCTTTGCATATTATTATTATGTATGGAATGGAGTCAAGCATAAACTACAAGATTTTATTATCGAAATCCGATTGAATAATTTTTTAATTTAGATTACCAAATTTTTACAGTATTTTGTCGTAATCTTAAATGTTATCCGAATAACTAATAAAGCCAAAGAAACTAATCCTTATCATAGATTAGATATGTATTAGTATTTGGGGAACATATAACCTGGAAAATTGACTCATACAAACCATTACTTTCAATCCGCTTGACTCAAATTTGTCATTTTGTCAAATATTACCGGCATATAAGTACAAAAAATCGGCACTGTAAATAAATTCATTCGATATCGATACTAACTTATCATCTATACTAATAATATAAATGCGAAACTGCGTGAGTTTGTTTGTTACACTTTCATGCGTAAATCAATACACCGATTTTAAAAATTCTTTCAAAAATAGAAAGCTACATTATATGCGAGTAATATAGGATGTATATAATGGTAAGCTATGGCGTTATGAAATTATAAATATTAATAAATTATATTTATTATACGTTTTATGTCGTAAAAAAGAGAGTTATTGCTAACGTCAAAAGAAAAGCAAAACAATGTCGTTGCCGTGGAAACGATGTTGATATATTTGTGGGAAATTTTATTTCAGGCGTCGTAGTAAATATCTATCTCTAAAAATGAATCGCCGAAATGTATGTACGCGCATAACTTCCGAATGACTGCACGAAATTGGATAATTCTTTTTTTTTAATAATGGTTAGCTCTGGCATTATCAAATTTTTATTAAAAATTGCAATAGGTGGCACGCGAGCTGTTTTAAAATTGAATGTACCGGGAATGTCACTATATTTCTAGTTACATTTTTTCACTTGGTTGTGAAAGACTTCTTCGAGCATCCCTGACTAAAGCCTCGATTACGTTGAACGAGTTTGCAAGCTACTATCCGGTATGTTTAAAAGCGGGGGAATCGGCGAGTGAGATTGTCATGATGACACACAAAACTGTCTATTCGCTCAGTAGCGACAGTAGCAGCTAAAATAACGACTCTCGCGCGAACCAATTCGATCGATATTTTGTAAAAAAACTTGAGCTTGCAGCTAGCGCCACACGCTAGCCAGTAGCGAGAATTACGACTCCTGAGCGAGCTAATTCTGACAGTTACGAAATCAGCTGTTGGTAGGCCGCCATCTTGAGCGAGTAGCGAGTAAAGTTGACCACCTTTCAACTTTGTTCGTAGATTGTCCACAATCTGCTAGTTAGCTAGTAACACGATTACACTGAACGAGTTTACTAACAGATATTGAATTTTCCAGATAGTAGCTTGTAAACTCGCTCAATGTCATCGAAGCTTTATTGTACCATTTCGCTTCATATAAAATAATATAGCGTGAGTGGTTTGGTTTATTTATGAATATAACAACTCTCCACGTGTCTAAACCATCTGAGCGTCCAGTATCGCATTCTTTCCAGAATCGTTCTCTTACTGCCGATATCAACAAAACTATTGTGTACGGAAAGTTTCTTACTCACGAAATGCTGCATTACTACTTTCTTGGAAAATTGTACTAGATTTCATACATAACTTACTAATCAACACGCCATTTCCTTGCAGGGAAACTTTGACGCAAGACAAAGCAGCAATATTCCAACAAATTTGCTACTAGCAACCAATTACTAACAACTTGCTACCAGACTACTGTAATTCCAGAGAGAGAGGTCGTATGCGACAACGTCGTTTTAGTATATTCTGTCCTTTTCGTTTTATTTATTTATTTGTTTAATATCCAGCGAAAGCCGAAATTGAAACTTTTTCTCGGATTGCTCGAAATATTTTGGTGACCGTTTTGATTTTCCGCCCACCTTAAAAAAATCACACCTCAGAATTTTAATATGGAGACATACAAACCGATTATAGTTTTATAAAGCCAATGAATTCACCTATCTTTTGTCGATTATCACATATTCGTAGGACTTATAAAAAATATATTATAAATTCGTAAACATTTGAAACAGAAATATTTCTACCTATAAACTCTCGTAGGAGGTTCAACTATGCGTTCACTTCAAATATTTTCTATGACGTTTCTTTTAAATGGTCCAATTGATTATCACAATCTACAAATATATATAACAAAACTGAATTTTTAATGTTCCCATGTAGAAAGTTGTGAAGTGTTTAATGTTCCCTTTTAACAAACTTTTGACAGAAATTATGGTCGAGAAATGGCGACACTTTAAAATGGACTAAAATGGAATTTATAAGGTATTTACCAAATATAACTGCAGCAACTCCAACAGATACATTAATTATCTTAAATCCACAATACCAATTAACTCAATTATTGGTTAATTACATAACAACATAGTTACTAACATCTAGTTACTAGTTTATTGAATTAGTTAATTTATTGAACTCCCCTGAACTTCTTTCGTTGATATGTTTTCATGTACCTAGTAGATCAGTTCGTCACAAATTACCTTATCATTGTAATAATACAGGATCTAATGCTGAATTATTTTCCATAATAAATCGCCTGCATATGTTTGGTAATAAATATGTTGTTGATGATGTGATAAATATTCAAAAATTATCTACATACAAACATTATTTAATTAAAGCTGTTTGTTGGCGCTTCTCAGTTGGATTGTAATCAAATTTACTTTATATTCTTCATTTACTTCTTTTTTAAATTTATTGTTGTTTTGGATTTGGATTTCTAAATTTATTTTTGTTCGTACTTAGTTATTTACTTAGTTTACTTAGTTATTTTTTTAGTTCAAAATACCTTGTAAGGTATACATGTATATGAGGTTTTCTTTTTCTACTTTATGCTGTCACTTCAATATGTACTTTTTAATTTTTTGGCATACGAATATTTTTTCTTAATTATGCATATTCTGTATCCATTTCTAATTATTGTGATTCCTATGTAAAAGCCGTTTTAATCGGCGTTAATTCATAATAAATAAATAAACATAGTTACTAGCAACAGTTACTAGCAACTAGTTAAGAGTAGCAGTTGCTATTAGAAAGATGCAACTAGTTTATTGGAATTTTCTCTTTTGTTCTATTATTATTTTGTTGTTTCCTGCAATATTTTGTAAAAGATTAAATACACAAGAACTAGGTAAGTTTAGGTTAAAAATTTTCACGTCAAGTTTTTTCATGTCACTGTTCTGTAGAAATATAGATCCTACGCTTAAGTGCGTACCCCTTTTAATGTCTTTCTTTCTTTTAATAAGTCAGTACGCCTCATACGTCATATGTCTGGTAATGTTATATTGTCGTGAAAACATGCTTATGGGTCCGAGTGGTCAGAAAGACAAAAATATCCAGGTTACGAAACGAACAACCTGACAATATTTGAAAAACTTCAACTATATACCATCATTATAAGCGTAATATATGTTGCTTGTGCAATGATGGCGAACTTAAGACAGCAGAAGAATAATTGATCTAACGATGTCTGGATGGGAACCCGTACTATTTATCAACTCGGTCACTGACCGGTCTACATACTATAGACATAAAAATTAACTAACTAACCATCATGCCGTTTCCCCGCAGGGGTAGGCAGAGAGGACGGACCACCAAACAACTCGATCTTGGCACATATTCCTTGCCTCTTTCACATTCATACATCGTCTCATACATGCTCTTCTATTATTCTGACTCTTGACATCGCCCGACTCGAGTATCTGATTCACTTGGCCGTGCCATGTATATAGACATAAAATAAAGAATTCTACTCAGTTACCTGTGTGTAGCTGTCAACATTGTACATATTATAATATAGCGCGATTTTATGTTATAAGAAACTAGCGCCGACCCGTTAAAAATCACGGGATATTTTAATCGTAGGATTTGTGAAGCTGAAAGAATTAAAAAAAAATATATATATATATTTTCCTCAGGATCATCACCTTTCAAAAGAAAAAAATTAGGTACCTATCGAATGTTAGTAAACTTGAAAAATTACGACATCTGACTAAACATCTGTCAAAGATGTGAACAAAATAAATACGCATTTCGAATAAAGAATTGTGTAAATTGGAAGACAGACGAAAAATAAACGATTTAACCTTTTTATTCAAAATACTAAACTTCAAATTCGACTGTTGTGAACTCCTGCAACTCATAAACTTATGAACACCCACAGTAACAACACGACAAAATACACTAACCTACTGCAGCATTCATAAGCGTACCTACATTGCCCACTCTCCGATACAACGATTTCACACCATGGGAAATCAGTACTAATAATTTTAATTTTGTCACGCCGTTTTCAGCAAAGGTAGGCAGAGAGGACGGACTGCAATACAAATCTGTCTCGACACACAATTCTTGCTTCATTCACATTCATAAATCGTTTAATTTGTATTATATTCTGTATACATCAACACCTCAGAACGTGTTACTTACATCTAGTTAGGTAGGTAATGTAAAATAAAGCATACAATTAAATTACGTAGCATATCGTAGAACTCTTATTTTGTGTTTTATTATTGTAAAAATAATAATTTAAATATGTATTATTTATATCTGCACTGAATGACTGTGAAGCAGTATCATAGATCACACACCCCTGCGTAAAATTTACATCTGTCAGTTTTAAATTTAAACAAATATTTTAAATTAAAGGCGCAAATTTTGCAATTGAATTAGATTCACTTGCAAATTGGGTATGCTTTTCTGTCACCATTGATGAAAACTATGACATTTTCTGTGTGTTTTAACGATTTTTCCGGGCGATTCCGCGGCACTCCTTGCAACAAGTAGGCGTCGTACGACATTTTCTATTTTATCAAATAATATCATAGATATTCTTCAGTCTTTACGTGTGATCTTGGTATTAATTAAGCACCTACCTTGTAATTATCGAAGCCTTTAAGGTGTTCCTTGTTGAGATACTCGTAATCCATTTTGGCGGTTTCACTTCAACACTTTTTGACAGAAAATCGTTAAAATTTCCAGCCGCACTTCACTAAATAGATGCCTAATTTGTTTAATAATAACTACGGCTACACTCCCTTACGATATATCAACTCATTTCCGTTCAATTCAATTGGATAAATGATCGGACCGGCACACAGACGAACGCGCTCAGTTCGTCTCCTGGCGCCTGGCAAATAGCAAATGTTTAACAAAATGACATAACGACACCTTGAAATAACAAGTTTCCAACTGATACAAAAATGTTATGGAATAATAAGCTCTAATCAACTTTTCTTAGAGCCTAATATCGCATAACATTGCAATGAGAGATAAAACTTTGTTATTCTACGGGGTCGATAACCCAACATTATTTATTTTCGTATATATTCGATATATTCAAGTGCTATACAAAGTTGCTCCAAATTGAATTACAAAAATTCTAACAAATTTTGCGACAAAAATTAGAACTATTAGGTGATACGCAACGAAAGGATAAACGGTATAGCGTTTGTATTAGTTCAAGTATATTTTCCTAGGTGGCAGTAACTAAATCTGTCGGAAAATGAATTTGTTAATCGAAGTACCTAACCCATGTATCCATGTATATAGGATTTAACTTAATTCTGGCGAACCTTGCGCCGGGAATGAGAAGTAACAAAATACGCATTGATGTTGGCATATTTTGGATATAAAAAAGAAAACAATATTTGTAGTTCCAGTTTGTTTTAATAGGCGACAGTACTAAAAATTATATACCTACTCAAGTTTTATCTATGTATCGATTTTCCATCTCCGACTGAACTCGAGCGTTTTGCATTTCGTTTTTCTGTCTTAATAAATTTGCTTGTTGCGTTCCGATTCCGGTCAAAGATCTGATGGTGGCCGTTTTGATGGTTTAGTAAATAATCATTTTTGTGATTAATCTTCGAATGGTTGGTTTATGTACCTACTTGCAGATTTTATGATTTCAGAGGAAATTAAGTAAGAGCAAATTACAAACTTACTCTTTAGGACTCAAAGTTAACTGTTCACAGTGTTCATAGAACTACTAGTTATATTTTGTATTGTGCTTGTTCTATTTGGTACTACATCTTCTACTTCTACTTCTTCTTGGGCATGTAGAGCGAATGAACGAAGAAAGTAGTGTAAGAAGAATATATGACGCAAATGTGAATGGTAGAAGAAGTCGGAGACGCCTGAGGAAGAGATGGCACGATCAAGTGAATCAGATACTTGAGTCGGGCCATGTCAAAAGCCAAAATAACAGAAGAGTATTTATGAGACGTTGTATGAATGTGAGTAAAGCAAAGAGTGTGTGCCAGGACCGAGTTGTTCGGCGGTCCGTCCTCTCTGCCTACCCCTGCGGAGAAACGGCGTGATAGTTAGTTAGTTTATCTTCTACTTAGTTCTTGGTTCAGCTAAAATCACCTAGAGCACAGATGAGCCTCCGGGGAACGAAAGGACATTCTTCCAAGATGAAGTATCTAATTATTTAATAAATTATCGTTACCTACTTGCCTTTGGAATGAAAAGTCATTAAAAAAAGAAGACTAAAATATTCGATAGTTTTCGATTATCTGAGTTTCTCGATTATGCTTATCAACATCACTAGTGGTTTAACTGTGGTGAGTCGGTGAGTGGTATATCTATATATTTCTTTATCTGTGCCCACATCAATCTGTCATCTGTCATTTTTTTCTCTGTACAGTTTACCTTCCTGTCATTTTGTTATTTATTTAGTAGAGTATGATATTATTTGTGTTTGCAAGTTATTGAAAAAACACGGTTACAACTGGCCCACGGTACAATAATTTACTCTGCTTGAAGTCAAGACTATACATGTCTCGACGAAGTGAAAAGTGAATAATATATTAAATAATAATTGTTCAAGATGAAGTGCAGAGAAAGCAGATATTGATATAAACACATAAGACATGACTGAGGAAGATTCAACAGAGAAGTTAGAATTTCAGTATGTGAATATTCCGAGCTTGACGGACTCTAACCTGAATCTGTGTCAGTGCTGTCTATCCACCAAAGACCTGAGGAGTATTGTCAAGCCATTCCTGTACCGAGGGACGAATGAGATCTATTCGGACATGCTTACAAAATGCTTCTCCAAGGAGGTAAAAATAATTTACAATAGTTTTTTTAAATTACTATTTAAGATAAATTTGGATCGTCTTCAACCATAGTGAACCAACTCACTTTTTGCAGTTTCTGAGCTAGAGCTTGAAATGAGGGCTCCAAATCATAATCAAGCTCTGCCAGAGAGAACCAATCACGGAAATACTGTCTTGACCAATCATAAACAGTTTTTCTCTGATTGGTTCTTCTTTCTGGCTGAGCTAGATTGCGATTTGGAGCCCTCATTTCAAGCTATGACTCAAAAATCGCAAAGTGAGTTAGTTCACTATGATTTAAGACGATTCATTTATGATATGATTTACTTTATAAGTTTAGTATGCATAGTAAGTAAACCATCTTTGGGGATGTAGTGCAGAGGCTTAAGCTGCCGCTATCTGACTTTCTACCGATTTCTTACATATCTCCCTTAAACATTTGAAGTTTTTAAGCTCTTAAAAAAAAAATGTTGTTTTTGAAGATAATGTCTAGGTATGTTCCACGCCGAAACGCAAATTATATGAAATTCCCTCGATAGAAAAAATCGCAAAGTATGCTCCGAAAATTATTTAAAACGAGTCTATTTCTTTTATTTTACAAGTTATATTTGTGAAAAAATTCACAATGTTTCTTTAAAGGATACTTAAGATACCTTCCACGAGATTTTTGCTCTTTTTTAAACGAGTCATGTTTTCTTAAGCATTTTCATAATTTTCGCTTCGATTTTATCATTAAAAATATTAACGCGCTCTGTCCAACATTCGTAATTACATATCTCTCCATCTTCTTCTTTTTGGGCCGGGAAGCGTCGCCTTAACCTGTTCTGTGTTATTTTAGCTCTCAGCAAATGAGGGATGGATCTGTTCATATTGCGTGGGGAGATTGCGAGCCACCGTCAGCTTTCGAGAGTGTGTGGAATCAGCCAAAAACTACCTCAATTCCCGACTAGGTATTAAATCTGATTAGAATGTATTAATGCCCTGTCTATCTTCCCCTTTGAATGTACTAAGGTAATTATGTAGAAATGAAGTAACAGAACTAACCACTCGAACGATGGCTACCCATATTTGGTCAGCACTAATAATGCCCTTGAGCGATAGCTACCCAAATTTGGTTAGTACTGCTAATGCCCTTGAACGATAGCTAACCAAATTTGGTTAGTTGAAAAAATGTCTTTCAGCCAATTGCTGTTGGTAAAATTAGTCTTTCCAAAAATTAGTCGTTCGAAAAATTGAATTCGAAAAACATGTCTGCTCCAGGGTTGTCACTAATGTTCCTTATATAGATAATGTTTTGTTTCCTGTAGAATGCATGTGGACGCCATTTTAAATTGTTTTCTAAAAATTGAATATCTATTTTAATTATTTTTTTTTTAATAAATAAATAACTCTTATAATTAATGTATGTACTCTATTATAATTACTTTTGAAGGTTATACGCATCAATATAATATATCATTGAAGAAGAAGATAATACATATATCTAAACGGAAATATGAAAAAAGAACAAGACAGTGTTGCGTCAAATAGTGTCTCGTATTTTTGTCTTTCCTATTTTCATTTAGATTTATTGTGTTGGTTTATTTTATTTTATTTATTATGTGTCAAACAATGTTTTGTTCCTTTTCATATTTTTGTTTGGATTTATTAGTATTATCTTCTTCTTCAATGATTGAATATGTGTTCACACGTTACAGGTTTTTTAAAATTTTTGTAATTATGAACACTTCCAGTAAATCATAGAAAATCAAGGCGTTTTTTTTTTTTTTAATGTACGCTATCGCTTGATTAGTTAAAGACCATTTATTTAAGTGATCCAATCAGATAAACAAGAAGATTTTTTAAATGTGTCTTTTGCAGAAAACAAAAAGAACATTCCAGCAATACCCTGCAAATCTCCACCTTCACCAGAATCAAAAAAAAGTAGCACAGAAGGTAAAAAATGATTATGACAAACCAAATAATTAATCGCATTATTTATTCGCACATCCTTAAACAAAGAGTAGTAGAAATAATTATTAATAATATTAATAATTGTGATTTGTGATTTCAGAAAAGAAAATAATAGCTGATGACGGTAAATATTTTGAGCGACACAAAATATACGTCGTAAGTGATGATGACGATTGTGTCGATGATTACAATGGTGGTAACGATCATCCACATGTAATTAAAAAAGGTAAGCCATTCAACACAACTATTTTCAGCACGCTACATAAGCTACGGAGCTTTGAAATATTTCAATTATTGGATTAACTTTTGAAGGTTATACACATCAGTGTAATATGTAATCTTTGAAAAAGAAGATAATATTAATAAATCTATATGAAACAATACATGAGAATACAAAGATAATGGTTGCAACTGGGAATCAAACTCTGTCTTACTGGGATAAAGCTCTACCCGCTGCGCCATTGAGACTTGATTATTTTCAATCCAATTTGAACTCACTGTAAACTGAATACCCGGTAAACCAAATCATCAGGTGATGAGGGCAGGGTGGGGGGGAGGAAAACATAAGACGCTAACCATTGAAGAAAAGGGTGTAATTTTAAAGAGATTTGGAAGTGGAGAGAGTTATACAAAGTTCAACACACTTACTCACTCGTAGGCCAACTGCTATTGACTAACATTTTCTACATTTTTCTTTTAAAAATTCACACAAGCCCATGATTGTCCCCTACACATCTTTGGCCAAGGACATCTCCCATGGAACTCCAGTGAAAAATACTATGGCTTTAAAAAAATATGTTCATATAGACCAATAAACGCTGATTCTGAATATATGAGTTTTATTAAATAATATTTAACGTAGAGTTTTTAAAAAAATATTAAAAAGTCCATTTTAAAACAGTTCATTAAAACACCCTGTCAAGTTGGTATTATTGAATTTGGAGGCGTGACGTCACCGCTTCCATAAAACGCTCTAATGCTGAAATTCAAAATGGCCGTCGATGATCAGCTGATTCCAGTTCCCTACAAAATTCATACTTCGGTTGGTCATGACGACGTCACACTAGATTTGGTGGTTTTCGGGGATCTTGAAAAATTAAAACTTTGACATTTATTTTAACTATTAAAACTAACTATAAAAACAAAAATGCAGTTATTTAAGTTAGAAGGTCATTCATAAAAAAAAATAAAAAAATTGGACTGGAGTTCTCTATTGTTTTTACCCAGGAAAAATTAATGCTTGATACTTTTTAACACACCTTGTTTGTCTATCAGATGTTATAGCACCAACCCGTGGACAAAAAGCCATAAAACCAGCAACTGTGAAGAGACCAGCAGTGGTGTCTGTACCACCAGCTTCAAAAGCCTCTTCGAGGCTTCCATCAGGTACTGATAGCTCTTCAGACGAAGATTTCTTCGAGGAATACTTCAAACCCGTCCCCACATCACCTACAGTTTGTAATAGAGTAAGTACATCACGAACAGAATCGATGCTAATGGAGTGATTCGACACTTAGTAGTGAAAAGAAACAAATTAGAGTCATAACTTGAAAATTTTCAAGTATTATTATTAACTTTTTTTAACCAAAATGTTGCATCCGAAACTCCTTACGAATTACAGGAAATGGACTGAAAATACTAAAAATGAAACGAGACAAAACGGTGTTTGCTGCAATTGGGTGATAATATGTGTAGGAAAAACTAGGGATGCAAGGAAAAAGGATAACTGATATTGGCGAAATAATGGACTTACAAATCTTTCCAAGGATGATCTAATCTCCTGCATTTTTTATTGACTGTGATTTTTCAATGTCAATCAGTAGAGATCAATGTGGAAATGCCACTAAATTCATGTTCTTAGTTTGTGATATCGCTACATGAATTGATTTACTGTTCTTTATTTATTTTTATAAAACTTCACACTGAATGTTTTTTTTAACAATTTTCTTGCAGACGGAATTTGATATCAGTGAGTCCTCTACTCTTCCATATGTTCTGGATGGCACGGAGAGAACTTGCAAAATATGTAACAAGGAGTTTAGTTTCTTTCGGTAAGTAAAGTTTGTTTACTAAGTTATTAATAAGTGCCTCCGTTGTCAATAGGCACAGTCGAAAAAATCATTTCTCTGAGCTAATCCGGGGAAACTACCTACCTACGGTAGATTATATAATATTTTTATTAATATTTGGTTAGTCAGACATTTCCGAAAAATCAAAATTGAGTTGTATGTAAAAGTGTACCCTCTATCTGGTACAAAACTCTGATTACTCATAAACACCACCAAACCAATTACAATGCACAAAAACTTGTAGTGAATAAAACAAAATGTTGATTTTTACTGGTTCACTAGTACGATATTTCAAAATATACTAATGTACCGGACCATTATGCCTCCTGGTATAATTTAAAGCATATTTAGTGAAACCCAGACACATGTAAATAATATTTGATTTATGGTGAGCATTAGAATATTGCTTTCCTCATTATCTCAAAACTGGAGAAACAAAATTGGAGATGTCTGACTAATCATGTGGACGATCGATGTTAACCGTTAGAATGCTACGCGGCGCAAAAGCGCTGCGATCGTTTGTATCGAAAATTGCGGCGCAGCGCAAAAGCGCTGCGAGTTTCAGTGTGTTTTCGGTGCTCCGCGGGAGTGCACGTACGCTAACCTCGCGCGTAATTTGTAATGAGAGTGCATTCTTATACATTTAAAAATAACTTTTATCGTTTTTTTATATTATTTTAAAAAAATAACCATGTCACGTGCTATTATTTCGAACGTTGATTCGATTCCTAGTGATTCTACGGGGAGTGAAACGACAGATACAAATAGTGATGATAGCAGTATTATAACGCATCGAAGAAAAAGATTGAGGATTGAAAGTGAGTCTTCTACCTCCTCTTCATCTACAGAAACAGAAGAAACACCAACTTTTGCCAAAATTCCTCCGACAAAAGTGTTTTCTAAATCAACAAATGATTTTTTCGAGACTCCTGGACCTAGGCGGGCGCCTCCTCCCGATGGCACACCCATAACCTATTTCAACATATTCTTTACCATATCACTGCTCGAAACCATCGTAAGGGAAACAAATCGATATGCTGCACAGTTTTTGGCCTCGCACACTGTATCGGATAATTCTCGAGCAAAAAAGTGGACGCCGACAACAATATACGAAATGAAAGCCTTTATTGCTGTCATACTCGAAATGGGAATAACGAGAAGGCCAACAATTAGTAGTTATTGGATAAAAAATTCCCGACACATACCATGGTTTGGGACAATGTTTTCAAGGGATAGGTTCCAACTGATTTTGAAGTTTTTTCACTTGGTTGATAACAGATTATTATTTGAACCAGGCCATCCGAATTATGACCCATGTGGCAGGTTTGATGTGCTTGTCAAACATGCAAATACCGTATTTCATCAGCATTATGTACCAAATCAACAACTATCCATCGACGAGTCGTTAGTTGGTACTCACTGCCATTCTTCGATAAAACAATATATTCCAAACAAAAAACACCATAAATGGGGAATCAAATTTTGGATGCTGTGCGACTCGGTTTCCAAATATTGCTTGGGTTTTTTCTGCTACAAAGGAGCTAAAAATACAGATGACAGAGATTCGATAGAAAAATATGGTCTTGGATTTACGGTAGTGCAAAAATTGCTTTCAATTGGAAATTACCTGAACAAAGGTTATCATTTGTTTACAGATAATTTTTACACAAGCTTACGATTGGCCAAAGCCCTTTTGGAACAAAATACATATATTACTGGAACAATAAGACGTAACAGAAAAGAGATTCCTCCAGAAGCTAAGAAAGCAATCGTAGGAGAAGCCAAATACCTAGCACATGAAAATGTTTTGATGTGTTCATTCAGAGACAAAAAGTCCAAACCAAAGCCAGTCATATTGATTTCATCCAATGCAGATACTAATAGTGTGACGATCAAGAAAAAGAAAGGGAATTTTGAATACGAAAAAGTGAAACCAAGCATCATTGATGACTACAACAAATACATGGGAGGTGTGGACGAATCTGACAAAATGTTGTACGTGTATTTGGACGAGCGAAGAACCCTAAAATATTGGAAAAAAGTAGTATTCAACATTTTTGGAAGAATGGTACTCAACTCTTATATTTTGTATGTTTCCAACACTACCGAAAAAAAAATGACCCGGCTCCAATTCACATCGAAAATTATTGAGGATCTCGAAAAGGAGTGGATGAATCATAAAAATAGCGTGTCAACACAACCATCTTCATCAAAGAAAAAATTTGCGCTGGAAAAATTACCGGGACGTAACTTACGCCAGTGGGAGGTGTGTAGCAACAGAGGGAGTGGGATAAAGCGATCCCGCCTTATTTGCGTACGCTGTAGGAAAGGCCTACACGCTATTTGTGCGGCAAAACATAATTGTTGAGCTATTTTTTTTTGATTTTTTATTTTCTAAAAGAAATAAAATACAATAATATTGATATCACTTTATGTTTAATAAACATTAATAAACAATAAACATTTTATCTTTATAATGCAAAAATAATTAATAAAATTGATTGATATTTGTCTAAGTTAGAGTGTTTTATTTGACACCATTATTTTTTCCTCTAAATTAATCAATATGTGTATAGCAATTTTTATTTATTTTTGCCAAAATTGCTTAGCACTAAAACGGTTAAATAATAATGTAAATAAATTGAAAAAACACATTATCTGGTAATCTTATCTCTTTTCCCTTCCCACTACCTTCATCCTCAGAACATACCCCAATTGACGATACCATAGTTTCACTGGCTCCAGATGGTTGGGAGCAATCGAGACTCTTGTGCGGTTTTTACACGGTTTAAAAAAAAAGGTGTGACCTTACAAAAATCGTGCTATTATGCGTATATGGACATCCTCACGAAAGAAATGACGTTATATGTGTAATTAAATTTACCATTTGCTGCGTTATGAATGTTTCTTTAAAAATTGTTTTATTTTCAGGCATCTTTTAAACCACATGCCGGAACACTATCCAAACCACATTTGTGACATTTGCGGGAGGATTTTCGCCACGAGGAAGAGCTTCGAGCTCCATCTTCAAGTTCACACAGACAAGCGTTACCAGTGTCAAAAGTGTGACAAATCATTTAAATACAAACACAACCTGAGTAAACATTTTAAAGCTACACATAAAGGGATCAAACCTTTATTTAATTGCATTGAATGCGGAGAGACATTAAAAACGTATTACAAAAGGTAAAATTGTTTTATTATATTTATCTCATTAGCCACTGGAGCATTTTTGGCCAATTTGAAAACACCCTCGTTCTTCGCCAGCCAAAAGCAAAATGTGTTAAATTTGAAGAGATATTTTTGAATATTTGTTGGAACTATGTAAAAAGTTCCCACGTGTTGTATACTTTGATTAATCACAAAGATAACTTAGTAGTTTCACTTTTTGAAAAGAGATGTCTCGCATATCTTCTGAATTATTTGTTATTGACATGTTGCGAACTGAAATTATTGAAATATGGTTTCTTACAAATCATTGATCATGTGTTTGCGTTAAAAAAATGCATGTTCAAATTTACATTTTTATCTGTGATTATCAACTAGGTTACAGGCAATGTGTAGAAGTCATAATATTTAATATTCTCTAAATAGGGTATAACATACGCCAATCTTAAAGTAAATAATATGCAGAATTGCGTTTGTAAATTTACCCATTTTTAATAATTTTTTATGTATCCTAAAAATATGGGATAAATGGTGTAATTTGAATTATGCAAAAACACAAACGAAAATAATATTGTTTAATTATTTGTAGGCTTTTGCACATGGCCGAGAAGCACGGCAGAGAAGCAAAGAGTTATAAATGCCAGCAGTGTCCGGTCAAATACACACTGGCCAGTCACCTCAGTTCCCACATCCGTCGGTTCCACCTGCAAGAGAGAAAGCACGTATGCCAGGAGTGCGGCTCGTCCTTCTTTACCAAGAACTGCCTGGAACAGCACTCCGCCAAACACACCGGAGTTAGGAAGTACGCCTGCCACGTCTGCACCAAGACTTACAAAACCAATTATGGCTTAAGTTTGCACAGGAAGAAGACTCATGAAGCAAGCGGCCAAACATCAGAACAGTAGTATATGATGGAATAGTCCAGCCAGTTCATCAATTCAATGTGAATACTCAGTACGGCGTCAAAAACTGCCGATTCGGTAATGCCAATCAAGCAGGGCATTTTGATGTGATGTTTTATTCATTTTTAAATACTGATTTTTTAATTTCTACTGCCAGTAATTCGATTTTTAAATGCTGGCAATGTTTATTGATTTGCCACACTGTAGCGCATGCGCATCGGACCACGCATTTCATTACGGAGAAGTTTGAAAAACCAACCGTTTTTCTGTTTTGAATATCGCTTGCAATAACTTTGTAGTTTCTATATATTATTTTAATCTCCGTGTTTCCAGCCTTGTCTGATAGCTTTGCGTTTGTGATGGGCATGCGCTACAGTGTGGCAATTCAATAAAAATTGGCAGCATTTAAAAATCGAATTTCTAGTAGTTTCTACACTACATATAATTACATATATATAATAAAACAAATATTCAAAATCAGTGTTTTTTTTTATCTATAATCTGTATGAATGTATATTTTTTAAGCCATAATATTTTTCACTGGAGTTCCTTAGCATAAGCAAGTGTTCTACAGAGCTGTATAGCCTTTTTTTATTATTTTTATTTTATTAATATAGATATATAAGTATACAGAGGTGTTATATAAATTACATATTGGTACAGACATTATTTAAAATTGCAATCTCACCAAAGAAGAAGCTAGTTCTTGTGCTTGGTGAGCGAGTTAACTAATTATAACAGAAATAGAATAACATTATGCAATAGGTAAGAATATAATGGGAACAATTGAAACTTCTGGATCATCTATATGTGAAGGTGTACATGTATAGGATATGGTTACATACTAAAATATTGTGCACTTTAGAGAAATTCGAAAAATCTAAATAAAATAGAGATGAATATAGATTGATAATAAATAGAAAGAAAGAGAAAAACAGGTAATTATTTAATTAATTATTCCTGATGAAGTGTAGCTTCAGTTTCAGAAGCTACAGTAGCTTTGGTTCAGTATTATTTATTATTTCAATTCATTTTTTATTATCATTTTAAAAACAACACAAAATTTCGATTTGAATGCGCTTTTAAATAACTCATTATAAAACATAAATGTAAAGTCAAGACATCGTTGCAATAAGAGCTTAAAATACCATATTGAGAAAACAACCCTCAAAGTTTTTACTAAGCAATAAAGTGGATAAAATGTCTGTTTTTTTTTTAAATAATATGTTAAGGCTTATTTATCTGACAGAAATATTAATGAAACTCTACATGTTGTTTATTCAAATTCAAAGGCGTGCTGGTTATAAGCTGTTTTTGTATGATTAGGGGGAAAAATATGTAAGTACTGAAATTTTTTTTTTAAGTGAAAAATTCTTTAGCACCGTTGTGATTTAAGACTTGATGAAACAGAAACGAGTGACACTAAAAAGAGACAAACACATACATCTATAGGATTTAGCCTGCGAGAGAATGAGTTAGACTAATCGGTGCCCTCTTTATGGAGTGCTTCGTAGCCTATCAGCCTCCTCTTTGTGCGGTGCTTCGTAGAATAAAATGGAAAATAATTTTTAAACTCTGTACCAACATTATAATAAATAAACCCTACAATTATCCTACTCCTGATATACTGCATTCGTCTCATTCTCTCAAAGTTGTTTTCAGAAGGTTTCACTTCTATCGCGTGTGAACTGCACACATGATTTTTATAAAATATATTCTATGTTTTCTACTTTGTGTCAACTCTTATTTTAGTTTTTTACACTAGCCCCACACAGGAGGCCCTGAGGAATATTATTTTTGAAGAAATCATGTAGGCAGAAATGACTAAAAAAAAACATGAAAACATGTAAACAATCCTAAGCAAATGGCAACACTGGTGAGTAGTTGTGTGCTTTTTGGAGTGCAGGGTTGCCAATTTGTTGAAAATTTCCCCAAATTGCGGGCAAAGTTCTAAGATTTATTAAGTTTTGGTTGTTTTGCGGGGAGAACCTTATGGGAAAATATAGGATTCTGGGCATTTCTTGATTATCCAACCATATTGAAAAAAATATTTGCCATAATTGGGTGAGAATGTACTGAACAATTTTCTGTTTTTAAAGCCTGAACCAAAATATAAAAATCCGAAAAAGACTTGATAAGAAAAAATAAATACTAATTTCAATAGAATTTTGTTCCATTTTGGAGGTAAGGAACTAGTGGGTAGTGGGGATTTGAATATCTATTGTGGGTATTTTAGAAATTATGCATTGGCAATCCCGTTGCCACCATCCCACCCAGTGTTGCCACTAACATAGTTTTTGACATGTTTTCATGGTTTGTTTGGGACACACTGAACCCCAGATTCCTACCCACCCCTTAAATCCTTTTCCTTTTTCCTTCCCAGAATTCTCCTCCATTTCCTTTCCTTGAAAAATCCCTCCACACAGCATCCCCAAAGATGACATAGGCCCTAAGGGAGATTATTTTTCTCAGGGCCAGGAGGCTCTGAGGAAAATAATAAATAAACACACAGGAGTGTGGAGCTCATGTAAAAAAAAAAAAAATTAGGCTACTGGAAAATACAGAAAAAAATTGTAAGGGAGAATTTTTTTCTCCCTCATCTCACCAAAAAAATTCTAAAATGTAGGTACTACAAACAAAACTATAAAAAAACTCATTTTGAAAGAAACTCTTTCGTAAAAAATAAAAAAATTATTTGTACGATGTTTTTTCAAAGACTTTATTTTTTTCTTATTATTCAAGGGAATTATAGAATGATTGTTTTTAATTAAGTATTTTAGGTTCTTTACTTAGGTACTGTTATTTTCTTATTTATATTCTAATAAAAAGTTTACGAAAAATATGTTTTTTTTAATCCTTCAAAACTTGTTTTTTTTTATCCCTGAAACAAGGTTTTTCATTTTTAGGACATGGCATCACTGAAACCAAAAACCACCCAATAGTACCTTTACACACAGAGTTCAGAGCGGAACACGCCCCGCGCCACTTCAGGCCGCCGCGCAGAAAAGTCTCACAGTGAACTGCGTTGTAAACCGTTATCTTACTTTCGGTCTTTACTTTTCTGCGCGGCGGCCAGAAGTGGCGCGAAGCACGTCCCGCTCCGAACTCTGTGTGTAAAGGGTACTATTTTCCAACATCAACATAGCAACTGTCACTTCATTTCGCTTATCTTGAAATTTTCGTAAATAATACAATATTTATGTACATTTTATTCATATAAGAGTAGGTATATTATTATTATTTATGTTAATAAGATACGTTACAACTGGCCTGCGGCTTGATTTACTCTGTAGTATGCTCCGTGCTCATCTGTCTAAATAATACGTTGACGGAGTGAAAAGTGCTACAAAACCTTTTGATACTACTAAATTTAGGAAAGGGGTTAGCCTAATTGAATTAATAAAAAAGGCTTTTTAAAATGTTGATAGATGATTTGCCTAGTCTGAATGTACCTTTAATCAGCCTATCATTCAAAATAAGTCAAAATCTATTTTATGAAATGAAGGCTTAGGAGAGGTGACAGCAGAGGCAAATACGTTTGACAGAAAAGCAGAGGTTAGTAAGAAACGATTCTTCAAAACATTAAAATGCAGAAAGAGGCAGCTGCTGCAGAAAATCTTCTGTTAGAGCTAGCCAATATCACCCATGATACTGGCTACTCAGACAAACAATGCTGCGGAAACCGGAAACAAACAATGCTAGCCTGAACTAGCCAATACCATCCATGACTGGCTACTCAAACAAATGGTAGTTTTTTTTTTTTTTTTTTTTTTAAATATTTACAATAAATAATAGTATATTACATTTCATATCAGACTTTTTTTGGTTACCCAATTAGTAGAGAAATATTCTCGGGTCTAACTGGGGAAAAAAGTTATTCCACTAACCTAGATATAGAAAGTAAATCCAGTAAGACCAGTCAGTGGTTGAGTGAGCATCGCGTTTGGGTCCCACCCGGGCGTCGCGTGTTCGATTCCTCGGCTGGCTGAGTCCTCCATCACAACACAAGCAACATTTTCGGCTTTCTGTGGTGGTAGTAGGAGATTTTCAAACATTGTCGGGTTATTCGTAACCCGGGAATGTTTGTCTTTCTTTAAAAAAAAAAAAAAAATTTCGTTCACTACAAGAAACAACTGTAACTATCTACTGGCAATTGCTAGTAGGTACCTACCTAATTACCTACCTACTGGCAACAATTTAATTTCAGGAATTCAAAAATTTATTCAAATATTGGAACACAGAAACAAAAGCATCACATATCAAAGGTGTCTATCTGCGGTTTGGTAAATTATGCTATCCGCTGTCTTTCGCTGACTGTGCGTGTTTCCACATCACAGAAATATGGGGAAAATCAATGCCTGGACAAGTCTCATCTCTTCGTCATGCCTCTGTCACTCTATATTTTTTGCATTTCACTCAAGGCATCTTTTGTCATGCAAATTCTTTTCACTTCTGTTTCACAGCCTCCTTCCTCACTTATAGATGAGCCTAGGTATATAAATGTTTATTGTAGTAACAAGTTTATGATTTTTTTTCCTTTTAATTAAAAGTACAGAATATGTGAGACAAATAGTGAACTTGAGTATTATCATAAATAAAACTTGTTTAAGATGATGAAGTGAAGGGAAAGTTACCATTGGAATAAACATCATTAGACATGTCTCAGGAAGGTGCAACAGAGAAGCTGGAATATCCGAGCTTAGCAGGCTCGAATCTGTGTCAATGCTGTCTGTCCACTAAAGACCTGAGAAGTATTGTCAAGCCGTTCATGTACCGCGGGACGAATGAGATCTATTCGGACATGCTTACAATGTGCTTCTCCAAGGAGGTAAAAATAATTTACAATGATTGCTTTAAAAAAATTTTATATATGTATATCGATCGTCCAGTTGATAAGTCAAACATCTCCAAATACTAATACTAAGTTTTGAATTAAGGAGGAAAGCGTTATTCGAATGCTCACCATAAGTCAAAACATATCATAAATAATGTTTATAAATGTATTATACTATACTAAATAAGTACAAAATAAATAAAATAAAATAAAGTCAAATATTATATACAAGTGGCTGTGTTTTATGTATGAAATATGTTATAAAATAAAACCAGGTGGCAGAACGGTCCAGTACATTAGTATGACATTTTGAAATTTCCTACTAGCCATTGGAGCGCTTTTTGCCACAATATGGCACTATTTAAAATACCTCGGATTGCTTTGCTGCCAATTTTGGCAAATTTTCCCTTATTTGTAAGTAATTAAGTACAAGTTTACGATTTTATAATATTTTTTTTATAAATCCTACAAATATGTGATAATCGACAAAAGATAGGTGAATTCATTGGCTATATAGAACTATAATCATTTTGTATGTCTCCATATTAAAATTCGGAGGTATTATTTTTTTTTAATGTGGGTGGAAAATATTCAAAATGATTACCAAAAAATCTCGGGCAATCGGAGAAAAAAGTTTTAAATTGCGCTGTCGCTCCAGTGGCAAGTAACCCAGAAAGCATAACCATTTTTTGTTTATTTCACTACAAGTTTTTCTGCAATATAATTTATTTGGGAGTGTCTATGAGTGATCTGAGTATTGTATATATAGTGGTACACTTTTACATTTTACATAACTGCACACTCAAATTTCAATTTTTTTAAGATGTCTGACTAATCAACTGGACGATCGATATATACTATTCCAAACTCTCAGCTTTGTGAAGCTGTGCAGAGGTTTAACTTGTTCTGTGTTGTTTTAGCTCTCAGCAAATGAGGGATGGATCTGTTTGGATTGCGTTGGGAGATTGCGAGCCACTGTCAGCTTTCGAGAGTGTGTGGAATCTGCCAAAAACTATCTCGATTCCCAGCTAGGTAATACGTTTGATTAGTTTTAATGCCCTACTATCCTATAATGTATCTATCTTATAACATACTACAAGTAATTGTGTGGAATGGAAAGAAAATTCCATTTATTTAAGTGCTCCGATCTAATAAGATGTTTTTTTACATTGTGTCTTTTGCAGAAAACAAAAAGCATATTCCAGCAGTATCCTGCAAACCTCCTCCTTCACCAGAAACAAAAAAAAGTAGCACAGAAGGTAAAATTTGTTTAATATTTACATAAATATTCTTCGTAGATTTGCAGAAAAGTCAATAAATGTCGCACATCAAATAAAAATGTAAAAAATTGGTCCAAGACACTTTTTAGGTAGCATTTAGTTCGAGAAAAATCTTGCAAACATCAATAAAAATGTGCGTAGAAAGTGAAGATAACTTTGGTAGATCTTAGTCGAAGTATGATGAGTTAAATATGATTGAAGGGGGCAGGGTCTCATTACTCAGTGGTAGAGCAGCGCCCCGGTAAGGCTAAGATCCTGGGTTCAATTCCTAGATGCGATCATATCTTTTCTATATCAAATTTTCAAATTGAGAGTCACTAATATTGTCTTCAGTGATTAAATATAAAAATGTTTTATAATCAATAACATTTGTTTCCACACTGTAAAACAAGCAGTGGTAGAAATAATGATTTAATTATAAATTTTTACCTATGTTTTGTTATTTCAGAAAAGAAAATAAAAACTGAAACTGAATTTTTTGACCATCACAAAATATATTTCCCAAGTGACAATGAGGATTGTGCTGATGATTACAATGATGGTGATGATCTTCCACTTGCATTTAAAGATGGTAAGCCATTCAACATATTTATGTTATCGTGAGATGAGGCGCCGTATTGTTTTTATGCCATATTGACTAAAGAATTCTCAAAGTTTCATAATTTTCTTTCAAATTACGGTCGGAAACTTTGGTTTCATAAAGGTGTACATTTTAATTATTTTGTGGTTTTTTTAGATTTTAATATAAAGCGTGGAATTTTCTCTTTCTAACGTCATTCAGATCATATTTCTAGCCTTGATAGTAAGGGAGACACAACGATTTCTACGAGGCCCGTATGAGTTGTTCCAAACAGGTTAAATTGAATATTAGGTCCATACCTATTTATAAAGAAGTTCTATTATTCTTTCCCTTTCTTTAGTGAAGACTTCAATCTCACATGGTCTGTTGCATCCTGCACAATGTTTTCTCAAATAACCAAAAATTACACGGCTTCATATCAGGGATGTAGGGAGGATGAACCATCGAATGGTTGGCCCAGAAAGCCTGAATCAAATGCGAAGAACTTTCAGTTCCAGATCCTCTGCCACCTCGTTGGCAAGTTCTCTGACTGATATGACGGTCCTGCATGACCAAAGTTCACACTCGGTCAATACCATTACCTTTCTCTCGTTGAGGGCCTGCACTGATTCTTTCGCTATCCACTGATGTGCGACTATCTTTGAAGCCGTTATATCATTCTTTTATCTATGAAATAATGCTCATGGCATCATCCCCAAAAACCTGTTGAATCTTACGCATGGACTCCGCTTGGGTATTGCCAAATTCGCTGCTCAATAATTTCTCAACTATTGACACTAATATACTTCCTAATTCAAAGACTGATTGCCAATGTTAGGAACTTTCTTAGAAGGGGGAATTAGGAAGCGTAAAACTCACTGTACCGTTAATGTAGCAGGCTGGATTGATGGTGTCCACATAAGAATTCACATTACACATAAAATGTTCCAAAGTGTGCACAGATTGTATGATCACCATAAGTTATAATTTGAAGTCTACGTACACAGGTAATTTGCACTTCGAAAATGTGATGTTAGCGAAACACGGCATAACACCCCAAAAACAATAACAAAAATACTTTTTGGCCGTGAAAACCTAAAAACATACCTGGTCCATTTTGTTTACACAAGAAAACTTAATATTCAAAGCTTTTTTAACACACTTTGTATGTCTTTTCAGATATTACAGAACCAACCCCTGGACTAGCAGCCAAGAAACCAGCAGCTGTGGAGAGACCGGCAGCGGTGCCTGTGCCGAATCCAACAGCCCCGAAGGCCTCTTCGAAGCTTCAATCGGGTACCGATAGCTCTTCAGACGAGGACCTCTTTGAGGAATACTTCAAACCCGTTCCCCCGCCGCGTAAAGTTTTTAATAGAGTAAGATCATCATGAACAGTATCGATGCTACAGGGGTGATTTGAATATAAACAAATTAGAGACATAACACAACATATTTGAAAAATTTTAACAGACAAAACTTACGTTTTTTTTCTTTTAACCATAATATTGGCGAAATAAAATTGACTGAGTGTACGGAAATGCTACGAAATTCAGGTTCTTAGATTGTGAATTTGTAATTTGAATTGATTTACTATGTCCTTTATTTGTTTTTATAAGACTGAATATTTTTTAAACAATTTTCTTGTAGATGGAATTTGATGTTAGTGAGTCCTCTACTCTTCCATATGTTCTGGATGGCACCGACAGAATTTGCACCATATGCCAAAAGGAGTTTAATTTTTTTCAGTAAGTAAAATTCAATTATATTCAATATAAGTTCAATACTACAATTTTGTTTTTTCTAATTAAATTATTAACCCTCAGACTCGGGTGTGTTTTGTCAGAAAATAAAAATATTTCATATTTGCAATAAAATCCAAATTATTTCTGGCTTTCACCCTTCGAGAGTGTTCTAGGCCATCATTTAAAATTACAGAGAAAGGAAAGGTGTGTTTATATATTAATTTTATTTAAATGAGCAAATTTCAGAATTATATGGAAGATTGGAGTCGAGTTCAGACTTAAAAGAGATGAGATGTTGAATGGAGGGAAGGCAATTTTAGATAACACTTGATAGAAGAGAGGGAAAACCAAAAAATATGTGATCTAAAGTTCCCACATCTAGACCAAAGAATGTACAATCTGGGAAGTGTCAAGGTCGTGAATTTTAAAAAGGTGAAAAGGAACGGAACAATGTCCGTTTCTCATTAGAATAAGTGAGGAAATTTCTTTTTTAGAAAAATGAAGGAATTTTTGAAACCACGGTTTTAATGGGATAGTCCTTTGTATTGACGCGTAGCAGGCTCTCTTGGATTGACTAGCAATGTTCCAATACTCTGTTCAAATATTGCAGGATCTATCTTTGATGATGGAAAAAATATCAGATAGGGGAACTAAAACTGTTTAGATCATATTTCTAACAATTGAAAGGAAGACACAATGATTTCTATTAGACCTGTATGAGTTGTTCCCAAAAGCGAAAAAATTAGCCTGACGGGTTAAAATACCAGTTATCACGAGATGTCTTGACTTGCGTAGTTCTAATTTTAAAATTTCCTGCAATAATAGTTAGGTACAAATTATCAAACTCCTACCCCATGACATTTGGTGGAGAACAGTTATGTAGCTGATTTATTGTCATACCCTTTCTTTCTTTTTTCTCTTTCTCTGCAGGTTATGTATTATATTTGACACTACTATGTTTTATATTTCATTTTGATTATCTCATTATTTCTGTTATCACTACAAGCATTTCCGTCTAGTAATAACTAAACATTGATTACTCATGCTGTCAATATTTCTAATTGGAGTGTTAATATCTATGTACATCCCAATGGCAATTATTGTAATAATTGTTAAATATATAAATGTTTAAAACAATAAATAAATAAATAGGTACCTGCTTAATCGCTTGTCTCATTTTGAAAAGATTCTTTTTTGGCTTGATAATTTTTTCAACACATCCGATTTAAAAAAATTCACACTCTTACGGACGGATGGACGTACTCACAAAGGAAATAATGTTGTATAATTACATTTACTGTGAATGCTATGAATTTTTCTGTAAAAGTGGTTTTAATTGCAGGGATCTTTCAAATCACATGCCAGAACACTTTCCAAACTACATTTGTGATATTTGCGGCAAGATTTGCGCCACGAGGAAGAGCTTCGAGCTCCATCTTCAGGTTCACACGAACAAGCGTAATCAGTGTGAAAAGTGTGATAAAACATTTAAAACTAAAGAATACCTGAAAGTGCATGTTAGAAGTAAACATGAAGGAGTCAAGCCTTCATTTAAATGCCACGAATGTGGAGAAGTGTTGAGCACGTACAGCAGAAGGTAAATTTGTTTTATTACTCTCGTTATCTTACTAACAATGAAAATCTGTATTTGATTATTAGTTATTACCCAGTCATTATGTTTATTAAATACTTCCTAATATCATTACCACATTAGTGAGCGATTATGGCGTAGAAAAAAGTTTGACCATTCTTCGCTTATTAAATTTCATCAGAAATTCACACCCGTATTCAGAGTCGATACTTTAGTTCAAGGAGTCTTCCTTTCCTTTAAAGAACATAGTTTTCATATTCAGAGACACGTCTAAGGTCGGTGTGACGTCACTTAATAAGGAAGCTACCTTCCTTAAGATTTCTAAAATATTTGTATTCAGAGACAGCTCTACGAAAGTCTCTACGGAACTGCGCATGCGCGCTATTGCATCCTTTGAATTAGAACTGTCAAAACTCAAGGTTGGTGAGAGGGGTACCTTTGCCTTTCAAAGTAGGTGATTTGTTCCCAATTATTGCTGTTGAAGACGTAAAACAGTAGAGATGGAAATGTTTAACAATTTCGTGGAAATGGTTAACAATTTTTTTTGAACTTCGTCACTCATAACACACAATTTTAATAGCCCAAGGTTCGTAGAAATTGCTTTTAACACGCATTTTCTACGAAGCTTGCGACAGCCAATTTAAAGAACGATGTCGGCTAGAAAAGATAACAGCGATGCATCTAGTAATTCCTCTCTTATTTCCATTTTACGCTTTAATAAGTAATATAAACGGGATATTTGCATATAAGTAGTTTAAACGCATTGTTTTTCATTAGGCAATTAACAATCTCGAATTTATTGTCGAAATGCAATGCGAAACGAATGAACCAACGGAGCATCAACGGAGCATAAATAAACCAATAAGCAGACTTTTGACAGGCCGGTGTTGTTTTTAACTTTTGAGTTTTTGAATTTTGAATTTTAAACACACAGCTTGTCACAAAACGGGGTATGTTGTTCCAATAGAAGCGGGACATCGACAATTTTCGGATGACGTCACAATATTTTTTCGGCGTAAACATAAGGTCTCTACCTTAGTAAAGGAAGCTCAAAGTGTGGACTCTGCATAGAGGCGTTAAAGGTAAGGACGGTTCTTTTCTTTACTAAGGTTAGGTCGAGCTTTTACTTAGACAAAATTTAAGTATTGACTCTTAATACGGGTATCAGACTCTAAGGCGGAGGCTACACGTTCAATATTTATCACATTCCATATGGATCAGAGATCGTATTGACGGATTACAATATGGATCACAGATGTCTAGTTTCCTGAATTTCGCATTGTGAACAAACGGATCGTGATAAATATTAACGCATAGGTTGTATATTTAATATTTATTGTGATCCACGGATCGTGATAAATTTTGATGAGGCTATACATTTAATATTTATTGTGATTCACGGATCGTGATAAATATTGATGCCTAGGCTATACATTTAATATTAATTGTGATCCACGGATCGTGATAAATATTGATGCGTACGCTATACATTTAATATTGTGATAAATATTGATGCGTACGCTATACATTTAATATTTATTGTGATCCATGGATCATGATAAATATTGACGCACAGGCTACACATTCAATATTTATTGTAAACCAAGGATCGTGATAAATATTGACGCATAGGCTATATATTTAATATTTATTGTGATCCACGGATCGTGATTATTGACGCATAGGCTATACATTTAATATTTATTGTGATCCACGGATCATGATAAATATTGACGCTTTGGCTACACATTCAATATTTATTGTGATAAATATTGACGCATAGGCTACGCATTCAATATTTCAATAAATCGGATCGTGATGAATATTGGCTACAAGTTCAATATTTATTGTGATCAGTCAATATTTATCACGATTTGTGAGTTCACGATATGGCATTCAGGAATCTAGAATTTGCAATCCATATTGTGATCTGTCAATTCGCTAGCGTACACATTCAATAAATATCACTATATTTGATAAACATTGACGGATCACAATAAATATTGAACGTGTAGGGTTCCCCTTAGTACAAATTCAAAGTCAAATTCATTTTATTCCTTTTTCAAACATTACAAAATTTCATTAGATAAATGCATTTTAAAAATAATATCGATCACCCACTGTAAGTAAAAAATAAAATACATGCAGAGCAAATTTTAATAATTTTTCACCATTTTTAAAATATTGCATAAGGAAAATATATTATTTTATTATTTGCAGGCTCGCGCACATGGCCGAGAAACACGGCAGGGAAGCAAAGCAATATAAGTGCCAACAGTGTCCGAGCAGATTCACAATGACCGCTCATCTGAGCACTCACATCCGTCGGTTCCACCTGAAGGAGAAGAAGCACACGTGCCAGGAGTGCGGCTCGGCCTTCTTTACCAAGAACTGCCTGGAACAGCACTCGGCCAAACACACGGGAGTTAGGAAGTACGCCTGCCACGTCTGCGCCAAGACTTACAAAACAAGTTACGGCTTGAGTGTGCACAGGAAGAAGACTCATGAAGCGAGCGGCCAAACAGCGGAACAGTTTTATGATAATGGTTTTTAGAAGATGGAATCCAAACCAGTTTTTCAATCAATTTCAAGTTCCTTTCATGCAGGACAGAACAGTGTTATTGGCATTTTCGCCAAACATTTGTATAAGTTTTTATGCTTTCCATTTCGTTATTTTTATACATATTTAAGTTTTACCAATACCAGAACGCTAGAGGTCAGGTGTTTTTTTAAATTGCAGATTCCCTGACGTACATTTTTACCGCGCTCTCTGGAGGTAGTGAGCTCTTTTAAAATGACTGTGACAATTCACGGTTACGGTACTATGACGGCATTAAATATACAATAAACATACATTCTTTATCACAATAATGCTGCAGCTCATTCAAAAGATGAGATACACAATGTACGTAGTTTCCTGTGATCATTTTCTTGCACCTCTCTCACACACGACACCATGACATCTCCGTAAACCCCTACTAGTTTTGCTTTTGTTCTTAAACATATAATGCTGCAGCTTTTTCTTACACACTAAATAACGACATCGAAAATGAGACATACGGTGAACCCCCCAAAGGAAACATATAATCATTATCATACATCTCCCTCAAATCTCGTATAAAGAAAATGAAACGCAATTCCCGTCGACGGGGCCGAGCCATAATAAGATATATCGTATCTCATCTTTTGTCTCACCATTATTTAATGTGTAAGAAAGAGCTGCAGCATTATATGCAGATAAGGAACATATATTTATTGCTGTCACGGTACCGTAACCGTGAATCGTCATGGTAATTATAAAGGTGTCTAATGGTACAACAAGCGTTAAATGGCTAAAATACAAGAATTCTGGCTAAAACTTTTTTAAAAATATTTTCTACACACAGGAGGCCCTAAGAAAAATAATTCCCCTCCGCGCCTGTGTCATCTTTGAGAATGCGGTGTGGAGGATCTTTTTAGGGAAAGAGAGGAGAGGAAGTTCTGGGAAGGAAAAAGTATGAGGGTTGGGTAGGAATCTGGGGGTCAACGTGTTTAGGAGTGACAAATGTATGAATCCGTCCCTCCCACTGCGGTGGAAGGTGATGGATTGAGAGATCTGGCTGGAGATTTATAGAACTAATTCGACATACTATTCTTGTCAGTGATTGCATTTTATTCATGCTTAAAACGCTTATAACAACGTTGAATGGGCGTATAAGAATCTATTTAGTTTATTGTCAACGACCACCACTGTATAAAATTTTGTCTGTTTCAACAGAAAGCTAAACCGTGAGCTAAATTTATTTAACTGTCAGTTAAAGTAACAAGGATGTTAAATAGGACTATGCGCTGTTTCAAGTATACTTTTGCTAAAGTAATAGTTATTAGTATGGCCAGTATAAAAAGCAGAATGTTCTTTGAAATTATGTGAAAAAAGGCATTGCATTATTTTTTGATGCGGCTACACCGAAAATTAAATTTAAAAACCTTAACCACTCCGACCCGTAAGCGTATTTACATGACAATATAACAATAGCAGTCAAGTACAATGAGCGTGTTTTCACGTTAACGCGTCTGTTCCCACAAATCGTTATAACTCTGTTATTGTTCTAGTGATAACGCTAAAACAAAAAGTAGTAGAGCCACATTAATATTTACAAGCGTTAATATTTATTTGTAATATAACAATTTGAAAGCTTATTTTATAATCTTTCAAAAACAATTTTTAGTATTCGGCTACGTTAAAAAATGTTTCATATATTGCAAAGCGGAAATAACACAAAGTTTTTATAAATCTGACATTCCGTTTAAGACAAAAAACTTGCAAAATACTGGAGTGGTTAACAACTGTCAAAATATCCCATTGCATGCCCACTCAATCACTGACCGGTCAGTGGTTGAGTGGGCATCGCGTTTGAGTCCCACCCGGACGTCCCGTGTTCGATTCCTCGGCTGGCTAAGTCCTCCATCACAACACAAGCAACATTTTCGGCTTTCTGTGGTGGTAGTAGGAGATTTTCAAACATTGTTGGGTTATTCGTAACCCGGGAATGTTATCTTTCTTTAAAAAAAAAAAATACTATTTCGCGTCGTTGTACGATTTGACAGTTTTGTTCCTATGAAAATATTTGTGCAAGTATTTAAAAATAAATGATGACCTATTAAAATATATACGATGTTACACGGAAAAAAATATAATTTATCTTCCAGTAGTTGTATCATCTCCTTGAATTTGATGTGTCACAAATTTTACGAGAACTTTGACATGCAATACCATACCAAAAATTCGGAATTTAATCATAAACGTCGCAAATAACCATATTATTAACACGGGGTCGAAATGTTTTTGGTTTTCGCTATAAGACATACTGGATGATGAATTCATCATCACTATCAAAGATATTGAAATACAAGAGATATGCTATGATGGCTGCCCAACCGTCGGCCAACTACTAACGGGCATAGTTTGAATACGTAAAGAATACATTCATTTAGTTGATTTTTTAAGGTGTGCAGTAGTATTGGTTAACAATATCGGTGATGCCAGGAAACACAGTCCCACCCAGTTAAAACCGCGGATAGCAAATTTCTTATATTTCAATATCTTTGATCACTATCGTCATCTTAATATTAATCGTGATTAATAATTCAATGTTGAAGCGCGCAATTTCATACCTTCTCTCCAAGAGAACTGTCAAATATGTCAAAATTGCGGAGTAACTATCGGTTTTCGGAAAGTAAAAGAAAAAGTTAAAATTGACATACAACAGGGGGTTAAATTGATAGAAAAACGCATTTTGCTGAAATTTAACTTTTGCAATTTCTATTACTATAGCAAGGGTAGAAACAGATAGTCTATTAATTATAGATATATTGTATTATAAATGTATCACATGGAAATATTGGGTAACACCGAGGAAAAAATTATAAAGTAAGAAAAAAAACTTTAAAAAAATTAAGAAATGTGCTTTATTTTTCATATAAAATTTGTAAATGTACACAAAATAAAATAATTTTTTAGACACATAAATTAATATTGATTAAAACTCAAACGCTTCAATACTGCTATCCTGAAAGAGTGGTCACAATTAATTATTATTTTAATATTAAAATACTTAATTATATATAATAGGTACCTACTTAGAATAATATTATGTATAACAATGCACTTTTTTTTGTAATACATAGCAATAATATTTTAGTGTGATGGATTATAAACCATAGAAATTTTTGCTCATAGAATAGAAAAATTATTTATACAATAAAGATCTACGGATAAAAAAAATAAATTGTTAGTTCCTTTGGCCGCTTGCAAAGCTAACCGTGTCAAAACTGTAAGTTGTTGAATTATAAATAAAAAGGTATTTATTTTCACTGTCATCGTAGCAAAATTTTGGTATCATTTGGAATATAAAAAAAATTGATAACAATTTTGTTTGGACCACAATACTGGTTTAAACAGAGTAATTCTTCATAAGAGTCCAAAAGCTTAAATTATTGTTACAAGCGGAACAAACAAATGGTTTTCCTCTGAAATTTTCAACATTTTTTTCAGGAACTAGAATTTAATAATTTTACATGGTTTCCTTCGTAAAACTTAAGCAGATGAATCCGCAACTGGAATTTAATCTTTACATTCAGAACACAAAACTGGTTTTAACTTAATAGCGAATCTGTGTGCAGGTCCCCAGGATTCATTTACAGCACCAGAATTTTTATTGCACTCAGAACATGAGAATTATTTTCTTCGAAATGCTTCAGCAAATGAACCCACAGCTGGAATTTTTTCGTGGCATTAAGAACACAAAACTGGTTTTAACTTAAGAGAAACGGCAACGCGGCCCTTTTCACACAAAATTTAAACATCGATTTGAAGCCGAAATACTTAACGAATTGAATTGAAAAATTATATTTTTAATCAAAAGGTATAGCCGCTATCTAGTATGGATATGTGCTACCTTATTTATTTGTATTTTAAAATACAAAATACAGGCCATTAAAGAATTCATTTTTTTGGGCCAAAAATGTTTCAAAGTGTTCTCTTGAGATATTTCATATTTGCACTTATAGTTTGTCCAGAGACACAGAGACTAAGTTATATGTTATATTAAATAGGTGAATTCGTATCAGAATCGTCATGTGTGACGCTCCAGCACCTCTGTCTACCCAACAGACCAACAAAGAACTTACAAAATGGAAACATTCAAAATGGAAAATTTTACAATCTTTAAGACTAGTGATATAAAAGTATCGATATGGAAGTTTACATGAGCCATTTTGATATGAAAATACAAAAGGATCTGCATTTGAGCATGTATCAGAAATAGAAGTTGCAACGGAGTTTTCAGCACAATAAAATAAAATTTAATTATGACGTTAAGAGCTGCAGAAAGGTGTAAGATAAATTGATGGTGGTTATAGATCGTCCGGTTAATTAGTCAGACATCTCCGAAAAATCAAAATTTGAGTTGAGATGCAGTTATATGTAAAAGTCTACTCTTTGTGAGGATACTCAGATCTGAGTATATCTGATATATAGAGTATATATAATATAAATAGGTTAAATGTATAAATTAATTTGTAAAGCGCCCTTGAGGTGATTTTCTCACAAAAATGGCGCTATAGAAATTATCCAAAAATTATTATTATTATTATACTCAGATTACTCATAAATACCACCAAATCAATTATAATGCAGTAAAGCATGTAGTTAAATAACCACTGGAGTGACAGCGCATTTTAAAACTTTTTTCTCCGTTTGCTCAAGACAGAAGATTATTTTTAAAATTTTTCGCCAACATTAAAAAAATCATACCTTTGAATTTTAACATGGAGACATAAAAACCTATTATAGTGCTGTATAGTCAATGAATTAACCTGTATTTTACCGTTTATCTCATATTTGTAGGATTTGTAAAAAAATCGTTAAGTTTATAACCGCGCAAATCCTACGTGTTTGTTACTTTGAAACTGCCATGAGAGGTACTTATTCGAGTCAACATAGAATATTTTCGATTTCTGTATATTGTCTTTGGTATACTTGATAATGAAAGGTGCATATCTATGGAAAAAGGACTTAATTTTAACCATAAACAGCTGATCAGAAATTTTGCGTGAAATTTTTTTTTTTTAAATTTATTTTTAACATCGTTATAAAATAGTCTACGAAGTTTGGATTTGCAACATCTATGGTCATAATAGATAAAGCATTCAATAGCTTCGTTTTAAGTCCAAAATAACAAACGTGGGAGCTACAAATATTTTTTTTAATTTTTTGGGCCGAATCAAGGTGATAATTGCCATTTTTATCCGAAAAGCAATTGGAGACATTTAAAATGGCGCCAATATATGGCAAAAATCGTTCCAGTGGATAAACAAAAAAATTGATGTTTTCTGGGTCACCGGTAGGAAATTTCAAAATGTCATACTAATGTACCGGACTGTTATGCTTACCGGTGTTATTTTACATCATATTTAATACGTAAAACACAGAAATGTGTAAATAATATTTGATTTATGGTAAGCGTTTGAATGTTGTTTTCCTCATTATCTCAAACCTTAGTATTTGGACATGTCTGATTAGTCAACTCGAAAATCGACATCAAATATATGTAGCTTGCAGAAGGCGTGTTCTAACTTTACTAAAATTATGTGATGCCTTTTAACTAAGAGATGTCATGTCAAATGTGATAATGTCAAATGTGAAAACGTGAAACGTGAAGTGACAATGTCAAATGCGATGGTTGGTAAAATATCTAGCCATTTTATTACCATAGGAGCACACTGCAATTCCATATCAATACTTTGGGATCACAGATCATTCAATTTGACAATATCAATGATAATAATTCATTACATATAACACTAACAGAATATTATTACAATTATCAATTGTTTCGTCTAGGGATTCAGATTCCGTTTGGCGAGAGTCGCCGTTGGCTGGGATTACGTGGTGGGCGCTTTTGGCGTCATGCAATTGCCGTCGGGATATCTTTTTTGAAAAGCGGAGATCAGTTCAGGGTCGACTAGTCGCACTCCGTCCACCTGGTTGCCGAGGGTGATCCTGGAAGAAAGAAGGTACATAATGATTGTAAAATTTTAGATTTGAATATAAAGCGAGGTGTTTTCTCTTTCTAACACCATTTAGATTATATTTCTAGAGAGCCTAGAAGAAATGAGAAGAATTAAGAAGAGGCAAGAAGAAGTAAAAAGGGCTAAGGAGAAACAGAAAAATCCCAGAAGAGATGAGAAGATGCAAGAAGAGAAGAGACAAGAAAAGCTACGAAGGATCAAGAAGAGAAGAGAAGACCCAAGAAGAGACAAGAATAGTCAAGAAGTGCCAAGAAGAGACGAAAAGACCTAACAGGTTATAAGAAAAGTCAAGAAGAGACGAGAAGATCCAAGAAGAGGCGAGAACAGCCAAGAAAAGCCAGAAATAGACAAAAAGGGCTGAAATTAGGCAAGAAGAAGGAAGCCATAAAGAAGAATTAAAAAAAAAAACAACAACAAAAATCATAACGCTCAATCCATTCCTTTCTTCCTGCCCATCATTCCAATATTGGCTTATTAGGTTGCCTTGTATACCGGTCGATTAAGCTCCAACCTCGTTCCCATCCTCAGAGCATGTGTTCCAAGTCCTAGCAAATCAGCGCCCCTCGGTGTACCGGTCTCACCGGGACAGGAGTGCTCCTGGCTGGGGGGTACAATCGTATCGTAACTATGATAGTAAGTGAGACAAAACGATTTCTGAGAGACCTGTACGATTTGTTCCCAAAAGCGAACAAATTAGCCTGAGGGGTTAAGAATCTGATTCATTGGATTCATTCCGGGCGAATGACTCACTCCTAGTTAGGTTAGGTTAAAATAAAGTAAATAAATTAGGCTCACCAGTTTGGCTGCACATTGTGTGGACGGCCGAACAGCTCTATCTTGCGAGTGCCAGGACTGAGGCGTTCGATGATGCCGTAGATCTCGTCGGGTTTGTGCGACGTGGCGCGCACCTCCGCCACTATCACGTCGCAGTCCAGCCCGCGGTTCAGGTGCGTCGGTCGCCCCTTCATCCCGACCTGGCCAGAGAAGTAAAACAAATATGTTTGATAAGTCAGATATGCCTCGTACGTCATACTGGAATGTTGTATTGTTGTGAAAACAAGCTTTTGGGTCCAAGTGGTTAAAGAGATAGACAAACAGCAAAAAGTCTTTTATGACCCTAGAGCAGTAATGATGAACCTTTTTAATCGGAGGGCCAATTTATTCATTTTCAGTTTGTTTGTGTTTTTAAAAATTTTTTTTTTTTACATTAACTTCACAAAGGAGTGTCTTTTTAGGGAAAGGAAGGAGAGAAAGTTCTGGGAAGCAAAAGGTATGATGGGTGGGCAGAAATCTGAGGGTCAACGTGTCTAGATGTACTAATCCATCCCTCTCTCACTGCAATGGTCGAGTGAGAGACCCTCGGTCACATGGTTCAACAGGTCTCCCTCAAGCAGTCTCTCTCTGTCCCGCCACACAGTAGGTAGGCAAACGCATCCGCAGCCAAGACCTAGACAAACCTCATCCCATGAACCTGGACACCTCTGCTAAGACACCAAACGTAGCGAACCACTCGGGGTGACCTATGTTAGGGGTGTTGGTTATCCAATAAATGGATCCCGGAGTGGAGGTACCCATATCTGCCTCCCAAATTTAATACAGCTTGGCACGGTTAACTTTTAATCTATTAATATTTTTTTAAAACCATAATTTTTTCATAAAAAATCATGGAACGCAAAATCAAAGCGTCGCAGGGGAAAATTTTGCTAGGTACAAGGTCAAATCAATAAAAGATTTTTTTATCATTTGGAAAGTTAAGCAAAATTTAGTCAAGAAAATTTTTGGTATTTTTTAAAACGGAAATCTTTCTACAATTGTCGAACCACGAAATTCTGTATTTTAAAGAACATGTAAAAAAAACCCAATTAGTTTGAGAGGCAGATCCAAAACTTTGATGAAAAACTAATATTTAAAGAAGCAGGCTCTAGTGAAAAACCTATAGAACAGACTTATGCATCTTGCATATAGCATGCCTACATAGCATCTGTTAGAGAATGCAGTTGGTATGGTAACAATGGATTGTCAATCAGACGAACCTCTCTTCTTTGCTCTAACATACAATGCGAGATAGCTTCTCATCTCATCTTCTTCCCCTAGCTCTTTAAGTGTCAGAGGCCCGGCATCTGCAAGGTAATGTTAAAAAGCAGAGTGACCATCCTCACCAAGCAATGCTCCTTCCCGTGGTTGAGCCAGTGTCCCGTCCGGCCTGTCCTGATGATCCTCTGCAGCTGGTTGGTCTTCACCCAGATGATTTCATCTACACGCTCGTAGCCCCACAGCTTTAGGCATTCCCGCCCTAGCTCCATAGCCCTGGGAAAAATATCCAATATCATATATACCTGACAGCATGTATCCATAAAATAATTGAATAACTAAGGAAATGGATGTTTATCTGATATCACACAAGATTCTTATCACCATACACATAGTTTATTGCATTTGCAAGGTTAAATTAATCACACGACAAACCGTGGGACCGTAGTAATTATTTTTCGGCACTGTGATACATGCACTTGTTTAGTCCAGGCTCCAATGCATCCCTTTTAGAAATAATAATATTTAACCCTGTTAACACGTGTAGACACTGAACACTTTGTAATATAAAAAGGGAAACAACCGGACCAATCAGTCAGTTGTCCGAAGACATCCGTTCGTTGTCTATGTTTCATTTGCAAATCCTTAATCAAGGTACCTTCAAGAGGAAACTGGCAATTTATAGTCAATTTCACTGGCGTGAGCTTCCAGTACAATATCTTTACATGAGAATACCCGGTGAGTACCCTCGATTTACACGTCACGTGGATTTGCTCCGCGAAACGCGCACGTGAGACTCCAATCTGGGAGAAATGGGTCCCTTACAATACAGCACTTAAAATAATAAACTATTTTATTGCCAGCCCTCCTGGAATGCTATAAATTGTTCGTACCGAACAACTACCGCCAGGGTCATCGCCACGACCTGCTATGTATTATCCTATATGGTAAATGTATAACAGACATGCAGGCCCAGCACAGCATGAAAAGATGTACGGTGTCGATAAATGACATCTCTCATCTGACATTTCAGTGGCGGGCTGGGTTGAGAGGGACTGGTTGAGGGAGGCTTTTTGACCTCTCCAGCCGGACTCTTGACCCATCACTTTGCAACGCAGTTGGAGGGATGGATTCATAGTCGATCTGACCCCCAGATTCCTTTTTCCATCCCAGAATTTCCTCTCCTTACTTTCCGTAAAAAGACCCTACACAAGATATGATATATGTCCTGAGGGAAATTATTTTCCTCAGGGCCTTTGTGTGGAGCTAATGTAAGAAAAATATTAAAATTAACGACTTGAAATTCATAAATGACTGCAAACAATGGGTGTTTGCACATTGGACAATATGACTTTTAGCTCTTCATCAGAGATGTTTTTAAGCAGGAGTTTGAAGTGTTCTAACCTGCCGGTGACCCATAGGAAGATCAGGCCGTGGTCCTGAAGCTGCGGGACCCCGAGCTGTCGCATCTCGTCATCGGACATGGTGCCGTATGGCAGCTCCATGTGTATGTCCCAAGGCGGGTCCGCCATTATCACAGCAAACTTTCCTGAAACACAATAACACAGATTTCTGCAATTTTACACTAAAATAAAGGAATTAATATATTTTTTAATGTAGATACTGTCCGAAAGAGATGGGGAAGAGGAAGGAGGGGAATTTTGGGAAGGAACCGTACAATAAAGAATCAAAAAAGAAGTGCCTTTTAGGCATGTTTCATGATTCAAATATTTGCCTAATTTTTTTTTTTTTTTTTTTTTACATGAGCTCCACACAGGAGGCCCTGAGAAAAATAATTTCCCTCAGGGCCTATGTCATCTTTGAGGATGCTATGTGGAGGGTTTTTTGAGGAAAGGAGGGGGAAGGAGAGTTCTGGGAAGGAAAAGGGATTAAGGGGTGGGTAGGAATCTGGGGTTCAGTATGTCCTGGTCATCCGCCTAGACAAACCTCCCCCCATGAACCCGGGCACCCCTGCTAAATCACCAAACGTAGCGAACCACTTGGGGTGACCTATGGCAGAGGTGTAATTGAGTGATTACGAAATTCAAATGGGATGGAGATCTACAATGACGGGCGAGTGTAAGTGGGACGGAGTGCTGGGCCATTGGGTTATAAATGGAACATTTGTTTCCATTCAAATTCATATGGACTTCTAGTTTTGGTCTTTATTCTATGGAAGGAAAACTTTTAACAATTTAATGCATCCAATAGAATAAGATAAAGATACAAAATATAGATATGACATAAAAAAATATGTAGATATTAAGCATAAAACATAAAATTCTAGCAGTAGATGTATAAATGTAATAAGGATGTTCGTAGATTCAGGAGCAGATACATCTGGCACCTACATGATTTTACAGCTAATCAGCGACTCTAAGAACAGGCCGTCTCTCAACCCAGACTTGTGTATAATCATGTTTCACAATAATGTGGAGATCCAGAGAGTATGTGTAGTAAACAAAGGAAGGGGTGTTTCACAGAATTCGAATAATTCATCAAATTTCAGGCCTTCAGCAAACTAAGGGGGGTGGGAAGGAGAGCTCAAACTACCTCGGTGGACTCTTCCCTCTTGGGACCTTCAGGGAACCGAGGGAGAGTGGAGAGCTGAGACCACCTCAGTGGAATTTTACCTCTTGGGCCCTTTAAGGAACCAGAGAGGAGAGCTGAGACCACATGGTGGACTCTTTCCATTTGGGGCTTTTAGGGTCTCAAACAAAGTGGAACATTCAATGGGAAAACCCTTACCCCTACACAAAGTGGGAAAACAGAGACCTGGAATCTAATTCAAAGAAATGCTAGCACAAAATTGATACCATGGCCTGAGTGCTTACAAGAACTAACCGTATTCCGTCTCCGCTTTAATAAATAATAATTATAATAGGTATTTAGAGACTCACCTAATACTGTCATGTCTAGGTATCGCAGGTCACACTGCACCCACTGCGGAGGATGTAACACGGTGGGGTCGCCTGCAGAAGCACCCGATCCTGATATCCTTCCCATCACACTGCTGCTGGACAGCCTCTGGCTTCCTGGAAGGTGGTGATGCAGATTTAATAGGATTTTCCATCAAACTAAGGTATAAAGAATAATATGAGCGATGTAGAACTTGCAGAAAAAGTAGAATGCAAAATCTTTGAACCCATGCTGGAAAATTGATCATATTATACAGGGTGAGCCATAAACATTTGCACTTTGAAATAATCACGAAAAAAAAGATCGTATTTAAATAAGTGATTATTGATAAGAACAAAAATATGCTGGAAAATCATTTTGTAAAGAGAATTTTGTCCAAAATGACTGCCATTTCGCCACTGGCATTCCTCAAATAAGGCCTTTAGATTTTCGACACAAATCTCGAGGTATGTTGAAAAATGTTTTACCCAGAAAGCGCATTGCTCTCCCGTAAAGCGATCCATTGTGAATAAATTTCCAAGAAGCAAGGAGCCACGCATAAGTGACCCCGCTCTCCTCCCCCATTCGGAATCCCTGCTAGCACGATTACAAAAGTGAAAATGTTACCGTATATTTTATTATTTTAGAAACAAACAGTACATATAAAAAATGAGTGGTCAATAGTTTGAAAGGTTTTAGAAATATCGAAACCAATGACGTAACGTCTCTTTAATGTCTGGTGAGTAATTATGTATATACATTTTACCAGTGGGGTTAGTATGTACAAGGGAGATTTTAGATAAAGATAAACAATATATATGTAGATGTATAAGTGTATATGCGAGTAAATGTGTAGAGCAGTTTCACCATTATAAGATAGATCTTTTACTAATACTTTTATGAGGCCGTATCTTAAATCAATGCGTAAGTGTGTTAGTGTCCGTTTGAGGCACATCATTGGCTGGACGATAGCAGTTAGTAGTATTGAGGCATTGCATATGTTCAAACGGTTTTTGACCAAAGTTACAGGAAGTTAAAGTTTGTGGGTGAGTTGAAAGAATACATGTGATACATTTACAAAAAAAATACCACACAAGAGTCCCAACTGTTTGAAGCCAGTGAAACTATGACATCCCCAAGGTAGTGGATACGAGAAGCAGAAGGGGAATAGGAAGGTAAGTACCTGGCTGTTCAGGTATGGTCACCAAACATAGCTGATGCCATTTCAATTCTAAATGGTGGTCTTTCACCAGGGCGATACTTAGTATCTTCCACTCTGGTATGCAGTGCAAATATGTGATATATAATTTGAAATGAATTAATTGTGAAAAAATATTAGCTAATCAAATAAAATTTATTGCCGTAAAAAATAATGTGCCGAGATTTGGACATTCGGATTTGTAGTTAAGAGCCTTACCCCTCGACCAAGGTGGCCGTCAAGTATAGTGATGAAGATGACCAGATCTGAATAGCCAGGTATTTCCTCATCTTCCTCTTCCCCGTCTTCTTCGCTACCTTCAGCCTGACGGCATACCTCAATTGGGGATGCCAAAGTCTCACTGACTCCGTTCAGTTCGTTGGAAGCAGTTCAGTTCATTGAGAGCAGTTCAGTTCATCGGGAGCAATTCAGTTCATTGAGAGCAATTCAGTTCATTGGGAGCAGTTCAGTTCTCTCATTGGGAGCAGTTCATTGGCCTGTCTTCACACTTCTATGGAATATCTGTTCAGATTTTGGTAAACCTGAATTAAGATGATGTAGTTACCTGCTCCATTGGGCACTCCTGAAGATGTGGCCAGGGACTGCGAACAGCCCTGGGAAATCCAGTTGGAGGTGCTCTGACTCGGCACCGTGCTGCAGCTGTCTCCGTCCTTCTGCTGAACGGAGCCATCCACCTCGTAGTGGACATACCTGGTGAGAGTAAGAAAGGGACACTTATTACACTTAAAATCTACTCAATAAGGATACAACCTCAATGAGGGAACTGTAGCTAGAAGACGCACAGTCGCATATCTTTTGCCATGCGTAAGAAAGGACGTGATCTTTTAGTAGTTCATTGCTAGCATTCATTGGTGGCTTGCCATGCCGAACTCGTCTCCCACATCACTATATTAACACCAAATATGGACTGAAATAGTGGTAAAATTTTTGTGAAAAAAAACTAAAAGCTCGGATCGAAAAGGCCTGCGTTGTTTTAAGGTTGATTAAAATTAAAATTCACAAAAATCAAATTAATATTAATAAAAACAACAGGGCTAAGTTCAATAGTTCTTGGTATCCGGTAATTGATGGCTACATGAAAACGCTAAAAACAATTACGCAGAAAACCATTTTAAAATATACTCAAACACCAGCTCTCTAACAGAGCTGGCAACGCGGTATGGCTTCTACATACATAAGCACACACTTACCACAATCCTCGACTATGCATCTGCCCTGGTAATGGACACTGTAATGCTGTCCGAAACGATGGCTAAAGAAGGAGGTAGTGCAACGTGGCGTAATAACCCAATAATAAATAACAAACTAACTTGCAAGTGTCCATATGGAAGCAGGTGTTCAAAAAGGAACAGTCGCCCAGCGTCTCGTCAGTGTGAGTCTGAATGATTTTCTTGAAGTGGAGCTTTTTGCAGACGTGGTTGATGTGATGCATCCCCTTTGGCTCGGTGCCGTCCTTGCCCTCCGAGGGTTGTGCCTTCTGGTGGGAGGTATGGTTCCGCAAACACTCAGCCCTCGTGCCGTGTGGACAGAACTCCATTACTTGGGCACCTGAAATTACAAAATTATCAAACCATGATTAGCGTAGGGAGTGTGGCGAACCCATCGCTCAGGATGTGGAAAAACAACCTGTAATAGCCATCCAAAGCCAAGGTGTGAGCTACCTTTGAACCATGCTCAGGCTGAATGACAATGGGGAACAGCGTCACGAACGGAGCCTCTGAGACACATGGTCAGGCAGCCCTAATGGCACTGGAAAGTAACCGATGCGACTCCAGACTGGTGATGGAATGCAGGACTATTCTTACAGAACTTGCTACCGTCAATAAAATAACCCTGATCTGGGTACTAGGACAAAGGGTATTGAGGGCAACGAGTGGGCTGACGAACTAGCAAGGAGAGGGGCGAGAGCCGGCCGTAGGAGTAGCAGCCTGCCGCATCAAATTACATATTGAAAGGTGGGTCAAATCCCTGCACTTGAAGGAATGGGAGAGGGCACCCGGAATGAGGCAATTCAATTGCCGATTTGTCAGGGTGGCCGAGTTTAGATGCTAGAAAGTGTCCTGATATCCTTTTGGAGATTGTGCATTCTGTCTGGCCTACATAAACCTTGTCACATCTGGAACAGCTAAGTTTATAAACTTAGGACAATAATACAAGAGGTGTGAGAAGGAAGATTTTTATGGCGTTTAGGATGATCGTCGATGATGTGCATACAATCTCTCCCTGAGATTAGTATACACAAATCATATTAATTATATTTTTTTTTTTTAAAGGCGGAGACGGTTTACAAGTACATAGTTCCCGTGAGCACTTAGGCCATAGGCCCATTGAGCTATCTCCCATTTTACCTCACTCCTTTAGTAACAACCCAGTCCCTTTAATAAAGTTCACCAGGGTTGTCACCGGATATGTGGCTATGTCTTCTGGTTCTACTGTGTGTCTCCCCAGGTATCTGAGCCTAGTTCCCACCAGGGCAGGACATTGGCACCATAAGTGAATTGGAGTCTCTTCATCCTCTTCACATTTCCTGCATCTATTGGTGTTTTCCACTCCCAATATCTGCATGTGTCTCCTGAGATGACAGTGTCCCGTTAGTAGTCCTACCAGTTCCCTCAGCGAGTTTCTGTCCATATTGAGTAGTTTCCTGGTTCGTCTAGGGTCTGGTCCTTTTATGAGTACTTTAGATTGTCTCATTCCAGGTGCCCTCTCCCATTCTTTACAGTGCTGGGATTCGACTCACCTATCAATATGTAGTTTTGTGTGGCAAGCTGCTACTCCTACAGCCGGCTCGGTTCCCACAAGTGGTGCTTTCGCCCCTTTCCTTGCTAGTTCATCAGCCCGCTCGTTGCCCTCAATACCTTTATGTCCTGGTACCCAGATTAGGGTTATATTATTGATGTTATATTATGCAAGTTCTGTAAGAATAGTCCTGCATTCCATCACCAGTCTCGAGTCGCATCTGTTACTTTCCAGTGCCATTAGGGCAGCCTGGCTATCAGAACATATGCTTATGTTCTTATTCCTGTACCCAATACGTATATTCTCCTGTGCGCAGGCCAAGATGGCTTCCATCTCAGCTTGAAACACAGTACAGTATGTTCCTAGAGGTATACTGAGTTCCCTCTTGGATCCCTGCAGACAGACCCCGGCCCCTGTTCCTTCCTCCATCTTGGACCCATCTGTGAACCAGATTAGTTCCTGTTTGGAGGTTGGACCTGGAACCGTGTCCCATTCCTCCCTTGTGGGGTAGATCACCCCGAACTGCTGTTTAAAGAAATAGTCGGCTTGTTTGCCGTCCTGCTTCATTCCAGCTGTCGGGATAATTGCCCTCAGTCTTGTTCCGATCTCTGTATGACGGTTTTTGGGCAGCTCACCTCTCCATTGACCTTTACATTGTAACCTCTAGGCTGCCGCCATCGCTGCCCCCTCTATTTCTAGGTTTAGTGGGGGTAGGTTCAGCAGCACTCCCATGGCTAGTATCGGAGTGGTTCGCATAGCTCCCGTGATTCCTCTGCATGCGAGTCCCTGTATGTGGTTGAGTGTGACCATCACTGTTTTCACCAGACCAGACCACCAGACCAGAGCTGCATGCATGATCCTCGGTTTTACAACGGCTGTGTACAGCCATTGCATCATTTTAGGGTTGAGTCCCCACGTTCTGCAGCAGATCCGCCTAGTTGCCCACATTAGTGCGCATGCCTTTCTGCCCATAATTTCCACTATTAATTATTTAATGTTTTCTATTCTCGCAACTTAAAAGCAATGGATACGTTAGGGTGCTGTAAATATGTACGTAACTTACCGCCTTGTGATTTGAATTTCTCCGCCAGCGATCTTTCCTTGGCAGTTGGCTTACTTAGCAGATCTAGAATTTCCTCTCCCATCTTTTTGTTTTCCTTCTCCCTACTTGAAGGCATTGACAATAACGACTGAAATATGAAAATAAATAATCAAAAATTAAAAAAAAAAACAATTAACCAACCACCGCACTGATTCACCACAGGGGGAGGCAGAGGACCGCCAAACTCGGTCTTGGCACACACTCTTTGTTTCAAACACATTCATACAGCATATCATACTTACCCTTCTGTTGTTTTGACTGTTGACATGACTCAACTCAAGTATTTGGTTCACTCGATCGTGCCATGTCTTTTACTGGCATCCCCGACTTCTTCTAGCATTCACATTCGCATCATATATTCTCCTTACATCCTTTTTCTTCGTTCGTCTGCTCTACATGTTTTTTCACATATTCGCCTCAGTGATCTCATGTCTACAGCATTTGTTTTATAAAATACATAATAGGTAGGTACAGTCGATTCTGTTTTATACAGTTTTGAAACAACACACTTCAAAAAGCGTAACAATTATTTGGTTTTGAAATGAGAATATGCTTAGTTCCTAATGGGATGTCATTTATTCAGTTCCTACCCAGAACATCTTGCTGAAAAAGTATTTGAAATTTGGAATAATGGCAAGAAAATAGTGCAAATTCGAGTGCATTTGTATTGAAAAGGATTCGGAATGCCTTGGAAGCAAGCTGTTGGTATTTATTGTGTACATAAACTCAAATCGTTTCTAAGTAAAATAAGGAATTTGACCATCTTGGAAATACATAATACTGTTTTGTATTAATTCATTTTGTTATGGCGATAATTATCTCGAGGTATCACAGTGGAACTATATAACTATACTGTGATTGTGTTGTGCATTCCTTTGCAGAGATACAGTGTAAGTGGTTGGTCATCCTTTTTCCTTCTATACCTTATTGTTTCCTTCGCATACCCAATTCCAGCAAACACCATTTCGTCTCGTTTCGTTTAAAGTATTTACTGTTCACTACAAATGCATCGGAAGCTGTAATTAGTGTGCAATTTCTAGATTTGAAATATGTAGAATAGAAATGAGAAAAAATGCTATGTGATGAAAGTGAACATACGATAACGGACATGATTACTGTCTGATAGCAGCGACACATATTCAGATAATGTAATGTCAATTTTGACATAAAAACAGAATTAAATGTGCATATACACATATACATTATATGGAGTAGTTTTAGCGCCAAAGTGAATGATTAAATGTTTAAGAAAAGAATACAAAATTAATGTATGTAATACCTTCTTACCAAAATGTCAGGTTCGTTCTTTTTGACTGATTTTTTGTCATCTTTCTCAGGACCTGGCTTAGAAACTTTTGTACACCCTTCTTCCAGTTCCTCGTCGGCTAAAAGGAAAAAATAAATGATTAGATGTATTTGTACAGAAATGACTATTGTGCATCTCAATTTTGGAGGCGGGTGGGTTTTGCAATCCCGGGAACCATTTCTTGGATAACCAAAATCTCTGCCACAGGTCCTCCAAATGGTTCTTTTGATGATTAAGCAGGGGTGCCCGGGTTCACGGGGTGAGGTTTTTCCGGATTTCGGCGGCGGATGCTAAAGCCCAACTGGGGAATAGGCCGGTCGGGAGAGATTGGTTGAGGGATGTCTCTTTTGATGCCTCCAGCAGGACTCTCTCAGAACATCGCCTTGCACCGCAGTGGGAGGTTTGGATTCATACGTCCATTACTCCTGGAAACGTCCATTACACCCCTCTTTTTCCTCTCCTCCCTTTCGCTAAAAAGACCCTCCACACAGAATCCCCAAAGATGACAAAGGCCCTGAGGGATTTTTTGCCTCCTGTGTGGAGTTAATGAAAAAAATACAGTTATCACTGATAATAATTTCAGTTTTTGTTCAAACTCTTTTTAGTTATTATTTAGGAAATTTAAAAAAATTAAATGAAATGCAATGTTCATGCATCGTATGATTTGGCTCCTCTATGAATATTCCGAAAAGGGTAAGGGTTTACTTCAATAAAATTTTCGAAAATATTTAAAATTAATAATATCAGAGATTCAAACCTTTTCGTTTTCGACTGGCGTCTTCGCTCTTGGTGTCTGCTTTATCGGTGGAGTCGATTCCCAACTCTTGCGCCATCGCTGCCAGCTTCACGTGCTCAATAGATATCACCTCCACCTGCGATAGTCCCGCTGCTTCTTTAGCTGTCTCTTTGATCCTGGAGAAAAGCTAATATTTATGGAAACGATGCGTTTGTCTGGAATATAATTGTCCTTTCCTAAAATTCCTACCTACCTCCCACTACCTACAATGCAAGTCAGTGCAGTGACAACCTTCGAACAGCAAGCAGTGTATTATTATGTTCATATTTTCGAAGTGCAAATCACCTGTGTATGCAAAGACTTCAAATAACTTATGGTGATCATACAATCTGTACAGTTTGGAACATTTTATGTGAATTCCTATGTGGACATCAACCCAGCCCGCTACATTAACTACAGTACTACGCCATTCCTATTTTCCCACCTGCTAAGAAATTTACTAACAGTTACATCATATCACAGCATGATAATAAAGAGACTAACTCCGCAGGATTTTGCTGCTAGACCCTGCGGGCGGCTTTTGGTTGAGCTTGCCCAGTTAGTGTTTGTGTTTGACCATTTTATTCCAATAGGAACTGGTTTCAAAAATAGCTTGTTCAACTCGCTCAGATCAACTGATAGTCACCGGTATAAAGTAACCGAGAGAGGCAATGACATCATATGTAATATGTAGCCGCTTGATACAATACGTATTATTGTCAATCTTTCCATATCCGGAGAGATACTACTTTTTAACAAATTCGTGGCAGTTATACCTAGGGAAGACGTGTTCTCGTGCGACTCGCTGACGAAAGTGGTGTCATCTTGTGACGAATTCTTGAATTTAAAACTGAATTACAATCGTAGCTTTGTTTGGAATTCCACGTACACAGATGTTATTCGTGGCGCGACGCGACAGCGTGGCGTCAACATGCACTCGAAACTGGGTTCTGAAATTCAACCACCCAGACGTTACCGTGTTAATATTGTTCGATAAATCCATAAAAGAGTGTTGCCAGTGTGTCAACAAAGAAAGCAACATTTTCCGCTTATGGTGGTAGCATTAGGAGATTTTTAAATATTGTCGGGTTATTCGTAACCCTGGAATGTTTGTCTTTCTTTTATTTAAAAAAAAAATATATATTTATATATATATGACCAAAGCGGATAGGGTCAAATTAGCTCAGTGATATAGTGGTCCGGCCTTGCGAGCCCCGGCAAGGCCAAGATCCTGGCTTCAATTCCTGATGCATTCGTATTTTTTCTGTTTGAAATTTTCGATCGAGAGCCGCTAATATTGTCTTGAATAATTAGCAAAATAACACTTACACTACAAGGTGTTGAGCTGAGAACTTGTGGAGCAGGTTGGCGACAGTGGTGGATGCCACATCCTTCCCCAGGATGGCTGAGATATCCCGGCAAGTGGCGGGAAGAGGCAGGACTCCGGACAGGAGTCGGAGAAGGGCCTTCTCCGTATCAAGCAGCTCTTCAAACTTGGACTGCGAGTCCGCTGTAATAGGCATCAAATGCTAAAATAAAATTCTGAGTGCGATTCTAGTGGGCTGTCGTAATTTGAATTTGTTAGCATAAAGTGACATTTACCGAAAGGTTCCACTTCAATCCAAATACACACAAATTATTTAAATAACCTTAACTAAGAATCTAATAACCAATTTTGTGCATATTTTTCCATCTCTCGCAAAATGAATGGTTGTTTCTTGTACTAATTAAGTTGAAAAGAAGAGTTACTTCAATAATTTGGGCATATTTGGCAGTAAGAAGAGTAGGAAAACTTTACTGTAAGCAATAGGATGTACTTATATGCTTTACCCTTTGAATTTTATATTTTATACGTACAGTAAAGATAAAACATTCCTTTCCGACCGGCACAATATGTCTGAATTTTGATGGACCTCACCAGTAAAGCTCTTAATTATATTCCGTGGGGTTTAGCGACTTACTGGTTGAAACACAAGCGCGCGAAGGTACCCTGCATAAGCAGCTCCCGCACGTTCGATCGATACCGGTGTGGTTCCCAAAAACAGATTTATTTACTGTCAAGATTTTTTTAGAGACAAATTCACGCTCGTATGAAGCCGGTCGGAAAGGGATATTTGAATTTGCATCTAAAAGTCAAGCAATAAAAGGTAAATGATTATTAGGTATATGTTTATCCATCCCATACACCATTACAAAAGGATCTCTTTAAAATGATTTACCTGCACATGGTGTAAGGAAATATGACTTACAGTTTTCATTCTTGATGCTGCAAGGACTCGACACACCTTTTTCTTGTTTAATGGACCCTGGTGAACCTTCAGACTTGATAGGGACTCCCAGGGTAGCTCCCAAGATGTCCTGCCGCTCCTTTTTCCGCTTTTCTAATCTTTCCCTGTAACTATTTTGTTTGTTTTTCAAAGCTTGCCATTCCTCCCAAGCGTCAGACATGGTGAAGCTTTCGGAAACAAAATTTGCACAATCAAGCGGCAAACTTTTGGGGTTATGTAGTACGCGAAGCGTCACTTATATCATTCACCGAGGGTTTTTAGTGATATTTTCTCGCATTTCATAAGCCGGCTATTGTGAGTGAAGGTAAATAAATTCGTAAAATCGACATTTTCACTATTTTAACAAGCCTCGACGTTAAATAACTTCAAACGCCGTCGGTCTGTCAAAATAATAATTAACAACAAAACGGCGACGGTCCATCTAGCGGCACTCTCAGAAAACAGTTTATTGGCTACAATAGAAATAGTAGTTTACTTCTTCTGATTACCGACAAAGAAAATAACTAAATAATCTGACAATAGACGGCTCTAACTTCTGATATTGCACTGAATCGATTTTAGGGCAGACCCGTGAAAATCACGGGATAGGATGTTAGTAAATCTAGTTAGTCTTCTTGAAAATGGAAAAGCGCGGACCCGAATCGGTCCGAGTTCGCAAAATATTATAATGGAACTAACCCGGATTCACTCTCACTGGATCCGATGTATAGATGGATCTGAAATTGATGTCGGAACCAAACATACCTAATGGTTGATGAAAGCATTTTTTTAAAATAAAGTACATTATCAAAGATAGCAAGAAGTATTGCTTTTCACATTTTGTTGGTCTGCGAGGAGCAAATTTGCCTCCAGCAAGCTCCAAGCCAATTAGAGATGCCATAGTCTCACTGGCTTCAGATAGTTGGGACTCGTGTGCAGTGTTCACAAAATATTTAACCCCCCTCCTCCCTCAAAATCTCCTTCTGCTCCTCACCCCACCCTTCCCTCCCCACTCACCATTTTTTCCTTCCCTCTAATTTTCAATAGATTTTTCAATCATGACCCGTTTAAATCATGTCTCGTTTCAACCGTCCCAGTGTCCCCTACCAGAAAAAAAACAACAAATAAAACATAGAGCGCCTCTCCTTTGTTTTCACTTACACACCAAACTTACCTACAACTTTCAGATGACTAATAGAACGTGACGTTAAGATTTAAGATTATTAAGGGTCATTTAGATGTTTCACCCTAATTATGTAGGTACCTATCCGTGCAAAAATAATACCTAGGCAGATACCTACCTAACCTAACCCCAGAAATAATAATCTATGGGAGTTCCTACAGTCCATAGACATTTCAGGTGAGTAATATTCGTAATATTATTTCTCATGGGAGAGGCTAGACATGCGTGTCAATTTTGGGTCGTTCCTGTGGTGAACTCTCAAAGTTAAAAGAGAAGAATTCGTGAATATTTATACCCATATGATTATAGACTTGTGACTTTCTTATGTTCTTAGTTCTTATGGGAATAAAACGTTGGAATTTTGACTTCATTCTGTCTCCTGGGATCTAATTTTTGGAGCGCCGAAATCGTGTCGCAAGGATTATTTTAACGTGTGTGGGGATATTTACATTTTACCTATAACTACATACTTTGAAAGGGTTGGATTTTGGATTCTGGGTAATAAATATTATTTAGATGAGGGTGATAATATGGTAATTGGGGTTTTGGGTTTAGGACTGCGATTAGAATTAGAAAGGCCTCCGTGGTTGAGGGGAAGGCTTTCGACTAGCAATCCAAAGGTCGCGGGTTAAAATCCTAGAGTGTGTAAGTAAATTTTATTCGAATAAATTGTGTTATTATACAATTAATTAATTGTCTTTCTTTAACCAGTGATTAATTTGGAGTAAAAATGTAAACGAAATTTTAGTGTCCTGCGACATTTTCGATGTTGTTTTTCCAGTAATTACTGGACTGTTGAGGTCGGGGTAAGGGGTTATTTGTTACTCGACTGAGTGACCAGTGGTGACATGTGGCAGAAAAAAAAAGATTTTGAAGAAAAAAATTGTAAAAAAAAGACATCCAAAAAGTCACCGGAGACCAAAATTTCATTAAAATTTTTTACTCCAAAAAAATCAGGAATCACTGGTTAAAGTAAGTCAAGTACATCCTTTAAGAGGCGGGTACCGCCGCCCCGGGAACTATTTATTGGATATCTGCCATAAGTGGTTAGCTTCGTTTGGTGACTTAGCAGGGGTGCCTGGGTCTTGGCGGCAGATGCGTCTGCCTACCTGCTGCGTGGCGGGCCGGATCGGGAGAGAATGGTTGAGGGAAGACTTTTGACTTCTCCAGGCGGACTCTCTCAATCCATCGTCTTGCACCGCAATTGGAGGGATGGATTAATACGTCTGTCACTCCTGGACACTGACCACTAAATTCGTACCCACCCCTCATATTTTTTACCTCCCCAGAACTTCCTCTCCTTCCTTTCCTTAAAAAGACCCTCCACACAACATCCCCTAAGATGACATAGGTCCTAGGGATAAGTTATTATCCTCAGGGCCTCAAGGAGAGTGGAAGATGCTCTCAATATCGCCCTGGTGAAAGGCCACCATTCAGAAATGAAATGTTACTTGAAATGACTTTAGCCGTGTTTGGTGACCAGATCTGAATAGCCAGGTACTTCCCCAACTTCCTCTTTCATATCTCCTTCCCTTCCCCACTACCTCTAGCTTCACAGCACACCCTATTGGAATAGCATAGTCTCGTTGACTCCAGACGGGAGCAGTTGGAACTCTTGTGGGGATTCAGATAAAAAAATAAAAATACTACTTAGTTGTGCAGGTTAGACTCCAATATCATGTTTTTGTAATATAGTTAATAGAAAAAATGGAGATTTTATATAGAAGCCTGCCGACTGTCGCCGAGCTATGGAAATAGAATATGTCCAGACAATATAGATAATAGAAACGAATTGATATATGTAATGGAAGCGTGCCGACTGTCGCCGAGCTATGCAAATAGAGTTATTTATTTATTTATTTATATGTATAAGTTGTACATTTTATTTATAACAATTACAGGCAATATAGCCTAAGACGTTATAATTGTACCATTTATGCAGTGTATATGCAATGCCAAAAATCTTACAAATGCGCTATAGGACACAAAAAATAAATCTATTTTTTTATACACCGCATTCAAAAAGCACGTAGCTCTCCCCAGAGGTGAGTTCATAAATAAATTAGTACGGCTTGCTCTACTATATAGGAGGTTGTGATGACGTCCTCGAGAGTGAGACTCTGGTACAAAAAAATTTAATTGGGCCAGTATCTCATTATTAGATAAGTGACCGTTCATTAATTGAAAAAAATATTTAAGCAAAGCAATACCTCTACGTGTCTCTAGGGAGTGGTAATTGGTCATGCCTAATATATAAATGGATGGGTAAAGCCAAGGGTAACGTCCATAGAGCCGCGAGAATAAAAACCTTAAAAATTTCTTATGGACTCTTTCAACGCGTAAAGTGTATGTTAATTCGTGTGGGGCCCAGATGATCGAATTGGACTCAAGTACACTCAGGACTAGTGTGTTATATGATTTATTTATTTATTTATTTCTATATATTACAGTATTTACCTATAGATCAATTTCGAAATGTATGCTCTGCTTATTAAATCATCGATGTGTTGGTGAAAAGTTAGTTTGCTGTCATAAATAACTCCTAGATCTTTGATTTGGTTTAGGTATTGGAGAATAATTTCATTAATTGTATATTCCAATACATGCGGTTTCTTTGATCTTGTATAAGAGACGATATTGCACTTGGGTGTACTGAAGTTCAAGCCATTTATTTTGGCCCAGTTATGTGTCAAGATGTGACCCGACAGTTGATCCGCCGACAATTGGACCCCCAAAATGATATCTCTTTATATATAAAAATCTCGCGATGTTTGTTCAAGATAAACTGCGAAACTACTTGACCGATTTTGATGAAATTTGGCTAACTGTATGTAATTTGGACCAACTTAAAATGTAGAATAGTTTTTATCATGATTATTGACCTCGATATTTATTATTGCGAATTAAATGTTTGTTATAGGACAAGACTTTGTAATTATTTGTAAGTTCCATAAGTTTCTAACAGATGGCGGTGTGAGTTTATTTATTGACACAACACTTGGTCATTTAGGTTGGGTAACCATCTAGTACACGACGCACAGCAACGCGTGGCCAGGTCAGCTAGTACCTATATGAAAATCTCGCGTCACGATGTTTGTTCGAGATAAACTCCGAAACTACTAAACCAACTTTGATGAAATTTGGGTCACTGTATGTAATTTGGTCCAACTTAATAGATAGGATAGTTTTTATCTTGATTTTTGACCTCAATATTTATTATTGCGAATTAAATGTTTGTTATAGAACAATGCTTTGTAATTATTTCTAAGTTCCATAAGTTTCTAATAGATGGCGGTGTGAGTTAATTTATCGACACAACACTAGGTTATCTAGTTTGGGTAACCACCCAGTAGATGGTATCGCGTTTCGATTTCACGTCACAGCAACGCATGGTAGGGTCAGCTAGTTTACTATAAAATCATAATTTTTTGGGGATTATTTACCAATTTCAAACGTAAAATCGACTTTAAAAATACCCTTAATAATAATTTGGTATGAATTATGACTATCAAACGAATTTATACACAGTGTCGATTATTTTGTAGATAGGTACCTACATATGCGCTGGTGTACACAGTATACAGAGAAACAGATTTTTTCTTGATATGCATCAAATGTTTGAATGAAAATATGCTTTGTACTTTTGTTATTCGGCGGCACATTCTCTCTGCAATTCCTTTCGGGGGGTGACTTGCTATATTTTATGTAATTACTGTACTGTACCTATTGTTAGCGTCAACGGGCGTGCTGATGCTATCGGCAGGGTTGGAGAAAGCTCCCACATATTTAATACAAATTAGCTGCTGTATCTGCCCCAAATAAAAACTAGCTCAGGATTCGGTGCAAGCAGGATTTCTCGTAACCTCAAGGCTAGTGCTTGTGGTTCGGAACTTCACGCTTCTCCATTCTCCCAGGGCCTCCCTCGTCAAGCAAAACACGGTAGGTTATCACATAAACAGTTTATTCAATTCTAGGAGACACAATAATACATAAAAGGAACGATCCTAGCTGAAAGTTAGTTTGAATGTCCGTCTCTACTCTCTATCACGCGTGGTTAGGGCTAAAACATTTAATTGCACACAAAGGGTAACATGGTAATTGACTCACGTTTGGTTTATGGGCCAACAGCGGCTTTACGCGCTTGTTGGCTCAGGCTCCGCAGCGTCCATGCGTGGACCGGAAGTGCTCAAACGGCGAAACTGAACTTGTGTCGCCCATGTTCGCGCGAAACGTGGGCCCTGGAAGCTCGCTTGCTGAAGACTGCCGGGCTGCCGCTCGAGAGTTGGTCTAGCGGCGGCTCGGTTTGTCGCTCGCGGGAGGGGGTAATGCGCGCGCCTCTATATTGGCGCCTTATTCTCCAGTCCGTGGAGAAGTCTATTCTCGAATCCCGCCACGTGACAATTTGTAACGTAACACTTCCCCCCTCGCCGCAATAAAAGCGACGTGGTAATGGAGCTGTAGGACTAATAAATCCTCTTACCTTTTCAGCACTTGTGCCAAAAACATTTAAGAGAAACGAGGAGAGAGAGAGAGAGAGAGATTCCTAGCTGGAGAATAGTTATGAACAGAACACAAAAGAGAAGATACATGGTGTAACAAGGAATTGTCAATAAATGTATATAAAGGCAGTGGCATACATAAATACAGTTGCAAAGAACAAGGATCTGTTGAAGAAAGGTACAAGGGTTATGCAGTGATAGAAAAAAAACTCTAAAATTGTATCATTGGTCTGTGAGCTAATGTTTGCGAACGTGGTTTGCGTAGGATGTCTGGGGTGGTTGAACGTTTCACTGAAGTTACAAGGTTACTTTGTCACAGTAACCTGGCCCATTTGAGATTACACTCAAGGGACACTAGGGCCTTTAAGAAATTACGAGGAAGAGAACACATGATGAGGCTTCTAGGTGGTGTGGAGAGTTCTACCTGTCACAGAGGTCGAAAGGGTAACTGCTTCCGGATCCTGTGGGTGAGCCAGTACGAAACCATTGAAGTACTGGAGAGTGGAATCGCAATTGGTGGCTGGTACACTGGCTTTTGTATGTAGTGGGATTGTTTTGTGAACAATCGTTGGTATTGTCACTTGCGCAAGGGCACAGGAGCATCAGCACAATGGCAGTAGGGCATTTGCATTATGCAGCAGGAACATTTGCATAATGGCAGCAGAACATTTGCATTATGCAGCAGGAACATTTGCATAATGGCAGCAGGAACATTTGCACAAGGGCAACAGGAACATTTGTATTATGCAGCAGGAATATTTGCATAATGGCAGCAGAGCATTTGCATTATGCAGCAGGAACATTTGCATAATGGCAGCAGAGCATTTGCACAAGGGCAACAGGAACATTTGTATTATGCAGCAGGAATATTTGCATAATGGCAGCAGAGCATTTGCATTATGCAGCAGGAACATTTGCATAATGGCAGCAGAGCATTTGCACAAGGGCAACAGGAACATTTGTATTATGCAGCAGGAATATTTGCATAATGGCAGCAGAGCATTTGCATTATGCAGCAGGAACATTTGCATAATGGCAGCAGGAACAGGAACCAACCTAGAGCTGGCGTGCTCGGGTTTGTTTTGAGTGTCGGTTCTTTGTGGTGATACAATTCGCAACTACACGCACGACTCACACTAGGTTATGTTAGATGCGGTCGGGTGCTTTTGGTACGCAGGGATTGAAGGCAAGGGACCTCCGTGACGGTAGCGAGGGCAGCATGAAGAGGCGCAGATGTAGATAGGGTGCAGAGCTGCTGGTTTTTTTTTAAAATCCGGCAAAAATTATTATTAGAACAAAATTCTTGAAGTTTACCTGCCTAGTAGACCAATGATGAAAAAAGTTTGGAGAGAAACAAGTGTGCATGTTGAGAAAAAGTTGGATTTGTTTGGCGTGTAGAGAGAGAGACGGAGAGAGAGCTAACTAAATGTGGCCAATTCCTAATACATGTTACAAAGGTACGTATTCAAGGACAGGTTCTGTGTAACCCCTTTTGGTTTTTTTTCTTTACCAAATACATTTCCAAGAATACGTGGTTGAGGGATTGTACGTATAACAAAATTCCCCATTCGAAAGAAGTTGGTCTTCCATGACCTATGCTCACGTCTATACGGTAGCATTTTTTCTACTTTCGAAAAACAAAACATTGCGTACAAGATTAGTTATAACAAAGTGGGAAAGGAGTAGGAAGTTGAAAGGATCCGCGTATGAAGATTGTCCCATTTGACAAACGAAACGCCAAGTGCGTAACGCATATATCCCCATTCACGGATAATTTCGAGGAAGGGGGAGGGTGATAATTGGGAACATTTGAACGAAGAAAACTGCTGGGGACTCGGCTATTTCCGAAATTCGACCTCTGGGTGGAGGTGAAACAAGGTCTACAGCAGTCATCCTGGCACATTACAATAATGACAACTGGGAAAGGAGTAGGAAGTTGAAAGGATCCGCGTATGAAGATTGTCCCATTTGACAAACGAAACGCCAAGTGCGTAACGCATATATCCCCACTCACGGATAATTTCGAGGAAGGGGGAGGGGTGATAGTTGGGAACATTTGAACGAAGAAAACTGCTGGGGACTCGGCTATTTCCGAAATTCGACCTCTGGGTGGAGGTGAAACAAGGTCTACAGCAGTCATCCTGGCACATTACAATAATGACAACTGGGAAAGGAGTAGGAAGTTGAAAGGATCCGCGTATGAAGATTGTCCCATTTGACAAACGAAACGCCAAGTGCGTAACGCATATATCCCCACTCACGGATAATTTCGAGGAAGGGGGAGGGGTGATAGTTGGGAACATTTGAACGAAGAAAACTGCTGGGGACTCGGCTATTTCCGAAATTCGACCTCTGGGTGGAGGTGAAACAAGGTCTACAGCAGTCATCCTGGCACATTACAATAATATTTGGTAGTGTTGGACAAAAGAATACACTGACATAAAAGTCTAATCCTCTACGTGTATTGGGCAGAAGATTAGGGGTCGTTTTATTCTCCTACTTGTTTGCGAGAAATGACAGACCCTTGCTCAAATCTCACAAACCTGGGGATTTTCTTTGTTCGTCTCCCAGACAACGAGTTAGGTGTTTTTGTGTCCATCAACTTAACTCCCACGACACGATGCCCCATAATCATGAGTGAAGCGTATGATTAGTCCTTTTGAGATAGTAGATAGTTCCTGGGTTCTTGTGACAGGAAGTCCACGGGCATATTAATGATTACAAAAAAGGGGTGTGGACTACATTGAGTAGTTCACACATAAAGGTTTGATATTATTTCGTTCGCACGATTCATGGTGAGTATTATAACGTCTTCACGTATAGCGTACAAGATTGCAAAATCAAAAGATTTGCAAGTAAGTTTTATAACGTCTTCACGGATAACAATGAACGAATTACAACTGGGTTGCCCAGTATTGAAGGGAGGTGCAAAAGACTAGGTATTTATGACATTTCTGACAAAAACCCACAGAGTAATTATAACGGGCTCCCCGTATCGCATTTAGTAGATATTCTGAGATTCCCATCTATGACGGCAGATTTTATAAGGTTCCCACCTATGATGGCAACAAAGGTTAACGTTCATATAAAGGTACCTATTCAATACAGACGGCGAGACATACTGATGTACTTAGTACAACAATACCGTAGCATAATAAATCCATATTAGCGTACGTTAAAGACTTGCACAAAGGCAAAAACATATTTGAAGATCTGGCCAAGATTTTATACTTCAACAATTAAGGGACAAAAAAAAATTTCTGGCGTGCTGATGGAATGTGAATTTCATCTAAGCTTACCGCAAAAGAGATCCTTTGTGGTACACCCTTTTGGTTACGCACAGAGTATCGTATCGTGATGGTACAACTTTTGTTGTACTTACACGTACGATGGTAGCAACAATACAAGACATGCGCTTATCGTTGTTTGACAAGGCAAATTATTTACATTGGTCCGATTTGAGTGTTTAAGACCTTCTAGGTTTTACTTACTTAAACAGACTGCGATGGACACACCTTGGTGTTATGAAAATTATAATAATGGGATGGGTTGTTCACAGGGTGGTTCACTTGGAGACCTGGCTTCTTGTTGTGACCTCGTACTTTGCACGTGATAAGTCACAACAAGGCAACCCCAAAATTTCAGTTTGAGCAGTTGAGACCCAGGGTGACTCAATGTTGCTGAAATGTTGTAAAAAAAATTTATCGTTAATGAAGAGGCACGTTGAAAGTTGTCCCTTTTATAACGATACTTTCCAGACTCCACATCCAGTTCTGGGGAGAGCTAGAGCAATTTGGGTTATTTATTGAGCGCCATTCTATTTTCTTAAAAAACAGAAAAAAAAAACTTAGAACGGGTAGCAAACATCTGATACCGCCGTGGGTTTACACAGGTTTGCTTACCTAATTTAACTACATATGATATAAGGGTTAGATGCACTTTGGCGAGGACCCGATATTTAATGTACAAAAAAGATTTTTCTAACATTTAGAAAGGGGTGACGAGGTATGACATGATGATGTGAAAATATGATGCTGCGAGTTGTGACGATGCACAAAACCTTGGGCACGTAGTCTCTGACTACTTGCAGTAAGCCACAGGGAATTCCTTTCTCCGAAGTGATCAATTTCAGGTAGAGGTGTGCATGCTTAGAAAAAAAACGATGTTTCCAAGGTTTGACACCTGGGGCAGCAATTAGAGGCGAATGACTGGTGATGACGAGATATTTATACAAACAAAAATAAAATAAAATGAAACGAAACCACAAGGGAGAATTATATTTCTTCCATGACTTTGGCTACAGTTGACAACACTGTGCCAGAGCTAGAAAGGTTTCGTTTGAGTGTCCCAATGAGTGACAATCGTTTACGAGAGGCCGCTCATTAGTGACGAAACAAAAGGGTTGACTTCCATAGTGATCCATGTCACGGTGTAGACGAATGGTTGCTAGGAGTCAAGGAATAACCGTTGGGGTTATACGGGCGTGGCAATGGAGTTTGTTTCCATGTTCCCACTTTTTACAATGTCCTTTATGTGGTAGTTACCTATGTGTTTACCAGAGATGTCGGACAATCGGTAAACCAGGTCTGAGATTTTCTTTAGGACTTTCGTCTTTACAAAACGGGGTGCCAATTTGGCAGAGAAGTACAGCGCACCTTGTGACAGAGTGTTGTTTCTCCTCCAGACGATGTCTTCTTCCTTGAATGTGACGTGCCTCCTGCGAAGGTTATACCTGTCGGCGCTCTTTTGGTGGGCCAATAGTAGAGCGTCTGTTACTTCACTATAGATAGCGGAGAGTTCCTCCAAGCGGTGGGCGTAATTTGCTGCGGGGTCTGCTGTGGAGGAAGGGACGGGTGGAAGGCAATTGTCAGGGTGTAGTGAACCGTGAACTACTTGTTCCATGCCGTGTTTGAGAAAAAATGGTGTATAGCCTGTAGCGAGGTTCACCGTGTTGTTCATGGCTGCTTGTATTTTGTCTAATTTTTTGCACCATGTGCGTTGGTCTTTGCCAACCAAAATTGCCAGGGCCGTGTTTATGGTTTGGTTGTATCGTTCAACGGTGTTGTTCTGTGGGGTGTAAAGGGTGTTATAGAATACATCCTTTATACCATATTTAGACAAAAACTCTTTAAATTCCAGAGCTATAAATTGTTTACCATTGTCGCATATTATAGTACGAGGGGTACCGTAGGGTATGAAAATATGTTTTTCCAATAGATTGGTTATTGCTGCTGCAGTTGCCCTTTTCAGAGGAAACAACCAGCAGTATTTGGAAAAGATGTCCACTACGCTGAGTATATGCATGTAACCGGCGTAGCTTCTAGGGAAGGGTCCAATGAGGTCCATAGAAAAGGATTGAAGTGGTCTATCGGCACGCTTGGGGTTGCCCATTAGACCAGACGGTGGTGCCGTACTGTGCTTGTATGCCTTACAGATGTCGCACTTGGAGATGTATAAACGTACTTGTTTGAATAGACCCGGCCAATAATATCTTAAAGATATTTTTTTGAATGTTTTGAAGGTTCCAGGGTGTATGGAGTCTACGGCACTGTGGTTATCAATAATAACTTGTTCTCTATTTTCGAGAGGGACTACCTTTTTCCAGGCATAGTCCTCTAAGATTGACAGTGGAGGCTTGCAGTTGCGATATAGTTGTCCGTTCTTAATCATAAAATTCGGGAACTTTTGTGGGTTGTCACTGCATCCTCTAAAGATTTTTTGATACCATACGTCTTTTGTGGGGAGACTAGAATTGGGTAATTCGGCATTTAATATTGCTATCTCGATCCTAGAAAGGGCATCCGGGACGATATTATCCGCGCCTTTACGGTGGATGACATCGAAAGTATATTGAGATAGGCGGGACGACCAGCGAGCCAATCTCCCAGAGGGGTTGTCTAGCGAGATCAGCCATTTTAGGCTGCTATGGTCTGTGACGACGGTAAACTTACTGCCCTCAATGTATCCGCGGAAATGTTGAATGGATTCCATGACTGCTAACAATTCTCTCTCGGTAATCCCGTAGTTTTTTTCGTGTTTATTTAGGGTACGAGAGAAGTATGCCACGGGGTGTTCGCCGTCCGTAAAATTTTGAGTGAGGACTCCTCCGATTCCGACGTTTGATGCGTCCGAATGGATCGTAAAGGGAAGATTGAAGTCGGGGCAATTCAGTACTGGGGCTGATTGAAGAGCCTCTTTCAGGGAGTTGAATGCTGACTCAGTCTCTGCAGACCAGGAAAAGTTACTGGTACCTTTACGGATTCCCGTGATTTTGTTGAGCGGCGCCGCGAGAGTTGAGAAGTTTTTTATGAATCTTCTGTAGTAACCGGTGAGTCCGAGGAAGGCTTTTACCTCTTTTGCATTTGTAGGTCGGGGAAAATTTGTCATAGCCGCTACTTTTGTGGGGTCTGTTCTTAGGCCTTCTTCGTCTACTATGAAACCCAAGTATCGTAGGCGGTGCCTGCAGAATTCCGATTTCTTCAGGTTGATAGTCAAACCGGCCTGTTTGAGTTGTTGAAAAACCTTTTCTAGAATAAGTATATGTTTTTCAAAGGTATCGCTAATGATGATCAGGTCATCCAGGTAGCAAAATAAATTGTTATCAAACTCTGGGCCAAACAATTTATCCATGAGTCTTTGTAGTTCTGCTGGGCTGTTTTTTAAACCGAAGGGTAGTCTTTTGAAATGGAACATACCCCTGCCAGGCACCACGAAGGCAGTCTTTTCGCAGGAGCTGGGATCCAAAGGTATCTGCCAGAATGCTTTGCTTAAGTCTATGGATGAGATGTATTTAGCGTTTCGAAGTCTGTCCAGGATGGAGTTGACCAAGGGGAGCGGGTAGGCGTCTGATATTGTACATGCGTTGAGGCGTCTGCTGTCGAGGCAGAAACGGGCTGAGCCGTCTTTCTTTGAAACTAATAAGGTGGGGTTGGTCCATGCACTGCGGCTGGGTACCACCACTCCCAGTCTTAGCATATCGTCCAATTCTTTTTCCAGCGTTTTCAATTTTTGTGGAGCTAGGTTGTAATACCTTTGTTTGATTGGGGGGCCTGTTGTTTTTATATGGTGTTGTACTAGGTTGGTTAAGCCTAAACCGCACCTTTCGAAGGAGATGGATTCATACTTGTTGATCATTTGATTTAATTGTATTGTTTGTAAGGGGTTCAAGTTTTCGTAGGGTATTACCGTACGGATTTCGTTTACTTGGGGAGTGACGGAGGGGTTGTTAAACAGTTGCGGGGCAATTTTGAAAGCCATCCAAAAATCCACTCCCAAGATGAATTTCTGTGTGATTGTAGGTACAACTAGAAACTTGATCCAAACTGTTTTTTGGTCACAATTGATCGGCAGGGTTAGAGAACCGATGACGAGTTGTGAAGTGTTGTCTGCCGTGGTAACATGTGAAGAATGTTTTCCCATTTTAAAACCACAGTTTGTGAATAAGGTGTGGGCGTTGTCGCCCAGGCAGCTGACAGAGGCGCCGCTGTCTAGGAGACCTGAAAAAACCACGTTGTTTATGGAAAAATGCGCGAAGGGTCTACCGTCTATTGCCTGTTTGCAGCAAACTGTAGAGAGGGGTAAGGCCTGTTTAAAAAATTTGACGTGTTCCAACCACTCCGACCATTCCTTTGGCCTATGGGAGGGATGGCCCGGGGGGTTGGGGTCTAGTTTTTTGTCTTCCTGGCTGTCCAATTGGGAGGGGGTCTGGAGAAATCCATAGGGGGTTTGATGAATCTGAGATCCGGGATGGACGTTTCGGTATTGTCTTGGCGTGGTCTTTTGCCAAACTTCCTCCCTTCATCTCTTCTTGGAGAACGATCGACGGATCGCCTTTTGTTAGAATGGGTGTCTTTGGAGGATAAAAGTTTTGCTTGTTTAAAGCAGGCGGCTTGGGAGTGACCAATCTTGTGGCAAAAGGAGCAGGATTTCTTCTCGTTGTGCTCCGGTTTTATGCCGGACGAAGTGCTTGGGCGAAAGTTTTCTTTGGGGAATCTTTCGTCTTTCTTCCGATCCTGGTATGCCTCTAGTAGCTGGCAGACATCTTTCAGTTGCTCCAGCGTGGCAATTTTCTGAGAAGTAATGATGTTTTCGTATCTGGGGAGAAGACCGTCGATTAAAACCGGGAGAAGTTCCGCTTCAGGGACAGGTTGGGTGAGCTTTATATTGATGGCCTCTGCCCTCTGTGTGAATCTAGCAACAGGCTCTCCGGAGTGCTGCTTGATAGCGAGTAGGGATAGCCTGACTCTATGTTGGGCCTTTTTTTCTCCGAAACTGGATAAAAGTGCCACCTTGAGTTCCCTCCATGAGTTTGTTTTTCTCTTATGTATCCTGTGCCAGGTAAGCATTTCAGGAGCGATGAGGTCTATGAAGTTCCTGTGTAGAATACTTTCGGGGATTCCTCTGACTTGGGCTGTTTCTTCTATTCTGTTGATGAAATCCTCCACATCCGTGAGTCCGTTGTATTTCGTCTTCCAGGTTGTCAAATCATATATTTTCGTCTGTTCCTGGGCTTGTACCACCAAGGGTTTTGCTTCGGAGACTGTGAGGGAGGTAGAGATGATTTCTGAGGTGTCTTCCTGTTGAAACTGCAACTTCCTGATGTACTTTTTGTTGTAGAAAGAAGCATATTGAATAAGGCATTTTTTGGATTTATTCCTGGGAGAAATCTTTCTACTTCTCAGGGCCTGTAGTAGTTCTTCCTTTTTTGACGTAGAAATGTGGGGGATTATACCCAGCGTGACTTGAGGGACTTCCATAGTGTATAGGGTCGTGTCAGGGTGACCTTACGTTGGGAGAAAAACGAGAACTCGACTCTTTATCCGTAATTGGAAAGAAATTTTTGCCAGGGATTGACCACTGGGGACGTATATATATTTTTTTTTTTTTACAAAATGCTTCTGCGAAAAAACGCGTATTTGTAAGTGTTTGGGTTATTTGAAAATTTGGGCAGAGGTTTGCCTCTGGCCACGTGCTTTTTAGGAAAAATCCAAGCGTTTTGGAAAAAAAAAAATTTCGAAAATTAAAAAATCGAAAAAAGGAAAAATCGAAAAAATTTTCACAAGTTTTCGTGGAAGTAATTTGTTTGAGAATTCAACAATATCTTGGGGGCATGGTTTCATTACGCGGCTTCCTATAGCCTGATTTTAAACAGCACCAATTTTTGGTATTTACACGCGAATTCCCTTCGTCTTTTCGACAAGATATTACCTTCTTTGTCAATTGACAAGGTATTATAGTGTCAGATGTCAAGGAATCCACGTCAACGCGAATTTAGTATTTTTTGCATTATTCGAATGTGATTCGGCATGACCCGGTATCATCAGACGACAGAGTCAAAAATACTTAATTGTCAAATGACAGAAAGAATTTAAATCCACTTGTTCCCTAGGTGTCAGCAAGTGTCCGTTTAAGAGACGTACCAGCGTGCTGCAATATAGTATATTATTAAAAATATTTAGCACTTTCGAGACCAAGCGGATGATTTGTTTATCATGTACATGATTTTAATTGTTGAATAAATTCTTCTTTAATTTGTGTTTATTTCCACTATTCACTTGTATTGAAAATAGCAATTTTAATCGGCCGACACTTTGTAATCACTGTATTATTCGCAGCGACAACTTCCTAGGTTGGGCACCTTGCGTTGGAATACCGGTAATATTTTGTCGAGTGACGAGTCACAAATGATAAAATCGCGCCCGTAATAATTTAAATTGTGATTCGAAATTACGTTCGCGCCGAGATTCCTGTTGGAAGTGCTAGACAATTGGGAATAAACAATACATCATAATAACATTTCAGAGTTTACAATTGTTGCTTGGGAACGAGGCCGTGGTGGAACAGAAAAAAATTTAAATGGCCCCACGTTTAGCGCCAGTGTTAGCGTCAACGGGCGTGCTGATGCTATCGGCAGGGTTGGAGAAAGCTCCCACATATTTAATACAAATTAGCTGCTGTATCTGCCCCAAATAAAAACTAGCTCAGGATTCGGTGCAAGCAGGATTTCTCGTAACCTCAAGGCTAGTGCTTGTGGTTCGGAACTTCACGCTTCTCCATTCTCCCAGGGCCTCCCTCGTCAAGCAAAACACGGTAGGTTATCACATAAACAGTTTATTCAATTCTAGGAGACACAATAATACATAAAAGGAACGATCCTAGCTGAAAGTTAGTTTGAATGTCCGTCTCTACTCTCTATCACGCGTGGTTAGGGCTAAAACATTTAATTGCACACAAAGGGTAACATGGTAATTGACTCACGTTTGGTTTATGGGCCAACAGCGGCTTTACGCGCTTGTTGGCTCAGGCTCCGCAGCGTCCATGCGTGGACCGGAAGTGCTCAAACGGCGAAACTGAACTTGTGTCGCCCATGTTCGCGCGAAACGTGGGCCCTGGAAGCTCGCTTGCTGAAGACTGCCGGGCTGCCGCTCGAGAGTTGGTCTAGCGGCGGCTCGGTTTGTCGCTCGCGGGAGGGGGTAATGCGCGCGCCTCTATATTGGCGCCTTATTCTCCAGTCCGTGGAGAAGTCTATTCTCGAATCCCGCCACGTGACAATTTGTAACGTAACACTATGTATACTGTATTCTCCCTAAACCAACTGCACATCGGGGGGGCTAATTGTCGGCGGATCAACTGTCATGGGATCTGTCAAGATATGCGTAGAAAGCATCTGTTTTTAGTTGCAATAAGGAACTCCAGTGAAAAATATTATGGCTTTAAAAAAATATGTTCATATAGACCAATAAACACTGATTCTGAATATATAAGTTTCATTAAATAATATTAAACGTAGAGTTTTTAAAAAAATATTAAAAAGTCCATTTTAAAACGTGTCATTAAAACACCGTGTCAAGTTGGTATTGCTGGATTTTGGCGGCGTGACGTCACCGCGCGGCGTCACCTGGGTCAAAGTTGTATAGAAATGTAAGAAGCAAGCCGTTCGACATTCCGTGTTATTGGTGTAAACCTCTATAAAGAGATTTGAACATATCATAGTTTTTGTTTTTATTGAAACATTATTTAGGCCTAAATAATTCAGTATCAAAAATAAAGTATCTCTATTGGTTTATCTATATTATTTTAAATATTCAAAAACTCTAACTGTACAAAAAACGACCATAATGCCCAGTAAAACGCTCCAATGCTGAAATTCAAAATGGCGGGAGTCGAACAGCTGATTCCAGTTCCATACAAAATTCATAATTCGGTTGATCATGATGACGTCACACTAGATTCGGTGGTTTTCGGGGGATCTTGAAAATTTAAAACTTTGAAATTTATTTTAACTATTAAAACTAACTATAAAAATAAAAATAAATATGCAGTTATTTAGGTTAGAAGGTCATTATTCATAAAAAAAAATTAAAAAATTGGACTGGAGTTCTCTATTAGCAAAAGTATGGTTGACCGATGTTGGCTATACCTACGTAATAATAATAGTGTTTCATGGCCAATCGCCGTTGGTTTTTTTATCTATGAACATAATAGCATGACTTGGGGCTACCGTAACTTCTTAAATAAATTTATTAAAATGATGATCGCATTCTGTGAACCGAATGTTGTAATTAAATATTATGGTGACAGGTGATAATATTGTGGGAGGACATGATTTATATTTTCACTGTTTGGGTGCTTTGTCAGGTGACTAAATAAATCAAATAACTTATTATTATTAGGGACCTGAAAATTTCGCGTTATTTTTCGGCGAAATTCGCGTTATTTTGAGAATTTTGCGTTATTCTGGTGAAAATAGCAAAATTCACGTTTACACATAAATTATTGACGTAAAAAAAATTCGGAGTATCTTACCTAGGTAATATTTGTTACGATGAGGATAAAACACCATCCTTTTGATAGCTTATCTATAGGATAACGCGGTTCGATAACAGTTGATCCGCCGACATACTTACTACTTACATACAATGTGCAGTCGCTTTAGGGAAAATACGTTATAACAAAATTAAAGAAATAGAACATATTTTCATTCAAATGCATCAAGTAAAAATCTGCTTCTCTATTTACAGTATGTACCAGCGCATAAGAATCTACAAAATACAGTTAAATACTTAGGAATTATAATAGACAGCCAACTCAAATGGACAGATCACATACAAAAGCTTGTAATAAACTTAGGTATTTAACTTATATTTTTAAACGTTTAAAATACATAGTTGACATTAAAATAATAAAATTGGTGCAATCATCAGTATCTTATGGAATAATTGGATGGGGGGGGGGTGTACACACATTAAGCCACTAGAAATAACTCAAAAATTAATACTAAAAATAATGTTGCATACAGATATAAACTACCCCTCCGTGCAATTGTTCCATGAGGCTGAATTGTTAGATATAAGAAAAATTTATTGTAAACAATGTTTAAAATATATATTTACACGAAATGTTATTTTTACAAAAAATGAAAAGCGTTTAAGTAATAGGTTAAATAATGTATTTGAAGTTCCACGGTGTAACACTAGGCTTGCGCAAAGACATGCATATTTTATTACACCAAAAATATATAATGCTTTCTATAAGGCTACAGAAATTGATTGTAAAAATATATCCACCTACAGCAAGTATAAAAATGTATTAAAGTCTTGGATAAATACCATCGACACAAACATTTACTTGCTGTAACATCTGACCTGCTGTAACTTAACAACATTTTTATTAATCTTTATGAACATGTCTTTTGAATATGTATTTCAGTAAACACTGAATCTATTTTTTATGTATTTAATTTAATTTATTTTTTATTATTTTAAACTTCTACAAGATATTGTATGTTTATGAGTAATAATTATCTGTCTTAAAAACACTCAAGTATACCCACGAACTGGCGATGCCTATGTGGGATTTTTTGGTTAATCTGCTAATCTATTTATGTTATTCTCTACTTTTTTAAAACTGTTAATATAAAAAGTTTGTATTACAAAATTTTACCAACTGTACCAAAAAATTAGTTAATAAAGAAAAAAAAAATCGACACTGTTTATAAATTCCTTTGATATTCATATCAACTTATTTGGATATTTTTGAAGTCGAAATGAAAATCTTTTACGTTTGAAATTGGTACCTAAATAATGTACAAAAATTATAATTTTAGAGTAAAAAGCATTTCGGGGATCAATTGTCTGGGGATCAATTGTCTGGGGATCAATTGTCTGGGGATCAATTGTCGGTGGATCAATTGTCGGGTCAGCGGATAACGTAATAGATAGAAATCTCGGCTAACTTTTCCAATACATTATATAGCCACTATTCATAAGTTTGAGAACCGAATAGAAAACTGTAGTAAGCGGAATTTGTAAGTACACACCTTTTATATATTATGCTGTAATATTTCAGAATGATAAAAATCGAAAGCATTTATTATTTTGGTCTTGGGGATGTAAAATTTTCGACTGCAGCGCTTTACTTCTGCTTTCTTTGATATTTTTTAATAAATACCATTTTACAAAAATATAATAGATTTGCGAAACCACCGACTACAAACTTAACCACATGTCAAACTGTATGTATGCTACCACCTAAGGCCCGCGTACAAACTGCAAATTGATTAATTGGCCCTCCAGCTCAAGTGGTTGATCATCACTGATTTAACACATAAAAAAGGCTGGGGTCGTGAGATGGTGAAATTTAGTCTTTTACTAAAAGGAGGTCGCGCCTTTCAAAAGTTTCGAAAACTGCTGCTTTAAGTTTTTTTGTAAATAAATAAATAACGAAAATAACACATCCCTCGTACACACAACACACAATAACACATTGTCTGTAAATGATGTAACATTACTTTATTTAATAAATATGTATATTGTAATATAAGAATAATACCTATTTACCCATTCTATTTATTGGTAATGCTGTAGGTCTACTGGCTTGCGACAGCGTAATGATTTATATAAAAAGAAACTGCGTTTGATTTCACAAAGGAAATAAATTCTGGATAAATACTACGATTGTCAAGAAAATATCGAGATGCATCACCGAGATAAAAGTTTCAAGTTCCTTATAACAATTTACTGATGAATGTTGCCAAAAATACTATGCAGGAATTCACATTTTTTCTGTTCTTATTAATTTAACACCTACCTCTGCCCAAAGACATTAAAAATATTGCCAGTAGGAAAAAATAATAATTTAGAAGCCATAAAGCTGCCGTATCTGTCGCGTTCGAATTCGGAACGGTCTGAAAAAATGGCGGAGAATTTTTCAAATTTGACGGATGACAAATGAGCGCCAAATTATTAATGGCGGCAACGCGAAACATGCTGGAAATGTCCGTGGAAGGAATGCGTTGCATTTTCGGCAAATCGATTTGATAATGTCCGGCACGGGTCGAATTAAATTGGTGCACGTTTTGAAAATGCTTGGAAACTAATTAATGCTTGGAAACTAATCACAGATAAATTAGTAAGTAGATTTGCATCAATCATATTTTTGTTTTGGTTTTTACCTGGAATATGAAAAAAATATGATGTCGGGTGCTATGGAAATATAAAAAGTGAATACCGCACCAGAGTCCTATCTCTTCAGATCTTGCTTCCAAACATGACTAAAGTCATTCCAAACCAAATTTCAATCTGGAACGGTGAGCTTTTACCTTTGGGAGGGATTTAAAAATACTTGAGAAGAAGTTTTGGAAAGGTTGGAGAAGGTACTTGAGAGTTTTTCATTATTTACACAGGTTGATTTCGTGGCAAGCAACGTGGAATCCAAAGAGGTCCATACACCCCGGTATCGGGGCGGTAACTAACACAAAATATACACGTAGTCTGTGTATACATGTGTTCTGCTCGCAGTATTTAATTGAAGCATCTATATATTTCTATGCAATCAAATTTTTAAACCAAAAACACATTTCGCACAGCTTCATCTTAAGAGAGTATATACCGCTGACAAATCTTGAGTAAAGCCTCAATTACATTAAGCTAGTTTACAAGCTACTAGCCAGTAAATTTAAAAGCGGGTGAATCGGCAAGTGAGATTGTCGTGATGACATACAAAACTGTCCACTCGCTCAGTAGCAACAGCAGCTGCTGAAATAACGACTCCCGCGCCGTGCAACTCTGTCGATATTTTATAAGAAACTGACAGCTCGTAGCCAGCGCCACACGCTAGCCAATAACGGCTTCCGCCCGAACTAATTCTGGTGGACGAAATCAGCTGTTGGGCAGCCATCTTTAGGCAAACACCAGCGAGTAGCGAGTAAAGTTGACCGCCTTTCAACTTTTTTCGTAGATTGTTCCCAATTTGGGAGGCGGAAATGGGTACCGCCGCCCCGGGAACCTTTATTGGATAACCAACACCTCTGCCATAGATCATCCCAAAGTGGTTCGCCACGTTTGGTGATTTAGCAGGGGTTCCCGGGTTCATGGGGTGAGGTTTGTCTAGGTCTTGGAGGCGGGTGACCAGGACGCACTGAACCCCAGATTCCTACCCACTCCTTAAACCCTTTTCCTTTTTCCTTCCCAGAATTTTCCTCCATTTCCTTTCCTTGAAAAATCCCTCCACACAGCATCCCCAAAGATGACATAGGCTCTGAGAAAGATTATTTTCCTCAGGGCCTCCTGTGTGGAGCTCATGTAAAAAAAATAATCTGCTAGTTAGCAAGTACACTGAGCGAGTTTACTAACAGATAGTGAACTTCCCAGATAGTAGCTTGTAAACTCGCTCTGTCATCGAGGCTTAAGTAATGGAAGGTGGGGCTTGTTGTTACTAATTATCTATTTACTTTTCTCAAATGTATTTCTATCGATTCTCATCGTTTCTTTATTCATTTTCGATTTTTAAATATTATTTCCCACGCATAAAAAACGCGCGTCAAACTTTTAAATTAGTGTTCCAAACCATAGAAATAGGTATCTTATCTTAACGTAATAATTATATTTTCAATCAGGCATAGGTCCGGCATGGAGAGATAAATCAAGGACCATAGACACATTGGTTTGATGAATAGTCTCATTATCTAAGCTTAAAGTTCAACCCCGGCAGAAAAAAAACGACCGACACCCTTTTCATAGGTTCTACGGGCCCGGGTGGTGATTAAAAATAATTCGTGTTTATTACAAAGGTTTTTTTGCTATTTTTGAGGTTTTGAGTTGTTATGCCGTCAGTTTTGGATCACAAATCAGTATTGAGAGGTTAATGATGATTTAGATCACACACAAATTTAATTTTGATGGGTTTACATAATCTATGTATAATGTTAGAATTAGATTTTGTATAAAATGTGAAATCTGAGATCGTTGAAAGTTCCCTTTGATCCCAAAGTCTGCGATTGGCTGGACGTGTTGTAAGAATGCAAGAAATTATTTTGATTCTTGAAAGAGTCTCTCCACATTGACGAAATCTTCACCACTGCCTGAAATTTTTTTGAAATTGCTATAACCCGGGCACCCTTGCTGAGTCATCAAATGTAGCGAACCGTTTGAGGTGACCTAGGTAGGGGTGTTGGTTATCCAGTAAATGATTCCCGGGGCAGCGGTACCCAATTCCGCCTCTCAAATCACTTTGTACTAATGTTGGACAATTAGTTCAATTTTTCCAAAATTGATCCATTTGACTAAATTTTCTCCTTTTTGATAAACGCTAGAAATATTTCGATTCTCATGCCTACAAAATTTAAAATCGCGCGTCGTATTTGTACGAGGCAAGTAATCGAAAAGTGGTTTTTATTTATTTTGTGCATAATTTTAAAAGAACGAAAAAAGTTAGAACGTACAAAACCTCGAAAGTAGTCTTAGTCATAAAGGGGTATTTAAAAAAAAAGTTCTTATTTTATTTCATAGTGAAGTCATGCAAAAACATTTTTTTAATGGTTCACGCTTATATTTTTTGTTATGTAAATAATAATTTTATTGTAATTCCAATACATAGAAAAGCTAGTAAAAGCTTCAATTTATCCGTAGTATATTTTCGATGTTCATAATGTAAACCGATTCGTCGTAAAGATGAATCTAAATAGTATCTAAATAGGATTTCACGTATAGCTTCATCTTAAGGTTTCTATAGATCTACGATAATGCCCTATCGTGTTCACAGACCACGACAAAATCCCATCATTCACAGTATTAATTTAGTCTACCAGGAATTGAGTCATCTCGCGTTGAGGAAAATTGTGTTAAATTTCTTGCCAGCTCATTGGCTTCACTGGTAACTACATTGCTAAGGCATATTGGATCTTATGGTATCAGGAAACGGTGAACAGAACTTACTTACATACGTGCGTTTAGGTACAGAGACTCAGGGACGGACTGATAATCAATTGAGCCCAATTTGATTTGTTCCATTGAGAAAAGTGACAAAAAATAATCTTGAAGAAAAGAGGAGAAAAAACAACAAACCTAACCTAACCTAATACAAAAAATATTAACTTAACCTAATCTTTGATAATTTTGTTTTGCTTTTTCTGTTTGTCCTTTTTATTCCATGACGCATGATCCCCCGACAGTTTATACCCCGGACAGCTGACCCCCTAAAGTTGATCTCCTGGATATTTGACTCCCGAAAAGTTGATCCCCCGAAAATTGATCCCCCGGACAATGGATCCGCGAACAGTTGATCCCCGACAGTTCCCGGACATTTGATCCCTTCAGAGTTATTTGTTCAGGATATTTGATCCCCGGAAAGTAGATCCCCTCGACAGTAAACCCTCCTAAAGTTGATCGCACAAAGATTTGATCTCCGAAAAGTAGATCCCCGGAGAGTTGATCCCCCGAAAGTTGTAACCATGGACATTTGATCCCCCGAAAGTAGATCCCCTTGACAGATAACCCTCCTAAAGTTAATCCCCCGAACATTTGACCTCCGAAAAGTAGATCCCCTGAACAGTTGATCCCCCGACAGTAGATCCCCTGGACAGTTAACCCTCCTAAAGTTGATTCCCCGAACAATTTGACCTCCGAAAAGTAGATCCCCTGAACAGTTAATCTGCCGACAGTTGATCTCCTGGACTTTTGATCACCCGGAAAGTAAATTCCCCGGCAGTTGAGCCAACGAAAACTTGTTCCACAATTTATTATATACCCCTTATAAACGCCCTTCTCTATGCTGCTATCCATGTCCGTCCCTGTCTAGTTAGTAGTAGATCAACAGGTAGAGTAAGTGGAAAGTAGAGGAGCGGTAATAGCTGTACAAGAGGAGGCGGTGAAGAACTACAGAGTAGCCAATGGCAAGTGCGCCCCCGGGGCGATGTGCCATCACATACTACCATATAGCCTTTTACCTATATCCTATATCTTACCTTTAGGACCCGTATCTAAATGCTAAGTAACTACCATCACGCCGTTTCTCCGCAGGGGTAGGCAGAGAGGACGGACCGCCAAACAACTCGGTCACGGTACATACTCCTTTCTTCAGTCACATTCATACTTTGGAAAGGTGGTGAATTATTTATTTTACTCTGATTTGGATTTGCAGCATACAGCCTTTCCGAGCACTGTAAACTGAGATGCGTGTGTAGGGAAAATATGCCAATAAGAACTCTTGATTATGCGGTCAAATTTATTTACAAGTAACGTTATTACAACTAGAGTGACACGGGAGGGAATGTAAAGCAGCCGAACTAGGCGAACGCGGGAACCGGAATAATTTTGCAATATTATGCACTGGACCGGAAAGCGACTCTCAGTGATACCAGTCGGTAAAATTTAGTTTTAATAATGTTTTAAGGTTGTTCAGCCATAAAACATAGTCTCATACATACTCTTCTATTATTTTGACTGTTGACATGGCCCAACCCAAGAATCTGAAACACGAAGTGTTGGAAGCAGAGTGAGCAGTGACGACATATGGAAGATTTTTTTTTTGTTTGATTTTGAAAAGCCATCGGACAGCAAAATTTCATTAACATTTCGTACTTCAAATAATTTCAAGAATCACTGGTTAAGGTAAGTCAAGTACGTTCCTTTTTAATTTACTTATTAGCTCGCTAACGTAAGACGTCACATAATTATTAAAGTAATTAACAATTTCGATATGGTTGTAGCGACGATTCCTGTTGCAGGTGAGCACACCATTCTCACGTCATTCTTTGTGCAACAATAAGTTACAATAAGTAATAATAAATTAAAATACAAGAACATAAAACAGACAGTACCAAAATCAAATATTAGTAAATACATACATACACATTTACATATATGCGTACGTCTGTATACTGTAATAATTTTCTGGGTTTACCCGCGTAACAAAGTCCTTAAAAGGACTTTTTAACACCTGACGTTTCGGACAGATCTCACTTTACATCTTCAGAGGCTATGTCTTGAGTTTTGTCTCAAACTGATCGCTTTCGCGTGTCTGTTAGGTTCAGAAATCAAGACCTTGGTCTCAAGGAATCAAGGACTTGATTTCTGAGCCGAACAGACACGCGAAAGCGATCAGTTTGAGACAAAACTCAAGACATAAGGCCTCTAAAGATGGACAGTGAGATCTGTCCGAAACGTTGGGAATTAAAAAGTCCTTTTAAGGCGGCACTCTTGAACGCACGGCGCTGAAAAAGAAGAAGATGGAGAGATATGTATAATTACGAGTGTTGGACAGAGCGCGCTAATATGTTAAGTCGTAAAATAGCAGCGAAAATTGCGAAAAAACATGACTCGTTTAAAATAGAGCAAAAATCTCGTGGAACGTATCTTAAGTATCATTTAAAGAAACATTGTGAATTTTTTCACAAATATAACTTGTGAAATAAAAGAAATAGACTTGTTTTAAATAATTTTGGGAGCATACTTTGCGATTTTTTTCTATCGAGGGAATTTCATATAATTTGCGTTTCGGCGTGAAACGTATCTAGATATTATCTTAAAAAATAACGTATATTTTTTTAAGAGCTTAAAAACTTCAAATGTTTAAGGGAGGTATGTAAGAAATCGGTCGAAATTCGAATAGTGGACCCTTAACCATAACGTAAATATATATGTGTATTAGGGTGTCCCAAAAAAATGAAAGTTGTTATTTTTCAACGCATACCCTCTAATTTTGTTTGAATAATGACAAAACACTTGTAAAAAAATTTCGTTTACGTGGGACCACGGCAACCCGTGCCGACTTGCATCGAAACATGTTAGTACCTTCTTGTATGAAGACGCCCGCCAGCAAACGTGTTGATGCGCTTGTTTTTTTGTTAGTAAAAGCATATTACTCATTTAGGCAAGATGTCGTGAGTTTAACGCAGTTTTAAAAAGAGTATAATTTTAATTGGAGTCGTAAAAGACCAAATATTGGGTTCTAAACTACCCTCTTATGGACAAGTTCTTGAAGCTTTGTTCTATAATATCCGGGAAGTGAATTTAACTGTCAATGAAGTGCTCATCTCATTATTTGCGAGGGTGTTATCTATTGTGAAAAGGCTCGTATATCAACCAAATCTTTACCTAATTGTGTGAAGAAACTTGTAAACTTATATCAAGTTTGGAGCAACTTGCGAAAAATGCGCAGAAAACGCAAGACAAATTTGAACAACGTCGTCGAGAGTTTGTCAAAAACTTAAATAGTTTATTTGATATTGCACACGCCGATGCCTTTGAATTAATAAAAATAAATGATTGAAGAATCTTCTCGCAGCAACAAACAGATCCAGGTCGTCCTGGTTACTTAGAGGGGTGGACAAAAAACTGATAGACAAAGAGGGGAGAGCGCGCCTTAGAACAATCGAGGAAGAAAAGCGGCTTACTAACTGCTAATCTGCGCCAACTCCTTCTACATCGTCTTACAAACCGTTACAAAACGTCTCTTTTTCTGATTCTAATGAAGACAGAGATTTAAAAAATCAGTCAAGTGACTACAAGCCCTGACAACCCACTCTTCAAAAAGTTCGAGATAACTGGAAAAATGTTGATCCCGATAAAATTCAGTGCTACGGAGAAAATCTCACATTGCACCTAACCGCTTCCAAAATCGATGATTTGCTTGACTTTACCGTACTGCACTGACAACAAAAATACTTCGAGATGACTATCGAAAGTTTTTAGAGCTCTCTGTGATATTTTTGGACGGAGATACAGAGAGAAAATTTAAGATTCGGCCTCCAGGTGCTATGCACCAAGCTCGATGAACGGCAAGGGCGCTTTATTCGTTGAAAATTTCATTACTTAGTGCGCAATTTAAAATTACCGGTAAGGATAAGGCGACACTCTTAGACGTTTGCCTGTTTACAGTAACATCCTAATAGGAAGTAGCCATGTAGCCATGGCTTGACATAGTATGTCAAGCCATGGCTACAATGTATTGTAGCTGTTAAAGCACCTTACCAGGACTTTTTGAAATCTTTGAAGGCTTATGAAAAAATCGATGAAATCATCTCATAGGCAGCTTTACAGAAGTTCAGTAAGCATTAGCGTATTTGACCGATGAAGTATCTATTTTTCGCTGTTTGACAACGCTGTGGATCAAAAAAAATAAAAATGCTTGAAAATATAACCCAAAATAATTTATCCACCCATGACAGTTAATTTAACATCCCATCGAAAGAAGATCTTGATGGTAAATTGTATGATATGTTTAATAAGTAGTTACATTTATATTTTGTATTGAGGTTTTTGATCATATCATAGTTAAGTGAATTGTGTTTCAGAGAAAAATATTTACGACTGAATTTCAGTCAAAAGCAAAGTTTTTTTTTGATCGTCTGAAAATAGATGCCAGTTTTAGAATGCCCTACGATGTGGTCAAATAATGCTTCGTATCAAGAAGCCAGAAAGAAGGTGTCATCGCTGAGGGTAGTGAATGATACAGCTGAAAGAGCTGTAAAGTTAATGCGAGATTTTCATGGCTTAATCACGGTCGAAGAGAAACAAAAACTATTTTTGTTACGGTGCGTTCAGGAACACCGGAAGATTTATCCTGACTGTAAAAACAAACTTTGAAGCGAAAATTCAATCAATAAACCATTCTTAAATATAAAATACTACACAATTGAACATTTGTGAATTTTTTAGTTTTATTTATCCGAAAAAAATATGGTTTAAAATCCTTCCATATTAACTCAGTACAAATTTTTGTACCATATGTTTGGCATCAAGTCGGCACGGGTTGCCGTTGTTTAATCAAAATAATATTTTTTACACGAGTTATTGGGATCAAATGGAATAAAATAAGAGGGTATGCATATTTAAATTCATTAAAAAAAATTTCTTCCTTATGTCTTGGGACACCCTAATGTGTATACATGACACACATGCACATACATATATTCACACAAATTATAGAGACAATGCATAGGTACACTATACAAAAATTACTAAGTGGCCCTTAACACCCCGTAAGGTAGAGTTTTTATGAGAAGATAATTCGTGGGCCCATAGCAAACCAAAGAGGTTTTTTTGCGATATTATCTGCTAGGTACCTGTAAGCATTTATTTTATTTGATTATGCCGAAAACAGAAAGGTGTAAAGATCGTACGCACGATTCCGTGTGTTTCCTTAGAAGAGATATGTCGGCTTTTAGCTAATTTGTTACCTAATAATTAATAACGACAGGTGGGCGGCCGGTATCAATTATAAATATAGGCTTAGCGGTGAACGTTGCAACTTTCGGCGCGGCCTTAAAATTTTCAGAATTTCTACCGACATGATACATACTTTCCTCGATCACAAAGTTTTAAGCTCTTAAAAATTGCATTTTATTTTTGTTATGATAATCTCTTTTCAGATTCCGTAAGTCTAAAATTAAACTTTAGGGCTCACAGTTTACACCCGCGCTGTGCAAGCGGGTTCTCTACAGAGCCAATCATTATTATTTCCCATTAATTATCACGTGAAATTACCTCAATATAATAAAAATTGCAAAGCAGGGCCCGAAAATTATAAAAAAAACACGTCTGCTTCTGTTATTTATCACGCTACAAATATGAAAAAAAAATCAAAGTGTTTCATTAAATACTTTTTTTTACATTAGCTCAGGATTTTTCATCCACGAGGAAAAAATCCTCAAGACTTGTGTCATCTTTGGGGATGATGTGTGAAGGGTCTTTTTTTTTGGAAAAGAAGGAGAGGAAGTTCTAGGAAGGAAAGTATGAGGGTTGGATGGGAATCTGGGGGTTAATATATCCAGGAGTGACGGACGTAAGAATCCATCCCGCCAAAAGAGTCCTGCTGAAGAGGTCAAATGGTCTCCCTCAACCAATCTCTCTTGATCCAACCCGCCACGCAGCAGGTCACCAAGCGAACCACTTGGGGTGACCGATAAATGGTTCCCGGGGCGGCGGTAACCACACCCGCCTCCCAAATTTTAAAATGTATGATGTAATTGATGTACGGCCAATAAATATTATGTAGATTTATAATAAATGAAATACATAATTCGTTAATAACAAGATATTTAACTCCCCCAACATTATTTCGACTTTCTAATATATCTATTTTTCTTCAGTATAATTCGTGTAGCTCTATTTTGTATTGATGAACTAACGAGTTCCCGGTGTGCGTTGCAACGACACTTAATATAGAAATTGTTCCTCCCTGCGTGTCCTTTCCCATTCGTCCCGTTCCTCTTCCACCTCCCCTTCTCCTCCCGTGGCCCCTTCCCCTCTTGCGTTCCCCAACCACCTTCCCCGCCCTCCCTCTCCCATCTCCCCTTTCCCGCGTTCCATGCATTCAGTCCCGGTACATTCAGTTTTCAAACAGCTCATATGCCACACTTTGCAATTTTCTAATACAAATTTCATAATTCCAGAGTTTTTATTTATTTACATGTGCTCCACATAGGAGGCCCTGAAGAAAATAATTTCCATCAGGGCTCATGTCATCTTTGGGGATGCTGTGTGGAGGGTTTTTTTAAGGAAAGGAAGGAGATGAGAGTTCTGGGAAGGAAAAGGGTTCAGGGGGTGGGTGGGAATCTGTGGTTCAGTGTGTCCTGGTCATTGGGCTCCAAGACCTAGACAAACCTCACCCCATGAACACGGGCACCCCTGCTAAATCACCAAACATAGCGAACCACTTGGGGTGACCTACGGCAGAGCTCACCACTATATTATATAGAAACCGTCGCGGGCGTGCGCACAACAATTCACCAAAGTTTAATGAATTGTTTAGGAACCGCACAAGCTACAAACAAACAAGCAAATATACATTAATTTTTATATTGATGAATGAAAAATGAGGGAAATCAGACGAAAGTTCAACAATTACCCTAATCACAATGTAAATAAATCGACACAATCGTTTGTCTCGATTCGGGGCATCACTACGCAGTAACGAGGGACTGGCGACTGGCGACTAGCGAATAGACCCTGGCAGGCAAGGTTGGTTGTGCAGGTAAACTAAACCCTCTATTAGAGGCCACGGCTGACCCCGGTCAGTTACCGCGTGTGTTAGAGTTACCTAACCCCGCATTAAGGGGATCCAATAGTCCAGGGAAAAATCGAAGTCGGAATTCACGCCTATTGTGGGAGGAGTTTAAAAATATTTGAGAAAAAGCTTTTGGAACGGTTGAAAAAGGTATTTGAGAATTTATTTTTACGGGTTGATTTCGTAAAGACCTAAAAAAAATTATAACTCCTTTTTTACACATTGTTTATTGTAACAACAAGGAAATTTAAAATTAATTTCACGGAACCGAGCGACGTGGAGGCACACGTCTGTTCCCTGCTCCGGCCAGGGCGTTTCTGAATGGAAGTGGGGTGTGGCAAGCCAGTAGTCCTTCGGTGAACGACATAAAGGTCACTTTGAAAATCCACATTCGTCGGCTGCCAGCCGTATTGTGAAATAACAACGCAAATATGCATATTTTATTTTATTTTGTGAATATCGGGCAAAAATATCATTTTTTTTTGCAATTATCATAAAAGAAACTAAATTTTCTACAATAAGCAATAAAATCATATCCGAAAAGATGTTCATAAGTAGGAGAGTTTGCACTTGAAAGTGTTTTTTTAAAGACCTGTTACTTTATTTTTTTCTAGACTTATTAAAAGACTTATAAAAAAAATGACCGATATTTTTAAGGGCCAAGATATGTTCTACACGCATTATTTAATTGAAGCATCTATAATATTTCTAAGCGATCAAATTTTCAAAACAAAAACACATGATTTTGTGTGATTTTGCATTATTTACTATGGCTTCATCTTAAGCTTTATTTATATGTTTTGTAATCTTTTTTTATTTATGTTATACTGTTGTTATAAATGAAATTTGTAATCGATATGTAAAAGCCCAATAGGGCGTCAATAAATAAATAAATAAAATAATTGTGCTTTCTTTAAAATGGCTTGACTGAAGCTATCTAGTATTAAAAAAAAATATCTCTCTAGTTGTTAGGTGTTACAATTTTAATAATTATTCTAAAAAGAACATTAAAAAACAATTGTTTAATATCATTGTAAACTTTTATAAAATTAACACAATTACTCGAATACCTAAATATTTCTTGTACCAAATTTTTCTTTCGTATTTCTTACTTAACTTCTCTTCATTAGTGTAATTCATGTAATAACTCTTCTAAATTCGTAATTAGCGCAAAAGGTTGTAAATCCAATGTAATATAGTAAGCATGGCAGTAATGTCTTTTTGAAACTTAAAAATTGTTTACAACGAAGATTTTTTATTCTCTTTCTTTAAAATATTCTACTGATGAATCTAGCCCCTTACATCTATGCTAATATTATAAATGCGAAACTGCGTGTGTTTGTTTGTTACGCTTTCACACATAAAACAATAAAACGACTTTAAAAATTCTTTCACCAATAGAAAGCCACATTATATGCGAGTACTATAGGCTGTATATAATGATAAGATCTGGCGTTATGAAATTATAAAAATTAATATATTATATTTATCATTCGTTTTCTGTCCCTAAGAAAAGCGAGTTATTGCTAAGCAAAACAAATCGTTGCCGTGGAAATGATGTTGATATATTTGTGGGAAATTTTATAGGGAGAAACAATTTCTTCATTAAATGGCATATAAAGCATGCCGGGTACCAGCTAGTAGATAATATAATTAACAACTGGAGATATTATAACATGGATGCGTGCCGATTTTCATCGAGCTACGACCAAACTGCACCGACTATCAAAGCGGCCACGCAATGAAAGTTATGTATTTGGTATGTAGGTAGAAACAGAGGCAATCAAGTTGTGGAGTGGATATGGGTACCGCCGCTCCAACCTTATTGGATAACCAACACATAGGCCATAGGTCACCCCTAAAGATTCACTACGATTGGTGACGTAGCACGGGTATCCGGATTCTGGAGGGAGGTTTATCCCGATCGTGGTAACGGATGCGTTTGGCCAACTACTGCGTGGCAGGCCGGATCGGGAGAGACAGTTTGAGGGAGACCTTTTGACCTCTCCAGCAGGACTCTCTCGGAACATCGCTTTGCACCGCAGTTGACACGTCCGTCACTCCTGGACACACTGACTTTAAGGTTCCTATACCCATTCCTCATACCCTTTTCTTATCCAGAACTTCCTCTCCGACGTTTCTTTAATAAAATTCTCCACACAACAACCTCAAAGATAACATAAACTTTGAGGCTGAGGTATATGATTTTCCTCTAGGTCCCCTGTGTGGACATAATATCCAAAAAAGGACTGGACAAATGGTAAATGCGATGAGCAGTAGATACTGTGGGTGACCGATGTTGGCGACACGCAGTTTCATACTTATAATGATTCATGACTCGTCTCCCTTAATTTTATTATCTATTTAAGCCAGTAATAAAGGACCACAGCGGTATTTGGGTAAATTCCCACGACACACTTGTCCCGATCCTGAAAATAACCCCACAAAAATATACAAACAAGATCAACCATTTCGCCGACAGGTCCCGCCCTCTTCTTCCAGAGAAACGAAGCTAATACCAACCAACTAATCTTAAATTAATAGTAGGCAATAAATACTAAATGTCTCACCTTTCCTCATATTGATTCAAGATTTTAAAACAACGATTTGGATTAGTTGTCACCTACGGGAGGTCTAGCACAAAACCGATAATTAAAGGTCGATCGATAAAACCCCATATCCATACAATATTAACCAAATCCGTCATCTATGGTCAGTTATTAATATTTGCGATCAAGATCAACAATCGGTAAGAGATATTCCGATCCACGATCGATAAATTTTACCCCGGACTTCATGGTTCCGCGACAAAATATCCCTGTCAAAATATCTGCGGCAAAATATCCCTGGCAAAATATCCCCCACAAAATATCCTGACAAAATATCCCCGTCATAATATCCCCTACAAAATATCCTAGGAACGAAATATCTCCCAACAAAATATCTACTAAAACCTAACCTAACCTAACAAAATATGAAACAAAAATAATAAAGATATTCTGTTAAGACAATACATTATTGCTGTCTGTATTATTTTTGTCGCATATTGCTGTCTGCATTTATTAGGATAATGTCGTTCGACATCGAAACAACTTTTGAGAAATGAATTCGTTTCTTATTTGTTGGTATTGTCCATTATTTATATAATACACAAGCGTGCGTTGTAATAACATATTTACAAAAGTTTGATCCTTTTTGAGTCTATAATGCCTTTCCTGGAACGCGCCAGACCCTGTGAACTTTATTAAACGAAAATAAAGTGACCCGAGCCATTTTCTGTATGGCCCCTAATTCGTATAATTGACGTCGTTCCTCAGAGATTCCCAAAATATATCATTTAGAAGTTAGGGTCCAGACGAGAGGGTGGAACCTGACTGATTATAGGACCCACAGTGGTCCACAGACCCTAAACTGCTTTTAACTAACACGTTATGAGTTCAAACGTAAATACTGGGATTAGTCAAATCTTGCTTGGATTTTGGGCAACATGGGAGACAAGGCAGTGACGTGCGATAATAGGTGATTCTAATAATTGTGGTTTGTTTAACTTTTTAGTTTATTCTTCACTATAAAACCCGATAAACTGCCCGAGCAGTTTTTCAGCAGGTTAATTTTTCGTGGGTCAGTCAAAAAGTAATGCCTCCTATTTTTTTTTCTACTTAAATGAAGTTAGTTAAGGCAGTATTCTATTCTAGAAAAAAAAAACATTTTTTCTTCTTCATATTTCCAAAGTTCAAACATTCAAAAATGTCTTCTTAAAAGCATTTTTCGAAATTCGTATTATTTTAGAAGTTATAACCATTTTAATGTCGCGAATAAGAATCTGAATAGAAAAAAAAATTTGAACGCATTTTTCTAAAAACTACTTTTTTCGAGACGGTTGACACGATATTTCAAGTTCTACTAAACCAATTTACTTGAAATTTGGTGTGAGCATTCTCTATTCATTACTCTATTGCGCTAACTAAAACTTTAACAAAATAAAAATTTTTGCTATTTTAAAAAAATTTGGGAATATAAAAAAACTGGTAAAAAATGTCTTTTTTATTTTAGCCATTTTTGCGATTTGTTTTTTACTTTTCCTTGTTAGCCGCATTTCTTGGATTAAGAATTAATTTTTTTTTTTTTTAGATTTCCTTATTGCCATTTTTTTAGACGCACCACTTCCACACCCTGTAACTTTTGAATTTTTACGTTTGTTTTTTTTTTCATGTATCCCTTCATCTTTAATCAGTATTTGGTAAAATGCTTGTAAAAATATTATTGTTTTTTTTTATTGCACCTGAAAAAACACCTACAATTCATGCATCTAGACTAGAATACCCCCTTAAGTGAAAATTTTGAATTTGGTGCAATTTCTCAAACCTTCTTCTACAGTCTACTGCAATAGAAACTTTTTATTTAAATGTAGTCTTGTTGTTAAATAGAATCCCTTAGAATATCGACATATTTAACATCAATGAAGCACAATTTAGACGACAAGATTTGTTGCTGTTAGTTTAATTCTGCTTTTCTCATCTTAAATGTTTTGTTTCTTTTAAAAACATATTGAAATGTTTTTAAAATGAATAAGTTGAATTGAATTGAATGTGGACCTTTGGAGTACTAATAATTATTACTAATGGTTGTGTTCGCACGCCACTGGGTTCTGGCATTATGAAAATATATAAGCATAGTGGTTAAAATTGTCTGTTCGTCTGGTTTCCTTATGCTAATTCAGGTGGATACCTTACTTGATATCCAGCTAAGATTTGAGGTTCTTGGTAGGATATATAAATACAGACATACTCAGTGGTTCCTCAGTTTTTAAACATAAAAAAATTGTTTAAAAACTGATTTTTTAAAACAAAAAAATATATAAAATTTAACTTTTCCGGGTTAAAAATAACCTGACACCATTTGAAAAACTCTTACTACCATCGTCGTAAGCGGAAAATGTTTCTTGCGCAATGATGGAGGACTTAACTAGCAAAGGAACTGAACCAACGATGTCTAGGTGAGTACCAGATGCATTTGTCAACTCGTGGCTGAGTTCAAAGTGAGTGTTCAAATAGTGTTTCTCTTTAATAATATTTTGATTTCACTTATTCCAAGTGGAATTTACCTAGATAGTAAAAGGTTACGGATTCAAATACCAAATGTTTTGTTATCTGAAAATTGAGATTTCTTTATATTAACATTCTTGTTTAAATTACTAACTTTCTAAAAAAAATCTTTCACCAAAATAAAATCAAAAACAAACTACACAGCGAATGAAATGATTTTTGATTTTCACGGCCAAAAGTATTTTCGTTATTTATTTTTGGGGTGTTATGCCGTGCTGCCACACATCTGCCCTGATGGTGGACACTCTAACACTGTCCGAAATGTTGGCTAAAGAAGGAGGTAGCGCAACACGGCATAACAACCCAAAAATAAATAACAAAAATACAGAGCTAATAATCAAAATAACGTTATGAACTCAAAACAGTTGCGTCAAAAAATTGAAGATAGAGAAAACTGTGAAAATTTCATAACGCCAGAGTTCGCCGTTAAAAAGTAACGAGTTCGATTTAAAAAAATAATAGTAAGAATCATTTTATTTTGAAAAGTATGAGTACTACCACAAATTTTTTAACACATTTTTAAAAGTCAAATTCTTTTTTTCTACAAACCATCTTGGAGCTGTTATAAAGCTTACAAGAATAATTATTTCTTACGCCGATGACACGGCAATAATAGTTAACGGAAATTCTTGGAACGAAACTTTTTCTAAGGCAAAAGAATGTATTGCACTTGTTTCAACGTGGCTAAAATGTAACAAACTCATTTTAAACTACAGCAAAACATTTTATTTAACTTTTTATAAAAGCAATAAAAATAAACCTCATGATAACCTTAAAATTAGAATCCACAATACAAGTTGCAATCAAGATACATGTACACTGTGCAATGAACTTGTTAAAGTAGAAAGTATCAAATATTTAAGAGTATCTATTGATACACATCTAACTTGGAAAACACAAATTGTTAAAATCATCTCGAAATTAAGATACCTTACATATACATTTTATAGACTTAAGGAAGTACTTAATCTTGACAAATTGAGAATGATATATTTTTCACTGGTGCAATCTTCAATAATGTACGGCATTATAGGATGGGGTGGTGCGCTTGATGCTTTTATTAAGCCTTTACAAAACACTCAAAAGCGCATTATTAAAGTTATGTACAATAGAACTAAAACATTCTCGACTGAGTTACTTTTCAAAGATACTAAAATATTCAACATCCGTAAATTATTTATATTGCAGACTATGAAATATGTATTTAAAAACAAAAATTGTTTCGAAAAAAATGAAAATAGAATTAGCAAAAGGACTAATAATATCTTTTACACCCCTCAAATCAATACCAAATTAATGCAAACACATAGCAGCTTTATTGGTCCTCGGACATTTAATCTTCTACCAAAACACATTCAAACGACAGATAAAATATCACTCTACATAAAAGAATTAAAATTATGGCTTTATGGTGCAGATGTTAAAACACTTTTGCTATAAATTCTATGTTAACCTTAATACATCACTTTTCATTTTAATTCTAACTCATATAACTTTTTTATAACTTATAACTATTGTTAATTGTACTTACTGATGTATGCATTTTTGTTTATATTACCCACGCACAGGCAGTGCCTTTGTGGGTTCCCATCACCTACTTTTTGATTTAATTATTCCTAACTTTTGATTTATTTGTTTCTTATATGTGTATTTTGAAATGTTTATAATAATGGGAAAAAATAAAGATTTAAAAAAAAAAAAAAAAAAGGTGCCCTCCATTTTCGTGCTACATTTACTTATAAGATTATATAGCACTAAATATTGTCTACCACACAGAGATGATAGACAAAAAGGGAGATATGATATGAAAGCGTGCTGACTGTCGCCTCACTGCGATTAAATTGCACAGACCATCAAAGCGGATTCCTATGAAAGTTATGCGTTTGATGTGCAGGGTGTTTAGCAGAGTGAAATCGATAACTTTACGATATTGGATCGATAGGCGTAACTACCGATGATTTCATACCGTTTTCCCGAGCACGGCCGTAGTGTTGATAGACAGGCCGATATTGACAGGGAATAAATAAGAAATCGTTATACGAGGCAACACTGGTGGATCTGTATATGGATTTACATACTTAAATGTCAAAGACTTCATTAAAATTAAAAATACTAATATATCGACAATTTTCAATTGAAGTACTAACTTAAACTTACATTGGCGAATGTACTTTTTGAGAAAAAATTGAGTTAATTAGTTAAAAGCGTCTTTAGTCATATTTCAGCCACTTTCGTTTCTAAAAGAACGAACGGGATAAATTGATCGCATCTCAGATGAATTATTTAAATCCATGGACCGCGTACACAATTTCTTTGAATTCTAAGAGCTTCATTAGTTCACCTCCATTCATTAATAGGCCAGTTATTTTGCAAAACGAACGACATTATTCAAAATGTTTTGTTTATTGAGAGCTCACCTGACACTTGGGATGCCGCGTTAAAATTTATCAATCGTCGGTCGGAATATCCCTTATCAATTGTTGACGATACTCGCAAAAATTGATAACTGACGATAGATGATGATTTTAGTCATTATCGTATTGATACAGGGTTTTATCGAACGTCCGTGCTAGACCTCCTGGTAGAAACAGATGCGATTTGTGGTAGTAAATATTTGATGAACGATGTGAGCGACTCGCGTTGTACTGATGTTCATTGTTCATACTGATAATGATTCATCATCCTTCTCCCTTGTTTCTATTATTTTGGTATCACAGCTTGACTATCTCTGCCATCCATAGACAATCGGTGTTTTACGACATCACTTATCTCTCTATTTCAAAAATTATTATTGTTTGTGGTCTAATCCTGGACCGAAGGGTTTTACTATTAATAATAACTGCAATTCGAAAAATACAAACGGGCTTTTGATATTTAATTATTGGTATTATTAGTCTCGTGAACTCGGGTTAAAACATTTTGTCTTGTGAAGTCATCGTCTGCGAACATATCGGTTAGGCAGACGTGGAATTATTTTAATACTCTGTTATAATTACGTCTACTCTCAATGATGCTGGCATATATTTTCATAGGGGTATTTAAATTCTGAAAATCTGTACAGATAAATGATTCATCTTCACAATTCTACAATTTTTATAAGAATTCTTTTGAAAGACTCTGGATTTTCAATAAATTTTTTAATTTAAATTATTATACGGGCTTTTACAAACAGATTTTGATTATGTAGAATTCATGCCGAAGAATAGTATTTTGCTAACATTAATATTTATATTTTTGGTACTGACAATTTGTGGTCGAATTCCATAATAATAATAGATTAAAATTATTTAAAACTTTTTTCAAATTAATTTATTTGTATACCACCCCAGTTACAATCCTCTCTCCACCTCCCCCATATATTATGTATATAAACTGTAGTTTAAGAAACAACTACTGTACCAGTCTGAAGATGGCCTTAACAGGCTGAAACCTGGTTACGGTAACCTGGTTACGGTCTCAAATAAATAAAGTTAAATTAACACTTCAAAATTATTATCAATAACAGCGACAATAAAATTTAAAAAGAAGTAAGAAAAGTATTGGGTCTAAAGGCGACCCTTGAGGTACACCGCTAGTAGCCTTGAATTGTATTGTAGTTTATTGAGAAGAATTTTGTTTTTAACTTTGTCAAACGCTTTTACAAAGTCTATATACTACTGCCATAGGTCACCCTAAGTGGTTCGCTACGTTTGATGACTTAGCACGGGTGCCCGGGTTTAGGGCGAGGTTTTCTAGGTCTTGGCGGTTAGCGCCCCTACTGCATGGCGGGCCGGATCGTGAGACTCTGTTTGATGGAGACCTGACCTAGACTTCTCCTGTCGGACTCTCTCGGCCCATCGCCTTGCACCTACTGAAGTGGGAGGGATGGATTTATACGACCGTCCCTCCTGGACTCATTGATCCCCAGATTCCTACCCACCCCTCATACCGTTTTCCATCTCGTATATTGAGTCGACTTGGGTTTTATTTTCAAGTGAAGATGATATAAATTATATGAATACAGAGATATTTGGGTGGATCTGCCCGACATAAAACCATGTTGATTAGGTACAAGGATGTTATCAATATGTATAGAGATTAGGTATAAGTTTTTCAAACAATTTGGGGATGTAGAGGGTATTCAAATGGTTCGGTAATTTGTGACATCATGAACATCGCCATTTTTAAATACTGGTGTTCGATAACAGCTTTTCCATAGACCAGGGAAGCAGCCAGATTTCAGTGATTGGCTAAATATTTGACAAAATGGCTTGGCTAGTAGTGATAAACGATTAATTAGAAAAACTTGGTCAGGATCCGCTGTAGGTGTGGATAATATTTGCTCAGAAAGTAGCTATCGGGTACCACGCCCCGTGACTGCAGCACTGATAATTTAATTTGGGTAAAGCCAAATCGACTTGCTAATAATAATTCGGGTTTTCTGCCCCTCCCCTAATCTTGCTACCAGTGTTGGAAAAGTAATACATTGTGAGAAGCGCCGATTGTTGAATAAAATAAGATGTGTTTTGTCCATTTTGATCTCCATTTTAACAAATAATTGGAAAATATCTTGAACGGTTATATCTGAAGACTTTAAATTTGTACATTTGAATAAAATGAGGCACTCCATTTCTCTTGTCGAATAAAGCCAAAATGCCACATCTGAATGTTCCCAACGTGATTGTTATAAAATCGGTGTTGCTATAGTAATGAAAAAAATAGTTCCTTTTTGATAAATTTCTACATTTTATTTTTAAATTTAATATGTATTTATAACAGTTTTGCATACATTGAAGAGATAAATCGATAGAAGTATGGTTGGCGTATCCATGCCCCCGTAAGTAAGTAAGCTCAATTTTTTCTTACTTATGCTGAAATATGTTGTTGACACAAATATACGGGATAGTAATGTGGAATTGGACAAGATCCGACTCACCCAACGTTGTTCGGCTGTGATGATAAATCCTTCGTCTTTGTCGATCTCAAGGTCCTGGGGGACACCACTAGCGTTTATCACTTGAGAAAACAAGAGAGTTTCTGCAAAAAATTCCTACGATGGTCGATATGATTGAGAACTGAGGGAACAAGATCACAGCACAACATTTAACATTAGACTGACATAAATTATTACTGTAATTTTATTCACTGCTCTGGATATTGTCGTCAGCTCGGGAAAGGTTTATGTGGGTAGATAGGATGGGTAGGAATTTAAAGTTTTATACAGGGAAAGGTGTGTGTATTTGCGTCAACATCACTTCACGCACTGAAGAATCAAAACGAACGTACTGATTTTGGTTGTCGGTGAAGTCAAATATTCCTGCGTGAAGTTATTCACGTTCAATGAACTAAAATTTGTTTACAATTTAAGTGTAATTTTCAAAGTTGGAATGGATTCATGGGATGAGGTTTGTCTAGATCTTGGCGAGGGGTGCGTTTACCCACCTACTGCGAGGCGCGCTGGATCGGGAGACCTTTTGACGTGCCAGCTGGTATCTCTCGATCCAACGCCTTGCACCGCAATGGGAAGAATGAATTTATACATCCCTCACTACTGGACACGCTGACGCCCAGATTTCTACCCACCCCTGATATCTTTTTCCTTCTCAGAATTTCCTCTCCTTCCTCTACATCCTTCCCCTTCTTCTACCACCTCTCTCTTCCTCTTCCTCCACACAGCATCCCCAAAGGTGACATAGGCCATAAGGGAAATTATTTTCTTCATGACCTCCTGCGTGGAACGAATGTAAAAGGTACCTAGCTGTAATCAAAAAATTATTTTATTTTTATTCTTTAATAATTCTTTATTTGCAACGTATATTTCATTTGTTTATTTTTTTATTCATTGTCATCTGATCGTCTCCCTAAATGACAACAAAAAAGTACATTATTAAAAAACTTGACAATATTTGTTTTTGAATGAGGCAAGGCAATGACCACGAGGCAAATATTTTATATATGCTTTCAGCTTCAAAAATCCAACATTTAAAATATCCAGGGATTTTTCAGGAATCTGCGCTCAAGGTTCGTAGAAAATGCCATCAACAAGGTTAGCTCATACGGGCCTTTTTCAAAAAAAAAAACTCGTTGGGCCCCTTTAGAAAATTTCGAACGCGTGACTCATAAATAAACCAAATCACACACGCGTGACGTGGCTTGAAGTAAACCACTGCCACTTGTATTGCAGTTAATTCAAATCTCCCAGTAGAACATGGACTTCAAGCTACGTCACGAATTTTTAGCCAATCACCGCTCTACCCCCTTGATTGGCTAACCTTGAAACACCTTGAAACAAACATTTTCTACGATTTTTGGTCTGCGCTAGTATATTATAGACTTCATTATTTGAAGGTATTCTATTCAGCAGCGATATAATAATATTAAAAAAAAATGCCTGCCCCATCGTCCTTATTAAGGGTAGCTCACGTATTTGCTACCTTGCACTATTTAATTAAATAACATCTTACCCCGGGTAAAGATCTAATTGCGGTAGCTGAGTTAGTAGCCCCATCACTACGGTCGAACTCTTTAGTGGGGAGGTAGGTACCGGCTCCTAATTGGGCAGAGGAATTTCAACTATTCGCTCCTCGGCACGTGCTTTTATGAACATTGGGTTATTTATTATTTCACAGGAGTGCTTTTTGAACACACTTGGTCCCTACGTAATTAATTTTTACTTTGTGAGTTATCTATCATTTACGGTGATTTTTATAACAAATTTGAAATCTTTTATAAATATGTGTCTAACTGCCTGGAGCCTGTAGGACGATGGCATCTAGAATTGGGGTACATTATAGTCTGGAGGGAGGGGGAGGAGAATTAGATGAAAAAGAGTAATACACTGCCAGTTATCTATAACAATTTAAAACATAAAATCGAAATTGGAGACGCTACCGATTTCAAATTTAACGTTGCCATTCTGTAAATAGATACAATTTTCTGATAAAATCTCATTGTCAATCGTAATTGAATACGTATTATACAATAAATAGATATACTGCCATATTGCAAATATCGGAACTTTTTTTTTATTCCCACAATTTTTTAAACATCCATAGACAAACATGTCACTAAATTTACTTAAAAAGTGCCACGCGTTGAAACACTGAACTACAAAATAATTGACTGGGCATAGGGAAGTTCTGTTTCAACTCGACCGTTTTACATTTTGTCTGACTTTCTCATTTGTATTTGTTCAATATTATAGGTATCATACAGGGGCGTTTAACTTTCTAAAATTTTGAAACTAATGGCGTCGCCGCCGAATACATCCGGTTGATATATTTATTTCAATAATGACGGTGATAGTTGTTAGAAACATCCGGTATGGATTAGTATATTTATTATCCGGTAGAGGGATTTTATTTGACATTTTTAGCGTTGATCAGCGTTGATGTTATTGCTTGTTGTACGTAAATATTTTGAATTTAAAGTGTTGGTTGCTAATGTTAGCACGTCGAGAAATCATTAAAAAACCGTGCAGCGTTAAAGGCTTCACAGAATTAACTAAAGTCACTTTCGTGCGACGTGCATGTCGAACGGAAATGTTTATTTATGTTCGACCATAATTTGATGCTTGATTTGCCGTTGGACATATTTTTATTCAAAATGTTTTTACATGAATTCTAGCGTATTGCACTCCGAAAGCCAATATTCTGGCTTTTGAACATTTGGTAGCTAGCTCCGATAGCCAAAATAGTGGCTCTCCCGGGCGGTAACTTTGAAGCTCTGTTTTCCCCATTTACCGATAACATTTTGTGAATTTTATTTCACAGTGGTGTACATAAAGGATCAAATATTCCCTACAATGTATTAATAATCAAAATACATTAAAGGATTAGCGTATATATTGTTTCTTAGAATTTTTGTCATTTTTGACCTACTTTGTATTTTTCAGTGTGCCGTTTTATCTGGTCAGTCTGTATCGGTACATTGTTCGCGGCGGAGCTCCTCCCACTGTGGTGACCATTATCCTGTGAACGTTTCGAAACTAAAATAACAATTGAATATGTTCAATATTCTTTTCTATCGCCATGGACCGATTTAATAAATATTTCGAAGAAAGTAATGAAAACGATGTGTTTAGTAATATTAACGAACAAAGTGAAAGAATAAATCAAAGTGTAAATAATATTGAGTCTTCCTTGAATAATGCTTTTGAAAACATTGAAGAATTCTAACCTATCTGTGATGATGAACTTTTGATATTTGATAATGTTGACCCATTGTGAATAATTCTATGTTAAATGATAACAACTCAGATAGTGGATGTGATATCGAAGTGCGACCCAAGTAAAAGAAGGTGAGCTATTTTTCTGAAAGTGAAAGTGATACGGACAGTGGTAACTGGGAAATTTTAAGTGATAATTTTCAACCAAAAATTTAATTCAAAGTCAGGTGAAACAATTACATGTGTCAAAAACAATGAATTGCTTCTTGCTTGGAAGGACAAGAGAATAGTTAAATTATATACCAATCATTATTCAAATGATTATAAAACTGTAAGAAATGAGAGGTGGCGAAGAAGAAACCATAATGAAACCGAATATGATAATAAATTATACCAAATATATGAGAGGCTATATATACTGCAGACTGGTATACTACTGCAGACTAGTATACTGCAGCCTACCCATTTTTGAGGAAAAGTCTCGAAGATTCCGTTGTTAACTTATACATTTATACAAGGAAAAACAAAAATCAAATCAAAAATCTTGAATTTGTTGACAAACTTATCATTCAATTAGTCGGAAATCACAGAGGAGGATTAAATTGCACAAAAAACAGACACCGTCTCGATCCAGAACAAAGGTTGGGTGGAAAATTACACATACTAATGCCTCAAAATGAAAAAAAATGTCATGAGTGTATAGTGTGTTCGGATAAAAAACAACGAAAAAAGTATTTTCGTAAAATTTGTGACAATTAACCTGCAATGTGCGTTGGAGTGTGTTATGAAATATATCTTACCTTAAAAATTTATAAATGATTAATTTTAAAATGACAATATACATTTATAGTGTTAAGTTACATAAATATTAAATTTTTTTTCAAATTTGCGTAAAAGTGTTTATACTTGTTTCTTCAAAAACACCGTGTATCTGTTAAGATTCTTCCGCATACCTGCTCCGCCTCCTGGGACGATCCATCTTTTGTTTTCGGCGCTATTTTCAAGTAAGTAACATGTAATAACCCAAAACTAGAGCCAATGAATTCTTTGGAGGATAGATATTCCCGGAATACAAAGAGCTAGTAAACCATTGATTTACAACCTTAGACCCAAACAGCCGGACTCGCAATAGAGTGGTCACGAAAACATTTCTTACAAATATATTTCATATGTTTCGAACAAAAAAGACACTTCTTTTACAATATAAGTACCTTAAAATTTTCAAGAAAAAAATTCCTCATAATTTAAATGGTTCAGTAATTATCTTGATTTTAAATAATTGTGTTTAGTGACTTTTTTCGAATAATGTCGTTCTAATATGTTATCGCGCTGCAATGGTCACCCCATAGAAGAAACAGGTTGTCTAAAAAGAATGAGTAAAATAATTTATTTTTTTTATCTTTTAAGGAAATCATGCTTATTTTTTTCAACCCCAGAGTAGACTACTGGTCATTAGTGAATCCAATAGGAGTGCAAAGTGTTAAAGGTGAAAAAATGGTATACACACGTCTATAATTGAGATCAAGAAATCAGGTAATTACATAAAACATTTACATTCATCTTAATTTATCTTTAAATCAATTTGAGGTTAATGACATTTGCTTACGAAAAACTTTTTTGAATTTATCGTGAAAACAAGCTTATGGGTACTAGTGGTTAATGTTTTACATATTTCGTTTCAGAAAATGTTCGAACACCTCATAACATGCAGCATGCCGCTTGAAGTCGCGAAAACCCTTCTGGACAGAAGGAAAAGGTCTCCTCCGATCACCTCTCACCCCAGAAGATAGGTGGAAGCTTGAGTGGCAATTGGCCAAGGTGAAAATGCCCATCTCATACAAGACTCCATACAAGACCTCGTACAAGGTAAAAATAGTAATGTTTTACTTAACAAACCTTCAATTAACAAATCATCATGTTTCCCCGCAGGATAGGTGGAGAGGACCGACTGCCAAACAACTCAGTCTTTGCATACAATTCTTGCTTTATTCAATTTTAAATTTAAATATATGTGGAGTATTTAAATGGTAGCATTCGCATTTCTCTGTAGGAGCTCAATACAAAATGTTGTTTTGTGAACATAATTTCATTTGAGATACAAATATCGTAGAAAGTGTTTTCAATTTTCAGATATAACAAGAACACCAGAGAAGAATTAAACGCCTCAGTTGAAGACATGTCGCATGATTCCAAAGAAAGGTGATTTTGTTTATATCTCTACTTGCTACGATTCCTTGCACGTATAACAGGGTCAAATAATGCTCGAAGAGCTTAGTTTAACCTCTCGTTTCCACCATAAAGAAAGAGAGACCCTGTTGCAGATGATTATTAATGATCCACTATCTCGGTAGCAGTCCCAATGAGTGGTATGGATCGTACGTTGATTACAATCCATGCAAGTGATTTGAATATAATTTTGGTATGAGTTTTAGAGCGGCAAAGGTTGTCTATCGCTCTCCGCCTCTCACGTATTTCGACCCACAGAATTCATGTAAACCGATTCACACATACTATTCTGACTCTTGACGTGGCCTGTCGCATACATACTTTGTTCATCACAAGTATTATGCGTTCCCAAATTTATTAATGTGATGTATGGTTTTTTTAAATGTGATATATTTATTTCAGAACTTTTGCTGTGAGATGGCTGAAATGGGTCCTCATCCTATGGGAAAGTATACTCATACATCTGTTATTTTGGTTGAAAGGAAATAATATTTATATGTTTAGAATATGTACATTTTTTATTTGGTTCTACAAGAACTAAAATATATATGGAGACAGGAAAGGAAAAATGGCTAAAACGCCATATAGCTGTGATATTAAAGATGAACGTACATAAACAAACATTGGAGGGGACCCCACCACTTTCCCACGGCGTTATAAGGAAACATATGGTTTCCTCCTTCACCGCACACGTCAAGACTCTACTTTTTTATTGAACGAAGCTACATTTATTTGATCGACTCTAGACCCTCCAATGTCCATGCATACGGGGTTATTAAGCAGTATGCAAGTACTTACATTAACATAATACAAAAAAAGTGGCAGCCCGTGGAATAATTCTTCTGAAATTCTATATAAAATATATAAAGATATTAGTAAAAATAAAAATAAGAGGAGAGGAGAAAAATAATAATATTGAGGAAGCCTGGAATACGGGAAATAATGGAAAAAGAAATAATATAACAGTAATAATGTAATGCAAGTATTTACAATCATAACAGTACAGGTTTTCCACAAACCACCCGGCAGTCCCAATGACAATGTGCATGGCTATCGGCCCAACCGCTGACGGAACCCGAAGTCCGCGCCCTTTAGCCGGCTCCCCGATTTTGCCTCGAAGAAGTGTAGGAAAGAAGAAAAAGTTTTAGAAGACCCTATAAGAGAGATGAGCGTCGGGTTGTCGGAGGGGGGGCGGAAGGACGCCGGGACCGCTCGGCTGTTCCTCAGGCCTACGCATATCATTAGGGGAGGCGCAGGAGGATCGCAGGAAGACCGCTCCGGTGTGTGTTCGCCTGACAGTAGGTATGCACGGACGGGGTCTATCCCACCCCCTTTTTCTGGGGTGACGACGATACATCATATATGTACAGTTGCGTCTCCAAATTACGGAAACCAAAGCTAAATACAACATAAACAAACAGTATAACTTATTATGTAGGTTCATCTTTAATGTCACAGCAGTACGACGCTCTAGCCATTTTTCCTTTCCAATATCGATATTTCCAGCGGATCCAGTGTTTTGTATGCTATTATCGATTGTCTTTCTGAAAATTAAAAAAGTATTTTAAAATGTACCCCTGAGTTATCATTTTCAGGATAACAGGTTTCCGTCTGCCAAAGCTCCCTGCTAAGAAAATGAGCTGTAAAAAATGATGTAAAGCTCATTTCCTCAGGATAGCGTTTTGTCAGATGGAATGATGTTGTCCTGGGGAAACTTTCACCTTTTTGTGCTTTCAAGCATTTTTGTTTTTTTGAATAATTTATTGGGCTAATGAATGCAGTAGGTCGAGTGCGATTGTATTGTCTATGGTAGACAAATAAATTTCGTCTATCTTTTAGTCTACTCGCGCCGTTGCGGTTCATTTTATGGGTTTATCTGTGGTTTTGATGACAGATATGACGACAGACCATTTTATATGGAGAAGGCCCGAAGATATCGATCTAGGGATTAGTATATTTATGGTATCATAATATTGGCCTGAAGAAAGTCTAAAAAAAGAACTGTCATTGATATTGACGTTTCTTTAAACAAATAGTACAATAATTCATTAATTGAAATAAAAAATCTTATATACAATATTCGGCATGTAAAAGAATTATTACCTCGATATTTAAGATTTTATTAAAAACGTATTGGGAACATTCAGATGTGAGGTAAGGTTTGACCAGTTTACAGAACTATGGATAATTTGTACGCAATACCGAGAAAGTGCCCCAATCTACGTTCGATGATATTAATTGCAGGTAAATAATCAATGAAATAAAAATAATTGTATGCAATCAAATGTAATTTAGGAGTGAGAAAGAGCCAACCAGGAAAGCGATTATCATTTTAATTTGACTTTGAAAGGGGTTGATAATTTGATTTCATTTATATATTGGTAATTTGAAGAAAAAATCTCGACGGTTTCAAGGTGTTGTTTGATTAGGTAAATGCTACCAGATAATTATGATGTTAGTAGCTTGAACCCAAAGTATGTTTTAGTCGGTGTTTTTTATATTTGATCTTGAAACTTGCCCCCCGTGGTATTTGAGCCCATGCCTGCGTTTGCCCAGCGGGTGTCTGACCCACGGGTCTATTGGAAGTCATTTCGAGTGTTTCGGGAGTTATTTACATGTGGTGATCACTGATTGTAATTATTAAATATTATCAGTTATAGAATATACCTGCAAATTTTATTTCAAATTCGGAGGCCGGCATGGTTACTGCCGCCTCGGGAAACTTTAATTGGTCTCAGGCTACCCCAAGTGGTTCGCCACGTTTGGCGACTTGCCAGGGGTGCCCGGGCTCATGAGGGGAGTTTGTCCGGGTCTTGGCAGCATTTGCTTCTGCACACCTACTGCGTGCCGTGCTGATCGGTAGAGACTGGTTGGGGAGGAATGGATTCATACGTCCGTCACTCCTTGATACACTCACCCACAGATTCCTAACCACCCCTCTTACCTTTTTCCTTCACTGACCTTCCTGTCCATTTCTTTCTCAAAAAGACCCCTCCACACAGCATCCCCACAGATTGACGTAGGCCCTGAGAATTATTTTTCTCAGGGCTTCCTGTGTGGAAATGTAAAAAAGACTTTTTTTATTTCTTCAACACAGCAAACTTATTTTGTGGCACCATTTTAGGTAATTCAAAATTAATGTAATTCTTAGTTTTTATCACTTTTATTGTTTATGAAACCAACATGTTTCATGAGCTTTGCTTACTTCTTCAGGGTTTACTTAAAACTAATATTGTAAATCCATACTAATATTATAAATGCGAAACTGCTCGAGTTTGTTTATGACCTTTTCAGGCATTAACCAATAAAAAGACTTTAAAAATTCATTCACCAATAGAAAGCTAAATAATATGCGCAGACTATATGTTGTGTATGATGGTAAGCTCTGGCGTTATGAAATTATAAATATTAATATATTATATTTGTTATACGTTTTCTGTCGCTAACAAAAGCGAGTTAATTGCAAATGTCAGAAAAAAATCATTCCCATGGAAACAATGTTGATATATTTGTGGGCTCTATGCTGGTAGGTACTCAGCCCACTGGTCAGCTACTGCACCAGAAAATTCAAATATTAGAATATGTTTTGTTTTTTTTGGACAAGCTGGAATAAATGTCAAATAAGAGTTCCTACATTAAAAATATAATTCGTAACGATTATAAAGACTGAATAATAAATAGTGTAATTTTGTATTATATTAACAAATTTCCAAATATTTAATTAAAAATAAACATCCGAAATGTTTGTAAGCGCATAAATTCCGAACGAATGAACAAAATTGGATAATTCTTTTTTTCTTTGTGAAATTTAGGTGGCAGGCTAGATGTTTGAAAACTGAATGTAAGGGAATGAATGTATGGAATGCGGGAGGGGGTGGGGTGGGGAGGAGGGGGGATAATTGATAAGTTCAACCGCTACAGTAATTTCCCGTAATACCATGCGAGCGAAGCCGCGGAGAAAAGCTAGTAATAGATAAAGATGACCGTAGACAACATAATTATTAATAATAGACATATTCGATGGAAAGGTGAGAACGGGTAGAGGGAAGAGGGGCGATAGAGAAAAATTTAGAAAGGGAACAGGTTTAATATTGTGTCATTTAAAAACAATTTTTGGTTATTAATAATATTCAAATTCGCAAAAACTTTTTTTTCTAACAGGAAACAGAATGCCCCATATGAATCTTCAAGACATCATCTTAGGGGATGTTACATTTTAGAGGATATTTTTAAGGAAGGAAAAACTATTTTATTGGAAAATTTATTATAAAATTTATCGTTACCTCTCTTTTTTATCGTTCAGTGTAAAAGTAATTATTAAAAATTTCCCAAAGTTTCATATTTTTTTTTCAAATTGCGGTCTGAAACTTTGCTTTCATAAAAGTGTACGTCTAAATTATTATGGTTAATTTTAGATTTGAATTTAGAGCTTGGTATTTTTTTCTTTCTAACACGGTGTAAACCATATTTTTCACCGTTATAGTAAGGGAGATACAACGATTTCTACAAGACCAATATGAGTTGTTCCCAAAAGCAAACAAATTATCCTGAAGGGTTGTGCTCGACAATTTCATTTATGTCATTGAATAATATTATTGTGATTTAAAAAAAAAGATATTTTGTTAAACGTTGAAGAATGTTATTAAAAATCGTTGACTACAGTTTTCCTCGTGAGGTTGTCGTTGAGCGATCTCCCCAAACCTTGATCAAAACACATTACGAAAATTGGAAATGATCTCATCAACTAACAATCTTCTGCAACACGAATTACATAAACCCAACTTGTTCCTGCCAGTAAACATTCCTTAATAACATCTGCATGCGCAGAACGCAAAACGAAAATGAACCAATAATGCGGCACCGAGTGCAGAATAAAACTGCACGTGCATAATAATCGTCCATCGCTTATTAATTTAGTAGCGATTTGTTTTCGCCCGCAGCCCCTGGGCAATGCACTACACAGTCTTGCAACAATAATAATGATGAGGAACGGGGTCCGCGGGCAGCCATCTTGTCCCAGCGCGGGAAATCGTGATGGCCGCGAGGGCGAGACTGGCGGTGGAAAATGGAAGCTATCCTGACAGATGAGGCCAACCAACTTGGCGGACTTACGAACAATGCAAACAGATGAGTTCAAACTGCATTTTTAGGTTATGACGGGGGTAAAGACTTGTAACAAAGTTCAGGGATGACCCTGTGCAGGCGATATTGGAACCAGTGGCGTCTAGCATGAGTGGCATCCCGGCCGGATAATGTGGTATCACCCCAAGAAAGAGCGTGTATCACCCCCCCCATAAAAATTAAAAACATTACTAAATAGTCAAATGTGTAAAAACAACTTTCGAAATCTTCAATTTTACTTATTATTTATACCTTAATTATTTATTTATGTTCACACAACAATGAAATATTGATGATTGATCATTTTTCAATCAGTTATCGATATATTTTGCTATACGTTCCAGAGTGGAAGATACTCTCAGTATCGCTCTGGTGTAAGACCACCGAACAGAATTGAAACGTTGCTCGAAATGGCTTTAGCCGTGTTTGGTGACCAGATCTGAATAGCCAGGTACTTCCCACCCTTCTCTTCCCATCTCTTTCCCCTCCCCACTACCTTCAGCCTCACAACATACCCCAATCGGGGATGCCATAGTCTCACTGGCTCCAGACGGGAGCAGTTGGGACCCTTGTGCGGTATTTATATATAAAAAATATATATTTTTTGTATTCGGGTCGTGCGTTTATCAATTATCGTTTATTACAAAAAAAATTACTATCCAATCCACTTACCTTGTTTTTTGAAAGATGTCTTTCAACACTTTTAAAAACACTAACAGAATAACAACTTTTTTACTAATTCACTCCCACCAATAGGTAATAATTCCCTTCACGAGTTCACGTCAATCATAATGTATGAAAGAAATGAAAATGACACATGTGACACGCGAGGAATATTTCAGGGCAATCCCCAACCGAGCAATAGTTAGAGCTAGGAACGATGTAAAATATTTTTGTGGCAATATTCTACCTTCGTAATTTTTTTCCACGGCGGTGTCACCCCCCATCGGTGGACCGCCCCCACCTGGCTGTCCCCCCCTAGCTACGCCATTGATTGGAGCATTTCGATTCAGGCGCCGACTTGACATGGCACCAAGGAGCCAAGAAGACAAGGCTTTGGTAATACCTAACGCCTGATACAGCGCCCTTGAAGTTTTTAAGTTAGCTCCAGGCGTCGTTTGGCTCAGGACCAGCCATAAATAAACCAAACTACACACGGACCGGCCCTGAAAAAGTTACAATATTCACCGCTCAATTAATGGTATAGGAAATCATTTCATAACGCCAGAGCTCACCATTTTATGTAGAAAAACCTTCATGGGCGGGCGCGAAATGCCACTTTCTGTTCAAAATATAAATCGCCAGAAAACACTGCACGAAACCTGACGAACTACGGCATCTCCAATTTGGGAGGCGGGTATGGGTACCGCCGTCCCGAGGACCAATTAATTGTATAACCAACAATCCTCCAATAGGTCATCCCAAGTGGTTTGCTACCTTTAGTGACTTGGCAGTTTTGCTGATGATACTGTTTTATTATTTCATGAAGAAAATTGGACGGATACATTTAATGTGGCTGAACAAGGGCTTAGCGCACTTCAAAATTGGCTTAAAATCAACTCGCTTACCCTTAATATAAGCAAAACTAAATATATAACATTCTCAATGAACTCAAGAAGCCAACCAATAAAATCACTAAAACTAAAATTACACGAATGCCATGGAAATAATATACAATGTTACTGCCCCATCATCGAAAAAACACTAAATATAAAATATCTCGGAGTGATAATTGATGAAAATCTTAGATGGGACCTACACATCAAAGGAATTACCGAAAAACTAACAAGCCTCATATATTTCTTCAAAAATCTAAGAAACGTCGTAAATAAAAAGGATATGAGAAAGGTCTACTACGCTTTGTGTCATTCTCGAATTGAATATGGAATTATAGGATGGGGATCTGCTACACATAAGTACATACATAACCTTAATACGATTCAAAAAGGAATCATAAAGACCATATTGAAAGTACCCATTAGAACGCCTTCAATTGAAATTTTCAATAGCTTTGATGTACCAAATGTGCAACAAATATATGCCAAAAATATATTATTAAAGCTTTTCAAAAATACTGAAACTTCCACTAGACCATGCATGCATAACACTAGGTCGAATAAAAATGATGTAAAAAACATTCCAAGTTACAAAACCACATTCGGACAAAGAAACTACACATACTTTGCAACTAAACTTCATAACATCCTTCCCCAAGACATAAAACTAATAAAAAATTCTAATGTATATAAATCAAGAATAAAAATATGGCTGAAAGAGATCAATGAAAAAACCCTAATGGAAACACTAAAAACGACATAGAAGACAAATGAAATATATTTAAATAATTTTAGTCCGCCTCGGCACAGGACCCCCTAGTGAGGAGGACTAAGAATTGCAATATTTAACGTTAAATTCATCATTTTATTTTGTATGTACAATTATTCTATATAGTTGCTAATAAAAAAAAAAAAAAAAAAAAGTTGTTCCCGGGTTCATGGGGTGAGGTTTGTTTTAATCTTGACAGCGAATGTGTTTGCCCACCTACTGCATGGCGGGCCGGTTCGGGGGATTCTGGTTGATATAGACCTTTTGACCTCTCCAGCCGGACTCTTGACCTGATGAAATGGATTCATACGTCCGTCACTCGTGGAGACACTAAACCCCAGATTCCTACCCACCCTTCATATCTTTTTCCTTCCCCCAACGACCCTCATTCCCCTAAAAAGATCCTCCAAACAGCATCCCCAAATGACGTGGCCCTGAGAGATTTTTTTTCCCTCGGGAACTCCCGAGTAGAGCTAATGTGGAAAAAAATGGTTGCCTGTAAAGTCGGTTTACGGACGATAATTTTACGTGATAACGTCATCAAATAACGATGGAGTGGAAGAGAGATAGATGCGTCACAAGCCGAACGCTTGTTCCGCGCTCTCGCTTGCACGCTCGGCTCAGGCGGAACGTGACAATGAGTCATGCTTTTCAGTGTGCAGCCGGCGTTCATCGATTTATAAGACGTTATCACGTCAAACAAATACTAATATGTTCACAACTCCTGACTAAACGCAGTCTCTTACATTTCGACTGCTCCAATTAAGACTGCAGTAACTCACTTTTCATCATTTTGCAGGAGAGCGATTTTAAAGTTCAAAAAATTCTGCATATTCTTATATGAGGTTTTTGAATTTTATTTAAATTGAATAAGTATCGTTTTTTAATACTCTTTCTAACTAATTAATATTTTCTTAGTATTTCTTTCGAATATTTTTTAATAATATTTAATAAAACTTATATATTCAGAATCAGCGTTTATTGGTTTATATGAACATATTTTTTTAAAGCCATAATATTTTTCACTTGAGTTCCTTATTACTGATATTGTTGATAAAACCTCTATTGTGTCAACGATGATGTTTTAAGGAATTCATGCCAGGGACACTTTGTTTTCACTGGTAATCCTTCTCGTGTTAGCAAGTGTCGACTAATTACTAATATCTACATATAGAAAAATCAAAATGTATTGTGTAGGTATTGCTTTATTAAGCATCGGAAATGCTTGAAACTTTCACAATACCTTCTTAAAACCCCCGCGAAGGTTTTTGGATTATTTCAACTACGTGACAATAAATCTGAAAAGTTTTTCAAGCATCACAAAAATTCTTGCAAAACTGATAAAAATTTGAGAACGACATTTTGCAAGACAATGATTATATCAAATCAGAATTTAACTTTCAAAACTCTTTAAATTAATGAATTAATTTGAATCAAGAATTGTAGATATTTTAAATAGGTACAAATATTAGGTAACAAATTTGATTGATTGTTCTTATAATATTTGATAATTAAATATATTAATTGAATATTTGTAATACATGAAAAATGCAAATTTGGATTTAATAAATGTAATAGGTGGCACGCGAGCTGTTTGAAAACTGAATGTGAAAACTGAATGACTAAATATATGGAACGCGGGAGGGAGGTTAGCGGGACGGGGGAGTGGGATAGTGGTGAGGGAGGGCGGGGAAGGTGGAAGGGGAACGCGGGAGGGGAAGGGAACGCGGGAGGGGAACGGAGACGCACGGGAAAGGACATGCAGGGAGAAACAATTTATTTCTTTGAATATGGCATTGCAACGCATGCCGGGAACCAGCTGGTTGTTGAAAAAACCTCTATTGTGTCAGCGTTGATGTGTTAAGGAATTCTTGCTAGGGACACTTTGTTTTCACTGGTAATCCCTTCTCGTGTTCGCAAGTGTCGACTAATTACCGATATTGTTGTTAAACTTTATCGTGTTACTTGTGTCTTTAACATTAAACTTGATTACTTGGCGTTCGTGCTAGAAACTCTGTGTCTTTACTACCTACTGCGAGAAAATTTTTCTCGTGCGTTAAATATCATGTGGTCGTGCTGAAAGAAATATAATGTATCCTTATGATTAAGTTACAGAACTTGCTTCCTTAGGAATAGTATGTGAATTGTTCAGTTGGTAATTTCCTGAAATTGCTACGTGAAAATTATTGTAACAACGTGAAAATAATACGATGCATGCATGTTCCGCCTAGGGCGAAGACACGAGGTAAAAATTGGCGGAGTTTGGTACGGTATACGAACGAATTGATTGGTTGAAAAACACCTGCTAATAAGACGGTTTAACTTCTTAATGAGGCAGGGATATGTTTGGATATAACAGTTTAATGGTTGTCTCTTCGCAGTAACATTTTTACGTTAATTTCCCACCAGGCCCCGAGGGAATGCTTAGCTCTTAATTAATTTGCATCTGTACATGATGTCAGAAAACTAGTGGTAAAAGCCGAACATAAAGGAATCTACATCATATGGAGAAACCTGAAAACATTTTGCACGTTGTCCGCAAACTCGTAGTACAAACAGAATCTACATGAGATTTTGGGTTGATTGTGTAGTAAACGTAATGTGTTTTGATTTAAGATGAAGCCTTGCGAAATAATGCAAAATCATACAAAATCATGCATGTATTTTGGTTTTGAAAATTTGATCGCCTAGAAGTATTATAAATGCTTCAATTATATACTGCGTGTAGAACATATATTGGCCCTAAAAAATATCGGCATTATTTTTAATAAGTCTTTTACTAAGCCTAGAAAAAAAAATTAGGTCTATAAAAAAACACATTCAAGTGCAAACTCTCCTACTTATCCCTTTTTGGATATGGTTGTTATTGTTTAATGTGACAAATTTAGTTTCTTTTAATAATCGTAAAAAAATAATATTTACGCCGATCTTCACAAAATAAAATAAAATATGCATTTTCTCGATGTTATTTTTGACATCAATCAATCAACGCACTCTACGAATTTGAATTTTAAAGTGAACCTTATGCCATGCACAAGAACCATGCACTTGGCACACCTATTTCGTATCGTAATATGCATTTTCTCGTTTTTATTTTTGACATCCGGTCCGCACTCTACGAATTTGGATTTTTAAAGTGAACCTTATGCCATCGACACAAGAACCACGCACTTGGCACACCCATTTCGTATCAGTTACCCCGCCTGCGAAGGTGAATAGACGTCCTAGACTCCGTGTAACTTGGTTCCGTGAAATCAATTTTAAATTTCCTTCTTATTACAATACGAAATGCGTAAAAAAGGAATTAATGTTTTTCACGGACCTTTACGAAATCAACCGGTAGAAAACCACTCTCAAATATCTTTTCCAACCTTCAAAAAAGATTTTTCTCAAGTCTTGGCAAGTATTTTTAAATCCCGCCCAAAAAGAGACGTGGATTCCGATTTCGATTTTTTTCCTGGGCTACTGGGACTACCAGGGACACTACAATATCTATATTATTTTATGGGTACACATAAATAAAATAAAAATTTGCTGCGTAAATACGCCAGGGTTCGAACGCGTGGCCTCCGAATCAAATTTGTCACGCATAGTTTTTCTTTGAACCTAGGAATTCAGACGATAAAAAGTATAACAAATTTTCCCGTCTGAAATTGGGATTACAAAATTATTATTGAAATTCTTTCATACAAACTAATCACTACAATTAGAATCTCTCTATTATCGAAGTTTATAAAAAAATATTATTATGATCCGTTGATTTATCTTTATCCGAGTGTCCGATCCGCCGTAAAGCCGTATTTTTTATTCTCACCTAGAAAAAAAAAATCGTAATGGCTTATTAATAATATAAAATACACGTTGGTTTCGTATCTTTTCTTGCTATAATCTGAGTTTAAACTGGGACTTTGTCACGTTTTCGTGAGACGTTGCTTGACGTTTAGATGGTCCCCGCCCAGTCCCAGGCGCGTCCCAAACCTTTTTGAGAACCTTTTCCGAATTCAAATTCGACAGGGTCTTTACAATGTTTTGTAACTTCCGGAAAAGGGAGACACGAATTAAATATTATTTTTAATAATTATTTCGAAATATTATCAAATGTCTGTACCTATTCGTTTTTTTGTGTATTAATTTATTGTTTGAAACAAAAACAAACTAAACAAACTAATTATTGTTTGAAACAAAAACAAGCTAAACAAACTACTTATTGTTTGAAACAAAAACAGATTATCTATATACATAAAAATCAAAATATATTTTTTTCTGGGTTTGTATATAGGGTGCCTATGCGTTGCTAAACCTTTGATCCGATTGCGATAAAACTTTGGGGATTTGATATATGCATGCCCGCGATGGTTTCTATATAAAATAATGAGTTCTGACATCATGAAATTATGCATTACTAACCGTTCATCCGATTGCGATGAAACTTTGGAGATTTGATATGTGCATGCCCACGATGGTTTCTATATACAATGAGTTCTGGAATCATGAAATTATGCATTTCTAACCGTTCATCCTGAAATCGTTCGATGAAATCAATGAAAAAAATCGATGAAACTTTGGGAATTTACACGCCCAAGATTTACATTGTGTATAAGCCCTCGATGGTTTCTACAATTATATAATAGTGAGTTCTGGCATCATGAAATTATGCGTTGCTAACCGTTCATCCGATTGAAATTAAACTTTGGGAATGAATGCGTGAGTGAGTGAGTGAGTGAGTGAGTGAGTGAGTAAGTGAGTGAATGAATGATTCAGTTTTATTTCCACCTAATAACCTGCGAGTGAAGCCGCGGGTAAAAGCTAGTTAAATTAATGAAATTGCCATTGGGATGGCCATAGACTTAAAAATATTAACAGCTATAATTAAATGCGCTTGCGAAAATCAAGGTTTAGTTGTTACTAGGTGGAGATGCTACTGATGAAATAACAGAAATAATAATCAAAATAAAATAATAACTAAACAAAGTAAGTAATAATAGTGCACAGAAATAGAGGAAAGAAAGGTCAAACTGGTTCAGGTCGGTTTGACAAACAATAGGTTATAAAAAAATTAAAAAAGCGATGATTTCCTTATCACCGTGTATCTAACCATAAACAACGGGCACAGGTCAGGTATTTTGGAGCAATGTTGTGCAGTGTTGTGGCTGTCTATGGTTGTCGAGAAAAGCAAAAGCTTTGGGACTGAGTGAAACTAAAATCATAATTACAAAGCGGTGTGGGTAAGGCTAAATCTTTCGGACTTTGGAATATGCCCTTTGCTTTGCGTTTTTTTTTGCCACAAGTTCTAATAGTCAGCCCAGTTTCTCGAGCTAGGGCTGTGCCAATAATAAAATCCATCCATACTAATATTATAAATGCGAAACTGCTCGAGTTTGTTTGTTACGCTTTCACGCGTAAAACAATAAAACTATTTTAAAAATTCTTTCACCAATAGAAAGATAAATTATATGCAAGGACTATAGGCTGTATATAATGGTAAGCTCTGGCATTATGATATTATAAATATAAATATATATTATATTAATTTGTTATACGTTTTCTGTCGCTAACAAAAGCGAGTTATTGCAAACGTCAGAAATCGTTGCCATGGAAACCATGTTGATATATTTGAGGGGCTCTATGCTGGTAGGTACTCTACCTACTGGTCAGTTGCTGCTCCAGAAAATTCAAATATAAGAATGTTTTGTTTTTTTCTTGGACAAGCTTATGTTTTGGAATAAATGTCAGATGAGAGTTCCTACTTTAAAAATATAATTCGTAACGATTGGAGGCCATCCATAAATTACGTCACACCTTAAGGGGGAGGGGGGGGGGGGGAGTAAAGAAGTGTGACATTGTGTGAAAAGAGGTATGGGGGGGCCATCAGCTCTGTGACGTCACATGTAAAAATCTAAATTATTAAAACGCAAAAATTTTTTAGATGTAAAATTGTAAAATACGTGACGTCACACTAGGGGGGAGGGAATCTCACAAATGTGACGATGTGTGACAGGGACGGGGGGGGGGGGGGTTAAAAGATGGATGGCCCCTTATAAAGACTGTATAATAAATAGGGTTTTTTTAAAAATTATATTTACAAACTTCCACATATTTAAATGAAAATAAATCTTCGTGAGCCGCTACCATGTCAACCTGTCAACAATGCAACTGAAACTCCACTCTCCATGAGCGGAGGAATGATTTCCCGCAGGGCCTATGTCATCTTTGAGGTTGCTGTGTGGAGGGTCTTTTTGAGGAAAAGGAGGAGTGAACCGGTATATGAAAAAGGAGTCTGGTGTAGGAGAGATGAAACATAGAGGCCGGCAAATCGTTCCCAACCGAGCTGTTGAACTCAACTAAAATTGGCCAACGAAAAAAAAAGTTATACTTTTTTAATAATAATTTTTTCTAAAATGTACGCACTTATGTTGTAAGAATATTGGGACAAAAATAAGGGAATTATACAATTTGTCCAAAGAAATGTTACCATCTCAATAAAAATTCGTTTTTCAAACTTTTTCTTACCGGTAGGTACCATAATAAAGGTAGTATTCAACAAGGTCACCATCTTGAGCCGGAACGTAACAAACATTTACAGCCAAGTAGACGAATTAAAACATAACTCGGTCAATTATGTAATTCAATGAGTAAACAAGTATCAAATTCCATAAATTCCATAAAAGAATGGCATCCCTAAACACAATTCTTTAATTATTGTTTTTATTTCATAAAAAAAAACTTTTTGTACACGTTTCGAGGTGGGTAGGTACCCATTTAACGGTCTTATTTACGAAGAAAGCGTGCTCGGCCGATATGGGGGGCGGGCCGACCCTTCGGTCATCGAGCCATCGTAAAAACTAAAGGGGTTTGTTTTGAGACTCTCAAATAATTACAATACTATGGTTAGAGCCGGTACTCTACGGACCTTTAATTTGATTACCCGCCGTAAAAGGTTGGATTGGATGATTGGTCAAAGGATCACATTCATTTAAGTGTTATTTGATGATTTGCAACAATTTAATAAACAATGGGCTTCTTGCATGCGTTTTTATATGACAAAAATCAGATTGAATTTATTTATAATGTGTTCTTAGGTTCCACGATAACTCAAAGTCATGCAATTTTAACACCCCTGTATTATAATGGGCGTGTAAATGACCCCAGAACCCTCTGAGCGTAATACGATTATGAATTTACCTTGTGCCGACAAAATATCACAAAAATAGCAATCTGACAAGATCTCAAAGGAAAAAACAGAAACACTTACCTTGTTTGTTGATCTCTGCATCGCGGGAGGCCCCCCAGTAATTTTAATCCACTTAAATTAAGATCAGTACGATTTTTGTAATTTTGAAATATGCACAAGTCAACTTTACTCAACTAAAGTAGAAATCACAATGAATTGCTAGATATTTAAACCACAAGATGATGTTACAGTTATTCCACTTGTCCCAATAACACTTTCAAATAAATAAATTTCAAACTGCATTATTTCTCCAAACAGACAAGTGAGCGCCATCTCTGATCCATTTGGTCGATCATGATTTAGCAGATTTTTCGAACAATACATTTCAGTGTCTCGTGTAATCCAAAGAGACCGCCAAAATCACCTTTTTGCAATTTAAATATTTTAATTATTTTTCGAACAAACAAATAAAAAAAAAAATGTTACAATGCCTAACCAACCCCTTTTGAAAAGTTATGAAACAAAAATTGAAAAACAGCCGTAACCTAATTATTTTAACATTTTTTTTCAACACTCTTCATGACTTCAAAGAAGGTGTGGAAATTGCAAGATCGAGTTGTCCAGTCACCTTTCTTACAGATGTTCTCACTGGGTGGTAACAATCTAAAAATACTAATTTCATTGAATTTCTAAACGAACATATGAAAAAGAACAAGACCCATAAAAATAAAAAGTAATGGTTGCAACTGGGACACGAACTCAGGATCTCTTCTCTTAACGGGACAAACGCCTTAACCAACTCGGCCTTTGTGATTTTTTTTTTATACATTAGCTCCACTCAACTCTATACATACTGGTGAGCTCTAGTGTTATGGAATTGGTGCGTGATTAGTTATTTAGAATGTGTGTATATGTAGTTTTGCAGCAGGTAGAGAAGGCGGGAGGGGGGGGGGATAATCCTGGAGGAGCGGAGGGGAAAGAAAAGGGGACGAAGGAAAGGGGAATGCAGGGAAGGTGGAGGGGAAATGCGGAAGGGAATGGGGACGCGGAAGGGGAGGGGATGTGGAAGGGGAAAGGGGATGAATGGGAAAGGACACGCAGGGAGAATTTTTTTATTTATTTATTGACATTGCAACGCACGCCGGGAATTTTCTAGGAATATATAAAATATATAATTAGCACAAGAATTGTTATATGTTTTTGAGCGATAGCATTAAGTATTTATTTTTCTGAAGCTGAATAAATTATCGTCAAAAATGTCTACTTCATCACACAGAACGTTCTTAATATTTACATTAATTTTTCTATATCAGCTAAAAATGCATGCAAGAAGCCTATTGGTGATGATATGACCGATGGGTGAGTGATGGGATGTAGAACTCAGGTTATTTTCGTGGTTGAACTCAGACGGACCTAACAAATAAAGTAAAATAATTTACCTATGTTGAATGTACCAAAAAGAGAAAAAATCCACACGACTCGACCCTCGAACCGAAGGATCTAAAGCCAGGTAATAAGTAATAAGGATAAAGGTGAGTAAGACAAGGAGGAGTTAGAACTCGGTAGCACGTTTTATTGATTGAAATGTTTGGTTTATAGCCGGTCTGCTAGATCCGGCGGACGGCTTTCGCTCTTTGCCAATAATAATTGCTTAGTTTTTTTTTGACGTGATAACGTCTTATAAATCGATGAACGCTGGCTGCACTCACGAAAAAGCATGACTCGTTGTCATTTTTTTTTACATGAGAAAATAATCTCCCTCAGGGCCTATGACATCTTTGGGGATGCTGTGTGGAGGGTTTTTTTTAAGGAAAGGAAGTGGAGGAGAATTATGGGAAGGAAAAGGAGTGGGTAGGAACCTGGGGTTCAGTGTGTCCTGGTCATCCGCCTCCAACACCTAGACAAACCTCACCCCATGAACCCGGGCACCCCTGCTAAATCACCAAACGTAGCGAACCATCTGGGGTGACCTATGGCAGAGGTGTTGGTTATCCAATAAAGGTTCCCGTGGCGGCGGTACCCTTTCCCGCCTCCCAAATAATTTTTATATACAATTTTATGTAATTGTTTTTCATGATAATTTAAGTACTTAATTAATCTAAAATAATTTTGTATACAATTTTATGTATTTGTTTTTCATGATACTTTTAAGTACTTAATTAATCTAAGATAATTTTTATATACAATTTTATGTAATTGTTTTTCATGATACTTTTAAGTACTTAATTAATCTAAAATAATTTTATATACAATTTTATGTATTTGTTTTTCATGATACTTTTAAGTAGGTACTTAATTATTGTAAGATAACTTTTATATACAATTTTATGTAATTGTTTTTCATGATACTTTAAGTACTTAATTAATCTAAAATAATTTTATATACAATTTTATGTATTTGTTTTTCATGATACTTTTAAGTACTTAATTAATCTAAGATAATTTTTATATACAATTTTATGTAATTGTTTTTCATGATACTTTTAAGTACTTAATTAATCTAAAATAATTTTATATATAATTTTATGTATTTGTTTTTCATGATACTTTTAAGTACTTAATTAATCGAAGATAATTTTTATATTCAATTTTATGTAATTGTTTTTCGTGATACTTTTAAGTACTTACTTAAGCCCTGTAATATTTTAAGAACTTGACAAAACCTTTGTTTTTCGTTGTGATTAAATTCGTAGTGTTTTACAAAGTTATTTGTATTCATTTAAATAAATAATACTTGCCTATTTTGATATCTTATATATAACAATAGTTTGAAATCATTCCTACGTACATTTTAACATATTTCCTGTTAATGATGTAAATTTGAAAAAAAAATATATTAAAAAAAAATTTAATACAATCAACTTGAGGAAAAAAGGACCACCCCTTATCGTCCTTACCCTTATGGTCTTTATTTAACATGCAGCTTAATATAGTATTTGTTCGCATTCGAGTGGGGATGATCCATTCAATTGAAAAGGGCTTTAGTTAGCCTTTTAAACATGCCCTGTTTAATGTCAAGGGGCCTGACAGTGTTTACACGGCCTAAGGGCTGTTTCAATTTGCTGAGTGATATATGTATAAAGCGAAAAGGTGTATTTTCCAACGGATTGTGTTTAGATGCGAATTACTGCAATAATAAATTAAGTCGCATTAAAATATTATTTATTAATTAATCATCAACGCCCTGATGTGCTTTATTATTTTTTATAGTTTACATGTTTTGTTAAACAGAAAATAACCAAATTTCATACTATAAATTTTAATATTTTTACAGTAAACATAACGTTTTTTAAATACATTCATTCTTCAGACTTGCAGATATTTCACACATACCTTTAGTCTTCTATACATTATTTAGGTGATCCAATAGTCTAGGAAAAAATCTTAATCGGAATCCACGCCTATTTCTGGGCGGGATTTAAAAATACTTGTCAAGACTTGAGAAAAAGCTTTTGGAAAGGTTGGAAAAGCTATTTGAGAGTTGTTTTTTGCAGGTTGATTTCGTAAAGGCCCGTAAAAAACATTAACTCATTTCTTGCGCATTTTTTATTGTAATAACAAGGAAATTTAAAATTGATTTCACGGAACCAAGCGCCGCGGAGTCTAGGGACGTCTATTCCACATCGCAGGCGGGGCGAAAGAAAATGGGTGTGACAAATGATAATTCTTACGTCGATGGCATAAGGTTCACTTTAGAAATCCAAATTCGCTGAGTACCGGCCGTCTTGATTCTTGTCAAAAATAACAACGCGAAAATGCATATTTTATTGTATTTTGTGAAGTTCAGGCATAAACATCAATTTTTTTGATTATTAAAACAAAACTGAATTTGCCACATTAAACAATAAACCATATCGAGAGTTGCGCGTGAAAGTGTTTTTTTTAGACCAAATAATTTATTTTTTTCTAGGTTTAAAAGACTTGTAAAAAAATTACCGATATTTTAAAAGGCCAAGATATTGAAGCATATGTAATACTTCTAAGCAATCAAATTTTCACAACAAAAATACATGATTTTGTTTGATTTTGCAATATTTTGCTTGGCTTCATCTTAGGTATGTCTTAAACATCGAAATTGTTACTTTTTTTTTCCTCAATGTATGTGAGGAATTGGCGAATGCTATATAATTTGTTTGAGGTATTGAATTAAATCCTAGGCTAGTGAGTCGAGTAGGTACTCTTAAATTGACTAGACAACTAATTGATATTTGAGAATGTTTTAATCAAATTCACCAGAAATTTATGAAAAATGAGGTAATTTCGCACAGAGAACACTCATTTCTGTTTGCCTCTTTAGTGATCCGTTGTTTTCAAAAGTGCGGTGTAATTTGCAGAAATTTAATTTGCATAATGAAAAATGAGGTAATTTCGCACAGAGAACACTCGTTTCTGTTTGCCTCTTTAGTGATCCGTTATTTTCAAAAGTGCGGTGTAATTTGCAGTATCCCTTCTCAACACTATGGTTTAATTGACCCCGGGAATAAGTTTAAGCGAGTGTGCCTATTGCTGATCCCGGTTGAGTGACAGTCACTGACAAATCTCTTTGATAAACAGCATCAAACAAGAGACGGCATTGCAACGCCATCTCTCAGGGGAGGAGGGAATCCTTGGGGGATGTTTAACAGTGTTGGCACTGTTTGGGGATGCGCTGATGAAAAGGATTATTTCTTTCCCTTAAGGTTTGTTATTGAGTTAATAATATTAATATTATTATTACATAATGACGTCACACATATCTCTGACTGTGGCCCAGTGGTGAAGATCTTGTGCTTTGAATCCAGAAGCCGAGGGTCTAAATGCATAATAAGTGCACAAATAAAAACGATTGTACGTTCGAAAATTAATTCAAGTATGTGGAATGTATCGGGCGCAACTCCTATCCTTATCCTATATTCCTCTTCCTCTTCTCTTCACCTAAAATTAATCTTAAGAAATAATAAAACTTCGTCTCCAAGCAAATTTAACAAAGGAAACTTTTTTGACTTGACTTGATGCATATATTTATTTCTATATTTTATGTATAAGCTGTTTGTTTCTTACAAATAAATAAATTTAAAAAAATTAAGTCTTGGATATCTCATACAGGTTTAAAATAAAACTATATCATACCTATATAGTATATTGTTGGCCAAATTTCCAGAGTGTTAGATTCTTTCAGTATCGCCCTGGTGAAAGACTACCATATAGAATCGAAACGTAACTTGAAATAGTTTAAGGCGTGTTTGGTAATCAGATCTGAATAGACAAATACTTCGCAACCTTCCTCTTTTCTGTCTCCTTCCCCACCCCATTTCTTTCAGCGTTTTTTCAATGATCACATACTAGGGATAGCGTAAATGTTCGGAATATTTAAAATTATTTTTTCTCATCTGATCGTCGCGTTAAAAACGTGCAATTTTAGTATTTTCATTTAAAATATTATTGATTTTAAAACTTAACCACAATCTAAAAATGTTTATTCTCAATTTTTGAGGAGGGACCATTTATTGCACAACCAATATCTTTGCCATAGGTCACCTCAAGTGGTTCGCATTTCTATAATATATGACGGCCTCCGTGGGCGAGGGGTAAGGCTCTCAACTCGCAATCAGAAGGTCGCGGGATCGAATCCTGGCGTCCGCAAATAAATTTTATTTGATTAATTTGTATTATTTCACAATCAATTAATTAAAAATTATATAAGTTATATGTGCGGCACGTTCCAGAGTGGAAGATACTTTTAGTATAGCCCTGGTGTAAGACCACCATTCAGAATTGAAACGTTGCTTGAAATGGCTTTAACCGGGATTGTTGACTAGATCTGAAAAGCCAATCACTTTCCCACCTTTATCTCCCCCATCTCCTTCCCCTCCGCTCTTCTTTCAGCATCACAAAATACCCCAATCGGGGATGCCATAGTCTCACTGGCTCCAGGCGGCTGAGGGCAGTTGAAACTTTTGTGCGCTATTCACATAAAGTATTTAAAAAAATAGCCTTTTGATAAGCAGACATCTAAAATCAGTGGTATTATTAATCATAACAAATTGATTATAATTTTAAATTGTACCTTCACCACATGCAAATGACTACTGAAACACTCGCAGTCATTTGGTCTCCGTAGCCCCGCGGGTCAGACGCCCGCTGGGCCACCGCAGCCCCGGGTTCGAATACCAGGGGGGCAAAATCTAATACATAGGTAGCACCAACAGTAGGCTTGAGGTAGCTTGGTTTCTTGGTGAGAATGTTATTAATAAAGCCATCAATACTAATTAATATAATTGTTTAGTTTAGATGACCTCTGTGGTCGAGAGCGTAAGTTCCACGGCTTCCACAAATTTTCAAAAAAAAATTCCTAGTAATAATTTTATTTTTATTTATTAATTACATTTATTTACAGACTTTTTATTATTAAATTGTTTTCTTAATTCATTGCTTTGGTGGTTACATAATTTGGGAATTTTTCGACCTCTTGCTAGGCACATACCCGTGTTATGGTGGTCGACTGTTTTCCGATAAGAGCACAGTAAAAGCAGATAATATGAACTGAAAAATATTGAAAATCAATAAGAAATTAAATAATTAGGAATCATAATAGGTAACAAGTTTAAACATAAGATGAAGCCTTGCGAAATAATGTAAAATCATACAAAATCATGTATTTTTGTTTTGAAAATATGTTCGCTTAGAAGTATTACAGATGATTCAATTAAATACTGCGTGTAGAACATATCTTGGCCCTTAAAAATATCAGTATTTTTTTTAATAGGTCTTTTAATAAGCCTAGAAAAAATAAAGTATTGGGTCCATAAAAAAACACTTTCAAGTGCAAACTCTCCTACTTATAAACCCCTTTTCGGATATGGTCTTATTGTATAATATGGCAAATTCAGTTTTTTTATAATAATTGCAAAAAAATTGATATTTATTCCTGAATTTCACAAAATAAAATTAAATATGCATTTTCTAGTTGTTATTTTGGACATCAATCAATACGGCCTGCACTCTACAAATTTGGATTTTCAAAGTGAACCCTATGCCATCGGCACAAGAACTATGCACTTGGCACATCCATTTCGTATCAGTTACGCCCCGCCTGCGAAGGGAAATAGACGTATAGGCTTCGCGTCGCGCTTGGTTTCTCGCAATCATTTTTAAATGTCCTTGTCATTACGATAAACAATGCGTAAAAAAGGAGTTAATGTTTTTTACAGGCCTTTACGAAATCAACCTGTAAAAAATATTTCTCAAATACCTTTTCCAACCTTTTCAAAAGCTTTTTTCTCGAGTATTTTTAAACTCCTCCCAAAAAGAGGCGTGGATTCCGATTTCGATTTTTTCCTGAACTATTGGATCACCTTAAATAAAAAAAATTGCAAAAAATGTTCGCGGGACGGGGGAAGCGGGAGGGGGGAATGGGGAGAGGGAAGGCGGAGTGAGAACACGTGACGTAAAAGGGAAGCGGGACACGATAGGGATGCTGAAGGGGAAAGTGACGATTGGGAAAGGACACGCAGGGAGAAACAATTTCCTTAATAAGTGGCATTGCAATGCGTGCCGGGAACTTGCTAGTATAATATGAGCAGTACTGATAAAGTGCATCTGGTTGAAGCTATAAAAATATTTTATCGGTTTAAATGGGATAGTCCATCACAAAATTTTCCCTCTTTGACCTATAAAATTCAAGTTATTATTTCATTTTAGAGATCACAATCTTTGCATCGATGACGACACCCGATGACACGCGCCAATTTTTTTTATAAACAAAATCGGCACACCTTCCCATAAAGATAGTTCGGCTATGTACCCAATAATCTTTAAACCTGAGGTCACGATCTGCAGTCAGGGCCGGATCTGGCTTAGTCTCAGATGGAACGTGTAACCGGGCGCAAAATGGCGTAGGGCGCTATTAGCAAAATAAATTTATACTTGATAGAAACAATTTTTTGTCGTTGCCATCACTGAAAATTTAATCCTATTGTAATGTATTATGGGCGTGTCTTCTTGGTAACCAGTTTTCTACATTCTTTTTAATTTTTGTTGTTGGGAAGGGTGTTTGTCTGGGTAGATATGTGTTCCCTTAAATTACTACGCGCGTGGTCGAGTATAAATCTTTATTTGTGTTGACTATTTAAGAGCTAGCTGATGAGAGAGCTTGTGCTACAATTACAATGCTTTTTATACTACAGCCTCTGCTGTATCGCTCATGTACCCTAGTAGCCAAGTTAGCCACTAAACATTTTTACAATTCTTATAACTCGAATTCTACACACTGAAAATGAAAGTATTTGTCCTAAATCCTTTATCTTTTTCCTAGATATTTGTCCATTATTTTTTTCAGATTTTTGAAGTAAAACTTCTTTACGCACGCTTGACTTGGGGAGTAAGCTGGTGAATGCGTGACGAGAGCGTTATGAAAAGTGTCGGGCGAGGCGAACGGAAGTTGAGAGGGAGATATAAGTTAGTGAAGATAGAAAAAGAGAGAGTTACGTCTCGTATATTAATGTAGGGGCAAGAGAGAGAGGTGCAAGCACACATTTTCTTTCTCTCTTTCTCTCTTAGCCAGTTACGTTTTCTTTTTCTTTCTTCACACATTTTCTTTCTCTCTTTCTCTCATAGCCAGTTACGTTTCGTATATCTAAGACACATTGCAGGCCTATTGTCTGTATCACACTGTAGGAGCAAGAGAGAGCAGTGCGCGCGCACATTTTCTTTCTCTCTTCCTCTCATAGGAGTTTTACTTCAGTCGTGTGGTCAAGTATTTTTAAGCACACTCGTATTTTTTTTATTTTAAGATTTTCGATTGAGTTTTACTAATATTGTTTTTGTTAAATTAAAATATTCAATTTGAGGTTTTACTCATTATGTTAAAAATAAAAATTCTTCCTAGATTTGCCGAAAAGTCAATATATGTCCATGTTAAAAAATTATATGGAAAAAATTATCCAAGACACTACCTACCTTAAGGGGATCCAATAGTCCAGGGAAAAATCGAAGTCGGAATTCACGCCCATTGTGGGAGGAGTTTAAAAATATTTGAGAAAAAGCTTTTGGAACGGTTGAAAAAGGTATTTGAGAATTTTTTTTTACAGGTTGATTTCGTAAAGACCTAAAAAAAACATTAACTCCTTTTTTACACATTGTTTATTGTAATAACAAGGAAATTTAAAATTGATTTCACGGAACCGAGCGACGTGGAGTCACACGTCCGCTCCCTGCTCCGGCCAGGGGAGTTTTGAAAGAAAGTAGGGTGTGGCAAGCCAGTAGTCCTTCGGTGAACGACATAAGGGTCAATTTGAAAACCCGCATTCGTCGGCTGCCAGCCGTATTGTGAAATAACAACGCAAATATGCATATTTTATTTTATTTTGTGAATATCGGGCGTAAATATCACATTTTTTTGCGATTATCATAAAAGAAACTAAATTTGCTACAATAAGCAATAAAACCATATCCGAAAAGATGTTCGTAAGTAGGAGAGTTTGCACTTGAAAGTGTTTTTTTAAAGACCTGTTACTTTATTTTTTTCTAGGCTTATTAAAAGACTTATAAAAAAAATGACCGATATTTTTAAGGGCCAAGATATGTTCTACACGCATTATTTAATTGAAGCATTTATAATATTTCTAAGCGATCAAATTTTCAAAACAAAAACACATGATTTTGTGTGATTTTGCATTATTTACTATGGCTTCATCTTAAGACACTATCTGGATAGCATTTAGTTCAACTTTGAATCTTGCAATCATACATAAAGGTTGCAGCCAATAAAAATATGCGTTAAGAAAATGAAGATAATGTTATGGGGACACATTAGCTCAGCTCCTCCCCGGCAAGGTGTTGGTCCTGGATTCGAGTCGTAGATGTGACTGTATCTTCTTCTGATTTTACTGTTTTTGGATTTTCGATTGAGTTTCGATAATATTGTCTTCATTTAATTATGTATTTTTATAAACTCGCAAGTCGTAAGAATGGTGAACTTTACACATAGTAAATGAAAGTATTTTAAATGAAACTTCCCTTCATTTAATAATATGCCTTAATAAATACGAAGTATTTTATAATTAAAATAATATATATTTGAGGCCATTTTTAAATATTTGTATGATTTTTCCGGCCCTGTCTAACACTAATGATAATGACCTCCATGATTCTAACCTTTATAGAAAAACCCTCAATTTGTGTTTTTATTTATTCTTGTTACAATTTTATCAATCCTTAACCCCAATGGAGATTTCAATCAAACCAAGCAGTATTTTTAATTTAATTTTTTATTGTGAATACCGCACAAAAGTCCACCACTACTCGGAACCAGAAGGACAGTGACTCGTCAATTTATCACCGTTGAGGGGAAAGAAAGGAGATGGGAGGAAGAGGGCTGATCATTCAGATCAAGTCACCAAATACAGCCATTTCAAGCAACGAAACCAATGGATATTGGCTGGTGGTATTCATCACTCCGATATGATTGGCACCAAAAGGGTTTGAGAATGCTTTGGATAAACTAAAACATCGGACGTTCATTGACAGTTGGCCGTCGAAGAGCGCAAATTGAAATAATCATATCTGACTATATGTCGCCGAACCGAATGGTCGACCCAAAATAATGTCACCGACTTCGCAAATGTCAAATCCGTGGTATACAACTTTAAACGTACAAAACAATCATGTATACTTGCAGCATTTCGTGTTTCGGCAACAGCGCTGACAGCCGACACACCGACGGCCTACATGGTCCAGTGGTAAGACTCGACTCACAATCCGAAGGTCGCGGGTTCGAACCCGGCGTGCGCAAATAAATACATATTTTTTATTTATTTATTTAAAATACATTCATATAACAGATTTAAAGGAAAACAATATGGTTCTTAAAACTAATTACAATATATTAATTTCTTGTTAACAAGCTACCCAACCCAATAGAGAAAGAATTTCTCGTTTTTGAATTTTGGAGTAGTGCCATTGTAAAATAGGTACAGAAATTATGTTATTAGAAATTAGAAAAAAATAAATAAACTTATATACATGATAACCGGTCTACGTAATTAACATGAATAGAATAAGAGTTACTAAAATTAGACCTACAATATATTTAAAACAGGTATAAATATGGAGCAGAAATGAAAATATTATTATTGCATTAGATTATTGGGTAGGTGGTAAGTACATAGAGTTGGTTTAAAACATGGATATTTGAAATGGGAGAGCTGAAATATTATTTGATTAATTTGTGGTATTGGACAGTTAATGAATTAAAAATAATATATAGTATATTTGCGGCACGTTCCAGAGTGGAAGATACTCTCAGTATCGCCCTGGTGTAAGACCACCATTCAAAATTGAAACGTTGCTTGAAATGGCTTTAGCAATGTTTGGTGACCAGATCTGCATAGCCAGGTACTTCCCCATCTTCCTCTTCTTCATCTCCTTCCCCTCCCCACTATCTTCAGTCTCACAACATACCCCAATCGGGGATGCCATAGTCTCACTGGCTTCAGACGGGAGCAGTTGGGGATTCTTGTGCCGTGTTCATATTAAAAAATATATATCACCCGCCCCCCAAATTTTAATTAATGATGTAAATGTATTTGACATTTGGGAAGCGAGAACACCGCCCCGGGAACCTTTATTGGATAACCAACACCTCTGCCATAGTTCACCCCAAGTGGTTCGCTACGTTTGGTGATTTAGCAGGGGTGCCCGGGTTCACGGGGTGAGGTTTGTCTAGGTCTTGAAGGCGGATGACCAGGACACACTGAACCCCAGATTCTTACCCTCTTCCTTCCCAGAACTCTCCTTTCCTTCTTTTTCTTAAAAAAAACCCATCCACACAGCATCTCCAAAGATGACATAGGCCCTGAGGGAAATTATTTTCCTCGGGGCCTCCTGTGTGGAGCTCATGTAAAATAAATAACACATACAATTTTAAATGATTTAATTTAATTTTAAGTAGATATAGACGTACAAGTCAAGGCGCAGATCAGGATGTAGTGTAGGGCGGTCTATCCTCTGTGCCTACCCCCTCGGGAGGTATTACCGTCCGGTACGGGCGCTGTTCTGGTGGGCGCAAGCCAAGTGCTTGGGGCTATACAACCCTCGAATGGACGAGGAAAATTTTAAAATTAAAATTGTAATTTAGTACAAAAAATATCAAGTCGAATAAAATAAATTAGACAGGCGCTGAACAGAAAAACCGAAAACTGTCAAATCACATAAAACAACTATCTAAATCCCAAAAGGGTATTAAAAAAAACCATGCTCAAAGCTCCCATAAATCTTTTACAGAAATTGAACAAGTCATCAAGCTTCAAATTTAAATTTCATGTTCTGTGAAAGTTCTATTCAAGTTTTGTAATCATTTCAGTTATATGAAACAACTGCTTATAATGATGTAATAACAGAACTTGAAAATTAAGTTCGAAATTTGATGAATTGTTGAAATTCTATGAAAACGACGCGTTGTAAGTATTGGTACAAGTTTTCTAACTTTACCCACTTTTTAATTTATTTTTCTGGCAGTCTAAAGTAGTTGACAATGTAAATGCCTAAGAATTTGATTGTCTGAGTCCAAGTTACTGAGTTCCATGGACAGATTTTTTAAATGCACAGTCATGTATTCATGTGTTCATCGAATCTTGGCTGTCGTCTGGGATCTATGCTAAATGTCATGTCACTAAATTGATTATATATTGGTTGGAATCGATATCACAATCAGCCAACTCCCAACTCGGATTGCCTACAAGGATTTTGAAAAAGACGTAGGCTAGGCTAGAAACATACGCAGATCTACGTACTTTTTGTCTGTCTGAGTGAAATGCAGAATTTAGGCTGGGTGAAACTGAATAAATATATACATAAAGAAATATATTTACGAATAGATTCTGAGACTGAAATTCGTAGGTGTGCAGGAAAGGCCTAAAATACGTAGGTCTACGCTGGTCACAATCGATGTTACTCTTTTGTGACCAACGGCAACGCTGATCACAATAGATGCCACTCGATTCGGGTCTATCCCCGAAAGTTTACGAAGATAGCCGAATCTAGTCCGTAGAGGCGGTCGAAAGCGAATCGACTTTCGGCATTTCTAGGATCGACAGGAACGGTCCTTGTGGTCAAATATATATTAGTAATGTAGATATGTATATAGTAAATAAACAAGAATTGTAATCTCGACGAATCTCGAGCGTTACTGAACACTCCTGAGCATTACATCAAGTAATTCCATTCAAAGAGATTGAAGAACATCGCACAATGCGAATAATATTTTCACATCACAGCTTGATGGATAAACATCACGGAGCTTTAAAATTTCAACAAGAAACAAAGAATAAAATATTGTCTGGCACATCGCTGATGAGAAACATCGATAAAATTGTTTTTTTGGGCATGTCTATGTGCCCAAAATAAGTCTATTTTATCTTATTTCAGTTGAAAATGAACAAACATTTTCGAAAACTGAAATTTTCTCTTCAGCAGAACAACAATTCTATTTATCTTTTCTTTAATACTTTTTTAAATAAGCAGAACAATAGGGTCCTTTAACACCCCAACAACTTTCGGGGGTTAAATTCTTACATAGGCAGATCAACCCATTCACCTCCACCTTTTGGACATTGCGCCTCCAGAGGCGGGCCCCACTTAATCATAATTATAAACCGCTTTACTTGCAGGGGTTAAGGATAAAAACGGGATAAATTTCAAGGATTTTAGGCATTTCGTGAAGAATTTCTTCGTGCCTTGGCATTACGGGGATCTATGTAATCTTAATCTCGATTTTGGATTTTTTTAAGGGTGATTACCGTGAAAATGGACGGGCGCTTCATCACCGAGGATTGGTGGTTATGTTTTTTTATGATTTTTATGATCTTACGACCGTCGTAATTTTATGTAATTATTTTGAATGTAATCGCTTCGTTGCTACGAAAGAGCGTAAAATATTTGAAGAATGTTGAATACATTATTTAAAATTGAAGAAGATAACAACAATAATTATCTAAACGAAAATATGAAAGAGAACAAGACACAGAAAAATAGAAAAAGATAAAGATCGCAACTGGGACTCGAACCCAGACCTCTCGTCTAACAGGGACGTGCGCGTTATATCAATGCCCAGAAGTGACGCTGAAATGTTGGAAAATAATGTGAAATTTCACAAATTGGCAATTTCCAAACGTCACAGGAGCCATTGATTGTTCCCATATACCAATAACATCTCCCATCACAACATAACATCTCCCCAATCACTAAGGACGGGTTGTTTCAAAAAATTTGATGGATTCATCAAATATTTGAAGTTAATTCTCACGTTTTGTGTAAGTTCTATTAAAGTTCTGTGATTATTTCAGTATTGTGAAGCAACTGTCCTATAATTATATAATAACAGAACTCGAAAAGAACTTACACAGAACGTGAAAATCAACTTCAAATATTTGATGAATCCATCAAATTTTTTTAAACAACCCTTCCTAAATTTACACAAGACGATGCATTCTGATTGGTTTATTTATGATGCATTGCGCATAGAATTCACCGAATGTTTGACATTTATTGCCAGATAAGTTTTTAGATTTTCACGGTCAAAAGTATTTTCGTTATTTGTTTTGTGGGTGTTATGCCGTGTTGCGCCACCTTCTTGGATAAAGAAGGAGGTAGCGCAACACGGCATAACACCCCAAAAACAAATAACGAAAATACTTTTGGCCGTGAAAATCTAAAAACTTATCTGACGAACCTCTATGGGAGAAAGTTCACACAATGGTGGGCTAAAGAAGGAGGTAGCGCAACACGGCATAACACCCCAAAAACAAACAACGATAAGACATTTATTGTGTTTGTTGCCACGAAAAACCATGAAAAAAATATGTGAACAGCTCCCAATACAAAAGTTTGGGAATTAGACTGTTTATCATGCTGTTATCCCTGTTTACCTTTACTTTAGCAGTTGTCGTCGTGAAAAAACTCATTTTGCCGTAAATTTCAAATAAACTGCTAAAGTAACTGTAAACTGCACAGCTAAAAGTAAAGGTAAATGAAAAAACCCACACCTGGATTACAGCTTTCTCCTCTATTTTAGCAAGGAGGTGGCTCATTTCTTCTTCAGAAGAGAATAGTGTCATCTTCATATCGGAGATTTTATATTTTTGGCCACCAATGTTTATTCCACCTTTCCATCCACCAAGAACCTTGCGCATTATGTCACACATTTGCCTTTACACACGAGTGGTTACACTCTCGTAAAGGTTATATATATTATATACATAAATATGTTGGTGCAGTTTCTGATCAGTGTTGTATGTTAATGTTTAATGATTTGTGTTTGATCCGATTGAAACCTGATAATGTAATTGTTTGTGAATATATTGCATGTATATGTATATAAATTTAAATAATAAAAAAATATTAATTAATATTGGCGAAAGGATGCACCTTTGAGGTACACCTTTTTCACAAATAAAAATTGGAGAATTGAGCGCAGAAATAGAAGGATTTATGCTTGCCATTCAAGATAGAGTCTTTAATTCTAAAAATTATAGGAAGTATATAATAAAAGATACAAATCAAATTGATGATTTATGTAGAAAATGTACGGCTTTTCCGGGAACTATAGAACATATTATATCAGAATGTTCTGTATTAGCGCCGAGTCTACATTTAGGCACAATCAGGTTTTAAAAATAATTCACCAAACCTTGGTAATTAAACATAACTTGATTGACTGCCGTAATGTAGTACCATATTATGAATATAAAATATATTATGATAAAACTATACTAACAGACAGAACGATTCGTCATAATAGACCCGATAGAGTTTTACATGACAAAATTAAAAAAATAACTTATATCATTGATGTCGCTATTCCAAATTCCTGTAATATTCAAAAATCTGTTTCTGAAAAAATTAGAAAATATACAGAATTAGGAAATGGCAAAGAATTTGGCATTCTCGGACTATAAAAATATTAACATTTGTTATTTCGGCTACTGGCATTATACCTAGCTCTCTCATTCAAAATTAAAGATTATTAGATTTGTCAAAGAATCTATATATTAAAATGCAAAAATCAGTCATATTAAATGCATGCAGGATTACGAAAGATTTTTAAATATTTATATTGAGGGATCAGTAGGATTTATCGGTCCAGTTAGGAGTTCTACCGAGCCGAACCCTGTGATATGAAAATATCTGGAGTCGGTGAATTATTTTCCCATTTGGTCTCTGGTAGGTTGACATTTTGTTCTTGTATTGTTTTGTATTTATTATACTTATATAGTGCAATTGTATAGCGTGGATTGACTAGATGATCATTTGTAGAAAAGTGTGTGGATGGGTTAAGTTTTTCCTGTGGGGAAGATTTAACCCGAACATAAAGTCTAGAGAACAATTTAAAAAAATTGTAATAGTGATAGTAGTTGTAATTGTAATAGTAATAGTAGTTGTAATTGTAATAGTAGTTGTAATAGTAGCAAAAAACATTGAAGTTGTTTTTCGCCGTGGGTTCGAAAGTGAAAAAGATTATAAAAATTTGAATATTGACAGTGAAATAACACTATGGAGAATAATAAACCACCGCTAACTTAATGGTCAGTTCAGAATACCGAAGAATGCCCGTAATCTTCTGAGATTCTTCTTAAAATATACATATACCTATTATATGTTTGTCTCACTCGCTCGGTCCGGTCTGCACGGACACGCCCAATAATTTTATATGTTAATTCTTAACACCTTCAATCACGTACTAAATTGAAAAATATTTTAAATTATTTTTAAAATTTGTTTTTATCCAAGTACCACACACACACGCATTATATCACATTTTTATAATATTTTTTTTACAATTAATCCCACACAAGAGGCCCTGGCGTCATCTTAGGAGGTGCTGTGTAGGGTATTTTAAGGAAAGGAAAGAGAGGAAGTTTTGGGAAGAAAACAGATATGAGGGGTGGCTAGGAATCTAGGGGTCAGTGTGTACAGGAGTAACGGTTGTTTTAATCCATTCCTCTCGCTGCGGTGCAAGATGATAGGTCGAGAGAGACCAGCTGGAGAGGTCAAAGAGTCTACATAAGCCGGCTTCTCCTGGTCCAGCCCGCCACACAGCTATCAAGACCTGAACACCTCACCCGATGAACCCTGGCAACCCTGTTAAGTCACCAAAAGTAGCGAATAACTTGCGGTTTTTATTTTTCCCTTTACTCAAGAGATACCTAAAGGGAAATCATTACACCTATGTATGTATGTGTATGCATGTACATGTTATGAATGCACGTGTACCCATACAAATATATATGTACGTGAGGGTGTATGTCTGTGCGCACGTATTTACACACACGCACACATATAAAACTAGAAAAAAGAATTATATTCTGTATGGTACAATTTAATCCTTATGCATAACTTTTTCTCTTTTCTACTTTCTATTATAAATTTTTCAATTTTTAACATTTTTATGTTTAATCCATATTTTTTCACTAGACTTCTCAAAGTAACTATACTCCGTGGGTCACCATGACACGGCAGCCGCATAGTTTCGTGATTTAATGTATAATATATATGTTGTTGTTTTTGTTTTAGGCAATTCACCCTGGAGAGAGTGCTTTGTGCCGGTAATATTTAAAATGGATAAGAAATTTCGGTTAATCTAATGGGAAAATAATAAAACAAATTAAATATTGGACTCATTTAGATCACTAAAACAAATTAAATATTGAATTCATTCAGGTTAATAAACTTACATAAAGCTGTATGAACACGAGAATTGTTAAGAGATAAAAGGTATGAAATGTTAAGGGGGGACTGGTGTGTGATTTTAATAAGCCGGCGGTATATGTTCTTGAAAGATGAATGGTTTTTACAGTTAAAGAAAACGTGGTCGAGGGTTTCCTCTTCCACACCACACTGGCAGAACGGATCATCTAAAACTCTAATTCTAGACAAGTGAGATGCAATTGAACAGTGGCCAATTCTCATTCTCGAGATACATGAAATGAATCGTTTTGAAAGTTTTTTACCGTGAAACCATGGCTTAGCAGGGATATGGTTTTGAATTCCCGCATAGAAAGATCCAGTTCTTATTTTGGAGACTGCCCAATTTTCTTCCCAGGCACGAGTCATATTGGATTTAAGAATCGGAAAGACATCGGATATAGGAATTCTAAAATTTAGTGGAATAGTTCCGGAATCTGAACCAGATTTGGCGAGAAAATCGGCCATCTCATTACCCTCGATACCCAAATGGGCAGGGACCCAGGCCAATATCGTCTCAAACCCAGATTCACTAAGAGAATTGAGAAGATTTTTTATTTTACATATAATATTGTCTTCCGGATAACGTAAAATATTTGACCTAATTTTAGTTAGAGCACTTAGCGAATCAGTACATAGTAAGGCTCGATGAATGTTGAGAACCTGAATTTGATTTAGCGCTTGTTCAATTGCAAAACCTTCGGCTGTAAATATGGAAGCTTCTTTCGGTAATTTATAAGTGAGATTGATGTTGAATTCTGGACTATATATAGATGCTCCACATCTTTTATTTTCAAATTTGGAACCATCCGTGAAAAGGATGGAAAATCCAGGGAATTTCGAAGCCACTATGCTTTTAAAGCAATCATCCACATTTTGAAATTTATTTGGGGAAGATAAAATATTCTTCCGAAAGACTGATGTTATTGTGTTCGGCATAAAAGTGATTGCCTTAAATGGAATATTGTATATAGGAAGATTGGGAACTTCTTGAAGATATTGGAGGGAAGATGATAGAGAATTATAGAGATGAAAACTTTTAATTAAGAGAGGAAAACATTGTTTTTCTCTCAATCTTTTGTTAGAATTCAAATTAACACTTAACCTATTAAGACTTTGTTTAATAGGATGATGTGATAACGATAAAGCCTTGAAAATATATTTATTGGCAAGGAATTGCCTTCTGAAATATAATGGAGGCTCCACACATTCCACCTGAAGCGCATTAATTGGAGAAGACTTCATAGCTCCAATAATCATTCTGAGGGCTTTTGATTGAATTCTTTCCATTTTCTTATCTAGATATTTAGGGAGTGGGTCAAAAAGAAATGAGCCATAATCCAAGTGGCTCCGAACTAGGGAATTATACATTAATTTAAGAGTGGTAGGATGAGATCCCCACCATACTCTGGAAACTGCTCGCATCATATTAAGTCCCTTTTCACACTTTGTAGAAATTATCTGAATGTGTGGAAGCCAGGAAAGTTTATGGTTCAAAAGAAGACCAAGGAATTTGATTTGAGTAGCGGTTTGTAGAGGCACATTATCAAAAGAAATTGAGAATTGGGGAATTTTTCTTTTGCGCGTGAAAGCCACGACCCTTGTTTTAGATGCCGCCAGATTCATCCCATTTAATGACAACCAGCTTTTAATATATTGTAAAGCCAAATTCATTTCCTTAGCTGCAAGAATAATATTTTTATGTAACAAATATATAAGGATATCATCCGCAAAGTAAAGACGCTTGATAGAAAAAGGAATTACTGAGTCTAGGTCGCTTATATAAATATTAAACAACAGAGGACTAATAACAGAACCCTGGGGCAAACCTCTCCATAGTTTGCGCCTTAAGCATTTAGAGGAAGACTCAATAATAATGGACCTATCTGAGAGCAAATTAATAATAAATTGGACTAATTTCGGGGGGATTTGTTTTTTAATTAGCTTTTCTTTCAAAACATTCAGTAAAACATCATCGTAAGCTGATGAAAGGTCAAGGAATGTGGCCAGTGTATAAGAATTTAGGGATTGGGAAACTCGGATATCAGTTGTGAACAAACTTAAATTATCCATTGTAGATTTCTTTTTCCGAAAACCATACTGATTTGGTGAGATAATATCTTGACTTTCAACAAACCACTCTAATCTGTTCTTCATCAACCGCTCCGCTACTTTCATCAAACACGATGAAAGAGCAATAGGCCGATAAGACGAAATTTCAGATGGATTTTTTCCAGGTTTTAAAATGGGAATGATTTTTTGAGTTTTCCAATCATCCGGAATTAGTCCTGTTTCAAACATATTATTAATAAGAGATAAGAAATATTCAACCGCCATATCAGAAAATGATTTAATGAAACTATTAAGTATTCCATCGGGACCCGGAGCAGAGTCAGAAAGGGTTCTTATTACTAGTTTCATCTCATCAATGGAGAAAGGAGCATCTAGCCAGTTAGAGTGAGATGGATATGGCTTAATAGAAGGCATTTCTTCATATCCGGCCACTGATGGTGGGGCTATTTTATCCGCAAATCCTATAAGAATTTCTTCTGATATATGCTTGGTTCTCGGCGGAGAATACGATGATCCGAATTTTTTTAAGCTAGACCAAACTGAAGATTGGGGAGTTTCCGGAGACAGGTTCTCACAGAACTTCCGCCATCCAGCGCGTTTTTTATTTTTCAAAATTCGTTTGGTTTCTGCCTGGGCTTTTTTAACTGATAAAAAATTTTCTAGTGACATACACTTACGAAAAGAGGAAATTGCTTTTTTACGAGAGTTGACGGAGCGAGTGCATTCCTCGTCCCACCACGGAGTAGAGTGTTTTATTTTAATGTTCGCATTGCGTTTCGGGATGGATTTTTCTGCTGCATTTATAACCATAGAGGGAAACGTCTCACATTGCAATCTGATGTCTCCCGGGGACGATTTTTTTTTTAAATTAATAAGGTTATCTAGTTCAGAAGAGAAAGTGCTCCAATTCGCATCATTTATTCTAAATTTGAGATTATTTTTAACTGGTGGAGGATAAGTGTTAGATTGATGTTGGAATCGGATTATAATTGGAAAATGATCACTAGAGAGGGGATCGTTTAGGATGTCCCAAGAGCATTTAGATGCTAACGAATATGAACAAAGAGATAAATCAACAGCACTTTTCCGTTGATGGGGGGTGAATCTGGTTGGAGATCCGTCATTTAAAAAACATAGGTTATGGGTATCAATAAAATCTAAAAGATTGCGGCCAGAACGATTTGTTATTTTGCTACCCCAAGAAGGGGAATGTGCATTAAAATCTCCAAGGATCATAAAAGGGGAACAAATCTGGGTTAAGATTGGTGCCCATTCATTTTCAATAAAAGTGGTAGAGGGAGGAATATATATTGATAATATTGTGATATCAGATAAGACAGCTGCTATTATCTGGATATCGTCGGAGGGAGTATGTATATTAATTTGTTTAAACGGGATAGAATTATGGATTATCAGAGCCGTGCCGCCTTTACCATCCGGTCTGTCGTGTCTGAGACAATAATAACCCGGAATTCTTAAGTGAAAGGAGGGTTTTAACCACGTTTCAGAAATGGCGGCCACTGAAACGTCGTGTTCGTCGAGTAACTGAATTAGGTCAGATTTGTTAGCGAAGAGGCTTCTACTGTTCCACTGAAGAATTTTGTTCAGTTTCGAAGTCATTGGGGAGGCAAGATAATAAAGATTTAATGTAATCGGCAGCGTTGGACGGTACAGTATTGTTGTTTGTAAGGATAGAAATTAAAAGGGTAATTAAAGTTTGTATAAAAGAATTATTATTCAATATTTCGGGGAGAGCAGGAGGGGATGTATTACTATTAATGGCACACCCATTGGGGGTCCGAGATTTGGCATTCCCATTCGGGCTGGTCAAAATATTGTTCAATTGTTTTTTATCAAGGTAAGGAGTATATTTTGGGTTGGGTTTGACTGGCTTGAGAATGGTTTCTCTGTGAGAAGATGACGTTGAATTTAAAAAGGTGGTTGATTGGAAAGGAGCTGAGGACGATGTCATCTCTGCGAATGATTTTTTCGCAGGAGAGAATAACTTTGAGGCCTGGAAGTACGAAATGTTGTCGGTAGCCATTTTATGTTTTATGTTCCTCTGTCTTGTCAATTCCGGACAGGCTAGACTGACCGCGGTATGTGCACCCGAACAGTTAATGCAAATGGGATTATTGGAAGATTTTGGACATTGATCAAATGGGTGACCTTCTCCGCAAAAGTAACAACGTGGAGGGGAGCGGCATACGGATTTTGTATGTCCAAACCGGCAGCAATTGAAGCATTGAACAGTTGGAAATTTATAAACTTCGACGGGAAGCGAGGTATAATAAATAAACACACGAGACGGAAGGGATTGTCCCTCAAATGTAACAACAACAGATTGGGAAGGTTTCCAGATCGTGTTCCCATCAGTAGAATCCTTGTAGTTCAGTCGACGTGCTTTTATTACTTTCGGGGTTCCTTGGGAATTATTCAAAGCATCAACAATTTCAGCCTCTGGGATCTCCGTGGGTATTCCTCGAACAAGACCCATTCTCGTAAGGTTAAATGACGGGATGAACGATTTATATTTATGGTTTGAGAGCGAGTCAATTTTTTTTACAAATCCATTTGCGGAAACGGCAGTATTAAACTCGATAGATAATTTATATCGCCCTTCCGGTTTAATTGAACCGTTAACAATACCAAGGTTATTATTTTTTGAGTCAAATAAGAATTTTCCAAAATCTAAAGGATGAATAAGTTTTCCTTGTTCAGTTCTCTGAACAATTACGATAAAAGGACCGGAAGCGGAAGCAGGATAAAGTAAGTCAGTACTTTTTGTATTATCGCTAGCTAAAGTACTTGTCTGGGTGTTACTATTGGGGTTAAGGTCGTTAGAGGTCGAGGTTTGTTGAATCGGCGGTATAGTTTTAACTTTCGATGGGATGTAAAGGCTATGCGATGGTCGTCGTTTACGAGATGGAAGCGTAATAGAAGCCTGGCTAGTGGTAGATTCCGAATCAGAAAAATCTAATATCGATCCTGGGTCGGGAGGTCTATCTTCGTCTTCCTCCATTGTATAAAAAAAAACTTAACTTTTAAAAATTAAACTGAAAAAATAATACGCAGTCTATTTCATTGACTGTACAAACAAAAACGGATTAGCCGTAAGTAGGAATGCAAACAAATAAGTATACGATAAACAGAATTAAATAAAATGTAACAATAATCTCTTATCTGTATGAGGCACGGGAACGGGCGAACGGCACTAAGCAATAGGTAAGGTACACACAACCACTGTTGACCGCGGCTCGAATCGGACTCCTAATATATATGTATTGTAATGTGTTAAGCCCCCGCTATTCGAATTCGACCGATTTCTTACATATCTCCCTGTTTTTAAGCTCTTAAAAAAATATATGTTATTTTTGAAGATAATATCTAGATACATTCCACGCCGAAACGCAAATTATATGAAATTCACTCGATAGAAAAAAATCGCAAAGTGTGCTCCGAAAATTATTTAAAACAATTCTATTTCTATTATTTTACAAGTTATTGTGAAAAAATTCACAATGTTTCTTTAAATGATTCTTAAGATACGTTCCACGAGATTTTTGCTCTATTTTAAGCGAGTCATGTTTTATTAAGCTTTTTCGCAATTTTACGCTGCAATTTTATGACCTAAAATATTAGCGCGCTCTGTCCAACATTCGTAATTACATATCTCTCCATCTTCTTCTTTTTCAGCCGAAGAGCGCCGCCTTAATATATTATTATGTACTTTATAAATAAATAAAATAATGACAGTAGTTGACATTTTTCTCGGGTTGAAAGTGTTGAGCTATATCGTCTCCGGACTAATTCGATGTTTATAAGCGGACGCATCCCGTTGGTATATGGTTCAGTCCCCGCGGCGATCAAAATGATAACTCAGTGTCTACCTATATAATATTATATCGTAGGGTACTTTGTATGCCATATTGTACGTAAAAAATACGGACATATTTATATTGTTTATACAACGAAGTCAGAGCAACTGTAAATGCAAACATTGTACGATTAATAATGCAATAATTTAGTGAAAATAAAAAAAAATAATGGTTGTACAATTATTTACATTAGATTACATGCATTAGAAGACAGACGTAAAATAAACGATTTAACATTTTTATTCAAAATACTTAACTCTAAATTCGACTGTTGTGAACTCCTGCAACTCATTAACTTACGAACACCTACAGTAACACCACGACAAAATATAATATTCTATAGCAGCACTCATAAGCGTAACTACATTGCCCACTCTCCGATACAACGACTTCATACCATTGTAATGATTGAAAAACTTTTCAGATATATTTGTCATGTGGCTGAAATAATCCAAAAATCTTCGCGGGGATTTTAAGAAGGTATGTTGAAAGTTTCAAACATTTCCTATACTTAATATAACAATACACAATTCACTAATCCTCAAACACATTTTGATTTTTATAACAATACACAATTCACTAATCCTCAAACACATTTTGATTTTTTTAACAATACACAATTCACTAATCCTCAAACACATTTTTATAAAAATACACAATTCACTAATCCTCAAACACATTTTGATTTTTATATATAAACCACAAACACTAATAAGATGACCGGAAAAGATGCACTGGAATTCGTCGACAAAAATATGTAAAAAATCATCATTGATAAAATAGTGCTTCGTAGTCACCCCACTCTTGTCTAGTTTCAACCGCGCGTGAATTGCACACTCAGGTTTTTAGTTAATCTCGGTCAGTAATTCACTCTGTGCAGAAACCGTCTGATAAAAGTATAGTATATTTTAAATATATAAAGGCAGTATAGCCGTTTATGTATTTAAAATAAATAAAATAAAATAATTTCCCCTATCTTAACAAACGGATTGCAATCTTTAGAGCACATGCGCCAGGTGTGAATGTTGACCTTATTCTTGCAGTATTTCAATCGAAGATGCTCCAAAAATCTAGCATCATTATATAATAGACTAGGGCACTAGGGCAATCCTGATGAGTTATAAAACACATTTTAGGACGGAAGAAACATACAATTTATAAGTAGGAGGTACAATTTTACATAAGTATTTTGATATTAAAAATATAAGTTTCACATACAATACAGCATAAAAATAAAAGACAGGTTAAATAGAACAAACAAACAAGAGAAAAAAAATAAACAAACAAACCAGGAAATACAAATGTGAATGATTACAAATAAAGGGAAAAGAAAAGGAAAGAAAAAGAAACAAGTCAGAACAAAGCATAAAAAGAAAATATAAGTACTTAAAAATATTATTTTAGAGGGTATTGAATTTTTTTTATTATGCTAGATGTTTTTGAACATATCTAGAAGCAAATTCTATAATGTCTGCGCAATATAGTTGAGAGATTTTATCCCATATTTTGTAGTGTGTGTTTGAGGAACGCGGTGTTTATTGTTATTTCGAGTATTGTGGTTGTGGATGTCTTGATATTAGTATGAGTTGATTGTTGACTAATTTGTAAGATCTTTGGGTGCGATTTCACGTTTAGGAAGGGCTGTAGTTTGGAAGGATACTGGAAACTAAATAGCTGTCCCACGGAAGTCCAAAAACATTTCTGAGAACTTGTCCCTTTTTAAAATTTTCAATGATATTATATAGACAATCTTCTTCTTCAACGATATATTACATTGCTGGTATAACCTTCAAAATGTGTTCTAACAAGAGTTATTCCAACAAAATTGAACAAAAAAAACAACTTAAATGACCTTTTTAGAAGCATTATACTTAAGGCATAACATTACCATATTACCCTAATAATAATTATTAGAGCTTAGATCAAACCAAACACAAAAAATAATATTTTAAAATATACACAGTTCGGGTTCCTATCTTAGGGGAATCGTCGAAGGATAAATCACACCGGTCGCTTTTTTCACTGTGCTTATAATAATAAGGTTCGCTTCCCGGCTACAGCAGGTTCTCTGCGTTATAATTATATGCCAGTGTGGCCCCGGGCTTCGAACTGGGCACCTGCTGGAGACGAGTACAGCACCCATCGCCTTGCCATGGGCCGAGGAGGTGGTATCTTGTGCCTTGTGCCCCATCGGTTTGTGTGCTTCCATATTTCATTGCTGATGAATATTAAATTTCTTTGTCTTTGAAGGTGGAGGTATGTACATCGTGGTGAAGAATTATTGAAAATTGTATACGCGTGGTAAAATCGTGGATAATAGAAATGAGGGAGATAGGACAAGAACCAGCTTTTGTGTGAAACCACGCGTCAGTGTCGTCAACATCGTTCAAACAAATCTACTATCTACCGCGAAAAATCTTGCCTTTCTTATACGAGTAACTAATAATAATAATAATAAAGTTTTTTATTCCAGGATGTGGGGAGGAAAGTGCAATCCCACACGTCCCATATAATTGTACATATTTATATAATTAAACATATTTTAATGCAACAGATTTATTTTATGTAATAAACTAAGTAGGTACATAGAATAGGAAAAAACAAAATAATAAAAAAAAAAAATTAATTCTATGTAGAGCGTGGTCTGGGTGAGCTCGGGCCCAGCGCTCACTCAGGAGTGGGGTTTGGTGCTGGAACGCTGCGGTCACCACTGTATTGTCGGAAGCCATTAGCCGCATCCTGGCTCCAGTGACCCGATGTCTCATTAGACCGGCGAATCCGTGCAATCCTAGTTCAGTGAACATTGTCGATGCACTGCTATAATATCTTCTGAATCCAAATATAATTCTACATGCATCATTATATTGGATCCGGAGTCGTTCCATCGAGGTGGTTCGGTAGTTACACCATGTTACACATGTAAACAGATTAGTGCAAAATGCATTGAATAATGTTTTTTTTACATGGTTACTGCATTGGAAAAATCTTCGGGCAATCATATTGGACAATATACTGATACTTCTCCTCTGTCGTTCAATATCACCATCATCCGAGAGGTCTTCAGTGATGATTTGACCCAAGTATTTTACATTCGTTGATGTGCTTATGTTTTCCTCATTGAGTTGTACGGGGAGCATCTTAAAAAAAACTTTACACCAAACGGATAACTTTGCGCTTGTTTAATAACGGTGCGCTTCCATGCCATCTCTCTTTAGATCTATTATCTATGATTTGTTTGCCCGTTTTACAAGTGTAGAAAATTTGGAAGAATGCAAGATTGATGTAAGCGTAATGAGTATCTAAGATTAAAAAGGGACGTTTAGATGCCTTGGACGGTTACGTGACAAAATTACAGAAGCGTGAATTTTGCGTACAAATATTACACTGCCAGATTTACACACGTACAGAATTCTTACCCATAGACCTACCTAGAGCCTGCCTGGTGCCTGCCTAGCGCCTACCTAGTGCCTACCTGGTGCCTACCTGGTGCCTACCTGGTGCCTACCTAGTGCCTACCTAGTGCCTGCCTGGTGCCTATCTAGTTCCTGCCTAGCCTATGCCTAGTGCCTATGTAGTGTCTACCTAGTGCCTACCTGGTGCCTACCTAGTGCCTAACTAGTGCCTACCTAGTGCCTGCCATAATATTGATTATTACGAAGTTACTGTTTGATCCACCCTCATGCAAACTCTGACATCATAAAAAGATAACATTCAACACGGCTACCACCTTGAACCCGAAACGCTCTGTCGTTGATGCGATGTTTGCCGGAAGATTTCGTTACAATCTAAATACTCCCAATACCCCTAACTAAGAATCTAAAAAACTATTTTGTACATGTTTTTCCATCTCCCCCAGCGTACTATTTTGTGGTTTCTTGAAGTACGAGGGTTTTCCAAGAATTAAATACCCTTTCCCGTTTTCCCCAGGCGACGCGGAGCTCAGAATTTTCCCTAAAAAACGAGTTTGATCCGGCTTGGTAGCTGCTTCAGTGCGATCTCACCTCCTGCGAGGTGCACTCAGTTTCTCAACAAAGAGGGAGTCCGCTCTTTCATAAGTTCGTAAGCTAGCAATTTTGATCTCAGACGTCAGTAAGTCTACCATACAAACGATTTTGAGGGAAAAATGAGGTGTGCAAAATGCTTGTTCGTTGAGTTCCCAAAATGTCGAAGAGCAAAATAGTGTGGAAAGCGTTGTTCTGTTTGAACTGTTTTTCCAACATATGCGAGACTTTTCTAGGTTGAAACAATTCGTATGGGTTCATCACCTAACCATGGAATCAAAAAGGCAATCAATGGGATGATTTGCATCTTTTTCTTCACTATATGGCTGAAAAACCTTAAAAAATTACGAAAGCTAAATTTTACCGACAGGTATCCCCGAGAGTTGCTCTCCGGTCCAGTGCATGATATTGCAAATTTATTCCGGTTCTCGCATACGCTCAGTCCGGCTATTTTACATTTTCTCTCGTGTCACTCTAGTTGTAAGGCATTTTATCTTGTACCAAATATTATTATAAAATATAACGTTACTCGTAAATAAATTTGACCGCATAATCAAGAGTTCTTATTTGCAAATTTCCCCTACACACGCATCTCAGTTTACAGTGCTCGGAAAGGCTGTAAGCTGCAAATCCAAGTCAGAATAAAATACATAATTCACCACCTTTCCAAACTGGTGACCCCGACTAGATTCGATGAAGCATAATTTGGCCGGAAAACTTTTAGAGGACGACAAGGACGTGGAGGGAGAGGTGAGAGCGTCTTTTGCTGCGGAATTCCACGATAATAGAATTAAGGACCTAGTACCACAGCTCACCAAGTGCAACGATCGTAACGGGGACTATATCGAAAAATAGTGAGGATATTTTTTTTATTTTTTTTTTAATATGAAATACCGCACAAGAGTCCCAACTGCTCCCGTCTGGAGCCAGTGAGACTATGGCATCCCCAATTGGGGTATGTTGTGAGGCTGAAGGTAGTGGGGAGGGGAAGGAGATAGGGAAGAGGAAGGTGGGGAAGTACCTGGCTATTCAGATCTGGTCACTAAACACGGCTAAAGCCATTTCAAGCAACGTTTCAATTCTGAATGGTGGTCTTACACCAGGGCGATACTGATAGTATATTATTTTAAATGAATAAATTGTGAAATAACACAAATTAATCAAATAAAATTTATTTGCGCACGCCGGATTCGAACCCGCGACCTTCGGATTGTGAGTCGTGAGTCTTGCCTCGGGACCACGGAGGCTGGAGGATATGCACCAAAAATCAAATAATTTTTTGAATATATTAATTTTTCCAGATTTTTCAAGGTTTTTAGAAAGGTCTTTAATTCTTGGACAACCTTCGTAATTAAGTTGGAACGAGGTATTATTTCGATAATTTGGGCGTGTTTAGAAGTAAGCGGAGTCAGGAAATTTTTCCGTATTTTTTCATGCTAGGCACGTGCTCAGATCCCTTGGGGCTAAATGTAGTTGTGGTCTAACGCTTCGGTGATAGATGTAACGTCATCACTCCCTGCGGTCATTTGGGTTGATTTTCATTAAAAAAAAACTAATGCGCTGTGACTGTTGATGGTGATGGGTCAGTCGTACAAATGTGATTAATCATAAATGCTACTTTGCCATTTATTTTATCGTCTCTGTCACTTTTTATGTGAATACCGCACAAGAGTACCGATTGCTCCCAACCGTCTGGATAGAATGAGACTATGGCATCCCCAATTGAGGAGCATGTTTTCGAAACTTAATAAATGCTTTACCTAATTTAAAAAAATATATTTTTTTGTGGATTCCGCACAAGAGTCCCAACCGCTTGGAACCAGTGAGACCATGTAAGGAACCTTTGGTTGTGAAACTTATAGATAATAGATTTTTTTTACAATAGCTCCACAGGAGGCCATCAGGAAACCATTTTCCTCGGGGCCTATATCATCTTTGGGTATGCTGTGTGGAGGGTCGTTTTAGAGAAAGAAAGTAGAGGTGGGTACGAGTCTTGGGGGTCAATGTGTCCAGGGATGACGGGCGTGTGAATCTATTCCTCCTACTGCGCTGCAAGGCGATGGGTAGAGAGTCCGGCTGGAGAAAACAAAAGGTCTTTCTCAACCAGTCACATCCGATCCGGCCCGTCGCAGTAGGTGGGCAAAAGCATCTCCCGCCAAGACCTAGACAAACCTCGTGCGTCCCTGCTAAGTCACCAAATCTAGCGAACCACTAGGGGTGAAAACGGCAGGGGTGTTGGTTATCTAATAAATGGTTCCCGGTGCGACAGTACCCACACCCGCCCGAAATTAAAAATAATAATTAAAAATAGTGGTTAAAATGGAGATAATTATTTTAATTTAATTAAATATTATTTGGTGTTATTGAAAACGTATGTTATTTTAATGAACTCAAAAGGAGTAGGTATGGTTAATTTGGTGACCGGCCAACTCAGAATGAAACCAACTCAGACCCACCTCAGAAAGGTCATAAAGAGTGATGATAAAAAAATATTAAAAATTGGTTAAATAGGTTACGTTAGGTTAGGGTTAACGGCTATTTTTAAATATTTTTTTTCATAGCTTTTAATGACTTTTCAAAGAGTTGTTGAATTGACTTCATTCAGAGTTGGCATGGAACCGGTAAATTTATACCAACGCAGAACCAGCGCGTAAGAATCTAATAAGTAAGACGGAACGCGTATGGTTCCGACTGTATGATTTTTAACGAAGGGTTCGCTTAGGAGTAATCCGTATAGGTGCAGGTACTGTAAAGCAGGGCCCGCGGCTGCACGAGGAGCCGCACCACGTTTGATTTACGGCGGTGGGGAACTTTTTAAATGACCCGGCAATAGCGGCCGATCTGCTTTGTTTAAAACCTGTGATCGTTATCCATTTTGGTTTTTTCATAATTTTTTTTTTAGAAAAGCGTAGGTACTTGTTCACGAAATTTTTTTTTTTAATGTTGAATCATTTTAATATTTTGGAAGTGGTGAAAGAAGAAATTTACAAACATGATATTTACAAAAATAAAAATACATTTTTTTTACTTTAACTCCTCTCAATTTGGAAGGTGGATATTTTTAAAAATTTATTTGCCGACAACCCGAGCGTTTATTGAATTAACATTATCTTTACAAACAAGTAAGTAACCCGCCTCACTAGACGAAGTTTGTTCTGAGACGGGTGCATAAATATGCACACATGTACACATAAATGCATACATACGCATACATATTTATCCATATAAACACAAACATACATATACACACAAACATACACATACAAACACATGCGTATTCGCATGCATGCACACAATCATAAAAAACATTACAAAATTTAAATGAAATTATTGGAAATTGTTAAAAAAAATGTAACAGAACAGAATTATTGGTAATTGCTAAAAGGTGATCTTGGAGTGTCATAAAACCATAAATCTAAAAATAATTATTGGAAATTGTTACAAGGTTATATTATATGGAACGTACATAGAACCAAATACATAGAACATAATACGAGAAATCTAAAAAGAATTCTTGCAAAATTTTAAGAGGTTATCGTGGAATGTACATATGTGTACAGCCATTTGTTGGATAACCAATATCTCCGTCATAGGTCACCCCAAGTGGTTCGCTATGTTGCAAGGGGTGTCCGGGATCAATGGTGTTATCCGGGTCTTGGCGGCAGTTGCGACTGCCTACCTACTGCGTGGCGGGCCGGTTTGAAGAGACTGTTGAGGGAGACCTTTTGACCTCTACGTCAGAAATCTCTCGGCACATCGAGTTGTACTGCAGTGAGAAGGATTGATTCAAACGCCCTATTGACATATTGACCACCAGATTCCTACCCAACCCTCATACCTTTTCCTTCCCTGAACTTCCTCTCCTTCATTTCCTAAAAATGCCCTCCACACGGCATCACCAAGGATGAGATTTTAGGAGAATTATTTTCCTCAGGGTCTCCTGCATCATGCAAAAAAATGTACAGGAGGCATTGAGTATCTACGTCATTTAGTAAAGGTAGGATGCGGGACGTTCGGTGAAAAAAAGGGTATGAGCATTGGGTAGGAATCTGGAGGTCAGTGTGTCCAGAAGTGATGCAAGAATCCACCCCGACCAGTCAGAATGAGTTTGTATGAGGTATTCAAATACTGACATGAGGGGAGATAAGTGTAAAGAGCTAAATATTTAGGGGGTGGGGGTGGCATAAAAGGTCGCATACATGAAACGTAGTGCCAATACACAAACACCTCAACCACGAACAATCAATCAATCGTGGCTCTATCCTACCGACTTTCTTTTGGGTATGCTCGGAATAAACCATCTACGGGTGACCGATAAATGACCGATATTTTTAAGGGCCAAGATATGTTCTACTCGCAGTATTTAAATTGAAGCATCTATAATACTTCTAAGCGATCAAATTTTGAAAAACAAAAAACATGATTTTGTATGATTTTTCATTATTTCGCATGGCTTCTTCTTAAACAGAATTAATTTGGATATCGACATATTTAGCGTTAGTGAAGCTGCTTTTAAAAGGCAAGCTCTGTAATTCTTGTACAGTTTGTATGCCTACGTGTTCAATGTAATAATTTTACAAATTTATTTTAAAAACGCATAAAATGTAAAAAAATTTAATGTTCTTGAAATATTAAAATTGAATTGAATTAAATCTCCACCCTGAAAGCTTCAGCCCTGAACAACTGAACAACTCTGCGGTTCTGTAGATTTTTATTTATTTATTTGTTTATCTTAAAAATGGTACATTTTATAGTATTATTGATCTTCCATAAGCATTTGCTTGTGGATGGAAGAAAAGTTTACATTTTATGTGTACATTTAAACAGTCATGTGTTTCACATGTGTAATTAGTACAGTTAATACAAACACATCGTAATCAAGACCCTTTAACTAAAAGACATCCACGTATTCCGTAAGAGTAAAAACAAGTAAAATTTTTAGTGTTACATTCATGTGGAACAAAGGGAAGCAGTCTTCCAGTTCATGATTTCTTTAAAATGATTTTTGATAGAGCTCGATAATTGTATTTTGTCATTGATGATTCTGATTTCTATTGGTAGGTTGTTAAAGAAGTATTTTCCTCGGTATGTAAAATGATGTTGAGCAAAAGAAGTGTTTAGTTTCGGGCATACATACATACATGTTTGAGTCTGGTACGACTTTCAGTTATGAATAAGTGTTTTTCTTTTTCTTTTACAATTTGTAAGATTGGATTTTTTCATAGATAGGTTTTTGAATGTTGGGACTTTAAATTCTTCAAATTCAGTAGGGAAGTCTAGAGGTTTTTTTTAGAATAATTTTTATAATGAGTTTTTGAACAATTTCTATGGGGGATTTCTATTCTAGATTTGATAGATATCAGTTGCTTAGCCACGAGATGCCGAATTCGGTGTACTAGTAGAGTCCGGTAAATCACATTAAATTGGGGAAAATTTCAGATTCATTTTTTTAATGTTTTTCGTAAAAAAGGGGTTGGTTTTATTAAGGTTTAAGTGGTCCTGGGTAATGATTATAATTAACTTAGGTAAGATTACTAGGTCAGCCTTATTAAAACGCAGTTAGATGAACCAGGAAAAAAGAAAGGGGATGATTCTAGTAAGACCTTCATTGAATTTAAAAACTCGTCAGAGAAAATCTAGCTCGGCGTCATTATATGAACATTAGAAATCTAGAATAATATGCAAGTAGAGTACAGTGGTAAATGAGGTAATTTGTTAGGAAAGACTAAGGCATCAAAGTAAGGACCGTTTTGAATCAACTGCGGAAACTTCTAGAGTAGTGACTTGCTGGTGTAATACTACCATTCAGAATTCATGAAATTTATTTTATTTATTTACATTCAAGTGATACATGATACATTGGTACACAGGAGGGTATCAGTATTTTAATAATAATAAAAAAAATAGTTAAACAATATTTAAATAACCTATTAGGTTTATATTATAAGACCTGACATAAAACAATATGATGTATATGTGATAAAAGCTAGTATATGATTCAAATATGTGTTACAACAAAAAAAATATAATTTGAAATCTTAAGGAATAGATGTTTTAATACGTTAAAATAACAGAACATTATATTTATGCAGAATAAAAATTGGGTAAATAAAGGTGACTTGTTAGCAAGTAGAATCGAAGAATCGAGCAAAATCTAGTATACCTGGTCATACATTCGCGTTTAGAAATGGCATAAGCCGTGTTTTGTGACCAGATCTGAATGTCCAGCACTACGACTACGACTCGTACCTTTCCACCTTCTTTATTTCTTCATTTCCCGGCCCACCTCCTTAAAGCCTTTTAACCTTCTTGTAAGCAATTTTCATAGTATTTGGCTATATATCGGATAAGTTCCAAGTTAGCCAAGTTTTCTACCCATCGCGAGTATTTTAATATGTTATCGTAAGGATAAGTCATCAAGAGGATGGTGAAATACACTCGCAGGATGATTCGTCGTTATTTTTTCTCCATTATTCTATTTGGCAAATAACTTTTCACGTATGTTTCTCAAGTGACGTGTTTATTAATATGAATATAAAATTAGGCCCTGGTGGAAAAAAAATTGGTCGAGAGAGCCGACTGGAGAGTTCAAAAGGTCTCCCTCAACTAGTCTCTCCCGATTCAACCCGCCACGCAGCAGATGGGCAAACGCATCCGCCTCTAAGATTTAGACAAACCTCACTCCGTGAACTTAGCGAACCACTTGCGATGACTTTTAGAAGGAATGTTGGATATCCAATAAATTGTTCACTTTTTTGTTTCATCAAATTGATTTACTTTTCCATCTACCATCCAATGACGCGTCAACTCTCACAAACAACCTAGCATTACACGACACATCTTGCAACGTGTTTTCATCGATTCATTCACCAGTATTTTCATTCTATTAACAAATTTTTTCACTAAGATCAAAGCGTTTGACCAAAGATATCTCATCACAGGTATAATTTGGCAGAATTAATAAAGGTAATACTGCTGCACGAGAGTGTTTATCTCTTCGACATCTCCTGGCCCCCAGTTCTGGCAAACGACGCATAATCATGGTCGCTAGAAGCCACTCTTACGAAGTACAAGATACAGAAAATGATAATGAACCCAAACTATAAATAATAATAATATAAAAAGAAGCATCAACTATCGTCTACCGATCTGTAAAAGCGGGTTTTTTCTATGCCGCATGAAATATGTGATAGAAATATTTATTTATTGCTGCCCGGGGACATAGGATAATAACGTACACGTATGGGCCGAGTTGATGGTCAATTTATTTATAGGTTCATAAAGTTCTATCGATGCAGCTGTGATTAAACCGCATACCCATAAAGATATGTTTTGAGAGGTATTATTCGACTCGAAGATGGCGGAAGTTGGGAAATTAAGTATCCATGATTTAAAGTGTTTTCCACTAGCGAGAAAAGCAGGCGATGGGTCAACATGTTAATGTTACGTGTAACTATCAAACGATTCATGAAAACACAATACATCAAACAGTATTAATACCCTTGGATCTGCGTGGTTGAATTTCAGAACCCCACTTCGATTGAATATCTGACGCCACGCCTTACGCACCGTGTCACAAATAACATCTGTGTTCGTTTCATTTCAAGCAAAGCTGCCGTTGTAATTCGGTTTTTAATTCAAGAATCTGTCAAAAGACGTCGCTACTTACGTCAGCAGCTCTCTTGTGGAAATTTCCCTCCTAGGTATATGTACTACTGATTTATAGAATTAATATATCTTTCCGGATATTGAAAGATGATACTTGACGAGTTGTGAGTAATAGACGTCATTGCGTGTCTCGATTACTTTGTCTCGGTGACTAACTGTCACTGGATCACAGTGGCTCCGAGGAACTGGCTGTTTTTGGAATCAGTTCCTATCGAATTAATAAAATGGTCACCAACACTCAAACTGGGCGAAGCCGAACTAAAAGCCACCCGCAGGGCCTAGCAGCAAAAACCTGCGAAGCGGGTTTTTAACTGCCAGTAAGGGCAGTAAGATATTATTTGTGGTAAGCATAGTTCATGAGATCATCATAAGTTTTTATTTGAAAAGTATATTTCTAATTTTCTCTTTTTTAACAAATCTTCCTCTGCTAGCAAAAGATTTGTAAATAGGTATTTAAATATTATTTAATTATGAACCTTATAATATTTTATGCAACATTTTTTGTATATTTTAAATAATGGGACACAAACAATTCATCAAATTTTAAAATTAATGTTATTATTGAAATTCTGTAAAACAACTGGCATATATTGGAATAATAACATATTTAAATATAACTTTCACGTTGAATATTAACTTTCTTGACGGCCTCCGTGGTCGTCGGGCAAGGCTCTGCACAAGCAATCCGAAAGCCGCGGGTTCAAAACTCGGCGTGGGCAAATAAATTCTATTTGTGTTAATTCACAATTAATTAAACAAAAATAATATATAAAATATTTGCGGCACGTTCCAGAATGGAAAATACTCTCGGTATCGCCCTGGTGTAAGACCACCATTTAGAATTGAAACGTTGCTTGAAGTGGCTTAGGCGTTTAGCATGACCATATCTGAATAGCCAGGTACTTCTCCACCATTCTAATCACCGTCTTTTTTGCTTCCCCACTTTCTTAAGTCTCACAAAATACCCAAATGGGGATGCCATAGTCTCACTGGCTTCAGACGGGAGCAGTTGGGACTCTTGTGCGATCTTCACATGAAAAAAAAACAATTTAGAAATTTGATGAATTGTTCGAATTCTGTGAATAATTAGCCCTTAGAATACATGAAATATGCATTTTGACAATCGAGTTACACTAGTTTACCTAAACCATTTTAATTTTGCGAAAGCAATGTAACCGATTGCAGCGCCCTCAATTTTTTCTATAATTATTTGTCATTGTTGAATGAACTAAATAAATCCAGTAGGTTGGTGTTGCCATCTAAAATAACAAAATATCATATATTATTCATCTCACTTCCCACAGTTGGTGTGGCATGTCAATTGTCAACCCCCAGATAAACGCATCAGGGAGTTCCCAAGGGACGGTGTTTGGTGCCTGGTTATTTGTAGTAAATTAGTCACCCCATGAGATAGGACGTTCATTGCGGCTGGCACACTTTATCCTGTTATGAGATCAGAGGGTGGTTTGTATTAAAAATGATGAGGTGGGTGGAGAGGTGGCCGCGTTTATGATTTTTCACTAGTACCGAATGACGAACTAAATTGAAGAAAACTAAATGTTTCAAATAGGTGAACAATATTAAGATTTTTTTTTGTTCAATTTGAGGCAGGCCCATGTTGGTATTATTATAATAACTCCATTATCCTGTCTTTTTTTAATTTTCTAGATTCTTATATTCTTTGAAGAGGTGAATCATTTAAATTTACTGAATTTAAAGTTAATGTTCTTTATACAAATAGAACGCCGTCACTTGCGCCTCGCAATTTCTACCTCATGTGGGTATTTAAAAATATTACTTATTTATTAGAGACTTGTATCAATGGTCATGTATTTAATCGGTAGGGAAAAATTGTTACCTAAAAACCCTAATAAAATTGCATCTTTTTCATCATCATTAATTTTTTAGCGCCAGAAAGCTGGAAGCATAAATACATACGTGTCTGTTTGTGTTATGTTGGGAGTGGGAAGGAGGCGGTCATGTCCTTTTATTTGGAGTTCTTCCGCATTTGCCTTCGGAAATGAGGAAACCATGAAAAACCTCATCCAGGAAGATTCGGCCGGCGGTCAACATGAAACCGATCGGCCTTCAGCGATATCGGTGCACGATATCCTGCATTGTGTGTGTGTGTGGGGTGTGTGTATGATGATCCTGTCTATGCCTACTTTTAAAGGATTGTCTATGAGTGATAACCTAATAAGGATTACCCTTAAGGTTTTGTCAATCGATTGTGGAGACGAGTGGTTTAAATAAATAGCATTGCAATTATAATGGTGTTCTGTTTAAACACCACAATATAACAATGTCAACAGCAGGACGTCGACGACTCATGAAAACAAAGAAGAAGACGCCTTTGAAGTCTCAAACTCCGCCACGGTCATCCCTTTATTCCCGCCTAAAATCTTGAATTCTATTCTATTAAGAAATAATTGAAAATATCGACGGAACTGAATTTATTTCAAGGCCTGTGAAGCCTTTGAATCGGTGAATGAATGAAATAATTTGTTTTCGACAAATTAACAAAAAATAAATAAAGAAAATCTTCACTAGTGACGCCATCGACTGCAAAGATAACCGTGTCAAGCTGTGGATCATTTCTTGTTCTTGTTCCTCGCGTACAAACATTTGAAATTAAAGCACTTAATTGAAGGTGGTACCCGGACAAGTTTTTTTTTTGTGGGCGTTACTGTCAGCACGCGCCTTAATACCAGAGCAAGTTATATAAATGTAACCATCACATTGTTATTCTCAAGGGGATCGACCGCCACACAACTTATCACCGCACAAGAGTCCCAATTGCTCATAACCGTCTTATTTTCCATTTACTCCATAATCATGGAAAAAAATTCCCTCAAAGCCTTTGTTATTTTTGGGAATGTCGTGTGGAGGGTCTTTTTAGGGAAATGAAGCAGAGGAAGTTCTGGGAAAGAAAAAATGTATCTATGAGAAGGGGTGGATAGGAATCTGGGTGTTAATGTGTCTAGGAGTGACGGACGTATGAATCCATACCTCCCACTGCGGTGGTAGCCGATGGGTCGAGAGATTCCGCTTGGAGAGGTCTAGGTCAGGTCTCCCTCAATTAATCTCTCCCGATCCGGCCCACCTTACAGTATGTGTTCCCAAGACCTAGACAAATATCATCCCATGAATCCGGGCACCTCTGCTAAATCACCAAACGTGGCGAACCTCTCGGATGACCTATTGCAGGGGTTGAAATAGTTGGTTATCCAATAAATGGTTCCCAGGGCGGCGGTACGGTACAGTACGCGGTAAATAAAAAGGACGGAGCCAGTGAGTCATTGACATCCTTTATGGGGTATTTTCATTACTATGATTACCATTTAAATGTGTGGAAGATTTGAAGTTTATTTTTCTGATTCTGATCATTTATTAAAAATGTTTAATTTTAATATTTTCACTAATAATTATTGATTTGAAAAAAATCGCGCATTTCGAAACGGTTTCAACTGGCTATAACGTCATAATAACCTAAAAAACGCTATTGTCGGGTAAGACGGCTGTCACTAACTTTGCCTGACGTGACGTCAACGCCGACGAATTCACAGATAAAAAGGAACATGTCGTTTTAGCGACAAATCGAAAATGGCACATTTTTAATCGTTTTTCATTATTTATTCGTGTACATAAAAATAAAATAAAAATACTTACCTGCATTATTGCATTTGTTTTTAAATTTTATTCGAGAATGAAAAATGTATGAAAATATCCACTCGGGGTATATTGTGAGACTGGGTGGGTATTTCACATTCCTCTTGATAGGGTATCCATAGGATAACGTATATTGATTGAACCAATGAATAGTGGCTATATATCGGATAAATTAGCCGAGTTTTCTACCTGTTTGTTTTATTAATATATAAGTTATCCTGCGGATAAGTCATCAAGAAGATTGTGAAATACCCCTTGAAGCGGAAGGAGATGGGGAATTTGAAGTGGGAAATGTCTGGCTATTCAGATCTATTATCTAGTCACTAAACAAGCGTATTGCCTCTTCGGCCAACAACGTTTCATTTCTGATTGTTGTACTTTCACCAGGGCGATACTGAGAGTATAGCGGCGTGACAGTGCCCCTATTTAAGTAGTTGGCAGTAATTCCTCGCATAATCGGCGCCATTGGCTCCAGTGGCTTAGCTCCAGCGCTGGCCCCGGGCGCGCGCGTCTTATCTGCCCATTTGCATAATTCCATCTCGGCATAACCTATGCTAATTCCGAGCGCGGCGCAGGAGGGGCGGCATAAATTAGGTGCGCCACTGGCCGGCAGGGGCGGACTTGGATGGGCATTCCAGTGGGCCGGAATTTAAAACTAACTTACAAAAAAATATATATAAAGTTTTAAAGCGAAAACAAAAGGCTTTTATTCCACGAATCCGAAAAAATGATTTGCAATGCTTTGAAAATAAAACTTAATTTATTTAAGACTTTTCGTTTTAGTTTCTAAAACAGCAAAAACTGACGGTTTATTTTCATTGCTTAACAGCAAAATCTAAGACAACGTAACAATTCTAAATCTCTCAGGCCTCGGGCCTATTTTGTCCGAAGCTCAAAATATTTAAACCGAACAAATTATTATCCTAGGCCTAGGGGGCTAATTTCACGGAAATTTACATTGCTTTTGATAATTCATTTACCTACCTGTCAGGTCATAATTGACTGAGCGTAGCGAGGCCCTGTTTTAACTGAACCCTTTGGCATTTCAGCTGTTTGTATTTTGTACGTTGCGTTCCAATTCCGATTTCAAGATTGTGGCCATTTAAATGGTTCAGTAAAAATTCTTTTTTCAAATTTGAAACCATCCTGTTTGTTAATTAAGTTGGTAGTTATTTAAGTACCTACTTATAAATCGTGTGATTTCAAAGGAAATTTTATAAATCGAATTGAAATAAGAGACAATAATTAAAAAACACGCTTTTTTGGATGCGAGCTCTACTTTTCACAAAAGTACTAGTAAATAAATTGATATAGGATATTTAAAAAAAGTTTAATACTATTCACAAAATTAAACTTTATAACTAAATAAAATATATCTAGCTTTAAAAAAAGTGGGGCCCGAAAGGACTTGAACCAAAATAACAACATTTTTTTATTTTATTTAAACAGACCTTTCTCTTGTTGTTCAAAATTTCATAAATCACGTAATAAAATTAAAGATTTGTATGAATATCAAATCCACGCCGTAACAGTCCGTTACAGACCTTCTTTATAAATAGATTTCGCAGTTCGACCCTGCGTTCGGCGTTTGCCGGACACCGCACCGATGCGATGCTGAATATGGCCGCAGCGCCCCGGGGGCGGCTAAGGCAAGACTCTGCCCCTGGTACGAGGAATGGGGCACGGTGTGTGTGCCCTCTGCCCACTGCACACTGCCCACTGGCCGAGGTACGGGCCCATCCGCACTCCGCACACTTCAAACGGGGGGAGAGAAACGAGAGAGAGAGATGAGAGGCGACTGTAGACTGTATGGGAGTTAAGTACAAGGTAAGGTTTGATTTCAATTGGGATTCCTTGATCTGTAGTTGACCTTGATTTGAATGTGTACAAGGACTTGTAATGTGATTATGCACTGAACAAACATTCCAAAGAAGTGTAATGTATACTGTTGTGCTCAAATTACATAAAAATCTGTTATGAGGAATATATGTAAACGCTAGAAATATATCGATTCTCATGCCATACAAAATTTAAAATCGCGCGTCGTATTTGCACGAGGCAAGCAAGCAAAAAAGTGGTTCTCATTTATTTTGGGCATTATTTTATAAGAATGAAAGAAAGTTAGAACAAAGAAAACCTCAAAAATAGTCTTGGCCATAAAGGGGTATTTTTTAAAAATTGTTTCTTATATGTTGAGTCATGCAAAACATTCATAGTAAAATGATTAAAAAAAAAATTTCAGTGGTTTACGCTTATATTTTTTGTTTTGTAAATAAAAATTTTATTGTAATTCCAATACATAGAAAAGCTAGTAAAAGCTTCAATTTATCCGTTAATCATTATTTTTGTTTTGTAAATAATATTTTTATTGTAATTCCAATACACAGAAAAGCTAGTAAAAGCTTCAATTTATCCGTTAATTTTAATTTTTGTTTTGTAAATAATAATTTTATTGTAATTCCAATACAGAAAAGCTAGTAAAAGCTTCAATTTATCCGTTAATTATAATTTTTGTTTTGTAAATAATAATTTTATTGTAATTCCAATACACAGAAAAGCTAGTAAAAGCTTCAATTTATCCGTTAATTATAATTTTTGTTTTGTAAATAATAATTTTATTGTAATTCCAATACAGAAAAGCTAGTAAAAGCTTCAATTTATGGTATCATATTTTTTTAATGTTCATATTGTAAACCGATTCGTGGTGAAGATGAATCTAAATATTATGTAAATAAGATTTCACGTAAAGTTTCATCTTAATTCCTGGGCCCCAGTTAGATTGATCATCTAAGCTTGAAAGATTTTTGAAAACGCTTAGTATGAAGATGATCCAATAGTCCATGAAAAATCGAAATCAAAATTCACGCCTCTTTTTGGGAGGATTTAAAAAATACTAGGTTGGAAAAGGTATTTGAGTAATATTTTTTATAGGTTGATTTCGTAAAGGCCTGTAAAACACATTAACTTCTTTTTTACGCATTGTTTATTGTAATAACAAGGAAATTTAAAATTGATTTCACGGAACCAAGCGACGCGCAGTCTAAGGACGTCTATTTCCCATCGTAGGCGTAGTGGTACAAAATGGATGTGACAATGGCATAGTTCTTACGTCGATGGCATAAGGTTAACTTAAAAAATCAAAAATTAAAAATTAGAGTGCGGGTTGTATTGATTGATATCCAAAATAAGAACGAGAAAATGCATATTTTATTTTATTTTGTGAAGTTCGGGCGTAAATATATATATTTTTTGCGATTATCACAAAAAAAACTGAATTTGAACCACATTATACAATAAAACCGTATCCAAAAAGGGTTTATAAGAAGGAGAATTAGCTTTTTAACTAGTTTTTTTATTGACCTAATACTTTATTAATTTCTAGGCTTATAAAAATGGCAAATTCAATCGATGTATGCATTTTAGCGTTGTTATTTTTGACATCAATCAAGACGGCCGGCACACGATGAAAATGGATTTTTAAAGTGAACTTTATGCCATCAACGTAGGAACTATGCACTTGTTACAACCATTTTGTATCAGTTCTGCCCCATCTGCAGTGGGTAATATATTTCACTACACTCTGCGGCACCAGGCTCCGTGAAAATTTTTACGGGCCTTTACGAAGTCAACCTGTAAAAATTAACCGGTCAGTGGTTGAGTGGGCATCGCGTTTGGATCCCACCCGGGCGTCGCGTGTTCGATTCCTCGGCTGGCTAAGTTCTCCATCACAACACAGCCACATTTTCGTCTTTCTGTGGTGGTAGTAGGAGATTTTAAAACATTGTTGGGTTATTCATAGCCCGGGGACGTTTGTCTTTCTTAAAAAAAAAAAACAACTCCTAAATACCTTTTCCAACCTTCCCAAAAGCTTTTCTCTAGTCTTGTCAAGTATTTTTAAATCCCGTCCAAAAAAAGGCGATTGTTCCTGGACTACTGGATTACCTAAAATCAAGATGTCGCTACGCTCAGCCAATAACGAAGTGTCCCGCTGTGGGTTTGTTTTTAAAACAAATCTATAATTTTATTCCGAGATTGATGAAATTTCATGATTGTGGAAAATGTTTTAATGTCAACGTCTGATTTCTAAAATATTTACTTATGACCGGAGACTTCAACTAGTACATTTTAATATTGTCCAATCGACATAATGGTTCATCATGCGACGACAAATCCCCATCAAATAGCCCGATAGTTTTTTTATAAACTCATTGAGCCCCCCTTTTACCCAAATTGGGTTCCTACTTACCCCTGACGCCCCCCCCCCCCTCACCCCTCCCTCCCAGGCCACTAATCCTGGCAACTACCGAGTTCACCCACCGATCAAATGTAATGTATGGGTAGCAAGAAATAACACATGTAGAGAATTTTGGTTAATCTGATAATTGTATTATTCTCTCCTTTTTAAATGTTTATATAAAAAGCTTGTATTATAAAATTAAACCAATTGTAATTACAAAAAAAAATGTAAAAAAAAAAATTGACATCCTCCGTAGACTAGGGGTAAGGCTCTTGACTCGCAATCCGAAGGTCGCGGGATTGAATCCCGGTGTGCGCAAATAAATTTTATTAGATTAATTTGTGTATTTGTGTTATTTCACATTAAATTATCGCCCTGTAAGACCACCATTCAGAATTGAAACTTTAATTGAAATGGCTTTAGCCGTGCTTGATGACCAGATCTGAATAGCCAGGTTCTTCTCCATCTTCATCTTCCCTATCTCCTTCCCCTCCCCACTACCTTCAGCCTCACAACATACCCCAATTGAGTATGCCATAACCTCACTGGCGCCAGACGGGAGCAGCTGGGACTCTTGTGAGGTATTCACATAAAAAAAAATAAAAAAAAGAACAATTGGAGAGAGTTACCATGTAGAGAATTACACGTAGAGAGAAATACATATACATTTTTTTTACATGAGCTCCACACAGGAGGTCCTGAGGAAAATAATTTCCCACCGGGCCTATGTCATCTTTGGGGATGCTGTGTGGAGGGATTTTTTTAAGGAAAGGAAGGGGAAAGGAGTTCTGGGAAGGAAAGGGGTTTAAGGGTGAATCTGGGGTTCAGTGTGTCCTGGTCATCCACCATCGAGACCTAGACAAACTTCACCCCATGAACCCGGGCACCCCTGCTAAATCACCAAACGTAGCGAACCACTTGGGGTGACCTACGGCAGAGGTGTTGGTTATCCAATAAAGGATCCCGGAGCGGCGATACCCATTCTCGCCTCCCAAATTGTAAATACATGGAGAGAATTACACGTGGAGAGAACACACGGAAAGAATTGCGGGTTAGTACATAAATTTCTGGGATAATACTCGTCAAAAAACCTAATCTAACCTAACCTAACATAATTTATGTTTTTTTTTCAAATAAATTTCAAATTTACTTAGACACTCTAAAATTTAAACCCTTTAAAAACAGACTTTTTGACGTGTGTAATTCCAGTTACATTTATTTAAATTACATCTAACGGAATTACATGCGTCAAAAAACCTAGCCTAATTTAAAAAACTCTAGCCCCGTTTTTTTATGAAATTTATTTTCGCATACTTACACTTAACTCAAATTTACAAAAAGTAGACGTTTTGATGGGTGTAATTCAATTACACCTATTTTTTTTGTTCACACAGGTATTTAATTCATTTAGCACAAACTTAAACACTTTGGATGTGTGTAATTATTCCAGTAGGCATAATTTAAATACTTGTGTTTAATTTTTTGCACGCATAATGAATGATGAAACTCGTGAATGTGTAATTCTGTCCGTTACCGTGTACTACTTGAAATGTCCGCCGTGTAATTTCGTCCCAAACCGCGAAAGCAAACGAAGCGTCGCGGCGCTAGGTAACAAAAATAATTGTATCGTTTTGCGACAGTTGTTTGTCGGAAAGAGCTAAACAAGTGATTAGTTTTTCACCCTGTTTCACCACCACTCCAAATAATGATTAGGTAGCTACTTTGCATTTATTATATTTTTATCTTATTATGCTTTGATTCGATATATTTTTTCAGTCGTAATTTAATAAAACCCATGAAAAATCACTGGATATAAAATTTGCAAATTGGTGTGAAAATAAAATAAATTTTAAATTTTTTAAATTGTTTTTATTTCTTGCTAAGGCAATCCCGATGAGTTAGTTAACTCATCGGGACATTTAGGACAGGAGGAACTCACAATTCGTAGGTGGGAGGAAATAGTTACTTTATTGAAAACAAATAACTTTGTGATATTGTTAATTAAATAGTGGTGTACACAAAGTTATTTGTTTTCGTTAAATTAATAATGACGCCACAAAGTGAATTTGCGAAGTTTGAAGAAAGGAAATAGTTACAATTTTGCTTAGGTATTAAATATTAATATAAATTTCACATACAGTATAGACAAAAAATAAAAGACAGGGTAAGTAATGGAAAACAAATAAAGAAAAAAATAAACAAGGTTATAAAAATATGGATGATTAGATATCCATGGAAAAGAAAAGGAGAGAAAAAGAAAAAAGACAGAATAGAACAAGACAAGAAAATTACATTGTTGTTTGCTGTTTCATTCTTAAACGTACTTAAGGGGATCCAATAGTCCAGGGAAAAATCGAAGTCGGAATTCACGCCCATTGTGGGAGGAGTTTAAAAATATTTGAGAAAAAGCTTTTGGAACGGTTGAAAAAGGTATTTGAGAATTTTTTTTTACAGGTTGATTTCGTAAAGACCTAAAAAAAACATTAACTCCTTTTTTACACATTGTTTATTGTAATAACAAGGAAATTTAAAATTGATTTCACGGAACCGAGCGACGTGGAGTCACACGTCCGCTCCCTGCTCCGGCCAGGGGAGTTTTGAAAGAAAGTAGGGTGTGGCAAGCCAGTAGTCCTTCGGTGAACGACATAAGGGTCAATTTGAAAATCCGCATTCGTCGGCTGCCAGCCGTATTGTGAAATAACAACGCAAATATGCATATTTTATTTTATTTTGTGAATATCAGGCGTAAATATCATATTTTTTTTGCGATTATCATAAAAGAAACTAAATTTGCTACAATAAGCAATAAAACCATATCCGAAAAGATGTTCGTAAGTAGGAGAGTTTGCACTTGAAAGTGTTTTTTTAAAGACCTGTTACTTTATTTTTTTCTAGGCTTATTAAAAGACTTATAAAAAAATGACCGATATTTTTAAGGGCCAAGATATGTTCTACACGCATTATTTAATTGAAGCATTTATAATATTTCTAAGCGATCAAATTTTCAAAACAAAAACACATGATTTTGTGTGATTTTGCATTATTTACTATGGCTTCATCTTAAAAAATATTTTTTGAAAGCATTACTCTGAATTTTTTTTATTTTGCTGGATTCCCTTGTATATATCTGGAAGCGAATTATATAGTGTGTAGGCAATATAGTTCAGAGATTTTATCCCATATTTTGTTGTGTGTGTTTGAGGTACGAGAATTTTATTGCTATTTATTGAGTATTGTGTATGTGGATGTCTTGATTGTAAAGTGGCTTGATGGTAGTGTGAGTTGATTGTTAAGTAATTTGTATGGTGCCTGTGATTTCATGTTTAGGAAGGATTGTAATTGGAAGAACACCGGGAAATGTTTTATGTACTTTTTGTTATTATTTTTTGATCAAAAGTATTTATAATTTTTCAATAATATTTAAGGAAAATAATAATGTACATTTAAAAAAAAAATTAAGTTTGTAAGACCGTAAATAAATAGACAAACTGAAGTATTTTCGTCACAAAAGCGCGTTTTTTTTTTCTTAAGGAGCGTACGTGTATTGCCTTTTTTATGCCGTCACGGTACCGTCGTATTATAAATGCGCTCAATGTAAAATACTTTGATAGGAATGATTGTTTTTTAAAATGAAGAAGACAAAGAACTCATCGCAGCTGCTCTTCCCCGCGGGCATGACGGAAAAAAACACTTAAGCATTATCAAAACCAAGATTACAGATCAAGATAGATCTTAGGAATCCCATTATCCCCGATTAATTCATTCATCGTCACGACTTTTACCGTTAAATGGAAACTTTCCACTTTCTATGGTCGTTTGAAGTGCGCAAACTTGGAGCAATGCACCTACCTGATACGTAATCGTTTACTTGAAGTGCCAAAAGTTATTTTCTTTCAAGTGCACTTCCACGTCACCCCCTGTGAATATTTAATTCCTAGTTTCACCCCTATTCTACCCTTTGAAGCTTTAAGCTCCACGGTTAGATCAATGTTCAACCCTTCTTGTAGGTTTATGGAATTAGTATATCGATTTTTGTAAATGCGAACATTTTACTGTTCTGTTTTTTTTTTAAATAAAGACAAACTTTCCCGTTACGAATAACCTGACAATATTTAAAAATATATTACTGCCACTACAGTAAGCGGAAAATGTTGCTTATGTCATGATGGAGGACTTAGCCAGCCGAGTAATCGGATACGTGACGCCTGGAAGGGAACCAAACACGATGCCAACTCAGCCACTGACTGGTAATTTATTGTTTAAGATAAAGCCATAGTAAATAATGCAAAATCACACAAAATCATGTGTTTTTGTTTTGAAAATTTGATCACTTAAAAATATTATAGATGCTTCAATTAAATATTGCGTGCAGAACATATCTTGGCCCTTTAAAATATCGGTCATTTTTTTTATAAGTCTTTTAATAAGCCTAGAAAAAAATAAAGTAACTGGTCTTTAAAAAAACACTTTCAAGTGCAAACTCTCCTACTTATGAACATCTTTTCGGATATAATTTTATTGCTTATTGTAGCAAATTTAGTTTCTTTTATGATAATTGCAAAAAAAATTGATCTTTACGCCCGATATTTACAAAATAAAATAAAATATGCATATTTGCGTTGTTATTTCACAATACGGCTGGCAGCCGACGAATGTGGATTTTCAAAGTGACCCTTATGTCGTTCACCGAAGGACTACTGGCTTACCACACCCCACTTCCATTCAGAAACGCCCTGGCCGGAGCAGGAAACAGACGTGTGACTCCACGTCGCTCGGTTCCGTGAAATTAATTTTAAATTTCCCTGTTGTTACAATAAACAATGTGTAAAAAAGGAGTTAATGTTTTTTTAGGTCTTTACGAAATCAACCTGTAAAAAATAATTCTCAAATACCTTTTTCAACCGTTCCAAAAGCTTTTTCTCAAATATTTTTAAACTCCTCCCACAATGGGCGTGAATTCCGACTTCGATTTTTCCCTGGAATATTGGATCCCCTTAACTTGTTAAAATACATTATAATTCAAATGATTTTTCAATGCCCGTCTCACTGGGAAATTCCTCTGTCGAGACAGTCGTAGTTAGTACATACATTGCAGATGCACTAAGAATAAATTTAGCGATATATAATTAGTGTCCGACCGAAAAAGGACTTTCTACCGAAACCGAATTTTCGGTATCTGTCTCAGTTTCAGCCGAAACTGAAACCAAAACCGAAACATTTTTAGACAAGTTAAAATCTATTGTTATCTGAAATTTAGCTTTTTGCACTTATACAAACAGTTACCACGTGTAAAATGAAATAAAAAAAAAAAAAAAAAAAAAAAAACAATGATTGAAGTACGTGAAAAAATTAAAAATTTTTATTTTTATATTACTGCTATAAAACAAACAAAAATTATAAAAATTAACAAAACATGTTAACTAATTCTTGGGACAAAAATTTGTCGATAATCAACACTTGCATTATAAAGGAAGGACCTCATTAATTGTGTATTTTAACCGGCCGGCGAGCTCAGCTGATGGCGGGTGACACATAAGCCACGAACTCTCCCGAATTCTCGATCGCAGAGTTTCGGTGCGGCCGAAGGTTCGGAAACTAGATTTTTTTGCCGAAACTTGCCGAAACTGAAACCGAAACCGAAACCGAATCTTCGGTCGGTCACTATACATAATCACTTTGGATTTAAAAGAAGTATTTTTAAAGAAATAAGACATATAAGTTTAATCGTAAAATGAGAATATTAATAAAACATTTTTTTTATTTTTTTTTTATTAGCGAAATTTTTTTGATACATCGGAAAAGGTACATACATAATAACAAAAAAATATAAAAAAAGTAGCAAAAAAGATCCAACAAAGGCGAAGCCTGTGCGTGGGTATTGTTTTGTTTTGGAAGAAGGAACTTCATAAAATAATAAGGCCGCTTCAGGAAACTTTCAAAGGACTCGTGACATTTTATTTTGCTTTATTCCCAATTACATTGTGAATAATTTCGGAGACCCAAACTACCCAAGACAGACCAAGGATTTTACTGTTACTTATTAAGAAGCTGGCTGTTGAGAAGAGAAGGAAAAAACCTAAACACAGGCCTTTTATATCGGTCTTGTCTGAAGAGAGTTTGCATCTCCTGACATCTATGGATAATTTCATTTGTTAATTAATTGACTTTAAACAAACCAACAAATCGAAATGTCTGGAGAGGTGTGAGCCTTAGCTAATTTAAATTAAACATATTCCCGCCCAAAAAACGGTAAAGGCCAGAGTTTTTTTACACAAAGAGAATATAATAATTAAAATATCTCACTTATACTACTAAAGATAACTCAAACAACTTTTCTTTCCTTAAACTCTGACAAAACTTACTTCATGACATTTACACTATCAGACAAATTCCTTCCAATTATAAATTCCAATATAACTATTCATAGCTCTTGTAAAAATTATACTGACAACTGCAACTCATCTAAATGCACAAAAATTTCAAAAAAGAACTACATTAAATATTTAGGCATAATAATAGACCAACATATTAAATGGACAGAACATATTGCACAAACTATAAACAGAATACGTAAACTTTTTTACGTATTCCTCAAACTAAGAAATATACTTCATAAATCTATACTACTGAAGGTTTACTATGCATTAGCCCAATCAGTTCTGCAATACGGAATAATAGGTTGGGGAGGAGCGTATAAAACCAACTTAGCCCCACTTGAAATAGTACATAGAAGACTTATCAAAATTATACTAAAAAAACCTTTAGACTATTCAACTCAAAAAATATTCGAAGAATTCAAAGTTTTACAAATAAACAGAATCTATCAAAAAAATGCATTACTCCAAATCCATAAAGACAAACTAACAATAAATTCATTTAGCACCAGGCCGAGAACAACAGGACAAATAATAATCCCTAAACTTAATACTACAACGGCCCAACACCACTACACATACTCAGCCATAAAATGCTTTAACGAACTCCCTAAAGATATTCAATCCGAAAAAAATTATAAAATTTTTAAGAAAAAAATTAAAATACATTTCACCAGTAGGTAATTTCATGTTTGTGTTATATTACGCCCACTTATATTTTCAATGTGTACACAGGTTTTATATTTTATAATTTAATTTAAAAAAAAAAAAAGTTTCTTCCTGAAATAGTGCACAGGTATATAATTTTACATACATGTTGTTTTTATTTTATTTTTTCATAAATACGCTCATGGTAGCATCAATTAAACATACATCAAAATATCAATTGTGTTAGTACTCCCTCCCTAAACACGAGAAATTCTCAATTAGAGAGGTATTATTACCACCATTAAAAAAATATTTGCATTACATGTACATAATTAAAAAAATAATTGTACTTATACCTAACTTTGTAAAATTGTAAAAATGGAATAAATAAATAAATTAAAAAAAAAAAAAAAAAAAAAAAACTTTAACTGCTTCACACCAGATTAAATTAACTAACCATTTCATATTTTACATGCTCCAGTTAAACATTAAAGCTAAAGATTAAGTTAACGATTAACATTAAAATCAATAAGTTCTACAATTATTAAACATTTAATTTTAGGACAAACACAATGCCATGCGGATTGGACCAGGTCTTCCTTCCAGGACAGCTAATTTTATTATATACATTTAAATGGGCACTTGCAGTGTTCATTCATTTTCCTTTGGCTAGATTATGACCTTTAATTTTCATATGAGTTTTCACAAGAGGTCACGACCTCCACCATCTTTATTTATTTGCACTTTTTTTATTTTAATTGTATTTTCCACTTTTCTACAAGCGAATTTATCATTGTTTTTCACTTTTATTTACACAAGCGAATTTATTATTGCCTTTCACTTTTATTCACAAAGGCGAATTTATCATTAAAGTCTGAGCAAACACCCAGCTCCATCCATTTATTTTCCTTTGCTTGTGGGCGCCGCACTGTGCACAGGCGCTGCCGGGTTGCTTCTTATATTCCTTGGTCTATCTCGGGTAGATGGTCTCCGCATTTGTTGTCCTCAATTGGCAGCAGGCATAGTTTTGATATTGCCCTCTGAACCGTTCCCTGTCCTGTGATGATGGTAGCTACTCGTACTCTTCCATCGGGCCCCGGGTGTACAGCGTGCACTCGTCCTAGCCTCCAAAAGCAAGGAGGCTCATTATCTTCCTTCAAAATGACCATTTGGCCTGGTTGCAGCTGCCTTTGGTGGTTGCCAGTCCATTTCGTCCGGGTCTGCAGCTCAGCCAAGTACTCCTTGCGCCACCTCGACCAAAACGACTGTATTAGTTGATTTAATTTTTGGTAATGATTCAATCTATTGACTGCCACATTCTGCAAATTCTGCTCCGGGATCGCTGCTAAACTCGTTCCAATGAGAAAGTGACCAGGAGTCAGAGGATTTAGGTCTTGGGGGTCATTGGACAGCGGACAGAGAGGACGGGAGTTCAAGCATGATTCAATTTGACATAACACAGTGCTGAATTCCTCATATGTTAGTAATGAAGCATTTGCCACCCTCTTCAAGTGGTATTTTACTGATTTGACCCCTGCTTCCCACAGTCCCCCAAAGTGCGGAGCCCTTGCGGGTATAAAATGCCACCGAATGGATAAATTGGCTAAGTATTTATCGATTTTTTCATTTGAATTCTTCAAAAATTCATAGATTTCCCTCAATTCGTTATTCGCGCCCCGAAAGTTCGTGGCGTTATCTGAAAACATTTTACTGGGTTTCCCTCTTCGCGAGATGAAACGCTTAAACGCATTTAGGAAGCTATCAGTGCTTAAAGACATTACTACTTCTAGATGTATAGCTTTGGTTACCATACATATAAATAGACATATATAAGATTTTACGCTGTGAGTCTTACGGCTGACACCTGATTTAATCATAATGGGTCCGCAGTAGTCCACGCCGGATAATTGAAACGGGCGACCTTCCGTTATTCTTTCGGTCGGTAAGTCCGCCATCAGCTGTTGCTCTGTTTTCGGGTTACACCTAAAACATACAATACAGTATTTCAGAACCTTTTTAATTAAGTTTTTACCCATAATTGGCCAGTATTTCATTCTTATTAACGCTAACAATGCCTGCGTTCCTGCATGTAAATATGAGTAATGGTAGTGCCTGACAATAAGTTCACTTAGTTTATGATGTGAAGGTAGTACTATGGGGTGTTGTTGACTTTCCGATATCATTTTTCCGTTGGACAACCTACCCCCCACCCGGATTAAATCCTTAAACAAATAAGGATTTAATGACTTTAATCTACTACAATTTCTCACATTTACCCCGGTTTTCAATGTCCTCGTCTCCTCCGGGAATGCAAAACATTGTGCGCGAGATATTAATATGTGAAGTGAATTCTCCAATTCGTAAACAGTTAACGCTCCGTCACGCCTTGACAAAGGATTTCTGCAATTAAAAATAAATCTTAAAATATAAGCTGTCACCCTTTGCAATTTGGTTAAGCAAGAGTATCTGGAGAATATTTCCCAATCCTGTTTTACTGCTGAAATTAACGTTAGTTTCAATCTTTCTTCTGGTAAATCCAACGGCGTAATTTCACTGCAAGTAATCGGGTAATCGCCTGAAGTCAACCAGGTGGGCCCATGCCACCAAATGTCAGATTTAAGTAGTTGCGAGACTGTGGTGCCTCTGGATAAAACGTCCGCCGCATTATCCTCCGATCTTACGTGCTTCCATTGTGCGGGTTGACTGGATTCCTGGATTTCAGCCACCCTATTGGCCACAAATGTGTTCCACCTGGCTGGTTGTCCACGAATCCAGAAAATCGTTATCATGGAATCGCACCAGTAGGTTGTATCTATTTCATTTAAGTTCATAGCTATTTTGACATAGTTTACTAATTTTGTGAGTAAAACAGCACCACAAAGCTCCAGCTTTGGTAGTGATATGCTTTTCAACGGTGCCACCCTTGATTTTGATGTGACTAAATTAGAAGTTGTGTTTCCTGATTCATCAGTAGACACTATATATATACAAGCTGCATAGGCCTTTTCTGACGAGTCACAAAATCCATGCAGATGCAGTTTAACTTGATGTTTGCAAATTATTTTTCTCGGTATTTTTAACTTGTTCAAAATAGGTAATTCATTTATATACGAAATCCATGCATTCATCTGCTCAGATGGAACATCCTCGTCCCACTGAATTTTAGTTTGCCACAAACCTTGCATTATCAATTTTGCGACTAAAGTTATTGGGCCTATCAGTCCCAATGGGTCAAAGGTAGAGGCGATACATGATAGCATTTGGCGTTTGCTTTTAACGCACGCTTCTAAGGGCTCTACAATGTACTGAAAATAGTCTTGCTGGTTATTCCATGACAACCCTAAAATTTTCTTTTCCTTGGGGTTATCAGTAATAATCATATCTGCATCATTCTCTGATTTCGAACCTATAGAGGGTAGATTCGATCGCCATTTTCGTAAATTCATCCCAGCAGATGCCAAAATGCTGCTTAACTGATGCTTAATAGTGAGACAATCTGCCTCATTTTCGTCGCCAGTTATCAAATCATCCATATAAAAATTGTATTTTAGGATTTGACTGACCTTTCTGTATGCTTCCTGATTTTCCGTTCCTAACTGCTCCAAGCATCTGGTAGCCAGAAAGGATGATGGTCCCAAACCGTAGGTGACAGTATTGAGTTGGTAGTGTCGGATTTCTTCCTCCGGAGAGTCCCTCCAGACTATGCGCTGCAAATCTCTATCCTCAGGTTGCACCAATATTTGACGATACATCTTCTCGATGTCGGCGGTTAATGCATACTGGTGCTTTCTGAAAAATAACAGTTGTGCACATAAATCCTTTTGTAAAACTGGCCCTACCATGAGGGCGTCGTTTAATGATATACCGGTTGATGACTTGGCTGATCCGTCAAACACGACCCTGGTTTTGGTTGTCGTGCTAGACTCCTTCATCACTGCATGGTGTGGCAAATAATAACAAATTTTATCTTTTGGTGGTGCTTCGCACAGCGTCATGTGCCCCAATTCCTGATACTCTTTCATGAATTTTTTATAATCTAGCATCAGGTCTTGATTGGCAAGGAATTTCTTCTCCATATTATAGAATCTTTTTTCAGCCACCTTTAGGGTTTCACCCATTTGATTAATATTAGGCCGCAGCGGTAATCTTACCGCAAAACGTCCTTTCTCATCTCTTTTGTGCGTGTGTAAGAAGCTCTCTTCACATGCTCTTTCTTCGTGGCTTCTATGTTTTACAGGAGCTAGTTCCTCTATTTTCCAAAAGTTTTCTAATTGCTTATGCAATAAATTTAAAGATAAATGACAGGAATTTACTGGCCTTTTTGGTTTCGGAGTGGAGATAGGCCCGGATACAAGCCATCCTAGCTCGGTCCTTTGCAGCGTGAGTCCCGCATCTCCAATCCTCATTCGATCGTTATGCAAGACTTCCCAAAATACCTCCGCTCCTAGTAGTAGATCTATCGGGCTGGTAATGTTGAAGTTTGGATCTGCTAATTGGAGACCGCTGGGGATCTCCGCTTCTTTTCTCTGAAAGGAAATTTGGGGCAGATTACTGGTCACCTCAGGTATAATCAGGCATTCTATCTTCTTTTCGTACTCAGAGTAGCCTGAAGTTATATTTAATCCCACTTTAGATCTTATATTTAAAATTTTATTGTGGATTCCCGTGACAGGAATGTTGACTTTTTTCGTTTTTGAATTTAATTTCTTGACGAATGCCTTACTTATGAAATTCGTTTGAGCTCCAGAATCTAATAGAGCTCTTGCTTGAATTGAGTTTCCTGCATCATCCTTTATGTTGATGATGGCAGTTGACAATAACACGAAATTTTGTTCTACCTTCGCGGCATGATTTGATACTAAAGGCGCTTCCTTCGCGGAAGATGTTGATGCCCTTTCGTGTTTTGATTCCTCCTCCTTCTTAACATGAAGTAAAGTATTATGATTTTCACCATCGCATTTACGGCAATTGAATTTAGACCTGCAATCCTTCAATTTATGACCGGGGTTTAAACATTTTAAACAAGCGCCTAATTTGTGTATTTTATCAATTCGTTCTTTCGGTTTTAATTCCAAAAATTTGCGGCAATAATAAATTTTATGATTATCGTTGCAATGTAAACATTTTAATTTTTGTGCGGACAACGACACCAAAACTTCCTTTTTATAATTATGCGGATTCGTTTTTCCCGGATTAATTCTTTTTTCGTTATTTGCCGAGGCTTCTAGTACTTGGGCCCTTGTATACAAACAACTAATAAATTCTTCGTAGGTAGGTAAATTATTCTTTGTTGGGTATTGTTCCCAATGAGCCCTTGTATTTGAATCTAATTTGCTTGATAACAAATAAATTAATATTACATCCCAATTTTTCGTAGCTATATTTAAGTTATTTAGTGATTTTAAATGTAATTGCGCCTCGTCCAATAGATTCCTTATTGCGACGTGATTTTCTGCCTTTACGTCCGGTAATTTAAACAATGCGTTTACATGATTATTTATAATTATTTTTGAGTTTTCGTATCTATCCGTAAGCATCTCCCAAGCCGTAACGTAGTTATCCGCGTATATCGGTAACGCTGTTATGAGTTTAAACGCTTCCCCTTTCAGACAAGACCGCAGATAATAAAATTTTTGAACGGCATCCAGGTTATGATTGCTGTCTACTAAAGATATGAACGCATCCCGGAACTGCATCCATTCGCAGTAATCCCCTTTAAATTTCGGTAATTCAATTATCGGTAATTTAATATTGTTATTCGCCGTGATTGCAGAATCCTTTTTAGCTAACCTCTCTTTTGCGCTGGCCAATATACAAAAATAATCATTTTCAAAGCTCGCTCGGTCGCCTTCAACATCGTCTGGAGATAATGCCTCTATTCTATCTTGAATTTCTTCAAAATTATCTAGCAAAGGTTCGAAACGCTTTATACGCAATTCTAGTTCGCTTTGCGTCAGTGAATCTTTGTTTAAAAATTCTCTGAACCTTGTCATCTTGCCTTTACAAACGCCCCGTTGAGCGATCAGCGTTTTTAAATCCATTTTGATTAATCAGATGTGTACTTACAATTTACAGAGTTATCCAATTATTTTATCGCAATCACCGTTTAATCACTATTAATCATATAATATACGCACTGATAACTTCCCAAATTTTAGTTATTTACTTCACGAACTGTCACGAGACAACAATAACAATAATAATAATTTACCAACGTCGTTAATCATAGATGAATCCCGTTGATTTTTATTCAATCGCCCATAGAGCATTTCCAACAAAAACTGCTTTATTGACTTCGCGGCTAATTTAAAATAAAAATTTCAAACAAACTTTATAAATCTCGAAATTTAAAACATTGCTGTAGTTTTTGTCAATAATCAATAATTTTGTCAATAATTTTGTCATACCGGCTTGCAACAATTTTTTTTGAGTAATGCACAATATTGATGTCATTGATTTTTTTTGCTTTTAAGGATTTTAATGGTAAGGTAGATAGTATGGATATGGATTGGTCACTTGCCCTTTTTTATCGCTGATGGCCTCTGCTGCTTGCTGGATGCTGGAAACTGCATGTTGGCTGTTCCTTTTTTCAGTGCTGGTTCTTCTTTACTAATTTAATCACTCGCGTTAAATTATCCGACTCGTAGGATCATATGTTTTGTTTTGGAAGAAGGAACTTCATAAAATAATAAGGCCGCTTCAGGAAACTTTCAAAGGACTCGTGACATTTTATTTTGCTTTATTCCCAATTACATTGTGAATAATTTCGGAGACCCAAACTACCCAAGACAGACCAAGGATTTTACTGTTACTTATTAAGAAGCTGGCTGTTGAGAAGAGAAGGAAAAAACCTAAACACAGGCCTTTTATATCGGTCTTGTCTGAAGAGAGTTTGCATCTCCTGACATCTATGGATAATTTCATTTGTTAATTAATTGACTTTAAACAAACCAACAAATCGAAATGTCTGGAGAGGTGTGAGCCTTAGCTAATTTAAATTAAACAGGTATTATATTCTGTTTATATTAGACAGTGGCAGTTAAAATATAATTTTAAAATATCTGTACATAGTAAATATAAAGATCAAGAACATTTAATTTAACAGAATTTAAGTTGATTTAACAGAGTTACAGGATTCTACATTTTACAGGAGTTACTGAGAATTTTCTTAAAATTAAAAGTATATATATAAACGTATTTGTATACACCCATATAAGTAAATAAACTTGTTTATATATACATGTTTATATATATTACCTCGTTTTAAATATAGATAAAGGAAGACATGGAATATTTTGGGAAATTAGAAACAGATAGTACAAATTATAGAAAAAATTTACTCACTTCCAAATTATTTTTTACCCAGCTTTTAACATTTTTTTTATATACGTTCAGATTTTGACTCGTGTTGATGGAATTGGGTAGGGAATTGAACAACTTTGGGGCAATACAGTTAATGTGCATAAATAAAACATTGAAAGAAAAGATGAAATAAAATAAATATAATAGTAAGAAATTAAGGACGAGTTGTTTCACAGATTTTCAAACGTATTATTGTCACCAAACAGTCACTCAGCTCCATTTTGTTTTTCGACAGGTCCTCGGAGTCCGTTTCATCTTTTGAACAATTGTGATCAGTAGAAGAGGACAACTATCATATTGTTAAGTTCGTCAGCCTATTAAAATTTGATTGAAAACTGAAACGCACAGGTTTAGCGGGGAGCATTAATATAGACTATTTGATGACAATTTTACATTTGAATTTGTATGAAACAACTGGGCAACAATTTGTATGAAACACTTAGGTGTTTAAATATTTTTTTACTGACTTTTTAATGTTCATTGTTATAAGCAGGAGAAAGTGTTTTCAAAATCAAAAATAAGAAAATAAAGTAAATCTGAAGATTTTAGCTTCCCCTATGTTATTTGTGTTGCGATTGACGCAGAGATTGGGCGGGAAATCCACCACATATAGGCGGTTTTCCTGGAAGAAGCGGTAGGGGATTCCATATTTGAAATTTAAATTCAAATCTGAGTGGAACGCGCTTCGAATAAATTTCCATTTTCTTTCTCAGTTTTTCTCACCCTCGGTTTTATTGCTTAGATTTCCCCGTACATATGTATTTCTGAACAGTCATATTCTCTTGATGTCAAGAAATGAACTACTTGCAATTATTTCATTTCAATCATGAGCTATTGAGATTTGAAAATAATGCGACTCGTTGCTTATCCAATAACACGGCAATGCATCAACGCGTCTTATGGGCGTTTCACACGATCCTTTTTTCATACAGTTTCAAAATTTTTTTTTACATTAACTCCATACAGGAGGCCCTGAGGAAAATAATTTCCCTCAGGACCTATGTCATCTTTGAAGATGCTGTGTGGAGGGTGTTTTTGAGGAGAGGAAGGAGTGAACATGGGTCTTGAAGAGACCCATGTTGTAGGAGGGAGGAAACACAGAGGGCGGCAAATCGTTCCACAGCCGAGCTCTTGAACTCAAGAACGAGTCGCAGAAACGACCCGTTCTCATGTGACTAATGTCAACCATGTACAAATTGGTCATCTTTCCATGTGGATTCGATATTTATAACAATTCTAAAATAGGGCTTTTTATTTTTAATATAGATTTTTATGAAGTTTGTTGCTCAATATTTTTCTGTAATTTTTTACCTTCCTACATAACATTAATTTTTTTGGATATTTATTACAGAATTCAAATTAAATCATTTAATTATGACGAAATGGTAATGTTTTTTTTATTCGTTAAGTATGCTCCGAAAATTATTATAAACACGTTTTTTCTGTATTTTTCCAAGTTATATGCATGAAAAAATTCACATTGTTTTTTAAATGCTATTTAAGACATTTCTCACGAGATTTTAGCACTATTTTAAACGAGTCGTATTTTATTAAACATTTTCACAATTTTCGCTTAAATATTTTCGTTTGTAATATTAGCGCGCTCTCTCTAACATTCGTATTTACGTATCTCTCCTTCTTCTTCTTTTTGAGCGCTTAATATTGGGCCTTAAGGCGGCCCTTCTCGGCTGAAAAAGAAGAAGATGGAGAGATATGTAATTACGAATGTTGGACAGAGCGCGCTAATATTTTAGGTGATAAAATTGCAGCGTAAAATTGCGAAAAAGCTTAATAAAACATGACTCGCTTAAAATAGAGCAAAAATCTCGTGGAACGTATCTTAAGTATCATTTAAAGAAACATTGTGAATTTTTTCACAAATATAACTTGTAAAATAATAGAAATAGACTTGTTTTAAATAATTTTCGGAGCATACTTTGCGATTTTTTTCTATCGAGGGAATTTCATATAATTTGAGTTTCGGCGTGGAACGTATCTAGATATTATCTTCAAAAATAACATATATTTTTTTAAGAGCTTAAAAACTTCAAATTTTTAAGGGAGATATGTCGAATTCGGATAGCGGCGGCTTAAACACTGAACCATCTACATACTGGACAAATAATCCCATTTAACGTAGTAAGGAAATGTGACATTGGTACTACAATTTGGGGACAATTTTGCCCCCTTACAATAAAAAAACACCCTATCCCCGTCATTTTGCTTTACTAGTACCAGCAAAAATATCAGAATATAAATGTATTACTGTATGCAAATCGTGGCTCGTTTGTGACGGATCGTATTAGGATAAAAAAAGCGTAATAATGCATGGATAATTGGGTATTTAGTGGGGCAATTTAGATATGGTTTTAATGTTACTTTTATTTACTCTGGCCTTTGAGGGTTGTGGAAGACAATTAGGCACACCCTAAAGTACCTATCTCCAAGAATTATTTTGCATTTGGGCGTTTTTGGTGTTATGCATGTTTTATACATCTTAAAATTCGATTGTTTGTAGATTTTTTTTATGTGAATACAGCACAAGAGTCCCAGCCTATCCCGTCTGGAGCCAGTGAGACCATGGCATCCCCTATAAGGCATGTTATTTATTTATTTATTTGTAAAAGACAAACAGCTTATAGCTACATTAAAAATATAGAGAAACATAATATACAAGTTAAATAAAGTCAAGCTAAAAAGGTCTCCTACGATAGAGTTACTTGGAGATGGAGTTTTATTATAACTTAAAATTAATTTTAGGTGAGGAGGAGAGGAGGAGAGGAGGAGGAGGAAAATAGGATAAGGATAGGAGATGCTCCCTGTGCGTTCCACACTCTCGTATTAATTTTCGATCGTACGCATTACTTCTATTCGGTATTTCTGAAGGATAGTGTTAAAGATGTCTATATTGTAAAATTTTGTATTATATTGCGCGGGGAATTGGAGAATTTTTTCTAATGTTAGTTCTGCTTGTAGGCAAATGAAACAAATTGCAGAGAATTGACAGCATCCGCAGTGTAGGGGTAAGGCTCCTGACTCGCAATCCGAAGGTCGCAGGATCGAATCCCGGTGTGCGCAAATAAATTTTAATTAATTAATTTTTGTTATTTCACATTTAAATATCGCCCTGGTGTAAGACCACCATTCAGAATTAAAAAGTTGCTTGAAATGGCTTGAGGGGTGACCATATCTGAAGAGCCAGGTACATCTCCACCTTCCTCTTCCCCATTTTCTTTCCCTCCCCACTACCTTCAGCCTCACAACATACGCCAATTGGGGATGCCGTAGTCTCACTGGCTTCAGATGGGAGCAGCTGAGACTCTTGTGAGGTATCCAAATAATTTAAAAAACGATAGGATAGGTAAGGAAAGTAGGTTGGATGGAGAAAGGTAGATATTTAGATATACATAGTTGCGTCAACAAGGATATTGTCACGGTTTAGCATTATTATTAAAATCACAAATAAAAAATTAGGCGTTCAAAAATATAAACGCAGCTTTTTGTAGATTTTTTTTGTCTGGGGTATTTTCAATCGACCGTATCATTTGGCAATAATTTATTTTTATCTGGGGTCATTAATTCACCCCATTGTGGTCCCCATATGTCGTGCAAGGCACGTTACACGAGGGTTGTATTAAGTAGTCTGGTATGTACCTACCCACTTAGCATTGTGCAAAATCAAAGGGGTGATTAGTGTCAAGTGATTGGAGAGATGACAATTATTTAAAAAAAAACATTTAAAATGTATGAAAGCGAAAAATGTAAAAAAAATCACGATTGTGATTAGGTCAATGGCCTGTTTAATTTTTTTTTGTGAAATGTTCTTTTTGAAGGAAGGTGAACATTATATATTTTTTTTCAATTTAACTTGAATTTCATTTTCAGATTTTTTTAACAATGGTTCCATATAGGTGGCCCTGAGGAAAAAAATCGTCTTTGGGGATGCGGAGTAGAGGGTCGGTTTAGGAAAACGAAGCAGAGAAATTTCTAAGAAGGAAAAGTTATGAGGGTTGGGTACAAAGGAGTGATGGACGTATGAATCCAACACTCGCGGTGCAAGGCTGGGTCGACAGATTCCGGCTGGAGGTCAAGGTTAGGTCTCCCTCAACCAATCTCTCCCGATCCGGCCCGCCATGCAATAGGTGGGCAAACGCATTCGCCACCAAAGACCTGTTGCATTCTTCAATCCACTGTCTCCAATGTGTCGTCTAAATAATACCATTGAATGTGACCATATAGATATCTACGCAAATAATCTCACATATTTCAAAAAACAAATTATCAAACTCCTACCATGACACTTCGTGGAGAACAGTTATGTAGCTGCTTTATTGTCATACCCTTTCTTTCTTTTTCTCTTCCTCTGCACGTTATTTACAATATTTGACTTTGTTTTATATTTCATCTTGATTATCATTATTTCTGTTATCACTACAAGCATTTCCGTCTTGTAACAACTAAACATTGATTACTCATGCTGTGAATATTTCTAATTGGAGTGTTAATATCTATGTATATTGTACATCCTAACGGCAATGCTATTATTTTAATAATTGTTAACACTCTGTAAATGTTTCAAACAATAAATAAATAAATAAAATCCCCACCCCATGAACCCGGGCATCCCCGCTAAGTCACAAACGTAGCCGAAATACTTGGAGTGACCTATGGCAGGGGTGTTGGTTATCCAATAAAGATTCCCGGGCAGCGGTACTCACTCCCGCCTCCGAAATTGATGACGAACAACGAGTTTGTAACATGCTGTATGCAAGCAATGCATCTTTGTAAGAAGGTACATTTAGCTGCGATATCCTGTTTTGGATTTAATAAGGTCCACATATAACAATATTTAATGATTTTTTTGCTATTTCGTGTTATTTCGCTAGGAATTTTTTTTATTAAAAGCACGCCTCAAAAATGTCGATTTTTAAGATTTAGTTCGCTTGGATTGAACACATTTTATCCAAAATGTTTCAAAATTTGCACACATTATTAGTCATTATACCAAAAGCTGGTTCACAAACTGCGTAAACTTGTATCTGTCCGACCGATGCACATTGCACCGTCTAGAACAAGCCAGCTCGACAAAAATTATTTTATCGTTTTTAAAAGCATACTTTATGGGCATTTTTAAAGTGCCATCATTAAAACGCATATAGTAGTAGTTCAAAAAAAAAATTGCGTATAGCGTTCATTTTTAAAAGCACTGAAATTTTTATTGAATTAATTTTCTGATTTTTAATGGGGAATTATTATATTTATGTATTTTAAATGATAACAAGTTGCACATTTATCATCTAGATGTTTACGTAGATAGTACATAGAGATTGGTATTGAAAAAAAAATTAATAATCCATATTAAAAAAAAAATAGTTGAAATTTTTGTTAAAAATTTTATGTAATGAAGTTAAGGTTTACATGAAATAACATTTATAATGATATCCAATTGAAATATTCAAAATTTATTTATTATGACTGTACTTACCCATACATAAGTTTTACTTAAAAAAAAATTTCCATAGTTAATATGGTTCCATGCCAACTGAGAATAAAGTCATCTCAACACCTCCTTGAAAAGTCTTTAAAAGCTATGAAAAAAATAATTTTAAATTAGCCGATAACCCTAACCTAACGTAACCTATTTAACCAATTTTTTATATATATTTTTTTATCACTCTCAAAGTTGTACTGGCGTGCATTCCAGTCGCTGTATACGAAACAAAGAACAATGAGATATTCTTTCATTAGAACACAAAAAAACTGGGGTAAACTGGGATAAAAAGAGTAAATATATAGTTTTTTTTAATTAGTTAGTTAAATACCACGTTCTCTTATATAATTGGATATTTCATTTACTAATAAAATTTTAGTAATATTACCCTTAAACAGTACGAACAGTATCACAACGCTGCACAAAGTTTTCGATTGAAATACTAAAATCGAAAATTAGATTTTTTTTACATTCATTCCGGATAGGAGGCCCTGAGGAAAAAAATCCTTAGTGTCCATGTCATATTTGGGGATACTGTGTGGAGGGCCTCTTTAGGAAAAGGAAGCGGAGGAAGTTCTGGGAAGAAAAAAGGTATGAGTGGTGGGTCAATATTTCTAGGAGTGATGACGTATGAATCCCTCCCATTGCGGTGTAAGGCGATAAATCGAGAGAGTAGAGTAGGTGGGATTAGAGAAGGGTGATCGCTCCAACCCGGCCAACTACCGCCCCATAGCGATCACATCAGTTTTGTCCAAGGTGATGGAACTTGTGATCAACGACAAACTGCTCACATATCTCGAGAAGAACAAAATCATTAACGACCGTCAATACGGATTCCGGCGGAACCGCTCGTGCGGTGATCTTCTCGCATATGTGACGCATGTTTGGGGGCGGTGCCTGGAACGTTTCGGTGAGACCCAAACGGTCGCACTGGACATTTCCAAGGCCTTTGACCGGGTTTGGCATCGAGGACTTGTCAACAAACTGCCATCTTACGGACTTCCCGTATCCCTGTGTACGTGGATTGCCGACTTTTTGAGGGAGAGGTCAATTCAGACGGTTGCTGATGGTTTCACCTCTTCCTCGCATCCAATAAATGCTGGCGTCCCACAGGGATCGGTTCTGTCCCCGACTTTGTTTTTGTTGCACATCAACGACCTTTTGTCATGTGCACCAATTCATTGTTACGCGGATGACAGTACAGTCCATGACAGCTTTTCGTTTGACAAGCCCCCAAAGGGCACACAAACTCCAACGGCTCGGAGGGATTTGAAGCAAAGAATGGATGATTACCTCGAGAGTGTTTTCTCTTGGGGTAAGAATAACCTCGTCGAATTCAATGTTTCAAAGACCCAATCATGTCTGATTACGTCTAAAAGGGATCGAAATGAAAATCTAGTCTCCTTCAATCTTCCGAACAGACCTTCCATTGATATGCTTGGTGTAACTATAAGTGACCAGCTCAGGTATGGGGGCTCCATCGAAGCCAGAGTAAAGTTAGCTTCTCAAAAACTGGGCGTACTGTACAGGGCCCGCAGATACTTTAATAGTACACAAATGTGTACAAATCGCAAGTGCGCCCCACGGTTGAATTTGGCAGCCACCTCTGGTCTGGAGCTCCAAAATACTTGAAAAATACCCTCGACTCTGTGCAGAAACGGGCGGTCCGTTTGATAGATTCTCCCATCTTAACGAACGGGTTGCAATCTTTAGAGCACAGGCGTCGGGTGGGAATGCTATCCATGTTCTACCGGTATTTCAATGGAAGATGCTCTGAGGAACTAGCGTCATTGATCCCTTCGGCACCGGTGCATAGTAGGGAGACACGCCAAACGCGCGCCCAACATATGTACACGGTTGACATATGTCACATGAGAACGGGTAGTTTTTTCGACTCGTTCTTGAGTTCAACAGCTCGGCTATGGAACGATTTGCCGGCATCTGTGTTTCCTCCCTCCTACAACATGGGTCTCTTCAAGACCAATGTTCATTCCTTCCTCTCCATAAAAAGACCCTCCACACAGCATCCCAGATGACATAGGCCCTGAGGGGAATTATTTTCCTCAAGGCCTCCTGTGTGGAGTTAATGTAAAAAAAAAAGGGTGGGCAAATGCACTGGCCGCCAAGACCTAGACAAACCTCGCCAGGACAAACAATGAAACCGGGCACCGCTGCTAAGTCACCGAACGTACCGAACCACTTGAGATGACCTTTGGCAATGAGGTTGGCTATCCTATAAATAGTTACCGGGGTGGCGGTACCCATAACCGCCTCCCAAATTGGTATTGGTTGTGACTAATTATGTAATATTTAGAATTTTTTCCATTCCTTTTTTTTTAATTTTTTTAAATTTTTTTAAAAAATTGTTTTAGGAAAGAATGTGTCCTTACTGGCGTATCTCGTTCTAAGGACACATTGTACATGTTTTTGTGTTTGAAGTTAAATCTAAAAGAAAGCACAATACAAGCATTAATCTTTATTTGGTTGCAAAATTGTATTTATGTTCTTCCTTCCCATGTCCGTAATCCATATCTTAATTCTTCTTTTGAAGTCGTTTATTTTTTGAACGGTTTCTATTGCAAGAGGGAATATATTAAATAATTTTATAGAGATGTATTACATATTTCTTTGTCCAAAAGTCGTTGTAGTTGTTAAATTGTGTCTCACCAATCGATTTTTTAATACTACGTATGAATTTTGTCTCCCTGGCTTGTTCGAACCGGTCCTCTGTGCGATGGAATGGTTTACCTTTACCCCCTGACAGGTCGACCGTGCGCACTGCGCACGCCCGGCCAATTTACCATAAGCGGGAACGAACCCTGGCCGCTCGCGTGCCGGTAATGGCTTCAGCCGCACGCCCGCAGCTATACTGCTCCAGCTACAGTCTGTACTATAGGTATTCTAGCTGTGTGTGTGCAGGTGATGGAATGCAGTGTTATTTAAATTGCACTCGTACGTTCGTTAAATATATTAAGACTAATACTACCTCTCATAGTTAAAAATCATAATATTAAAAATCTTGTAATAACGTAAATAAATAATCTTTTTTAAATACTAGGGCCGAGAATCGAACCACGATCAATTGTTTGGAAGGCAAGTATGCTGATCATTACACCAGCAACTAAGAACGGCGGCATAAATTCAATATTTATTGAGTTACTGAAATTATAAGAATTATATATTTTTGAATTATGTACATCTGAAATTATAGGTTTTGTTTGCTTGCCCCAAATGTCTCGATTATATAATATAGAGTGTGCTGAAGTAGATAATTTCGTCGATAATCTATATTAATCGAGAAAAACTGTTCTGCGATTGCTAATAAATACGTAGTGCTAATTATAATATAACGCATCACTCATGTCACTCGTGTCCCTCGTGTCTCTCGTGTCTCTCGTGTCTCTTGTGTTTCTTGTGTCTCTTGTGTCTCTTGTGTCTCTTGTATCACTTGTGTCTCTTGCGTCTCTAATGTCTCCTGTGTATCCTTTTTATTTTGTGTCTCTTGTGAATTTTGCATTTATTGCGTCTCTTGCGTCTCTTGCGTCTCTTACGTCTCTCGTGTCTCTTGCGTCCCTGGCGTTTCTTGCTGCTCTTGCGTTTCTTAAGTATCTTATTCTCTTGTGTCTCTTGTGTCTCTTGTGTCTCTTGTGTCTCTTGTGTCTCTTGTGTCTCTTGTGTCTCTTGTGTCTCTTGTGTCTCTTGTGTCTCTTGTGTCTCTTGTGTATCTTATGTATCTATTTCTCTTGTGTCTCTTGTGTCTCTTGTGTCTCTTGTGTCTCTTGTGTCTCTTGTATCTTTTGTGTCTCTTGTGTCTCTTCTGTCTCTTGTTTTAAATCACAACGGTGCTAAAAAAAATTGGAAAGATCAGTTAGCATTTTATTCGGTATAATTCAAGCATGTTTGGATTAGCTGTCAGTGTTTGTTTCGCATATTATGTAGACCTATCGATGAGCTCAGATTATTTTGAATAATTATAAAAACAGAGAATCCATTACATATACTTATTATAATATATTATATTTCCTTACAGCTTCCAAGCGAGTGGTTATTGAGTTAGTGTTCATCCATCTTCATCGGCGATCCCGCAGACCTCGCGGCCTGGCAGCCCCTTAAAGTGCAGTAAATTATGTTATGCAAATTATTCATGCATTTCTTGTCAAGTATTAGGGTATAGATATGCACACTCGTTATCCGTACCTGCCAATGCGATGGTTTCCTTCATATTGCAAAACTGATACAGGTAATATGGGTAACTAAGTGTGTTTGGTTTTTAAATGAAAATATGCTTTGTTCTTATCGGGATGTCATGCATCCAGTTCCTATCATCACCTTGCTGAAAATATATTTGAAATCTGGAACAATGGCATGAAACATAGTGCAAATTCGATTGCATTTGTTTCTGAAAAACAGAAGAAGATTTGGAACTATCTTGGAAGCAAGTTGTTGGTCTTTTTCTTGTACAAAATCCCGTTTTTAAGATGAAGACATACTAAATAATGCAAAATCATACAAAATCGTATGTTTTTGTTTTGAAAATTTGATCGCTTAGAAGTATTATAGATGCTTCAATTAAATACTGCGTGTAGAACATATCTTGGTTCTTAAAAATATTGGTAATTTTTTTATAAGTTTTCTAATAAGCTTAGAAAAAAATTAAGTATTAGGTCTACGAAAAAACACTTTCAATTGCAAACTCTCCTACATATAAACCCCTTTTCGGATATGGTTTTATTGTTTAATGCAGCAAATTTAGTTTCTTTTATGATAATCGCAAAAAAAATTGATATTTAGACCCGGTATTTACAAAATAAAATAAAATATGCATTTTCGCGTTGTAATTTCACAATATGGCCGGCAGTCGACGAATTAGGATTTTCAAAGTGAACTCTATGCCGTCCACCGAAGAACTAATGACTTGACACACCCATTTTCTGTCATTCCATCCTCGGCCGGAGCGGGGAATAGACATCAGGCTCCACGTCACTTGGTTCCGTGAAATCAATTTTAAATTTGCGTTTAATTACAATTGACAATGTGGAAAAAGGAGTTAATGTTTTTTAAAGGCCTTTACGAAATCAATATATAAAAAAAATCTCCGATACGTTTTCCAACCTTTTCAAAAGCTTTTTCTCAAGTATTTTTAAACTCCTCCCACAAAGGGGCGTGAGTTACAATTTCGATTTTTCCCTGCACTATTGGATCACCTTAAAATGAAAATATACTTTGTTCCTATCGGAATGTCATGCATCCAGTTCCTACCTCTCCCTAGCCCTCACCTTGCTGAAAATATATTTGAAATTTGGAACAATGGCATGAAACATAGTGCAAATTCGAGTGCATTTGTTTTTGAAAAACAGAAGAAGATTTGGAACTACCTTGGAAGCAAGTAGTTGGTGTTTTTCGTGCACACAATCTCGTTTTTAAGTAAAAAGAAGGAATTTGACCGTATTGGAGGTACAGTACATGTATCGTTCTTCTTTTTAACCTACATAAAGTTGTCTCCACAGTGGAAAAAAATTCAACAGAATTACCAATATTATTATTTTATAATTACTTTAAAATCTACTGTACTAACGACTGTGTGCGTTTTTAAAAAAATATGTATTTATAAGTTGTAACTCCTCGTGATAGAAGTGTATTTCATACAAATCACAGTTGCCTTCTGCCACCTCGACTTGCGTGTATTCTATATTGTTACAAAAAATGATATGACGACATAAAATACAAAACTATTTTTAAACTCAAAAAGGTATAACCTATCAAGTAATAGCGATTATTATTTTTAATGATGTTTAATAAAATATTTTAAAAAATCTCAAAAACTTGTCTCTTACAATTTTTATATCGTACGACAATTCTGTCACGTGGTTTGTCATTCGAAATAGGTATACACGCAGCTCGTGTTTGTCACTTTCAATAGGTATTTTAGGCCTCCTTCCCCCCTAGCTACAATTTTCCCTCTGAGATTCAGAGAGATTCATTTACAGTAAAAACAAAATGTGACAGAGTAGTGGAAATGTGACAGAGTGGTGGAAATGTGACAGAATGATGGAAATGTGACAGAGTGGTAAAAGTTATGGAGGTTAAAAATAAGAAAAACCCACATAATATTTGTTTTGTTGTGGCGATAATTACCTCGAAGAATCGCGGTGGTATTTTACAACTATATTGTGGACGTGTCGTGTGCTCCTTTGCAAAGATACAGAGGTGAGCGATCGGTTATCCCTTTTCCTTGCGTACCTTGTTTCGCCTACACATATTACCACCCAATTCCAGCAAACGCCATTTCCTCTAGTATCGTTTTTAGCTTTTACAGTGAATTACAAGTGCATTTGAAGCTATATTCGTAATTAATTTTGGATGCTACAACATGTGTAAAGATATGACAGTTACCAATGTAAAATTACATAACCTAATTCAGAAAGTGGTTTATTTCAGCTAGGTATAGGTAAAAATGTGCATTTTTTTGCAATTCATCAAGATAGCACATGAATAAAGGGCGTTTTACATGATGTTTTTTTCATACCGATTCCCACATGGAAACCTGGTTAAAGTAAGTCAAGTACGTCCCTTAACACAGTGTATATTCAATAAAGTGGTTTTCAAACTAAGTTATTTTATTCTAATTATTAGAACTATATGTATATAAATAATATAAACAAAGGGAGATATGGCATGGAAGCACGCCGACTATCGCCGAGTTACAAACTGAACTGTACGGTCTATCAAGGTAAGATAAGAGTGATGCGTTTGGTGCGTCGTCGGCACAATTTCTATTCTTACTAATAATGGTTTGCATTTATAGCCCATCTCCTTTTTTTGCATTTGATCCACACAGAAAGCAATGAGGAGGAGGCAATCAATGGCAGAGATGTTGGTTATCCTATATATGGTTCCCAGGGCGGCGGTACCCATTCCCGCCTCCCAAATTCTTTAATTTTTATTATCCATGGAAACAACTAGCGCCCTCCACCAGGACATTGAAAAAACCAATATTTTATAAATTCTTTAAGAAAACATAAATTTTTTTCTTGTTTCATTTCGTAAGAAAGCCGTTTATTTTGTCCGCCCGCCCAATTTGCGACGATTTTGCGTTGTTAACCCATCATTGGCGAGTGGCTGAGTGGTTAGGGTGATTGATTCGTACACGGGGTCGTGAGTTCTGACCCGGTCACGCCGGGACGATTGATTGGTACCTAATACCCGCCAAGTATCGGCCAACCGGCACGACCCAAAGTCACGCTTTTTGAAAGTGGAACAAGACACGCATTTTCGAAAAATAATATTCTTTATTTAAATTTTGTTATGGATACCTACTTAGTAACATCACTATCGTCAGTGTGCGTAATTTTTTTTTTTTTAGATTAACTCCACACAGGAGGCCCTGAAAATAACTTCCCTCAGGGCGTATGTCATCTGGGATGCTGTGTGGAGGGTCTTTTTGAGGAGAGGAAGGAATGAACATTGGTCTTGAAGAGACCCATGTTGTAGGAGGGACGAAACACAGAAGCCGGCAAATCGTTCCATTGCCGAGCTGTTGAACTCAAGAACTAGTCGAAAAAACGACCCGTTCTCATGTGACAAATGTCAAACGTGTACATATGTTGGGCGCGCGTTTGGCGTGTCTCCCGACTATGCACCGGTGCCGAAGGGATCAATGACGCTCTTTCCTCAGAGCATCTTCCATTGAAATACCGATAGAACATGGATAGCTTTCCCACCCGACACCTGTGCTCTAAAGATTGCAATCCGTTCATTAAGGTGGGATCTAATCTAATTTATTGTAAGAAAAATCAAAATATTAGGGGGATTTGGGTACTTCCGCCCCAACAATCCTTACATTTATTGGATAACACCACTAACATAGGTCACCCCATTTGTGACTTGTTGAGATTTTTTCCGTGTCTTGACGGCGGATGCGTCTGGCCACCAACTGTGTGGTAGAGCGGATCGGGAGAGACTGGTTTGGGGTTGTCCATTAATCACGTGAGGCTTAAAAGGGGGGGGGGGAGGTGTTCGAAAAAAAATCACGAAATATCACAAGGAGGGGGGGAGGGGGATATAATGAGATACCACGTGTATTTATTTTTCGTTGAACGCGTGATTTCTAAACCAAACAGCGGCACGTGGCCTTGACTCACCGTTGCCAGGCAACGATTTCCCCGCACGTTGCGACAACCGCTCGGCTCACCAGTCACCAGTAAGTCTGTGATTTTGACGCCGAACACATGCGTAAATCGTTGCCGCATATGTTTTGCCTTAAAACAATATTCTGAAAATTTCAGTATATTTTGTACTAAAAACATATATCACCAGGGGGGGAAGAGATAAAAAAGTTGCTAAAAAACATCACGTGATTAATGAGCGACCCCTTTGAACCTTTTAACCTCTTTCGGAACATTGCCTTGCACTGCAGAGAAAGGGATGAATTTATATGTCCACCACTCCACCACCTGTCTACTCCTCATATCATTTTCCTTCACAGAACTTTATTTCCTTCCTTTCCCTAAAAAGACCCTCCACACAGCATCCCCAACGATGACACAGGCCCTGTGATAGTTTTTTTTACTCGGGGCCTCCTGTGTGGAGCTAATTGATTAAAAGAACTGTTTTTATAAATAATTGTTTTTGTGATATTTTCTCCTTGCGTCATCTCAGTTCTTGTATGTTCAACAGACCATTTTAGTTTTTGTTCAATCTCCACTTTAAAATTAAAAATAGAATAAACAAAAGTATAGTTAATCACTTAACTAAGAATTATTTAAATTAAGGAGACCTTTACCTTTACGAAAATAGCTTTACCTTAAACACCTTTCATAATGTTTCATTGAAATAATCAAATAAAACCTTCTCTTCCTGTAAAATTTTCTAATGGTCTATTGAACATACAAGAACTGAGACGACGCTTGGTGAATACACTTGTAAGCTGTGTAAAGGTTGAACCCTAGAACTGGTGTCCCAAGGCATGTTTGCACTCACTCGTTTACACGAAACCGATCAATCATTTCCATTCTCCTACTATATCCCCCCCCCCCCCCCCGCTGCGCGTTTATGATACGGAGTATTGTTTTTGTATTTATTTAAATTTGCACTAGATTCTTGGTCTCTTTATCCACTGGAAGAAAAGCGACAAAGCAACCGAATTAGAAAGAAACGTACGTACGGATTCGAAAGAAAATGGTTAAATTCTTTTAGTCAGGGAAGATTATAATCACCCTTCACTTTAATTCACATTCGATTACATGACAAAATCACATTAAAAAGCAGGCTAAGGTACTGCCTATTAAGTGGAACGTATGCGGGGCCCTTTTCGGCCATTTTCATACAAATCTTAAATTTGGATTTGAGATCGAAATATCCTACCAAACTGAAAAATTATTTTTGTAATCAAAAGTTATATCAACTATCTAGTACGGATGTGAGCTATTTTATTTATTTTTGCTTTAAATTATAAGATATAGGCCATTAAAGATTTTAGTATTTCATGTTTTCAGAGGCAACTTGGGATTTGTGAGTAAATGAAAAATATTAAAAAAAAAAAATTGTTTTTTTATTAAAAATACAATGAAAAATAAAATAAAAAATAAAGCATCGTTAAAATTGCATTTTTTTGGGGTAGTAATTTTAATGTATAAACGACAATTTTTTGTTCCGCCGTAAATAGGTAATTTAATTATTTGTTGTAATAACAAGGAAATTTAAAATTGATTTCACAGATACAAGCGCCGCAGAGTCCAGGGACGTCTATTCCCCACCGCAGACGGGGCAGAACTGATACAAAATGAGTGTGACAAGTGCCTAGTTATTGATGGCATAAGGTTCACTTTAAAAATCAAAATTCGTCGAGTACCGGCCGTCTCGATTGATGTCAGAAATAACAAGGCGCATATTTTATTTTATTTTGTGTAGTTCAGCCATGAATATCAATTTTTTGCGATTATTATAAAAAAACTGAATTTGCCACATTATACAATAAAACCATGTCCAAAAAGAAGTCTATAAGTAGGAGAATTTGCACTTAAAAGTTTTTTTTAAAAAACCTAGTACTTTATTATTTTTTAGGCTTAGGTGTGTTTCTAGACTTAACTAACTAACTAACCATCATGCCGTTTTCCGCAGGGGTAGGCAGAGAGGCCGGACCGTCAAACAACTCGATGTTGGCACACACTCCTTGCTTCGTTTACATTCATACATCGTTTCATACATGCTCTTCTATTATTCTGACTCTTGACATCGCCCGACTCAAGTATCCGATTCACTTGGTCGTGCCATGTCTTTCTCGGGCGTCCCCGACTTCGTCTACCATTCAAATTTGCGTCATATATTCTCCTTACACTCCTTTCCTCATTCATTCGCTCTCAAACCATCTGAGCGTCCCTTTCTTAATTTTATTCATTACGCTTACGTCAGCCTTGCATTCTTTGCGGATCTCCGTATTTCTCACACGATCATACATGGTTTTATCACACATACGTGTCAGGGATCTCATTTCCACAGCATTCAGTTTACTTTCATCTAGACTAGACATCACTTCTAGACTAGGCCAAGATATGTTCTACACGCAGTATACTTCTAAGCGATCAAATTTTCAGAACAAAAACACATGATTTTGTATGATTTTGCATTATTTCGCAGTTTTAAAAATCATCCCTGAACCGAAAAAAATCGTTAAAAAAATCATGCAAATTGGTCATTACAAAAAGGAAACATAAAGTCATAAATGAATCATTCCTGTGCCCTTGTGTAAAATGCATGTCTGCCAAGTAATAATCGTGATAATAAATCTGTACTGGCCGCAATGAATGAACAATCATTATATAATCATTATTCAATTAAAATAAACATACAATAAAGGCATTTGAACTCATTTCGCTCTTGTGATTTTACTGTGTGTTCAATGTAAGAAGTGATTTATTCTGCACTGATAAATGTTAGGTTTTTTTTTATTATTTATTAGTGATAATATATTACGTAACATTTTTATAATACATTACTTACTCCCAATGAGTTTAATAAAACTCATTTCGGGAAGGACAACATCATACAAATAAAGGAAAATGAAAGAATAAAGATACGAATTTAAATGGGAGTTTAAAAATCTATGTACTGATTTTAGAATGGACTACACACAATTGATACGGTAAGGTTAGTATTTATATTTATTATATTTAATACTTATACGGAGAATATACAAGAGTTACACAGAAAGACTGCTAAATTTGTCACCGGTTAATAAAGCACAAATTTTTACACAAGAACAGGAATTTAAATGGGAGTTTAATGAACAGTACATAGATTATAAAACGGACTAGACACACTTGATACAGTTAGTGGTTATATTTATTATATTTAGTACTTATACGGAGAATATACAAGAGTTACACAGAAAGACTGCTAAATTTGTCACCGGTTAATAAAGCACAAATTTTTACACAAGAACACGAATTTAAATGGGAGTTTAATGAACAGTACATAGATTATAAAACGGACTAGACACACTTGATACAGTTAGTGTTTATATTTATTATATTTAGTACTTATACGGAGAATATACAAGAGTACACAGAAAGACTGCTAAATTCGTCACCGGTTAATAAAGCACAAATTTTTACACAAGAACACGAATTTAAATGGGAGTTTAATGAACAGTACATAGATTTTAAAACGGACTAGACACACTTTTAAAAAAAAAAATTATACAGCAAAAATAAAATATTGTACAGAAAAAAGAAAAGTCCCAATAAACTACTTTAAAACAGTCTGTCAATAGATACTTTTACTTTGAAGATATAAATAAACTTATTTTACTTTATTATGCAGTTAGAATTTTTGTGTTAATCTAATACAAATTATTTATTTCGGTGAACCAATTCTTCAACATAATATTTGTTTTACCTTTTGTACATTTATTTTTAATTTCGGCAGGTAACATATTTAAGCAAATAGGTATCATGTAGTCCAGCGTTCTTTGTCCGTATTTGTTTAAATGCTTAGGTACAATTAGTCCTTCATTTAACGTAAAACGAGTATTGTAAGTGCGGTCCAGTTTATTTATGTATGTAGGGCTATTCGTATGCTGAAATATAATTTTATACGACGGAATTGCTCATACTGAGAGAATTTTGAGATTGACTTGATACAATTAGTTGGAGAATATACAAAGAGTTACAAAGAAGGAAAGCTAAATTCGTCACCGGTTAATAAAGCTGCCGAGAATTTCTCCTTTTAGAACCATTGTCAACGTTTTTTTGTTTGATGCTGGATGTTTTAGGTCATTGGGTAATGCGTTGTATTGTAAGGAGTTGATTCCAAATTTAGTCGTGTGAGTAGATGATGATAGGTGTATTTGATTTTGTGATCGTGTTTTGTGCTGGTGCATATCGGAATTAAAGGCTGGCTTAGTGTTGGTGTGTTTTTCTATAATATCATTTATTTATTTATATTTATTTGTTGTTTGAAACATTAACAGAATGTTAACAATTATTAGATTATTTTTTAAATTTTTTTTAGCGACTACATAAAATAATTGTATAAATGTACTTAATAAATATAATGGTGAATTAAAGTAATTTTAGATAATGTATTTCTTAGTCCTCCTCACTAGGGGGTCCCGTGCCGCTGTGGACTAAAATTAGTTAAATGTAGTTTATTTTCTTCTGTCGTTTTTGTTGTCTTCACTAGGGTTTTTTCATTGACCTCTTTCAGCCATATTTTTATTCTTGATTTGTACTCATTAGAATTTTTTATTAGTTTTATGTCTTGGGGAAGGATGTTCTGGAGTTTTGTTGCAAATTATGTAGGGTTTCTTTGTCCAAATGTGGTTTTATAATTTTTGTATGTCATATTTTATACATCAATATTTTTATGTCATTTTTATTCGATCTAGTATGCATACGCGGTCTAGTATAGGATTCAGTATTTTTGAATAGCTTCAATAATATATTTTTGGCGTATATTTGTTGTACATTTAGTAGGCGTAAAAGAGGCGTTACCCAACTGCTAATATCATCCTTACGCCATCTGCAGAAGGGCCGATAGCGCGTCCATAAGTCGTACTTAGTCTCCGCCCAGATTCGGGGGTGTAAGGACGTCTCTAGACTCCGCGTCGCTTAGTTACGTGCATTCGATTTTAAATTTCCTTGTTATTATAATAAGTAATACCTTAAAAAGGATTTAACATTTTTTACAGGTCTTTACGAAATTAACATATGAAATTGTTTTTAATATATATATATATACCTTCTCCAAACTTTCCAAAAACTTTTTTACGTGATAATGTCTTATAAATCGATGAACGCCGACTGCACTCACGAAAAAGCATGACTCATTGTCACGTTCCACCTGAGCTGAGTGTGCAAGCGAGAGCGCAGAACAAGCGTTCGGCCTAAGCGTTCGGCTTGTGACGCATCTATCTCTCTTCCACTCCATCGTTATTATATGACGTTATCACGTAAAATTATCGTCCGTAAACCGACTTTACAGACAACCAATTTTTTTTCAAGTATTTTTAAATCCCTCTCAAAGATTCCGTTGTCGAATTTCTCCAGGACTAGTGGATCCCCTTAAGGCCACACTTCCCGGCGCAAAAAGAAGAAGATGGAGCGATATGAAACTACGAATGTTGGACAGAGCGCGCTAATATTTTAAGTGATGAAATCGCAGCGAAAATGGCGAAAAAGCTTAATAAAACATGACTCGTTTAAAATAGAGCAAAAATCTCGTGGAACGTATCTTAAGTATCATTTAAAGAAACATTGTGAATTTTTTCACAAATATAACTTGTAAAATCATATAAATAGACTTGTTTTAAATAATTTTCGGAGCATACTTTGCGATTTTTTTCTATCGAGGGAATTTCATATAATTTGCGTTTCGGTGTGGAACGTATCTAGATATTATCTTCAAAAATAACATATATTTTTTTAAGAGCTTAAAAACTTCAAATGTTTAAGGGAGATATGTAAGAAATTGGTAGAAATTCGGATAGTGGACCCTTAAGTATCACCTTAAAATAATTTTTCTATTTGGTTACCCTTGTATTGCACAGCGGTGAGTTTTGCATTTTGTAAGCCGGGGTAGTATTCTTTAGATCGGCAGTAGGTACCGCTTGTGCTTGATGGGTGCGGGTTCGTAGCCCGCCCGCGGCAAGTCTCGGATTAACAATATCCCGCAGATGCCCGTGCCGTATCGACTCTACCACTTTCATGTAGGTACCATCAGCAACTGCTCGCCGGGGTTTATGGTTCGCAGTCGCGTGTGCACTTCGGATTGATGCAATGTCGTAAACATGCATTAATTTGCAGATTCGGCTTTGAGTTTTATGGTATAATGGTCTTTACGGTAACTGTAAAACAAATTACATGAATGTCAAAATAATTTTCATCAATGTTCTTGCCCACATATAACCCTAACTAAATAATAATAATAATAAAAGTCTTGGGGAGGTGAGTGCAATCCCACCCATCCTATATATTTCTTAATTAAATATAATGGTACAAAAGTTACATGTTTTTATAAATAAAATAAAGTTTTTCTTTCAAAAATACATTAATTAATACGTATTACACCTTTTTTTTAGAGCAGAGCTTTAGTTAAAAAGAAGGAGAAAACGAATGTAAAGCACAATTTAACAAAGAAAAAATAGTCATTTTTTATGTGTAAAACAATAGAAAGGTATTTAACAGTGAAACAGAAAAAAAAATCATATACGTAATTATACACATACACATACGTATATATACACACATATCTACATATATAGAGTATAAGTAACATTGAAAACATAGGTATTTATAAATGAGAGTAGAGATGGGACAGAATCGAAATTAAAAATAGAATCGAAAGTAAAGTTCATTTTACAACCCTGCAATGTAAAAAAAAATATTTCGTATTTTTTTTAAGTACTTAGATGAGATTTGTTAGCTCTTTTAACCATCAATGTTTGAATCGCTGTGAAGTTTGTCGTCAACTTCGATCCCAAGATATTTAATAATTAATACCATATTATTAACAGATATTTAATACCATGTTTTTTCTGTGTTTTATGTTCATGTTCTCTGAATTTTATTTTACTATTATTTTTCTTTCTTTCCTGTGTTTCTTTATTATATTTTTTTTATTTATTGTTTGAAACATTTACAGAGTGTCAACAATGATTATAGTTATAAAATTGCCATTGGGAAGTACATAGGTATTAACACTCCAATTATAAATGTTCACAGCATGCGTAATCAGTGTTTACTTGTTACTAGGTACAAAAGGAAATATAAAACATAAATGCAGAGAAAGAAAAGAAAGATAATAAAGATACAATGATAATAGAGCAGTCACATAATTGTTCTCCGTGACATATCACGGTAGAAGTTTGTTAATTTGCCTTTTGAAATATGTAAAACTGTTTGCATAAATATCTACATGATCACATTCAATGGATGAATATAGACAACACATTCGAGACAGTGGATTGAAGTATGCAATATTTTTATTAAATAATTCAAGATGGAATGTATTATGACTCCTTACATTGCGTCTATTGGGAACTTTTATATGAAATCACTCAGACAATGAGTGGTTCGAAGCTTGTCATGAATAATTTTGAATAAACATATTAAGTCAGCAAATTTTCTTCTTTTTTTCCATCCCAATGAATCCTGGAACCCCTGCTAGGTCACCAAATGTAGCGAACCACTTGGGTGACCTATGACAGGGGTGACCTACGACAAGGGTGTTGGTTATCCAATCTTATGGGGAACTTCATTGTAGTATTTATGACGCAGTTCTAAGTTAACTTCAGTTGTTTAACATGATTTGATGCTGCTAAACCCCATCTTGTTATTCCATATTCCAAATGAGGGTGGATTTTTTTTTACAAGAGCTCTATACCGAAGGCCCTGAGGAAAAATTTAACCAGCGATTCCTGAGCATATTTGTAGTAAAAAAATTGGAAATTTTAGGAAAAGTGTTTGTATTGGTGAATTGTATATTAACCTTGCTGTGGATTGACAGCTAGCAGCCTTTCCTATCACTGTAGCTGTGATCGTGTTTAAGGAGATATTTGTTAAATAATAATTCCCGTTTATGCGGTCAGATTTATTATCAATAAACTTCGTACAAAATTGAAATTGTCGCGGCTAGAGTACACTGGAGGAAATTTATAAAACGGCCGAAGCCAAAGGACGTGAGCAATGGAATAAATTTGCAATCTCATCCACCCAGCCTGTCGGCGACTCGCGGTGATACCAGCCGATAAAATTTTGTTTTTAATAATTGTATGGCTGTTCCGCCATAACATCAATCTGCTCTCTAAAAAAATATTTTTCATTTTTGGAATAACGTAATGACTAAAACCTCAATTCGTAATTTTTAATCATTGAAGACAATATTCGCGAATCTCCAACGAATATTTGAAATAGAAAAATCGGAAAAAAATTCGGTCGCATCTAGGAATTAAATCCAAAACCTTAGCCTTGCCGGTCTCTGATCTAACCACAGATAATTCGACCCTATCCCCTTCGGTCATATATAACTTTATCGGTTCAATTTCTAGATGCGACAGAATATTTTTTCTGTTTTAAATTTTGGTTTGAGAGTCGCTTATATTTGTATTCAATTATTAAATAAAATTATTCATCTAATTTCAAAGTTAATGTTCCAGTTCTTATATACTATAATATAATACAATTAACAGCCCTGAATTACTGGCGCTCATAAATTTTAATGTGCCAGCCAGAAACACAGGTCAGTACTACCGTTTTATTGTGGCAATATTGCGACCATGGCCCTTTTCAATATACCACTAAAAAGAATTCAAAATTAAGATGAAGCCATAGTAAATAATGCAAAATCACACAAAATCATGTGTTTTTGTTTTGAAAATTTGATTAAATTAAATAATGCGTGTAGAACATATCTTGGCCCTTAAAAATATCGGTCATTTTTTTTATAAGTCTTTTAATAAGCCTAGAAAAAAATAAAGTAGCTGGTCTTTAAAAAAACACTTTCAAGTGCAAACTCTCCTACTTATGAACATCTTTTCGGATATAGTTTTATTGCTTATTGTAGCAAATTTAGTTTCTTTTATGATAATCGCAAAAAAAAAATGATATTTAATAAAATAAAATATGCATATTTGCGTTGTTACTTCACAATACGGCTGGCAGCCGACGAATGTGGATTTTCAAAGTGACCTTTATGTCGTTCACCGAAGGACTACTGGCCTGCCACACCCCACTTCCATTCAGAAACGCCCTGGCCGGAGCAGGGAACAGACGTGTGACTCCACGTCGCTCGGTTCCGTGAAATTAATTTTAAATTTCCTTGTTGTTACAATAAACAATGTGTAAAAAAGGAGTTAATGTTTTTTTTAGGCCTTTACGAAATCAACCTGTAAAAAAATTCTCAAATACCTTTTTCAACCGTTCCAAAAGCTTTTTCTCAAATATTTTTAAACTCCTCCCACAAAGGGCGTAAATTCCGAAGTCGATTTTTCCCTGGACTATTGGATCCCCTTAAGGCAATATGTTTTCGCATATAGACTTATGGAATGTGTCGAAATAATAATAAATTTAAATACGAAATAATGAAATCTATGGTAAATTTATAACATATCTCTACATATTGTATCGTATTATTGCAAATTATGATTTCTAGTAATTATATAAACCATCACAATTATTAAAAAAAATTAAAACTTTTTTCTTCATCATTGTTACCAACTTACAAATATTGGTTCTATCTTACAACAGTGGTTATTCTTATTATTTTGTTCATAGATTTTCTTAATTTTATTGTTTCATTGGAAATAAGGTTTGTTTCCTAACTTGTAAAATATTTGACTTATTATTTACCTACCATTAAACATTTTCAACCAACCTCTTAAGTTAAGCTACTTGCATATCCATACTAATTATTATAAATGCGAAACTGCTCGAGTTTGTTTATGACCTTTTCACGCATAACACAATATAAAGACTTAAATAATTCTTTCACCAATATAAAGCTAAATTATATGCGCGGACTACAGGTTGTATATGATGGTAAGCTCTGGCGTTATGAAATTATAAATATTAATATATTATATTTGTTATTATTTATTATTTTAACTTTATGAGTAAAACCTCAAACTGTAATATTTAATTAAATGAAGACATTATGAGCGAAACTCAATCGAAAATCTGGAAACAGAAAAATCAGAAAAAGATATTGGCACCTCTTACTCCGGGTTGGGCGCTCTTATCCACTGAGCTAAGGTGTCGATATCCAATTCGGTGACTTTTAACTGTACCATACTTCGACTAAGAACCACCCATATTATCTTCATTTTTCTTAACGCATATTTTTATTGGCTGCCATCTTTATGAATGATTGCAAGATTCAACTCGAACTAAATGCAATCTAGATGGTGTCTGGATAAATTATTATCCATTTTATTTAAGGTGCGACATCTATTGACTCTTCTGCAAGTCTGGGATGAATATTATTATTTTAACTTTATGAGTAAAACCTCAAACTGTAATATTTAATTAAATGAAGACATTATGAGCGAAACTCAATCGAAAATCTGGAAACAGAAAAATCAGAAAAAGATATTGGCACCTCTGGGACTCGAACCCAGGACCTCCCTACTTTCCGGGTTGGGCGCTCTTATCCACTGAGCTAAGGTGTCGATATCCAATTCGGTCCAAAAAAAAATATGCGTTAAGAAAAATGAAGATAATATGGGTGGTTCTTAGTCGAAGTATGGTACAGTTAAAAGTGACCAAATTGGATATCGACACCTTAGCTCAGTGGATAAGAGCGCCCAACCCGGAAAGTAGGGAGGTCCTGGGTTCGAGTCCCAGAGGTGCCAATATCTTTTTCTGATTCTTCTGTTTCCAGATTTTCCAGAGTATTTTTTATTATATTAACGAACTTCCAAATATTTAAATAAAAATAAACATCCGAAATGTTTGTAAGTGCATACATTCCGAACGAATGAACAAAATTGGATAAGTAATTCTTTTTTTCTTTGAGCTATAGCATTATGAAATTTAGGTGGTAGGCGAGATGTTTGAAAACTGAATGTAAGGGAATGAATATATGGAATGCGGGAGGGGAAGGGGGTGGGGTGGGGGGGATATAATTGATAAGGGCAAGCGCTACAGTAATTTCCCGTAATACCATGCGAGCGAAGCCGCGGGGAAAAGCTAGTATATCTTATTTAAATATATTTTTTGATTTTGAGCTTTTTTTCATGTTGTTGCTATACCTTATCTATGTTATTATGTAAAAGCCGAATGGCGTTAATTTTATGAATAAATAATAAGTCTGCGAAACAAATAACCCATAATGCAATAATAACAGCTAAACTAAACAAATAAACACCAGCATTTTAGGTCATAAATCATGTGATAATTCGATATTTTGTCGTTTGCCTAAAAAGTGCGGCAAACCCCATCGATCTTTAGTTTCGCTTCCTCCAACAGATGGCGGTAACATCGGACTGTTTTAAACGCCTCATGAATATTCAAATTGGCTTTTTGTTTTTTTCGGAGCTCTCAAGTCGGAAAAAAACACACTTTTAAATTTACGACGGTACAAACAAATGAGGTACAGGCCGTTACCGATTGTATTCCGATGGCTCATTACTTTTTTAAATAATAAATAAGCGAGGGATTGTGTTTTTAATTTCTGTGTTCGGCTGATTGGACCGGCGCGTAATGGCCGCCATTTGTTACGGGATGTGGCCTAAGCCTGTGACTGTTCTCGTGGCTAGATATTGTATTATAATTGTTAATTAAATGGCCTAACCCCAGAATTGACTGCAGTAACTAATGATGCGGTGATTATTTAATACTGAAATTGATTCAGGCCTCGATATTTAATTTTATGGTATTTGGGTCCGCTAGGTAGTTACTTACCTACTTTGACAAAATTGGTATTCTGTTTGCGGGTTGTAGGTGTTGGACTGTTATAAAATCAAATATCTATACTAATATTATAAATGCGAAACTGCGTGTGTTTGTTTGTTACGCTTTCACGCATAAACCAAAAATCCGATTTTAAAAATTCTTTCACCAATAGACAGCTACATTGTGTGCGAGTAATGTAGGCTGTATATAATAGTGAGCTCTGGCGTTATGATATTATAAATATTAATATATTATATTTGTTATACGTTTTCTGTCGCTAACAAAAGCGAGATATTGTATTTATTATTACGAGTTATTAACACGGGCATGTGCCTAGCATGGTGGTCGAAAAATCCCCAATTTATGTAACAAACTATTAAATCGAATGAAGAAAACTTAAAAAAAAATCTATCTATCTATGTAAATAAAAATGAATCTTCGAAATGTTAGTACCTATTCGCGTAACTTCCGAACGACTGACCCAAATTGGATATTTATTTTTTTACTGCCGGTGAGCTCTGGCATTTTGAAATTTAGGTGGCACGCGAGCTGTTTGAAAACTGAATGTACCGGGAATGAATGTATGGAATGGTGGATTGTGAAGGGGGGAGGGGTGGGGGATGGAGGGGATTATTGATAAGTGCAAGCGCTACAGTAATTACCCCCTAATACCATGCTCAGCGAAGCCGCGGGTAAAAGCTAGTCATACATAAAGATAACAGCTAATGAAAAATGCGTTAACAAAAATGAAGGTTGGTAGTTCTTAGTCGAAGTATGATACCGTTAAATATGACCGAAGGAGATAGGGTCCCATTAGCTCAGTGGTAGAGCAGCGCCCCGGTAAGGTTAAGGTCCTGGGTTCAATTCCTACATCCGACCGTATCTTTTTCTGATTTTTCCGTTTCAAATTTTCGATTGAGAGTCGCTTAATAAATTAAATTAAATATTTATTTGAATGAAATTGCTTTTTTTTATAAATCTACGAAAAGTCCCAACTGCCTGGAGCCATAGCCATGACTATGGCATTTTCGATTGGGATATGTTGTGAGGCTGAAGTTAGTGGGGAAGGAGATGGGGAAGAGGAAGGTGGTGAAGTATCTGGATATTTAGATCTCACCAAACACGGCATTTCAAGGAACGTTTCAATTCTGAATGGTGGTCTTACACCGGAAGAGCGATTCTCTATGTTTTGTGGGATCGTTATCGAGATAATGGAGGTTATGACAAGACCTGACAGATTTGTGTGATTTTTACATATTTACTGCAACATATTTTAGTTTAGCTCGTTTTAAACATGAATTCCCCCCTGCTCCCCCGCTCCCCCCGTCCCGCCCTTTCCCCGCCACCCTTCTGCATTCCATAGCTCGCGTGCGATCTAAATTTCATAATGCCATAGCTCAGCAGTAGTAAAAAAAGAATTGTAGTGATAACAGAAATAATGAAAATCAAAATGAAATATAAAACATAGTATTTTCAAATATAATAACCCTGCAAAGAAAGAGAAAAAGAAAGAAAGTAAAAAAGGGTACGAAAATAAAGCAGCTACATAACTGTTCTCCACGAAGTGTCATGTTAAGAGTTTGATAATTTGTTTTTTGAAATATGTGAGATTGTTTGCGCAGATATCTATATGATCACATTCAATGGTATTACATAGACGACACATTCGAGACAGGATTGAAGAATGCAATATTATTATTAAATAATTCAAGATGGAATATTTTATGACTCCTTAAATTACATCTATTTGGAACTTTAATATATATTTCTCAGACAATGAGTGGTTTGAAGCATATCGTTAATAATTTTGTATACACATATTAAGTCAGCAAATTGTCTTCTTTTTTCCAGGGATGTAAAATAGGATTTTTTTGTACAGATTCAATGATTTTTGAATATTTTAAATAGTGTGGATTCCAGATAAACTCCCATATTCTAATTTGCTTCTAACCAACGAGATCAAATAATTGACTGATATTCAGCATATTTTTCTAAGCCCCGTGTAAATAACCAGACAGAAGAAGAAAGTGGCCCGTTTTAATAAAGCCGTGTACTCCACGAGTGGGTTTGTTAGCGCCACGCGTGCGCCACGTGGCGCGTGGCGGCGTGGTATGTGCGGCAGCTAAGCGCCGCAGGCGAAACTCTTCCGACTCTCCCAACAGGGGGCGGATTATTGCTTACCGCCGGTTATTTGTCGCATCAAACGAGGGGGTGGCGTTTTTGCATTTGAAATTAAATAAGTTCGGACAGAATCGATCGGAATTTAAACCAAATCAACTGAGTGTGGTTTCTACGCAGAGTTATGCAGAGGGCGCGGAATCGTTCATTATTAATGATACCTTGATACCTCATATGATACCTCAAAGTGTAACAACTCAAAAATTTGCAATTTAGAGTTAAGGGGAGCCGGTGGTTTAGGATTTAATTTTTTTTTTCGATATTTCGAAAGTATAATCCTTAAAATATACTGTCAAATTTTTGTAATGGTATTGACGATATTTAAAGTTCTGCAGCCCATTTAGCAGGGCAGCGCAGAAGCAGATAAAAGGGCCGGGCGAAACTTCAAACTCATTTATTTCAAAACTACTTTTTTCTGCACGGTGTGAGGCAAAAAAAAAACTACTCGGCCGGTTCGTCTCAAATTTTACTATGTTATTCTGTTCACTTCTTATTTTTTACATACAAAATGTAATTTAAAAAAATCGGTTTTTTGTATGTACATTTCAACAATGCGAAATTTTGTCAATTTTTAATTATTTTTTTAAAAATATTTTTTAGGTTCCTGCGATAACTACATTCATACTGATCAGAATTTTTTTGTTTGTTTTTGTTTACGGATAAATGAAAGAGCCAAAACTGGACCCACCACCAAGGTACGCATTTATGAGGAGGGCAACTTCAGCGCAGTTCCTTAACTAGTTAGAGTTTTTTTTTTTAATAATAATATTTTTGTATACTATTAAAGTGATTTCTTCTTCTTCGTGTGCCCTATCGGGTCCCCCCGACGTTGGCGATCACTCTGGAAAATGTCTCTCTACATTGTGCTGCCCGGAATAGCTCCTCCGCACTTCTAGTGCCGGTCCACTCTCGTATATTTCGTAGCCAAGATATTTGTCTTCTACCAGGCCCTCGGCGACCTTCCATTTTTCCTTTTAATATTAATTGGAGAAAGTGATTTAATACATCTATAAAGTTTGAATAGCATTGTTCATGTTTTCATTAATAAACTCGTCGAATTTACGGGGGCTAGACCACCGGCTTAAGTATAAAAATGCTGAAAACACAAATATCATTGTCTATCTTCGAGGGAGACCTTTTGATCTCTTTCATCGATTCATATGTCCGTCACTCCTGGACCCATTGACCCCCAGATTTCTACTCACCCCTCATACCTTTTTCCTTCCCAGAACTTTCTCTCCTTCCAGCATCCTCAAAGATGACATAGGCTACAAACAAAAAAAAAATCCTCAGGGTCTCCTGTGTGAAGCTAATGTAAAAAAAAAAAAATCTATCAGTTCCATACTGTTTCGTAGGATATTTAAAAATTTTAAAAGCTAATAAAATATTTGCAAGTTACGTACTACAACAATTTTGTCACCACCATGCAATCAGAAATGTCACAATTACTTTAGATTCAAACTGTAACAACAACGAAAATCCGGTTAAAAAATATTTGAAAAATTAAATACAGTTTGTAATAGTAGTAACTAGCTTTTACCCGCGGCTTCGCTCCCATAATATCCCCCTCCCTCCCCTCCTCTTCTTTGTTTGTTTTTGTTTGTTTCGTAAAGGTCCGTACAAAACTAACTCCTTTCTTACGCATTGTTTATTGTAATAAAAAGGAAATTTAAAATTGATTTCACGGAACCAAGCGACGCAGAGTCTAGGGACGTCTATTCCCCACCGCAGACGGGCAGAACTGATACAAAATGGGTGTGACAAGTGCATAGTTCTTACGTCGATGGCAAAGGATTCACTTTAAAGTCCAAATTCATCGAGTGCCGGCCGTCTTGATTGATGTCAAAAATAACAACGCGAAAATGCATATTTTATTTTGTGAAGTTCAGTCAAAATATCAATTTTTTTGCAATCATTATATATTATTAAAAAAAAATAATTTGCCACATTATACGATAAAACCATATCCAAAAAGGGGTTAAAAGATAGAAAAATTTTGCACTTGAAAGTGTTTTTTTGGTATAGACCTATTAATTTATTTTTTTCTAGGCTTATAAAAAGACTTACAGAAAGCATCCACAATACTTCTAAGCGATCAAATTTTCAAAACAAAACCACGTGATTTTGTAAGATTATGCATTATTTCGCATGGCTTCATCTTAAGACGAAATATTTATTTTTAAAGTAATTTAGGTATCTAAGTTTTGGTTGGATGTTCCGGAAAATAAGTCATTCGAAAAACTGCAATTGATTTAACCATACCCCGACCACAGTGGGGTACATTCGATCGAAATAATCGTCATCGCGGCATCTCTTTAACTGGGTACAGGGTAAAGTAGGGGCCGAGGTTGCCCGCTGAAACAACATATCTTCGGCTGAAATAATCAGGGGTACAAAGCGCCCGGGGCTCTTGGTTACTGCTGCAAGACCGGGGCGCTGGCGGAGGGTTGGGGTACTTTATACACCCCCAACTTCCGAGGTATCGCGGGGTTATTCGATCAGTTGGTACGAAGTACTGTACGGTTTCAGGAAAATGCATTTTTCTTTCAAATGATTTTGATATTACCAAAACTTTGCTTTTCGATGATGAGAGATTCTGATATTTCTAAGCATAGCTTTATGGATGAATGAAGCAAGTGGAATTGGTATAGGTATATGCCTTTATCATGCAGTGTAGTGAATTATAGAAGAAGTCGGTGATGCCCGAGGAAGACATGGCACAACCAAATGAATCTTTTTTAATGAATAACGCACAAGAGTCCCAACTGCTCCCGTCTAGTGAGACTATGGCATCCTCAATTGGGGTATGTTGTGAAGCTGAAGGTAGTAGGCAAGGAAAGGATTATATTTATATAAGGAACTATTTAGATCTGGTCACCAAACACGGCCAAAGCCATTTCAAGCAACGTTTCAATTCTGAATGGTGGTCTTATACCAGGACGATACTGAGAGCATTCTGGAACGTGCCGCATATATACTATATACATATATTTTTTTCACATTAACTCCACACAGGAGGCGCTGAGGAAAATAATTTCCCTCAGGGCCTATGTCATCTTTGAAGATGCTGTGTGGAGGGTGTTTTTAAGGAGAAGAAGGAGGGAACATGGATCTTGAAGAGACCCATGTTGTAGGAGGGAGGAAACACAGAGGCCGGCAAATCATTTCACTGCCGAGCTGTTGTACTCAAGAACGAGTCGTAAAAACGACCCGTTCTCATGTGACTAATGTCAACCGTGCACAAATGTTGGGCGCGTGTTTGGCGCGTTTCTCGACTATGCACCGGTGCTGAGGGTATCAATGACGCTAGTTCCTCGGAGCATCTTCCATTGTAATACCGGTAGAACAACAAAAAACAACATTTATAATTTTAAACGAATAAATTGTGTAATAACACAGATTAATCAAATTAAATTTATTCGCAACGCCGGGATTCGATCCCGCGATCTTTGGAATGCGGGTCTAGAGCCTTACCGCTGGACTACGCGGGCTGTCGTTATTTATGCTTATTTTTATTTATTTTTGTTTTTTGAATTAGTGTTCATTTGTCACGATTTCCACCCTTCTGGTAATTTGAAAAATTAAAAGATAGATTCTTTATCAGAACAAATGTCATTATGGTAGGAACCAAGAAAAAGGAAAAAAAAATTCAGTTACTTTTTAACTTTTCCGAATTTTTAAAAAATAGTAAAAACTGAAAATTTTGTTTTTTTGTTGGTTCCTACCAAAGAGGGATATATTAAGGAAATTCATGCCAAATTTCAAGATAATCGATCAATTAGAACTTGATATTTTGTGACAAACGTTTCGAAAAAAGTAGTTTCGAGAAAAGCGCGCTTCAAGAATTATTCTATTTAGATTCTAATTATATTCCGTATAAACCGGTCAAATTGCGACGTCACTAAAATGGCTATAAATTTAAAAAAAATTCGAATTTCGAAAAATTCTTAGAAGGAGATATTTTTGAATATCTGAACTATCGAAATGAAAAATAAAAAAATTTTAAAAAATTCTACACTTGAACACCCCCACATCAAATTAATGTCTGTATCATTGGTATATGGAATTAGCGAGTTTGCTAATGGTGACATTGAAATAGGTCCTTATGCTGAGTGAGTTGAGGAGGTACTCTTAAATTGACTGCACTCAGGAGTTTGCAACAGTCGAGCTCCAAATATACAATTTAAAAAAATGCGCTGCCGGAAACCGTAAAAACTACACTAACACATTCAAAACTCATTGCAAGAACGAAATTAAGCAAGGAAAAGGAAGTAGCATTTATTTTATTTTTTTATTTAATATAGATATATAAGTGTACAGTGGTGTTATATAAATTTCATGTCGGTACAGAAATTATTTAAAATTGCAATCTCTTCAAAGAAGAAGCTAGTTCTTGTGGTTGATGAGTGAGTTACATTAATTAAAACAGAAATAGAATAACATTATGCAGTAGGTAAGTATATTATGGGAACAATTGAAACTTCTGGATCATCTATATGTGAAGGTGTACATACGTAGGATACGGTTACATACTAAAATATTGTGCACTTTAGAGAAATTCGAAAAACCTAAATAAAATAGAGATGAATATAGATTGATGATAAATAGAAAGAAAGAGAAAAACAGGTAATTATTCCTGATGAAGTGTAGCTTCAGTTTGAGTTTCAGTTTATTGATGTTTTTGATTTTTTTTTAATTTCAATCGGAAGGTTGTTGAAATACTTTATTCCTAAATAGATATAATTATTTTGCATTAGTTTGGTATTAAATTTTGGTATTTTGATGTTGTCTTGATATCTTTTTGATTGGTGGGTTTCAAATTTTTTGATGATATTATCTTTGTAAATTTGGATAATTGCATTATTATTTTTATTTATTTCAGTTCATAAGACAGGCATGATGTCCAAATATTTAACATAAGTTTTTTTTTTTTTTATTTGAATACCTCACAAGAGTCCCAGCTGCTCCCGCCTGGAATCAGTGTGACAATGGCGCCCCCAATCGGGATATGTTGTGAGGCTGAGGGTAGTGAGGAGGGGAAGGAGATGGGCAGAGGAAGGTGGGGAAGGACCTAGCTATTCAGATCTGGTCACCAAACTTGGCTAAAGCCATTTCAAGTAACAAATTAAAACAATTAAAATTATGTTATTTATGTTATTATTGTTTGTTCATAAGTATTTATATTTTTTCAATAATTTTTAAGCAATATTAAAAAGTAATCTTTTTTTAAATATATTAGTTTGTAAGACCGTATATAAATAGACAAACTGAAATATTTTCGTCACAAAACAAGGGCGCGGATCTTTTTTTTAATGATTTTATATGAACTAAAATTAAAATTCTGAAAAGTAGGTAAAGTGGTGGGTACCCTCCTCCAGATTATTAGTCGAGAGCCTTACCCCTCGACCACGGAGCCTGTTTATACAAAATAAAAAATTAAAATATAAAATTACGTTTCTGAAATCTAGGAGCCGAAACTAGCGACAACAATTTTCATTGGTAACAGATCACTATTTGTGATTTTCTGTTTACGTAGCATGATTTTTTAATTAATTAATTTACTATACATACTTAAGTATTCAATTTTCTCGTATCCTTTTCAACCGATTACGAACATTGCAAAGCTTTGATTTCACCCTATATTTTTCTGAGACTTGTTCACCATAATTGGAACATATTCCTCTATATTTTTACATTTTCCATTCCACCGAACCCGCGCGCTTTTCCATTGTTCCCGGCGTTACCCGGCGCTCCGCATTGTCCCGCTTTCTCCCCGCCCGGTACGTGCCTTGCCGGGATAGGGCCGGGATACCGGGATACAGGGATAATAAGACTTCGAGGGGGGGATTGATGGGATTCTAAAGAAATTCAGAGGGCGGTTGTTTGGCGAAGAATAAAAACGTGTTCTGTGTTAATTGGAAGAAAAACAAAAGGTTCGGGGTTCGGCCGACCGTTGAAAGCTATAGATGTATATATGACAATCTTCGCGATAGATCAATAAACTTCTTGGCTCTAGAATGAGATGCTGCTGGTTTTAATATTCCGGGACACAATTTTTTTAAATTTATTTATTTCTTTTTAAGCGTACTTATATTTCAACATAAAAATGAATGTTTATTTTTTGCCCATGCATGTTATCATGCATCCGATTGCGGTGAAACTTTGGTAATTTGATGTGCGCACGCCCGCAAAGGTTTCTACGTGTAATGCTGAGCTCGGACAACATGAAATTGACAGGACAGCTGTATGTAGCCGGCTCACGCTTCGGTAAACCTTCTGATTTATTCGTGTAAGCACCAGACGGAAAACAAAAAATATTGTGTGTCCAAAAGCACTTCAACAAACAGAAGTAAAACACAAACAATGTATTTCTTTCAGTAGCATTGCAACGCACGACGGGTACTCGTTAGTAATTAAATAATTCTGAATTAGGTAAAGAGTAAGGTATAAAAAATACATCTGAATACTATTTAAAATGATCCCGATGTAAGTATCGCCGGGTAATAACAAAGAGATTACAGAGATTAGATTTTTTGGGGGATCCACTAGTCCTTGAAAAATTCGAAATAGAAAGGGCCCGCCTCTTTTTGGGAGAGATTTAAAAATAATTGAAAGAATTTCAGAAGACTTTTTTGAAGTGTTTGGAGAAGGTATTTGAGAGTTGTTTTTTACAGGTTGATTTCTTAAAGGCCTGTAAAAATATTAACTCCTTTTTAACGCATTGTTTATTATAATAAAAAGGATTTTAAAATCGATTTCACGGAATCAAGCGATATCCAGGGACGTCTATACACCACCGTGGCGAGGCGTTAACTGATACAAAATGAACATAGTCTTTATGCGGATGGCATAAGGTTTAATTCTCAAATCCAATTTCGTTGAACGAGGCCTTTTTTGATTCATGCCTAAAAAACAGCGCGAAAATGCGTTATCTTGTTTTTTTAGCACTTTATGTTTTTCTGGACTTATAAAAAGACTAATTAAAAATTCTTGATTATTTCCAAGGCCAAGATGTTTTCTACTTGCAGTATTTAATTGAAGCTTCTATAATATTTCAAAACGATCAAATTCTCAAACCAAAAACACATGATTTTGCATTAATTCGCATGAATTCATCTTAATAGTTCAAGATTTAATTCTTAATAGTTCTTAATAGTTAAGTGGCCATACGTTGTACTGCTTACTAACAACGTATGCAGGGACATTGGAGGTCTAAATTCGTTCTAAACTAAATGTAACTTAGTTATTTAAATACAAATTAGAGTCCTTGCGAGAGCCTTGAATGAGTAACCATCTGTTACTTATTATACCAGGGCGGTTAAGTGGTGGATAACCTGCAATGTGTAGGATTTAGTAAATCTTCCCAATGTTTTAGACTTCTTGCCTGTAAAATGGATCAACAGGATTTTGTTTTTATAATTTTGTTATCCGGTGATTTTATGTTATGTATTATGTTTGTATTTTCAATTTTACTTTATCAACATTGCCGTGTGGTTTACTTCAAAACAAAAACAATATTATCTTATAAAGTCTTTGTTCTTGTTTCAACGGATTTAAAGTCATTTTAACCCGTAGGGGCCAACAAGAGACTTCAATAGATAAAAATATATTTTTGTTAAGCCAGATCGCAGAAAATTCCTGTACTTGATTAAATGACATTGTTGGTTTTTCGTTTTTTGTTTTTGGGGTGTTATGCCGTGTTGCGCTACCTCCTTCTTTAGCCGACGTTTCGGACAGTCCGGATCATAAGAGACTGTGTGAGGGAGACATTTTAACTTCTCGAGTAGGGCACCCTCGGAACATCGCCTTGCACCGCAGTGGGAGGGATGGATTCATTCGTCCGTCACTCCTGGATACACTGACTCCCAGATTCCCCCAGGGCCCATGTCATCTTTGGGGATGCTGTGTGGACAGTATTTTTATTGAAAGAAAGGAGAGGACTTTATGGAAATGAAAAAGGTATGAACGGTGGGAACATCGACCCCCAGATTCCTGGGGGTCGATGCGTCCTGTTGCGGCGGTATGGTATGTATGAATGATCTAGCTGGAGAAGACCACGTTAAAACTCCCTCAACCAGCAGCTGGCCGAATCGGGAGAGACTGGATTAGAGAGGTGGACATACGCCTTCGCCACCAAGACCTGGATAAACCTCACCCTATGGACCCGGGCATGTCTGGCCTTGCCAAGTCACCAAACGTAGCGATCCATTCGAGGTGACCTATAATGGTGTTGGTTATCCAATAAATGGCTCCGTGGCGGTGTTTTCTTGAGACAAATGTCAACCGTGTCACGCGTTTAAGGCGCCGTATCCTCCCTCGAAAAGAAGAAGATGGAGAGATATGTAATTACGAATGTTGGAGAGAGCGCGCTAATATTTAAAACGATAAACTTGACGCCAAAATTGTGGAAATGTTTAATAAAACACGAATCGTTTAGAATAGAGCTAAAACCTCGTGGGGGTTGTCTAAAACAACATTAAAAAAAACACTGTGAATTTTTTCATACATATAACTTATTAAATAGTAGAGACAGAGGTGAAAATAAACATTTTGGGAACATACCTTACGATTTTTTTTCTATCGAGGGAATTAAAAATAATTTGCGTTTCGGCGTGGGGAATGTATAGATATTATTTTCAAAAATAACATTTATTTTTTTAAGAGCTTAAAAACTTCAAATGTTTTTTTTTTTTTTTTTTTTTTTTATTCTTCATTTTAATCACCCGCTAAACTGCCAAGGCAGTTTGTCAGCAGGTCAATTTGACAATATTAATAAAACACTAAAACATAAAATATTATAAGAAAACACAATAGCAAAATAGTTCCAGAAGAATAACTTTTAAGTACCTACAATACAAAAGCATAAAATATACAGACAGACAGATATAACACAGGTAAATTACTGATAGATTAAATTAATTATAGATAGTATTTATACATAAGATTACAAACAATATCAGTACAAAAAGTTTTGACCCATTAGCCATTTTTTAATTTTTCTTTTGAGATCAGTGGGGCAATTGGATTCGATTTTGAAATTCATCGGCATCTTATTAAATATGGTGGGGACAAGATAAGTCAATGTCCGTTGGCCGTATTTATTTATAATTTTCGGAACGGACAAACCCTCATTTTTACTAAATCTAGTGCCATGTTCATGATCTACTTTTTCTTTGTAAATTGAGTCCGACAATAGGTTTTGGCATACAATTTTAAACCATAATATTCCTCGCACAGGTAATATGTTAACTGATTCATATAGTAATTTTATGTCCCTTCTTTGTGCATAAACACTTTTGCTTACCAAGAGCTTAGTCAAAGAGTTTTGAATCGTTTGAATATAACCTATATTTGTCTTGCACGAGTTTCCCCAAGATGTTATTCCGTATCTGATAGTGGATTCCGCTAGTGACAAATAAATTATTTTTAGCGTACTAATGGGCATAAAATATTTTATTTTGTAAATTCGCCCCGCAATAGCTCTTAGGCGTTTGCAGATGTTGCTTATGTGGGTATCCCATTTCATGTGCATATCTACAGTTATCCCCAAATATACATATGTTTGTACAAGTTCAATGGTTCCGCATTTGCAGGACTGTGACGAATTGTGTATGCACTCAAATGTATGCGACTTTATTACAGGTGTGATGGTATATTTGGCATGTGGAGATCGTATATGCATTAATTTAGTTTTTTTTGAATTTATTATAAGACCCGCATCATGTGACCATTTCTGTAAGGATAAGAAATCGTGCTGCATGAGTTTTATTGCAATTTCTAATTCTTCATGCGAAATAACTAGTGCCGTATCATCAGCATAAACGTAATGTTTAACAAATGTGAAGATTTTATTCATGAGTGAAACAAATATTATGTATAATGTTGGACCGAGGATTGACCCTTGCGGGACTCCTGTTGACATAAATTTAGCTTTGCTGTAAGTTTGTAAGAGTTTCACTTTAATTTGTCGATTGTTTAAATAGTTTTTGAGTAGTTCTAGTAATTTTCCCCTGATTCCAATCGCCTCCAATATCTGTAATAGTTTTGTCGGATCAATAGTATCAAACGCTTTAGAGTTGTCTATGAATAAAACCAGAATATGTTTTTTATCATTGAGTTCTTGATTTGTGTAATTCGAAAAGTCCTGCAGTAACATTTCTGTACTTTTCTTTTTTTGAAATCCGTATTGGTTGGGATCAATAATGGAGAAACTTTCTAGGTATTTTATTAAATTTACGGAGATGTATTTTTCGTTGAAGGGAGATATGCATGAAATCGGTAAAAATCTGGGTAGCGGCGGCTTAAAGTGCTTCCCGGCTACACCTGTGTCGAGGGGATCAATGACGTTAGAGCATCTTCCATTGAAATACCTGTAGAACAAGGTTAGAATTCCCACCCGACACCTGTGCACTAGAGATTGCTTGTTCAGATTTGTTGAGAATGGTTCCATGCCAACTGGGAATAATGTCAACTCAACACCTCCTTTAAAAGTCGTTAAAATCTGTGAAAAAAATAATTTTAAATTAGCCGATAACCCTAACCTAACATAACCTATTTAACCAATTTTTTATATATTCTTTTTTATCACTCTAAATGACTTATCTGAGATCGTTCTGAGTTGGTTTCATTCCGAGTTGGCCGGTCACCGTTGAGAATCTATCAAACGGGCGCGCCCGTTTCTACACAGAGCCGAGGGCTTTTTCAGGTATTTTGGATCTCCAGAGGTGGCTGCTAAATTCAACCGTGGAGCGCACTTGCGATTTGCACAGGTTTAGCAGTTGTGTACTATTAAAGTATCTGTGGCCCCTGTACAGTCCGCCCAGTTTTTGGTAGGCTATTATAACCCTGGCTTCGATGGAGCCCCAATATCTGAGCTGGTCACTTAGAGTTACACCAAGCATATCAATGGAAGGCCCTGTACAGTACGCCCAGTTTTTGATAGACTAATTTAACTCTATTTTATACTTTGCTCTGGGCGCAAAAAGTTACAAGTTCGGCCCGGAGTCTACCCGATACTTGGGAGGTTGATACTTGTGTCTGTTATCTGAACTGGGTGTACCCCTTATCGTATATCTGTTCCCGACAACCTTTTGTGGGAGCATTCCTTTGATAAATATCCGTCTTTGAGAATCAAAGCGAATTGTTTACATAATAATGAAACTCGCCAGTACCCGGTCTGTCCAATATCTCAAACAGAAATTACTAATTAAAATTATGGAATGGTTAATTAAAAAAAACATCTTTTACATTTCGGAAATTAAATGAAAACAATCCCACTACCATCCGTTACAGCTAAATTGATTTGTGTTCAAAGCTTGGCTGTAATTATACATAAATTGTTACATTTTTATTAGCAGAAACAAAGAGATATTTTTATTAATTTTGTTTGTCAAGTACTTAGGTATTCAGAATTTATTTGATACTAGCGCAGATCCATGAAAAATTATAGGTACTAATATCATGTAGAAACGCGTTCCATGCATATTTATTTATTTATTTATTTACGGACAAATGGTCCATTAATAACATAACAATAACACGAATAAAAAAAAGAGATGACAATGAAAGGAAAGTACATATAAATGAAGAGCATTGACAAATTATAATATAAAGAACATATAGGAGACTACAAGCCAAAGCTTGAAGATGGATTTCAGAGACATAAAAAATTACACATTTCGTATCGACTGTCGAAAGTCATTTAGGCTAACACCAAAAAATTTAATGCTTTGACCTGCGTTAACAAGTCTCGACATTCTGGATAAAAGAGAATGATATCCATAATTAGTAGAATGTTGATTGAGAAACAGCAATTCATTATTTCGGAGTTTACGGGAAGGGATGTTAAACTAGTTGAGTTGTAACGCAAAGCAGGTGTGTCAGTAATACTCTTGATAATTTTGAATATGCAAATTAGATCAGTGTCCTTTCTACGTTTTTCTAAAGAAGAAATGTTTAAAGTTTGTTCAATTTCATCATACGAGTACTCGCCTCTTTCAAGTCCTAATCTCCAAGCAATTCCTCGTAGGAAGCGATGTTGTACGGATTCGATGTGACAAATATGGACAGCATAGAAAGGAGACCAAATGACACTAGCATAGTCAAGGCTAATTAATTTTCCACCGCAAGTAAGAAAAAATCGAGCTCACTTTGATCACACTTCTCAATTTAAGAGGCGGTACGGGTATCGCCACCCAGGAAACCATTTATTGGATAATCAATATCGTGAACCATTGGTCACCCCAAGTGGTTCACTACGTTTAGTGACTTGGCACGGGTGCCCGGGTCCTTGGGCAGTTTGCCTAGATCTTGGTGGCGATTGCATTTATATACTATATGACGCGAGAAACAGTGCGCGGTATGGATTCGGTAGTTTTCGGTCGTTCGGCGTTAGAGATTCGAGATCTTGACGTGATTTTTAAGCAAATCTCTCTTTCAAATCCCACATATCTGACATTGTCTCCCGCGCCAACAAAATGCTTGGATTTGTTCTTCGAAAACTGTGTTGAGCTCTATCAATTCTGCCTACCTCTGCTGAAAGTTGTCGGTTTGATAGTTTGTTCGTTAGTAACTTGTTAGGGTTTCCGCCAAGGTTTATTTTTTGTAATAAAGCGACATGCATTTCTTCTCTTACCCTTCATTATAAATTTCTTCGAAAAGTTTATCCTACCTGGTTTTTTCAAGATTATAATTTAATATTAAAAGGTTTCTAACACTAACAGCCTCATTACAAAACGTCGTCAAAATTTTCTTCAATTGATAAACGACCGTGGATGTGAACAATTACTAATTGTAAAATATCACAAGTCACAAAAGAAATTTTGCCAAAGAATATTTATTTATTTATTTCCACGTACACGGCACAACATGTGCCATTAACATATGAATGAAAGAAAAACATGTTCATGAAAACAAAAGTTCAATGCAGCCAACATAAAAAGGTCAGCAGTTATAAGTTACGTTGCGGAAACACCGTTTAACAGTCGCCGAACAGAAACACCGATTAACGGTCGTTAAGTGTTTTTTTTTATAAGTAAGGCTGTAAATGTATAATAAAAACACGTGAAAATACCAATTTGAAAAAAATACTCTAATAACTTTCCACCGCGAGTAAGAAAAAATTGAGTTCACTTTGGACACATAGCTCAATTTGAGAGGCAGGTATGAGTACCGTTGCCCCGGGAACCATTTATTGGATAACCAACACCTCTGCCATAGGTCACCTTAGGTGATTCGCTACGTTTAGTGACTTGGCAGGGTGCCGGGTTCATGGAGGTGAGGTTTGCCTGCATCTGGCGTCAATTACATTTGCCCACCTACTGCATGGCGAGACGGGAAAGACTGTTTGAGAGAGACCTAACCTAGTCCTCTCTAACCGGACTCTCTCAACCTTGCATATCAGTGGGGTGGATGGATTCATACGTACGTCACTCCTGGACACATGGACCGTCAGATTCCTAACCATCTCTCATACATTTTTCTTCACCGGAACTTACTCTCTTTCCCCAAAGATGACATAGGCCCTGAGGGATTTTTTTCCTCATGCCCTCCTGTGGAACTAACGAAAAAAAAACGGTTCCATGCCAACTGGGAATAATGTCAACGCAACATCCCCTTGAAAAGTCATTAAAATCCATGAAAAAAATAGTTTTAAATTAGCCGATAACCCTAACCTAACATAACCTATTTAACCAATTTTTTATATATATTTTTTTATCACACTAAGTGACTTATCTGAGATGGTTCTGAGTTGGTTTCATTCCGAGTTGGCCGGTCACCAAAAAAAACAGCACTTCCATAAAACAACACACTCTTAGAACTCTCTACACTATATCTTCAGTGGCTTATATCATAAAAAATCATATAACGAAAAGGTTGCAAGAAAGATAACTCAAAACTCCCGCCTAATCTCAGAACACGGCAGCAACAGCAGTGTTGGTACACTTTTTTATATATTGTTATTAATTGTTTCGCCCACGCCGGGGTTTGAACTCGAGACCCCGGGGTCCGTATCGTGCTGAGAGGCACACTTCACCGCTCTGCCACCGATATACCATGTACGCTATATACCATCATATTATACTCTACAAATCTACACTTAGTCTTTAGAGTCATGTGCCTAACCGTGCCTAATTTTTACAAGGCCTAAAAAAAACATTAACTCCTTTTTTACACATTGTTTATTGTAATAACAAGGAAATTTAAAATTGATTTCACGGAACCGAGCGACGTGGAGTCACACGTCTGTTCCCTGCTCCAGCCAGGGCGGTTCTGAAAGGAAGTGGGGTGTGGCAAGCCAGTAGTCCTTCGGTGCACGACATAAGGGTCACTTTGAAAATCCACATTCGTCGGCTGCCAGCCGTATTGTGAAATAACAACGCAAAGATGCACATTTTGTGAATATCGGGCGTAAATATCAATTTTTTTTGCGATTATCATAAAAGAAACTAAATTTGCTACAATAAACAATAAAACCATATCCGAAAAGATGTTCATAAGTAGGAGAGTTTGCACTTGAAAGTGTTTTTTTATAGACCTGTTACTTTATTTTTTTCTAGGCTTATTAAAAGACATAAAAAAATGACCGATATTTTTAAGGACCAAGATATGTTCTACACGCAGTATTTAATTGAAGCATCTATAATATTTCTAAGCGATCAAATTTTCAAAACAAAAACACATGATTTTGTGTGATTTTGCATTATTTACTATGGCTTCTTCTTAACTTTCGTTAACTTCTCATCGATCCCTAGGACAAAATGGAGGAAAAAAATCCCTCATCCTTGAGGATGCTGTGTGAAAGGTCTTTTTTACGGAAAGGAAGGAGTGGAAGGAAAAGAAAGGGAAAAGTTGGGTTGGGTAAGAATCTGGGAGTGACTGACGTATGAATCTCCAAGAATGACGGACGTATGAATCCATCGCTCCAACTGCGGTGCAAGGTAATGGGTCGAGAGAATCCGGCTGGAGAGGTCTAGGTTAAGTCTCCCTCAACTAATCTCTCCCGATCCGGCCCGCCACGCAGTAGGCGAATGCAATGGCCGCTGGAACCTAGACAAATGTCACCCCATGAAACCGGGCACCCCTGCTCAGTCACCAAACATAGCAAACCACTTTTTTTTTTTTTTTTTTTTTATGTTAACTCCACACAGGAGGCCCTGAGGGAAATAATTTCCCTCAGGGCCTATGTCATCTTTGAAGATGCTGTGTGGAGGGTGCTGTTGAGGAGAGGAAGGAGTGAACATGGGTCTTGAAGAGACCCATATTGTAGGAGGGAGGAAACACAGAAGTCGGCAAATCGTTCCACAGCCGGGCTGTTGAACTCAAGAACGAGTCGTAGAAACGACCCGTTCTCATGTGACTAATGTCAACCGTGTACAAATGTTGAGCGCGTGTTTGGCGTGTTTCCCGACTATGCACCGGTGCCGAGGGGATCAGTGACGCTAGTTCCTCGGAGCATCTTCCATTGTAATACCGGTAGAACAAGGACAGCATTCCCACCTGACGCCTGTGCTCTAAAGATTGCAGTCCATTTGTTAAGTTAGGAGAATCTATCAAACGGACCGCCCGTTTCTGCACAGAGTCGAGGGTTTTTTTCAGGTATTTTGGGACTCCAGACCAGAGGTGGCTGCCAAATTCAACCGTGGGGCGCACTTGCGATTTGTACAGGGTTAGCAGTTGTGTACTATTAAAGTATCTGCGGGCCCTGTACAGTACGCTCAGTTTCTGAGAGGCTAACTTAACTCTGGCCTCGATGGAGCCCCCGTACCTGAGCTGGTCACTTAGAGTTACACCAAGCATATCAATGGAAGGCCTGTTCGGGAGATTGCTTCCGTTGAAGGAGACTAGATTATCATTCCGATCCCTTTTAGACGTAATCAGACATGATTGGGTCTTTGAAACATTAAATTCGACGAGGTTATTCTTACCCCAAGAGAAAACACTCTCGAGGTAACCGTCCATTCTTTGTTTCAAAGCCCTCCGAGCCATTGGGATTTGTGAGCCCTTTGGAGGCTTGTCAAACAAAAAGCTATCATGGACTGTACTGTCATCCGCGTAACAATGAATCGGTGCACATGTCAAGAGGTCATTGATGTGCAACAGAAACAAAGTCGGAGACAGAACCGATCCCTGTGGGACGCCAGCATTTATCGAATGCGAGGAAGAGGTGAAACCATCAGCAACCGCCTGAATCGACCTCTCCCTCAAAAAGTCGGCAATCCACGTACACAAGGAAGCGGGAAGTCCGTAAGAAGGCAGTTTGTTGACAAGCCCTCGGTGCCAAACCCGGTCAAAGGCCTTGGAAATATCCAGTGCAACGGTTTGGGTCTCACCAAAGCGTTCCAGGCACGCCCCCAAACATGTGTCACATACGCGAGAAGATCACCGCACGAGCGGTTCCGCCGGAATCCGTATTGACGGTCGTTAATAATTTTGTTCTTCTCGAGGTATGTGAGTAGTTTGTCGTTGACCACACGTTCCATCACTTTTGACAGAACAGATGTGATCGCTATGGGGCGGTAGTTGGCCGGGTTAGAGCGGTCACCTTTCTTTGGAATAGGGTGAATGATCGCTTTTTTCCAACCAGAGGGCACAGACCCAGACTTCAGGGACATTTTGAAAAGCTTCGTCAAAATTGGAGCTATTTCTGCAGCGCACCTCTTCAATACCAGGGCAGGTATTCCGTCAGGCCCACTAGCTTTATTAACATCAAGCCCTCGTAAGACTTGGAGTACATCCCGATGCCGAATCCTCAGCTTTTTCATACGAAAACCGCAGTGAGGAACCGACGGCGGGATAGCACCTTGGTCATCGAGGGTCGAGTTTTCCGCGAACATTTTGCCTAATAAGTTAGCCTTTTCGGCGGCGGTATTTGCTAGAGAGCCGTCAGGTCTGGTAAGACCTGGGGTGACCTATGCCTGGATACATATTGAATGGTTTCCGAGGCGGCGCCTCCCAATTAAGAATTTATAAAATTATTGTATCTAAATTAGTAGTAAAGTTTTTTTTTCAGCGTAAATAAATAAATAATTGTATGTATTGCGAAGCCCGTGATAAAGTATGGTATAAAAGGCAAATAATGATCCATACTCCTTCGTGACAAGGCGGAATAAATTAGCCCAGACTTCTTCAGTGCATGTAACAACGTGTTAGCAGAATCCGAATCCAATCCTCCAGCCAGATAAATCACATATTGTGTAGAGGCGCACATGTCATGCCGTATCACAGGTTACAGGTAACTACCTACATAACTACATCACGTGGGATGATTGTTGTCCATTATCGATATGTCAATGCTTGATGAAGTATTTTTGAAGTGAAAACTTCTTTAGCGCCGTTGTGATTTGAAACTCGATGAAACGAAAAATAGTGACAATAAAAAGAGATAATTAAACACGTACATTTTTAGGAATTGGGCGTATTTTTCATATTTAGGCGTGTGAATTGCACACTCTAATTTATTTTTTACATTAGCACCACACAGGAGGCTATAAGGAAAGTAATTTACTTATAGCATTTAGGGCCTACGTCATTTAGGGGATGCTGTGAGGAAGGTATTTTTAAGGAAAGAAATAAAAGAAGGATTTGAAGAGGAAGACGTATTTATTTAAAAGGGCACTTTTTACATATGAATAGTAAGATATAAACAGTATTTATTGTACATAATTGAACTACCTCAGTTACAATATTTTGTTTTTGTTTAAAGATTAATTGAAGATGTCCACTGACTTGGTATAATTATTTCCCTCCATTAGTATTCTGGGCAAAGAATACATATGGTAGTTAGTCCCAGAATTTCTGCACTGATAGAAATCCTGACTTGTAGTATTACATAGTGCAATCCTGAAGCTTATCAATTCAAGCGATACCGGACTATCAATTAAATCATTTAGGATTTTATATAGAAATAACAAGTCAGTGAAATACCAAGTATGAGGGGTGGGTAAGAGTCTGGGGGTTCAGTGTACCCAGGAGTGACAGACGAACGAATCCATCCCTCCAATCGTGGTGCAAGAGACAAGACAAAAAACTTTAATAAATTTAAAAAAAGATATTATAAGGTGACAACTAGACAATACCGTACTCGAAGTGACATCTTTTTGTTTGTCTTTAACTAACTTTTATTGGATAACCAATACCTTTGCCATATGTATTCAATTTGGTAGGCGGGAATGGGTACCGCCGACCCGGGAACCTTTATTGGATAACCAACACCTCTGCCACAGGTCACCCCAAGTGGTTCGCTACGTTTGGTGATTTAGCAGGGTGCTCACCCCATGAACAGGGTGCCCGGGTTCATGGGGTGAGGTTTGTCTAGGTCTTGGAGGCGGATGACCAGGACAGACTGAACCCCAGATTCCTACCCACCCCTTAAACCCTTTTCCTTCACTGAACTCTCCTCTCCTTCCTTTCCTTAAAAATCCCTCCACACAGCATCCCCAAAGATGACATAGGCCCTGAGGGAAATTGTTTTCCTCAGGGTCTCCTGTGTGGAGTTCATGTAAAAAAAAAAATGTATGTCAAACCAAGTGGTTCGTTACGTTTGATGACAAGGGTGCCTGAGTTCAAGGAGAGAGGTTTATCCGGGTCTTGGCGACGGATGTGTCTGGCCGGATTGGCAGAGACTGGTTGAGGGAGACATTTTGTCCTCTCCAGCGCTCTACTGGAGAGGAAAAATGTTCTGTTTTTTTAAATGTTCGGTTTTTCTCGCTCTCTGTTCTTCTCTCGGGACATCCCTTTGCACCGCAGTGGAAGAGATGGATTCATACGTTTGTTGCCACTCCTGAATTCATTAAAGTACTCTTAAATACGTTCTCTCCTTCCTTTCCTTAAAAAAACCCTCCAAACAGCACCCCCAAAGATGACATGCGCCCTGAGAGATAGAATAAGCGGGGTATGTACCTAGTAAAACAACAAAATATAAACAGATTAACAAAAAATCCTACAATAAGCTCACTACCTCTGTGGTCGAGAGGGAAGGCTCTTCAAAGATCGCGGAATCAAATCCCAGAGTGGGAAAATAAATTTTATTTGATGAATTTGTGTTATTTCACAATTAATTCATTTAAAATAATATATATGGCATATTTGCGGCACGTTCCAGAGTGGAAGATACTCTCAATATCGCCCTGGTGTAAGACCACCGTTCAAAATTGAAATGTTGCTTTGACCGTGATTGGTGATCAGATCTGGAAAGCCAGGTACATTTCCAACTTCCTCTTTCCCACCTTCCTGCCCTTCAGCCTCACAACATACCCAAATTGGGGATGCCATAGCTTCACTGGCTCCAGATGGTTAGGATCGGTTGGGACTCTTGTGCGGGGTACACTTAAAAATAAAAATATCAGCAAAAAAACACTCCAATAAGCTCACTACATCATAATTTCAGAAACTCGGTTAGGCCAATGTTCCGAATCGCAAAAAAAAACCAAATTAAGAAATTATTACAAATAATAAGAAAATCTCCGACACGGCATAAGACCTTAAAAAAGGACAGGTTGGAGTTTTATTGGCTCGATGAATGAAATGTGATATACGAGTGGAGGTGTTTGCCGACCGAAGCCTGCGTTCGACTCCCGGCTGTTTTCCGAAATGTCGAGACGGCATTATTCTGTAATTCTTTATTTATGTCATCCGCATACGGCACGCGATATTCAACGAATCGATTTGCAAATATCATCGTCGTACAGTAAAATAGAAGGTCACTAGAGTATAGATCGGAATGCGTGACCCCCGAATTACGAGGTCGGTGCTGTCGCTAAGTAAACTTCGCTGCTTAAGGCCCGTTTAAGAGTTTAAAAAGAAGAAGGGGAGGTATGTTAATATGAATATTAGAGGGAGCGCGCCAATATTAAAAACGGTAATAATTGTGAAAATGTTTCCTTAAATACAGGAAGAAGAAGAAGAAGAAGGTGACTTTTTACATAACATTTCGGTTTTTTAAAGTTACCTACACATGGGATGCACTGACGAAAATATTTTTTATATCATCTTTGGGGATGCTGTGTAGAGGGTTTGTTTTTAAGAGAGAGAGAAAGACCTGGGAAGGAAAAGGTGAGGGGTGAGTAGGAGGTGTGTGACAGACTCCCATTGCGGTGCAATGCGATGAGTCGAGAGAGTCTTGCTGTAGAGGTAAAGAGATCTCTCTCAACCAATCTCTCTCCGGCCCGTCACATAGTTTCAATTTCAGTGTCGGCAACCCGAGCGTTTATTTTATTTTCATGTATCAATCAAGCCGGTGGTCCCTCAGTGCCAAAACATCGACTCTTATGGAAACTTGTGCAGTGATCAAACTGTTGATTCGTCAGTGCCATAAAATCAATTCTTACAGAAACTTGTGCAGTGATCAACCCAGTGATCCCCCGGTGCCACGAAAAACGAGCAGTGTAAAAATTAAGATAAAACAGATCCCTTTCCAATGTCCACTGTTCACCAAGCTATTCCCATAGTTCAGTCACTTTGAAAAACTATATATTTTTATTACAGTCCATTGATTGCAGTCAGTATGTCTGCGACTACAGACAGTCTGTCCCGTTAACGTCTTTCCAATCTATTAAAAAAACTCCCCGAAATCTTACGTAGTTCACAAAATATTTATTAAATTTAATGTGGCCTTGCCTGTGGCACAACCATCGCACACCGTAAATATGAAATAAAACAATTTAGCCGAAGGTTCGGGGTCAGTTAATAATTCCTCGACATGCACGTTATGTCGCCAGAGTGTCATGAGGCATGTAAGCTCGTGTAAACCCGTGTAAGAGTACATTTACACATGCAAGTACATGAATCCGACTGCTTCGACCATCCAAGTCTGCTTAGTGATTCCCGGAGTGTTGACTCCGTTCCCCCGGAGAGCCTGGTATCATAACCCTGTGTTAAAAATATTACACGGATATTTGTAATTATTGAAATGTTTTTGTCTTTTGTGTAATGTCCTTTTATATATTATGTCTTTACCATTTGCATATTGACCCTTTACATTTTGTGTCTTTGGCATTTGCGTATTGAAGTTTTACATTTTGTTTGTTTGCTATTTGTGTCTTAGCTTTTACATTTTATATCATTGCCATTTGTATATTAACGTTTTACATTTTCTTTAAAGTCACCTTTATATCATTTTATGTCACTTTTGCATATTGACCATTTATATAACGTTTTGTCTTTGTTATTTGTGTATTGGCATTTTATATTTTATGTCTTTGTTATTTGTATTTTGATATTTTGCAAATTTTATATCTTTGCTTTATGTTTATTAGCCTTTTACATTTTATGTCTGACTTTTTTATACTGACCATTTGTATAACAATTTATATATTTGTCATTTGTATATTGGCCATTTCCATTATTGTATTTGCTTTTTCTATATTAACCTTTTTTGTATTTTATACTTTGCCATTTGCTTAATGACCTTTCTCATTTTATGTCTTTGCGATTTGTATATTGGTTGTTCAAATTTTATATGTGATTTTTGATATTAACCATTTATATAACATTTTAAGTCTTTGTTATGTTGTATATTGGCGTTTTACATGTCATGTCTCTTCTATTTGTTTATTGTCCTTTTACATTTTGTGTCAGACATCTGCGTAATGACAATTTGTATTACATTTTATACCTATGTTTGCTGTTTGTATATTGGCCTTTTTAATTTTATTTCTTTGTCGTTAGTACATTGGCCTTTCACATTTTATATCTGACTTTTCCGTATTGTCCATTTAGAGAACATTTTATATCTTTTCCATTTATTTATTGGCCTTTTACATTTTCCGTCTTTCTTTCTTTTGAATGTTGGGGTGTTACTTTTTATGTATTTACCTTTTGTAGAGAGGTTATTGACGTATTAATTTTTAAGATTTGATATTGGGATGGAAGAAAAGTGATAACTAGTCTGTAATAAGTAGATACAATCTTTGATGACAGCTGTATCTTTTATTCGCATAGTTGGTGACTAAAATAAACGAACTCTGATAAAATAATTAAATAAACTTGCCATTTTTACCACTGGTCCACGTGGCGGCAGTTAGATTCGTGTATCAAATACCACAACAGTAATAATATTGCAGAGTGCTTCGGAGCCAATAAAACCTTTGCTCGTTAATCAATTTATATCATTTGGCGGCCCCTATAGACTACCTCATCTTACGTTTACCTGCCATACCTCGGATGCGAGAGAGGATGCTCTGAAAGAATGCAACATGAAAACAATTTGTTAAAAACCTTTTTTGTTATTTGTAACAAATTTAATGGAGCGCGACCGGTTCCAACGCAGGTTTGGTAAAGGAGATAATATTGGCGGATTGTTTATTAATAGTCAACAGAGGCGGATAAAAAATAAGTGAATACCGCACAAGTCCCAATAATTGTCCGACATCAGTAGACAATTATGGTTCCCAAATTGCGGAATGCAGTGGTATTAAAGTGGTGGATAGGGAACGGGAAACAGGAAAGCTCCGTTATAGGAGTTAAAAAAGATTACTGAAGATGTTTTTAAAATGAGATACGTAAATACGAGTGATAGAGCGAGCGCGATAATAGTAAAAACGTAATAATAACATAAGCTTAAAGATTTCATAAGATATGGCTTATTTAACCCGCCGCATCCCGAAATTCTACCGATTTATTACATATTTTCCTTAAGACGATACAATAGTCCAGGAAAAAATCGAAATCGGAATCCACGCCTCTTTTCTGGCGGGATTAAAAAATACTTGACAAGACTTGAGAAAAAGCATTTGGAAAAGGTATTTGAGAGTTGTTTTTTACAAGTTGATTTCGTAAAGGCTCGTAAAAAAAATAACTCCTTTCTTACGCATTGATTTCACGGAATCAAGCACCGCAGAGTCTATGAATGTCTATTTCCCACTGCAGACGGGGCGGAACTGATATAAAATGGATGTGACAAGTGCATAGTTCTTACGTCGATGGCATAAGGTTCACTTTAAAAATCCAAATTCGTCCAATGCCGGCTGTCTTAATTGACGTCAAAAATAACAACGCGAAAATTCATATTTTATTTTATTTTCTGAAGCTCAGGCACACATTTTTTTTACATGAACTCCACACAGGGGGCCCTGAGGAAAATAATTTCACTCAGGGCCTATGTCATCTTTGGGGATGCTGTATGGAGGGTTTTTTTTTAGGAAAGGAAGGAGAGGAGAGTTCTGGGAAGGAAAAGGGTTTAAGGGGTGGGTAGGAATCTGGGGTTCGGTGTGTCCTGGTCATCCACCTCCAAGACCTAGACAAACCTCACCCCATGAACCCGGGTGAATACGTTTAACATTTTGTGATTATTATTTAAAAAACTGAATTTACCACATCATACTATAAACTATATTCAAAAAGGGGTTTTTAAGTAGGAGAGTTTGCACTTGAAAGTGTTTTTATAGACCTAATGCTTTATAATTATCTAGGCTCATAAAAAGAATTATAAAAAAAAAATCAATATTTTCTAAGACAAGATTTGTTCTACACGCAATATTTAATTGAAGCATCTATAATACAGGATTTTCCAATAAAAGGTGTTATTTTGATATTCAAATAATTTCAATGCGTTGTTGAAGCGTGTATCGTTCCATTTTTATTAATGGCGTAGTTTCTATTTGTCAAATGTCAAAAAATGACAGCTTTTTTTATTTTATTTATTAAGTTAAAAGAAATATAATATTTCGCTTTCTTAACTTAAATACAGAGCATATTATGTAGTAGTTTTTAATTTTGTTCCAAAATCTTAAGTTTAAATAGTTTTTTTTTAAAGGTTTTTATATTCTCTTCCGTTTTTAGATTATCTGGAAGGAGATTATAAATGTGAACTCCCTCGTGGCCAATACTTCTCTTGCCACTTTCAGTCTTGACTGTATTTGTGTACAATTTATTGTGTTGTCTTGTATAATGTTCGTGTACTTGTGATGTTTTTATAAATGTTGTGTTTGTGTGTATAAGTCCATTTTGTATTTTGTAGATTAAAAGACATATGTTATATTCGTACAATGTTCTTATTTTCAAAAGGTTCATTTCCTGGTATAGTTTTTTTGTGGGAGTGTCTGGGTTATAGTTGAAGAGTTTCTTAATAACTTTGTTCTGTATTATTTGTAAGTCGTTTAAGTACGTAATGTATGTGTTTCCCCATATTTCTATTAAATAATTTAGGTGGGACTGGATTAAGCTAAAGTATAAGCCCCTCTTTACCTCTGTTGGTAGAAGATGAGCAATTCTACCAAATACACCAATTAATGGGATGATTTTTGTTTTTAGTTTTTCTACGTGTTGTTTAAATGTTAGATGTTTATCAATATATAAGCCCAGGTATTTTTCGCTATCTAGAATATGTAGGTCTCTTTCTTCTATTTGTAATGGTTTATGCGATGGTATTATTCTTTTAGGTGAGCTTAAGATCATGTAACCGGTTTTATTAATATTTATTGTTAATATATTTTTTATTAGCCAATCGTTTAGTACATTAAGATCCGTTTGAGATTGTTCTAATAGACTTTCTAAGTTTTTGCCGAAGTAAAAAATTGCCGTATCATCTGCGTATAAGAAGATTTCACCATGTAGTTTTAGCTGACAGATGTCATTTATGTATATTTGGAATAAAAGTGGCCCCAGTATTGATCCTTGTGGAACTCCGTAGTTTATACTCTCGAGTTGACTGTTTTTATCTCCTATGTTAACACATTGTTTTCTGTTAGATAGATAGGATTCTATTAGTTTGATAGCTGGACCGGTTACACCTGTTTTTTCTATTTTTTTAATCAGTATTTCATGACTTACGGTGTCAAAGGCTTTTTGAAGGTCTACGAGAATTGCTATGACATAGTTTTTATTATCTATGCTAGTTCTAAGTTTATTTATAAGATCATTAGTTGCAGAGAGAGTATTAGATTTTTTTCTGAAACCGTATTGTTTGGCATATAGAAATGATTTTTTTTTCAGAAAGTTGTCTAGCCTATCGTATATTACTCTTTCATATATTTTTGATAGAATCGGTAGGACAGAAATGGGCCTATAGTTAGATGTTTGAGTTTTCAAGCTCCCTTTATATATTGGAATAACCCTTCAAAAGTGACATCTACCGAAATAGCGGGCATTTTGAATACAAAATAACAAAAACTCTTATTGGAAAACCCTTCTAAGCGATCAAATTTTCAAAACAAAAATACATGATTTTATATGATTTTGCATGGCTTCATCTCATACACTTAAAGTTTTAAAGCTAATAAAAAAATGTTTTATTTTTAGATAATAAATACATTCCCCACGCCGAAACGCAAATTATATGAAATTTCCTAGATAGAAAAAAATCGCTAAGTATGCTCCGAAAATTATTATGAACACGTTTCTTCACTTTTTTAGAAGTTATATATATGAAAAAAAACCACAATGTTTCTTTAAATCCTTATTTTAGATAATTGCTCTAATTTAAACGATTCGTGTTTTATTCAACATTTTCACAATTCTCGCTTCAATATTACCGTTTTTAATAATAGCGCGCTTTCTCAAACATTCGTGTTTACATAGGTCTCCTCTTTAAGAGCTTCAAAACTGCAAATGTTTAAGGGAGATTTGTAAGAAATCGGTCGAAATTCGGATAGCGGCGGCCTAAAAATTAATTAAAAATAAAAATAATTAAAAGTTTGGGGGGCCACCTGTAGGGGATCAACTTCGAGCCACCCGACATCAGATAAATATGTTGTTAGAAATTCAGAACGCGCCTTAGTAATGCCATTTCAAGCAACGAAAAATCAGTCAAGATTTTCAATTCATGATTTTTTTGTTTAATTTCACCGGAGTAACCATTAACTATGTTTACTTCGGGCATTCGACATTCTAATACTGCCACAAACTAAATACGTACACAAAATCGTTACAAAGAAATCACAAAACCGTCCAAATTGAAACCCTCCCGTGACCAATTTTGATTTGCAATTTCGTCAAAATAGACAGAAATTCTTCTGGAATTGAGTGACAGGCTTGTAATGGATTTAGCGAACAGTTTTTTCAAGACGAGGTCCGAAGGTAATTCGTTTCACCTGATTTTGATCATTTTTGAATTTGCGAAACGTCAATCAAGTTTTTTTTCGTTTTGGATCCCATTTTTTATAAGCGCTATAAGTAACAAATTTGATGTCAAGAAAACATGTCGTAATTTGTAAGTGGCTTTCATATGTAGCTATGCTTGAAACATTTCAATGCGAGTGGCGGAAAAAAAGTTAAATTTTTTCTTCTTATTGAATAGACGTTTGTCTACATAAGTGTATTTTGGGTCGGTACTCAAAGTAAGCTCAATTTGTACGTACTTCTTTTTTTAATGTGCATGGCGCACCAGAGTCCCAACTGCTCCCAACTATCTGTAGCTAGTGGATATGGCATCACCAATTGGGGTATATAGTGAGGCCGAAGGTAGTGGGAATAAGTAGGAGATGGGGAAAAGGAAGGTGGGACAGTAGGTATCTGGCTATTCTAATCTGGTCACCAAACACGGCTAAAGCCATATAAAGCCACGTTTCAATACTGAATAGTGGTCTTACACCAGATCGACACTAAGAGTATCATCCACTCTGGAATGTACCACAAATTTACTGTATATTATTTTAAATTACTAAATTGTTAAATAACACAAATAAAATTTACTTGCCCGCACCGGTATTTGGAGCTGAGACCTCCGGTTTGTCCTGCTACTGCACGGCGGGCCGGATCGGGAGAGATCCAGCACGGATCTCTTCCGATCCCCTGGTTGAGGGAGACATAACCTTGATCTCTCCAGGCGGACTCTTTCTACCCATCGTCTTACACCGCAGTCACTTCTGGACACCTTGACCCCCGGATTCCTACCCACCTCTCATACCTTTTTTCTTTCCAGAACTTCCTCTGCTTCCTTTCCCTCAAAAGGCTCTCCACACAGCATACCCAAAGATGACATCGGCCTTGATGGATTTTTTCTTCAGAGCCTCCTGTGTGGGGCTAATGCAAAAAAATAAAATATAAAAAACTCACAGAAGACCAATATATCATTTACAATTTTTATTCCAAATAATGTCAGGAATCACTGGTAAGTAAGCGAAGAATCCATAATTTATGGAAATACCCCATCTTGTCTGTTTTAATTTTTACTTGTTACAAACTTATTGGCTACTTGTTCAATAAGGAACTCCAGTGAAAAATATTATGGCTTTAAAAAAATATGTTCATATAGACCAATATACGCTGATTCTGAATATATAAGTTTTATTAAATAATATTTAACGTCGAGTTTTAAAAAAATATATTAAAAAGTCCATTTTAAAACAGTTCATTAAAACACCCTGTCAAGTTGGTATTATTGAATTTGTGAGGCGTGACGTCACCGCTTCCATAAAACGCTCCAATGCTGAAATTCAAAATGGCGGCGGTCGCACAGCTGATTCCAGTTCCATACGAAATTCATGCTTCGGTTTCCTTAATATTGATTTCGATTCGTAAAGCTAAAAAAATAAAAATTTCAAACAATTTTTATACCAATCTCCCGTAATAATATTGAAAAATATAATAATATAATAAATATAATATAATAAATAAATAATTACACCTAAATAACGTTTTACTTATTGAATAGTTTCATCACTTCTTCCATACAAAATGACAACATCTGTTGAAAATAACTAAAACTTTTGGCCAGATGACGTCACAGGGCAAGATGACGTCACGGTGGTTTTCGGGGGATCTTGAAAAATTAAAACTTTGACATTTATTTTAACTAATAAAACTAACTATAAAAATAAAAATAAATATGCAGTTATTTAAGTTAGAAGGTCATTATTCATAAAAAAAAATAAAAAAAATGGACTGGAGTTCGCTAATATTATCACAGTACACTTACCCTACACACACTAAAGAAAGTACCATTATTCAGAAATAAAGCAACACTGCCAATGAACCTACAATAATATCTTTTATAAACCTATAGACCTCACTTCGATACAATGAAAAAGGAAGGCTTATTGGTCAAAAGGGACACTTTAAAAAAGTCTTTACACATTTTTTTCCTTTTATTCCTGTAAAAGGATTTAAAAAAACTGATGATTCTAAATCACAATTTTGTAGAGTGGATCAATTGATCGATACGGGATGGTTAACAAAGAATTGTGTTTGCTTTAAACCTTTTTGTATTTTTGCTGTCTTTTTGGCATCTTGTGGGAGTCTTTTTGGCACAATGGCATATTGCACAATACTGGTTTTTGTTATTTCATTGATCAATAAGGGTCTTGAAAAGCTATTGTGAATCGATAAACAAGGCTTAGTGAAACGGTTTATCGTTTGATACCTACCTATGTGTGTATCAACCACTGGAGTGACAGCGCAATTTAAAACTTTTTTCCACGATTGCTCGACAATTTTTGGTGATCATTTTGAAAATTTTCCGCCCAAATTAAAAAAAATCGTACCTGCGAATTTTAATATGGAGACAAATAAACTGATGATGGATCTATATAGCCAATGAATTCACCTATCTTTTGCCGATTATCACATATTTGTAGGATTTATAAAAAAAAATATTATAACATCGTAAACTTCTACGTAATTACTTACAAATAAGGGAAAATTTGCCAAAATTGGCAGCAAAGCAATCCGAAGTATTTAAAATAGTGCCATATTGTGGCAAAAAGCGCTCCAATGGTGAATAATAAAAAATGGTACCTTCTTGCCTGTCTTAATCGTTCATATGATCAGTTACAATTTAGAATTGAATTTTGTAACATACTACCAAAATTAGTAAACATGATCAAGTCTCCGGCGTTTCCCGGACTTTATGCAGAGTGTTTCGACATTAGATGTGAGGGTACTTAAATTGTGCTGTAAGAGCTAAAAGGGGATACGGCAGTTTGTAGAGATCTTACGGAGACAGCGATGTTATTCTGGTTTTGAAGGTCAAGTGTGCCAAATTTCATCAAATTCGGAAAAAAACTGTAAATTTGATTTATAAAAAGCCACAGACAGAATTTTAAACAATTGAACAATTTAAAACCATTTAAAAAAAAAGTTTTCGACTTAAAAATTAAAAACAAGTCGCCACTGATCACACTCCTAAACGTTGCGGCGGGATAACGCGCTGTTTAGTGTGTTCCCGCGTGTGATACCAATACCTCCTAGATGGTGGTACGCGAGCTGTTTCGTGTGTTACCGTGCTGCTGAAACGAGACGGAGTGCTTTTCACGTGATCCGCTAGGGTACTCATTTGCGACGATGGAAAAATACTTTTTTGTGTTTAAAGAAAAAAATATCATCGTACAGCAAAATGAAATCTGCTTGTTTTACTGCAAATATGTTCAGGAATCGCTGGTTACGTGTTGTTACATCCTGAATATATTGGTAAAATCTATCATGCGTAGATAAACAATTAAATTTGCACTTCTGACTGGCGACATTAGTTGTCTTTCTAATCTATACAAATGACACCTCTAGGAATTATTAATTCAGTACATATAGCGCTAGCATGTTTCCAATAATGATTGTAATGTTAACACGGTCAGTAATGTCTAATTAGGTAACAAACTAGATACTTGTTTTTATTACCTATTAATTTTAATAATTATTGTAATGTAATTACTAATTAACCATCTACAATGAACATGAGATCCCCAGATAAACTTTCAAAGTAATTAGATTCGTTTATGATTTAAGGCGGCACTATTCGAATTTCTACCGATTTCTTGCATATCTCCATAGAACATTTGAAGTTTTTAAGCGCTTAAAAAATATATGTTATTTTTGAAGATACAACGCCTACGCCGAAACGCAAATTGTATGAAATTCTCTCGATAGAAAAAATCAATTTTTAAGCCTGTCTCTATTATTTGACAAGTTATATGTATGAAAAAATTCACAGTGTTTCTTTGAACGCTGTTTTAAAAAACTTTAAAAAATTTATGCTCTATTCTAAACGAGTCGTGTTTTGTTAAACATTTTCACAATTTTGCTTCACTTTTATCGTTTGAAATATTAATGCGCTCTCTCCAACATTCGTAATTACATATCTCTTCATCTTCTTCTTTTCGTGCTCGGGTACGGGGCCTTTTAAAGAAATATTATAAGCCCTCAGAACCTGTAATATTACAAATTTATTTTACTTACATAAAAACACTTCATAACGTTAAACGGTGTTTTTATTACGCATTGCACAAAGACCGTACATTTTAACACTTGATTTGTTACTAATAATAAAAGTCTCCAACTCTATTTTTGACGTAGTGCAACACTGAATCACGCCTGCGCTGATTGCGATTGAAGAGCCGTTATAGCTTGTTCGCATTGGGCAAGTAGTTAATCGAGTAACGAGTATAATCGCTACTTGACTGACCAAAATGCTACTACTAACTACTAAATTTATGGTGTTTGTACACGTTTAGTTACTAAAATACTCGCTGCTTGACTAAACTACTAGCATAGTCTGTACGGGCCTTTATGGCTGTTCGCTTATGACAAGTAGTAAGTGAAGTAGCGAGTATACTTGCTACTTGACTCGCCATAAATCGTTCGCATTACTTTCAAGTAGAGTACATTATTGCCCGCCGCCCATTGCAAGATGACGGGCTGCTACACAACAAAGTAAATGCGCTAATTAAGCAAATTGTAATTCTTGGAAGAGGTGAAATTTTATAAGGGGTGGAAGAATAAATTGGTAAGATGAAAATCTATAAACTATGGACACGAAAAGAAATGAATAGCAGCATAAATAAATAATTTTAGAGTAGCACCTTTGCTCCAAGGCCATGACATTTCCGCGCGTCTACAAATGAACTCTTTTAAGGGATTATACGTATACAGTTAGAATTTTCAAGAAATCGATTTTTTTTTAATTTAATTTTCGTAATGAAAACATATTTAAAAACAGGCACAGAAAAGTCAATCCGGCGATTATTTTCGAAGGTACACGCATATTTGTAAAGACGTGTCAGAGCATTTGAAAGAAGGAGGCAAACTTTAAACGCGTTTTTCTCAAAACTGTCTTTTTAAAGTCGGTGACCAAGATGTCTCAGAAACGGCAGAACCGATCGGTCTCAAATTTTAACACAAGCTTTTTAAGTATTTTTTTTAGTTGTTAATCGAAGATCAGTTCTCACCGATAAATATCTTTTTTTTATAAACAATTTAAGCCAAAAATTTGGTCAAATCGATTTTTCTTTTAGAAGCTGCCTTTTTGTCAAAAAATGTTTTGCTCTGTCCTTCGATTAATACGAAGATTATACATTATTTTAACGAAATCCGTTTGGTTTTTTCATTTTAAATGCTTCAGTCTAAAGATATGATGGTCACCGCAAGGTGCCTTTTTTGAGAGGATCTTCTGGAGATCAGCTACAGCAGCTTTCAAAATGATTATTTTTACAAATACAAAAATGTTAAAATACAGTTACAAGTTACCATAATATATGTACAAATTTTTACATTAACAAATACAAAGGTATTCTCAGAAAAAATCTTGAAAAATTGCATTTTTTGGGCCTCTTAACTATATATAACCTCTTATAACGGCGGGTTCGCGCCTATCAGTGCGCAATGACGCGTTGTGAGGGTCCTTACTCGCCAGAAAAAATAGTTTTAAAAATGAGCTCTACAGTGTTTCCTTTTAATTTATTTCTTAGTCTTTTGAGAAAATTTACTTTTTTTAATACCTTCTTTAGCACATATTAAAAAATATATCAAATCGGGCTTAATTAGGAGTTTTTGCCGTTTAACGAATGGTTTTTTGCTTTATTAAAATTGTATCAGTGCCTCATCAGAAAAATTACACATCGCACAAAGCAAATAGATAGTGTAATAATCTATACAAGCTATAACACTACAAAGTGTTTGTATATATATTTGTATCTGTAATTATAATACCTGGAGGAAGCCATTTGCTATGGCGTTCACCTGCCACTTCAAAGCCCAGGGCGGGAGGCTGTATTCTGTATTACCTGCCGCGCCTACCTAGCTTCGGCTTCGCCGCATAATATAATACCGGAAATAAGATCTCACCGAGTTCCGGCGGACGTATATTGCAGTCAAGTTGGTTAACCTGGAACTCTGAAGCTGGTAAGTTTAATGGAAATGTAACTAATATGTAAATTGTTTGATGCTATAAGAACATCGGAAAGTTTTTCCTCAGGGCCTAGAGTCGTAACCTTGTTGAGGATTGTGACGCTAACTGCGTTGCCATTGGGACCTTAATATTTTACGTCATTTGTCGATCTTATACTCATTTCAAATTCAATTAACAACATTATAAAGTGTAAAAGGGTTTACCATTTAAAATTTCCGACATTTTACTCGGAAATCAATAAGTGTTTAGGTGATAAAAATAAAAGAATTAGTTTTTCGTCATAAATACCTATTTAGAAAAAATAAAAATGTATCGTCTGTAAGTGACCTAACCACAGTTTGATAATGCCTTCAGAAGGCGAAACAGCTGTCACACGTAATAATAATTATATAACAGAACTTGTGTATAAATCAACTGTTGTATTAATTAAGTAATAAAATTATTGAATATAAATACTAAGGAATTAAAATCAAATCGGAGTTCTACAAATTTAACATAATAAAAATTAAATTAAAAATTACAATATTATCTTCAATTAATATACAATATTCAATATTTTAGCATACAAAGTTTTTTTAAGTATTACAAAGTTCTAAGGAATTTATTTGGAACCTAGATAGTGTCTCGAATGATCACATCCAATTTTTATTTATATGGGACAAAATTAAAAATTAATAAGTATTAAATGTCGAAATGAATATTAAATTTATAGGAATAACATTTTTTAATAATGGTTGAGTTGGTTAAGGTGTGTCCAGGTAACGTATTTCCAAAACCTATACCGGTTCAGTCGCGGCAGCGACAATTAACATTTTAAATACACCCTACATTGGTTATTTTTTATTACCTTGCAAAAACAAAAATTGTTCTAAAATTTACATAAAATAATCTTTTCAATGAGTATTAAGATGAAGCCATGCGAAATAATGCAAAATCATACAAAATCATGTGTTTTTGTTTTGAAAATTTGATCACTTAGAAATATTATAGATGCTTCAATTAAATACTGCGTGTAGAACATATCTTGGCCCTTAAAAATATTGGTAATTTTTTTTATAAGTCTTTTAATAAGCCTAGAAAAAAAAAGTATTAGGTCTATAAAAAAACCACTTTCAAGTGCAATTCTCTTACTTATATATCCTTTTTCGGATATGGTTTTATTGTATAACGTGTCAAATTCAGTTTTTTTATGATAATCGCAAAAAAATGATATTTATGCCTGAACTTTACAACAACAAAAAAATAAAACGTGAACTTTGGCGATGTTCTTTTACAGGAAATTAAAATAGGCGTTACCCAACTGCAAATTTCAGCCTTATGCGACCCGCAAAAGGAACGAAAGCACGTCGTATTATCCCACTCAGTAGCCGCACGCAATTCGGGCCGGATAGACGTGCTTTGCTCTTCTCGTCGCTTTGTTCTATAAAAAATGTACCAGCGAAATAACAAAAACAAAACGCCGTTGTTGGCTATTGATTGGTCAACCCTAAAGTCGCTCGCTCCTCCCAATTCCGCGAATGGGGGATCGTCTTAAGACAGCGATCCTGGGTTCGAATCCCAGTTGCGACCATTACCTTTTAATTTTCTTTGTATCTTGTTCTATTTCGTGTTTCGTTTAGATTTATCGTGAATATCTTCCTACAATGATATATTACACTGATGGGTATCACCTTCAAAAGTTATTAATATTACTTTATTATAATTTCGTTATCTTGAATCGTTGAAGATGCTCTCAGTTTCGCTCTGATGTAAGACCACCATCCAGAATAATTGAAACGTTGCTTGAAATGGCTTTTAGTGACCAGATCTGAATAGCCAGGTTCCTCCCCATCTCCTCCCTATTCCTACACTCACCACTTCCTTCAGCCTCACGACATACCCCAATTGGGGTTGACTTATGGCTGCCATTGTTCCAGATGATCGCGTTGGGGAAGGTGCGGTATTCATAGGTATAAAAAGGGTATTTACAACGGACTACATGCGCAAAATAACCTTTAATTTTTTTTTACGAACAGGGCACAAGAGTCCCAACTGCTCCCGACCGAACAGAGTCAGTGGAAATATAACATCCACAATTGAGGTATATTGTTAGGTTACGTGTGTAAGGAAAGGAGATGGGCAGATAGAGGAAGGCAGATAAGTACGAGACTATTCAGATCTGGTCAAGAGAGGAAGTTCTGGGAAGAGAATAGGTATGAGGGAGGAGGGGCTGACGTAAAAATCTATCCCTCCCAATGCGGTGCAAGGCGATGTTCGGAAAAAGTCCTGCTGGAGTGGCCAAAAGGTCTCCCTCAACCAGTCTCTTCCGATCCGACCTGCTGATGGGCACATGCATCAAATCTCATTAACGCACATTAACCCGGGAACCCCTGCTACATCACCAAACCTTGCGAACCACTTGGGGTGACCTTTGGCAGGGGCGTTAATTATTCAACAAATAGTTCCCGGATGCCCATACCCGTCTTTATGACATAGCCAAACAAAAATTTCAAGCAACGCGTTTCGATTCGGAAAAGCGATCGTTTTCAAGGGCGTTACTGAGCTAAATCTACCACTCGTTTATGCATCCATATTTAAATATAATATATTATAAGATAGGGCGGGTTGGTAGGTATTTACCTCTCTAGTACTAGGTACCTACCGCTATGTAATTGACTGGGGTTGCCATAGGTAGTTGTATGAATAGGTACCGACTCTCCCAATGCGTAGTTTGTGCGTATGGAGCTTTATAACAGGATGACTAAAAAGTTATACCCGGAAATAAATTTATATTTCAAATATAATTTTTTTTTGTATGAGTCCCAACTGCTCCCAATCGCCTGGCGCCATTGAGACTATGGCATCCCCAATGGGTGTTAGGGTATACTGAAGCTAAGTTGGAAATGGAAGGAGATGGACAAGAGGAAGGTGGGGAAGTACCTAGCTATTCAATTCTAGTCATCAAATAGGCAAAAGCTTTTTCAAACAACGTTTCAATTCTGAATGGTGGTCTAACGCCAGGGCGATACTGAGAGTATTTTTCATCCTGTAAAAGGCATGTGAAGCAAATATATAATATGTTATTTTTAATTAAGTAATTGTGAAATAATACAAATTAATAATTAATTAAATTTAATTTAATAACGGTATTGGTGAAATTCAATCGAAAATCTGAACACAGAAAAATCCTAAAAATATACGGTCTCCTCTGGTACTCGAACGCAGGACCTTCGCCTTGCCGGGGCGCAACTCTACCAAATGAGCAAATGTGTCGCTAACCGATTCGGTCATATTTAACAGTATTATACTTCGAATAAGAACTACCAACATTATCTTCATTTTCTTAATGCATAATTTTATTGGCTGTTATCTCTATTAGTAAGATTGTGAGATTCAAACCCTAACTAAATGCTAGATAGTGTCTTGGATAATTTTTTTTATCAATTTATTTTTAATATGCGACGTCTATTGACTTTTCTGCTAAGACTTAGTCAAGGATGATTTTTTTTTAACTTGAGCAAAACCTCAAATTGTAATTTTTAATTAAATGAAGACAATATTAGCTAAACTCAATTGAAAATCTGAAAACAAAACATTTAATTTGATATATCATTGAAGAATAAGATAATTATAATAATCTAAACGAAAATATGAAAGAGGACAAGACACAGAAAAATAGAAAAAGACAATGGTCGCAACTGGGACTTGACAGAAGATGGCAATAGCGAAATTGGTTAACGCGCATGTCCCGGTTAGACGAGAGGTCTGGGTTCGAGTCCCAGTTGCAACCATTGTCTTTTTCTATTTTTCTGTGTCTTGTTCTTTTTCATATTTTCATTTAGATTATTATTGTTATCTTCTTCTTCAATGATATATTAAATTGATGGGAATAACCTTCAAAAGTTATAGAGTTTTACTCATAAATTTTTTATTTAATTTGATTAATTTTTAATTTGCGTTATTTCACAATTAATTAATTAACAATGTTTTTGACGTTATAACGTCTTATAAATCGATGAACGCCGGCTGCACTCACGAAAAAGCATGACTCATTGTCATGTTGTTACGTTCCGTCTGAGCCGAGCGTACAAGCGAGAGCGCGGAACAAGCATTCGGCCTAAGCGTTCGGCTTGTGACTCATCTATCTCTCTTCCACTCCATCGTTATGACGTTGTTACGTAAAATTATCGACCGTAAACCGATTTTACAGACAACCAATTTTTTATTATACCAATGCAGTGTTAATGATACCTACGATAGTTTATCCTACCCACCCTGTACCACACGGATTTTTCAAAGTAGGAACCTAATTACTAAAACGTAAAAAGGTATTGTTTACATTTATGAGAATAGGCACACTGTATCTGCCTCTATCACCATTGTCGGATCACCCTTTTATAGAATAGGTAGGCTTAATCCCCCCCCCCCACTGCCTGGGGCCTACAACGTTCTTGCATTAAGTAGGTACTTTCCTGCCATCAGGGGTACCTACCGAGAAGGTAGCAAACAGCTAGTCACTAGGTAGGTACAAGCAAATCATTTTAAAGAGAACAAGTTTGAATGTATTTGTGCACACCGATAGCAGATATTATCGAAACAATAAAAAAATTGAATATCCTCCCGCAGTCCCCTCTTACCCCGCAAGTGCCCAAAGATATTTATGAGTGCTTAGCGACGTTTATTAATTCTGTTTATGATTGGACGATGCCCTTTTAAGTTTTTTGTTGTTGAAATTTTTATAAGAAAAACTCTTTTTTTTATAACTTTTGAAGGTTATTCCCATGTGTAAAATATCATTGAAGAAGATAACAATAATAATCTAAACGAAAATATGAAAGAGAATAAAACACAGAAAAACAGAAAAAAATTGTAGAAGACAATATTATTAATTCTTAAATTTGACTAATATGTCAGTTTGACAGTAGGTGGCAATGGCGAAATTGGTAAACGCACACGTCCCGGTTAGATGAGAGGTTCTGGGTTCGCATCACAGTTGCGACCATTATCATTTTCTGTTATTCTGTGTCTTGTTCTCTTTCATATTTTCGTTTAGATTATTATTATTTTTTTGTTGTTTTATTTTTCAGTTTCCTGACAAAAACGATATTTTTATTTAATTAAATTACACCTTTTTTTATTTCATTTTAGCGACTTTATAAAATAATTGTGTACATAGAATATAATGGTGAATTTCAGTATAGATATTATATTTCTTAGTCCTTTTCACTAGGGGGTCCTGTGCCGAGGCGGACTAAAGTTATTTAAATATAGTTTATTTGTCCTCTATGTCGTTTTTAGCGTCTTAATTAGGGTTTTTTCATTGACCTCTTTCAGCCATATTTTTATTCTTGATTTGTAATTAGAATTTTTTATTAGTTTTATGTCTTGGGGAAGAATATTATGGAGTTTTGTTGCAAAGTTTGTGTAATTTCTTTGTTCAAATGTGGCTTTATAACTTGAAATATTTTTTGTATCATTTCTATTCGATCTAGTGTTATGCATACACGGTCTAGTAGAGGATTCAGTATTTTTGAATAGCTTTAATAATATATTTTTGGCATACATTTGTTGTACATTTGGTACGTCAAAGCTATTGGAAATTTCAATTGAAGGCGTTCTAATAGGTTTTTTATTTTTATTTTTTATGTGAATACCGCAAAAGAGTCCGAACTGCTCCCGTCTGGAGCCAATGAGACTATGGCATCCCCAATTGGGGTATGTTGTGAGGCTGGAGATAGTGGGGTGGGAAAGGAGATGAGGAAGAGAAAGGTGGGAAGTACCTGGCTATTCAGATCTGGTCACCAAACACAGCTAAAACCATTTCAAGCAACGTTTCAATTCTGAATGGTGGTCTTACACCAGGGCGATACTGAGAGTATCTTCCACTCTGTAACGTGCCGCAAATATACTATATATTATTTTAAATGAATAAATTGTGAAATAACACAAATTAATCAAATAAAATTTATTTGTCACGCCGGGATTCGATCCCGCGACCTTCGGAATGCGAGTCAAGAGCCTTACCGCTGGACTACGCCGGTCGTACTTTCGTACGGTCTTTATGATTCCTTTTTGAATCGTATTCAGATTGTGTGTTCTTATGTGTAGCAGATTTCCAACTGGTATGAATATTGCCTACAGTAAAACAGTAATTATTCACTACTTTTTATTTTTTCTGCAAAGAAAACTATTTTTTAAATGATTTAAAAAAACTTTATTCTTACTACTTTTTTAGTGATTTGGGAGCCGGGTACGAGTACCATCGCCACTAATAAAGAACTGGTGTGTAATAAAAGAGGTAATGGTGTGTTTATTTGACTTATTGAAGAAAATTACATATTAAATCAGACACCTAAAATTACGTTTGTCATCATTCTGATCGTTGAAGAGTGAAAATTGTCCTAAAGAAAATCATTTTTCACAAAGAAATCAATTATTCCATTGATTCTTCTGACACCCATATCGCTGAATTGTAAATCTTTTATAGGATTATTTCCTTCTTCAGAGTTATAGTCTCCTATCGGCTTGATATTTCCCGACTCACGGAAGCCAAGTGCAATAATTCCAAAAACCACGGAGAGGCCTAAATGCATAAATCTTTTGAAATGTTTCATATATACATCTTCAGGGAATGATTTTTCCACATCACAGTCCATTTCTTTCAGGCTTAATCTCAGCGTCTCGTAGTACAGGTCCAGCAGTGTGTACAGGTGAGTATTTAGCAGTTGTTGATCGGCTGACAGGCACAGCATGTAGCATAAGTCAGCCAGTGGAGAAGAATATCTCACCATTTGCCAGTCAATAAACACTACCTGGTTTACCTTCCCATCCTGTAATGAACAGAATTGTTATCATATATATTTTTTATTCAACTTTTTAAGTAATCCCTCAAATTGTAATATTTAATTAAATGAAGACACAATGAGCGAAACTCATTCGACAATCTGGAAACAGAAAAATCAGAAAAAGATATTGACACCTCTGGGACTCGAACCCAGAACCTCTCTCTTTCCGGACTTTCCTTGAATAGACTTGCCTTGCTCTTCGCATTGCTTCGTTTTGTAAAAATTTACTTTCGAAATAACGAAACACCGTTGTTGGCTATTGATTATGGTTTTTATTGGTCAACGCTTAAGTCGCTTACTCCGCCCCATTCCGAATGGGTTCAGGACTAGGGGATCGTCTTGATCCCCTAGTCCTGAAGACTTGTGGAGTGCATTATGAATTTACCAGCTTAGGCACGTGTTATGTGCATGTTGTGGCGTTAAGATGTTTGTACAGTTTAGGTAATAAAAAATTCAATTAAAAAAATATCTATAAAACTGAAGAAGAAAAAGATAAATTATCGTAAACGCAGACGCACCTACACATTGAAAAATATAAATTTGGCTTCAATAATAATCCGAGATAAAAGAAACAAAGATAATAAATAATGCAGATCGAGTGAGATACTACATATTAACAGGAATTACTATGTGTAGTGTGCGATTAATTTAATTGGGACAAGCATTTTTCATATCTAGCCAATTTTATCAGAAGATTGGAAAATTACCGCTTTGCAATTTTTTTTAAAATTTTTTTATTTTTATTTTTTTTTTTTATTAATCTATAAACATAGGGTTTTACATAGGGTTTAATTGATGCCTGTCTCACTAGGATTTACCTGTATTGAGACAGGCTTAGAGGTACATATTTAAAATTACAAGAATATTTTAAGTAACATACAAATTCAATTGAATACTATAAAATGGAAAGGTGATTGGAAGTGTGTGAGTGTGGAAGCAATAAGATCCAATAAATGAAATATTTCTAAATGTGTCCAGAAACAAAAAAACTGATTTTGAAAGATGATGAAATACGGTTTTAAAAGTTATTATCAGAAACCTAATTATTATCTTATACCTAGTGAGGTGTTCACGAAACATACAACAATACCTATTCACAGTTTCACCTTCACAAACCTACCTTACACTCAACATAATAAAATTGCAAAATATATTATGTAAAAATGTTTTCAAAATTGATCTATTATGTAAAAATGTTAATAAATAGGTAAATACTGTAATACATAGAAATAAATAAATAAAAAAAAAACAAATATAATTTTTTTAAATGTTAAAATTTTGAATGCAAACATGAAAAAGTTTTTAAAATGGCTCATGTTACGTTTTTCTAAAGTGGAGGTTCCAATCCTTTTGACTTCCAAAGATTACATTAAATGTAATTTAATGTACCTAAATTTACCTAATAATACATTTTTTTAAAATTAATTCCACACAGGAGGCCCTGAGGAAAATAACTCCCTTCAGGGCCTATGTCGTCTTTGAGGATGCTGTGTGAAGGGTCTTTTTAGGAAAGGAAGGAGAGGAAATTCTTGGAAGGAAAAGGGTGTGAGGGGTGAGTAGGAATCTATAGTAAGTAGAGAAGGGGACAGAGTGTCCAGGAGTGACGGAAGTATGAATCCATCCCTCCCACTGCGGTGCAGGGCTCCGAGAGAGTACGGCTGGAGAAGTCAAAGGGACCTCCTCAACCAGTCTCTCCCGATCCGGCCTGACATGCAGCTGGTGGGCAGGCGCATCCGCCGCCAAGTCCTGGACAAACCTCACCCCATGAATCCGGGCAACTCTGCTAAATCACCAAACGTAGCGAACCACTTGGGGTGACCTACGGCAGAGGTTTATAAAGTTAACGAAGATAAAATATTTAATTAAATGAAGATAATATAAGCGAAACTCAATCGAAAATCTGGTAACAGAAAAATCGGAAAAAGATATTGGCACCTCTTGGACTCGAAACCAGGACCTTTCGCTTTCCTGGCAAACGCGCTAACCACTGTTTCCAGATTTTCGATTGAGTTTCGCTTATATTGTCTTTATTTGAATAAATGTTACAATTTGAGATTTTACTCATAAAGTTAAAATAAAAATAAAAGAAGAGGAGGTTTACCTTGTCATATTTGAACAGCATGTTGTTACTCCACGAGTCACCATGGCATATAATATTGTATGGCTGAGATAAAGCAGAATCAAATAAATCAGTACATATTCCTCTGATTTTGCCAGCAAAGAAGTCTATTTTTGCCCTGTTTTCTGGGGGTTCAACGTGGGTTACTACTGTAGCAGCAATATTTTCCATCAACGATATCAAATGCTCCCCAAAATTAATCTCTTTTGGTAAATGGTCTGTTAATTTGGAAAACCGTTCCGGATGTTTTTCTTTCATGGCAAAAGACGAGGCGTGTATCCTGGCCATGTTTTGAATGACTAAAGCAATGTGGTCGTAGTCAAATGCGATTTTTTTATCAGTCATGATAAAACCGTCTTCAGAGAGGTCTTCCAGAATAACAATTTCTTTGAATTCTTTATCGATACCCTTGTAGAAAGTGGCGGATATGAATCTGTTTTCAATTGAAATGTTATATTCTTTGTGTAGTCTGTAGAAAGCAGGTAAAATCTCGGTATAGGCGAACACTTCAGCAACGTAAATATTATGTATTGGCAAAGCATTCCTTGAGATGGAATCTGTTGGTGCTGTTTTCACGAACAAATAGAGTTCTTTTTGGCAAACATTTTTTGTTTGTGGTATTATTTGAACGCGTAAAATTTCACCACAAAAATTGTCTCCTGTAAATTCTTGTTGCTTGCATGTAATTTCATAGTCCTTGAACTGAACTTCACCCGCAATTAAGTCGATGAGGTTCCTTAAATTATCACTGATTTGAGAGACGGTTGCGTTATCAGAGCTTGTGGACATTTTGATAAATATATTAACTCGTGCAAAACTGATGTTATGGTTACTTCAAGTATAGTTACTTCAGGTATGGTTACTTCAGGTATGGTTACTTCAGGTATGGTTACTTCAGGTGTGGTTACTTCAGGTATGGTTACTTCAGGTATGGTTACTTCAGGTATGGTTACTTCAGGTATAGTTACTTCAGGTATGGTTACTTCAGGTATGGTTACTTCAGGTATGGTTACTTCAGGTATTGTTACTTCAGGTATGGTTACTTCAGGTATGGTTACTTCAAGTATGGTCACTTATTACGTCGCGCGTCGAGTATCCACAGGAAAAATATTACGAGTGAGCTGTGTATTACCAGCGACAATGTTTTTCTTACCGTTTTCCTTATCGTTTTTATTTTATATTATATAATTATTATGTCAGATGTGTACTACGTGCATATGCATTTGTCTTTGTGTAACCACATGATTGTATAGAAAGTAACAATATTGATTAAGAAAAATACAGACGAGATTGGCTCCTGCGGTACAATAATTAATCTCACAATCTCACAATCAGCCAACGTTAACGACACCTTATATTTCTAGTGATATAAACGTGTGAATGTTTATCTTTGTAACCATAACGATTGATTTGGACGTATTATTTAATAAGGTTACGATATTTCACATTTTTCGAGTAATTTATTTAGTGAGCTAAGTGACGATGCTAAAAGAACCATGTCATCTGCATAATTAATATTGTTAACACAAACTCCTTGCACTGGCAACTATTTTTGATAATTTAGTTTTTTTAATCAGTTTATTAGTATACGAATGCACAAAAGGTGATAAGCAAGGATGCGTAATGTCACCGTGGTTATTCAATCTATACATGGATAATTGTATGCAAGAATTGAAAGATATGGGATTGGGCGCGAAATTGAGTAATCTGAAAGTATGTTGCCTGTTGCACGCGGATGATGCGGTGCTGATTTCTAACACTATGGAAGACCTACAGTACAGTACAGTCTCTCGTGTCTAGGATGAACGAAGTATGTGTGAAGAATGAGTTAATGATCAATGTAAGTAAGAAATGAATGAGAGTATGAAAACAATGTGCAACATAGTTGTGAATGATGAATACTTGGAGCAGGCGAATGAGTTTGTGTATTTGGGAATAAGGAACTCAAGTGAGAAATATTATGGCTTTAATAAAATATGTTCATATAAACCAATATAGGCTGATCCTGAATATATAAGTTTTATTACATAATATTTAACGTAGAGTTTTTAAAAAATTATTAAAAAGTTAATTTTAAAACGTGTCATTAAAACACCCTATTGCTGGATTTTGGCGGCGTGACGTCACCGCGCCGCGTCACCTGGGTCAAAGTTGTATAGAAATCAATAAATGTAAGGCATTATTGATTTCTATCTGCCGTTCGACATTCCGTGTTATTGGCTTATAGAGACTTGGACATATAATAGTTTTTGTTTTTATTGAAACATTATTTAGGCCTAAATAATTCAGTATCAAAAATAAAGTATATCTATTAGTTTATCTATATTATTTAAAATATTCAAAAACTCTAACTGTACAAAAAACGTTCATAATGCCCAGTAAAACGTTCCAATGCTGATCAGCTGTTTCCAGTTGCCTACTAAATTCATACTTCGGTTGGTCATGATGACGTCACACTAGATTCGGTGGTTTTCGGGGGATCCTGAAAAATTAAAACTTTGACATCTATTTTAACTATTAAAACTGAATATAAAAATAAAAATAAATATGCAGTTATTTAAGTTAGAAGGTCATTATTCATAAAAAAAATTAAAAAATGCAGGTAAATCCGTTATGGAACGCCGTGGGCGCCAATAAAAAAAACCGTTCAAGGAAGCGAAGCTAGCCGTCCATAATGGAGTGCTGGTACTCCATGTGTGGCAGTGAGGCATGGAGCTGGCAGAGGAAGAATGAAAGTAGATGTATGCTGTAGAAATAAGATACCTGAGGCGTATGTGTGGTAAAACAATGTACGATCGTGTGAGAAACGTGGAGATCCGTGAAAAATGCAAGGCTGTAATGTGTAATATTAAGAAAATGACGCTCAGATGGTTTGGCCATGTAGAGCGAATGAACGAGGAAAGGAGTGTAAGGAGAATATACGATGCAAATGTGAATGGTAAAAGAAATCGGAGACGCCCGAGGAAGACGCACAACCAAGTGAATCAGATACTTGAGTCGGGCCTTGTCAAAAGTCAGAATACTAGAAGAGCATGTATGAGACGATGTATGAATATGAACGTGGCAAGGATGTGTGCCAAGATCGAGTTGTTCGGCGGTCTGTCATCTCTGCCTAAACGGCGTGATGGTTAGTTAGTTAATTATGAGTGCATGCATTGAAAATAACTGGAGACGTGCGTATTGGAAGTACACACTTTTTAAGTAAAATAGGTGGGAAAACTTCCCAGACCATTTCACGATATTTTCTTGCTGGGTGTGCCAATTTAAAAAAATCGCTGTTACATCTTCCGAAACTGATCTTTTCCTTAGTTCTTCCTATAGTGACTAGAATCATTGTTAAGACTTATTATATGACTTAGTCTCGAAAGCAGGTATAGATTGGCGTTTTCCTTAGTTTATAATAAGTGATGGTTTCTTTTAGTGTATATATTGTCATTGATGTTGCAGTACAGGTTGGAATCCAAACTGGTTACTCTTTGTTTTTAGATGGTCTGTTGCGACCGTCGATAATTTTTTTTCAAATAATCTTGCCACGGCGAGTGAGAGGGAAATTGGTCGGTAGCTATTGATTTAATTAGGGGAATATTTACCGTTTACGTCGTTTTTTTTACCTAGCTCCACTCAGGAGTCCCTGAAGAAACTGATTCCGCTCAGGGCCTATGTCATCAGGGGATGCTATGTGGAGGGTTTTTTAGGAAAGAAAGAAGAGGAAGTTCTAAAAAAAAGAGCATTAGCGGTAGGAATCTGCGGGTCAGTGTGTCTAGGAGGGTCTGACGTATGAATCCCTGTCGTATGAAGTCCCTGCCACTGCGATGCAACCCGATGTTCTCCGAGAGAAGTCAAAGGGCCTCCCTCAACCACTCTCTCCCGATCCGGCCTACCATGTAGCTGGTGGGCAGACGCATACGCCAAGACCCGGACAAACCTCACCCCTGCTAAGTCACCAAGTGTTATCCAGTAAATGGTTCCCTATTCGGGATGTGCCTATAATGCACAATATTTGAAAATAGTTTTGCTAGGATAATATGAATCGCTGGTGCAGCATACTTAATTAGTTCAAGAGCTTTTGAGTCATGTACTGTGGCATTTCCAGTTGTCATATCTCTTACGGCTTTTCCTACCATATTCGGAGTAATGCTGGTAGCGGTGGTATTACCTTCGGTTTTCAAGAATAACTCAGGTACGCCTCATACATCATTACACATGTCTGGCCATGTTGTTAATAGCTTGAAAGCAAGCTTATGGGTCGGAGTGGCATTTATGTTTAGAGATTTTCCTGCTGCTTCTTCACCCGCCAAAGAGAGGAAGTTACGAAATTCATTGGCGATATTTTATGTCAAGGTGATCCAATAGTCAGGAAAAAATCGAAATCGGAGTTCACGCCCCTTTTTGGGAGGAATTTAAAAATACTTGAGAAAAGGCTTTTGGAAAGGTTGGAAAAGATAATTGAGATTTTTTTTACAGTTTGATTTAGTAAAGGCCTGTAAAAAACATCGACTCCTTTTTTACGCATTGTTTATTGTAATAACAAGAAAATTTAAAATTGATTTCACGGAACCGAACGACGTAGAGTCTAGGACGTCCATACCCCTTCGCAGGCGGGGCGTAACCGATACGAAATGGGTTTGCCAAGTGTATGGGTCTTGATTGATTCTTGTGCTGATGGCATAAGGTTTACTTTAAAAATCAAATTCGTAGAGTGCGGGCCGTATTGCTTTGATTGTCAAAAATAACAAATAATATTTTTATGCGATTATTATAAAAGAAACTGAATTTGCCACAATAAACAATAAAACCATGTACGAAAAGGGATTTAAAAGTAGAAGAGTTTGCACTTGAAAGTGTTTTTTTTATAGACCTAATACTTTATTTTTTCTAGGCTTATTAAAAGACATAAAAAATTACCGATATTTTAAAGGGCCAAGATATGTTCTACACGCAGTATTTAATTGAAGCATCTATAATACTTCTAAGCGATCAAATTTTCAAATCAAAAATACATGATTTTGTTTGATTTTGCATTATTTCGCATGGCTTCATCTTAATGGAATGTGTGAGACTGCACCAACCTCCCCATATACCGGAAAAACATCTTTTATTTATTATTACTTTCCTTTCCTCTTAGTCCAATACAAAGAGGAGTTTTCATATTAGTTTTCAATTCTGAAGAAGTTTTTTGCCAAAATATATGAAATTTTTTATTTATTTGTGATGTGGCAACACCATCTATTTTTCAGAGCTGCTTTGAAAATCGTTCGGTATTTCTTCACATCTTCGATCCATTCTGCATCCGATTCCGTTATTAGATGAGGTAGAGGCAGCACTTCATTCCACAACATTTTTATTTATTTATTTATTTATTTATTTAAACGCCCGTAGGGCTTTTACATAAAGTGCAGTACATGTTTTTGGTAAAGTATAGGAAATAACGTAATATAATATAAACATAATATAAATATAAGAAACAAAATAAAGATAACATAAGATATAAGAAACAAAATATAGATAACACCAAATATGACACAAAGCAGTTAAAATAGAATATATGGTCACGTAAATTAATGTGAGATAGTTATTTTAATTATAAAGAGAAATAAGATAAGATTGTCAATTTTTATGTTTGTAATTAGCAATCTTTATTTTACATATTTGTTACATGTTTATCGAAACTTAGCTACAATAATATTTCTATAAAGGTGCTATATAGTGCATGATATTAATAGCTTTATTTTAATTGTTCTAATATATTGAGTTTAAATTTTGACATCGATTGATGACGATAAACGTCTATAGAGGTATATTTATTACCGAGTATATGAAGTCTTTGCAAAGGAGAGTTGACAAAATAATTATTAGCAGAAGCAATTAAATAATTATTATCAAGTTCTGATTGGTAGAAATCTTAAATTATATTTAGAAGTTTGTTGTTGAAAATGATCACTGATCATCAATAAGTTTCTGGACTTCCCAAAAAAATAAAACATGAACTTTGAGATGTTCTTTGCCAGGAAATTAAAAGAGGCGTTCCAGCTGTGAATATCACCCTTCTGCGATCCGCAGAAGGAACGAAAGCGCGTCATATTGTCGCACTCAGTAGCCGCCCAGATTTCGGGCCGAATAGACGTCCTTTGTTTGCTCTTTGCGTCGCTTCGTTCTGTAAAAATGTGCTGGTAACAAAACACCGTTGTTGGTTATTGATTATGGTTTTCATTGGTCAACACTAAAGTCGCTTACTCCGCCCTATTCCAAATGGGTCCAGGACTAGGGGATCGTCTTAAATATCAATTAGATCGTCTTTATAGGATACTAGAGGATGAGAACTATACATAACATACACTCACTAGCAAGCCATATGTTATTGAAAAAGGTGGTAATTGATGGTGAGACAGTAAAATCTGGTTCACATTGAGCTATAAATCTGTTGATTCGCGAGCGCTTATCTTTTGTCCTTTCACACAAGGCTATCAAATATTTATTCCTGTGGTAGGAGAGGGGGTCAGTCGAATTAGGGAGCGGCAACGGAATGCATATTTTTTGTACTGAAATCTGTCAACTTGACATCTGTCATCCACGGGTCTAGGCAGCTCCGTAATTACAATGACCCCCTCTCCTGTTTTAGTCGGAGAAAGGGAGAGTTATCTTCTGGGATATCGCTTCTGGAGCGGTTACGTCTAAGATGTGTATTGTCTATGATTGATCTGCGCTTAAAAACGCTTACGTGTGAACGGTCTGAAGGGATTGTATGGAGAGCGTTATTTGGCGTGCTATGATCGTTTATATTTGATAGCTTAATGTGAACCAGCTTTAAATGATTGAGCACTAATTTATTGTGCAGCTAGAGGCAATCTTGTATACTCTATCAGCATTTTAGTACTAGCACACGCTTAACACTTGAAATTTAGATAAAAATACTATCTCCATGATGATAATAATAATGTTATCAGTTAAGGTGAGTTTACACAATACACTAACTGGTCGCGTACGACAGCAGCCACTCGCGACTACGGACGGCCGTTGCCGGCGCGCCAAATAGGCGACTTGTTCGCAACTACTTTAAAACTAGGAGTACAAGAGAATATTATTTATAATAACTAGCAGTTTAAAACCCGCTCCTCAGGTTTTTGCTGCTAGGCCCTGCGGGCGGCTTTTGTCTCGGCTTGGAATGTTGCCCAGTTAGAATGTTGGTGACTATTTTATAAATCCGATGGAAACTGGTTCCAAAAATAGCCCGTTCCTCGGCTCCAATGTAATCCAGTGATAGCTAGTCACCGGGACAAAGTAAACGGGGCAGGCAAATACGTCGTATGTAATATACTGCCACGTGATATCTACTATTATTCACAACTAAGTTTTACCGTCAATCTTTCCACGTCGGTAGAGAAACTTAAATTTACAGGATCGTAGTACTTACTCCTGCGACCTGCTAATAGGAGTAGCGCCATCTTTTGATGAATTCTTGAATTCAAAACCGAATTACAACCGTATCTTTGTTTGAAATTTCACGTACACAGATGTTTATATGACGCGGCGCGCGTCAGACATGCTCTCGAAGCCGGGTTCTTAAATTTCAACCACGCAGACGATAACGTATTGAAACTATCAGATAATATTTGGATGATTTTTATAGCGCCGTTTTCATGAAAAAGCAATCAAGGACCCTGAACAAATAAAATAAGTCAACTCACCTTTGAAAACTCATTTAAAAGTGATGTAAGAAATATATAATTTTTTTTTAAATAGGTTAGGTTATGGGCTACTTAATATTAGTATTTTTTTCATAGCTTTTAATGACTTTTCAAAGAGGTGTTGAGTTGACTTGATTCTGTGTTGGCGTGGAACCAGTGAAAATAATGTATTTTTCGTTCGGCCAGTTTCACGCTGCAATAGCTACTAAGGCCGGCCGCACACGTCCTATTTTTTTCATCCGATAGTCTGATCATTGGAGGGGACCCCACCACTTTCCCAACGGCGTTATAATGAAACGTATGGTTTCTTCATTCACCGCACACGTTAAGACTCCATTTTTTTATTGAAGGAAACCACATTTATTTGAACGACTCTAAACCCTCCAATGTTTATGCATACGGGGTTAGTAAGCAGTATGCAAGTACTTACATTAACATAATACAAAAGAGAAATAAATGTGGCGGCAGCCTTGGAATAATTCTTCTGAAATCCGTAGAAAAAATATGTAGAGATAAAAATGTTAGTAAATAAAAAGAAAAATAAGAGTTACACTCGTTTGAGGAAGCCTGGGATAAGAGAAATAACGAAAAAAGAAAAAAAAAATACAGTTATAATATAATGCAAGTATTTACAATAATAACAGAGAGAAAATAGAATGCATAAAAAAATAGTCAGAGAAGGTGTTCCACAAACCACCAGACAGTCCCAATGACAATGTGCGTGGCTGTCGGCCCAACCGCAGACGAAACCCGAAGTCCGTGCACTTAAGCCGACTCCCCGATTTTGCCTCGAAGAAATATGTGTGGGAAAGAAGAGGAACTTTTAGAAGACCCTAGTAGTCTGATCAGACTATCGGAAGGCCTTCGCGCCATACATTTGTTTAGAAAGTCCGCAAACGTCCTATCCAACTATTGGATCGGTAATAAAATCAGCCATCCGATTCGACTATCGATAGTCGGATCGATGTGTGGCCGGCCTAAGCCAACAATCTGCTATTGGGTACAATATAACAAGAACTAAGCGCTTATCAAAATCAGTACAATATTATACATTCACAGAGCGAGTTCAAATATTTACAAAAATGTCCACAAAACTTGATAATTGCTCAGCGCCCCAATTGCCCAGTGATTATTTAAACAATCTACTAAATGTTATTGCCAGCGAAGTTTACATGAAAGACTATGAAATAACATTCAAGCAACAAGATTTTACCGGAGATAATTATTGTGGTGAAATTACACGTGTTCAGATAATACCACATGAAGGTAATAAAAAAACACTAAGCTTGTTCGTGAAAACAGCACCCACAGATGTCAAAACAAGGGCTACCAACCCTGTACACACTCTTTATCTTGCCGAAGTGTTCGCCTACACCGTTGTAATACCTGCCCTCCATAGACTCTACAATGAATACAACATTCCAGATGAAGGTAGATTCTTAACTGCTGCCTTCTACAAAGGAATCAGCGAAGAATATAAAGAAGTGGTCATTCTCGAGGATCTCGCTGAAGACGGTTTTATCATGTTAGACAAAAGATCTTCATTCGACTATGACCACATTGCTTTAGTTCTTAAAACCTTGGCCAGGATACACGCCGCTTCATTCGTCTTGAAGGAAAAACATCCTGAACAGTTTTACAAAATCACTGACAATCTCTCGAAAAAATCAATTTTTAGTGAGAAATTGATGGCGATATTGGAAAATTTCGCTCGTGCAACTGTTCCCAGAATTGAGAACCCCAAAAACAGAGCGAAAGTTGAAACCTTTGTTCAGGAAAAGTGGGTGAAGTGTTTTGATACTTTGGATGCAACATTTTCGGAGCCGTATAATGTTATATGCCATGGAGACTCGTGGAGTAACAATATGTTGTTCAAATACAATGAGGTAAATGCTTTTTATAATTAACTAGTGAGTTCCCGGCGTGCGTTGATATGCCGCGTCCCTTCCCCTCTCGTATTCCATACATTCATTCCCGGTACATTCAGTTTTCGAACAGCTCGCGTGCCACCTATTGCAATTTTTTATACAAATTTCACAATGCCAGAGCTCACCAGTATATATAGAAACCATCGCTGGCAGGCACACATCAAATCCCCAAAGTTTCATCGCAATCGGATGAAATGTTGCAACGCATAATTTCATGATGCCAGAACTCACTATTATATATAGTAAGAATCGCGGGTATGCGCAAATCAAATCCCCAAAGTTTCATCGCAATCGGATGAATGGTTAAGCAACGCATAACACACATAAATATATACATAGACAGAAGCAAACATACTTTCATTTTGTAAATATTGAAAAGTCGTACTACTTCTTAGTTTTTTTTATTGTTTTAAGTTTGTGGGTGTCAATAGTTAAGTCCTCAATTTTCCCTGCCGATTATAAAGTACCTACCCGTGGAATACCCAAAATTAATCCATCTATGGGATTGTTCCGGAATGGTTGGTTCCTTTCAATTTTGTTTACGCCGTGGGTCACTGGACTCGCCATGCCTTTTTTAAATACATTAATCATGGTTACATAATGTTGCGAAATAAAATGTATGCATTCTGCAAGATAAACATTAGCTTAGTTGCTTAAGAGTATAGAAGAAAATAATGATAAGAAAATGATAAAGATACATAGTATGAAAGATTGCATTATATCATTATAACATTGTTAGTTATAAGTAAGATACACAATGATGAGAAATAACTAATGCACAATTACCTACTCGCACGTAATGACGTAAAGATAATGATCATATATCTAAATATTTTCCTGTTTGTTAAATTAAGATATAAACTTTAAGATAAGATAAGATAAGATATGAAACTAATCCAAAGATCTAAATAATTCCATTTCCAAAGTTATTGAAAAAACGTAGGTGGGTCGTTCTTCTTTTTAACCTACACAAAGTTGTCTCCACCAGTTAGTGGAAAAAAATTCAACCGAATTACCAATATTATTATTTTATAATTACTTTAAAATCTATTGTACTAAAGACGTAACGACTGTGTGCGTTTAAAAAAAAAAATGTTTTATATTTTTGTAGTAAAAATTACGTTAGAGTTGTAACTCTTCGTGATAGAAGTGTGCTTCATACAAATCACAATTGTCTTCTGCCAATCGACTTGCATATAAGCTATAATGTTACAAAAAAATGACATGACGACATAAAATATAAAACTATTTTTTAACTTCAAAAGGTATATATAACCTATCAAGTAACAACGATTATTATTTTTAATGATGTTTAATAAAATATTTTTAAAAATTTAAATACTTGTCTCCTACAACTTTTATGTCGTAGCTTAATTCTGTCACGTGGGTTGTCATTCGAAATAGGTATACACGCAGCTCGTGTTTTTCACCCCCAATAGGCATTTTAGGTCTCCTTCCCCCTTGCTACAATTTCCCCTCTGAGATCCAGAGGGAATTCATTTATAGTAAAAATAAAATGTGACAGAGTGGTGAAAATGTGCCAGATTGGTAAAAGTTATGTAGGTTAAAAAGAAGAACAACCCAGGTACGTAAATAAAAAAAAGATTTTCAATATTTTGCCTCAAGTATTTATTTCCGGAGCATTATTGTTCTGGTAGGATAAATTTTCAATTGGGTTATACCAGCAATTTTATGCTACAGAAGATGGTCATGACATGCTGAAAGCGGTAACGGTTTTATTTTTGTTTTAATATATTATTAGTGTTTTTATTTGATATCTTTGTATGTTTAAATTTTTTTATTGGTTTGTTGCAGGATAAAAAGCTGGAAGAAATGGTTTTAATAGACTGGCAAGTAGTAAGATACGCTTCTCCCCTATCGGATGTGTGCAACGTACTCTGCCTATCATCAGACCAGTTTCTTTTAAAAACTCATCTGGACCAACTGATCAAGCTGTACTACGAGACTCTGGGAACAAGCATGAAAAAAATGGACTGTGACGTGGAAAAGTCCTTTCCCAAAGATGTATTTATGGACCAATTCAGAAAGTATATGCTTTTTGGACTATCCATGGCGTTGGGGGCACTTCCACTGGTCCTGGGTGATCCAGCAGATGCGAAGCAATTAGGGGAATATGACTTCGATGGAAATAGTGCAGAAAAAGATATCATTAGTGATTTGGCTGCCAGCAGAATCAATGGAATTGTAGATTACTTTATCGAAAATGATTTAATTTAGATAATTTTTTGTAATCAAAATATAGTTTTTTGAAACGAGTTTCCAATTTTATTTGAAACTGGCATAGACCTGTGAAAAATCTACAGATATTATAATTGTTGGGTTTGTGAAGCCAAGTATTGGAAAAATGTTTTGGCCTCTGCATTGTCTCTCAAAAGAAAACAAAATATTCATCGGGTCAAAGTTGTACAAGACCGCTTCACGGATATTACGGAAAATTCCTTGTTGAAGTTCGATACATTGATAATACAATTTTTTTCTTTTTTTAATTAATAGACAATTAAATATGACTTTTGTTGGAAGTACTAACCTTATAAAATAATTTCTTGTCAAAATAAAAACAAACGTACCTATTTAAGGTGATCCAATAGTCCAGGGAAAAATCTAAATCGGAATTCACGCCCCTTTGTGGGAGGAGTTTAAAAATACTTGAGAAAAAGCTTTTGGAGAGGTTGGAAAAGGTATTTGAGAATTTTTTTTTAAAGGTTGATTTCGTAAAGACCTGTAAAAAACATTAACTTCTTTTTTACGCATTGTTTATTGTAAACGCAATTTGTATTGTATTGTATAGTAAACGCAAATTTCACGGAACCAAGCGACGCGGAGCCTACACGTCTGTTCCCCGCTCCGGCCGGTGCAGTACTGATCAGAAAGCAAGTCAGTAGTCCTTGGGTAGATGACATATGGTTCAGTTTGAAAATCCAAATTGGTCGGCTGCCGGCCGTATTGTGAAATAACAACACCAATATGCATATTTTATTTTATTTTGTGAATATCGGGCGGAAATATTTTTTTTTTGCGATTATCGTAAAAGAAACAAAATTTGCTACAATAAACAATGAAACCATTTCCGAAAAGGTGTTTATAAGTGGGAGAGTTTGCACTTGAAAGTGTTTTTTTATAGATCTAATACTTTATTTTTTTCTAGGCTTATTAAAAGACTTATAAAAAAAATGACAAATTTTTTTAAGGGCCAAGATATGTTCCACATGCAGTATTTAATTGAAGCATCTATGTCATTTCTAAGCGATCAAATTTTCAAAACAAAAATACATGATTTTGTATGATTTTACATTCTTTCGCATGGCTTCATTTTAATACGAATTATTTGACTGGTCGGTGGTTGAGTGGGCATCGCGTTTGGGTCCCACCCGGGCGTCTCGTGTTCGATTACTCGGCCGGCTGTCCTCCATCACAACACAAGCAACATTTTCGGCTTTCTGTGGTGGTAGTAGGAGATTTTCAAACATTGTTGGGTTATTCGTAACCCGGGAATGTTTGTCTTTCTTTTAAAAAAAAAATAAAAAAATTCCCCCTATCACTGGTAATGATTCAAGCTGCGTGTCGTCATCTTATGGATTTTATGTATCTACTGCTAATTTTTGAGATGCTCTTTAGATATAAGTACGCACGCACACATATAGATAAACCGTGTAGATAAAAATTATACATACCTACCTATATCCTCAATGTAGGTAGGTACCTACCTTTATTAAGGATAAATTTAAATAATACATAATTGACTTAATTTGATGGCCTTATTTATAAAGATCTCGAATACGAATTCAGAGGTCTCGGGGTCAAATCCAAGCGAGCGCTTAAGTAAATGTAATTTCATCAATTTGTATCATTTCACAATTACTTAATTAAAAATGAAATAATAGTAGGTAGGTACCTACCTACTAACCTTTATTTGCGCCACGTTCAGAGTGGAAGACAGATAGGTTACTCTCAGTATCACCCTGGTGAAAGACAACCATTCAAAATTGAAAAGTTGCTTAAAATGGCTTTTGCCGTGTTTTTTTTTAATATGAATACCGCGCAAGAGTCCCAACTGCTTCCGTCTGGAGCCAGTGAGACTATGGCATCCCCAATTGGGGTAAGTTGTGAGGCTGAAGATATTGGGAAGGGGAAGGAGATGAGAAAGAGGAAGGTGGGGAGTACCTGGCTATTCAGATCTGGTCACTAAACATGGCTAAAGCCATTTCAAGCAACGTTTTAATTCTGAATGGTGGTTACAAAGGGCGATACCAAGAGTATCTTCCACTCTGGAACGTGCCGCAATCCTGAAATAACACAAATTAATCAAATAAAATTTATTTTCCACGCCGGGATTCGATCCCGCGATCTTCGGATGCGAGTCAAGAGCCTTATCGCTGGACTACCCTGGTGAAAGACAACAATTCAAAATTGAAAAGTTGCTTCAAATGGCTTTAGTCGTGTATGATTACTAGATCTGAATAGTCAGATACTTCCTCACCTTCCTCTTCCCCATCCCTACTTACCTTCATGCTCACAACATACCCCGATTGAAGATGCAATAGGCTCAATGGCTCCAGGCTTTTGGGAGCAGATGAGACTCTTGTACGTACCTTTTCACATAAAAAGACGGGTAGGCAGAGAGGATATACCGACACACAAATTACCACTCACATTCATGCATCGTCTCATACATACGGTTCTGTTATTCTGACTTTTGATATGAAAGATGTATATTACGATTTGCCTGTTACAACTCTAGCAACGCCGGATATTAAAGCCAGCATTAAATAAAACCACTTTTAAAATAATCGATGTCTTCATAAAAACTTTTCCGATGATGCACAAAACCTTTTTGTGAAGAAATTCTCAGCGCGCTTTTCCGAAATTTATCGAATTTATTTACACCCCAGCAGCCGTATAGCCGCGTCCCCCTCTCACACCAGCCCAAACACCCCAAGAGAGAGAGGGACGGAGGTACCAACTGCTCTAAACTAAATAGCTGTAAGCAATGCCTTAGAACACGAAAAGAGAAGGAGCTTGGGGTGACACACTTCAGTTTCAAAAACGACGTAAGTCGAACAAAATGTTCAAGCGATTTTGATCTAATAAATCACAATATCTACCATGCATAAAGATTACTTTTGCGTACATTAAACACGTTTTAAGAACACTTTGAATTAATCGCTTCAGGGTATGTGACATTGAGAGCAAGCGAGACAGCTCGCAACTTTAGAACGTTGTAACTCGCACAAAAGTCTCACGCAATTATGATATTTGCGCTTGTGTGCATAAGGGTGATTTTTGTTTGAGTTTTTTTAAGTTTTATCATTGCTCGCGGGCACGTGACATTGAGGCAGAGGGAGACAGAGGTGCCTCGAGCGCAGTGATTGGTCGAAAATGCCTTGGGCCGTATGCCCGGTAGCCCGGCCCCCGAGGGGAAACGAACAAAGACGTAAGCGACACTCTTTGTACAAAGTTATATTAAACTATGGCGATGCTGCAATAAAATAGATATGTATGTAATAATTATTTATATTTACGACATATTACGTTAACGCACTTACTTTCAACTTACAAATAACTTTTTGTTTTTAATTAATTTATTTTCGGGGTTCTATGCCGTGTTGCGTTACCTCCTTATTTAGTCAACGTTTCGGACATCATTACAGTTTCCATCAACATTTATTGATATTTAATCATTAAAACTTAACCTAAAATAAATTAAACCAAACCTTTTTTTTACAGGGCCTGTGTCATCTTTGGGGATGCTGTGTGGAGGGTTTTTTAAGGAAATAAAGCAGAGGAGAGTTCTGGGAAGGAAAAGGGTATAAGGGATGGGTAGGAATCTGAGGTTCAGTGTGTCCTGGTCATCCGCCTCCAAGACCTAGACAAACCTCACCCCATGAACCCGGGCACCCCTGCCAAATCAGCAAACGTAGCGAACCACTTCGAGTGACTTGTGGCAGAGGTGTTGGTTATCCATTAAAGGTTCCCGGGGCGGCGGTACCCATTCCCGCCTTCCAAATTGACCTAACCTAACCTAGCCATTATTATATTTTTTTCATTACATCACTACATTGCTGCCTGAAACGCTGGATAAAAAGAAAGGCTAGCGGAACACGGCATAATACCTCAAAAATAAATCACGATTACCTATTATACTTTTGGCGGTAAAAATCTCAAATATCTTACATATCTCCTATAACTTGTTTCAGCAGATATCTTATTTTAGATGACCCGACAGATGATCCCCCGACAATTGGCCCCCCGAAATGATATTAATGATAAAATTAAAATTTTTGTTGCAATTCAAACCTAAAATCGATATGAATATTAAACGAATTTATACACAGTGTCGATTTCTTTGTACTTATACAGTTGAATGAAAATATATTTTATACTTTTGTTATTCGGCGGTTCATCCTCTCTGCACACCCTTTCGAAGACGTTTAGTAATCCGCCGACAGCATATTGTAAATAAGTATGCCGGGGGACCAATTGTCGGAGGATGAACTGTAATATTATTTTATTTTATTTTGCTTGTTAGCGTTATAATCAAATTGTCAAATGAATGTATGATCAAATTGAAAATGGATAAATTGGCCCCCCAGCTACAAAGGTTGTTCATCACTGCTCTAAAAGAATCTCCACACAGCAACATCAAAAGATTGCATAAGGCATGAGGAAAATTTCCCAATGTGCAGTTAATATAAATATATATTTTAAACAAAATATTTTTTCAGAGGAAGTATTAACCCCTCAGACTAATTTGTTCGCTTTTCGGAACAACTTATATAGGTCTTATAGAATTAAGTGTGTCTCTCATAGTGAGATATATAATCTAAACCACTGGAAAGAGAAAACACTACGATATCTATTCAAATCTAAAATTTAACCACAAAAGAATTAAAATTTACATTTTTATGAAACCAAATTTTCCGATCACAATTGAAAAAATAAAAGAAATTTCGCGATTTTTTTGACGTGATATAAATCGATGAACGTCGGCTGCACTCACGAAAAAGCATGACTCATTGTCACGTTCCGCCTGAGCCGAGCGTGCAAGCGAGAGCGCGGAACAAGCGTTCGGCTTGTGACGCATCTTTCTCTCTTCCAATCCGTCGTTATTATATGACGTTATCTCGTAAAATTATCGTCCGTAAACCGACTTTACAGACGACCATTTTTTTAATAATTATTTTTACATGAAACGACAAAAAAGTGAGGTAATGATAATGTTCATAAAAATTTATCTAATAATATACTCGTAATTTTTTTTTCGTTAGCATCAATTTAAGTTTGACTTTAACAGTCATTACAAGTTCATATATAACAGTGTTAGAGATAGTCATATCATTAACCAATAAAATAACGACATAAAAATTTGAGACCATAATAAAAAGAAAAACAAACAAAACAATATATGTATGTAATATAAACAGTTCTACTTATATATAAGTGCAACTACTCACTTAAATCTACAAAAAATGTATTTTCAAGGGTAATATATACTGTAATATTTTTGAAGAGGTTATTTATTGCAAACTGCTGAAATCAAAAAAGAAAATGTAATGAAAATGAAAACTGAAAAAGAAAGATAAGGAATTAATGAAACATTAAGTTTTCCTTTGAATATTACTTTTTACGAATTTTATGAAGTTAGCAAGGTTCGTGTTAAGGGGATCCAATAGTCCAGGGAAAAATCGAAGTCGGAATTCACGCCCATTGTGGGAGGAGTTTAAAAATATTTGAGAAAAAGCTTTTGGAACGGTTGAAAAAGGTATTTGAGAATTTTTTTTTACAGGTTGATTTCGTAAAGACCTAAAAAAAACATTAACTCCTTTTTTACACATTGTTTATTGTAATAACAAGGAAATTTAAAATTGATTTCACGGAACCGAGCGACGTGGAGTCACACGTCCGCTCCCTGCTCCGGCCAGGGGAGTTTTGAAAGAAAGTAGGGTGTGGCAAGCCAGTAGTCCTTCGGTGAACGACATAAGGGTCAATTTGAAAATCCGCATTCGTCGGCTGCCAGCCGTATTGTGAAATAACAACGCAAATATGCATATTTTATTTTATTTTGTGAATATCGGGCGTAAATATCATTTTTTTTGCGATTATCATAAAAGAAACTAAATTTGCTACAATAAGCAATAAAACCATATCCGAAAAGATGTTCGTAAGTAGGAGAGTTTGCACTTGAAAGTGTTTTTTTAAAGACCTGTTACTTTATTTTTTTCTAGGCTTATTAAAAGACTTATAAAAAAAATGACCGATATTTTTAAGGGCCAAGATATGTTCTACACGCATTATTTAATTGAAGCATTTATAATATTTCTAAGCGATCAAATTTTCAAAACAAAAACACATGATTTTGTGTGATTTTGCATTATTTACTATGGCTTCATCTTAAACATGTCAATGTCTGTGCATAATCTATTGAAAGTGCTACAGCTTCTTCTTATAAACACATTTTGAAGATAATTAGCATTGCTCTTAGGAATATAAAATATGTCTGGAGATCGAGTGACTCTTATTGGACATCTGAAATTAATATTCTGTAATAGGTAAGGGCTATCAATAAAATTGTGGATTATCTTATAAAGCATTACTAGGTCTCTGATATCTCTGCGTTGATCAAGGGTTTTGAGGTTCATAGAGACATAATTTACATCATTTCGAAACATATTTCAGAAACTTTTTAATGTAACCCTTGTTTTATACCTCCTCATATAAGTGTAGATGCCTATAGACATACCTACTAAGTACCTACCTATCTACATGAACACCGATGAACATTATTTTTTTCTACGTATTTTTCATAAGAGTTGATAACATAGGTAGGTAACATGCCACCTAACTTCGCAATCCGAAGGTCGCGGCATCGAATCCCGGCGTGTGCAAATAAATTTTATTTTATGTGTGTTATTTCACAATTAATTAATTTAAAATAATATATACTTAGTAGGTATACCAATGTTATTTGCGACACGTTCCAGAGTGGAAAATAGTCTCAGTATCGCCCTGGTGTAAGACCACCATTCAGAATTGAAACGTTGCTTGAAATAGCTTTAGCGATGTTTGGTGACCGGATCTGACAAACCAGGTACTTTCCCACCTTCCTCTGCCTTATCTCCTTCCCCTCCCCTCTACCTTCAGCCTCAAAACATACTCCAATTGAGGATTCCATAGTCTCACTGGCTATAGACGGGAGCAGCTTGTGAGGTAGGTGAACGTAAAAAAGTGTGTTTTAACTATTTATTTATTTATTTGCTAACACAATGAATGCTTTTACATACCTATAGGTATAGTTTACTATGAATAAGTTGTTAGAGAAAATAATAAGTGTAAGTATAGTTCAAAACGTTTTTTGTATTTAATTTTATTTTTTTTATATGAATATTGCACAAGAGTCCCAACTGCTCCCGTCTGGAGCCAGTGAGACTATGGCATCCCCAATTGGGGTATGTTGTGAGGCTGAAGGTAGTTGAGAGGGGAAGGAGACGGGGTAGAGGAAGGTGGGAAGTACCTGGCTATTCAGATCAGGTTACCAAACACAGCTAAAGCCATTTCAAGCAACGTTTCAATTCTGAATGGTGGTCTTATACCAGAGCGATACTGAGAGTATCTTCCACAGCCAGTGAGACAATGGCATTCAATTCAATTTATTTATTATCTCAAAAACATTACAAAATATTACATTTTAAACCGTTTTCAAAATTAAATTATTAACACATACGAACTATACAAGAATTAATAGAGCTTGCCTTTTAAAGGCAGCTTCACTAACGCTAAATATGTCGATATCCGAATTAATTCTGTTCGTAACAGTATAATTGCTATCCGAATTAATTCTGATATCCGAATTAATTCTGTTCGTAACAGTATAATTGCTATCCGAATTAATTCTGATATCCGAATTAATTCTGTTCGTAACAGTATAATTGCTATCCGAATTAATTCTGATATCCGAATTAATTCTGTTCGTAACAGTATAATTGCTCTCCCGACCGGCATGACCATTGACAAGTTAGTCCTGCAGGCCGGAAGATAAAACAGTCTATGCTTTCGGTGGCGAAGATACCCATCGGGAACAAAGAAATTAATGCTTTCCATGATAGCTGAATTTTCAAACCATCTGCGGATCAGTCTGAAGAAATGTGTAGCAATGTGTACATCCCTTCTGACCCGTAGATGGTTCATTCCGAGCATACCCAAAAGAAAGTCGCTAGGATAGAGCCACGGATAATAGCCATACTCCCTCATGTACAGAAATCTTAGAAATTGGCATCCCCAATTGGGGAATGTTGTGAGGCTGAGGTTAGTGGGGAGGGGAAGGAGATAGGGAAGAGGAAGGTGGGGAAGTACCTGGCTATTCAGATCTGGTCACTAAACACGGCTAAAGCCATTTCAAGCAACGTTTCAATTCTGAATGGTGGTCTTACACCAGGGCGATACTGATAGTATCTTCCACTCTGGAACGTGCCGCAAATATACTACATATTATTTTAAATGAATAAATTGTGAAATAACAGAAATTAATCAAATAAAATTTATTTGCCACGCCAAACAAGTCATTCTTTTGATATTAATAAAGGTTTAAAAATTTTACACACTAACACAACGGGTAAACAATTAGATAATTTAGAAATTTTAGAAATTAGGAAAAGTGTTAATATTATAAATAACCAAACGTTTTTTAAATGTGGCCATCTTTTAAATTTATTTTCGAATTAATACTCATATTTATAATAATTTATTTTGTTATTTCGACTTCCTGTTTTATTTTAAAAGATTTTTAATTATGGAAATGTATTTTTACCCTTCCTAAAATAATTTTTATATTTTATTTTATATAATTGTTTTTTATGATATTTTAAGTAATTAATCACCTTTCCTTTCTAATATTTTGTCTATGTTCTTATTTGTCTATACTTGTTTGTCTTTTGTTATTTTTATTAACTTATTATCCTGACGAAGAAAACATAGTTTTTGAAACATGTCGATATTGTTAATTAAATATTGGTGTACACAAAGTTATTTGTTTTAATTAAATTAAAAAGGAAGTAAGTACTTATTTAAGGTACTGTGAAAAAAGTTACCCAGTAACGTCTGGAAACTTTGTCGATATTGTTATAAACAGTTTGTTATAAAACAAGTTTGTAATTAGCAAGCATTTATTACGCCTGATCGGATGTTTCACAGAACATAGCTAAATTAATAAAGCAACAGACGCCCATGAAAAAGAGTAAGAAAGATGTAAGCAGGTAGGTAGGTACAACACAAGTAGGTATGTAGTTTTATTATCGTCTAATGCAAATTTTTTATATTTCAAAAATTCTATGTTTATTTCAAATTATAAATTTTGAAAGCGTAGGTATTTCATCAAGTCTTCGGATAGGTTTAAAAATATACAATTTATTTTGATTTTTGAAAGCGGAAATATTTTGACCATCCGAAAAACAGCAATTTTCTGAAGGGTTTTAAGGAAGCTGAGGTACCTACATGAACAATCGATTTTTTACAAATTTTATCAAATCACCGTCAGTTTAATATTTTAAGGGGGTATTCTAGTATTGAAGCATGAATTGTAGGTGATTTTTCAGGAGCAATAAAAAAATATATGTAATTGCAGCCATTATTTTACCAAATATGGAAGGAATACCTACATAAAAAAAAAATCAAATGAAAAAATTAAGAAATTTAAAAGTTACCGGGTGTTGAAGTGAGGGGTCTCAAAAATATGGCGCGCCCTGGTTGACACGATTGCAATCCCCCTAGTAATCCAAAAAAAAAACCAAATTAATTTTTAATCCAAACAAATGCTGCTATGGCGTGAACCTCGGAGAAGTCATAATTTTTTTTTCGCAAAATGGCGGCTGTCGGAATTAAAAGAGATTTATCAGTTTTTTTGACTTTTCCGAATTTTTTTAGAATAGTAAAAATTAAAATTTTGTTATAGTTTTGGTTCATGCGATAAAGTAATGTATAGAGAAGGCTCACACCAAATTTCAAGTAAATTGGTTTAGTAGAACTTGAGATATCGTGTCAACCGACTCGAAAAAAGTGGTTTTGAGAAAAATGCGTTTAAAATTTTGTTCTATATAGATTTTGGTTAGATTCCGTCTAAATCGTGAAATTAAAATGGTTATAACTTTTAAAACAATGCGAATTTCGAAAATGCTTTAAAGGAGATATTTTTGAATATTTAAACTTTGGAAATATGAAGGAATTTTTTTTTAATGTGTTCGTTCGTAGAGCCGTAACCCTGCCAAGGCCATGCAAAGCACTGCACAAAACTGCCATACTGAAATAATCACCGTTCTTTTCAGGGGTTTATTTAAACACCATTAGCGTTTCTTTGTACCGCGCTCTCCTCTCTCCTCTCTCGCTTTGTATGACGTTTCAATATTAAACGTCCGCAGTCAGTCTGACGCCGCCGATAACACCGTCGTGACCTCTCCCTCTTTCCCATAAACGATGTACGCCATGGAAAGGGAGGCTGCGGAGGGGCTTTCGGCGGCATGCATTTACAGTATAGTCCAGCGCGAATGGTCTAACGCGGCTCTTAGTAAAGGGGAGAGGTTTGTACAGGGGCGCCTTTTACAGTAAATATTGCGATGTTTGTACCCGGGCGGCCGGATAAGGGGGTGGCCTGTAAAATCATGTAGGTGCCATGTGTATCTGCTCCTGAATCCACGGACTTCCTTATTTCATGTTTACATCTACTGCTTGAATTTTATGTTTTATGCCTTATCCCTACATATATATTTTTTCTTATATCATCTCAATCTTATGTATCTTTATCTTATTCTAATGGATGCATTTTGTTTTTATTTATTTTATTTTTGTGTGACTTATCTTTTTTTTTTTTTTTTTTCTTATTTTATTTCTTTTCACATTGTTTATTTTAGATTTCACTAAGCTATGCTATGCGATGTATTATCAAGATACCTGTTTATTATTTTTGTATTTTATTATTTGTGTTCCGGTTTCCTGTTCCAAGGAACACTGTTGTGATCCAACCAACATTTTTAACTTTGTATTTATTTTTTTGCGTTTGTTTTGGTTTCTTTGTTCTCTTTTTCTTTTTAGTCTCACAACCTCCACTCTGCTTCGCTCAGAAGGCTGAACCGAACTGCACCTATCTATTTTGTTGTTTCTTTTTCCCCATCTGGGGGTGCGCTAGACCTTGTCTCTGCATCGACAGGAGTCGTTCGACGACGGCACGGTGCCCTCTAAAATCATTTGCGCCACCTCCAACATGTGCAGGCTTGAGGTTTGGTTGGGCGACCTCGGCTCTCCTTCGCCTTGCCTCCGGCTACTCGACGCTGAATTCCCTAGGGTCGTCGGGCATTTTCCCCCAATCTCCCATTTACTTTTCTTTGAGGCATCACCGAGGAACCGGCTAAGGGGCGCGGAAGCTGAGTGTGGTTTACGGCTAGACCGAACGTCTTGTGCATTCTTGCTGGAACTGCAAATCGATTGGAGAGGACTCCTATCCGTTTGCCATGCCCTTATTATTTGTGTACTGTGTCTTCCTCCCACACAGGTGCTTGTAGGATATGCTGGATGCAATCACCCAGCGCTTGCCGCCTCTTGAATTGTCACCAACCTGTCCCATTGTCTTGTCTATATCTTATCACACTAACACATATTGTATCTTGTATTTCCCGCTAAGCACTTGCATACTGCTTACTAACAACGTATGCAGGGACACTGGAGGTCTAGATTCGTTCTAAATTAAATGTAGCTTCGTTCTTTAAAAAAAAATTAGAGTCCTTGCGAGAGCCCTGAAGGAGTAACCATCTGTTACTTATACCAGGGCGGGTATGTGGTGGATAACCTCCAATGGCCATTTGATCCACCGCTCTTCATAACTGCGATCTTTCGTTACAATTAGATGTAACATCGAGGTGCTGAAGAGATAAACGAATATTTTATAATGGGCGTGTAACGTGTGCCTTGGGTTTTTTCAATTTTATCTTACTTCAAGTGAAATTGAAGAGCGTACATTGAAATAACCAGAAAAGTAAAGTAAATAACGGCTTGCAGTGCAGTCCATTCTGGGAATTTTCTACTGAAGGTTGCGTGCGTTCACTCATTTTTCACAAGTTCGTTTACTGTGGTTGAGTAAATTATTGAAAAGGTTGAACTAAATACTGTAACAAAATATATTATTCGACATTCGAAATAAGCCGATTTGGGATTTGCTGTTAAACTTTTTACGCAGCCAGCAATTTGCGCGATACTATTGAAAGGTCATTTTATTTTCAAAGACTGGATAGTGAGAATACAATGCGAGTTGCCTGAATACTGTCAGATTTATTTATTGACAATAAGAAACTCCATTGAAAAATATTATGGCTTTAAAAAAATATGTTCATATAGACCAATACACGTTGATTCTGAATATATAAGTTTTATTAAATTATATTTAACGTAGAGTTTTAAAAAAATATATTAAAAAGTCCATTTTAAAAGGCGTCATTAAAAAAACCCTGTCAAGTTAGTATTACTGAATTTGTGAGGCGTGACGTCACCGCGTTCATAATTCTTCAGTCACCTGGTTTATTTATAGTGAAAATTATTACAAGCCATTCAAAATTCCGTGTTTATTGATTTATAGAGGTTTAGACACATAATACTTATTGTTTTAATTGAAACATTATTTAGGCCTAAATAATTCAGTATTAATAATAGAGTATCTATCTCTATTAGTTTATCTATATTATTTAAAATATTCAAAAACTTTAACTGTCTAAAAATCTCCTGTAATGCCTGTCGCAACGCTCCAATTCTGAATTTAAAAATGGCGGGCGATGAACAGCTGATTCCAGTTGCCTACAAAATTGATGTTTCGGTTTCCATAATATTTATTTCGATTCGTAAAGCTAAAAAAATAATAAGTTCAAACAATTTTTATACCACTCTCCCGTAATAATATTGACAATATAATAATATAATAAATAAATGATTCCACCTGAATAACATTTTACTTTTTGAATAGTTTCATCTCTTCTTCCATACAAAATGACAACATCTGTTAAAAATAACTATAACTTTTGGTCATGATGACGTCACACTAGGTATGGTGGTTTTCGGAGGATCTTGAAAAATTAAAATTTTGACATTTATTTTAACTATTACAACTAACTATAAAAATAAAATAAAAGTAAACAGTTATTTAAGTTAGAAGGTCATTATTCATTTAAAAAATTTGGACTGGAGTTCCTTATTGGAGCTAAATTTTTAGATGTACTGGGGCCGGACGCCGGACCGTTGGATCTCTTGTCCGGGCCTGGCGGTCCTCCTAGCTACCAAGTCCCTTTGAAAGCTTTGAAGCTTGTTTCCACAATGACCGGAATGGGGGCAGCATGCGCGACATATCATAATAAGTGACTCTGTGGTCAACTGATTGCATTTTTAAAAATACCTTTTGAGTTCGATATGAATGACAAAAATATTTTTTTTACTCAAGGTTGTTTTTTTTTGTTTTTTGTTTTTAATTTCAACTTGTCTACCAAATGGGTACCTGATTTCCCTCCTGACCTTTGTCATCTTTGGGATTACCACAAGGAGGGTTTTAAAAAAAAAAAAAGTGAAACTAAGTCTTGGAGAGGCTTGGATGATTGGATTTTTTTCTATAGCGCCATTTTCGCGGGAAAATCACCTCAAGGACACAATCATTAAGAGGAGTAAAATTTTTACTTCAAACCCGGCGTGGGCAAGCAAATTTTATTTGATTAATTGTGTTATTTCATATTTTATTTAAAATACCTGCTTTATAACATATTTGCGGTACCTTCTCTAGTAGTAGATACTTTCAGAACCGCCCTAGTGAAATACTATACACAATAAAAATGTTGCTTGAAATGACTTTAGCCGTGCTCGCTGACCAGACTGAACAGCCAGTCACTTTCCCACCTTCTTCTGTCCTATACCCTTCCCCTACCAACCTATCAACCTCACAACGTACTTCAATTAGGGATGCCAAAGCCTCACAGGCTCCATACGGTTGGGAGCAGTTTTTTTGCTTTAGCTCCATACATAAGGCCCGGAAAATAAATCCTTCTGGACCTACGTCACCTTCGGGGATTGATCAAAGGAGAGGAAGTTCTGAGAGGAAAAAGATATGAGGGGTGGGTAGGTATCTGGGGGTCAGTAGGTACAGGAGTGACGGACATAAAAATCCATTCCTCCAGCTGCGGTGCCAGGCGATGGGTCGAGAGAGTCCGACTGGAAAATACAAAAGGCCTTCTTCAAACAGTCTCTCTCGATCCAACCCGCCGCCAGGAGTTATTCAAATCTCATCCCATGAAAGCAGACACACCTGCTAAGTAATCAAAAATAGCGAACCACTTGAGGTGACCGACAGAGGTGTTGATTGTCCAATAAATGGTATCCACACCCTCCTCCTGAATTGGGAATCTTCTGCAGTACTCACATAAAAAGTATTACCTACGTAAAAATAAAATTTGTATTTACACCGTGATTTGTTATTTTTGATTTTTTTTCAACCCCTGCGTATATATTTGTAAGGGAATAAGGAATAAGGGAGAAAAGCACCGACATAGGGCAAAGTTGTTTCTATAAGGGTGGGAAATGAGGCCTATATAGGTTGGCTGCAAACTTAAAAGTATTCAATATTTGAATTTCATAGATTCAGTTCATCCCTTAAAGAAAACAGAAAAAAATTCAATCGCGGGGGTGCATTTATTAAAAAAATAAAACAAAGAAATTTTATAACTGTAACGAGGAGTAAGGAATCGTAATAAAAACCTTCGGAAACAATTTTATTTAATTCAATTCAATTTATTCATTTCAAAAACATAACAAAATTAAGGTGATCCAGTCCAGGAAAAAAATCGAAATCGGAATCCACGCGCCTTTTTGGGAGGAGTTTAAAAATACTTGAGGAAAAGCTTTTGAAAAGGTTGCAAAAGGTATTTGAGAAAATATCATCCCAAATGTTGTAAGAATGTTAAAAATAAGACTTTTTTACTGTAAATAGCTGAAATAGCATTAAAGAATTTACTTATGTTATAAGTTAAAAGATATTTATTTTATTACTGCAATTGAAATGTGCTCAGGTACATTTTTTTGAATATTTTTTTGAAAATATAAACTTCATACATGATTTTTTTAACATTAACTCCACACAAGAGGCCCTGTGGAAAAGAATTTCCCTTACGGCCTATGATATCTTTGGAATACTGTGTTGAGGGTCTAATGTACTAATGGTTGAGAAAATACAAAAAAAAAATTTACGATACCTCTATATGAGAGAGTTCGGTTTTTACCCATGGCTGTTTCCAACAGCATTTATCTCGGGAATGCTGGGTATCTGCAGCCTTAGTTCCAGAAGAGATGTCGCATTACTGCTGATGGCTTATAAGCTTCTAAATGGTTTTACATCGGTACCAGATATTCTGGCTGAAATAGGATTCTATGTCCCTGATAATTTCACGCGAGGTTGCCATCACAGGCTTTTGATTCTTCCCAGGTGCAGAACTAACTTAAAATGGTGATGCCCCTGGGAAGACTTACTATATTAATTAACTGTGGATATTTTCCACATTTCCTGCAATGATTTTAAGCATGAAATAGCACTTATTAAATAAATGTTTTCACTGTAAACGTAATGTTTATGTATCTTGTATGACCGCTTTTGCAATGTATTGGTGTAATGCTGTTTTTGCTAATAAATAAAATAATAAAAATAAATAAATAAATATTTAGGAAAGAAAGAAGACGAAGTAATGAGATGGAAAAGATATGCCTAAAGGGTGGGTAGGAATCTGGAAGTCAGAGTGTCCAGGAGAGACGAGCGGATGATTCCATCCCTCCCACTGCGGTGCGAGTCCTGCTAGAGAGGTCAAAGTTCTCCCTCAAACAGCAGGACACAGTTTCTCCCGATTCGGCCTGTGACGCAGTTGGTGGGCAGGCTCTCCCCGTGATCCCGGACAAAAAAAGAATCGAAAGTCATCAAACGAAGCGAACCACTTGGGGCGATCTATGACAGAGGTGTTGGTTATCCAATAAATGGTTCCCGGGGCAGCGGTATCCTTTCCCTCCTCCCAAATTGAATAATGTACATACTGAAAATTTGAAAACGCCATATTAAAAACATTTTATGACCACTCAGGTATTTTGCCATTGTGCAAGTTTTTGTCTTAAACGAAATGTCAGATTTATAAAAACTTTTTGTTAATAATATAATAATAATTACAGGTTTTTATCTATTAAAGCTAGTCCGAGATCTAAGTAGAGATCATTGAAAAGGAGTTACAGACAAACACACAACAAAAAATAGTATTGTTAATAATGATAAACATGAAATAGGTTTAAATCTGGATAGACTATTAAAACAAAACTAATACAATTTATTTAATATAACTTCCCTTAGCAATCTTGCAAGTTACAGTGTTCGTATTGTCACAGCTGTGTGCGAGGGGTGGTGTATTGCGCCCGTGTTGGTTAAACCGCCCCTTGGGCGTATCCCCGGGGCTAGTGGAGATTCTACTGCACAGATATGTCTAGATATAGGTAGGTAGCAGATATAGATATAGCCACCCCGAGAGGGGGGTAGATGCGAAACCTACCCCCGGGGTATAGCGGCCTCGCGACGGAGAATCTTGGATGGGAGTTATTGTGGAATTTGGCGGTCTGTACCCAATATGAGATATATATTATTATATTGTGAATTGTGCACGATAGTTTTGATACTTTAAAATTAAAATAAGATTATTTTTAATAGAAAGTAAATACCCACGTATTAACTAAACACCTATATCTTTAGGTATACGTAAAAAATAGAGTCCCAGAGTTAATTTGTAGTTTTTTTAAGCAATATACAGTTTTTTTTTAAATCAACGTCACACAGGAGGCCCTGAGTAAAATTATTTACATAAAGGCCTTAATTAAATTTAAGAATGTTGTTATTAAATAATCTGCAAGTATTTTAGATTTTTATTATTTTGACAGTTGTTTCGGCTTACAATGCTATTTACTGTCCAAATGGTTGAAAATGGCCTTTTGACAAAACAATTGTCACAATAAAAAAACTAAAATACTATCGGAACTTAGTAATAACATAATTGAATTTAATTTAAATAAAGTTTGTAAAAATATCTTAGGGAATGCTGTGTGAAGGGTTTTTTTAAAGGAAAGGATGGACAGGAAGTTCTCTGAAGGAAAATGGTATGAGGAGTGGGTAGGAATTTCGGGGTCAGTGTCTTCAGGAGGAATGGACGTATGAATCCATTCCTCTCACTGCGGTGCGGTCGAGATTTCTAATTTATTCTTAATTTTTAAAATTATATTTCGATTTTATTTCGAGATTGAAGAAATTTGTAGTGTTAGGTAGGTAAGTACCTATATCTCAATACGTTTTTTATGTACGATAATAGTGCAGACCTATGAAAAATCACGGAATATTATAAATCCAATTTAATATTTCAATAACTAAAATAACTTTTTGATCAAATATTATATTTTCTGAAGGTAGGTAATACCTACCGTTGACGTTATCTCCTTTATCACTTGTCAAAATTTTCACACAAAAGGTCTCAATTTTTGCAAATGATTGATAGAAAGCAAATCCGAATTTTAGAGATCATTGAACCAAAGTTACAGACAGACACTCACATGAAATTAGTATTTTTTATAAATAATAGCGCAGACTAATGAAAATCACGTGATAGTTTAAATTTTTCACAAATCAGTTCCAATTTTGAAAACAGCAATTAAAAGAATTTTCTGTTATTAGGTAGGTACCTACCTACTTGAAATTAGGTACTTAGATACTGTATCACTTATCTGAATTCTTCACATAATTAGTTCCAATTTTGAAAATAACGTTTATAAATTAAAAGTAAATTCGAGTTCATTGAACCAGAGTTACGCAGGATACGCAGACAACCGAAGTGAGTGTTTTTTTTTAATATGTGTTATTGTGTAACGCACAAGAGTCCCAACTGCTCTCAACCGCCTGGAGTCAATGAATCAATGGTACTCCTAATTGTGGTATGTTGTGACACTTAATGTAGTGGAGAGAGGCAGGAGATGGGTGAAAGTAAGGTGGCGAGATACCTAGCTTTTCAGATCTATTCACCAAACACGGCTAAAGCCATTTCAAGCAATGTTTCAATTCTGAACAGTGGTCTTACACCAGGGCGATACTGAGAGTATCTTCCACTCTAGATCGTGCCACAAATTATGTACATATTTAACAAAATAAAGGATATGACGCTAAATAACAGTTTCATGAACAAAGCTTAACTAAAATCAACAAGTCTCGCTTTGCCGAACATGCTTCACTCGTTTCTCGTTACGCCTGACTTGTTTCCCGGAAGCGCCCGGGAAATAAACTTTGTTTAACACGTTCATTTATTAATTTGGATACTTTGAATACGTGTTCAAGTGATGCCAATGATTCAATCTGATGGCCGATTCCGAGAAAATAACCCATTGAATACTACTCGACACTCAGGTATTATTAGAAAGTGTTTCAAATAATATAAGTTAAATTTTATCATATGTATTTATTCTTCACCTACATCCGTGCTCTGTATAGAAAAGGTGATCCGTTTGATAGATTCTTCTTTCTTAAGAGGAACGTATGAACAACCTGTTTCGGCCAGTTTCATGCAAATCTTATCTTTGGATTTGAGATCAAAATACACAACCAAACTGAAAAATTATTTTTGTAATCAAAAGGTATATCAAATATCTCGCACGGATGTGAGCTACTTTATTTATTTTTGCTTTAAATTATAAAATATAGGCCATTAAAGATTTTAGTGTTTCATGATTTTGGAGGCAACTTGGGCAATTATTTGTGAGTAATGAAAAACGTTAAAAAAATAATTTTACTTAATTTATTTTAGAAATACAATGAAAAATAAAATTAAAAATAAAACATCGTTAAAAATGCATTTTTTGAATAGTAATTTTGTTCTTACGTAAATAGGTAATTTGTATTTTAAATTTATACCTATTAAAATTATTTTCCCTCTTCATTTTTATTTTTTATTTTATGTTTCGTTATGATAAAAATAGTATTTATTGTTTTTAATTTACTCACAAATAATTACCCAATTTGCCTTAAAAATCATAAACATTAAAATCTTGGCCTATATCTTATAATTTAAAGTAAAAATAAATAAAGTATTTTAAAAATAATTTTTCAGTTTGGTTGGGTATTTTGATCTCAATCCAAATTTAAGATTTGCATGAAACGGGTCGAAATGGGCCACGTATACGTTTCTCTTAAGAAGCGGATTGCAATCCTTAGAGCACAAGCGTCGGAATGGAATGCTGCCCTTGTTCTACCGGTATTTTAATGGAAGATGCTTAGAGGAGCTAGCGTCATGATTCCTTCGGCACCGATGCACATTCGGAAAACGCGCCCAACAGAGATACACAAATCTCACCCCATGAACCCGAGCACCCTGGCAACCAAACGTAGCGAATCACACAACCTTTTTGCTTTTGTTATCCAATATATGGCTCCGGGGCGGCGGTACCCATTCCCGCATTCGAAATTGAATTAAATATTTATATTTAACCATTGAAGATTGAATATTAACAACTCTCAAACGAAAAATGTGAAACTCTAAAATCAGAAAAAGATTCAGTTGCATCATGACTCGAACAACTTTAGTGAACTCAGTTTTGCCGGGGCTTTGCTCTTATTTTTTTCTTTTTTTTTCTAACTATATATATTATTTTTTTTTAATTTTTATATTCAACATGTTAAGTGTATAAAAATGTATAATAAAAATTATATTCGTAATCCTCCTCACTAGGAGATCCTGTGCTGAGGGAGACTACATTTTGGATCTAAAAAGGTCAAATAGTTAGATTTTCTCGAATGAATGATGAATGGTGATCTTTAATTACCACATTGATAAAATGCTCTTGAGACATTAACACAAATTAAAGACTTAGGCATCACTTTCCAATCAAAGCTTTCATTTGTTAACCACATAATAGAAATCTCTAATAAGGTCTTAAAAATGTTGGGATTTATAACTAAGGTAACTAGAAATTTTAACTATTTCTTCAAAATAGGCATATTTACTTTGGGGTGTCATATTTACTTTATTTGTTTTTCATAAAAAAAAAAAAAATTTTTAACAATATAAAGTGTATTAAACTGTTATATTTTGCGTATGTTAGAAGTCAAATTGAGTACAATTCTCCCGTCTGGAATCCTCATTATAGTATACATGTACAAGCTGTTGAAAGAATACACAAAACAAATTTTTACGTTTTTTAAATTTTAAAATGGGGATGTTAAACCACAAATATGTTATCTGTTAAATAATATGAATATGCTCGAATTGTCAGACAGAAGAGTTTTCACTGACTTGGTATTTCTATATAAAATTCTACATGATTTAGTTGATAGTCCGGTATTGCTCCAATTGATAAGATTCCGTAACGTAATACAAGAAAACTGGATTTATTTCAGTGCAGAAATTCTGTGACTAACTGCCATATGTATTCCTCTTTACCCAGAATACTAACGGAAGGAAACAATTACACTAAGTCAGTGGACATCTTTAAACAAATATAAAATATTGTTACTGAGGCAGTTCAGTTTGTACAATAAATATTGTATTTCATAAGATTCATATGTAAAACCCTGAAAAGGGGCGTTAATCAATAAATAAATAAGTCACAATTTGAGGTTTAACTGAATAAATTATCCTGCCACAAAAATATTGATTTAAGACAAGAAATCCTCCAGTCCCTGTTTTCAAGTTCTGTGAAAATTCTATTCAAAATCTGTTACTATTTCATTTCTGCAATGCGACTGACCCATAATGATATAATAACAGAACTTGATTAGAACTTTCACAGAAATTGAATATTAATTTCAAAATATGATGAACTGTTCGAATTCTGTGGACAGATTGACCCTCAGATTCCTAGCCACCCCTCATACCTTAATCCTACCAGATCTTTGTCTACTTCCTTTTCCTCAAAAAACCCTCCACGCAACATTTCCAAAGATGCTTTTAGCGCTGAGGGAATTTTTTCCCTCGTTGCCTCCTTTATGGAGCTAATGGAAAAATAAAAAAGCCTTGCATTATTTGTGAATCTCTAAATTTTTCACGCGGTTTTACCACACATACGTCTCAGAGATTTCAATTCTACGGTACTCAGTCTACTTTCGTCCTTCCTCTACCAGTTTCAGGACTTCAATTTTTTAACTCTATTAAAAAAAATCAGAGTGTGCAATTCACAAGTGGTAGAAATGCAACCGTCAGAAAACTAAAGTAGACCAAAGTGGGCAGGCTACGAAGCACCGCACAAAGAGGAGACTGATTATACTACTCTCTCGCAGGCTTAATCCTATATTTATTTGCCCTCTTGTGTTTGTCTGTTTTTAGTGTCGCTATTTTTGGTTTCATCGAGTTTCAAATGTTTTACTTCAAAAATAGCAACTAATTAACGCGCATTGGAAAACTTCCTCCCTTATTTAAGTAAGTACCTGCCTACCTTCTACAATAATAATATTTATTATCATTAAATTATTTCTCCAAGAGCTTCCGCGTCTACTTCTTCCCTTATCTGTGGCTGGTGTATTATAGCGTCTATAGATCAAGGCGGGGGGTGGGAGGGGAGGGAGGGTGGTATTGGTAGATAGGGGAGCCGCACACTGGCGCGCGAGCCTGGGGCGGGTAGGAGCAAAGCAATTTGTTTGTGTAGTTGTACGAAAGGGGTTGGCAACCAACGATCCATGAAACGTAAAAAATACTAAAATTTTTTATTTTGTTTAATGAAAGAATAACGGATATTTCCTAAGAGTGTGTTCTATACCGCTTTGATGGAAAATGGTTGACAGATATAGGTATCGACTCCAGAGCCCAGACAGAATTTTTTTATGTGAATACCGTACCAAAGTCCCAACTGGTTCTAACACCCTGGAGCCGGTGAGATTATAGCTTTCGAAATCCGGTTATGTTGTGATGCTGAAGGTAAAGAGGAGAGGAAGGAGTTTGGAAGAGGATAATGGGAAAGTGCCTGGCTATTCAGATCTCGTTACCAAAGGCAGCTAAAAGTGTTATCCTTCAAATGTGGACCATCTTAGATTTGGACCATCATACGACGTACGTCGTGATTACTTCAAGATTGATACACTTTTTTTTTTACATGAATACCGCACAAGAGTCCCAACTGCTGCCGTCTGGAGCCAGTGAGACTATGGCATCTCCAATCGGGGTATGTTGTGAGGCTGAAGGTAGTGGGGAGGGGAAGGAGATGGGGAAGAGGAAGGTGGGAAGAACCTGGCTATTCAGAACTGGTCACCAAACACGGCTAAAGCCATTTCAAGCAACGTTTCAATTCTGAACGGTGGTCTTACACCAGGGCGATACTGAGAGTATCTTTCACTCTGGAAGGACTTAAAACTAGAAGGCAATTGACTGATCTAATATGTTTAAATAAAATTATTCACCGCCATCTTGATACAATATTATGTCTTAGCAGTATTGAAATAAATGTCCCCAATTCCCATTGTTTAAGACGCCATAACATTTTTCACGTGAATAAATTTAAAAATAATATCGCCTACTTTAGCCCTTTGACCCAGATGTTTCGACTATATAACAAGATAGAGTGTGCTGAAGTAGATATTTTAGTCGATTATTTGTACGGATTCAAAAAAAAAGTTTTGACGCTGTTAAAAAATACTAACTAATTATATTATGTCAATTGTCTCTCCATGCATGCCCCGCGTATTTATTATGTCTCTTTCCACTCATTGTAATGTGTTACTTGAATGAGCTTTTACATAATTCTGTATTTGTATTTGTCGTGTTTTTGTTTTTCTAATTGTACGTATCTGTATTTAATTGTAGATTTTTGTAATTGTGTAATAACTGAGTTTTTATAACTGAATTTTTCTTACGTAAGTGTGATCATCTGTAAAACCCAGTATAAATAAATAATATAATTGTTTGAATCTGATAAAAAAGCCATTTCAACCAACTATTTATAGTGTCGAATTTTAATTAGTATTCTGAGCAATGGGGATATTTCTATCTATCAATGTAAGCAATTCTAAAGTATAAAATGCGGTGACCTGACGGTTAATCCCCCAACAGTTGCCCCCCCCCCCCCCCCCCCCCCCCCCCCCCCCCCCCCCCCCCCCCAAATTGTAATTATTATAAAATTATAGTTTTTTTATGTATTATTTACCAATTTCAAACATAAAACCGACTTAAAAAATACCTTTAATAATAATTTGCTGTGGATATCAAACGAATTTATTTACGGTGTCGATTTTTTCTACTTATACGATAGTATATATAGTATACAGACAAGTAGTCTTATCCTTGATGCATTTAGACGTACCGCACTGCCCTGCACACATCGGAACTGTGGACGCAATATCCAGCAGCGCAATGGGATAAACTGGGGGTGTGCTACAATAATGCATTCAGGCAACTTATGCAACACCGAGGTTCTGCAGTGCTTCCACGATGTTCACCGAGGGGAGGGTGCAATCATTCCCAGCCTTACTTCGCCACCGCCTAGCCAGCTTCTGGGGCAGAATACCGAAATCAAACAACATCATTGTCGTGGCTGCATCCGAGTGGCTTAGATCCCCCTAAATGAGCGATGGATGCAGACGATGAGGCGACCTCCCTGATGGACCGATCACAAAATATTTTTTTATTCTGTCCAATTTTTGTTTAATTTAATTTTAATTGTATGCTTAATTTTTATTGTTTTAATTTTTTTTTGTTGTTTAATTAGGTAGGTACCTAATATGTTATCATACTTTATTTATTTTTTCTTCTTTTAGATTTTTTATTTACTCTCTTATAATAATATAAGAGTCTTATATTATTATATGTATTATAGTTGTTATGAAATATGGCAGACTGGGATTGCGCAACCCTCCCAGTCCTGCTGGAATAAAACCATAATTAAATAACATAAATTTGAATGAAAATATGTTTTAAATTTTTATTATTTGGTGGTACATCCCCACCGCACACCCCTCTGAGGACATTTAGTCATATTTTTGTATGTAGATATACCGCATTTTCCCTAAATCGACTGCATATTGTACATAAGTACGCCGGGAAGGCAACTGTCGGGAGATCAGCTGTCATTGAACCGATGAAATTATAGGTAGAGTATTAATATGAAGTTAGGTTTTATAGCTATAAAATAATATCATTTCGTAGTACGATCTCGCCCAGGGCAAAGAAACTGTTTGGGGTTTTGACTGCTGGTATGATTTATCATTACTGCTCGTATCTCGTTGTTTTTTGGCCTCTTAATTTTTCGTGAGAGCGTTTTGGATTCTATGTTTGTTATAACGTAACTAAGAACTACTGTAGTTTGAGGTCAATGACACCAACTGAAACTTTAATTGACGATTAAAATATTCGGGGCCAATTGTTTTCAGCATAGCCAGTACCTATTCTCTTTTTTTATGTGAATACCGCACAGATTATGTTATCCCCAATTGGGGTGTCTTATGAGGCTGAAGGTAGTGTGGAGATGGTAAAGAGGAAAGTTTGGAAGTTTCTGATCTAGTCAACAAACACGCCTAAAGTCAATTGAAGCAACGTTTCAAATTTGAATGGTGGTCTTACATCAGGATGAAACTAAGAGTATGTTCTACTCTGGAACGTACTGTTGTGATGTAACTCAAAATATATACTTCGTATTGCTAGTCGAGAGCCTTACCCTTCGACTATGGAGGTTGTCAAAATTTTAATTCCACCCGGTTTTGCCAGATTTTCAACTAAAAGCCTTTACGAAAAATGTGGGAAAAATTAAAATTTTGGCTTATTTTTTAAAGAATCGAAGCATCACGTTAATTGACATGGTTTACGACTGAAAGTTCTATTCAAATTCTGTTATTATGTATATTACCATGGACCAGTTGATTTCCAGAACTAAAATATTATCGGAAATGAAAAGAATTTTGAAATTTGATGAATTGTTCAAGTGAAAGAGGTAAGGCTCTTGACTCGTAATCCGGAGGTCGCGGGATCGAATCCCGGTGTGCGCAAATAAATTTAATTTGATTAATTGTTATTTCACAAATAATTAATTAAAAATAACATGTAAAGTGTTTTCAGAGAGGAAGATACTGTTAGTATCGCCCTGGTGTAAGACAACCATTCAAGAATTGAAACGTTGCTTGAAATGGCTTTGAAATGGCTTCAAATCCCCAGAGTTTCATCGCAATCGGATGAACTGTTAGCAACACATAATTTCATGATGCCAGAACTCACTATTATAATAAGAATTGCGGGCATGCGCACATCAAATCCCCAAAGTTTCATCGCAATCGGATGAATGGTTTAGCAACGCATAGCATACATACATATATACATAGACATAAGCAAATATATTTTCATTTTTATATATATATATATATATATATATATATATAGATTATTATTATGAATAACCACCCGAAAGTTTCAAGTTATGGGCGTAAAGGTTCCATGCCAACTGAAAATAAAATCAACTCAACCCGTCCTTGAAAAGTCAAAGCTATGAAAAAAATAATTTTAAATTAGCAGATAACCCTAATCTAACGTAACCTATTTAGCCAATTTTTAAAAAATATTTTTTTATCGCCCTAAATGACTTATCTGAGATGGTTCTGAGTTGGTTCCATTCCGACTTGTCTGGTCACCGGGCGTAAAACATCGTGTACATTTAAATTATAGCTATTGGAAAAATGAAAATTATTCTGAAAATAATGTTCGGCTCTCGTACCATCGCATAGCCCGCCCTCCGCTCGATATCCCCTCCGGTCCCGCCCTGGGCCGCCCCGCCCCCGCCCTTCCGTCGCCGAGAGCCCCCTAGCTCCATAGCCTGTAGCCACCCGCCACTAGGCCCATAGTCTGACGCCGCGAGCCACGGGGCATACAGCCTGGAGCCTCCATACAATCCGAAATACGCCAAAATTCCTAGTTCCGCGCTGCCGGAAAACCGGGAGAACACTTCTGAAAATCTCGCATTATCGATGCAGAGAGGTTTTCGCGCCGTTTTGACGCCATCTTGGATTTTTGCGCGCGCGTTTTGTTGAATCGTTCGAAATTTTTAATTTCTTTGTTTGAATGAATATTTTATACAGGTGGGTAGGTACTTGGGAAGTGGGTAGGTACCTAACTTAAAATTATGTGAAGAATTTTTTCAGTGTTTTGAATTAGTTCTTTATATGTGCTCGTAAGTAGCCACCTACATGCACAAGTATGCATATAGATATCTTCGTAAGTAGGTAGGTAGGTGTCTACAGATCTACCTTATAAATGTATACATGGTAGTTTACCCCTTAGGTTAATTTGAGAACGACCACGTAGGTCTTATACAAATCGTTTTGTCTCCCTTACTGTCATGGTGAGAAATGTGATCTAAACGGTGTTAGAAAAAAAAACCACGCTTTATGTTCGAATCTAAAACTAATTTGAAAAAAAAAGTTTAAACTTTGGGAATTTAAATTATAAAAAAGTGAGGTGACAATAACATTTATAATACATTTTTTTATATTTGTGTATGTATATATTTTTCGTTATCAGAAATTTTAATTAGAAAAACGTTGGGTGAGCCATTTTTACAACTTTTTATGTTTGCATTCAAAATATTTATATTTCAAAAACTGTATATTTATTTTGAATTACACAATTTGAGATCGTATTTTATCACCTTTCAAATACAGTTTTTAGTTTTCGGATGCGTTCGGAAATATTTCATTTTTTTGAATTTTATTGCAAAGTGGAAATATTTGATCTTCTGACAAAATAGACTTCTTATTAAGCTCTTCATTAAATATCAGTAGGAATCTAATGGCACAGCCAATTAAATCCAAACACGGTATATATTTACACTGTTAACATTAATTAAGTATTTATATGTGTAATTATACGCCTAAACGGGCTTTTACAAACATGTGATATACATAATAATTTTGTGTTACAGTAATAATGAAGCTATTTTAATTATATGCTATTTAAATTATATAGAACCTTTACAGAAGAGTAGTTATATGCTAACATTGATTTATTGAGGTATGTTATTATACCCTTCTTATAAATATATTTCGTGCAGTTGAACACATCTACTATTTCTGAGAAAGCATTGCTAACTGCAATCAATTTAGGTACAAGCGAGTATCTAAATGACTCAATCCTGATATTTTTGTTGCAATTAAAAATAATTTTAGATCGAGTAGGTACTTCTTGTTGGTAAATGAAAGGTAATTGGGCTTAGTAATTCAGGGCTGTCCATATTGTCAAATTTTATTATTTTCATAACATTTATTTTCAAATAACATTTAATGTGTTTTATTGTAATGAAATTGATTTAAAATAGGAATATACTAAAGCAAATCTGTGATAAATCATGGAATGTATAAATTGCAGGATCTGTGAAGCTGTTAGTAAGCTTTTAAAATCATTTTCGTTATTTTTGGGGTGTTACGCCGGGTTGCGCTACCTCCTTCTTTAGCCAACATTTCGGACAGCGTTACAGTGTCCATCATCAGGGCAGATGTGTAATTGATGAGATGGCTAAAGAAGGAGGTAGCGCAACACGGCATTACACCCCAAAACCAAATAACGAAAATACTTTTGGCCGTGAAAATCTAAAAACTTTTAAAATCATTTTTCAGATTTAGATCTGTCAAAAATTTAAACAAAAGAAATGCACATTTCGAATGTAGAATTAATATTGCTCTCTAAATAAATCTGATGTGATTGACTGCTTATAAGTTCTAATTTCGAAAATTAATAGTTCATTGAACTTGAAAAATTTTACGCAGTACGCAGGAATACGCTTTATGCCGCACTGACGATGGACACTGTAACGCTGTCCGAAACGTTGCATTGGCTAAAAAGGGAAAAGTGTCACACGGCATAATAACCCAAAAATAAATCACTATAAAGGGATTTATTGTTCACAATCTAATTTTTTTCTTTTCCTAGTCTTTTTCTAGTTCAAAATGTTATGAAAATTTTTGTTGTTGTTTGAATAATTACTTAATTACAAAAAGTGTTTCAAAACCGTTGTTCTAACAAAACAAAAGTTTCAAATTATACGGTCGAAATGTATAAGTTTTCTCGGGTAGGTACTTGCCTGCTTAATAATTTGATATCAAACATAAGTAGATATCTACTAATTTCGCTTGTCTGCGCATCCTGTGTGAAATCTGTTTCATTGATTTCAAACTTGCCTTGAATTTAAGTGTCGTTTTCAAAATTTTAACTGATGGTGATAAAAATTCAGACAAAGAACAATGTAGGTAGATACCTACATATTACACTTTCTATTTAATTTATTTGTTTATTAAGGCAGTATTCTAGTCTAGAAAAAAAATATTTTTTTTCTTCATATTTTTAAAGTTTAAATATTCAAAAATATCTCCTTAAAAGGATTTTTCGAAAATCGAATTATTTTAAAAGTTATAACCATTTTAATGTCGTGGTTTAGACGGAATCTAACCAAAATCTAAATAGAACAACATTTTAAACCCGTTTTTCTCCGAACCACATTTTTCGAGACGGTTGACACGATATCTCAAGTTCTACTAAACCAATTTACTTGAAATTTGGTGTGAGCCTTCTCCAAGTTTCCATTTTTACTATTTTTAAAAAATTTGGAAAGTCAACAAAACTGGTACAAAAGCGTCTTTTTATTTCAGACAGCCGCCATTTTGCGAAAAACATTTTTTTTTACTTTTCCTTAGTTCGGGTCATAGCCGCATTTGTTTGAATTAAGAATAATTTTATTTTTTTTAGATTACTGGGAGGGTTTTAATCGTGTCAACCAGGGCGCGCCATTTTTTTGAGACCCCCACTTCAACACCCTGTAACTTTTTGAATTTTGAATTTTTTCGTGCGACTCTTTTTTTAATGGATTCTTTAATATTTGTTAAATGTTTGATAAAATAATAGTTGGTAAAAACATTATTGTTTTTTTTTTGTTGCACCTGAAAAAACACCCACAATTCATGCTTCTAGACTGGAATACCCCCTTAAATGCCCGTAAGGCTTTTGCAGACATTCACATACATTTATTTAAGTAAAAACTTGTTCATCACCGTTGTGATTTGAAACTCGATGAAACGGAAACGAGCAACATTAAAAAGAGACGAACACATACATCTGTAGGGTTTAGACCGCGGGGGAATGAGATAGAATAATCGGTGTCCTCTTTGTGCGGTGCTCCGTCAAATATAAAATTTATGTTAAATTAAATGAAAGAAAATCACTTTGTTAAACACCATTTAATCAAATTTGTGTCATTAAGTAGGTACCTTCAACAGTGCTTTTTCGATTTTAATTTTTTTTCTTAAAGAACAAAAAGTGTTTTTTTAAATGTGGTTTACAGTGTTCCATACACTTAGTGTCATTGCGTTTTAAAATAATATTTGACATTTATTTTGGTTGCCAGCATACAAATTTTGCAGTTATTTTTAATATTTTCCACTTTTATCTGATAGACATCTATTTACTAATATTATAAATGCGAAACTTCGTGTGTTTGTTTGTTATGCTTTCATGCATAAGCCAAAAAACCGATTTTAAAAATTCTTTCACCAATAGAAAGCTACATTAAATACGAGTAATATAGGCTGTATACAATGGTAAGCTCAGGCGTTATGAAATTATAAATATTAATATATTATATTTATAATACGTTCTCCGTCACTAACAAAAGCGAGTTATTGCTAACGTCAAAAACAAATCGTTGCCGTGGAAACTATGTTGATATATATATTTCTGGGAAATCGTAGTTAATTATCTATCTATCTATACAAATAAAAATGAATCTTCGAAATGTTTGTACGCGCATAACTTCCGAACGATTGCACAAAATCGGATAATTCTTTTTTTCACTACTGGTGAGCTCTGGCATTATGATATTATGGTGGCACGTGAGCTGTTTGAAAACTGAATGTACCGGGATTGATTGTATGGAATGCGGGAGTGGGGAAGGGGGTAGAAGGGGGGGGATAATTGATTAGTGCAAGCGCTACAGTAATTTCCCCCTAATACCATGCGAGTGAAGCCGCGGGCAAAAGCTAGTATGTAATATTTCAACAATAAATTATTTTATAATCCATACTAATATTATAAATGCGAAACTGCTCGAGTTTGTTTATGACCTTTTCACGCATAACACAATATAAAGACTTTAAAAATTCATTCACCAATAGAAAGCTAAATTATATGCGCAGACTATATTTTGTATATGATGGTAAGCTCTGGCGTAATGAAATTATAAATATTAATATATTATATTTGTTGTACGTTTTCTGTCGCTAACTAAAGCAAATTTTTGCTAACGTCAGAAAAAAATCGTTTCCATGGAAACGATTGTTACTGCTTCAGAAAATTCAAATATTAGAATATGTTTTATTTTTTTGGACAAGCTTCTGTTTTGGAATAAATGACAGTTCCTACATTAAAAATATAATTCGTAACGATTATAAAGACTGAATAAATAGTGTAATTTTTTATTATATTCACAAACCTTCAAATATTTAATTAAAAATAAACATCCGAAATGTTTGTAAGCGCATAAATTCCGAACGAATGAACAAAATTGGATAAGTAATTCTTTTTTTCTTTGAGCTATATAGCATTATGAAATTTAGGTGGTAGGCGCGATGTTTGAAAACTGAATGTAAGGGAATGAATATATGGAATGCGGGAGGGGATGGGGGTGGGGTGTGGGGGGGGGAGATAATTGATAAGTGCAAGCGCTACAGTAATTTCCCGTAATACCATGCGAGCGAAGCCGCGGGGAAAAGCTAGTATATAATATTTTCAAAACTGGATTGTATCCGTATATTTTACCGGATGAAATATTTTGATAAGACATTGTTAAAGTCGAATAAACGATAGTTGTTTTTGCCAAACGAAACAGTTTCGACATTTATCATTTGTCGAGATGGGGTGGTGATTTGTTCTGATGCGGAACTTCGGGATGACCGCCGGCGACGGGCTCTGAACCCGTGACCTCTGGACTCCAGCCGAGCGCGCTACCTTTTAGACCACCGACTGTATTTCAATGGACGTCGTCAGATATCTACCATAAATATAATTCTTACGAATAGAGCAATGATTTGTTTGTCTATATGATTTGTACCTTGATTGCGAGAGATGGAGAGACTTTTAGGGGTATTGAAATAATTCTTAAGGGGAAGGGCTGCGCTTTTTCAATTTAGGAGACGGGTATGGGGTACCGCCACCCCGAGAACCATTATTGGATAACCAACATATCTGCCGTAGTGGTGCGCTATGTTTGGTGACTTGGGGATGCCCGGATTTATGGGTGAGGTTTGTCTAGGATCCGTTTGTCCACCCCTTGCACGGCGGGCCGAATCGGGAGAGTCTGATTGAGGGAGACTTTTGACTTCTCTAGCTGGACTCTGTCGACTCATCACCTTGCATCGCTGTGAGAGGGTGGGATTTGTGCGACCGTCACTCATGTGGACGTATGGATTCCCCACATTCCTATCCACGCCTCATACCCTTTTCCTTCCCACAACTTCCTCTCCTTTCTTTCCCTAGAAAGACCCTCCACAAAGCATTCTCCAATATGACGTAGACCCTGAGGGATTTTTTTTTCCTCAGGGTCTCCTGTGGAAGCTAACGAAAAAAACAAATACAAAACTTAAATTTGGATTTGGGGACAAAATACCTAACCAAACTGAAAATATATTTTTAATCCAAATGTAAAGCAAATATTTAGACGGATTTGTGCTCTTTTATTTATTTGTGTTTAAATTATAAAATATAAGTTAAAGATTAAGAATAAAATTTTGTATGATTTTTAGAGACAACCCTGGCAATTATTTTGTGAGTTAGCTGTAATTTAAAAAGATATTCTTGCTTTATTTAGTATATAAAAATGATATAAAATATTTTAAAAAATCATTCTGATGGGTCTCAGTTCAATTTAAAAACGACCAATTGGAACACAAATTTGTCGTACATACATAAATTAAAATTTCTTCTCAAAAAATGCCTTTTTTGTGATGTTTGATTCTTTCTTACATTTTTTATTATATTATTAAAGTAAGGTGGGCAAAACTATTAATAATTATAACCAACTCACAAAAATGCACAAAGTTGCCTTTAAAATCTTGCAAATTTTTTTATTTTTTTTTATTAACTTATATTTTATAATTTAAAACAAAAATAAATAAATCGTATTAGATGTACCTTTTGATAAAAAAAATATATTATTCAGTTTGATTCGGTATTTTGACCTTGAATGCAAAAAGTAAGTTTTGTATGATAAAGGCCTCGCAACCTTTCCCCTTAATATAATTAGTTTGAAATAAATATGTAATTATTACAATTCAAATCAAAGCCTGTAATTCAACAACAAATGCAGAAAAAACCTTCTTATCCGAATTACCCAATTTTGAAAATCCGCCCCTAAAAAGAATCCCCTCAAAACAATGTTATTATTTTTCCGTGATTTTATTCCGAGCTATCTTCCCCGTAATTATTTTTTTATTTGTCTAATCTCATTTTGTGTTGAAAGTCTCGGCGGGGAGAAGTTTGGAGAGGCCGCCGAAAGACAAAGAAAATTTTCTTATGAACTGGCGCTGAAAAAGACAACGAAGATACGAGTATAACTCTTTGTTCGTTTAGAGTTAATAAAATTGTTTGTAAACTTAAAGGATAATAGGAACTTTAGGTCCCTTCTCTCAATAGAAATAATATCATAAATATATTATTTTAAAGCAGAAGTTACTACGAGAGTAGAACCAGAAGACATAGCCACATATCCGGTGACAACCCTGGTGAACTTTATTAAAGGGACTGGGTTGTTACTAAATGATTGAGGTAAAATGGGAGATAGCACAATGGGCCTATGGCCTAAGTGCTCACGGGAACATATACTTGTAAAACGTCTCCGCCTTTTATAAAAAAAAAAAAAATACTACGAGAGTCACGAGTCGAGAGGGGTGACAGAACGTATTTTAAAAATTAGGATTTACGGATTAAAACGCTATACCTAGATATTTCGATCGTCCAGTTGATTAGTCCGTGACCTAAAGCCTCGAAGTTATTGAGCGAGTTTACAAGCTACTATCTAGGAAATTTACCATCTGTTAGTAAACTCGCTCAGTGTCAGTATTACTTGCTAACTAGCAGATTGTGGACAATCTACGAAACAAAGTTGAAAGGTGGTCAACTTTACTCGCTACTCGCTCAAAATGGCGGTCTACCAATAACTGATTTCGTAACTGTCAGAATTAGTTCGCGCGGGAACCGTAATTCTTGCTTCTGGCTAGCGTGTGGCGCTAGCTGCGAGCTCAAGTTTTTCACAAAATGTCGACCGAATTGGTTCGCGCGATAGTCGTTATTTCAGCTGCTACTGTCGCTACTGAGCGATTAGACAGTTTTGTGTGTCGTCATGAAAGTCTCATAAGCCGACCCGCTTTTAAACTTACCGGCTAGTAGCTTGTAAACTCGCTCAATGTAATCCAGGCTTAAGACATCAGTCCGACATCATCGACAATCCGACATCCAAATATTAAGTTTTGAAATATTGAGGAAAGCAATATTCGAATGCTCACTATAAATCAAATATTATTTGCACGTGTCTGGGTTTAACATGATACCCTAGTTCTGGAGAAATTCGACATAGGAATTCACGCCTCTTTTTGGGAGGGATTTAGAAATACTTGAGAAAAAGCTTTTGGAAAGGTTGGAGAAGGTATTTGAGAGTTGTTATTCAAAGGTTGATCTCGTAAGGGCTTGTATAAAACATCAACTCATTTTTACGCATTGTTTATTATAATATCAAGGAAATTTAAAATCGATTGCATGAAACAAAGCGACGTCTAGAGACGTCCACATCCTCGTGTCGGGGCGGTAACTTATACAAAATGTACATGTAGTCCTCGTGCAGACAGTGTAAGGTTTTATTCTCAAATCCAAATTCGTTGAAGGCTCCCCATTTTGATTCACTCTGAAAATAACAGTGCGAAATTGTATTGTTTTGTTTTATTTTGTGAAATTCAGGAACAAATATAAAAATGTTTTCTGATTATTTTGTAAGGAATTTAATTTGCCACATGATACTTATAATGAAATTTTAACCGAAAATAGATTCATTAGTAGGAGATTTTGGCACTTGAAAGTATTTTTTATAGGCCTGATACTTTATTTTTTCCAGACTTACAAAAGGACTTACTTAAAAAATTACTCGATTATTTCCAAGACCAAATTTTTTTCTATTTGCAGTATTTAATTAAAGCTTCTATAATTTTTTTACTATCTTCTACTTTTTATAACTATCAAATTTTCAAATTAAAATCACATAATTTTGTATGGTTTGGAATTATTTCGCATGGTTTCATCTGAACGCATTGAATATGATATGAAATAATATCGGGAAGCATAGTTCGGTGCAATAGAATGACATTTTTAAATTGCTTACCAACATTTTGAATTTTTGAAATGTGTTGAAAAATGAGAGATTTTTTAAATTTTTACTTAGCTATTCTGGGGGAGCTTATTATATTATCAATAAGATATATTATTTGATAAACAAAAAACAACTGGTAAAAAAACAATTGCTTTGTTTTTATACCGATTATGGCTGAACAACCTTAAAATTATTAAAATTATTTTTTACCGACTGGTATCCCCGAGAGTCGCTCTCCGGGCGAGTGCACGAGATTGCAAAATCATTGCGGCTCTCGCGTTCCTCTGCTTCGGCTTTACATTCCCTCCTGTCTCTAGTAGCGACGAATTTAATTTTGTACCAAGTTTTATTGTAAATAAATTTGACCGCATAATCAAGAGTTCTTATTGGCGAATTCTCCCTACACATGCATCTCAGTTTACAGTGCTCGGAAAGGCTGTAAGCTACCAATCCAAGTCAGAATAAAATGCACAATTAACCATCTTCCAAAACCTTTTCCAAACTGTTGACCCCGACATGATATGAACACGCAATCTTTTCCAAACGATCTATGACCAGAACTCATTAAGGTAATTTTCTCGCCGTTTAAGAAATATAATCCCACGTTCAACAGGTTAAAATAGATTAATGTGAGATTTTCATTACCGTGATGCATCCTCTTCATTGTTGTTGTAATTTTGTGCTTGGAAAATACTTGAAATGGAAATTTTCTCAGACCCTTCGTCTAAATGCAACGGAATAACATTTTAAGCAATTCTTTGTGTTACGCTGTGTTTTCTGCTGACTCAAACAAAAAATAAAAGGGAAGCTTGACAAGATAAATAATTGAAAACATCAATATTATAATAAGATCATCTTTTCTTTTGTATTTTACATGTATTCTTCTTCAGAAGATTAAAAAAAAATAATTTGAGTTTAATTAAGTATTGTCTCATATTATCTTCTTTCCATTCTCCTGATCCCATAACCCATCGTTTCTCTCTAACCAATTTTTTTTTTCATTTGTTAAGTTAGCCTCTCAAAAACTGGGTGAACTGCACAGAGCCCGCAGATACTTTAAAAGTGCACAACTACTAACCCTGTATAAAGAGCAAGTGCGCCCCGTGGTTGAATTTGGCAGCCACCTCTGGTCTGGAGTTCCAAAACACCTGAAAAACTCACCAATTTGAAGAAACGGGCGGTCCGTTTGATAGATTCTCCCATCTTAACAAACGGATTGCAATCGATAGAGCACATGCGTCGGGTGGGTATGCTATCCTTGTTCTACCTGTATTTCAATGGAAGATGCTCCAATCATTGATCCCCTCAGCACCGGTGCATGCTCGGGAAACACGCCAAACGTGCGCCCAACATGTGTACGCGGTTGAAATTTGTTACATGATAACTGGTCGCTTCTTCGACTCGTTTTTGAGTTCAACATTTCGTCTGTGGAACGATTTGTGTGGAGTGATTTGCGAATGTTCGCTTCTTCCTTTACTCAAAAAGACCCTCCACACAGCATCTCAGATGACATAGGCCCTGAGGGAAATTATTTTTTTTGTGGAGTTAATGTAAAAAAAAAAAATGGCCGCATACAGAACTAACCATTGAAAAATTTCCTCAATACCCTGCGGAGCATCCAAAATTCCATACGAATTACCTACAGCTTTAGATACACTCGAAAGTTGACTGTAAATACTTAAAGACGAAACGAAATGGTGTTTGATGGAATTGGGTGAATGTATACCTAGGATAACAAGGTATGAGAAGGGAAATGGATTACCAATCACTTTGAGCCATCTCAGCAAAGGAACATTTTTTTCTAGTGCGGGATTGTGGGATTTGCGGGATTGAGGTATTTGCGGGATCGCGGGGTTCGTGGGATTGCGGGATTGAAAAAAAACTAAATTTACACCAAAAATATGCTCTTTGGATTTGCACGGGCTTCCGAACTATAGAGAAATGTCTGTTTATGTACGGGTGACATGACTGTCCATAGTCTATGATTTTTACGATCTTATTATTTTATGAAAGTCTCCTTAAAATACTTATTTGGTTACCTTTTTAATACCTTTTTATAATAGTACTAATACCAAATATGATTGATATCAAATTATAATAAAATATGTTCAGGAAATGTCGGCATTATTTCAATATGTAGATGTATGAGTTTGTGTATTTCGGAAGTATGCTTACGAGCGATGGGAAAACTGATAAAAATATTGACAGTAGGGTAAATGCAGGTAACTCCATTTGAACGTCATTGGCGCCAACAAAGAACTCCAAGGAAGCGTAGCTAGCCGTCCACAATGGAGTACTGGTACCTACCCTGATATTTGGCAGTGAAGCATGGAACTGGCAGAGGAAGGATCAAAGTAGACTAAATACTATAGAAATGAGATCCATGAGGCCTACGTGAGGTAGAACCACGTACGATCGTGTGAGAAATGTGGAGATCCGCAATGAATGCAAGGCGTGTAAGCGTGATGAGTAAGACTAAGAAAGGGACGCTCAGATGGGTTGGGCATGTAGAGCGAATGAACGAGGTAAGTGTAAGGAGAATATATGACGCAAATGCGAACGGTAGAAGAAGTCGGGGAAGCCCGAGGAAGACATGGCACGACTAAGTGAATAAGATATTTGGGTCGGGCCATGTCAAGAGTCAGAATAATAGGAGAGCATGTATGAGAAGATGTATGAATGTTAATGAGGCAAGGAGTGTGTGTGAAGACCGAGTTGTTTGGCGGTCTGTCCTCTCTGCCTCCCCCTACGGGGAAACGGCCTGATGGTTAAATAGTTTTTTTTCGGCATTTAAATTTAACCTATTAATAAAAATCACGCAAATCCCGCGGGATCTCTAAATTATATCACGCAATCCTGCTGGATTTGCAAACCCTACACACAATTCCATAATATCGACATTCTTAACAAAAATCCTTATAAATATCGAACGCGCAAATCTGGACTATAAATAAGTGATAATTTTTTTTCAGAAACAAAACAAAAAATATTAAGACGTTTTAGTTTCCAAGTGTAAATAAGTTTGCAGTCTACCTATATGAGTGAAAGCACGAGAAGGAACCACGTCCCTGATCTCCCGGAGCTGAGGTTCCGCCACTCGTCGGAGCAGGAACTGCATTCTTCACCATGTCGTTCCTGACAATGGAGAATAATGCTTGGCAGGTAAGTGATTGTAATTTAAAAAATATATATAAATGAAAACAAATAACTTTGTGTACACCACTATTTAATTAACAATATCGACATATTTCGAAAACTATGTTTTTTTCGCCAGGATAATAAGTAAATAAAAAATAACAAAAGACAAACAAGTATAGACAAATTACAACATAGACAAAATATTAGAAAGGAGAGGTGATTAATTACTTAAAATATCATAAAAACAATTACATAAAATAAAATATAAAAATTATTTTAGGATGGGTAAAAAATTTCATGAACATAAATCTTTTGAAATAAAACAGAAAGTCTAAATAACAAAATAAATTATTATAAATATAAGTATTAATACAAAAAAAAAAATTTAAAAGATGGCTATTTAAAAAAAAAGATTGGTTATTTATAATATTTAATTTACTATTAACACTTTTCCTAATTGCTAAAATTTCTAAATTATATAATTGTATACCCGTTGTGTTAGGGTGTAAAATTTTTAAACCTTTATTAATATCAAAAGAATGACATGTTTCTAAAATGTGGTTGGCGAATTCTGAATAATGATTATTATTTAAACATCTTAGATGTTCCTTAACTCTAATATTAAAATTTCTAGAAGTCTTCCCAATATAAAAAAGTTACAATCATTACAAACTAATTTATAAACCCCAGATTTATTCAATAAAACACCTTTGTCCTTGTTATTTAATAAATAATTTTTTAAATTGTTATTGGCGTAAAAAGCTATAAAAAATATATATTAGTTGACATACTAGATATTAGCTTAAGATGAAGCCATAGTAAATAATGCAAAATCACACAAAATCATGTGTTTTTGTTTTGAAAATTTGATCACTTAGAAATATTATAGATGCTTCAATTAAATACTGCGTGCAGAACATATCTTGGCTCTTAAAAATATCGGTCATTTTTTTATAAGTCTTCTAATAAGCCTGGAAAAAAATAAAGTAATAGGTCTATAAAAAAACACTTTCAAGTGCAAACTCTCCTACTTACGAACATCTTTTCGGATATGGTTTTATTGTTTATTGTAGCAAATTTAGTTTTTTTTATGATAATCGCAAAATAAATTGATATTTATGCCCGATATTCACAAAATAAAATAAAATATGATTTTTTGCGTTGTTATTTCACAATGCGGCCGGCAGCCGACGAATTAGGATTTTCAAAGTGACCCTTATGTCGTTTACCGAATGACTACTGGCTTGCCACACCCTACTTTCTTTCAGAACCACCCTGGTCGGAGCAGGGAACAGACGTGTGACTCCACGTCGCTCGGTTCCGTGAAATCAATTTTAAATTTCCTTGTTATTACAATAAACCATGTGTAAAAAAGGAGTTAATGTTTTTTTTAGGCCTTTACGAAATCAACCTGTAAAAAAAAAATTCTCAAATACCTTTTTCAACCATTCCAAAAGCTTTTTCTCAAATATTTTTAAACTCCTCCCACTAAGGGCGTAAATTCCGAAGTCGATTTTTCCCTGGACTATTGGATCCCCTTAAGAGGTTACCCATAGATGGCACATAGAAGTCGATAATGCAGGGATTGAGACTTTGATAAATACTGTTGCAACCTCAAGGTCGCGGGCCCAGAATAATTACTACCACCCACTATAATATAATATATCTTATCATGTTGTATTACTTGTTATGATATGTATAAGTGTGTCAAATAAAAATACTAATTTCCGTCGTGATTCCGTCTGTCTGTGGGTAAATCCCAAAGCTGGTACTGTGTTTCCTGGTGTCGCCGATATTGTTAACCAATACTACAGTACACCTTCAAAAAACCAACTCCTTCCTTTTTTTTTTTGTTATTGTTTTTGGGGTGTTATGCCGTGTTTCGCTACCTCCTTCTTTAGCCAACGTTTCGGACAGCGTTACAGTGTCCATCATCAGGGCAGATGAGTAAATGATATTGGTGAGAGTGTTTACTTATGTGTGTCGAAGCGATACCGTGCTGCCAGCTCCATTTCTCTACGAGCTGGTGTTAGAAAAAATTCAGCATGGTTTTTTGCGTTTAGCTTTCGTGTAGCCGTCAATTACTGGATACCAAGAACTATTGAGCTTAGCTCCGTCGTCTCTGTTAATATTGATGGGGTTTTTATGGATTTCAATTGCCTCCGTAATTAGGCGTGCTCTGTAAGTTTTGGGTCCTTCCTTATTCAAAATATTCCCATTCGGAAGTAATCCCGCCGACAGTCGGGCAGACACCTTAGCGTATCTCTTGTATTTGAATATCTTTAGTAAATCCGCTTCAACGAACTCTAGAATTTTCGCTTTGATTGTAAGTTTCATTTTCAAAATTGAAAGTGCTTGGAGACTTAAGCAAGCTATAAAATACCTGTCTACAATGTAATTATTATTATGTTTTTTTATTTTTTTTTATTTTTTTTATATATTAAATGATATTATTATTCAATTCATAAAAAAAGTTTATTTAAACAAGTTCTGCTATGTAATTATTATTACGCGTGACAGCTGTTTCGCCTTCTGAAGGCATTAAATGCCTTCAGAAGGCTGTCACGTGTATATTTAATGTGTTGTTATCTTATCACGTGTCAGTATCTATTTAATTAGTGTACATTTTTGATAAATACAGCATGCTGTCGGTTTAGGCGAAATACAGTAAACCTACTTATACAAAAATATAACAAAACCATATAGAGAAGATGTAAGGCCGAATAACCAAATTATAAAACATATTTTCATTCAAATGCATCAAGGATAAAACTACTATAGTCAAACAGATACCAAGTGCACTCCCAAAATTTCAAACGGGGAAGAACGTTCTTCCCCGTTCTAAATACTGTACATAAACTAACTTATAGGTAAAAAAAATCGACACTTAAAACCGCGGCTTTCCGAATTTCTACAGATTTATAACCTATTTGTCTTGAACACTAACACTAAAAAATATGTTATTTTTGAAGATAATATCTATACATTTGCCACGCCGAAATGGTAATTATATTGAAGTCGATAGAAAAAAATCGCAAAGTACCTACGCTCCGAAAATTATTATAAATACGTTTTTTTCTTTTTTTTTTCGTTATTTATTTTTGGGGTGTTATGCCGTGTTGCGGCTACCTCCTTCTTTAGGGCTAAAGAAGGAGGTAGCGCAACACGGCATAACACCCAAAAAACAAATAATAGTTTTTTTTCCTGTTATTTTACAAGTTATATGTATGAAAAGATTCACAGTGATTCTTGAAGATTTTAAAGATATTTTCCACGCCATTTTGCTCTATTTTAAACGAGTAATGTTTTATTAAACATTTTCACAATTTTCGCTTAAATATTATCGTTTTTCATATTAAAGCGCTCTCTCTATCATTCATATTTATATTATTTCCTTCTTATTCCTTTTGAGCGCTTTTTACCGGGCCTTAAATAAATTCGGTTGATATTCATACCAACTTATTGAAAGATATTTTTAAGTGTGTTTAGGATTTGAAATTGGTAAAAAATGCACAAAAATGTATGCACCATATTTGCGATTGGGACAATATGTACAAGGTACCTTCTGTAGAAGGAAATACAATTCTGGGGACTCAATTTCCTTCTTCCCTCCCAAGAACTCACCCCTCTAACTACATCTAGTACCGTCTTACCCCCCTTGGAACCCTCGGAGCTTAAAGCAATAATGTAAGACGGCATTTCGCATTAGGCCCAGCGCCATTTTGTGTAGTGTGGCGGCCATATTAGATTTGGGATGGCGTCTCTATTTCCTGCCCCGCATTTCCGGGTCCGGCGCGGCACTGTTTGGACAGTTTCCGGTGCGTTTACCCGCCAAAAGGTCAATATCCCGCTATTTCCGGAATAACGGCAGTCCATTTTGGGAGAGGCTGGAATATGTCGGTCGGAAAAACGGATTTTGGCGGATCGTTGGAGTTATTTGTCCCCTTTTAGCGAATCTCTACTCTAGCGACCAATTTGTTTTAAATATAAGTACCAATTCACAATCCATGATTTCATTAAAATTTCGTCAAGTCCGCAAATTGATGCAATTTTATTTTTACATTTGCTCCATAGAGGAGGTCCCAAGGAAAATAATTATTAATTATCCATTGTCATCTTTCGGGATGCTGTGTGGAGGGTCTTTTTAAGAAAGGAAGAATTTCTGGGAAGGAAAAGGGTATCAGGGATGTGTAGGAATCTGGGGTCAGTGTGGCCTGGAGTGACAGATGTATAAATCCATCTCTTTCAATTTGAGAGGCGGGTATGGGTACCGCCGCCACGGGAACCTTTATTGGATAACCAACACCTCTGCCATAGGTCACCCCAAGTGGTTCGCTAAGTTTGGTGATTTAGCAGGGGTGCCCGGGTTCATGGGGTGAGGTTTGTCTAGGTCTTGGAGGCGGATGACTAGGACACACTGAACCCCAGATTCCTACCCACCCCTTAAACCCTTTTCCTTTCTAGAACTCTCTTCTCCTTTTCATTAAAAAAACACACAGCATCCCCAAAGATGACATAGGCCCTGAGGGAAATTATTTTCCTCAGGGCCTCCTGTGAACTGGCCTCCACGATCATGTGATCTCAAACCATTACATTACTTTCTGGGGGTATGCGAAGTCACTAGTCTGTGCTGATAAACCAGAGACATTGGACCATTTGGAAGTCAACATTCGCCGTGTTATTGCCGATATATGACCCCAGTTGCTCGATAAAGTTGTCGAAAATTGGACTTCAAGATTGCGCTTCATTCGAGCTAGCCGTGGTGCTCGCATGCCTGAAATCATATTTAAACAATAATGGCATAAAATTATCTATTAAATAAAGCCAATATCATAGACATTATCAATTTATCATCAATATCTTACATTATTTTAATGTTTTTTTTTTCATTTTGAATTTGTATACCTTTAAAAAAATCACCCCTTAGATATTGTTTTTTCCAAAGTTAGGCATTAAAAATCAATAGGTAGGGTCGGGTGAGAGTTGTTTTTGGTTACTCGACTGAGTGACCAGTGGGTGACATGTGGAAGAATTTTTTTGTTTTTGAAGAAAACAAAATTGAAAAAAAAGTTTTTTCCAAGAAAAAATAGACATTTCGTAGACACAAAATTTTATTTACACTTTTGACTTCAAATAATGTTAGCAATAAAAGTAAGCAAAGTACAATGCTTAAGGCGATCCAATAGTCAAGGAAAAATTGAAGTAGGAATTCACGCCCCTTTATGGGAGGAGTTTAAAAATTATGAGAAAAAGCTTTTAGAAAGGTTGGAAAAGGTATTTGAGATTTTTTTTTATTACAGATTGAATTCGTAAAGGCCCGTTAAAAACATTAACTCCTTTTATACGCCCAACATATGTACACGGTTGACATTTGTCACATGAGAACGGGTCGTTTTTTTTACTCGTTCTTGAGTTCCACAGCTCGGCTATGGAACGATTTACCGGATTCTGTGTTTCCTCCCTCCTACAAAATGGGTCTCTTCAAGACCAATGTTCATTCATTCCTCTCCTCAAAAGACCCTCCACACAGCATCCCAGATCACATAGGCCCTGATGAAAATTATTTTCCTCAGGGCCTATGTCAACAGTTAATGTAAAAAACAAAATAAATAAATAAAACGGAAATTTAAAATTGATTTTACGGAACCAAGCGACGCGGAAACTAACGTCTATTCCCCGCTCCGGCCGGGGATGGAATGACAGAAAACGGGTGTGGCAAGTCAGTAGTTCTTCGGTGGACGGCATAGGGTTTACTTTGAAAATCCAAATCATTATATTTTGTATTGTGAAATAACAACGCGGAAGGGCATATTTTATTTTATTTTGTGATTATCGGGGGTAAATATAATTTTTTTTTCCAATTATCATAAAAGAAAGTGAATTTGCTACATTAAACAATAAAATCATATCGGAAAAGGGGTTTATAAGTAGGTGAGTTCGCACTTAAAAGTGTTTTTTTTTTAATAAATTTAATAGGTTATTTTTTTCTAGGCTTATTAAAAGACTGATGTTTGTAAGGGTATATAAAGTGCTTCTAAGCGATCAAATTTTCAAAACAAAAACATGTAATTTTGTCTGATTTTGCATTATTTAGTATGGCTTCATCTTAAAACCTGACATCCTGCATATTACTCTTAATAATAATAATAAAACAAATCAAAATTTTCATGTCACGCCAGAATTTGAACCCGTGTTCTCCGGATTCGTAGTCGAGGATTGTAACCACTCAACAACGTAGGCCGTCAATCTACAGCGGTACCTACGTATATAAAATATATTGCTAAATGCTGTATAGTTAGATAGTTAGGAATTGTAATTAATAAACCGATTCTGTCACCACGAGCTTTTACACAGGTATCGTGAAATGATTAATTAGTGCCGTGATGAGGTTACCACGTGCCAGCAGACTATGACGTCATCCAATCATGATGCAATGGGGATGCAGGAAATGTGCAATAGTTTCATGGTAACAACGTAAACCTCGCTATACAACCTAGCGACTGGGGGTAACTAACTACCTTTGCGCCAATGGATATCAAATTTGGTAGTATACTCGTAGGCTTTTAGTATATTGTAAGGTTGGTATTTATTTATTTTTGGGACAACTTAGATAATGAGTAAATCCTTAAATTGTAATATAATTTGGGAGGCGGTATGGGTACCGCCCATTTGTTGGAGAATTTCTGCCCTAAGTCACCCCAAGTGGTTCGCTAAGTTTGGTGACTTACAGGGTTGCACGGGTTCATGGAGTGAGGTTTGTCCGGGCCTTGGCGGCGGTTGCATCTGCCCACCAATTGCTTGGCAGGTCAGACGGGGAGAGACTGGTTGAGGGAGACCTTTTTACCTCTCCAGCACGACTCTCTCGGAATATCGCCTTGCATCGCAGTGAGAGGGATGAATTCATACGTCTCACTCCTGGATATACTTGATTCCCACACACCCCTCATATTGAACTTTCTCTTCTTCCTTTACTTAAAAAAATCCCTCCACACAGCATCGACATTTCCTAGATTTCATCAGAAAAATTCAGAAAAACACAGTAGTTATAGTTGAATTATCGCGATTACGTGCACACGTTGACCCGCGGAGAGATCCAAACAGACATAAAATTTACTCGTTCGCGTTTCGAGGTAGTGAGTATTTGCGATGGTGCCATAGGTCGCAAGCAGCTAAAATGTTTTTTTTTAAATTCTAAAAAGAAAAAACATTTAGGTATCCAATTAAAATAAAATGTAATCCAGAAGGAAACCTTGGGTTTTATAATAAAGTTACGCTAGATATCTTAAATTATTAACTGTGCGTAGGGCAAAACCGCGAGGAGTGGACAGTGTCCACAACGGTAGTCGGAGTGGTAGTTACGATCCTTAGCAATATGGAGCCGACTTAGAAGAAAACCCCAAATTTCAAACAACAAGCTTGGCCGTGAGAATCTGAAATATGCAATCCATTTATTTGACCATAATTAGAATAGCGTCCCCTTGGCCTCTGCGCCCGATACGCTCTACGGGCTATGCGCCGCAGGCGAAAGTCGATAACTGTCTCCAATTACCACACCACGGCACGTGCTCTTAACAGCTTGGTTAACATTTTGATCAGGGGCACAGCGCTGGGCAGGTTAATTACAATGCGTTTTAACGGTTAACGAAGCATGCTGTGCTTTTAATACGCTTTTATCCATTTGATTGCAATTAAAGGCACGCGATGTGCATTATGAAAGATATTAGGATGATTTGTTTTGGGCCCACTAAATTGTTAATTTCTTGTAAATAATTGTTTAAGAAACGTTTAATTGTGGCTTTGCAGGGAGTAATTTTGTACATTTAAAACCCTTCTTTAAACAATTAATCATGTGATTTATGGATCAGGTAATATTCCATGTCGGCACGTGCTTTAAGGTGTATTAATTTTAACAGCCTTCCACATTAGTCACAATTTTAATTAAATTTCTTTAAAAAGTTTAAAAATACAAAAACATTATTTTTCATTTTAAAACAATTCAGTACCTTGACGGCCTCCGTGGTGAGAGGTAGGGATATGGACTCTCAATCCGAAGGTCGCGAGATCTAATCAAATTGTGACCAGATCTGGATAGCCAGATTTTTCCCCACCTTCCTCTTCCCCACCTTCTTCCCCCCCCCCCCCCCCCTCACCACTACCTTCAGCCACACAACATACCCCAATGCCACTCACTACAGATAGGAGCATTTGAACTCTTGTGCGGTATTCACTTAAAAAAACGCAAAATTTTTTATTATTGATTTTATGAAATTTTTAATGAATATTCTTATTTTTCTTAATTACCTACTTAAATCCAATTTATTCATTTCTGCAAGCTTGAAGATTAATTATATTATTGTGACAGTTATTTCGGCTATGAAACTAACACAAACTAAATTACTTGGACAACTTTTTTTAAAATATTTCTGGCTTTCACCCTTCAAGGGTGTTCTAGGTCATCTTTTCAAATTATGGAGAGCGGAAAGGTGAATTTATACATTAATTTTATTTAAATGGGAAATTTTCAAAATTATATGAAAGATTAGAGTCGAAAACAGACTTATTAGAGATGAGATGTTGAATGGAAAGAAAGCAATTTTAGACATGCTTGATAGAAGTTAAGAGAGGAAAGTTAAGAGAGGGAAAACCTAAAAATCTAAGGTTCCCACTTCTAGACCACAGAATAAACAATCAGGGGAGTCTAACTAACTAATAAACTAACCATCACGCCGTTTCCCAGCAGGGGTAGGCAGAGAGGACGGACCGCTAAACAACTCGATCTTGGCACACACTCCTTGCCTCGTTCGCATTCATACGTCGTTTCATACACGCTCTTCTATTATTCTGACTCTTGACGTCGCCCGACTCAAGTATCTGCACTGAAAAAAATGAGTTAGCTAAAGTGTTAAGCTAATCGAAGTTGTGTAACTATCGCCTAAACTTCAGCTACTTGTTCCTAAACTACTTTATGTGCAGATACCGTCGTTGTTTAGTTAAAGGTGCTTGAGCTACTACAACTAAACTTTAATAATAGCATACTAAAAGCTTACTTACCTAAACAAAATAATCAGTTTAGTTAATTAACCTAAAGTAATTTACTAAACCTATTTCACTTTAGTAGCCTAAGTTTATTTGTTACTTCCCAAACTATTTAGCTAAATTTAACTAAACATCTAGTTTGGTTAAATGTTTTGTTCACTTAGCCAAACTGAGGTTGGAATACCTAAATTTGGTATTTTTACATAACAATTAGTTGCATTGCACAAACTTGAGCAAACTGCTACAAAACTTTAGTTAATTCTCGCAAACTTTGCCTACCTAGGTACCTAGACGAGCAATAAATACAACGGCCTTTTCGTTATCGCTAGCTGCCCGGCGGGCGCCCAGCTTCCGCCCGGCTGAGATGACTGACGCAGTTCTCAGCTCTCTGTACGCATTATACGCAAGTTGACGTTCGTTGGGAATTTATTTTTTGCCGGCCGCTGTTCCTAGTTCTAATTTGTAATGGCAGACAACACCGCGGTGGATTATTTAATTTCTTGGAATCTGGAAGCTTATATAGAAAAATTTAAAGGTGAGTTTTCTTTTTTAACTTTTTGATTGATTTAGATCGTGGAACTATGATATATATTATGATAATATCCATTCATTTCGATTTAGGTACTGGTACCTTCTTTATTCTATGACTGTCAAGTACGCAATAGATTTAGTAGATTTGTATTTATTATGTACCTAGTTTGTATAGTGCGTGTGGACGCTAAAACCAAGATTGTGTCATGAGTCATGACACAGGTCAGAGAGAGTACAGTATATCTTTATAATATCTTTGTTAGTTTCCGCCAGTATTATTTTGTATTGAACGAATGTTTGGAAACTGCAGTATCTTCTGAGTTACAGTTTTACCCTAGCGTCAGAAACTAGAACCAACCAAACTAGCTTTGAAGTACCGATAGATGGTCGATCATAGAAGGTTATGTTTATAATTTTAATAAAAGTGTACCTATTGCAATTATTTCGGTCATAACATTTTGAACATTGAATTGTGTTTAACTATTTTATCTCCGCTTGGTTCATGATACAGGGTATTCGGTATCTGCTGTTGCATAAATATAATTTTTTTTTAAATTAATAATTTTTAAATAATTTTCATTCCTTTGAAAAATAAATTTTTATTTTCTTGTTTTGAAAATTTTTCTATTTTCTCGTCTTTTTTTCTTTATTTCAGAACAAGCCATAGACTCGAAAACACTCCTGATAATATCTCAAGATGATATTAAAGAAATAATTCCGACTGTAGGGCACCGGGCACTGTTTACAGCACACATTAATGCGCTCAAAGATGTAATCAATCCACCTGTCATAACTGTAAGTTTTTAAAAGCAGTAATGATGACATGTATACCTAGGCCTTTTTTAGATAAACATTTGGAAATAGTTATTAACCTTACTTATAGACGTTAAGATTAAGTACATGCCTCTTGATAATATTTTTGTTTTGTTTCAGATTGAAGATATACCTTCAACTTCTAAACAAACAACGCCCCTGTACCAACTCGATGACTTTGTTGAAAATGACATTTCCTTGTTGGGTAATATAACCAACTCGCAAACAAGCTTTTGAAGAGCAAATTTCGAGTGTAAGTTAAATAGTTTTAGTAAGTTTCAGATACCTAAGTAACTTAATAAATAAGGCCGCAATACCTGCTGATGGTCTGCCCATTCCTATGGGAAGGAAAAGCATGGATCAGCATCAGCATGGATGGTACTAATTAAGGTACTTATATCCATCGAGTTCATTTATTTAATATAATGTACTATTGTATGTATGTACACGAAAAACTTTTACTGTATTTAAGAAAAAATTGTAATAAAAAATGATAATATAAATGTGTGTATGATCAAACGTGTTTTCTTTTTTGAGGCTTTGCTGGTAGCCGGAAACAATATTTTGAGAGACGATTCTTAACAAAATATTTTTTATGTGAATTTTAATAAGTAGATTCTAGTCTTACAAAACATAATATTTATTTAGGTTTCATCTCTCAAAGGGTTGTAATAAACTACCAGCAACTCAAAGTATTTAAGCCATGATTCTGAATCATGGGTACAATCCTTCGAGTTGGTGGTGGTTACATTTACACCCTGTATTGTTTTCAGCTAAACTGCAAAGCTGCACTTCCTATCTAATATAGATAACCCAACCAAAAAGCTAAGCTACAGTACCTAAAGCTAGCTAGCAGTAGAGAGCTAAAACACCTATATCGGTGGGGCTGTTCCAACCAAAGTTTGGTTAAATCAACCTAACCATTTTGGAATATTAACAAAATAATAAGGTTACTACATCCAAACAGTTATGTTGTTCTAACCAAACTCTACAAAATAGTTTAGATATAAAATACACAACAGTTTAGGTAACACAACTAAAGTAGAGAGCTAAAACACCTATATCGGTAGGGCTATTCCAACCAAAGTTTAGTTAAATCAACATAACCATTTTGGAATATTAACTAAATAATAAGGTTACTACATCTAAACAGTTATGTTTTTCTAACCAAACACTACCAAATGGTTTAGATATAAAATACACAACAGTTTAGGTAACACAACTAAACACAGAAAGCTGTCTCAACCGATTAGTTTAGCTAGATTATCTGAATCGTTGAGCTGTCATAAATAAACTACTGTTTAGCAAACAGTAGCTAAATGTTCGGCAGTCACCACAGCAACTGAACTGTTTAGTAGATAATTACTGAAAATTTAGTAAATAGTACCTAAACATTTCTTTCAGTGTGATTCACTTGGTCGTGCCATGTCTTCCTCGGACGTCCCCGACTTCGTCTACCATTCACATTTGCGTCATATATTCTTCTTACACTCCTTTCCTCATTCATTCGCTATACATGCCCAAACCATCTGAGCGTCCCTTTCTTAATCTTATTTATTACACTTACATCAGCCTTGCATTCTTTGCGGATCTCCAGATTTCTCACATGGTCATACATGGTTTTACTACACATACGTCTCAGGGATCTCATTTCTACAGCATTCAGTCTAATTTCATCCTTTCTCTGCCAGTTCCATGCCTCACTGCCATACATCAGGGTAGGTACCACCACTCCATTATGGGCGGCTAGCTTCGCTTCTTTTGACAGTTTTTTGATGGCGCCAACGGCGTCAGTCAGTCAGTCAAGTCCTCCATTAATGGAGTTACCGGCATTTACCCTTCTTTCGATATCTCTATCAGTTTTCCCTCCTGTAAACATACTTCCCAAATACACAAACTTATCCACCTGCTCCAAGTATTCATCATTAACAACTATGTTGCACATTGTTTTCGTACTGTTTCTTTCAAGGGAATCAAGAACGTGAATTTTGTAAAGGTGAGAATGACCAATTCTCATTCGAATAAGTGAGGAAATTTGTTTTTTCGGAAAAATGGGAGAATCGTTAAATGTTTTATGTTTTTTTTTGATGGGATTATTGTAATGTTTTATATAATATATATATATATTTTTTTAAATTTTTTTTTTATTAAAATTACAGAACATTTTGTACAGGAATTAGAGTAGACCCACAAAGCTGTCATATGGCAGCTTGTCTGCAGGTTCTAACAATTTAAACATTCTTAATATAAAATCTAAGAAAATATTTGTAAATACATTTATAGTTTTAAGGAAACATTAGAATAGATCACATAGTAGTATTAGATAATTTAACTTACAACTATGAATATATAAGATATTTCAATATACCTATCTAATAAAAGATATGTAGGCAGCTATATTAAGATATTCAAAGATACATGGAGTTTTCGTTCATTAACCATAGTTTTATCATTTTAGGACTTAGTCTCTCATTTTTTTCAAATTTTATGTTTTTATTGATTTTATTGAAAATCACTGGTATTAGATATTCAAGAGTACGGCTTCCATATTTATTTAATATTCGAGGAGTTTTTAGGCCCTTTCCTTCTCTAAATCTTGTGGTATGTTTGTGTACAAGTAGGTGTTTGTAAGGGCTTTCCCCCATATTATCCATAATAGTAGTGAACCAGTGGAGACCTTTTATTGTAAGTAGGCTCTCTGAGCCATACAGTAGTTTTAAGTTATGTCTCTGTTTGTAAATCTTAGTTGTGACAATTTTTTTATTATGGCGGTTTGTAAATTTTCAATATATTTAATGTAAGTAGTGCTTGCATGTCCCCAAGTTCGAATACCATATCTAAGGATGGATTCGACCATAGAAAAATATATGAGTTTAAGAGTACAATGAGGCAAAATAAATTTCAATTTGTAAAAGTTACTAGCTAAGGATCTGAGCTGGTTACAAATTTTAGCCACTTGTTTATCCCACTTAAAATTGTTATCAACAATTATTCCCAGATAAGTATATTCATTTGTTTATTCATTTTGATAGTACTGTGTTTTGTGGCATTACAAGCTCCCTTGGATAGACTAGTAATGTGCAAATATACAAATTCTAATTCTCTGTGGAATTCCGTTTTAATATCACTTTTTTGATTTTGAAAGTTTACACATATTTAAAAAAAACATTATTTTATTTTTTCCACTAATTGGTGGCCGCCCACAAGTTCGCGTGCGGTGTGTGCACGCGGGCGCGAATTATAAAGGGGTAACACTAAATATAGTAATTACAACGGTCAGAGGGAGTCATTCAATCCTTTGTCAGATAGTATCACCCTGTTGTTATTTCATACTTGGGGTAGAATTGAATTGAATATACAGTTGATTTACATGTTAATAGCGAAGGCACCTAGTGCTACAAATAGTGCGTATTATAGGTATGCTATATGGATATTATGTTGTTGTGAAAGCTGTTTAGAGGTTGGGGATTTTTTTTAACATCACACAAGGATTCAAAACTGCCCAAAGCAGAACAGTGGGTCTATGTCAACCCCGATTGGGGTGTAAGTCTCGATGAATTCTAAACTTAAGGCCCCAGTGCCGAACGTCGGGTGCACTGCAGTTAGGTATTTTAACTACTTGTGAACCAAATCAAACACATGCATATTTCGCAGTCTGCTTGGAGGAGACGCGAGCGCGTTAGACACAATTTTGATTGATAAAAATACTATAATAATAAAAATGCACTTGCTTTATAATTAAAATTTATTTACTGAATAATGGATACAGCTTTACAGATTAAAAATCATATTAGAAATGGAATGAATACACACACACACAGATACATATTTTATTGAGGTCTCAGTTTTTTATTCAATAGATTGTAATGGTATTTTGACAATTTCTGGTTCTGATTTGATGATTTTATAATATAACCATAAAACAATGGGTGTGAATAAAAGGAGTTCTGAGGATAAACTTAAGACAAATATTTTTAAACATGTGCGATAGAAATGACAAAAGGCTGCATTGTTTTTGAAAGTTCATTTAGATGATTTTTTTCGTAGTTATGTAGGAATACATTTCACGATATTAGCTAAAGCATAGAAAGGTACAATAAAGCACATAAAGAAAAAAAACCGGATTCACAAATAAAGAAGTTGATACAAATTTAAATAAAATAAACTAAATGATATCTAAATATACATTTTTTGTGTATTCATGTGTATTCAGCATAATAATTGGCTCGAAAAGTGCCTTGACTTTATTTGTGATTTAGGAAGCTATTAATTTTGTTTTGTGTTTTGTGTAAAACACTCTGTTATTCGTACGATACGCAAGTTGCATGTAAAAAATGAAATCGATTACGAATTTATTTTTATCTCGCATATTAATGCGAGATAAAAATAAATTCCTACCTACCATTGTTATAATGATTTCACAATATTATCCGTAAAATTGCGTAGGTATTGGCGAAACAAACAGAGTGATTACTTATAAGACTGTCATTTTGCAAGAACATCATCCTAACTCCAGTCTGTTGATAACACTAAACATCCACAAAAATGATAATTTAAAATGCCAAAACTAATTAATTAGTTAGTTAGTTTTAGATGTTTTGGATTCAATGCATTTATAGAAATTATTTAGGTACATAATTTTCATATTGATATTCATCAACAAATTTACAAAAAATGTCATTAATCAAAAGCCTGGTATGATAATCTTAACCGTCCATCCCCTGCCATACTAATCATTACCCCTAATGCTACATTCAAAGCGCTTCTCATAATTTTTTCCCCTCTTCCATAGCTTTTAAAACATGTGATGGCCAACCAAACTCCATAATTCCGGTTTTGAACCAAATCGGTAGAGAAATCGAGAAACTCAAGATGGATGTTGAAATTTTGAATTTTGATATTAAATTCCAGTTCAGTGCACCTCCGAACTTCTCAATCCCGATTTCTAACCAAATCGACCGAGAACTCAAGAAATTCAAGATGGGTGCCGAAATTTCAAACTTTGATATTAGATTTAAAAACAGTGCACCTCCGAACTCCTCAATCTCGATTTTGAACCAAATCGGCCGAGGACTTAAGAAATTCCAGATGGATGCCGAATTTATACATTTTGACATTAGATCCAAGATCAGTGCACGTCCAAACTCCCTAATACAGATTTTGAACTAAATCGGTAGAGAATTCGAGAAAATCAAGATAGATGCCGAAATTATACATTTGGTTGCTAGATTCGACAGTGCACCTCCGAACTCTCTAATATACGATTTTAAACCAAATCAGTAGAGAATTCAAGAAATCCGAGATGGATATTGAAAGATTTTAACATTCAAGTATAGTGCACCTCCAAACATCCTAATTCTTATTTCGAACCAAATATGTAGATAACTCGAGAAATTCAAGATGGATGCCAAAATTATGCAAACTATGAATTCAATTTCTATCAACCTCCAAACCTCCTTGTACCAACTGCGATAGGAATTGATTAAAAACTAAAAAATTAAAAAATAATGTATTTTGAAATTATTCGTTTTTTTGCCAATGGGTGGTTGGGTCTCACTTTTATGGTCTACGCACAATGTTAATAAAGTTTTAAAATTGGAGACTGTAAGACAGATCACAATTTATTTATTATCTAATAATTATTATTTAATTTCCATTAGCTGGTTTATTGTATAACACCTCTCTCCCCAAGCACTTTACATGAAAATAAATCAGTTTGATATTATCGTTGCAGCGCATACTATCGAAACGAAATTGACGTGAGTCTCCCTTCAAAGTAAAGTCTCCCTTCACACTAAAACACCAGTCAAATAGTTATGATAATCACCTTATTTCCTAGATTCCATCATAAAAATTCAGAAAAACACAGTAGTTATAGTTGAATTATCACGATGACGTGCACACGTCGACCCGCGGAGAGATCCAAACTCGACAGACATAAAATTACTCGTTCGCGTTTTGAGGTAGTGAGTATTTGCGATGGTGCCATACGTCGCAGGCAGCTAAAAGGTTTGTTTTTTTTTTATTCTAAAAAGATTAGACATTTAGGTACCAAATCAAAATAAATTTAAATCCAGAAAGAAAACTTTTTATTTTTTTATATTTTCTTGGGTTTTATAATAAAGTTACGCTAGATACCTCAAATTATTAACTGTGTGGCGGTACCAATACCAGCCTTCCCAATGCTTGGTTATTATAAATGTAGATAGAATTTCGGAATATGGGGTTTCAAAAACAAACAGATGTTATACATGTAACACATCTGATACAATCTCCCATTATTTAAAAGCAAACTACCCACTGAATGATACGCTCGCTTTAACAACCATTTGATTCATTCCATTCATTCGCCCATTCGTTGTATTAAATCTATTCATTCATTCATTCACCCCTTTCAATTATTGTCCCTGGTCTTAATTCAACGTTCTGGAGAGCGGAATGGATTCACTGTTTGCTCTGTTGGTGAACCCGTGCTATCACGTTGGAGAGGTGTATGCACAGTATTGTAAGAGGGACTTCGATGACAAAGGAAGGTATGAAAGAAGACAATGGGTGTTTAAAGAGGAATAAGTAATGTTCTATTCTATTTTACAGCTCAGATTAAATAGGTGAAAGGATTATTATTGTGATTCTTGATGATAGTAGACGGGTTGTCCAAGAATTAAGGATTGTTCTAATTTAAAAAATGTGGGAAAAATCATATTTACAAAAAAATTATACGAAATTTTAGGTACAAATCCCCACTATTTTTCGACGTATTCCCCGTTACGATTGCTGGACTTGGTAAGCCGTGGCAAGAGTCCCAACTCCTCCCGTCTGGAGCCAGTGAGACTATGGCATCCCCAATTGGGGTATGAAGGTGGGGAGGTGAAGGAGGTGGGGAAGAGGAGGGTAGAAAGTATCTGGCTATTCAGATCTGGTCACCAAACACGGCTAAATCCATTTCAAGCAACGTTCCAATTCTGAATGGTGGTCTTACACCAAGGCGATACTGAGAGTATCTTCCACTCTGAAACGTTCCGCAAATATGCTATATATTATTTTAAATGAATAAATTGTGAAATAACACAATTTTTTTTTTTTTACAGTTAATACCGCACATGAGTCCCAACTGCTCCCGTCTGGAGCCAGTGAGACTATGGCATCCCCAATCGGGGTATGTTGTGAGGCTGAAGGTAGTGGGGAGGGGAAGGAGATAGGGAAGAGAAAGGTGGGGAAGTACCTGGCTATTCAGATCTGGTCAATAAACACGGCACAAATAAATCAAATAAAATTTATTTGCCACCGACCTTCGGAATGCAAGTCAATGTCTTTTTTACATAAATTCCACATCACGAAACGTTTCAATTCTGACTGATGGTATTTCTTATCGCTATCATTTTGCAGATTTTACTAAAATGTTGTCGAAGGAATTCAGAATTGACCGACTTGAAACATCACAAAACATTTTGTGTTTAGATTTTGTGAGTAAATGATGTAGATCTTAGCTGGCATAGAATTGAACGCCCTGGTGGAAGTCCAACGCCTTGGCCGATCGACTAACTAACCCCCTGGATTTATCCCTGGTAGATAGATGAGTGCGCAAATGCATCGGACGGGTTACTAATCCCAATACTGGGATTGCACGAGCCACTGCAATACAATGAGAACACGCACACATTTTTCCGACATTAGTTTTGGCGCACAGTGGTGGATTGCAATGATGTGGCGCGATAAAACTCTCAACATTCAACCATTTTGAGGATCGTTGTTATTTTTAAGTGTTAAGATGAAGCCATAGTAAATAATGCAAAATCACACAAAATCATGTGTTTTTGTTTTGAAAATTTGATCACTTAGAAATATTATAGATGCTTCAATTAAATATTGCGTGCAGAACATATCTTGGTCCTTTAAAATATCGGTCTTAAAAGTCTTTTAATAAGCCTAGAAAAAAATAAAGTAATAGGTCCATAAAAAAACACTTTCAAGTGCAAACTCTCCTACTTACGAACATCTTTTCGGATATGGTTTTATTGTTTATTGTAGCAAATTTAGTTTCTTTTATGATAATCGCAAAATAAATTGATATTTAAGCCCGATATTCACAAAATAAAATAAAATATGATTTTTTGCGTTGTTATTTTACAATACGGCCGGCAGCCGACGAATTAGGATTTTCAAAGTGACCCTTATGTCGTTCACCGAAGGACTACTGGCTTGCCACACCCTATTTTCTTTCAGAACCGCCCTGGTCGGAGCAGGGAACAGACGTGTGACTCCACGTCGCTCGGTTCCGTGAAATCAATTTTAAATTTTCTTGTTATTACAATAAACAATGTGTAAAAAAGGAGTTAATGTTTTTTTAGGCCTTTACGAAATCAACCTGTAAAAAAAAATTCTCAAATACCTTTTTCAACCATTCCAAAAGCTTTTTCTCAAATATTTTTAAACTCCTCCCACAAAGGGCGTAAATTCCGAAGTCGATTTTTCCCTGGACTATTGGATCCCCTTAAAGTGGAATGCTACTTTATTTATATTAATTCGTATTCATTAAAATGTTATTAAATCTTCGACATAGATTAAGAAAACAACATATAGCTTATGCGTTATAATATAATATAATGAAACATAGATGCAAATTGTGATGATTTGATCTTAGACAAAAAAGATTCTAAAGAGGAATATAAACGCTAGAAATATTTCAATTCTCATGCCATTCAAAATTTAAAATTGCGCGTCGTATTTGAACGAGGCAAGTAAGCGAAAAGTGGTTTTTATTTATTTTGTGCATAATTTTATAAGAATGAAAAAAAGTTAGAACACACAAAACCTCAAAAATAGTCTTAGCCGTGAGGGAGTATTTTTAAAAAGTTGTTTCTTATATTACTTCATAGTTAAGTCATGCAAAAACATTATTTTAGTAGTTTACGCTTATATTTTTGTCATGTAAATAATTATTTTATTGTAATTTCAATACATAGAAAAGCTACTAAAAGCTTCAATTAATCCGTAGATATATTTTTTGATGTTTATACTGTAAACCGATTCGTCGTAAAAATGAATCTGAATAGTATAAAATAGGATTTCGCGTATAGCTTCATCTAAAGGAAAAAAAATATAAAATAAAATTGACAAAAAATACTGTCAGTCCTTAAAAATGTAATTATTGTAGTAAATAATGGTCCTTGATGACCAAATTTTATTCGTGTAGAAAAAATAATAATATCCTTTTGAAATTTACCGCTCAAATTTCAAGAATTGTGAATAAAAGAAAAAAAATTGGAAAAAAGTTTGAAAATAAAGTGTTTACTTTGAACCATTTGAAAAAAAGAGTATTTTATAAAAATTATCTTAATAAATCACGTTAATTAAAGAATATTTAAAATGCTTTTTTTTTTACTTTTTATAATTGATAAGTACAGAAAAAAATCGAGTGCAGTTCACACAGTTGTAGAAGCAAAACTTCACCAAGACAATCTCCACCAATAGGAGCCTTGAAAGCGGCCATCGCGACGCTTCGTAGGTACTGTTTGTAGTTAAGATTTCATTCTGTCTCATTCTCTCGCAGGCTTAATCCTAAACATGTATGTGTTTGTCTCTTTTTAGTGCCATTTCCGTTTCATCCGAGTTTCAAATCACAACTGGTGGTGCTTAATTAAGAAGTTTCACTTCAACACCTGATTTTGTATACGTTCAAACACAACTAAATCTATGTTCTGCAACTGATTTAATTAAGTTAAATGGGAATTTATTAGTAAAAAAATTATTCATGTCGATCAGGGACCAATGTCCTGCCAGCGCTCAATCTTCCTCCACTGTGCGGCGTGTCAACCGCGCCTTGATTATTATAGTCCTACCGCACTGCCGCCATCTATGTCACCAACAACTAAGCTTCTATCTGTTATCTGTCAACAACAACAACAACAATAACAGAAAAGAGTTGAGAGGTGGTTTTGTATTTGATCCCATGGTGATGAATTTTATATTAATAAGGGATGGCATTTGATTTGAGGGATGGGGATTTATAAAGGATTGTTGATCTGTTGGTGACAGTGCGTTAAAAATTTTAATATATTTTTTACATCATAGGTAAGGATTTTTTTCTAGAGTGAATATTCTGTATTGTTTATTTTATCACCACAACATGTTGCATGTGAAGTCAAACTTAACACAGAGGTATTAAAAAACTCATTTTGGGAGGCGGATCGTCGCTCCGGTAACCATTTATTGGATAATAACACATCTGCCATAAGTCACCCCAAGTGGTTCGCTACGTTCAGTCACTTAGCAGGGGTGCCCGGATTCATGGGGTGAGGTTTTTCCAGGTCTTGGCGGCGGATACGTCTGCCCACCTGGTACGTGGCAGGCTGGATCTTTTGACTCATCGCCTTGCACCGCGGATGGATTCATACGTCCGTCACTCCTGAACACACTGACTCCTAGATTCCTACCCACCCCTCATACCTTTTTTCTTCCCAGAACTTCCTTTCCTTCCCTTCCTTCAAAAGTCCCTCCACACAGCATCCCTTAAGATAACAAAGGTCCTGAATAAGGAGCTTATGTAGAAAATGTGGAGCTGAAAAACTAATTTAAGAAAAATGTGGAACAAATTTTTATATAATTTTTATATCAATAGATATAATACGTACCTACCTACCTACCCCGATCGACATTTTTGTAGAGTGAATATTCTATCTAGTTGATTTTAAATTCACTACAAAAAATGCGTTTATGTGAACCTAACTTAATATGTAGGTTCGTATCTATCTATGCCCTACCGAAAAAAACAATTGATCGAATCCGTGTTGCTTGTAATGCCTTTAGACGTATTTGGTATTTGACGTATTTGCCTTTGGCGTATTTGACAAGATCTGAGATCTGATATGCCGGGTTCTTTCCAACCTTCCTACTCCCCATTTCTTTCTCTCCTAACTCCTTTCGACCTCAAAACAAATCCAAATTGGGAAAATCATTATCACACATGTTTCAGGAGAAAATCTATTGCGTTTTCCAAAAACGACACCAAAAAGGGTTAATAGCGCGTCAATAATAAGTAATATGAAAATTCACAGAAAAATATCCTTCACAATTTAAATACATTTCTTTTCCAACTGTAGGATATTTTTATCAAAATTATCATCGTAAGATGCTTTAGGGCAGATGTGAGGAAATTATCACATTTGCACCGATGATAGACACTGTAAATGAGAAGTAAAACACGGCATAGTACCCCAAAAATTACTCACAATGACATGTTGACGTAGAGATTCAAACCCAAGACCTTTGGATTCGGAACCGCTCGACCACTGTTGCAATTATTCAACATACATTTATTTATTTCTTCAAAATAGGCATATTTACTTTGGGGTGTCATCATTAATTTAATGAAAAACAAATACCTTTGTATAACACAACTATTTTATTAACTATATCAACATGTTTCGAAAACTATGTTTTCTTCGTCAGGATAATAAGTCAATAATAAATAACAAAAGACAAACAAGTATAGACTAATTAGAACATAGACAAAATATTAGAAAGGAGAGGTGATTAATTACCTAAAATATATCATAAAAAACAATTATATAAAATAAAATATAAAAATTATTTTAGAATGGGTAAAAAATTACATTAACATAATAAAAAATCTTTTAAAAGGAAAACAAGAAGTCTAAATAACAAAATAAATTATTATAAATACAAGTATTAATACGAAAATAAATTTAAAAGATGGCTATTTTTAAAAAACGTTTGGCTATTTATAATATTTAATTTACTATTAACACTTTTTCTAATTTCTAAAATTTCTAAATTATCTAATTGTATACCCGTTGTGTTAGTGTGTAAAATTTTTAAACCTTTATTCATATCAAAAGAATGACCTGTTTCCAAAATGTGGTTTGCAAATTCTGAATAATTATTATTATTTAAACATCTTAGATGTTCCTTAACTCTAATGTTAAAATTTCTAGAAGTCTTCCCAATATAAAAAAAGTTACAATCATTACAAATTAATTTATAAACCCCAGATTTGTTCAAAAACACACCTTTGTCCTTGTTATTTAATATATAATTTTTTAATTTGTTATTGGCGTAAAAAAGCTGGTTGGATATTATCTGGCATGTTTTTAATTATCAAATTTGAAGTGTTATTATTTAAAAATACAATTTTTCTCCAATTATTATTCTTGTCAACTACGTGTGGATAAACAAAAGATCTAAAAAACTTTTTCTTATATTTTTTGTTTAACATATTATCTATTAATTGTGTAGAATAACCGTTATTTATTGCAATTTGTTTAATTGTATTTAATTCTGTTTTAAAATTTCTTAAAGATAGGGGAACATTAATTAGTCTACTTAGTAAGGTAAGAAACGCTGCTAATTTTTGTGAAAATGGATGATTAGAAGTTTCATGTATAATGATATCTGTATATGTGTCTTTACGAAAAATGATATAGTTATATGTTGATATAGTTAATAAAATAGTGGTGTTATACAAAGGTATTTGTTTTTCATTAAATTAAAAAAAATATATACATTTATTTATTTATTTAGTAAGATGTTTTACATTTAAAAACATTATTTATGAAATGTTTTGACTGTCCAACTAGGATGATTCCCGTTTTAGAACAGTCAAATTAGGATTAGTGTGAACATATGGAACATGATTTGTACAAAAAAGAGGGAAAATCGAGGAAATAAAAAGAAGAGAAATAATAAAAAATAAAGTTAGAAATACATGGATATATACTTCTTACGACTCTTGTCACATGCACCTATTGCAGGGTCAGTATATTGGAGCCACTTGACTCTGATCTCCAGAAACGGATTTAATATGAAACCGGCACGTGTCGCCTTACAAACAGAGGGCTGCATCTGCTTTGACAAAACACCACTGATGCACTTGGATAAACACCACCACCAACTTGAATTAGAATCACTCAGTCGAATTGTTAAATCGGGTGACCGCTGTTTCAATGTTTGATTTATGATGTACTCAAAAGATTAGCCGATAGAAATATATTTCGAACAATCTTACAACTCGGAAGAAAGCATTTGTAAAACCAATTTTTAAGAAAGGGACAAAACTATGAAAACTGTAAACCCAAATGTAAGCAATGATTAAAATCGTGGAAAGAATGTGAATGTCTAATTCTTCAATCTGTGCAAAAATACAATTATTATTAATTCCCAACAACGTTGTTTTTTCCAAGGAAGATCTGTTGAATCTAACTTACCACAGTTCATAGTTTCTTAAAACCACGGAAAATGGGAAACAAGCTGACACCATCCCTAATTGAGGATGCCACAGTATCGCTGGCTCCAGACGAGAGCAGTTAGAATCATGTGAGATATTCACATAAAAATTTAAAAAACAATTTTTCTAAAGCGTTCAACAAATTAAATCCTCCCATATCTACTATAATTAAGCTCACAAAATTTGGTAGATACCTATAAGCGGAAACCTTCTGAGATGGTTATCATTTCACTTTAAAAATAGGAATTAGGCTGTTGCTTTGAAAGGTTATATGTCACAAATTATTCTCTTTTTAAAAATGTTTTTATTCTTTCTGGTTATTTGTTTTTGGGGTGTTATGCCGTGTTGCGCTACCTTCTTCTTTAGCCAACGTTTCGGACAGCGTTACAGTGTCCATTATAAGGGCAGATGTGTAATTGTTGATTTTTTTCTTCTTTTGTTTTAGTTTGTAGTGTAGTATTGGAATTGTGAACTGTTTAATTATTGGAACTTAATTAGTTTACCTTACTTTTACTTCACAATGTAATTATCATATATTGATTCCTAAATAAAATAAAAATAGACACCCGAAGAAAGCTGAACGTATTTTTTTGCTTCAGATGATTTTGATCAAACTTTTTCAAATGTCGAAATTCTTCCTTTCATTTTTGAAGTGATGAACCATTTGACTTTTGTAGTCAAAATTATTTATTTATTTATTATTTGAATCATTTATAGTGTAAACATTTATTACAATAATAGAATTGCCGTTGGGATGTACATATTAACTAGAAATGTTAAAAATTAGAAATTAGAAATGTTCACAGCATGAGTAATCAATGTTTAGTTGTTACTAGACGGAAATGCTTGTAGTGATAACAGAAATAATGGTAATCAAAATGAAATATAAAAAAGTAGTGTCAAATATAATCCACAATCTGCAGATAAAGAGAAAAAAGAAAGAAAGAAAGAAAGAGTATGACAATAAAGCAGCTACATAACTGTTCTCCACGAAGTGTCATGGTAGGAGTTTGATAATTTGTTTTTGAAATATGTGAGATTGTTTGCGTAGATATCTATATGGTTACATTCAATGGACGACACATTCGAGACAGTGGATTGAAGTATGCAATATTGTTTTTAAATAATTCAAGATGGAATATTTTATGACTCCTTAAATTACGTCTATTAGGAACTTTAATACGAATATTGCTGAGACAATGAGTGGTTTGAAGCTTATCATGAATAATTTTGTATAAACATATTAAGTCAGCAAATTGTCTTCTTTTTTCCAGGGTTGTAAAATGAAATTGTTGGAGCCTGTTGTTATTAGACGACATTTGCGAACACAACTGCCTGCGTCACACCTCAAATTGAATTATTCAAATTTATTAAAAATTTCACTTTGATACTATAATTATACCATCTCACCCTAAAGACAGGGGGGTGTTCACCCCTCCATTTATATAAATATATACAAGTGGAAAAAAAAAAACAAATTGCTGTTTAAATCAACCTCAAATTGGGCGCGAAATAACTTTTTTCCGCCCGCGTAGTTTTCATCTGAGTTAGGGATCTACTTTTGTGGATTGCGGATCTTGTAATGACATATTCAGGGGCGGACTGGGGCCTGTATATGAATTAAATATATATTTTATTATTATATTATAGCATATGATAGTGCTCAATATTGTGTAAGTACAATTTGGGAGGCGATAATGGGTACCGCCGCCCCGGGAACCTTTATTGGATAACCAACACCTCTGCCGTAGGTCACCCCCAAGTGGTTCGCTACGTTTGGTGATTTAGCTGGGTTGTCCGGGCCAACAGTCAATTTCTCAGAATTTTGAACTCAACTCAAATGTAAAGCTTCACTCGGTACGCGATAAATCTGCAGCTTTTTATTTGATTTATCGTTATTCTAAACACAAAACTGGTTTAAGTTAAATCTGAATGCGACGAATTAACCTACGCCCAGAAAATGAAAACGGTTTTTCTTTGATTCTGGCAGCACATTCATAATCAGAATTTTGACAGATCATTTTTATGTTGTTGCTTTCGTTTTGTTATTGTATTATAATACATACATTAATATATTTTATGTTAATGGCACATGTTGTGCAGTATGTTTTTGAAATAAATAAATAAATAAAATAAATAAATATGAAACTGGTTTAACCTAAGAGTTGATCTGCACGCTCGGCTTTAAATGATACTACATCTAGAACACAAAAATGGTTTTCTTCCTATTTTTGTATGTGGAACACATGGATGGTTTGATGATCCATTGGAACACATGACGATTCCTGAAACTTTCTTAGAATTGTCAAAGCATCGCCTACGGACCTCCCTCAATCAAAACGCAAAACAACGAATGGGGATTTCTTTCAATTCACTACAGACGGTGTTGCCAGTCGCTATAGTGATCAAGACGACATTTATTTATTTATTGATTAGTTATTTATTGATTAACGCTCTTTTTCAGGGCTTTTATAAATGAATGGTAAGAAATACAATATTTATTGTTCATAACTGAATGCCTCAGTTACAATATTTTATAATTGCTTAAAGATAAACTGAAAATGTCCACTGACTTGGTGTAATTGTTTCCTTCCATTAGTATTCTGAGTAAAGAGGAAAACATATGGTAGTTAGTCCCAGAATTTCTGCACTGAAATAAATCCTGACTTCTTGTATTGCGTTGTGGTATCCGGAAGCTTATCAATTCAAGCAATATCGGACTATCAACTAAATCATGTAGAATTTTATATAGAAATGCCAAATCAGTGAAAATTGTTTTGTCAGACAATTTGAGCGGATTCATATTATTTAACAGAGTGTTGTAGTTCAACATAATTGCTGGAATCCCCATTTTAAAATTTAGAAAACGTAAGAATTTGTTTTGTATTCTTTCAACAGCTTGTACAGGTATATTATAATGTAGATTGCATTATTATACGTTCATTTAAAGAAAGGGGATTCCCCTGTTTCATTACAGAATTAATAGGTGATGGAAAATTTCGCACTCATTTCAATCGGTCCGAAGGTGCGTAGGTGTGACAAGAATATGAAATGAAATGGTGAAAATTTGCAAGATATTATTATAATTATTTATTATGATATTTTGCCGCCCCTTTAAAGTGCCGCCCGGGGCATATAACACAATTTTTAAAGTAGAAAAAAAATTAAATAAAAGACTAAATCTGCTCCTGCTTTGCCCGAGTGTATTCATAACACGGTGTCCCCGACCATGAAGGGAGTGAGGGTGAACCATGAATGATTAAAAGGATGATTGTGGGTTGGATGCGCGTGAAGTGCGCTGGTAAACGCGCAAAGATGGTGCTGAAGTGCGCGCCCTTTGATGGCAGATGTTATGTCATAGGGAAAAGATCAATAAATCTCTGTCTGGCCGATTGTTTGTAGGTAATAAGCCGTCACAAATACATCGTGAATGTTTTATTCGGTGACCGGACAACTCGGAATGAAACCAACTCAGAACCATCTCAGATAAGTCATTTAGAGTGATAAAAAATATATTGAAAATTGGTTAAATAGGTTACGTTAGATTAGTGTTATGGGCTAATTTAAAAAAAAAATTCATAGCTTTTAATGACTTTTCAAAAAGGCGTTGAGTTGACTTTATTCTCAATTGGCATGGAACCATTTTATTCGATAAGTTGACATATACACGGAACTCGGTAAATACGCACAAATTATTTTAAATACACTTGAGAAACAATAAATGATTTCTGTCACAGAAAATAATTAATTTTAACAGTTAAAAATTAACAAAATTAAAAATTAACAAATTAAAAATTAACACCTCCGGCTAATTTGTTCGCTTTTGGTAACAGCTCATGTAGGTCTCATAGAAGTAGTTGTGTCTCTTTTACTGTCGTAGTGAGAAAGGGTTAGAAAGAGAAAATTCCGCAAAAATATTACATTTATTTGGATTTTATACAAAATGGAAATTCTCTGACGTTTGACAGAATATGAAAGAGGTTCGAGGGGTTAAAATTATTGATTGTTCACTTGGCGGCCGTTGTTATTGATGTGAAAGATTTAAGGTAAGTTTTACTTGAAAATATGTAATTAATAATTACGTCAATTATTACCATTGTGCGTGTTTTATAAAATAAAGCAATTAATTTTTTGCTTGTTTTTTTAGCTAGTAATAACCATAAAAGTTATGTCTACAATTCGAAAGAAACTTACGTTCGCAAAATGTCTGTATTTATAAATCAAAAGACATTCGACATATAAGACACTTCTGTCTTTTTCGTTTTTATGCAAGAAGGGAAAGGAATATTTTTATGAACGTCTTTTCGGACGACTATTGATGGCATGCATACGATCTCTCTCTGGGACGAGCATTCCGATGATTTCAAGATGTCACGCTAACGGCACCGTAATATTTGAGATATTTTCTCATTTGGAAAATCTTATTTTCACTCCTTCCAATCAATTTTCTTTCAATCTCACAAATTTTAAATTGACGATTTGGAAATGCAAGCGTACTAGCACCGAGCTACGACCTAAAAGTAGTAGAAACAAAGGCGAGGTGTGATACGCAATAAGTAGTACGGGTTGCTGTACGAGACAAGTTGTGTCTCTGAACTAGACAGAGTTACTTCATCTCCGTTAGATTGAGTTCACAGGCCCTCCCCCTCCTACAACAGACAGAGGGTGAAAAGGGACATCCCCTAACGAAGTGAAAGCTCACTTTCATGACCAATTAGGTATTCGATTTGCGGCCCTGTGTAACTCTGATGTTTCAATTTAGTTGTGCATTCGATTATGTCACTTGTTGGTAGATTGAGGGAAATATTTTGTATTTCTTGGGCAAAACTACCATGTTACAGCGTCCAGAAATAAGGCCCGGCTGTTTCACAGAACTTGAACAATTCATCAAATTTAAAAGTTAATATTCAAGTTATGTTAAAGTTCTATTCAGGTTGTGTTTTTACTCAAGTACTGTGAAACAAGTGGCCATAATACATAGTATATTAATAGAGTTTTTTTTTATTACTGACTATTTAAAAGATCCAAAGTAAAGTATTTTCCCTCCTTAGTTAGTCCTCCTTATTAGGGATTCATATTCCGAGGCGTACACGTGGTGTTACATCATAATTTCCTCTACTTCATGTTTGTTGACTACATATGTTTGTTAATTTAAACATCTTCATGTTTGGTATGATTTTAGGTTTTCACGGCCAAAAGTATTTTATTAATTATTTTTGTGGTGTTATGCCGTGTTGCGCTACTTCCTTCTTTACAGTGTCCATCATCATGCCGTAGCATTCGTAGCATGTCCTCATCTGCCCTGATGATGGACACTGTAATGCTGTCCGAAACGTTGGCTAAAGAAGGAGGTAGCGCAACACGGCATAACACCCCAAAAATTAAAAAAAAAAAAATCTTCATGTTTGTTGACTATGTTTGTTAGTTTCACCATCTTCATGTTTGTTGACCATATTTTTTAATTTCGTCATCTTCATGTTTGTTGAATTCGTCTTCTTTATGTTTAATAATTTCGTGATCGTCGTTTTTGTTTGTTCATTTCGTCACCATGTTTGTTGACTATTTTTGTTAATTTCGTCATCTTCATATTTGTTGACTTTGTTTGTTAGTTTCACCATCTTCATGTTTGTTGAACATATTTTTTAATTTCGTCATCTTCATGTTTGTTGAATTCGTCTTCTTTATGTTTAATAATTTCGTGATCGTCGTGTTTGTTTGTTCATTTCGTCACCATGTTTGTTGACTATTTTTGTTAATTTCGTCATCTTCATATTTGTTGACTTTGTTTGTTAGTTTCACCATCTTCATGTTTGTTGACCATATTTGTTAATTTCGTCATCTTCGTGTTTGTTGAATTCGTCTTCTTCATATTTATTAATTTTGTGATAATCATGTTTGTTTGTTAATTTCGTCATATTTATGTTTGTTGACTTTGTTTGTTAATTTAGTCATCTTCATGTTTGTTGACGATATTTGTTAATTTCGTCATCTTCATGTTTGTTGACTATGTTTGTTAATTTCGCCATATTCATTTTTGTTGACTGTAATTGTGTTGGAGTTACTTCATAATTTTAAGGATAATGATTCTTCGTGTTTACTTAGCCACATTTATTTTCATGTATTTTTAATTTAATTTGGAAGGGCATTGCACACAGCAACACATAACACACTTGCACTTCTGTCGGTTTATCTCCTAGAGCCTTATTTCAACCTACCTGACCGTAATTGTTCCAATGCAGATGCCTATATACATTGTTTAAGCAAGGCTTATTAATTATTAAGCCTACCTGCCAACAAAAAAGCTAGAATATTGATTTCAAAACACAATGAACCAAATCTTTTTATACCCTAGCTCTAAATATAAATACAAAAGCCCCAATTTCTTACAAATAATAAACATTACAAAATTCGGGTGCTTAATAATTGGATAAAAACATTTTGGTGGCAGTTAATTGGATGAAGATTTTTTCGTTACCTTTTTATCCAGAGAGTTACATGGTAAAGTTATTAGGTTGCCACGTGGCCTGCGCGTGGCGCAAGGAAAACAACGCCCACTTGGACACGTGGCAATCGATACCTACCTTGATTGAAATGGGAAAAATGAACGCTTTTTACGAAGAGTTATCAAATTACAAAAAGTAAGGTAGATTGGTGTTATTTTTTTTTAATATTAGCTCCACACGGGAGGCTCTTGGGAAAAAACATCCCTTATGGCCTATTTAATTTTTCAGGATGCTGTGTCAAGGGTGTTTTTAAGAAAAGGGAGGAGAGGAATCTGGGGATCGACGTATCCAGTAGTGACCGACATATGAATCTATCCCTCCCACTGCGGTGGCGGTGCAAGGCGATAGGTCGTGAGAGTTGAGCTGGAGAAGTCAAAAAGTCTTCCTCAACCAGTCTCTCCCGCGATTCAACCCGCCACGCCACATAGATGGGCTAAAGCATCCGCCGACAAGACCTACACAAACCACATCCCATGAACCCGGGTACCCCTGTTAATTCACAAAACGTAGCAAATCACTTGGGTTGACCTACGGCAGGCAGAGCTGGGCAGTATTTGAATTACTTGTAATTGAAATACGCATTTGAAATTCAAAAACGTATTTTGTGTGTGTATTTCAATTACTTCCTAAAAATGTATTTTGTAATTGGTATTTGAATTACCTGATGCTGAGGTATTTTATAATTTGTATTTCAAATACTTATGGCTTCAAAATACATTTTCAAATAAATTTAGCGCTTTTAATAATGATAATGAAAAATAAGCTGACGTAGATAATACATAGATTAAAACGCTAGAATCCAGAGCCATATACGTTAAAATTTTGAGTTGGCAACACTGTACGTCAAAGCAAGTATCTTCTCAATTGTCGTTTTCATCGTTTTGCGGTATTTATTCATGAAGACGTGAGTTAATTGATAATTGATAATCAAATTCCTGAGAATTCCTGATCCCTGAGACGTATGTGTGGTAAAACCATGTATGATCGTGTGAGAAATGTGGAGATCCGCAAAGAATGCAAGGCTGATGTAAGCGTAATGAATAAGATTAAGAAAGGGACGCTCAGATGGTTTGGGCATGTAGAGCGAATGAATGAGGAAAGGAGTGTAAGGAGAATATATGACGCAAATGTGAATGGTAGACAAAGTTGGGGGTTCCCGAGGAAGACATGGCACGACCAAGTGAATCAAATACTTGATTCGGGCGATGTCAAGAGTCAGAATAATAGAAGAGCATGTATATGAGACGATGTATGAATGTGAACGAAGCAAGGAGTCTGGGCCAAGATCGAGTTGTTTGGCGGTCCGTCCTCTTTGCCTACCCCTGCGAGGAAACGGCGTGATGGTTAGTTAGTTAGTTATGATCAAATTCCGTCAAATCCACAAAACTTTACAAATGGAGCGGAGATAAGATGTGTCTTCTGAGCAATATGATTGGTCAATTTTTGCACGTCTCTGTTTCACTCTGCTCAGCTTTGCTTTTATGGAATCGCACCCTTAGTGGCACCCTTAATCGCACTTACGACAATTTATTGCAACCAAAGGTTCTACCAAAACAAAATTTATTTTGTATTTGAAATTAAAAAAATGGTTTAAACACTGTATTTAGTATTTCAAATACACGACTTGAAAGTATTTTGTATTTCGTATTTTAAATACATGCGAAAAAGTATTTTGTAATTTGTATTTTAGTTACCACAAAGTATGTATTTTGCCCAGCACTGAAGGCAGGGGTGTTGTTTATCCATGGTTCATGGGGCGGCAGTACCCATACCCGCCTCCCAAAGCATTATTGTGATAAGGAATGTACGTTTTATACCTTTTTCTGTGCCGTTGAGGTGCCATCGCCGTAGAAACAGAAAAAGGCCCATTGATTTTAATCATACAAAAATATATTTACAAAAATTTATATTATACAAAAGCATACAAAAAATATATTTAATCCATTTATTTTTTACCTTGTCTACCTACCCTTCAATTATTTTTGTTTATACTGTGGCAAAACGGCCCACATCAACTATAACACTTCAGACATCAAAAGCGCACAAGTTTCGAGCATTCGTGTTAGGGACGGTTGCGCAGTGTCGGTAACAGGGTCCACGTGCCCTCTAAAAGGTTTGACGGGACCGGGGAGTGAGCCACGCTCCTTTCTATGAGCCAAGCATAACCGTCTAGTATGCGCACGCGGTAATTAGGAACACTGCGCACTGTATTATGTTAAACAAGAGGGTATGCTGATTGAAGTGTTATGGACAAGACCCAAGAAGTGTAGCTTTTCAACATTGATGAAATTTGCCTTTTAACATGTTTTTGTATGATGTTATGGACATCTTCAACTTTGAAATTTGCATTCTAAGGTGATCCACTAGACCTGGAAAAATTTGAAAAAAAAAAAAATACTTGACAAGACTTTAGAAGAAGCTTTTGGAAAGGTTGAAAAAAGTATTTGAGAGATGTTTTTTATAGGTTTCCAATTTGGGAGGCGGGAATGGGTACCGCCGCCCCAGGAACCTTTATTGGATAACCAACACCTCTGCCATAGGTCACCCCAAGTGGTTCGGAGTGAGGTTTGTCTAAGTCTTAGAGGCGGATGACCAGGACACACTGAACCCCAGATTCCTACCCACCCCTAAAAACCTTTTCCTTCCCAGAACTCTCCCCCCTTTCCTTTCCTTAAAAACACCCTCCACACAGCATCCTCAAAAATGACATAGGCCCTGAGGGAAATTATTTTCCTCAGGGCCTCCTGTGTGGAGCTCATGTAAAAAAAAAATTCTTAAAGGCCTGTACAACACATTAACTCCTTTCTTATGCATTGATTTCACGGAACCAAGCGACGCAGAGTCTAAGGACGTATATACGCCACCGCAGATGGGGCGGAACTGATACAAAATTCACAAAAACGTAATGCGGACGGCATAAGGTTTAATTCTCAATTCCTAATTCGTTGAACCGCGCCCATTTTGATTCCTGCCGAAAAAATCCAGAGAGAATTTTTCACACCGAAACGTTCCACAAATATACTATTTTTAATTAATTAATTGTGAAATAACAAAAATTAATCAAATAAAATTTGTTTGCGCACGCCAGCATTTGAACCCGCCGCCTGAAGATTGCTACTCGAGAGCATTACCTCTCCGAACCCCCAGAAATCCCCGTAACTCGAGTGGTTATGGGTTAATTAGACATGCTTTAAATTAAAGTAATTTTCGACGTTAACTTATTTTTATATTTCTCCTTGAAGTATTATTCTGTAAAAGAATTTAACAGTTCCGAAATGCGGTGCATTCGCGAACACTATACCATAATTTGAATTTAAATTCAGTGGAACGTGACAGCCCGAAGGCGACATGTGTTTTTCGTTTAAAAACCTGCCTTTCGAAAAAGTGATTCTTTTCATTAGCAGTAATTTTTTAATGATTTTATATTTTTTATACCGGAGAAAATCACGAGAAATTAAAATTGTAGAATTTTTGAAGCTGAAAGTTCGTGTAAAGAACACATTAAAACAAGTATAACTGCGACAAAATAATTCATAAAAATATAGGTACTTTTTTGCAGAACACTTGTCTGAATTGATGACGTTTTATCAGTTCTAATTCTATTTGGAAATTTTAGGGAAAGGATGGAGAGGAAGTCATGGGAAGAAAAACGGTATGAGCGGTGGGTAGGAATCTGGGGGCAATGGATCCAAGACAATTGGACGTATGAATCCATCCCTCCCACTGCGGTGCAAGATGATGGGGCGTGAGAGTCCGGCTGGAGAAGTCTAGATTAGGTCTCTCTCAACCAGTCTCTCCCGAACCGGCCAGGCATGCAGCAGGTGGGAGAACGCATTCGCCGCCAAGACCTGGACAAACTTCCCCCCATGAACCCGGGCACCTCTTCTAAATGCAGCAAACGATTTAGGGGTGACCTATAGCAGTGGTCGAGAATCTAACCTTATTTGGGTATCGAACCTTTATCGAGTATCGAACATTTGTCGAGTATCGAACCTTCATCGACTATCGAACCTTTATCGAGTATCTAACCTTCATCGAGTATCGAACCTTTATCGAGTATCTAACCTTTATCGAGTATCGAACCTTTATCAAGAATCTAACTTATATTGAGAATCGAATCTTTATCGAGTGCCAAACTTTTATCGAGAAATGAACATTTATTGAGTACCGACCCTTTATCGATTATCGAACCTTTATCGGATATCCAACCTTTATCGATTATCGAACCTTTATCTAGTATCAAACCTTTATCAAGAATCGAGCCTTTATCGATAATCTAACTTTTGGCGAGTATGGAGAACCTTTTTTTAGATTCGAACCTTTATCGAGTATCAAACCATTATCGAGTATCTCGCGATCGGATAGTTGTGATGAAATGCTTTGTCCGAATCGTGACCGCCTGGAGTATGTTTTGGCTACTAATTGACCTGACCCGAGCCGCCCGCCAGCACCGTGCGGGTTGCTTTTCTGCCAAAAAACTCATTACTCATTTACAAATAATTTTACTCGAGTCAGAAGAAAATACAATCTTCACTTTGTGCTTAAATGAAAAGAAACCACACACAGTTTAGTGAAACTTATTTTATTATTTTGACAATACATTTTTAAACTAATTAGCTAAGAATCACGCCGTTTAGCAGCAGGAGTGAACCTAGCTTCACTCACATTCATACATTGTCTCATGCATACCCTTCCGTCTCAAATATTTGATACACTTGATCGTGCCATGTATTCATTGGGCATCACCGACTTCTTCTACCATTTGAAACCAACTTTGACAAATCCTGAGTTAAAGTCTGAAAAACAAAAGCAAAGCCAAGCTGGTTCAAAAATAAAAATGTTTATTTATTTTATTTTTTTCACATTAATTCCAAGCAGGAGGCCCTGAGGAAAATAATTTCCCTCAGGGCCTATGTCATCTGGGATGCTGTGTGGAGGGTCTTTTTGAGGAGAGGAAGGAATGAACATTGGTCTTGAAGAGACCCATGTTGTAGGAGGGAGGAAACACAGAATTCGGCAAATCGTTCCATAGCCGAGCTGTTAAACTCAAGAACGAGTCGAAAAAACGACCCGTTCTCATGTGACAAATGTCAACCGTGTACATATGTTGGGCGCGCGTTTGGCGTGTCTCCCGACTATGCACCGGTGCCGAAGGGATCAATGACGCTAGTTCCTCAGAGCATCTTCCATTGAAATACCGGTAGAACATGGATAGCATTCCCACCCGACGCCTGTGCTCTAAAGATTGCAATCCGTTCGTTAAGGTGGGAGAATCCATCAAATGGACCGCCCGTTTCTGCACAGAGTCGAGGGTTTATTTTCAGGTATTTTGGGGCTCCAGACCAGAGGTGGCTGCCAAATTCAACCGTGGGGCGCACTTGCGATTTGTCGGATTTTGAGAACGGGTCTTTTTTTCCACTAGTTCTTTAGTTCGACAGCTCGGCTATGGAATGATTTGCCGGTATCTGTGTTTCCTCCCTCCTACAACATGGATCTCTTCAAGACCAATGTTCATTCCTTTCTCTTCTCAAAAAAACCCTCTACACAGCATCCCAGATGACATAGGCCCTGAGGGAAATTATTTTCCTCAGGGCCTCCTGTGTGGGGTTAATTAAAAAAAAATTTGAAATCGAGCATTTTTATAGCTTCAAGCTTTGTTATTTCATTTACGTGCAGAGTAAACGTTGAATTTTCGTCAAATATACACTTTAGTCGCTGATCAATTGTTTTAAAAATTTAAAACTTTTAAAAATCCGTCCTACCACGCAGTTGGTAGGAAGTAGCATCCACCGCCAAACCACCCCACGAACCTATGGCAAATACGTTGGTTAGCAAATTAATTGTTCCCTGGGCGGCAGTACCCATACCCGCCTCCCAAAATGAGTTGAATTTGAAATTTTTGAGTTCGCGGATCTTTTTGATACTGTTAACACCGTATGTATCTAAACACGATAAGGCCTTTGAAACATTCGAGTCGAAGAGATTATAGGTAGGCACCAAGAGCTAACCATAAATTTCCTGCATCAAATCTACTAGACTACCTACTTGTGTAGGTATCCACATAAATACAAACATTTAGTTTAGTACCTCCAACATTTAACCATCGAGAGGTCCGGGGTCCGAGGTCTGAGGTCTGGGGCCTGATGAAATGCCCCCAGTCGTGACCGCCGCGAGGTCCACCGCAGTCCACTAATTGACCCCTACCCGACCAAAAGCAGATCACCGCAGACCGCCCCACACCGGCATTCCCCTCCCAAATACCAATGCCATGGGCGCAACGTGACATGTGCTCATTTACTGGAGTTTTTGGCCACCGAAATATTAAATATTCCTAATAATCCTCCCACAGTCCGCTCCAACACGCCTTTCAAATAGGTATGCCAAATCACGAAGGTATTGCTGAACGTCGTGGGTTGGTATTTGATCGTATGGCCAAATTCTTCGCCCTTGGCGCAACGTGACACAAAAGATGCATTTACACTTGCATTTTTTGGCCACTGAAGTATTTGTCCGTCACTTAATGCGTCCTGCCAGTGGTGGACTAAGAAGGGACCAACCGAAGGTACCACCACGATGTGTTCTTTCTGTAGACGAACTATCGATCGTGAAAATTAATAAATTAAACAATTGCAGACAAATACAGATGTAGAAATAAAGCACCAAACAAAACTGTAGTGTGTAGGTTAATCATATATTTTGAGCATCCTTCAATAAATGTCGTCAGCGTAGTTAGTAATACAAAGTTTTGCTATATCCTAACAGTTGGCAGTTAATTATGATATCAGAAGAGTACCATCTATCGTAGTTCGTGTCTTATGTACGAACGGTCGATTGATGATTGCCGAAGGCATCTGAGAGTGAGAGAGCGCCTTCAGTCCGCCAGCTGGCAGCCTTAGAACTACTAAGGGCCTTTTCAAGTAAGAACGTCTAGACCTGTTAAATATATAAATTTTGTTTATGTGAACACCTCAGAAGAGTCCCAGCTGCTTCCGTTTGAAGCCAGTGAGACTATGGCATCCCAGATTGGGGTTTGTTGTTAGACGGTCCGAAGTACCTGGCTATTCAGATCTGGACACCAAACACCCCTAAAGCGATTTCAAGCAACGTTTCAATTCTGAACAGTGGTCTTACACCAGACGATAAAGAGTTTAAAGAGGGTTCTCAAACTAACACATTATTATGCTCCCTAAGATAACGCCCTATTCTATCTACTCTAAATCCGTCACTGCTAAACTCAAACCCCTTGAAGTATGCATTAATAATAAAAAATATGTAGTTTATATCGTGGAAGAGTGGGTTTTTTGACTCTAGCCCCGAGGACAAGAAGGTTGGAGTTCGAATTCAGAAATTTACATTTAGGGTCCTGTGATTAAAAGTAGTTGAACACCGAATTTTTCGTTTCGTCGTGACGCTGTGTTACTTGTAGCTAAATAAAACGTCGTGTCTCTGATTGTGTTAACTAAAAGGGGGTCAGTACCGCCTGTGAGTACAGAACTCAATCCTTCCGACTACCTTGTTGAGCGTCCTTCCCATTGGGCTATTGGCTAGTTAAGAAGATGAAGTCATGCGAAATAATGCCGTCGGTAGCGCGCTAATGACGGTGCTGGTAGCGCGCTACACGCTGCAGCATTCGGGTTTACTACTTTCGTTTGACGTTTGACAGAAATGGCGTCGGAACATGAAAGTAATGTTAGATTTGTTCTGGAAGTGGAAAAAATGCGCGTTTATATAACTATACATTACCAGATTACGTAAGAAAGGATTTAGTGGAGAAGGCATAGATTGATGTTGGAAAAAAGCTATTTGACATCGTGTTAACTCCACGGCTGCACGTGAAAAATGATCAAGTTCCGTATATTTCTGGTAGCGCCGTGTACGGAAACCAGCATTAAAAAGTAGTATATCTGCAGGGTACTTGTAGTTGTGTCACAATCACGTAGTTTGTAAGTATCTCCATGAACGGAGGGCCTAACTCACCTGTTTGTTTATTTTATTTTATTTTTATTATAATAATAATAATTCGACATAATTATTCCAATTGCAGTACAATTTAGTTACCATATCAGCATTTAGGCAGGTGACTCTTCAATAATAGTTTAGCCACTCCGGTCTATCGTCTTTGTGCAAGATTTTGGTCTTGAAACGAACAATCAGATTTATAAAATGTTTGCGTCGTTTCCACTTCGCAATGAAAGCTCAATAAATTTAATATTTCTGAACGTATCCAAATTCTAAAAACTGTTTTTGAAAGGTGATAAAATACGCCTCTGAATTGTATTATTACAAATATATATTAATATTTGTAAATATTAAAATTTAGGATGCAAACATAAAATATTGTAAAAATGACTCACGTGATGTTTTTATGTACAACACAATACTAAAATCACGGTTATAGTAAAAAAAATACCTATTTTATTAGACAAATATGTATTAAACAATTTTATTTCCTCATTTTTATACTATTTCATACAAAAATATTTAATTAAAAATTAACTGAGTCTAACGGCGCATGTGTGTTTTGGCGGTTGAAAACTGTTTCTACAAAATTAGTATTTCCTATCTATTTTATGAACAATTTTGAATAGAGATGTAAAGCGTGGTTTATATAAATATTTACCCGATTAAGCCCGCGACCCATGGATTCGTAGCCGAGGATCGAAATCAACCAAGGAGAAAAATTCGGTTATTTATAATATTATATCTTGAAGTAACAAGCCGATGTTTTAATAGAGCATTGATTGGTCAGAGCACGCGAGTCGAAGTGTGTAACATTATAATAGTGGTGGGGAGTAATTGGGCGAAGCGTGGACATTCTTGGGATGCCTCGAGACAGGGGTCGACAAAAATGATCTGCGATTTAATCTATCTTACGAGGAACGACTCCAACAATTTCATTTTACAACCCTGGAAAAAAAAGAAGACAATTTGCTGACTTAATATGTTTACACAAATCAATCACGATAAGCTTCAAATCGCTCATTGTCTGAGCAATATTCATATTAAAGTTCAATCATAAAATATTCCATCTTGAATTATTTAATAACAATATTGCATACTTCAATCCATTGTCTCGAATGTGTCGTTTATATAATACCATTGAATGTGACCATATCAATCTATGCAAACAACCTTTCATAAAACAAATTATCAAATTCATACTATGATGCTTCAGAGAACAGGGAGCATTATTTATTGTTTGAAATATTTGCAAAGTGTTAACAATTATTATAATAATAGAATTGCTGTTGGGATGTACATAGATATTAACACTTCAATTAGAAATGTTCACATCATGAGTAATCAATGTTTATTTGTTACTAGACAGAAATGCTTGTAGTGATAACAGAAATAATGATAGTCAAAATGAAATATAAAACATAGTAGCGTCAAATATAATACACAACCTGCAGAGAAAGAGAAAAAATAAAGAAAGAGTATGACAATAAAGCAACTTCATAACTGTTCTCCACGAAGTGTCATGGTAAAAGCGCATAATGTAACATTGCCAATGATAATAAATATTTAATTTTTTTGTGGTGGAATAACTTGTTGAGTAAAACCTCAAATTGTGATATTTGACCATTGAGGACAATATTAACAATTCTCAAACGAAAAATGTGAAACAGAAAAATATTTTGTTGCATTTGGGAATTGAACTCTGGACCTCTGCCTTGCTGGAGCATTGCTCTGTCCCCTGTGCTAATTCCAACTTCTGTCATTTTTAATCTTAATGTGATCAACTACTAAATAATGCAAAATCGTGTTTTTTTGGTTTGAAAATTGGATCGCTTAAAAATATGTTATATGCTTCAATTAAATACTACGAGTAGAACACATATTTGTTTTTGAAATAATTGGGTATTTTTTATTAGAATTTTTAAAACTCAATAATAAATTATCAGGCCTATATAAACTGCTTTTAAGTTCAAAATCTCCTACTTACGAAACCCCTTTTTGTGGTTGTGGTGTTTATTGTATACAATTTATTGCATAAATCACAATTTATGCAAGAAACTATTTTTTTTTATAGGTATAAAAAGTTACCTCTTCAGTGAATAATTTATTTTAATAACAACTTAAATCAAGACAACGACAGAAAAAATATATTTTTTAGGCATGTCAAATGAATTCCACAAAAACCCATTAATATTAGGTGATATAGACGAGGTTAAGCTTAATAATTCTTGGTATCCGGTAATTGACTGATATATCAAAACCAAACGCCGAAAACCACAATATTTTAAATTATACTGAAGATCTCTAAGAGGATTAACATGCGCAACCCGATATCACTTCTACGTACATAAGCAAAAACTTTACAACAATCTACACATCTATCCTGATGATGGAGATCGTAACGCTGTCCGAATAGTTGGCTAAAGAAGGAGGAAGCGCTACATGGCATAATCACCCAAAAATTGTTCACTGATTATAAAAAAAGAAGGAATTTGTCAGCTCATTAACCAATGAATACGAACCCCTGAAAATCCCCCAAATTCGAGCGTGTTTACATACATGCTAGCTTACTTGCGATACAATTACGGTGAAGCCAAATTATTTACTCTTTTATCTGTGGTAACCGTCTTTAAATCTGTTAAAACAACGAGATCAACAAACTGACCAGTCATTACTACCATTGCGTGTGCACCTATTGAAGATAATGTAATCTAACATACGGAATTTACGAATTAGTGGAAGTCCTTTGTAAAAATCATACATAATAATACTAAGGGGCATTTCCAGGATTCGAAGCTCTATTAAGAACAAGGATTGCAGGACTGAGGGGAAGGATGAACCACTCCAGTAATATCCTCATCATGGAAGCCCGTCTGATTCCAGGATCGAGCATAGATGAATATTGGAGAAAAACACTGGCTCCTACAATTTGAGATCCGATGGAACAACAAGAACCTGATTTAAAGACTTAACTATATTTTTTTGTGAATAGTGTATCTAATGATGCTTCTCTTTTTTAATTTTTTATTTTGTTAATTTTTCTCTTTTTATTTATTCATATGTAATTAATATTCATATATAATAACATATGTAATTATACCCTATATGGGATGTGTGGGATTGCACTCCCCTCCCCACATCCTGGAATAAAGACCTTATTATTATTATTATTATTATTATTAACCAGCGGTCAATAATTCAAATTTCATCGAACGATGGTCTTTCGATCGTACCCTCGCAACTGTACAGGGCGATTCCGATGAGAAAGATTAATTATTCTCCATACCAGTCTTTTAACAAAATAACTCAATATCGATTTTATTTCATTCAAAATTTGCTTAGATAAATACCTACAAACAAAAATGCTCAAAAACGTGATGATAAAACTATTAAAATTATTAATTATTTTTTGATCATTAGTATTTTTAATTTTTCAATAATGTCTAAGCAAAATAAAAATGTTTTTTTTAAATTTATTAATTTGTAAGACCCTAAATAAATAGACAAACTGAATTTTCGTTATTTTTTTTGGGAGTGTTATGCCGTGTTGCGCCACCTCCTTCTTTAGCAAACGTTTCGGACAGCGTTACTGTGTCCATTATCAGGACACACCTGTCCGTCATCAGGACACATCTGTCCTGACGATGGACACTGTAACGCTGTCCGAAACGTTGGCTAAAGAAGGAGGTATAGCGCAACACGGCATAACACCTCAAAAACAAATAACGAAAATACTTTCGGCCGTGAAAATCTAAAAACGTATCAGACAAACTGAAGTATTTTCGTCACAAAACAAGAAAGGTGAGGACCTTTTTTTAATGATTTTATTTGAACTAAAAATAAAACTCCGGAATGTAGTTTTCTTAAATAATTTATTGATTTATTTGAAATTTATGTTATACAATACCAAATTTAGTTTGAAAATTTAACAAATCTGCCAATGACCTACGATAAAACCTCGTTGTACTAAAAATAAACATATTTTCTCAAAATTTAAAAAATAGCTTTACTCGATAAAAGAACAGTCTTGCGAAATCAATTTTTTAATTTTTTGTGGAAAAGAGTCAAAAGATATAAATTTGATTTGAAATGACATATTTCCGGTTGTGTCTGGTTATTCCCTCTTATTTAATAACATTCAAACAAAAGAAAACCCGTTTAGAATGCGAATGAAAAACGAACGAATAAAGTAATACAGAGTATGGCATTACCAACTGGGGTATGTTGTGAGGCTGGAGGTAGTAGGGAGGGGAACGAGATGGATAAGATATGGGATAGGAAGGTGGGGAAGGCTATCATTTCTGTTCACCAAATATGGCTAAAGCCATTTCAAGCGACGTTTCAATTCTGATTGGTGATCTTGGAGCACATTCCACTCTGGAACGCACCGCAAATATAGGAAATATATTTTATTTTTTTATTTAACTTTTATGAGTTAAACCTCAAATTGTAATATTGAATTAAATGAATACACTATGAGCGAAATTCAATCGAAAATCTGGAAACAGAAAAATCAGAAAAAGATACTGGCACCTCTGGGTCACAAACCCAGGACCTCTCTTATTCCGGGCAAGTTCTCTGACCACTGAGCTAAGATGTCGATATCCAATTCTGTCACTTTTAACTGTACCATACTTCGACTAAGAAAATGAAGATAACATTAGATATCTATTTAGGGTGGTTCTGGGTTTGTGTCCCAGAGGTGCCTATATCTTTTTCTGATTTAATATCGACTTTATTAAAGTAGCATCTGTGCAATGATCAATCGTAGGATCTCCCAGTGCGTTGAATTCTATTATATGCTTGTGCAGTTATTACCACCAGCTGTATGCGTAATTAGTTATTAGAAGTATGCAGTTACATGTAAAGTTGTTCCCTCTATCTGGTACAATACTCAGATTACTCATAAACACCACCAAATCAATTATAATGCAGAAAAACTTGTAATGAAATATTCAAAAAAAATTACGTTTATTGGGTTACTAGTAGGAAATTTCAAAATGTCCTACTAATGTACTGGACCGTTATGCTTCCCGGTATTATTTTATAACATATTTAATATATAAAACACAGACACGTGTAAATAATATTTGAGCTTTCGAAAATTGATTTCTCATTTTCTCAAAACTTAGTATTTGGAGATGACTGAACGATCGATGTATGCGACTACAGTACATTTTACTAAATGTTGCTCCACAATGATTAAGATTAGGTACGAGCTTTGCTTAAGAGGCGCATGGAAGGTTTGCGCGGCCCTTTTCGGCCCGTTTCATAGAAATCTTAAATTTGGATTTGAGATCAACATACCCAACCAAACTGAAAAATTAATTATGTAATCTAAAGGTATATCAAATATCTAGTACAGGTGTGAGCTACTTTATGTATGTTTGCTTTAAATTGTAAAATATAGACCATTAAAGATTTTAGTGTTTTATGATTTTATAGGCAACTTAGGCAATTATTTGTGAGTAAATGAAAATAAATAAACATAGTAAAATAATTTTTCAGTTTGGTTGGGTATGTTGATCTCAAATCCAAATTTAAGATTTATATGAAACGGGCCGAAAAGGGCCGCGCAAACCTTCCACTTAATATCATTGGTAAAGATTTCAATTTAATAACATTGTTCAAATTATCTCAAGAACATTGTAAAATAACAGAACACTGTTTTACAATCATTAGCATCGTTGAAATTGTGAAACATTTCGACCTTTTTGCTTCGGCATCACGATACATTTCTATTAACGCCGCACCAGACACCCGTAGGCAGGCCCAGGGGTCTATGTCATACACGGCGATATGTGTAGAATTGATTCGGATGTGGAGATGCTAATGACCCGGGTCTTGAAGAGACGAGGCTGCGGTAGAGAGAGAAAAATATTCACCTCTCATACGATATGAAAATGCAGCGTTCTAGAGGGAATTTGTTTGATATGTATGTATGATTGTATTCCTTTATTCGGTACTAAAACACTTCGTACGGATTTACAAAACAATGTTTCTAATCTAAGAGAATGATGGTTTTTTAGCTTAGCGACTCTGAGATTAGATTCTGGAACTTGCCGCAATTATACCGAATATAATTTAAAGTCAATTAATTGTCAAGTATATAACCCATTTATTGTGTACAAATTTAATATCACGATGAGATATATTTTGAAGTGAAACTTCTTTAGAATACGATGAAACGGAAACAACACAAAAAAAAGACAAACACATACATCTATAGGATTTAGCCTGCGAGAGAATGAGATAGTATTCTCTTTGTGCGGTGCTTCGTATCTAATCGTTATACTCTTTGGGTGGTGCTTCGTAGTCTTCCCCTCTTGTCTACTTTAGTTTTCTTAAGGTTTCACTTATCCCGCGTGTGAATTGAACACTCTGTAATTTTTATTAGGGAAACGAACAGCTATACATATTTTATTTAAAAAAAATACTGTGTGCAGTTCACACAGGGTAGAAGTGATACCTTCAGAAAACTAAAGCAAACAAGAGTGGAGAGGCTACGAAGACCACACAAAGAAGAGACCGATCATACTATCTCATTCTCTCGCAAATTAAATCGTATAGACTATAGATGAATGTGTTTGTCTCTTTTTAGGGTCGCAATTTTCCGTTTCGAGTTTCAAATCACAACGGTGCTAAAGAAGTTTTCACTACAAAAACGTAGAAGCAAAACCTTCAGAAAACTAAAGTAGACAAGTGTGGGGAGGGCACGATGTACCGCACAAAGACTGATTGAACCGTCTCATTCTCTCGTAGGCTAAATCCTATAGATGTACGTGTTTGTCTCTTTTTAGTGTCGCTATTTTCCGTTTCATCGATTTTCAAATCACAATGATGCTAAAGAAGTTTTCACTTCAAAAACATAGTGTGCAATTCACATGCGGTAGAAGTGAAACCTTCAAAAAACTACAGTAGAGAATAGTGGGGAGGCCACAAAGTACCGCACAAAGAGGAGACCGTTTAGCCTATCTCATTCTCTCACAGACTAAATCATATAGATATATGTGTTTGTCTATTTTTAGTGTCGCTATTTTTATTGAGTTTCAAATCACAACGGTGCTAAAGAAGTTTTCACTTCAATAATTAAATGTTGCATGTTTGCGTGAACCAGCGAAATTTCCAAATAAAATTCATATTACATTATGAAAAAAAACCATTATGATGAAAGATGAAATAATACATAAAGTGGATTTGGTAGAAAAAGAAAATCTTTAGAAAAATAAATATATTATATACGCTGATTAAAGTGTGTACGATAAATAATACGAAATTAAACTACGTCTCTCTAAAAATAACACATTTCTACATAATCAGTAGGATAATATTCCAAGATAAACACAAGATTAAAAAACGAAAAACAACATAATGAGTATAAGAAAATATCAGGCAGCAGGAGTATATAGTATTAAGGCGGTACACAACCCTAATAATTTTTGTTTGCTCAAAACTCACATTTTAATCATTTCCGGCGAATTTGTAAATATAATAACTTTTTTACTCCAACCGATATACCTGGGGATGTAAGTTATTTATATTAAAAATTAATAAAAACAATACCTTACCATCAATATATTTTATAACCGTTTTTCAACTACAAAGTTAACTGTAAGCACCAGATTTTATTTTTCTAGACGATGAATTAATAACTTCGGGAGGCATTCATTTAGAAACATTTTAAATATTTGTAACACGTTCTTCAGGATTAATTAAAATGAACGCGGCGGAAAGGTCAAATATCCAGGCCCGCTAAGGCGAATTCGACCGTACGTTCGTCTAATACGCCGTGCCGTGGGCGTATATTTGTGTACACGCTTTCTTCACTTACGTCGTTAAGATTCCCACATTATTTGTCTTCTTCTTCTTCTTTTTTTGATAGGGCAAATTCGACAGTAGGTCCGTCCAATACACGGGTCGCGAGTCGCAATTTGTATACGCCGCTTCTTTACTTACGTCGTTAAGACTCTGAATATATTTTAGGGTGTATTGTCTGTCGTCTTAAGTATATTTTTAGTAAATTGACCTGAGAACAAATGGAAAATATCAGCGCCTGAAAAGATATTATTGTATTTTGTGCCATAACCTGCTACCTCTGAATCTAAAGCCGTGGAAACTAACGGAATATGAAGATGTTTGTCCTTTTTCAGCTGAAGTGAGCACCATTCTGTCGGGTCATTATTATCATATCTTCGCGAGCATTGGAATTTATTTAATTTCTTACACACCTTCAACAAAGAGTTTTTCAATTTTGAAACCAGAATCGCGATTTCATATTGTTGAATTTTTTGCTACTTCAAAAATACCTCTTTGATTTTGTGCGTTAATTTCTCTATAATAATCTGCAAAGCACCGCATCTCTTCTTGCTAATTTTGCACACCTCATCAGCCTGATCTGCTGCGGGTAGGTACTTCGGCAAATTAACATCTTTAGAAGTTCAGACGAACCGCGTTGTGGTGGTAATACTGGTAATGATTTCCGTTGATGGATCGCCGATTCGCATTAATTCAAGTGCCGAGTGGCGGCCGTGAGCACAAACACTATCGCTTTGTTGTAATTTATAATTAAGGGCTGAAATAATTACCTGGAAGATGGGTCCAAGGGCCAACGCAGGATTTGAAGTATAGTGATGAGTTATGAAGGCTGTGTGCTTCGGTGTCTGGGAGCAGGTCTTGCATTATCACATTCTTAAATTTTGCAAATTGATTTGAGGTTTTGTCATTCTCGCTTTTAGAGGCTATATTATTTAGCTTCGTTTGGTTTTTCCACAAGACTACCAACTTAGTTTATATGCATCATATTTCCAAAATTGTTTAATCCACAGTTTATTTTTTACAATTGTAATTCGTATTCGAATTTTTTTGGAGTTCTTCAGGGATCTATCTTCGGACCACTTTTGTTTTTGTTTCCTCTCTTCATTAACGATATCGGATATCAGTTATTCGTACTATTTACATTTTGCAGATATATTTGTATATATTGGTCAATGGAGGAAATTTGAATAAGCTAGAAGTTATACAGAACACAGCTATGAGATGTATACTGGGGAAAGGCAAATATGCAAGGGTTAATCAAATGAGAGAGGAGCTAATTGAATTTCAATAAAAAAAGAGACTGCTGTTTAATGTAATAATTTTTATGCATAAAGTGACGAAAAACCAAATGCCAAAATACTTTAAGGATGAAATTGTTTTTAATAGAGATGTACATAATTACGAAGCAAGAAATATAAATAGAGTTAGATTGCCACATGAAAAAATAAAAATCACAGAACTGCCTAATGTATAGAGCAATAAAGATTTATGATGAAATGCCTGAAAGTATGAAGGATGAAGAAAGAATGAATGTATTTAAAAAGAAATGTTATGCTTACTGTAAAAATATTTAAATTTATCTAATGAAATGTTACACTTATGTTCTTGTAGTATAAACTAACTCAATAAATAAATAAAAAATTTAATAAAAGATGACTTGACACTAAAACTATTTTCTAAATGGATGGATCGAAAATCGATGTGTTTTTCGTGCCCTATAACACATTTACATGGTTTTTTGGCAATGCAAATATACATTGCTCAAACGGTACAATTATATCAACTTAGACCCTAAATCATTAATTTAGTTTAAAAAAAAGTTAAATGAATAAATTATGCTAATCAAAGATTTAAGCTATCCATGCTGCTCTGGAAAATTGGGAATCTTTAGAAAATCATAAAAAGTTTAAATTTTAGCAGTTTTTCTGATCAATTTAGCGTTCAGTTGTTTGACCGACTGTCACATTTGAAAGCCACATATCTTCGACATTTGGCCTGTTAGCGTTTAGGGAATATCGGTGACAGCTATGCTAAATGTAGAAAAGAACAGGCTGAAGCTGATTGTAATGGCAATGTTAAATGTCTGTCGGTTAAACAATGACCCCTTAAAATGTAAATAATACCAGTTGTCTTTTACTTCGTCACAACTTGTTTAATTTTAGTTTAAGTGCATGTAGGTATTAGCAATGTAATATTATAGTTATGAATTATTTTCCGACTTTGTTGCATCTTAGAAATAAAATTTCAAACACATAAGGTGCTTTAATAATTTGACATGTAGGTTAAGTACCTACTCGTAGTAGAAGCAAAACTTTATGACTACGTTTAGTTTTAAATACCCGAAATTTCGTTAATTCTGAAAATACCTTCATCATACTCGATGTGTGGGAAGGTATCATTGGAATTTATTGACAGGTTTTATTTATTGTTATCAATTCCCAATCGCAGCTTTCTTTCTGAATATCCACAACAAATTTTAATACGGTCATTAAGGCGATACTTAAAAGAATTCACAATCTGCCTTTTCATTGATGGCGCGAGTTTAATTTTTTTAGGAAAAACGCTTTTTGCAAGTTGTGCTTTAAAGTATTAAGTATAGATACGCAATATGTTTATGCAAAATAAATAAACAAATAAACATGTTTAGGTACACAGTTGACAATTGCAACGCGAGAACGGATCGTTTCCATGACCCGTTCTGAAGTTCAACACCCGATATTTTGTTTCCTCCGCCCATAGATATTTTCAAGAACCAGGATCACTCCTTCCTTTACTCAAAATGACCCCACCACACAGCATCCCCAAAGACTACTTGATTACGGCGGTTTGTCCGTACAAAGAGGTATTCCCCAATTTTCTCTTTGGTTTTTGACACTACTGCAAATATTGTTTTTGTAGATATCGACCACTAGCGTAGATATCGACCACTAGCGTGTCGGTACGGTTTGGTTTTGAAGTGAAAACTTCTTTACATCGATAGTATTTAGCCTGCGAGAGAATGAGATAGTATAATCGATTTCCTCTTTGTGCGGTGCTTCCTAGTCTCCTCATTCTTGTCTACTTTAGTTTTCTGAAAGTGTCACTTCTACCGCGTGTGAACTGCACAGTTGTATATATATTTTTAAAAGCAGTACAAACAGACATATAATATTTTATTCTAATACAGTTAATAGAAAAAAATATTTAAAATTAATCCAGATTTGGAGGAGAAAAATGGGGAATACAAAACTTCGACTTCGATGATTTTATTAAGGTATTATCAGCCTGAGGTGTAGTTGTCCCTTTTGCTCAGTATTCGGGAGATTTAGAGCGACAGTGACAGCAACAGTTTGGTAAAACACCTATTTTACAAATTTCTAAGAACTGACTAAGTTTCCTCTTAAGGTCTTCAAATAAATAATATTAATTCATTTTACTACTGGAAAATTGATTTTCATAAAACTAAAATACCCGGATCGCAGAAAACGCAGGAGTAAAATTCAGCTTTTCACTTAAGCCCACCGACGGTAGATTCGCCTATGTATTTTTCCGCGGAGTAGCGCGTACAGTTTCGCCAGATGCGCGCACCCGGCTAGTTTATGGTGCCCGCGACGCGCTGGCCCGGGGCTACCCGGACGGCCGCGGCATCCCAGCAACCAACCAACCAACCAACCGACCATCAGATCGGTGGACCACATTCTTTGCATTGTTGGGAGGGCGACTTTAACACGAAAGGTCGAGATAGTTGATACGAAAATTTTAAAGAAATATTAAAAAAAAAAAAATTCTCACTGTTCTTTAATCGTACACGTTTTGTTTCTTTCTATGTGTATACAGGATATTAAGGGATGTATTTGACTTACTTTAACCATGATATTTTTTAGAGTAAAGTGTTAGTGAAATTTAGAACCTCTCACTCTGCCTCTAACTGTCAAATACCTAGTTTTTAATACTGATTTTTAGTTGAAAAAACATCAAAACGTCACCGGAGACCAAAATTTAATTTTAATTGGTGTGATGAATCGTAATGCCTACCTACACCTACGCTATGGGAGGAAAGGACATTTTCACGTTCAAGAGGGCCTGCAAAGTTTTTTTCTAATATCGTGTAAATTATAGGTACATCCAGTAACGGCTAATAATCAAAACAAGAGACACGTGGACTTTTATCACGATGGGTGACCTTCATTTTCGTTCCCACAGGAATTAAAGTTGAACGAACTTTATTTTAAACAGAATCAAAGACAAAGAAATGAATGTTTATTGGCCCTGAGGAGTGTTTATATAAGTGACATTGGAAACAGAGGGTCTTGGAAACGGAGAGTCTCTTTGGGCGCCGTTAGTGTAATCAAAACAAAAAAAATTAAGGCGTAAGTACATGTTTGGTTTAACACATCAGACATAGAAGTTTACTTTAGAGAAAACCGATTATATTTGACAGTGCGGCCATTAAAATTGAATTACAACCAAGTACGTAAAAATTCTAATATAAACAGAATTCAATTAATGAAGATTTATTTCAAAATATTTTAAACATAAGAAGGCGTTTAACAAGTTTGAACAGGAATAATCCGGCCCTTGTCGTCAGTTGGGTGAGAGTTAGCAGCAGAGACGGTCTGGAGAGAGTTGAATCGTGAACGATTCGGTGTATTCTTTTATAACCTTAATCAAAGTGTAAAATTCAGTGAATTTAATAATAATAATGATAATATTTGGATGATTTGAATTTATATTCGGTGTTTCCGTACGACTTAAAGATAATTGGAGAGTGGTCTTTAAACACTATAGAAATTCAGTGTCACAAAGTGTATTAACAAAATATTAAACAATTAAAACTTGGTTTTAAAACGAATAAAATAACATCAGTGAAATAAATAAATAATAATAACGAATTGCTCCAAAGCGATAGTGATTTAATAAGATGGTCAAATTTAAAAACAATTAAAACTTGGTTTTAAAACGAATAAAATAACTTCAGTGAAATAAATAAATAATAATAACGAATTGCTCGAAAGCGATAGTGATTTAATAAGATGGTCAAATTTTAAAAATTAAAACTTTGGTTTTAAAACAAATAAAATAACATCAATGAGATAAATAAATAATAATAACGGATTTATTATGAGTGATTAAAATGATTTAAACTAAAAGAGGGAGAGGATCAAAGGGTTTTAACATAATCTAATAATAATACTCAAGTGAAATTTTAAATAGAATTGTTTTTATAATTCAACAATAGTAGGAGAAGGTTTTAGACATAGTCGAAAATATCCAAGTAAAAGTTTTTTTAGTATCGATTCTTTTTATAATGGAAAAATCTAGTTTGAAGGAATGCGATTAAAATTTTAAACACCAAAAGGGTAATTTGCAGAATTTTGGTAAGTCTTTTATCATTAAACTATTTACAGGTTCTTGGAGATAATGCAGAGCAAGCAGTCATACTTATTTATAAAATTTGCGAACAGAGCATGTCGGTGACTAACGGTTTTAAGTTTTAATAACAGCATGATACTTACTAATAGCTGTGCGTGGGAGTTATGAAATGAATACCTATCCAAGGAGTCGGGTCAATCCCATCAGACATAACATGACTTAGTTTGATAACTTCGGCCTTCGAATTTGCTACGACGAGTATATACACAGAACTATTTAACTTTCATATTTGAACTTAAATAATTTGTTCCTTAATCGAAGTATCTAAGGATCTTTTAGAAAAATCACATATTCTAGGGCAGTAGGACATCCAGCAAACACATGGTATATTATAAACAAAACATTGACATTCTTTTATCTTGTTTATTTAGAACGAGTTGGGGGGGCAGCGTGTTTGGGACAAGTTTATTAGTTATAGTTTGCGACAAAAACTTTCAGTTGATATGTGAAAATTAATATGTGCAATTTTAAGGCAATAAACCACAAGCATAAAATCCAGGGACAAGTTTATAAAAAAAATTTAATTTTATCAAAATTGAAATTAGAACTTTGTGCATGACAGTGCCCTTCTAGTTATCTAGGAGAATAACCACTACTTCATGAGGAGGGCTTCCTCAATAAAAATAAAGCCAAACCAAAAACTCACTTTTCCATTTATACCTACCTAATAGGAAAGGTATCCCCTATCCTTTCATACCTAAACACGTGGACTCAGTGACCACATTAAAAAGCACTGGTAGTGAAAGAAGACATACAGTCCAAATCCAAAAACTTTACCCACGCATGTAGACTTCCGGATTGTTGTATGCAATTATGTGTCTCTGGGGAAGGTTAGTGAGAAACGTTCCCCAAGGGAGAGAGAAACTTTAGGCCCTGTGACGGTATTGCCAAGACGGAGGCATGCGGAGGCAGTAGGAGACGTATGCGAGGAATACGCTGGCGCGGCGCTTAAAGAAACTCTAAGTCATTTGCATATCATAGTCTTGTCGACCTTCGATTTGATGCGAGCCAACTGGAACGCTCCCTTGGCGCAATCGCAGCAGGTCTAAGAGGTGGCAGGAGTGCGATTCTGTCGGATCACGTGGGAGATGGATACGACAAAAACAGTCGCACACCACATTCAACGCGAGTAGAGTCGTGATAAGGGATGCAATGAAATACCCCTTCTAGAATCAGTCGAGTTAAACTACCTGGAGGTGAGGAGGTTGGGATAGTTCTGGGATACGATGGAAGACCTGGTACTTATCTCTGGTACGTAAAGCTCCTATCGAAGCAAGGAATCCCGCAGAAGAGGGTAAAATCCGGTCTTTAGGTATGTGTAGCCGTTCATTGACAAAGGCCTTTTCGGAAGTCGGTCACCAGAATCTATTTGGTTAGTGGAGGAGCCAACCTTTACAGAAAACTATTTTTTTTTATCCTTGACCCAATCCCTACACACATCCCTTCCCCAAACAATCTAGTGTTTACTAACCATGAAAATAAAACTCATGTTAGGTGGAGGCTTGCAGACTTCAGGTGAAAAACTGAGACCTAGAATTAGGTCATATCACGCAGGTACAGTAAATACTTTTTCATGAAATGTATGTTATAAATTGTTAACTGTTATTCTCTTTTATTTGTATTTTAAATATAGCTGTTTTAGGAAGGAAATAAACAAAATGAATATCAGGTACAGGCAGAATCTAAGACGGGATTAGTTTATCAAACGCGTTAGAAGATATTTAAAACAATTAATATAGAATTCTTTCACTCTTACTCTAAAAGAACCGAAGTTACCACAAAACCATACATTATACTCTTTACATTTGTATGCGTTTTATTACGCGTATGGGTGTAAATCCTAAAACAAAAAATTACACAACGCAGGATACGGAGATAATGTAAACAAAAAAATTCAAAAATCTTGATTACTGTGTGAAATTATCACAGGGATTGCGAACAATAGGGTTAGATTAGCTCAGAGTAATGTAGAAGTTTGAAAAATAGGTTGGGGAAAGAGGTCTTCACAAAAGTGCGAATGACCTAAAGTTAGACTAGAAATACCCTAAATGACAGGCTAGATAAATCATGATAGAAAGCTACGAAAATTAAAGCTACGAGGGTAGGCGCGACACAGCGCATTCGGTGCCGTGATCGTACATAGGGGTAGAATCTCAGCATATTTGATACAGCGTAGCCAGGGTAGATTCAATCACGATTTGGTGCACGTAGGCAGGGTGTATCGTCACATTTGGCGCTTGTGACCAGGAGAGTAAGATTTAAAAGCTGAAAGAATTCAAAAAATAGAAAAATAATAATAATAATAATGATAAAATAAAAAAATAAGTGATTAATAAGCCATTAAACCAACGTCATAATAAATATAACAAGTGGGAAAAATAAATCGAAAACTCGCTTCTTTAAATTAAAATAGTTTAGAAAAAAAAATATAATTTTAAATTAAAAAAACAAATAATAAAAGTTCAAATACAAGAATAAAATCTAAACGAATAATGAAAAACGGGCCTTAAACCGAAGGATTGAAATTTTGTTATCTTAATCATAACATAGACTAGCTTGACTCATATTTTGAAGGGCCGCGCATTATTATAAACAAAAGATCCATGTTATTGCGGTAATATAAACAACACATTTCTTCAGTGATCTTTAAATAAATATTTGAAGTGGTTAATCAATAAATCAGAAACGTGAAAGAAAAATTATCTTAGATAAAGTTTTGAGGAGATAAAAACAGTGTTTTTATTTCTCAATGTAAACAAAACATAATTGAACCGTTGAGCGTAAATAAACACTGTCGCAAGAGAATTATTGTAAAGTGTGAACATTTTTATTACGGAATAAACAAAACATTGTTATGAATTCATTTATTTGAGAGAGATTAGTTTGGGTAAGTCTCAATGAAGAATTTTAAAAATAAACATTTGATTCGTGTTTACATTAATTCATAACAACGGCTTATTGAGTTCTATCGGGTATATTATTGTTTATTGTGCCTAAAGGATAAATAATTTGAATAGATCTTACATAAAAAACGGTGACATAAAAATAAAAGCCAACATAAAAATACAGAACAAAAGACGAATAGAATAAAGTATTACATCGCGTGTAATAATAAAATAATGACAAAAGTGAATCCTTTATCCCTATTAACATTATGCAGGGACGGACTTAAATGAACGTTTTAATATTGATTTTGAAACTTGAACGTTTTAAAATCAGTATTAAATACATCGATAAACGGATGCGGGCTGAACAAATTTAAAACTTAACCTTTCAATTTCGGTTTGCAATAAAGAGTAGATAATGGAGGAGAGAAAAAAAAACGGTTCACCTTTTGTTATCTAAATAATTATGTCTTATTAAATTGAAAATTGCTGATGACAACAAAATTTAAACACGTATTGTTTGATAAATGGATGTATTATGAACGGTATCATCACTCCATTTTACCGTTTCTTGTAGGGGAAATAAACTGAAGAGAAAAAAAAATGCAATTCCTAAAGTCTAGACAATTTTATCAAATTGCGATTCGAAATTTTGATTCATGGGGGGGGGGGGGTACATTTAACTTTAATGATTGATTTTGAACTTGAATATGAAACGGAAAAGTTTGCTTTAAAAGCCATTTGCAATGTGCTTTCCTTAATAAATATTTCAGATACCGGTGAGGATATGGAAGCAAAATCTTAGGGGGGGGGGGGGGGCGTTACGAAAGAAGAATCTTAGGGAGGGGAAAGTTATGAAAGTAGAGTCTTAGGGGGGTGGTGATGGGAGTAAGGATCATAGGGGGGAGGGAACAGAAGAAAGAATCTTAGGGGGGTAGGACAACGGGTAGAAAAAAAAAAAACCTTTGACATGAGCAAGTCAACTCAAGTTAAAAAGATTAGAATAAAGTAGAAATGATATACGCCAAAACCAAACATAATTCTGCGGTATTGAATAACGAAGTCAGGGGCGCAAAACATTTTCGAAAAAAAAGGAATAAAATAAAAATTATCGAAAAAAATAAAATCACCTATGTTTAGTTTTAATTCCATCGATTAACACTAGGAGGCGTGTATATCTCTGGACTTAAAACTATAGGGGGGCTGTGATGAATCGTAATGCCTACCTACACCTACGCTATGGGAGGAAAGGACATTTTCACGTTCAAGAGGGCCTGCAAAGTTTTTTTCTAATATCGTGTAAATTATAGGTACATCCAGTAACGGCTAATAATCAAAACAAGAGACACGTGGACTTTTATCACGATGGGTGACCTTCATTTTCGTTCCCACAGGAATTAAAGTTGAACGAACTTTATTTTAAACAGAATCAAAGACAAAGAAATGAATGTTTATTGGCCCTGAGGAGTGTTTATATAAGTGACATTGGAAACAGAGGGTCTTGGAAACGGAGAGTCTCTTTGGGCGCCGTTAGTGTAATCAAAACAAAAAAAATTAAGGCGTAAGTACATGTTTGGTTTAACACATCAGACATAGAAGTTTACTTTAGAGAAAACCGATTATATTTGACAGTGCGGCCATTAAAATTGAATTACAACCAAGTACGTAAAAATTCTAATATAAACAGAATTCAATTAATGAAGATTTATTTCAAAATATTTTAAACATAAGAAGGCGTTTAACAAGTTTGAACAGGAATAATCCGGCCCTTGTCGTCAGTTGGGTGAGAGTTAGCAGCAGAGACGGTCTGGAGAGAGTTGAATCGTGAACGATTCGGTGTATTCTTTTATAACCTTAATCAAAGTGTAAAATTCAGTGAATTTAATAATAATAATGATAATATTTGGATGATTTGAATTTATATTCGGTGTTTCCGTACGACTTAAAGATAATTGGAGAGTGGTCTTTAAACACTATAGAAATTCAGTGTCACAAAGTGTATTAACAAAATATTAAACAATTAAAACTTGGTTTTAAAACGAATAAAATAACATCAGTGAAATAAATAAATAATAATAACGAATTGCTCCAAAGCGATAGTGATTTAATAAGATGGTCAAATTTAAAAACAATTAAAACTTGGTTTTAAAACGAATAAAATAACTTCAGTGAAATAAATAAATAATAATAACGAATTGCTCGAAAGCGATAGTGATTTAATAAGATGGTCAAATTTTAAAAATTAAAACTTTGGTTTTAAAACAAATAAAATAACATCAATGAGATAAATAAATAATAATAACGGATTTATTATGAGTGATTAAAATGATTTAAACTAAAAGAGGGAGAGGATCAAAGGGTTTTAACATAATCTAATAATAATACTCAAGTGAAATTTTAAATAGAATTGTTTTTATAATTCAACAATAGTAGGAGAAGGTTTTAGACATAGTCGAAAATATCCAAGTAAAAGTTTTTTTAGTATCGATTCTTTTTATAATGGAAAAATCTAGTTTGAAGGAATGCGATTAAAATTTTAAACACCAAAAGGGTAATTTGCAGAATTTTGGTAAGTCTTTTATCATTAAACTATTTACAGGTTCTTGGAGATAATGCAGAGCAAGCAGTCATACTTATTTATAAAATTTGCGAACAGAGCATGTCGGTGACTAACGGTTTTAAGTTTTAATAACAGCATGATACTTACTAATAGCTGTGCGTGGGAGTTATGAAATGAATACCTATCCAAGGAGTCGGGTCAATCCCATCAGACATAACATGACTTAGTTTGATAACTTCGGCCTTCGAATTTGCTACGACGAGTATATACACAGAACTATTTAACTTTCATATTTGAACTTAAATAATTTGTTCCTTAATCGAAGTATCTAAGGATCTTTTAGAAAAATCACATATTCTAGGGCAGTAGGACATCCAGCAAACACATGGTATATTATAAACAAAACATTGACATTCTTTTATCTTGTTTATTTAGAACGAGTTGGGGGGGCAGCGTGTTTGGGACAAGTTTATTAGTTATAGTTTGCGACAAAAACTTTCAGTTGATATGTGAAAATTAATATGTGCAATTTTAAGGCAATAAACCACAAGCATAAAATCCAGGGACAAGTTTATAAAAAAAATTTAATTTTATCAAAATTGAAATTAGAACTTTGTGCATGACAGTGCCCTTCTAGTTATCTAGGAGAATAACCACTACTTCATGAGGAGGGCTTCCTCAATAAAAATAAAGCCAAACCAAAAACTCACTTTTCCATTTATACCTACCTAATAGGAAAGGTATCCCCTATCCTTTCATACCTAAACACGTGGACTCAGTGACCACATTAAAAAGCACTGGTAGTGAAAGAAGACATACAGTCCAAATCCAAAAACTTTACCCACGCATGTAGACTTCCGGATTGTTGTATGCAATTATGTGTCTCTGGGGAAGGTTAGTGAGAAACGTTCCCCAAGGGAGAGAGAAACTTTAGGCCCTGTGACGGTATTGCCAAGACGGAGGCATGCGGAGGCAGTAGGAGACGTATGCGAGGAATACGCTGGCGCGGCGCTTAAAGAAACTCTAAGTCATTTGCATATCATAGTCTTGTCGACCTTCGATTTGATGCGAGCCAACTGGAACGCTCCCTTGGCGCAATCGCAGCAGGTCTAAGAGGTGGCAGGAGTGCGATTCTGTCGGATCACGTGGGAGATGGATACGACAAAAACAGTCGCACACCACATTCAACGCGAGTAGAGTCGTGATAAGGGATGCAATGAAATACCCCTTCTAGAATCAGTCGAGTTAAACTACCTGGAGGTGAGGAGGTTGGGATAGTTCTGGGATACGATGGAAGACCTGGTACTTATCTCTGGTACGTAAAGCTCCTATCGAAGCAAGGAATCCCGCAGAAGAGGGTAAAATCCGGTCTTTAGGTATGTGTAGCCGTTCATTGACAAAGGCCTTTTCGGAAGTCGGTCACCAGAATCTATTTGGTTAGTGGAGGAGCCAACCTTTACAGAAAACTATTTTTTTTTATCCTTGACCCAATCCCTACACACATCCCTTCCCCAAACAATCTAGTGTTTACTAACCATGAAAATAAAACTCATGTTAGGTGGAGGCTTGCAGACTTCAGGTGAAAAACTGAGACCTAGAATTAGGTCATATCACGCAGGTACAGTAAATACTTTTTCATGAAATGTATGTTATAAATTGTTAACTGTTATTCTCTTTTATTTGTATTTTAAATATAGCTGTTTTAGGAAGGAAATAAACAAAATGAATATCAGGTACAGGCAGAATCTAAGACGGGATTAGTTTATCAAACGCGTTAGAAGATATTTAAAACAATTAATATAGAATTCTTTCACTCTTACTCTAAAAGAACCGAAGTTACCACAAAACCATACATTATACTCTTTACATTTGTATGCGTTTTATTACGCGTATGGGTGTAAATCCTAAAACAAAAAATTACACAACGCAGGATACGGAGATAATGTAAACAAAAAAATTCAAAAATCTTGATTACTGTGTGAAATTATCACAGGGATTGCGAACAATAGGGTTAGATTAGCTCAGAGTAATGTAGAAGTTTGAAAAATAGGTTGGGGAAAGAGGTCTTCACAAAAGTGCGAATGACCTAAAGTTAGACTAGAAATACCCTAAATGACAGGCTAGATAAATCATGATAGAAAGCTACGAAAATTAAAGCTACGAGGGTAGGCGCGACACAGCGCATTCGGTGCCGTGATCGTACATAGGGGTAGAATCTCAGCATATTTGATACAGCGTAGCCAGGGTAGATTCAATCACGATTTGGTGCACGTAGGCAGGGTGTATCGTCACATTGGTTACTCTAAACAATGTCAGAAATCATAAGTAAAAAGCAGAAAAGGATAGGTGATATGTATATAGGCTCACACAATGGATTTTTTGATTAGTTTAATTTTGTATTCCGATGATGCGCTGCAAAATATTGATAATCCTCCGGCAGCATACAATACGCAAGAATTGAATATTACAGAAAATATATTTAGGGGAGATCCAGGCAAAGCGAATGGACCAGGTAAAGCGAATGAATTGAATATTTCCGAAAATTACCACTAGTATGCGTTAATAGTCTCACAATCGGTGTACCGCGTCACTACCGACGCCATAACAGCGAATTTTTGTCGTTTGGCGGGAACGCACGCTTCTTTTGATTAAAAATCGGTTTTTTTGTATTTCTTTTGATAAATGAAGGTAAGGTATTTGTGATTATTATTTTTTGGTTATATTTAATGTGAAGATTAGTTTATTTCATCCAATGTTTATTTGTTTCCTATCTAAAAATCTAAGTTTAGTTATGAAATACGGCAACTACATTGAACTTTTTAACTAAACGTTAGTTGATACTGCCTTGGGCAAAGCGGATAGGGCAAAGCGGATGGACCATTCGCTTTGCCGAGTGAATGAACTTTTTGATTGGTTATGTGCAATTGCGTATTACATATTTACAATGTTTATATTTTTATAAATGGTGTATACGTTCGTACAAAAAACAAACCAGGCAAGTTGTCTACCTGCGGACTAAAAATTAAAGCAAAAACAGATGAAAATAAAAATTTGAAATGCCTTATTTGTGACGAAAATTATGTTGAACCATTAACAAAGGATTGGATTCAATGCAGCCAGTGTAAAAGTTGGGCTCACGAATCATGCACCTCATATAGTGGATATGGTTCTTACTTCTGCTACGATTGTGATTCCTAATTCTCTTTGCCCGGAGCCCAAGTTCACTTTGCCCGGGTACCCGGGCAAAGTGAACAATTCGGAGATTTTTTTAAATTTACATTATTTTTATAATTCTAATTAATATTACCTTTTCATTTATTTTACTTTTGTAGACAAACATTATTTTAACATTACACTTTATAAAGTTTTTATGTTATGCAAACATTTAGTGTTTTATTTAATATCTCCGTTAACACATTCGCTTTGCCTGGGTCTCCCCTACTTACTAGAATAGGTAGGTACTTACCTATGTAAAATTTCCAAAAATTTCAAAATTCAAAAAAAATTTAATTTGAAAAAATTTCAAAATCCAACAATTTTCAAAATTCAAAAAAAATTTTAAATTTCCGTTTTCAAAATGTTAAATTTGAAAAACGAAAAAAAAGTTTTCAAATAAATTCATATGACATATGACTAACTATTATTGGTACCTGTTCGGATATTGTGCATCAGAATCAATTAATGTACTCAGTGGGTAATCCTTCGATTTCGCTTGTGTTAAGTTAGTTAATTGTTACTTAAATAATCGCTTACAATCAGTTCCAATTTTGAAAATAAAAGCAAATTTCAGTTCTCGTGGTCATTGAACAGGAGTTACACAGAGATAGGTACTTAAAGTTTCTACAACATTTCTGTCTTCAAATTCTAGGTCAACGCGATTAATTTCATATCATGAGATAGGTACCTACAGGTTATGAAACATGTTTATAAAAATCTCTAAAAAAAATCAAGATGCCAAGTTGGTATTTGCACCATATTTTTAAGTTGTCTGAAACGAACATACTATGAATATTTCAAAATTGAGTCAGAAATCCGGCGATGCCGGGTACCTAATAAAGCTAGTGTAATTCGTTTCCATTGTTTGCTTCTTGTCATACCTACAACATTTGTCTTCAAATTCAAAGTAATTTCATATCACGAGTTATAGAAATATGAAATTCGTTTATTAAAATCTGTAAAAAAAATCAAGAGTTGGTATTTGTTCATATTTTGAATTGTGTGAAATGAACTGTGATAGAACTCGGGCGACGCCGGGTAGTAGAGCTAGTTAAAATTCGGTTCCATTGTTTATTTGTTGTCGTGTAAGCAGGCCTCGCGTTCGATGTTCCGCGTCCCTTCAAACTGTAGCATTATAATTATGATCTTGGATAATTCAGGGGTTCCCAATATTATTCCTTGCGGCCGTCAATAAACTAATTTTATTCCGTTGCAAAATTATCAATGATAATACCTGTAACGGTGGTCGACTGCCAGTTGATTGATCGAATGGACCTATTCCGATACCCGCATCGGGTACCGACATGTTCCTCAAAATAAGAAGAAGATGATTCTGTAGTTTGTTAGTTTATGTGAACGTCGCACAAAACTGTTTCCGAGCGTCTGGGGCAGTGAAAATATGGCAATCGGGGTAGGCATGTCGTGAGGCTGTAGAGAGAAAGGAGGGATTCGGAAGGGGAAGGAGATAGGAGAGAGGAAGGTGAGAGTATCTGGCTCTTCAGATCAGGTCACAATACACGGCTAAAGCCATTTCAAACATTGTTTCAGTTCTGAATGGTGGTCTTACACCAGCGCGATACTGAGAGTACCTTCCACTCTGACACGTGCCACAAATATAATATGTTAAGAATATTATTTTTAAGATGAAGCCATAGTAAATAATGCAAAATCACACAAAATCATGTGTTTTTGTTTTGAAAATTTGATCGCTTAGAAATATTATAGATGCTTCAATTAAATAATGCGTGTAGAACATATCTTGGCCCTTAAAAATATCGGTCATTTTTTTATGTCTTTTAATAAGCCTAGAAAAAAATAAAGTAACAGGTCTTTAAAAAACACTTTCAAGTGCAAACTCCTACTTATGAACATCTTTTCGGATATAATTTTATTGCTTATTGTAGCAAATTTAGTTTCTTTTATGATAATCGCAAAAAAAATGATATTTAAGCCCGATATTCACAAAATAAAATAAAATATGCATATTTGCGTTGTTATTTCACAATACGGCTGGCAGCCGACGAATGTGGATTTTCAAAGTGACCTTTATGTCGTTCACCGAAGGACTACTGGCTTGCCACACCCCACTTCCATTCAGAAACGCCCTGGCCGGAGCAGGGAACAGACATGTGACACCACGTCGCTCGGTTCCGTGAAATTAATTTTAAATTTCCTTGTTGTTACAATAAACAATGTGTAAAAAAGGAGTTAATGTTTTTTTTAGGTCTTTACGAAATCAACCTGTAAAAAAAAATTCTCAAATACCTTTTTCAACCGTTCCAAAAGCTTTTTCTCAAATATTTTTAAACTCCTCCCACAGTGGGCGTGAATTTCGACTTCGATTTTTCCCTGGACTATGGATTTTTAAAAGGGCAAAATTTGCATTGTTTTGTTTTATTTTGTGAAGAACTTAATTTACCACTTTAAATAATAAAACTTTATTCGAAAATTGATTCATAAGTAGAAGATTTTTGCACTTCAAAGTATTTTTTATAGGCCTGATACTTTATTTTTTCCAGACTTATAAAAAAAATATTAGATTATTTCCAAGGCCAAGATGTGTTCTACTCGCAGTATTCTATAATATTTTAAGGCGATCAAATTTTCAAACCAAAATCACGTGATTTTGTAAGGTTTAGCATTATTTCGCAGCGTATGTATTGATAATTTATAATTATTTTACCCACATATTTTATTTTTTATGATAATTTGAGTTTTACTAAACTTTTTATCAGTTCTCGTGATTGTTCTCAAGAACTCAAAATAAATAAATCTTGACATCACAAAAAATCAGAATCTAACAAAAATTCCATTTATTTATCTAGTTTTCGAAGCGAGTTTACAATCCCATAACGCTGGTCAACCAACAATGCCACGCTAGCTTATTCTAAATCGACATTATCCGACCATTACACACTTATATAAAACATGGACACAACTTTACTTCCAAACATCCTAGCGAAAAATCGACAACATATAAAAAATTCTGAGTCAGACTTCAAGTAAGAAACTCAAAAGAATAGCAATGAATTGTGACTTTTTGTGAGGTGCCTCATTACTAACACCGGCTTTCATTGGTGAAGACTGATCTAAAGATTGTGGCTTTATTGGTACATAACTATACATAGATATAATAGTGGACTATCGACAATATCGCGTGCCAGAATGGGCGCGAAAAACCCAGTGTAGTTTGGGGGCTTGTGTTGTTTTACCAATTCAATTTGGTGGGTACCTGCCATAATACTAATATAGCCAGTCTAACTCCCCGAATTCGCAAGCTCTCTTGTGTTTTTCGAACTCTAAGAAATATTCTTACTCCTACAACACTAAAAACAGTTTACTACGCTCTCTGTCAATCCCAGTTAGCACATTGCATCGTAATTTGGGGCGGCTGTGCTCTTAATTTTATTGATCCTTTACAAAAAGCCAAAAAAACGATAATACGTGCTATCAACAAGCGACCAACCAGATATTCCTCCACTCGACTCTTAAGGGGATCCAATAGTTCAGGGAAAAATCGACTTCGGAATTTATGCCCTTTGTGAGAGGAGTTTAAAAATATTTGAGAAAAAGCTTTAGGAATGGTTGAAAAAGGTATTTGAGAATTTTTTTTTACAGGTTGATTTCGTAAAGGCCTAAAAAAAACATTTACTCCTTTTTTACACATTGTTTATTGTAATAACAAGGAAATTTAAAATTGATTTCACGGAACCGAGCGACGTGGAGTCACACCTGTTCCCTGCACCGACCAGGCCGGTTCTGAAAGAAAGTAGGGTGTGGCAAGCCAGTAGTCCTTCAGTGAACGACATAAAGGTCACTTTGAAAATCCTAATTCGTCGGCTGCCGGCTGTATTGTAAAATAACAACGCAAGAAATCATATTTTATTTTATTTTGTGAATATCGGGCTTAAATATCAATTTATTTTGCGATTATCATAAAAGAAACTAAATTTGCTACAATAAACAATAATACCATATCCGAAAAGATGTTTATAAGTAGGAGAGTTTGCACTTGAAAGTGTTTTTTTATAGACATATTACTTTATTTTTTTCTAGGCTTATTAAAAGACTTATAAAAAAAATGACCAATATTTTTAAGGGCCAAGATATGTTCTACACGCACTATTTAATTGAAGCATCTATAATATTTCTAAGCGATCAAATTTTCAAAACAAAAACACATGATTTTGTGTGATTTTGCATTATTTACTATGGCTTCATCTTAACTGAATTTAATGTCTTAAACATACGGCAACTCCACCTAAAATTTACTCTGATGCATTTCATGTTCATATATAAGAAAAAACCCTCTTACATCACAGCTGAAAAATAACCAACCGACGCTACAATGTACCTACAATAGGTACCGCATCAGCTCGAAGACATTTCATGTACCTATCTCCTAAAATATTTAACCTTCTCCCTGAGAACTTAAAAACCGAAACCCAACCCCATACCTTTAAAAACAATTATCACAACGGATCATTACATTTAGAAACTATGATATGTAAAACTTGTTACTAAAATTGAATTGAAATATAATAATTACAATTTGTTACTTAAATTAAATTGTATTGCATAATAATAATCTTTAAAAACTATTATTATCAAATTGAATTGCATAATTTAATAACTACTGTACCCAATCTGTAAACTTCATCCGCCATAATACAGGGACATCCCTAGCATGGCGGATGAATTAACATAAAAAAATTTTCAACGTAAAAAGTTCTTTAAATAAATAAATAAAGGTACATAACCATCCAATTCAAAGTTCATAATGAAACACAGTTTTACATTGAAAATTAAAAAAAAAATGGCCTGATTTTTGGATCACAAAACCCTCCCACAGCGCATTTTTTGTGTTCTTCTTTATTCTTTGATGCTAGGAAACTCTGTTTTTCGCTTACTATAATAATAAGTGTCAGAAGTCCACTGGGTTTGGGCGCGTCTCGCGTGCCGCGGACCGAATACCGACATCGGACAAGACGGTGAAGAAAAAAGGCAATAAAAAGTCCGAAACACGAACAAAACAAATCGGGCCTCGCTCCGTCATTACTCGTCTAGCTAGTATCATTAATCCGGCGGAGAGGGCGAGGGGAGGGTTGGGTGCGTACCGGACCAGTACCGGCATTACCGGTGATACCGGCGAGTACTGTACGCTGGGCTGTGTGTAGTTCAGTACATACCGGGAGGAGACAGGGGGATCTGCTGTATCGGTCAGCATGAAGCCTGTGTTAGAAGGGACAATAATTTTTTTAATATTTTTTTTACTTTATAATCAATTATAGTTTGAATTAAAAAAAATTGAGGGCCTCCGTGATCGTCGTGGGTTCAAATCCTGGAGTTTGATTTCATTTGATTGATTTGTTTTCCACAATTTAATCATTCAAACTAATATAAAGTACCTATATTTGCGGAACTCAAGATACTCTCGGTTTCGCCCAGGTGTAAGACCACCATTCAGAATCGAAACGTTGCTTGAAATGACTTTGGCCATGTTTGGTCATCTGATTAGCCAGGTATTTCCCTAACTTCCTCTTCTCTCTTACTTCAGCCTCACAAAATACCCCAATTGGGAATGCCGTAGTCTCACTGTCTTCGTACGGGAGCAGTTGGGACTCTTGTAAGATATTAAAATAAAATAAAATGTAATAATTACACTTGACATGTTTTCATATTTTTTTTATTTAATAATGCGACTTTACTTGTTTTCCAATTGTAGGTAGACCTCGCCATGAATTTGGAGAGCACGGATAAATATAGCTATTAAGTAAGAAGAAAGCGGACCAAACATGAAAAATGGTATACATTGAAAAAGACAATGCCTTTTCAATAAACAAATAGGTTCATCTATGCGTTCATTTGGTACCTACGTGTTTTTTTTTTGAAGAAAATGATAACTCAAACAAGAGTTGAAAACACCTACGTAACTCTCAGTATCTCAGACCGCCATTCAGGATCGAAACGCTTCTTGCGGCTTTAGTTGTATTTGGTGATCAGATAATAGCCAGATAATTCCCTATCTTCCTCTTCCTAACTCCATCCCCTTAATTTAATAAATTATATTATCAACCGAGCTTAGCGAAGTAACTCGGAATCGATACTTACTCAAACGTTTTAAATTTCGTCTGTCCGTAAAATTGTTTGTTACGTTCCGGTTCCGATAGTCGCCATTTTGGATATTACCTTTACAAACCTACCACCAGAGCTCGCATGATCGAGGTTTCTACTCAGTGACGTAGCATAGTGGGGGCGGCACGTTTGAGAGGCGGCCAAATTTCACAGTAAATAATAATAATGTCTTGTAAACATTTGAACCATCTCTTTTAATATTTTTGTCACATCTATGATTCGGATCGATTGAAATGAGCACGGAATTTTCCATTACTTATTTTGTGACGTAGCCGGGAAATCCCTTTTCTTTAAATGAATTGTATAATAATGACATCTTGCTCATTGAAGCGGCTGGCAATACTGTCTGTACTGAATTGCAGGAATTTTAATTTGTGATTAGATTATTTACGACTAATATTCGGCGAGAATGGCTTCAGGGAAGTCCGTGAGTGATGCTTTGACAATTTTAAGAAAGTTACATTCATCGATGGATCGTCCGTCAGTGTTCCAATTCATATTAACTTAATCGTATATATATGTATACTGTGATTTCGGTGCTTATAAATTATATCGTCAAGGCATAATGAAAGTTTTCTATACCTGTTATATCAACGTAAGTGGTAGGATGTATATAATTTTTGTAATCATCTTCATTATCATATTGTAAAACATATATTTACATGACTTTTTTTATTTTGTAACCTGTACAATACACAATAACGAAGATTTTTCTTACCGAAAAGTTCTTCAGAATTACTTTATATTTTAGTATTTTAAATCGAAGTACCTAAATAAGGGGGCGGCTGACACCCACGCTACACCACTGTTCCTACTATCAAACCGGAAAAATCAGTATTATTGCACCAACCGGCCTGAAGAGAGTTTACAAAAATAATTGTCATTCAGACAGTGACGTTTCTTTGAATGAATTATATCATTCTTTGTGTAATGATTTCAGAGAGAAAATTAGAAACAAACTTTTTTGAACGCGAAATCTTTTGTTCAGTAGTAAATAAGTGCCAATGATTTGCAAATCTTCTGTAAATAACTTATGAAACTTTAATTTTGATTTCGTAAATTACAATAAAATTTATGTAAAATTGCGTAGCACATGTAACACGTGCTTCCCGCCGGCCGCCCAAACCCCGCCCCGTAACCCCTGGCCAATGGGCGGTGGGCCCGGCCCCCTGGCCGTCCCCCCTGCCCCGCCACCCTCCCCCACCTCCCGGGGCTGGGGGGGGCGCCACGGGCTCAGTGCCGACCACCAGCTGCCCAGGGCGGTCGACGGTCCCAAATTGCCCGCGGGTACAGGTGACAATAATAATAATCTCGCCGTGTAATAAATAACTGTACCTACCCAGACACCTTACGATTACAAGGTTACAAGTGCGATTGTTACAATAGGTATCTACAACATAATCAAGTGATAAATAAATGTGTTACAATTAAAAAAAAAATAAGCAAAAATTAAAAATATATACATGGTGCCCGGAAACTCGTATTAAAAGTGGGAAATTGTTGAATTTGCATGGCATTTAGAGTAGATTTTTGTGATATTGGAATTTTTTAGTACATTTTTGAAAAATATCGCTAAGGGATTGTATAATATAAGCTGATTAATGTATTTTAAAATGAATCAGTCTCCAATTTTTTTTTAACCGTTTATTTGCCGAAAGAAATGAAAAAAAGTTTTAAAATAATTAAAAATCAAAATTCTTGGATTTACCAGTTTCCCGCTTGCACTGCGAATTTCCGGACCCCCTGTATATTGTAGGTAGGTAGCTTTCTTTTACTAGTTCTGCAAATTTCTTATTTTAATTTTTTTTATGTTAATCCCAAATGCTCCCAAACGCCCGGTGCCAATGAAATTATGGCATCCCCAACTGGGGTATGTTGTCAAGCTGAAGGTAGGTGGGGTAGAGGAAGGTGGGCAATTATCTGGCTATTCAGATCTATCCCTGGTCGTTCACCAGGGCCATTTGAAAAAAAACGCGTAAAATAGATTTCTGCGCCTTCATTGAGTCATTGGCGACTTTGAGTCCATTTAAATCTACATGCAAGGCATTTCTAGCGTTTATTATCGTAGGGCGTATTTAAGAGAAGGGGGGGTTAGGGGGTTCAAACCCTCTCCCACATCGACCTCAGCATTGCGTAATAGTGGGAACTCGTAAATTACATTCCTGGAAAAACAGCATTATTATTTGAAGCGGTGACCAGACAACTCGGAATGAAACCAACTCAGAACCATCTCAGTTAAGTCATTTAGAGTGATAAAAAATATATATAAAAATTGGGAAAATAGGTTACGTTAGGTAAGGGTTATCGGCTAATTTAACATTCTTTTTTCATAGCTTTTAATGACTTTTAAAGCAGGTGTTGAGTTGGCTTTATTCTCAGATGGCATGGAACCATTTGAAGCATTTATTCATGTGCTGTTAATAATAAGTTGTGGTAAGTACCTAGAGGTCCCAAAAAACTTTCTAATAAATTTTACAAGCGCCCCTTTCTCCCTTACCCTTCCCTGGATCGAGCCCCCCCCCCCCCCTCCCCCTTTCTTGGGGTTGAATCCCCTGTCCCTCTCTGTGAAGGCTTCAGCCACGCTCTCGGTATTTATTGTCTATTTTTTTTTTACATGAGCTCCACACAGGAGGCCCTGAAGAAAAGGATTTCCCTCAGGGCCTATGTCATCTTTGGGGATGCTGTGTGGAGGGTTTTTTAAGGAAAGGAAGGGGAGGAGAGCGCTGGGAAGGATAAGGGTTTAAGGGGTGGGTGGGATCTGAGGTTCAGTGTGTCCAGGTCATCCGCCTCCAAGATCTAGACAAACCTCCCCCATGAACCAGTGCACCCCTGTTCTCTCCAGTCTCCAAACATAGCGAATCACTTGGGGTGACCTATGGCAGAGGTGTTAGTTATCCAATAAAGGTTCCCGGGGCTGCGGTACCCATTCCCGCCCCCAAAATTGTATTAATCTATTGAGTTCAGTCAACTGATCGGAGACAGGGAGGGGGTTTATGATAACCCAAATAAGGGCAAGTTTTGTGGCAGAAAGGAGTTAGGCAATGGAAGGAGATGGGGTAGAGGAAGGTTGGAAAGTACCTAAATTTACCTGGTTATTCAGATCTGGTCACCAAATTCCATTTCAAGCAAGGCTGGGATTGAAAACGTCGTTTTTCACCACGGCTTCACCGAGAGTATCTTCCCCTCTTTCTTGCATTTCCTGTTTTTGTCAAAAGTGTGAAAATCGCACTAGAGTCCCAACTGCTGGGGTCAGTAGGACTGTGGCATACCTGGCTATTAAGGTCTGGCTCCTCAATTCGTCTAAATCCATTTAAGCTTTGATTTAATCATTTTTATTATTGTTACTAGCCAGTTCCCGGCATGCGTTGCTATGCCACTTAATAAAGAAATTGTTTCTCCCTGCGTATCCTTTCCCATTCGTCTCGTTCCCCTTCCGCCTCCTCTTCGTCTCCCGCGTTCCCACTCCGCCTTCCCTCTCCCCACTCCCCTCGCCGTCCACCGTCCCGCGAAACCCCCTCCCGAATTCCCCTCCCCCCTCCCAATTTCCCCAACCCTCTCCCCTCCCGCGAATGCCCCTCCCGAGTTCTCCTCCCCTCACCCCCTCCCGGGTTCCTCTCCCTTCTCCCGGATTCCAAACATTCATTCCCGGTACATTCAGTTTTCAAACAGCTCGAGCGCCATCAATTGCAATTTACTTATATAAATTTCATAATGCCAGAGCTCACCAGTATATATTGAAACCATCGCTGGCAGGCACACATCAAATCCCCAAAGTTTCATCGCAATCGGATTAACTGTTAGCAAAGCATAATTTCAGATGCCAGAACTCACTATTGCTTATAGTAAAAATCGCGGGCATGCGCACATCAAATCCCCAAAGTTTCATGGCAATCGGATGAACGGTTTAGCAATAATAGTTTAGCAATAATAGTTTAATAACAGTTTAGCATAGACAGTTTTCCTACCCGGTTTCGCTCTTGATTATTTACAAAAACTGCACTTTAAAAATTATCCATAATAATGTTATTACCATCTCTATCTCTGTCACGAGAACGAGATTTGAAATGCAAATGAGTGTCTACAAAATGTACACATCTATGATCGCTTTCCATGCCCAACATAAGTGCTGATTGAGCTGAGAGCTAACCTATCTATAAAGTGATCTAATCTTTTTTTAAAGTAACCCGATCGATCATGGGTCGTTCGTTTGATCGGTTCAAAATGATCCCAGGACTACTCCCAACTCTAATCTCTAGGACAAGGAATGGGCGATCATTTACGAGACTCCTTGCCATGGGCAATCCTTGCGTTGATCTATGAACACACAGCCCTAGGGACAAGATGACAAAATTCAACGAATCTTGAACCCCATTTTGAGCAAATTAACTTTACAATATATAAAATATTTTATTTCATTGTTTTTCTTCAAATATTTAAAATAAAATCAAGCATAAAAGTAGCAACATCGAATTAAGTTTGCTTCTCAAAAACTGGGCGTACTTTCACAGTACACAACCGTTAACCCTGTACAAATCGCAAGTGCGCCCCACGGTTGAAGTGGCAGCCACCTCTGGTCTGGAGCCCCAAAAAAACCTCAGCTCTGGGCAGAAACGAGCGGTCCATTTGATAGATTCTCTTAATTTTACCAAAAGATTGCAATCTCAGGTGGGAGTTCTATCCTTGTTTTACCGGTATTTCAATGGAAGATGCTTTGAGGAGCTAGCGTGATTGATCCCTTCGGCACCGGTGCATAGTCGGGAAACACGCCAAACGCGTGCCCAACATATGTGCACGGTTGACATTTGTCACGTGAGAACGGGTCGCTTCTTCGACTCGTTCTTGTGTTCAACAGCTCAGTTGTGGAACCTCCTTCCTACAACATGGGTCTCTTCAAGATCAATATTCATTCCATCCTATCTTCAAAAAGATCCTCCACACAGCATCCCAGATGACATAGGCCTTGAGAGAAATTATTTTCCTCAGGGCTTCCTGTGTGTAGTTTATATAAAAATAAATAAATAAAAAAACACATACACGGTGTCCGAAAACTAGCAGAGCGTATCAATCTGTATCAATTTGGGGAATCTGTATTTATTAGATAACCAATACCCTGCCTTGCTACGTTTGGTGACTTAAAAGAGGTACCCGGATTCGTGGGGTGAGGTGTGTCCAGGCCTTAAGGGGATCCAATAGTCCAGGGAAAAATCGACTTCGGAATTTACGCCCTTTGTGGGAGGAGTTTAAAAATATTTGAGAAAAAGCTATTGGAATGGTTGAAAAAGGTATTTGAAAATTTTTTTTTACAGGTTGATTTCGTAAAGGCCTAAAAAAACATTAACTCCTTATTTACACATTGTTTATTGTAAAAACAAGAAAATTTAAAATTGATTTCACGGAACCGAGCGACGTGGAGTCACACGTCTGTTCCCTGCTCCGACCAGGGCGGTTCTGAAAGAAAGTAGGGTGTGGCAAGCCAGTAGTCCTTCGGTGAACGACATAAGGGTCACTTTGAAAATCCTAATTCGTCGGCTGCCGGCCGTATTGTAAAATAACAACGCAAAAAATCATATTTTATTTTATTTTGTGAATATCGGGCTTAAATATCAATTTATTTTGCGATTATCATAAAAGAAACTAAATTTGCTACAATAAACAATAAAACCATATCCGAAAAGATGTTCGTAAGTAGGAGAGTTTGCACTTGAAAGTGTTTTTTTATGGACCTATTACTTTATTTTTTTCTAGGCTTATTAAAAGACTTATAAAAAAAATGACCGATATTTTAAAGGGCCAAGATATGTTCTGCACGCAATATTTAATTGAAGCATCTATAATATTTCTAAGTGATCAAATTTTCAAAACAAAAACACACGATTTTGTGTGATTTTGCATTATTTACTATGGCTTCATCTTAACGGCAGCGTTTGCCCGCTTTCTGCGTGGCATACCAGTTCAGGAGAGACTGCTTGATGGAGAGCTTTTTACTTCTCCATCGCCATGTTCTGCAGAGGGAGGGATGGATTCATGCGTCCATTACTGCTGGTCACATTGACTACTCACCCTTCATATCTTTCTCCTTTCGAGAACTTTCGTTCCTTAAAAAAAAACCCTTCGTACAGCACGGGCGGTCTGTGAGTTTTCACTGAGTGCTTAGATTGAAAATTAATATTGCCGTTGTTGTAGCTGAAAACGATTTTTTTTTTTAATTCATTTTTTGTTACCTTTTTATTTTTCTGTGTATTGTTTTGTTTCGTGTTTCGTTTAGACTTATTAGTATTATCTTCTTCATAAACAATCAAATATGGTTTCATTTTGAGCAATGACGTTGATTTTGAGCAATGGCTAAAAGGGGAATTAATAAAGTCAGGCAGCCAAAATGTTTTACTGTCGACGTTTGTATAAAGTATCATTAAAGTGATAGTTTTCTTATCCGGGACAGCTCCTCTGTCTTTTTTTTAAAGTGACCCGATCGACTATGGATTGTTTGTGATCGGGTCAAAGTGATCACAAGCTTGCTATTTGACTGTGAAGGTTGTTAATGCATAAGCCTGCAATTAAAAAAGTCAGGCAGCCAAAGTGCTTTATTGCCAACGTTTGTACAAAGTATAATTAAAGCGATTGTTTTCCTATCCGAGAATGAATGATAACTTACAAAAACGGCGCTCTAAAAAATATCCAACTATCATTACCATCTCTGTTTCTTTGTCGCGAGAAGGAGATTTGAGACGCAGGTCTGCAAATAAAATAAAATTTATATATCTGTGGTCGCTTTCCATGCCCATTGTGGGTTCCTCTATCAAATGATCTAATCTTTTTTTTAAAGTGACCGTGATGCTTTGTGATCGGGTGAAAGTGATCACATGCTTGCTATTTGACTGTGAAGGTTGTCAATGCATCAGCCTGCAATTAAAAAAGTCAGGCAGCCAAAGTGTTTTACTGTCAATATTTGTATAAATTATAATGTAAAGCGATAGTTTTTCTATACGGTTTCACTCAAGAATTGATTACTTACAAAAACGGCGCTTTAAAAATTATCCAATTATTATTATCATCTCTATTTCTCTGTGGCAAGAAAGATATTTGAGACGCGGGTAGGTGTCTACATAATTTACACATCTATGGTCGCTATTCATGCCCATCAGAAGTGCTGATTGAGCTGAGAGCTCCTCTATCAAATGATCGAATCTTTTTTTAAAGTGACCCGATCGACTATGCTGTGATTCGTGATCGGATCAAAATGATCACATTTATCTTGCTGTTTGAAGCTTGGGTTTGGTTTATTAACGAATCTGCATGTTATTATTTACCTGTAAAATTTAAGTTAAAATTGAGAATTGCATTGATATTGTTAATTTGTTTAAATTGGGATATGATTGATTAAACAACGGTAGAATAATTAATGTAGACATTTTGCCTCGGGCCATTCAAACCACAATATATTGTCACATCAACTGGTTGTAAACAACTCTGTAAATATTCATTTTCATTCAGCCATCTGTAGAAATATGTAAACAGAGATAAATTATTATTCAATAACGAACCCTTTCAGACCTGAATTAATACTGGCAGTGGTAGAACATAATGCTGCGTATACATTAGCGAACGTAAACGCTAGCCAAGCCACAAATTATAGGAAAGGTACGAAGCAACAATTTTCGATTGCTTCGATCCTTTCCCATAATTCGTGGCTCGCTCTCATGCGTACACGCAGCTTAATATTGGATGAAGATTTATTACAAAAATTGGTAGTGATTTGAAAACAACAAAAAACCAAAAATTTACACGTTATTGCTACTTTCATAGGAGAGTAGCAACGTTTAAATTTTTATAAGGTCAAAATATGGACTGCTTTTATTTTTCTGCGATTGACAACGGTCCAAAATTGGATCACATTTATTTACTATTTTTACGGTTTTAAAGTTTACGGTTTTATAATATTTTCTTTATAAATCCTACGAAGGCAGGTGAATTTATTGGCTATACAGATTTATAATCAGTTTGTATGTCTCCATATTAAAATTCGGAGGTATGATTTTTTTAATGTGGGCGGAAAATATTCAAAATGATCTCCGAAAAACCAAATTTAGTTTTTTTTTAATAATAATTGCAAAAAAAATATACTTATGCCTGAATTTCACAAAATAAAATTAAATACGCATTTTTTCGTTGTTATTTTTGACATCAATCAATACGGCCGGCACTCCACGAATTTGGATTTTTACGGCCTGCGAAGGGGAATAGACGTCCTAGACTCCGCGTCGCTTGGTTCCGTGAGATCAATTTTAAATTTCCTTGACATTACAATAAACAATGTGTTAAAAAGTATTTAATATTTGTTACAGGCCTTTACGAAATCAACCTGTAAAAAAATCTCAAATACCTTTTCCAACCCTTTCAAAAGCTTTTTCTCAAGTATTTTTAAACTCCTCCCAAAAAGAGGCGTGGATTCCGATTTCGATTTTTTCCTGGATTATTGGATCACTTTAAAATGCGCAGACAACGGGAAGGGTTAAGGGAGAAGGACAATAACTAAGTTCATTTAACAGCTATGGTGCTGAACCGTTTCAATTACAAAAACAAAACCTTGATAGTTATGAATCTACTTAAAAACCCTTTATATGACATGTTAAAAGTTTTATAATATTTTGCGGCTGGCTGTACCTGCACGCATTTATGTAGGTAAATTGCAATGTGCGTATCGGCACAATAATTATGAGACGTTTTCCCAGGTACCTCAGTACAGTAGTTATAGTACAGGTTTAAACGCAGGTTGGAATACGTTGGGAGGTCGCGCGAAGATCTTTGGTTTTAAGGGGATCCAATAGTCCAGGGAAAAATCGAAATCGGAATTCACGCCCTCTGTGGGAGGAGTTTAAAAATATTTGAGAAAAAGCTTTTGGAATGGTTGAAAAAGTTATTTGAGAATTTTTTTTTACAGGTTGATTTCGTAAAGGCCTAAAAAAAACATTAACTCCTTTTTTACATTGTTTATTGTAATAACAAGGAAATTTAAAATTGATTTCACGGAACCGAGCGACGTGGAGTCACACGTCTATTCCCTGCTCCGGCCAGGGCAGTTCTGAAAGAAAGTAGGGTGTGGCAAGCCAGTAGTCCTTCGGTGAATGACATAAGGGTCACTTTGAAAATCCTAATTCGTCGGCTGCCGGCCGTATTGTAAAATAACAACGCAAAAATTCATATTTTATTTTATTTTGTGAATATCGAGCATAAATATCAATTTATTTTGCAATTATCATAAAAGAAACTAAATTTTCTACAATAAACAATAAAACCATATGCGAAAAGATGTTCATAAGTAGGAGAGTTTGCACTTGAAAGTGTTTTTTGTAGACCTATTACTTTATTTTTTTCTAGGCTAATAAGCCTAGAAATAAAAAAAATGACCAATATTTTTAAGGACCAAGATATGAGTTACACGCAGTATTTAATTGAAGCATCTATATTATTTGTAAGCGATCAAATTTTCAAAACAAAAACACATGATTTTGTGTGATTTTGCATTATTTACTATGGCTTCATCTTAACGATAATAGTTATACATAGGTTACCTGCGGTAGTTATACATAGGATACCTGCGGTAGGCATTTTTTTTTTAATTTCCTCCATCTATATGCTTGGTGTAACTCTGGTAAGGGAGCCCAATCGAAGCCAGAGTTAAGTTAACCTCTCAGAAACTGGGCGTACTGTACAGGGCCCGCAGATACTGCAGATAGTACCTACACAATGCTAACAAATTGCGAGTGTGCCCAGATCCGTGTGTGCAGATAGTACCTACACAATGCTAACAAATTGCGAGTGTGCCCCACGTTTGATTTAAGCAGCCACCACTGGTCTGGAGCCCAAAATACCTTAAAAAAGCCTCGACTATCGGCAGAAACGGGCGGGCCGTTTGATAGATTCTCTTAACTTGACAAACGGAATGCAATATTTAGGCATCAGGTTGGAATTCTATTATTGTTCTACCGGTATTACAATGGAAGATGCTCTGAGGAACTAGCGTCACTGAACCCTTAGGCACCGGTGCATAGCCGGAAACACGCCAAACACGCGCCCAATATATGCACACGGTTGACATTTGTCTCACGAGAACGGATTCTAGGACTCGTTCTTGAGTTAAACAGCTCGGCTGTGGAACGATTTACCGTTCTCTGTGTTTACTCCCTCCTACAAGACCCATGTTCACTCCTTCCTCTCCTCAAAAAGACCCTCCACACAGCATCTTCCAAGATGACATAGACACAGAGGGAAATTATTTTTATCAACCTCCGGTGTGGAGTTAATGTAAAAAAAAACGCACCCGCGGCGGGACTACAAAATGTGCACATAGTCTTTAAGTGGACGGCACAAGGTTTAATCATCAAATCCAAATTCGTTGAATGCTGGCCATTTCAGGCAGCGTTCATAGCCGAAAATAACATCTAAGTTAGGGGGAGGGGAATAGTAGGGAGGGAGGGGAGTGGGATAATTAATAAGCGTAAGCGCTGCAGTAATTTTCCTCTAATACCATGCGAGTGAAGCCGCGGGTAAAAGCTAGTCTATAATATTTCTAAGCGATCAATTTTTCAGTTGCACGCCAACTAAGAATAAAGTCAACTCAACACCTCCTTTAAAAGTCATTAAAAGCTATCAAACTAATAATTTTAAATTAGCCGATAACCCTAACCTAACATAACCTATTTAAGCAATTTTTTAAACATTTTTTTTATCCGGTCCGGAGTTGTCCGGTCACCCAAATTTTCAAACCAAAAACACATGATTTTGCATTGATTCGCATGGCTTCATCTTAATATCCTGTATGTCGAGCGTCCATTACTTTCTTTAGTCCCTGGCAAACTTGTATAGGGAAGTTGACAAGTTGACAAATCTGGTTTTAATCAATGGAGTGCGGTAGGTTCTTGGACTAGGTAGTGTTGATGCTTGACAAGTTAAACTACTTTTGACAGTGACGGGAAAATTTCCACGCTGTACAGAACACAGATAAAAATATATTTTTTAAATTACATAGCTACCTACATACAACTACCTATTGCTTGTCTTAGTAAATTTTATTTGAATAATTTGTTATTTAAGGTGATCCAATAGTCCAGAAAAAAATCGAAATCGGAATTCACGCCCCTTTGTGGGAGGAGTTTAAAAATACTCGAGAAAAACTTTTGGAAAGGTTGGAAAAGGTATTTGAGATTTTTTTTTGTAAAGGCCTGTAAAAAACATTAACTCCTTTTTTACGCATTGTTTATTGTAATAACAAGGAAATGTATAATTGATTTCACGGAACCAAGCGACGCGGAGCAAATACGTCTGTTCCCCGCTCCGGCCGGGGCAGTACTGAAAGGAAATGGGTGTGGCAAGCCAGTAGTCCTTGGGTGAACTACATAAGGGTCACTTTGAAAAAAATTCGTCGGCTGCCGGCCGTATTGTGAAATAACAACTTTATTTTATTTTGTGAAGTTCTGGCGTAAATATCAATTTTTTATTCAATTATCATAAAATAAACTAAATTTGCTACTTTAAACAATAAAATCATTTCCGAATGGAGGTTTGTAAGTAGGAGAGTTTGCACTTGAAGGTGTTTTTTTATAGACATAATACTTTATTTTTTTCTAGGCTTATTAAAAGACTTATAATAAAAATGACCGATATTTTAAGGGCCAAGATATGTTTTACACGCAGTATTTAATTAAAGCATTTATAATATTTCTAAGCGATCAAATTTTCAAAACAAAAATACATGATTTTGTATGATTTTGCATTATTTCGCATGGCTTCATCTTAAAACTTATATTAATAAATGAAACTTTTATTAATAAACATGTATACGGCTTTTACAAACATGTAATATAGGTAAATAATAATTTAGTGGAACGGTTAAATACGCTAATTAAATTATATAAAACCCATGCAGAAGAATAGTAGGTATTGTGTTAACATTGATTATTATTATTACTGAGCTCCGTTATTACAGTCTTTTTGTAACTAAATTGTGTGAAATTGAACATATCTACTAGTTCTAGTATTGCCAGATCTTTTGGTAAAAGCGAGTATCTTAATGATTTAGTCCTGATATTGTTGTTGCAATTAAAAAGAATTTTAGATCGAGTGGTAGTTATAGTTATACCAGATATGAAATTTTCCTGAATTTTCTTACTAATGTGAGTAGTTCTCTCTGAGAATTTCTGTGTTGGTGATCATTTCGGTCCATGGGACTTTGAGCATTCTCCGGTGAAACCACGTTTCAAAAGCTTCTAAGCTTCAGCTTAGAAGCTTTTGAAATGTGGTTTCTTCTAAAAAAAAAAAGGAAAAGCTTCTAAGCTGAAGCTTAGAAGCTTTTGAATCCGCCACTGTGAACAGTGGCGGATTTGCAGTCTCGGCCGCCCTAGGCCCCAGGCCATGTAGTAAGCACCAGTCGCCCTTTTCTCAATAATGCCCATCATATAGACTACGTAATGAATCTATTTTATTGCCAACTTTTATCGAAATCGATTCAGAAATTTAGTTAACTATAATAGCTGCTAGTTTGTAATACTTTCAAAGGTTTCAAGGATAATTGCACATTTAAAGAAAACATTTAAAACGGTTTTAGGTTTTATTTATTTAACTAGTTTAACTAGAGGTGTATTCTCATACAATATATAATAAGTGTTTCACAATGAGTTAAAAAACTTGTCTGCACTTAAGCGAAGCAAAATCATTAATAATAATAATAATAAAAAGGTCTTTATTCCAGGATGTGGGGAGGGGAGTGCAATCCCATATAGGGTATAATTACATATGTTATTATATATGAATATTAATTACATATGAATAAATAAAAAGATAAAAATTAACAAAATAAAAAATTAAAAAAGAGTAGCATCGTTAGATACACTATTCACAAAAAAATATAGTTAAGTCTTTAAATCAGGTTCTTGTTGTTCCATCGGATCTCAGATTGTAGGAGCCAGTGCATTAATTAGGTACATCTTCGCAATCCAATTTTCTTAAAAAATCGCTTCTATGTTAGGCAAAGTAAGATCGTTTAACCTTTGCTCCGTCATTGTTGTGCGTAAAAAATGTTTAACTCGTCGCAAACAAGAAAACGATCGTTTTTCAGAACAGTAACTGGCGGGAGTACACACACACATACGAAGAGCAATATCCACGTTTGGTTAAATGGTTTGAAGATATTCAGTTCGTAACCATTTCAACAAACTGACAGCACTGTTTCAATCCTCATTATTTCACTGCAGTGAGCACGAAAATGGAGACATTCTTCTGAAAAATTGTACAAGCTATTCGATCCTGATGCGCGTAGCATGCGCACCGCTCGTGGGTACCCGCCATACAATTTTGCTGGTGTTCGTACACGGCGGTACCCGACGCGACGGATGTCGGGTTGAAGTCGGTGCTGGTAGCGCGCTACGCGTTGCAGCATTCGTGTCTACTACTTTCGTTTGACGTTTGACAGAAATGGCGTCTGAACATGAAGGTAATGTTTGATTAGTTCTGGAACTGGAAAAAAATGCGTGTTTATATAACTTTACATTACCAGAATACGCAAGAAAGGATTTAGTGGAGTAGGCATAGATTAATGTTGGAGAAAAAGTCATTTGACATCGTTTGACATCGTGTTAACTCCACGGCTGCACGTGAAAAATGATCAAGTTCAGTATAATTCGGGTAGCGCCGTGTACGGAAACCAGCTTTAAAAAGTAGTATATCTGCAGGGTACTTGTGGTTGTGTCACAATCACGTAGTTTGTATCTCCATGAACGGAGGGCCTAAGTCAGTAGAATAAACCACTTGCAATACTTCGGCCTTTTCTTTGACTTCAGACGCGCTCAGTTTCGTCAAGTTAGTAATAAAATTAAATTTATTGTAAAGTAATGTATAAGCATCCTGTCGTTTTATGAGTTCTTCTGACAATGTATCAATTATTACCAAAAAAGTAGTGATTCTAAAATTTTCACTACCGTTCTTTTGTTGTCATTTCGCGACCGTTTATCTCTTGTTATCATCGTCAGTGATTTTTTGTCACGATTGACCGCCCCTAATATCTGGCCGCCCTAGGCCCGGGCCTACTTGGCCTTAGGGCAAATCCGCCACTGAACATTCGTGGTATTTACTTTCAAAGACCATGTTTTACATACATACAGCAAGACTGACCACACATAACATTCATTCTCATAACATACCCCAATTAAAGATACCTTAGTCCGATTTATTGCGCGTTGTTGGGACTTTTATGCGGTGTTTACATATTATAAAAACGTATTCGCAATCATTTAAGGCCCTTGCTTGTGTAGTTGTTTGCTGGCAGGATCAAAAAATAATTTAATTTTAGATGAAGTCACACGAAGTAATGCAAAATCATACAAAATCATGTATTTTTGTTTTAAAAATTTGATTGCTTAGAAGTATTATAGATGCCTCAATTAAATACTGCTTGTAGAACATATCTTGGCCTGAAAATGTCGTTTTTTTTACAAGTCTTTTAATAAGCCTAGAAAAAAATAAATTAAGCCGAAAGTGTTTTTTATAGACCTTTTTTTATATGAGCTCCACACAGGAGACCCTGAGAAAAATAATTTTCCTCAGGGCCTATGTCATCTTTGGGGATGCTATGTGGAGGGCTAATATACTATTAGGTCTATAAAAACACTTTCAAGTCCAAACTCTCCGACTTATTCCATCCCTTTTCGGATATGGTTTTAGTGTAAAATGTGGAAAACTTTATTTTAATAATAATCACAAAAAAATTATATTTATGCATAAACTTCACAAAATAACATAAAATACGCATTTTCGCGTTGTTATTTTTGACGTCAATCAAGAACGTACTCGACGAATTTGGATTTTTAAAGTGAACCTTATGCCATTGACATAAGAACTATCATTTGCTACACCCATTTTGTTTCAGTTCCGCCCCGCCTGCGAAGGGGAATAGACGTTCGTTCCGCGTCCGTGAAATCAATTTTGAATTTCCTTGTTATTACAATAAACAAATGCGTAAAAAAGGAGTTAATATTTTTTACAGGCCTTTACGAAATCAATCTGTAAAAAACAACTCTCAAATACGTTTTCCAACCGTTTCAAAAGCTTTTCTCAAGTATTTTTAAACTACTTCCAAAAAGAGGCGTGGATTCCGTTTTCGGTTTTTTCCTGGACTAATGGATCACCTTAACATGGCGTGACTCAAGTATCTGATTCAATTGATCGTGCCATCTTCCACGGATGTACTCGACCTTCCACCATTCACATTTGCGTCATATATTTTCCTTACACTCTTTTCTTGATTGGAAATCAACTAATTTCAGTTTTCTTAACAATTCGCTGCGGTTACTGCTTTGTAAGTTGAAAAACTTGAGAAATTAGAAGTTTTTAGTAATTAACTTGATGTTGAAACATTCCTAATTAATGTAAACACTGGTTTAATAAATAAATAAACGATAGACGTATTCCTTGTCTACAATTAAGAGCCATTTCTCGGTAGTTAGGCGACCACTATCCGCGGAGACTGGTGACAATTAGCATGAATCAATTATTATTGTAAATTGCACCGACAATTATCGACACAGGCCTGCGTCTATGTGTGGCCTCTACGTGGTTGAGTGGTTGAGATACACGACTACGAATCAAGAAGTCGCGAGTTCAAATTCCGTTGGTGGGCAGAATATTTAATGAACGTAATTTAAGTTTATTTATTTAATTAATTGTTTTTTTTTGTTCATTAAAATACTGACAATTAATTAATTGTATTTAAATTATTAAAATTAATTTAATAATTTAAATAATTATTCAGGTATTAATCGTAATTATTTGAATTTAATTAATATTTCAATTAATTAATTTTAATTAATTGTCAAAATGTATTTATTTTAATTAAGCAATTAGTTTAATTTTTATTAATTATTTAATTTTAATTAAGTAATTAATTTATTTTGTATTAATCATTTTAATTTTATTATGATTAATTTTATTTTTTATTATTTAATTTGCTTTTTTTTTCATTATGCTAATTTAATTTATTGCAAGATTTCAAACGAATTTATTTTATGCATATCTATTAATTTAATAAATTTTTAATTTTTAAAATACGAATTTACTAAATTCACAAATTAATTCATGTGCTTGTCTACCGATGTATAAAAAGCTTTTTTAGCCAATAAATTTTACATAAGATATTTTCCCCTCTAGGCTAATTCATAAGGTCAATGAAGTTTTAAATTTTATATCTTCAAAAAAGAATTTCGATATTAGAAAATATTGTATTCCCCAAAATTTAAGAAATTTTTTACTTTCTTTTGGCACACGAACACGCCACACATTTCTATCGGTTGTTCTTCTCTTCAGCGATTTCAACCTAAAGTAATATTTTCAAAAATCAATGTAAAATAACAAAACGTCCACCACGGCTTATCCTGCCATTTTTCATAACTCAATTTACAAAACTTGTATCTACGCGTATATAGATATGTATAACATTGCAAGATAATATTATATAATAGGGTTGGTAGGTTGTGAAATAGTTAGGGTACCTACCCACAAAGGATGTGCCTCGGGCATTTTATAAGCCAGTCAAATCATTTGATAGGATCCAAAGGGGTTGAACGAATCAAATAATGCAGTACTTGGGTACATCTTTTTAGGAGTGCATCATGTTTGAAACAGATGCAGTTATATAAAATATACTAGCTTTGCTATTGATGCAATAATTACATAGATAATATTGATTCATTTTACTACGACATCTGCCCTGATGATCGACACTGCAAGGCTGTCTGAAACTTTAGTTAAATGAGTAAGAAGTGCAACAAGAAATCAATCACAATATTTTTACTTCCTATTTCTAAAGGTCGATAGCTTCGTGGGTAGTACGTTCAATTAGCAGTCGGATGAATTGAGTTTGTTACTCGGAGGTGCTCCTTTTACAAAACAAGTTATGTTAACTGAAAGAGTTAACATAACTTGTTATAAATAACAATCCATGCCTATATAGGTACGAAATGTTGTTTATGTTTGATGAAAAACGAAGGTATTGCAAAATTTGCTTCCAATAGATATAATTTGTAGAGAAATGTGTCAAAAACATGTACAGGTACCTACCTACTGTTTTGAAGAGTTTTATTTCTCATGTATACTTGTTACTTAATTTTTATTTATCTGCCACCGATTTTGATACATCCATGTTATTTAACAGCAATATTAAAACTTACTTACATACCTAGTTAATGCCCAAAAATAGGCAAAAACCTACCCACTGTATGAGAAAATCCAAAATCCATATTAAAACTAATTCTAAAATCGAGCTTTTGAACAAAATAATCGCCTTTCCAAAAAACCACGATTAAACAATTTCGAGCTTTCAAATTTCTGAATAAATTATCGCTTTTCAGATAACCGTATTAAAACACATAGTTTAAAAAAATCACGCTTCCGATCGAATGGTAAATGCCTTTTCTAAAACCACGTTTTAAGGGGATTCAATAGTCCAGGGAAAAATCGAAGTCGGAATTCACGCCCATTGTGGGAGGAGTTTAAAAATATTTGAGAAAAAGCTTTTGGAACGGTTGAAAAAGGTATTTGAGAATTTTTTTTACAGGTTGATTTCGTAAAGACCTAAAAAAAACATTAACTCCTTTTTTACACATTGTTTATTGAAATTTAAAATTGATTTCACGGAACCGAGCGACGTGGAGTCACACGTCCGCTCCCTGCTCCGGCCAGGGGAGTTTTGAAAGAAAGTAGGGTGTGGCAAGCCAGTAGTCCTTCGGTGAACGACATAAGGGTCAATTTGAAAATCTGCATTCGTCGGCTGCCAGCCGTATTGTGAAATAACAACGCAAATATGCATATTTTATTTTATTTTGTGAATATCGGGCGTAAATATCATATTTTTTTGCGATTATCATAAAAGAAACTAAATTTGCTACAATAAGCAATAAAATCATATCCGAAAAGATGGTCGTAAGTAGGAGAGTTTGCACTTGAAAGTGTTTTTTTAAAGACCTGTTACTTTATTTTTTTCTAGGCTTATTAAAAGACATATAAAAAAATGACCGATATTTTTTAAGGGCCAAGATATGTTCTACACGCATTATTTAATTGAAGCATTTATAATATTTCTAAGCGATCAAATTTTCAAAACAAAAACACATGATTTTGTGTGATTTTGCATTATTTACTATGGCTTCATCTTAATATCCAATAATAATAACAAATTCTACAATAACTTGAGCTTTCGAACGAATAATCGCCTTTCAGAGAACCACATTTAGACAAAGTCTACATAGGTACATAAATTCGAGCCTTAGATCAAAAATGATCACCTTCAAAAATCCACATCCAAACAAATTCAAAAATCGGTCCAACGTTCGAATAATCGCCTATTCAAAAACCACATTCAAACAAATTCAAAAATCGGTCTAACGTTCGAAAAATTGCCTATCCAATAACCACATTCGGACAAATTCAAAAATCGGTCTAACGTTCGAATAATCGCCTAATTCAAAAACCACATTTAAACAAGTACAAAACTAGAATTTTCATTCAAATATTGAAAAAATCAAAATATCTTCAACATTGGTAGAAAAATCTGTTTCGGCTAAACGGTGCATACGAAACTAGCTCTAACAAAGGTACCATAATAATAATGTGATACCCGGCGTGGACGACCCCCACTCTTCGTCCCCTCCACTTGCCGCCGGCTAGAGCGAGAGGGGGAGAGTGCCGGGAGTTCAGTATGATTAATCTACGCCCGGGGCACGTTGTCTGCGAGGTCTGCTAGGGTCCCGATAAACCCTCCGGCTAGCTAAAACTCCTCAGTTGTACCTACCGACAAAGTGACATCTTTGTGACACAGTACGTAATTATTTCAAGAGTACGACCGCTTCAAGTTTATAAACGTTTAAATTCAAAATACCTGGTTTTCGATAGGCAGTGATTTTCTTAAAAACAAGTTGTGATTTTGATATAAATAAGATACCGTGATTGTTTTGATATTTTTTTTATAAAACACAGTAGTTAATTATTTTAAAATACAAGTTCATCGGATGTAAAACAAAACGTCTACACTAAAAATAATTTTTTTCTAATTTTTAAACCGTAAATGGTGGAAATTCATGGTGGAAATATATTTTGTACTACTTTTCCATGGATTAAAACACCTTTATAACTTTCTTCCACTTGTTTCGTTTATAGCCAGAAAAGTTTCAACATACGACGGGCATTTTCAGACTCGTCAAAAAAGTGGAAGAAAGTTTTCGTTTAAAATCGTTTTAAAATACCTAACTGATCGATAAGCAATGATGTTTTAAACAGCGTGCGATTTTTCCATTTGTTTCGTGATTAAATAATGATAATAGTGTGTGTTAATTAATAATAATTATATTTTGTTAGTTTGTTGATTTTTGTTGTTGCATAGTTTTAATGTTCGCTGTATTAACATATTTCCTACTGATAATTATCTACATACACATTAAAAATACTTAAGTTCCTACTATATTATTTTAAAGCGTTTTAAAAATATTTAAAAAAAAATACACAGCTAAATATTCTTTAGGAAATTATGTTTTCGTAATTTTTATCTAATTTAATTTGATTGGTTGGTTAATTTTTCGATATTTATTTTTGTCATTCTTCTCAATTAATTTTATACTAATTAGTGATGTGCTCTGCCTGTTTCACTTCGAAATCATTTGTTGAGAGCAAGCGCAGTTTAAAACATGAGCAGTTTATAATAAAAATATAAATAACAACACAATTAATATTACATTTAAAATAACAGACAATCGTGATCGTTACATTGAAAAATACTTATAAATTGGTTTTGATTAAATCTTAGATGTTAAAACTATATTTAGGATAAGTTGTGTTTTGTCTAATGGTCAGTGGAAGTGCATTGTATAGCTCTGTTGCAAAATATCTAAAATTATTTTGACCAAAAGTTGTTTTAGCATAAGGGATACGTAATAGATTATCGTCTTTCGCCAGTATCTCGAGCAATTTGGACATTTCTAACTATGTCTTGTTGTGAAAATTCGTATTTTTGTTAAATTGCGAAACCTTCTTTATAATAAATAGGTCCCAACCATTCTCTATCAACGCTTGCTGCAAAAATCATCGTAAAGTACCTAATTCTTACAAAGATACTAATTTTTTAAAACTTTAATAATTCTATTACAATTGGTGATGTGATATGCCTGTATCACTAAAAACTGCTGGGTTGAGAGCAGGCACAGTTTATGAGTTTATTACGTAAACAGTTTATAACAGAAAAACAAATAACTACACAATATTACGTTTAAAATAAAAGACAATCAGCATCGTAGTATTGGAAATGCGTTCTTAAAAGTAGAGGCAATACAATCAGTTAAAATCATTTTAAAATTAATCGTTTAAAATAAAAGTCAATCAGCATCATACCACTGAAAATGCATTCTTATAAATTGGTTTTGATAAAATGTTTGTTGTTAGATCTGTCTTGGCTAATGATCCAATTCTCGGTGTCTGATTTATATTTAAAATGAATTGTGTTCCGTCTAATTATAAACATTAAAAATAATTTTAAATCGTGGATTTAACGTCTATTGCATACCTGTGTGTGTTTTTTAGGTATACCTTCATTACAAAAAGAAGAATTTTTACATTCTTCAATTAAACTGTGTTTCTATCGTTTGTATTGATCGTACATTTTAATGAAATTTCAAATAAACATCAATTACAGTTTGTCAAATAACAGTAAAAAACATAGGAGGGTGCCACTGTTGTTCAAATGGCAATACCAAAAAAACTCATGGTGTAAATGTCAAGCTGTGTAACCTACATTTTTACGCAAAATTAAAAAGGAATAAAAGTGAAAAAAATAATTTTTTCATTGCAATATAGATACTCACTGATCTCAAAATTAGAATTGCATATAGGTATATTATTATCATATCTTTGCAATTTTGTGTTAACATAATGAAGAATAACGATATTGTAATAAAATATAAAGCACAGTTTAGAAATTTCTCACATTTATTTAATACTAGCTTTAGTACCTAGCGTGCCCGGGCTTTAGATCTTGTCTCTAATTTCAGATCTGAATATATTTAACTCATTCACATCTAAAAATAGAGTAACTAAACTCACCATTAGTGATTCTTCCTTTCTATCTACTGTTAAATTCAAATTTATGTTAAATTAAATGAAAGCAAATCACTTTATAAAACACCATTTAATCAATTACACGTCATTAAATAGGTATGTTAACAACAGTGCTTCTTCGATTTAATTTTTTTCTTTAAGAAAAAATATGTTTTTTAAAATGTGATTTAAAGTGTTTTAGATTTTCAGTGTCATTGCGCTTTAAAATAATATTTGACAGTTAAATTTGTGTGGCCAGCTTACAAATTTCGTAGTTCCATTTTAAATATTTTCTACTCTTAAGGCGGGGCTTCTCGGCTGAAAAAGAAGAAGATGGAGAGATATGTAATTACGGGTGACCGGCCAACTCGGAATAAAACCAACTCAGAACCGTCTCAGATAAGTCATTTATTTAGAGTGATAAAAAAATATAAATAAAAAATTGGTTAAATAGGTTAAGTTAGGTTAGGGTTATCGGCAAATTTAAAATTATTTTTTTTATCACTCTAAATGACTTATCTGGGATGGTTCTGAGTTGGTTTTATTCCGAGTTGGCATAGAACCGTAATTACGAATGTTGGACAGAGCGCGCTAATATTTTAAGTGATAAAATTGCAGCGAAAATTGCGAAAAAGCTTAATAAAACATGACTCGTTTAAAATAAAGCAAAAATCCGGTGGATTGTATCTAAGTATCATTTAAACATTGTGAATTTTTTCACAAATATAACTTGTAAAATAATAGAAATAGACTTGTTTTAAATAATTTTCGGAGCATACTTTGCGATTTTTTTTCTGTCGAGGGAATTTCATATAATTTGCGTTTCGGCGTGGAATGTATCTAGATATTATCTTAAAAAATAACATATATTTTTTAAGAGCTTAAAAACTTCAAATGTTTAAGGGAGATATGTAAGAAATCGGTCGAATTCGTGACATATTTTCTCAATTATAATTCGTAATAGAATGCGTTCAATATTTGTGTTGGTTCAAATAATAACAAATTAGAATCAATTCATTTAGGAAGGTGCCTACCAAATTAATTGATTTTCGTGTTCATCATAATTTTTCGTGCTGAATAATTATTATCGGGTTTCGCGCTTTCCCGCGTTGACGTCTCCAATATTACAAACAAATGTTTCAATTATTGCAGCGCTTGCATAATGCATAAATCTCTTTGCTCTCTGCCTGCGGTGGTCGAAAACCTCATTTGCCAGTGACATAATAATGCCAATTTCGACGATATGCTGAATGCTTTACGAGCTATTTTCGCTTGCTCAGTCATAAATAATTTTCCAAAAGACGTAAATAAATACGTCATAAAACATCATGAACAAGCTGGAGTTACCCTGAATACGTAATAATTTAATATTATCGTAAAACAAAACAATTAATTTGTTGACAGTTAGATATTTGATTGATTTGTTAACAGTTAGATATTTGATTGATTTATTAACAGTTAGATATTTGTTAACAGTTAGATATTTGATTGATTTGTTAACAGTTATATACTTGATTGATTAAGGTATTATGACGTGTTTCGCTTCCTCTTACAGCCAACGTTTCAGATAGCCGTTCAGTATCCATCATCAGGGTTGTTGTGAAGAATGTGTTTATTGTTACGCATCTACCCTAATGATTGACAATGCCAGGCTGTCTGAAATATTGGTAACAAAGCTCCTCCTGGAAGCGCAACACGGCATAACACCGAAAAAAAACATTCACGATAATATTTGGAACTTATGGCCGTTAAATCTCAAATCATACGTAAGCCCGGTCCATGAGGATTGTCTAGGTCTAGATCTACTACACCTGCTGTATGGCTGGCCGGATTTGAAAAGACTGGTCGAGAGATACCTTTTTACCTCTCCAGCAGTACTCTCCCGACCCATCGCCTTGCACTGCAGTGGGAGGGATGGATTCATACATCCATCACTGCTGGGCACTCTTTCCCCCAGATTCCTATTACCCCACATACATTTTCCCTTCTCAGATCTTCCTAGCATTCCTGTCCTAAAAAAACTCACACAGCAGTCCCAAAGATGGTCAAAGCAGGAAAATAATTTCCCTCAGGGCCTTGTGTGGAACTAATGTAAGAAAAAAACAACCCTTTGAATGGCAAGAGATTTGGGCCATTTGTCCCAGCTCATATGCGTCTCGAATAAATCGCTGTAAATCCATTACTATCAGAGTGAGAATTATATTCTAAACAGTTTTTAAAAGGCAAAACATCACGCTTTTTAGTCCTATCTAAAAATTAACGACAAAAAAGTAAAATGTATACTTTTACGACACCAAAGTTTTGAATCGCAATTTAAAAAAAAAAATTGAAACTTTGAGAATTTTTTATTAATTATTTTTGTATAAAAAGACAGAAAAGTGAGGTAACAGTAACGTTTATAATACATTTGCCTAATAAAAGATACATGTGTTTTTATTTTGTTTTTGTTATTAGTAATTTTATTTAGAAAAAGCGTGAGGTGAGCCATTTTTAAAACTTTTTTATGTCTGCATGCAAAATTTTTATATTTCAAAAATTATATTTTTTTATTTTGAATTATAAAATTTGAAAGCGTGTTATATCACCTTTCAAAAACAGTTTTTATTTTTGGGATATGTTCAATAATATTCCATTTATTTGCATTTTATTGAAAAGTGGAAATATTTTGACCATCTGAAAAATACGCCAATTTAAACTATCGGCCAGTTTCCAAAACTTCATTTCTTTAGGACATACTTTTAATCAATGGGTTACATAAAATCAGTTTGTAAGTATTTTTTACGTCAAGTTAAATGAAATGGGATTTTACGTAAGAAGAAGGGATTGTGAAAGGGTATATGGGTGATTTTACGTAAGAAGAAGGGATTGTGAAAGGGTATATGGGTGATTTTTATTTATTGTTTTTAGAAAATGAATTTTCTTTTAATTTCAGATCTGAATTAAACCAATCAAAGTGCCTTTAATATCTGTGATTAATGCAATAGTACCTACCAAACTAGACAATTATAATATTAAAAAATCAAAAATGACAATCTCGTGACATAAAATAATATTAGTGAAAATCGACATAACACCGTGATAAAACTTTTGTGAACTCCGCGACAAAACTTTGGTGAATGTACACACAACTCCGTGACAAACCAGTAGGTACGAGATCTACTTGTATATTGGCATTGAACCAACCAAAACGACATATTTCACTAATGGACACTTCAATTTGTGTTGAAACTTTAATTTCTCTTCCATTGTGAAACCAGGCTTAATGACTTCTGCAGTCAAATTCTACATTAAAACCACCAGTGTACGTTGTTGCCTCGAGCTATTGGTATTAAATCAAACATTTCAAATAATAGTTAAAAAAATTAATAATCCAAAATTCTTCTGTGATACTTCTGAAATTATTCTAAAAAGACTGAAAAATAAAGTGCTACAATTTTTTTCCGTCGGGTTTTGAGTGAAAAGTGACAATTTGTTAGGAGAGAAGACGTTCATCGTGTTTCACCCAAAAGTTCCTGAACAGCTGCAAAATTGCTCCCTTATTCAATAATATGGTACGTTTATTCTTTTTTCAATTAAAATTATGTATATATATTAATAACAACTTGTTGTAAATGTTGAAAATTATGAAGTTCCATTTTTAAAAATGGCTTGTGAAAGTAATATTGCCGTCTTGCCTGATCTATTATTCTATGAGCCTCTATGGCCAATTTATAGAACGAAAGTTTAAGTGGACTCAACTTTGGGTTTCTATTACATAGAAAAGCCTGTTCTCATGGATTTATTTAATAGATTCTACGAAATAGATCGAAGAATAGCTCAGGTGAGATCCCGGCTTAAGTCAAATTTGACAATTAATGATGAAAAAATTGAAAAAGTAAATGACATCAAATACCTGGCTGTGATTCTCGATTCAAAACTAACTTTCGCAGCAAATTTTGAATAATTTTCTTAGAAGACTAAGAAATAAATTAAACAGAAATACTACAGAGCTCATTTATGAAACTATATTTGCTCCACATTTTGATTACTGCTCTACGATGTTATATTTGGCCAATGAAGGAAATTTGAATAGGCTAGAAGTTATACAGAACAGAGCTATGAAATGTATACTTGGGAAAGCCAAATATGCAATGGTTAATCAAATGAGAGAGGAGCTAAATTGGATTCCAATAAAAAAGAGACTGCTGTTTAATGTATTAATTTTTATGCATTAAGTAATGAAAAATCAAATGCCAAAATACTTCAAGGATGAAATTGTTTTTAATAGAGATGTACATAATTACGAAATAAGAAATGTAAATAGAGTTAGATTGCCACATACGAAAAACTCAAAATCACAGAACTGCCCAATGTACAGAGGACTAACGATGTATGATGAAATGCCTGAAAGTATGAAGAATGAAGAAAGAATGAATGTATTTTAAAAGAATGTTATGCTTACTGTAAAAATATTTAAATTTATCTAATGAAATGTTACACCGTGCTTATTTGTTTATATTCTTGTAATATAAACAAACTCAATAAATAATAAAATAAAAAAATGTATATATGTATTGCACGTAGGTAACTTCTTAATTCCTTGATTATTTTTTTATATGTTTAGGTGAGATTCTGCTAGCTTCTTTGGTCTATTTCATACAACTATATTCTTAATAGTCACACAAACTAAAAATATCTTTCACTGCAACAATCATATCAATAACAATTCGTTTTTATACCTCGCATACACAGCTTAAGTAACCAATATGCAGAAGTAGCAGATATTTTCAAAAGCACTGAAAGAACTTACAAAAAAGTATTTCGCATATTTTTTAAAACAGCTAATTGTTTAGAGTTTGTTTCCAAAATTGTATATTTTTTGTTATTTTAAATCACATTTTTACGCTGTTCAATTGTTTTTTAATCCATTTCAGGTAAAAAAAATATTCTGCATTTAAAGGTATTTGTACCAAAAATAAATAAATATTACAAAGAATTTATGAAATAAATCAGTGAGAACAGGTTTTTCTATGGAATAGAAACTAAGTTGAATCGAACTTTCGTTAAATTAACCGTGGAGTCTCATAAAATAGATAAGGTATGAACGCAGCATTTATCTTGCAAAGACATTCGTGGGTTCCAATTTTCAAAAGTTCACTCCCATATGGACGTATACCTACTTACGCATATTATTTCTCTAAGTACGTACTCATACGTAGGTTCCTACTTACTCACAGAGGAAATTTTGTTGTAGATATAATTAAGTAATAATAACGTGAATCATAATTACGAACGTGTAAAGTGTTCTATAAGGTATTTATTCCATTAGGAATCTATGTATCTCTGTCGTAATAGAACAGTATAATACCTAATTAAATAGATGTGTGTTTACAAATTGATTAACTTCATAATATAACATCGGTTACGAGTGACTAGTGGCTAACTAAAAAAAATCCAAATTGAGTTTTTCGTAATGAAGTGTTCCTTATAAGTGTTAAGTTTCTTATAAGTGTTCTTTAACATAAATCTGTCTGAGAAAAAAATGGCAAAATAACATCATTTCACAAAATATATAAAATACATTGTAAAGTAAAATTTTCTATTTTCTACTTTTTATTATAATTTTTCCAATTTTTAGATCATTTATATTAAATCCATGTGTTTACATTAGACTTCATTCAAAGTAACTATCCTCCATTGGTCACCATGAAACAGGCAGCCGCCTATTATGGTGATTTAATATACCTACTTTAAATATTACAATTGTGTAACATGCATTGTATAAATAAATAAAGAATATTTGATTGTTAAAAACTCAATCTGGCAAAAAATTTGTTAGAGAGTTACTTTCACTCTTAACCGACAATATTATGTATGTGCCAAAACATTATTAATTAGACTATATTAGGTATAGGTAGTACATTCCATTTGTTTTACTTTAGATCTGTAATATAAAATGCTAATCTTATAAATTTGCACTAGGTAATAAAGATGTTTTCTGTTACACAGAATTTATCATAATTTATAACTGTCTACATTAAATGTAACAGTTTTTATACAGCGGAAATACAGACAGTAGTTGTTGAGTTACATTACAAAACTATGTTGATATCTACGGTAAATAAAGCTTTTATACGATTTTTTATTTACTAACGGAATTACGTCCAATATACAAAATAACTAACACAAAATTAGAAAGAAATTTATTTAATGAAAGGGACGAAAACCGAGATAAAAAAGAAATTAGAAGTAATCAATCAATCAAGACAAATCAATCAGAAGTTATAATAATTATATCTAATAGTCATTCACTTGTTCACATTCACAGACAAAAGCCATTTAGACATATGCCAATAAAATCAAAGTTTTGACTTGAGTTGACCAGTCTACACATTCTGGACAAAGGTGAATAGGATCTATAATTAGTCGAGTGTTGATTGAGGAAGAGCAGTTCAATATTTCTGAATCTACAGGAAGGTATATTGAAAAAGATGAGTTGTAGTAATGTAGGTGCATCAATAATACCTACAACTATTGATTTTAAAGAAACAAATGAGATCAAATTTGTTCCTACAGTCGTTTATTTCATCATATGAGGAATTGCCTTTTTCTAACCCTAGCCTCCTGGCAATCCTTCTCGAGAACCGTTGTTGAAAGGATTCAATATTACAACTATTGACATTATAGAAATTTAAAACTTTTTAGGTAAAATGTTGTTAATTTAGGACTTTCAGAATACGTATTATACAGTTGCTTATCTATATATCTGCTTTATACGTAAAAGTGGATAATTGGCGCTATACGAATTATGAAATGAAATAGGAAATATGATTTTTTTGTAATTTTATTTATAAGCAAGATAAACAAGACTGGACCAAGGTGTGAACCCTGTGGGACTCTACTTGTTGCATAATTGTTTTCTGACAGGAAGGATTTTATATTAACAATTTGTTGTCTACCAGTTAGATTACCCTGAAACCAAGCTAATTTGTTGCCACATATACCAAGCTTTCCTAAATTCCAAATTAAAATTTGTCTGGAAACTGTATCAAAGGCTTTTCTAAAATCTGTAAATGTTGCTTTTGACGATGTTTTTAAAATAATTTTTAATAGTTTCCATACGGGTCATCTTTTCATATGGTACAATACTCAGATTACTCATAAACACCACCAAATCAATTAAAATGCAGAAAACTTGTAGTAATTTAAACAAAATATTCATGTTGTCTGGACCACTAGTTAGATATTTCAAAATGATATACTAATGTACCGGATACGCCTTCTTGTGTATAGCATATTTAATATGTAAAACACAAACATGTGTAAATAATATTTGATTGATAAAATACAAAACTTAGTGTTAATCAACTGCAGGACGACCGATATATTCTTAATAGATTTCGAAAGAGAAAGTAAAATCCTTGAGTAAAACCGTGCAGTAATTACTTTCATAAAACTAATTAGGTATTTTTATAGTTCTGTGTTTTCCGGAATTTTATAAAAAAGATTGCGATGTTATTTCAGCGAATTGCCTAACAAAATTTAAAATACACAAAAGCAAACTTTTTGAGTTTATACAACTTGTTGTGTACCATTCCACAGCAAAATAATGTTTTTCTAAACCGTCTTCATCATTTCTGTAAACAAAATTTAAACAACCATAAAATAATTGAATAAGCAGAATTGTCTAAGTTCAAAAACTCCCACAGGTAGAATAACCTTAATTTCACGGATTCTTTGGAATTGAGGTAAACACGTGAACATGTTAAATTTACCTGTTGCTTTCAAAAAGTTCATGCCTAATATTGACTCAGACAGCAAATCATTTTTAGTAAAAAATGATTCGGGCTTAATTCTAAAGCTTCGAGTTAAAAAAAAAAAACGCCAAAAATTTATCCTCGTAGGAAAGGGATTAATCGATGTGGGATTTTTTATTCGTGATAATGGGTGCTTTGCGAAGTGTGAAATGAAATAGGAAATATGAAAATATTTGTAATTTTATTTATAAACAAGACAAATAAGATTGGACCAAGATATGAGCCCTGTGGGACTCCACTTGTTGCATAATTTTTTATGACAGGAAGGATTTTATTTTAACAATTTGTTGTCTACCAGTTAGATAGCTCTCAAACCAGGCTAAAATGTTGTCACATATAGCAAGCTTTCCTAATTTCAAAATTAGAATTTCACGGAAAACTGCATTAAAGGCATTTCTAAAATCAGTACATGATGCTTTTGATGATGATTTTAAGGTGCTTTTCTTCGTTCAGTTTCCACACGGGTCATCTTTTCATATGGATTCGGGTGCGTGTTCCACTTTGGTACCGATTTTCGTACAAAGGTCCGTTTGATAGATTCTCCTATCTTAACGAATGGATTGCAATCTTTAGAACAGAGACATCGGGGGGGAAAGCTGTCCTTGCTCTATCGGTATTTTAATGGAAGATGCTCCGAGGAACTGACATCAACACGTGGAATATTTGTACACTGCAGTTGATAATTGTCATATGAGAACGGGTCGGTTTTACGACTCGTTATTGAGTTCAAAAGTTCGGCTATGTAATGATTTTTTTGCCTCCGCGTTTCCTCTCTCCTGCAACATGGGTCTCTTCAAGGCCCAGGTTCACTCCTTCCTTTCCACAAAAAATCCTCCACACAGCATCCCCAAAGATGACATAGGCTATGAGGGAAATTATTTATATAACATTTTTAGAAATTAAAAAATTGCATGTTTTGTAATCGGTATGAAATGAAGATATCTAATACTCCAATACCTAGACAAACCTCACCCTATGAACCCGGGCACCCCTGCTAAATTACCAAACGTAGCGAACCACTTGGAGTGACCTATGGCAGAGGTGTTGGTTATCCAATAAAGGTTCCCGGGGCGGCGGTACCCGTTCCCGCGTCCCAAATTTCGCCTTCTAACTCTAATAAACAATAAGAGTGTTAATTTCAAGTCACTTCGCAGGTAAGTGTGGTCCTATATATTGTCTACCTGTACAGAGTATAAATAAAATAATTTGCATAATACGTTACATTTGTACGCAGCATCGCATTCATTGGTCAAATGCATTGTACATATAGTTTTGTATTATTGATCGATAAACCGGTGAATGCAATCTTTTGGCCATAAGTTGTTAAAATGGTTTGTCTAATCTGTAATTAGAAATAAGATTATACAATTCAATTATTAAATTGTACAGCGCCCTTGAGGTGATTTTTCACAAAAACAGTGCTGTAAAAATCATTCAAATGTTATCATTATTCTACATATTATGAGCCATCAATCTAGATGTAGTAATAAAATCAAGTCATTCGTTTGGCTAGCAGAAGTATAGATGCATGAATACAACCGACACTTCTAACCGATATACCGTGCTCGATGATGAATGCACTTGTCAGTGGAGACTTGCTTCCAGTTTGTTATATCAATTATTTGTTGTTTTAATGCACCTACGAGTAGTTTTATCAGTGGCGTAGCTAGTCGTACCAAATTTTGAAGAGAATAATTTAGGTATTGATGGTGCTGGTAATGCGAGGGTGGCCTTTTATCCAAAGAATCGACAACTGAACGAACTAAGGGCGCTCTTAATAATAATAATAATAATAAGCAATTTGTAAAGCGCCGTTTTTGTGAAAAATCACCTCAAGGGCGCTTTACAATTTATTTTGAATTCTAAGGATCTATCTAATTTTATTATTTACAAATAGATACAGAAACATACTTACCTGGTAGGTCACTTCCGATAAACACACTTTTTTAGAAAGTTTATGCTTGGGGAAGATACGACTTTGCACGTGGAGGACATTATATTGAAAACACTGGACATTGCATGACTTTACCTTTGCTACCCTCATCACTGTTGATTTTACATTTATAAGAAGATTGATGCCAAAATTGAATTAATATTTATTTTGAAAGACTAGTGAATTTAGAGCTCTTTGGGACTGGAAATTTTCATAAAATGACCTTTACAAAAGCTTAATATAAGAATTTGGTTATATTTTACACAATTAGTTATTTACAGCGTCGTGGGCCGTAAAGGCGAAGGTGAAAGGTTTTATAACTTATGGATAAGACTGTCTGAAAAGATGAGTTTTAAGTTTAGCTCTAAATTCCGCTGAATCTGTGATCATTCTTAACTCGTGTGGCAGTCCATTCCTGGCTTTAGGTCCTGACACTCATTACTTACGGTCGACGAAATAACGACGAAACTACCCCACGACGGCCGGCGTAGTCCAGCGGTAAAGCTCTTGACTCGCATTCCGAAGGTCGCGGGATCGAATCCCGGCGTGACAAATAAATTTTATTTGATTAATTTGTGTTATTTCACAATTTATTCATTTAAAATATTACATAGTACCTATATTTGCGGCACCAGAGTTGAAGATACTCTCAGTATCGCCCTGGTGTAAGACCACCGTTCAGAAATGAAACGTTGCTTTAAATGGCTTTAGCCGTGTTTGGTGACCAGATCTGAAGAGCCATATACTTCCCACCTTCCCTTCCCCATCTCCTTTCCCTCCCCACTACCTTCATCTCACAAAATATCCCAATTGGGGACGCCATAGTCTCACTGACTCCAGACGGGAGCAGTTGGGACTCTCGTGCGGTATTCATATATATATGTGTAAAATCGTTTTTCGATATCCTCCAAATTACTTATTATTCCTTAACTGTTTATTTATGTACACAAACAATCAAATACAGAAAAGAACATACAGATGACTGATTTTCTTTTCAGTCAATTGTCGATGGATTCTGCTATGATTGTTTTCAATTATCGTTATCCAATTCACTTATCTTGTTTTTTGAAAGATTTTTTTCACACTCACAGAATAACGACTTTTTTTACTTATTCACGTCAATCAATGGGAATCAATTCACTTCACGTCAATCACAATGTACGAAAGAAATGAGAATGACACAGATGACAAGACAGTGTTCATGTGTAAAATATTTTTGTGGCAATTTTCTACCTTCGTAAGTTTTTTTTCACGGTCGGGCCTCAAGGCTCAGGCACTGAGATTTGTTGTTATCTTGTTTTTTGAAAAATATCTTTCAACAATTTTAAAAACACTAACAGAATAACAACTTTTTCGCTAATTCACGCCAACCAATGGGTAAAAAATCACTTCACTTCAATCACATTGTACAAAAGAAATGAGAATTACACAGACGTAAGATAGTGTTCATGCGTAAAATGTTTTTGTGGCAATTTTCTACCTTCGTAAGTTTTTTCATGGTCGGGTCCATCGGGTGGCACTGAGTTTTATTATACCGTAACAGTAGAAATACCCAACAGCTAGTTGTGAGTTTCCTACCCAAGTAGTCAGTCAGCTGCAGCACTAATGATAAATGACCAATAACAACCATTCAACTTTCTCTAAGCAGTCATTTGGTTCTACAAAACCATCGTACTCATCATTACGCTGCTAACTTTGATGGCTTCCAATTCTCAAGAATGTTATATTTACATCACAGAATACTTGAAAGAAATAATGGACCTAGTTTAAAAGTTTACATTTATGAATATAACCTATACAGATGATCGATACATAGTGACTAGCTGAGAGCTTACTAAGAGGGAGTGAGACTTCCTATGACAATGGTTTAAGGTGATCCAATACTCCAGGAAAAAATCGAAATCGTAATCCACGCCTCTTTTTGGGAGGAGTTTAAAAATACTCGAGAAAAAGCCCTTGGAAAGAAAATGGAGAATTTTTTTTACAGGTTGATTTCGTAAAGGCCTGAAAAGACAAACTCCTTTTTTACGCATTTTTTATTATAATAACAAGAAAATTTAAAATTGATTTCATGGAACCAAGCGACGCGGAGTCTAGGACATCTATTCCCCTTCGCAGGCGGGGCGTAACTGATACGAAATTGGTGTGCATGGTTCTTGTGCCGATGGCAAAAGGTTCACTTTATAAATCCAAATAGGTGTCCAAAATGCATATTTTATTTTATTTTCTAAAGTTCGGGCGTGAATATCATTTGTTTGCGATTATTATAAAAGAACTGAATTTGCCACATTAAACAAAACCAAATCCGAAAAGGGTTTCATAAGTAGGAGATTTTGAACTTCAAAGTGTTTTTTTTTTAGACCTAACACTTTATTTTTTTCTAGGCTTATTAAAGGACTTATACAAAAAACGACCGATTTTAAGGGCCAAGATATGTTCTACATGCAGTATTTAATTTAAGCATCTATAATACTTCTAAGCGATCAAATTTTCAAAACAAAAATACATGATTTCGTATTATTTCGCATGGCTTCATCTTAAATACTCTGCCATCTACAAGTCTCTTTCGTGTACTCGAAAGTCATATTACGAACTATTTTGTCCCACAAAGATAGTTAGTATTATTATGTTTAAAACCTAATCTTTTTGTTACTAATGTTATTCAGATAATTATCTAATCTGTGGTATCAAATACCTATCTACATAATATGTAGACACAGGACGTTAAATGAAAAATGAATAAGTAAGGGCAAAGAAAATTACTGTTAACTCTCTGTACCGAACCTCGCAATTTTTTAATTTTCTTCTTCTGGAACCGTTCATTGCAATTTTCACGAGAATATCGCGAAATTTGCGATTTTTGAAAAATTGCGTGAATTACTATATTTTCAACGCGATTTTCTGGTATTTAAAAATAATGGCGTGATCTTACATGATCTATATTTAAATATTCTTACCTATGATCAATTTGAAAAATGAAAGCTGAAGTCCATTACTCAAGAACGAGTAGTAGAAGAGACCCGTTCTCATGTGACAACTGTCAACCGTGTTGGGCGCGCGTTTGTCGTGTGTCCAGATTATGAACCGAAGATGCCGAAGGGATCAATGATCCTAGTTTCTCGGACCGTCTTCCATTGTAATACCGCTAGAACAAGGACAGCATACATATCTAACACCTGTGTTCTAAAGTTTGCAATCCGCTTTGCGATACAGAAATCTATCTAACGGACAGCCCGTTTATGCACAGAGTCAAGGGATTTTTAAAGGTTAATTAGCAAAAGGTTCAAATGTTAGCAAACCTTTTAAAATAATTGGTAGCTTTAAAAACTTGATGCTAGAACTTCGTCATATGAGTATCCAATTTGGGAGGCGGGAATGAGTATCGCCGCCCCGGGAACCTTTATTGGATAACCAAAACCTCTGCCATACATAGGTCACCCCAAATGGTTTGCTATGTTTGGTGATTTAGCAGGGGTGCCCGGGTTCATGGGGTGATAGGTCTTGGATGACCAGGAAACACTGAACCCCAGATTCGTACCCATCCCTTAAACCCTTTTCGTTCCCAGAACTATCCTCTCCTTCCTTTCCTTTTAAAAAAACCCTCCACATAGCATCTCCGAAGATGACATAGGCCCTGAGGGAAATTATTTTTCTCAGGGCCTCCTGTGTGGAGCTCATATAAAAAATAAAAAATAAATTAAAAATCAGTGTCCACAAAAATATAATACAGAAAATGAAAATTATTTTAGTCGTAGAAATGAGCATTCAAGCGTCATTTTGGAAAAAAAAATGTCCGTTAGAATCTTGTTAAAATAATAAAAACGATTTCCGATGTTGATATGACTCACAACGTACTTGTATTGAGACCAAGGAACCTTTTAATAATTAACAAACAATAACACTTAAAACAACTTTCACTTCTCCACCAGTAAAATAATATTACTCCTAAATTAGCAGCATTTTTACCCTTCCGGCAAGCACAAAAGAAGAACAAGAAAACAGTTAATTGGTCCTTTAAAGTAAATAAACCCTTGAATTTAAACATTTGACCGCAGACAATTCTTTAACTATGACACACAAGTAACTTCCGGTCGTTTTGAAGGATGTTTTGGGCTTTCTTTGTCTAAAACAAAAACAGGTAGTTTATTTAAGGTTTTACAAAGGAAGTCATTTAATTTACAATAACAAAAGCTCAGCCAAATATTTGAGGTGTTTTAAAACATATGATTTTGAAGAATGCTAATATTTTTTTAAATTTTATGTGTCTTGTTCTGGTTCATGTTTCTTTATGATTTATTAGTATCATTGCCTTCTTCAATGATTTATTTATTTTAGTACAATAGCTTTATTTTACCACGTATTTTGATAAATTTGGCCTCACTGGGTGGTTTACCGGTACTGAGGATTAATATTACACTAGCAGTTAAAAATCCGCTCCGCAGCTTTTCGCTTCTAGGCCCTGCAGGCGACTTTTGGTTGGGCTTCACCCAGTTAGTGTTTGTGACCACTCTATAAATCCAATAGGAATTGGTTCCAAAATAGCTTGTTCCTCAAATCCATTGTCGTCCAGTGATAGTCACCGGGACAAATTAACCGAGATGGCCAATGACGTCACATGTAATATATAGCCGCTTGATACAACTGAGTATTACCGCCAATCTTTTCATATCCGGAGGGATACTGCCAGTTCAATAAATCGTTGTACTTATACATGCCTGGGGCGTGTCCACACCAACTTGTCGACGTAAGTGGAGACATCTTGTGACGGATTTTTGAATTTAAAACCGAATTACAACGGCAGCTTTGTTTGAAATTCCACATACACTGATGTCATTTGTGGCGTGGAGCGTAAGGCGTGGCGTCAGAAATGCAATCAGAGTCGGGTTCTGAAATTCAACCACGCAGATGGAAGGCTATTAATACTATTTGATGATTATTGATGGGTACAACATTCAAATGGTTTTTTTTTCACATAAGGAGGCCCTGAGTAAAATAATTTTCCTCAGTGCCTATGCCATCTTTGTGGATGCCATGTGGAGGATCTTTTTGGTAAGTGACATCTGGGAAGAAAAGGGTATTAGGAATGTGTAGAAAGCTGGGTTTCAGTGTGTCCAGGAGTGCGGACGTATGAATCCAACACCCAGGTCCAATCCTTCCTTACCACAAAAAAACTCTCCACACAGCATCCCCAAAGATGACATGGGCCTTGAGGGAAATTATCATGGCCTCCTGTGGGAAATTAATGTAATTTTTTTTTAAAAGTCGAACTAATTTCGTTTGTCTGTGCATGAAATCTGAACCACAATTTTACTTTGAATTTAAGTTGCGTTTCAAAATGGTTGAGTTGAATGAAGAATTCAGACAAGCGATAAAGTATATACCTACAAAATAATATTTAATAAATTGGAACTTATCAACAATCAAGAATTAATTCAGACTATCCCGTGATTTTTCATTGGTTTGTGCTAGAGTATAGTTTGAATAAACATTGGAAGGGACCCCACCACTTTCCCAACGGCGTTATGAGGAAACAAATTCCTCCTTCACCGCACACGTCAAGACTCTACTTTTTTATTGAACGAAGCTTTATTTATTTGAACGACTCTAGACCCCCCAATGCCCATGCATACGGGGTTAGTAAGCAGTATGCAAGTATGTACATTAACACAATAGAAAGAGAAGTAGAAGTATCAGTCCGTGGAATAATTCCTCTGAAATCGGTAACATAAAAAATTGAGATAAAAGTGTTAGTAAGATAAAAAAAATAAGAAATACACCCAGTTGAAGAAGCCTTCTGGAATAAGAGAAATAATTAAAAAACAGTAATAATATAATGCAAGTATTTACAATAATAACAGAGAAAATAAAATGCAAGACCATTAATAATAAAATGCAAAATGAATAAACAAATAAAAAGTTTCAAAAATAGAAATTTCTCTGCGGGTTGTTAGTTCTTGGTGAAAAATTCTTGGAAGGTAGCAATGATGGGAACCTAAGCCGAGTGGCCTTTGAGATGTTTTCCCGAAAACCTCGAGGCATGCAATTATTCAAAAACTTTAGTTGGAGATGTCTCATACAGTTTTGGAATTGAGAAAGCTTGAAACAATTCAAGGAATTTATGTTCAAAGTTCCGTATTTGCGTTCCGTTTTCGTTATTCAGTGATCTGCATCATTTTAGTGGGTATTTTATTGGACTACTTTTCATAACTAATCAAAGTAGATAATAAAGTCCTGTTTGACTCGGTCATTTGGCGATATGTCTGTCTGTAATTTTATTTATTACGTACCGGTTCCGATTTAAGATGGTGGCCATGTTTGATACTACCTTGTTTTCGTTATTCAGTGATCTGCATAATTTTAGTGGGTATTTTATTGGACTATTTTTCATAATTAATCAAAATAGATATTCAATTTATTAACTGAGCAAAAAAAAGCACGGTCAAAAGTATTTTCATTATTTTTGGGGTGTTATGCCGTAATGCGCTACCTCCTTCTTTAGCCAATGTTTCGGACAGCATTACAGTGTCCATCATCAGGACAGATGTGTAATTGTGTTGATGGACACTGTAACGCTGTTCCAAACGTTGGCTAAAGAAAGAGGTAGCCCAACACGGCATAACACCCCAAAAACAAATAACGAAAATACTTTTGCTCGTGAAAATCTAAAAACGTATCCGAGCAAATTCATGTTTTCACTCGATCATTTGGCAATTTGTCTTTGTGTAATTTTGTTTGTTACGTTCCGGTTCCGGTTCAAGATGGTGGCCGTGTTTGATACCAAATTTTTATCCCGCCAGAGTTCGGATGATCGTGGTTCCTTACCAAGAGCTGTCAAATCGGAATAATTTACATTATTGTAAAAATATTACCTGAAATATTAATGGTTTATAATATTAAATAGGTGGGTATTTATGTTTTTTTTTCTAGATTAGCTCCACACAGGAGATTATGAGGAAAAAATTGCCTCAGGGCTTATGTCATCTTTGGAGAAGCAGTGGGGAGGATTTTATTAGGGGGTGGATAGGAAACTAGGGTCAATGTGTCAAGAAGCGAGGGATGTATGAATTCATCCCTCCCACTGTGGTGCAGGGCTATGGATCGAGAGAGTACGGATTGAGAGTTTAAAGGTTTCCCTCAACCAGTCTCTCTCGATCCGGTCCGCTACGCAGTAGGAGAGTAAATGCATCTGCCGTAAAACGTAGCGAACCACATGAAGTAGCCTATGGTAGGGGTGTTGGTTATCCAATAAATGATTTTCAGGGCGGCGGTACCCATACCCGCCTCCCAAATTGAAACCTAAAGCTTACAAATCTTATGAATTCAGGGGAAATTTTAGTTTTGATTTATTAAATAAGAAAAAATAAATAACACACTATTTTGGACGCCAGTTCACATTACTACTAGTTTTCAATTAGGCATATGTATACTTACTACTGGCAGTCCTGGATTTGTCAATAGGCCGTATAGGCCGCGGCCTAGGGGCAGCAGCCTACAAGTAAGTGATTATGATACGTGGCAACTTCTGAAGAAGGAAGAAGGAGCGGTGCAAATGAAGTGGCCTGTACTGAAAATTATAAATCCGTCACTAACTATAGGTACCCGTATAACTTTGTGTGGTCATATATCTACACTCATAAATAAATGTGCAATAGCGTAAATTGAATTATTATTATATTTGTTATGTTATTATTCAAAATGGTATTTATTTAACGAGGCACTTATCGAATCTTTTATCTATTCCAACGCCTCGTCAAACCGACTGTTCGAAAGGCCGCTCCAATTTGTGCAAACGTGCGGCGTGATGGCGTCTATAATCGATTTCCACAGCACATAAAACACAAAACAGCATAACATAAAACACATAACAACATAACGTTAAACACAACGCTACACAAACACATAAAAACAAATCGCTGGAATAAACTGGCGCCAATCGATAGACAGATCAGTGATGCAATTTGGGAGGCGGGTATGGGTTCCGCTGTCCTGGGAATCATTTATTGGATAACCCCCTGACTTAGGTCAACTCAAGTGGTTCGCTACGTTTTGTGATTTAGCATAGAAGCCCGGGTTCATGGGATGAGGTTTTTCTAGGTATTGGCGGCCGATGATTTTGCCCACCTACTAAATGTTCGGGAGAGACTGGTTAAGGGAGATATTCCGGCCCTACTCTCTCGATCCATTGACCCCCAGATTCCAACCCACCCCTCATACCATTACCTTCCCAGGACTTCCTGCTCTAAAAAGACCCTCCTCACAGCATCCCTAAAGATGACATAGGACCTGAGGTAACTTGTTTTACCTCAAGGCCTCCTGTACGTAGATAACGCAAAAAAGAAATCAAAAGCTCTCACTCCGTCACAATAAGCTTTTAGGAATCTACCTAGCATTAGAAATTTCAAAAAATAATTTTCACTCAATGGGTTGTTTCACATATCTAATTTGAACAATTCACAAAATTTCAAAGATAATAAATATTCAAGTTCTGTGAACAACAAGTCCTATTAAAGTTTTGTAATTAATTATCTAAGTACTGTAAAGTAACCGGCCCATGATAAAGAGGACTTTCATAAATCCAGAACTTTTACGAAACTTGTATTTAAACTTTGAAAATTTGATGAATTGGTTAAATTCTGCGAATCCGGATCCTTGATAATCTGTTCAAGAAACATTTTCCATATTTGAAAATGTTGATGAATCAATTCACCCAAAATCAGGGAAATTTGATCCGACTTCCAACAGACCAGATGCTTCAACAACCACTGACGATATAAATGATAATAGTGTCTTATAAGTGGGTTCGTGTGCACGACGAAACCTCAATTTTTTCTTACTTCTGGTGAAATTGATCAAATATTTTTAAACACTTTTCTCACTTATTTATCGATTTATCGATTATAGTGAAATTATAAACGTTTTCCCCATTCTATTAAGTAGATCTTCAGGGGTTTTTTTTGAAAGGCGGTGTTTATTTTACACCTTGAATGGATGTTAACAGTGAGCAGGCATCACACTGGGATCCCACAGGGCTTTGACTTGGGTACCTCGCTGTTTTAACAACTTAAACATGACTTAAACACTATCCTATTCCGTCGAGTCAATCAATTTCAGAAAGTGGTGAGCACATAAATAAGAGAAAAAGGGAGATATGGCATGGAAGCGCGCCAACGAGGACTGTCGCCGAGCTACAACCAAAGTGCAAACGAACTATCAAAGCGACAAATATTTATTCATTTAATTATTATTAGTGTAGAAACAAAGAACGACACCATGTGTAGAGATGAAGATGCATAAAATATAGAGATCTCACTTTTATCTCTATATTTTAGTTTGGGAGTGATTGTGGTTTAATGCACTGAAGAAACTATCATATGTTTTGAGCAAATGTTTCACATTGAATAAAATGAATCTCAGTAAGTGAGGTCTAATATGATAATTCTTTAATCTGCAAAATACATTTGCGATTCTGAGGACCCTGTGTATCTAATTGATTGTATATTGACTTGTGCATGGATGGCGAAAAGAGGCGTCCGAAAATATTTGTTAGTGATGCCCCAGGAAGACATGGCACGATCGAGTGAATCTAATAACAGATTATGTATGATGCTTCCATATTTAGTTTTGCCATTTATCACATATATATATATATATTTTTTAACGCGTTCATGAACAAAAGAATTCCGATTTGGAAGGCGGTTATGGGTACCGCCACCATTTATTGGATAACCAACACTTCTGCCGTAGGTCATCTCAAGTGATTCGCAACGTTTGTTGATTTAGGATGGGTGCACGGGTTGTTTGGATCTTGGCAGGGGATGCTGCCCACCAGCTGCATGGCAGGCCAAATTGAGAGAAAATGGTTGAAGAAGACCCTTTGGCCTCTCCAGCCGGACTCTCTCGGAACGTCGCCTTGCACCGCAGTGGGAACCTACCCACACACACACCTACCGTACCCTTTTCCTTCCCAGAACTTATTTTCCTATAAAGACCATCCACACAGCGTCCCTCCCCAAAGTTGACGTAGGCCCTGACAGGAATTATTTTCCTCAGGGCCTCCTGTGTGGAGCTAACGTAAAAAAACTGCCCGGAACCAGTGGGACTTTGGCATCCCAATATGGTATGGTTGTGAGGTCTAAGGGAATGAGAAAGGAAGAAGACTGTTGGAAAGTACCTGCCTATTCTAATTTAACCACTAAACACGGTTATAGACGTTTTTTGTAACGTTTTCATTCTGATTATTGGTCTTTCATCAGGACGATACTAAGAACGTCTACGATCCTACGATTTCTCGCGAATTAGATTCTTCTTGCTAAGCAGTAAAGTCAATAATAATAACGAATTCCCGTAAATCCTTTAGATTATCATCTTCGCGCGTGTAATAAAAAAATATCATGAAGTTCTTTAACCCATTAGCCGCCGGCCCCCCGAGCCGCGTGGTCCCGGTCGCACCCAGCGGGGTCTCCCTGACCCCGCTGTATATTAGATTATGCTGTTAACCCCTCGCTTCCCTATGGACTGAGCCTTAAACACTCAAACGATGGTGCGAACTTAATATTTTTTCATAAATTATAGATACTTTTTCATAGAATTTGAATTAATTTGCAAATATCTCAGTTATTCGTCTGTTTTTTAGGTTGGTCTCTCAGACCATAAAACTAAATTCTTTATTTTGGAACTAAATATATGTTATCCTAAGAACTTAGGATATTAATTATATGTTTTGATGAAGCCATGCGAAATAATGCAAAATCATAAGTTTTTGTTTTGAAAATTTGATCGCTTAGAAGTATTATAGATGCTTCAATTAAATACTGCGTGTAGAACATATCTTGGCCCTTAAAAATGTCGGTCATTTTTTTATAAGTCTTTTAATAAGCCTAGAAAAAAATAAAGTATTAGGTCTATAAAAAAAAACTTTCAAGTGCAAACTCTCCAACTTATAAATTTAGTTTCTTATATAATAACCGCAAAAAAATTATATTTACGACCGAACTTCAAAAAATAAAATAAAATATGCGTTTTCTCGTTGATATTTTGGACATCAATCAATACGGCCCGCACTCTACGAATTTGGATTTTTAAAATGAACCTCATGCCATTGGCACAAAAATCATGCACTTGGCACAACCTGTAAAGGGCAATAGACGTCCTGGACTCCGCGTCGCTTGGTTCCGTGAAATCAATTTTAAATTTCCTTGTTATTACAATAAACAATGCGTAAAAAATGAGTTAATGTTTTTACCAGGCCTTTACAAAATCAACCTGTAAAAAAAATTCTCAAATACCTTTTCCAACCTTTTCAAAAGCTTTTTCTCAAGATTTTTTTAACTCCTTTCGAAAAGAGGCGTGGATTCCTGAACTATTGGATCACCTTAAGTATTACATCTTAGTTTGACAAGCTTCAGATCGTTATTGAAAATGTCTTCGCAGATTAATAAAACGTAATGGAGCGATTAAAACCATCTATCAGAGATGATTCCTCGCAGCTTGTTACCGTTTATAGAAAGTTGTACAAGCGCGAATCACGTCTGCGCATCATAATTACAACTTATAACTACGCAGAGTTTAACAGTTCTAAAGGTGTTGTGTGATTTTTTGCAAAGATAACAAAAAATCTTTATTCAGACGATTGTCTCCTTCTTGAGTCTCCTCATTGCTGAGGATCGTGACCCTTACAATTGTCCTGATGAGTGAGGAACCTCCGCTACGAGATCCAAGGACCCCGATCTTCCGGAAGCCTGTGTTACTCCATCGTTCATCACGTTGTTAATCTTCTTTTGCTTCTCCTGCCTTTCACTTTGCCAGTGACCATGAGCTTCTCCAGGTCATACAGTTTGGCGAGCAATTTGTCCAATGTATCTCAGGATATGGCAGTCAATTGACAGCCTATTTTGCCTGGCTCTTCCAAAATGTATAGATTAGTGCACGTGGCTATCTATAAAATCTTCCAGCACCTAATTCTGGGGACGTCTTTTCCTTGGTTTATGGCTGGATCTTGACTACATATCTGTAGTGATAATAGTCACTATAACGCTCTCCGAAATGTTAGCTAAAGAAGGAGGTAGCGTAACACGACATAACAACCTAAAAATAAATAACACCTGACTGTTCTTTTAACCTATTTTGCCTGGCTCTTCCAGAATGTATAGATTAGTGCACGTGACTATCTATAAAATCCTTCAGCACCAAGTTCTGGAGGCGTCTTTTCCTTGGTTTATGCCTAGTTCTTGGCTCTTGAATACACATCTGTCCTGATGATAGTCACTGTAACGCTGTCCAAAATATTAGCTAAAGAAGGAGGTAGCGTAACACGACATAACAATCAAAAAATAAATAACACCTGACTGTTATTTTAGCGTTAGCGTTCCTCCTATTGAAGGACCTGCTTCTCCTCGAATAGCCTCTGCAGTTTCTTTCCTCAGTACTGCCCATTAGAAGTTCCCCTCTGGCATTGCACTCAGTATTTTATGACGAATCCTTCTTCATCTTATCTTACCCTGTCCGTTCAACCGACGTCGACTATCATGTTGGCTACGCAGACTTTGTTCACAGTAGACTGGCCAAACCACTGTCTCAGGTTTTTCAGCCATGATGTTCTCCTTCTTCAGGGCCCTTTGGGCAATCTTTACCTGCATAATGAGATGCAAGATTTCGTACTGCTCTGTATGTCTCATCACATGTCTTAGATAATGAAGTGTACGGATTTTTAATGTTTTAATAACTTATTTTTCTTTATTCATCCTAACCATAACATCGAATCCAAACCATTAATTTGTGACTTCTCCGTAAAGATACAATTTAACAACTTAACTTAAATTAAAAATGCCAGTTGGTTATTCCAAAATAGGTTTTCTACTCAATTACCTACACAGTCGATTATTATTATATTAAATTTTCCAGTTCTATGTCTGCAGCGCTGGGAAATTTAAGTGTTACACGTTTCCAAATTGACTATCATAATTTTCTCATTCCAATCAGAATCCAATTACAGTTCGCTGGGTGCGATATGGATTCCGATAATTTATTTCATTAATAATAAGTGCAGGCAACTAGTTAAGTCATACTCCGGGATAGCATGCATTTTGCTGAATGCAATAATTATTGCAGTAAATCCCTGGAGTCAGTGCCGGATGCGGACTTGGGAGCAGACTTAATATCTGCACGAGGCGCAAAATCGTAAAGTACCCAACAAAATAGAAAATCTATTGTCACAAATATTTTCTTGGAAAATCGGTTAAACCGGTAATAAATCATTTTAGGCATCTTAGAAATTGAAATTGGATGGGGGTAAATAGAATCAATAAAATAAGTCATCTTAAAGTGGTCTAAGCACAGTTTTAAAATGGTCTTGAAAGTCGAAACAGCTATCACAATAATATAAACTAAAATACTCGCAGAACATAATAATAACATTTTTAAATTTGGTTTAAATTAAAACAAAATAAAAAAAAAATCGTTAAGACCGCCAGGAAAGCATATTTTTATTTTGAACACAAAGAAAAGCTTCACTTTAATCGTTTGTTATTTTTAACAATGCAATCGATAATATATTTGTCACCATGTGTAACATGTTTGAACTTTAAGGCGATCCACTTCTGCGTGCAACATTCGGAATCAAGCGAAATCACGCATTCCTTACGCAGTTGATGGCAAGGTCGAAATCCCCGTTTGGCCGCCCGTTTTGATTTAAAACATCGCCAAAATGATTTATGTACATTCACAAATATTTAAATGTTTCACGATCAAAATCTAAAGAACTTAATTTGCCACATTATTAAATAAAACCATATCCGAAAAGTATGTAAGTAGGAGATTTTGCGCTTCAGAGCGAAGACTTAATGAACAAGAAACAAACGAAAAAATGGCCAGAATATGCTCTATTTAAAATATTTAATTAAAACATTTATAATGTTTCTAAGCGATCAAATTTTCAAACTATAAACACACGATTTTGCCTTATTTCGAGCACATGTTTGTTAAAACAATGGTAGCAAATCACAGTTTAAAATCTTTCAAACAACAATTACTTTGCTTATTTTTTATTGCGTACTCAAATTAATCTATTTCCTTACGAGACGAGGTTTTAGTATAAATCTGTACCTACCAATGTTTATAAATCAAAATTACTATTAATTTTTTTATAAGAAAAACTCTCTTTTTTATAACTTTTGAAGGTTATTCCCATCAATATAATATGATATATCATTGAAGAAGAAGATAACAATAATAATCTAAATTAAAATAGGAAAGAAAACAAGACACAGAAAAACAGAAAAAGATAATGGTCGCAACTGGGACTCGAACCCAGGACCTCTCGTCTATCCGGGACGTGCGTTTACCAATTTCACCATTGCCGCCTTCAGTCAAACCGTCATATTAGTCAATCTCATATTTAAAATTTTAGAATTAACAATATTATCTTCAACTAATTTTTTTCCCTATTATGGGCAAATACCCTTTTTATTGGAAACAATCATTCTAAGAATTGGTTTGTAGCCTAGATAGCGTCAAGGATAAATATATCCGATTTTATTTATATGGAACTATTGAAATTGGTAAACGCGCGGCTCGGATAGACGAGAGGTTCTGGGTTCGAGTCCCAGTTGCGACCATAGTCTTTTTTATGCCTTTCTGTGTCTTGTTGAAAAATTACTCTATTTACATCCTATATTCACAGAAAACGAATTAATTTCCTTTTCCAAAATTAGCACTCACATGTACGACATGACTTACGAAAGTCACGACACCTCACAGTTCGACAAATTTATAGACCTACCTAATGCTTATTTTCAATAATAACTCACCAATAACAAAAAGCAAAACACAAAATAATCACTTCTTCCTAACGAAATAAAACAAAATCACTTCCAATCAGGTATCTGTTATAAAAAAGAACATAACCTATAACTTCTACCTAAAAGGCACAAAGAAACCGCGAACGGCAAACTGAACAACAATAGGAACTCAGTCAGTCTGTTTGTTTGGGAAAAGACTTGGTCCGTGTAAAGCGGAACGGACCCCATGTGGCTCGGGCCCATTAGACCTGCCGTCAATAGCCTTGCCGAAAGCTATGGAACAAAGCATCACGTAATCAAAAATTATCCAATTAACCCTTAACTGTGTAATTAATTTGGTGTTATTGCAATGGGTTTGTTACAACGGTTCAGGGCTTCAACAATTGTGTGAGGATCTCCAGACTTCATGCGTTGTAATGTTTAGGTTGGGTTAGGTTAGGTTAGGGTGTTTTGCAGAAATTCGAATGTAATCTTATCATCAAATGGCAAATCAGCATTATGTTGTTTTATTTTTTGACAATTGATTAGTCCCCGTTAAAGGCTATCATTTCAGCTGTTGAACAATTTTTGATCAGCGGAAAAGCACAATTACTGTCGATGCTGAGTTGACATCGTGTTTGAGTCCCACCCAGGCGTTGTGTGTTTAATTCGGCTGGCTAAGTCCTCCATCAGCAACGCAAGCAATATTTTCCGCTTAATGTGGTGGTATCAGGAGATTATCAAGTATTGTCTTGTCATTCGTAACCCGGGAATGTTTGTCTTTCTTGAAAAAAAATGTAGGTATGGTGTTATGTTTTTCAGCTGATGGCTAAAAAAAAGCTGAAACGGATACAGAATCGGCATTTAACGGAGAATTTTCTAATGTTAAAAATGGTGCTGTTTGAAATTTGACGACAGTGATATATTTGACTTTCTGCAAAGGGGCTTTTGAAATGTGGCTTCATCGGAGAATGCTTAAGGTTCCATAGACCGACATGATCTCTAACTCCAAATTTATTCACACCAAACACAAAAGATATTCTTAGATGGGCTAGAGCAGATAGAGAACTGCTCTCATTGTGGGTAGGAATCTGGGGCTTAGCGTGTTTAGGTCATCCGCCGCCAAGACCTAGACAAACCTCACCCCATCAACCCGGGCACCCCTGCTAAATCCCCAAACGTAGCAAACCTCTTGGAGAGACTTATGATGTTGGTTATCCAATAAATGGTTCCCGAGGCGGCGGTACCTATTCTTCTTCCAAAATTGTGTTTCTTGAAGTTTTTTTTATGATCAATAATAAGGTTTGAAGAGCAAAATCTCCTATTTTAATACTTTGAAAAACTTTTTTGATACGATTTTATTTTATAATGCGGCAAATTAAGTTCTTTATGATTGGATTTTTAAAAAATATAAATCTACAGTAAAAATAATAGGTTTAATCTGCCTCATAAAGTTCAATAAACACTCCATTAGACGTATCGTTTGTTACTTACCTTCAAATATTACGTGTCATTAAAAATGCAGTTTGTGGAATCAACGAAATCCATTCTTGCGTCATAAACTGATTTTTAACATTAAGTAATAATGATTTAAGTCCCCTAACGACATTTTCTAAGAAGACTTAGGCTGTTTTAATAAAAGTGTCCATCCCATTGTGCCGTGGTGCCATTATGCCCAATAAACCATGTAATTACAAAAGGTGAACTGACCTAACCCTGTTATTAGAGAATCCAAATAAAATGTATAATGGGACCAATTATGGTAACATTCTGGGATCTTCGGGTTAGGAATATAGAGCCTTCAAGAGACCCTTTTCGGAGACAGAAATTAAATGGCAACATTTTTAAACACATTATAATTACTTATATCAGTTTTTGAAACAGAATTAGATTTCTACGTGAGAATTTTTTTTTACATGTAAACATTTTTGTATGTTTTGTGTTAGGGTAATTATTCAAAAAACTATTCATGTGGGTAGCTGTAGAGGCGTCCGAAAACCTTTGGGTAGGTACTCGAACACGATGACCATATAAAATATGCAAGGGATGGTCACATAATAGTCGCAATCATCTTGAATATGATTGCATTGTTTGGTCTCCATTTTATGATGTCCCATATTCATCAGATTGTGTTCGATTATTTTTTTATATGAATACCTCACAAAAGTCTCAGGTACCCCCTCTGGAGCTAGAGAGATTATTGGAGTATGTTGTGAGGCTGAAGAGAGTGGAGTGGGGAAGTAGATGGGGAAGAGGAAGGTGAGGAAGTATCTAAGTATTCAGAGCTGGCCACAAACATGGCTTTTTTTATATGAGTTCCACACAGGAGGCCCTGAGGAAAATTTCCCTCGGGGCTTATGTCATCTTTGGAGATGCCGTGTGGAGGCTTTTTAAAGGAAAGGAAGGGGAGGGGAGTTCTGGGAAGGAAAGGGGTTTAAGGGGTGGGTAGGAATCTGGGGTTCAGTGTGTCCTGTCATCCGCCTCCATGACCTAGACAAACCTCACCCCATGAACCCGGGCACCCCTGCTAAATCACCAAACGTAGTGAACCACTTGGGGTGACCCATGGCAGAGGTGTTGGTTATCCAATAAAGGTTCCCGGGGTGGCGGTACCCATTCCGGCCTCCCAAATTGAAAAGCCTTTTCAAGCAACTTTTCAATTCTGAATGGTGGTCTTACACCAGGGCAATACTGAGAGTATCTTCCAATCTGGAACATGCCGCAAAATTACTATATATTATTTTAAATTAATTAATTGTAAAATAACACAAATTAATCGAATGAAATTTATTTACGCGCGCCGGGATTCGACCCCGCTACCTTGAATTTCGTAGGATTCGATCCTTCACTAAAGGAGACTCGCATGGGACTGTGGATTTATCGTATTATGTTGGAACTGAGTACCCGTGAATTAAATACATATTTTATTGCTTACTCATTCTCTCGCAGGCTAAATCCGATAGATCTATATGTTTGTCTATTTTTAGTGTCGCTCGTTTCCATTTCAAATCACAACGGTGCTAAAGAAGTTTTCACTTCAAAGTGCTTAACTTAAATGACGAAACAGCTGTCACCGAAATCGATAAACCACCAAAAGTGAGACAAATTATGGATCAAAATAACAAATTTAATACTGTTAGTAAATGATTACATACTGTATATTATATTCAACATTACGTGTGGGGATAATTTATTTGGAGGTCAACTTTGGGGTCAGAAATAATAATTTGAGAGCTAGCGCCTACGCTTTTTATCTTAAAGTTTTGGGTACATACGATTAGTAAGTTTGAAAAAAAATGGCTCTCGAAATGACATTAAAACATACTAGATAGTGCCTTGTCCCTTCGTTAGGAAACAGATTGAGTTCATCCGAGAAGTGCCTTTTGGATGTGCCTATTTGCCCTAAGCAGTATTTTATTTTTTCTTTCTTTTGACAAATAAATACTTTTCAAATGCTAAATTTCATATAATTTTTTTTTTCTGGAGTATTTGTGGTGAACGTTAAAAATTTGGGAGGCGGGAATGGGTACCGGTATGGGAACCTTTATTGGATAACAAACACCTCTGCCATAGGTCACCCCAAGCGGTTCGCTATGTTTGGTGATTTAGCAGGGGTGCCCGGGGTCGGGTGAGGTTTGTCTAGGTCTTGGAGGCGGATGACCAGGACACACTGAACCTCAGATCTACCCAACCCTTAATCCCTTTTCCTTCCCAAAACTCTCATCTCCTTCCTTTCCTAAAAAAACCCTCCACACAGCGTCCCCAAGGATGACATAGGCCCTGAGGGAAATTATTTCCCTCGGGGCCTGCTGTGTGGAGCTCATGTAAAAAAAAATCGTATATCTTACCCCAATACAAAATGAGATGAATTTTAATGAGTCTAAGTCTGTCTTGAAGAAACATATTGCAGGAAAGAGGATAAATAGAGGCCCACAAATAATTCACGCAATTAATTTTAACGGACATTTGACCTTATTTCGGATATGTGGACATGCCCACAACACACTTCTAACGGTTTATCTCTCCGGAGATTCTTTTTTAAGTACCTTTGTAGGTGTCATCCTGGGCATACCTACTCAATAGATTTATTGTGATAATTTGTCCAGTGAGGACCAATCTTGGTAAATCTCTATCAATGTTTCACACGAATTAGCGTTACCACATCATTAAAATTTAGAAACATTTAATACGAATGGGTCAATTCTTAGTAAAAATGAATACCTAATGTTTAAAAACTGGATGCAACGCTTTGTTCTGTTAAGTTTACCGTCTTGAAGAAAATTATCGGAAAACCCACCTGAATGAGTTATTCATTTATTGCGGCTTCGCCAAACAGACGTATTATAATTTTGTGATCCTGGAGACGCTGAGGCAGCAACCGGTTGGCTGCCGCTGACTCAGCACATTTCTCTTGAATATTTTCCTAAACATTTACTATTATTTGTGTACATTTTTTTACATTAGCTTCGCACAAGAGGCCCTGAGGAAAATAATTCCCTTCATGGCCTATGTCATCTTTAGGTATGCTGTGTAGTGGGTGTTTTTAGGAAAGGAAAGAGAGGAATATTTGGGAAGGAAAGCGATATTAGGGGTGGGTAGAAAACTGGGGGTCAGTGTCTCCAGGAGCGACGGCCGTATGAATCCATCCCTCCCACTGCGGTGCAAGGTAAAGTTTCGAGGTCTGGAGGTTGGAGAGGTCAACCATTCTCTCCCGATCCGACCTGCCATGCAGCTGGTGGGCAGACGCGTCTGCCGCCAAGACCAGGAAAAGCCTCACCCCGTGAATCTGGGCACCCCTGCTAAGTCACCAAACGTAGCGAACCACTTAAGGTGACCTATGGCAGAGGTGTGGGTTATTCAATAAATGGTTTCTGAGGCGGCGGTACCCATACCCTCATACCCATATAGCTGTCCATGTTATTAATTTAAAAAAATATTATCATAGTGTTGTCAGCACACGCTGAACCTGAACATTTGAACGCTGAACATTTTTATGCGTGGCTTAATTTCCGGAGCGAGTGGGACTATGACACCCATTTTTGACGACCTACGTAGTCGAGGGGTAAGACTCTCGACTAGCAATCCAAAGGTCGCGATTTCTAACCCCGGCGTGCACAAGTAAACTTTATTTGATTAATTTGTGCTATTTCACAATTAATTAACTTAAAATAATACATTGTACATTTGTGGCACGTTCCACAGTGGTAAACACTTTCAGAAACGCCCTGGTGAAAAACTACCATTCAGAATTAAAACATTGCTTGAAATGGCTTTAGCCGTGTTTGGTGACCAGATATTAATAAAACCAAGTATTTCCCCCCTTCATCTTTACCATATTCTTCACCTCATCACACTTCATCCTCAAACATACCCAATTCGTAAAACCGTCGTTTATTGGCTTCAGACATTTGAGAGCAATTGGGATTCTAGTACGATATTTACATACTAAGCTACTTTTTGCCAAATTGATTTACATCTTCGCACTTCCAAAATAATGTTTTCCTCATTTTTTAGATAATAAATCAACACGAAAAACAAAGAAATTAGTGTTAAAAACCATTTAGAGGAATATAAACACTAGAAATATTTCCATTCTCATGCCTTAAAAATTTAAAATCGAGCGTCTTATTTGCACGAGGCAAGCAAGCGAAAAAGTGGTTTTAATTTATTTTGTGCATAATTTTGTAAGAATGAAAAAAAGTTAGAACATACAAAACCTCAAAAATAGTCTTAGCCATAAAGTGGTATTTAAAAAAAAATTCTTATATTAAGTCATGCAAAAACATTTTTTTAGTGGTTTACGCTAATATTTTTTGTTATGTATTTAATAATTTTATTTAATTTTAATACATAGAAATGCTAGTAAAAGCTTCAATTTATCCGTAGCATATTTTTTGATGTTCATAATATAAACCAATTCGTCGTAAAGATTAATCTAAATAGGATTTCACGTATAGCTTCATCTTAAATTCGGAACCACATAAAAAATCCAAAATGCACAATTAAAAACAACCTTTTATGGCCAACCACAATTCTATCGGTGTATTTAAAAAAAACATAAAAGGCGGCAAACAAACATAATTTGGCGGTAAAGGGAACCCCGCTGGGAGGTCACTTTCCAAATTCAAAAATTCTGAATGTAAGAACTTCTGAATGGAAGGAACTATATTGTTTTTGAAACACTTATTAATGGCTGAATAAATTATGAATTTTGTGAATGGATATTTTTTTTGAAAGGATGAATATTAACGAAGTGTTTAACAGTTTCTTGAGTGGGTTTACATTTATTTTGAAAATAAGATTCAAATAAATCAGCGAGCCGTTTTAATTGCTTCCTTCTACAAATGAAGTATGAGATTTATGGACAAAATATATGGGTAAAGTAAAAATATAGGGCTAAAATTGCTGGAAGAAGAAGTCGGCGACTTCCCAAGAAGACATTTCGACTCCTATGCCTCTTTTTTTTTCATGAATTTTTTTTAACATTATTTCCACACTAGAGGCTCTGAGATAAAAATTTCCACAGGGCCTATGTCATCTTTGGGAATGCTGTATGGAGAGTCTTTTTAATGGAAAAAAGGAAGAGGATTATGGGTAGCGCTGCCCCGGGAACCATTTATAAGATAACCGAAACCTCTGCCATAGGTCGTTTGAGAGACTGGTTGAGGAGGTCTTTTGACCTCTCCAGTCAGAATCCCTCGACCCATCGCCTTGCACAGCAGTTGAAGGGATGGATTCATACTCCGTTACTCCTGGACACTGACCCCCAAATTCCTACCCACCCCTCATACATATTTCCTTCACAGAACTTCTTCTTCTTCCTTTCCTTAAAAACCCTCCACATAGCATCCCCTAAAATGACATAGGCCCTAAGGGCGTGTGTGGAGCTAATATAAAAAAAGGAAGATCTGGGAAGTAAAAAGTATGAGGGATGTGTAGGAATATGGGAGTCAAAGTGTCTAGAAGTAACGAACACATGAATCCATCCCTCCCACTGCGGTGCAAGGCGATAGGTCGAGAGATAGGAGAGGTCAAACCAGTCTTTCCCGATCCAGTCCGCCACGCAGTAGGTCGGCAAAAGCATCCGCCGCCAAGACCTAGACAAATCTCACCCGTTCATAATGGCCAATATTATCTGTGACAATTTTCCCTTGATTAATTTTTTTCTCACTTTTAAAATTAGTCACAAAATAAATAAAAACCACTTTTCCGCTTGAAAACATCGAGTGTTTTTAGACGCCGTTTGCCAAGCGATTTTTATGCATTTTACCTTTATTAGTGGCGATATAAGGCACACGAAAATATACGCATTTCTTGTGGCTTTCTGTTAATTCTGGCACACAGACACTCCCAAAAACTATAATTTCGATTCAATGATCTAAAAATGACCCTAATGTACTATTCACAGCTTTAAATAAGCAATTAAAAAAAATATATACCTATATGGTAATGGTATGTTTCTAGTACTTGAGCTGCACTGGAATCATGTTTTGAGTAGTATTGTGACAATAATTGCTAAATCGTATACTGTAAGCCTGAGCCCAAATTCAAATCTGTTTGTTGAACTCCTTTGTACAATTTATTTATTGAATACGTGTACCTACTTGTGTTGTGCCTACTTTATCTTTCATGCTCAGTTTATGAGCATGAAAGACATAACTTTTACCAGCTTTTATCCGCGGTAAAAGCTGGTAAAAGCTTTTACCGCTAGCTTTTACCGCTCTTTTAGCGCTTGAATTTATCAATTACCCCCTCACCCCTCTCCCCCCCTCACCCCTCCCGCATTCCATACATTCATCCCCGGTACATTCAAACACCTCGCGTGCCACCTAAACTTCATAATGCCAGAGCTCACCAGTGGTAAAAAAAATAATTATCCAATTTGGTGCAGTCGTTCGGAAGTCATGCGCGTACTAACTTTTCGAAGATTCATTTTTATTTATATAGATATACAGATATTAACTACGATTTCCGGTAAATATATCAACTTCATTTCCACGGCAACGATTGTTTTTCAATAACTTAGCAATAACTCGGTGCATAGTCGGGAAACACGCCAAACGCGCGCCCAACATTTGTACACGGTTGACATTAGTCACATGAGAACGGGTCGTTTCTACGACTCGTTCTTGAGTTCAACAGCTCGGCTGTGGAACGATTTGCCGGCCTCTGTGTTTCCTCCCTCCTACAATATGGGTCTCTTCAAGACCCATGTTCACTCCTTCCTCTCCTCAAAAACACCCTCCACACAGCATCCTCAAAGATGACATAGGCCCTGAGGGAAATTATTTTTTCCTCAGGGCCTCCTGTGTGGAGTTAATGTAAAAAAAAAAAAAAAACTCGCTTTTGTTAGCGACAGAAAACGTATAACAAATATAATCTATAATAATTTATAATTTCATCACGCCAGAACTTACCATTATATACATCCTATATTACTCGCGCATAATGTAGCTTTCTATTGGTGAAAGAATTTTAAAAATCGGTTTATTGGTTAATGCGTGAAAGCGTAACAAACAAACTCGAGCAGTTTCGCATTTATAATCTTAATATAAATTTATATATTTCTTCTGTCCGTGTGTATGTCACTGAACTCCTAAACGGCTGGACCGATTTTGATGAAATTTTTTGTGTGGGTTCAAGGGGATTCGAGAATGGTTTAGATTCACAATATTAGTATAGATATTCTTATTATGATGCTCCTGTACAACTTGCCAATATTACATGTAAAAGCCATCAAGGCGTAAATAAATAAATATTTATATTTGTTTCTGGTAGTCTTAAATCCTCTTGTATCAAATCCTTATTCGAATTCGGTGTGAATTAATAAAAGGGATTTCCTCAACAGTGGCCAAAATGCATAGCATACATGATGTTTTGAATAATGCATGATGGCATTCGCAAAATAAAAGAAGACCATTGCACAACCACAGTTCGAGTTTCGGGCTTGGTCAGGTTGGCTTGGTTAGGTTGGCACCATGATAACAGCAATTGAGCAACGCGTCTGCCAACAGAACGACAAGATAATGGCACCCTTACGGTACCACCAACCTAACAACCAGCCACCCTGTAATCTAACCGAATATTGTTGCAGGGTTATGTGGAATTTGATGATGGGATTGCGGTTGAGAAAGGTACTCCATTTTGTTAAAAAACCTGCTTTCAAATTTCTTCTATAAGGAAACGTGAATGACATAAACCCAATGACCTAAAACTTTCAGCAATAAACAAGAAAACATTGGCAAAGGCTCTAAAAGGATATTTTCTCAGCAGCTTTATTAATCGGTGACGAATTTAGCTGTCTTTCTTTGAAACTCTTGTATATTTTCCAACTAACTGTATCAAGTGTGTATAGTCCGTTTTAAAATCTATGTACTGTTCATTGAACGCCCATTTAAATTCGTGTTCTTGTGTAAGAATAATTTTCTTTTAGTTGTATAATGTTGTCCTTCCCGAAATAAGTTTTATTAAACTCATTGGGAGTACTGCATAATAAATTCAATAATTTTGTAATATATTATCACTAATAAATAATGATAACGTAGGTATGTTTAAAAGTACGAAAGATACAAACTGAGTGTGAATTAGAGAGCATGTGGATATTGCAATAAAAGCATGCATTATGTTTTCTCGACTTCCTACTCTATCTTCGTCGAGGTCTAACACGGACGATCGATAAAACCCTATATCAATACGATAACGACTAAATCCGTCATTTACGGTCAGTTATCAGTATTTACGAGCACGGTCAACAATTGATAAGAAATACTCTGACTGACCATTGACAAATTTTAGCGCGTCGATTTAGTCGATATTTAGTGATTAGCAGTCAACTTACAAAACATTTTTAATATTGTCGATCGTTATGCAAAATAACTGGCTTATTAATGAACGGAATTCAACTAACGAAGCTCTTAGAATTGAAAGAAGTCGTATATGCGATCCATAGACTTAAATATTTCATGTAGGCAACCACTTTATTCGTTCGATCCTTGAGAAACGAAAGTTATTGAAATATGACTAAAGACCTCATTTCCTAATTACGTTTATTTTATATGAATACCGCACAAGAGTCCCAACTGCTCCCGTCTGGAGCCAGTGATACTATGGCATCCCCAATTGGAGTATGTTGTGAGGCTGAAAGTATTGGGGAGGAGAATGAGATGGGAAAAAGGAAGGTGGGAAGTACCTGACTATTCAGATCTGGTCACCAAACACGGCAAAAGCCATTTCAAGCAACGTTTCAATTCTGAATGGTGGTCTTACACCAGGGCGATACTGAGAGTATCTTCCACTCCGGAACGTGCCGCAACTAAACTATATATAATTTTAAATGAATAAATTGTGAAATAACACAAATTAATCGAATAAAATTTATTTGCCACGCCGGGATTCGATCCCGCGACCTTCGGAATGCGAGTCAAGAGCCTTACCGCTGGACTATAAATTATTTGCAAACCTCCATATTTTTAATACAGTTTTACCACACATACGCTTCACGTCTTGGGAATCTCAGTTCTACAGCATTCAGTATGTTGTCATCCTTCCACGCCTTACTGCCACATATCAGGATTGGTATCAGCTGCTAATTAAGGTGAAAAGTTCCTTTTTAATTAAAATATATTTTTTTTTATTTCACCTTATCATCTGTTGACATGTTTTCGACAAGTTTTCTCGTGTCCTCACGAGTAAATTTTTTTGGTGTTCTAATAAGTTAAACACAAAATTTTTTTTTTTTACTATTTATTGAAGTGAAGATCTTTCTGCAACCGTTCGTCTGCAGATTCGGTACTTTTAAAACAAGAATGACACAAGATGGGTGCAGGAATTATACAGTAGGACTGTAATTGTGGGTGCCCGGCCAATACAATTGTCTTTACGGCCCATAATTGATTGGCTACCGTCGTTTCAAATTCTCTTTGATATAAATCCCACCCAATTTCGAAATACAGAAGGCCGACCCTTTCCAATACCTGTACTCCTGGTGGAATTCGATGAAATTTTACCAGGTGAATTGAATTAAAATGAATTCCTTCTTAATAATGTAATTTGGGAACTGGTATGGGTACCGCCGCCCCGGGAATCATTTATTGGATAACACCCCTGCCGTAGATTCACCCCGAGTGGTTAACTACGATTGGAGACTTGACAGGGGTGCCCAGGGGTTCATAGGGTAAGGTTTGTCCGGGTCTTGGCGACGGATGCGATTTTCTACCGGTCGGGAGAGACTGGTTGAGAGCTTTTGACTCTCTCGTCCAATCATCTTGCACTGCAGTAGGAGGAATGGATTCGTACTCCGTCATTCCTCATACCTTTCTCCTTCTCAGAACTTCCTCTCCTTGCGTTCCCTATTAAAAAACCCCCCGCACAGCATCCCCAAAGATGACATAGGACCCGAGGGAAATTTTTTTCCTCGGGACCTCCTGTGTGGAAATGTTAAAAAATGTAAATACGAATGATGGAGGGAGCACGTTAATATTTAAAAAAAACAACGATTATAACAACGGTCGGTGGCTGAGTTGACATCGCGTTTGGGTCACACCCAGGCGTGTTCCACCACCGTGTTCGATTCTTCGGCTGGCTAAGTCCTCCATCACGAAACAAGCAACATTTTCCGCTTTCTGTTATGGTAGTAGGAGATTTTCAAATATTCCTAACCTGACAATGTGTCTTTCTTAAAAAAAAAAACAAAATAACTGCTGTGAAAATATTTAATATTTAAATAATTTTGTGCACAATTTTTTTTTAGGAAATAATTATAATTATTAATTTTGCCCTGACCATTGCGATAGGGCAAAATTAATAATTAAACGACTTAAACTAAATTAAAACTAGATAAGTTTTTAGATTTTCACGACCAAAAGTATTTTCGTTATTTGTTTTTGGGGTGTTATGCCGTGTTGCGCTACCTTCTTCTATAGCCAACGTTTCGGACAGCGTTACAGTGTCCATCATCAGGGCAGATGTGTAAACGTTGGCTAAAGAAGGAGGTAGCAAAAACAAATAACGAAAATAATTAAAAATTTATTTAAAAAAAAAACAACAACACAAAAGGCGCTTTTTATGGGTAGAAATTTTCATTGTATATTTCATCAAAATAAAGAAGAAAAAAAAACTTTTTAAAACAAACACATAATATATAATTGCCCAAGTTCCATCTAAAATTATGAAAAATTTATTTCTTTAACAGCCTGTTTTGTTATAATTTAAAACACACAAATAAAATGGTACGTGTATACATGTACTAGATATTTGATGCATCTTTTGGTTAAAAAATACAGTTTTTCAGTGTGCTTGAGTATTTTAGACTAAGTTTTGTATGAAAAAGACCGCACAGCCCTTAATTAAGGAGTAATATTTTCCCTAAAAATTTTCTTTTTTCAAACATAGAATTGATTTCTCCAAAAGTAAATTCAAGCCTTATTCAGATCAGGGGCAATAACGCCGCGGTGTGACCGTGCGTGAGGCGTGATTGTCACTCGGGTCAATTATTAGCTACCCTCGTGCGTCACGCGATATCGGACGATACCTGGAAAGAAGGATACTTGGACATGGAGACGTGGGAATTAGTAACAAATTATTGTGTCTCCTTCAATAAAAGCATGCGTCTGGCGTATTGATTCGAGAGAGCTGCTTTGTTGAAATCTTTGGAATTACCTGCCAATCAAATGAAATGCTGCATTTGTAATGTTAGCGGTCTGATTACGGTCTCCTGATGTATCGTATCCAATACCTTAATACTTAAACTAAGTAGAAATATAAATATAATGTAAATAATCTAAATGTCTAACTGCATATTTGAAATGTGTTAATCATCTTCAGAAAAGAAAATCTCTGTAATAATGGAAAAAACAACTTTTCTTTTAAGAATATTTAACAATATTTTATATTTGTTTACAGATACATTGAAGATGTCCACTGACTTGGTATAATTATTTCCCTCCAATAGTATTCTGGGCAAAGAGGAACACAAATGGTAGTTAGTTCCAGAATTTCTGCACTGAAATAAATCCTAACTTCTGGTATTACGTTGTGGTATCCGGAAGCTTATCAGTTCAAGCAATACCGGACTATCAATTAAATTGTTTAGAATTTTATATAAAAATACCAAGTTAGTAAAAATTCTTCTTTCTGACAATTTGAACATATTCATATCATTTAACAGAGTGTTGTAGTTCAACATAATTGCTGGAATGCCCATTTTAAAATTTAGAAAACATAAGAATTTGTTTTGTATTCTTTCAACTGCTTGTAAATGAGTATCATAATGTGGATTCCAGACGGGAGAATTGTATTCCAGCTGATTTCTAACATAAGCAAAATATAACGTTATGGACTATTGGAAGAATACACAATAAAATATTTCGAATATTGAAATATTGTATTGCGAATTTGTTAGAAATCAACTTGAGTACAATTCTCTCGTCTGGAACCCACATTATAATAATCGTGTACAAGCTATGAAAGAATGCAAAATAAAATCCTACATATTCTAAGTTTTAGAATAGGTGTTACAGCAATTTTGTTGAACTACAACACTTTTTTAAATGATATTAATATGCTGATAAGAAGTAAAATTACCCGCGGTAAATGGTACCTACCTTTAATGTAAGATTTTAAGAGAAAATTATTTTTATTGGCGTTTTAAAAATTGAAACTGATTTGTCAATTATTCTGGCTAACTCCTGATTTTTCAGGTCTGCTCTAATTGTTATATACTAATAACAAGACGTAGGCATAAGCAAGACAAAAGGCTGTTTCTCAGTGACGTTTGGCAGGGGCGTCACCGTCGGAACAATCCACACAATCCTAAGTTATTTGTCGTCGGATAGCAAAATTATGTCTACTTTTTTAACTCCCTATAGAAAGAACATCAAAAATATCAGAAATTTCTGGTTAAGGTATATCGGGTACCATAGAGTCGTATTGTAGAGCCGAAACGGTAATTATATGAAACTTCCTCGATGGAAAAAAATCGCAAAGTAAAAAAAACACATTTTGTTCTGTTATCTAAAATGTTATAGCTATGAAAAAAATTCAGGGTATCTTTAAATGAAACTTAGGCATTCGTCGAGAGGTTTTTGCTCTATTCTAAAAGGGTTGTGTTTTATTAAATATTTTCACAATTTTCGCTTAATCACTATCGTATTTTAATATTAGCGTGCTCCCTCTAACATTCGTATTTACATATATCCCTTTCAAACCATCTTCTTTGTCTTTTTAACGCTTACTATGGATCCTTAATGTTATGAGGGATACGTGTGTGTGGATTGAACACAAGAAAGCATTTAACACTATAAATTTATTATAACAATTTACATCCGAACCATAATTATTTATATTTATAAAATATTCGTATATGAAAAATGGGAGCGAACAAGTAGCGATTTAGGAAGCTGTTATATCTTAGGCATTCTGGAACAGAATGGTTCCTTTTAATTTGTACTGAGACGGCGACTGTGTGGAAATATTGAGGGATCGCTTTTGGGATGTGCGGAACCAATAGGAATGCTTCCGCGATTCAAAATTGTTGCATCGTTCGCTACCACAATGTTAATGATTCGACCAGGCATATTCATAGAAGGTTTGAAACTCCTGCATATCCCAACACTCAACTGTTTTACAATTTCTTCAGTCAATCAACCCCGATACATTGTAATTATAATCACTCCTAAATACCACATTGGGAACAGAGCGGTTCACCAATGAATCAATTCCGGATTCCACCAAGTTACGTACAAATTACACCACAAATCTCTACAGATGTATATAGAGATTAAAGAATACATGTTGCTCTACGTTCTTGCTTATTAACACTCGATAATCACCGGTTTGCTGGAAGCAATTGGTTAATTGTTTGGTGATAATTATATTTTACGACAGGAGGTGTTTATACTTGGAGATAGCAATTTTTATATGAGAAAAGAGTCCGGTGGGACTGTGGTGTACGTATACATCCCCATTGGGGTATACTGTGATGCTGAAGGGTGTGGGGAAGGGACGAAGATGGGAAAGAAGTTTAGGTAAGGTATCTGGCAGGCGCGGTCCTTCCATGCATACTGTGGATGCTGCGCTTCCCTTCTTTTCTAGGTTTAAAATAATAATTATTATTACTATTGTGTATTTATTCCGAATTAAAAAGCCTTGGATTTATATTTTTCTAGCCGTAAACCGCATTAGATACTGCAATAACGACACCGCCACCATCCCAACCTCAGAGAACAAAACACTAACACGACACACGGAGAAGGTCAAAATACATATGTAATATGTATACATTTTCAATGCTCGCACGTCGCGTAAACTCACCAACACAAGCAAAACAGTGGATGCTCCGTTCATTCCGCGTCCACGAAACATAAAATAGTGTGATATTTTTGATATCTGCGCATGCGCTTTTAGTCAAGCCTGCGATGATTGAAGTAAGGCCGAATACGAATTCCATAGGAGCATCCATCGCACAGAAAACGACTTTAATGCTTACAGGCATAGTGCACAGAATAGCTTATCCGAAGCGAGCGGACTTAGCACCATTAGAGATTTGTTTGCCTGACCACCTTTCGACGGTTATTTGTTGTATCGAATAGCCGAAACCGATTGAAACATTGAATATCTTTTGAAATATCCGTTTAATTTATTTAATTAGGGAACTGTAATATTTAATGTGAAGCATAAAGGTTGTATAGAGCTAATTTGACAGACTAATTTTGTCGATAATTGCACTTTATTCGTGGGCTTGTTAGGAAGGCAGTCAGAATATGGCATCCCCATTAGGGGCATGTTGTGAGGCTGAAGATAGTAAGGAAGGTAGTGAGGAGAGGAAGGAAAGGGAAAAAAGAGGAAAAGAAGAAAGTGGGAGAAGTACCTGGCATTTTAGAAACCATTTCAAGCAACTTTTTGCTTGTGAATGGCACTAGGGCGTTACTGAAAGTAACTACCACTCAGGAAAGTGCTACAAATATACATTTAATTGTATAAAAACACAAATTGATCAAAATACGCACGCCTGAATTTGAACCCTCGATATCCGGATACCTAGCCAAGGATCATAAAATCATAACCATTCAACCAGGTAGGCCATACAAGGCTTATCTATACGGTGAAGGAACATATTGAAGGCATCCGGTGTAGGCTTATACGGTGAGGGCACCCATTCTCCTTCTAAAATCCCTGATCGATAGTAATTACATTGGCGTTAACTGTTCAACCATTATTTAAAACAAAACAATTATCCGGTCTTTTAAAATTTTAACGACGCTTTTTACCATATTTGTTTGCCAATACTGGAAGTAAGCATTCCTTAAGTCAGAAAAACATTCCTAAGCATTATTTATCGTGTACTTTTCTAATAGCAGGAGATACAAAAAATACATTTGCATTTACGCAACTATTTTTAAAACCAATTATTTCATTACGAAAAAGTTTTCAGTTAAATCGGTCAACTGTGGTAACAAAATAAACCGATTTAGAAATATTTTCGCTAGGTGCCTACCAGCGTCTCTCCTGCGGCCTCATAAGGGCCTCCGTGGTCTCGAGGTAAGACTCTCCTCACAATCCGAAGGTCGCGGGTTCGAACCCGGCGCGCGCAAATAAATTTTATTTTCATTGAAGAAGAAGATAACACTTCTGGTGGCAATAGCGAAAAAAAAAATAAAAATTAAAAAAAAATAAAAATTAAATTAAAAAAAAGAACTGGTTGAAGATAATATTGTTGATTCTAAAATATTTGAAATATGAGATTGACAAATATAAGGGTTTGACAGAAGGTGGCAATAGCGAAATTGGTTAACGCGCACGTCCCGGTTAGACGATAGGTCTGGGTCCCAGTCCCAGTCCCAGTTGCGACCATTGTCTTTTTCTATTTTTCTGTGTCTTGTTCTCTTTCATATTTTCATTTAGATTATAAGTGTTATCTTCTTCTTCAATGATATATTACGTTGATGGGAATAACCTTCAAAAGTTATAAAAAGAGAGTTTTTCTTATAAAAAAAATAAAATTATTTGATTAATTTGTGGTATTTCACAATTAATTCATTTCAAATATTAAATAGTATATTTGCGGCACGTTCCACGGTGGAAGATACTCTCAGTACCACCATTCAGAGTAGAAACGTTGCTTGAAATGGTTTCAGCCGTATTTGGTGACTACATCTGAATAGCTGGGTACTTTCCCATCTTCCTCCCCCCCCTCCTTCCCTCCCCACTATCTTCAGCCTCACAACATACCCCAATTGGGGAATGCCGTAGTCTCACTGGCTCCAGACGGAAGCAGTTGGGACTTTTATGAGATATTCACATAAAAAAGACAAATTATTTTTGTTATTGCTTTTGGGGTGTTATGCCGTGTTTCGCTACCTCCTTCTTTAGCCAACGTTTCGGACAGCGTTACAGTGTCCATCATCAGGGCAAAGAGACACTCATCTGCCCTGATGATGGACACTGTAACGCTGTCCGAAACGTTGGCTAAAGAAGGAGGTAGCGAAACACGGCATAACACCCCAAAAACAATAACAAAAATACTTTTTGGCCGTGAAAACCTAAAAACGTACCAGACAAATTATTGTTCAAACAACTTACGATACTGTACACACACAGATTGCACCTACCAAACTTTTCCTACCATTTGCATTACGTAGAATTAAAATAAAATTGTTTATAACTTTGAAATAAATATGTGCAAACTACTAAAAAATGTGCTTTTTCATTAGAAATGTTTGAACGTATTTAAGAAACAACTTTTTAAATGTATAATTTCATGGCTGAAATTATTTGTGACAGTTACAATTGATTGTCTTATTTATTTTTTATAAAATTATTCATAAAATAAACAAAAACCACTTGTGCCTACAAAATCGTGACCTTTAGGCTCCATTTGTCAAGCGATTTTTATGTGTATTACCTATATTCGTGACGATATAAGGCACACTATGAATACATGCTTTTTGACTTGTGGCTTCCTTTTAACACATGTATTCCATACTAAAAATTAAACCTCAAATAGATTTAACAAAAATGAATAACATTATAACTTCGTAACGACAGGTAAAAAGGTGTAAGAAAAAAATGGTTTTGTTTTAACATTCTTTTACCTGCCCGTTTTTAATTATATTCTGAGAGGTGAATGAATATTATATAGAAAGGTTCTTGAATGAGTCAAAGGTGAACGTCTGACCATTTTTTTGGTTAGGTGTTGTGAGGTTTGTTTTAAATATATTTTGCTTATCCTATGATTAATTCTCACTTCTGCACGTAGATGTACGTAGAGGAAACTAGATTTTTTATGTTAAAAAATGTATTATTTACAAACCAGCGATTTACAAATTGTGGTGAAACCACTTATAGACGATCTATTATATTATTTCTGATGTCATTTTACAGCCACACTTTTTTTTTATGCGTGTACTTAAAGGCGGAACTCCTGCGCCAGAATACACATGAATACTAGCTTGAACCACACTATAAACGTTCTTTGTTTTCCGTCTCCTGCGTTTTTTGAAACATGGTTTGAAAGATTGGTGTGAACAGGTGTGAAGTTCGCGCGGTCCGACAATTTTGCTAGTGGCCTTTCCACGCGTACGCAACTGAACACTTGACGTTTGACGTTTAAATAAATGTTAAAATATGTTCCGATGAAGAAGAGATGCTACATCAGGGAGAAAACAGAGATATTTTAATAGATGTTTATTTACCAGGAAAGATTTCCGACTAATATCAATTATTATGACCTAAAGTTAGTATTTGAATTTCGAATGCGTAATTAATTACGCATTCGAAATTCAAACGTCACAAGTCGAGTTCTGTTAAGAAATTTAGCGATGATATTGTAGACGAAATATAAAGGAGAACACGCAGATTTCAACTTAGACCTAACCTACCTAACTAGATTTTTATTAGGTATTTATTTATCAGGGAAAGAATAGAATACCTATTTTAATTGGTCAACTTCTTCCGTGTCTCTGAAATCGATTTATAAATTAATAGACTTTATTTACAAGTGAGTTCACGAAAGATATAATCATCCATTACGACAGTATTTATTTGCAATTTAAAGTCATAATTAGGTATTAGGCTCGCGCGGTTGACATAACCCCAAACGTCATTCGATTTATCTCCGGTACCAACCGCTCCGTACGGCTCCTGTAAAAATATGAACTTATTTCCCCCCCGCCGGCCCCGCCTGCCTTCAGGCTTCCCGCTTCACCCACTTCAAAAATAATATTAATATTAATGTTGTTAATATTCGTTATTATATTATAATTTTATTATCAAATATATTTATTATATTGTATTTAGGTATCATAATATTTTAAAGTAGTGATTATTAAGCTCAATCATTGCGCATAACCTCAAAAACTTGTTCGGTTTGATTCTCCATACATGACCGCATCGCGCGGCTCTTGTAAAAATATGAACACATTTCCCCCCGCCAGCCTTCCCCCTTCGCCCGGGAGATGAATGTTTTCCGTCGCCTGTGGTAAAGCTTGAACACAGGGTTTTTGAACACGAAGTGTTCAAATTTTCAATGTTTTGGGTGCTGTTCAAGCTAGTGTTCATCTGTATTCTGGCGCAGAATACGCCGCTTAATTGAAACACGCAAATATTGTTTATGGTATTTTTACATATAAACATTTCACGCAGCGCACCCCTTTTCGTGCTTTTTTGTGAAAAGGTAAAAATATTTCCGCTTTGCAATAAAATCTAAATTAATGGAATGTTTATGAACGTATCCGAAAACTAAAAACTGTTTTTGAAAGGTGGTGAAATACGCCATCAATTTTTTTTTATTAAAAATAAACATGTAATTTTTTTTTATATTAAAATTTTGATTACAAACATTAAAAAGTTTTTAAAATGACTCACCTTACGTTTTTTCTAACTAAAATTACTGATAATTTAAAAAAAGCACACACATACATATTTTATAAGACAAATGAATTATAAATCTTAGTTTCACCCAACTTTTAGACATTTCATGTAAAAATAATTCATAAAAAAATTTAAAACTTTTATAATTTTTTTCAAATTGCAGTCGGAAACTTTGCTTTCGTAAAAGTGTACATTTTAATTATTTTGTGGCGAATTTTTAGATTTTAATTCATAGCGTGTTGTTTTCTCTTTCTAATTCCGTTTAAATCATATTTCTCACTATGATAGTGAGGAAACATTACAACAATTTCTAATAGACCTATCTATCTTTCCTACTAAGTTCGTATTTGTCCAACAGAGCATTAGACAATTTTACAGGAGGAGAAGGTTTTCTGTCATTATTTCAATGAAACAATATGATAAACAATAAATAAAGCTATTACCGTAAACGTAAAGGTCCCATTAGTTTAAATAATACTTATATATACTTTTTTATACTTTATTTTTAATTTTAAAGTGGAGATTGAACAAAAACTAAAATGATCTGTTGGACAAATAAGAACTGAGGCGACGCTTTGTGAGCTGGGACAAATATAGTCTCCGCGTTATACGAATGTAGAACAACTCATCGTGTTCACATTATAACATAACAGAAAGCTCCTTGGTTATAAGTTTTTGACTGTTATATAATGAGTTATGAGTTTTAAGTTATAAATCTTCAGGCCGTTTGACTCCGGGTTCAAGCCCCGGCATTTTTTCCACTCGGAAACATTAAAAACCTCATCAATATGTTCCCAAATGACTGATGGAAGGTAAACACAACACTTGAATGTTAAATTAGTTCCCTCTAGTGAGGAAATATTATTTTAATTATTATTATTGCCTTTGTTCAAATCTGTTGAAGATTCTAACAGGAAATGTTGATTGAAAAAGTTACTAGTTATTCTGTGAACAGTTAGTGGACCGAGTGTTCAAAAAAGTGTGTTTCTAATTTTTTCTTATTTAATTAATGAATACCAATTTTTCCTTTAAAATCATGAGATTTGTTTATAGGTACTTAAATACCACCTTCTTAATTAAAAAACGTACATTTAATGTAACTTTTTTTATATTTCAAATGACAAATTATACAATTTGTTCAAATAAATTTTATTATTTCAAAGATGTTTTTTTTAACTTTCTTCGGGCAGGCAGGAGTAGATTTTTTTTTGCATGAGCTCCACGCAGGAGGCTCTGAAAAAAATAATTTCCCTCAGGGCCTATATCATCTTTGGGGATGCTGTATGGAGGGTTTTTTTTAAGGAAAAGGAAGAGAGGAGAGTTCTGGGAAGGAAAAAGGTTTAGGGATGGGTAACCGGGCTCACCCCATGAACCCGGGCACCCCTGCTAAATCACAAAACGTAGCGAACCACTTGGGGTGACCTATGGCAGAGGTGTTGGTTTTCCAAGAAAGGTTCCCGGGGCAGCGGTACCTATTCCCGCCTCCCAAATTATAAATACCATGTTATTGAAAAAACTCGAATAAGAAAGCCCAAAAGGGAACCTTACTGGACCTTTAATATGGCATCATCTGGAAACGGAAATGGAACGCACAAACAGAAAGGCGAAATGCAAAACGGTCGAGTTAAATTTGATATGCTCCTTTACAGTATTTCTATTTGTTTATGTAGGTATAAGTGGGTACATGGACGTAGCCAAGTTTTGATTTAGTGTGGGGCAAAAAATAAGAATCTAGACTAGGTACTGAAAAAAGTAGGCTTTTACAATATATTCATGCTTTAGGCCCCATGGATACACAGAATATGAACAGAAGAAGGAAAAACCATCCTTTGATGTGCTGTAAATTTGAAAACCAGAGATCATGCATCGGCCAGCCAGGGTGGGACAAACGCCCCATCTTGCCTCACAGTGCCTACGCCCATGAGTGGGTACATTCATTTATCATACATAATGCACATTAAATTTCAACTGCCGTAAACACTTGTAAGCTTATTGATAAAAAATTGATCAATTTTTTTCAAACAATTTTTGTCATTCAATAGAAGTCGATCAACTAAAACTGAAAGATAACGCGGCAAAGGGACAGAGCCGATTGGAATGATGGATTTGTGCTAAGATAGATTATCAATAATGGGTCCGTGAAAAATTATCGGAAAGTAAGGATTTTCAATAAAAAAAAATCATCGAAGAGTAAGCATTTTCAATAAAAATAATCGAAGAGTAAGCATTTTCAACAAAAATCGTCGAAAAGAATGCATTTTCAATAAAAAATCTTCGTGGAATAAACATTTTCAATAAAAATCATCGAAAAGTAAGCATTTTCAATCAAAATCGCCGAAAAGTAAGCGTTTTCAATCAAAATCATCGAAAAGTAAGCGTTTTCAATAAAAACTATCGAAAATTAAGCGTTTTCAATCAAAATCATCGAAAAGTAAGCGTTTTCAATAAAAACTATCGAAAATTAAGCGTTTTTAATCAAAATCACCGAAAAATAAGCGTTTTCAATAAAAATCATCAAAAAGGAAGCGTTTTCAATCAAAAATCACCGAAAAGTAAGCGTTTTCAATAAAAACTATCGAAAATGAAGCGCTTTCAATCAAAATCACCGAAAAGTAAGCGTTTTCAATAAAAATCGTTGAAAAGTAAGCATTTTTAATAAAAATCGTGTAAAAACGGGCCTGCTTCAATCATTTCTTCATCCAAACTAAATAAATCCAATTTACCACTTTAGGGTACAAAATAACACACGCACACGGCCAATCATATTATGGAACAATTTCCAAATTCCTCGAGTTCGAATGTTCGAATTAAAAATAACCGTGTTCAGTTTGGAAATGTAGATCGCCGGGTTGTAATTTGTTTTTCTCTTTGTTTTTTCGCGGCTCGAAGTTGGTAGCCAGGCCGTCCTTTTCATTATCTTAAAGGTTAAAAAGAAATAGAGAAATTGTACTGGATACTCCCAGTATCTTCCTGGTGAAAGATAACCATTCAGAATCGAAACGTTGATGGGAAAGGGTACGAATATTTTACCTGTTAAGGGGATCCAATAGTCCAGGGAAAAATCGAAATCGGAATTCACGCCCTTTGTGGGAGGAGTTAAAAAATATTTGAGAGAAAACTTTTGGAATGGTTGAAAAAGTTATTTGAGAATTTTTTTTACAGGTTGATTTCGTAAAGGCCTAAAAAAAACATTAACTCCTTTTTTACACATTGTTTATTGTAATAACAAGGAAATTTAAAATTGATTTCACGGAATCGAGCGACGTGGAATCACACGTCTGTTCCCTGCTCCAGCCAGGGCGTTTCTGAATGGAAGTGGGGTGTGGCAGGCCAGTAGTCCTTCGGTGAACGACATAAAGGTCACTTTGAAAATCCACATTCGTCGGCTGCCAGCCGTATTGTAAAATAACAACGCAAATATGCATATTTTATTTTATTTTGTGAATATCGGGCGTAAATATAATTTTTTTTTGCAATTATCATAAAAGAAACTAAATTTGCTACAATAAGCAATAAAATCATATCCGAAAAGATGTTCATAAGTAGGAGAGTTTGCACTTGAAAGTGTTTTTTTGAGGACCTGTTACTTTATTTTTTTCTAGGCTTATTAAAAGACTTATAAAAAAATGACCGATATTTTTAAGGGCCAAGATATGTTCTACACGCAGTATTTAATTGAAGCATTTATAATATTTCTAAGCGATCAAATTTTCAAAACAAAAACACATGATTTTGTGTGATTTTGCATTATTTACTATGGCTTAATCTTAAGGCGTAATATACGTGTGGAATAAAAATATAATTCAACATGTATTTAACCTGCAGCATGCCGCGTCGAGCGATCGAGATTCCTGAGCGTTCGATTAGGAAATTTCTCGCCCACATTAAGACGCCGTATCCCCGCTGAAAAAGAAGAAGATGGAGAGATATGTAAATGCAAATGTTAGAGAGACCGCGCTTATATTTTAAACGAAAGAATTGAAGCAAAAATTGTGAAAACGTTTAATAAAACACGACTCGTTTAAAATAGAGCAAAATCTCGTAGTGAACATCTAAATTAGCTTTTAAAGAAACACTGATTTTTTTCATACTATAACTTCTAAAATACGTGAAATTAACGTGTTTATAATCATTTTCGGAACATACATTGCGATTTTTTTCTATCGAGGGAATTTAATATAATTTGCGTTTCGGCATGGAACACGTCTAGATATTATCTTAAAAAATAACATATAATTTTTTAGGAGCTTATAAACTTCAAATGTTTAAGGGAGGTATGTAAGAAATCGGTAGAAATTCGGGTAGCGGCGGCTTAAAAAAATCATAACTGAATTTGAATACTATATAACTCTGAATTCGATTTGAGACACCTATTGATAAAATGGGAAAGTATTACGACAGCTTCCAATAACGCAGACTGCAGATCGCGGGAAGGTTTGAAATATGGCAATAAATCGCTCGACTCGCTTTGCAAAAGTGCTATAATATGCCAAAAATCGTTCGAGTGGAAAAAGATAGATTCTTACATATTTATAATACTAGGTTCATAAATAACAATGGATTTAAAATTCAGAAATATATAAATAAGTACGGACGCTGGAATACATATTATACGTACCATAGATAAAGAATTTTGTAGGATTTCTTGCGTTACAAAATTTATGAAGCGTACTTTTTTAAGTGAAGTTTTTAATTTCGACAATCTATGGTTTCCCATTGATTTTTGTAGATTTACATTCATCATGAGTTTCGTCCTACGCAGTTGAATAATCCAAGGATAACCTGCACAATTAGGTTGGTATGTCTGGAATGGTGGGCGGGAGAGTACGTCTACCAAGCTGTACATAATAATTTATTAATTTAAAATAAATGGGCTACCTCTTTTTTAGAGCTGCCTCAGAATCTGAAGAATGTTTAGAATGTAGTATAGACCATCCTATTTATGCATATTTAATTTGAATATAGTTTGATAGCTGAAGACCCCGGCGTAACCCGGGCTTTACGCAGTAATTTTCGAAATCAGATGTAAACAGTAAGATTTATTTTATTTTGAATATATGCAACATTCTTCAAGAAGTGTCAAAATTCAGCTTTACGGGGTATGAAAACGGGGTTGAAAAAACAAAGCCAGGCCGCTCTGCTTCCCGCCACAGAGACTCTTCTTTATGTTTATGTATATAATATTTTTTTCAGGCCTTTACTAAATCAACCTGTAATAAAAAATTCTCAAATATCTTTTCCAACCTTTCCAAAAGCTTTTTCTCAAGTACTTTAAACTCCTCCCATAAAGGGGCGTGAATTCTGATTTCAATTTTTTACTGGACTATTGGATCGCCTTAAAAGACGTTTTAGGCAAATAGAGAGCCTATTTTGAATGCTTAGCTCTTCCAGAACGGATACATTTGTGTGTTATTATGTAAGAGCTAAGCATCTGGCTGTCACACTGTTTTCACAGCATCTGTCTGTCCATAGAATCCTGACCATTTTTCTCCAGTACAACATTTCGAGGGCAACTATCCGTTTTCCTTGGCTGGCTCTAAGATCCATGTTTCCACACAGCCGAGAAATAGGGGGAAATTTTACATGTCATAAACATTTTTGTTACGTTAGCTCCACAAGGGAGGCCCTGTGGAAAATAATTTCACTTGAGGCCTGTTATCTGTTATAGGGGATGTTGTGTGGATGGTTTTTTTCATTAAAGGAAGAAGAGGAAGTTCTGGGAAGGAAAAAGGTATTAGGGGTCGTTAGGAATGTGGGAATTAGTGTCCGGGAGTAACAGACGTATGAATCCATCCCTCCAATCACGGTGCAAGGCGATGGGTTGAGAGAGTACGGTTGGAGAGGTCAAAAGACTTCCCTCAACCAGTCTCTCTCAATCCGGCCCGCCACGTAGCAGGTGGGCAGACGCATCTACCGCCAAGTGCCGGACACACCTCACCCCATGAACCCGGACGCCCCTTCTATGTCACCAAACGTAGCGAACCACTTGGGTGATCTATGGCAGAGGTGTTGGTTATCCAATAAATTGTTCTTGGGGCGGCGGTTCCCCTACCCCTACCCTCCCAAACATATTGATTATACCATGAAAAAATATAATAAGTGAATCGAACAAATTAATGTTTAAAAAATTAATATAATTCTATTAGAATATTAGATATTTGTTTTTCATAATGCCATCTTAGTGTATTATGGTTTTTGTTTTGTTTTGCATAATTCTGTTAATTTCTTGTCATGGGGTTATTTGTATATTTGGCAAAACGTAAAAAAAATATAAAAGTCAGCTGTTGATTTTCCAAAGATTAATTAGTGGTAATAACATTAATATCTGGTTAACAAACAAAAAATTGTTTTATTAATTATAGGTTTAGAATTTAACCGAAATTAGTTGACGCAATGTACAAATTTGCAATAAAGTCGTTAAAAACAAAGCATAAATTAATTGTATGTAAGAATCTGCCGTAACAAATTTTATATACCTATTAACAATAGATCATCGAAATCCATAGATCAAAAAACACAGACAGGGTAAAAAATCTACCTGTCCAAATCGTCGATTATTTATACCCCAATCCAATTTTAAAACTTTGATTTTCGAACGAGCATTCCAAATAATATCGAACGAAATATTTTTTTTACTAAACGACATTCTTTTTTTGAACCTAGATTTTTTTTTAATTCTTCATGAATTTGTAATACTTCAAATATTAATACATCTTTAAATCTTCAATACTTATTCATCTAATGCAGGAAATTCTCCGTTGGTTCCCTTTTGCATCATGAAATTAGTACAGTTTTTCTGTCCGTGAAAAATGTAGGCATGATGGGAAGAGTTAAACCGGTTAATGTGTGTTCTGGGCGTGTTCGTGTGATCGAATTGAGCTCAATTTTATTCACTTTCTCTGGAATTTTTGAAAATTTCAAGTACAGAAATTCATTCTTGAACAGATAAAAAAATTCGTTGGCTTGTTTGAGCTCTAGGAGTTGAAATGACTTAACTTAGGAATATTGTCAACGTCACCAATTTGGGAGGCGAATATGGGTACCGCCACCCCGGAAAGTAATTATTGGATAACCAATACCTCTACCATAGGTCAAGCCAAGTTGCAAGCTGTGTTTGGTGACTTAGCAGGGGTGCCCGGGTTCATGGGAAGAGGTATGTCTAGGTCTTCGCGACGGATGACCTGGAAACACTAAACCCCAGATTCCAACCCTCCCCTTATAAATTTTTCCTTCCTAGAACTTCCTCTCCGTCTTTTCCTTAAAAATATTCTCCACACAGCATCCCTAAAGATGATATAAAAATGATAAGGAAATTATTTTCCTAACGTAAAAAAAATAATTATCAAATAAAATTTTCTTGCGCACGCCAGATTTGAACTCGCGATCTCCGGATTGCTTGTCGAGAGCCCTACCCCTCGACCACAGAGGCTGTCTATAAAAGAGAAACGTAGTTTTATTGCAATCGAATTATAAAAATATTCACCTTCAATAATTATAAAAATTATTTATAATGAAGTTAATTGCATTAATATATATTTTACAAAATATTATATTTAAGGTCATCATTGGTCATGTATACCTTATCAGAAAAAAGGAGCTCTTTTGCCTGATAAGGGAGCCACTGCTCTGCAATTCGGAGAACATATGAAGCACTTGTCCGCAGCATCTTGGAATATAGCTCCATTATTTGGGCCCCTTCTGAACAAAACCATATCCTAAAAATAGAAAGAGTTCAAAAAAGGTTTATGCGTTACCTGTATATGAGGGAATATACATACTACCCATTCCTGTATCCATCGTTGATTTTAACAGGAAAGCTCGGTCTTAATACATTAGAAGCCCGCCGAAAAATATTTTTGTTTAAACACTTTTTTAAGCTAATCTCCGGCATTATACTGAATCCGCCCATGTTGAAGGAGATTAACTTATATATACCTAACGCGTACAGTCGTGGGAGATTCCACGCACTATTTTATGCTCCGAAAGCGAGAACTTCTTCCTATCAAAATGCGCCATTAAACGTAGAAATTCAACTGCTAAATGAATCTGTATTGAGCATCGACATCTTCAATGTCACCTACAGAGATTTCAGTAACTATCTTCTGACATACGTCACAAGATAGTGAAACTGCCCCCATACACTTTTTTTCTCTAAATTTCGTAATCTTCTCCATAACATTCTGGTGTATAACTGTTTTACGGAGAACCTGATAAAATAAATAAATATCTTTAAGGTTATATTGTTTTAAAAAATATAATATGATAGATTTAATTTAAAGTAATTTTCAACAATGTTTTTAAACACACATCAACCCATCTGTCAAATGAATCTGTCATAATTTGATATTACCCTCAGATGGGGTACCTGTCATCCAATATTGTTTTCCACACCCCAATTTGGCTCGCATCAAAATTACCTCGTGGGTTATGAATTATGGTTTGAGATTGCCTTGTAATTTGGCTGGATGGTTTGGGTTACTATGCCGCCCGCTTTTCATTCCTCAACCAAACAATCCTATAATTGAGATGAGGGTTACTTTACCGCGTTAAGGCTCTATTTTATAGCGTATTTATTATCGAATTTACAAGTTTAAGCAATAAATCAGTCAATCTGAACAAATTCATCATTGTCAGCTAATTTAACTGTCTGAAAATTGTGTTTTTAAAAGTATTGCTGTAAAAAAGTTTTTATTTTAAGTCTATCTTCTATATAGTGTTGTAAATAAAAATACAACTTGAACAACTGCGTTGAACAACTTTTAAAAAGTAATATAACTTGAACAACTGCGTTGAACAACTTTTAAAAAGTAATATTAAAGAATTAGCCATTTTTTAGAAGACCTTTAGAATAATTTGGGAGGCGGTTATGGGTACCGCCGCTCAAGGAACCATTTATTGGTTAACCAATACTCATTCCATAGGTCACATCAATGGGTTCGCAGGTTTGGTGACTTAGCAGGGGTTTCCAGGTTCAGGGATAAGCATTGTCTACCTACTTGGTTGAGAGAGACCTTTTGACCTCTCCAACCGGACTCTCTCGAATCATCGCATTGGGTTGCGAGGAATGGATTCATATATTCTTCACTGTTGGACACACTGACCCCCAGATTACTACACACCACCCAATGCTGTCCTTGTTCTACCGGTATTACAATGGAAGATGCTCCGAGGAACTAGCGTCATTGATCCCTTCGGCACCGGTGCATAGTCGGGAAACACGCCAAACACGCGCCCAACATTTGTACAAGGTTGACATTAGTCGCATGAGAACGGGTCGTTTCTACGACTCGTTCTTGAGTTCAACAGCTCGGCTGTGCAACGATTTGCCGGCCTCTGTGTTTCCTCCCTCCTACAACGTAGGTCTCTCCAAGACCCATGTTCACTCCTTCCTCTCCTCAAAAACACCCTCCACACAGCATCTTCAAAGATGACATAGGCCCTGAGGGAAATTATTTTCCTCAGGGTCTCCTATGTGGAGTTAACGTAAAAAAAAAAAAAAATTTCCATCCAAAAACTTCCTATCTATCCATTCCCTAAAAAGATTCTCCAAACAGCATCCCCGAAAATGACATAAGCCCTGAGGGAAATTATTTTCCACAGCGCCTCCCGTGTGGAGCTAATGTAAAAAAATCTATGCAAATGTTTATTTTTATTTTTTGGTTTTTTTGGTGTCGCCTTCTTCGGTGACTTAACAGGCGTTGCCCGGGTTCATGGGGTAAGGTTTGTCTAGGTCTTGGCGGTAGACGCGTTTGCCCACCAACTACGTGGCCAACCGGATCAGGAGAGATTGGTTGAACGAGACCTAACCTAGACCTCTATAGCCGGGCTCTCTCAACCTTGCGCCGCAGTGGGAGGAATGAATTCATACGTCCGTTACTCCTAGACGCATTGACCTCAGATTCCTACCTTCCTCTCATATCTTTTCCTTCCCAGAACTTTCTCTCTTTCCTTTCATTAAAAAAAACTCCACACAGCATCCCCAAAGATGACATAGGCCCTGAGGGAAATTATTTTCCTCGGAGAAAAGCCTTCCTGTGTAAAATGAATGTAAAAAAAATCCAGGCCAAAAAAGACAACGCAATTTATAATATTTTTTTTTATTGGAATTTTATTTTATTTTATTTTTTATTCAGTCACCGCTCTAGCCCGTCGATGAGCTAACTTTGTATTGCAGGTAATTTAAATCTCCTAATGTAACTTGGACTCCTAGCTACGTCACGAAGGTTTTGCCAATGAGATGCCTCGATGAGCTAACATTTTATTGCAGTTAATTAAAATTTCCCAATGTAACATGGACTCCAAACTACGTCACGAATTTTCAGCCAATCACCGCTCTAGCCCCTCGATGAGCTAACCTTGTATTGTAGTTAATTCAAATTTCCCAATGTAACATGGAATCCAATCTACGTCACGACTTTTTAGCCAATCACCTCTCCACCCCTGAGCTAACCTTGATAAACGCATTTTCTACGAACCTTGCTTACTTCCTAAGAAGTTCCTTGAGAGATCGAGTTATATTACAGAGTCTACAAAATTTCCAGTTTCCAGTGTCTTATGCCTTGTATTTCTTTATTATGATTGAGTACTTAGCATAAACGCTATTACGTTTCGTGGCAGCCCGTCCGTGTTCTAAATTCGAAAATAAATTGAATTTCGAAAAAGGAACGGAACGTAAATTGGGCTGTCCGAGAGAAAGACTTCTTTGTTTTTTGTCTCAGGTTCCTAACGAAATAGCCACGAGAAGCTCAAAGCAGAAATAAATAATTACTTGAGTAGGTACCCGTAAAACAAAATATCGTGTGACATTTTCAAATTTGGAACTAGATAAATAGATACCTACCTACTATCGATAAAACGAATATAAAATATAATCTTTTTCAAACCCGAACAAGCGATAAAATAAGTATCTGTGATGTGTTGTACGAGACGAATATTGTTATTCTAATTTTGGAATATAAAATACCTACATTTGTTTATATTTTTTTTACGTGAATACCGCACAAGAGTCCCAACTGCTCCCCTCTGGAGCCAGTGAGACTATGGAATCCCCTATTGGGGTATGTTGTGAAGCTGAAGGTAGAAGGAGGGGAAGGAGATGGGGAAGAAGAGGGTGAGGAAGTACCTGGCTATTCAGATTTTTTTTTATCTTCACGCAGGAGGCTTTGAAGAAAATAATTCCCTTCAGGGCCTATGTCATCTTTGGAGGGATGCTGTGTGGAGAGTCTTTTTTAGGAAAGGAAGGAGAGGAATTTCTGGGAAAGAAAAGGGTATTAGGGATGGGTAGGAATCTGTTTCTCGGTGTGTCAAAGAGTGAAGGACGTACGAATCCATCCCTCCCACTGCGGTGCAAGGCGATACTCCGAGAGAGTACGGATGGAGAAGTCAAAGGCACTCCCCCAACCATTCCCTCCCGATCCGGCTTGCCAGGCGGTAGTCAGACGCACCCACTGCCAAGACCCGGACAAATTTCACCCCATGAACCCGGGCACCCCTGCTAAGTCACCAAACGTAGCGAACCACTTGGGTGACCTATGGCAGAGGCGTTGATCCAAACAAATTGAGTAGATGTATGTGTTTGCATCTAATGTCGTTATTTTTGGTTTCATCGAGATTCAAATCACAACGGTGCTATAGAAGTTTTAACTTCAAAAATCAAAATGATAAATTCGGTCATTGATTCTGAAGACTGTATTTTTATTTACGACAGTGTAGGTAGTTAGTATTGCATAAATTCTTGTCGCCAGTGTGATTTATTGATGCTATAAATTCAATTAAGCTATCATGTCCCCATAAAGCTTCAACATTGCTTCTTTCTCCATTAAATTTCTTACCCAAATCTAATGCCACGGGTTTAAAAGCAATACTTTAAAAGCTCTTCAAAAAACCAATTAATATGGCTGCCACCAGAAAGCCTAGATTAAAAATAATGACGAAAAACAATGAATTATTAATACCAAATTAAAACCCAAACGTCACAACTCGTAGATATTATATTATATTGTAGGTATATATTCGTATTATTTCTCGTGGCCTGACTGTTCCTAATTTAAATTGTGATTTATACTTGTGGTTCGCGGGCCGGTCGCTAGATGGCAGCTAATGAGATTTTTTAATAATAAACTCGTATGGCTGTTGACTGCACGCTTTTTAAGCCAGGTGCCTGTCATTCTGGGTAGGTACCGTAAAGCGTGGAGAACTGAACTCATTATATTATTACGGATTTTTAAAAATATGTATTTTTTTAATACGGATATTACCGTTTATTTTTACTGTTCCAAACATGCTATGATTGTAAAACCGCAATCTTCAATCCTAGAAAGTATAAACTGACCATACATGTGTGAACTTCGCACTCACCCTCCACTTATTAAAATCAGGTCAAGAACTGTGTGGAAAAAATACACAGGTTGGAATTAACAATTTGGGAGGCGGAAATGGGTACCGCCGCCCCGGGAACCTTTATTAGATAACCAACACCCCTGCCATTGATCACCCCAAGTGGTTCGCCACGTTTAGTGATTTAGCAGGGGTGCCCGGGTTCATGGGGTGAGGTTTGTCTAGGTTTTGGAGGCGGATGACCAGGACACCCTAAACCCCAGATTTCTACCCACCCCTTAAACCCTTTTCCTTCCCAGAATTTCCTCCATTTCCTTTCCTTAAAAAATCCCTCCACGCAGCATCCCCAAAGATGACATAGGCCCTGACGGAGATTATTTTCCTTAGGGCCTCCTGTGTGGAGCTCATGTAAAAAAATAAAATAAAATTGTGAAAATAAATTCCTAGTGCGCCAACTGCCTTGCACCATTGACCTATTTGGTCGAAGCCTTGCACTTTTCAACCAATGAATCAAAACCTCAACGAGAGTCCGAGGTCTAATAACAAGAAAGTTCTTATTTCACAAAACATTATTTAAATCTGATAAATTAACTAGATCATTTTTTTTTAATGAATGTACAAAATACAAAACATGGAAAACTGAAAACTTCATTTTGGGCCGCAAAATATCTTCAATTGGGCCGCAGGTTGCGTTAAGAATCCTCTACAGAAAATAAATAACATTTTTTTTAAATTTATTTCATTTATTTATTTATTCGCGCCTTGAAGGCTTTTACATGTATACGTTATTATAAATACATAAGTTATTCAGGAGTAATGATAAGCGTATAGTATATAACATTGTATTAAAAAATTATTAGCAAAATTAAAAAGAAATGACAATATTAGAATAATAATAATAAAATTTTTGTCAGAATTTTAGAAATTTCTGATATAAATTTTGGTAAAGAATAAATGATAACATCAACGGAACTGCCTGTGTAGTCTTGGGAGTTAATGAAATAGTTAGTTTTCGGCGGATAAACAAAGAACAGTTCTGGAACTTAAAATATTAATATTTTCGGTATATCTTCACCTTCCTGTCTCCGTTCACCCTACTCTCCGAAGTGCCTATCCAGCGAAATTGCCGTGAAATGAAAATGATATCAATCACGCGCGGTAGTCACGTTGAGAGTTCGTCGAGCCGTGTTATATTAAATTAATGTACGTGGCATTTTGTTACTGACGCTCCGGCAATGTTGTGCAAATTGCGACTATGTCGTTAAACTAATATGCATCAGGTTTCATCTTGTTTATGGTTATAGATTAAAACAAATGACCCATATTATTTCATGAATATGAGTTTATATAATGTGACGCAATTATTTGCTCCCTTCTTGTCATATTCGGGTCGCTGACCCGTCGCCTTGATAAGGCGCCTCAAGGCCATTCCCATGATGTCGTCTTTCTAGTGTAAAACGTCCTAAACGAGGAACAGTAAATTATCGAGGAGAGCTTTTTTTCTGGGCTTTGGTTTACTTAAAGTCCGGTCTTCTGCGACCAAGAAATTGAACATTTGCTTACACATTTCCTTAGACATTTTCTTACACATTTGCTACACATTTTCTTACACTTTTGCTTACACGTTACAGCAGGGTCTTTTCCGACCGAAAACGTGAACATTTTCATACACATTTGCTTCCACATTACTATAAACATTGTCAATGAGGGCGTGGCCTTACTGCAGACGCATACAAAAATGTGCAAGGCCACGCTCCCAACGATAATGTTTATAGTAATGTGTAAGCAGATGTTCATATTTTCAGTCGCTGGAGACCAGACTTACTGTAAACATTGTAAATGGGGGTGTGGCCTTGCACATTTTTGTATGCATCTGCTGTAAGGCACGACCCTATTGCCAATGTTTATAGTAAATGTCAATGAGGGCGTGGCCCTAATGCATACGCATACAAAAATATGCAAGGCCACGCCCCCTAGACAATGTTTATAGTAATTTGTAAGCAAATGTACATATTCTCTGTCACAGGAGACCGGACTTAGTAAAAACATGTTCAATGGAGGTATGGCATTACACATTTTTGTATGCGTCTGCAGTAAGGCCTACCCCTATTGCCAATGATGTGTAAGCATATGTTCATATTCTCGGTCACAGGAGACTGAACTTATATAAACATTGCCAAGGGGGGTGCGACCTTACACATTTTATATGCGTCTGCAGTAAGGCCACACCCCCATTGCCAATATTTTAGTAAATGTGTAAGCAAATGTTCATATTATTAGTCGCAGGACACCAGATTTACTATAAACATTGCCAATGGGGGTATAAAATTTTTTAATATCGAGCACAAAATTATGTTTTCAAACTTAATTTTACTGCAGTAAAAAAATTGCAGAAAAGATATTCTTTCGTTGTATGCGGATAGGCACTTACCGCGTTATTTTTTTTATATTATTATTTAATTAAGTCCAAAGTGAACGAAGCTTTATCTACACATTCATAAATGAAAAATATTTAGGCGGTTGTTTAAAAAAAATTAAACCATTCAAAAGCCAAAAAGAGTTAAGCTACGCACATTTTTGTATGCATCTGCAGTAAGGTACGCCCCCATTGCCAATGTTTATAGTAAATGTGTTAGCAAATTAATGATCATGATTTCGGACGGAGGAGACCATGCTTAAGAGTGTGACTAGAGCGAGAAGTTACAAGTAATTAAGGGGATCCAATAGTCCAGGGAAAAATCGACTTCGGAATTTACGCCCTTTGTGGGAGGAGTTTAAAAATATTTGAGAAAAAGCTTTTGGAATGGTTGAAAAAGGTATTTGAGAATTTTTTTTTACAGGTTGATTTCGTAAAGGCCTAAAAAAACATTAACTCCTTTTTTACACATTGTTTATTGTAATAACAAGAAAATTTAAAATTGATTTCACGGAACCGAGCGACGTGGAGTCACACGTCTGTTCCCTGCTCCGACCAGGGCGGTTCTGAAAGAAAGTAGGGTGTGGCAAGCCAGTAGTCCTTCGGTGAACGACATAAGGGTCACTTTGAAAATCCTAATTCGTCGGCTGCCGGCCGTATTGTAAAATAACAACGCAAAAAATCATATTTTATTTTATTTTGTGAATATCGGGCGTAAATATCAATTTATTTTGCGATTATCATAAAAGAAACTAAATTTGCTACAATAAACAATAAAACCATATCCGAAAAGATGTTCGTAAGAAGGAGAGTTTGCACTTGAAAGTGTTTTTTTATAGACCTATTACTTTATTTTTTTCTAGGCTTATTAAAAGACTTATAAAAAAAATGACCGATATTTTAAAGGGCCAAGATATGTTCTGCACGCAATATTTAATTGAAGCATCTATAATATTTCTAAGTGATCAAATTTTCAAAACAAAAACACATTTATTTATTTATTTATGAAAAGTATACAATACATAATATAGTAAATTATATAAAGCATTGTACTCCCAGGAGTTAATAAACTCATTGCGGGAATGATACGCATTACATGAAACATATAGCTGTATGTATTAAATGGACATATGATGGGGACATACACAACATTATTATTTCAGATAGTCATTAATAAGATGAAGTTTGAGCATGTTAGTTTGGGTCTTTTTACATTGACTTGCACGTTTGATCTCGTTGGGTAGTTGATTATATTTTGTGTGAGCTATGTATTCTAGGGATCTTAGTCCATATTTTGTTGATTTGATTTTTGATATAAGAAGTTTGTTGTGATTTCTTGTGTTGTGTTGGTGTACGTCGCAATTGTAATAGAGTGTAGTGTTGGAATGTGCCGAGTGTTGAATTACTTGTAATATAGTTTTAGTTATTTCAAAAGTGGGAATGGTATTAAAAGGGAGTATTTGGGTGTTTCTGTAGATATCTTTGACATGTGTGTCCCAAGGTAGACTGAAAATATTTCGCAGGGCTCTATTTTGAACGACTTGGACTTCTGAAATCATTTTTTTTGTAGCAAATCCCCAAATTCCGGCGAGATATATTAGATGTGAGTGAATCATAGCATGGTAAATCGATTTTAATAGAGAGGGAGGAAGTAACCCGCGAAGTCTATATAAAACACCAGTTATAGGAGTAATTTTGGATAGAACATGTTTAAATTGGTGATCCCATGTAAGTTGTGAATCAATGAAAAGGCCAAGATATTTTGTAACATCAGCCCTTTCAAGGCGGTTATTATCAAGACTTATATTAAGACTTACATTTTTTTTATTTGCAAACAGTATGTAATGTGTTTTTTTTATGTTTAGGCTAAGTTTGTTTAGTCGCAGCAAGTTTGCCAGGCAAGCTATATCCCTTTCCATTTCCTTTTCAAGTTCGTTTAAATCATTATTGTGATAAAGAATCACTGTATCATCTGCATAGAGTTGTATTGTACCCTTACATGATTTTGTGTGATTTTGCATTATTTACTATGGCTTCATCTTAATGATTGTTTAATGGTTTTAGCTACAAAAGTACCTATCACAGTTCTTTTTTTTACCATACAACTTTTTACCAGCGAGTTCTGCATTTAGTCTAGTACTCAATCAATTTCTTATCTTCCATGTCCCAATGCAATACATTAGAGTTGTCTCGTCAAATACTGACACTTCGTACATTAAATTATTGAATGCGTGTGCACAAAACGTTTAAATATAGGTACTTAAAACAGTTTCAACAAAAAAGATAAATTTGTTAACCACTCCGGCATTTTTGTGAAATTTGCGTCACAAACTAAGAGACTTATGAAAGTCGTTTCTGTCTCATTTTGTATTACGGTGAGATATATTATTTAAAGAGTGCTAGACAGAGAAAACACCAAGCTTTGCTTTTACATTTAACCACTCGAGTGCTTTTGCCACAATATGGCACTATTTAAAATACCTCGAATTGCTTTGCTGCCAAGTTTGGCAAATTTTCTCTTATTTGTAAGTAATTAAGTAGAAGATTACGATTTTATAATATTTTTTTAATAAATCCTACGAATCTGTAATAATCGACTAAAGACAGGTAAATTTATTGGCTACATAGAACTATAATCAGTTTGTATGTCTCCATATCAAAATTTATTTAACGTGGGCGGAAAATATTCACCAAAAAATCTCGAGCAATCGGAGAAAAAAGTTTTAAATTGCGATGTCGATGTTAAGTGGTTATAAGTTTACAATAAACGCTCCCGAAAAAATTTGAAATAATTCTATTAAACAGCATTTTGCATTATTTGTAAAAAAAAATTAATATTTTTATATAATGAAAAAAAAATTGAGGTGACAATAACATTTATAATACCTTTTTCTATTCAAATACAGTTTTTTTTTGTTTTGTGTAGATTTGTAATTACGGTTTACACGATAAAAACATGTATTTTAATTTTAAATTGAGTACGTGTTGTAATTTCAATTGCCTATGTCGATTCGTAATGCTGAAATCTGAAAGAATCTTTCATGTGCTTTCAAAAACATTATTTAATTTTGGTTTACATTCAAAAACAGCGAATCTATTTGATAATTAACGTCTTCACTTTATTTCAAAATAAATCAAAAATCTCACAATACCAGAGGGGTTAGACGAAAAATTTGAGCTCATCAGAAATGACTTTTCTAGTGTGTAATTAACGAAAGTAGGCGCGTGCCTTTTACGCTCCAGGCTGAACTAAACCTCATCCACTGAAGTAATAGAATAGATAGAAATGTACACAGCTTCTTGGACATCCATCATACTCTATCCACCAACAAACACGTCAAAATAAGAAAAAAACAGTGTGATTTAAAATGAGAATGAACAAATACTAACAACATTCAACAATACATACAACAGCGGAGTATCTCGATCAGAGAAATCCAAGTTTTTGCGGTGAGCGGAAAAATCAGGACATCTGTCAAGCTCTTGAGTGTGATAAAGTCACAAATCTGACAGCACTTCTCGCGGGAGAACGATCTCTTATCACAAATTTTAGGGAATAGCCTTTCTGGCTGGATAAGCAACATATATATCTTCTTTGTAAGTTTCTAATTGGTAACTTACGGCTAAATTGTATAAAATATGCACGACGTTTTTTAGTCAGAAGATAAGCGTTTGTTTAAAAAAAATTTCAGTGTGGTTAGCTAAATTATTTATATTCTATGTCTCCTACAAACAACATATATTTCAATGGAAGATGCTCTGAGGAACTAGCGTCATTGATCCCTTCGGCGCCGGTGCATAGTCGGGAGACACGCCAAACGCGCGCCCAACATGTGTACACGGTTGACATTTGTCACATGAGAACGGGTCGTTTTTTCGACTCGTTCTTGAGTTCAACAGCTCGGCTATAGAACAATTTGCCGGCTTCTGTGTTTCCTCCCTCCAACAACATGTGTCTCTTCAAGACCAATGTTCATTCCTTCCTCTCCTCAAAAAGACCCTCCACACAGCACCCCAGATGACATAGGTCCTGGGGGAAATTATTTTCCTCAGGGCTGTGTGGAGTTAATGTAAAAAAAAAAATAATAATAAAAAACTGTAATCCACTCCAATAAAGAATATAGGAGAAATGTTTACTTACATACTGGCGTGCCCCAAGGAAGTGTTCTAGGTCCGCTCTTATTCCTCACATATATTAACTCCTTATCGAACATAGATATTGATGGTAAATTAATATCTTTTGCCAATACTGAACTCTTTACCTTTTGACATTTGTCCTTTTTTTAATTATTTTATGATTTAAACATTTCACCTACAATAATTTATTTCTTACCTTTTCAGTTTATATTTGTATTTTGTACTTTGTACTTTTTACTTAATACTTATACCGCTACATTATTTGTATTGTTATACTATTCATACGTTAATTTAATTATGTAAATGACACATGTTGAGCCGTGTATACGGAAATCCATACTATACTATACTATAATATTATAAATGCGAAACTGCTAGAGTTTGTTTATGACGCTTTCACGCTAAAAATTCATTCACCAATAGAAAGCTAAATTATATGCGAAGACTATATTCCGTATATGATGGCAAGCTCTGGCGTTATGAAATTATAAATATTAATATATTATATTTGTTATACGTTTTCTGTCGCTAACAAAAGCGAGTTTTTGCTAACGTCAGAAAAAAAATCGTTTCCATGGAAACGATGTTGATATATTTGTGGGATCTATGCTGGTAGGTACTCGGCCCCCTACCGGTCGGCTACTGCTCCAGAAAATTCAAAAATTAGAATATGTTTTGTTTTTTCGACAAGCTTATGTTTTGGAATAAATGTCAGATGATAGTTCATATTTCACTACATTAAAAATATAATTCGTAACGATTATAAAGACTGAATAATAAATAGTGTAATTTTTTATTATATTAACAAACTTCCAAATATTTAATTAAAAATAAACATCCGAAATCTTTGTAAGCGCATAAATTCCGAACGAATGAACAAAATTGGATAATTCTTTTTTTCTGTGAGCTATAGCTTAATGAAATTTAGGTGGCAGGCGAGATGTTTGAAAACTGAATGTAAGGGAATGAATGTATGGAATGCGCGAGGGGGTGGGGGTGGAGGTGGGGAGGAGGGGGGATAATTGATAAGTTCAACCGCTACAGTAACACCATGCGAGCGAAGCCGCGGGGAAAAGCTAGTAAATAAATAAAGTATTACAGGCCGCGCTGCCGTTTTTTTAACAGAAGAATAAACAAAATAAAAGAACGGGTACCTTTATAATTCTGTTTTAATTATTGTAGTCTCAGTGTAAGTCAAGGATATGACGTGATAAGGGTACCCATTGACCACTGCTAATCTCATCAGTTCTATAGCATTAATAACTGAGACCCCCACCGATCTGGCGATGTTTATGGTGCTCTGGAGCATGCAATACAATAACGTCTGGATCCCTCGCTGAAACCTATAAACTAATCAATTTCGCTGTTATTACCTGCAACTCGACGGGTATGTAATGCATTCTTTTCTCGTTTTGATTCTTTCTCGCACCGGAGGTCGGCAATCATACGGATTACAGACCGACACAGTTAAGATGAAGCCATGCGAAAGAATCTAAAATCATACAAAATCATGTATTTTTGTTTTGAAAATTTGATGGCTTAGAAGTATTACAGATGCTTCAATTAAATACTGCGTGTAGAACATATCTTGGCACTTAAAAATATCTGTCATTTTATAATAAGTCTTTTAATAAGCCTAGAAAAAAATAAAGTATTAGGTCCATAAATAAACACTTTCAAGTGCAAACTCTCCTACGTATAAACCCTTTTTCGGATATGGTTTTATTGTTTATTGTAGCAAATTTAGTTTCTTTTATGATAATCGCAAAATAAATTGATATTTACGCCCGATATTCACAAAATAAAATAAAATATGAATTTTTGCGTTGTTATTTCACAATACGGCCGGCGGTCGACGAATTTGGATTTTTTTTTTATTTGAACCTTAATACGTCCACCGAAGAACTACTAGCTTGCCACACCCATTTCTGATTAGTACTGCCCCGGCTGGACCGGGGAATAGACGTGTGGCTCCACGTCGCTTGGTTCCGTGAAATCAATTTTAAATTTGCGTTTTATTACAATAAACAATGCGTGAAAAAGGAGTTAATGTTTTTTACAGGCCTTTACGAAATCGTGCTGTAAAACAAATTCTCAAATACCTTTTCCAACCTTTCCAAAAGCTTTTTCTCAAGTATATTTAAACTCCTCCCATAAAGGGGCGTGAATTCCAATTTCGATTTTTCCCTGGACTATTGGATCACCTTAACCACGCAGTCGAATAGATCTATAGATGCAATAAATAATATAAACTTGGGGAGTTAGGGGACATCCATAAATTACGTTACACGAATTTCATGATTTCTGGACCTCCCCCCCCCCGCCGTCCCTGTCATTTCTCGTCACATTTGTGAGACCCCCTCCTTCCTAGTGTGACGTCACATATTTTGCAATTTTACAACTAAAAATAATCAAAATTCAGATTTTAAATGTGACGTCAAAGAGCCGATGACCCCCCATACCCCCTGTCACACAATGTCACTCTTCTCTGCTTCCCTCCAGTTTACAATTTGAACATCAAAAAATATGCTGCGTATAAATTGAAGCTTTTACTTGCTTTTCTATGTATTGGAATTACAATAAAATTATTATTTACGTAACAAAAAATATAAGCGTAAACCACTTAAAAATGTTTTTTCATGACTTAACTATAAAGTAATACAAGAAACAATTTTTTTAAAATACCCCTTTAAAGCTAAGACTATTTTTGTGGTTTTCTATGTTCTAACTTTTTACATTGTTATAAAATTATGCACAAAATAAATAAAAACCACTTTTTCGCTTACTTGCCTCGTGCAAATACGACGCTCGATTTTGAAATTTTGAAGGCATGAGAATCGAACCCCCCCCCTGCTGATGACCCCCGCATACCCCTTGTCACACAATGTCACACTTCTCTACTCCCCCTCCCCCCCCCCGTCACACATCGTCGTAGATTTTTACATGTGACATCACAGAGCTGATGACCCCCGCATACCCCTTGTCACACAATGTCACACTTCTCTACTCCCCCTCCCCCCTAAGGTTTGACGTAATTTATGGATGGCCCCTAAGATGAAATGGGAAAATAATTCACCGATTCCAGATACTTTCATATCAGAGGATTCGGCTCGATAGAACTCATAACTGGACCGATAAATCCTACTGATCCCTCAATATAAATATTTAAAAAATCTTTCGTAATCCTACATGTATTTAAGATGACTGATTTTTGCATTTTGTAAATATAAATTCTTTGACAAATCTAATTTATTTATTTATTTGTTTGAGACACAAACAGGATATTTACAGAGCATTATTTTGGTTAATGTATAACAAATTAAGATACAAATATAAATATCCCTAGACTAATGTGTCTACAGTAATAACATTAGCGTATTCACAGACACATGAAAAACAATGTAAGTATTTTTTTACATAATTTAGAAACTTAAGATGAAGCCATAGTAAATAATGCAAAATCACACAAAATCATGTGTTTTTGTTTTGAAAATTTGATCGCTTAGAAATATTATAGATGTTTCAATTAAATACTGCGTGTAGAACATATCTTGGCCCTTAAAAATATCGGTCATTTTTTTTATAAGTAGGTATTATCAGTGTTGAAAATGTAACAATCTTTAATATAAAGAACCGAATAGCTCGTGTAGTAAATGCATTTCGTGTTGCAACTAATTTGCATAAATTGGGCTGCATTTTTGAAATGCCTACAGATTGATGCACGCGAGAATGATCTAATTAAGTAAATCCCTTTCTTGGTCCAACCAACCTTTCCTTTTTCTTCATACAACTCGTTTTCAAGGCGATGTTTAAAGAGGTATAAAATTGTACCTACCACCCTCTTCAATAAACCGTAACGAAATCTGCGACTGCTTTTTGTGTTATTTGTAGTTACTGCATAGAAAACGCAAATTTACATATCACACTTCGACTCCTAGGACCCAGAGAGGTTTATGAAAATGTTTATGTGCTCAAGAAAAAATTTCGTAATTTTTTAATTTTATTAACGTGAGTACCTACCATACAAGACAACTTCTCCCTTCTGGAGTCAGTGGGGCTGGAGGTAGTGGGGAGGGGAAGGAGATGGTGAAGAGGAAGGTGTTATTCAGATATGGTCCCCAAAAACGATTAAAGCCATTTCCAGCGACGTTTCGATACTGAATGGTGATTGATGGTCGGAATAGAACGTGCTGCAAATGTACCAAGCATATATTATTTTTAAATGTGAAATAACACAAATTAATGTAATGAAATTTACTTGCGCACGCCGGGATTTGAACCCGCGACCTTCAGATTCATTGCCGAGCAACGTAACCACTCAACCACGGAGGCTGTCAATGCAAGTACACTTCAATGAGTTTTAAATCTCTTAGTAGTTTGGAAAGACTGACACATGTATCAAAAATAGTTTAGGCTTATCTGGTGACCTAATCTGAATATCTAGGAACTTCCTCTTCCCCATCTCCTTCCTCTCTCCACTCCCTTCAGCTTCCGAAAGACTGTCCCGTGGTATAATTTCATTTTTCAAACTTTAAAATTAACCAAAGTTTCTCCCGAATATTCCTTTTAAAATGAAGCTGTACATGATGTCCTATTTAGATTCATCTTTACGACGAATCGGTTAACAATATGAACAAAAAAAAATATGCTACGGACAAATTGAAGCCTTTGCTACCTTTTCTATGTAGTGGAATTAAAATAAAATTATTATATACATAAAAAAATATATAAGCGTAAACCACTAAAAAAAATGTTTTTTCATGACTTAACTATGAAGTAATAATTTATTTTTTTTAAATACCCCTTTATGGCTAAGACTATTTTTGAGGTTTTGTATGTTCTAACCTTTTTTCATTCTTATAAAATTATGCACAAAATAAATGAAAACCACTTTTTCGCTTACTTGCCTCGTGCAAATACGACGCGCGATTTAAAATTTTATAGGCATGAGAAACGAAATATTTCTAGCGTTTATATTCCTCTTAACCCGAATTATCACAAATTTGTTAAGATTTTAATGACGGTTGGTATCTTATTCGTTGTTAATCCTTCCTCCGAAGATGGCCACTGATCTTTGATCCGAAACGTGATCCCTCACCGCTACCGAGTTCGAACTCAAGACCTCCCTCTGCCTGCCACGTGCGGTACTAACGTATCATCACGATTTGCTACTGGGCTACTGTTCGAAGATCGACCACCGTTTTACCTTCCCAATTGGGCTAAGAAAATTACGCATTCCACCGATCAGGGATGCGAGAACCATAAAAAAATATTTGTTGATAAATCTAACCAAAGTTAAATTAATTATGAATAAAGTATGAGGGGTGGCTCGAAATCTGGGGGTTTGTGTGTCACACAGATGTATGAAGACATCCCTCACATCCTGCTGTGCATGTTCGAGAGAGTCAAGCTGGAGAGGCCAAATGGTCTCCTGCAACTGGTCTCTCCCGATCAGGCCCGTCACGAAGCGGTGGGCAGAGGTATCCATCATTAAGCCATGGACAGTCCTCACCCCATGAACCCAGGCATCCCTACTAAGTCAGAAAACGTAGCGAACAACTCGGGGTTGCCTGTGGTAGAGATGTCGGTTATCCAATAAATGATTCCCAGGACGACGTGGTGGTTCATACCCAAATTGAAAATACATTTTTTTATTATGCAAAATTCGCCATAAAATAGAAAATACATCTCTTTTACCCTACATATACACATTTTTATCGCGATTTTCGATTATTCACTGAGCGTTACGAAGTTCTGTTTTAACTCGATCGTTTGGCATTTCATCTGTCCCTGGTTTCGAAAATCTGCTGCATCCACTTTATTGTTCAAGCAAGCATTACTTTGATATGATTTGAGATTTTCACGGCCAAAAGTATTATCGAGATTTATATTTTGGGATATTATGCCGTGATGCGCTACCTCCTCGTTTCGGACAGTATTTCAGAGTCCATAAACAGGGCAGATGTGTAATTATTACGACTGTAATATTAATGATAAGACATCTGCCATATGATGATGGGACACTAATTCCGTCCAAAACTTTGTCTAAAGAAGAAATTAGCGCAACACGGCATAATACCCCAAAAATAAATAACGAAAACCATTACTTTGACTAGGTTGCTAACTTAGATGAAGTTTATCAATGTTATTATTATAGTACATATACGTGCCTGAAAAGGTTTGAAAAATAATTGTCATTGAGATAGTGATGTTTCTTTGGAAAAATTGTATACTCCTTATTAGAAAATTTAAAAAATGGTACATAAAATATTTTATGGTTTATAGTGAAGAAGGTAGTTTTAATGTTGGTAACCCTGCGTCTCGCGCGTGGAAGGGTAGGTCTGCCAACTACACGAGATAATAATTACGAACCCAAATTGGTTGCTCGTCCCACTAAATACGCGTTCATACGTAGCTAACTACCATAAAAGATGCAGTTATACATATGAAGTTATAACCCATCTGCAAGCCGTTATACGAATGTAGATAGGTACCTACCATAGATTAAAGAATAACAAATAAATGGTTTAACAGCTATCTTACTAGTAGACAACAAATTGTTTTGACAACAAAGTGGAGGCCCACAAGGCTCCCACCTTGGTTCAATCTTGTTTATCTTGTTTATAAATGGTATTACAAAAATATCTTACTTTTTGCTGATGACATCAAAATTTTAATTATTTCAAATATTCACATTATTCTTCAATATATCATATCAAAAAATTGTTAATTTGGTGCAATCAAAATAGACTATACTTAAATAACTCAAATAGTCAGATTTACTCGAATAAAAAATCTAGTGATCTTAAATTATAACATTAGACATCACTTTTCAATAAAAATTTCAGTCGTTAACCAAATAACGGAATCTCTAATAAGGGCTTATAAATGTTGGGATTGGATTAGGCTAACTAGAAATTTCAACAATACGTGTAACTATTATGTTTTGCCTTTGTCAGATGTCATCTTTTAATACAAATCTCTCGTCTGGAACCCACATAATGAATATTCACGTACAAGCTGTAAAGAATACAAAATAAATTCTTACGTTTTCTAAATTTTAAAATGGGTATTCCAGCAAATATGTTGAACTACAACACAACACTCTTTTAAATCATATGAATATGCTTAAATTGTCAGACAGAAGGATTTTGCTGACTTGGTATTTCTATATAAAATTTGAAACGATGTATTTGATAGTCCAAATTTGCTTGCATTGATAAGCTTTCGGAATTCACTTCATAATACAAGAATTAGGGATTTATTTCAGTGCAGAAATCCTGGGACTAACTACCTTTTGTATTTTGCCCAGAATACTAATGGGGGGAAATAATTATACCAAGTCAGTGGACATCTTCGATTTATCATTAAACAAATTGAAAATATTGTTACTGACGCAGTTCAGTTATGTACAATACATACTGTAATTTTTTTTACTTTTCACATGTAGAGCCCCTAAAAAGACCATAAAAAATGCCATGCGGGCATGATAATAAAAAAAATTTAATATTCGTTTTTCATAAGTTTAAATAAGTTTACAAAGTAAGTAATCTTGATAAACGCTTTACAAAATACAGAATTGTTTTTATATAAAACTGCACTTGACACATACGATCGATATATAACCTAAGTTAGAATAGTGGCTCCCTTATCAGGCACAAGAACTTCTCTTTTCTGATAAGGAGTACATGGTGATCAATGATGATGTGAAAAAAAAATTATAGAATATATCTGTATAAATGTAACCCTTATTTTTTTAAATTACAACAAATTAAAAGCTGGATAATCAGATCTGGTCACTAAACACGTGAAATTTACTTTTAGCTATCTCTAAAATTTATTTAACCTATCCACCACTGTGTACCGTCATATTTGTTTTTATTTGAAAGCACAAGAGTCCCAACTGCTCCCAACCGTCTGGAGCCGCTGAGACCACGACAACCCCAATTGGGGTGAATTGTGAGGCTGGAGGTAGTTGGGGAGTTCATTTCAGGCAACATTTCTAAATGGTGGTATTACACCAGGGTGATACTGAAAATATCTTTCACTCTAGAACGTGCCGCTCTAGGTACCTACCTACCGAGACTCTTGCTTTTGTCTTGATAAATAAAAAAATTATCAAGACAGTAGTTTCTTTTTATTTTGTTTTCCATTCCCAAAGTGTTTTAAGGACCATCCACAAATTACGTCACACCTTAAGGGGGGGGGGGGGGGGGTAGAGAAGTGTGACATTGTGTGACAAGGGGTATGGGGGGGGGGGGTTATCAGCTCTGTGACGTCACATGTAAAAATCTAAATTATTAAAATGCAAAAGAAATTTTTTATGTAAAATTGCAAAATATGTGACGTCACACTAGGGGGGAGGGGTCTCACAAATGTAACGTTGTGTGACAGGGACGTAGAGGGGGGGGGGTCAAAAAAAATCATGAAATTCGTGTGACGTAATTTATGGATGGCCCCTAATTTCTAAACAGAAAGTCTAAAAATGTGAACTGTACCAAAGACTACTCGACTCCTAAGTCACAAGGCCAATAAAAATGATTTGTTCAAGAAATAATTGGGAAGCTTGAAAACGTTTGATTGGTTCCATTTTGATTTTAAGGAAAAATTGGGTTTTTATCGGGCACAAACTCACCTACAACACACGTCAATCGATGTTTATCTTCAATGTATTTAATATTGACGTCGTTCGATCACTAACTAGGTGTTTTGTTTCCTTCTAGGTAAGTTGTGACCAAGAAAAACTCCTTGAACATTTTTAAAACGAAGATTTGAGCGGCCATTTCCCATCCACTAACGACATCTACCGGCAAGATGACGTTTCGCTGTGTTCCCGCTTTCCAGCCCATATCAAACGACTGCAGCGCTCCTTGGGTAAGTCACTGAACTAAATACGGCGTATCTAGTAGGGAATCTTCTTTACCGATATTTTTGGTTTGCGTCTCGGGGCGTTGAATTGAGCAGATTTCTTCGTTTAGAACGTTTTACGTTATGTATTATTTCAATAGATGGCAATAACCTAACATTGCATGTAAAGTTGAAGTTTTGGAGATGTACGATTATTTTGGTAGAAATAAATAATAAAATATTATATAGGACGGTTCATATTGATTCAAATTCGTCAAAGTTTCGGCGTATAAGGCAAGAAAATCATTTTCCATTGTGAGTTTGGCAACGTAGGAAAACATTGCCTTGTGCATTTTATTTAATATTTCTTTTCAAATGGTGTTAGTTAAATTTAGTAAGAAATATTAAAGTTGTACTTAAAAAACATTATACAAAAACGTTCAGACGTAGAATATTTCCTTCTTTTTTTATATGAATACCTCACAAGAGTCCCAACTGCTCCCGTCCGGAGCCAGTGAGTCTATGGCATCCCCAATTGGGGCGTGTTGTGAGGCTGAAGGTAGTGGGAAGGGGAAGGAGATGGGGAAGAGGAAGGTGGGAAGTACCTGGCTATTCAGACCTGGTCACCAAACCCGGCTAAAGGCATTTCAAGCAACGTTTCAATTATGATTGGTAGTCTATGACATCCCCAATTGGGGTACGTTGTTAGGCTGAAGGTAGTGGGAAGGGGAAGAAGATGGGGAAGAGAAAGATGTGAAGGGGAAGATGGGAAAGTACCTGGCTATTCAGATCTAGTCACCAAACACGGCTAAAATCTTTTTTTAAAACATGAATACCGCACAAGAGACCCAACTGCTACCGTCTGGACACAGTGAGTATGATGTGGATGAATATAGCATCCCAAATTGGGGCATGTTGTGATCTGGTCACCATACACGGCTAAAGCCATTACAAGCAACGTTTCAGTTCTAAATGGTGGTCTTACACCAGGGTGATACTGAGAGTATCTTCTACTCTGGAACGTGCCGCAAATATACTATATATTATTTTAAATTAATAAATTGTGAAATAATACAAATTCATCAAATAAAATTTTATTTGCCACTACGGGATTCGATCCCTCGACCTTCGGAATGCGAGTCAAGAGCCTTACCTCTGGACTACGCCGGCCGTCAATACAGTTATAATACAGTTGGTAAAAAAAAAAAAAAACTTTAAAATTTGTCCAGTTTTGGAGGAGTTCAAACATCGATTTTGACGATTTTAGCCTGAGTTGTCCCTTTCGATGGTTTACGAGGGGACAACAGCGACAGTGTCAGCAACAGTTTGTTAAATTCCTATTATTCGAATTTCTCAGCGACCGTGTTCCCTCACTATCACTGACCACTGTTCAGCCACCGTAAGACAAAAAAAAAACACATTCTGTAAAAAATACAAAAAAAATGCAATCATGTGTGGTTTTCAAACGTGTGTTTATGAAAGGAGTGTAATCATTGTGACGTTCTGATCGTAGTAGATAGCAGTTGATAGAAGTTGATGGAAGTTGACATAAGTTGGTAGAAGTTGATAGTTGACCGGTCCCACAGTAAACACTAAACAGACCTACCTATACCTACAACACTACAGCTGGAGAGGTTATTCACCTCTTCCACTGAACAGATAGTGTGCCAGAAGTTTAATTTAGTAATCTACGTAAACCGATTTAGAGGAAATCTGGTGTAGCCGATCTATATAAGAAGATTAAACGATTCATGGACCACAGACAGGTTTAAAGACATTGATTATATACTCAAGAATAAATGTTGGTGTTTGCAAGTGGTTTTATTGTTATTTATGTTTTTATGTGAATACCGCACAAGAGTTCCAACTGCCCCCCACCATCTAGAGCCAAAAGGACTACGGCATTCCCAATTGAGGTATGTTGTGATGCAGAAGGTAGAAGGGAGGGGAAGGAGATAGGGAAGAGGAAGATGGGGAAGTACCTGGCTATTCGTATCTGGTCATAAAACAAAAGCCTAAAGCCATATCAAGCAGCGTTTGAATCCGAGTGATGAATTTTTTCGAACATGTGTATTTTATTATGTGAATAAATAAAAGGCCGCATAAGACCCCACAGGCTCCCAGACATCTGGAGCCAATGGGACTACGGCACCCCAATTGGGGTATGTTCTGAAGTCTAAGGTAATGGGGAGGGGTAGAAGATAGGAAATAGGAAGGTGGGGAAGTACTTGGCTATTCAGATCTAGTCACAAAACACGGATAAAGCCATTCAAGCAACATTTCATGTCCGAACGGCGGTCCTTACACCAGGGTGATATTGAGAGTATCTTCGATTCTGGAACGTGCCGCAAATATACTTTATTTAATTAAATATTGAAATAACACAAATCAAATAAAATTTACTTGTGCACACCGGGAGGCTTACCCCCCAACCACGTAGGCCGTCAATTTGGCCGTTTGATCAGTAATGAGTGTCACTATAAGTAAGGAAAAATGTTCGGGCACACCGAAACGCTCACAGCAAACTCCTATTGGTTTCTCTCTTCAGTGGTACAAAATTAATTTTACTTCCCATTCCCCTGCGCCATAAGTTTGGCGTCTAAATGATTTGCAAAAACTGACATCCGGTTGAGAAAATTGCTGTCAAATTAATTTTAAAATATAATTGAAATCCATAACTGGCACGCGAATGTGGTTATCAATTTATGAAAATAAACCATTTCATACAGTGGTACACATCTTAGCTTCATAAATTATTATTGTTGTGTTTTTAATTTTTGAAGTGAAAACCTATTTAGCACCGACTTTGAAACTCGATGAAACGAAAACGAGGACACTGAAAAGCGACAAACACATACATCTGTACGTCTGTAGGATTTAGCCTGCGAGAGAATGAGATAGAAAAAAATATTTATTTAATTCATGGGTACTCAGTTCCAATATAATACGATAAATCCACTTTTCCTTTCAAGCCTCCTTTATTCTAGTTTAAGGAAGCGCCTGACGAACCTTAGCGGCCAGACGTTTAGCGGACCAAGGATCGAATCTTAGAAATCCAATAAAAAATGTATATTTTTATTTTTGTAAAATCAATATCCAATCTTCAAACAACTCCAAAATGAACAGGCAAAGAAAACACAAAAGAAAGCGACATCTAGCGACTCCAAAGAAGAAAATACTAATAAGATGACCAAATGTTTAGGAAAAGGTGCACTGGAAGTCGACGACAAAAATATCAAAAAAAGTCTTCCTTCATATTGATAAAAAAACGAGTGTGCTTTAGACCACACGACTGAAGTAAAGCTTCTTTAGCTCCATCTATATGTATGTATATATATCCGTTCGTCTCGTCCGACCACACTTTTCGTAACGCTTTCGTCACGCATTCACCAGCTTACTCCCCAAGTCAAGCGTGCGTAAAGAAGTTTTACTTCAAAAAGTGCTTCGTAGTCTCCCCACTCTTGTCTACTTTAGTTTTATGAAGGTTTCACTTCTACTGCGTGCGAATTTCACACTCTGATTTTTTTTATTAATAAATAAATATACTACGCAACGAAAACTCTTCGCGAGGTATTGGCATCGTTAAATTAGTAACAGCTTTGATATCTGATCTGAATAGTCAGGTGCTTCTCCACCTTCTTCTTCCTCATCTCCTTCCCTGCCTAACAGCCTGAAGAAAATTGTCAATATTGTGACGTTTCTTTGAAAAAATTGTTTTATTCTTTAAATATATATTTTTTAACTCAATCGACATGAACATTAAGATGAAAAATAGAACCTGACTTCAAAAAGGTTGGGTGCAATGGGTACCCTTGCATTGCCCGAACAATTCCGAAGATTCCCGACGGCACTTCGGCGAAACCAGTTACATTCTATCGCGTATATAACATATCGCGCAGATTGTAATTGGCGCAAATTGTCGGCACAACCCTTTGAATTAATAACGGCAAAAAGGCAGGGTCTCGTGCTTGGAATTATTTACGTCACCCGTTAGAACGGTATCAATTCAAATAAATATATAAGTTTTTTTTATGTTATGCGGTTAAAGAATTGCGATGTCCAAAACCGGTGGGGCACGAGATAAAGTTTGGTAGTATGAGTATCCGTTTGCCCGAAGTAATCTAACTTCTGGATACTTCGATCATTAATTGGTGAGAAGATCTGTACAGCCAGATACTTCCCCACCTTCCTCTTTTACACCTCTTTCTCCCCTCCCTCTACCTTCAGCATCACAATATACCTACCACAATTGGGTTTGCCATAATCTGACTAACTCCGAGATGTTGGAACTAAGGGGACGAGAGGTAAGGCTCTCTACTAGCGATGCGAAGGTCGCGGGTTCAAATTTGGCGTGCGCAAGTAAATTTTATTAGATTGATTTTTGTTATTTCACAATTTAATCATTTAGAAATGATGTAATGTACATTTGCGACACATTCTAGAGTAGAAGATACTCTCAGTGTCGCCCTGGGGGAAGACCACCATTTAGAACTGAAACGTTGCTTGAAGTGGCTTTAACCGTGTATGATGACCAGATCAGAATATTCAGGTACCTCCCCACCTTCCTCTTCCCCATCTACTTTCCCTCTTCACTACCTTCAACCTCACAACATACACCAATTGGGGATGCCATATTCTCACTGTATCCAGACGGGAGCAGTTGGGACTCTTGTGCAGTATTCACGTAAAAAAATGGTTTTAGCCGTATTTGGTGACTAGATCTGAATATCCATATTCCTCTTCCCCATCTTCTCCCCCTCCCCACTACCTTCAACCTCACAACATACCCCGAATGGGGATGTCGTAGTCTCACTGCTCCCAGGCTGTTGGGAGCAGTTGGGACTGTTTACCGGTATTCAGATATATATTTTTTTAAAGATCTAATCAAAAACTTACAAAAATAAAATGTGTGCAGTTCACACGCGGTAGAAGTGAAAAATTCTGAAAATTAAAGTAGACAAGAGTGAGGAGGCTAAGAAGCACCGCACAAAGAGGAGACCGTTTATTCTATCACATTTTCTCGCAGGCTAAATCCTGTAGATGTATATATTTGTCTCTTATTAATGTCGCTTTTTCGTTTCATGGAATTTAAAATCACAACGGTGCTAAAGAAGTTTTCACTTCAAAAATCACTAACGAATTTCGTCAAGAACTAATTGGCTCTTTTAACAAACCTACCAATAAAAGTAATGACTTTGTTTCCTTGAAAATATCCATAAATAAATTGCAATGAATTTTATCGACCTGAATATTGGCGCAAGATATCGCTTAGAATAATAAATTCTTAATAGCTAATTTTGAAATGCCTCGCGCACTTTTCACAGCACAACATTTCAAAATTAGAACACATTTGAATTCCGAACACGTTCTCTTGTTTTGCATTTTGATTGGCTCGTGTGCTCCTGGTGTCAAAAGTAACCAATGAAAGGAATCCGTCTTCATTTGAATTCAGAACATGAAATTCGTTCGGCGTTTTTTGAGCCAATGGTGGCTTCCGTTTTGTATAAATACACGATGGGCCGAAAAAACTTCTAATTTAGACATAAACCATTTTTTTATGATTTAAAATTTTCATCCCCTATAGAGAACTCCAGTCCAATTTTTTATTGTTTTTATGAATCCTTCTAACTTAAATAACTGCATATTTATTTTTATTTTTATAGTTAGTTTTAATAGTTAAAATAAATGTCAGTTTTAATTTTTCAAGATCCCCCGAAAACCACAGTGACGTCATTTGCCCCTGTGACGTCAACTGCCCAAAATTTTAGTTATTTTCAACAGATGTTGTCATTTTGTATGGAAGAAGTGATGAAACTATTCAATAAGTAAAACGTTATTTAGGTGTAATTATTTATTTATTATATTTTTCAATATTATTACGGGAGAGTGGTATAAAAATTGTTTGAAATTATTATTTTTTTAGCTTTACGAATCGAAATCAATATTAAGGAAACCGAAGCATGAATTTTGTAGGGAACTGGAATCAGCTGTTCGACGTCCGCCATTTTGAATTTCAGCATTGGAGCGTTTTATGGAAGCGGTGACGTCACGCCTCACAAATTCCATAATACCAACCTGACAGGGTGTTTTAATGAACTGTTTTAAAATGGACTTTTTAATATTTTTTTCAAAACTCTACGTTAAATATTATTTAATAAAACTTATATATTCAGAATCAGCGTATATTGGTCTATATGAACATATTTTTTTAAAGCCATAATATTTTTCACTGGAGTTCCTTATTGAGGGACGTGAGGTGGGGCTAAATCGAGGGGGGGAGAAAAGAGATTAATAAAGTGAAGGTCGGAAGTACCTGACTATTTTAAGCTGAGCACCAAACACAGCGAACGTCATTTCAAAGTTTCTATTTATACCGAGTTTAAATTTTTGAAGTGAAAACTTCTTTAGCACCGTTGTGATTTGAAATTCGATGAAACGAAAAATAGCTACATTAAAAAGAGACAAACACATACATCTACAGGATATAGTCTGCGAGGGAAAGAGATAGTATAATCGATATCCTCTTTGTGCGGTGCTTCGTAGCCTATCGACCTCCTGCTTCATAGCCTTCCCACATTTGTCTACTTTAGTTTTCTGAAGGTTTCACCGCTACCGCGTGTGAATTTCATTCTCTGTTTTTTTGTTTTTAATTTAATTTGTTTATAATATAATTTTGTTTATAATAATTTTTTTTTCTAATAGAAGTAATTTAAGGAGGTATAAAATATTCCATCTTGAATAATTTAATAACAATATTGCATACTTAATCCACTGAATCAAATGTGTCGTCTATATAATACCATGGAATGTGACTATATAGATTTCTACCCAAACAATCTCACATCTTTCAAAAAACAATTTATCAAACTCCTACCATGACAGGTATGTTTTTAGGTTTTCACGGCCAAAAAGTATTTTTGTTATTGTTTTTGGGGTGTTATGCCGTGTTTCGCTACCTCCTTCTTTAGCCAACGTTTCGGACAACGTTACAGTGTCCATCATCAGGGCTGATGAGCTCATCTGCCCTGATGAGCTCATCTGCCCTGATGAGCTCATCTGCCCTGATGATGGACACTGTAACCCTGTCCGAAACGTTGGCTAAAGAAGGAGGTAGCGAAACACGACATAACACCCCAAAAACAATAACAAAAAAAATCCTACCATGACACTTCGTGGGGAACATTTATGTAGCTGATTTATTCTTTTACCCTTTCTTTCTTTCTTTTTTCTCTTTCTCTGCGGGTTATATGCTATATTTGACACTACTATGTTTTATATTTCAGTTTGTTTATCATTATTTCTGTTTTCACTACAAGCATTTCCGTCTAGTAACAACTAAACATTGATTACTCATGCTGTGAACATTTCTAATTGGAGTGTTAATATCTATGTAATATATCAACGGCAATTCTATTATTGTAATAATTATTAACACTCTGTAAATGTTTCAAACAATAAATAAATTATGATACTCGTATATAGGTAATTAAAGAAATCAGTTTTGCTTAATTTTGGAAGCAACTTTGTAATTTTTTGTGAGTTATTTATAATTATTTAAAAATATTCCGCCTTATCTTCCGAGTTAATATAGTGAAAAATAAAATAAAAATAAAACAACATTGAAAATGCGTTTTTGGGTAGTAATTTGAGTATATGAAGGACAAATATTGCAAAGGAACCAATTAAAATATGTATTTTTTAATAATTTTTATTTGTTTTATATTTTTGTAATAAATTTAGTAAAATTATTTTTAAAATATTACCTCTAAAATCACGAAACATTAAAATCTTTAATGGCCTGTATTCTATAATTTAAAGCGAAAATAAATAAAGTAGCTCATATCCGTACTAGATATTTGATATACCTTTTTATTACAAAAACAATTTTTCAGATTGAATGTATTTTGATCTCAAATCCAAAATTAAGATTTGTATGAAACGGGTCGTGCAAACGTTCCTCTTAAATAGTGAAGAAATTTCTCAACACCCAGTCGCTACCAAATATTACATGTAATTTTTTCTGTATGTTTTAAAGACGAGTACTGTTTTTTAAACTACCAGTTAGTTTCCAACGGTTTGCCAAAAGCATAAGCTACCGTTTTCTGAACAAGATTGATTGAGGCTTCTAATTATCAATTTCGTGGATATATTTCATTTCCTTTGCAATATTAAAAAAGTATGATACCGTATTATTTAATTTATTCATGCACGGAGCTACTGAAATAATTATTTATGACCTGCGTCGTTCAATTGCTTCATGCCATATATGTCTGAGAGAACTTGTAAATAATTTAAATTAAATCTCAACTTATAGGAGTAAATACTTTATGCACGGTTATAAATACGGTGTTGTTTAAACATTTACTAGCAGTTCTAACCTGCTAGATTGACACGGTATGATCAAGTTAATCAAATACTTAATAGAAGCTGAGTTGACAAATGCGTCGGGTTCAATCTTCTGCTAGCGAAGTTCTAAATCATTGCATGACAGTGGGAGTTTTTCAAATATTGTCAGGTTATAAATCTTAGATCAGCTTAGAAATAAAGCGAGATATGGCATGGAAGCCTGCCATTGTCGCCTCACTGCGACCAAACTTCACGGACTTCTTTTTTACATAGCTCTAGGTAGGAGGCCCTGAGCAAAATAATTCTCCTCAGGGCCCATGTCATCTATGGGAATGCTGTGTGGAAGGTCTTTTTAGGAAAGGAAGGAGAGGTGACGGACTAGGAGTGACGGACGTATGAATCCATCCCTACCACTGCAGTACAAGGCGATGTACCGAGAGAGTACGACTGAAAAAGTCAAAGTACCTCAACCATTCTCTCCCCATCCAGTCTGCCATGCAGCTGGTGGGCAGGCATCCGCTGCCAAGATCCGAACAAACCTCACCCCATGAACCTCATTGCATTCCCACTATCAAGGTGGCTATGCAATGAAAGTTATGCATTTTTTGTTATGTAGATAGAAACAAAGGCCTTCGGCATCTGTGCATGCATGTCGGGAAGCACGCTGGATGAAATTTGTCACAGTGAGAACGGGTCGTTTCTACGACTCCTTGAGTTAAAGGCGTCATATTCTCGCCCGAAAAGAAGAAGATGGAGAGATATGTAATTACGAATGTTGGAGAGAACGCGCTAATATTTAAAACGATTCAATTGAATCGAAAATTGTGAAAATGTTTAATAAAACACGACTCGTTTAGAATGGATCAAATCTTGTGGGGGTTGTCTAAAACATCGTTCAAAGAAACACTGTGAATTTTATCATACATATATATATTATTTTTTTTATTTTTTATTTATTGAATATAATGGTACAGAGTTTACATGGTTTTTTATAAATTAAATAAAGTTTTTCTTTTAAAAATACATTAATTAATAAGTATTACACCTCGTTATCGTTCTATTAGAGCTCGTGTGAAAAAGGCGGAGAAAAGTAACTATTAAATAATAACTTGTTAAATAATAGAGACAGACGTGAAAATAAAAATTTTCGGAGTATACTTTGCGATTTTTTTCTATCGAGGGAATTTCATATAATTTGCGTTTCGGCATGAGGAATGTAAAGACATTATCTTCAAAAATAATAAAAAAAAATTTAAAAGCTTAAAAATTTCAAATGTTCAAGGGAAATATGCAAGAAATCGGTAGAAATTCGGGTAGCGGCGGCTTTAAAGCTTGGCTGTCAAATGATTTGTCGATCTCTGTGTTTCATCCCATGTTCATTTCTTCCTCTCCTCAAAAAGATAGGCTCTGAAAGAAATTGTTTTCTTAGGGCCTAAAGGCGGAGTGCGTAAATGCGATTTGCATTAGTAAGGTTGAACTATATCGTCGACACTCGCTGTGTTCGCGTTTTCACTAATGGAGCATGCTCGGTGTTACAGCCCCACCTGCTCCAGGACAGCGAGTCTCTAGCGTGGTGTAACACTAAAAAGCACATGTTAGCCTGTACCAGGTTGTTTCTCACTGCCGGAACACATTATTTAATGAGGTAACAATTCGGATAATTATCGTAAATGGAATAAAATAAAACAATACACGACGTAGTGGAACCTAATTTGATCATTGCGATCACTCTGTAATCAGTGGCCCTAATGGCAGCCAAATTGTTGCCCATAAAGCTCGCCCCTAAACTGCCCCAGAAACAGGGTTGTCACTTCAAATAAATAAAGTTAAAACCTGAGTTAAGTCAAGTATGTATTACGCATCAGTAAAAAAACTGCATTGAAAATGGTAGATAACAGCAAAAAACAGTTTGTATTTGTTTATAATTGAGGATTCACAATTACGGACAGTAATAAAATTATAGAATTTTCCTGCTTTCTCTTCATTTTCTTAATGTGGTTATCACACAAGAGTTTCAACTGCCCCGAGTGGGACTGCCCTATCTATATTGGGAAAGACAATTATTTATTTTATGCATTGATAGTGTTTTACATAGAGTTAGTGCATGATATAGGAGGCTTTTACATATTTTTTACAGGAAAATGGAGAATATGAAACAAGGTTAAGATGAAGCCATAGTAAATAATGCAAAATCACACAAAATCATGTGTTTTTGTTTTGAAAATTTGATCGCTTAGAAATATTATAGATGCTTTAATTAAATAATGCGTGTAGAAAATATCTTGGCCCTTAAAAATATCGGTCAATTTTTTTATAAGTCTTTTAATAAGCCTAGAAAAAAATAAAGTAACAGGTCTTTAAAAAAACACTTTCAAGTGCAAACTCTCCTACTTATGAACATCTTTTCGGATATGATTTTATTGCTTATTGTAGCAAATTTAGTTTATTTTATGATAATCGCAAAAAAAATTGATATTTACGCCCGATATTCACAAAATAAAATAAAATATGCATTTTTGCGTTGTTATTTCACAATACGGCTGGCAGCCGACGAATGTGGATTTTCATAGTGACCTTTATGTTGTTCACCGAAGGACTACTGGCCTGCCACACCCCACTTCCATTCAGAAACGCCCTGGCCGGAGCAGGGAACAGACGTGTGACTTCACGTCGCTCGGTTCCGTGAAATTAATTTTAAATTTCCTTGTTGTTACAATAAACAATGTGTAAAAAAAGGAGTTAATGTTTTTTTAGGTCTTTACGAAATCAACCTGTAAAAAAAAATTCTCAAATACCTTTTTCAACCGTTCCAAAAGCTTTTTCTCAAATATTTTTAAACTCCTCCCACAATGGGCGTAAATTCCGGCTTCGATTTTTCCCTGGACTATTGGATCCCCTTAATGTCATTTCAAGCAATGCTTCGATTCTGAATGATGAAAATATCCAAATTTATTGGGGTTGTCATAATCCCAAAGCCTTGTCCCAAAGACCATTGTATGGTGTTCACATTTATTAACAATAATAATATTGTTAAATATTATGACGTTTTTTTTTTGGTTAAAATGTTCTTCAAATTTCTTTTCACTGTGTGCATTATTTATTTAATTAAAAGATAAATAACTTTGTTAACATCAAAATAATTTGGGAGGAGGGAATGGGTACCGCCGCCCCGGGAACCTTTATTAGATAACCACCACCTCTGCCATAGGTCACCCCAAGTGGTTCGCTACGTTTGGTGATTTAGCAGGGGTGCCCGGGTTCATGGGGTTAGGTTTGTCTAGGTCTTGGAGGCGGATGACCAGGATACACTTAACCCCAAACTCCCACCCACCTTTTAAACCCCTTTCCTTCCCAGAACTCTCCTCCCCTTTCTTTCCTTAAAAAAAAACTCTCCGCACAGCATCCCCAAAGATGACATAGGCCCTGAGGGAAATTATTTTCCTCAGGGCCTCCTATGTGGAGCTCATGTCAAAAAAAAAATGATCTAAACAACGTTATTTATTTACATCAAAATATAGTGATGTTAACAACGTTATTTGTTTGCATCAAAATATAAAGTGATGTAAAAAACGTTATTTGTTTATACCAAAATATAAAGTGATGTAAACAAAGTTATTTTTTTACATAAAAATAAAATGGTATAAACAACGTTATTTCGTTACATCAAAATAAAGTGATGTAAACAATGACATTTGTTTACACCAAAATAAAGAAATGTAAACAAAGTTATTTGCCATATTAAATTTATTAAACGTTCTAGTAGAAGTAGTGGCAACCCTAGTTCGTGATAAGGTAATAACTCAGGGTACAGTTATCGCTCCGGAGAGGTATCATTCGTTTTCAAATTGATTTCTCATCCCATGGATCAATCACAAACAATCACTGAAGACATAAACAGATAGCGTTGTGTTACGGGCGTGTCTGTGTGTCAGAAGTAAGCTAAATTTTACCTTACTTCTCGTGAAATTGATCAAACATTTTTAAATATCCAAATCTTTATTGAACAGATAATCAAAATTTATTGGCCTGACTGAGGCCTCGGAATTTAAAGATCCTATGTAAATTATTTGTGAATCAGTTTTCTTTCAAATCGGTACAGAGTAGTAAAAACCCTTCAGATGGTTTGTTATACGGGTCACATTTGTAGTTTAGTAGTGTTTTATACTTGGCGTATATCTAGTACGTCACAATTGTTGAACATTTAGTCTGTATCAGTCAGTCTATGTTTTTTAAGTATTACCTTTGAAATCGTTTTTTGCGCGATTTCTAAATGATCGATTGCTGCGTTTGTTGCTCCTCCCCAAGCGATAATTCCATATTCTATTATTGATTGACAAAGTGCAGAATATATTGTTTATTTCATTATGAGCTGGTTGTTTCACAATAGGGAAGTGGATATTAACAGAACTTGAATGCTAAAGAAATTGAACTAAATTTTAATGAATTGTTAAAATTTTGTGAAAAAAACCTGTCTATTTGATTAGATTTGATATGTTACTTGAATTGGCTTTAGCCGTGTTTGGTGACCAGATCTGAATAGCCAGGTACTTATCAACCATCATCTTTCCCATCTCCTTATTTTTCCCACCCACAAATTTCCCTATTAGGCATGCCACTGTCCCGCAGGCACTGAACAGTTGAGATACTAATGTGATATTCCCAAGTAAAATTAAATTAAAATAGATCGCTTTTCTAGGTATTATCTATTCAGTGTAAATAGCCAACCAGTCCGCCCCGTACATTAGACATCATATTTATTTTTTTAAACAACCAAAAAACCCAAAAAAACTCGGTCATTACTTTTATGTTTAGGCAGAGTTTAGAGAATACGAGTCCTAGGTAAAAAAAATGAATAAAAAAAACAGGAAAAATAAGTAATGATATAGCCTTATGGGATTGTAATGGGTTTTGATAGACTGTTTCCATATCGATAGACAATATTATACATGGATAATTGTGATAAATTGTGAACTCGTGGTTGTCTACGTTTTAGTGCAAACATATATGTAGGTAAACATTTTGGTTGAGGTTTGATTTCACACATGAAGCCCAGAGGAAAATAATTTTTCTCAGGGCCTAGATTATCTTTGGGGATGCTGTGTGGAGGGTCTTTTTGTGGAAAGGTAGGAGTATCTGGGTCTTGAAGAGACCCATGTTGTAGGAGGGAAGAAAGACAAAGGCCGGCAAAATGTTCTATAGCCAAGCTATTGAACTCCCGTTCTCAAAATGTTAACTGTGTACAAATGTTGGACGTTGGACGTTGGAGTAAAACATAATTATTGTTTTTCGGATTGTCCATTGAGATAGATGGTTTGAGGGTTGAGCATATAGCATAGTAAACCTCTAGTACTTAAGGTGATCCACTAGTCCTTGAGAAATTCGAAATTGGAATCACCGCCTCTTTTTGGAGGGTATTTAAAAATACTTATGTAAACGCTTTTGGAAAGGCTGGAGAAGGTATTTGAGAGTTGTTTTTCATATGTTGATTTCGTAAAGGCATTTGAAATGCATTGATTTATATTTATATATAAATATAAATGTGTGTGGCATGCGGGCGGCGCGACGTGGATTTGATTTTGAATCAAATTTGCAGTTTTATTCCGAGATTTATGAAATTTTTGCACACTTAAACTCTGTCTACATCTATTTTTGAAAAAATTTTGTAAAGCTCGGGCGACGCCGGGAACTTCAGCTTTTTTTAAATGTGAATACGCACAAGAGTCCCAAATGCTTCCGTCTGGAGCCAGTGAAATATGACATCGCCAATTAGAGTATAGTGAGAGGCTGAAGGTGATGGGGAGACGAACGAGTTGGAGAAAAAAAAGGTTGGGAAGTTCATGGCTATTCAGATCTGGTCACCAAACACGGCTAAAGCCACATTCCAATTCTGAATGGTGGTCTAACACCAGGACGGTGCCGATAGTATCTTCGACTCCGGATCGTGCCGCTAATATACCCCATGTTATTTTTATTTAATTAATTGTGAAAAAAGATGCATTTTATTTATTTAATTAATGAAATATTAAGTGTACACTCAAACATAAGCTGCACATCTCACTAGGGCATTCCTAAATCGAGTTGTGCAGTTTTAGAATAATGGAATTTTTTTTTTTAAAACATAATAACATAACATAGGTAAATAATAATAGATAAACAATAAAAGTAAATAATTAACAGTTTTGTAATAACTAGTTATAGGTAATAGGTTATGTAATAAATATAATTAATCAAATATGTTTTATTTGCGCTCGCTGGGACTTAAACCCACGACTTAAAGTTAGTCGAGAACGTAACCCCTCAACCACAAAGGCCGTCAAAAGCTTGTTTTAAATAAAATCATAACGAGGTCTGAATATTCCGCGCATCTATCTTGTAAAGCCATTTCTTCGTATCCGGTTCATGATTGAGTTTGCTCCAAGTTCCGACCGTTCGCATACCACAACACAGCCTCAATCACGGGAGGAAGTCGCGTTTAAATAAACGGGTTACTCTAAACGGTCACCTTTAATCTTTAATAAACAGGTCGGTCAGTTAATAAACATGGTCGGTCAGTTTTAATAAACATCTCCGGTCACTTTATCGAACAACGACGGCACGAGAAGACCATCGAGATGGCCACCCCATGGAGCTCTGGTAAGGCGCTCACTTTGATCACTGATCTAAGGTTACATTTCTGTTGAAGGGTGTCTAAGCAATTTTTCAACCGTTCACATCTGATATTAAATCACTCCAAGCTGTAACCAGTTATAGCATCAAGAAAATATTTGTTAAATAAATGACAATGTTTTGGTATTTATTTTTATTTTATTTTATTAATCACTAGTTTTTCCCCGCGGCTTCGCTCGCATGGTATTACGAGAAATTACTATAGCGGTTGAACTTATCAATTATCCCCCCTCCTCCCCACCCTCACCCCCTCCCGCAATCCATACATTCATTCCCTTACATTCAGTTTTCAAACGTCTCGCCTGCCACATAAATTTCATAAAGCTATAGCTCAAAGAGAAAAAGAATTATCCAATTTTGTTCATTCGTTCGGAATTTATGCACTTACAAACATTACGAATGTTCATTTTTAATTAAATATTTGGAAGTTTGTTAATATAATAAAAAAAATTACACTATTTATTATTCAGTCTTTATAATCGTTACGAATCATATTTGAATTTTCTGGAGCAGTAGCTGAACAGGGGGTTGAGTACCTACCAGCTTAGAGCCCACAAATATATCAATATCGTTTCCATGGAAACGATTTTTTCTGACGTTAGAAATAACTCGCTTTTGTTAGCGACAGAAAACGTATAACAAATATAAAATATTAATATTTATAATTTCATAACGCCAGAGCTTGCCATCATATACAGACTGTAGTCTTCGCATATAATTTAGCTTTCTATTGGTGAATGAATTTTCAAAGCCTTTTTATTGGTTAATGCGTGAAAGCGTCATAAACTAACTCTAGCAGTTTCGCATTTATAATATTATTATTATATTATTATATTATATTATATTATATTAGGATTAACGCCCTTATGGGCTTTTTCATACATAGTTATTTTTTTATGATTTAGTGCATACAGGTGTGTTTAAATGACAAAGATAACATAAATAGTTTTTACACATGGTACATAGAAGTAAAGATGGTAGGTAAAAAGTATAACGTTATACAAAAAGAAAGATTGAAATGTTAAGATTTTGAACTGCAGTTGCAATACGTATATAACAAACAATAATAATGTGTGGGTTCTTAATATATAATTTTTATGTGCTGAATATATAGCGAGGTTGATTTAAAACAAAAAATACACACTACCGACGTGCACAGCACAAAAATTAATATTCAAAGCGATTCAATTTTGACAAAATTATATTATCGTCAGAACTTCTGCACAGAATTCAATTTCAGAGAACAAAATAATTTATACTGTTACCATTACCATGGAACATTTTAGGTTTAGCCCAGTCAATCTAGACAAAAAACAGGCCCTAACTGGAACATGCTAGGGGAGAGCTGAATTTTTGCAGGTGGATAGTACATCTTATGTGGAGTATTTTCCAAAAAAGTCCCTACCCCTCCCCCGCTTGCTTCCTCCCCTGTGCCCTCCCAAACATTACAATGTGGGGTTCTACTAAAGCGATTATATCTCGTAAACTAAAAGATAAATCAGAAAAAAAATTTCGTCGTTGAATTTCTTATAAAACTGCCTAAAAATTCTATAATAATATTTTTTTTAAAATCTGCATTAGTTTGGCCAATAATAATGAGATTGTTGTTAAAAAAAATTTTTTTTTTGCAAAATTATTTTTTGAAGTTGAATATTTTTTTGTCTGAGAAAATATGAAAAAATACTTTTGACAAATAAGTTGTCAAATTTAATAAGCTTTAAAACCATGCATAACAATGTTTACTTACATCTTTTATTTCTATCGAAAATAGTGGACAAACGCAACGGCTTGCGCGGGCTGGCCGTAACACGGAGTGGCGAGGCCAAGCGACGTGTCGTTCTTGTCGTGTTGCTACTGACTGTTTTATCAAGTTGAAACAAACGAAAAAATAAATAAATATGGCCAGTTTGATCTCATATGTTAAAAAAAAGATATGTCTTAAGGTTAAGGTGTGTGTCGGTTTTGTGGTTATATTTTGACGTGGTTGCGCCAAGCCGTGTATCAAGTTTTTTGTGCGTTTTCCCTCCTTCATCAGGTTAAAATATTGAGAAAAAATTAATTAACAATTAATAAATAAAAAAAAACCACTGAAAATGTCTGAAGAAAACTTATTGTGTATTTTATGTAAAAAAAATACCTTCCAGGAAATGTTGTTAAAGTAAAGAAAGGGTTACAAATGCTAATTAACGCTAGTATTGAAAGAGATAATAATTATGTTAAAATAACCACTTTAGGTAGCGTAACCAACTGTGCACGTAGATTGTAGAAAAATGTATAATAAGCCTAGCAATATTAAAGCTTTTACAAATGTTAATTGTAGTCTATTGACCAGTAGGTACACCTCAGCCATTCCCAAGGCATTTAGAAAATACATTTAATTTCACGGAGAACTATTTGTGAGTATTATTTGTGATAATAAAAAACAGCGTTTGATCTTAAACTATCTCATAAATATCGTTAACAAATACATTTGGTGTTAAGACCAGAAATAGGGGAAACATTGTAATATAATAGATGACAAATGGGGTGCAAAAATAAAATCTAAACTTTTAGGTGTGTTTCATTTGGTCGTAGCAGAAGCTCGCTATCATGGCATTTGCTACAAGAAGTTCTGTAAAAGTAAACCAACTCAGTATATAGGAACACCTAAATATGATAATTCAGCTAAAAATTTTCTTAAACTCTGTAGTTTTTTTAGAAAATACTGATGAATGTCAGTTTATATTAGAGAAATTAGGGAAAATAGTAAAAGACATTTGTGGCAGTGATCTTCCGTACTCATATACATTTCCTAAAAAACAAGTAATTGACTATTTTCAAGATTTTATGTATACGTGTATTTTTGGCAGAAAAACTGTCATGTGCATGTCTCACTCAAGTTATAAGATACTAGGCGACTGGTACAGAAACAAAGAAAAGAATGCAAATCTGGAATGTTTAAGAATTGTACTTGCTGCCGCAGAAATAATCAGAAAAGATATTTAAAAAAATGCCACATGATTGTGAAAGCTATCCTGATGTTCCGGAAATCAGTCGTGGGGGTGATGATTTAGTTCCTGAAACTCTGAATCTGTTCACGTTAACTGTAACCAAGAAGAGATTGTATGATAATGGACCTGATGTTACGAGAAGACGTTTAGTAATTATCCACGCCATAGTAGCATCTGCAAGGCCAAGGTCTTTTTGTCATCAATTCAGACAAGTTTGTGTTTTCTACAGAGAATGTACGGATCTAAGAATTTAATAGAAGTGTTGTCGTCATTGGGCATTTGTTCGTCGTGTCATGAAGGTGACAGATACCAAAGATCTGTAATAAGAGCTGGGCCTCCTACAATCGAAGATGATACATTCACACAATTTGTGTTCGAAAATGACGACGTTAATATAAAAACATTTGATGGCCTAAGCACATTTCATGCCGTGGGAAGAATAAAGTGCTATGTGCATCAATCCAGCCTCTAATTTTAAAAGTCTAGATGTACTTCGTCTTCAGTGATGAAATGGAAATTTCGTTAATCAAGAAAATATCCTTCAACCTTGTTACGCGAAGAGAAAAAAGAGCGGCTTGAAAGATGTAACCATCAAAGATCTCAGTGAATGTATATCTTTCAGAAAAGAGCATGCCGATTCATTATCTTTTGTATCTCCAACCAATTATTTGTGGTTAAGTGACATAAAATTAGCATTGTGCATTAAAAATGTAACTCGAAGGGGTTTATGAACGATTGTGTGACATTGTAACTTCGACCAACCGCTTTTTCTCAAACCTATTGAATGGTAGCGGGGGCTGGTGGATCATCTGAAATTTCAAAAATTATTGTACGACTAGGAAGTTTCTTTTGTAAATATCATATTTGGGATGTATTGGATCACGGAAGAAAGTGGGCTCGAAGATTTATGGAAAACTGTGTACGGAGGTCCCACAGTGATACACATGATAAAAGGACACGCTTATGCAAGAGCTGTTCTTATGCAAGAGCCTATGTTCTTACAGGTGCTGCAATCGTCAAAATAATTTGCAATGACTCTCATGATACACTTTTTCCTCGTGAAATAAAAAAAATATTGTGAACAAGAAGATGCCACATGAATTAGCTCGTGAAGACGAATCAGTTGCAATAAATCTTAAGCATTTCACCGACACTTAAAACACGATCAAAGCGACAAGTCGGACAGCAAAACTTACAATATGTTTTTACTTAACAATATGTTTTGCTCAAGAGTTTGGACTGATGCGTGCATTGACATGAACAATCCTTGATGAAGTCATTAAAAACAGTAGGAGCACTTACGCAAGGGTGTGGGATTTCTCAGTAAATGGATATTAGGAGCTCCATTATTCCTTTCAATCAGTGAAGCTTTTCATAGTTTCTTGGGTTTAAGTTACAAGAAAAGTGAGCAGAAAAGTTGAGCTTAGGGAGAGCCAGTTACGGGATAACCAAGACTTAACAAAATTCATACTGGTGACGCACAATACTTTTGCTCGAAAGTCTGGTGAATTAATTTGCATTTCTTCAAGATTAGTATCAGACTCAACTAAAACATATGACGATGCTTATGAGGTAGGGTTCAAAGCTATGATTTTCTTGCAAGGCAAAGTTTTTCAGAAGTAAAACTACACAGATCGGATATGATTGATACTCAAGCCAGTAATAAATCTAACAAAGTTAGAAACAAAGAATTTATAATCAACCCTAATCAGATATTCAATAGAATATTACGCGTATGTGTTAGTCCTGCAAAGCTCAAATCCTACTTTGAGTTTGAACTAACTTCGCATCCACCTTTATTTGAAGACGTTTTTTTAAAGAAAGATAAGAACGCCTCCATTACTACTATTACTATACAGTTTAGTGTTAAAGCGTTTTTATATCGTGAATCAATTAAAAAGTACTCGGTGTTTCAATTTAAAACTATAAATACCTACCTAAGCTCAAATCGGTCATCTGCAAGCACAGCGAGCTAGGCCCGACCGCCAAGCACGCCGTGCCGCCCTGCTATCGAATCGGATTTTGACCAGTATTAAGAATAAAGGTAAGCAATATTATACATCGTTTTAAAGCTTACTAAATTTGGCAAATAAATTAAATGAAATGTTTTTGCGTGTCCTCCCAGATAAAAAAAATATTCACCTTTTAATCAAAATTTTACGAAAAAAAAATTTTTTTTTGCGACAATGTCATTATTATTTGCCAAACCGTAATAGATAACAAAGACAAACATACAATTTATTTTTAGACAACTTTTTAAGAAGTTTAACGGAGAAATTTTTTTTCAGATGCATATAATAGTTTAAGAGATATAATGGATTTTGTAGAACTCTAAAATTGTAAAGTTTGGGAGGGGACAGGGGAGGAAGCAAGCGGGGGAGGAGTAGGGACTTTTTTGGAAAATACTCCACATAAGAAGTACTATTCACCTGCAAAAATTCAGCTTTCCTCTAGCATGTTCCAGTTCAATGCGTTCATTGACTGGGCTAGTTTAAACAGGTATGCCACATTTAAATAATCACATATTTTATTCAATCCCTTTGTTTTACAATAATTTTATTTTATTTTATTTATTTTGGAAAATCAACAGATATTTTACACTTATAATAATAACAATAATAATATACATAATATCCAATGACAAATTTTCACATAATTGAAATTATAATTAAAAAGTAAAACAAAAAAGTAAGGGTCCTGTACCCGTAAGAACTTAACAAAAATATAAAAATTATTAAAAAAAAAATATAAAAACACAATATAAACTATAATAACCTGCTTACTAAATTTAAACATGAAGTATTCAGAGTCAGAAATCTATTCTCACTCCACAACAGCAATAATAATAATATGTACATAATACTAGCGAGTATCCGGCATGCGTTGTAATGCTGCAAAAAAAGGATTTTTCAGATTTGCCCTCTTTATTTTACATGAGCTCCACACAGGAGGCCCTGAGGAAAACAATTTCCCTCACGGCCTATGTCATGTTTGAAGATGTGTGGAGAGTTTTTTTTAAGGAAAGGAAGGGGAGGAGAGTTCTGGGAAGGAAAAGGATTTAAGAGGTGAGTTGGAATCTGGGGTTCACTGTGTCCTGGTCATCCGCCTAGACAAACCTCACCCCATGAACCCGGGCACCCCTGCTAAATCACCAAACGTAGCAAACCACTTGGGGTGACCTTTGGCAGAGGTGTTGGTAATCCAATAAAGGTTCCCGGGGCGGCGGTACCCATTCCCGCCTCCCAAAATGACCCTCTGCTATCTCCTTACCGTGTCTGCTTTGCAATCCCTCTTTTTGCCCCTCCCTCATCCCCCACTCCTCCATCAAACCTCTCCTGCGTGTACTTTCCTGAAATTTTCCTTCCCCTCACTTCTTCTTTTCCCTCCTGCCACCAAACTATATGAAATACACACATTTTTCAAACAACTCGCGTGCCACGTATTTAATTTTTAACACACCGTTCATGATGCCACAGCTCATTATTAATTGTATAGAAACCTTCAACGGCGTGCGCACAACAATTCACAAAAGTTTCATCGCAATCGGATGAATGGTATAGGAAAGCATACAGGACAAACAAAGAAACATTCATTTTATATATTATGGTAAATGAACCAAATTTGAAGAGAAAAATTTTGTATTGAAAAAAGGGAAATATGGTGGATATGATAAAACAGTGGTTCGTTGCGTCTGGTGACTTGGCAGGGGTGCCCGAATCCACAGGGTGTCTAGACATTGGTGGCAAGTGCGTTTGAGAGACTGGTAGAGGGAGACCTTAACTAGACCTTTCCAGCCAGACTCTCTCGATACATCGCCTTAACCATGGTGGGTGGTGTGGATTAATACGTCCGTCACTCCTGGACCGTCCGTCACGTCCGTCCGTCACGTCCGTCACTGACTCCCAGGTTACTACCCACCCCTCAAACCATTTTCCTTCCCAGATACTTCCCTTTCTTTCCCTAAAAAGACCAATGTTTTAAGGAAAGGAAGAAGAGGAAGTTCTGGGTAGGAAATAGGTATGAGGAGTGGGTAGGAATCTGGGAGTCAGTGGGTCCAGGAGTGACAGACGTATGAATCCATCCCTCCCACTGCGATGCAAGGCATTGGGTCGAGGGATTCTAGAACCTCCTTCTTGAGACCTCCTCAACCAATGCCAACCCTCCGCGCCGCAGGTGAGCAGACAAATCGGCTGCCAAGGTCTTGACACACCCTCATGAACCCGGGCACCCCTGCTAAGTCACCAAACATAGCGAACCACTTGGGGTGACCTATGGCAGAGGTGTTGGTTATCCCCAAAGGCGGTGAGAGAATTTTATTTCGAACCAACACCAAATATGCTCATAACAAATCGCGGAGGTCGTTTTATTTCCTGGCATATAAAAATGTTGCAATTCAAAACAAATTTCATGTCTTAAACGCGAATTAATGACTCACACTTTAATCTTGAATCGAGACAAAGGAACTTCGCAACGAAAAAATCGAACACTCTGCCGATTATTTTCAAACCTGTAAATTCGACAATCAAACAATAAATAATTTATTGGCGCGCCATAACAATAAATCGAGTTTCTAATCTCGAATACATGGCAACACTTCAGGTCGGCCAGATACAGTCTGTCAGCAAACACTCGAAACTTAAAAAGCCATAAAATTAAAAAATAATAATTCCATGGCAACACCGAGTAACGCCGATTTTAGAATAAAATTTAAAAACTATTCTAATGAGAGGTTATGTTCAAATAACGATTATATACATATAAATAATTATATTATGCGACTTTCGAAGCCACAAACCGCCACAGCAGCCACGAAGACTGACCTGGCCCCATGAACATTTGAACTTGAAGTTTGAAACTTGAACTTTGAAGGAAAAAGAAGATGCTTTTGTGAGCTACATTATTGATGGCCTATCAAGGGCCGCGGGTTCAAATCCCGACGCGCAGCGTGCGCAAATATAATTTTATTATATCACAATTTGTGTTATTTCACAAATTACTCATTTAACAATAATATATTATTTAACAGGCACAAGAGCTCCTCTTTTCGTAATATTTTGTAAAATATATATGTATAAATGTAACTCACATTTTTTACATTACAATAAAAAATAGAAAAATTAGGGCACGTTTCACATTGGAAGATACTCTCTGTTTTACCATTCAGAATTAATACATTGTATGAAATGGATTTTGCCTTGTTTGGTGACCAGATCTAAATAACCAGGTACTGCCTAACATACCCCGATTGGGGATGCCATAGTCTCACTGGCTCCAGACGGTTGGGAGCAATTGAAACTCTCGTGCGACTTCACATTACAAAAATAATTTTAAAAAATTCAATTTTAAGTGTTGCCATTCGAAACCATTTAAACAATTGTGTCGATTATTTATTGACAGACTGTAGGTGCCTACTTACGTAGCTGTGTGTGAAATGACGTATGCACGTGTATGGACGTATGATTCGGCTCCTACCTACCGCCGAGAGCAGCGGGACACATTACAGAATATTATTTTATGATGTATGTACACGTACAGCTACAAACAAGGTGTCCCAATATCACAAAATATGTATCGATACGCAAAAATACCAATTATTTTACGGTAAACACAATAATAACAGTAATCTTTACTTGGAGTAGGTACAATCAATATGCAAGTATGACACTGTTCAATAATAGTAACACATGAATGGGTACTTAAGTGGGACGTTTGCGCGGCCCTTTTCAGCCCGTTTCATACAAATCTTAAATTTGGATTTGAGATCAAAATACCCAACCAAACTGAAAAATTATTTTTGTAATCAAAAGGTATATCAAATATGGGCCTCTTAAACATTACATAACCTCTGGGTTGGCTGAAAGAATTTCAGCCAACCCTGGGACAACTGGGAGGCAACTTAGCTTCCTTAAGTTACCACATGACCTTATATTCATCTGTATACCTGTGCGACGAGGTGTAAAATGTAACCAACAGGATCCCACGCTCCTGAATAATAAAGGATGAAGCGATGCGGGAAAGAGCAGGTATTTGAGATTGATTCTCTTAATTTACGCTCAAAATATGTAATTTTCCGATTCCACTAACTAGATAAATTACTACCTTCTTCTTCTTATTCAATGGCGCTACAGCCCATTCCGAGCCTTGGCCTCCTTCAGGATAAGCCTCCACCGCCCTCTGTCCTCGGCCGTCGTCTTCCAATCTGCAACATGGAGTACCTTCCATCTCAGCCTAGGTCTGCTCGCCTTTCGTTTACCTCCCGGGTGTCCTTAACCATAAATAACATACCATCACGCCGCTTTTTTGCCAGGTTAGGCAGAAAGGATGGACCGCCAAACAACTTTACATTCGACCTACAATCCTTGCTTCATTCACATTCTTACATCGTCTCACACACACCTTTTGATATTCTGACCCTTGACGTGGCCCAACTCAAGTATATGATATTTGCATGTCTTCCTCCGTCATCCCGAATTTCTTCTAACATTTACAATCGTGACATATATTCTCCTTACACTATTTTTAAATAAGTTGTACGATCAAGTTGAAACTCAGCAAACAGACTCTTTGTTGATAGCAATGCATTCTATTACATTTTAGTGGCAATCGCGCCTACACACGCAGACATATACGCATTTTTCTAATTTTTCTAAAAGCACTAAATATACGAAATAAATTTCGGCCTTACCAACTACGGATTTGGCACGATTTGTCATCTGGCCATCATAGCATATCTCTTGTATTTCAATATCTTTGGATGTACATATGTATTATAAGAAAAAAAAATGTTTTTAACAGGTTGGTTTTTTAGTTCATATGCTCTGCATACCCAAACCATCAAAGCTTCTCTTTCTTAATATTACACATTACGCTAACCATAACCTGGCATTATTTGCAAATTTTGCCATTTTACCATACATCAGGTATCTAATTTCATTTTTATTTTAATAATTTCATTCCGTTAAAGATCACAATTTTCTGTTCAATTATTAGTCTTATATTATTATTAGGACACCGTTTACATGACATCAAGTAGAAAGTATCGTTTAAAAAATTCAGCAACTCCGATGATGGATTCGCGGCAGAACCGAAGCGCAAGAGGAGGGAGTGAGTATTCATTGTTTTAGCATATCACTGAAATTAATTCGGCGGCTGCATATCTCCAATCTACTGATTGATTACCTTATGATCTTGGACTGGTGTTGAAATTCGGTTTTAAAATGACTATACAACAGTTCAGTTATTTGTCTGCATTGCACGTTGAAGAAAGCAGCACTGCGATGAAAAAAATACTTTTATAACTATCTCCAACTGTTTCTAGCTTTTCAACTTTCGTCTTTCCCATTTTATTTTTTTTATTTCCAATTTTAGTAACCCTTCAGCCTTTAAAATATTTTTATCTACAAGACTCATCGACTATTATGAATTATCTTAGGTATTATGAATGTAATTATTACTAGTTAAATTAGGTATTGTAAATATGCTTATGAATTAACTTGGGTATTATAAATGTACTTCTTATGAATTAACTTAGGTATTATGAATGTACCTCTTATGAATTAACTTAGGTATTATGAATGTACTTCTTATAAATTAACTTAGGTATTATGAATGTACTTCTAATGAATTAACTTAGGTTTTATGAATGTACTTCTAATGAATTAACTTAGGTATTATGAATGTACTTCTTATGAATTAACTTAGGTGTTATGAATGTACTTAATATGAAATAACTTTTTACGAATACAATTAATTTAACATTTTTTATTTTTTTTATATGAATACCGCACAAGAGTCCCAACTGCTCCCGTCTGGAGCCAGTGAGACTATGCGATCCCCAATTAGGGTATGTTATGAGGCTGAAGGTAGTGGGGGGGGGAAGGTGATGGGGTGTAGGAAGGTGGGGCAGTACTTTGCTATTCAGATCTGGTCACCAAACACGGCTAAAGCCATTTCAAGCAACGTTTCAACCCTGAATGCTGGTCTTACACCAAGGCGATATTGAATATATCTTTTACTTTGAAACGTGCCGCAAATATACTGTATTATTTTAAATGATTTAATTGTGAAATAACACAAATTAATCAAATTAAATAAATTTCCCAAGCCGGGATTCAATCCCGCGACCTTTGGATTGCGAGTCAAGAGCCTTACCGCTAGATCACGCCGGCCGTCAGAATTGACTTACCATCATTTCATTGATTATGAATATAATTATTTCGACTTTTATTAATAATTAACTTATCGTGAATAAAATTAACAGACACATCGTTACATATCTTATTTTATACATTATATAACTTATTATCAACAAAATTAACTTATTTTGAATAAAATCAAACGTACAATAAATTTTATTAAGAATTATCACGAAAATACTTATAAAGTAACACACAAAATTAATCCATTAATAATAAAATTAGCTTATTTTGAATAAAATTAACTTATTATGAATAAAATTAACCCATTATAAATAAAATAAAATTATTATGTATAAAATTAACTTATTTTGAATAAAATTAACTTATTTTTATTCAACTTTATGAAGAATTAACTTATTTTGATTAAAATCAACTTAGAATTACGAATTAACTTAATATGCATATCTTTTACCCGACTAGGAGCCTTGGAGCTGAAAGGTCAGTACGCCAAATGGCGTCAACAGTTTACTTTCGAATCGGTATCAATCACACACCTTTAAATTATATTACCATAACGAACATTAATCCTTATTACATATTTTTTTTATTTACACATTAAAAATGGCAATGCACATTGAACAATCCTCTATATTTATTTCATCGCTCAAATAACTAAAGGCCTTGTTATGTAGTAAGTCGGTATCAAAATAAGGCTTGTATTTGATTGTGATCATTTTTATTATGTAGGTACTTAATTTGTTCTAAAATTTAACGCTGTTACAATTTATCATTTACTAATGATGGTACACTACTTAATAGCATAATATGTCAGTATCACCCTGTTAGTAAAGCATGGGTGTATTGTTACCAGCATGGATCTATGAAACTATGGCGTAGCGTGGTGTTGGCGTAATAATCACATTTATTACAAACATTTTTACACGTATTATTGTCAAAGCATCACTCACGGACTTCACTTCCCTGAAGTCATTCTCGCTGAATAGTTATAAATTTATGAACAATCCAAGAAATAAATAAAATAGGGGAATTTCAACAATTAAGTTCAGTGTTTCTAGTCACCACAATGAGGAAGATGTCATTATTATTCATTCATTTAAAGAAACGGGATTTCCCGGTTTCGTCACAGAATAAATAATGAAAAATCCCGTGCTCTTTTCAATCGGTCCGAATTTAGGTGCGACAAAAAATGAAATGAGATGGTTCAAATTTTTGCAGGATATCATTATTATTGTTGTATTTTTTTCCGGGCCACACCCTCCGCCCCCCATACGCTATGCCACTGCGAGGAAAACAAATCGGCTTAAAATATATATCTTTGAAAAATTGGCATCAAGTATTCAGAACTTCAATGAAAAAAAAATATCATTCCGAATCGAAGCGTTGTTTTAAATGGCATTAGCCACCATATAGAGTTGTGTTTAGTGATACGACCTGAATAGCCAGATTCTTTCCGACCTTTCTCTACTCATCTCCTTCCCCTCTCCGCAAATTTCAGTCTCACAACATACCCAAAATGGCGATCATATCGTCACTCTGGCTTCGGGCAGTTGGGACTCTTGTGCGGTGTTCAAAAGCATAAATATAAATTTTATACAAAGCTTTGTTTTTACAGAATGAAAGAAGTTCTTTATTTAAAACCAATTTATTTTAATTTATATTTGTCGAACGGTTTCAATTGATCTCAACCTTCTTCAGGGCAATTAACTTATAACGCTTTGTTTTTATTTGACATAATAAAGGACATACATTTCATTTATTTATTGATCTATTACACTATTAAACATATTATAAAACGTGGAAAATTCAAATAAAATCGACGAATCACTTTTACAAATTAAAATTTATTTTGTCTCATTGTACTCTTAAACTCATATATTTTTCTATGGTCGAATCCATCCTTAGATATGGTATTCGAACTTGGGGACATGCAAGCACTACTTACATTAAATATATTGAAAATTTACAAACCGCCATAATAAAAAAAATTGTCACAACTAAGATTTACAAACAGAGACATAACTTAAAACTACTGTGGCTCAGAGAGCCTACTTACAATAAAAGTCTCCACTGGTTCACTACTATTATGGATAATATGGGGGAAAGCCATTACAAACACCTACTTGTACACAAACATACCACAAGATTTAGAGAAGGAAAGGGCTTAAAAACTCCTCGAATATTAAATAAATATGGAAGCCGTACTCTTGAATATCTAATACCAGTGATTTTCAATAAAATCAATAAAAACATAAAATTTGAAAAAAATGAGAGACTAAGTCCTAAAATGATAAAACTATGGTTAATGAACGAAAACTCCATGTATCTTTGAATATATTAATATAGCTGCCTACATATCTTTTATTAGATAGGTATATTGAAATATCTTATATATTTATAGTTGTAAGTTAAATTATCTAATACTACTATGTGATCAATTCTAATGTTTCCTTAAAACTATAAATGTATTTACAAATATTTTCTTAGATATTATATTAAGAATGTTTAAATTGTTAGAACCTGCAGACAAGCTGCCATATGACAGCTTTGTGGGTCTTCTCTATTTATTGTACAAAATGTTCTCTGTAATTTTAATAAATAATAAAAAAATAAAAATAAAATAAAACAAAACAAAATTTGACTCACTTCTGCGGGTTTGTCGCTTGCTCTGGCCTTGATGTTTTTCTCAAACAAAATCAACGTCGAAGAAAAATTAATGTAGTGTAAAGTTATTTATAATAAGCCGTTCAGCTTCAATATTGTTTTCACGTGCAATCAACAACTACTCTTTCTTAGCTGATTTTTTTAGCAACGACATATATTAATTTTCACCCTGTTTTTCTCAACAAAATCTGAAGTGCTTGGATAGAATTTTGCACTATCAATTTAATTCTGATTGATCTAAATCCCGGCATTCCTGACCACCTCTTTTATGACGAGAAGCTATGTAGATACCGCTTAACAGAATCGGCTTTTGAAGTGTGGTATTTGAAAGTTAAGATACAGATTAGTACTATGTACTGTACTCGTATTAAGAGGGGATAAGGGGTGATCGTCGGTGAGAATTGCTAAATACAAAATTATTAATAAGTAGCTACCTGTAAGCATTGATGAAGATTATATCAACAGGTCTCAAAGAAAATATGAAAGAGACAGAAATTTTAAAAAATCAGGTAGCGGTTTCTACTGGGACTCGAATCAAGGTTCTCTAGACCTACTGGAACTGGTACACTACCATTTGAACTATTAATTAATTTAATTTACTTTTTTTTCAATACTAACTTTACGCATATTATCATGGGGGCATATAAAATAAAATGGGGGCATCAGCACGGGTAACCCACCCAGTGAGGTCAACATTATATAAACTTACTATAAAACGTTAAACTAATGAATCAAAATTTTTTTTTTTAAATTGCAACCTTGTTATACTCCATCATAATGTATTCTTCATATAATATTTAATTTTTTTACATTGGCTCCACAGAGGAGGCTCTGATAAAAATAACATCGCTTAGGGACTATTTCATCTTTAGGGATGTTGTTTGGAAGGTTTTTTTTAAGGAGAGGAAGATCTGGGAAGGCAAAAGTTATCAGGGGTGAGTAGGAATCTGGAGGACAGTGTGTCCAGGAGTGACGGATGTTTGAATTCATCCCTCCAACTGCGGTGCAAGGCGATGGGTCGACAGAGTTCTGCTGGAGAGTCTTCGTCAATTATTAAATATTGCAATAATTTAAACTTCAATTTCAAACCTCAAATCGACTTCAAAAATACATTTAAAATAAATTGGTATGGATGTCAAGCGAATTCATTTCCAGTGTCAATTTTTTGTACTTATACGCTAATATATACAGTATATTAATCGGTAGTTTCATCTTTAATCTTTGATGGATGAATATGAATGAAAATATTTTTTTTTTGTTATTTCACGGAATACCCTCTCTGCACACCCCTTCGGCTACTCGTAGTTATATTTTATGTAACTGGGGATACTTAGTGTATTAAAATTGCAAAATATATAATTCTGCAACAATAATTCTGGAACCAATTACCACATACATGCACCAATTCCTCGATTTCATACACTTGGAAACAAATTCACCTCAAATATCGACGTATTTAATAAAAGTTTACCACTATTTAAGAAATACCTGAAAGATATTTTTAAGTAGCATATTTTGATATTAAAGGAGCATCGCAAAGAAGCTATTGCATAATATATTTGTGTATTCTTTATATTTATCTACAATGAAAACTCTCAAAACTCAAAAACTGGCGCCCCACGGTTGAATTTGGCAGCCACCTCTGGTCTGGAGCTCCAAAATACCTGAAAAATACCCTGGATTCTGTGCAGAAATGGGCGGTTCGTTTGATAGATTCTCCCACCTTAACGAACGAATTGCAATCTTTAGAGCACAGGCGTCGGGTGGGAATGCTATCCATGTTCTACCGGTATTTCAATGGAAGATGCTCTGAGGAACTAGCGTCAATGATTTCCTCGGAACCGGTGCATAGTCGAGAGACACGCCAAACGCGCGCCCAACATATGTACACGGTTGACATTTGTCACATGAGAACGGGTCGTTTTTTCGACTCGTTCTTGAGTTCAACAACTCGGCTATGGAACGATTTGCCGGCTTCTGTGTTTCCTCCCTCCTACAATATGGGTCTCTTCAAGAGCAATGTTCATTCCTTCCTCTCCTCAAAAAGACCCTCCACACAGCATCCCAGATGACATAACAATCCCAATGTAAAAAAAAAATGAAAAAAATTGTTTCTCTTTTTTTTCTTTTTCGGTATCATGCACTCATTATTAATCACAATCAGTGTGTAAATTTTGTATTACTAATCTGCATTGATTATAATTTCCATACCATCTGCATTTTAAAAACTTTCTCTTTTCTTAAATTATTTTGTTGTTATGTTTATCTACCAATCGTATGATGTTTAAAAACTGTGTCTATGTATTATACACTATTCATCTAAAAGCCCATCAGGGCGTTGAAATTAAGAAGTTTATAAATAAATAAATAATTATTGTGTATAAATCTACCGGGGTGCCAATAAGCCGGGTTCCAAACCCGCGAACTCTGAATTTGAAACCCGCGAACTCTAGATTTGAAACCCGCAAACTGTGGCTATTAAACCCACGAATTCTTAATTTATCTCTGGGTTTAAAACCCGCGAACTCAGGGTTTGAAACCAAAGAGCTTATTTCTAGTCTTATTCTGAAATAGTTCTCTATTTAATAGTAATAGTGTCTAATAAATGTATTTTAAGTGCATTCCATGTTTTAGTTTAACGACAAAATTAATTGCGTCTCAGTTTTGATTGCACGCGAATAAAGCTACAGTGGGCGGAGTTATAACTCGATCGTAATCAAAGACTAACTGTATTTTGTCCATTGTAACACGTGTGCACACACACACACACACGTGTGACTGGTTCGGCCATACAGCCTTACGTCGCCACACGTGGTGTGAAACGTGGAAACCGGATTCGCCGTATTCAAGTTTACAATTGAAGTCATTACAAACAACTTAAACATGAAATATAATCAACAAAAATACTAAGACATTAAATAACTTTTTTTTACTTTGTTCAGGAATTAAGTTCCATTAAATTAAAATAAATTTATAGTAAGTATTTATAGTAAGTCTGTTTAAAGCCAACAAATAAATAATAGATAAAAACGCAGCTTTGCATCATTAAATTTATCAAGTCAATGGAGTTTGATTGTAAGAAAGAATCGTCAAAAATATAATTTTGTTCTAATTGTAACTTTGATCAAACAGTGACTGAGTTGGCATCGCATTTATGCCCCACCCAGGCGTCGTGAGTTCAATTCCTCGACAGGCTAAGTCCTTCATCACGATACAAGAAACATTTTCCGCTTAATGTGACGGTGGTAGGAGATTTTAGAAAATGTCAAGTTTTTTGTAACCCGGAAATGTTTGTCTTTTTTTAACCACTAGAGCGACAGCGCAATTCAAAACTTTTTTCTCCGATTGCTCGACATTTTTTGGTGATCATTTTGAATACTTTCCGCCCAAATTAAAAAAAAAAACATACCTCCGAATTTTAATATGAAGACATACAAACTGATTATAGTTCTATATAGCCAAAGAATTTATCTATCTTTTGTCGATTATTACATGTTCGTAGGATTTATAAAAAAATATTATAAAATCATAAACTTCTACCTAAGCCATTAATTATAAGTATCATAGGACAGTATTTAGAGTAGAAATATGTTATTGTGTGCTTTATCTTTTTTTGTATTTTAATTGCACTTGTAACATTAATTCTTATAAAACATTCACAAATGCAATAATAACAGTGCTGACTCTTATTATGTTGTAGTTTTTAATTGCACTTTTTCAGTCACTCTTTTAAATCCCTAATTTATATACGCTTAAAATCTTCACTTTAACCATAGTAATAAAAAATAAATAAAAAATCAACATTATACCCACGCACGGGCATTGCCTTTGTGGGATTTTTTTGTTCTTAAATTTATTTATTTATTATTTTGCAACACATACACAACCAACTATCAATCATACTCACTTACCAATAGGATGCATGATTTAGGCAACAAGTTTGGTGATATTGTAGATATATTCGCTGATTCCCTTCATAATCTAAAATGCAATTTAAACCAACACTTTGTGGAATCCTACAAATTATTGTAACGTGGGTATAATATATTTAACGATCTGATGTGTTATTGTAATGTTTTATATTATATTTTATTCTATGTTATTGTCAAATGTTATATTGTTTCAAATATTTCACGGTTTTACGCTATATTTTTCAAAAACTACCTGTATATTTTTTAAATGTTTTCATTTTTATAACTTTTGATATAAATTCTATGTATGTATAATCCTCGATATCTTAAATATTATTTTATAATCTATGTAAAAGCCCCTATGGGCGTATAACAACAATAAATAAATAAATAAATTGTATTAAGCTTTCTTATATACTTTTCATTATTTTATATATCTGTTATATGCATTGTATCAAAAAATTTCGATAAAAAAAAAAATTAAAAAAACTACTTAAAAATAAGGGAAAATTTGCCAAAATTGGCAGAAAAGCTATCCGAGGTATTTTAAATAGTGTCATATTGTGGCAAAAGGCGCTCCAGTGGTTAAAAAAATAAAATAAAACTCTAGTTCAATGATGCTTGATAACAATCGGTTGAATTATTTGCAAGTTTGTTGGTGTTTTGTTTTCAGTATTTTAGAAGTGTTGTTGCTGCGTTCATTTGAAATAAATTTGTTTAATAAAAATGAGAATATTTTTTTTTTTATACATTAAAATTAAACTCACTCGTATGGTGTTCAGATATTAGTGCTTTTTTCAGAAACGAAATATTTCTACAACATTTTCGAAATTGTTATTTTAGTGTAGTATTACATTTTTTTTTATATTTCAAAAGGTGCTTTTATTCCAGTCCTTCCAGGCGCCGTTTTGCTCAAGACGACAGAGATGGAAGATGTCTGACCGCATGTAGGTATATTACGTACTGTTATTTTGAATAATTATTTCTAATTGAATTCGCACTAGCAGTACGAGAATAGGTTCCAGAGATAACAAACAACTTATTGTTTGGCAACAAAGGAACAGGTAGATTAACAGGAAAAGGCTGCAACGGGGAATGGACGAGAAACCTTTTCTTAAAACTGAAAACAAATTAAAAATAATGAATAAATTATGCACTTGAACTTTGTCAGAATCAAAGGCTAGTTTACGGCTGGTGAAGGCAAAAACATTGAGAAGGTATGGAGCGATATGCTGAAATAGGTCAAAACCATTTTATCATTTATAACTAAGTCTTTATAGCTAATATTTTTTATAGCTAAGTCTGTTGGCCCCATAAAACAAATTAGACCGGTCAAATAACGATGGTTTAATTGTTTTGCCTTTAATTAGCGGCTCTGGAATTTTCGTTTTGTCTCCACATTCCGCCTCCTAGTAATTGACCACTGAGTGAGCATCGCGTTTGGGTCCCATTCGGACGTCGCGTGTTTGATTCCTCGGCTGGCTAAGTCCTCCATCACAACACAAGCAACATTTTCGGCTTTCTGTGGTGGGAGTAGGAGATTTTTAAACATTGTTGGGTTATTCGTAACCCGGGAATGTTTTTCTTTCTTTAAAAAAAATGTTTTAAAGGCAATTTGGGAGGCAGGTATGAGAACCGCCGCCCTGGAAACTATTTATTGGATAACCAACACCTCTGCCATCGGTCACCCCAAGTGGTTCGCTACGTTTGGTGACTTAGCAGGGGTGCCCGGGTTCATGAGGTGAGATTTTTGTCTAGTTCTTGGCGGCCGATGCGGCTGGCCACCTGGCATTTAGTGAGCATGTAGATCGAGAGACTCAACCTGTCGAGGGAGGTCTTTTATCCTCTTCAGCCGGAATCTTTCGACTCATCGCCTTGCACTGCGGTTGGAGGGATGAATTCATACGTCCGTCACTTCTGGACACATTGACCCCCAGTTACCTACCCTATTTCCTTCCCAGAACTTCCTCTCCTTCCTTTCCTTAAAAAACTCTCCACACAGCATCTGCTAAGATGATACTCCTGTTTTATTTCACATGTACTTTTGTTACTTCATTTTCATTTATATGCTACCGGTTTAGACACATCCGTGTCATTCACTTTTTTTTTACATTAACTCTACACAGGAGGCCCTGAGGGAAATTATTTTCCTCAGGGCCTCCTGTGTAGAGTTAATGTAAAAAAAAAAAGTAATTAATAATAATAAATAATAATAATTTCCCTCAGGGCCTATGTCATCTGGGATGCAATGTGGAGCGTCTTTATGAGGGGAGGAAGGAATGAACATTGGTCTTGAAGAGACCCATGTTGTTGGAGGGAGGAAACACAGAGGCCGGCAAATCGTTCCGTAGCCGAGGTGTTGAACTCAAGAACGAATCGAAAAAACGATCCGTTTTAATGTGACAAATGTCAACCATGTACATATGTTGGGCGCGCGTTTGGCGAGTCTACCGACTATGCACTAACACTAGCAATATTAAAACTAACTTATTCTACGGGTGTGTCTAAACCGGTAGCCGATGAATTCAAATTAAGTAACAAATGTACACGTGAAATAAAATCCTTAAAGAAATAGAAGAGATCATTTTGAAAAAAAAAATCACTGTTGATTCGTCATAATATGACGTTATTAAGCTCCGTTTCCGCAAGTTGTTTCACTTGGCCACTCGGTAAAGCGTACGCACCTTTAGATCTGAGAAGAATGAACCGTACCTACCTGACAACACACCTCCTATTGACTCGAATTGTTGTCATAGAATTATTACAAAGAATCCGTGTTCTAAGGATTACATTTTTTCTATGGTTTTCTATTACTTCTGCAGTTTGCATTTAGTTAAAAGAATTCTTATTTTAAATTAGATGCAAAATTTATCCAATGAATTAAGATGTTTCGTAATTCGAATTTCAGATTATTTAATACTAGCTTTTACCCGCGGCTTCGCTAGCATGGTATTAGAAGGAAATTAGTGAAAGGCTTGCACTTATCAATTAAGCCCCTCCCCCCTCCTCCCTCCTCTCTTTTATGCGAATACCATATCTGGAGCCAGTGAAAATATGGCATAGGGTATGTTGTGAGGCTGGAGGTAAAAAAAATGGTAGGAGGAAGGTGGGGAAATACCTATCTTTTCAGAAATGGTCACCAAAAATGGCTAAAGCCATTTCAAGCCGTTTCAATTTTGAATGGTGGGCCTCCACCAGGGTGACATTAAGGGCCAGTTGTTTCACAAAACTTGTACAATTAATCAAATTTCATTGATTTTCAAGTTCCATAAAGGTTCTATTTGAATTCTGTTGTTTCACATAACCGATATACTAACAGATCTTTAATAAAACTTTCACAGGAAGTGAAAATTCTGAAATTTATTGAATTGTTCAAATTCAAACAAATGGCTTTAAGAACGGGTTGTTTCAGAGAATTTGAACATTTCATCAAATTTCGATGCTAATTTTTAAGTTCTGTGAAAGATCTGTTTTATTTCAGTCTTGTGAAGTAACTGGCCCACACTAATATAATTACAGAACTTGAAAAGGACTTTCACAGATGTGAAAATTAACTTTTAAATTTGATAAATTGTTAAAATTTTCTGAAACCTGTCCTAAGAGTATCTTGCACTCTACCCCCATGAAAAAAATATCTTAAATTCCCTTCACAAAATACTGAACATATTTCATGACGCCAGACCTTCCCGTTTAAAATACTTTGCTGGGTAATTACGAAGTTTTTTTTCCTAGACAATTTATTTAATTTCAACTTCTTAGGCAAAACTTGTTTCACATTTATTTAATGAACTCTGCAGTTGGTGAAGATGGAAGGAAATTGGAATTAATTAATTAGGGCAATCTCTTTTATTTTATAATTTGTATTACCGTCACAGCATCCACTCCAACCGCCTTCGCAAGTCCTTCTTTTCCATTCATCTGCAGAAGTACCTCTGGCCCCTTTGTCTGTCATCTCCCGCGGCCGCTACTCGAGATCTGAGATACCAGTGTCCGAACGAGAGGCGAGAGGCTGGACCGAGACATCTTGTCTCCCTCCCGCGGCCCGAGGCACCGAGTGCCCAGGGCGACAGTCGGAATCGAACCGCCAACACAACGAGTACATAACCACTAAACCATGTGACCACCGTCAAAAAAATAATACAAAAATAACGAAAACTAACCTAAAAACGCAAAAAACATCAAGCTAAAACGCCACCATTTTGTTTACTTTAATTACAATGTCGGCTTCGTTCGCGTTCAGTTTTGTTTTAATTTGGCAGCGTTCGATTTGTGTGTTTCAAATTATCGGTATTGAAAGACTCGGTGTCGCCTACGTACGCAGTTCTTGAAAGTTGTGTGAATGTTGACTCTTATTGTGGTTGTGTTGGTAACATTGGCTGTCAAGTTGACAGATGAAAAGGCGCGAAAAAAGCGTGTGTACAATATTGTTTGCCATAATAATTTATTAGCGTTACATTATTACCCGGATTCTGGGAATAAACTGAACGACATATTGTCCGGGTTGAATTATAATAATTTATAATAATATTGTTTATGGTATCTGAAGTTTTTTTCACAATCTAGTCAATAGATATACAAATAAAATGTTGAATAAACCAACCAACTCCAATATACCAGATATTTTAAGTGCTAATAATAATCTAAACAGAGTTGCAAGGCAAATTTTGGGAAAATGGAAAGAATGCTGCAAAGAATCAAATTATTAAAAATCTTACGACTGAAAACAATTTTATAGATGCTCTAATGAATTTGATGGTGTTCTTTCGTGTGCATACTAGTCTTGGTAGCTGCATAACATAACCAACTATATAACGGTTATTTAAAAATACCCACAACTACGCTAGCGGCAGCTCGGGTATTTGGTTATTTGGTTGTGGGGGTTGTTGGTTGTTGGCGGTTGGTCAAAAACTACCTGATACCCAATACCCATTCCCACCACTGAAAAAACCAAAACCTACACAACCATGATAACCACTGATAACTAGAAAACTAGATAACTATCACAACCTCATACGTCATACATAACCAGTAGTTGGCAACTGGCAACTGGCACCCTAAGCCTTCAGTTGTAGCTTCACGAGCCGGCGCGGCGTGCGGAGCTATATTCTTGTAATATTATACTGAATTTCTTTCGAAAAATCTTACGATTGCGGAATTTTTTAGAAGTAAAAAATAGTGTTTAATTATTTTAGTTTATTGCTTTGCTTAGAATATTATTAGTATATTTAGGTATTTTTACATAAGTGTAAAAGTTTAAAACATTTTGTTTATAATTTGTGAAAGTTTTGTTAAAAAATTGTGACATTGTAAATATTGCAGGCAATATTTGGGCCGATTTGACAAACATAACGTGGATAAAAAAGCGCCGTGTAAATTGTGTAACCTTGTTCTGAGTTATAAAAATTCAACGGGAAATTAAACTTTTCATCTGAAAACAACACATATTTCTGCATTTGCTGAATTAAATGCGTTTTCACCAACTGAAATCAAAAGTGCTACAGTGCCGAACGCCATTATTAAAGCGCCCAAAGCATTTCACTTTATGATGCTCCATCTACTTCATCAGGACCACCAAAACCCAAAGGTAAATGGATGCATATAAACCAAAAAAGAAGAACGCACAGCAAAAGGGAATAATCGACATGGGTTTGCTCACCGATAGTTTCCAGCCTTTTTGCTTGGTGGAAGAAAGTGTGTTTATTGTCGGAATTTCCCATCCTAATTGCTAAAGTATTTTAACTCCTCGATTTCCAGTAATTTGATAATTACTCTGGCCGGAATATTGTTCATAATAATAACTTTTTGCCAAAATATTAACAATCTATTTACTTGTTGCGCTTGGGAAATAACGTACATAAATATAATATTGTTTTGTAAAAATATTTGTAGTTGATATATGCAGGTTTGTTTCACATTGAAAGAAAAAATAATGGTCCGTTATAATAATAGAGTGATGCCGTAAATAAAATATTTCTGAAAGTAATAACTATGTAATAATGGCAACAAGCTATCTACCTTCATTTACAAGTATTTCTTTCGAGAAATTTTCAGTTCTTATTTATTGTAATCTTTGTTGTGTATAGCAGTCGTGTGAAATTTCACTACATTCGATTTATCAGGCATTGCAATAAATTTACATTTTTACAAGCTTATAATATATTTTCCATTGGAGGTATTTATTTAAAATTTAATTTAACTTATTTTATTCCCTTCTAAAAAATTTCTGATTGCTGCCCTGCTTGTAACTGGTGATTATATTCGTTAAAAATCGACAGCGCCATACGGGTCACATGTTTTGTCTTTATTTTTCTTTGGTGAGGTGGAACGGTAATATTAGATAGTTCGCACAGCGTTGTCCCTTTTCGTGGGTCAAAAACTCACCCGATACCCAATACCCACGGACAAAACCAAATACCTCCATAACTCCATTACCATGATAACTACTGATAACTAATACCCAGACAACTAGCGAGCATCAACTGTAACCGGCAATAACTGAGATAACCAAATAACCGTTTTATAACCAGTTATCTACATACTAATAACCAGTTGGTTACGTTATTGAATTTCTGGCCAGTTACCCAAGACTAGTGCATACTAGATTCTATTTCATAAAACACCATATAAGCACTTCTAACGCTCATTGTAAGATCTTCAAATGGACACAATTAAGTTCCTATAAGCCAATTACATATCGCAAACATAATTTTATGTATTTTCAATACGATGAACAATTCGACACGAATATTAAATCGAATCCAAACGCAGCTTGGCCGCAAAATCATGCCTATTTTATGAATGTTTGATCGTTAGTTGGGATATTAATTTCAGAAATAATCGATCAATTAAGGCAGCTAATTCATTTTAGCTGTAAATGGTAATCGTTAGAAGGGAATTAAACATCACTAAAATGAATGACATACCAAGCTCTCCAGATTCTCTGACGTCGGACCATCTCGTCGTGGCTGATTTGTTGAATCATAACATCACAGCACCTCTAGCTAAACGAAGAAAGATACTTCAAGCCCAGAATGGCATAGATATCCACGCAGATCTTTTGAAGACCACACAAGTCCATTTGGATCTACTTAAAACTCAAGCACAATTGTTGAAAAATGAACCAAATGAAATAAACCTCAATGATTCTTTGGATTTGAGACAAAATCTGCTGCAAAGGAATCTAGAGATGTTGAAGACACAACAAAGCTTAGGAAATTTGGACACACTTGACCTCAGGCAAAGCAGTTTCAATCTACTAAGAAGCAATCTAGAAATGTTGAAAAACAGCCAACGAAACTCGTTAGATTTGAGACAAAACTCAGACAGTAATCTAGGTCTCAGACTGCACATAGTAAACGCACCAACAAAAGAAGAAATTACAGATCTACGAGAAGAAATAGATTTGAGAAGCGAATTAAGACAAGAACTGGATCTGAGAAGAGATGAAATTGAAATGAGACAGGAAGAGATGGATCTCAGAAATGAAAGATTGGACGATGTACACGATGATACAGACATGACGGACTACGGGAACAAGCATTCTGATATTGACAACTCTACCACGGAATTGGACATGTCTCATACGTCGGAACTGACGGACAAAGACGTCATGACGAACGGATCGCAAGATGGAGTGGACGATGACGTCACATTCGTTATTTTGGAAGATCGGTCGCAAACCACTGAAGACGACGATGATGTAAGTGATTTATATTTCTTTTTCTTTTATCGTTGTTCAGTGAATATGTTGTGCACCCTATATTCCAAAGTTTGGTTCAGTTGATCGATTTGATTTTTTGATTGCATTTACAGCCTGTTAAAAGAGGATATCTTTTAACTAGCACAATGTTTACATGATGTACCATCATATAATTATTTATGTATCATAAAATTTCATCATCTATGTTTTTTGTTCTTTTGAAATCTGAAAGCAATCGTCGGTCTTCGCAAGTAAATGAAAACGCATTATTATCAACGAATTTGATTTTAAATCGGGTTATCGCCTATGCCACCACCAACGCATCCCAAAAACATATTTAGATATATATTTTTTCATTAATTTCTTTTATTGACACTGTCAGTATGGCTTTGGTGCTTTTGATTTTTGAGTTTGATGGACTGTACAAAATGTAATACGCAAATTTGTTGAAGACTCGTCGATAGCAAGATTTGTAAAACTTGAGCCGATCAGCTGGGCAGATAAGTACCATGATTTGAAGATAGTCGTACTTTTTAATAAGACTGAGTGTTGGGTGATCTAAACCTGGATTGTTAAATGACATGGAGATGGACTATCGACTCGGAATGAGAAACTAGAGAGAAATAGCAGTAATGGAGGTATTAAGTAACCAAGAATCCAATCCAGTTCAGTCTTGCAAAAATGGGGTTTTTGACTGTTGTAAACAAAAGCTCGTGAGTATTAGAAATTCGTTATCCTAATCATTTACCTTGGTCTCTGCTTTGACTATTTTATGTTTATTTTATTCTTGCAATGGGATATTGCAAGATGGATTAATCTTGAATTAGCAATTAGCAATAAATCACACGTTTCGCTTGATTCGATAGATTGGCTAATTAAAATTATAAATTGATTTTCCACTAGTCCATCTTCATTTTTTACGTTTATAGCAGGGAATTTAATGTGCTTTTCGAAATAAATAATACGCTAATAAACATCTGTTTTCTAAAAAAGGAAAATAACCTCTCAAACGGCGATCTCTGGTGCCTTGAAGCTCGCACAGCCTTTTCTATCTGAAATTTCTGGGTCACTCAACTCTTTTGAAATTTTTTCCATCTCAAAAAACCCCTCGACGGCAAAACTCATAAGTGCAATAAGTTACCTCTGCTGGGACGAAAGATTTTTCACTTTATCAAAAATTAGAAACCGCCATATTGTTAGTTTTTTCAATCAAGATAAAACTAATTAAACCCCAAATTAGTTTTATGATGCATAGGTACTCGTAACTATACCATAGACAGTAACTTTTACCTTTAAAGGGACGAAATATTCAACTTAATATGTAAACATGAATATTTCTTTGTTTGTCTTTTATGCGTTCCTAAACATCATCCGATTGCAATGAAACTTTGGGAATTTGATGTGCGCATGACCGCGATGGTTTTTACATAAAATAGTGAGCTCTGGTGTTATAAAATTATTTCCTATACTATTTATCCGATTGCAATGAAACTTTGGGGATTTGATGTGCGCATGACCCCGATGGTTTCTACATATAAAAGTGAACTTTGGTGTAATGAAATTATTTCCTATACCACTCATCCATCAATGAAATTTTGGGGATTTGATGTGCGCATGACCGTGATGGTTTCTTTTTATAATAGTGAACTTTGTTGTTATGAAGTTATTTCCTTTACCATTCATCCGATAGCAATGAAACTTTGGGGATTTGATAAGCGCATGATCGCGATGGTTTCTATTTATAACAGTGAACTTTGTTGTTATGAAATTATTTCCTATACCATTCATCCGACAGCAATGAAACTTTGGGAATTTGATGTGCGCATGACCCCCATATAAAAGTGAACTTTGGTGTTATGAAATTATTTCCTATACCACTCATCCGATTTCAATGAAATTTTGGGGATTTGAAGTGGGCATGACTGCGATGGTTTCTATTTATAATTGTGAACTTTGTTGTTATGAAATTATTTCCGATACCATTCATCTGATTGCGAAACTTTGGTGAATTGTTGTGCGCACGCCCGCGAAGGTTTATATATACACATACTGGTGAGTTCTGGCGTTATAAACTTTGTATAAAAAATGTTCAATGGGTGGTGCGCGAGTTGTTTGAAAAATCAGTGTATTTCATATAGTTTAGCGTAAGGCTCGGATGGGGGGTGGGAAGGAGAACGCGAGGGATAACGGAGATGTAGAAGAGGAAGGGAAGGCGGAAGGGGAACAGCGACGAATGGGAAAGGACACGCAGGGAGAGACAATTTCTTTATTTAAGTGGCATTGCAACGCATGCCTGAAAATCGCTAATTTTCTAAAAAAAATAATACATAATGCCGTATTGTTAACTTTTTAATCATGGTAAAACTTACTAACTTTTTAAAAGCTTTTTTAAAATTTTGAGAAATTATGGTTATTTTTAGTATCTACAATAAGGTTTTACCGGAGATCGTTGGAAGATTCGTTAAATTTAAAACATAATTTTGTATTATACAACATATATTTCAAATCATATAATCATGCAGTAAAATAAATCAATAAATTATTCGGGGAAGCTTCTTTTCAGAATTTTAATTTAAGTTCAAATAAAATCATAAAAAACGATCCGCGCCCTTTTTTGGGTTTATCTATTTACTAGCTTTTCCCCGCGGCTTCGCTCGCATGGTATTACGGGAAATTACTGTAGCGCTTGCACTTATCAATTATCTCCCCCCCCAACCCCACCCCCATCCCCTCCCGCATTCCATATATTCATTCCCTTACATTCAGTTTTCAAACATCTCGCCTACCACCTAAATTTCATAATGCTATAGCTCAAAGAAAAAAAGAATTACTTATCCAATTTTGTTCATTCGTTCGGAATTTATGCGCTTACAAACATTTCGGATGTTTATTTTTATTTAAATATTTGGAAGTTCGTTAATATAATAAAAAAATACTCTATTTATCATTCAGTCTTTATAATCGTTACGAATTATATTTTTAATATAGGAACTCTCATCTGACATTTATTCCTAGCTTGTCCAAAAAAAAAACGAATCCTAATATTTGAATTTTCTGCAGTAGTAGCTGACCAGTAGACTGAGTACCTACCAGCTTAGAGCCCAAAAATATATCTACATTGTTTCCATGGAAAAGATTTTTGTCTGACGTTAGCAAAAACTCGCTTTTGTTAGCGACAGAAAACGTATAACAAATATAATATATTAATATTTATAATTTCATAACGCCAGAGCTTACCATCATATACAACCTGTAGTCTGCGCATATAATTTAGCTTTATATTGGTGAAATAATTATTAAAGTCTTTATATTGAGTTATGCGTGAAAAGGTCATAAACAAACTCGAGCAGTTTCGCATTTATAATATTAAGTATGGATTTACGGTCTTACAAACTAATATATTTAAAAAAAAAAGAATTCTTATTTTGCTTAAACATTATTGAAAAATTATAAATACTTATGATCAAAAAATAATTTTAAAAATTACATAATTTTAATTGTTTTATCATCACTAGTTTGAGCATTTTTGAATGTGGATATTTATCAAAGCAAATTTGGAATGAAATAAAATCGATATTGAGTTATTATGTCAAAATGCTGGTATGGAGAATAATGAATGAATCAATTTGGGAGGCGGGAATGGGTACCGCCGCCCCGGGAACCTTTATTGGATAACCAACACCTCTGCCACAGGTCACCCCAAGTGGTTCGGTACGTTTGGTGATTTAGCAGGGGTGCCCGGGTTCATGCGATGAGGTTTGTCTAGGTCTTGGAGGCGGATGACAAGGACACACTGAATCCCAAATTTCTACCCACTCCTTAAACCCTTTTCCTTTCCAGAATTCTCCTCTCCTTCCTTTCCTTAAAAAAACCCCTAGACAGCATCCCCAAATATGACATGATGATGGGAAATTATTTTCAGGTAAAAAAAATATAATAATCTTTCTCATCGGAACCGCCCTGTACCGTTGCAAGGGTACGATCGCAAGATCATCGTTCGATGAAATTTCAATTCTCGGCCGCTGGTTAATGGCTCTTAAGATTTATTCAGGATCATTTTGAAAACCTAACCGAACCTAAGCTCTTCAAAAATGTTTAAATTAAGATATGGTTTTAAAAATAATTCGACTTAAATTGTAATTTCCAAAACTGGTCGTATTTTTTAAAAATTATTTTTTTACCTTGTCTGCTAAAAAATGTACAGTATGTAACATTTTTTAGACATTATTTTTTTTACCTTGTCTGCTAAAAAATGTACAGTATGTCCGCCTCCATATATATACTCGCATGCACCTTTCCCGGTAACTCTGAATTTATTATAGGCTTGGCTGTAGGCTGTCCTCAGAATAAAGTACTTCGGATACTCGAACACTTGGACGGTACGGTGGTACTGTGGATATAACCAGTAGCCATTCTTTCCTCTGTTTTGGTCGAACAGGTCTTGCTCAAAAGGAGATCTGGTCTGAGAGAAAAAACAAGCCACCGTTAATCGTGTTTGGACACATATGAAGGAAGAATTAAAGAGTGTTGATTTTGGTTCATTTCTTGATTGCAGTAATCGAATACGAAAACAAATTCAAATTCGAAACCATTTATTGCACAAAAATACAAGTATAAAAGGTGTAGCTTATAGATACATTCTATTTCTTCCAGCTAACCGAAAAATACAAATATTATACGATTCATATATTATAAAACCAAACAATTAGGTACATGTTATATTATACATTGTACAAATCATTAAACTATTGTACACATCCCTTGTTAGAAGCCTAATAGAACATAACTCCATAGTCTGGTCGCCCTTCTACAAATTTTTTATTCATAATGTTGAAAGTAATAATCTGTGTACAAAAAAAATACAAACAAATACATATTTTATTAGACAAATGTACTACAAAAGTTATAGTCACCTCACTCCAAGTCGTTCCATGTAAAAATAATTGATAAAAAATTCCCAAAGTTTCAATTTTTTTTTTCAAATTGTGATTCAAAACTTTGGTTTAATAAAGGTGTACATTTTATTTTTTTGATGGAAATTTTTTAGATTTTTAGAATTAACCGAAAAATACAAATATTATATGATACATACGAGTATATTATAAAACTAAACAATGAAATGTTACATTATGCATTATAAATATCATTAAACTATTGTAAACATCCCTCGTTAGAAGCCTAATAGAACATAACTCCATAGTCTGGTCGCCCTTCTACAAAATTTATATTCATAATATTGAAAGTAATAATCTGTACTGTACTGCAGTCATTGTGTGAAAAAAGTGATCAAATCGTATATAATTGTTAGATTATTAGAACAATTAAGCAGCAATGTTCAGAATATATTAAATTCTCTAGTGCGTCTGGCTGAAATTTTTCACGGTATTTGTGCTGTCAAATTGGGTGGCGAGAAAATATCGTAAAAACACAAAAGCACAAGCACAAAATAAACCCACCAAATATTACGTCAAAGTCAAAACATCGCGATTTTACATCGTTTCCTCCCTGACATTTAACGAGTTTAACATCTGAAGTTCATATCTGTTCTGTGTCCTCTGCCGTTGGTCGCACCTCACCTGCAACACACAGAAGATACGGTGTACAGTGCCCAGTTCGCCGTACCTCCTTGGGACCCAAGTTTCGCGGTCCAGCCGATACTTCCGCATCCGAAAAGCCCCGTTACTGACTGCGACCCAACAACAAACACCAGCCAGTCGACCAGCCGACCAGTCCCCCAGTCCCACCTCATGCAGGAAGAATGCGAATGCACGCCGGCCGTTTTGTAACATGCGTCGAGGAATGCCGTAGGCGGGTTCCCAAGTGTTTATTTTATGATTTCTTTTATGGTTTTCATATCTATCTGTGAATCTTTATTTGATACCTCTCTTTAATTGTGCTCAACGCCTCTAGATGCTAACGAACTGCAGCGTCTTTTTGCGTAGATCTTTTATATTTGTTTTATGTGAACACTGAGAAGTGTCTGGATTCAATGGGACTAAGACATCAGCAATTTGGTTGTGATATTGAAAGGAGCGGAGAAGGGAATATCCATTTAAGGTGATCCAATAGTCCAGGAAAAAGTCGAATTCGGAATCAACGCCTCCTTTAAGGCGGTATTTAAAAATACTTGACAAGACTTGAGAAAGGCTTTTGGAAAGGTTGGGAAAGGTATTTGAGGGTTGTTTTTTACGTGTTGATTTCGTAAAGGTTCGTAAAAAATATTAACTCCTTTCGCATTGTTTATTGTAATAACAAGGAAATTTAAAATTGTTTTAACGGAACCAAGCGACGTAGAGTCTGGGGATGCCTATTCCCCACCGCAGACGGAGCGGAACTGATAGAAAATGGGTGTGACAGGCGCATAGTTCTTTCGTCGATTGCATAAGGTTCACTTTGAAAATCCAAATTTGTCGAGTGCCGGCCGTCTTGATTGATGTCAAAAATAACAACGCGAAAATGCGTATTTTATTTTATTTTGTGAAATTCAGGCGTAAAACTAAATTTTCTACATTATACAATAAAACCATATACAAAAAGAGGTTTATAAGTAGGAGAATTTGCACTTGAAAGTGGTTTTTTATAGACCTAATACTTTATTATTTTCTAGGCTTATAAAAAGACTTTATAAAAAATGATCGATATTTTCTAAGGCCAAGACGTGTTCTACTCGCGGTATTTAATTGAATCATTTATAATACTCCTAAATGATCAAATTTTCAAAACAAAATCACATGATTATGTATGATTTTGCATTATTTCGCATGGCTTCATCTTAATAGATGTTATTTGCTGAATGGTCCAAAACGTCAGGTTCTTCTTAAACCTCCTGGCGTCCAGATTTGGACAAGCCTCCTTCAAATGCAACAAATTTTGCTTTATTGATTTTTTTACATTAACTTTAGGGAGGGGTAAGGCTCTCGACTAACGATCCGGAGGTCGCGGATTCAATTCCTGGCAAGTACGTGCGCAAGTAAATTTAAATTGATTGATTTGTGCTTTCAGAATTTAAATGGGGAATATTAAAACAATTTTATATGAGGAAATACAGAGTACGGCAAATTATTCCACAGCCGAGCTGTTGAACTCAAAATTGAGACGCAGAAAACGACTCATTCTCATGTTACAAACTCCAACTATGTACAAAAGTTATGCATACGTTAGACGTTATTTCTGTGCATCGATTCCGAAGGTACCAATGATGCTAGTTCCTCGGAGCATCACATTGAAATATCGGTTGAACAGGGACAACATTCCCAATATTGCGAGACCTGTGCTCCAAAGTTTTACAATCCTTTTGTTAGGGTATGATAATCTATGAAACGGACCGTCCGCACGTTTCCTGGACGTAGTCAAGAGTTTTTCAGATATTTTGGGACTCCGGGCCAGAGGTGAACGTACTTGCGATTTGTGCATTGCTCTCATTTTTTTTACATTAGCTCCACACAGCAGGACCTGAGGAAATCAATTTCTCTCAGGACCTATGTCATATTAAGGGATGCTATGAGGGGAAAAGGGAGAAGCGAAAGTTCTGGGAAGGAAAAGTATGAGGGGTGGGTAGAAACCGGGAGTTAGTGAGTCCAGGAGTGACGAAGGTATGAATCCATTCCTCCCACCGCAATGAAAGTCGATGGGTTGAAAGAGTACGGCTGGAAAGGTTAAAAGATCTCCCTCAACCAGTCTCTCCTGATCCGGCCCACCACGTAATAAATGGGCAAACGCATCTGCCGCCAAGACCTAGAGAAACCTCACCCCATGAACCCACGCATTGCTGCTAAATCACCAAACATGGCGAACCACTTGAGGTGACCTAATTGTATAGATACTAATTCACCCATCTGAAATCTGCGGTACTCAGACTAAATTATGTAATTTCAATATTATGTAGTTTCACATGTCTAAACAATACAATAACAGTTAGGTAGCAATTCATGTTGATTACGACTTTTATTCCATCTGCAATACAGTGGAGTCAGTTACCAACGAACGCCCTATTTAAAATCCTTGCTGTTTTGGGTCCATTGGAAGTCTATGAAGAGTGCCCACTCTTCCGACTCTAAACGACTGCGGGTCCCACTGTTGACTACAGTTATTGGGTCCGGCACGTCACGACTGTAGCACGTGGTGCAGATAGTGCCATTACCAGTTTACTTGCAAAGCTTTGGTATTGGTGGACTTGCGAGGTATTGGTTACTGCATTCTGGACTGACGATGTGTGGAGGTGTTTCTTTTTAACGTATTTTTGTCTTAAGGGTCTCAAAATTTGCGTGAAACTATTTAGGATTCCATTACAGTTGGCCACCGACATACTTATATACAATATGCAGTTAGTTTAGGGAATGTACGGTATACCTAATCTCACATAATACAACTAAGTATCCCCAAAGGAGTGTACAGAAAGAATGTACCACCGAAAAACAAAAATTTAGAACATATTTTTATTTTTTTTTTTTTTTTTATTTATATTGACTACACAGGAGGCCCTGAGGAAAATAATTTCCCTCAGGGCCTATGTCATCTGGGATGCTGTGTGGAGGGTCTTTTTGAGGAGAGGAAGGAATGAACATTGGTCTTGAAGGGACCCATATTGTAGGAGGGAGGAAACACAGAAGCTGGCAAGTCGTTCCATAGTCGAGCTGTTGAACTCAAGAACGAGTCGAAAAAACGACCCGTCCTCATGTGACAAATGTCAACCGTGTACATATGTTGGGCGCGCGTTGAGACCCACGTTGTAGGAGGGAGGAAACACAGAAGCCGGCATTCAAATGCAATCAAGGAAGAACTACTTATCTATATACTATATATAGCAGCGTATAAGTACCAAAAATTCGTTTAATGTGCGGCGTGCGCAAGTAAAATTTATTTGATTGATTTGTGTGTTTTCACATTTTATTCAAAATAAATTTATAGAATATTTGCACTTGAGTGTGGAAGATACTCCTAGAATCGCCCTGGTGTAAGACCACCATTCAGCTTGAAATGGCTTCAGCCATCTGAATAGCAAGGTGCTTCCCTACCTTCCTCTGCCCCATCTCCTCCCCCTCTTTACTATCTTCAGCCTCACAAGGTACCTCAATTAGGGGTACCCTAGTCCCACTGACTCCGGACGGTAGCAGTTGTGACTCTTGTGAGGTATTCACATTAAAAAAGTATAACAAAAGTCGACAAATATTCTTATATATACACGTATTTTGTTATTTGGTGGTATATCCTCTCTGCATACTGCGATACGGCTTTGTTGCAAAAACTGTTTTTCAACCATCTTCACGTGTTACCATGAAGGAAGAAAAACAGAATAATTACAAGCGTGCAGTTCACACGCGGTAGAAGTGAAACTTCAGAAAACTAAAGTAGACAAGAATGGGTAGGCTACGAAGCAGCGCACAAAGAGGAGACCGATGATTCTATCTCATTCTCTTGCAGGCTAAATCCTACACATGTATGTGTTTGTCTATCAGTGTCCCTTTTTCATTTCAGCCAGTTTCAAATCACAACGGCGCTATAGAAGTTTTCACTTCAATAATAGTTTGGGAGATTAAGTGTATGGGGGATCAATTAGCAGAGGAGTCAACTGTCTGGGAGATCAACCGTCCATGGTGTCGTCATCGTATCAAGTGTCGTGGAATCGTCATAAAAACGTGTATGGATTATATTGAATTATATGACACGTCCCTGGTATTGGAATTAGCAACCTTACCGAGTATATATGGTGGTTGGTGTCTACATGTATACGGGCATAATATGTGCCAGAAAGCCATGGGAACGTTTCCGAACAGCTGCGTGGTATTAATGGTGATTGCGACAAGTTACTAAAATTTACGGTTAAACAAAGTTAAGGAAATTATACATGGTGACTCAAACTTCATGGAGGTAGATGAAAGTAGACTGAATGCTGTTTAAAAGATATGACAGAAGGGTAACTACCTAACTTATCATTACGCAGTTGTCTCGAAGGGGTAGGCAGAGAGGACCGTCCGCCAGACAACTCGATAACTGTGGTAAAACTGTGGATATCCGGAAAAAATGTAAAACTGATGTGAGTTTAATGAATGAGATTAAGACACAGGACATTAAATTTGGACATGTGGAGCTAATTAACGTAGAAAATGTGTGTTTCTATATGAGACTACGTGACGCGAAAAGAATGGTAGAAGAATGGGAGGGCTTCAAGGGAAGATATGGCTTAAGATGAAGCCATGCGAAATAATGCAAAATCATACAAAATCATGTATTTTTGATTTGAAAATTTGATCGCTTAGAAGTATTATAGATGCTTCAATTAAATACTGCGTGTAGAACATATCTTGGCCCTTAAAAATATAGATAACTTTTTTACAAGTCTTTTAACAAGCCTAGAAAAAACAATGTATTAGATCTATAAAAAACACTTTCAAGTGCAAACTCTCTTATTTATAAACCCCTTTTTCGATATGCTTTTATTTTTTGATGTGGTAAATTCAGTTTCTTTTATAATAATCGCAAAAAAATATATATTTACGCACAAACTTCACAAAACAAAATAAAATATGCAATTTCTCGTTGTTATTTTGGACATCAATTAATAAGTACGAATTACAAAGTACGAATTTGGATTTTCAAAGTGAACCTTATGCCATCGGCCCAAAAACCACGCACTTAGTACACCCACTTTGTATAAGTTGTGCCCCGCCTGCGAAGGGGAATAGACGTCCTAGACTCCGCGTAGCTTGGTTCCGTGAAATCAATTTTAACTTTTCTTGTTATTACAATAAACAATGCGTAAAAAAGGATTTTATGTTTTTACAGGCCTTTACGAAATGAATCTGAAAAAAAATCTCAAATACCTTTTCCAACCTTTCCAAAAGAGGCGTGGATTCCGATTTCGATTTTTTCCTGGACTATTGGATCATCTAATCAAGTAAATCAAATACTTGTTTCGGATAATGTCAAAGTCACATGTACGAACGATATTTTCATTACATTGAAGCAAGGAGAGGAAACAGAGTGCTGAGGCTGCGATCTTTTGTCTATGTATCTAAGATTTAAATTAGCACATTAACGCGAAATGTTTTAATACTTAACTGTGCGAAGAATGCGCTAAAGAAATTAAACGACAGAAATGTATATTGGGCGTGTATGTGTGCTCAAATAAAGCTTGTTTTATCTTGCTTCGGGTAAAACTAAACAAACGTTTTCAAACTTCTCAAAAAAATAATCAATTTTATCGGTCTATCAGCAGCCAAGGAGACAAAATATCTTATGCAAATTAGCGATATCTGTTGTATTTAAAATCAGTATATTCTTCTCTTGTTCGAAGTCAATTCGAATATCATTCTCCTATTTGGTCCCCTCAATTTAAAATCTACTCCGATTCTAGTCCTAACCCCCTCCCCCATTGCATGTATTCAGTCCCAGTACATTCAGTTTTCAAACAGCTCGCGTGCCATCTATTACAAATTTTTTATTCAAATTTTATTTTTTTTTAAATATTCACAAATATTCATTTGTGTATATTTTAAGAACTATCTATCAAATTTGGTACCTAACATAGGTACCTACTTAAAATATCTATAATTCTCGATTCGATTCAAAGTATTAGGCGAATACTTCAAGTAAATGCATTGATGCAAAATGTCGTTCTCAAATTTTGACATTTTTGACAGTTTCGCAAGAGTTTTGGAAATGATCAAAAAACTATTCAGATGTATGGTCGTGTGGTTGTAATAATCCACCAACCTTCGAGGTGATTTAAAGAACGTATTTTGCAAGTTTCAAACATTTCCTATATTTACCCATAAACGTACCGAGAAACAATTTCTTTATTAAATGAAGTAGCAACGCATGCCGGGTAACAGCTAGTGTTTAATAAAACACTGAGCAAAAATCTCTCGACAAATGAAGTTGTATTTAATTATAAATTGTGAATTTTTTCATACCTATGTTAAGTAACAGAATAAAATGTGATTTTAATAATTTTCGGAGCATACTTTGCGATTTTTTTCCATCGAGGGTATTTGATGTACCTAATTGCCGTTTCGGCTCTACAAATTATGGATATTATCTTCAAAAATAGCATATACTTTTTTGACGTAAAAACTGGTTTTCCGAAGAAATCTATACTAATATTATAAAGAGGAAAGATTTGATTGTTTGTTTGTTTGTTTGCATTGAATGGGCTCCAAAACTACTGAACCGATTTTAAAAATTCTTTCACCAATAGAAAGCAACATTATTAGCGAGTAACATAGGCTGTATATAATGGTAAGCTCTGGCGTTATGAAATTTGTATAAATGAAAATGTGTGTATTCCATGTATTTTTGCAGGAGGAAGGGAAGGTAGGGGGGAGGTCGGGTTGGTGGAGAGGAAAGAGACGAGGGAGGGGGAAGGCGGGGTAGGTGGAAGGGAACGGGGACGCACGGGAGAGGATAAGAAGGGAGAGTCAAATTATTTAATTGAATAGCATAGCAACGCATGCCGTGAACCAGCTAGTATGTTATAAATCGGTAAAATTGCAACAACAATCAGGACTGAGTCATTTAGATACTCGCTTGTACCTAGATTGCATGCGGTTGGAAATGCTTTCTCAGAAGTAGTAAATGTGTTCAATTACACAGAATATAGTTACAAACAGGCTCAATAAATATATGTATACATTGTAACTATTATTCTTCCGCATAGGTTCTGTATAATTTAATTAGGATAATAATTTATCTCGTAAATACTTTATATCACATGTTTTGTAAATGCCCGTATATGCGTATATTGAGTCGCCGCTATCCGAATTTCGATCGATTTCTTACATATCTCCCTTAAACATTTGAAGTTTTTAAGCTTTAAAAAAAATACATGTTATTTTTTAAGATAATATCTAGATACGTTCCACGCCGAAACGCAAATTATTTGAAATTCCTCGATAGAAAAAAATCGCAAAGTATGCTCCGAAAATTATTAAAAACAAGTCTATTTCTGTTATTTAACAATTTATATTAGTGAAAAAATTCACAATGTTTCTTTAAATGATAAGATACCTTCCACGAGATTTTTGCTCTATTTTAAACGAGTCATGTTTTATTAAGCATTTTCGCAATTTTCGCTTAATTTTTGTCACTTAAAATATTAGCGCGCTCTGTACAACATTCGTAATTACATATCTCTCCATCTTCTTCTTTTTGAGCCGGGAAGCGCCGCCTTATTATAAATAAATGGATAAGTATAAATTAAACTTATATTGATTCTCCATTCAGTGCGTGAATGTGCAGTACGTACTACTACCTAAATAATGGAGTGTGGGCGATTTTTAAACATTTTATATTCTAGCAACAATGCTTCCTTCAATGGACCAATCCCGAATTATTAATCTCAGCGTTTGAGAGAATTTGTCTATTGCCTATAAACAAACCTACACTTTATCAGGGCTTCTCAATAGTTTAATGTAGGGGCACTTTAGATATTAGGCAAACACTGATGACCATCAATATTCGACAATCCTTTTTTCCATTTTTAACAATGATATTTCAGAAGTAGGTAATTCTGCACTCTAGGTTACTTCCCTTTGCTGATGACCTAAAATTGTTCTTAAAGCAGAGGACTGCAATCAACTGCTATTAATCCTGTACAAATCACAAGTGCACTCCACGGTTGAATTTGACAACCACCTCTGGTCTGGAGCCCCAAAATAACTAAAAAAAAACCCTCGTCTCGTTTGATAGATTCTCCTAACTTAATTGGAAAACGGATTACAATCTTTAGATATATTTATTCTTTATATTTGACACTACTATGTTTTATTTTTCATTTTTATATCATTATCTCTGTTATAACTACAAGCATTTCCGTCTAGTAACAATTTAACATTGATTACTCATGCTGTGAACATTTCTAATTGGAGTGTTTATTTCTATGTAACATGGATCTCTTCAAGACTGATGGTCATTCCCTCCTCTTCTCAAAAAGACCCTCCACACTGCATCAGATGACATAGACCTTGAGAGAAATTATTTTCCCCAGGGTCTCCTGTGTGAAGTTAATATTTTTATAAAAGTCAGATTACATATAGAAAGGACCTTAGATTAATTTTACTTGAACAATGGAGGGGACCCCACCACTTTCCTAACGGCGTTATAAGGAAACATGTGGTTTCCTCCTTCACCGCACACGTCAAGACTCTACTTTTTTATTGAACGAAGTTACATTTAATTTTTTCAATTTTTTATGAGAAAAACTCTCTTTTTATAACTTTTGAAGGTTATTTCCAACGTAATATATCATTGAAGAAGAAGATAACACTTATAATCTAAATGAAAATATGAAAGAAAACAAGACACAGAAAAATAGAAAAAGACAATGGTCGCAACTGGGACTCGAACCCAGACCTCTCGTCTAACCGGGACGTGCGCGTTTTCCAAGTTTAGTTGGAGATAATATTAATGATTCTAAATATTTGAAATATGAGATTGACAAATATGACGGTTTGACAGAAGGTGGCAATAGCGAAATTGGAAAACGCGCACGTCCCGGTTAGACGAGAGGTCTGGGTTCGAGTCCCAGTTGCGACCATTGTCTTTTTCTATTTTTCTGTGTCTTGTTTTCTTTCATATTTTCATTTAGATTATAAGTGTTAGCTTCTTCTTCAATAAAGTTACATTTATTTGAACGACTCTAGACTCTCCAATGTCCATGCATACGGGGTTAGTAAGAAGTATGCAAGTACTTACATTAACATTATACAAAAAAGAAATAGAAAATTTAGAAGAAATAGATTTATTTGAGCAGTTTTTTTTTTTTTTTTTTTTTTTTTATTTATTAGGGAGAAAACACAGATACAGATGTTGATTGACAAAAATTTTCTCAAGACGACAACTAGACAACTCACCTGCATCCAAACTATTCCTCACGAATTGACGTGAGGAATAGTTTGGATGAATTAGAAATCAATGAACGAACAAATGATCCTAATATAACATTAATTAATTTAGTAAAGATAATCATTTTTAATCCCACTGGCTTCATTCTTCTTGCGGTATTCACATAAAAATAAATATAAGGCGGTTAATATTGTTTTATTTGTTTATTTAATATATCTACTTTGCAACGGACAAGATGAAATGGCACGCTGGCAGATCAGTGTTGAGATCCCCTGAATTTTACCGTCTTTAATATTATTACTAATGTAACTTGATTAATAGCCTTTTTTTCTTGTTGATGAAGAACATCACCATTTAAGAGCTAGTAAGAATCTGTAATGAAATAAATACATAATAATAATACTTTAACTATGAAATGTTAGCAACAAGAAGATGGTGGGCGATTTCAACATAAACAAAATCATTTTAGTGTCAGCGGTTTTTAATTTTTGAACGCGATGTGTATTGATGGTAGAAAAAGTTGAATAGAACATGAAATTTCTTGAATCATTGTCTTGTTCCTGATACTAATAATCCTGACGATAATCTACCCGGATCCATGTCAAATGGCACCTTACCGATCCTGAAAATAGGCGCCTTTTGAAATAAATGGGCCTGGAAAAGTCGCCTTTTTTCTTCTTTTTTTATTATTTATTAATTAATGTCTTGTGCCTATCTCACTAAGAACTTCTATGCTGAGGGCAGGCGCAGTTTACAACAAAAATTAAAATAGCCATAACAACATTTCATTCAAAATAAACGACAAGTAGCATTATACAATTGGAAATATATATAGTTATGAATAGGTTTTAATAAAATCTTTGATGTTTGATCAGTCTTAGTTGAAATAAATGATCCTGAAATAGGCGCCCTTTGAAATGAGTGAGCCTGAAATATGCGCCTTTTGAAATAAATTAGCACAAATGAAAAAGGCGTCCTTTCAAATAATTTTGTCTGAAAAAGGCACATTTTAAAATAAATTAGCCTGAAACAGGCGCCTTTTTAAATAAATTATTCTGAAAAGGCGCCTTTTGAAATAAAGGCGCCTGAAACGGCGCCTTTCGAATAAAATGAAATGTGTACTGTTTATGTTATATGGGCAATGAAGAGGTAAAGAAGCATGATGTGAAGTTGTGATTCGAAAGAAAACTTATGTCGCCAGTTTACATAAACTCATTTGACTCCTGAGCACAAGACACTAGGCAGATCAATGATATTGATTATATCTTGTAGAAGAAGAAAATACTAACAAAACTAAACGAAATATGAAAAAGAACAAGACGCAGAAAATAAAATTTCAAGAAAAATTTCAAAAACTTCAAAAGTTATTATAAAAAAGACAGTTATTCTAATAAAAATTGGATGTTGATTTTATTACGATATTTAAACATTTCACCAACTTCACCAGAAGTCGACGCAAATTTGAGTTAACTTTGAACATACAAACACCCCCACAACGCACTTAAATAGATATATCTCTTCAGTGGTCCGTTTTGAAGCAAAAACACGTCGTTAATCGAAAGAAACGCGCGAAATATTAAATCGAACCAACGAACGTGTGTGCCAATTTGATCGGAAACCTTCTGTAACGTCTAGCTACTAATTCTACAAACATCGTGACTACATGTTATGCACGTCGTGTTTGGTGGATTAATTTGATATGTTATCAATGTGCGTGACTTAATGATTAAAATATTATTTATTAAATTGGGATTAAAAAATATAATTAATACCTTTTCATTAGGAATTATTTGAACTGGGATTTGATCCTAAAATCTCCTCCTTTTAAGTTCCGAGATACAACATCAGCCCACATTACACAGTATCTTGACAGTTGGATTGCAATCTTTAGAGCTCAGGCGTCAGATAGGTATGTTGTTCCTGTTCTGCCGGTATAACTATCGAAGATGCTACGAGGAATTAGCGTAATTGATCCTTTCGGCATCGGTGCATAGTCGGGAAATACGCCAAATGCGCACCCAACATAGCTACACTGTTGACAGTTGATAAATGAGAACGAGTCGCTTCTACGACTCGTTCTTGAGTTCAGCAGCTCGGCTGTGAAATTAATATAGACAAAAAATTTTAATTAAAAATGTTGATTTAATATTGATTCTTGATTCCTGTTTTGTGATCAGAACTTAATAGCAAGACCTTCCCAACCTTCATCTTTCCCATCCCTTCCCTTCCCTTTCTCTGCAGTCTTTTTTTTGTGGATTAAAGATTGATGTAATCCTATTACAAAACATATAAGATATACATAACTTTAAACGAGGAAAAAATTACAATAATCGATATTTTAGAGTTCTTGCTTAAAATGACTTTTGAAATCGTTAAGGTCAAAGTTGAAAATGTCAAGAGATCTAGAGGTATCATTTAGCAACACCACACCTCTTGTTATGCAATTCTGGGCCAGAACGTCCGTTCTGCCATGTGGAATACAGAGCGAGTCGTGGTGACGACCCTGGCGGTAGTTGTTAGGTACGAAAAATTTACAGAATTCCAAGAGTTATGTGCTTTCAATGTAATCTTGTATATAAAAATGAATTTTTGTTTGTTTGTTCGTATGTTATGTGGTGCCATACCGTTCATCCGATTGCGACGCAACTTATGTGATTTATTGTGCGTGAGCCCGCGAAGATTATAGGCTATATATAATGGTAAGCTCTGGCGTTACGAAATTTGTATAAATGAAAATGTGTGTATTTTATACATTTTAGTGGCAGGGAGGGAAGGCATGAGGGTAAGGGTAATGAAGGAGGTGGAGTTGGCGGGAGGTATGACGAGGGACGGGAAGGTGTGGAAGGTTGAAGGGAAACGCGGGGGAAGGGGACGCGGGAGAGGAACGGGGACGGAAAGGAAATGCAGGGAGAAACAATTTATTTATTTGCATTGCAACGCATGCCGGGTACCAGCTAGTTATTTATGATTTTAAAAGCTGTTACTGTAAGGGTACCTACCATTCCTTCTATTCCTAAAGCCCTAAATTGATAATCTTGTAAGGTGTAAAAATTAAAAAAAAAATGGTAAAGTCTTTAATAGCAACTCAGCCCGATGAGACAGTACAAAGTATGCGGAAAATTATTATTAGAAAATTAATAAATTTGTGCCAAATAAAAAAAAAATTATGTCAATATCAAAAAACTATTCATCAATTTTAGGCCTTTTAGAATGTAAGCCCCGATGCAGCGAGCTCGTCGGGTTTTCGGTGGATCCGGCCCTGGTTCGATAACCGACCCGATCGCCTGCGGTAACAGACATTGGTAATAATAAGAATGCGCTTAGCTTAGTCTCAGCCTAAACATAAACACCAGTCATCCTGGCACCGACTAACGGTGCTGCTCTAAGTAGGCAAATGTACTATCGCCTGCAAAATACCACTAATTATTATTTTTTTTTTTATTCAGTAAACAAATAGTTTTAAACATAACCTGGGTTGCATAATCCAGTGTACTTTCCGCATTAAACACATTTTTACAAAAAAAAGTATGAAAGAAAAACGTATTTTTATGGCGGAAGTGAGAGAGAAAAAAATCATTCAAAAACAGAATAAAAATATACACGAGTATATTTTGTTTTTTTTTTTTCATCTTTATTAATTCTATTACTCGCCCCTCTATCTCACTAGAAACTCCTGTGTTGAGACCAGGTGCAGTTCATAACATGATCAGTTGATAACAGAAATACAAATAACAACACAATATTACGTTTAAAATAAAAGATATTGATTAGCATACCATTGGAAACGAATACTACTTATATGTGGAGGCACAGTTTATGACAAAATCAGTTCATAACAAAAGTACAAATAACAACACAATGTTACATTTAAAATAATTGATATCATCGTACCATTGGAAACGCATACTTATAAATCGAGGCGCAGTTTATGACAAAATCAGTTTATAACAAAAGTACAAATAACAACACAATGTTACGGTAAAAATGAAAGACAATCATCATCGTGCCATTGGAAATGCATTCCTATAAATTGGTTTTTAAAATTCTTTAATGTTAGATGTCTTAACTGATGATCCAAGACTCGGTGTTTTATTTAGTAAATTTAAAAGAAGTTTTGTTCGGACTAACGGCAAGTAGAAGTGCAATGTTTAGCTTTGTTGGAAAGTATCTAAAATTTATCTAGCAGTTTAGACATTGTCAAAATCAGTTCTGTGTTTTAAGCGTGTTTTATGCTAGTATATTTTTGGCATAAAGTTACCTAATGTCCAAAACACAGATTTTCCTGAAGATTTCTTCCGAGCTGCTTGTGATCGGTAGTTTTAGAATTATCTTTATAATTAGTTTCTGAGCTTTAAAAATTGGATCGATGACGGCAGCGTTTGCTCCTCCCCATACTGTAGTACCGTACTCAGTGAAGATTTACAAAGTGCATAGCAAATTCTTTTGAAAGATTAGCCTAGCAACATAGACATAGCAAACTCTTTGCAATTGAATGTCAATCGGTAATATTCGATAGCATGATATTTTTATCTAGACCCTGGAGGTTAAACAACGTTCATAAAAGACTTCTTCATCCGGTAGTACATCGGGTGTAAGTGCTGTAAGCCACATAGGCTTTATGTGCAAAATATTTGTTTATTCTCTTCTGTCTTCTTCTTGGCAACATAAAGACACATACCTGAGTGGGTACGCAGAGCAACAAAAGGAGACAAACACTCACTACTTTCAAAGACAGATTCTACTTAATGCTATTATACTGTTTTTTTTTTAAACACGGTGTAACAATGGCAATATGTTTTTGAATGAAATTCACAAACAAGTGCTTCACTTTGACAGTTTGGCATCTTCTGATAATTGTTTACAACCACTGAAGAATTAAACTCGTAGAACTGAGTTATGGGCGTGCCTTAAATGAAGCCATGCAAAATAATGCAAAATCATGTGTTTTTGTTTTGAAAATTTGATCGCTTAGAAATTTAATATAGATGTTTCAATTAAATACTGCGAGTGGAACATATATTGGCCTGAAAAAATCCCGATCATTTTTTTATAAGTCTCTATAAGCCTAGAAAATAATAGAATATTAAGTCTATAAAAAAACATACAATGCAAAAAAAAATTATACATATGCCTGAACTTCACAAAATAAAACAAAATATGCATTTTGGCGTTGTTATTTTTGACATCAATCAAGGCAGTCGGCACTCGACAAATTTGGATTTTTTAAGCGAACCTTATGCCATCGTCGTAAGAACTATGCACTTGTCATACCCATTTTTCACACGCGTCTGCGGCAGAGAATAGACGTCCCTAGACTCCGCTTGATTCCATTAAATTAATTTTAAATTTCCTTGTTATTACAATAAACAATGCGTAAGAAAGGAGTTAATGTTTTTACTGGCCTTTACGAAATCAACCTGTAAAAAACAGCTCTCAAATACCTTTTCCAACCTTTCCAAAAGCTTTCTCTAAAGTCTTGTCAAGTATTTTTAAATCCCGCCCAAAAAGACGCGTGTCAGTGTGAACGAAGCAGGGAGTGTGTGCCGAAACAGAGTTGTGTGGCAGCCTATCCTCTCTGCCTACTCTCCGTAGAAAATACCTGATGGTTAGTCAGTTTGTAAGTTGAAATCACTCGCAATATATTATAATATCTGACCTTATTCACACGCCAGAAATTGTCGACAACGTTAAGTCCAGACATCTTTACATTGGTATGACTGGCCGCACCCATGTTTATCCACCTAACTGTTATTATATTATTTTCTGAAAGCTACGAATATGCCAAACAACAATGAATCATTCGCTAATAGTCATTTATAATACATACTTAATTATTAATAGCAACAGAGGTACAGTTACTTCAGAGTTTCCTCTATAGAGATACAATACATCAATGGTTTCTTCCCGGTTTTTAAACTAACATTTCATCTTACAGTGTCCATGAAAAGGGCTGACGTATTAATTTATTCTATGATTATTGTCTTCAAAATCTATGCGCGTATCAGTGGATCAATTTTTATTTTATTTTAAAGTGATATTTTTTAGATTTACTCACATATTTTGTAAAAAATTAACGGCTTAATTTATAATACAAAGGTAAATATAAAATTTTAACAGCACCCTTGAGATGATTTTTACAAAAACAATGTTATATAAATCAGCCAAATTTTATTATATACAAAGTAAAACAATGTTAAGCCAAAACGTTTCTTAGGCTGATGTTTTTTCAGATAGGTAATTTTTTGCTTAAAACTTATAAACTGGTAATAAAAATAAGTAGAGGAATATAGGATAAGGAAAGGAGATGCTCTCAACACATCTCGGAACAAAACAGTAGATGTGAATTAAAAACAAATCCAGAAACACTCTTCTTTATATTTTTAAACTAGCAAAAGTCCCGGCGTTGCAAAAACTTTACGCAGAATTTTTATCTTATATTATCTTGACGTACATTATGCAAAAATTTTAGATTTTTTATGTGAATATCACACAAGAATCCCAACTGCTCCCGTATGGAGCCAGTGAGACTATGGCACCCCCATTTTGTGTGTAGATTAGGTAGAGGGGAAGGAGATAAGGATGAGGAAGATGGAGAAATTCCTGGCTATTCAGATCTGGTAACCAAACACGGATGAAGCTATTTCAAGCAACGTTTCAATCTTACATAAGGGCAAAACTTACAGTATCTTCCTCTTCTACTCTGGAATAGACCGCAATAAATATTTGTTATTTTTATTAAATTAAATATGAAATAAAACAAATCATTCAAATAAAATTTATTTTTGCACGCCGGGATTTGAACCCGCGACCTTCGGATTGTCAGTCGAGAGCCTTATCCTCATCAAGCATAAAAGCATAAAAAATCTGCTTTCAGAGGTGGAAAAGGGTGAAAATAACCTTTCATTTTACGAAGGACAACTTAACAAAATTTTACCAATATCGGAATAAAACTGTAGATTTATGTAGAAAATCACGCCGCCACAGACACACTTATATATATATATATATGTTTTATAGATATGGTTATATCAAACATAACATTACGTTATTCCGAGCAAGCTTTTAATTACGACCATCCAAGAACCAATGTTGAAACAATCTTAAAATGATGTCTTACCAAGAAAAGTTTTTTAAAAATGCCCTCTCATTGTTCAAATAAAAAATATCCGTAGTGGTTGTACATCATACATCATACCGTTTCTGGCGTTGATTCAAAGTCGGCTGTTTCGTAATCATAATATGAATGACCGGCTAAGATTGAAGGTACAATAATAAATTATAATTACTCTAAAGTAAAATCAGAGTAGGTACTGTCTGACGTTTCGACAGGCGAACACTGGACGGGATGGAGTCGAACTTCAAACATTTTGACAAGCTACCATAACACAGTGCCTAAAAATATTGGAAGGCCGCGTTTTGTGGACTCGACAATGTGAAAATTTCTTTACTCGATGGAATGAAGAGCGTTTTGTCCGAATTTAAAAATAGGAAATTGTCTATTTCAAATTGTTTATTTCTGCGTTCGCGCTTCGTTAGGCTTCTTCCCGAGCTTTTTTGGTTTTTGAAAAGTCTTTGTCATTGGCAAAAGGTGTGATTTTTATAATTTTTGGAATTTTAGGCATTTCATTCATGTAAGTCATAAATAATGTAGGACCTAGAACTGTCCCTTGGGGGATTCCAAAATCTGATTGAATGAAGAGGGTTTTGATTGAATTAGGTTCTTGAACGAAGTATATTGATTTGAATCTATTACACCTTGAATATTTGTACCCGTCTCAGAACAGACATCGTCTAGTGAAGCGGGTCACTTACTTGTTGGTATATGATAATGTTACATCAATAAATTAAAAATTAAATTGGGTTGCCGGCAATTAAAAGTATACATTTATATATTGTAGAATATTTCCACTCACGTCATGTAGTGCTATACATGTCACAAAATGACACGTCCTCATAAAAGTCCTTTTCTCTTATGGTCGGACATGTAATTTTAACATATTTAGAATGATGTAAAACCATGCTTTCTCTTTGGATTTAAAAAAATACCAAAAACGCTCCTTTTTTAAATCTATATTGTGGATGCTGTGTGGGGGATTTTTTTAAGGAAAGGAAGGAGAAGAGATGGAAAATGGTTTAAGGGGTGGGTAGGAATTTGGGGTTCAGTGTCTCCTGGTCATCCGCCTCCAAGACAAAGATAAATGACCTCACCCCATGAACCCGGGCATCCCTGCTAAATCACCAAACGTAGCGAACCACTTTGAGTGACCTACGGCAGAGGTGTTGGTTATGAGTTTCATATTGAGTGGTAAATACCCTTTCCAAAAAAATCCCAAAGCTATTTTAAAAACTTTAGCTGTGTTTGAGTTAATACAAAATAGGTATATATTTTTAATCACGCGTTTGTTTCTAAAGTGAAGACCTGAAAGTCTTGCATCTGCTTTCAAAAAGAGTATATGTATCATTTTGAGATACGTTAAAAACAGAAAATCTCTTTGAAATTGAATGTCAAGCAGGAATATTTGTTAATAAAACATACAAAAAAATATTACGAAAGTCAAGATGAATCCACTCTACTCAAAGCGTACACTTTCAACCGGCTGAAACAAAGGCTAGGAAAAGACAATCAATAGGTTTGAGATACGGGGTCCATTAACCATTAGCACGCTTGCGTCAGTAGAGAAACCCGACTGCCTAGAATCCAGCACCTAGTCATTTCCCGAGTGATGCGTGACGCTTCATCACACCAGGTCCCCGTCAGGGTAGGCGGAGACATGGGGACACACCCTCAAGACGAGGCTACTCTAAATCAAAGCCTCTTTTGACGAGCGTAATTAATAATTAGGCTATATGTTGAACAGGAACTAGAATAATCGATCGAATTTAGGCAAGTTATTATCGATTACTCATTCCATAATATGTGCTGCGTCACTATTGCTTCAGTGCATTGACGATATAAACCGATAGATGTGTGTTGTGAACGTCTGAAGTAAGCACAATGTTCCCTTACTTATAGTGCACAGATAAAAAATTTATAATGTACGTATGGAGCTTAAAAGTCGAAAGACCTTTAAGTAAATGTAAATTTACCACATCAACTTTCTTATCATGGGAGGTGTTGAAGAAAATAATTTCTCTAGGGGCCTATGTTATCTTTAGAGATGCTATCTAGCTATATGGAGGGTATTTTTTAAGGACTTGAAGGAGATGAACTCCTGGGAAGTAATATGGTATGAGGTGTGGGTAGGAATCTGGGGTTAAGTGTGTCCAGGAGTGACGGACTTATGAATCCATCCCTCCAACTGCGGTGCAACGTGATGGGTCGATTGCCTCCGGCTGAAGAGGTCAAAGGATCTTCTTCAAATCTCTCGATCCGCATACGCCACCAAGACCTGGGAAAACCTCACTGGACACCCTTGATAATCCACAAAACGTAGTGAGCTACTTGGGATAACCTGTGGCAGATTATCAAGTGAACGATTTTAGCGGCCAAAAATATTTTCGTTATTTATTTTTGGGGTGTTATGCCGTGTTGCACTACCTCCTTCTTTAGCCAACGTTTCGGACAGCGTCCATCATCACACATTGACGGCCGGCGTAGTCCAGCGGTAAGGCTCTTGACTCGCATTCCGAAGGTCGCGGGATCGAATCCCGGCGTGGCAAATAAATTTTATTTGATTAATTAGTGTTATTTCACAATTTAATCATTTAAAATAATGTATAGCATATTTGCGGCACGTTCCAGAGTGGAAGATACTCTCAGTATCGCCCTGGTGTAACACCACCGTTCAGAATTGAAACGTTGCTTGAAATGGCTTTAGCCGTGTTTGGCGACCAGATCTGAATAGCCAGGTATTTCCCACCTTCCTATTCCCCATCTCCTTCCCCTCCCCACTATCTTCAGCCTCACAACATACCCCAATTGGGGATATCATATTCTCAATGGCTCCAGAGGGGAGCAGTTAGGACTCTTGTGCGGTATTCATGTAATAAAAAAATAAAAAATCTGTCCTGATTATGGACGCTGTAACGCTGTCCGAAACTTTGGCTACAGAAGGAGGTAGCGCAACACGGCATAACACCCCAAAAACAAATAACGAAAATTCCTTTCTAATACTTAGTTTCCAGTTTAAGTTTGGAAACTACGTTATAATTTAAACATAAATTCGTTGCGTGCAAATAATGTTTCGTGATGTAAAAAAATAATGTCCTTCATAAAAATATAACGCGTCCGAATTAATTCAACTGAAAGTAGCACCCTTCAAATATTGACGTGAAATCATGTTCAATGCTTGTAATGTGATTTTAATTGGGCGGATCTTTACAAATTCTACACCCCATGGGTTCACACCCCTAACCCTGCAGACTACACACTACCCCCTACTTAATTGAGGGGTTTTTTTTCGAATTTGGTAAGGACAGGGGTCACAAAAGTTATGAATTGAAATATTCGTAACGTAAAAAATATGATGTACTAATTTTGATTCCGTACCAAGAGATAAGATTTTTTTAAAGAAAAGTGAACACGTTAAGACAAACCTGATGATTGTTTTTCGATTCCTCCCACTACCATCATTATTAGGTGAAAATCTGTTATGCGATGATGGAGGAACTACCTTGAATTAAATTGGGAATTCGAAATTTTAGACTAAATTGAAAATTTTGCTAAACCATACTTTCAAAACCATAGCTCAAAATCATGCTTTCTTTTTTTTGACTACCAAAAGATCAAAAGTTTCGTTATTCGAAAACATAACTGTCTTTTTTTTATCGTACAAATATATAGGTCAATTACTTATTATTGGCACTTTATCAATGAACTCTACTGTGTGCGTCGCAGTTTATGAGTTTTCTACATAATGTTCAGAGTATCAGATACTTCCAGTATCGCCCTTTTTTGTTTTATAACTCCAAACAGGAGACTGTGAATAAAATTATTTCCCTCGGGGCCGATTTCATCTTTGTGTGAGGATGCGGTGTGGAGGATTTTTAAAAGAAAGGGGTTGAGAGTAAGTTCTAGGAAGGAAAAAAGGTATGAGGGCTGGAGAGGTTAGAAGCTCCCCCTCAATCGATCTCTCAGTTGGTGGGTAGACGCATTCGACGTCAAAACCTAATAAAACCTTGCCCCATGTACCCGGGCACCCTCGCTAAGTCACCAAACGTAGCGAACCATTTGGGGTGACCTATGGCAGAAGTGTTGGTCTCAAATTGAAAGAATGTTGAAAGACCGCCATTCTAAATCGAAATATTACTTGAAATGGTTGTAGTCGTGTTTAAAGACTAGCTCTGAATAGCCAAGTTTTTCGTTACCGTCCTCTTCATCCATCCCTTTCCCCTCCTCACTCCCATCAGCGTCAAACCATACCCCAATTGGAGATGGTATAGCTTTGAATAATTGGGAGCAATTAGAAGTAAAAAACAAATGAAAATCATTATAACTTTTACTGTTCGAATTCATTCAAGTATCGATTTAGGGTCACAAAACTGAACATAATAAAAAACATTTAAATATGGATATATTCCTTAAATTTGTACGTAACTTTTAAGACCTCTGAGCGAACGATATCTCAAATAAAAAACCTTCATTCATGACAACCTACAAATAACACCCCTCCTTGTAATGGGCCTGCTCACTGAGTTGAAGTGTGAATTAGGAACCCCATAAATAAGGGTAGAATAGTAGAAACTCCCCTAAACTCGCCTCTTTCATAGTTTAACTGATGATTAGCGGATTTGCGCCAGTGTTATTTTAATAATATAATAAATTTGGATGTTTGTGTGCATGTTTCATTATTATGCATTATCTCAGGAATGGGTCGAGATGCGCGGTCGATTTGAAGCTAGTACAATGTGTTTTTTTTTATAAAAACAATCTGTCTTACTTGAATTTGATGTCCGAGGTCAACGAAGGCCTCAAAATGTTAAATAAATATATTTTGAAAAACTGAACGTGCTGGGAACAACCATTGAAAAACACCTTCATTCCACTTGTCACAATAAATTCTTGGCTTCTACGGAAGTTTTTTTAATAGTGAATTTTGTAAAAAGAAACGCATCTAATCATTCATAATGATGTTCTGATTCCAACTCTTTTGCATAGCAATGAAGCATGGCGCGCATAGAGGAACGATAATAGAATGGAGTAAACCCATCAACATTCATAATTGAAACGTTACTTGAAATAGCTTTTGCTGAATTTGGTGACCAGATCTGAATAGCCAGGTGCTTTCGAACCTTCCTCTTCCCATGTATTTACTTTCTCCACTCCTTTCAACTTCACAACATATCCCAATCGCGGATGCCTTGCATTGCGCAATATAGACGTTGATTTCAAGCATTTATGTATATTTTTCTTCACGTGCATAAGACATTTATGTTATCAAAAAACACTGCTTTCGTAGAATTAAAAAAAAGTATTCAGATATAACCTCACCTTTGGTTAATTATTTTTGAAGATATAACCTCACATTAGGTCAATTATTTTTGAAGTGTTTGCAGTAATGACATAACAACCCAAAAATAAATAACTAAAATCATATATAACCTACATTTTTCAAAACGGAAATCTCGTACGTCGGTCTGCCAAAATGCTACGTTATCTTTCGCATCATAGTTGAAGACATATTTTATTAGTAAGAATTCAAAACAAAGCTTTTAAGTATTTTTTCAATGTGTAACCAAAACACTGTTTAACGGTTAGGAAGCTTTTTTATTAGTAAGGCTGTTATAGTATGGGAAATTTTAAAAAAACGTTTGAAAAATACATACAGCATCCGTACAAAATCCATCACCATTACCAATTAAACATCTCGTTGAATTACACTTCGATGAACATCTCAGCATGTTTTTTATAGCAGGGGTCCATTGGACTCCCTCCAACCCTCATGGGGTCTACAGGGCCTGAGGCTAAGCCTCGAGGCGATGGACCTCCCTCCATTTTGATGGGGACCAATGAAACGCCTTGATTTTGGAAGTTAATCAATTTAAATTTGGAACGCAATGCGATTTGCCAATCGAAAATTATCAGGGATTAAGAATTTTTAACTGAAGAGTCGATAGGGTTGAATATTACATTAGGAAATCACAGATTCAGAAGGTGAATAAAATGAATTTTTAATCTACTCTTTCCTGAGATAAATATATTTTTCTATTTGTTTCCGTGTTCTTAGTTCAAATTTATATTCGATAAATAACTTATATTTACTAAATAAAAAGAACATTTCGATATTTACTTGAATAATAAGTTGTTAAGTTTCCGAATTCCACTACATCCACTACTTCCGCTAGAAGTAATTTATTTCAGTGCAGAAATTCTTGGACTAACTACCATGTGTATTGCTCTTTGCTTAGAATACTAATGGAGGGAAATAATTATAACAAGTCAGTGGACATCTTCAATTTATCTTTAGATGACTGTAAATAATAGTATTAAATTAAGGCGACGCTATTCGGCTGAAAAGGAAGAAGATGGAGAAATGTGTAATTACGAATGTTGGACAGAGCGCGCTAATATTTTAAGTGATGAAATCGCAGCAAAAATGGCGAAAAAGCTTAATAAAACAAGATTCGTTTAAAATAGAGCAAAGATCTCGTGGAACGTGTCTTAAGTATCATTTAAAGAAACATTGCGAATTTTTTCACAAATATAACTTGTAAAATAATAGAAATAGACTTGTTTTAAATAATATTCGGAGCATACTTTGCGATTTTTTTTCATATAATTTGCGTTTCGGCGTGGATATTATCTTGAAAAATAACATGTATTTTTTTAAGAGCTTAAAAACTTCAAATGTTTAAGGGAGATATGTAAGAAATCGATCGAAATTCGAATAGTGGACCCTTAAATAAAATTATTTTCCACAATATATATATAAGAAAAACTGTGAAATTGAGTTGTAGAAGCAGGTCTTGGAACGAAGAACGAATGAACGAATAAAGGAGTATATAAGAGAATACGCGACGCAAAAGTTTATGGTGGAAAAATGAAGCCCGAGGAAGAAATGGCACGATGGCGCAATGGATCAAGACAAAGCAAAACTTGGTTATATCGCGCAAATATACGCAAAACTTACATTGAGCCTTTTCAAGATTTAAAATAACGTAGTATATGAGACGATGGATGAATGCGATTGAAACAAAGAGTGCCAAGACCGTATTGTTTGGCGCTCCATCCTACCTGCCTATCCCTGATGTTATCTCACTAACGAAGTGATGTTTGGTTTAGAAATCTTGAAAACAAGGTGAACCACGTAAGCAAAGCTAATAAGAATAGTCGGTTAGTTAATTGAGCGAAACAAAGCATCAGGTTCGATTGTTCCCACCCAGGTGAGTTCATTCCTCTGCTAGCTAAGTCCTCCATCATTGCACAAGCAAGATTTTCCACTTATAATAAAGTTAGTAAAATAAAGATATATAAAGAAATATAATAAAGAAAGTTAAAAACTGTCGAAAGAAGCGAAGCTAGCCGTCCATAATGGAGTGATGGTACATACCCTGATGTATGGCAGTGAGGCATGGAACTGGCAGAGGAAGAATAAATGTTGACTGAATGTTGTAGAAATAAGATCCTCGAGGTGTATGTGTGGTAAAACCAAGTACGATCGTGTGAAAAACGTGGAGATCCGCAAAGAATGCAAGACTGATTTAAGTGTAATGAGTACACGCTCAGATGGTTTGGGCATGTAGAGCGAATGAACGAAGAAAGGAGTAGAAGAAGAACATATGACGCAAATGTGAATGGTAGAAGAAGTCGGGGAGGTCCGAGGAAGACATGGCACGACCAAGTGAATCAGATACTTGAGTCTGGCCGTGTCAAGAGTCAGAATAATAGAAGAGCATGGGCGAGACGATGTATGAATATGAACGAGACAAGGGTGTGTTCCAAGACCGAATTATTTAACGGTTCGTCCTCTCTGCCTACCCCTACGGGAAACGGCATGATGATTAGCTAGTTAATTTTTTAGTTCGAGGAATTCAAACATTGTCAAGTTATTCGTTGCCAGGAAATATCGGCCTCTATAATTAGTTAATAACATTTAATTGGTTAATATAGATCCATATGTAATCGTGCGGAATTCACTAAAAATAGTTTCAAACAAAAAATCGTCTTACAATGTGTGTTTTTAATTACACAGATAAACTACATCCAGTTAGTGTAAAAATATTAAAATATTCAATACAAATTACACGCGTAATCTCTAATTGGTATTTTAATTACGATTTGGCCAGAAATCCGTGAGAACTGACTATATTCGTGGAAGTTCTGACAATTAGATCTAATGTTTCATAATTTATTCAAAAAATGCACTAAACGTGATATTCCTTTACATTCCTGGATAGCTTTTATAGTTATACCTACATTAGGCTCAACGCAGTAAGGTCCCAAACTACTTAGTTGTTTTGCATTGGAATATAGAAAACATCACCATTTGCATATTATATAACGACCTCTCAGCGTTTTGCAGAATTGAATGTGTTATTTTATTGTGATTTTTAATGCGTAAAATATTAAGATGTCAAAAAAAACTATTTTACCGTTTTAAAATGTTCAGATTCAATACTTATTTCTGAATTGATTTTTATATTTGAAATTGTTAATGGTATTATTCACAGCCATAATTTACTAAGCCTAATTACACTCCTTGTACCAATGAGAACTACTTGATTTAAATTATTTTTAATTGCCACAAAATATCAGGATTGAATCTAGATTACTTGCGGTCGGCAATACTTTCTCAAAAGTGCTAGATGTGTTCAACTGCATATTTTAATTCATGATTACGTCAAACATATCAATAAGAAGACTATAAAACATACCCCAATAATAATAATCATAATTTAAATAGCATGTTTTTTTTCATGATTACGTCACATGTTTGTGAAAGTCCGTATAGGCGTATAGTAATAAAAATTAATAAATAAAATAATAATATTAGTACGGCCCATTGAAGCTTTCGATCAAATTGTAATCATCTGAACAGCACAACAGCATGGCCGTTAAGTTTATATCAGATCAAATCAAATAACAATTTGTTCAAAAACTTATAAGGCCAAAATTTTACAGTTTTTTTTTTAAATTAATAATACAAGTTTTTATTAAGTCTAAATTTGACTGTTATCATATTATACACCGTGCTGTACGCTCATACCGTGAAACTTTAAATGGTGATTTGTTATTCGTTAAAAAAATTTTAAAATTAGTTTTTAAATTTAAATTTAAAGCGAATGTTAAATTTCTTATTTTGTGAGGTTTACAAAGCGTTCGTCTAAACACATCATTCTTTCTTCCCACTCCGTCAGCTGTTACATTTTTTTATAAAATAAATTGTAATTATGGAAACAACCGTATTTAAGATTTGAATAATGAGGTTGGCCATTTTGGTATCCGAACACGTGCACTACCCTTAAAAGTAAAGCTACACTTTTTTTTGCTCTTCTAAATAACCAATGTACAATAAATATTAAAATTTGAAAAAAAAATACATAAAACTTTCTATTACAACACATAAATACTTGTCATACATAAACATAAATAAACACGTAAACACCTCAGCACAGGTTCTCCTAGTGAGGTGTTCACGAAACATACAACAATACCTATCCACAGTTTCACCTTCACAAACCTACCTTACACCCAACATAATAAAATTACAAAATATATTATGTAAAAATGTTTTCGAAATTGATCTATAGGTAAATACTGTAATATATAGAAATAAATAAATAAATAAAAAATAAAAAAAATTTATACTGGACAATTTTTCTTACAATTTCTTTTGTGGTAATTACCTCCAAAAGGGCACATGAGCGTGGAATACAGAATGCCTACGATTCATTCAGGCTTGGTTATATCTAAAACAAATATTCACAAGTTCATGCGTTATCTTGTGCCGTATTTTAGTTTTATTCCCTTGATGGCTTCACGTCTTCCTTGAAAATCCACGACTTCTTCTACCTTTCAATTTATCAGACTTAGTAAATGTGAAAATAAATAAAGCAATTTTTTTCCTGTTTTTAACACAACTATTTTTAGCCGTAATACTCAATATGTTGCCAAAATGCAGACGCTAAAATATGCGTTATCGATTTTATTCCGAATGTCGTTAAAATAAGAAAAGTCAATATCGCAGTAGAGCCGTGGTCCCCCTTTGCCGTAGTAGCGTGGAATCTTTATCTGCCATCTCTTTCAAATTCCCAGGAAGACGCGGCCGTAAAGGAGAGGAAGCTATGGCAGTTAGGGCACAATGGACCATGCCTTAATGTTGCAAGTGATTTCTGATCTTCCATTTTAGTTTCGGGGATGTCTGGAAATATTTGTAGGGGTTAGTTTATATCATAAGAAACTACTTTCAGATCGAAAGTTTAATTTTGATATGATATTTTAATAATGTGCATTTCTTATAAATTACTCGATGAAATTACACTGCGAAAATTACCTTTCGAATAAAATACTTATTTTTCAATGTGAAAATTAAATTATAACCGCCTGGAGCATGTGAGGCTATTGCATCCCCAATTGGGGTGGTATATTATGAGGCTGAAGGTAGTGGGGAGTTGGGAAATAAGTTGGAGAAGAGGACGGTGGGGAGTATCTAGCATTTCAGATCTGGCCATCAAACACGTCTAAAGCCATTTCAAGCAATGTTTCAAATCTGAATGGTGGTATTACACCAGGGCGAGATTGAGAGTATTTTCCACTCTGCAACGTGCCGCAAATGTACTGTATTTTTTGTGTGTGAAATAATACAAATTAATCAAATAAAATTTACTTGCTCACGCCGAGATTTTAAGCCTACGACCTCCGGATTTCTAGTTGAAAGCCTAACCCTTAAATCAAAAATACTATTTTCGGTTGTCGGTGTGTCCTGCTTGACTCAATGAACTCAAATTCACCTTAATTTTGTGTCATTTTCAAAATTGGACCTGATGGTAAGAAAAATTCCGACAAACGATAAAGTACCTACCTATTATACAATATGTTTCAGAAAATTATTGTAATTGTCATTTTCAAATTTAGAAACGATATTTCAAGCGTTTAGCTATCCCATGATATTTGTGTAAAATGTGTTTGTGTAATTTGAGTTTAGTGTAATGTTCTTCACTTTTAATTTAATTCATGAGTTATTTTCTCAGCCTCTGCGTCTATTCCCCGAACTGATAAAAAATGAGTGTGGCAAGCCAGTAGTCATTTGGTGGACGACATAAGGTTCACTTTGAAAATCCAAATTCGTAGACTGCCGGCCGTATCGTGAAATAACAACGCAAAAATGCGTATTTTATTTTGTGAACATCGGGCGTAAATATCAATTTTATTTGCGATTATCATAAAAGAAACTAAATTTGCTACATTAAACAATTAAACCTTATCCGAAAAGGGGTTTATAAGTAGGAGAGTTTGCACTTGAAAGTGTTTTTTATAGACCTAATAAAGTATTAGGTCTATAATTTTTTTTCTAGGCTTATTAAAAGACAGATATGTTCTACACTCTCTCTCTCTCTCTCCGATGGCGCTACAGCCCATATCGAGCCTTGGCCTCCCGCAACATTCGCCTCCAACTTCTCCTGTCCTCAGCGGCTGACTTCCAGTTTGTTATCTGGAGAAGCTGTGCTGCATCCCCTCTTATCTCGTCTTCCCACCTCAGTCTGGGTCTTCCCACTTTTCTCTTTCCACCTGTGTCCAGTCAAAATTCTCTTTGGAACGCGTGTATCCGGCATTCTCTGTACATGTCCAGCCCATCTCAACCTGAGGAGTCTCATGTGGGCTGAGATGTTAAGGGCCTGATATGTTCTACACGCAGTTTTAATTGAAGCATCTATAATACTTCTAAGCGATCAAATTTTCAAAACAAAAATACATGATTTTGAATGATTCTGCATTATTTCGCATGGCTTCATCTTAACACTAAAAGCTTAAGATGAAGCAATACTAAATAATGCAAAATCACACAAAATCATGTGTTTTTGTTTTGAAAATTTGATCGCTTACAAAGTCTTTTAATAAGCCTAGAAAAAAATAAAGTAACAGGTCTTTAAAAAAACACTTTCAAGTGCAAACTCTCCTACTTATGAACATCTTTTGGGATATAATTTCATTGCTTATTGTAGCAAATTTAGTTTCTTTCATGATAATCGTAAAAAAATTTTGATATTTACGCCCGATATTCACAAAATAAAATAAAATATGCATATTTGCGTTGTTATTTCACAATACGGCTGGCAGCCGACGAATGTGGATTTTCAAAGTGACCTTTATGTCGTTCACCGAAGGACTATTGGCTTGCCACACCCCACTTCCATTCAGAAACGCCCTGGCCGGAGCAGGGAACAGACGTGTGACTCCACGTCGCTCGGTTCCGTGAAATTAATTTTAAATTTCCTTGTTGTTACAATAAACAATGTGTAAAAAATGAGTTAATGTTTTTTAGGTCTTTACGAAATCAACCTGTAAAAAAAAAATCTCAAATACCTTTTTCAACCGTTCCAAAAGCTTTTTCTCAAATATTTTTAAACTCCTCCCACAATGGGCGTGAATTCCGACTTCGATTTTTCCCTGGACTATTGGATCCCCTTAATCATTTAGAAAAATTGTTAAAAAATTGTCATGTATAATTTTAACAAGTGTAATGTTCTTCACTTCTAATTTAATCCTTGCGTTATTATCTCATTATAATATATAACACGTAGATACATAGTTTGTTTTGTTTTTTCATATGTCAATCGCGTTGTTCTGTTTGTCATGGAACCGTTGTAACTTGCGCAGTTCACATGTCGGTATTTGCGCACTCGGGTGCCGGATCTCTGTGGCACTCGACACAAACAGCGCAGCTCTGCAGCTCCTCTTGTCCATAGATAATAATGCGATGTATAAAGCGCGCGCAATTTACTAGCCCGTCTGCGCAACTGAAGGTAGGTACTGCTGAAACCGTAAAGGCAGTAACGGATTGGGTAAATACCACACCTTTAAAAATTACTTTTATTAATAATGTTTACATTTATAATAATACTAGCTTTGACCCGCGGCTTTGCTCCCATGGTATTAGGGGGAAATTACTCTGTAGCGCTTGTACTTATCAATTATCCCCACCCCCTCCCCCCTCCCGCACTCCATACATTCATTCCCGGTACATTCAGTTTTCAAACAGCTCGCGTGCCGCCTAAATTTCATAACGCCAGAGCTCACCAGTAGTAAAATAAAGAATTATCGAATTTGGTGCAATCGTTCGGAAGTTACAAACATTTCGAAGATTCTTTTTTATTTATATATAAATATAGATATTAACTACGATTTCCCGCAAATATATTAACATTGTTTCCACGGCAACGATTTTTTTTCTGACGTTAGCAATAACTCGCTTTTGTTTGCGACAGAAAACGTATAATAAATATAATATGTTAATATTTATAATCCCATAACGCCTGAGCTTACCATTATATACAGCCTAAGATGTAGATTTCTATTGGTGAAAGAATTTTTAAAATCGGTTTATTGGTTTATGCGTGAAAGCGTAACAAACAAACACACGCAGTTTCGCATTTATAATATTAGTATAGATTGAAGATTCCAATATACGGAGTGTTAATCCCTCAGACTAATGTGTTGGCTTTTCGGAACAACTCGCATAGGTCTCACTGAAATCGTTGTGTCTCACTTTCTATCATGGTTAGAAATATGACCTAAACGGTGTTGGAAAGAGAAAACGTCACGCTATATATTCAAAACTAAAAGTTAACCATAAAATATTTTTAACCATTAAAAATTTAAATGTACACTTTTATGAAACCAAAATTTCCGACCACAATTTGAAAAAGATTATGAAACTGCGAATTATGAAAAAACGAGTTGACGATAATGTTAATAATACATTTGCCTGATAAAATATGTGTGTTTTTTTTTCATTATCAGTAATTTTAGTTAGAGAAAATGTAAGTAAATAATATTTATATTTCGAAAATTACATGTTTATTTTAAATTATAAAATTTGAAAGCGTATTCTAGCACATTTCAAAAATAGTTTTTAGTTTTCCAATATAATAATTTTCCATTTTTTTGGATTTTATTGCTAAACGGAAATATTTTAACCTCCCGACAAAATTGGCCGGAGGCCTGAGGGTTAAGGGACGTACCTGACTTATGTTCCGAAAATTATTTAAAAAAAACACCTGTTTTTGTAATATGTTTAGGTATGAAAAACATTACAGTGTTTGTTAAATGCTACTTTACTCAGTTGTCGAGATATTTTTGCTCTATTTTTAATAAGTGTTGTTTTAATAACAACCATATGAAATTTTTATTATTTCATTTAACCCGTTAAAATTCAAAAATGCAGCGTCTGTAAACAGTGGTGCTGACTTGTAGCATTATACAAACACTACGTACTTAATGCACAACATAAAATTTATATATGTAATCGTAAAATCAAAATTTAATCTCGGTGTTACCTATGTGTGCTCCAATCCGCTCCCCGTGCACTTTATCAGAACTGAATATCAAATGCAAATAAATAAAGCAGCTTATAAGGCAAGTAAATGGCGACCCACAAGCCATAGGATAACATATAACATACCATATCTCAAAGTACCATTAGACATACGCGATATGTTATAGACAGACATAGTCATATGTTTTAGGAATTGGAAGGGTTATCGCCAAAGGTTTTAATAAATTGCGGTTTTAAAATGAAACAACTCGGGCGTAGAAAATTCAATTTTTATTCAGTAGTAAAAAAACTCATTCGATTTCTAGTAGGATGCATTTCGGCGCGGAGGGCGCCCCCCCCCCCCCCCCCTCCCCCCACCACCCCTTGCGAAGCCGCCAGCCCGCACGCTGTTCGTTCGTTTCTTTCGTCATTCGACTCCGAGTCGAGTTATCGAGTAGTTATACTTTCTTATATAGCACGCGCGCGCGCCGCGTCATTGTATTTTATACGTTTCTGTCTGGCACATAGATAGCTAAAGTAAGGTAGCTCAAGGTATCTTTAGCCCCTCCCCCCTCTTCAAATCATATAATCCTGTAGTAGAATAAATCAATAGATTATTTGGGAAAGCTACTTTTCAGAATTTTAATTTTAGTTCAAATAAAATCATTAAAAAAAAGATCAGCACCCTTGTTTTATGACGAAAATACTTCAGTTTGTCTAGGACGGGTTGTTTAAAAAAAATTGACGAGTTCATCAAATATTTGAAGTTAATTTTCACATTCTGTGGAAGTTCTATTCAAGTTCTGTCTTGTTCTTGTTCTGTCAAGTAGGCCAGTTGCTGCACGAAACTGAAATGATAACAGAACTTGAATAAAACTTACACAGAACGTAAAAATCAACTTCAAATAATTGATGAATTCATCAGATTTTTTGAAACAACCCATCCTTAAAAAATATTATATTTAAAAAAAAATTACATTCTTATTTTGCTCAGAAATTATTGGAAAATTATAAATACTTATGATCAAAAAATAATTACTAGAAGTACACAATTTTAATTGTTTTATCATCACGAGTTTGAGCATTTTTGAATGTGGCAAATCAGAGCAAATTTGGAATGAAATAAAATAGATATTGAGTTATTATGTTAAAATGCTGGTATGGAGAATAATTAATCTTTCTCATCGGAACCACCCTGTACCGTTGCAAGGGTATGATCGCAAGATCATCGTTCGACGAAATTTAAATTCTCGGCCGCTGGCGGCTCTTAAACTTGAAATTGTGTTGTAATAAACTGCTCATGATATAAACTGTTTCTGCTCTCAACAAAAGGGTACCTGGTGAGACAGGCATAGCACACCAATTGTGATAGAATTTAATAAAAATGAATAAAGAAAAAAAACTGTTTTAAAAAAAAATCTTCATAGTAGACATATTCTAACCCTGCGTACAGCATAAATAAGTCACTTAGTAATTATATATCGAGTTAAATAGTAAAGACAATAAGCAATCGATATAATGTATTATAATATATGTAGAACTGTTTTAAACTATTTAGGAATTTCCGATTAAGGCCGGGTGTCATGTAATCGCTTGTGCAATAATTTATTTAGCTACCTTAAGGTTCGTGTTAGGAAATACTGCCTGAAATCGACCGAATGCTCCGAATATCGCACATATTGAAGTGAACTCTAGATATGTAGATAGATGTTGGATTTAGATTATAAATCTAATGATTTTATTATCTGTAAATGTGGCGCTCAGACTGGTGGCTGGTTTTTCATGCCCATGTGTAAATAGATACACACATTACTTCTCTCCGAAAGGGCATGCAGTTTAGAGAAAGCTGAAAAGAACAATCTAGATTTATCTATGCAGATCTGTGACTGGTAGGTAGAGGTACCTTCATATTCTGCAATTCTTAGTGTCGGCAAACTCAAGACATACCTAAGAACTTGGATTCTTTCGCTAATCTGACTGAGTGATCGCTGAGAGAATGTGAGCTTTTAAAATTACCGTGACAATTCACGATTACGGTACCGTGACAAAAAAGGCAATATACATATATAAATGCTGCAATAATTCTTTCAAAAGATGAGGCAGACAAAGTACGTTGGTCTGTTTCCTCCAAAGGAAAAATGTAATAATTTTCTTGCATCTCTTTCACACACGGCACCGTGACCTCTCCGTAGACCCCTGCAATCCTACTAGCCGTGACGATACTTTTGAAAGCATGGAATATAGTTATAGGATAATATTGAAGAGTGAATTCCAAAAATTCATTGGTTTTTTTCTTAAACACTAAATAACAACGGTCGAAAATGAGACAAATGGTAAACGTATCCCTTACCCCCCCCCCCCCCCCCCGCCCCCCAAAGGTAACATACAATCAATATCATACATCTCCCTCACATGTAGATAAAAAGAAAATGAAACGCTATTCCCGTCACAAAAAAGTAGGACTTTGGAAGTAATGGGGCTATTTTTGAAGATGTCATATTTTATGGCATTATATCGACACATTCGAGACATTGAATTGAAAAGGGCAATATTGTTATTAAATAACTGAAATTGATTTGTTTTATGATTCCTAAAAGAAATAAGCCAATTAATTTTCTACAGAACCGCATAAACTGTCTATCACAGTTCTGACGCTAAACAATTTGCACAGCTTCATCTGTCAGCATTTTCTAGGTTAATGAATTTTATTTCAATTATTGTGAAATATTCTTGACTGAAAAACTAAAAAAAAATTCAAATTAAAAAAACAAACGTTTTTGATAATTTTCTTCGGTTTTCCTTATACACTCAGTCCCGTTGCAGTAATCTCCTGCCACGGAGTTGAGATACGCTATCAGGCAGGTCATTGGCCCGCTCGGACCACGTGGTCCCCGGAGGCGTGGCCTCGCCCACAAGTGACGGATGCGCGCAGTCCTCAGTAGCGCTCCTTCAGTCGACGGCGTCGCACCAGCCAGTCAACCGACCCATATCTGTCAGTGTCAGTTGCGGCGCATACGTCAAACCGTGCACAGCGCAAACGTCAGATTTTCGCGCGCGATCCTGCGTCAGAGTTCGTTCGGAAAATTCTCGCGGAAAAAGTTCGAATTCGACTTGTTTTAACAAAGTTTCACAGTGACAATCTTAAACTATTAAAAACAATATGATTTATCTAATATATTTGATAAAAAAGTGATGTATTTGGTAGGTTTTTTAATAAAATTAGTCTGCCATATTATAAGGTTTGAATAATAATAAAAGTAGGTAGGTACCTGCCAGTGGCGGTCCGTGAGTTTTAGGTGAGCTATAGAGTGTTAAGATTGAAAAATACGACTTTAATGATGTTGTTGTAGCTAAAAAAAATAATTTTCAGCTATAACAACGCCAATAATGTCGTATTTTTCAATCTTAGCACTAGCTCACTGAAAACTCGCGAACCGCCACTGGTACCTGCGTGTTGATAGATTCCCATTTAAAATATGCATTTTTTATTGTTAATTTGTTTTGTAAACAAAAAAGGTAAATAATACCTTAAAAAAAACTAATATGTATACAGACAAATTTTAGAGAAACAAATGCTCCTTTTAGCATGCGCTCTGTCTCAATTACACTCGTAGATTTCCATTCACAGATCATAGTTTTGTATTGGAAATTTAAGCCTCGATTGGGCAAATATTTGTATCATGAAACACGCCCACAAAAGCACTCTTGTATTGTTCTTTATTCTGTGTCTACAGACCTTTTCACTTAGCATAAAAATGGATTAAGTCGAAAAGTAACGCGGCCTGTCTAACTGTTATTCAATGTTTATTTGTTTGGCATGCCTCTAAATCGAAACCACCCTATGAACTGCAAAAAAACATGGTGGGAAATGCGATTTAAATAAGATAAGGTATTCGTAGCAGCCATGTAAACTGGAAAACGTTTGCACTTGTGCCGTAAAAGTAATTTATAATTTACCTAAACAGTCAGTAGGTAATAGATTGCAACACTGAACAGTTTAGCAGAAAAGGCGTTTTTGTTTGCTCGAAGTCAGACCAATTTTGTCGCCATTCATACATTGTGGTAAGTACAAGCGACTCGAGTTTCATGCGTGTAGCATAGGCGCCGCTCGTGAATACCCGCCATACTATTTTGCTGGTGTTGGTACACGACGCTACACATCACTACGGGTTCGACGTCAGTTGCACGCTACTGACCTAGCCCTTGTAGGGCGACACGCGAGTTGCAATCGCATCTACTAAGTTTGATAGACATGGCGTACGAACATAATTTGAATGTTAAATTTGTTCTGGGGTGGGAAAACATCCATATTTAAACTAGAATATTGTAACTATAGTTTACCGGAATACTTAAGAAAGGATTTAGCGTAGAAGGCGTTAATTTTAAAGTTAATTTGACATCATTCTTATGTAGTTTTTTGGCGGCGACGAATGCCCTACAATACTAATATTTATTGCGTTGTATGGGTGAACCCAAAATCTTCTTTTATATCGTTTTTATGCTTATAAAGATAAAGAAGAACAATTTTATTGTCTTCATCACCAGATTCACTTGAATTCGTTTTAATTCCACGGCTACAAGTGAAAAGATGATCAAGCTCAGTATATTTTGGATAGCGCCGTGTACGGAAACCAGCATTAAAGAGTAGCATATCGGTAGACTACTTGTAGTTGCGTCACAGTAAGGCCCTCCGTTCATGGAGATACTTACAAACTACGTGATTGTGACACAACCACAAGTACCCTGCAGATGTACTACTTTTTAAAGCTGGTTTCCGTACACGGCGCTACCCGAATTATACTGAACTTGATCATTTTTCACGTGCAGCCGTGGAGTTATCACGATGTCAAATGACTTTTTCTCCAACATTAATCTATGCCTTCTCCACTAAATCCTTTCATGCGTATTCTGGTAATGTAAAGTTATATAAACACGCATTTTTTTACACTTCCAGAACAAATCTAACATTACTTTCATGTTCAGACGCCATTTCTGTCAAACGTCAAACGAAAGTAGTAGACACGAATCAATGTTGCAACGCTTAGCGCGCTACCAGCACCGTCGGTAGCACGCTTAAGTATTTCCAAATACGAAGGGTCTTAGGGTTCAATAGGTCTAATTGGCAACATACCTTTTCTTCAAGTCGTTACAGATCACTTTTCTTAGAATTATCAGTGTCTGCAAATGATATCGTCCTCACAGCGCATTTTTTACATTATGCTTAAGTAGAGATTGTCGTACTTAGCTATGCAATCGCCGTTATTGGATATAATCATCTGTCGATTCAAAAAACGTTAGTTTGTTCCTGTTACGTCTCAATATAGTATCAACAGTATTTCTTTTAAAAAGATGTCTCAAATACGATAACAAGGATCTGGTTATCGTATTTGATGAAAAATTATCGTTTGTTCCACACAATGAAGTTACTAATAAGGCTATGAAATATTTGAGATTTATTTGAAGAACAGTAAAAGATTTTACGTCACTTTATTCATTTAAAATTCTCTTCACTGCCTTAGTAAGAAGTAATTTAGAATACAATTCCACTATTTGGTCCCCATAATATAAAGCACATCAATTAAAAATTGAGAGAGTTCAACATAAATTTTTAAGATTCATTAATTTCAAACTCTCCATATTCATTTGTATATTATTGTTTCTATTTTTATTATTATTATTATATTACACGACTGGCGTAAAAGCCATAAGGACGTAAATAAATAAAATTATTTCCACTTTTGGTCGCCTCAATAATTTTGTCTTTCTGTTTTGTCTTTGTATTGTTAAGCCAAAAATATTATCGTGATTAATTTTTGGGTTACGCCTTATTTACGCCTTGTTGCAGGTCCTCCTTCTTTAGCCATCATTACAGTGTTAATCATCAGGTCAAATTTGTAGATCGTGGCAAAGTTGAAGTTTATGTGTAGAAGTGATACCGCGTTGCACGCGTCAATCCTCTTAGGGGCGGTGTTTCAGTATAATAATTAGTTGAATTAACGTGGCTTTCGGCGGTTAGTTTTGGTGTAGCCATCAATTACCGAAAACTAAGAAAAAATTGAACATAAATTTCCTCCGTTATAAGGCGTGCTCGGTGCAACACGGCGTAATAACTCAATTTTAAAAATAATAAGTTCATTTCGATTATGTGAGGACTGGAGAGTTAAAATAGCGATTGGGACTCTTGTGCGTTGTTCTTAATTGAAAAAAATGAAAGTTCCGATTTGTTCTAACAAGGCTCAATATTTTATATGAAGTTAAATTGCATATGGATTATCTTACATTGTCTAATCTATGGTATAAGATATTATATTTCCATCTATCCGGGCACTTGGAACTCCTGTGCGACATTTAAAAATCACATTTAAAAATATTCTGTTATCATGTTATCAGCATCAGTACTTCTATATTCTAAAAATCAAATGGAAATTGTGCTCCTTTTAAAGGAAATTAATTAAACACTATACGTACAAAGTACTTACTGATCCTAAATGTTTATTTCGTTTAAAATTTCAAAAATCAATCAACAATACATATTTTTAATGGGTCCATATTCAAATTCTCTCGTTGCAAGCCGTAGTTCGCGATTTACGTAGATCCGTCGGCTTTTGCAAGTATTATTTGAATCATAATTTGGGAGACTGGTATGTGTACCGCAGCCCCAGGAACATTTTTTTTGGATAACCAATACCTCTGCTATAGGTGACTCCCAGTGATTCGCTACGTTTGGTGACTTTGCAGGGGTGCCCGGGTTCACGGGGTGTTGTTTTCCGGTTCTTAACGCCGGAAGCACTTGCCCACCACGCTCACACACTCAATTATGTTAAACTTGCTATAATTATCTTTTCATTTTAACCTCGCGGGTCTCGCCTTAATAATAATATCAGGTCATCAAATAATCCCGTTTGACATACAATTTCAAAAAAGATTCGATGTTTTTTAACGTATCCCGAAATGAAGAACTATTCTTGAAACAGATGAAAGGCTCTTTCCGATTTTAATATTAAAAACTAATTTATTAAATTCTGATCGCAAACATAGCTAAAGGCTTTAAAAGCGCCCACTGACGCTTGTTTTTAACAGTGTGTACCACCTGACATATAAAAACTATCATTTAAAAATTGACAAACTTTGACCGGACGGTCTGTTTGGCGATTTTCTGTTTTATAGAATTATGAAAAATAATTCTATTGTAAACTTATTTAGCACCGTTGTGATTTGATCTCTTGAACTCGATGAAACGAAAAAGCGACACTAAAAAGAGACAAACACATACATCTATAGGATTTAGCCTGCGAGAGAATGAAATAGAATAATCGGTCCGTTTTCTGTGCGGTGCTTCCCCACTCTTGTCTACTTTAGTTTTCTGAAGGTGTCACTTCTACCATGTGAACTGCACATAATTATATTAACATCTCCAACTATCTTCAACCCTTTGCTTGAAGGAGGCGTATCCAGGCGTCACAGTCCTGGGTTATTTCATAGCCTCCGTCCTTAGCAGTCTAAACCTCTCCTCGCACAGTCTCTGGATTTGCTTTCCCGTGTTTTGCCTGGAGCGGCCCACTGAAAGTCTTCTCCTGGATTTGCAACCATTTTTTATGCGAAAGTTGGTATTCTGGAATTACACCTGATGCCATCTAAATTGCGACTTTTTCAGAAGAATAACAACAAGGATTCCATTCTAAGCACATCTCAGATAGTTGAACATTCTACTTGTGGGATGTGACTCCTCTCAAAAATCTCATTGCGGCAGCAAATTCAAATTTTGACTACAAGCATTAAAAAAAATTGCGTTTGTCTATTAAAATCGAAATAAATATCGCAATTATCTTTACAATATCAATCATTATTGCCTCTATTAGACGTTCACAAATCCCCTGCGAATAGTTTGTGTTCAATCTTCTTCCACATTCATGAACCATCATTGACGAAAGCAATTTCGATATAATCATTATTCCATTCGAACCCGGCACGGAATGTTCGAGGCAATCTATTTTATTTTTTGTCTATGAATTCCAAGAAATTGACCATAGACACTACCCACATGTAAAAGCAGCAGTGCGGTCAGCCGCGAGAGCGGAGAAAAAACCTCCAATAGCCTAAATGCAATTACGCATCTGTAATTTTGACCCCAATTTATTTTTCTATTGTTTTTTAAGCCGGTACCTACTTGAGATATGTTATTAGAAAAGTATCTACTTTTGTGTGTTTAACGAACGTTTTTCGTGTCCGTTTATAACAAATTATTATTAACAATAATAATATTAAGTTATTGTCTTCATACATTCCATATTTTTATTTTATTTTTTAAATTTATGCAAACATTACTTAGCAAGGTTCGTAGAAAATGCGTTTAACAAGGCGAGGGGTGATTGGCTAAAAATTCGTGACGTAGCTTGAAGTCCATGTTCCACTGGGAGATTTGAATTAACTGCAATACAAGTGACGTCGATATCATTTGTTTCGGGACTTCAAGCTACGTCACGCGTTCAAAATTTCGAAAGCGCTCCGACAAGTTTTTTTTTCGAAAAAGGCCCGTTTGAGCTAACCTTGTTAAACGCATTTTCTATGAACCTTGATTATTTAGCTACGAATACTTTTTTTAATATCATCATAATCAGCAAAAAATGTTGCTTGACCAATTATGGGATTTACAGAGCTGGTTGAGAGTAGAACCCGCGACGCTTGAGTGAGAACCTGACGTCTTAGACCGCTCTATCAACTAACCAATCAAAATAAATGTTAAAACCTGTTAATAAAATAATCGACACGTTTTTGGAGTTGGTTTCTGTGATTAGCTGATTTTTTAAACAAACAATACAAATGAATCGTTCCTTTTATATCTCTTCCTGGAACTTTATTTTTATTTTGCTTCTGTCTGTTATTTATTTTTTGATTATACCTATTCAAAGATATTGAAATATAAGAGATGTGCTATCCTCAGTTTTTACCGTTACTACTGTACACCTTCAAAAATCATCTAAATTAACGAATTCTTTCCGTTACAATCTTAACACATACTACTACTGCATACCTTAAAAAAATCAACTACTTTCCGTATTCAAACTATTCCCATTAGGAAGTAATCCGCCGACAGTCGGGCGGACATCATAGGATATCCCTTATTTTTTAACATCTTTGATTATGCTAGTATTATGTTCGAAAACACGATTTTTATGAAAAAAAAAGACAATTGAATGTTATTTGACATTTTTCAAATTATTATTCCTGTTATCAAAATATACTCTTCAAATCTAAAAAGTTGTGCATTTATTCAATTCAAGAGTTGGTTCGCAATACCTAAAATCTATAAAGTAATTAATTTTTATTTACCATTGAGATAATTTAGAAAATTTTTTATGACCTTTTTTTTCTGTTTTGACTGTTTATTCTGCAAGTCAATGCAATTATTGCATTAAGATATCTAAGTAAATTATTTAGTAGGTACCTACCTATATTTAAGATAATTTATGTATGAATAACTGTAAATTTTAATTAGTTTATGACATATTTAATGAAAATGGTGGGCTACTCATTAAAAAACCGAGTACATTTGTTATTTTTTTTAATTCTTATTTTACCCGCCATTCTAGGTATGTTCTTGTGTTGTGGCGAGGAAGTTTACAGATTGGAATTGTACATAATATGTTTGATAATAATGGTAATTTGCTTAAACAATTCAGATCAAGTTAAAATTATTTTATATCGTTATTGAATTAGGAAAATTGGATTGTGAATGTGGGAAATATATGACCGCACATTAGGTGATTAGAGTATAAAATGTATGAGTATTGTGATTGAAATGTATTGCAGATGTAAAGATCCATAGCGTTATTTGTGTTTTGAAAGCAAGTAGTTGGGATCCGGTTTTTATGCTATCGAAGAGATGAATTGTCTTTGTGTCGTAGTATATAAGGTTGTTTTCTTTATATCTGGTGGTGTGATTGTGTTGTAAGGGTGTTTTTTTAAGTTAGGGGTTTTTTAAGGGTGTTGTTGTACATTTAAGACTAATATTCGATAAAGAGGCAATCTTTTTGACGATATCTTTCCAAATAAAACAAGAAACGGTTTTCTGAAATTCCAGGTACTCAACGAATTGACAGGTACCTAATTATTCTAAATTCAAAGCGTTTTAACGACTAAACATTTGCTCTGCGTAAAATTCCCAGATTATTTTCAACTCGCAATGAATTTTGGCAATTAAATTCAAATGAAGATTTGATTTATTTCTTCCTATCAAATGATACCCGCATGATAAACTTAGGCTTTTTATTTAAATTTAATTGTACAAACTACCTTCCGTTTGAAATGTTAATATGCGAATATCTTGTTTTCATGTGCTATTATATATATTTTTTGTACACTTGACAACAGAATAATACATTTGTTTTCTTATACTGGAAGACATCTTTGTTTGCAATTTATTTCGGTTAAAAAGAGTTTCCCAACCTTTTTTGGCCCATTGCCCATTTTTCAAATATATTTTTCTTCAACAAATTGTTTACCGATGATTCTGTCAGCGTTTGGTATTTTTTATAACAATTATAACGTTTGATCAAACGATCTAACATCATATATGACACATATCTATCGGATCGAGGATATAATCTGTATAATTTATGTCAATTGATGTTTAACGCAACACAAAATTACATTAAATGTCAAAATAAGTTAATATGGCGTTGATCAATCGCACCCGAGGGATAACAGTGGCACAAGTCAAAAAAATGCATTTTTGAGTTAAGTATGCAGAAATGTTCCTGGATATCCGTTCTATCTTCGATAAAAACGGGAAAATTCTTAAAAATGTTATTGTGGCCTTAAAAACGAATATGTTGTTTTTATATTAAAATGTTTTACTTGAATTCAAGCAAAAATAGTGGCACAATGATCATTGTACCACTATTATAATATTCAACCTGATAAATATTAATATACTGCTTTTTCACTTTTGTAAAATAATATTTTATTATTGGTTAATAAACCGATTTAATAAAATCAAACGAAATATTCAAACTGCTTTCCTGAAAAAGGAAGTTTTTTTGAGTTGTGCCATTGTTATCCCCGGGGTGCTAATTGATCGGCGATTTGTGGCGATGCTAATTTGGCGTTTCGTCAAATAACTGATAGATTTTTTTTACCCCTCAGGCCTCAGGCATATTTTGTTATGAGGTCAAAATATTTCCTCCTTGCAATAAAATCCAAATAAATGGTATATATCTTTTTTTTACATGAGCCCCACACAGGAGGAAAATAATTTCCTTCAGGGCCTATGTCAGTTTTGGGGATGCTGTGTGGAGGATTTTTTTTAAGGAAGAGAGGGAGAGGAGAGTTCTGGGAAGGAAAAAGGTTTGAGGGGTGGGTAGGAATCTGGGGCTCAATGTGTCCTGGTCATCCACCTCCAAGACCTAGACAAACCTCACCCCATGAACCCGGGCACCCCTGCTAAATCGCCAAACGTAGCGAACCACTTGAAGTGACCTATGGCAGAGGTGTTGGTTATCCAATAAAGGTTTCCGGGGCGGCGGTACCCATTCCCGCCTCCCAAATTGAACTTATCCGAAAACTGAACTGTTTTTGAAATGTGATCAAATACGCGTATAATTCGAAAAAACATATAATATGCGATGTATGTTTTTTTTTAATGCAATTATAAAAAAGTTATGAAAAAGTCAAACGTTATGTTTTTTTCTAACTAAAATTATTAATAGGTAACAAAAAAATAAAAATGACACTTATTTTGTTAGGCAAATTGTAATCGTAAACATGTAATATAAATATATTATTATAAATTTTACTTTTTTGTTGTTTCATGTGAAAATAATTATTATAAAATTCCCAAGGTTTCACTTTTTTTTCCAAATTGCGGTCGAAAACTTGGATTTCATAAATGGTACAATTTAATTATTTTGTGGTTAACTTTTAGATTTGCATATAAAAGTGGTGTTTTCTCTTCCTAATACCGTTCAGATTATACCCCTCACCAAGATAGTAAGGGAGACACAACGATTTCTGTGAGATCTATGAGTTGTTCCCAAAAGCTAACAAATGAGAGGTTAATGGTTTGCAGGTGTTCGTGGGAGTTATCACAGGCAAACCAGAGCTACTGCGTTTCATTCCATAGACAAATAACATAGAATTAACATCTCCCGTAGATAATACCTCATTTTACCAGCCCCTAGATAAACATCGCAGCCTAGCGCATCTAGCGATATAATCACTTCAGCAGGCTCTGCTAAACGGCAGCTATCAGTCAGACAACTACCAGCTACCAGATTGTAACATCCCGCATCTTAATACCACATACATCAACTCATCTACTTGTATAATATAAGCAGGGTGGACCAAAAAACTTGCTGAACGATATAAAATGATACCTTCAAATAAAAAATTGACGAAATAGTAAATTGAAGAAAAATTAAGAAAAATGGCAAACAAATAATAAATCTATCTTCACGTAAGACGAAGCCACGCGAAATAATGCAAAATCATACAAAATCTTGTAATTTTTGTTTTGAAAATTTGATCGCTTAAAAGTATTATACATAGATGCTTCAATTAAATACTGGGAGTAGGAAACATCTTGCCCTTATAAAATATCGATAATTTTTTTATTAGTCTTTTTACAAGCCTAGAAAAAAACGTATTAAGTCTATAAAAAAATGCTTTCATGTGCAAATTCTCCTACTTATAAAACCCCTTTTTAGATATAATTTTATTGTATAATGTAGGAAATTCAGTTTTTTTTAATAATAATCGCAAAAAAAAATTGAAACTTTTGCCTGAACTTCACTAAATAAAATAAAATATGCATTTTCTCGTTGTTATTTTGGACATCAATCAATACGGCCCGCATTCTACGAATTTGGATTTTTAAAGTGAACCTTATGCCATCGGCACAAGAACCATGCACTTGGCACACCCATTTCGTATCAGTTACGCCCCGCCCGCGAAGGGGCATGGATGTCCTATACTCCTCGTCGCTTGTTTCTGGGAAATCAATTTTAAATGTCCTTGTTATTACAATAAACAACGCGTAAAAAAGGAGTTCATATTTTTTACTGGCCTTTACGAAATCAACCTGTAAAAAACAACTCTCCAATACCTTTCTAACCTTTCCAAAAGCTTTTTGTCAAGAATTTTTAAATCCCGCCCAAAAAGAGGCGTGGATTCCGATTTCGATTTTTTCCTGGACTATTGGATCACCTTAACATTCCTAACGTTTTGTTAGATAGATTTTGAAAAAAGTATTAGGGTAATAAAAAGAAGTTATTTATTCTACTGTTTTAGAAATTTCATTCAAGTGCACCTTTCCTTTTGTCATTCTGTGCTAGAAAATCTATTCTGCCTAGTGGTATCTTGAACTAGTCGTGGTGATATATCTGAAGTTTTCAGATACTCTCTTCAGTAACATACCTTAATTAGGGTTTTCATTGTCTCACTGGCTTCGGGTACTTGGGACTGTTATGCATTATGCAGAACAACAAATGAATCCGTCGCTTTCTTCCTGGATCACCCTGTGCTTCCAAGAATTATTTTTTAAACGTTTCCTTTGGTCCAGTATAACGGTAGTTCAGATGGACAATTTGTCTTGGAGATGAGGAAAATTGTTTGCATAATTTAAGGCTGTATAATTACCTCGAAGCCTGTTCAATTAATATTATTCTTCCAATGGGTTTTTTTGTTGATCATTAGCGACGAAAAAAACTGAATGTCCTTTTATTGAACCGTCACAATGTGTTGTGATTACAAACCTAGCAAGATAGGTACCTAAATATATGTATACGCCTTCAATGATTAGAATTTTATCTTTTACTTATTCACTGGATCGCTTTTTGCCACAATATGGCACTATTTAAAATACCTCCCTTAACACACTCTACAATAAACTATTTACTAATAATTATTTAAAGATGCCTTTAAGAGCCATTAACCAGCGACCGAGAATTTAAATTTCGTCGAACGATGATCTTGTGATTGTACCCTTGCAGCAGGGCGGTTCCGATGAGAAAGATTAATTATTCTCCATAACAGCATTTTAACACAATGACTCAATTTATACCGATTTTATTTCATTCCAAATTTGCTTTGATAAATACCCATATTCAAAAGTGCTCAAACTCTTGATGATAAAACAATGAAAATCATGTACTTTATGTAATTATTGTTTGATGATAAATATTTATAATTTTTCAATAATGTCTAAGCAAAATAAAGTATTTTTTTTAAATATATTCGTTTGTAACTGATTTTCGTCACAAAGCAAGGGTGCGAATCATTTTTTTATGATTTTATTGGAACTAAAATTTAAATTCTGTAAAGTAGGTTTCCCAAATAATTTATTGATTTATTAAACTGCATGATTATATGATTTGAAATAAATGTTGTATAATACCAAACCTTGTTTGAAAATTTAACAAATCTGCCGACGTCCTTAATGTACTAAAACCTTAATATAAAACCTTAATCTACTAAAAATGAACATATTTTCTCAAAATTTAAAAAATAGCTTCACTAGATAAAAGAACAGTCTTTCGAAATCAATTTATATATTTTTTTGGAAAAGAGTCAATACGTCTAAAAGTTGATTTAAAAATGACATATTTCCGGTTTTGTCTAGTTATTCCATCTTAAATATAATTTTTAGACGTTTTAGAACGCATTGTGCCCATCGAGATATAGTTTTTGTGTTAACGATTTAAATAGCCTTATCAGGGATGATGTGTACATTGTTTATGTGTGTGTATATTCGATTTTCTACCCAAATGATTTAGTTAGTGTTTGATTTCACTCGTATAATAGTATATTTTTATTTTGAATAATAAAATCTCTATAGGTTAACCGTTGTCTATGGATTATAAATCGCTGCCTACATCAAACGTATAATTAAACAAAGTTTATAAGAGTGGTTGGGCGTTAGTAAATAAATGTCTGCATCGACCACATAAACACCTGCGGAGCACTCGGGCTCTTGGGGCCTGACCCAAATGTAAATGTCAAACACTTGGACTGTAAGCTATCGAGAAACACATACTCTAAAATATTAATAAATAATTAAACGCAGTAATTTTAATTGTTTGTGCGTGGGTAATTTGGTAATAAATGTGGAATATTCCGGCGTAACGCGTAACATTTTCAAGTTCAACGAACTTTTAATTTTCAAGTTTGGAACTGTTTATCATTTATCAGACAAGCAATAAAATAGGTACCAAAATTATTTTATGCATTAATAATTCATTATTTGAAATGTATATTTGTTTTTTTTTCAATGCTTGACAGATGACCTCCGTGGTCAAGGGGTAAGGCTCTCGACTAGCAATCCGAAGATCGCGAGCTCAAATTCCGGGTTGCGCAAGTAAATTTCATATGATTGAATTGTGTTATTACACAATTTATTAACTTAAAATACAAGAGGTATATTTGCAGCGCTTTTCCAGAGTAGTATCACCGTTTAGAATTGAAACGTTGCTTGAAATGACTTTAGCCGTTTTTGGAGACCAGATCTGAATAGTCAGATACTTTCCCATAATCCTCTTCCCCGTCTTCTTCCCCTCCCCACCACCATCAGCCTCACAACATACTCCAATCCAATCGAGGATGCCATAGTCTCACTGGCTCCATGCGGTTATTCCAGACATTATTTGGATTAAAAATGTGATAGAAATTTTGGTCTCGGTGACTTTTTCGATGTTTTTTTTTATTCTTCAAATCAAACAAAATAACTTCCAATAACGCCCCAACCCCTCACCACGCCCCAAACTATCCAATAACTACTGTTTTTTATGATTTAAGTTGAAATAAAAAAAAACAGAAATATTTATATATGAAAAGTTTCACCGGAGGCCAAAATTTAATTTATATTTTTTACTCCTCATAATGTCAGGAATCACTGGTTAAAAAGTAAGTCAAGTACGTCCCTTAACATCCTGTAAGTATATATGTACCTAATATAAAAGTTTTTAAGTTTTTTCTCTCTATTTTAATAGGTTTTCTACCCCTGCCATGATTCAAAATAATCAGTGAACGTCTCATATGAACGACGCTATAAAATAACGACTGCATGCATTACCTGCTCCTATATTTACCGAATAATTGATACTGTGTAATTGTGAATATATTATATGTAAATGTAGGAGTACCAAGTCCTAGCCCTGGCACCGTCATCAGTTTAGGTACTGCAAGTCTTAGATCCGGCTCAATCAACTGCCAATGATTGCCTATTGCTCTGATAATTCTAATTGTATCAATAATTATTATGCTTCGATATTTACATATATTTAAAAATGATTTAAGTCATCGAAATAGTTCAATGTATGCAGTGGTACGTTTTTGTGATTGAATAAATTTTTCAATAAACAACCTTTTTTGAACTATAATCTTTACTAATTTTTAAACTTTGAAGACGATATTAACGACTCTCAATTGAAAATTTGAAACTGAAAAGTCAGAAAAAGGTAGGGTAGCATCTAGAAAATGACCGCAGAACCTTGCCGGAGCTCTGCTTATATTTTAACTGTATCATACTTTTTTTTTTTTTTTTATTTATTAAAATTACAGAGAACATTTTGTACTATAAATAGAGTAGACCCACAAAGCTGTCATATGGCAGCTTGTCTGCAGGTTCTAACAATTTAAACATTCTTAATATAATATCTAAGAAAAAATTTGTAAATACATTTATAGTTTTAAGGAAACATTAGAATTGATCACATAGTAGTATTAGATAATTTAACTTACAACTATAAATATATAAGATATTTCAAAATACCTATCTAATAAAAGATATGTAGGCAGCTATATTAAGATATTCAAAGATACATGGAGTTTTCGTTCATTAACCATAGTTTTATCATTTTAGGACTTAGTCTCTCATTTTTTTCAAATTTTATGTTTTTATTGATTTTATTGAAAATCACTGGTATTAGATATTCAAGAGTACGGCTTCCATATTTATTTAATATTCGAGGAGTTTTTAGGCCCTTTCCTTCTCTAAATCTTGTGGTATGTTTGTGTACAAGTAGGTGTTTGTAAGGGCTTTCCCCCAAATTATCCATAATAGTAGTGAACCAGTGGAGACCTTTTATTGTAAGTAGGCTCTCTGAGCCATACAGTAATTTTAAGTTATGTCTCTGTTTGTAAATCTTAGTTGTGACAATTTTTTTTATTATGGCGGTTTGTAAATTTTCAATATATTTAATGTAAGTAGTGCTTGCATGTCCCCAAGTTCGAATACCATATCTAAGGATGGATTCGACCATAGAAAAATATATGAGTTTAAGAGTACAATGAGGCAAAATAAATTTTAATTTGTAAAAGTTACTAGCTAAGGATCTGAGCTGGTTACAAATTTTAGCCACTTGTTTATCCCACTTAAATTTGTTATCAACAATTATTCCCAGATAAGTAAATTCATTTGTGAAATCTATTTTTTCACAGTCACAAACATTAATAATTCTTCGACTTCGACTAAGAACTACCAACATTGTCTTAATTTTCTTAATGCGTTTTTTAATTGGTTTCTATCTTTGCAAAATTTTTCCTAGGACCTTACCCTTGTCGGATTTCTATTCTAAAATAAACAGTAGTTAACTGAAGCCAATCCAAAAAATAATCGTAGTAAGAAAAGGTTGTGTGTGCAGTAATGAAGGACTTGACCAGCAAAGGATTGATTTGGCGATAGTACAAGTAAAATAATCGTAGTAAGAAAAGGTTGTGTGTGCAGTAATGAAGGACTTGACCAGCAAAGGATTGATTGGGCGATAGTACAAGTAAAATAATCGTAGTAAGAAAAGGTTGTGTGTGCAGTAATGAAGGACTTGACCAGCAAAGGATTGATTGGGCGATAGTACAAGTAAAATAATCGTAGTAAGAAAAGGTTGTGTGTGCAGTAATGAAGGACTTGACCAGCAAAGGATTGATTGGGCGATAGTACAAGTAAAATAATCGTAGTAAGAAAAGGTTGTGTGTGCAGTAATGAAGGACTTGACCAGCAAAGGATTGATTGGGCGATAGTACAAGTAAAATAATCGTAGTAAGAAAAGGTTGTGTGTGCAGTAATGAAGGACTTGACCAGCAAAGGATTGATTGGGCGATAGTACAAGTAAAATAATACCAAAATGCACAAAATAAAAGACAAATTTCACGAATTCACGAAACTTTGCTCATACATTATTTTTGGCAGTTTAAATCATTAAATTAAGCTCTACAGATTTCAAACAGTGTACAAGGATTTCTGCCTGTTAGAACTCCTTGTAAGAAATAGTTTTCTTTATGCTGGTGTATAAATAGTTTTCTTAATTCTTGTGTATAAATAGTTTTCTTTATTTTGTGGAATAAATAGTTTTATTTATTCTGGTGTATAAATAGTTTTCTTTATTTTTTGGAATAAATAGTTTTCTTTATTCTGGTGTATAAATAGTTTTCTTTATTTTGTAGAAAAAATAGTTTTCCTTATTCTGGTGTATAGATAGTTTTTTTTTCATTCTGTGGCATAAATAGTTTCCTTTATTCTGGTGTATAAATAGTTTTCTTTATTTTGTAGAATAAATAGTTTTCTTTATTCTGGTGTATCAATAGTTTTCTTCTTTCTGTGGCATAAATAATTTCCTTTATTCTGGTGTACAAATATTTTTCTTTATTTTGTGGAATAAATAGTTTTCTTTATTCTGGTATATATATATATATATATATAGTTTTCTTCATTCTGTGGTAAAAGTAGTTTCCTTTATTCTGGTGTATAAATAGTTTTCTTTATTCTGGTGCTTAAATAGTTTTCTTTATTCTATGGTATAGATAGAAAAAAGATATACAGATAGATAGATTAATTATTATTATAATCGAAGTTTACGTCACCGTTTCTAGTTGAGTTGATATAAAAAAGTAACTTCACATCTTTAACTAGGCAAGCAAATGCTGCACGAAAATCTGCAATAAAAATAAAAATTATGAATAAAGTGGAGATTTTTAATATTCCAATTTTAAATCTACATAATATTTCCATCGATTTTGTTTTAAAATTAAAATGACTCATATTTTTTTAATATTGAACCCACGTTTAATAATTAATATTATAGTAGTAAACTTAATTATCGGATCTAATGTGTATGTAATGCGATGTATACATAGATTAACGTTTTGATTAAAATATTTTAGCTATAGAATTAATTATACGTCTTTAACTTTAAAATATTTTAATCCGACATAATCTTTCTCACATTAATTTCCTGCCACAAATACACTCACGACGCTGGGTGTCGAATTTAATCGTAAGATCGTAAATCTCAAAGCTCGCAGTCTTTTATAAACTCAATTGAAGTGATTTTTATTGCCAACAAATTACGGCGAAATGTCAAATAACTGTCTGTGATCATTTTAACCCGTTTTCAATCACAAGATGGTAATGAAATATATTAAACATATTGCCATTTATACCGGTATGGAATAAATACATAATTTTTGATTTACTAACAGACAAACAATGGAAGATTCTAAAGAAAACTGGGGTCACCAATTTAATTATTATAATAAAAAATAATATTTGGGTGATTTTTATCGCGCCGTTTTATTGAAGAAAAATCACCTCAAGGGATCTGTATAAATTTATACAAATTTTCTACAATGCTCTATCTTACTCATAACTTATCTATAGACTTGACAAACTATAACAACTTACAGCTAACAGATTAAATGCACCGGCTTGTCGATCATTAATATAAAAATGTATTTACAACGCATTTTGCGTGCTTGTAGATAATATGGTTGTGTTATTAACATTAAATATGAAGGTTACAAATAAAAATTAAGTTGGAGAGATGTGTCAGAAAAATTATTTAAAAAAATCGGAATCGTTCCAAAATTGGTCTGCGTAGATAAAAAAGTAAATTATTGTGTCTACATAAATTAAATAATATATTCATAAATCATATATTGAGAAAACCAAAATTTAAATATTGCAAACTTTCGAAAAATAGATTCTGTTATATAAAAATAAGTTTTTAATTAATTAATGTAAATACAATATTTTAGCATTGATTTTTGTTAAGCTTAAAATTATTATGAAATATATTGTTAAAGAGATACACTAACTTCTGTGCTGGAAGAAACATTGTCTGGAGTATTTACAATATATTTTGACAATCCTGAAAAACAATGTCGGATATGTGATTTTGTAGTTTAGCAGTAGAGCTATTTAATGTTTTGTTTCTGCATTTTTACTATTATTGAGATCAAGAAATATAGGTTTTTTTCGATTAAATCAATAAAATAAGCCAACAAAACGATTTTTAATTTTTAGCAGATCCAACATTGTTCTTCGCGACCCTTGATTTAAATTTTTAATGTTTTTGGGACGGTTTATCAATATTTGAACCCAAAAAATATAGGTTATCGTGAGAACGTTTCAGTTCCTAGTTAAATCAACCACAATTGAAGGTACAATGTAGAGATAGGCCATTAAAGTTGATTTTTTGTTCGGGAAAGAATTTTATTGTTCAGTAGAAGTACCTTCTCACTAGAATACGACATAAGCATAAAAACTAGGAGTTAAAATTAAATAATAAATGCAAGTGCAGACAGCGGGTTAAATGATTTTTAAATGGCATGAATCAAAAAACATATAAAACGACTGGTTAATTGTGTCAAAACGGCGGCCAGTTTTCTGTGAACAGGATTTATTAGGCTCGCTGTATTACAGTTAGGATGCTTTTGGCGCCCATTTTGTGAACATTCACTTAACATCTTTTTATTGTCATATTGTGATGGACATTTGTTAAGAAATTTAAGATTTTTTTTTTAGTTCAAATTATAATTAATGCAACTCAAACTAATGGAATAGAACATAACTTCATATTTTTTGTTTAAATGATGAATGCTGAAAAATAATAATTCAAAAAAAATTTAATTCTTAATTTTTTTGTGATAACATATTACAAAATCATAACGATAATGTTAATAATACATTATTCCCAATGGGTTTAATAAAACTCACTTCGGGAAGGACAACATTATACAACTAAAAGAAAATTATTTTTACACAAGAATACGAATTTAAAGGAGATTTCCATGACCAGTACACAGATTTTAAAGCAGACTACACACATTTGATACAGTTTGTTGAAGAATTTATCATAAACACATTTAGAAAGATATACAAGAGTTACAAAGAAAGATTGCTGAATATGTCACTGATTAATAAAGCTGCTAAGTAAATATCTTTTAAGAGTTTTTTTCAATGTTTTTTTGTTTGTTGCTGAAAGTTTTAGGTTATTTTTATTAGGTAATGCGTTGTATTGAGCAATGTGCGACGTATTGTAAGGAGTTAATTCCAAATTTAGTCATGTTAAATGAAGATAAGTGTATTTGATTTTTTGATCTTGTTTTGTGCTGGTGTATATCGGAATTAAAAGCTAGTTTAATTTAGGAATGTTGAATTATTTGTAGAATAGCAGTATTAATGCTATATTTTTACAGAATAGTAAAGTATTTGTATCGGTGTGTATATATCTTTGACATGTGTATCCCATGGTAGATGGTATATATTCCTCATGGCTCTTTTTTGGATAACTTATATTTCAGATATTTGTTATAACTTGACAAAATTTTAAAATCAATTAAAATAACGATATTTGTTTAGGTAAACTAAGTACTATTTTGAATTAAAAAATACACACATGTTTCAAAACCAAAAATTTCTTTTTCGGGTATAAATTATACTGAAAATCAAGAACTGTAGATTAATTATAATACTTCCAACATCTGACATTTCCATAATTTATAAAATAAGTAAAATTTATTTAAAATAAAGTATCTGTTTTTGCCCTCAGTGCAGCAAAATGCAATCCTTTCTAATAGGGCTGGTGAGTCAATAAGATAGTTCAAAATCTTATACAGAAACAGTACGTCAATTTTTTTTTTCTCCATTTGTAAAGAGCAAAGGGGTTACACGATGATTTTAAAAACGATGTGACAGGTGTTTTAAAAAATTTCTTTGAATATTTTAAATTCGGTTAATATTCTCGGGTATTTAGTAGTTATAGACAATGTTATTTCCTTTATATTTTCTCTACAGAATACCTTCATTTGGTAAGTACTGGGAACTGTATTCTCCAGTACTTATTATCCTCTTAAACTATAAGATATTTGTTTGAAAAACTTAGATTCTTATTTGCAGAATGACTGTTTTATGTCGTTTTGTAATTTGTAATTATAATAATACTTCTGAGGACAAACGTCCTTCCAAGCTGAGGGTTAGTTTTGATCTGATGAGCTCCTGAATTTATAAAGACTTCGTAAATCTACCTTCGGCACAACTCGGCAACGAGACCATGTGACCCAAAGAGCTCATGGACTTCTACGATAAAGTGCCTATGTACTAATACGTAGACTGCTGTAATAATACTTGGCTGATTTATATAGCGCCGTTTTCGTGGGAAGTCACCTCAAGGGCGCTGAATTATGATACATTAAAGACAAAAATATAACGCTAAGTGGCGGAAGAAGATATTTTTTATAGAAAAGAACAGTACATTGCTTACAGTGATGAGACAATTTACAGATATAGTCATGGTGAGCAAACCTATGATATGTTCCTTTGTAGTGTCTTATTTGTGATATATATATATTTAGCAATTATCGGGTGTTGTGCATAGTGTGTAGGAAGGAGTTTATGTATGTGTGAGTATGTATGTACGTGTGAGAGGTGGTGATCTGTGATTTAATTAATTAATACATTTTCAAACCTTATAAAAAACTTTAAAATTTCACAGGTTGTGTAAATAAAATGTGTTAAGTGACAATTTATAATAATTACAAACATTCCGTTCAAAATTCAAACAAATGTTAGTTATTCGAAAACCATTCCCCGTGTGAAAATATCAGAAGTGCGCCGCGGATAAAACTAGATAAATCTCCTCTCGTAAATCACGTTAGATAAAATCAAAAACACACACGTGATTTTATCTATATCTGCTGTATTTTATCTGCTATGTGTTGTGACATTCCGGAGGCGCAGAACCGGGTGTTTGCGTAACAGTTCGGTGGTAGTGACAACGGGAAACTCAACGCCATTTTGTGAGTTTTATATTTCGAATAAAGAACGTGAAAACTCAAACGTGGCGCTGGCTTACGTAGACCTTTCCAGTGTCATAGAAGTCCAGGTAATTATAAAAAAATATATTTTTTTTTAAATTATTTATCGTATGACATTTTAAAAATAGAAACTGATAATATGTGTTGTGAATGTGTTATGTCCTTGTTCTACCGGTATTACAATGGAAGATGCTCCGAGGAACTAGGGTCATTGATCCCCTCGGCACCGGTGCATAGTCGGGAAACACGCCAAACACGCGCCCAACATTTGTACACGGTTAACATGCGCCCAACATTAGTCACATGAGAACGGGTCGTTTCTACGATTCGTTCTTGAGTTCAACAGCTCGGCTGTGAAACGATTTGCCGGCCTCTGTGTTTCCTCCCTCCTACAATGTCCACTCCTTCCTCTCCTCAAAAACACCCTCCACACAGCATCTTCAAAGATGACATAGGCCCTGAGGGAAATTATTTTCATCAGGGCCTCCTGTGTGGAGTTAATGTAAAAAAAAGCAATACTGAAAGTATCTAGTACTCTGATTAAAATGTAAACAAAATATTTTGTACAAAGATCTATTTTACGTTGTCTATATAAGAACTTCAATAAATTGACTGTCAATAAAAAAAAAAAGTTTCGGTACTTGACCATGTATTGATGTCTTTTCCTACAAAAACAGCTCATTAAAAACAACTAAATTCATTTCAAGCAACGTTTCAATTCTGAATGGGGTATTACACCAGGGCGATACTGAGATTATATTTCACTCTGAAACGTGCCGAAAATGTGCTATTTATCATTTTTAATGAATTAATTGTGAAATGACACGAATTAATCAATTTAATTTATTTGCGCATGCTGGGATTTGAATCCGCAACCTCCGGAGTGCCAGTCGAGAGCCTTACCTCTCGATCACGTCATCACCCAATGCAACATAAAATTGATCTTACATAGCTTACAGATATCCCCTCAACGCAGTTTTATCGATTTATATCTTCAGTGGAAATGCATATTACATTTATTCCAAAGTAAAGTTAATCTATTTTTAATTAATACATACAGCTGAAACTCGACAGATTTACTCGTTATCGATGATAATGCATTCACTATCAACTCAAGCACAAACACGCGTACGCCATACTTACATGCATGCATTTCTCTGAAATTGGATGAAAAGATGGTGCAACTAGGTAATAATAATAATAATAATAATAAGGTCTTTATTCCAGGATGTGGGGAGGGGAGTGCAATCCCACACATCCCATATAGGGTATAATTACATATGCTATTATATATGAATATTAATTACATATGAATAAATAAAAAGATAAAAATTAACAAAATAAAAAAATTAAAAAAGAGAAGCATCATTAGATACACTATTCATAAAAAATATAATTAAGTCTTTAAATCAGGTACTTGTTGTTCCATCGGATCTCAGATTGTAGGAGCCAGTGTTTTTCTCCAATATTCATCTATGCTCGATCTACGGGGGCTTCAGATGAATTCTCCACGTTTGGTGAAGAGGCGCGCCCTGCCACTGGGCCACGGCCAGGACGAGAGTGTTCTCCGATCTTTGGTAGCGCTGTCTCACCCCGGCTATTCTGTGGCGCATCAAAGCGGCGAACCCATGTACCCTTCCTTCTGCGAACATCTGCGAGGCACTGCATCGCCAAGGTAGGCCGAATAGCGCCCTATATGCGTTATTGTATTGTACTCGAAGTGTGTTCATGACGCCTTGTGAGTATCTTGTCCATAGTTCGCCGGTATAAAAGCTCATGCAGTAGCTCTGGAATATTTGCTTCTTCACCGGAGAACTGCACCTGTTGAATCTCCTGTTGAATGCCGTTCGATTCGTAGGATCGTGGAGAAATTCGAAAATGTTCACTAAATAATTTAAAAAAATAGATATTATAGTAAAAACAACTTTGTATTATAGGTTCATCTTCTTCTTCTTCTTCTTCCCCTTATCCTATTCGGGTCGGGGACCCATTGCTTCGTCAAGGCTTCTCCATACGTCCCTGTCTTGTGCTGATTGTTCGGCCTCCGTCCATAGCAGTCCCATCCTCTCCTCATACAGTTTTTGGAGTTGCCTCGCCCAATTGTGTCTGGAGCGGCCCACTGGACGTCCACCCTCCGGAATCGCACTCAGTATTTTCCTCGGAATTCGGTCATCAAACATTCTTAGTGCGTGTCCTAGTCACCTCAGTTGTGATCTTTCTATGAAGAGTAGCAGTGGTTCAATGTTCACATCGTCTCGGATCGTCGTGTTTCTTATGTGATCCCATTTCGTAACCCCTGCCACTCCTCTCAAGTACTTCATTTCGGCAGCTTGTATATGGGTTGATTTTTATAATTATAATGTAAATTTTAAAAAAAACTCTCTAGTGCACAGAGGCCTATGAGGATTAATAATAATTCTTTACCCGTTATGTAACTTGCAAAACATTTGATTGAATACTAGTTTAGTCAAATCCATCAATAACATCCATCCGCTTCTGATTGATTATCGAAATGACCCAACAATCATCGTCGGCTTCTGTCGATTTGCTTACTTGATCAAATATTGATCGAATATTTTCATATCAAACTACGTAGGTACGTAATCTAAGTAGTTCTGTTAGCAATAGATCTCGTTTAATAAAAAATACGTTTGTAATTTTCACTTATTTAATAAATCAAAAAGAAAACTTCCCCTGAAATCATAAGATTTGTAGGTAAATCCTTAAATATCTAACTACTTATTTAATTGATTTACAATTTCATATTGGAAAAAATAATATTTGCTGACCCATCAAACCGTAGTGTGCTGATGCTAAATTTTCGCCTTGCATTTTCGTAATAATTTACTTGTTTTTAATTGTACTGTTGTAATAAATTTATAAGATTATTTTTATTAAATTACTATTTAATCGCCACGGACCTCTCTAAATCATTTTCACTGAATATAAGTCATAGATCATAGACATTCCGAGCGAAAACAAAATTCGGTGAATTTTTGCAATTCACTACAGTCAGTGTTGCCAGTCGCTAAAGTGATCAAGATTACATTATTATAAATTCATTTAAAGAAATGGGATCCCTCGGTTTTGTCCCAGAATAAGTCCCAGGACATTTTCAGGATCATCAAGATGGACATTTTACATGTGACCAAGATTACCTATAAATGTTATATATATGAGAAATATTTTTTCGCTTTTCGTACTATGTGCTGTCGCTTTTACAATTTTGTTGATTTATTGTTTGTGATAAATAAATAATACTGATTGACGACTCAAGTGAGAATATGATATTTATTATTATCTTTTATATCTCAATTCAAATTAACGATATTTTTTCTACTGTTTGATTGTTTAATATGCCTTATCAGTAATAATTACAATTTAACTGTAAAATATTCATATAATTATGTTCATGCGTTCAGCTCAAAGAAACTAGATCAGGCAAACCAGTTTTTTAACCAAGTCCGGAAGCCTGAAGAATTCTCGAGTGTCAAAGAATCGGTTGGTTTTAGACAGTGCCGGATCTACCATTGCAACAACCAAAACATACATCAGAGTTTCGTTGTGTTTAACGCCATCTGATGAGTTATTGTTGGTTTTTTAACATCATTTATGAAAAATTAAAAATTAAATTGAACCTAATACTGATTCCTGAAGAACTCCCTGGTAGTTTTCAATTGGTACGGAGCATTCAATTTGTGTTACCTGTTCTTTCTTATCTTGGAGGTTTGGACAATATCAATTGTGACATGATTTTAGATTTTCACGGCCAAAAGTATAAGCGTGATTAATTTTTGGGGTATTGTGCCCTGTTGTGTTTCCTCCGTTATCAGTCATTAGTTCACATCACATTTGCCACACATCCGTCACACACCTTCCCTGATGATGGATAAGTTACACTATCTGAAACGTTGGTTAAAGGAGGAGGTAGCGCAACACAACGTAATACCCCAAAAATAAGCCACGATAGTATCAATTATATAAATTAAAAATAAAATCAAACCCATTACTGATTCCTGAGGAACTCCCTGGTAGTTTTTGATTGGTTCTGATATTAAGCTTTCAATTTTTGTTACATGTTCTTTTCTCGATGGTTTGAACAAGTGGAGAACGATGTTGGAAAAACCAACGACAAAATTCAATAGCATAAACAAGGACGCTAAGAAAAGCAACAGAGATATATTTGTTATTCTATTGATGCCTGTCGGAAACCTGAACCCGGAAATCGTCCATTGCACATTTGAAAAAATTGTATTTTTTAAACATCAAAATGTGCTTCTTGCTATGCAAACAAACCTATTGCTTTACGAGTCAAATTATCTATCATTTTCTGAATAGGCCTAGTGATTACCTAGTTAAAGTTTTTTTTTTAAATACTTTAAGTTTTTCTATTCTTACATTTAACACGCCTGTTATACGTATAATTAGAGTGTTTTAATTATTAAATAAAGGTCTCAAATTCTCCGTAATTCTTTGTTTATTTAATATAAATTATTTATTTTAATTAAGGATTAAGTGTGTCAAAGGCTACGAATGATAACAGATGTTTTTTACTTTTAGCACATATCAGAAAATACCTTACGTCCGTCCCTGGTTTCGGATGCTTGATTTAATGTCTTTAAAAAGAGGCTATCCAACCATACATTAAGAATTACGAGTGTTTATTATTGCTACCTTTTTACCTTCCAATAGGTTTTTATTTCTTACACGGTAGGATTGATGGAAGATCACGACTTTGAAATAATATAGACCATTTTTTATTGAATGAGGCATCGTTTTAAGAAATCTAAGAGGTAATATAAAATGCAAACTTTAAAAGAATACAAAAAATTTACAATATCAACCATTATCATTTTTATATATCTGTCATTACTTATATCATTTATTCATACTTAGTTGTTTTATTGCAAGCCCAGTGTCATGTACTTGTACTTTATTTTTCACGGTCGATAAAAAAAAAACATAAATATTTTATAATAATTTTTTTTATAATTTATTTATTAATATTTTAAGAATTCACAATTTTTTGTACAATATAGTATTGTTGTGTAATATTTCACGATTTTACACCCTGTTGAAGTAGAGGGAAAAAAATTGCGTGTCAATCTTGTCATGATTTCCACCCTTCTGGTCATCTGAAAAAAAAATATAGATTCTTTATTAGGTATGTTTTAAGGTTTTCACGGCCAAAAAGTATTTTTGTTATTGTTTTTGGGGTGTTATGCCGTGTTTCGCTACCTCCTTCTTTAGCCAACTTTTCGGACAGCGTTACAGTGTCCATCATCAGGGCAGATGAGTAAATGATATTGGTGAGTGTTTACTTATGCGTGTCGAAGCGATACCGTGCTGCCAGCTTCATTTCTCTACGAGCTGGTGTTAGAAAAAATTCAGCATGGTTTTTTGCGTTTAGCTTTGGTGTAGCCGTCAATTACTGGATACCAAGAACTATTGAGCTTAGCTCCGTCGTCTCTGTTAATATTGATGGGGTTTTTATGGATTTCAATTGCCTCCGTAATTAGGCGTGCTCTGTAAGTTTTGGGTCTTCCCAGGACTTCAGGAACAAATCCAAAATAATGGCCGGTTTCGATTAAGTGCTCGGCGATTGCCGATTTGTCAGGGTGGCCAAGTTTACAAGCACGAAAGTGTTCCGAAATCCTTTTGGAGATCGTCCGCTCTGTCTGGCCTACATAGACCTTGTCACATCCGGAACAGCTGAGTTTATATACTCCATCTGTTTCCAGAGGAAACTTAGTCTTTGCGGACCTCAGTAGGTCTTGGATTTTTGTCGTGGTTCCGAAGACCGTCTTGATGTTCTCTTTTTTCAACAGCCTGGCAATTCTGTCTGTTACATTATGGACGTAAGGCAGGAAAGCGCAGCCTTTTGACTCTTGCTCAAAATTAAAAATTTTGATTTGAAATATGAGTATGAAAAAAATTCATGCCAAATTTCAAGAAAATCGGTTTATTAAAACTTGAGATTTTGACAAGCGTTTCGAAAAAAGTAGTTTCGAAAATAAAGCGCTTAAAGTTTTGTTCTATTTAGATTCTTTCTATTATCACGAAATTAAAATGGCTATAACTTTTAAAATAATTCGAATTACGAAAAAACCTTTTAAGGAGATATTTTTGAATATCTAAACTATCGAAATTAGATTTTTTTTCTCTAGACTAAAATACCCCCTCTGTACCTTTTGTTTTTATCCAGAAACATGAAATTATAATATTAAATATTATTCTACTGATATATTTTTATCAAGAGTGGCTGGAGTTTGATGTTAAGCACATCTCAGATCGTCGAGCTTCAAACCCGATTCCATTTTGTGACTTGCATGAAATATCATGTTACGAACTCTTTAGTATATGGCTTTGGACTGTTCTACTTTTAGCGTTTCATTTATCATGATATGTTGGCGGTGTGTGCCGCCTCTTATCTTGCAGAAATCATCTGAAGTGATCTTTATCATATGTGTATATTTATTTGTATAGCTAAGTAACTCAACTCAAGTTATCTGAGCAATTCCATAGAAGGCGACGGAAATTATTCATGTGAATTTATTTTATCCTGTTACATATTCATCATTAAACGTACTAATTTCGGTTTTTTGTGCATCCTGCGTAAGATCTGGATCAATGAACTCAAATTTGCGTTGAATTTAAGTATCGTATTAAAAAATTGGAACTTATTGTGAAAATTTCAGAAAAGCGTTAAAGTAGGTAGGTACCTACCTATAACATCGAAAATACTAATTTGAGTTTTCTTTGTGCCCTGCGTGATTTCTGGTTCAATGAACTCTAATTTGATTTGAATATATTTTTATTATTTCTATTTAAAATTGAAATTGATTGTGTGAAGGATTCAGGCCAGTGATAAAGTACCTACGTATAATACAATATTTGTAATGCATTTTAAAAATTGGAACTGATTTGTCAAGATTTCAGAACATCTAAAATACTTTTTTATGCTACAGCTCAACATATGAGGACGTGTTTGTCATCTTTAGGGATGCTGTCTTGAGGTTTTTTTTGGAAAATGTTGGAGGGGAAGTTCTGAGAAGGAAAAGGTGTGAGGGGTGGGTATGAATCTGGTTGTCATTGTGTCCAGGAGTGACGGACGCATGAATCCAGCCCGACCACGATGGCGATGTTACGAGACAGACTTGCTGGAGAGATCAAAAGGTCTCCCTCAGCCAGTCTCTGCCAATCCGACCTGTCAGTTGGTGGGCAGACATGGATCCGTTGCCAAGACCCGGACAAACCTCATCACTCGGGCACTCCTGCTAAGTCACCAAACGCAGCGAACCACTTAGGGTGACCTGTGGCAAAGGTGTTGGTATAACACAATATTTTTAAACACATTTTCGAAATTCGAACTTAATTGATAAAGATCTAAAGTATTCTATAAACATCCCGTGAATTTTCACAACGAGGTGGTTTTCAAATTATTTAGAACGTCAGAAGATTAGAAATTCGGAAAATAAAAGCCGTGCGAGGAAAGAATTGAATTGAAACGTTGCATGAAAAGGCTTTAGCCGTGTTTCGTGACTAGATCTGAATAGCCATGTACTTCCCCACCCTTCTCTTCCCCGTCTCCTTTCCCTCCGCAATACCTTCAGCATTACAACGTATCTCAAATGGGGATTCCACAGTCTGACCGGTGATGGATGGGAGCATCCGGGACTTTTGTGCCATATTCACATTAAAAAGGATGGGCCTACTATGAACTGAAGCCATCAAGTAAAGCAGGGCAGGGACACTTGGAGGTGCCTTGTCGAAGCGATTAGTCTCCGACTGAATATGCCTCCGAATAGGTCTCCAACAAAAGATTTATGTTGAAATTTTGCACTGGTAACTCCTTATTATCTACAAAATAAACGCCAATGACTGGAAAGTTAACCGTGTCAGTCCGTAACAGTAAACACATATATTATCGTTATCGATTTTTAAATGGCAACACATCGTTACAAAGTCTGGCTCACATATACGACTTTTCAATCTCGTTTATTGTTCGCTCACATTCATTATTACTGAACGGAGTAGGTACCTACCTATTTAGGATACATACAGCAAACCGGTTCTTTTTTTAAGAACGCAATTTCTTCTCGCTGTGCAAAAAATGTGATTACACTGCCGTTTTCGTGTCTATGGTTATAATTTGCCGCTTTTTTATCTATGGAGAGAACACATTTGAAAATGGTTTGATGGTTGATCGTTGCTTTGAGTTTTTTAAGAACTGTTTCAGATGCAGTTTTTTTGCTATTTTAATTGTGGTTTTTGACAGATGACTTTTATTGGTACGTCTTTGATTTATTACGTAAAGAATCTCAGTCTATTTCTAATTACTGACATAATGGATTTTATAAAAATATACCTGCTAATAAAGGCACAAAGAAAAATCTATAGATTTGTGTCTAAAGCCGGGATCACACATGGAGCTTGGTGCAATCGATAACTTTACAATATCATATTTACTTACTTTACTATAGCATAGGTGTAACTTCCGATGATATATGTATTTTTGATGTCCCAACCACGGTTTCACAGTCACGACAGCCGAACCGTTATATAACCATAAATTTAGCGGTGAGCACCAGATTTTATTTTTCTAGACGATGAATTAATAATTTCGGGAGGGATTCATTTAGAAACATTTTAAATATTAGTAACACGTTCTTCAGAATTAATTAAAATGAACCCGGCGGAAAGGTCGAATCTCCAGGCCTGCTAGGGCGAATTCGACCGTACGTCCGTCCAATACGCCGTGCCGCGGGCGTACATTTGTTTACACGCTTTCTTCACTTACGTCGTAAAGATTCCCACATTATTTTTCTTCTTCTTATTTTCTTTGATTACATTTTGACATTGACGTAGCATTCCGTTGAGAAATTTTCTGGATAGACAAATTTCAAAGATTTTTTTTTAATTTTGTTTAGTTAGTAAATTTATCTAAAAATTATGATAAAAACTTTTGGTAACGTTGAAAAGGAACATAAATATCATATTATTAAATATTGATTGCGGTATTACAGGCATTATTGTTATTTTTTTATAAACACGCTTTCTCTCGCGAATTTTAATCAACCGAAAATAATAAAATCTAATAACATCCAGTCATAATGGCGTCTCATTCATTTGACGTTTTTTTATTCGTTTCAAATCGAATATCAAAGACTTTTTTTCATTAATGTACATTATTATTTACAATTATATCAACAGAATCGCGATGGTAATAACAAATTGCTTCGATAGAATCCCAATAATTTATTTCTGTAATCGCAATAGCAAAAATAACAAAAAGTATTTGAACTTTCTTCGAAATAATAATTGCAATTAATTTTAGTAATGAGAGAAAGTATTCTAAAGAAGATAATTTTGTTCGATAAGGAACACTGAAGAGATACGGATAGAAGTATATTGTGAACGTGTCAGTGTGCCTAAATTTTCCTTTTGATGTAATTGATCAAACATTTTAAACTACCAATTCTGTAAATACTGGACATCATGTACAATAAAGTTTATTTTTAATTCTCTTATTTCAAATCAAAATCGAGATTTCCTCTTCAATCATAAAATTTATAAGTAGGTAGGTACTAAATTACTACATATCTATCTACTTCTTTATGTGAATACAGCTCAAGGGTCCCAATTGCTCTCAACCGCCTGGAGCCAGTGAAACTATGATATCCCTAATTGGGGTATGTTGTGAGGCTAAAGGTAGTGGGGAAGGGAAGAATATGGGGAAGAGGAAGGTGGGGAAGTACTTGGCTATTCAGATCTAGTCACCAAACACGATGAATCCATTTCAAGCAACGTTTCAATTCTGAATGGAGGTCTTCCACTCTGGAACGTGCCTGGAACTAGTGAGACTACGGCATCCCCAATTGGGGTATGGTGTTACGCAATAAAATAATAGAATAACATATTACACATGCAGTTAAAATTAGATAAGATTAAGGAACAGTTTTAATATGCAGTGCCGTGCGTATAGTATAATAGTTATGCAGTTATGGTTGAGCTGTTGTTAGCTGTTAGCTTTTGTTTAAAAGGGCGCCACTGGTGTTAAAACCAGAGCTAACAGCGGAGAACACAATTTCCTTGCTTAGGGCCGTGGGAAAACAAACATACTTTATGTATGTTTTAAGGTTTTCACGGCCAAAAAGTATTTTTGTTATTGTTTTTGGGGTGTTATGCCGTGTTTCGCTATCTCCTTCTTTAGCCAGGCTAAAGAAGGAGATAGCGAAACACGGCATAACACCCCAAAAACAATAACAAAAAACATACTTTATTGTTAAAAACGATTTCAATGATTAAACAGTATTCGTATTGAATATTGAACAAAAGTTTATTTATATAAAATTTTTACAACATACTTTTGTTCATTAAATTAAATATTAACAATTAAATTAATATTGGCACATGTATTTAAAATTATAAAGAACATTTAAAAATAGAGTAACATTAAAACATGAGGACGCTTACCCCCTGGATCGACCATTTTATAACCTATCTAGCTAATATGGTGAAGGGCTCCATCCGACTAGATTGATGCCTGGTACCTCCCATCTGCTTGGAGTGTGGTCTGGTCGTGTTCTTCTTGAAGAGACCACTCCAGCCAACGGACAATTTTAAGTCCTGGCGAGTCTGGTCTCCTCGGAAAATGATGACTCCTCCAAAAAGCAAGATTGATCGGTCCCAAAATACACGGACGATCTGGCCCGCGAATGATTTCAAAGCTGACGAGCTTTTTTTAATAAAGACGATCGGGGTACGCGTGTGCATTTAAATGATGCGCGTGCATTAAAACAATTATTGCAACTGCAAACCGTTTTTCAAATCGTTTACAGCTCCCGTCCGTAAGCTGACTTTTTAATAAAAGGATCGCGGTGTCCGTGTGCATTTAATTACACTAGGTAAATTGCAAACTATTAGATTAGATTATAAGTTCAATTTATTAATCACAGGGCACGATTCTACATTTTAGTAAATCAAAATAATCACGTTTTGACCGTCGAAAAACGATCTGCCTCCGAAGACCGTTTCCCAAGAAGTGGTAGGCTTTTATTCTCTTAGAACAAGCCGAAAATGTTGTGATCGCTTGTTTTGAACAATTTTTAAAACACCGGTAGATTAAAAATAGGAAATAATTTTAAAATGAGGTACTTGTCTTGTGTTGTTGTGATAAAATGAAATTGAATAAATTATATCATAACAATGGTGTGAGGCTGGTATGGAGTAGATGATGAAGAGTAGGGTGGGAAAGTACATGGCTACTCAGATCTAGTCACCAAACATGGCTAGATCCATTTCAAGCAAAGTTTCAATTCTGATTGGTGGTTTTACACCAGGCCAAACTGAGAGTATCTGCCACCCTGGAATGTGCCGCAAATATACCTTACATTATTTTAAATTATTAAATTGTGAAAACACAAATCAATCAAATAAAATTTACTTGCCACTCGTCAAGAGCCTTGCCCCTCGACCGCGGAGGCACGTTAATCATAATCCATGTATTTTATTTAACTTTTTTGTTTATTCCAAATAAACAGAACGGAACGTACAAACATTTGTACACCGACGAAATGCATAACAGTTGAGTAAAAACATATCTAAATCCATTTTTTAGCAAATAGTCAGCCTCTTTATGCTGTCTGGGGTCTAGGAGTAGAAAGGTTTGTTATAAATAAGCGACATCAGATTTCTTTCGAATCAGCATAGATCGTACTTCTAGCAATTATTTGATCAGTAGGTTCTCATGATGAAATCCGAATATGATTCAAATGAAATTCAAATATGGCGGAGCAACCACCGTCAACCGACGCCATAGACAAGTGATCGAGTTTTAATTGTTGTCTATGAAATTATTATGCAACTGGCAACACCTTGTTAATGTTGCAGTTATAAGTAAGTGCACTTGCATTAATTTAATAGGAGAGTAATTATTATTGCTAGTTAGCGTTTATTATTACGTGTAATGGAATACATTATTACTAGGAAATATCAGAAAGTTACTTGACACTGGAAATATTGAAAATATTTCATTTAAGAAACGTTCATGATATTATTGGGCACAATATTAAAGTATTTTTTTTTAAATTTTGAAACTAAATAAGTATTTCAAAGGTGTCTATGTACTTCTTTGACAAAATGACTACTTTTTTATTTTAATACCATACAACAGTACTTACTGTCCGGAGACAGTAGGACTATGTCATTTTGCTTGCATTTTCGTTTGGGGTGTGTTTTGAGGCTGAAGAGAGTAGATGGAAGGAGGCGTGAAAAAGAAAGGTAGTGAAGTATTTGGATGTTCAGATCTAGTCACCAAACACGGCTAAAGTTATATAACTAGCTGAAAACAGTTAACTTGGCGTATAAATTTAAATTTTTTTTTGGTTTTACGTCAAGCTGGGCTTCTACATGGATTAAAAGAGCATAATATACTTAACGAGCTTTCGAAAATTATACAAAACGTTTTTAAAGCTTGGAGTAGTATACAAATGATAAACTAAATATGAAACAATATTAGTTAATAGAATACAATATCTTAATTACAATAACTCCCTTAGGGCCTATGTCATCTTTTGGGGATGCTATGTGGAGGGTCGTGTTAGGGAAAGGAATGATGGGAGAAGTTCTTTGAAGGAAAAAGGTATGAGGAGTGTGCAGGAATCTGGTGTCAATGTCTCCAGGAGTGACAGACGTATGACGTATCCATCTCTTCCACTGCAATGCAAGGCGATGTTCCGAGAGAATCCTGCTGGAGAGGTCAAAACGATTCGGCCTGCCACGCAGCGGGTGGGCAGAGGAATCTACCGCCAAAATCCCGACAAACCTCACCCGATGAACCCGGGAACCCCTGCTATTTTGTTAAGACCTTAACCGTGCTAAATCACCAAACGTAACTAATCACTAAGGCAGAGGTGTTAAGTATCCAATAAATGGTTTCCGGGGCGGCGGTACTCATACCCGTCTCCCAAATTGATCATTATTCCTTTATCCACAAAACCTACACTAGCTACGCCACCAACTGACTGCTAAGTTAAGCCTATCAATCTGTTAAAGAGGTTCATGTCTCATGTTCATGAGACTCCACCTATCAGAACGAGTTTGTACCAGGAAGACATGAAACTGAAGAGTGCATAGAACTGGGGCTGTGATAACTAGAAAACCGGAAGGGTTTAATGCCATTAAAGATAACTGGAGGCTGTACAACGCCATATGGTGTGCTTATAGTTTAAATGCCCGCAAAAGCATTGACAACAGCAAGTGTTAAATATTATAATTGTATGACCACTCATTGCGACCGAAATAAGCTATTCTTCTTTTCACTTCTGATGAAATTGGTTAAACATTTTCAAACATCGGGATTCTTTCTCAAAACCAGATTATCAATTTCATTCGTTCAAAAAATTATTAAGAAATATCTTGCCAACTAATTACCTGAAGAGAGTATATTAGCATGGTAAATTGTATAAGCCCACCTCACGGATGATACGGAACGTTCGTGTTGTTCAAATTCGATACATGGATAATACGGAATACTCCTTTTTTCTAATAGACAATCAAAAATGACATTTGTCGGAAGTACCAACCTTATAAAATAAATTCTCATCAAAATAAAAACAGAAAAGTACCTACTTCGATTTATTCCTATTTGGGAAAGCTGTATGTCATCATCATTTAGATATACATCCCAGGTTTTGAATGGTTTGTTTGGCAAGCAGAGTTTGTCTAACGGGTATGTGTAATTATTCTAATACCTTTCTTTCCTAATAAGAAATACGGGTTCAAACATGTCAATAACGCATTCACTTCATAATTAATAAATTATTGTTTTATATGGCAATAATATTTTTCTATGATTGGCAGCATTGATTGATTGTCTATGAAATGTTACACAAAAATGATGAAATGGAGTATACCGCGCGAGTGAAATAATTTTTAAAAAATTAAAATGTAACATGCATATTTTTTCGTCTCCCCCGATATAAATATTCATTTTCGTGATAATATAGCTAAATCTAACTGTTTGAATTAGAAATATTGCATATTAACCAGTAAGCGGAGTAAGACAAAAATAATTATCTTTTAAATCGTTGGAAAAAAGCGTGAAAGCACCATTGTTTCATGGAAACGTCGGTGAAATTTTATTAATTAATATTTTCACGTGAGTTATATACACAATGTATTCATAACTATTATCATATAAGGTATACTTACATCTTTCTACATTGTTTTACTAAAGATACTACCTTGCAAATGCAACTTTAGATTTGAATTTACCCACTAAAGTTGTTTTTACAATGACACTACATTCTAAATGCATCTTGTTAAACATTATACATTGAACAAACTAAATTAATTATTTTTTTCACGACATTTTTCTCAAAATAACTGCACATTTCTCACGCTCTTTCAAGATACAACAGACGTGTTTGGTCCAAAATGACACGATGAAACAAAGAAGTATCAAAATTATACAAATTTTGCAGCAATCGATACAAATGATTAGTATTTTTTACTCAGTGTTAAAATTTTGATTTCTTTTTTTGAGGTTACGATCCCGAGACAGAAAATTGTGTGGGTAGATTTCTACTACAGCGACCCGCCCAAGTGTTGCCATAGTAGACAGCCTATTTTTATTCGTTTGCATCGTTTATGGCTATTGCGTAAAACCATATATGTAGATATAAATTTTATATATGCATCCGGGCTGGTACGCCATCAATAAATTGGCTATGCTCGATATAATAATATGTACACATAGCTCTAATGGCTTACAAACATAGCGGTTTAATTATGTTGAATATACATTCCCTGCGCGCGGGGAAAACATTAAATTAAATGGTAATAACATTAATTTTGTTTATGATACAATGTGCTCTTAGTTGCTTACAGTTTTTTGGATAAATCTGACTCATTTTATGACTCAATGGTTGAAGCTTTGTGTTAAAATGTTTGACGATTAACTTAGAGTTAAAATACTGTTTAATAAATGCTTTGGATTTATGGGAAGAGGACGGACGTAGATGAAATGAAATCCCTGAGGCCTATATGTAGTAAAACTTTTGCACGGCTCTAACTGCACTTCGTGACAATTGCACAAGTTATGGATTTATTTTATCTACGATCTATTTTGATGGCCCCTGTGGTCGAGGGGCAAGGCTCTCAACTAGCGATCCGGATCTACAATAAATTTTACTTGATTGATTTGTCCTATTTCTAATTTAATCATTTTTAATAATATAAGGTATATTTGCGGCTAGTTCCTAGGTGGAAGACACTCTCAGTGTCGCCCTTGTGTAAAACCACCATTCAGAAATGAGATGTTGCTTGAAATGGCTTAAGCCGTGTTTGATGACTAGATCTAGAGCCAGGTACTCCCCAACGTCCTCTCCTCCAACTCATTATCCCCTGCCTACTACTTTCATCTCCTATCCCTCCCAACTTACTTTCAGCCTCACAATACCCCAATTGGGAATGCCATGGTTTCGTTGGCTCCGGGCGGTTGGAACTCTTATGAGGTGTTCACATAATAATAAATCTATGAAATCTTAGTACGGCAAAGTTACCCCTCCCCCCCTCCCTTCCGCCGCCATTCCTCATAAAAACAAACAAAGAAAGTTGCGATTTGATAAAATCCTAGGTCAATTTTCCCTGAGATGTCCCTGCTCCTTTTTTTCCTCTCTAAATTCAATACGGCATTAAAAATGAAAAATAATAACATAAATATCTAAAAGAAAATAAAATGATTGATTTCAGCTAATTCTTACTTGGCAATTATTCAAGTCCCGCGGTAGGTACTTGACACTTGCCGCTTTCAATTTCCCAATCATTTTCTTCAGTGGCAACACTTCCTCCGCGCTTTTCCGCGCCGTTCGCTGTCAGCGGCGGGAATTATTTTGACCCATGACGGCTAATGACGACGCCATTACGATATTGCATCACGAATGGACTACAAGACCGCGTGTTGTTCGTAATTGATGAATATACAAAACCTAAAGACTGGATATTATCCTAGGCCTGCTTGTTGTTGGCTCCGGTACTGTTATTCGATCTAACATACATCAATCAGAAGTACATAAACACACGTGAAAAGGTGCGGCCATTTATATTTCGGATTATCGCTCGATATGGGATTGAAGACTTTGAATAAATTATAACAATAAAACGTCAAAATTTCTGTTCGAATTACACCCATCATTACATGCAGAGCTGTTCAATGTTCTACTATAAATAAATTTTTATTTGATTTAAAAAATAACCGATAGCCATCAGGACAGGCAGCTTGTTTTCATTTTAAAACGCGTAATATTTTTTGATTTTTAGTGTCTGAAAACTTCACAAAATTCGAAATGATTTTGTCAAAAATTTAGAAAAGCGATAATGTAGGTAGCTATTATTTTTTACCTATCGATAAAATATATTACAACTAAGTAGGCACTGAAATTCCTCGGCGCCACTTACACTATTGTACTAGGGCCAGTTAAAAAGTAATGCCTCCTATTTTTGTTCTCCTTCAATTATCAACAAATCAAAAATGCAAACACATGGGTTGAAAACCACACAATTGATGATTAATTTAGTATTTTTCAATATAATTTCCGTCTGCCTTGGTCCATCTTGGTCCATCACAATGTTGTAAAAGCACGGTCGCATCGAGAACACCATCGCCATAACTTTACCCGCCAATTAAAACAGTTTTGATTTTTTTTTTTGTCCTCGGTGAGTTTGTGTGATGTCATTTCATTGACTGCCTCTTTGATTTAGGTTCAAAAAAATGAACCCATATTTCGTCTCCGGTCAAAATTTTTTCCTGAAACTAAGCGCTGCGAGTGTTGCAAGGCTATTGTTTTTCTTGTTTCTTTATTCTGGCTGGTTAACTTTCTTGGTGCCCACCTTGCACAAACTTTTGTTGATAATCAGTTGTCGAATAATCGTCATTACTCGTAACACTGCCTTTACTGAGGGAGAGAATGCGACATCTGTAGTTATCCAGGCCTACCGTTCCGCTTATCGTGAGCCTGCGTTGTTTGTCCTTCAGCTTCGTTACAGAGACGAACCCATCGTCTAACGATCCCCATAGTCTATCTGACATCCATTTTTGCATCATGGTAGACATATTTCAGTCTTTCGTGAATGCGAATGCTCTTTTCACCTTCTACAGTCAAGAATCAATCACAGAGCGCTGTCTAATACGAACATCGATGTCGGCCATTTTGCAAGTGTCTGCAGCGTGTTGACGCAGAAAGTTACTAATGCAGCAGATTGTAGAAGAAGGTTTGAGGGATAGCACCAAATAAAAAAAAATACTTAAGTAACTGAACTGACCTAACCAAACTGCTTCAGCTAGAGTTATGATAATCTACAGCAAATAATTTCTATGCACTTATAATGACAATTATTTACTCACATGAATAAACTGGGAATAAAGGAAGGTGTGCTCCCTCTCCGCATTTCACCAAGAGTTGTTTATTATGGCTTTCACTTCGGATTGTTTCAATCAAAATGCGACGCGTCCCTTTTAATGCGATTGGTATAATTAACGAAGAGCTTGTCCCGTTATTTGCGAAATAATAACAAAAATCATGCGATAAATGCACTGCGGCGTGTACACTCAGAGCAAACTACTATCTTTAAACTATGGAGTCCCTCAAGGAAGTGTACTGGGTCCGATTCTATTCATTATCTATATCAACGATTTAACTAACCTTACCATTAAAGGAAACATAATCAGTTTTGCTGATGATACTGTTTTATTATTTCATGAAGAAAATTGGACGGATACATTTAATGTGGCTGAACAAGGGCTTAGCGCACTTCAAAATTGGCTTAAAATCAACTCGCTTACCCTTAATATAAGCAAAACTAAATATATAACATTCTCAATGAACTCAAGAAGCCAACCAATAAAATCACTAAAACTAAAATTACACGAATGCCATGGAAATAATATACAATGTTACTGCCCCATCATCGAAAAAACACTAAATATAAAATATCTCGGAGTGATAATTGATGAAAATCTTAGATGGGACCTACACATCAAAGGAATTACCGAAAAACTAACAAGCCTCATATATTTCTTCAAAAATCTAAGAAACGTCGTAAATAAAAAGGATATGAGAAAGGTCTACTACGCTTTGTGTCATTCTCGAATTGAATATGGAATTATAGGATGGGGATCTGCTACACATAAGTACATACATAACCTTAATACGATTCAAAAAGGAATCATAAAAACCATATTGAAAGTACCCATTAGAACGCCTTCAATTGAAATTTTCAATAGCTTTGATGTACCAAATGTGCAACAAATATATGCCAAAAATATATTATTAAAGCTTTTCAAAAATACTGAATCTTCCACTAGACCATGCATGCATAACACTAGGTCGAATAAAAATGATGTAAAAAACATTCCAAGTTACAAAACCACATTCGGACAAAGAAACTACACATACTTTGCAACTAAACTTCATAACATCCTTCCCCAAGACATAAAACTAATAAAAAATTCTAATGTATATAAATCAAGAATAAAAATATGGCTGAAAGAGATCAATGAAAAAACCCTAATGGAAACACTAAAAACGACATAGAAGACAAATGAAATATATTTAAATAATTTTAGTCCGCCTCGGCACAGGACCCCCTAGTGAGGAGGACTAAGAATTGCAATATTTAACGTTAAATTCATCATTTTATTTTGTGTGTACAATTATTCTATATAGTTGCTAATAAAAAAAAAAAAAAAAAAAAAAAAAACTTCATTTAAGTAGAAAAAATAGGAGGATGGATTTTTGACTGACCCTCGTATAAAACATTTTCATGAATTTTTCCGTAATTTTCTTCCTTTCCTTTTTCCATTTTGAAAAATCTTCCTCTTGTACACGGAAGTTAGCAATCATCGGACATTCTTCACTCTGCATGTTGAATTATTATATTTTTTATTATTAAATTTTATGATTTAAACTAGGCGATAAATATAAAATAAGAAAGATGTTCAATTCAGACAAATGCAAACAACATGGACATGTATCAGCGAAGACGCGCAGCTATATCTCATTGTAACTGTTATTTAAAATATTTAGTCATTAGAGAAAGAACAAAGGTAATCTACAAGCCGAGATGAATGGCTCATTGGCTCGGCACGCGACTGGGAGATTGATGAAACCAGTACAATGATTACCAAACCAGAATATCAAGTCCGATGAAGACAAAAAAAAAGATGAAAATAATCTGTTGATGCGTAGAAGAAATGTTGGAAAATTGGTAGATTGCCGACTTAAATATCTACTAATTTAGTTGCGTGTAAGTTGGTTTTTCTTCAGGTCTGTGTTTGCAGTATTTAGGCAAATTTTCATTGCTTTTGTTTTTGTTGTTTAAACATTTATAATCGCGTTTGGGGCAAAAAATTTCAGAGTGTGCAATTCACACGCGGTAGAAGTGAAACCTTCTCGAAACTAAAGTAGGCAAGAGTGAGGAAACTACGAAGCACTTTTTTATCAATGTGAAAGATGATTTTTTGCATATTTTTGTCGTCGAATTCCAGTGCACCTTTTTCTATACATTTGGTCATTTTATTAGTATTTGAGTTTTCTTTTTCGGTTTCGCTAGATGTCGCTTACTTTTGTGTTTTCTTTGCCTGTTCATTTTGGAGTGGTTTGAAAATTGGATATTCATTTTACAAAAAAAATTTTTTTTTTTTTTTGGATTTCGTAAAATTCGATCATTGGTCCGCTGAGTATCTGGCCGCTTAGGTTTGTCAGGCGCTTTATACCACCAGACCTGCTTGGGACCGTGGATTTATCGTATTATGTTGGAACCAAGTACCTGTGAAATAAAAAAAATGTTTTTGTTTTATCATTCTCTCGCAGGCTAAATCCCATAGATGTATGCGTTTGTCTCTTTTTAGTGTCGCACGCTTCCACTTCAAATAAAAATCATTCATTACTTTTTTACAAAACGACAAAAGAGTGAGGTGATTATAAGCTTTATAATACATTTGCCTAGTAAAATATTTGTGTGTATTTCATATTTTTTGTTATAAGTAATTTTAGATTAAAAGAACATAAGGTGAGCTATTTTTAAACTTTTTATGTTTTCGTTAAAAAAAATAATATTTCAAAATTATATTTTTGTATATAAAAACATTTTTGTGAAGGTATTTTATCACCTTTCAAAAACAGTTTTAGTTTTCGGATACGTTCAGAAATATTCTATTTATTTGGATTTAATTGTAAAGCGGAAATATTTTGCCCTTCTGCCGATTGACGACTGATTTCTGAGGGGAATGTCAGGAATCAGTGGATAAATAGTACGTCAGTACGTCTCTTAACAGCCTTGGTACAAGAAAGTTGAGTTGGTACTTTTTAATTCTTGGTTTTGGAAAGGAACATGGAAAGTTTCGGGGTTTCTTAGTAGTGAGTGATTGATATTAGTTTTGATTATGGCCAAGAGTTTGTAAAGATAACCGGAGATATATTAAGATGAAAAAGAGGTTGGGAAGTGCTATGCTATTCTGAACTGTGACCAGTTCAGAATAAATTAAACACGGTTAAAACCATTTTAATCAACGTTTCCATTCTAAATTGTATTCTATCATCAAAGTAAGAACTCTCTAAGAAGTAACTACCCTGGTATCTAAATTGTGCCAATATTTTGCTAATTTCACAATTACAAAACTTTACAAGTCAACTTTTTACAATATTTTTTATGTTATTTTTACATGTAGGCCTTTTCGTATTTGTATAAAGTTTCACGTGAAATGAATAATAAACCCATAAACAATTAATTCTCATAATTCTGACACACCTTTGATGAATATAATATCTGTTGTGCTCAATCAAACCAGTCCCTTGTCATGCGAATAGATGGCGAAAATCTTATCTGAACTATTTATTTATTGCCCGTACGACTTTTTTAATTGCCGATTGTGTTGCTTTAGCTGTTGACGTATTTATGGGCCAACCTAAGCGGCTTTGACCAACGCAACTGGTCATAAATTCATAATATTGCACGCGGAAAAAATATCTTGTTCGCAAGTGAAAAGAAGCTAGTTTAAGAAGAGAGCCGGACTTAGTTACTGAACTTGGCGCTTGGTAAACAGATAAATGGCTTCCTTCAGGCGCCGCTTCCGCGCTCAAAAAGAAGAAGATGGAGAAATATGTAATAACAAATGTTGGACAGAGCGCGCTAATATTTTAAATGATAAAATTGAAGCGAAAATTGTGAAAATGTTTAGTAAAACATGACTCGATTAAAATAGAGCAAAAATCTCGTAGAAGGCATTTAAAGAAACATTGTGAATTTTTTCACAACTATAACTTGTAAAATAATAGAAACAGACGTGTTTTTAATAATTTTTGGAGCATATCATATAAAATTTATCGAGGGAATTTCATATAATTTGCGTTTCGGCGTGGAGCGCGTCTTAAATATCATATGTATTTTTTAAGAGCTTAAAAACTTCAAATGTTTAATGGAGATATGTAAGAAATCGCTAGAAATTCGGGTAGCGGCGGCTTCACGATTCATGTATTTTTTACGTTAGCTCCACACAAGAGGAGCTAAGGAAAATAATTCCCCTCAGGGTCTGTGTCATTTGCGTCATGAAGGTCTTTTTAGGAAAGGAAGGAGAAGAAGTTCTGGGAAGAAAAAAGGTATAAGGGGATGGGTAAGAATCAGGGGTTCAGTGTGTCCGAGAATTACGGACGTATAAATCTATCCCTTCCATTGCGGTGCAAGGCGATGTGCAGAGAGACTTCTGCTGCAGAGGTCAAAAGGTCTCCCTTAACTAGTCTCTCTCGATCCGGCATGCAATGCAGTTGTTGGGCAGACGCATCCGCCGCCAAGATCCAGACGAACCTCACCCAGCGAACCCGAGTACCCTTGCTACGTCACCAAACGTAGCGAACCACTCGGGGTGACCTATGGCAGAGGTATTAGTTATCCAATTGTTTTCCTGACGGCGGTACCCTTAGCCGCCTCCTAAATTAAATCCTAATAAATAAAAATACTCATCAATGTCAACTGTAATTTTCGATTACAGTCTTTACCAACATATTGTGTTTTAGACTTATCGTGATTTATACTTGGAATTTGGGATTCTTAAACCAACGTTACAGTGTCCATCATCAGACATATGTCTTGATCGTGGGTGTAAGAATAACGCTGTCCGAAACGTTGACTAAAGAAGGAGGAAGCGCAACACGGTGTAACACCCCAAAAATAAATCATAATAATTTTTCGACGGTGAAAATTTCAAATTCTGACAGAATACAAATCATTTACTTATTTTGTTATTTCAAACGCGTCCAATTTTTACCATTAGTATGGTAGTGAAAAATACGACGAAAATTTGAATTTAGTGCTATCCCCGGTATTCGTAAAGAGATGGTGTTTTTAGCATTTATTTTCGCAAAGTGATAAATTTTTCCTTGCACCTTTCACGATTACCGCCCTGGTTACATGTTACGTCTGTATTTATTCCAGATCCGGTTCTGCTTCGATAGATACAAGTTCATTTATCATACTTCTGTCATATTGACATTTCATAATTTCTGACGTTTCACCGCTCTATCGAAATTTTCCGAAAGTTAAAACCTTTTTGTTTATGTTTTTACTGAGAACATAATTACGCCATTGAACGTCATACAATAAGTTAATATGAAGATTGATGTTTACAGACTTCGCCTTGTCCAGTCGCTATTTCCTAATGCTATTACTGTCAGTATCGCACTAGTGAAAGACAACAATTCAGAATCGAAATGTTGCTGATAAACTGAATGCGTTGAAATGAAATCCCTGAAAAAGCGTGGTAAAACCATGTATGATCGTGTGAGATATGTGGATATCCGCAAATAATGTAAGGCTGATATAAGCATAATGATTAAGATTAAGAAAGTGACCTTAAGTCGATTTGGGCATGTAGAGCGATGAACGAAGAAAGTAGTGTAAGAAGAATATTTGACGCAAATGTGAATGGTTGACGAAGTCGGGGACGCACGATGAATACAATAATATAATGAATCAGATACTTGAGTCGGGCCATGTCAAAAATCAGAATAATAGAAGAGTATGTATGAGACGGTGTACGAATGTGAGTGAGGCAGAGAGTGTGTGCTTAAACCGAGTTTTTTGGCGGTCCCTCCTCTCTGCCTACCTCTGCGGAGAAGCGGCGTGACGGTTAGTTAGTTAGTTTAAGCCGCCGCTACCCGAATTTCTACCGATTTCTTACATATCTCCCAAACATTTGAAGTATGAAGCTCCTAAAAAAATACATGTTATTTTGTAGATAATATCTAGACGTGTTCCACGCCGGAAACACAAATTATATGAAATTCCCTCGATAGAAAAAATCGCTCCGAAAATTTTTACAAACATGTTTAATTCACTTATTTTAGAAGTTATATGCAAATTATATGAAATTCCCTCGATAGAAAAAATCGCTTCGAAAATTATTATAAACACGTTCATTTCACTTATTTTAGAAGTTATATGTATGAAAAAATTCAGTGTTTCTTTGAAAGTTATTTTAGATGTTTCCCACGAGATTATTGCTCTATTTTAAACGAGTCGTATTTAATTAAACATTTTCACAATTTTCGCTTCAATTCAATTTCGACCGATTTATTACATATCTCCCTTAAACATTTGAAGTTTTTAAGCTCTTAAAAAAATATGCTCTTAAATATTAGCGCGCTCTATCCAACATTCGTAATTACATAACTCTCCATATTCTTTTTGAGCGGGGATACGGCGCCTTGTTAAGTTAGGTTAGGCAAGGCAAGCTATGTTGTTTCTTTGTTATTTTTCTTCGCCTTTCTGCATCACTCTACTTGGCTAAATTATTATGATATACCACTTATAAATTAGTTTGACTCAAGCGACTTTATATTTTATAATATTATCAATAAGGCCCTTCTCTTGTTTTTGTTTTGAGAGCTGCAAAAGACTTCAATAATTTAGGCATATTTAACATGTTATATAAAATCCTAGTACGATTGCAAATAGAGTATAACTCTACGTTATGGTCTCCCTTTTACAATATTCATTCCGACAACATTGAAAAGATTCAACATAAGTTCCTAAGGTATATAAACTATAAATAACATATTCCTGTACAAAACATTGATTATAATTACCTACTGGATAAAATATTGAATACTTTAAATAATTGAATACTTTAAATCCAATAAAAAAATATATTTATTAAAACTTTCAGAAAGAAGTATAAACACTTAATACTATTACACAAAATTACAAACTTAATACTATTACACAAAATACTGCATTACAAAAGACTTAATACTATTACACAAAATACTGCATTACAAAAGACTTAATACTATTACACAAAATACTGCATTACAAAAGACTTAATACTATTACACAAAATACTGCATTACAAAAGACTTATACTATTACACAAAATACTGCATTACAAAAGACTTATACTATTACACAAAATACTGCATTACAAAAGACTTATACTATTACACAAAATTACAAACTTAATACTATTACACAAAATACTGCATTACAAAAGACTTATACTATTACACAAAATACTGCATTACAAAAGACTTATACTATTACACAAAATACTGCATTACAAAAGACTTATACTATTACACAAAATACTGCATGACAAAAGACTTATACTATTACACAAAATACTGCATTACAAAAGACTTAATACTATTACACAAAATTACAAACTTAATACTATTACACAAAATACTGCATTACAAAAGACTGATACTATTACACAAAATACTGCATTACAAAAGACTTATACTATTACACAAAATACTGCATTACAAAAGACTTATACTATTACACAAAATACTGCATGACAAAAGACTTATACTATTACACAAAATACTGCATTACAAAAGACTTAATACTATTACACAAAATACTGCATTACAAAAGACTTATACTATTACACAAAATTACAAATTTAATACTATTACACAAAATACTGCATTACAAAAGACTTAATACTATTACACAAAATACTGCATTACAAAAGACTTATACTATTACACAAAATACTGCATTACAAAAGACTTATACTATTACACAAAATACTGCATTACAAAAGACTTATACTATTACACAAAATACTGCACTACAAAAGACTTAATACTATTACACAAAATACTGCATTACAAAAGACTTATACTATTACACAAAATACTGCATTACAAAAGACTTATACTATTACACAAAATACTGCATTACAAAAGACTTAATACTATTACACAAAATACTGCATTACAAAAGACTTAATACTATTACACAAAATACTGCATTACAAAAGACTTAACACTATTACACAAAATACTGCATTACAAAAGACTTATACTATTACACAAAATACTGCATGACAAAAGACTTATACTATTACACAAAATACTGCATTACAAAAGACTTAATACTATTACACAAAATACTGCATTACAAAATGACTATCCTGAAGTGCTTCAATTAATCAAAATTCATATTCCCAAAAGATTTGGCCGACATTTATTACCATTTTACTTAAACAACACCAGAACACTGTTTTACCAAAATTCCCCAATTCCGAGACTTCACAGCCAAATATTCTGATCTAGGAGATATATTTCACCTTACAAATAACCAGTACAAATATTGTTTATTCCAATTCTTCTATATATCTAGGCACAAATAGACGTGTATAACTTCTGCAATTTTTGTTTATATTCAATATTTTTTGTGTAACCTTTCATATCATTTCTACAAATGTATTTAATTTTTTTTATGTATACATATGCTTTTGTTGTTTACATTTTTTTTACTCATAATATTATATTTTCTTTATTGTTTTAATTTTCAAGTACTTAAAATAAATGTGTACTCACCTTACAAATTAGAATGTAAAAGCCCATTAGGGCGTGTAATAAATAAATAAATAAATATTTAATCCAAAATATGAAAGGTAGTCGAGTAGAGAGAGTGATCGTGTTTTCGATTAGCATTTAATATATCACCGATAACATTGCCCGCATTATACACAGCTGTCTAGAAGCTGCGTCGGTAAAAGAGAAACCTTTATCTGATCTGTTATCTATAAGGCTGTTATCACATATGAGAGATTTTCTATCAGAACCGACCTAAACATGTCCGACGTTATTTTCTTGTGCAAGTACCTACCTATCTTATTTTATTTGCAACTTTCACCTATTAATTATTGTAAGCATATAAGTAGTGATGTCGACGCTCTTAGTAACGCCCTAGTGAAGACAACCAATCTATATATATATATATATATATATATATATATAATTAAATGAAGACACTATGAGCGAAACTCAATCGAAAATCTGGAAACAGAAAAATCAGAAAAATATATTTACACCTCTGGGACTCGAACCCAGGACCTCTCTGCTTCCCGGGCGAGTGCTCTTGACCACTGAGCTAAGGTGTCGATATCAAATTCGGTCACTTTTAACTGTACCATACTTCGACTAAAAACCACTCATATTATCTTCACTTTCTTAACGCATATTTTTATTGGCTGCCATCTTTATGTAATATTGCAAGATTCAACCCTAACTAAATGCAATCTAGATGGTGTCTGGATAAATGTTTACCCATTTTATTTAATGTGCGACATCTATTGACTTTTATTTATTTCCCGGGTTCGAGTCCCAGGGGTGTAAATATATTTTTCTGATTTTTCTGTTTCCAGATTTTCGATTGAGTTTCGCTCATAGTGTCTTCATTTAATTAAATATTACAATTTGAAGTTTTACTCATAAAAGTTAAATAAAAAATAATAATATATACATAAAAATCATAATGCGCTTGCTTATAAATATATATGTACATAAATGAGTTGCCTATGCATTGCTATATTAAGCATAGGTAATGTTTGAAACTTTCAAAAAACCTTCTTTCCATCCTCGCGAATGTTTCTGGATTATTACAATCACATGACAATACATCTGAAAAGTTTTTAATCATTACAAAATCTCTTGCGAAACTGTCAATTGTCAACAATATCGATTGTTCAATCAAAAGTCAATTTTCGAATATTCTTTAAATGAATGAATTTGATCGAAGTAATCACCTGTGGTACCAACCAAAATTGAATACTTTAAATCCAATAAAAAATTATATTTATTTTAAATATGTACCTATGTTAGGTACCAAATTTGAATGATTGTTCTTATAATATACAAAAATGAATGTTTGTAAAATATGAAAAATGTAAATTTGTAAAAAAAAATGCAATAGGTGGCGCGCGAGCTGTTCGAAAATCTGAATTTACCGGGACTGAACATATTGAATGCGGGTATACAGGTACCAACGCTTAAGTACAAAAATTGACACTGTCAATAAATTTATTTGTCATACATACCAACTTATTATTAAATGTATTTTTGAAGTCGATTTTAGGCTTGAAATTAGTAAATAAAGCATTATAATGAATGTTACTTCGGGGGGCCAACTGTCGGGGGATCAATTGTCGGGTCACCATTTGTAGTATATTTTCGGCATGTTCCGTAGTAGTAGATACTAAAAGTAGCGCTTTGGTAAAAGATAAACATTCAAAATCGAAACGTTGCTTTAAAAATGACTTTGGCCGTGTTTTGTGTGTGTCACAACATACCCCAATGGAGGATGCCTTAGTCTCACTGGTTCCAGACGGTTGGAAGCATTTGGGGTTCTTTTTTATATGTATACCGCACAAGAGTCCCAACTGCTCCCCTGTGGAGCCAGTGAGACTATGGCATTCCCAATTCGGGTATGATGTGAGGCTGGAGGTAGTGGGGAGGGGAAGGAGATGGGGAAGAGGAAGGTAGAAAGTACCTGGCTATTCAGATCTGATCACCAAACACGGCTAAAGCCATTTCAAGCAACGTTTCAATTCTGAATGGCGGTCTTACACCAGGGCGACACTGAGAGTATCTTCATAAGACTCTTGTGCAGATAAAATAAAAATTTATTTAAAAAGCTATGCTAAAAAAACCTTCCTCTTCCATTTTCTTTCCCTCTGCATTCCCTCCAACCTCACATACATACCTTATTTGGGGATGCCATAGCCACACTGGCTCCATACAGTTTAGATTCATTGTGACTGTTGTGCGGTATTCACAATAAAAAGTATAGTAACCAATAAACCGTAAAATATTAAATATTTAACCTTCACCCAAGAAAACGAATTAACCCATTCACATCGATCTCGTGCTATTAATAACATATTTCAGTCATTAAATTACACGTAAAGCGTAAAGGTGTTATCTTAATTGCAACCAATCGGCTTCCAGTTTTCATATTTGAAAAATGTGGTTCTAGAATTCGGTCAGCGGCGCGGCCCACGAAATAGATCTTATTTTAAATTTCAATTTGGAACACGCTTCGTACGGCCGCCGCGCATTCTTTTTTTAAATTTTTAAACGTGTGTCAGAACTCCGAAACCAGCCAATAATTAGGTACCTACTATGTATAGTAAAAAAACTGTTTGTTAATTGGATATTGTTTCAGTTAAAATGTAGGGACGCCAATTTCTTTAAAATTTTCGGTACCTTTTTTATTTTGAATACCGCACAAGAGTTCGGAGCCAGTGAGACTTTGGCATCCCCTATTCAGATGTGTCGTGAGGCTGAATGAAATTTAAAGTCAAATACGTTTTTAGATTTTCACGGACAAAAGTGAGGCTGTTCGTGAGGCTGAATGAAATTTTAAAGTCAAATACGTTTTTAGATTTTCACGGACAAAAGTATTTTCGTTATTTGTTTTTGGGGTGTTATGCCGTGTTGCGCTACCTCCTTCTTTAGCCAACGTTTCGGACAGCGTTACAGTGTCCATCAGCAGGGCAAATATGTAATTGTGTACTAGTTAGTGGTAAAATGTGTTCGGTTTTTCTACTTATTAACGGTCTTGCAAACTAATACATTTAAAAAAATACATTCTTATTTGGCTTAGACATAATTGAAAAATTATAAATACTTTTTATCATCACGAATTTGAGCATTTTTGAATGTGGGTATTTATCAAAGCAAATTTGGAATGAAATAAAATCGATATTGAGTTATTATGTTTAAATTCTGGTATGGAGAATAATTAATCTTTCTCATCGGAACCACCCTGTATCGTTGCAAGGGTACGATCGCAAGATCATCGTTCGACGAAATAAAAAACGGCCACTGGTTAATGGCTCTTAAGAGGAATATAAACGCTAGAAACATTTCGATTTTCATGCCTTCAAAATTTAAAATCGAGCGTCTTATTTGCACGAGGCAAGTAATCGAATAAGTGGTTTTTAATTATTTTTTTCATAATTTTATAAGAATGAAAAAAAAATTAGAACATATAAAACCTCAAAAATAGTCTTAGCCATAAAGGGGTATTTTTTAAAAAATGTTTCTTATATTACTTAATAGTTAATTCATGCAAAAATATTTTTTTTAGTGGTTTACGATAAAAAATTTTGTTGCGTAATTAATAATTTTTTTGTAATTCCAATACATAGAAAAGCTAGTAAAAGCTTCAATTTATCCGTAGCATATTTTTTTGATATTCATACTGTAAACCGATTCGTCGTAAAGATTAATCTAAATAGTATCTAAATAGGATTTCACGTATAACTTCATCTCATTAAGGGCCAATTGCATCGAAAATAATTAAAGTAAGGTTTAAAGTTAAATACTTAAATAGAGTTTAAGCCCTAACTAAAGTTAAGCTGCATTTCAGCACAATTGAGTTGCATCAACATTAAAAAAGTTAGTTTATAGTTACCAGTGTTGCCATCGAAATGGCTTCAAATTTTCCTTGGATTTTACATATTTAAATACAAATAAACACACAATTTATTTTTACGGGTGTCAACACTAACCAAATCGGGGCGATTTCTCGACGTTTGACGGTTATGGAGGTTGTGATTGGTTTATTTATGTTATGGAGGTTATTTGATATTTCACAGTTGCAGTTTAAAAACGTCAATAACGTTTGTGGAATGATGATATTATTATATTGTGGCCGAAGGCGGGCCGAAGGCGGGCCGAAGGCGGGCCGAATTGCTCTGCTGTCTTATACACGAAGCAATACTTTTATGCACCCCAGAGATGTCTCCTGTACATCTTTGCGTCGTTCCCGTTACATACAAATTCATTAGTATTAGAACCTGGTCCACAGTACAAATATAATGATTTCTGATATGACTAAAAAATTTTGTTTCTGTACCGTTGCATTTATTGAAATATTACAATGCTAGTAGGTATAAATTATTAAGATAAGTTTGAGTAGGCACTTGTTTGTAAATCTAGTGATCTCATTGACATTGTTGGCGATGAGTATAGTTGATTGCCTAACCATACTTTTTGATCCGAAATCTGGCAATAAAATTCATCTAATCAAAAATACAATCAATTGATTATCAAAACCCGGGTTTACGAGACATTTTTTATTATTATTTTCTATTAAAACAAAATTTCGTTTCTTTCTGACGGATGACAGCTGACAACTTTACCAAAATCTAACTTTAAACTCTCAACATCGATGGGTTAAATAAAAGTAACTTTTTAGTAACTATTTAGTTAACTTTTATTTAAACGAAGTTGAAACAACACATTTTTGTAAGAAATGATAAAAATGATACTTTTATTTAACTTTAACTAAAAAGTAACTTTAACTATTTTCGATGCAACTGGCCCTAAGTCGCATGAGATATTACGTTTTAACCTTTCTATATTACTAGGATCTATTCACTTTACCTCAGTACGGGTTTTGTAGGAAGTTGGACCCAATGCACTAGAAATGCATATGATATTCACACGATATGTCTACTGGTACTGATTCACTATCGAATGTGGCAGATTTCACTAACATCCTGTCATAATAATTATGGGAGATGGAAATCTAACTTAAGTAAAATGTTGATAAATTCCACAACGCAACGGTAGATACCTACCTACCACATTAAATTGGCGTTTAATTTCATTTTTGTTTCCGTTTAAACGATTTATGTTAATTGGAAATATTTTTACGCCGATTATAAAATACTTAGTTAATGATAATGATAATGAGTCTCAACTTACTAACCATCACACCTTTTCTCTGCGGGGTAAGCAGAGATAATGTACCGTAATAAATTCGCATTATACTTTTCTTTTATTCTGACACTTGACACAACCCGGAACAATTGATAGTCGTAATGCGAGATCATTTACTGATGGAATCGCAATACGGAAAACATGTGAAGCAGTTTGCAGCGTCCTGGAATATAGCTCCATTATTTGGACCCCTTCTGAATTATATCCTGGAAATAAAAAAAGTCAAAAAGAAGTTCACCTCTGTGTTACATGTGAATATACTATCCATACTTATTCTTAACGGGAATGCTCGTTTTCAACACCTTAGAACTTCTTATGTCTCTTATATGGGTTGTTCTTCTTTTTAACCTACATAAAGTAGTCTTCACCAGTTGTTAGTGGAGAAAAGTTCAACAGAATAACCAAAATTATTGTTTATAATTACTTTAAAATCTTCTGTACTAAAAACGTAACGACGTAAAAAAATATGTATTTATATTTTTGTAGTAAAAATTACGTTACAGAGTTGAGAATCCTCGTGATAGAAGTGTATTTCATACAAATCACAGTTGTCTCCCGCCACCTCGACTTGCGCATATTCTATAATGTTACAAAAAATGATATGATTTTTATTTTTTGTGATGTTTAATAAAATATTTTTAAAAATCTCCAAAACTTGTCTCTTACAACTTATGTTTAATACGTTAATTCTGTCACGTGGGTTGTCATTCGAAATAGGTATACACGCAGCTCGTGTTTGTCACCCCCGATAGGCGTTTTAGGCCTCCTTCCCCCCTTGCAACAATTTCCTCTCTGAGATCCAGACAATTCATTTATAGTAAAAAAAAAAATCCTCACTTTGGGTGGAAATGTGGCAGAGTGGTATAAGTTATGTAGGTTAAAAAGAAGAACAACCCATACGTCTCTTATCCGTCCCTTGTCTGTACGTGTGGCACACCTTGAGTATTATTTGCATTGCTTTATTTGGCATTATTTGCATGTTTTTCATTTTCTCTTCATTGCAGAGAAAAAGAATTCTTGAACAGTCATGAAGTAAGGTGATATAAATGTATTGAATTCATGTGTCGAGATTTAATAACTTTTTGCCTGTTTGTCAATGTCAATTCCGGTCATCAATAAATTTATAATTAGGTATGTTACATTGGGAAGCAGGTAGGTAACAATTCGGTTAATCCAAATGTAAACACGGAGAATACATAACATTTCTTGTTCTCCGTGAGATTAGCATAATTTACCGTTTCTTCAATACTTCTCGGACAGATCTAATCGGAGAGATCAATCTGAAATCATCCTCAAGTTGTCTTGGTATCGAACTCATTCCGATTCAATCAATCGTCTCAGTTGTTCATGTCACAACACCACATTGAAATCAATTTGATTACAGGTCAGAATTGGGCTATGTGAAACTCGCATTTACCAAATTCAAACATAGAATTCCTGTTGTTATTTTTTACTACCAGTGGATTATTGGATAACCAACACCTCTGACATAGGTCACCCCAAGTGGTTCGCTACGTTTGGTGATTTAGCAAGGGTGCATGAACCCGGATGGGGTGAGGTTTGTCTAGGTCTTGGAGGCGGATGACCAGGACACACTGAACCCCAGATTCCTACCCACTCCTTAAACCCTTTTCCTTCACAGAACTCTCCTATCCTTCCTTTCCTTAAAAAAACCCTCCACACAGCATCCTCAAAGATGACATAGGCCCTGAGGGAAATTATTTTCTTAAAGGCCTCCTGTGTGGAGCTCATGTAAAAAAAAAAAAATGACCTACTCTACCTAAATACTGTATAGAAAAAGTGCACTGGAATCCAATGACAAGATATGGAAAAAATCATCCTTCACTTTGATTAAAAAAAGTGCTTCGTACTCTCCCTACGCTTGTCTACTTTAGTTTTCTGAAGGTTTCACCTCTACCGCATGTGAATTGCACACTCTGATCTTTTTTTAAATATCTCGCAATTAAAATAACCCGCGATTTTTCACGGGTGTGCACTAGTATTTTGATAACAACACAATTATAAAATGTTAATATATTCACGCTAACGATTGAAATGGCATTCTTTATCAAAGGCTTTTCTTGCAAATTTGAATAAGGTCAGATTTAAATCGTTTAAGAACAAAGACCCGAATTCGCACCTGAATCTATAATTCAAAATTGTAACGTGTAATGCAAAGTTGCCCGACTGAAAAAACAACGTATTGCTCGATTAATTATTTTATTTTAATGTCGAACGGAATCCCCGTTATTATTTATTTATTCATAGCCGGTAACAGGATAATTTGATTGTCAGATCTAGTCATCCGCGACGAGTGGTCGTAATGCTTTTATCAAAATGAAAGTGAAAAAAAATTGATGTATTACAATAATCTGACAAATGTTTTAGCTGTGAACATCGCTCCATCTGTCGAGAACAACTCAAAAACTAAGAGTTGAATAAGTAAAATAAAATTAAATGTAGGGATTGCGATTGTGAATACTTAAATAAAAAGGTCATTTCGTCAGACTTCAAATTTTTTAGTCGATTTCGTATTTTGAAAACACAGGGTAAATACATTTATCATATATTAAGATCTTTTATTTATTTTATTTTTTATTTTATTTATTATGGAAAATCAACAGATATTTTACACTTATAATAACGACAATAATAATATACATAATATCCAATGTCAGATTTTCACATAATTATAATTAAAAAGTAAAACAAAAAAGTAAGGGTCCTGTACCCGTAAGAACTTAACAAAAATATAAAAATTATGAAAATTATTCAAAAAAAAATATATAAAAACACAATATAAACTGTAATGACCCGCTTACTAAATTTCAAACATGAAGTATTCAGAGTCAGAAATCAAATCTTAAGGTGAAGCCATACGAAATAATGCAAAATCATACAAAATCATGTGTTTTTGATTAGAAAATTTGATGACTTAATTAAATATTGCAAGTGGAACACACCTTGGCCTTAGAAAATATCGAATATTTTTTTTAATAAGTCCTTTTGTAAGTCTGGTAAAAAATAAAGTATCCGGCCTATTAAAAATACTTTCACGTGCCAAAATCTCCTACTAATGAATCCATTTTTGGATAAAATTTCATTATATAATGTGGCAAATTAAGTTATTTACAAAATATTTGGAAAACATTTTAATATTTGTGCCTAAATTTCACAAAATAAAATAAAACATGAATTTCGGCGATATTTTTACCAGTGCATAAAAAGAGGCATTACCCAACTGCCAATATCATCCTTATGCCATCTGCAGAAGGGCCGATAGCGAGTCGATAAGTCATACATAGTCTCCGCCCAGATTCGGGGGTGTAAGGACGTCTCTAAACTCCGCGTCGCTTTGTTCCGTGCCGTCGATTTTAATTTTCCTTGATATTATAATAAGCAATGCGTAAAAAAGTAATTAATATTTTTACAGGTCTTTACGAAATCATCCTATGAAAGACAACTCTCAAATACCTTTCCAAAAACTTTTTCTCAAGTGTTTTTAAATCCCTCCCAAAAAGAGGCATGGATTCCGTTGTCGAATTTCTCTAGGACTAGTGGATCTCCTTAAGAGGAACGTTTGCGCGGCCCATTTCAACCTGTTTCATACAAATCTTAATTTTGGATTTGAGATCAAAATCCCCAACCAAACTAAAAAAATATTTTAGTTATCAAAAGGTATATCAAATATATAATTCGGATAGGAGCTACTTTATTTATTTTTGCTTTAAATTAAATATAAGATATAGGCTATTAGAGATTTTAATGTTTCATGATTTTAGAGCCAACTTGGGCAGTTATTTATTGAGTAAATGAAAAATATTTCAAAAAGTGGTTTTACTGTATTTTTTATAAAAATATGATGAAAAATAAAAGAAAAATAAAAGAAAAATAAAACAGCGTTGAAAATGCGTTTTTGGGTAGTAATCTTTACATAGTATAAAATGAAGTCGCTCCCGCCCTCTGTACGCTTAGATCTTTTAAACAACGCAACGGATTTTTATGCGGTTTTCACTAATAGATAGTGATTCAAGAGGAAGGTTTATATGTATAATGCATGCATATTACAGTAGAGAAAAGCCGAGAAATTCAAATATTCAGTTCAGGCAGCGGGCTTGCAAGCGCGCGGTGTAGATTTGATACGTATGCAAATTAACAGATGGCGTTGGTTATAAAGTTTGTTTCGTTAGCCACAGCAACGTGTGGCCGGGTCTGCTAGTTTTAATATAAAACAGCAAAATTTTGTTCCGACGTAAATAGGTAATTTGTAATTAAATTTACGCCCATCAAAATTATTTATTTTATAATTTTGAAATATAGAGCATTGTGGAAAGATTGACGTCTATTGTTCATCATTATACAGTATGTTTTTATTTGACATCATCTGATTGTTATTTGTTTTGTTGCAGGAGCGGCTGACGGGGCACGGCGGCGTCAGTGCCTACCCTTCGGCGCACTCCCACGGGGGGGGCCGAGGGGGTGGGGCGGCGCCCCCCCACCACCAGGCGCCCCCGCCCTCGGCCAGCGACTTCCAGCCGCCCTACTTCCCACCGCCCTTCCACCACGCGCCGGCCCAGAGTCCCCCGCAGGTAAACAAACAAACCAACTAAAGCATTAAAAAGAAGAAGAAGATTACCAAAGATGGTTTAAAAGGGATATGAATGTTAAAGAGATGGCGCTAATATTTAAAAAATATATCTACAGTGCCGTTACTTTTTTGAATTAAATATCTTTTGTTCGTCACTGGGAGGTCTTCAATTTGGGAGGCGGGTATATTTAATTTAGGAAACCATTTACTGGATAACCAACACCTCTGCCCTAGGTTGCCCCTAATGGTGTGCTACGTTTGGTGACTTAGCAGGGTTGCCCGGGTTCATGGGGTGAGGTTTGTTTAGGTCTTGGTGGCGGAAGCGTTTACCCGTCTACTATGTGGCGGGCCGGATCGGGACAGATTGATTGACGGAGACCTTTTGATTTCTCCAGTCAAACTAAAAAAAAACATATTCGGGAGACACGCTAAACGCGCGCCCAACATATGTACACGGTTGACATTTGTCACATGAGAACGAGTCGTTTTTGCTCGGCTATGGAACGATTTGCCGGCCTCTGTGTTTCCTTCCTCCTACAACATGGGTCTCTTCAAGACCAATGTTCATTCCTTCCTCTCCTCAAAAAGACCCTCCACACAGCATCCCAGATGACATAGGCCCTGAGGGAAATTATTTGCCTCAGGGCGTCCTGTGTAGAGTTAATGTAAAAAAAAACTCTCCCGAACCATCGCCTTGCACCGCAGAGGAAGCACTGATGACGAAAGCATGAAATATTATAATTTTTAATGCCCTATATCTTATAATTTAAAGCAAAAAGAAATAAAGTAGCTCATATCCGTACTAGATATTTGATATACTTTTGATCACAAAATTGATTTTTCAGTTTATTTGGGTATTTGGAACTGAAATCCAAAATTAAGATTTATATAAAACGGACCGAAATGGGCCGCTCAAACGTTCCTCTTAATAGAAAGCCTAAAATGTTAAATAACGCTAATTATCAATTTCTTTGCCCCCCTTAGCAAAACCATGGCCCCCTCGAATACCTGTCTGCAGATCCCTACGGACAAGCCCTGGGACCCCTGCACCATGCCGGGTCACTCCAGCACCACTACTCACAGCTGGCATCGCTGCGTCCCTCACAGGACCAACTCCTGCACAGGAATCACAGAGACGCCGAACTACAGAACCATGTGGTGAGTTTTTACATCAGTAGGTTACGTATCCATGAATTCTATTTTCATATAAATTGTTTAAAACAAATTTGGTACGAATTGAAAAATGATGCTGCGAACTAAAAATAATGTTATAGCTATCGGCCCTCAAGACGACCTCCGTGGTCGAGGGGCAAGGCAAAATTTCGGCGTGCGCAAATAAATTTTATTTGATTGATTTTTTTTTTCACAATGTAATCATTTAAAATAATATAAGAGATATTCGCGGCATGTTTCAAAACGGAAGATACTCTCAGTATCGCCCTGGTGTAAGTGTGACTTTTAGAAAAGGTCAAAATGTATCCCATATAAATAAAATCGGATTTGTTTATCCGAGACACTATCTGGGTTACAATCAAAATCATTAAAGAACTTTGTAAACATTCAAAAAGATAGCTGCCAAAAACAAGGGGAAAATAAGTTGAAGATAATATTGTTACTTCTGAATTTGAAATATAAGATCGACAAAATGATAGAAAAATTATAGGTCCAATTGCCTCGTTGGTTAAGGCCACGTGTCCCGGTAAGATGAGAGATCTTGTGTTCGAGTCCCAGTTGAGACCGTTTTTTTTTCTGTATTTCATGTTTCGTTTAGATTTATTATTATTATCTTCTTATTCAACGATGTAATAAATGTTTGAATGAACTTACATGAAATCTAGTGCAATTGTCATTCAAGACACTGCAGTAACTATCCACGGGCGGTTCATTCCGTAGAATTCTAAAACAAATCTTCTATTGAAGACCGTCGTAAGTTATTGACCGATTTAACTCTTTAGTAATGTCGTAATGACCGTCCTTCATAAGGTCTTCAAGACTGCTTAACTCAACTTAAGATGAAGTCATGGGAAATAAAGCAAAATCATACACAATAAGGAACTCCAGTCCGATTTTTTTTTTTAAATGAATAATGACCTTCTAACTTAAATAACTGCATATTTATTTTTATTTTTATAGTTAGTTTTAATAGTTAAAATAAATGTCAAAGTTTTAATTTTTCAAGATCCCCGAAAACCACCGAATCTAGTGTGACGTCATCATGACCAACTGAAGTATGAATTTTTTAGGCAACTGGAATCAGCTGTTCATGGCCGGCCATTTGGAATTTCAGCATTGGAGCGTTTTATGGACGCGGTGACGTCACGCCTCACAAATTCAATAACACCAACTTGACAGGGTGTTTTAATGAACTGTTTTAAAATGGAATTTTTAATATATTTTTTAAACTCTACGTTAAATATTATTTAATAAAACTTATATATTCAAAATCAGCGTTTATTGGTCTATATTAACTTTTTTTTTTAAAGTCAATAATATAATATTTTTCACTGGAGTTCCTTATTATGTTTCTGGTTTGAAAATTCGATCGCTTAAATAAATTATAGATACTTCATTGCGAGTAGAACACACATTGGCTTTGGAAAATATCGAGTAATTTTTTAATAACTCCTTTTATAAGTCTGGAAAAAATAAAGATCAGGTCTATAAAAATACTTGCCAAAATCGTCTACTAATGCATCCATTTTTGGATAAAATTTCATTGTATAATCTGGAAAATTAAGTCTTTTACAAATTAATCGGAAAACATTTTAATATTTGTGCCTGAATTTCACAAAATAAAATAAATGAATTTTGGCAATATTATTTTCCAGTGCCTAAAAAGAGGCGTTACCCAACAGCGAATATCATTTTTATGCCATCTGCAGAAGGGCCGATAGCGAGTCAATAAGTCGTACTCAGTCTCCTCCCAGATTCGGGGGTGTAATTACGTCTCCAGACACCGCGTCGCTTTGTTCCGTGCAGTCGAATTTAAATTTCCTTGTATATTATAATAAACAATGCGTAAAAAAGGAGTTAATATTTTTTTACTTTACGAAATCAACCTACGAAAACAACTCTCAAATACCTTCTCCAACCTTTTTAAAAACTTTTTCTCAAGGATTTTTAAATCCCTCCCAAAGAGGCGTAGATTCCAGTTTCAAATTTCTCCTGGACTAGTGGATTCCCTTAAGCCGCCGCTACCCGAATTTCTACCGATTTCTTACGTATCTCCCTTAAACATTTGAAGTTTTTAAGTTCCTAAAAAAATATATGTTATTTTTTAAGATAATATCTAGATACGTTCCACGCCGAAACGCAAATTATTTGAAATTCCCTCGATAAAAAAAAATCGCAAAATATGCTCCAACAATTATTTAAAACAAGCCTACTTCTATTATTTTACAAGCTATATTTGTGAAAAAATTCGCAATGTTTCTTTAAATGATACTTAAGATACCTTCAACGAGATTTTTTCTCTATTTTAAACGAGTCATGTTTTATTAAGCATTTTCACAATTTTCGTTTCAATTGAAAATATTAGCGCGCTCTGTCCAACATTCGTAATTACATATCTCTCCATCTTCTTCTTTTTGAGCCGGGAAGCGTCGCCTTAAGGCTAAATGGGTTCATTCCGTAGAATTCTAAAATAAATCTTCTATTGAGGACCATGGTAAGTTATTGACAGATTTAACTCTTTGGTTATGTCGTAATCCCTATCCTTCATAAGTCCTTCAAGACTGCATAGCTGAACTCAAAACCGCAAGATCTATAATAATTTCCCTCTCGTAAGATTTTCGACGATGCGGTCTGCTCTAAATATCTTTAATAATAATATTCTCCCCGGGATAGAGAGAAACACGTTTCCCCGGGACATGGCCCCGGGATATACGGGTCCCCGGGCAAACTATGTTCCCTGTATTAGCCCCCACGCCGCGACTCTGTCCCAAGTGTAGTTTCTTGGGGAATAGTTGGCATTATTAGCGCATCTCGGCAGATTGGGGGTTATTTATTAATATTTGAGAAATGTGAGGAAATTTCTTACACTCTGGCAACACGCGTGTCTAGATAACAATATCTGGTTTACTTATAATTGTTGTTATTAATTTTAGGTACATTTATAATTACTTTTACCGATTGTCAGATCTAAAAAATATATTTTACCTTCAATCTCAAGTTCAACTGTGAAAAATTACAATGATTAATTTTGTATATATCGATATAAAAACAGAGCAATTGTTTTTTTGCGATTGTTTTCTGTTTACAATAAATGATAATGTATTTTATTATTCATGTATACTACATGATAATAAGAAGTTTTATCAGAATAGCTAACTAACTATAAAAAAAAAATTATTTTGGAAACAATTTTCAAAAATATGTATTCATACAAATCTTAACTGATTTTATTATTTCTACACATGTCTGAATACTACCCAACATGAAAAAAAAAACAATTCAAAAAAGTTTTCAAAGAAATTATTATTTCTGCCATGACAGCTGCTAAAAGTGACGCGCAAATATTTATATTATAGAGTACGGTTGGAGAAGTCAAAGGGACTCCCACAACCATTATTTCCCTATCTGGCCTGCCATGCAGATGGTGAGCAGACGCATCCGCCGCCAAGACCCGGACAAACCTTATCCCATGAACACGGACACCCCTGCTAAGACACCAAACGTAGTGAGCCACTTGGGGCGACCTATAAAAGAGGTGTTGACTATCCAATAAATGGTTCCTGGGGCGGCGGTTCCCATACCCACCTCCCAAAATGCAAATGAAATAAATCAATTTAGGCACCTTCAAAATCGAAATTTAGAATCACATAAATAAGTCGCCTCAAAGTGGTCTAACCACAGTTTGAAAATGGAACTTGTAAACCGAAACAGCTGTAACAAAAATAATAAAAAACTAAAATACTTGCAGAACTTAATTATTAAATTATTAAATTCAATCCAAATACCTAATTTTTTTTAAATCTCTGTAACAAAAATGGATGATAATAAAATATTTAATATTATTATTGTAATTACGCTGAAATCGATTTTAAATATTACCGCAAGATTTTAATGCACGGTATGGTATGTGGAAATACTTAAATGCTGCAAGAAGATAAGTTATGAGGGGGGGGGGGGGGAGTGCTCTAATCTTACATAAATTGAATATTTAAGGGTGGAGTTTGAATTGGGGTTCATATTCCTCATATCACGTCAATAACACGATATTTCAGGGTTAAATAATATCATAAAAAATACTAATTTCGGTTGTGGATCTCTCTGTGAGTTAAGAACTGAGATTTGTTATGAATTTTAGTAGTATTTTGAAAATTCGAAATAGTTATAAGAAGTTTTTCCAGAATAGCAAACTATCTATAAAAAAACTTTTTTTTAAACAATTTTCAAAAATATATATTCATACAAATGTAAACTGATTTTATTATTTCTACAAAAATCTGAATACTACCCCAACATGAAAAAAAAAAACAATTCGCAAAAAAAAACAGTTGCGCAAAGAATTAAGAGATGCGATAAAGTACCTAACTGTAATATAATCTTTTTACAGAATGTTTTTCGTATTATCGTTTTCAAAATTGGAACTGATAGGTGCGTCAAGAATTCAGACAAACGACAAAGGACTTACCTAAAAATTTGTACATTTTTGTGAATATTCCTGGTCATTATGCAGCATTTTTCCTTGTTCTGATGTGTTATTTACATAAACTTTCAGCTGCACAAATTGTACAACTAAAACATCCTGTATATCGTTATAGGCTCACCAAACAAAAAAAGGATCATTTATTAAATATTTATTATTACTATCAATATATTATGTAAAGATGAGATGTGTGAGTCTGCTTAAACTTGGAGCAATAGTTGATAATGCTGTTCTCATCTCTTCGTCGATCGTCCTTAGGCTTTATCTTTTTTATTTAGTGGAAATGAGGGTTGAAAATCCCAATTCGCATAAGTGGCATATGGTAAGAGAATTCCAATAGCTCGTGTAATAGTATTTTTGTATGCATTCAAAAATGTGCTAGCTCTGTTACGGAAAATTTTGGTTTTAATGTCCGATCAGTTTTTAACTCCATGAATTCATCCTGCTTGTTAATCGGTATCCAAGGAAATGACATCTGAGAATGGATACCGTAACCAGTCTTTAGGTTGCATGACACACTTAGGAAAATATCACCTAGGAGAATCAAAGCCTGCACTTTTTTTCTAAATCGGCAGCCGTGACATTTGTGAACATTTCATTACTACCATTGGTAGCGTGGCTGATCCATAACACCAACTAAGCGCGAAAGCTTTTAAGCTTGTCCCATGACGTTGAAATTTTAGAATTTTTGCCTTGAATTCTTTTGTTGAGCACCTCCCTCAATCTCCCATTTTCCCCCAATCTCCCATTTTCCCCCAATCTCCCATTTACTTTTCTTTGAGACATCACCGAGGAACCGGCTAAGGGGCGCGGAAGCTGAGTGTGGTTTACGGCTAGACCGAACGTCTTGTGCATTCTTGCTGGAACTGCCAATTGATTGGAGAGGACCCTCAACCGTTTGCCATGCCCTTATTATTTGTGTACCGTGTCCTCCTCCCATACAGGTGCTTGTAGGAAATGCTGGATGCAATCACCCTGCGATTGCCGCCTCGTAGACTGTCTGCCTCGTGGACTGAACCTGTCCCATTTTCTTATATATATCTTATCATACTAACACATATTGTATCTTGTATGTCCCGCTAAGCACTTGCATACTGCTTACTAACAACGTATGCAGGGACACTGGAGGTCTAGATTCGTTCTAAATTAAATGTAGATTCGTTCTTTCAAAAAAATTAGAGTCCTTGCGAGAGCCCTGAAGGAGTAACCATCTGTTACTTATACCAGAGCGGGTATGTGGTGGATAACTTCCAATGTTGATCACCTGCACGTGACAATGTATGTAAATTTGCGGTGAGGCACATCAACTCATTAGTGTATCACGGTACACCACTCTGCCTCGGCACACACTTTGCGGAACACTGGTCTAGACAACTGTTCGGGCGTACTTATGGCATTTACTTGAACGAAAGAGCATTTTAGCATGGGTACCGCCGCCCCGGGAACCTTTATTGGATAACCAACACCTCTGCCATAGGTCACCCCAAGTGGTTCGGTACGTTTGGTGATTTAGCAGGGGTGCCCGGGTTCATGGGGTGAAGTTGGTCTAGGTTTTGGAGGCGGATGACCAGGACACACTGAACCCCAGATTCCTACCCATCCCTTTAACCTTTTTCCTTCCCAGAACTCTCCTTCCCTTCCTTTCCTAAAAAAAAACCCTCCACACAGCATCCCCAAAGATGACATAGGCCCTGAGGGAAATTATTTTCATATTAATTTTTTGTAAAAAAAAAAAAAAGCATTCTACAAAATTTCCAATACACTCGGAGCACCAAAAGAATGCTTTTAACTGTTTAGAAATAATAAGCAGGAGCAGACTAGAATGAGCCTGTTTGGGCTCCAAATCCACCTTAACTGATTGGACATTCGATGACAATTTTACATCTATGAAATATCCCATCAAGAATATGGACCAAACTTCTATTTTTTTATTTATCTCTTTTTATGCTTCGAAAATATTGAATTATAAATCTCAAATGAATATAAAAACTTTTTTCGCTAGCGAGTTGCGACTTACCCCAAATAGAGAGATGAAAGCAGCCCCTCTCCCCCCTTTTTGTGGAATTTCCTTCTCCCCTTACAAGAGTCGAGAGGGGCTGAAATATGAGGAATTCGGGGTCAAACAAGCCCCGAGGCAATACACTGTGTCGTCATTCAATCTATACGGAACGCTGTTAGCAAGCTTTCAAATTAACTTAATATACCCACTAAGCTAATATAATTTATTTTTATCGATATTTAATAATGTTAAGTTTTTCGGTTCATTTTTTTAGGTTCCGGTTTTAACAATGAAGTAATAAAATTTAAAAAAATATTGGGACTAAAAACATCGCATGTCGATTTAAAATAAATTATCTGAATGCCACCCAAGAGTCCTAATGGCTCTCAATTATGGAATGTTGTAATAGGGGAGGGGAAGAAGATGGAGAAGTGGAAGGTTGGGGTGTATCTGGCTATTCAGATCTGGTCCTTAAATTCGCCTAAATCTATTTCAAGTTCAACTTGAATGGTAGTTATCCACAAGGGCCAAAATACCTAAAAAAAACCCTCGACTCTGTGCAGAAACGGGCGGTCCGATTGATAGACTCTCTTAACTTAACAAACGGATTGCAATCTTTAGAGCATAGGCGTCAGGTGTGAGTGCTGTCCTTGTTCTACCGGTATTACAATGGAAAATGCTCCGAGGAACTAGCGTCATTGATCCCTTCGGCACCGGTGCATAATCGGGAAACACGTCAAACACGCGCCCAACATTTGTACACGGTTGATAAGAATAAGATTCATAAGAACGGGTCGTTTCTACGACTCGTTCTTGAGTTCAACAGCTCGGCTATAGAACAATTTGCCGGCTTCTGTGTTTCCTCCCTCCTACAACATGGGTCTCTTCAAGACCCAGGTTCACTCCTGCCTCTCCTCAAAAACACTCTCCACACAGCATCTTCAAAGATGACATAGGCCCTGAGGGAAATTATTTTCCTCAGGGCCTCCTGTGTGATGAAATTGGTAAAATATAATAAAAAATTAGACTGGTGTTCCTCATTCCGTCAGGTCCAATAATCTCTTTTATAATATAATAGTGCATTTATTCCATCATTTGAATGTGTTCTTTATTGAATTTTCTTCTTTCAGCTCCACAACTCTGGCTTCTCCTACGGAGGCGATAGAGGTCGCGGTTTCGGCGACGGAGGGGGCGGTGGGGGTGGGGGCGGTGGACGGATCCCTCACCATGAGCATCACGACCCCCTCTCCCTGCACCAGGCGCTGCAAAACGCAGTTGATGACGGACAGGTAACTTCATTACTTCAAACCCTACACTGTACACAGCATGCCCAAAAATAATAGGCCCTGAGAGAAATTATTTCTCTCGTGCCTCATGACCTTCTGTGTGGAGCTAATATTAATTAATTTTAATAATAATTTAAGAATACTAGAGGCACTAAATTTGATCCCTGTGGTACTCCATAAAGTTCAGTGATTGGCTTAAAACCAAAAGAATGTTTGTAAAAAAAGAGTGGCTCCACCATCTTACTAAGACAAAAAAGGAACTATTACTTTACTATTCAATTCCTCATTTGGTCGCATCGATAACAATTAAAATGGTTTTTCTTCTTTTTAACCTACATGACTTTTTTTACCAGTCTGTCATATTTCCACCACTCCATCACATTTTGTTTCACTATAAATGAATCTCTCTGGATCTCAGAGGGGAAATTGTAGCAAAAGGGGAAGGAGGCCTAAAATGCCTATTGGGGGTGACAAACACGAGCTGCGTGTATACCTATTTCAAATGACAACCCACGTGACAGAATCAACGTACGACATAAAAATTGTAGGATACAAGTTTTCGAGATTTTTAAAAATATTTTATTAAACCTCATTAAAAATAATAATCGCTGTTACTTGGGTTATACCTTTTGGAGTTTAAAAATAGTTTTATATTTTATGTCATCATATCATATTTTTGTAACATTATGGAATATACGCAAGCCGAGGTGGCAGAAACCAACTGTGATTTGTATGAAATGCACGTCTATCACGAGGAGTTTCAACTCTGTAACGTAATATACAAAAATATAAACACATATTTTTTTTAAAACGCACACAGTCGTAGCGACTTTAGTACAGCACATTTTAAAGTAATTATAAAATAATCATACTATTAATTCTGTTGAATTTTTCTCCACTAAATGGTGGAGACAACTTTATGTAGGTTAAAAAGAAGAACGACCCATGTAGGTACTTATTTAGGTACAATGAAAATAAAAATTTTAAAGTAGGTACGTTGGTACATACATTTTCCTTAGTGGATATTATTTTCCGAACAGCGCATACCATTGTGTTCATTTTATGAACGTTCGAGTTTGCAGCTTATTAAAAATATTACTTTTCCGATCATACTATTATCAAGCCAGCCATAGATAGGAGAATGGTATTGGTAGAACGGGTGGGTTGTTCACTTAAAGGAATTTAATAAACTTAAGAATCATTTTCCAGTAGCCATCCAAGATATATTACTAGATGGGAATTAATATTGGATTCCTTTCCCGTTCACCGGACATATTATATCTGGAAAGGGGGGTTACAAGTTGTATCGTGATTGGATTTTGTTTTGAATTGTTATTTTGTGGAGAATTTAAGATTTTTTAAGAGGGGTGGGTGGAATTTTTTAAAACTTTATTGAGCATATTAGAATTGAGTGATGTGAATTATTGTGAAATTCTTATTTAAAATTTTTATATCGATAGCCTTTTTTTAACACGACCGTTTTTCATTTCGTCTGTCTGCAAATTCGTTGTGCGTTCCGTTTCCGTTTCAAGGTGGTGGGCGTTTTGATGGTTCAGTAAAGATTATTTTTCAAATTTGAAATCGTCGCGTTTATTTCGACTTTCTTATTCGCATTTAATATTATGGTACTTTCCCGAAGAAAATTTGAAAAAAGAATTGTTATTGAGATAGTGTTATTTCTTTAGACAAATTGTATAATTTCTTATTTAAAATTTGTTTATAAATGTCACTTAAAATAAAGGGTTTATAATTAAGTAAGTTAGGTATTTAAGTACCAATTTAAAAATCTTATGATTTTAGAGTGAATTTTGGTTTTGATTTTTTTAATAAGAGAAATTAGAAACATTCCTTTTACGACTCGAGGCCTACAGATCAAAGAACTACTATATCTTTTTTTTGGCTCCTGATGCTTCCTGATGTATCCTGATGTGTCCTGATGCCAGGACACATCAGGACAGTAACGCTGTCTGAAACAGATAGCGTAACACGGCATAACACCCCGAAAACAAATAACTAAAAAGTTTGTTTATGTTAGCAGCAGATATTTATGTAATAATTTAATAGGTATATTTTCGTCTAATATAAAACATAAGTATTTTATTTTATTTCAGAATGCTGGATTGGACGACAACACTGGTTTTATGTCAGATCTGCCCCTATTAAAAAGTAAGTCCATATTTTCTGTTTTTATTTAACACTAATCCACGTTTTTTGTACACAATTTATTTATTTAATATAAACGGTATACATATACCATAAACACGGATTACCTATCACAAAATCATAGTTAAATGAGAAATAATAAAAAACCGTACAACAGTTAATTATGGCTTTTGATTAAGAAATGACAACAGAGATACAATTACATATAAAATTCTGTAGTGCAAATAAAGTTAATACTGATTGAAAATGTTTGATATTATAGCCTTCTTGTACCTAGCTTCCGTGCAGTTAAATAGATCTGCCACATCAGCATATCACAATATACAATTGAAATATGTACCGTAAAGTAATACCAGGCAGAGCTCGTATCACGTCATCATGGAGCATTCGAAACTTGCTTCATATTATATTCAAAAAATTAAAATTTTCAAAATTGTGTTACCTTAAAATTTTGTTAATGCGTAACTTTTAAATTTGAAATTTTATAAATTTAAAAGGCCACAGCTTCAACAAATAAAACTAACTTTAAACATTCAAATACGAATACATATTTGAATTAGAATCCCTAGAAATAAACTAAAAAAATAAATCAATGTGTCGAAACCGGTTGCAGATAAATTAAAATGTAAGTAACAAATGTACATGGAAAGCAAAAACTTTTCAAAACAAAACGTTATAAAAAAGTCGTCCCGGACAGGGACTTTTATACTTTACAACCATAATATCATATTATTTTTACGGTAAAATTATTAACGAATAACTACGTAATTAATGTTAAATGTCTATCTCATTCTGTGCAATTTTTTTTACCACAATGTGCATTTAATGAAATAAACATACTAAAAAAAAAAATTTTTTTTTTCAATTGTTTGCTACAATTCGAAAGAAACATACGTTCACGAAATTTCTATAGGAAAATGATTAAAGACATTCGACATATTAGTATTTTCTCTCTATTTCGTTTTCATGCAAGACGTGTGAGAAGGAAGTGTTTTATCAACTTTAGGCTTTTAGGAAGATCGTCGGTGACGTACATACGATCTCTACTTGGACCATTATGGACTATTATAAAAAATTGTATATGTGATATACAATATACATTTATATTGCAAATATAAATATGAAATCCAACTTGAAATTGTAAAGAGTACCGTAGGGATGTAAAAACATCTAATCGTCATTGTCAATTACTTCGGAGATCTAATGCTGTGGATGGCACTTATAGTGATGTCCATTTACGAAAAAACTATTTTAAATTGTCAATTTTCGAAATACAATAAACTAAATGATTTCTTCGTTTTCTTCTTCATAAGCTTTCTGGTTTCCAATTTAAGCTTTAACTAAAGATAGAAAAATCGATAGAATCCGTGTCCGAAGTAATCTCTAATTTGACAGGCAAGTATGGATGCTGCCGCACCGGAAACCTTTTTTTGGATAACCATAGGTCACCACAAGTGCTTCGCTACATTTAGTGACTTAGCAGGGATGCCTGGGCTCATGGGTTAAGATTTGTCTAGGTCTTGGCGGTGAATACGTTTGCCTACTGCTGGATTGGAAGAGACTGTTTTATGTAGAACTAACCCAGACCTCTCCAGCAGGACTCTCTCGACCCATCGCCTTGCACCGTGGTGGGAGGGATGCATTCATATTCGTCACTCCTGGACACATTGACAGCCAGATTCCTACCTACCTCTCAAACATTTTACTTCCCACAATTTCCTCTTCTTCCTTTCTCTTAAAAGACCATCTATACAGCATCCCCAAAGATGACAGGCCCTGATGAAAAAAAAATCCTGGAGCTAAAGAAAAAAAAGGCTCAATTTTTTTCTTAATTCCGTTGAAATGAATCTAATATTGAAATAATTTCAGTATACTGTCAAGGGCCTAGCATTCAAAAGGCCTAATGTAAATCGGCGACTTTTTTTAATCAGTATACAACACACTTCATGATTTTAAGGATTCTCTCATTCTTCCGGCAGTTCTCGTTAGATTGTCTGTCCAACTTCTCTGTAGGCGACCTCTGTTTCTTTACCTTGACAAATGATGTAATCCGATAAAATTAACCATCCAAATAATAAGCTTTGCTAATTCAGATAGAAGAAATTCGCCATAAATGCAACATAGGTGTAAATCCACGCTCCTTCTCGAATTCTTGAAATTACATTATTCAACGCCTAAAAAAAAACGTTCATTATTCTCTGATGATCGTAAAGCGGACAATTGCCAGCACATGAACAGTTTTTTTGGCCAAAATAGATTGACCTTAGAGTACCTACTCCAGACCATCCACGGCTCCACGAATCAGTTATTTGTAGTATCAAACTTCACATTAAAAAATAGTTCTGAAGCTTATATAAAAGAACTTTTATATTTGGAAATATATATGTTTGAGCTGTTTTTGTCTGAAGCTAATTTGTATTAATTTCGTCTATTTGGTTGTAAACTGCATACTTAGGGCCATTTGATTCACAAAATTTAAACAATTCATCAAATTTCTGAGTTAATTTTCAGGTTCTGTAAAAGTTTTATTCAAGTTATGTTATTATCTCTTTATTGGAAACTAGTAAATTAACTTTGAAATTTGATGAATTGCTTAAATTCTGTGAAATAACCCGTTCTTAGTGTTTAATCAATTTTGTTTAAAGCTGTTTAGTGTACATTTTTATGAGCCGTTTTGCCTCTACCTATTTTGTCTAAGTCTCTTTTCTTTTATGCTATTTTATTTATTTATTTATTTATTGATCAACGCCCTTTTTCAGGGCTTTTACATATTAATGATAATAAATTCAATATTTATTGTACATAACTGAACTGCTTCAGTAACAATATTTTATATTTGTTTAAAGATAAACTGAAGATGTCCACGGACTTGGTGTAATTGTTTCCTTCCATTAGTATTCTGGGTAAAGAGGAATACATATGGTAGTTAGTCCCAGAATTTCTGCACTGAAATAAATCCTGACTTCTTGTATTACGTTGTGGAATCCGGAAGCTTATCAATTCAAGCAATACCGGACTATCAACTAAATTATGTAGAATTTTATATAGAAATACCAAGTCAGTGAAAATTCTTTTGTCGCGATCTGCATTTTTTAATTACTTTGTTGAGCAATTTTGTCTTGATCTAGTTTGTCTCAAGTTTGTTTCAATGCCGGAATGATTATTTGTAAACAAAAATATTGACTTATCAATTTCTCTGCATACAGGGTGTTAAGGAACGCACTGACTTACGTAGTTACTCGTCTGATTGACTAGTGACGAATTTCTTGTAACCAAATTTTTTGACGAAAATTTTTTTGTGACCAAAAAGTCATTTACATTTTTACTCCAAGCAATATCACAAATCACTGGTTAAAGTAAGTCAAATGCCTTTCTTAATACCCTGTATATATTTGGCCTTAAAGCTATTTTGTCTTAAATGTTTTGTCATGAATCCAATTTATAATGTGTTAATTTTTTGTAATGGTCTTCGAATACTTAAACTATACTTGTGAAGATATGTATTTTTTTAAATACTTGCAACCCATCTATTTAACAAGAAGTGAGGAAAAATGCGCTTACTTTGAGCACACAGATAAATTACACTGCTACTGACATACCTTTCTTCAGTGTAACCGACAATCGCGTCGAGTCTTCATTGTACAAACAAATTTTAAAATCCATCTCTTGTCCTAAGTACCACATAAAAAAACCAAAATAGATTGACGTCCATTTTGCACAGATTCAATCCATTCTCAATACGATCCAATATCAATAATGAACGTTATTAAATTCGCCATCTTTTTTCTCAAGAAATAATAATGAAATATCAACATCGACATCACCTTCGTTATTTGAATACAAAACTGCCCGCCGTCTTTGATATTATTCTATGTACACCATTACGGAGCTATTTGAATTTTAAAATTGGAATGTGAGATAGTGTTGCCAGGTGTTCACGTGTGTTTTAAATTAGGTACTGCATCGAGTACCTACGCGGTGATTTTGTGTTATTTAGATCAATACGTAGGTACTCGAGAGGCATATTAATATGTTAAACAATGTATGATTGAACGCTATACTAGAATCAAATTGTTTATAGGTACCTACTTAATCGGTATTTTTAGGAATATTTTATGATATTATGAAACACTTAACTGTGAGGTCCAGAATAAAATACTACCATTCGGAATCGAAACGTGCCTTAAAATGACTTTAGCCGTGTTTTGTTAGCAGATATGATTAACCAGTCTACCCAACTTTCCTCTCCTACATTTTCTTCCCTTCAAACATGACATATTTTTTAATTTTCTACTACCGTATAGGAGTACCAAATCCATGGAGCCAGTGAGACTACGGCATTCCTAATTGGGGTATATTGTGGGCTGAAGGTAGTGGGAAGAGGAAGGAGATAGGAAAGAAAAGGTGGGGAAGTATCTGCCGATTCAGATCTAGTCCTTGTGCGGTATTCGCATAAAAAAGATCACCAAACACGGCTAAAGCCATTTCAAGCAACGTTTCAATTCCGAACGGTGGTCTTACACCATGGCAATACTGAGAGTGTCTTCCATTCTGGAACGTGCCGCAAATATACCTTATAGCCTGTGTCGTCATGGGGATTCTTTTTTTATATAAATACCGCAAAAGAGTCCCGTCTGGAGCCAGGGAGACTACGGCATCCCTAATTGGGGCATATTGTGGGCTGGAGGTAGTGGGGAGGGGAAGGAGATAGGAAAGTTAAAGGTGGGGAAGTATCTGGTGATTCAGATCTAGTCACCTATCTAGTCATCTACGGTCTAGATCTAGTCACCTATCTAGTCATCTACGGTCAAAGCCATTTCAAGCAACGCTTCAATTCTGAATGGTGGTCTTACACCAGGACGATACTGAGAGTATCTTCACTCTGGAACGTGCCGCAAATATACCTTATAGCCTGTGTCGTGATGGTGATCTTAGCTAGCCAAGGAAATGAGCTCACGACGCCTAGATGGGAACCCGACGCGTTACCAACTCAGCTACTGACCATTGAACATATCATAGTCACAAAATTTACATTAAGAGCTATGGAGCTCCGAAATATCCATTACATTATGCGAAAAAAGTGAAAAATTATCATTCATTTTTGTTGCAAAGGTGTGATAGACATTTAAATTGTCAAAATTAAAAATCAGAAAAACAGAGTGTGCAATTCGCCCGCGGTAGAAGTGAAACCTTCATAAAACTAAAATAGACAAGAGTGGGGAGGTACGAAGCACCGCACAAAGAGGAGACTGATTTTACCAACTCATTCTCTCGCGGGCTAAATCCTATAGATAGTATATGTGTTTGTCTCTTTTTAGTTTCGCTATTTTTCGTTCATCGAGTTTGTGATTTAAAAATCACAACGGTGCTAAAGAAGTTGGTATGAAATAAACAACACCCCTATTATTATATATTTGGTTTCTTTTTCGTACAATATAGCTAATAAATGTAATAATTATTCTTACACATACGCCCATTAATATAAAATCCAACACAATAGGTTCTCCCCTTGTGTAATCCGAAGCCAAGTTTTTGTGGTCATTCTTCCAAAGGTGTACAAATATAATTGAAAAGAAAAATAACTCTATACGATTTTTTGTATGCCCTCTCCGTTGTAGAATTTAATACCGGTATTTTTTCACTCCTAAATCACATATCTAATTGCGTTTTAATAACACTTCAGAAAGTGTAATTAACTGTGGATCATTGAAGAAATGCACTGAAGTGTGTTATGGGCGTGTCAGTGTACCTAAAGTAAAGTCAAATTTTTCTTACTTTTAGTGAAATTGATTAAATATTTCCAAACATCGATTTTTTTACATTAGCTCCCGACAATTTTCAATTTGGGTACCGCCGCTCCGGGAACCATTTATTGGATAACCAACTCCTCTGCCATAGGTCACCCCAAGTGGTTCGCTACGTTTAGTGACTTAGCAGGAGTGCCCGGGTTTATGGGGTGAGGTTTGTCCAGGTCTTAGAGGCGGATGCATCTGCCCACCAGCTGCATGGCGGGCTGGATTGAGAGACTGGTTGAGACTTTTGGCGTCCCGTTTGAGACTCATCGCCTTGCACCGCGGTTGGAGGGATGGATTAATACGTCCGTCACTCCTGGACACAATGACACCCAGATTCCTACCCACCCCTCTTACCTTTTTCCTTCCCAGAACGTCCCTTCCTTAAAAAGACCCTCCACACGACATCCCTAAGATGACACAGGCCCTGAGGGAAAATATTTTCCTTAGGGCTCTCTGGGTGGAGCTGATGTAAAAAAAAAAACAGGAAGGAAAGAGGAGGAAAAATCCCTCAGGGCCTGTCATCTTTAGGGATGCTGTATGAAGGGTCTTTTTAGGGGAAGGGAGGAGAGAAAAATCTGGGAAGGAAAAAAGTATGAGGGTTGGGTACGAATCTGGGGGTCGATGTGTCTAGGAGTTATGGACTTATGAATCCATCTCTCCCACTGCGGTACAAGGAGGTCTAGATTAGGTGTCCCTAAACCAATTTCTCCCTTCCCAGCCCGCCACGCAGTAAGTGCCGCCGAATTAGCCGCCAAAACCTAGACAAACCTCACCCCCTGAACCCGGGCACCCCTGCTAAGTCACCAAACGTAGCAAACCACTTGTGGTGACCTACGGCAGAGGTGTTGGTTATCCTATAAATAGTCCCACTCGTCTCGCAACTTGCCTGAGAGGGAGACCCTCTCAGTAAAGCCATGTTGAGAGACATCTATATTCTAAAACGACACATACTATCAAAGTTTTTCATGAAATATAAATGGTAGAATCTAAATCAAAATTAAATATGTACGACTTATATTTTCTACATTCTTGTCTATTATTTGTCATTTAGACATTTTTATCGTGTTATTTATGTTTTTATAAGTATCTGTTTTAATCTGACATGTTTGCATGCTTAATCTTCCTAAGTTATGGGCATCAAATTAAAAGTAAGAATTATTAATACTTAAAAATGTATCTGCTAGAAATTAATATTGAAGAGAAGCAGGCGTTTAGAAAATAATAATTTACCTGACAGTGAAAAATTAATTGCGAGAAAGATTAACAAAATAAATCCCGATTTAAATTCCTGCTGTTATTCCTAAGTTGGTAGGCACCTGCCAAAACTCTCTTAAAATAAAGCCATATTTTTTTCTCTGGCAACGTTTATTTCGCAAAGAGATTTACTTTTGGAATAAAATTTCAAATGCCACGAATAGTCGACATTCCATTCCTTTCCATAGAAAAAGTTGTTAACCCTTTTTGTTGGAAGTACTCGAAGATAAGTAGCTACTCTCAGAACGGTAGATACCTATCTACCATAAAAGGGGTAAAAAAAACAAGGAATTTCTTTTTTTTAATTTTGTCTTTGTTTTCTAGAATCCTTCAGAAGAACAATTTTACTTGAAAATGAATGCTTGTCAAATAATGTTTCAAAACGTATTTTTCTGCACTACTTCAATAGTTCTCCGAACTTTACTTCTAATTATTTATTTGCTTATTCTAATTTAAAACATTAATATCTACAACATTTCTTGGCTGTGTTGCTGAATTAATATTTCAAGATTTTTAGCGATTAGAAAATAGATTTTTTTTCATCTTTATTAATTTTAGACTACAATTAGTACTGCTATACCTGTCTCACTAGGAAATCCTGTGTTGAGAGCAGGCCCTGTAAATTTATCAGTTACAATTTTTTTTTCGCGATTTCGCGTATTTCTTCATTTGAATCGTAGAATTCGTGATCTATATATATAAAAATGAATGTATGTTTGCTTGTCTGATTGTAAAATATATAAATGAATGTTTCTTTGTGTTGAATGTTAAAAATGAATGTTCTCTGCGTTCCTAAACCACACATCCGATTGCAATGAAACTTTGGGAATTTGATGTGCGTATGCCCGTGAAGGTTTCTCTACATAATAGTGAGCTCTGGCGTTATGAAATTACTTATTATATTATTCATCCAATTGCGATGAAACGTTGGTGAGTTGTTGTGTGCACGCCCGCGAAGGTTTCTATACATACTGGTGAGCTCTGGCGTTATGAATTTTTTTTTTTTAATTTTGCAATATATAGCGCGCGGGTTGTTTGAAAAATGAGTATATATTTCGTATAGTTAGCGGCAAAAGGAAGGGGACTCCGGGAGGTGGGAGGGAAACGAAGGGGGAGGGGAATGCGGGGGGCACGGGGGAAAGGGAGAGGACACGCAGGGAGAAACAATTTCTTTATCTAAGTGACTTGCAACGCATGCCGGGAACTCGCTAGTACTTTGATAAAAATTCGGCCCCTGATTCGGAGAGCCGTTAATATTGTTTCATTAATTGATCTATAACTTCGGACATTTTGTCTCTGTTATATCTCGTACCGGTTCTATACCTATTGGATTGGTTGCACGTCGACCAGTTATGTTTTATAGAAATATTCCCATAAATTCGCGTTTCGTGCGAGTTGCATAACGCCAGCGGCTCCCGGCATCATAAATAATTCAAGCCTTCAATTATAACGACGTAAATTACACATGTCCGTTGACATATTCGCCGTACGAGGAGGTAATAAGTAATATCTAGGATTATATTTGCGAAATACGGCCATACTTGCGAACGCCCAAGCTCGTCAATCACATTGACACAAAGCAAAACAATTTACCAATGTAATCATTTTCTAACTAAGATTAAGGCCTAGTTGGTCGAACTCCCGTCACGTTTGACGTTGTCATCAAATCGGCAATCAAAGCCACTGTGAATTTTTGACGTTTACCACCTTGTTAATGATCACCTGTGACTAGCGGAAACGATTCGTTCTCTTGTGAAATGTTAAGCGCATGTTTGGCGTGTTTCCCGACTATGCACGTATGGTGCCGACGAGATCACGCTAGTTTCTCGGAGCGTCTTCCATTGAAGTACCGGTAGAAAAGGACAACATTACCACCTGTGCTCTGAAGATTGCAATCTATTTTATTAATGTAGGGAAATCGTCCCATTTCTGCGCAAGGGTTTTTTCAAGTATTTTAGGTCTTCAGGTAATTTTACAATATCGGATCGTTCGGCTTATACATATATAATTTTATACCTTTTTCCCGAGCACGGCCACCTTGATAGCCAGACCGACTTTGACAAGGAATAAACAAGAAATCGATATAATACGATGGCAACACTGGTGGTTCTGTTATTGGATCTACATTTATAAATGCCAAACGACTTCGTAAAAATTAAAATACAATTAAATTGACAATTTCGAATTGAATTACAAACTTTAATTTACACCTGCCCTTGGCATGTACTTTTTGAGACAAATTGGAGTTAATTAGTTAATGAGGTCCGTAGTCATGTTTCAACCACTTTCGTTTCTCCGAGATCGAACGGAATAAATTGGATAAATTATTTAAGTCTTTGGATCGCCCTTACGATTTCTTCCAATTCTAAGAGCTTCATTAGTTTACCTCCATTCATTGATAAGCCAGTTATTTTGCATAATGAACGTCATTATTTTAAATGTTTTGAATATTAGCAGCTTTTCTGACTGAATCACTCAGGAGGCCGCGCTAAAATTTGTTACTCGTCGGTCGGAATAGCCCTCATCAATTTTTGACCGTCCTCGTAAATATTGATAAATGACGGATTTAGTCAATATCGTATTGATATAGGGTTTTATCGATTGTCCGTGTTAGACCTCCTAACCTTAGATTTTAATCAATCAATAATATAATGTTGTCATTGCTTGGGGCATATTTGGGAGTTTAAGACCAATGCGCGGCCCATTTCGGCCGGTTTCATACAAATCTTAAATTTGGATTTGAGATCAAATTACCCAACCAAACTGAAAAATTATTGTTGTAATCAAAAGGTTTATCAAATATCTAGTACGGATGTGAGCTACTTTATTTATTTTTGCTTTAAATTATAAAAGATAGGCCATTAAAGGTTTTTAGTGTTACGTGATTTTAGAGGCAAATTGGGCAATTATTTGTGAATAAATGAAAAATTATTAAAAAAAAATTTACTGTTTTTATCACAGAAATATAATGATTTATAAAATAAATAATAAAAATTAAGAAAAAAATCATTTTGATAGGTGTAAATTTACAATATAAATTACCTACTTACGGCGGAACAAAAATTTATTACATTAAAATAACTACCCAAAAAAATGCATTTTTAACAATGTTTTATTTTTTATTTTATTATTAATTGTATTTGTAAAATAAACAAAGTAAAAATATTTTTTTATGTTTTTCATTTACTCACAAATAATTGCCCAAGTTGCCTCTAAAATCATGAAACATTAAAAATCTTTAATGGCCTATATTTTATAATTTAAAGCAAAAATAAATAGCTCACATCCGAACTATAGATATTTGATTTGCCTTTTGATTACAAAAATAATTTTTCAGTTTGGTTCAGGTAATTTGATCTCAAATCCAAATTTAAGATTTGTATGAAACTGGCCGAAATAGGCCGCGCATTAGTTCCTTTTAATATTGTACCGATCTTTAATTAAAGTGTGCAGCTTTGTTGATGAAGATAATGTTATAGAGATCATGAACCCGTTACACATTGATATGGGTGGTTTTCTGCTTAGCAGGAGATAAATGTACCATTATTATGGTAAATTTAATGCGTTTACCTACATTATAAACATGATAATTTTAATACACAGATTAGATAAACCACTGCACTAGATATATACGAGTCAAAAAACTTTAACATAAAACCGCTTTTCTTCGCGACCGAGTTGCGTGTTTTTATTAATTGCCTATTCTCGGCAATATCCTAGCCACCTGTGCATATGCAGCCGTTACCAAGAAATTACCTGTACTTGTGACAATACCTTTATTTCTCTGCCAATTATTATTTTATAGATATGTTGCGAAACATCAAACACAACTGGCGAGTATTGGAAAACGTTAACCATTAGAAAACGCATAGAAATGGACTGCCTGCTAAATTTGAAATAAGAATTAGGCCCATCATCGAACATACGAATTTCGGTTGAATTTAAGTGCCATTTTTTTATAATTGGAATTGATTGTAAATGGTGGTCTTTCACTAAAGGGTTTGGCACAATGAAATCGATAACTTTAAAATATCGAATCGATAAGCGTAACTTTCGACGATTTTATATCGATATCCCTAGCACGGTTGCACTTTTGACAGCCGAAACGATATTGACATGGGATAAATAATAAATCGATGTATGCTGGCAACGCTGGCAGATGTGTCTATGGATTTTCATTCCTGAACGCCAAACCGCTGCGAAAAATAAAAATTGCTAGTAAATTGACGATTTCGAATTGAAATACTAGCATTAATATTTATTGGCACTTCGTATATACTTTTTGACATTGAACGGGAGATAATTAATTAATGAGGTCTTTAGTCTTATTTGAACCGTAACCGTCAATCGTAACGGTAATTTTAAAAGTGCTCTATGTCAATAATAAACTCGACTTAATTTAATTAATTCAAAGGTTTTTTGCGATTTTATCAAAGATATTGAAATACAAGAGATAAGCTATGATGGCCGCCCAATCGCCAGCGGACATGGGACTAATGGGCATAGTTTGAATACGGAAAGAATTCGTTCATTTAGTTGAATTTTTGAAGGTGTGCAGTTGTATTGGCTAACAATATCGGCGACGCCAGGAAACACAGTTCCACCCAGTAAAAACTGCGGAAAGCACATCTCTTATATTCCGATATCTTTGGGTTTTATCGATCGACCGTGCAGGACCTCTTGGCCGTTACTAAAGAGTACCTACAATCTGCAGCTTGTTCAAAAACATAATTTTATATTCCACAATATCCTCCGTCCGTGTTGACATTATACGTAGGTACTGACTTATAGCCCGGTAATTGATATGGGGAGTTTAGAAATTTCTACACACCTGGCGATATGTTAAACATAATGATTCTCGTAAGCATACAATATTATGTACACATAAATATCAACAGGTGTTTGCATATTTTTACTGTGTACACTCCGAGTCTTGTTAATGCTGAAATTTGATACGTCGTATTTAAATTTTAATCGGCTGATCATTGTACGGTATTTTTTTGCACTGATATATATGAATTTATTAATAATATATCACCGTGTAACGAGACGGAATAATTTTAACAGAGATTGACTGTAATGTTTTCTGTAGAACTATCTCTTAATTTTTGTATGTGAATATCACAGAAGAGTCCCAGCTGTCCCCTCTGGGGCAAGTGAGACTATGGCATCCCCAATTAGGGTTCGTTATGAGGCTTAAGGTAGTGGGGATGGGAAAAAGATGGGGAAGAGGAAGTTGGGAAAGTACCTGGCTATTCAGATCTGGTCACCAAACAACGCTTATACCAGGGCGATATCTTCCACTCTGGAACGTGCCGCAAATATACCTAACATTATTTTTAATTAATTAATTATGAAATATCACAAATCAATCAAATAAAATTTTATTGCGCTCGCCGGGCTCGAACCCGCAACTTTCGGATTGCGAGTCGAGAGTCTTTCCCCCCGATCACGGAGGACTTTAATTTCGTCCAAAATTGCAATCCATTTAAGGTAAGGGAATCTATCAAATAGACCGCTCGTTTCCACACAAGGCTAGGGGTTTTTTCAAGTATTTTGGGGTTCCAGACCAGAAGTGGCTGCCAAATTCAACGTGGGGCGCACTTGCAATTTGTACAGCGTCAGCAGTTACTATCTGCAATATCTGCGGGCCCTGTACAGTACGCCCAGCTTCTGATAGGCTATCTTGACTCTGGATTCGATGGAGCCCCTAAGCTGGTCCTAGAACTCCACCAAGCATATTATCAACAGAAGGTTTTTGAACAGAATTTTAATCATATTCCTTTGTTCCAGGTATGAAAGGAAAGGACATGGGCGGCTTGGGCGGGGGCGGGTCCCCCTCTGATGTGTTCTGCTCCGTCCCAGGGCGGTTGAGCCTGCTCTCCAGTACCAGCAAGTATAAAGTCACGGTGGCAGAGGTGCAGAGACGACTATCGCCTCCTGAGTGCCTCAACGCATCCCTACTTGGAGGAGTTTTAAGAAGGTAAGATAATTTGAGCATGAATTATTTATTAACATTCAGTTTACTGAATATTTACGTCGAAGCAATAGAAAAAAACAAGTATTATTGTATGTTAGTTGGTAGAGCTAACCAAAGCGTCTTGTTCCCAGTTCCCACACAGATGTATCGTGTTCGAATCTCTAAGTCCTCCACCGTTTCTCCAGAAACGTTTTCGGTTTTATAACGTTTATTTTATGGTAGGAGGAATTCAAATAGTGAAGGTTATTCAAATACTGTCAGTTTGTTCAAATATTGTCACTTTATTCAAATATTGTTAGATTATTCAAGTATTGTCAAATTATTCGAATATTGTTAGATTTTTCAAATATTGTCACTTTATTCAAACATTGTGAGGTTATTCAAATATTATCCGATTATTCAAATACTAGTTGATCCCCGGCATGCGTTGCAATGCCATTCAGAGAAATAAATTGATTCTCCCTGCATGTCCTTTCTCGTGCATCCCCGTTCCCTTCCACCTTCCCCGTCTCTCCCCTCTCTGTGAACCCCACCTCCCCCGTTCCCCTTCCCCCTGCCATTCCTCCCTGCCGCTAAAATATATGAAATACACACATTTTCATTAAAACTAATTTCATAACGCCAGTGCTTACTATCAAAAATAGCCTTTATGTTATTCTGATGTATGAGCTATATTATTGTAAAGTTTCATTAAAATCCATTCACTAGTTTTTACGTGAAAGAGTAAAAAACATACATACAAACTTTCGCCTTTATAATATTAGTAGGATTGTCACCTTATTCAAATATTGTCAAGTCGTTCAAATATTATCTAATTTTATCGTCGGGTTTTCCAAATATTGTTAGATTATTCAAATATTGTCAGATTATTCAAATATTGTTAGATTATTCAAATATTGTCAGATTATTCAAATATTGTTAGATTATTAAACAATTGGCTGATTATTCAAATTTTGTCAGATAATTTAAATACTGTCAGATTATTCAAAAATTGTCAGATTATTCAAAAATTGGCAGGTTATTCAAATATTGTCAAATTATTCAAATAATATTGGCAGGTTAATAAAATGTTGTCAGATTATTCAAATATTGTCAAATTCTAATATTGTCAGGTTATTCGAATTTTGTCGTAGCCTAGGAATTTGTCTTTCTTTTTTAAATTGGGGTGTTTTCTTTCTCCTGCAAAAAAGGTCTTTTCGTGACTCTTTCTCATACGAAAGTAATCCAGTTAATATATTTGACAGATTCACTTCCACTTCTCAAGATAAGATCGCAATTCAAATAAGATATCAACGGGTTATTTGATAAACCACCGCGGGGATAAAATAAATATTGGCAGCGGTCTTAAAATGTAATGGTGCATTCCCAAGAGGGGTCCGTTTGGCCTCTCCGCTTGAATCCCGATTTAAAGAGTGCTGTCAACTCAATCAGGGGGCTGGCTGCTGGCCGGGCTGATGACGCGTCCCGTTACTTCACGGAACTATCGACAGATGGCGTTTTACGTTTAAAATGCAAATCATATTGGGTAGTTTGCATATTCGATGGCCATTGGAAAGGCTGAAAGAATTTTAATATGAGATCATTGAAAAAATATTTATATTAAACAGCAATCTACAACCAACAATCTTGAAGATGAGGTCTACAAACATACAGATGGGGAAATCAACAAATTTGAAGATGTGGTCTACAAACATAAAGATGGGGAAATCAACAAATATGAAGATATGGTCTACAAAATATGAAGTTGGGGAAACCAACAAATATGAAGATGTGGTCTACAAACATAAAGATGGGGAAATCAACAAATATGAAGATGTGGTCTACAAATGTAAAGATGGGGAAATCAACAAATATGAAGATGTGGTCTACAAACATAAAGATGGGGAAATCAACAAATATGAAGATATGGTCTACAAACATGAAATTGGGGAAATCGACAACTATGAAGATGCGATCTACAAACACGGAAACGAATGAAGATGGTAAATCAATAAATACGAAGGTGAGGAAATCAACAAATATGAAGATGAGATCTAAAAGCATTGAGATGATTGAAAATGTGAAATCAACAATTATGAAGACGATGGAATAAACTAATGAATGAAATGGGAAATCAAAAAATATGAAGATGAGGAAATCAACAAAAATAAATATGAGGAAATCAACAGATATGATGATGATGCCTACAAACATGAAGTTGGGGAAATCATAAAAATTATGTATTAACACCAACCTAACCTAACCTACAGCCCGCCTCGGAATAGGAATCCCTAATGATGAGGACTCTGGAAAATTTGAAAAAAAATTGACTTAAGGATGATGGATCTTTAAGTCAATTTTTTTTCAAATTATTTATGGATCTCATCCTTCAAGAGTATTCTGAGCCATCATTTCAAATTATAGAGGGGAAGTGAAATATATATTAAATGGACTTTAATTGTCACATAATATTTTTTTAATATAAAAATCAGTGGATATGTAAATACTAAATACCCTCAGTATCGCCCTGGTTAGATGCCACCATTCAGAATCGAAACGTTGCGCATTTCTTGAAAAGGTCCTCACGGCATACACGAGCAGTTGGAACTCTTGTGCGGTACTCACATTTTTTAATTTTTTTTTAGATTCAGTTAGTTACACCGTTGATCTAAGCACATAGATATTTAATGCATTTGAAGATATTTTCGTTATTTGTTTTTGTGGTGTTATGCCGTGTTGCGCTATCTCCTTCTTTAGCCAAAATAACCCATCTAAGTTTGACGCATTCATCGTAAATACTGCGTCCCTTGAATTTGTATAATCTCCTGGTCGATATTAATCGAGGTGAATCGATTTCAATTATTCTCATTTTGTTTCTTACAGCATCTCTGTTGATAAATATTGTATTCCAATTATTATTTATAATCGAAATTTGATAATTAATTATTCATTGAGATAACTTCCTGTATCACCTACCTACATGCACATTTTTCATAAATGCCAACTTGGATTGATATCAAATTAAGTACCTGTATTTGGTATAAGTATTTGGATGTCTTTAACGACAGCTAAAAATTCATTTTTAAACATTTAACCCATTATAATGTGAACATTTGACCTTTCAACTGATGACAATGTTGCATTTTCATATCTGTAAAACATCCCGTCCTGAGCAATACGCACCACACTTTAAAAAGCTCCAAATAGATCATCGTCCACCTCATATATAGTCAATCTGACCGTGCAATCTACGAACCCGTTCGCAAAATGGTCGCTGGTCGCTGGTGCCATGGCTGACCTGAATGCAGATGGGCATTTAATTGACTAGCAGCCATCAGTCTCGCTCGACTTGGTCGTGTACTTCTGTGCGTAGCGCAGCATCCGTCAACGGCTCCAGTAATTGGAGGGTGAGGAAAGTGGCCTGGCCGAAACGCAGCAGTGCCGCATTGAGGAAAACGGTTACATGACCAAACAGAACAGCGACAGAACAAATATTCTTATTGCACATACGCACAGCAAATTCAACTGTGTTTCTGCAAACAGAAAGACTTGAAGGATAAGAGGGCTGTGCGTTGCTAAATCATTCATCCGATTGCGATGAAACTTTGGGGATTTTACGTTAACATCGAGTTAGTAAAAAAAAGTAGTTCCGAGTTCATCTAAGTATGCGTTACGGGTATCAAATTACGCCTTTAAATGTAATAATTGTTTATTTTTGGAATTAGTTATGGCTTTCCTCATTTCTGCCGCGTTTTTACACTCAGTGGTAAATCAGCCTATAGGAATTTAACACATCAATTATCCCAACTTTTATTATCGAATTGAATCATGAATTGAATGCCTGGTCAGTGGCCGGGTTGGCATTGCATTTGGATCTCATCCAGGCATCGTGTGTTCAATTCCTCAGCTGACTAAGTCTTCCATCACGACATTAGCAACATCTTCCATTTACAGTGGTATTAGTAGAAGATTTTTATATATTGTCAGGTCATTCCACGGCTACGTCTGAGATCGAAATCCACAATAAAAAACCACTAACATCATCAACAGGGATGACGGTGCTAAGCTTAACAGTTCTTGATTTGCAGCATTTGACGGTCGCATCAAATCGAAACCGTCGAAAACCACAACAATTTCACTAATTATTATACCGAAATTCATTAATGCAATTGATGTGGTTTTTCTCTTATAAACCCACACTTCACAACAATCTACACATCTCCTCTGATGACGAACGTTGTAGTGCTGTCCGAAATGTTAGCTAAAGGAGAAAGAAGCGCAATACGGCATAACATCCCAAAAACCAATCACCATAAGACAAAAATATATTTGTATCGACGGTTACGAGTCCAGTAAATTCACTGCGTAAATTGGAGTACCACAGGGATCAAATCTAAGGCCTATACTATTCTTGATGTTAAAAAATATATAATAAAATACTATTTGATACTGTTAAGAGCTCACTACAGCCATTTTCTACTTCGTCCCTGGCAACAACGCGATTCTTATTTAAAGCAGAACGAAGGAAACGAGTTAATTGATTTTTGCTACCGCTAAAATAATACCCCAGATAATCAACGTAATCATCGTCGAAGCAGTTTAATACTGCAATTAATTTTCACAATAATTAACAGAAGGCAGAGGTGTTTTTGCGTCAATTTTCTTTCATATCAAACTAATTTTACATAATTAAAAGAACACAAGGTGGATATTAAGTGATAAAAATTGAGATAATATCGTCACCACACAAATTAAATAAACTTTCTCGATTCGATTTTTTTGAAGCAAATAAATAACCTGACAATATTTTATTTTTAGTTCCTCCGACTACCATCATTATAAGCAGTAAATGTACGGGAAGACTTGACTTGTCAAGATGTAAACTAACAATTACGTTTCTGCAGAATCAAAAAATTAGCGCAGACAATTTATTATTGTTGCAGAATATACCTAATATAAAAAAAAAATAAACCAAAATTTTATTGGGCAGCAACTTTTTAAGAACAGCGTTTTTTGTGAACACTTTTTCTTTGTCAGTTATGTAAGTTATTAAATTATTGAATTCTAAAAATGTTAGTTCCAATTTTAAAATTGAGAATTTAATTAATTTTCTATTAAAAAAATATGTTGTAGGTACTATAGCTAGGTACTTTATCGCTTTACGTCTGAATTCTCGATACAATTAGATAGTTCCAATTTTTAAAATCACACTTAAATTCAAAATAAATCCGTGTTCATTAAACCAGAGTTAAAATCACTCACTAACAGACCCTTAAACGAAATTAGTATCTGCTTGATAATCATCCGAAAAAAGGTGAATCCGCGAATGCAGGCCACATTCAGTTGTCCGTGTGAGAAGCATGCATTACATATATTTGCACCCTGCTGTGCTCTACCGCTATTATTTCTCCTTTGCAATCCCTCCCTATATCCCTCTCTCATCCCCTCCCACAAAAATCACTTTAGTTTCATCCCAACCTGATGAATGGTATAGGAAATAATTTCACAACACCAGAGCTCACAATTATATATAGAAACCTTCGCGGACGTGCGCATAACAAATTACCAAAGTTTCATGTATGAATGGCATAGGAACGCATACGGAAAAAAAAGAAGCATTCATTTTATACTAGTATATAAAGATTATGAAAAGTAGGTACCTACCTATAAAATGATCTCAATCACATTCTCCGGGCCTAAACAATGTTATGCAAATTCTTGTCATGTAAATATGATCTGGGTAGGTAGGTAGATTACCTAGCTGCCTTTAAAGTATTTTTACGATAATAGAAGTGCCTTTAATCATTTTAAAAACTATTAGTTTGTTAATGTGATCCAACAGTTCAGGAAAAAATCGAAGTCAGAATCCACGCCTCTTTTGGGAGGAGTTTAAAAATCCTTGAGAAAAAGCTTTTGAAAAGATTGGAAAAGGTATTTGAGAAATTTTTTTTACAGGTTGTTTTCGTAAAGGCCTGTAAAAAACATTAATTATTTTTTTACGCATTGTTTATTGTAATAAAAAGGAAATTTAAAATTGATTTCACGGAACCAAGCGACGCGGAGTCTAGGACATCAATTCCCCTTCGCATGGGGGGCATAACTGATACGAAATGAGTGTGCCAAGTGCATAAACGTTTAACACGGTTTATATAGAATAACACCTCTGCCATAGGTCACCCCAAGTGGTTCGTTACGTTTGGTGACTTTGCAGGGGTGCCCGGGTTCATGGGGTGTAGTTTGGCGTCGGATGCGTCTGCCCATCTTACTGTGTGACGGGCCGGATTTGGAGAGACTGGTTAGGCCTCTTCAGTAGGACTTTCTCAGCTCATCGCCTTGTACCCCAGTGGGAAGGATGGATTCATACGTCCGTCACTCCTGGACACATTTACCTCCTGATTCCTACCCATCTCTCATACCTTTTTCTTTCCCAGATCTTCCTCTCATAGCATCCCCAAATATGACGAAGGCCCTGAGAGAAATTATTTTCTTCAGAGCCCCCAGGGGGAAATAATTTTTTCCAATCCAATTTTCCAAACTTTCTATAATATCAGCAAAGAAAACCTTTTTTTAATTCACGTGTTTTAGAAGCCATAACATAAAATCTAAAATTGAAGTGATTTGAACCACAGTTTTGTGAAATTATTGTACCAGTATTTTTAAGCTTTTCTGTACGAGATATTCTGAAAAAATATATAAGCCCAATTAAAATGGACTCCAGATTATAAGTAGGTACCCGGGCACTAAAAGTGAACAACCCTGTAATGATTCATATTTAAATTTAGTCATCATTAGACGAACGACTTTCTAAAATGTTTTAATATATTCCGACATAAGAGATGGAAACGCAGCAATATATTTATTTTAAAACATTCGTCTCTGTAGGAGCAATATTCAATAATTACATCTAGATTAGGGCGTAACCCCGATAAATACAGGCTGCCATCTTGAAGTTGATTTTGACGCGAGTTCAAATATGGAACGGCGCTCTTAGATTAATGGAGTCTGGTGTTGCAAATCGAATTTTGGCATAAATGAGTAGGTACCTACCTACTTAACTTTTTTCATTCTTAATCATTTTGTGCACTTTTCATTTCTTGTACCATGTCTGGATATTAAAGGGATATTAAAAAAAAATACTACCGCCAAATGTAGTGATTAACACCATTGAAGACAGAAACAAGTATGGAAAACAAAATTTCGATTTCACTACGTAACCATCTCTGCTCTAGGTTACCCCATTGGTTCGCTACGTTTGGTGACTTATCAGGAGTACCCGGTTTCATGGGGTGAGGCTTTTCTGGGTCTTGGCGGTGGATGTTTTTGCCCACCTACTGCGTCGCGGGCCGGATCGGGAGAGACTGGTTGAGTTTTAGACGACTTTATAAGGGTTACATGCCAACTGAGAATAAAGTCAACTCAACACCTCCTTGAAAAATCATTAAAAGCTATGAAAATATAATTTTAAATTAACCGATAACCCTAACCTAACGTAACCTATTTAACCAAATTTATATATTTTTTTTATCACTCTAAATGACTTATCTGAGATGGTTTTGATTTGGTTTTATTCCGAGTTGTCCGGTCACCCTTTATAATGGCTATTTTTGCGAAATTATCTTAAATATCTTTTAAATATTCACATTATATAAAATGATGGACTAAAATAAAAAATACGTCAAGATCTGTGGAACGTTAAAATTTGTAGAACAGATAGTCGAATGCAAAGGATTTTTAAAAATGTGTTAGTACAAAAAACCAATAGAATACTTTGTAATCAATTCAAACAATTCGTAATTTTTCGATTCCGTCAATGATTGATCACTCGAAATGAGTGCTTCGATTATATCTATTACTACTATTGAACCAATATGTATCACTTCTTCGTTTGATAGGTACATACCACCATTATACATATATCTGCAAAGATATGTAACATCTCGATAGGTACACCTATCCAAGCTAATGGCATTTAGATTTATTAATCGGCAATGGACATTATATCAAACATGCAGCGGTAATAGCTTATTGATTGGCAGACTTCCATCATGTTTACTCGTTGGAGATATCTACCTACAGCGCAGCTCACGGCAGCCATCTTTGATCATACGTCAAATTTCCCGCGCGGCATAGGCTACAGACAAAAAGATCCATATTAGAACTTAGAACACGGAATAATAAAGTGGCGTGTGGCAATAAACTTTGATTAGGTAGGTAAGTACCTGACGAATATCAGTGATGCATTATTAATTATTTCTTTGTTTTTTCGTTGATACCGAAGATTCGTATTTAACGAAGTTAGCTCATCGAGGGGGTAAAGCTGTGATTGGTTAAAAATTCGTGACGTAGCTTGAAGTCCATGTTCCACTGGGAGATTTGAATTAACTGCAATACAAGTGGCAGTTCTTACTTCAAGCCACGTCACGCGTTGAAATTTGGAAAGCAGTGCGACGAGTTTTTTTTTTAAAAAGGCTCGTGAGCCTTGTTAAACGCATTTCTACGAACCTTGATTTATTATGATTCAGAAATACGTAATACGTACATTTCTGTCATGTACAATTCGCACATTTCAACGAAAAAAAATCTGAAAGGGCGGGGTCATCCAAGATAACTCATTATCAGTCTAGTAAATATCACTGTTCAGAAAAAAATAAGATGTTTTTTCTTAGTAGACTCTTCAACCTAATGCAGGTAATTAATGTTGGATACGCTGTCGTACGGTTTGTAGTGTCTCCTCCCCTTGCGTCGCCGGTGACGAGAGATGCTAGTTCGAAGCTCCTTCTGTTGAAATATTGGAAGAACAAACTTAACGTTCCCATCTGACATCAATGTTCTAAAGATTCCAACCCTCACAGCAGTTTTCTTGTGAATGTCTTCTATATAGATACTATATTTTTGAACACAACAAACAAGAATCAAAATAGTTTCCCTTTTGTTGATGCCGTATGATACAGATTATTCACTTCTTTTGGTATTGAAGTGAATGCCTTTCTTTTTTCTGTAAAAGCTTGTTTACGATGTTGTATAAATAATAACATCAAATTATTATGCGCGTTCATTTTCCTGTGTCCACTTGTAATAAATTATATGTGTACCCATGGGGAAAAGGGTACTAAGTACCTGCTTAACTGGACTGGTCATAGAGAAATCGCAGCGATCGCTAAACGGGTTGTGAAATCAAAACAAACTACCTTCGCAGCCTTTGTCTATGCCCTTTACCAACTCTGTGAACTATAATTTCTAAATATAATTTCTTATGTTTTTGCTAAGATCATTGATGTGCAAAGGGGGAAGTACCTACCTGGCTCTAAGATTTGGTAAACAAATTCAAGCAATGTTTTGATTCTAATCCTATATTAGATAAAGTCTTTCACAAGGACTATACTGAGTTAATTAACTACTGTTAAAAATTATGTTTCTGTTGCAGGTATATTATTTGATTCAAATTATAATACACATTATGTAAAATATCGCACCTAAAACAAAGCGTCATCGTCTTGCACCACAGCAGAAGGGATGGATTCATACGTCCGACACTCCTGAACACAATGACCCCTAGATTTCTACCCACCCTTCGTACCTTTTTTCCTTCCCAGAACTTCCTCTCCATCCTTTTCTTAAACAGAGCCTCCACACATCTTTCTTAACATCGATTAGGACCCCGTGGGACATTATTTTGTGGGTTTAATGTAAAAAAATGAAAATTATGAACTGTGAACGAAAAACAACATTTTTAAAAATACAACTTTATGGCTTAGCTTAGATTATTATTTGTAAGTTTCCCTTTTATACATTTTTAAACCACTTTTATGATAATTAAATGAAAATAAACCCCTTAGAAGTGGTGTTGTACAAAGTGATTTGTACAAAGTGAATTCGTGAATACTGAAGTTTTTAAGATCTTAAAAAATAACACATATTTATTAAGATAATATCTATACACTCCCCACGCCGGAACGCAAATTATATGAAATTCCCTCCATAGAAAAAAAATCGCAAAGTATGCTCTGAAAATTTTTATTTTCACGTCTGTCTCTATTATTTAACAAGTTATACATATGAAAAAATTCACAGCGTTTCTTTGAGTATTGTTTTAGACAACCCCCACGAGATTTTTGCTCTATTCTAAACGAGTCATGTTTTATTAAACATTTTCACAATTTTCGCTTCAATTTTACCGTTTTACATATAAGCGCGCTCTCTCCAACATTCATAATTACACATTTCTCCATCTTATTCTTTTCAAGCGAGGATACGGCGCCTGAAGAGATAAACTTTTACGATAGTTCACCATTTCTAGACTCCGTTTGCCAAGCGACTTTTATGCCTATTGCCTATATTCATTATGATATAGGAAACACTAAAAACAGACCTAAATTTTGCTTGTAATTATCTTCTTAATTAAAATTAACTTTCATGATTATACTATAGCGCCTCGCATTAGTCAGAGTTTTCAATCTACACATACATAACCATAAAACTTTTGTTAATCTTCATTATAGAAAATAATTAAATATCTGATATCTATAACGGATATCATAATCATCACTTCAAATCCAATGGGCCAACCAGTCTGGTACCCAATCCATTTTATTGTGACAGTAAAATTAAGTCATAAAACGATTAAGTATAAAATTGTTTTAAATCAAACAACATCTTGCCCCGTATTCGGATTTTAGTTTTATGGCATGTGGTCCACACAACAGACCCCGGTTTTACCGTTATATAATTCAATCATTATAATTTATTTGTTACCAATTTTGTATGATGCTATCAATAAATCTTTTTAAAGTGTCCAAAACACAATAAAGCTTTTTTTTTAATAATGAAGCGGTCTTATTCTGTTACCAATCTTGATTTCAAAAATGCTTTTAAATTTAAGTATACAATGTGGGTAGGTACTTCCTTACATCAAAATGGCGCTGATCGACGTTTTGGTGGTGGTTATTAAATGTGACGAGTGTGCAACACCCCAACCTAATTTAGCAACCAAATTTCAAATAATACACAAGGTTGCGGGGCTACAGTGACTAACTTAAGGTGATCCAATAGTCCAGGAAAAAATCGAAATCGGAATTCACGCCCCTTTATGGGAGGAGTTTAAAAATACTTTAGATAAACCTTTTGGAAAGGTTGGAAAAGGTATTTGAGAATTTTATTTTACGGGTTAATTTTGTAAAGGCATGTAAAAAACATTAACTCCTTTTTTAAGCATTTTTTATTGAATTACTGCGTGAGGTTCATTTTGAAAATCCAAATTCGTCGACTGTCGGCCGTATTGTAAAATGACTACGCGAAATGCACATTTTATTTTATTTTGTGAATATCGGGCGTAAATATAATTTTTTTGCGATTTTCATAAAAAAACAGAATTTGCTACATAAAACAATAAAACCAAATCCGAAAAGTGGTTCATAAGTAGGAGTGTTTGCACTTGAAAGTGTTTTTATATGGACCTAATACTTTATTTTTTTTTCTTGACTCATTAAAAGACTTATAAAAAAAATAACCTATATTTTTAAGAGCCAATATATGTTCTACACCCAGTATTTAATTGAAGCATCTATAATACTTCTAAGCCATCCAATTTTCAAAACAAAAACATATGATTTTGTATGATTTTGCATTATTTCGTATGGCTTCATCTTAGAGGAACGTATGCGCGGCCATTTCGGCCCGTTTCATACAAATCTTAATTCTGTATTAGAGATCAAAATACCCAACCAAACTGAAAAATTATTTGTGTAATCAAAAGATATTTCAAATACCTTGTACGGATGTCAGCTACTTTATTTATTTTTGCTTTAAATTATACGATATAGGCCATTAAATATTTTAATGTTTCATGATCTAAGAAGCAATTTGGTCAATTATTTGTGAGTAAATTAAAAACAATTAAAAAATAGTTTTACTATATTTATCATAGAAATACGATGAAATATAAAATATTAATAAAATAAAACATTTCTTTCGACAAATTGTATAATACCTTATTTGAAATTTTTCAAATGTTGTGTAATATTTATGGTGTTTAATTATGTAGGCAGACGTACTTACAGGTCGTATGATTTCAGAGGAAATTTGGGTTTAAAAATAGAAACATAATTTTTTATACACCAAATATAATGTTCAACGAAACTTACAGCTGGAAATATGTATTTTATAACGGCTTTCCACCTTCATTTTGAATGCTTAATCCCCTTTTGATCGTAAAAAAGTACCAAAGTAGATTGTATTAATATATTCGTAAAACATTCGTACGTTTTATTACACAACATGTATTCAAATTCATTGATAGCTTTAAACTTGTTTCCGCTGCAAATCAAGTCAGGTTTTATTAATTGTTTGTTTTATTAGTGCATTTTTGTTGTGGATTGGAAAGATGTTTAATTAAACGCTGGAATTGTAAATTTCGGAATATATATTTGTAATCGGCCCACCTTACAGAACTAGAAAACTTTTATTAGATTACATGCCATGCTCCTGCTTTCAAGCGTTCCTACACCCTTTTATTTATTTGAATATTCCTAATTTTCTTAGTTTAGTTCCCTCTCCCATTTTAAATTTGTTTTATCTTGTTTGACCATTCAACCATCTAATTTTGTGTTTTTCTATGCTTTTCAGAGCGAAGAGTAAAAATGGCGGCAGATTACTTAGAGAAAAGCTGGAAAAGATCGGCCTGAACCTGCCCGCAGGAAGAAGGAAAGCTGCCAACGTCACACTTCTAACTTCATTAGTTGAAGGTAAATGAGTAATTTTTAACGAATACTTTATGAATAGATTCGAACTCATAACTAGTAAAAATATTCTCCTTTTCGCAATTTGCAATCTTCATTTTAACGCGAGTAGATTTGACGCCTATTCAAATTTAAATAGGTGCAACCGTATGTTACCGTAGGATAGGAATCCGTATTTTTGTCGAGAAACAATACCTATAAGTTTTCTGTGCTTTGATGTTGTAACACCTAAATCCTCGATTACATTGAGCGAGTTTACAAGCTACAAGACGGCGAATTCATTATCTGCTAGTAAACTCGCCAGTGTAAAGCCTCGATTACATTAAACGGGTGTACAGGCTACTAGCCGGCGAATTCACTATCTGCTAGCAAACACGCTCAGTGTAATCATATTTACTAGCTAACTAGCAAATTTTACACTGAAGGAGTTTATAAGCAGATAGTGAATTCGCGGGCTAGTAGCTTGTAAAATCGCTCAATGTAATCGAGGCTTAATCATATATACGTACTAGCTAACTAGCAGATTTTACACTGAACAAGTTTACTAGCAGATAGTGAATTCGCCGGCTAGCAGCTTGTAAACTCGCTTAATGTAATCGAGGCTTTAGACACAATCGACATTGTCTCACTCGGTAGTTAATGTGAAAAGTGTATAAAAACATTAAAAAATAAAATCTGTCTTATTCCAGCTGAAGCAGTCCACCTAGCCCGCGATTTCGGCTACGTGTGTGAGACCGAGTTCCCCGCGCGCCAGGTGGCGGAGCACCTGTGTCGCCAACACGCCACCACGGAGCCCCACGGGGCCCCCCGCCGCCGCGAGCTGCTGCTAGCCGCCCGCATGGTCACCAAGGAGCTGATGGACCTGCTCAACCAGGACCGCAGCCCGCTGTGCAACACGCGGCCCCCGCACCTGCTGGACCCGGCCGTGCAGAGGCACCTCACGCACTTTAGTCTCATCTCGCACGGGTTCGGGGGGCCGGCGATCGTGGCAGCTCTGACGGCGATACAGGTAACTAATCATACTACCAAATTGATGAAACTTCATTTTCTTATAGACCCTGAGGGGTGACATATTATGTAGGTTCTAGATAACCTTACCATAGTATTGTATTTTGATGCACGCGAGTACCTCCATCATGCATAATTAGATTGTAAAAAAGCATAATTAATAATAAACTTTGTGTTCTTTCTTCCAGAACTTCCTGAACGAATCCCTAAAGCACATGGACAAGCTGTATCCAGGCAGCGGGATGGTGTCGTCTTCCTTAGATAAAGGCAAGATGGATCAGGACATCAAGAAGTAACGGAAGGCTGGGGGACTTAGCCTCAGGGGTGGCGGCAGAACTTCCGCGAGTTGGCAGCACCTGCAACGCCGCTGGTGCCAACTGACATAATAGTTGTGCAAGTGGCGCCATCTGACATAAATCTAATGAAAGTGGCGCCACATGGCATAAAACTAAAGCAAGTGGAGCCGTGCGGCATAAAACTAATGCAAGCGGCGCTATCTGCAATAAAGCTAACGCAAGTGGCGTTACCTGATGTAAAACTAATTTAAGAGGCGCCATGTGACATAAAACTAATGCAAGCCGTGTATCTGTCATAAAACCAATGCAAGCGGCGCCATCCGACATAACTAGTGCAAATGACTTCGTTTGACATAAAACTAATGCAAATGACATCATTTGACATAAAACTAATGTAAATGACATCATTTGACAGAAAACTAATGCAAATGCCATCATTTGACATAAAACTAATGCACATGACATCGTTTTGCATAAAACTGATGCAAATGACATCATTTGATAAAAAAAAACTAATGCACAAGGCGTCACCTGATATAAAACATATCTCTTGGTGTCAATCGATGCAGTTCTTGCCTGTGCAAAGGAGTGCGAATTGCCATAAACCAAACGTGCTTCAACTTTCACTAAAATAGATATATTTGTAAGCAAGCATAAGATAGGTGGTGCCATCTTTATAAAAAAAGAAGAAGAGTAGTGCCAACTGACAAAAAAATGTGAAAACTGGTGCCATAAAACATATCATTATAATGAAAAAACGCCAAAACCGTGTTAAAAAAGGACATATTAAATAATGTTGATTTGCGAGCTCTCGGCTGTGGAGGTCAGACAGAATTGGGATACTGTAAAATTAATCTTCTGTTGTTGACTTAGGTCCGGTATATCAGTGATTTTTTGTAATGGTATCACTAGGATTATTTTGTCAGGGTTTCTAGCATAGAGCAACTTAACGGACGTAAATATCTCAAGAACAACTGATATACCGGCCCGTAAAGAGAAAATCTTACGCAAAGTGCAATTACAATACTCATTTTTTAAATGTATTTATAATAATTAAGATAAGTTTGTTTGTTTTGTGTATATTAGCCAAATAATGAAGTTACTATCTTTGAAACACATAAAATTAAATATAATTGAATTAATATTTCAAGAACGCCAAACTCTAAACCCCTTGTCATCCAAAGACCCTGAGGAACATCTAGTTAGTATTAACTAAACTGGTAATAAATAATCGTTGTCTCAGGGGGTCAAAAAATAATATGTAATAAACAAAAATATATTTTTAAACAATTATTTTGTCAATCCAACAATAAAAAAATTATATTATATTTCACGTGTTATTTTTGGCCATGTTTTTCGCCAAATCACAAAGTAAAAAAACTTCACTTGTACAAAGTTTGTGTATGTGTAAACGGATATTTTTAATACATTCATAATTTTCTGGTTTTATTTAGAGAGACGCCTAAATATTCTACAATTAATAGTCAAAAAAAATTGTACATATATAATATTATAACATTTCAAATCTTCAAGTACCTATGTGCCAAGTTTTTTGTATGTTTATTGAGATCGTATGTATATTATTTGTAATGTGTAATTTATTTATATAACTTCAAAATAAATACCTACGCTTATACATATTTTGAACACAAATGATATTTTTTAATTACCTATGTAATTTGATGTTATTATATTACACAACAAAACAAAAATGGAAATTTATAATTTCTTTTTAAATTCTCTTGTAAATATTCCACTATAAAATAGAGATTTTATTGACTCATTTAAATTTTAATTGGAGTGTGAGCTACAAATTTCTTTTCTGTAGAAATTAAATCCGAATGCCTGTTTTATATGTATCTCTTTTTTCTAATAAAATCGCTAAAGCCTCGATTAAATTGAGCGAGTTTACAATCTATTAGCCGGCGAATTCACTATCTGCTAGTAAACACGCTCAGTGTAATCATATTTACCAGCTAACTAGCAGATTTTACACTGCAGGAATTCGCCGGCAAGTAGCTTGTAAACTCGCTCAATGTAATCGAGGCTTAAGACGAAGCTCGACTTTTAAATATGCAAGTGAAAAAAACGTTCCTAAATCAATATTTCAAAAAAATTCGTTAAATTTCCAATTAATTCAGAATTTTAAAATAAGAATGGAATGTGTTTGAAAATTTGAAATGATACTTCTAGAACGGGTTATTTAACAGAATTTGAACAAATTTCGTAGTTAATATTCAAGTTCTGTGAAAGACCTATTCAAGTTCTGTTATTTACAAAGTACTGCGAACAACCAGCCCATGATGAAATAATAACAGAACTTAAATAGAGCTTTCACAGAACTTGAATATTAACTTTGAAATTTAATGAATCGTTTAAATCTGTGAACCAAGAAAACATTGGGAAACTGATTATTTAAAATTGTTCTGAGGAGTCCCAACATGCCCAACCAGCGGGTTTTTATATATGAAATTCCAATGTTGGTGTATTGTGAGGCTGAAGAAAGGAAATATCTTTGATTGTGGTTTTCAAATTAATTTTCAAAAAAGCTACTTTACTGGTCCCAGCGAGAGATCGTACGTAAAGTCATCGTTCTAGTATCTTTTGTATTTTTCGTTTTCAAACAAGACCCCCTAGAGAACGAAAACGAAGAACGTCGATGACGTCCGTACGAGCTCTAGCTTGAACTATTGTATGGGATCTCTTGCCATAACCTACGATTTATTATGTTTAAATTTACAAAAAGATGTTGATGTTGAAATTTTTGATAATTTAAAATTTGGATTTATTTTTCACTTAAAATAAAATATTTACCTGTACCTTTGTATGTACATACAATTTTTCAGAAGCCAGAACGTTGCCATATTTTATTAAAATTTTGAGGAACTTTTTTAACAATATTCACAGTTTATAACTGAAATGGTAAAAACTCTTTTTAAAAACCTTTTCAAAGAATAATCAATTTTTAACAATGTTTTTTTGGGTCGTGAAAACAGTCCCGACTTGAAAGCTCTGTCCGATTTTGAAACAGAGGGGAGATTCTTTATCTTTTGTTTTAAAACGGCGTTACGAGACAACTAAGATGAAAATGGAAAATCCGTCGGATATCGGAAGGCTTCCGTAGTGCGTCACAGGCTGTCAAATTTCTATGATTTTCTATGGCTTTCAGTGACTTGTCTACGCACGTCGTGTGTTAAATTAATGAATTACCTACTTAAAAACGCGAATTGCTATTTATTAGTTATCAAGCCTAAAGGCGTTCATAAAAAACTATCCGTTTGTCGTATTATTTTGATGTTTGTACGCGATGACGTTCGATTCGTAAATTTTCCTGCGACTGACATCAGTTAACGAGGATTACGCGGCAAAACGCGCTATCATCTCTGGCGTTAACTACTTTTAAGAGTTGATGTCTTAACACAAGCGCAGCATTTAGCTCGTTAACGCGATACGGAATACCGCATTTAATAAAACTGTCAAAATGTATCATATACACGATAACACGATGTCGCAAAAGATACAGAACCACCATTCAGATGATGTCACAAATGATACTTGTCAATCTCTCCCACTGCTAACTATATTTTGAAATTGTGCCAATTTTTTAAAAGGTACCTAACCAGGTTTATACTTAATTTTATTGAATGACAAACCTTTATAAACTTAGTTTTAAATGAAATTACAATTCGAGCTCAATTAGAAATGCGTCAAAGTCTAGGTTGTTTGTCATATAAGTGTGATGGTATTTTGTATTTTACAATAATTAATTGTGATAATTTAATATTTACGTTTATAACACTGTACAATTTTACATTTCTTTAATTCTTTGTTTATGGTTTACCTGTCTAAAATTTCAAGTATATTTTAATAGGTGTATTACAAAAATTTTAGAAAACAAAAAATTTGTGCCAAATAAACTCATTTTTGTAAAATGTTGTTCAGCGCCATTTTGTTTCTTTGAACGTCCCCGTTAAATGCCGATTCTAAGTCCGTTTCAGCTTTTGAACAAATTATGATCAGCAGAAGTAGAGTGTTGTGAAGCTTATCAACAAATTACAAGTTTATAAAGAGCTGAAACGCATCTATAATCGGCGTTTAACGTGGACTTTTAAAATGTCAAAAAAACAAAATGGTGATGAATGACTGTTTGATGACAATGTTACATATGATTTTTTGTGAAACAACTGGCCCTTAATTTTCTCAGTTGAATGAAAAAGACGTAGCAAGCCGAAAATGCGTTCATTAATTTAAAAATTCGAGACAGATAAGGCTGTGCAAAATTCATGTCGCCAGAGCTCACAAATCAAGAATATTTACAACTTGAGAAAAAAAATTCTACTTTGTAAGATGGATGAATATTATTAATAATTATAATTTATTAATGATTTAAAGTGTTCCATGTTTTATACTGAATGAAGAAGTGTGATTTGCAAATCAATCAATTCATATTTTTACAAATAGATTCGAATTTACTGTAAATAAAACAAATACACAAGGTGTTAAAGGTAAAATTAAAATGATTCATAATGTGCTATTTAATAGATAAAGCTAATTAAATTATTTTAGGAAAAACACTTTTTACAATATGACAAACGCAATATGAACATGAATAAATAGTTTTGTACGTAGAAAACTCAAATCTTTCAAGAAAGGCTAAAAAATACAATATTGGATTGAATCAACGATCAATATTATATTTGTATTCCTTTCTTGAACGCTTTCAGATTTTATAAAACGAAACAAACATAATTTTTAAATACACGCAAAAAAGATTTAAAAATGGCTCATCTTACGTTTTTTTCTAACTAAAATTACTGATAATTAACGAAAAAAAATAAATACACATTCACGTTTTATTAGACAAATGTATTATACGCATAATTTTCACCTCACTTTTTGTCGCTCAAAAGTTTCATTTTTTTTTTTTTTAAAGCAATCTGATACTTTGGTTTCATTTATTCAAAAATGTGTACATTTTATTTTACTTGTTTTGTGGTTAACTTTTATATTTTCATAAAGCCTCGATTACACGAGCGAGTTTACAAGCTACTAGTCGGCAAATTATAAGCGGGCAAATCGGCGAGTGCGATTGTGATGATGACACATAAAACGTTCCACTCGCTCAGTAGCAAACTATCTAGCGATAAGCTGAGCTAAAATAACGACTCCCGCGCGAACTAATTCTGTCGACATTTTGTAGAAAACTGAGATATTCGCAGCTAGCTCACCGCTAGTAGCTATTTGCCCAGATTATACAACGAATAATCTAGATCAAAGCAGTAGTTTGACAGTTACGAAATCAGCTGTTCGTGGGCCGCCATCTTGCCTAGCGAGCAAAGTTGACCCCCTTTCAACTTTTTTCGTAGATTGTTCACAATCTGCTAGTTAGCTAGTAATACGATTACACTGGGCAAGTTTACTAGCAGATAGTGAATTCGCCGGCTAGTAGCTTGTAAACTAGCTAAATGTTATCGAGGCTTAAAGCGTGATGTTTTTTCTTTCTAACACCATTTAAATCATATTTCTTACTACGATAATAAGGGAGACACAACAATTTCTATGAGACTTCCAAGAGTTGTTTTAAAAATCGAACAAATTAAAGAACAACTTTGAAAGAGTGTTTTTACGTAAAATAATTTGATTAGCGTCATCTATGAAAGAGCAGATTATGAATTCTTTTAAGTTTACTCTTAGATTCGTATTTAACAACACGCCTGCCAAATTGTGGCTATCAACAAATATTGTAAAACTTCAACTAGTTTGTAATGTTCCTTCACAATGAGAGTTTGCTCAGAAAAGTATTATTTTACTGTCTAATTTATAAAAATGTATTATAATTGTGTAATCTTATGAAATTCTCTTCCATTCAATAAATACTCTATACATATTATATTATATATTGTAAAAGTATTCTTTTAGACTTAGTAGGTATACCAATTAATTTAGATATATACTGGGTAAGAGTATTTTACATAATAAGGATTATATAGTTTTTATTCAATTATTATTATTATTATTACTGGGGTATTTTTAAATGTATGTATAAAAGATAATTGCCATTGTATTGCCATATTTTTTTTTATAAAATGTTATTTTCAAAACATATCCATTATTGTGAATCTTTCTTTGAATGTGCTGCAGACTGTCGATGTCTGTCCGCCGAGTGGTCTGTACTTGTTTCACATTACATCAAATAAAAAAAGTTACTTATAACAAAATAATTGATTTCTTATTTACATTTCACTCCGATATAAACGAATAAAAATTCACTTATCGCACGAAAAGTGAAATAACTATGGAGAGAGCCTAGGACATTTGACAAAAAAAATTGAATAGGTTCTTACACACATATGAGTGGATAAAAATCTAGAAAATGGTGTTGGACTTAGAAAACATTTTTAATGTTCCGGTAAGTGGAAAATCTTCTCTCAACATGCCCTACGATGACGTAAGCCCTGAGGTAAATTATTTTCTTCAGGTGCAATGTGGATATTGTCGACTGGTTGCGAGACGAGACCCGTGACGTCGGAATCAGCAGATTCAATCATACCTGCCAAACAGCATTTTTTAACGCGATGGTGTTTTATTCGTTTTTAAATGACGATTTATAAATTCTTCGCATAATAATCATCAATATACGTTATAAAAGAGAGTGTACAATTTGCGTGCCGCTTAAACTCAGAAACGAGTCCCGGTACGATCAAGGGAGTTATATGGTGTGATAGCCCTCTATCCCCCATCCATGAAGAAGGTTCCCGTTTTTACCTGAAGGGCGTGCTTTTGAAGGTATAAGGGCTGAAAGTTTCGCCCTCTAGAAATTTCTAGAACAGTCTAGAACACCCGAGAGTTTTCGAGAGCACTCCACAACATTCCACAGCATCCAGGAACATTCTGGAATGTCTTGGAATATTCGGGAATATCTCGGAACATCCCAGATCATTGTGGAACATTCCAGAACACTCTCGAATGTTGCGGAATATTCTGGAACATTGTAAACCATTCAAAGCCTTTTTTGTATGGGCATAGCAAGATCCATTGTGGGTTCGAATGTCAGTTCAATCTCATATCCTCATACCCCCTTACTAAGGCCGAGTACCCCAGTGAGTATATAATAAAACTTATAACTTATAGTCAAAATCTTGTCAATACTAATCTTGCTGTCATCAGGGATCATGTCATAGATCTTCCAAACCGTCTCCCGTCGATCTGCAAGCATTGCTTTTTCCACTTCGGCAATTGTTTCGTCTAGCCGTCCGGCACGCTTTTCATCATGGCGTACGTACGTCCGTTTTTTAAATCTCTGCACATTTTTCGCGCTCATACACTGTTTTCCGTACACTTAACGTAGCTGAAAACGAATTTCTACAGGGGTTTTGTTCTTTGCACACAAAAAACGAGTTACGGGGCGTAATTCACACCTGGCGGATGCGGCTAGTGAAAGCTCCTTCGTGAACGGCTGCCATGCCGAGACTAAGCGTCGCAGAGAGCGCAGCGTGGTGGGGATTTGGCGTGGGGGGACCAGGCTGCAAGCCAGCGTTGCCGGATCGCACATAAAATTGTTCCTCACGACCGCGGCACCTTGGTGACCCTATTTTACGGACAGCCCTCGTATATTCAGCTAACAAGTAACAACAAGTTTTACTAAGAATAACAAGTTTTGTTTGGTGTAAATAAAGTGTACGTTTAAATGTACGTTTAAGCGGCTTCTAAAAAAGAGGGAAATTAAAAAAATGGCTCTAAAAATAAATTGTTCTCCTGCTGATATTTGGCTCTTTTGACTAATTAGTTTGCCAGTCACTGATCTACATGAATGTATTTTTAAGCCATATTATTTTTCCAAATTTTTTAACGTCTTTAATGGTGTTTTCAAAGCCATAACATTTTACTGAAGTTATTAAAAAAATTATTACAATCAGGGCATTTTTATTACCTATTAAAAGCGGTTTGAATAACCAAAGAAATTTAGGAAATGAAACCAGGTGTTAATAATTAAGTAAACGAAAGTTAACTGTTAATAATTATTACGTGAACACGGTAATATTCTTACTTTTTATACAGTGTTTTTGACGAACGAAATAATAAAAAAATATTATCTTTCTCACATGAGTTACGCAAGTACTAAACATTTAGCCAGGTACCGCGTGAGCGCAGCTTTGTAGGTGTCGGTTTTATTCTAAAGTTGGCAGAAACTGAAAACAACTTCATGTCAATCTAATGTGAAACGATTGTCATTTTACAAAATTTTGTCATTGTTTTTTCGTATAAATTTCTCGTTGCCGCAGTTGTACAATAATAATTAAAAATGGCTTTGCAAGCGTATATCGGGCTGGACAATTACCTGAATGTGAATCCTTTGGATCGGTACAGCGATATACACAACGAAGTAGCTCACCACACCAGAAACTTCACCGCCAATTGCGACCTGAGTGTGCCGCCGTTCACGGATCCTGCTGAAAACTTATCCCGTTTCACCAAAGATGGAACCGGTAAAGCGATCAAGATGGACTTCAACCACGGAACAACTACGTTAGGCTTCCGATACCAGGGTGGGATTGTATTAGCAGTTGATTCCCGAGCGACCGGGGGCCAGTTCATCGGCTCTCAGTCTATGAAGAAGATTGTGGAGATCAATGACTTCCTGCTGGGGACCCTGGCCGGAGGAGCAGCGGACTGCGTGTACTGGGACCGCGTTCTGGCCAAGCAGTGCCGGCTGTACGAGCTGCGTAACAGGGAGCGGATCAGTGTGGCAGCCGCCTCTAAGTTGATGTCTAACTTAGTCTACAGCTACAAGGGCATGGGTCTCAGCATGGGCATGATGTTGGCAGGATGGGACAAGAGGGTGAGTTCGATCCACTTAACCTTTAACTTTCTATTCTTATGTCGAGGAAATACTCATCAATCCGCTGACTGCAAATTACCGTCTACGTATCTGAAAAAACCCTGATCGAACTAATTGTTTTCAGCTTTTAGTAGTGCGTTGGTTAGAAACCTTAACTTCTAACATTGAAATCAATAGAAAACGTAGGTATTTATATCAGGGTAGCAGAACTGCATTTTAGATTTTTTGCGATTCATTGTTTGGTTCAGTGATGACTAACATTTTAACAAGTGTATGGGGCACATATATTTGAAGTGGTTAACTTTGCAGTTGGTGGTGTTGCAAACCTAATTATATTTGCTTACTTAACCATAATTTTTTTAATAAAACAAAGCACTGCAAGTGAAAAATTCTTGTCCACAAGGCTAAACCAATAAAGACGATTTTATCACTCTTAAATAATAAAGAACATATAAAAAATACTTGTTATTTTGGGTGGCTGATTAATTAATAGACAGACAAGCTTTTGTTGCAAATCATAGCACGGGAATCCAAACAATATTTTTTGTTTTTATGTGCACCTCACAAGAGCGCCCTTATTTGTATAATGTATAGGCTTGGGAACTATGTCGCTACCCTGTTGAGCAGCTTTGTGAGGTGGGTTAAGGGAGGAGTTTATTAAAGTGGTCTTGAAGAAGCCCGGATTGTATGAAAGAGGAAAAACAGTTGTCGTTAGCTCGTTACACATACTTAGACTTAGACAAAAACGAATAGAAGAAACAACCCATTCTCTTGAAGCCAACATCAACTAAGAACGGATGATCCACTCATGTCCGTCGAGTTTCATATAGAGATGCACCGGGGAATAATGCTGCTAGCTTCTTAGGGCAGGCTCTGTTAAAACACCTCAGAATAGACTCAGCATACTGACATTGTGCATTAGAGATGGCAATCGCTCTGTTGACCACCTCCTTTGCACAGAATCAAGTTAGGTCAGGCGGGCTAGAGCAGATAGAGAGCCGCTCACATTAGTAAAAGTCAGGAAAATTTCATATCTGGGCCACATACTTCGATGGGAGAAATATTACTTGCTCCAATTAATACTAGAAGGCAAGATAGAGAGTTGCTGAAGACCTGGTAGAAGACAAATGTCTTGGCCGCGAAATGTATGAGTGTGGACCAGTATTAGAAGTGTGGAAGAGCTATTCCGGGCAGTGCAAGATAGAGATACATTTTATTTATATACAGACCTGATACGGCATACGAAAAAGAAGAAGAAGTAGGTTTATCGTATGGCCCCAGCCCAAAGGTGGCTCCCATATTCAATCATTGGGCAAACTTGAGATTTATAAATACTCGAGTATAAAAAATATCAATACTCTCTATTTACATGTTTTCAGAAACATAATTTGGAAGCGTACCTCCCCTAATAATATGGAACCCTTACAAAATATCAAGACACCAAGTCTAAAGTTTTCCTAAAACAGAACAGAAACTGTTTTTGTTTGATATTTTATTTAGGCATGCCGTAGGGACGTGTGAAAAGTCTCAGGCCATGTGTTGCTCATCACTGGTTGAGATATTCAATTGAATCATATATTGCGCAATATTTACAATGAAAATTGTTGCTGGTGTGAAGTCAACTAGGGATATTTTCAGTGAATACTGTGAGAACTGAAGCATAATCAATCTTTTTGTTGATATTTTTAGGGTCCCAGCCTATACTACGTGGACTCTGAAGGCACCAGAACCGCAGGAAAGTGTTTCTCAGTGGGATCCGGATCTATCTACGCCCTGGGAGTGTTTGACTCTGAATTCAAGTGGGATATGCCTGACGAGGTTGCATACGGTAAGACACAGCAATTCTCATTATTTGGTGCAATTAAATATTCCGTACTGCGCTTGCTCCTAAATACGCACAAATTATTGAAATAACTCTTCGTTTCAACTTAATTACTATAAGAAACTGGGCATACTGTACAGGGCACGCAGATACTTCAATAGTACACAACTGCTAACCCTGTACAAATCGCAAGTGCGCCCCACAGTTGAATTTGGCAGCCACCTCTGGTCTGGAGCCCCAAAATACCTGAAAAAACCCTTGACTCTGTGCAGAAACGGGCGGTCCGTTTGATAGATTGTCCTAATTTAACAAACGGATTGCAATCTTTAGAGCATAGGCGCCAGGTGGGAATTCTGTCCTTGTTCTACCGGTATTACAATGGAAGATGCTCCAAGGAACTAGCGTCGTTGATCCCCTCGGCACCGGCGCATAGTCAGGAAACACGCCAAACGCGCGCTCAACATTTGTGCATGGTTGACATTAGTCACATGAGAACGGGTCGTTTCTACGACTCGTTCTTGAGTTCAACAACTCGGCTGTAGAACGATTTGCCGGCCTCTGTGTTTCCTCCCTCCTACAACATGTTCACTCCTTCCTCTCCTCAAAAACACCCTCCACACAGCATCTTCAAAGATGACATAGGCCCTGAGGGAAATTATTTTCCTCAGGGCCTCCTGCGTGGAGTTAATGTAAAAAAAAAAAGAAACAACTATTTAGAGATGTAAAAAAGATGCATTCAAGTTCCAATTAAAGTGTCCACCTGCTGCATGGCGGGCCAGATCGAGAGACAGGTTAAGGGAGGTCTTTTGAACTCTCCAGTTGAACTCTCGACCCATCACCTTGCATCGTAGTTGGAGAGGTGGATTCATACGTCCGTCACTCCTGGACATTGCCCCCAAATTACCCACTCCTCATATCTTTTTCTTTCCCAGAATTTTCTCTTCCTTTCCTTAAAACGACCCTCCGCACAGCATCCTCTTAAATGACGTAGACCCTGAGGGAAATTATTTTCCTCAGGGTCTTCTGTGTAGAGCTAAAGTAAGAAAATCTCAGTTAATAAACTTACACACTTTTACTTTGAAGATATAAACTTATTTTACCTTGTTATGCAGTTACAATTTTTGTGTCAGTCTAATACAAATTATTTCTTTCGGCGAGCCAATTCTTCAACATAATATTTAATTTACCATTTGTACATTTTTTAATTTCGGCAGGTAACATATTTAAGCAATTAGGTATCATGTAGTCCAGCGTTCTTTGTCCGTATTTGTTTAAATGCTTAGGTACAATTAGTCCTTCATTTAACATAAAACGAGTATTGTAAGTGTGGTCCAGTTGATTAATGTATATAGAGCTATTCATATGCTGAAATATAATTTTATACCACAGAATTGCTCTTACTGGGAGAATTTTGAGATTTTGGTAAAAGTACGGAACATTATGCCTTTTTTCGTATAAACTTTTATGAGCTAATAATTTAACTAATGAATTTTGAACTGATTGAACACGATTTACATTTGTTTTGCAGGAAAGTCCCCAAGCTGTAATTCCATACCTGATAATAGATTCAGCTAATGATAAATATATTATTCGAAGTGATATCGTAATATGACACTTGTCTTAGTTTGGGTTATTTAAATGATTTATGCGTTGGTATCAGATTGAAGCAGAATCTTCCGGCAAGCATCTCATCATACTAACCAGATCATGGCGATGGCAAATTTATTTCGCTTATAAATGTTTTTACAAAATATAAATCTAAGTGCATGTTTTTCCATCTTGCCTGATGTAAATAGTTGTTACTTGTACTAATTAAGTTGAAACGTATTGCTATTTCAATAATTTAGGCTGGAAATAGTGCCAAGCATACGGGGTCGCTTGCGGTAATATGTAGATGAATGCCACGCGCTATGTAAGAAGACCATCAGTTGAGCTCGTCAGCTCTATGTCATCGGTTCGGCCGACGGTATGTGTTGCACTATTTCATCACGAACCTATGTTTTGGATTTGGCCTCTTCCACAAATTCTCTCCACTGGCTGTGGTCCCTCGCCATTTGCCTCCAGTCCTCTTCCATACAATCTACTTGGTCATTGACTTTTATGTTTTGTCCTAAACGCAGGATCTTATTATCAAGTTGTGCTAAAACGATTACATTTGACAATTTCGCAAGAAAATTTGAAACATGAATATTTCATTACTTATTCGAACTTGTTTCTTTCTTGAAGTGGTGTATTTTTTTCTATTTTTTTGTCAATCACTATGTTTTTGAATTTGATTGGACGGGTTGTTTAAAAAAATTTAAACAATTCATCAATTTTTTAAAGTCAATTTTCACATTCTAATACTTTAATACTAACAATTCATATTTTATGCAGTTTTTTCTGTTACATAATTTTTATAAAACACAAGACGACAAAGCGTAATAGGTATCGGTTCTTATTGAAATTCAAAATATTTCCCACCTCTGTGCATACACCATCTAATTTCTTAAAAAATAATTTATTATGTATATAACTACTGGAGCAACCACGCGAAATAAATAAATTTGCCTCGATTGCTCGAGATTTCCAAAAGATCATTTTTTAAATTTTTCATGCAGATATTGGGAGTGGTAAACACCAATAGATGCAGGAAATGCAGGAAATGCAGTGAAGAGGTTGAAGAGACTCCGATTCACCTATGGTGCCAATGTCCTGCCCTGGTGGGAACTAGGCTCAGATACCTGGGGAGACATACAGTAGAACCAGAAGACATAGAGATTGAGAACCTATGTATATATTATGTGCTGTATTTTTTACACAGTATTCTGTGGAACATTTCCCCCATGTAAAAACAAAATTAATTCTATCTCAATATCATTCTTTTGAACTTCTTGTATTAATATGGTGAATTGTTGTTTTGGCTGAGCAGAACTCGGCCGCCGCGCCATCTACCACGCCACCCACCGAGACGCGTACTCCGGCGGCATTGTACGCGTCTACCACATCAAAGAGGATGGATGGACAAACATCTCCAACGATGACTGCATGCTCCTCCACTACAAATATCTGGCTGACAAAGAGGCCAAAACCAAGCCAAGCCCAAGCCCAAGCGTAGTTATGGCGTAAACACAGCGTTTTCTAATTCAGTGCTCCACAACCGTTTTCACCCACCGCACATCAAAGTTAAATACATACATTTTTTTATTAAATTTCATAATTATGCATTATTGGTTTACTCAAACTGGGAAAATTTCACGAAATCTGCGTGTCTGTCTCGAAATGAGTGAAACATCTGCAGCAAAAACCATTTTTATATTTTTCTTCAAGATTTAACCTGACCTACACGGCTGTTGCATGTGGGATCCATGAAGTTTCACTGAAACACAGACATTGTGTTGAAACCTACCGTGTGAACGGATAGATTGTGTTGAAAAGGTCGGCGTTCTAAAGAGTTATAGAAAAAATAACTAAAAATTTCATTACCACAGTGGAGGAAAATCATTCTCATATTCTGACTGTATTCATGTTCTAAAAAGTCTTCAAAGGCACTTTTGGACTCACAGTGGAGAAAAACTATTCTCGTATTCTGACTGTTCATGATCATATCGTATTTGCAAAATCACAATTGAACTCAGTAAAGAAAAACCATTCTTGTGTTCTGACTGTAGCTATTAGTGTTCTAAAAAGTTATATTTGCAAAAGCACATTTGGACTCACACTGGAGAAAACCATTTTCACGTTCCGATTGCAGTGATTCGTGTACCCAATAGTTGTATTTAAACACATGCTGAAACAAAAACCATTCTTGTGTTCTGATTGCAAATATTTGTGTTAGTTGATACATGCAAGTATTGTGATTCAAATTAGCCAAAACTTTCCTTGATATAGTATTTTTCTTAGTAAACGAAAAGGAATCATAGCAAGTTTAGTCGTCACCCTCGGCTTAGTCCAGTTTCGGTCTAAATGCTGTGAAATATTTATTGCTTTGCGCACGGATCCTATTCTGTGATTTTGCATTATTGTGTTTCTAAGGGACAAATTATTTAAGATTTTGTTCTCTTTCACTGCTGCAGCACGTCTTGCTTCGGCCCATGGTACAACGGTTGTGGAGCACTGTTCTTATCAATCCACAATACTACATACTCAACTTGTAACTATTCTGGTAAGGTTAAATAACAAGTTCAGCAAATTTGTATCGTTGTTGATTGGTAAAAGTGATGTTTTAATTTTGTCTTACTTTTAATTGGAAATACATATACATTTTTTATGATGATTTCATGTTTTTATTCAATGACCTATCCAAGTTAAATGCTGGCTCGACTGAACGACAGCAACCTCCACGATGACTAACAGTAAGATCCAGAGATTGCGGGTTTGAAATCCAGCAAATGCAAAAATATTTTATTTCAGATATATAATATTCCAGCAGGTTCCAGAGTAGTGAATGCAATCAGTATCGTCCTGTTGAAAGACCACCATTCAGAATCAAAATGTTGCTTGAAATGGCTTGAGGCGTCCTTAGCGACCAGGTCTGAATAGCTAGATACTTCTCAATCTTCCACTTCCCTGTCTCACTCCCTTTAGCCTCGCAACATACCCCAATAGGCCACTTGCATGGATTTCATAATGACTTGGATAAAATCGTGTGGATAGATTTTTCTACTAAGATTATGAAAATGTTAATAATTTTTTTTAGAAATTTATAGTTTTTTTCTTTTTTAAATAAATAAATCAGTTTTTTGGGCTCGTGACGTCACTATATGGAAATGTTCCGTCCCCGAAATATTCAATTAATTTTGTAAAATTCCACACTAATTTATTTTTTTTATATGGCAACACTTTGATTTCCGGCGAATTTTTCAATTTGACATTTAAAATTCACTACATTTATTGTTTGTTACCTTTCAAACTTATGTTTGGTTTGACGTTTTGACAGATGGTATAAAGTGAACATCGTACAGATGAGCATAACGGTAACAGTGCTGATTTTAACAAAATCAAATTTTTATTTTATTATAATTATAATTTACAAGTACAAATTTATTACATTGGATTTAGTCATATGTCATAAAATATGACTAAATATGTCTTTAAATTAGCGCAATATAAATATGCACTCAAAAATTATTTTTCCATAATGTAACTTTATATACGCAATGTGGACATGTTGAAATGAAATGATGATATTTCTCATTGTTCTTTTTTGTTGTGATACGCAAAATAATTGTATGTTATTTTTAAGTTTAAAACTACTATTATGTAATGATATTATTTTTCTTACTTTTGTACTCTATTATATGTTTATTTATAAAAGAAAAAATAAAATAAAAATATGTAGACGTTGAACATTATAATGATTAATGATCAATAAGATGGACCAAGGAAACAAATATTTATGAGATGTAATATTTTTGGAATGCCTCGTTATTTTATATTTTTTTCGCACCCATAAAATTATGTCCCGTCTTTCCGGTTTATAAAAAATGGTCCGATTTTTCGGATTGAAAGTTTCAGAAAATCGCCAGGGTTTCAAAAGTACGATTAAAAAAAAAAAAATACGGAATGTCTTAGAACATTTGCCTAAACCGGAAAAAAAATTTAAAAATTGTGATGCAAGTGGCCTATTGTACCACAGTCCTACTGACTCCGGGCAGTTAAAACTCTTGCGTGATATTAACATAAATTTATTCAAAGGTCCTATGAAAAGGTTTTTAAAAAAATAAAAAATATCTTTTGCATTAACAGCGGTATATTTTTTTTAAACACTACAGGTAAAAATCGTACAACAGATCAATTATTTTGTTTCTTGTTCTCCAAATCATCCTCTAATTCCCAACTAGTAACTTCCTTCGGGGATAAATTTCTAAACTTTCCATGTTTACCTATTCCTGGAAATAAAACAAATAATTAAGTAGTAATATCACAATAATAAATACGTACTTATTACTTTTTAAAATTACGTCACTCAGTTTGTGTGTTTTTCCAATATGATTTGACCATTATGAATCTCTTTCAACGCAAGCAATCTTCCCAACAAGTTTTCCCTTGATATTAATGAAATCGTAAGTGACCAGCTCAGGCTCGGGGGCTCCATCGAAGTCAAAGTTAAGTTAGCCTCTCAGAAGCTGGTACATTGCAATGCCAACCCTGTACAAATTGCAAGTATGATGTTGAATTTGGTTGAAATTGTCTTTGTTCTACCAATACTTCAATAGAAGATCCTCTGAAAAGCCGTTGATTATCACCAGTATACAGGTAATTTTCTTAAACATATCCTCCACACAGCTCCCTAAAGTTGCAAGTTATTACCTGGGGTCCGATTCGAGCCGCGGTCAACAGTGGTTGTGTGTACCTTACCTATTGCTTAGTGCCGTTCGCCCGTTCCCGTGCCTCATACAGATAAGAGATTATTGTTACATTTTATTTAATTCTGTTTATCGTATACTTATTTGTTTGCATTCCTACTTACGGCTAATCCGTTTTTGTTTGTACAGTCAATGAAATAGACTGCGTATTATTTTTTCAGTTTAATTTTTAAAAGTTAAGTTTTTTTTATATAATGGAGGAAGACGAAGATAGACCTCCCGACCCAGGATCGATATTAGATTTTTCTGATTCGGAATCTAACACTAGCCAGGCTTCTATTACGCTTCCATCTCGTAAACGACGACCATCGCATAGCCTTTACATCCCATCGAAAGTTAAATCTATACCGCCGATTCAACAAACCTCGACCTCTAACGACCTTAACCCCAATAGTAACACCCAGACAAGTACTTTAGCTAGCGATAATACAAAAAGTACTGACTTACTTTATCCTGCTTCCGCTTCCGGTCCTTTTATCGTAATTGTTCAGAGAACTGAACAAGGAAAACTTATTCATCCTTTAGATTTTGGAAAATTCTTATTTGACTCAAAAAATAATAACCTTGGTATTGTTAACGGTTCAATTAAACCGGAAGGGCGATATAAATTATCTATCGAGTTTAATACCGCCGCTTCCGCAAATGGATTTGTAAAAAAAATTGACTCGCTCTCAAACCATAAATATAAATCGTTCATCCCGTCATTTAACCTTACGAGAATGGGTCTTGTTCGAGGAATCCCCACGGAGATCCCAGAGGCTGAAATTGTTGATGCTTTGAATAATTCCCACGGAACCCCGAAAGTAATAAAAGCACGTCGACTGAACTACAAGGATTCTACTGATGGAAACACGATCTGGAAACCTTCCCAATCTGTTGTTGTTACATTTGAGGGACAATCCCTTCCGTCTCGTGTGTTTATTTATTATACCTCGCTTCCCGTCGAAGTTTATAAATTTCCAACTGTTCAATGCTTCAATTGCTGCCGGTTTGGACATACAAAATCCGTATGCCGCTCCCCTCCACGTTGTTACTTTTGCGGAGAAGGTCACCCATTTGATCAATGTCCAAAATCTTCCAATGATCCCATTTGCATTAACTGTTCGGGTGCACATACCGCGGTCAGTCTAGCCTGTCCGGAATTGACAAGACAGAGGAACATAAAACATAAAATGGCTACCGACAACATTTCGTACTTCCAGGCCTCAAAGTTATTCTCTCCTGCGAAAAAATCATTCGCAGAGATGACATCGTCCTCAGCTCCTTTCCAATCAACCACCTTTTTAAATTCAACGTCATCTTCTCACAGAGAAACCATTCTCAAGCCAGTCAAACCCAACCCAAAATATACTCCTTACCTTGATAAAAAACAATTGAATAATATTTTGACCAGCCCGAATGGGAATGCCAAATCTCGGACCCTCAATGGGTGTGCCATTAATAGTAATACATCCCCTCCTGCTCTCCCCGAAATATTGAATAATAATTCTTTTATACAAACTTTAATTACCCTTTTAATTTCTATCCTTACAAACAACAATACTGTACCGTCCAACGCTGCCGATTACATTAAATCTTTATTATCTTGCCTCCCCAATGACTTCGAAACTGAACAAAATTCTTCAGTGGAACAGTAGAAGCCTCTTCGCTAACAAATCTGACCTAATTCAATTACTCGACGAACACGACGTTTCAGTGGCCGCCATTTCTGAAACGTGGTTAAAACCCTCCTTTCACTTAAGAATTCCGGGTTATTATTGTCTCAGACACGACAGACCGGATGGTAAAGGCGGCACGGCTCTGATAATCCATAATTCTATCCCGTTTAAACAAATTAATATACATACTCCCTCCGACGATATCCAGATAATAGCAGCTGTCTTATCTGATATCACAATATTATCAATATATATTCCTCCCTCTACCACTTTTATTGAAAATGAATGGGCACCAATCTTAACCCAGATTTGTTCCCCTTTTATGATCCTTGGAGATTTTAATGCACATTCCCCTTCTTGGGGTAGCAAAATAACAAATCGTTCTGGCCGCAATCTTTTAGATTTTATTGATACCCATAACCTATGTTTTTTAAATGACGGATCTCCAACCAGATTCACCCCCCCTCATCAACGGAAAAGTGCTGTTGATTTATCTCTTTGTTCATATTCGTTAGCATCTAAATGCTCTTGGGACATCCTAAACGATCCCCTCTCTAGTGATCATTTTCCAATTATAATCCGATTCCAACATCAATCTAACACTTATCCTCCACCAGTTAAAAATAATCTCAAATTTAGAATAAATGATGCGAATTGGAGCACTTTCTCTTCTGAACTAGATAACCTTATTAATTTTAAAAAAAAATCGTCCCCGGGAGACATCAGATTGCAATGTGAGAAGTTTCCCTCTATGGTTATAAATGCAGCAGAAAAATCCATCCCGAAACGCAATGCGAACATTAAAATAAAACACTCTACTCCGTGGTGGGACGAGGAATGCACTCGCTCCGTCAACTCTCGTAAAAAAGCAATTTCCTCTTTTCGTAAGTGTATGTCACTAGAAAATTTTTTATCAGTTAAGAAAGCCCAGGCAGAAACCAAACGAATTTTGAAAAATAAAAAACGCGCTGGATGGCGGAAGTTCTGTGAGAACCTGTCTCCGGAAACTCCCCAATCTTCAGTTTGGTCTAGCTTAAAAAAATTCGGATCATCGTATTCTCCGCCGAGAACCAAGCATATATCAGAAGAAATTCTTATAGGATTTGCGGATAAAATAGCCCCCCCATCAGTGGCCGGATGTGAAGAAATGCCTTCTATTAAGCCATATCCATCTCATTCTAACTGGCTAGATGCTCCTTTCTCCATTGATGAGATGAAACGAGTAATAAGAACCCTTTCTGACTCTGCTCCGGGTCCCGATGGAATACTTAATAGTTTCATTAAATCATTTTCTGATATGGCGGTTGAATATTTCTTATCTCTTATTAATAATATGTTTGAAACAGGACTAATTCCGGATGATTGGAAAACTCAAAAAATCATTCCCATTTTAAAACCTGGAAAAAATCCATCTGAAATTTCGTCTTATCGGCCTATTGCTCTTTCATCATGTTTGATGAAAGTAGCGGAGCGTTTGATGAAGAACAGATTAGAGTGGTTTGTTGAAAGTCAAGATATTATCTCACCAAATCAGTATGGTTTTCGGAAAAAGAAATCTACAATGGATAATTTAAGTTTGTTCACAACTGACATCCGAGTTTCCCAATCCCTAAATTCTTATACATTGGCCACATTCCTTGACCTTTCATCAGCTTACGATGATGTTTTACTGAATGTTTTGAAAGAAAAGCTAATTAAAAAACAAATCCCCCCGAAATTAGTCCAATTTATTATTAATTTGCTCTCAGATAGGTCCATTATTATTGAGTCTTCCTCTAAATGCTTAAGGCGCAAACTATGGAGAGGTTTGCCCCAGGGTTCTGTTATTAGTCCTCTGTTGTTTAATATTTATATAAGCGACCTAGACTCAGTAATTCCCTTTTCTATCAAGCGTCTTTACTTTGCGGATGATATCCTTGTATATTTGTTACATAAAAATATTATTCTTGCAGCTAAGGAAATGAATTTGGCTTTACAATATATTAAAAGCTGGTTGTCAATAAATGGGATGAATCTGGCGGCATCTAAAACAAGGGTCGTGGCTTTCACGCGCAAAAGAAAAATTCCCCAATTCTCAATTTCTTTTGATAATGTGCCTCTACAAACCACTACTCAAATCAAATTCCTTGGTCTTCTTTTGAACCATAAACTTTCCTGGCTTCCACACATTCAGATAATTTCTACAAAGTGTGAAAAGGGACTTAATATGATGCGAGCAGTTTCCAGAGTATGGTGGGGATCTCATCCTACCACTCTTAAATTAATGTATAATTCCCTAGTTCGGAGCCACTTGGATTATGGCTCATTCCTTTTTGACCCACTCCCTAAATATCTAGATAAGAAAATGGAAAGAATTCAATCAAAAGCCCTCAGAATGATTATTGGAGCTATGAAGTCTTCTCCAATTAATGCGCTTCAGGTGGAATGTGTGGAGCCTCCATTATATTTCAGAAGGCAATTCCTTGCCAATAAATATATTTTCAAGGCTTTATCGTTATCACATCATCCTATTAAACAAAGTTTTAATAGGTTAAGTGTTAATTTGAATTCTAACAAAAGATTGAGAGAAAAACAGTGTTTTCCTCTCTTAATTAAAAGTTTTCATCTCTATAATTCTCTATCATCTTCCCTCCAATATCTTCAAGAAGTTCCCAATCTTCCTATATACAATATTCCATTTAAGGCAATCACTTTTATGCCGAACACAATAACATCAGTCTTTCGGAAGAATATTTTATCTTCCCCAAATGAATTTCAAAATGTGGATGATTGTTTTAAAAGCATAGTGGCTTCAAAATTCCCTGGATTTTCCATCCTTTTCACGGATGGTTCCAAATTTGAAAATAAAAGATGTGGAGCATCGATATATAGTCCAGAATTCAACATCAATCTCACTTATAAATTACCGAAAGAAGCTTCCATATTTACAGCCGAATGCTTTGCAATTGAACAAGCGCTAAATCAAATCCAGGTTCTCAACATTCATCGAGCCTTACTATGTACTGATTCGCTAAGTGCTCTAACTAAAATTAGGTCAAATATTTTACGTTATCCGGAAGACAATATTATATGTAAAATAAAAAATCTTCTCAATTCTCTTAGTGAATCTGGGTTTGAGACGATATTGGCCTGGGTCCCTGCCCATTTGGGTATCGAGGGTAATGAGATGGCCGATTTTCTCGCCAAATCTGGTTCAGATTCCGGAATTATCCCACTAAATTTTAGAATTCCTATATCCGATGTCTTTCCGATTCTTAAATCCAATATGACTCGTGCCTGGGAAGAAAATTGGGCAGTCTCCAAAATAAGAACTGGATCTTTCTATGCGGGAATTCAAAACCATATCCCTGCTAAGCCATGGTTTCACGGTAAAAAACTTTCAAAACGATTCATTTCATGTATCTCGAGAATGAGAATTGGCCACTGTTCAATTGCATCTCACTTGTCTAGAATTAGAGTTTTAGATGATCCGTTCTGCCAGTGCGGTGTGGAAGAGGAAACCCTCGACCACGTTTTCTTTAACTGTAAAAACCATTCATCTTTCAAGAACATATACCGCCGGCTTATTAAAATCACACACCAGTCCCCCCTTAACATTTCATACCTTTTATCTCTTAACAATCCTCGTGTTCATACAGCTTTATGTAAGTTTATTAACCTGAATGAATTCAATATTTAATTTGTTTTAGTGATCTAAATGAGTCCAATATTTAATTTGTTTTATTATTTTCCCATTAGATTAACCGAAATTTCTTATCCATTTTAAATATTACCGGCACAAAGCACTCTCTCCAGGGTGAATTGCCTTAAACCAAAAAAAAAAAAAAAAAAGTTATTACCTGTGTGGAGTTACTAAAAACATTGAATACTGATAAAACTTACTGTCCTCTATAAATCTAGATGCATTTAGTTCCAAGTCTTTAATAGCTGCAACTTTTAATGTTTTCAAGTCCTCTTTATTCTGAGCGATCCATTCCTTGTTGTGGCTCAAACAGGACTCGTAGATGTTCAGCTTATCGTATTGTAAACCATTTAAGGGGTATTTTGCGATGGACTGAGCCAAATTCAGAGCTTGACCTAATGCTGAAACATAAAGTACCAACAATATTATAGATTGACTAGCTTCATATCATCAATATATATTATAAAAAGTCAAAAAATCGTGCAGCCTGCAAAAACTCGGGGATGAGGGTTCCCATTTTTACCTAAAGGGCTTGCTTTTGAAGATATAAGGGCTGGAAGATTCGCCCTCTAGAAATTTTAAGAACAGTCTTCCGGAAAGTTCTAGAAGGTTCGATAAAACTCCAGAAAGTTCTGGCAGGAGTGGCATAGTATTTGAGTGCATTCCAGAACATCCTGGAACATTCTGGAAAATTGTGGAATGTTCGGGAATAGGGAATCGGGAACATCAATGTGGAACGTTCCAGAACACACTTGAATGTTGTCCTGAGCGAAGCCGGGTAACCCAGCTAGTAGATATTTAAAACAAGGAAGATGAGTCATGAACCATTATTATTAATGTCTGTCGCCAACTTCATTCACCCATTCCACTACTGGACTCATCTACGCAATGACGCCCTGTCTTTTTTCTACCTACATACCAAACCGCATAACTTTCATTGCATAGCTACTCTGAAAGTGCTTGCAGTTTGGTTGTAGCTTGGCGACAGTCGGCATGGTTCCATGCCATATATCTCTTTGCTTCTATTATTGATGCTTTATGTACTATCCGGCCTGATTTTCAACACTTTTTAACTCCTTTTTGACAGGTAATTATTGTGGATCCATTTATGTTTTAAAGTTGGATTTTTTACATTAGCTCCACAGGAGGCCCTGTGAAAAATCGTTTCCTGAACATTTAAGGAAATGAAGAAGAGGAAGTTCTGGGAAAGAAGTAGGTATGAGGGATGGGTAGGAATCTGCATGAATACCAGACATGAATTCATCCCTCCCACTGTGATGGGTTGAGAGAGTCCGGCTGGAGAGATGGAAGGGTCCCCGTCAAACGGCCTCTCCCAATTCGGCCCGCCACACAGTTGGTGGGCAGAAGCATCTGCCGCCAAGACCTGGACAAACGTAGCGAACCACTTGGAGAGAGCTACGGCAGAGGTGTTGGTTATCCAATAGTACAATATTTTATGCTTCTAGATAACGCCTGTCTCCTGGAGTCTCCCTCCAGTTTCTCATCCCCAAGGATGCGTTAGAATCCACACCGTCCTGCTATAATTATGCTAATTCATTCTGCAGACTATCATGAAGGACCCTTGGTGGTGAACATCTTCTACATGCTACGCCTTGTTCCAGTTTTACAATAACATACCAGTGCCAGTTCCAACGGATCTGGCAGCCATGCCCCACTCGTTGGCGTTAGTCCCCGTGATCGCCCTTCCAGTGAGGATCAGGTCCAGGGCTCTGGCGGCGCCCACCAGGTCTGACAGGCGCTTGGCACCACCGAGGAGCATGGGGGCACCTGAAAATATAATGACTTCATTTACATTTTATGATACCTCATAAGAGATTTCCCGTACAAGCTGGTTGTTAACTGCTCAAATAGAATACATGAATCCATCCCTCCCCCTGCAGTGCAAGATGATGCGTCGAGAGAGATCTGCTGGAGAAGGCAAAGAGTCTCCCCAAACTGGCTTCTCCTGATCCGGCCCGCCACACCATTTTTTAAATTTAGGCACACGGTAAAGTCAGGCCGTGCGATGTAGGTAGAGCAAAGTTTACTGCACGCTATATATGCAATTCTAGGCCCATTAGAAAAACTATTAAAAATGATAATCTTATTCATAAATATTCATCATCATCTTCGTCCCCTTATCCTATTCAGGTCGGGGACCCATTGCATCGACAAGGCTCCTCCATACGTCCCTGTCTTGAGCTGACTGTTCGGCCTCCGTCCATTCATAAATATTATTGTTAAAATAGGATTTCAATATTGTCTGTCTACAGCTTATCCTCTTTATTATCCTAAGTTATTTTGAACACATTTCTTGCAAAACTGAGAACTCAAAACTGGAGAAACTCATAGTCACTGTCAAAGTGGAAGGTGGGATAAGCAAAGGAAGATCACCGATGGATTGAACTGATCAAATTCAGCTCTCAAGGCAGCGTAGGACTGTGAGAATGGAGGTCACGATCCTCAGGAACGAGGCAACGACTAAAGAATAAGATTACACAAAATTTGAATTTTTTGCGAGTGCTACTGTCATGTATCATAATTAGTTTATGATAAGTTCTTATGTTACTTTAGTTGTCTATGGGCTCTTCGGGTCACATGGTTTCGTTTCAGAGTTGTGTCGAAGGTAAATGTGCAGAGTCATTATATTTCTAGAGTTCCACAGGCAAAACCTGGCTTCCAGCCAGGAAGGACGTTAGTCCTCTGTACTATACTAATATTATAAATACGAAACTGTGTGTGTTTGTTTGTTACGCTTTTACGCATAAACAAATCGATTTTAAAAATTCTTTCACCAATAGAAAGCTACATTATATGCGAGTAATGTAGGCTGTATATAACGGTAAGCTCTGGCGTTATGAAATTATTAATATATTATATTTTATTACACATTTTCTGTCGCTAACAAAAGCGAGTTATTGCTAATGTCAGAAAACAAATCGTTGCCATGGAAATGATGTTGATATATTTGCGGGAAATCGTAATCTCCGAAATTTTCATACGCGCATAACTTCCAAACGACTGCACCAAATTCGATAATTCTTTTTTTTTACTACTGGTGAGCTCTGGCATTATGAAATTTAGGTGGCACGCGAGCTGTTTGAAAACTGAATGTATGTGAATGGGAATGAATGTATGGAATGCGGAAGGAGTGAGGGGGAGGGGGGGATAATCGATAAGTGCAAGCACTACAGTAATTTCCCCCTAATACCATGCGAGCGAAGCTGCGGGTAAAAGGTAGTATTATTATAAATTGCGATACGTCAATAAACAGACACTGTAATTTAAAGAACCTAAGTCTTTCAATAAGCATCCTGTAGTACCGAGAATACTGATCTCAGTACTTACAAATAATAAATGTCTCTGGAGATAACATTGAAGATATTACAGTTACCGTATTATATGAAGCAGGTTTTTGAAATAAAAATATTACCGAATCTCCTTCCAAGAGCACCCATGGACGCTGTGTCCTCGATGACCAGCAGATCACAAGACAAGGCCAGCTCGAATCCTTCAGCAACAGCAAAGCCATTTATAGCCCCGATCAGCGGTTTCTTGCAAAGAGGTCTGCCGTCTAGATTGGCCTAAAATACATAAACAAATGACTAGTAATATAAAAATATTAAAACATACATGTGTTTACATTAGACCACATGAAGTGGATCTATTTTAAGTTAAATAAATAAATACATATAAAGGCAGTTCTCCTGCGATGCGTTTGCAGAAAGATTACCACAAACTTGTGGAGATCAGAACCAAATGTGGAGATCCGGAAAGAATGCAAGGTTGAAACAGGCGTAGAGAATAGGATTAAGATGAAGCCATGCAAAATCATGTGTTTTTGTTTTGAAAATTTGATCGCTTAGATTTTAGAAGTATTATAGATGCTTCATTTAAATACTACGAGTAGAGCACATCTTGGCCATAGAAAATATTGATAGTTTTTTTATAAGCCTAGAAAAAATAAAGTATTAAGTGTATAAAAAACATTTTCAGATGCAAATTCTCCTACTTATAACCCCTTTTCAGATATGGTTTTATTGTATAATGTGGTAAATTCAGTTTATTTATAAAAATCGCAAAAAAAATTATATTTATGTCTGAACTTCGTAAAATAAAATTTGCATTTTTGCATTGTTATTTTTGAAATCAATCAAGATGGCCGGTACTCGACGAATTTGGATTTTTAAAGTGAACCTTATGCCATCGACATAAGAACTGTGCACTTGTCACACCCATTTTGTATCAGTTACCGCCCAGTTCTGCGGTGGGGAATAGACGTCCCTATACTCTGCATCGCTTGGTTCCATGAAATCAATTTTAAATTTCCTTGTTATTACAATAAATAATGCATAAGAAAGGAGTTAATGTTTTTTACACGCCTTTACGAAATCAACCTTTTAAAAAAATCTCTCAAATATCTTTTCCAAAAGCTTTTTCTTAAGTCTTGTCAAGTATTTTTAAATCCCTCCCAAAAAAAGGTGTGGATTCCGATTTCGATTTTTTCCTGGACTATTGGATCACCTCAAGAAAGGAATGCTTAGATAGTTTGGACACGTACAGTAGTTGAACGGAGCGCCACGAAAATAGATGATGCAAAAGCGAATTTTAAAAAAGTCAGGCACCCAAATGTGAATCAAATACTTGAGTCGACTCATGACAAGAGTCAGGATAACAGACAATGCATCAATGTGAATGAATCAAGAAGCGTGTAACAGACAGATTTGAATGGCGGTCTGCCCTCGGACTACCCCAGAGAAACGGTGTGATAGTTAGTTTTAGAATGTGCTTGATGTTATGGAGGGTCTTACAATAGTCTTGAGTATTGGATCATATCCTTGTTTCATGATCTCTTTCAAATCAAATCCTGAGCAGAAGTTTCCCCCCTCTCCGTGCAATATGGCTACTTTGGCATCACCATCCTCATCAAAAGTCTGTAACTCGTTTATAAGTTGGCCAAACGTTTCAGAATTCAAACAATTTCTCTTGGAAGGCCTGTTAATACCAATCATGGTAACATTAAAATGTTTTTGGATAACAACATCTGAAATTAATACATTGAATTTTATTAAAATAATTATGTCATCATGTTGTATTTTCCTTGTTGTAAGTTTTAATATAAATCATAACCTCCAATTGTGCTTACGGTTTTTATTCGAACATGATGCAGTCGATGACAAGTTTCGACTCGAATTGATTTTTATATATCTAATTTGTTGTTTGAGTTTATTTAAAGTCTTCATTTTACCAATATTGTTATTTTTTTATCGTATTGTCAACAAACTTTCAAAAACGATAAACGTCAAATTTGACACAACACGATTATTAAGTGAGACATACACGCAATCTTCAAAACTGAATGTCGACAAAAAATACATCTATAAACCGAGTTTTAAAACTATTTCACCGCAACTTCGCAGGAAAAATATTATACAGACTCATTAAAAACATATCCAAGCTCTCTGATATATTTATTTCAGCTAGGGTGGAATATCAGGGATCAGATCGTCTGTGGGCCCTTTCAGAACTCATTACCATAGACAGAGATTTATCTTTGTTTCTTTATGGTCAATGTTTTCCCAAACGTCAAAGGCAGTCAAAAGTCAAAAACATGGTGTATTTATGATCAAAAACTATTTCCCTGCTGTCAAAGTGAGAATATTTAAAAATTTTAGGCCCGCTGTGCTTTTGCAGGGTTTGTTGAATTATTGAGTGATATTGATAACAGTACTGAATAAACTTTTAAAAAAGTAAGGCTTAGATGTGTAGCTTCAATTAATTAACACATATTTATATGTATGAAAAAGGTTTTGTATTCTTACTGAAGTATTATGATGGTTGGTGGAAATAACTCTACCTGTCGCATTTGTCTAAATGCAGACAAAACTGGTGTTTCAATGTATGAACAACAGGGCAGCAAGAAATATGCTGATCTTATAAATGAGTACACCGGATTAGAAATGATCCAAAATGATAACCTACCAAACATCATTTGTGAAGAGTGTTCAACCGAGCTAACGGTTGTGATTAAGTTTGTTACAAAGGTTCGTTTATCAAATGTTAAACTGCAAGAAGTCCTCGATTTAAATTTGAAAATATTCAAAGAACAACCTGATATTAAGATGGAAGATGATATTCCTCTCAGTTCTCTAACCGCCAACATCAAGAAGGAAGAGGGGGAATTTTTCGACGATTATGCATACTCTCCTGGGAACTACGATGATGAAGAGTGTTTTATTGATGTAAAAGAAAAACACAAAGTGAAAGTCTCCACTAGACAAAGAAGTGTTGAAAAAGGGGTAAAAAAGTTGGCAAATGATTCAAAAAGAAAAATTATTAAAAAGTTGAGTAAAAATGAAAAATCACCAAAGACATCAAAAAGAACAATTAGCAAAAGGATTTCAGAAAGTGATGATTCTTTAACCTGCGAACAATGTGGGCAGACAACTCAAAGTAAGTCTGCCTTAATAATCCACGCTAGAAGACACACCGGCGAGAGGCCATTCAAATGCGACACTTGCGAGAAGTGCTTCACCCAGAAGGGCACAATGAGAGAGCACATCGCCAGACTGCACGGCGGCGAGAAGCGAACGAGGCGAAGGAACTTCATTTGCGATGTGTGCGGCAGGTCGGCGCGCCACGCCATGGACCTCATCATCCACATGCGCGTACACACCAAGGAAAAACCATTCCAGTGCACTTACTGCCCCAGCAAGTTTGCGCAAGTCAGCACGCTAAATGCACACACCAAATTGCACACCGGAGATCGGCCGCACGCCTGCCACATCTGCGGAAAGCGCTTCATCTCTTCCTCTTCCATGCAAATACACATCGCATCGCACTCCGACGAGAAGAAATACCAATGCAATATCTGCGAGAAGCGCCTCAAGTCACTCTGCGCTTTAAAAAAGCACCGGATCTGCATGCACATCTCCGAAAAACCCCACGCTTGCGATAAATGCAGTGCCACATTCTCATTCTCAAAAAGCCTAGCTAACCACTTGAAATCTAAACACTCGGAACTCTCGGGAACATGCGAACAGTGCAACAGACACTTTATCAATTTAGGAGAACACATGATGGTGCACACGGGATTGCGGCCTTTTGAATGCCAAACTTGCAATAAGAAATTTACAACCAAAAGAAATCTGGGCCTTCATAGTGTGCGGCATGTAAACGCATCTAAATACGCGTGCACCTATGATAAATGTTCCGCCGCTTTCTGTACGCAGATGCAGCTGGACTACCACGTAAAAAAAATCCACGTGAGAAGTTTTACAGACTTTTGTCTGTTGTGTCATAAAGGCTTCTATAGAACATCAGATGTAACGAAACATGTCAAATTAAATTATTGTAAAAAGAGTAAGGTGTCTCCCGAGCCTAAGAAATAATGATGTCCTTTTATAAACAATGTTTTACGCTAATGAGATGAATCCAAAATTGACACAATCATTCAGTTAATTAGTCAGACATCTCCAAATACTAAGTTTTGAGATAATGAGCCATAAATCAAGTACTATTTTTCTGTGTCTGTGTTTTACATATTAAATATGGTATAAAATGACACTGGGGTCATAAAGGTCCAGTACATTAGAATTACATTTTGAAATATCCTACTAGTGACCCAGTCAACATCAACATTTTGTTTAATTCACTACAATTTTTTCTGCATTGTAATTAATTTGGTGGTGTTCATGAGTAATGTACCAGATAGAGCAGTGGTTCTCAACGTGGGCGATAACGCCCCCTTTTGGGCGTTTGAGACCTTCAGGGGGGCGATAGAAGACCCAGATAAAATTGGGGGGCGTTTAGATGGCCCAGGGGGGCGTAGGCAGTTAAAAAATATTGTCTAAAAAGATAAGCATAACACGCTAATTACGTACTAATAAAGCAAAGTAAACTTTAATATTGTTTAATTTTTGTTATTGTGTGTATTGTAATCATTTTTATAACGTGTGCGAAAATTTACGTATTTTGATATTTCGGGAAGTAGATGAAAATTGAACTGAAAAATTCTATTACATTCAGATCTACATTAAATTGGATAATTTGAATTTTTTATGGAAATTAAGAAAGTTAAAACTTCCAATTTCATGTAAAATGTCTCATATATAAATACAGGTGAAGTTAATAAAAAAATTGTTTGTAGCTATTGAATCATAACAAGTTTTTTTATTAAATAACGGGGTTTTTTGGAATTCTGCGAGAACTGACAGCATTATCTGTGCTTGTGCTAACTTGCTCAGTGTCGTCGGTGCATTCGGGATTCAGCGAGTGGGTATAGGTACATGCGTCGACAAGACTGAGTTCCGTAGTATTGAAAAATTGACTTTTGGGAGACCGAGAGAAACCCATCCCATTACAATCCCCCCCCCCCCACCGTTGTGATAAGAATAATTGTGACAATAGCTGTTTCAGATTCACAACGACAGATGGTATGTAAAAGCAGTTGGGGGGCGCTAGAAAAAAAAAATATTCTCCAAGGGGCGGTGGGCAAAAAAGGTTGAGAATCTATAAGATAGAGGGTACACTTTTACATATAACTGCATACTTAACTTAAATTTCGAGTTTTCAGAGATGTCTGACTAATTAACCGGACGATCGATATTTAGCTCAACAATATCGCAATATCAATATATCTTTTGTTATTGATTTCTATAGTGAAATTGTTTATCACTGGATGTGCAAAAGAACTTTGGTTGATGGCTGATGAAATAAATAAAAAAAATTCTGTCTTTCTCGTTTATTTTTATGAATATACTGTAAAAATTATACAAATGTCTATTTAACGGGAGTAAAAATAAATTAATAAAATTGTACACTTGTTGAAGTGAACTCCTTTGTGCAAATTTCTACGATAATGAACGGCCGACGTGGTAGAGCGGTAAAGCTCTTGACTCGCAATCCAAAAGTCGCGGGATCGAATCCCGGCTTGGCAAATAAATTTTGTTTGATTAATTTGTGTTATTTCACAATTAATATATTTGCGGCACGTTCCGAGTGGAAGATACTCTCAGTATCGCCTTGGTGTAAGACCACCATTCAGAATTAAAACGTTGCTTGAAATGGCTTAAGCCGTGTTTGGTGGCCAGATCTGAATAGCCAGGTACCTCCCCAACTTCATCATCCCCATCTCCTTCCTCTTTCCACTACCTTCAGCCTCACAAAATACTCCAATTGGGGATGCCATAGTCTCACTGGCTCCAGACGGGAGCAGTTGGGACTCTTGTGCGGTATTCATATTTAAAAAAAACTACAAAGTAACATGAACGTATTTATTGTTCCTACTGATATTTATTGTATGTGTTGACATACATTATATTTCTGCAATACTTAAAACTTCAACTTATATTATGTATTTAAAAGCCCTACTGGTGTTAATTTTTTTTTTCATTAGCTCCATACAGAACGGAAGCTCTCCTTCGGGGCCTAGGTCATCTTTGGGGATGCTGTGAGGAAGGTCTTTTAAGATAGAGGAAGGTTAGGAATCTGAAGGTCAATGTATCCAGTAGTGACGGACGTATGAATCCGTCCCTCCCACTGCAGTGCAAGGCGATGGGTCGAGAGAGTCCGACTGGAGAGGTAAAAGGTCTCCCTCAACCAGTATCTTCCGATCCGGCCCCAGGGCCTAGACAAACCTCGCCCCTTGAATCCGGACACCCATGCTAAGTCACTAAACGTAGCAAACCACTTGAAGAGACCTATGGCATGGGTGTTGTTTATCCAATAAATGGTTCTCGGGGCGGTGATACCGACTGATAGCGGTGGTACGAAACTTCTTAATAAGAGGGTTTCACTGTAGTGATAACTTCTCATTTAGGTATTTATAAAATATTGAGAAAAAAAATCTAATAATTATATAAGGTGTCTGCCAGTTTATTCGGGTTTAAAAGGGTCAACTTTTAAGTAAATTCGATAACTAGCTTATTTTATCCCCATAAACTTACACAATTCCAGTTTTAAGTTTTATATATTTCGAAATAAATATTTTTTGGAACTATTACATCCCTGGTTTCACCATGCCAAAGATCCGAACTTTTGTTCGAGTTTTTAGATGCACGTGAAACACTTATTTTTGATTATTAGAATATTGTATTTGAATAGCCTCGTCTAAGGGGTATATTAAGTGAATGCATAAATAAATCAATCCCAGTGAATGATTAGAAAAATTGAGACTTCCTGGGAAAATATGGCAGTCATGTGAAACAAATACTTTGACAGAGGCGTCTGACTTTATCCTCCAAACTGTGGATTGCCCTGTGGGGAACCGAAGTGAGGGTTAGTAACTAATTTACAATCAATCTTGAGAATATCATATGCATTTCACATTTTAAAAAATTTTATTGCATTGTTATATTTTATTTCAAAAGATGTAGGTAAGAACTGACCATAGAGCATATAAACCCCGAACTTGCATTATGGTATAGTGAGTATAGTCATAGAAAAAAAATATGGCGGTAATCGAATTTGACAGTTGTTGATATATTGTTGCGCGTTTTGTTTGATAGAATGGATCACGAAGAAAATATAACCGTTCCAACCAATTTTCTAGAATGTTACAAGATTCGGGAGAAAACCTATTTACCATTGCGACTGTTAAACTACGAATTCAACAATAGTTTCATAATAATTCTGTGGAATAAGTTTACCATTATGGTTAAAAAAGTTGAAAACTTGTCAATCAATCAAGCTCTTCACTATCCCCAGTTCATAATTAAAAATATCTATTTGTCCAGAAATATATTCCTTTGCCTGGATCAAGACTGCTCATTACACTTCACAATTTTAAGGAAAAGGGAAAATCAAGCAAAATTACTGGAAACACTCGAATTCAAAACTATCGCGAAAAATGTTTTACGAGTACATAAAAACGATGAAGAAATATTTGTGCTAGTTAAAAAAGAAAACTACATAACCCTCTATATATATGAAATTATTGGTACATCAAAGATGAAAGTTAGGGACACTTATAAAATCAAATTAAATTGCAATGATCTTGCTGATGAAATCCAAATGGAGATTCAGCCTTTGAAATATTTCTCCATTGATTTTATATCCAGTGTCTTCCATATTGAAATATCGCAAATAATTCTCGAATCTCTGCTATTATTAATAACGAAAAATAATGTTCTATATTGGACGCTTTTGACCGGTGAATCAAAAACAATTCTTAATCTATCGGTTCTGATGGCTTGTCCTCTTCCTATCAAAGATTTGCACATTGAATCAAATTCTAAAATATATTTGAGCTTAACAACTGGATCCATTATTGTCCTATTCTGCGATGTCATCAAACGATGTCTTGCATCTGAAATTATTCATTTAAACTCTTCGATAGAACGTATAATTTTTATCAATGAGTCGGTGCTCTACACAGATGGACAAAAACTATGGCATACCACCATCGAATCTTGCAACAATGATTTTAAACTTAAGCACAAAATGTTAAATGTAAAAATGCCTTATGATTTTTTCTACATTAAAGAAACTCGGAAAGCGTATTGTATTTCTTTGTACAATATGATTTATATTGTGGACATTCAATTAGATGAGAGTGTGGTTTCAAAAGAACTAAACAGCATATTTGAAGTTCCAAAGAAACTCACAGATACAAAGAAAATAATCAGCGCAATTCATGAAGAAACAAATAAAAATGAAAACATTTTAGGTGCAATAATGGAAGAAGAAAATTATATTGTTGCTTTATTTTTGAATAGGAAAAAGGATTCTATTTTGGAACACTTTATTCCAATGGTAAAAATCTATGACATTGCAAATTTGGAATGTGAAAATGATATTGTCCTTATAGAAAACACTCAACGATATTGCGATGAAGATGTCCAAATATATGTTATTGAATTTGAGATTTCAAAATGTTTGAAAGAAAAAATTGAAAACATGAACAAATTTAATAATAAACTCTGGCATTTGGATATTCAAATTAAATTAAGCAATGTTTATGATTCTTATAATGCTAGTTTACAAGTAAACAAAACTCCAAATTTAAAAATAGCGCTGCCCGTTTCACAAAGGCAAAAATATTTGCACATTTCTCTTGAAACTAAATTAGTTGCGCTAACACCTGGCGTATATAATAAACAGCATGTTTTTTGGTGCATAATGCCATCAAAGCCTACTATTATTGATTCATTGTACTATTTAAAAGTGCCTGCTTCAAATCCTCGTAAAAGAATGCTTTCAATCACAACAAACAAAGGAAAATTGTTTGATAGAATAACAGATTTAGCTAGAAAAAATTGTGGTTTACTGTTCGATGTTGAAGCAAGAATTACAAAGAACAAAGATACAATTTCCTACTATATTAAGCTTCCTCAAACTCTCAATAAATGTACAGAAACATTTGCGGACAATTTCCTGAAAAAAATTTCTGGTTCCGACGCGTTAAAGTTAAAAGAAGAAATCTGCAGTATTGATTTTATCGACCGAGAGAAACCTTTACGAATTTCTGTGGCAAATGATTTTGTGGAAATTTGCAATGAGAAAATGGAGGGAAATTTTGACAGGCTAAAAATTTCCAGTACAAATGTTGATATTTGCTGGGAAGTGTATAAACGCCTACTGGACATTTTTAGAAATATTAATCATGATAGTACACCCAAAATTATCAAGGCTGTGCCGCACTTCGATTACATGATTTTACAGGTATGTTTTTATAATTACATTGTTTTTAGTAATCTTTTTTTTTACATTAACTCCATACAGGAGGCCCTGAGGAAAATAATTTCCCTCAGGGTCTATGTCATCTTTGAAGATGCTGTGTGGAGGGTTTTTGAGGAGAGGAAGGAGTAAACATGGATCTTGAAGAGTCCCATGTTTAGGAGGGAGGAAACATAGGGCGGCAAATCGTTCCATAGCCGAGCTGTTGAACTCAAGAACGAGTCGAAAAAATGACCCGTTCTCATGTGACAAATGTCAACCGTGTACATATGTTGGGCGCGTGTTTGACATGTTTCCCAACTATGCACCGTTGCCGAAGGGATCAATGACGCTAGTTCCTCAGAGCATCTTCCATTGAAATACCGGTAGAACAGGGATATCATTCCCACCCGACACCTCTGCTCTAAAGATTGCAATCCGTTCATTAAGGTGAGAGAATCTATCAAACGGATCGCCCGTTTCTGCACAGAGTCGAGGGTATTTTTTAAGTATTTTGGAGCTCCAGACCAGAGGTGGCTGCCAGATAGATGCAATCTGATAGATTCCACTGTCTTAACAAACGGATTGCAATCTTTAGATCCCATGCATCAGCTGGGAATGTAGTCCTTGCTCTACCGGTATTTCAATGGAAAATGTTTTGAGGAACTGGCATCATTGATCCTTTCGATACAGAAACAAAGGAGATGGACCATGAACCATTATTATTACCACATTCATGTTCATTGCATCTACACACAGTTGCCCCGCCAAATGCATGATTCCATTGGCTCCTCTGTTTCGACAGTTCTTTGTGCAGTTTGGTCGTAGCCCGGAGACAGTTGACTCGCCTACATGCCATATCTCTATGTTTCTTTGATCAGAACAGATGTATCGAGTGTTGCTTTAAATTCAATCATTGAACTTTTATTTTGTTATTTGGTTCCAGAATCTTCGCGAGAATATTGGAAATGTTATAAATTTAAAAGAGGACCCTACCAGAGATATTCTCGGCGAGCTTTCGGAGGGATTTTACCGAGATGTCATTGGTATTTTACCAATATGATATGATGACATCCAATAGCAAAAGGATTTCACAATAAGATCAAAAATAAATGTAAAGGCAGACAAGAAAGTAAGTAAAAATTTATTTCTATCCTTCCCAGTTTTTATTTTTATTTTCATGGGAGGGGGATTGAATTCGGAAAATATTTCGACTTCCCAGATTTACGATATCTGTTTCTGGCTCCATGATAACTGATAATGATAATAACTAGCAGTTAAAAACCCACTCCGCAGGTTTTTACTGCTAGGCCCTGCGGGTGGCTTTTGGTTTGGCCTCACCAGTTAGTGTTGGTGACCATTGTATAAATGCAATAGGAGCTGATTCCAAAATTAGCCCGTTCCTCATATCCACTGTCAACCAGTGATGGCTAGTCACCGGGACAAAGTAACTGGGAGGGGCGATGATGTCATATGTAATATACAGCTGCTTGATACAACTGAGTATTACCGTCAATCTTTCCATATCCGGAGAGATACTCCAGATTCACAAATTCGTAGAATTTATACCTAGGGGGGACTATGCATCCTGCCTACGGAAGTGGCGACATCTTGTGACGAATTCTTAAATTCAAAATTGAATTACAATAGTCGCTTTGTTTGAAATTCCACATACACAGATATTATTTGTGGCGCGGCGCATAAGCTGAGTTCTGAAATTCAACCACGCAGACGCAAGCCTAATAATACTATTCGTTTCGATTGTTGGGTGATTTTTATAGCGCCATTTTCATGAGAAAATCACCTCAAGGGCGCTCGATACTCGAGTCTCTCAATTTGATGTCGCGAGTGGCCAGCTCTCTGAAAAGGGTGGTGCAATATTTTTGGAAATTAATTTAAAAAACTGATTTTTTTTAAATCAATTATTCTATCTTCGGACATGTTTTGTGAAAATTGAATCGAATTGAAAATCAATTTTTGTCACAAAGAAAATAATAATACTTGTGTATAACGTTATCATTGAGAGCTCTGTTTCTTCACTTTTGCTTTAGACAAAATGATTCAAAGACAATTTTGTTTTATGAAAATGAAGAAAAAATGTGATACAGACGTGAAATTGAAAGTAAAAGAGTCCATCGTCGGAATCGAATCAATATGAATCGAAATATAAAATGACAGGTTGAAAATGAAGTTAAATTATGCAAATAGGACAACACAACACTGAACAGTTGTAACCCTAACTTTCTATTATAGGCTTTATTTATAAAAAAGAGAATGAGCTTACAATGGAACCGTCAGCAACATGCAATGGTATGGGTCACTATTTTTAAAAATGAACACAGTTTTTTAATCTCTCCCTTGTACCAATTTGCAGGTGACATGTTCCTGGTGCCGTGGTGATCCGCTGTGCCCCCACTCCAACTTCTACTTGAGGAAAACAAGGCTCTGGCGTATGGGCGCTTCCACATCTAACGGAGAACTAGTGTCTCTGAATAGCCAGACTTATCTTATATTTTGAATAACAGATAAATAAATTTGCATAGTTTATTACCAATTTTATATTTTTTTTAAAGAAACATTCCCGGATTACAAATAGCACAACGATATTTGAAAATCTTCTACTACCATTACAGTAAGCGGAAAATTTTGTTTGCGCCGACATCAGATGATATAATTTTTATTTAAATCTACAGTTTTATTCCCGGATTGATGAAATTTTGCACACTTAACTTTCAAAACGAGAGGAAGGTTCTGCATCTAATTTTTAAAAGCTCTGTCAAGCCCAGGCAACGCCAAGATCAGGTTTATAGTATTTTTTAAAAATATTAGTCCTAATTTTATGAAGAAAATATAAGTCTTTTTAAAGTTACATGTTTTTATTATTTCATTTTATTTATTTATAAAATACGTGCTATTTAGTTACGACATTATTTACAAAGAATGGGTACATTTAATCAACGTACTAGAGGCCTGTCAATCAACATAATCACCGTACCTGTTTCATGTTTCATTATCAACAAAGGAATATAGTTATTTTATATGAAGTCTAGTGTATCTAGTCTGTCTAGTATCTAGATGTATGTATATGGATTAAATATACAAACATGCTGAAAATTTTAAAAATTGTAATAGAAAAAGACATGCATAAAGATTAGATTATATAAACTCACATACACACCAAAGTTAATTTTCAATTATTACATCCAAGTATCTAATGGAATCTCTTGTTCCAGTGGGTTTTAGTAATATGTAGTTACCATAAGAATGTATTTTTGGTATATGATTAGTTGAGGAGACTGACTTAGATTATTGAGGCTAAATGTTAGATATTTCTTCATAAATAATAGTAAAGAAAATGGAAAAAAAAATTTGGTGCTTGGATAGCTTCAGGTCTCGGGAGGTTATTATAACCATTTTTTTTCATAATTTAGTATAATCAAACCTCTTTTTTTTCATATTTTAAATTTACATCAATGGATAAAAAAATATACTTATATTTTATTTACCTTGGTCGTAGGATCAAAGTTTTGAAGAATTAAAAAAGTTATGGGAAAAATTCCTGTTAGAAGTCAATCACCATGCTAAAAAGTTGCTCCCAACCTCAAACACCTTGACTCTCGCACGTCTTAGTATCGAAACTTTGTGTTATAGATTTCGAAAGATAGGTACCTACCTTCCTCTTCCCATTTCCTTCCCTTCTTGCGACATTCTCCAAACGGGGACCTATAGTTCCATTGGCTTTGGATATAGCTGAAAACGAATACCTACAGTTAATTATTAAACTAATATTGTTGCATTAGTAGAGCCGCACACCGGAGCCACACGCTACATGCACGCAACATTTACGTCACCACAATATGCTTGCTATATTTTTGCTTGGAGTAAATGTGTCGCGTACACGCACACCGGACACACAGTTGTGGCTTACACAAAATGTCGACATCATCTGACGACACGGATTTCTTGATGTGGCAATTAATGAAAAAAAAGACATTATTGGGTACACCCGTTTAATCAAGATTCTGCAATTTAAGGTAATTTCAAAATTTTGCAAGAGTTACAGTTTGACGAAGAAAAGTTTTCATTGAATTTTTCGCCGATTTCGGTCTAGATGATTTCTGTAATCCGTCTATTGCTATAATCAGTGAGTCCATGGTTATATAATATAGGGTTTTTATCAAACTTTGCAATAAACTCCACATAAACTTCAAAATGTCTTTCATTTTTGCAAACCACTGCGCCACAAAAAACGATCGAAACATTCGATTTTGATTACATGTGGTGCGGCTGGGGGCGGCCACGTCTCGCCACAAACTGCACCCGCTACAAACGTGTCCTTGGTGTGCGTGCTTTCGTGCAAATACAGTTAAATGTGGCGCCACAGTTATCGTAACACAAATGTATGTTTGGTGTGCGTCCTCGCTTAGAGTGTACCACAGCATAAAGCTTACTAGTATGAGATATTTCTGAATTTTAGAAAAATTCTTGCCTCCAAATTGAAATTCATATAGTTTCATACATCAGTAAAGAACATGATATAGTAATGAAGAGAGTAAACAATTATATTTAAAAAAAAATAAAATATACCTAATTTGCGCAAAATACTAGAAATATTCGAATTTTCCGCACAATGTTCATAAATGTTCCACTTCCGACAAATACCGTTTTCAAGTGTTTTTATTATATTATGATGCTTAATCCACACGCTGTGCACATCTAATATCAATACATGAATTTTGTGAAAAAATATCTAAAATACCGTTATTTTCAAACATATTTATCAATTTTTAAAGTTAAATTCAACATATTTAGTATATAAAAATGTAAATACGCACAAAAAATATATTTTATTGGTTTACTGTGGATGCACCATTATGATTTTATGTCTGAATACTGTGTGTTTTTTTTAATTAAATTCTTGAAAAAGAATTGCAAATGAAAGAAAAACTAATAAAATAATTTATGAAATCTTAAAAACTCAAATATTTATTTTTCAGTGTCGGGGTAGGAACTATAGATAATCATAGATATTTGCATTTCTGAACAGCCAAAAGCGCCGGAAATACCGACAATCTGCTCTATCGTTCTTTTTAGTTGTTAACACACGTGTCGCGAGGATTTTACCCGCTGGTGAGTAAAATAATTGTATTTTTGGTGCAATCTTTGGACTTTTTCGACAAATATAGTGGACCAGATTCATCTTTATGCTCCGTAGAATATTTTTGTGTAAAATTTCACTCGAATTGAGGCGTAATTACCTATATTTTTAACATCCTTGCACTCGTGTTCCCGTTGAACTCAGTTGTCATAATTTTGCAAAGTAAGACCACAAATTTGTTTCTTGTGCATTTATTTGAGTGTGAATTGCACAAATGGATATGGGTTCATAATAGTGACATGTTCTACATAGTGTTTTGTTGCATCTGAGGTAAACATGCCTCCTAACCTACAACTGTCAAAGGAGTCCGCCATGTCTAACCGCATTGTCTTCATTTATTACAGCACGTTATAATGGTTGCCACCACAGTCAAGGCTCCAGCCAAGGCTGAAGCCAAGAAAAACGAAGTTAAGGATGGCAAGAAGCTCCCAGCAGTGCCAGAATCCGTTCTGAAGCACCGCAAAAGGAGAGAGACAAACCGCGCCAAGCTTGTCCAGGTAAATAAAATAAAGCAAGATGTGTGTATAATGTTTATTTTGAACACGTTGGGAGTATATTGTGTTGATTCTGTGGTTTTAAAATGATGATTACATAGTTCAGCTGAATTTTGTATTGATGACAACTTGACAATGTCTTTCGTCCCTATCTGATTTTAACACAGTAATCAACTGGCATGCAACGCAGGCTCAAATAAAGCCAATAATTTTAATATTTAATATGTGCAGCATGTGATGATGCTGTCAAAGTTTGACAGCACAATTTGTGCAATTAGACACATTGTGTTCATGTGTAAATACATCTTCAACAACACCATTTTATTCAATAATTTTGAATATCACTGTTATTTGAAACTTCTATCACAGGTTGAATTCGTAAAACTGCATGACAAAACCATTATTTTGTGTTAAGATTTAAACATTTATAACCACATGTGTTTTCTTTGTGACGTTTTTCATCTACAATAATTTTTTTTTTTTTTTTTTAAATACATGTAAAGCGCTTATTTTAGATTAGTATATTGTGTTTGAGAAAGACTAAACCTCTTAAAAGTTTTTATAATTATCAAATAAATGCGCACATAGTATAATGTTATGCCTTTTATAAGCACAACTATAAAAATAATAATTTTATAATGTTCAATTTATTTTAACATGCACTGCAACTTTTAAACTGATATGTGACTTGTTTAGTCTTGCCCAGAGATATTTAAATATAAGGATAAGGGTTATCGGCAGTTTTAACAGGGTGGGACTGTGCTTCCTGGTGTCACCGATATTTTTAACCAATACTACTGCACACTTCAAAAAATCAACTAAATGAATGAATTCTTTCCATATTCAAACTGTATTGTTAACCAATACAACTACACAACTTCGTAAAATTAACTAAATTCTGTATTCTAACTATTCCCATTAGGTAGTAGTTCCGACGACGGTCGGGCGGACATCATAGCATATCTCCTTATATTTCAATTTCCTTATATCTCAGTAAGGAAATATCTTTGGTCTTGCCGCTGAGAGCTCTTTTTAACATTATATCGATACTGGAAAGGAAATATGGCCTAAGCTTGGTAATTTTGTTGAAACGAAGTGTTATTTCAATCATTTGTGCATTAGTAAGCGGTTTACTGGGGTTTTTTTTGTTCGTTTGTTATTTATTCTCTAGCTGCCTCTAAGAGGTGATTATTGGTATATTACGTATTTGTTTTCTGTTGGTAAACCTTTTCAATGAAAGCAAATGTAATTCCAGCTCACAATCAAGCGCCGCACCAGTGCCGCCAAGAAGCGCAAGGACATCTTCAAGCGCGCCGAGAAGTACGTGAAGGAGTACAACCTGAAGGAACGTGAGGAGATCAGGCTGCAGCGTCAAGCCAGGCGCAAGGGCAACTTCTACATCCCCTCAGAGGCGCGTCTCGCCCTCGTGCTCAGGATCAGGGGTATCAACCAGCTCGCCCCCAAGGTAACACACATTCATTCACTCAATCCTCTTCCATCAGTCTAATCTGCCTCTCAGTCGCTTCCACTGGGACAACCTCCCAACATTTACATTGCTAGTATTGACGTGAATTCATTCCAACTGGTTGTTACTTGCCAATAAGCATTGCGTGTCATGTTTTATCAATTTCCATAAATTAAATATCTTCTCAATCTCAATTTTCTAAAAATAGTGCTCTCTCAGTAATCTGCCACTCGATTTTTTCGACAACTACTATAATTTGTCAATATTTTTTACTAGTTAAAGCACAAAATCAACATCATGTTGCATTCAGTATTTCGTCGCGTGCCTAGACTCCGACACCAAGCTTTGTACACCTACGTGATGAATTGGTTTATCTTCTTCGATCAATAATGGCTAGATAGGCCATACCTTACTAACTCGCCTTTGAAAAATGACCCCATGTAACATTAATTTCACAATACAACTCTTCTTCGTATTCCATCGCCTCGCTTAGAAAGCCTCGATAATATTTGCAAGTTCCCTACAGTATAAAACAGATCACAAAGTTCGTTCTCAAATCCCATTCTGTAGTTTATTCATTTATCAACCAATAAGATGCCTCAAATATCATACGTCACATGTTATGAAGATGAATTTAACAATCCTACTTGGTATAAACTAGCCGTACAAGTTCGTAAAGTCGCTTGAAGAAAGAACCTGAGAGCATTCATTGTGTGACAAGAAGTGTTTTAGTTTGTATACAAACGTCAACAAATACGTCACGAAACCAAAGCAAAGGGCTGAATCAGGTAAAGGATAAATAAATAACAAGAAACATTTAAGCTTTCATTTTTAGTTTTTACATTCTGAATGTGTTCAGATGTTCAATGTACCTGTAGAACCAAAACAGGAAACGTGTACGTTTTTATTATTGGACAAAGATTTTTTTTTTTTAGTAAAAAATATTTTTATAAAATAGTTAGTAGATAATCATCAAAAAAAGTTTGTGGCTTGACATTATAATTAAATGGAGTTATTTATTTATTATTGTATCAACTATTATTTTTAATTCTTCAGGGCAGCTTTATTGTACACTAACCTAAATACAGATAGTAGGTACATTAAATTAATAGGCACTGAGGAAAAAAATTGGAAAGATGCTGTGTGAAGGGCCTTGATGGAAAGAAAGGAGAGGAAGCTCCGGGAAGGAAAAAAGGTATGAGGGCGGGTAGGAATCTGGGAATCAACGTCCAGATTGTCCTGGAGTATTGGACTTATGAATTTATTCCTCCAACCGCGGTGCCGATGGGTCGACAGGGCCCGGCTGGAGAGGTCTAAGTTACGTCTCCGCCAACCACTTTCTCCCACTCCCCCAACCACGATCCGTTCCGCCACGAAGTAGGTGAACAAACACATTCGCCGCCAAGACCTCGACAAACATCACCCCTTGAACGCAGGCACCTCTGCTAAGTCACCGAACGTAGTTAACCACTTGGAAAGACCCATTGCAGGGGTGTTAGTTATCCAATAAATGGTCAGCGGGGCGGCGGTTATGGGTTTCTCCCAACCACCTGGAACCAGTTAGACTATGGCATCCCCAATTGGGGATATGAGGCTGATTGTAGTGGGGAGGGGAAGGAGATGGGTTAAAGCAGCGGTTGTCAACCTTTTACCTGCATACCCCTTAACTCTTACTACAAATTTGTTGTACCCTCTTTCTATCTTGTGTACCCCTTACCTATTGTACCCCATACCCTCTATTTATTCCTATCACGTGTAAAGAAATCACAATGGGGATTTTCGCAAACTATGAAAATCGTTAAAACGTGTAGAAGATTTAAAGATTATTATTCTGATTTTGATTATCGTACTTATACGTAATTTTAATATTTTCATTCATAATTATTGATTTAAAAAAATTATCTTTTTTTTTTAAAGTTTTCTTTATTCATTTAAATGTTTGTTACATGAATTTGATGATTTTTTGACCACCATGCTAGGCACATGCCTGTGTTGTGGTGGTCGATTTTCTATACAGTACTTTAACATATATGCAATATAAAAAATGTGCGAGAATATAAAAAAAAAATATAAAATAATATAATAAGAAAGAATATTATTGAATACAAAAGAATATACAATAATGTAAATGACTATGGAGTAATATGAAAAAGTAAAGAAAAATAAAGTAGAATATAGAAAAAAAATAATGTAGTACTAAAAGTGTAGAACATAGGAAGAACATGGGAGTTCAGAGAACATAGAACACAGGAATACTAAAAGTGTAAAGTAAAGAACACTAAAAGTGTAAAGAAAAGAAAGCATAGGTATACATGAAAGAAAATAAAAAGCATGTTATTATAAAATATATAAGATAAAGTATATACGGTAAAGTAAGTGCTATATAGTAAGCACATAATAAAAGGTTTTCATTTCAGTGGAAATCTATCTGTGCGTGGTTATATTTGTAGGTAAATTATTTTACAAATAAATTTTATTTTTTTTATCTAAAACCACACATTCCGAAACGATTCCAACTGGGCAATATCGACATAATACAACCCTGTTTAGCAGTCAGCCGGACATTACGCACACTTGTACAGTTTGTGACGCGTACCAACGCGTGTTTCAATATTGTGAACTAACACATCGACAATTTATCACGCGATGAATGCGTGCGTCGCGTCGACTTGATAATTATATCAAAATTAATAAGATTTGTAATAACTTACCGATGGAAAGGTAATACGCTATTGTTACTTTTGATGTCCAACGAATTGTAGCAACTATTAATTATACATTTAGGCATGTTAAAGTGTGTAAAGACCAACACACAAGAAACGAGAAGCCATTATGTTTTGAGCCTCTTCAATGTATTAAGGCCCGTATCCTGCGCCACAATACACATGAACACTAGCTTGAACAGCACCCAAAACATTGAAAATTTGAACACTTCGTGTTCAAAAACCCTGTGTTCAAGCTTTACCACAGCCGACGGAAAACATTCATCTCCCGGGCGAAGGGGGAAGGCTGGCGGGGGGAAATGTGTTCATATTTTTACAAGAGCCGCGCGATGCGGTCATGTATGGAGAATCAAACCGAACAAGTTTTTGAGGTTATGCGCAATGAGCAAGCTTAATAATCACTAGTTTAAAATATTATGATACCTAAATACAATATAATAAATATATTTGATAATAAAATTATAACATAATAACGAATATTAACAATATTAATATTAATATTATTTTTGAAGTGGGTGAAGCGGGAGCGGGAAGGCAGGCGGGGCCGGCGGGGGGGGAAATAAGTTCATATTTTTACAGGAGCCGTACGAAGCGGTTGGTTGGTACCGGAGGTAAATCGAATGACGTTTGGGGTTATGTCAACCGCGCGAGCCCAATACCTAATTATGACTTTAAATTCCAAATAAATACTGTCGTAATGATGATTATATCTTTCGTGATCTCACTTGTAAATAAAGTCTATTAATTTATAAATCGGTTTCAGAGACACGGAAGAAATGACCAATTAAAATAGGTATTCTATTCTTTCCCTGATAAATAAATACCTAATAAAAACCTAGTTAGGTAGGTTAGGTCTAAGTTGAAATCTGCGTGTTCTCCTTTATATTTCGTCTACAATATCATCGCAAAATTTCTTAACAGAACTCGACTTTTGACGTTTGAATTTCGAATGCGTAATTAATTACGCATTCGAAATTCAAATACTAACTTTAGGTCATAATAATTGATATTAGTCGGAAATCTTTCCTGGTAAATAAACATCTATTAAAATATCTCTGTTTTCTCCCTGATGTAGCATCTCTTCTTCATCGGAACATATTTTAACATTATTTAAACGCTAAACGTCAAACGTCAAGTCAGTTGCGTACGCGTGGACTCGTGGACAGGCCACTAGCAAAGTGCGTGACCGCGCGAACTTCACACCTGTTCACACCAATCTTTCAAACCATGTTTAAAAAAACGCAGGAGACGGAAAACAAAGAACGTTTATAGTGGCGTTCAAGCTAGTTTTCATGTGTATTCTGGCGCAGGAGTTCCGCCTTTAGTGAACGGACCGGGCGAAGTGAAATGACGTCAGAAACTTTGCCTGACACTATTTAAAAATGTTACTTTTTTCACGTTAATGAATGCGGTGTCCAAAAGCTATCGGCAAGCCATATATTTTCTTTTGTATTCAAATAGCTAAATACATTTTCAAAATTAAAGTCCGCGGCGTGTACCTTGTATAATATTCGGAAGTGGGATATTTTTGTGTTTGAAAAAATTAAATCGGTCCGGACGACTGGGTCACAAATTAGTTTCATTATAGACCAATAAAAGGTACAACACAAAGGACTATGCGATTTAAACGGTGCAAAAAAATGCACGCACTTTTTTATAAATGGGCCGTGAGCCAATTTTATTTGGTTTCTGGGGTCATTTTGAATTTCACAGGGCGCGTCTATCTTATACTTGGTCGATGTTTATCTTACTCTTGCACCCTCGTTGCTTTACAAAATGCAGTCCACTCGCAAGCGCAAACACAATATCTTAAAACCTCAATTACATAGAGCGAGTTTACAAGTTACTAGCCGGTAAGTTTAAAAGCGGTTGAATCGGCGAGTGAGATTGTCATGATGACACACAAAACTGTCTACTCGCGCAGTAGCAGCTAAAATAACGACTCTCGCGCCATGCAACTCTGTCGACATTTTGTAGAAAACTTGAATTCGCAGCGCTAACCAGTAGCGAGAATAACGGCTGCCACCCGAACTAATTCTGACAGACGAAATCAGCTGTTGGTGGGCCGCCATCTTTAGGCAAACACCAGCGAGTAAAGTTGACTACCTTTCAACTTTTTTCGTAGATTGTTCACAATCTGCTAGTTAGCAAGTAATACGATGACACTGAGCGAGTTTACTAACAGATAGTGAATTTCCCAGATAGTAGCTTGTAAACTCGCTCTATGTAATTGTGGTTTAACTTTATGTGTACTATAATCTGCTGCTTTCATCAATTGGACACTTGCCTGGTTTTTGGGGTAGTGAATTAGTAAAAAAAAGTACTGCAGTTTTATTCTGTGAAGGTTTGCATCCACACAATGTCAAAAACACACTGCAAAAACCAAATCGTTCTGTTGTAGTCATGTATGTGTATACCTTGTGACTTTTTGGGTCCTTGGATAAGTGATGAAGACTTTCATGAAAATGTTGATACACTTGGCTGCAAATGATACATTTTGTTTGCTTGAAGAGATTGTGGAGTCTTAAGAAGTAATTCCAAGATGTAAAGACAATTTATGGCTGTTGTGGCTGGAAATTAGGGTGATTTTTCACAAAAACGAACTATTTCAAAGTGTCTACAAATGTTTTTAAATTTTTTTTATAATTAATTACTGCCTTTATTGTTTTCTTCCGAGTGCACTAGCCGTTAACCCATCCATCCGAAATTATTTTGACTGCAACTGATCACAGCAATTAAATTAATTTTGGGCGCTAACTTGTCCTGGTTTATTAATTAATTTTACACCCAAAAAACCCTAAGATGTCAATACATACTACTTTTTATGTAAAAGTAAAAAACAAATTGATTCAATTAAGGCCTTATCTTTTATATTGGAAGATTATCTAATACAAATTAAGCAAAACATTATTATTAACCAAAAAATCAATCATGATGATAACATAGTTCATCTGAAGCACCATGTTGCCTACAGCATTTGTCTTTCGCTCCTATCTGATTAGAAACCCATTTCTCTCCAAACACCACATATTATTATTATAACCTTTTACTGACCCTTGTGTTTGTTATGTTTGGTGCAGGTCCGCAAGGTGCTCCAACTCTTCAGGCTGCGTCAAATCAACAATGCTGTGTTTGTACGCCTCAACAAGGCTACCCTCAACATGCTGCGCATCTGCGAGCCCTACATCACCTGGGGATACCCCAACCTCAAGACTGTCAGGGAGGTCTGTTATCTTTTCATTTACACTTAAATTCAAAAATATTTGATCATTGAAGAATGTTTATCCCTAGCCTTGTAAAAAGTCAATGGTTGTCGCATATTAAAATAAAAATGAATATGTTTATCCAAGACACCTATATTCGATTATAATTCAGAAAGAATCATGCATAAAGATGGCAGCCAAAAATGTGCATTGGAAATGTTGGTAGTTCTTGTGTCGAAGTATGATGCATTTAAAAAAGACTGATATGTCAGAGCAAAGCCCCGGCAAGGCAGAGGTTCTGGGTTCAAGACCCGCGACTGAATCTTTTCTGTTTCACATTTTTCTTTTGAGAGTGGTTAAAATTGTCTTCAACAATCAATTCGAGGTTTTACTCAAATTAATATTAAAGTAGAAATCTTTCCAAAGGGGAGTAAGTCGATGCCTGTTGTAGTAAGCAAGCAGTTGTTTTATTGGTATATGTCGATCGCCCAGTTGATTAGTCAGACATATCTGAAAAAACAAAATTTACGTTGAGTATGCAGCCTACTGCAGGGTGGGATCACGACTGTATGGGAAAAATAAATTCTTGTTTTAATTTGTCTAATAGTGATAAAAGGTTGTTAAATGGAGATATAAAATCACGTAATTTTTTTAATAATAATTGGATATCTTCTTCCTCCGGATTGATTTTGAAATTTCACATAATAGAGAAAAACCCACCCTTGTTAAATCTTAAAAAAAATTTAGATAAACCATTAAAAATGAGAAAATTTAATAAAACACGAAATAGAGGGAATATTTTGATTTATTTATTAAAAAAATATATTTGAAAATAATTCAAATTACCTATCTCAAGGCAGTGTATTCAAGTACCAGCAAAATCCTTCTTACTCTCAAATTTCAGCATTATTTTGCGAGACTCAATTTTGGGACTTTTTGTAAATGATTTCTTCATGCTATGGAAGATTACAAAAAATATGGTTTGGTAAAAAAAAATTTTTAAAAGATATTAAAATTTTCAAAACTTTGAAGTGAATCCGGAGGAATAAGAATGTAGCAGACTGTTATTATTTTATATGGATATCGTTTGAATATTGTATTCCTCTTTATCTTTAAAACTTAGTATTTTGAAATGTCTGACTAATCAACTGGACGTTTGATGTATCTAACAAAACACTTGCTCTGGTAATTTATTGGTTGTAATATTTATTTAAATTTACAATGGTTACAATGATGATTACATAGTTCAGCTGAATTTTGTATTGATGACAACTCGACAATGTCTTTCGTCCCTATCTGATGTGACCACTAAAATGATGTTCCATTGTAAGACTGTTTTAGAAGTCTGTATTAATAATGCGTATGGTTATTTGTTTCAGATCATCTACAAGCGCGGTTTCGCCAAGGTGAACAACCAGCGCATCCCCATCACCTCCAACACCATTGTGGAGAAGCAGCTGAAGCGCTCCAACATCATCTGCGTGGAGGACCTCGTTCACGAGGTGTTCACAGTCGGCAGCCGCTTCAAGTACGCCACAAACTTCCTGTGGCCCTTCAAGCTAAACACCCCCACCGGCGGTTGGAGAAAGAAGACCACCCACTACGTGGAAGGCGGAGACTTTGGCAACAGGGAAGACAAGATCAACCGTCTCGTCAGAAAGATGATCTAATGTGTATTCGGGTTGTACATTATGTGATAAGGATAAAAATAAAATAAAAATGCGTAAAATTTTAATTGTTTTTATTTATGTATTACAATCTCATCATTAAACGAAATTAACATGCAATTTTTGGTTAAAAATTTAATTACGGCAGGCGATGAGAAGTAAGTGGATGCCCACATGCAGTGCAAGGACACAAGCTCCTGGATTGATTCCAACTGAATTCGCAGTGGGTGGACAACCTTTAATACCATTTTAAAATAAATAAAATATCTCGTGTCAATCAAAAAGTAGTACTGCCAAAAACTAATTGTGCAGGGGAGACAAAAAAAACTTCGAAGGTAAGGTCAGCTTTCTGTGGCAGGAATATTATTAAAATAGACGGCATTTGAGTCAAAATTATAACCAATGTCCATTGTCTGATAGCTTATTTGCTACTGCGCACTATCTGGTGGTAATATTATGACCTAAACAGTAAAAACACAGGCGAAATTCGCTTCTCTGACGAATTTCGAAAAAAATGATTTTTAGACTGTCTTATAGCTTGTTCGTATTGGTCAAGTAGTTAGTCGAGTAACGAGTATACTCGCTACTTGACTGACCAAAATGCTACTAATAACTACTAAATTAATGTGTTCGGACATGTTTAGTTACTAAAATACTCGCTACTCTACTAAAACATTAGCCTAGTCTGAACGGGTCAATAGGCTTTATTGTTTCCTTGTTGACGATATGGAGCAAACATGAGCATTCGAAATATGGGCAACAACTTAGGGCTAAATGGCATCTAAGAGTTGTTTACCACAGCTTTAATGGTTTCGAGCGCTTGCCTGGTACAGATCTTCAGCGATAACTGCAAAATTCCAACAGGTAAGCTAAGATATTTAATATACAAGTCGTTCTGGAAAAAGAAATCTTTAATTTGTAATATAATTGGTGTAATCTTTCATTGGTAGAAGGGTCAACCATGATTAGGGTTGCCATCTCTAAAATTTGGCAACCATGACAAGACGCGTGAAAACCCCGGATTTTAGAGCCCAGAACCCGGACATGTCAACAGGATTTTTCAAACATGGTCAGTGTAATAAAAAACAGTTGAAAATGTCATAAATCACCTTTTTATTTTTTTTCAGACCTTAAAATTAAATTTAGTCATCTTTTATCACCATTTCAAATGTACCTAACAAAACAGAATCTAATTACAGTTTGTTACAAATAGTTTTAATAATCAGTTTTAAATTTTTAAACCCGGACTACAAATAAAGCCCCGCCCGGACGCCCTCTAAACAAATCCGGGGAAACCCGGACGGATGGCAACCCTATCCATGATCAATATTCATATAAATTGGCATTTTCCTTGTTAAAAACTAAACTGTGTGTCCACCTGGAACACTTGTTGGCAAGCCGATAAATACAATTTACCTAGAGTATTGCAACTCAACATTCGTTGAGCTTTCTGAAAGATTTGGGTTACATCAAAAGTTGCCTCACACTCCCCGTACGGTTATTAAATTTTACAGAGATTTTGGATGTCAATCCAAAATTTCACATGACATTTTGGATCTTGGACTGCTTTTATATTACACAAATACTTCATGGTTTCTGTGCTCCTGGTACATTATTTTTGTAAATGTCATAAAATTCATAAATGCTCGCTCAAAATAAGCATTTATCCCTCATGCCTGTTGTGCTCGTGATTGTTTTAAAATATTATAAAATTCATGATCCAAATAAGTATTTATCTTCATACCTTTTATGCTCCTGGTAGATTATTCTTCTAAAATATTGTAAAATTCATGAATAATCAAAATAAGTACATATTTAACTTCATGCCTTCTATGCTCTTAGTAGATTATTCTTTTAAAATATTGAAAAATAAATAAATTAGCCACAGATCGAAGGATAGACCTGTCCATTATGGGCGGGGGAAACAAACCAACTTGCGCCTACATGCAACCCCCGCATCGTACTCACTATTTAGTATTCGAAAATAATGTCTGCTTACGAATAATAGTCCTATTTACATATGTGCAAATTGCTTGCTGCATCTAATTGAGAATCCCAAATCTGACAGAAAAGGTTTGGCAGGCATGCTTCCAAAATCGAATAATTTGTTGCAGCATTTAGTACACTTTTACAATGTTTTATAATCTACTCAGCACAGTAAAATACATGAGAACGCTTAACGCGGAATCTGTCCCTTTGCACTGGCCTATTGCACGAGGAAAAGCCCCACAACGGACTGCACCACAAACTGTTACTTTTCCGAGCAGAGTTTGGTTTTTCAATGTGCATTTTGTCAAAGATCAAAATACAAACGACATCATATCTAGATACGTTTTTAGATTTTCACAGCCAAAGTATTTTCATTGTTTTTTGGGAGTTATGCCGTGTTGCGCTACCTCCTTCTTTAGCCAACATTTCAGACAGCGTTACACTGTGCATCATCAGGGCAGATGTGTAACAATTACAGCACGACACCCCAAATACAAATAACGAAGACAT